>CM043872.1:2402500-7202500 GCA_023846275.1 Vanilla planifolia | reverse complement strand
AGAATAAATAATGATTTGACTATGATCCCATTTCATTATCAACTAGTAAGACAAAGCTTACCATCGAGTTCTAGACCTAAAGTGAAAAAGGCAAAACTCTATCAAGCTTGTAGTAGCTACCACCGACAAGTTAGACATTTATGAGTTTTGCTCGTAATTCAAACTCAATGATATTTAACATGACCCTTTTTGTAATCTATATAATTCATAATTTTAGAATAAAAACTTTTAATTTGGTTATTTAAGTTATATAGATTTTTTACGTTATCTTTAAATTAAGATGTTTAAACTAATAAGTTACAATTTTGAAATAAAGATTTGTACTTTGAAAATTACATTTTTATCATTTTTGCTCATGGTCAAGGCTACTAGTTGTCATGAAGTTTGATTTTGTGAGTTATATATTTCATTATTTTGGAAATAAAATCTCTATTTTTATTTAATATTTTGTGTTCTTTTTTATGATTGAGATTATTTAACTTAAGATTGTATCATTTTGTGAATTGTAATCAAGTTTTAGAATAAAAAGGTTCCAATTTTGAAATAAGACTTTGTTGGCTTCTCCAAATGATTGAAATTATGGGAACTAAAAAAATTGATAGATTTCATGGCTTGTAAATCATTATTTTTTAACAAATTTTTTTATTTAATTATTTGACATCTATGGAATTCCCTTGTGCTAAAGTCTATGCCACATTCAATATAGCTCATGATTTTATGAGCCATATATCATTATTTTGGGACAAATACCTCTAATTTTTTGTATTTAACTTTAATGGTTTCCTTTTGAGATCAAGATTAAAAAACATTCTAAGCAACACATTTTATTGGAATATACATATGATTTGAAATGTAAAAACTTCATTTTGGATATTATACTTTATGGATTTCTCATATGATTAAGATTATAAATAATTAAAAAATAATTTGCTTATGATATATCTTATAAAGTGAACAATACTTGTACCTCTATTAGCATTTTAGCCAAGATGTATTGCTCCACCACTGCTTTGTCAAATTTCATATAAACTTGAAGTATCTTCATGGTTCTTTAAGGTTGTCAAAATGTGGCTCTAAGTGGTACATGAGTAAAAGGTCGTAGTTGCTATATTACCCTTCAAAGAAAAAATGAAAAAAAAATCAAGAGAGAAAAAAATTAACCTCTTACTAGGCATTAGAGAGAGAGGAGAGGCACACATGATATGCGCAATTTGTATCACAAGTTCACCTTTTTATTCAATTAATTTGTCACACACATACACATACACATACACATACATTGAAAAATCAAAATAAAATTTCGAAAAAAAAAAGATAAATCAAATCTAATCCTAACAATCTCATTCAAGTTCAAAGAGAATTCATACGTATAATTACTTTAGTGGCATCTCATCCATCCCTTGAGAATGTGACACCATCTTTGGAGCATTCAAAAATTTTTTTAATGCTTCTAATAAGTGCTCTAGAGTTCTTTAAATATGTTTGACTATAAATTAAACTTAAATCAAGTTTGCTTAGCTTGGATATACCATGAATTTGACAATACATCCTATTTTGCATTAGCAATCCAATAATCACACAAGACAATTACCTCCAATTTGAGACTATGAAGGAGGAATTTGTCATTTTGAAGGGAATAAAACTCATTATGGAGTTGGGAATGCCTTCTTCTAAGTAAATACTCTAGAATGATCATTTGCTTTTGTTCCTTAGTCTGGATTCCGTTATACAATTTATTGCTCATGCATGTGTGAAACATTTGCAAAGTACTTTTCATTTTTGTTTTGCATATTTTAATTGTTAGTATTTAGCAATGGCCCATTGTCGAGTTACATTCTATCAAGTTTTCTAATGTTTGTGTATGAACCTAAGGCCAAGGGCTTCATAACTTCTTAGCAATCATGCAATTTTCTCGTTCAACTAACAAATTGCATGTTTGTGGATGAATTTCATCTTTTTTTTATGTCAAAGTTGTTCTCTTATATGAATGTTTGGCAATTAAATGATTGCATTTGATTGTATCTTAAAGAAACTTGTAATAAGCATCCTTTTAGTTGGCATTGTTCTATAATAACCACTTCACTATAGTAATTGTCTAACCTATAGGTATAATATTGAGGCAAGTCAATCACAAATTTAATTAAAAAATTCACATAATACTATATAACATAATATGCAAATCCAAGATATATGAAAATATAAAAATAAAACCTCATGTATACGTGAAATATTATAAACTTATTATTCATTATCTTATCATGATATTTCTCATAGTTGCATTAGTTTTCTTATGATCATCAATTACAAATGTATAACAAGCAATATATTTCAGAGAATATAACAATCATCATGGGTCTTGACTTGTCCCAAAAATTTCTTTACTTATTTAGTGAACCACTAGAAAAAGAGATTAAAATACTTTATACATAATTTTTAACATCTTTAATTTTTCTCTATTGAAAAATCTATTTTTTCTTATCACTATCAATAATAATTTTTTCTTGTTTATATAAAAAAAAACCAAAAATCCCACAATCAAATTTCTGAAGACAATCATACAAGGTGTTCACCAAAAATCAAATAAGAAAATTAAGAATAATAGAGATCTTTCTCTAACTAAAACATCATAAAAAGCTAAAATAACTTAGCTTTGCAGTTCATAAACCTCGACTAGGTCAAGATGCTTACATGCAAAATTTCTCTCTTCTTCTTCCTCAAACCTAAAAGTTTCAAAAGCACATAATGATACTTTGTAAACAAATTTATTCATCAATTAATTCAATATTCAACAACAAATGTATCAAACCAACCCTTCACTATTTTACAAGGATAACAAAAGAAAGTTAAAACCCTTCTAACACATTGCCTACATAAATTGTCACTCTCAAATGTGGTAAAAAAAACATTAAAGAGTTCTAATTTCAAGCAAAAAAAGCTACCATGGGACACATAATTCACTCTTTAAGCAATTTAAGCAAGGATGTGCTCAAACAAAGGCACTACAAAAAGATCTGAAGACCAATGAATCAAGCTATTCCCAGCCAGTTGGCGCAGGAACTGAAGCAGGATCCCAAGCAGTAACTGCAACATTATCCACAGGCAAACCAGCTTCAGGCGCTGGAGCTGCAGCAGCATCCCATGCATCTGTTGCTACTGCAGGAAGATAATTACAGCGCAATCAGGAGATAAACAACTTCAAAAAACATGAAGAAATGCATCTGAACCATAGTAACGTTTTTCATGTAATCAACCACAATTGGAGCAGTCTGGAATAATGGATAAGTATGTATTTGTTTTGTGATTAACCAAACAACAGTGAGTAAATAAGATTAGATTTAATCTCATGTTATAAGTTGAGCATAATACAATTCTTACTTAGAAATTTACACTTTTGAGCTATTGGGTATCGACTGACAGGGTGTATTAAGCCCAACTTGATAATAACATAACAGAAATACATGTTTATAAAGGTAATCTTGGATTCCATCTTCTATCATTTTTAAGGTTAGAGAAGAATCTGAAAACTGTGTGAACTGGAAAAAGAGCCCAAAATTATAGTAACTCACAAATCATTCATCATTTTATTGAAGGTGATGGTTTCTAAAAGAGCTCTGTAAAAAAATAATAGCAAAAGAGCAAATGAGAACATTACAAATACATACCTTGAGTCGTCCACCCGGCTCCAGTAACTGGAGAAACCATGGGATGTATGGCACTCCCATCTACAATCGCAGGAACTTCAGAAGGCCATTGTTCAACTGGAACTGCACTACCGTAGTCAGCTACAGCACCATAAACAGGGGCAACAGGAGCCTCTGCTTCCTCTTGCTGCTCCTTGGTCTCTTCAGGATCCCTGTAGAAGAAGAGATCAACCTACACAAAAATTGAATAAAGATACATTAGTTACTACCCATTAATGCACTTGATAACTGCTTTGAAAAACAAAAGACCATATAATGGAATCAATGTTTCTAATTTCATTTAAACAAAAGATCACAAAAAAAATGCTCACCTCATTTAAGCTAGATAGATTTCTAGTGACAAAACAAACGAAGACACCATCAAGACTTTTGTCGAATACTAAGTTTCAAAGTATACTTTAAAAAGAAAATTCAACTTCAACTCTATTGAACACTTCACTCTTGCATAAAACTCCTTCTCCAAAAAAAAGGATTTTTCAAAACCTATTTTTAAACTCTGCATCTGTACACAAACAGGACCCACTCTTCCTGGGCTCCTAAAGCAAGCACATGTTACAAAAAATATTTTCTGTGCAGCTAAGAGCATTGGTGCATTACATAAAATACAAAACCAAATAGAAACTACAAGAAAGTATGAATACTTACCATGACATCCCACTTATGACCAGGAGCAATAATGTTCCTCATCTGAAGGACCATCCTAGCCAACAACCAGAAGAGGCACCCTATACTGTATTTCCCCTTATTGTTGGCAGGAATCCCAATATCAACATACCGCATTGGTGAATCGGTATCACAAAAGGCAATTGTTGGAATGTTTCCAAGAGCAGATTCCTTGATTGGCTGATGACATCAAAGGCAGTAAATAATAAGCGTTTTAGAGGACATCCAAATTCAACTAACTTGGCAACTTGCCTGGTGGTCGGTCCTGGGATCAGTGAGGATAAGGAGACGGGGCTCACTAAAAGAAGTTTGAAGTTGATTGGTGAAAGTTCCAGGCGTGTGCCTCCCTGCAATTGGGTGTGCACCAGTGTACTGAGCAAATTTCAAGACAGCTCTTTGACCGTATGGCCTTGCAGACTGGACAATTATGTCATGAGGTTTTTCAATTGTAACAATAACTCTGGCAGCAAGCTGGAGTTTTTCCCAAGTTTTGCCAAGGTTGATGATGTATATACCTAAAATCAATGAAGCACGTAAACATTACAAATTTAAATCGACACAGAGCACTAGTGAGCAAATTGCCAATTTTAAATCCATCATAGATCACACCATTGCAAAGTTTTGCATTTAGAATAGTTTGTATGATGAGAATGATATGAAGTCATACTTACCATACGAAAATTAAATATAATAGATTCAACTTGCATAAATACAACTATTCACATCAAAAACTTAATTATTTGCATATGATTTCACTTTAAGACATTTTTCTTGAAATTTGACATTTTTTATGTTGTTTTCAGCGTATCTAAAGTAGACTTCATTCAACTTGCATAAATCCAACAGTTCACATCACCCACCAAATTAATTTCATATGACTCAAGTCGATTTTTTGAAACTTGACATTTTTTTATGCTATTTTCTGAGCATTTAAAGCAGACTTGGCACTTAGAGTTAACTATTTAGGCTGCAAAGCAACATACAACATGACTGAACAATCCTGCCATGCAACAGAATCCAGTCCAATTGTGTTAGAAGAGAAACTATATTTATAAATGAAAAAGATTAACTAGAATTTATAAAGCAGACTTGGTCATTTTCTCACCTTGAATACCACTATGATATGATCCAATACCAAGATTGACCTGTCGTGTTGAGATCTATAACCTTGATCTCCTAAAACCCTTTTCTTAACCAGTGCCCCAGAATTTTCACAAACTCCAATTGCATCTTTAAAATTAACTCCATGGTTTCCTACACTTCTTAAATCACAATGATTCTCCAAATTGGTTGAAGATGATGAAACCAAAGCAGTTTTCCACACAAAGCTGTATGCATCATAAAGGAAAATATTCCGCTAACAAAGGCACCACAATAGTAAGGTATAAAATAGAAGAAAACAGACACTTACCTTAATCTTAAATAATACCCAAATTCTTACAAAAATGATGCCCTTAAAATATCTTTCTAATGAAAAAGAAATTACAAAAGAAAGAGAATATCTAAACAGTTGGTATACCAAAGAACTCAACTTAAAAATCAATAAGATTGCCAACATGCAAACAAGAAGATACCAAAATGAAGGCCTAAAAAATCAGCAACTCCAAGCATTATTTAAAGTCTGTGAGCCAAAGGACAGCCAAACAAATCCCAAATTCATCTTCAAAAATGAAACAGACATCCTTAAGCAGCTTTTTAATTCCTCGTTCTAAAGGTTGCAACCACATGGAGGGTATAGAATCGGCACTAAAATACATGGCACATCTCCATTACTTAATACCATCAGTTTCCCATGCTAAAATGTACAATAGAAGATAGGTTTAAGCAAAACATTCACATCAACTCTATCTACAAGTCTAAGGATATCTCAAACCCTCAATGAATTGAACCTCATTTTAATTCTAAAACTACAATATTCGCCAACCATATCATTTTAAAGAAATCATCTAACTTTGCACCAGCTTTTACTTCTCATTTTCCAATAAATTAATTCCCCATGCAATACATGGGCAACTAGCTAGCATAAAAGAAAAGCTCTGCACGACGGATATGTCAGTGTTAACATCTCGAAATTGAACGAGAAAAAAAAAAAAAAAACAAAATTCATAGAAGAACAAAGAAGTACTTTGTAACGGTACTATTCCCAAAAAAACAAGAGGAAACAATGTAAGACTCGGGAATGTATAGACGAATAATACAACAGTAACCAACATAGACAAAATAGAAGTACTGGTAGCTAAACCAGCATTGGTCAAAACCATCATCAAAAGAGATAAATATACTGTATCCATGATTTCTTTCGCAATTTTTTTTTTTTTTTTTTTACACAAGAGATAAGTGCAACAGTAAGATTGAAAGATCTTAGATGTGCAACAAAACTTTAGAATTCAGTAACTACCGTCACTCCTTCGCTTGTAAACGTAACGCTCCATCTGAAAGTCGCAGTTTTTAGTCCCAAGGTGCACGTCGGCAGCCAACATCATCTGGATGTCTTGCTCCTTCTGACTCAGCACTCTGGTAGCCATTTTTCGCAGATTCGAATCGATCTTTCAGAAATCGCCAGAAAACATAGGCAACTCTCCCTTTCCCCCTCGCTCTGGAAGAGGTTGACGATGCTCTTATTTATAGTCTCCCTGTAGCCCTAATTGGACGGTCCAACCCACGCCGGTTCGCAACAAAAAAATCGACTTTTTCAAGGGAAAATTTTAATCGAACCAATGAACCAATGCAAATGCACTATAACTATCAAATAAAATATTTATATTATAATAATTTAGTTTAATTAATTAATGTTTGATATTTGCACGCCATAAAGGCTTATTGTTGGCCCATAGATTCTCTTTTTTTGGATGAACAAACAAGATTCAACTTAATAAGACATTATAAAGAGAGACTTAGTTTTATCAAAATGTTATATTCAATTGACTTTGCTCTTTAATTGATAGGTTGTCAACAAGCCTTCTTGTAAACTATTACAAGTCAACGATAGAATAGGAGGTTGAAAGGTGGCATTTTATTATATTAGATGTCGCTCAATATTATTTTGTATGAGTTCCTTGGTTTCTCGTCTCCATTATTATTATCATCATCATTAATTTCTTCTTCTTCTTCTTATTCTTCTTTTCTTCTATTTCAACGTTAATTTGTTTAAAATTCTAATTTAAGGATGTGCTTCTTATGTATGATCTTTTGTATGTTATTTCTTTTAATAATCTCTTAGCATATTTTTCTTTATATGAAACATAATGTGACAAATATGTTGTGAAAGAAGACAAATCAAATAGTAATAATCTAATTTAAATCTAACAAATATTTTAAAGACAAATCATGTAATAATTTGACAACTATTTTTAAAGTTTAATTTAAATCTAAGCTTTTAATTATAATAAATTTCTTATAGTTTTAAAAGTGAATTTTAATTTTGTAATAGAAAAAGTTTTAGCCCAAATCAAACTTGATAATAACAGAATCATCAATAAGTCAAAGAGATTATAATGCATTCAATTGACATAACACATATTTAAAGATTGCATATACATGAAACAATAAATGTGATAAATCCTACCAATGTCAATCATAATCATTCATAGAAAAATAAAAGACATTAATTGGCATAAAGAACAAATCAAAATATGACAAACAATCTACTATTTATCATTAAATTATTTATCTATTTTAATGTTCTGTTTTTTTAGAACTTTAATTAATTATATAGTCTCAATCACAAATCTTGGTTTATGTGTAGGCTTATATCTAGTTGTTACATTTAAAAAAGATCAATAGGTATATCAAAACTTAAGATATCACTTACGAAAACTTGACGACACAAAAGAACTAGATAGACAATTGTTGGAATGAAATAAGAGAAGGTAAATAGAGAATATCTATAAAATTATAATTAAGTGTGATTAAATTTAATCAAATTAATTTCTTAAAATATATATTATTTAAATATAATCATATTAAATTTATGATAAAATATTAAGGAGTGTCATAAGTTTAAACTTTGTCAAAAATAGAATTTAAACATATCAATAAAAAAATATTTGAAATGAACTCAATGATATTGAGTTCGTAATATTTTTGAGACATAAAAAATTTATTATGAATATTTAAAAGTTTGAATATAATTATATTTTAAAAAATATTACTAAATATAGATTTGTAATTTTGATAAATTCAACTTAGGTCGAAGTCAATTTCTAAAATGTTGAATATATATATTCAAATATAGAGATATTAGTTACAATAAGATTAATTTATAATTTCTAAAATCTTGATGCAAAAGTTAATTTTGGTATATGATATATTTGCAATTTTTAAAAAATTTGTGCGTTTGTAAAAAATATGTTGAGTATCAATACACATGAGTAGTGCCTATTTAGGTTTTTTAGATTTTTAGATAGGCAAATAAAATCACCTATAGCAATAAAATTAATTAAACATAATTATGAATAATTATGATGATTAAACTATCATTATCAATTATAAAAGTTGATCAATAAATTATCTCCTAATGGGAGGTGAGTTTGGCTTCAAGTTAATTACACACAAAGGTTTTTGGGAATTTAAGTGAGATGGTGTTGACAGAAAACTAAGGAGGGTGTCGATAAAGGTATTTTTATGTTTTTGAGAACCACTAGGAAGAATAAGTTAAGCTTAACAAGGAATGAGATGTCATATATCTCCAAGTAAAGTTGTGAGCTTATAATTCATTATTGTTGTTCTTCAGTTCAAGGTTTAGGTCGAGAGGGTGCTCCAACTTGAAAGTCATCATTACTGGTGAAGTAAGCTTATATGTTTTTCTTTAATTTATTATATTGTGGATTTGGCAAACAGAGGAGAGGAAAGTAATAGTAAAACCAAAGGAATTCAATTTACTAGAGGAAGACGATTCACTAGGTCGTACTAAAACTTGAGCTATTGGGTTAAGCATATAAGAACAACATATGTTTCATATCGCTACAATGGTTTGAACTATTAGGTCACCATGTAAGTTTGAAATGGGCATTGACCTTGTATAAAGTAATCGAGATAAATATATGTGCATTGATATAATTATGAAGAATATACTAAATGATTGGTTAAAGCTTAAGTAAAATAAAATTTGGTTAAGTCTAAGTGGTGAGATAGATACGATGTATATGATCATATGGTACAATGTATCAAATTTTAGTTTACAATAAAATTATATGAAGAAAATTATAATATTATACGATATTTATCT
The DNA here is from genome assembly GCA_023846275.1 of Vanilla planifolia. Lineage (NCBI taxonomy): Eukaryota > Viridiplantae > Streptophyta > Magnoliopsida > Asparagales > Orchidaceae > Vanilla > Vanilla planifolia. Next base: position 7,192,909 of record CM043872.1, on the reverse strand, counting down.
CATATCAATATGATTGATTGGTGAGGTCAATAAATTGGTAAGAGAAAAATATTAATCATTCAATGTGGTTTACTGTACTGTATGATAATTAAGAAATAAGAATAATTACATAAATGATCGATTGGGACGTTAAGATAGAATCACATAATATAATCATGAAGATCATAAGAATATAATCAAATTCAAAAATAATAAAGAGAGCTAGATTGAGGATGGAATAGTATGATCAGGAGATCATACACGTATGTTTTGTTCTATAACACTTACAATTTTATCGAATTATATGATACGATGGGTAAGTCATTTGAGTAAGGTCCAAATCAATAAATTAAGAAATTTAGAGAGAGTCTATATGTTACACCCCATATTTTCCTAGGCTGATTTTTGGCATATATTTTTTTTTGCATATAGACAGCTCAGATCGTCCCATACCAACCTGAGTAGCCTACGAAAAACATAGGATATAACACATCATTACACACCTACTTTCCTTAACAATGTGGATCCCATCTCCCGGGTACACCGTCAAATCAGGTTCATGACTCCTGAATTAACAGATGGACTCGCGCAATGTTACTCCTACTATACCCAATACTCCTAACCCATACCGATAGGAGAACCGGTCTAATAGAAGTCTGAACCCCCACGGTTAAGTTCATTAGTCATGTAATGACCTCACCATCAAAAATAAAATACATAACATCTTCAGATAAAATATGGCACTCCACACACTATACCATCAAGATAATAAAGTAAAACAGTAGTGGAAACTACATTACAAGAATAAGATCCAAGTCCAACAAGTGCAATATTGTCCAACCAGATACATAAGTCAGAATCACCCTCACATAATACCTGACATATGAGAATAACAGTCTCACTGACAACATCCAACAGCAACAATCAACTAACCAGAATTTCTCAGATAATCACAGATCAGATATCCTCCACAAGCCTGCTGACCACGATCCCACCTAATCTGGTAGCGTCAAGTCTGCCGAGCCACTGAAAATATATAATACGGAAATGAGCTACGCCCAGTAGGAAAGACAGCTAGTAAAACTCACATGCAAGAGAAGGATAATAGTAAGAGTATAAGAATACAGCATAACAATATATGGTGGATAGGCACTCTCAGTCCCAGACTCCGACCAACCACAGTCACCCCCAGTCACACCAGAGTAGCTCTCCTCTGGGCTTCCAGGTAGCGTGCCAGTGGGAACGCCCATCTCGAAACACGCATGGCGCCTAAGCACCCGACACCGCAGCGTCTCTCGTCAATCAATCTCCTGGAGACTATAGACAGATCCAGTCACAAAATCTCTAGCCAATGTGAGACACCCCTGCCACCCTAAGGCGCGCAGGCCTACACACTTGGCTAGCCACTGCGAGACACCCCTGCCACCCTCAGGCGCGCAGGCCTACACACATGGACCAGGAGAGATCGACTCAGCCACCGTCCCAAGGAGTCCTCTACCAACAACTTCCATAGAAGCTCACGCCCCTACAGTCATTGTCAATTCTCTAACTCCAAGATTCGGCAACATATGTCCAGGTACGACAAGGCGCATACCAGTCCACATGTATACTGTGGAAGCTAAGTCTGAACCGCACAGTTACCTACCACAACTACCCTAAAATATCATATAGGGTCTATAGTAGTCCGGTCCAGTATGTCAATCCATAAAATATGTCCACACTGAGTAAACTGACTCAATCCATGCCGTTGCCATCAAAGCAACACAACTGTCAATTACTGACTGTTCTGGTAGCATCCATGTACCATACCTCTGTCTGATTGTTTCCAGTTGTACTATCATCACTGATAACATTTTTCCCCACTTCAGGCAATTTTTCTTTACCCACGGATCTCCAGAATTTTCGAAATTTCTCATTTCCAAATTTTCTGATTTTTCTTGAATTTTTCCAAAATATAAATAATCCCTAAACTCAATTATCGAATTTTCCTAAATTCGAAATATCAAATTCTGCATTTTATCCATTTTCCGAAATTCGGGATAATTTCCGAATTTAAAATTTCGCTATTCCACTATACCGCGCCGCACTTCCGTGAACCCGGTTCTCGTCGCCGGTTCGGTCTTCGCGCTGAGCCGAGAACCGCTTCTCACTGAACCGCGCCGAATCCCCTGAACCGGATCTCGCCACCGGTTTGGGCCTTCGCGCTGCACCAAACCCCGCCGGTCGAAGTTATTAATCCGAAATTCGGCCGACGCTTAATATATAATATTAATAATTAATATAATTATTCTCTTAATAAATCAACTAATCCCTAATTAACCCTTAATTCGTCTCCTTCCTTCGTTCGTCGTCCGCGAAACCCTAGCCGCCGCCATCGCCGACCAATACGATCCTTCCGTATTTTTCCGGCGACTGCGAACAAGGAGAACATTTTCGTACTATCCTAAGGTTCCAATAATGCCGCTAATTTACTAAGGTTTAAATCAAAATTTTCCCCGAGCAATTTCGTCTAATTCACATGTTTGACAGTTCACGCAATTAAAATTCTAGCATTATACAATCACCTTCACGTGAATGAAATAACATATTCAAATCACAATGCTTGGTAACATTTCCAATTCGACGAACAAATTAATTTGTCCCGAAAAGAAAACCCTAACATGCTAATTTGATAATTTGCATAATCAATCCCAAGAATCACATCCGCATGCTCAGGTAGCAGTTTGCAAAATAATACATGTTTTAATTTGCTAAATATCTAATTTAAAATCTGAATTTCCTACCTCAAAGACGCCGGCGACGGTGAACCTCGTCCGCAGCTCGCCGCAGCTCCTCACCGAACGAACCCGGTATAAATCGACTCTCCTCGGTCCCGTGAATCTCCAGGCACAAAAAGCCCCTTGCCATGCCGCCGGAATCACGCGCCGTACACCGGAAAACTTCCTCTCTATCGGTCGGTCGAATGAAACCCTAATCGATGTATTTCGCGAGGGTTTTATATTCCTGGCCGACACGGTGAAAACCCGTTACGCACCGTTGACACGCTTTCGACACGATAAGCACCCGATCAGCCGGTTCAATCCCAACCGTCGATCACGACCGTCCGATCCGCTTATCAGAACGCACGCGCAAACTCACTCGGCGACCGCCTCCGCCTCCGCTGAACCGTTCCGGTCCGGTTCACGCGCGGTAAAAAAAACCAAATTTCCGGTTTAATTTAAATGGATTTTCGAATTTCTAAAAATCCAATAAATATAATTAAACAGGAAAATTACTTAAAATTTACCTCGGTGCTCCGAAAAATCCCCAGAAATTTCAGAAATTCCAATAGCCTCCAATTGAGCTCTTGGCTCATCCTACTGTCGATCTGAAATCCTCCAAGCCACAATTTAAATTATTGAAGATTAAATATATAATATTTTACCGGGTATAACACTATAAGAATAAAATGGTTTAATAATCATGAGGCTGTATATTGATTATTTCATATACAATTTATAATAAAAATTTTAAAAAATAGGAGATTAAATAAGAAAACTCTTTTATAAAACCAAGTTGATAAATTTATAATATATAAAGGAGCATAATATTATTTTTTATATGTTTATGACTTCTTTTGAATTATGTTCTATTATATTGGCAAATGTTCATATTTTTCATTATGATTTGACATTATTTTGATGGCATATTTTATTACTTATCAAACAACATTATTAGTTACATGATTTTATTTAATTTGTATCTTTTTTTATTATGTGGTAACATAAGAATAGAATGAAATGCATATAAAAATAACATATTGATTAACATATTTACTTCACATACGAACCTCTTAAAGAAATAATTTGGTTATCTAAAAATTTGACATAGTTACATGATAATGAAGGAAAATTAAATGTAATATTTAGTATATTAAGGCCATGATACTCTACATGTATATGTAACAGTTCAATGTAGCTAACGTTATGTATGCTATATGTGAAAGTCACTTACCAATACTTTAGTGTGGTCAAGGCTATGATACTCTATACAAAATCTATTAATATTTTAGTATGATTATGGTTACGACACTTTATAGGTAAAATCTAAAAACACTTCAGTGTGACTAGGCCTGTTATATCTTTTATGCAAAAGTCACCAACATTTCGATGTGGCTAAGGTTACGATATCCTCTATGTAGAAGTCATTAATATTTTAATATAGATAGAGTGGTGATACTTTTTTACTTGATTTGTTTAATAAAATTTAAGAATCATAATTACATAAAATATATGAAATTATAAATAAAGAAAAAAGATATGATTTTTATTTTTTTCTAATTTTCTTATAATATTCACATAACTATGATATGGTTTTCTAACTTATTAACATAATTTATGATATTATTATTTTATATAGTTTATCATTATGCTTATATTAAGGTATTTTTAAAACTTGATTACTTATAGAATTTTTCTACTAAGATGTATAAATTTTATTAATGTTTATATCATAAGTCATAATACATCTATTATTTTGAGATTTGGAGATTTTGTTTTTATGAGAGAGAATCATACTCCTAAGATTTAAGAATAGATAGTACTTAGTTTGAGTTAGGTAGTGATAATATGATATAACATTAATATAGTAATAAAAGAGATTGGATTATGAGATAGAATTAAATAATTACTTATGTTAAATCAAATTAAAAAATATGACAAAAAAATTAAGAAGAAAAAAATATAATTAAGAGAATAAAAAAATTACTCATCAAACTGAACCTAAAAGAAGACAACAAAGTCAACTCAAATACTTAAGTAACAAAGCAATGCACTATATTTAATTACTACTAATTTATAATTCAATTATTCATTAGAAATCATTAAATAAAAAAATTATAGACAATTATTTAATATAAAAGTAATTTTTTTTATTTACTTATTAAAAACTTTTATGTTTATATAATTCTTTAATAATAAAATATGTTTTATATCTATTTCTTAAATATTTTCATCCAAATTTTTAAATATTTTAGATATTTTTATTAATATATTATCTAACATGTGTTACTTACCCCATGAGTCATAACCTATCATGAATTATTTGTTATCACTTTCATTTTATATCTTTAATTGCTCAACTACCTAATTTATTTTAAACTAAAAAAATTAAGTTAATATATTCCATGATTATTTGATTTATTTCTCATTAATTATTCATTACTAATTTTATTGGGTTATGATTAGTTTTCTTGGTCATGATTTATATGTTAGGTCTCTGATAAATATTTTTTTATGTAATTTAAGCTTAAATTATACTTGCTCTTCATGTATTTCATGATCTTTATGTTTATATTTAATTATTTATTCTGATCTTATATCAAACATTAATTTGAGTTTTATACATATCTTTATATAGTCTTATATTTATAATATTTTATACTAATATTTTGTTTTTATTATGTGAATTTATTTTACTAATGTTGGAGAGTTTGTTTATATCATCAGGTCTTTATCTAGGTTTTTATTTCATTGATTGGTATTTTATCTATGCATAATCTATAATTTTTTAACTTATTAAGTCAATGGTGAACTCAAACCTTGATAATTAGTTTTGGGTCAACTTAGAAATTCACTAATCTAGAATTGTAACAAAATCAAGAAACTCTATAAAAATAAAGTTTATTGCTAAAAAAAGTTGAATACTAAATAACCACATAGGGAAATTTATGATTTATAAACCTTTGACAAACAAAAAATGTGACTATATCAAACTGTGCACGTATAATATTCATTTGTTACAAATAGTTAAACATGACTACATAAACATTAAATAAGTCTACAAGTTTCATATATTACTCATTACAATTCATTGATGAATCAAAATACTTAATAAAAAATGCTATATGAATCTATTATTAACTCTTATCTATGATCAAACTCATGATGTGAGGGGAAGTAGGACCTTGTGTCCTAAGCTCCTTTGTATTTGTGTGATGCACCTCATGTGCCAAAAAGAATTAAGGGAATTATTATTGCATAGAGAGCAAAATAAAGTTTTGTAGTAATAAAAACAACAAACAAAAAGAATGTTGTGAAAAGTTATGAAGAATTTATATATTTTTATTTATTTAATCAATTTATTTTTTGAAAAATTGTAAGAGGTTTGGTTATTTTAACTGTTAGAAAGTTTATTTTCAAAGTTGGAGCGAGTTTAGTATTAGATCGAACGATTGAAAGGATTTGCAATATTTTGTTTCCCATTTTGAAGGGGCCTATAGCAACACAAAATTTTCCCATTATGTAAATGCAAAGATTTATTATACTTAGTTAGATCATCCTTTTTTGCCAAAATTCATGTAATTTATCCATAATTAACCTTGAATAAGAATTCTAATTTTACTCTTTTGTCATGCTTGTCTAAATAAAGCACATCAATTACTTTTCACAATTCATTTTTATTCATTTAATCAAATATTTTAATTGATACGTATAAAGAGTTGGGTTATTTTCAACTTCATAGTTTAATATTACTGGGGCTTTTGGCTGAGCGGTGCGGGAGCGGGAGGAGGCGAGCGGTGATCAAAGGCAGTAGTGCCGGTGCCGCAGCTGGCTGGTACGCGCCGGAGGGGATCGGGCTTCATCTGGGACGGGAGCTTTACCCGAGGTGCAGCCGAACCTTGCTGAAGGTCCGGAGGCGCAGGTGGAGGCGGAGACTGAGGGCCGCGGGGTGGGCCTGGCATCGCTTCCACCACGTGGCCGGCATGGTGGCGAGTGGCGGGAGACGGGATTTCGGTCAAACTGCACGTGGCCGGGTTTAATTTCGAATTTGGTTACGCGGGGTGTGCTGGGACACGATTAATTAGATCGTGATCCTGAGGGACACCAGACTCTTCTCCCCTGTCGCAGCGCCTGGGGACCTGCAGCCCTAGCGATGGTGGGAAGTGTACTACGCAAGAGCAGCCGGCGCGCAAGGACCACGGCTAGCAACTCCCCGGTGAGGGAATGTGCTTCATCATCGTCTGAAGCTGGACAGCCACTTGATGGGGTTCTTCCTCCTACTGACGGAGCCACACTGGCGGTCGATTATGGGGTGACGAGAGAGGGGGTCACGGAGGAGAACAATAATACCGGAGAAGCGGAGACTCATAGGGCTGCGGAACATTTACCTGCTAAGGCCAGCTTCAGAGAGGTATTGATAGCCCGCAACGTCCAGAATGGCAACCTGGTGAACACCTCTGCTTGGCCGGCTAATGTCGATGTCAAGGAGCGTGCTGCTGCGGTCCCGGACGTGGCGGAGGATGGTGAAGTCGAAGTTTCTTCTGAAGCCTGCCAACGGCGAATCGATTTCCACAAATACGACATGGTTGGCCGTATATTCGGGAACACGCTGCCCTTTCCGATGATCGCCAGAGTACTGCTCAAACGCTGGGGCCACCACACGAACTTTAAAGTGTTTGATCTATCCGCAAATTGTTTCTGCTTACACTTCGTATCAGAGGAGGAAAGGAATGAAGTGTGGCTTAGGGGGCCGTGGCAAATTGCCGGCCAAGCCATGGGCCTGGATGTTTGGTCGCATAAGTTCAGTCCCGGTGACTCCCACGTCATGTGCGCGCCGATTTGGGTGCGGTTTCCCGGTCTTCCCCTGATCTACTGGGATACGGACAACATACTGCGGATTGCGAAGGCTATAGGGGATCCGTTCCTTCTCGATGGGTGGACGGCGGCTATGGAGAGATCGTCATATGCACGGGTATGTATTCGCACAGACCTCTCGAAACCTCTGAAGCCGGGAGTTTGGCTAAAAGGCGATTACGGAAGGACCTACCAAAAGTTTGAATACGAGGGATTGCCGATGGTTTGTTTCTCATGCGGTCGCGCAGGACATCTTGCTAGCCAATGCATTGGGCAGGTTATGGAGGTGGTGTCTCAGCCCGGACAGAGTGCATGCTCGGGAATGAAGACAAACGTGGAACAGAGGAATGGAGGAGATACCCCCACTGAGGCTACAGGAGCAGCGCACGGATTTGGGCCTTGGATCCTAGTCCAACACAAACGGAGGAAGACCGGTGCTGATGTTCGCAAGGATCCGGCGGCCATGTCTAGTCATGGACCCAGGACGGATACTCAAAGAACCCGTGGGAGGATGCATGCCGGCCTTTCCCGGGGGGTCAGTCGCTCAAGGGAACGTGGGAGGAGCAGATCAAGGCGAGGCTCACCTACCAGGAGCCGAGCTCAATTCGCGATGGGCCCTGGAGACCGGAGCGTGGGGGCGGATGGTGCGAAGCTGGAAGCTCGAAGGGGTGGAACCAAGGGGAAGCTGACAGAATCCTTGATGGCTCGGGAGATGGAACCGCCCAATGGCGCGGGGGGTGGTGTGGCTTAGCATACAGCTTACGGCTGCGCTTCGTGGGGCGCAGCGGCCATCTACGGTGGTGGCGGAAGGCAGGGGAATGCAGTAGAAGATGAATATCATTGTGTGGAACATTAGAGGCATCAAAAAGATGAAGTCCAGGAGTTATTTGAGCAGGTTGATCCGTGAAAGGAATGTTACTGTTGTTGCGTTAATGGAGACAAAGGCTGTGGAGTTTTCCAGAAAAGACGCTAATTGGCTGCTTGGGGGAGGATGGGATTTTGAGGCATATCCCTCAGAGGGATTATCTGCTGGATTTCTTATTCTGTGGAGGAAGGAGGTGGAACTTGTGGTCTCTGGCGCTTCATCTCATACTATGGCTTGCACTATCAAGACTTCACACGACGGCAGGTTGAATTGCTACTTCGTTTACGGCCCAAGGTGCCATCATAGACGAAGGATTATTTGGGAAGACATACGGAGTTTCGGCGGCAGTAATGAGCCTTTGCTAGTTGCTGGAGATTTTAATTTGATCTTGGCACCAGAAGAAAAGCAGGGGGGTCGACGCTTTCTTTATGGCAAGGACCAACAGGAGTTTGCGGACATTATGCAGGAGCTTCAACTTGTGGACTTGGGGTTTTCCGGCAATAGATTTACTTGGAGTAATGGGAAGCAGGGGGGAGCGCGTATCCTCGAACGTCTGGACCGGGCTCTCATGAATTCGACGGGGCTGATTGCCTTTCCTAATTGTTCGGTTCAACACCTTAGCAGGCTGGGTTCGGATCATTGTCCATTGCTGGTTAAGGTGGATGGCGGAGATCAGTGGCAGCAATCTAGCAGGCTATTGTTCGATAGTGTGTGGCTAGATTTCCCTCAATCTTTCCAGGTGGTGGAGAAGGCTTGGAGGAGGAATGCTAAGGGCGACAGTATGGAGATTGTGATGACAAAATTCAAGCGGTCAATATGGGCATTACGCAGGTGGAGCCGTCAGGAGGTGGGGAATATTGTTGATCGGAACAAGGTGTTGGAGTAGGACATTGATGAGCTCCAAAACAGGGAATCTAGCGATGGTCTGTCGGATGAGGAGCATATGCGGCTTGGTGTTTTGGTTGCTGCTTTTCACCAGGGGTGTGCTCTCGAGGAACAGTGGTGGTGGCAGCGCTCTAAGGTACATTGGGCGCAACTTGGGGATTGCAATTCGAGGTTCTTCCACATCGCGGCATCGGCTCGTAATAGGGGGAACCGCATTACTTCTTTGCGGGACGCTGACGGTGATATTGTGGACTCTCCCGACAATATTAGACGTCTTGTCTTCGAGTTTTTTGAACGGAAATGGGGAGATAGCTACATGGAACCACTGCCTCCGATCACCCCGCTCTCCGGGTTTGTCAGTGAGGAGGCTGGCGCCGATCTTTGCCGCAGAGTGACGGAAGATGAGATTTTGGTGGCTATGCGGGGCATTAAAAGGAACCGCGCCCCTGGTATTGACGGCATTACTATGGATTTTGTCAATGGGTATTGGAGAGTCACGCATCGGGACATCATCAAGGCTGTCTTGGCATTTTTTGAGGGGTGTAGTATGCCGGAGAGTTGGAAGGATACTCTTGTGGTTCTTATACCGAAGAAGCAAGGTGCCTGCCGCCCGGAGCACTTTAGGCCGATTAGCCTGTGTAACACAATCTATAAAGTAGTGGCTCGAATTCTTGTTGGCAGGCTGAAGTCGCTGCTGCCAAGCCTTGTGTCTCAAGAACAGGCGGCCTTTGTCCCAGGGAGGAGTATATCAGATAACATAAATATTGCCCAGGAGATGGTATCGAAAATGCGATCTTGCACCGCTGCCTCCGGCCTTATGGCAGTGAAAGTTTACATGGAGCAGGCCTATGATAGGGTTCGTTGGGATTTTCTGTTCGAAACTATGAAGGCTATGCGGTTTCCTGACACTTAGTGCAACTGGATTACCGCATGTATTTCTGGTCCCAGGTACGCTGTACTGATCAATGGAGCGCGGCTTCCCTGGGTGTCGGCGCGTCGTGGTCTCCGGCAAGGCTGCCCATTATCCCCCTTCCTATTTGTCATGTCCATGGAGTACTTGTCGTGCATGATACGGGATTATGAATCCCGGCGGTTGCTCGGATTTAGGTCGGGTATGCATACTCCGTTGATTTCCCATCTCCTGTTCGCGGATGATGTGCTGATTTTTGCGCCAGCTTCCAGGGCGGCTGCGGGGGCAGTTCGACGCATTTTGAGGGAGTTTGAGGGCAGCGCTGGATTGAAGGCTAACCTGTCCAAATCTAACGTCTACTTCAGCAGCAGGTTCAGCAAGAAGCGGGCCAGCTTAATCTCACGGAAGCTCGGAATGACTACTGGCCGTGCCTTGGTGTACTTGGGGGTCCCCATTACTGCGCGCCGGGTGACTAAGGAAGAGCTGAGCACCTTAATCCAAAGAATTGACAACACAGTAATCAGCTGGCGCGGACGGATTCTGTCGCTCGCTGGAAGGGCGGTGTTGGCGTCCTCGGTTCTCTGTGCAATCCCCAACCACATTTTGCGCCACTGCTGGGTGTCGGTGGGAGCCATGGCAGCAATTGAACGCAGGATCAGGCAGTTCCTATGGGGCGGCACTGGCAGCGTTTGGACGCTGCATTACGCCTCCTGGGACTGTGTATCTTCGCCGAAGGCGGCCGGCGGGCTCGGGCTGCGGGACTTGCGTATTTGGCACCAGGCCCTGCAGATGGCAAACTGTAAACGCATCCTTGGGCGCGAGGGCGGGCTATGGGTCGATTTGATGAGAAGGAAGTACGGGTTCGACGACCCGTTGATGAAGACACCCCGGAATGCCTCGGCCGTCTGCAAAATGATCCTGGGAGCCATGCCGACGGCGTATTCATGCTTTGTGTGGCGCATCGGCGACGGGCGGCGGGTGAGATTTATGGAGGATAATTGGATCGGGGTTATGCCTATCTGCTGCTGGCCCACGTTTATCAATGTCTGTACAAGGTGGCCGGTAAGTGTTGCCGAGTGCATCAGGGACGACGGCGCGTGGAATTTTGAAGCTATCTCCAGCTGGGCGGGTGAGGAGCTTGTTGAAAGAATCAGACACCTCCCGCGTGCTCGGAACTCCGCCCAGGATTGCCTGGTCCAGACGCATACTGAAAAGGAGAAGGTCCACAGTGGCCGCATCTATGCACAGATCAAACGCGAATCGTCCCCTGCTGGAGGCGGCGACCGGCGGCGTGAGGAAGCTACGAGGAGAATCTGGAAGCTAAAGGTGTTGCCGCGGGTTCGGATTTTCCTTTGGCGGGCTACCGGCGATTTTCTGCCTACGGCGACATGGAAGGCTCGCCGGGGAATTAGTCGTGATCCCATGTGCCCGTTCGGTTGCATGGAGGAGGAAACCCTGCAGCATGCGCTGTGGGTCTGTCCACGTGCCCGGGACGTGTGGGGGACCAGCCACGCGCGTCTTGCGCTGAGCGAGTTGGGCTGGCCCACGGGTGCGGCACCCGGGTTCGAAATTTTGGAAAAGCTACGTGGATTCTTAAGCTCTTCTGCGGCGCGACGGTGCGGTACAGTATGTGGCAACAATTGCTACCACCCTGTATTACATCTGGTCGAGGAGGAATGCCCTTATTCATAATGGCTTCGTGCCTACTCTTTGCTCGGTGTCTCGGACGGTGAGGTTCGAGGTAAGCACAACCCTCAGGAGGCATCTTATCCATTCATCTCTGTCCAGCGGGAATCCTGGCAAGTCCTCGGATTTGCTTGTTACGAACGGTTGGTTTCCCCCCCCCTACAGGATGGATCAAGGTCAATTATGATGCCGCGGTTGGGGATTCCATAGCTGGTCTTGGAGTCGTTATCAGAGACTGCTCTGGCAAACCTCTTGTGGTGGCCGGCAGGAGGATGTTCTCTGTGGCTGTCGATATGATGGAGGTCCAGGCTATAATGATGGCCTTTGATCTCCTGAGAGAGTTTCTCCCCCAGCATCGTGCAGTTGAATTCCAGTCTGATTCGATGGCTGCACTTCTGGAGGCTCGGGATATGGTTACCAAACCGAGTGGGGAGGGGATGTTTGCTGCTTCCTTGCAGTATGTTAGGGCCATGGAGGCGTGCCGGTTTTCCCATATCCACAGGGAGGGAAACGAGCCTGCTGACTGGGTTGCTCGCAGAGCTTGTACTCATGAGTTTATTTGGGGTCCTGGGGAATCCCTTCCTCAGCCTCTCATTCAACTCTTGCTGACTGATTTTCTGTTTGATCTCCTTTGAGGATCTACTGTAAAACTTGTGTGGCTTTGCCACTTTTGATATAATGATATATCCATTTCAAAAAAAAAAAAACTTCATAGTTTGTTGAATTTCTCCTTTAAACCATTATTGTCGACGAATTTACATAATTTGTACAAAATTTTTACCTCACAAAAGTAACTTCTATAAAGTGTTTATTAAAAAAAATAATATAAAATATATATTTTCTACAAAATTATTTATGTTTATTTAGATAATGATAATAAATTTATCAATAAACAATTTAGAACATTTTTTATCTAAGTTTTGAATTATTAAATGCTATCTTGTCCAATAAAATGTCGAATAATATGGTCTTATTGATCACAAACACAAATATTATGTTGAACTAAAAAAAATATTGATTAATTCAATTACATCTTTTAATGAGTTACAATAAAGATGTTTACTACATCTATTTTCTTAATTCATCATCTATCATTAATCATCTTTTATATGAAGTCTTATATAGACCTTATATAATCATAAATAAGGTTATAATTTTCTACAAATATGTAATTATTTATATTAGGTTATAGAGCTATTTACAAAATATCTTCTTTCAAAGCATTGAACTGCTCTACAAACACATCTCAAGCTTACCTTTTCCAAGTTAATCTTAGCCCATTTATTAATTCATTTGCTATTTTCCTCTAATTTTCTATGATTTTAGTAAATAATTGAGATTTAACTCATAACTTATGTAAGATAGAAACTAAATACTCACAAAATATTATCTATTTTTATTGATCCTTTCATTATCGTCCAATATATATGTCAATAATTATAGTTTGATAAACAAATTAAATGATGAAATGAAGCTTTAAATAAGACTAGAGAAAATAAAATTTAAATCACACAAAATAATATAGAATGAGTAATAAGAGTATTTTTTTTTTATTAAATATATATATAATTGTTGTTGTATTTAGTTATTATGCATTATATATATTCTTATATATAGGAGTAAAATAGGTGACAATTGGAGGTTGATTAAGCAATTATTTTAAATTATAAGGGTTGATTCGAAGTTGTTATTTTTCTTGCGTATAATTCTTGCTGTTCTTTGGTTTCAGGGAAATCTTTTGGTATATCTTCTTGGTGCTGTCTTCTATTTGCTTCTCGTTAGACCAAAGTTGTGTTTTCTCTCGGCTTTGGATTGAAACAAGGCATTATCTACATCTGTTTTTCTGGTGATCCTGTAGCGCCAATAGGATAAATTGTTTGGTTTGTTTTTCTTCTTCCGGCAGCTGTTCCCAAATTTAGGGCATCTTCTATCTGTTGAGTGATGCGTATTGAAATGTTTTTTGGTGAATCAGTTGCTATAATTATCTGTTCCCAGGTTTCGCAATAGTTTTAGCCATCTTTTTTATGCACCTTTTGTCGATTTATGCACCCGACTTTGAGCTGGTTTTGTATCTGGTTAGCTTTCTTTTGTGTTTATGGGGTGAAAGTTTCCTAATTTAGATTCAATTGGTGCCAGCTGGGAGTTTAATTTGTGTAGTTAGTTGTGGCTATGGATGTGGCAGTCGAGATTTTGGTGGCATAACTCATTTATGGAATTGGACTTATTCTCGTGCCTCTCGTCAAATTAGTATTTCTTATTCTTTAATTCATTACTTAGAGGTGCAAGGAAGCAAAGAGAAGATGAGAGGATATCATTAAGCTTTTTGACTAGAAAAAGTATAATTTGGATGTTCTATGGGGCATATTAATATGACCCTGTTAATCCATCGAGTCAAACATTCGCTTCCTCAATTCTATTTTGATATCCTTTTCTAGTTTTCTTGAATTTTTGAGGTTTGATTCATCTATGTGGTGGCCTGCTTTATTATATGTCATGCCTGAAATATATTTCCGATAATCTGCAGGAAATCAGCTTTTGCTACATAATTTGTGTTACTTAAGGAAGAAATGGCTGCATCTGAAAGAATAACGTCTCTTACTTCACTTTCTAATGGTAAAGAATACCAGTATGAGAAAAGGCCCACCTTTAGATCTCAGGGTGTCTTGGAAAATAATACTTCCTCTCCAGGGTCAAGAACAAGCATTCAGAATTATGGATTTTCTTTTTCTAATGGATCTGATTTTGCTGATGGGTATGGTTCAGATGAAGATCACTATATCTCAGCTCAACAGTCCAGGACACAGCCTGAAGTAAATTTGAAAAATGTATTATGTGGAATAGCTGCGATTCTGATGGGACGTAATAAAGGTCTTGCTACCATTCAACCTGAGCAGAATTTTAGCTCCAGTGTTTCATTCCTGGGATATGAAAAGGATGGTGAGAGTTTTTTGCATTCATCTGTCTGCATACCAAGTGCTCCACCATTGCTTGAGCCAGAAGCCATTAATTATAATGCATATAGAGATATACTGGAAGCGGAGCCCCCAGAATGGTTGCCAGATAGTTTTACTACAAGATGCATGCAGTGCTCTTCTCCTTTTACTGCCCTTACTCGGGGAAGGCATCATTGTAGATTCTGTGGGGGAGTATTCTGCAGAGCATGTACGAAAGGGAAATGCTTGTTGCCTGTCAAGTTCCGTGTACGTGATCCTCAAAGAGTTTGTGACATGTGTTTTGATAGGCTTGATCCTTTGCAGAGCATATTGGTAAATACTATCAGTAATGCTGTGCAGTCTGCAAAACATGATGTTAACGATTGGACCTGCGCCAGAGCATGGTTAAATTTACCAATGGGATTGTCAATGGAACATGAAATATACAAGGCTGCTAATACTTTGAGGGCTTACTCCCAGGTGAGCCATTTGATACAGATTTTTGTTAGAATCTAATTGGTGCTTATGCTGTTCTTTTTAATAATATGCATCTTGATATAGTTTTACATGTCTAATTCATGTGTCGATAATGGTAATTCTTGACTTTGTTGTATGTTTCATGATAAATTTACAGGTTGCTAAGAGTAATCCTGATAAGGCTATTCCCCAGGCAGTACTTAAGGATGCTAAAGGGCTTGCTATTCTGACCATGGTTAAAGCTGGCACAATACTTTCATACAAGTTTGGCACGGGTCTGGTTGTCTCTAGAAGATCTGATGGTACTTGGTCTGCTCCATCTGCCATATTGTCCTTTGGTTTAGGATGGGGAGCACAGGTAAATGTACTGAGTTGTCATTTTTTTTTTCTGTGGTTAAGTGAAAAAGCTAAAATTGGGTGTGATAGGCATCGAACACAAGACCTTAGAAACTATTACTAATACTTACCAACTATGCTACTTGACACCCACAATATGTTGGTATTCTTGCATGTCCTACATCTGTTGTGTAGATGTAGTAGTCTCTGCTGATTGAACACCTTTCTAGTAAATTTTGTGTTAGAAGAAGTTTACTATTGCATTAAGGTTGTGTTCCGTTTTCTAAAATTTCTTTTAGTTATTACCATAGGTTATAATCTCGCTTATGGTTTGAGGCCTGTTTATGTAGAAACTTGTAGAAGTTTCATATTTCATAGGTAGAGCAAAGGTGGAGTTGAGAGATAGGCATTATATACAATTCTAATATACGAGGGACTTCCCATTTTATAATGAGAAACTTCTTAGTGGAGTATATTTGAAAAATTAATCATTTCCTTGTTTTTTTAAAATATAAACTCCCATGTTTTGTTTTCTATTCTTTGCAAATCTGAGTGAACTGAGCTATATGGCTTAATTACAATAAAATTTGAGCAGGTTCAAGTACAAAACTCAAATTTGTATGAAGCCTATATGGACCTAGACATTATTTGTAAGTGTTTATCCCCAGTTTTATTGTATTTGTATCTTTGGTGTCTGCATATACATGACATGTTATGCCTACACATTTCCTTAAAGGCTTGGGTTGGTACATTGGAGTTGTAAGAATTATAATTGCTTCGTTATTTTTTAATGCCTTGAAAGTGTTAATCAATTAGATAGAATCTCTATGTTTATCATGGTATGCTTTGCCAATGAGGATTGATGTTATGTCATCATATTTTTGGAGGCTGAAATGTCTCTACTCTGTAGAAGGTATTAGTTGAGATGTAGTCTTTTGTGGACCTAACATATTGTTCATTCTAGGAGTTATAAATTGAGCTGAAGTTGTTTTTGGTGGGCCAATAGGAGGCCAGCCCTTTACTTTTGCTATTTATACAACACTATTTAGGGTTTTGTGCTGTGGTATGTATTCCGCTTTGTTTTTCAAACATTTGTTGAATTACATTTATGATTTATTGGTCAGTGTAGGAACCACACAATAAGATGCATGTGCACCATTACTATTTCATGACTAACAACATACATCCTTGGCAAATCTTTAATCTTGGCAAGGTTAATCCCAATTTATGTGATGTGCCAAATGAAGCATATCAAGGATGATTACGTTATCATTATTTATTAGACATGAACATTTAGGTATGCTTGCAGTAATGTTTGAAAAATTCAACTGTCCTTGGTTAGGAGTAAAAACCCATTGTCCATCCCAACATTGATAAACAACAATCTAGTTTAAAATGTTTCCTTTGACTTGTGCTTGGAACGTATGCTAGGCTTACATTGGATTGTGATGCTTGGTTGAGAATTGAATTATTTTAGCTTGGTTCAAACTTTTGGAAGCAAACATTTTGTGCTATCTGCTGAAAACTACCACCTGTGAGATGTCCTATATATTGTTTTACCCTTGTAAGATGGTTGAAACTAGTTCAAAATGGGAATTTCTTGATTTCCATGAGCACCACTTCAGTATTGCTGTTAGACAATAAACCCACAAAATAGATTGTACACATACTCATGCAATTAAGATTGACATTTACAAAATTTAATCATTCATATTTTCTATGCAAAGATGTGAAGTTAGAAGATCTATATTGTAAGGAAGATAACAATTTTATGGACATCAACTTTTGCACTAATCAATTAATAAGACAGTAATAAAGAAATACTGAAATTTTTTGTCAATTCTTCAAAGTTGCTGTAACTATTCTATTGCATAGATTACAAGCTACCCCGCAATTGTTGTTGCCAAGCAGTAAAAAATTCAAACATTATAATTTTTTTTGGTCAGACATAGCTTTTGAATGTGTAGATTTTGTTTCTTGTGCTTATGAAATTTTTTGTAAAATAAAAAAGGGCTTCTAGAGAAGTCTATACTAATTTACATTTCTCTTGGAATTTTAGGTTTTCTGTTTGGTGTTGTGTAATTAATGGTGGCATGTGTGGTCTGCTGCATCAATCATACGCCCATATCCTCATCCCCACCCTTATTTTTATTAAGCCTTAAAGAACATGGATCCTTCACCCAATTCTTATCTGCACTATTTTAAATGATTCCTCTTGTATATTATTTGTTAACTAATACTGAAAATTATCGTTTAAAGAAATCATAAGTGCAGATATCCATTTCGACCACAAATTATGAATTAGGGTTTCAATTGGCAATATGTATTCTATTTTTCTTTTCAAATATTTGCTAAATTACACTTATGATCTATTGTCCATCATAGGAAACACACAATAGGATGCGTGTGCACCTCGATTGTTTCGCACACGAAACTTCACATGCTTACAAATTCATCCATCTTGATAAGGTTAATTCCAATTTTATTTTTGTAGCACAATTCAACATGGCATAATGTGTCACTTGCTGATGATTGTCGTCATTCTTGTTAGATATGAATATTTAGTTGTGCTTGCTATAATGTTCAATAAATTCAGTTTTTCTTGGTTTGGGAGCAAAATGCTAATTTTCATCCCGAACTGATAAGCAATCTAATGTTGCTCCCCTGCTTTTAGCCTAACCTGTATCACACTGTTCAAAACCTGCCATACTCATAGGTTTGGGACAGCTTGTGGCGCGAATTTGAATTCCATGCGTTAGTGCTTTTGTTTGCTTAGCTTGGTTTGTGTCGTAGCTGAACATGCCCATCTATCGATTTTAGATACCCATGGCATTCCTTTGTCATGCTACCTTATTTTCTTCTGTTTTTTGTTGCACTTGTCAAATTTCTGCCATCCTTCACCGAGCATGTTAATCTATGGTTTAGCAAAACCTTGTTCTTCCTTCACTTTCTGCGATTAATGATTTAGTGTAGGCTTTGAAAAACAGAGATTTGTTTCAAAAGCAAGTGTTTAGCAAGAAGAAATGAGCAGCCTTTAAAAAGGGGAAAGTAGTATTTGGATTAAGATTAAGGGATCCAGATGACTGATGAATGTGTTTATTTTTTTTGTGTTCTTGTGTTTACTAGTTGCATAAATGGTTGCTTGTACCTTGCACCTATTTAAAAAAAATAATATTTGACTTTCTTTTGTCTTTTTTTTTTTTTTTCTTCTTTTGGGTTCTAACTGTACCATTTGGTTATATTTGGATACAATTCAACTTTTTTGAAGACCTTATAATGATTTTAAAAATCTTTTGTATAAAAATCAGCAAATGAACATTTTTGTGCTGACAACTACTTGAACTTGTGAGCTAGTGAAATATTGTATGCCTGAATTTGCCACTCTTCTTCTTTTGATACTTACTTTTTGTGTTTAGTTTTGATTTAGCTTTGTAGGTTGTCTACCAATTTTATCCCTCTTTTCCTAGTTTATTAGTGTTGAGGTACTGTTGTGCTATGTTGTTTGAATAAAACTATTTGTACTCTTGAAAAAGTCAAGTAAACCACTCATAAATGCATTGCCAATGCATTCGTTGAGCAAGCCATTTTACAATATAAATAGGGTTTTTCTTCAGATTACATAAAAAGCAAAGCTGAAGAAGTAAATCGTTGCCCGAAGGGTCATTATTAGTAGATTTTTAGCTAGCTTAGGTGATTAATAACATCGTTATCATTGCATGAAGCCCTTAGGATATGCATCCTTATGTACACTATTCAAGCTTTGCTCTCAACTTCAAGTTTTAAAGAAGTCTTTCACTATGCACATTTTTGTTGCTTTCAACTCCTTCAAGCAGTGTAATTTCTTAATGCTGAAATGGTTGACCTCCCGAAGGCTTTTTACCTATTTACCGTGCGATTCTTAGACTCAAGTTGCCTTGAACAACTTATATCTCTGCTCTAACCGATTCATTCAAGAGGATGTTTTTTAATTGTTAACTGTTCCATAATTGAAGTTTGCCATCTACAGATAGGTGGAGAGCTGACAGATTTCATTGTTGTCCTTCGTGATTCCGAAACCGTCAAGACATTTTGTAGCCGAATGCACTTATCCCTTGGAGCAGGTCTGAGTGCTGCAGCAGGCCCAATTGGTAGGGTTTTAGAAGCAGATGTACGAGCTGGAGATAGAGGATCTGGCATGTGCTATACTTACAGCTGTAGCAAAGGTACTTAATTTTCTTCACACAAGTTTCTCTGTTTAGTTACTACAGAATATAAAAACATACCATGTTTCTTGCACTTGGATGTGGGTTTGAAGTAGAATTGTTTATTTTGAAGTATCACAAACGACATAGACTCTGGGATACAGATATAGGCTATGTCAAGGTTGGTGGATCTGTTTCCATATGAGCTGATCTATCATAACGTTGAAGTTGCTCAAGGTGAAGAACAATATGAAAAAAAATAATAAGGAGTTGGTTAAAATGATTCAAATACAATTAACCATGAGCAATAAGATGAGAATGAATGGAAGCCAATAGAGGAAGAAAGAACCTAAAAGGATGTCACAACAAACTGGTAAGAGGAGTTTTGTTGGAGCTGATGTTTTAATGGAGCTATTTGTTACTGTTGGGTGGGAGTAAAGCAAGCTCAATTCAAGGATGGAAGTTCCTTGTATGAAATCACATTGCAATAACTCAACTACCTACTTATTCATCGTATTATATGACAAATATGATTTCCGGCAATGAATCTGTTCGCAAGTGGAAGCTCAGTAGGTAAATTTTTAGGATGAGTGTCCCCAAATCCATCTTACAAAACCATCCAAAAGAACTATAAACTCTAGAATGCAAAACAACTAAAACACATAAACCCTACATGAATAGCGTTGATGGTCATCTTATGTGCCACAGATAGGAATTGCTGAGCAACATGATTAGTTTCATGCATCTAAACCGTTGAAGAACCCAACATCAGCACTATCTTAAAGAACTCTAAACTCTAGAATGCAAAACAAGTAAAGCACATAAATCCTCCATGAAAACTCTCTTGCTGAAGCTCTTGCTTATAAATATTGTTATTTTAAATGATGTTGTTGTTCTCCTTATGCACCACAGATAGGCATTATTGAGCAACATGATTAGTTTCATGCATCTAAACCGTTGAAGAACCCAAATAGAATATAGGCATCAGCACCATCTTAAAGAACTCTAAACTCTAGAATGCAAAACAAGTAAAAACACATAACTCCTCCATGAAAACTCTCTCACTCAAACTCGTGCTTATAAATAATGTCGATGGTCTTCTTCCGCACCATAGATAGGCATTGCAGAGCAACATGATTATTTGCATGCAAAACAACTAAAATACGTGACTTCATGAAAACTCTCTTCCTCAAACTCACACTTATAATAATGTTGATTATTGGGCACCTTATGTGCCATTGCTGGGCATTGCTGAGCAACATGATTAGCTTCATGCATCTAAGCCATTGAAGAACCCCAATAGAATAGAATGTGAAGAAGATAACAACTGTCAATTCAAAAATCTTTACAAAAGATAGAGCTTGACTCAAGCTGATCTTTGCCATAGAGTTATTTTATTTAATAATATCTTTAATTAGTATTATTATAAAATTATAAGTTTGTCACTAAAAAAGATCATGATTCTCAAATTTGTGTGATATCTAGGCATCGATTGATATTAAAAATAAGAATAAAAAACTATTCAAATAACATTAAACTCGTGTTTTTTGGCCAATGATTCATGGGTTTGACAACTTTCTTCTTTGTTGGTGGTTTCTTTGTATGAAAATCGGAGCAGGTGCTTTTATCGGCGTCTCGATGGAGGGGAACGTCGTTTTGAGTAGGATGGAAGCAAACCTGAGGTTCTATGGCGATCCCTACCTGACCACCACAGACATTCTTTTGGGGACGGTCGAGAGACCCAAGGCAGCTGGGCCATTGTATTCTGCTCTCCATGACCTTTACATCAGCGTTTGATCCAGGACACCAACCTTCTCTTTCAGGTGTTGATTCCTCTATAGGAAAACTAATGCAAACAAGCTCGATCATGTTGGAAGATGGTCAAGCCCAATTGAACCATCTTTTCACCTAAATGTACATAATGATTTGATCAAATATTGGAAATGTGTAGGTTTGTCTTGTTGGATTGGTTTATTTCCCAATTAATTTGCTACTGTTTGTGGTAAACTAGTAGCTAATTAAATTGAAATTGTATATGGTTCAATTAGTGTTTAATTGAACAAATGAAATGTTCATACAAAGCAATATTTCAAGTGAACAAATATTAATAATTTTTAAGTGCATTTATCATTTAATTGCAGTAATTGTGATTTTGTGGGTTCCTTTTCTTTTTCTTTTTTGTTATTTTAATATTTCAATATTCTTTACATGAATTATTTTATTTATTTGATTTTATGTTAAAATAGAGAGTTTTCTAGAAGGTATAGTACAATAATATTATCTTGTCTCACAAGCAACAAGGCAAGGGCCGGGCCGGTTGATGCCTTCTAACAAAACCATGAGCCGGCCGACATGCAAAAACCAGCAGTTCAAAACCACCGCAAGCCTGGTTTTTTTCTGAATATATTTTTTCGGAAGAAAAATGAAAAAATTATTAAAATATGTGAAATTAAAAAAATCATTTTTTCTTCCTTTTGTGTTGGGTTTGTTTTTAGGTTCTACCAATACTTGTCAAAAGTATGATGAATGATTGTTCTTAACCAAATCTCTTTCGAATCAAAAGTAGGTCATCAAATAAGATTTGTCACCTACCTTTCATGATTATAAATCATTAAAATTTAATACTCATTATTAAGACGATCGATGATCGACAAGATAACTCTAATGTCATTTATCAAAGTTTATCTCGATCCATCTTAGATCTTTTCTTTCTTTATCATTCATTATCTATCAAGTAAAGAATAACTAGATTAAGAGCTCAAATAAAAGATATAAAATTTTCGACAAAATGCAATCCCAAGGACTTCAACAAACCATAATTAGTTGCAAAGATTGCCACAACCCTATTGATAAAATATTTCACAACATAGACATAATGATACAAATCGTTCAACTGTAACTACATCTTCAATTTTTGCATTACAAAAAAGAGATTTTAGTTGAATACACATTGTCAAAGAAGAAGGATTTTGGATTACTAGAACCCTAGACTTCTTTTTTCATTCTGAAAGAATAAACAAGGAAACCTAGAATAGAAATCTACAATTCCTGGATCATTTAGAAAATGAGCAGCTTTACATGTATTAAACCAGAATCAGAAAACTTCAAAAAACACAAATGTATATGCTTCCACTGGCCAATCCAGCCATGAAGAACAATTGGCATAGAACACCTCTTTTCATCAAAACACCAAGACAACAGCAAAACAGAAAGAAGAGATTTCAACGAGCCTAACATCACAAGAAGAGAATAAAAACATCAGGTTTCTTAAAACTTTTGTACTCATTTACAAAAGCCCATAGCATAACAGATGCATTCATACCCATAAATCCTACATAGGCATGTCCTCAAAGCTCCAGAGGTCAAAGGAGTTGATCCCATCTTGAGTAACCTCATTTCCAACAAGGGAATCAAATGATCCATCTGTGCCCTCTACAAGGAATGGCATAAACTTCATAAACTGCTCGAACTCCGGCATCTCCTCGGAGAGTTTAAATTCTGGCTCCTGCACAGTTATCACACCCTCACCTGAATCACTCTCAATCGTCTTCTGTGGTGAGTTTTCTTCCATATATTCAGATTTCACTTCTTCAGCAATTGGAGGAAAGGAGTTAATCTCAGGGCTATTGAACTCGGGTTCCCAACCGAAATCCGAGCAGTTCAACGAGTTGCTTTCCTGCTCAGAATGGAAATGGATGCCCTCTTCTGCCTGGAGAGGTTTCGACACCAAGAAGGAATTCAATTGCTTGGGCTTCGATGGATCAATCTCCTCGACCGTGTCCAAACACGAGAAGAAATCATTTGGATTGCTCAGATAACCCAAGGATTGTTTAAAATCAAATGCTTCTTCTGAAGATGGTTTTGGGTTTGGATTACTTGCAGCCTTCGGGGCTTCATATGGGAAGTTTACCTTGGCTTTCTTGCCTCGAATCTTGCGGGCTGCAGCATCATAAGCCTTTGCAGCATCCACCGGTGTGTCGAACGTTCCCAACCATACACGCTCTCCCTTTCGAGGATCTCTGATCTCCGCCGCCCACTTGCCCCATGGGCGTTGGCGGATACCTCTATATTGGTTCTTCCGCTTCCTTTTGGCTGATTTATTTGCAAGCCCATCAACATGGAAGCGTTTCTGAGCTATTGGACCTTCTGCAACAAAGAAGAATAGAGTTGAAAAACCAAACAAACAAACAACCAAAAATCATAGAGAAAAGAAATAGAGATCAAACTGATATCTGATTCACAATTGAGTTCCTAAACGTATTTCTAAAGTAAGCAAACCAGAGATAAAACAATCTTATGGTAAAAATAGATGGGGAACTTAGTTTGAAGAAAGTTTAAATTAAGGTTGCAAACTGTTCCATTGAAGAAACTGCAGAGTTTAGATCATCTCAAGTCTTATTTGAAACTCTTAATTTCTCATATTTTTGCAAGAAAATGATAACATTTTCCAGGGTCTGTAATAACATCATAGCATTGAAATAACCTGAAAGGATTACAGAACGGATTGACAACATAAAGCTACAAAATAAAAACATAAAGGAACTATTGATGTAAGCTAATTCACATCATAGAAACCATCTTCTCTACTAGTTTATATCACATGAAAAAGGAGATAACAAAGAAAAAATAACAGCTGGAAGGAAGATCTCACACTGAATACCTAACTTAACAATTTCAACATCTGTTTTGGTATATAACTTGGCCCAAAACCATCAAGTAAGATCTATTAAAGTAACACAGAATATTAAATTAACCAAGATGGTGATCTTCCTACTTGTATACCATCAATGAGAGTTTCTTTATTTAAAAACAAAAAGGTGAAAAAAAATAAATTTGAGTGATGGGAACATAAGGTGGACAAATATATTTCAGATGTACAAACTGTTAAAATCTTAAATCTGCTTCAATTTGATTAAAAAAAAAACCCTAGTCACCTCCTAAAGAGCATCTAAAGGAAAGGGCACAAGACAAATCTCATGCTTACCTCCGGCTAAAGAAGACGGCTTTGGGCGGATAGCAAAGGGATTGAACTCAACAAGGTCCTCCTCGTCGACCAGATCGCTCACCTCCGCGTCGCCCTCGTCATCGAACTCCTGAAAGTCGGCTTCGAAGTCATCCTTATACTTCGCCAGGCCCAGCTTCCCGTTCCCCTTTTTCTTCTTCTTCCCCAAACCCGGCCAGATGCAATCGGCCGTCGCCCGACGCGACCTCACCGGCAGGATTAAGTCCGAAATGATCGCACCACCGCACATGCTAAAAACACGCAGACACAAAACTCCAACCTTTCTCCCTCGAATCCGCAACGAAAAGCTTGATTCTTTCTGGGTACTTCAAGGCGGAAGTCACGGAGACAATGTTTATATCAAAGAAGATAAGGGAAATGGAATAAAGAATGGGAGCGCGTTCCAGCTACTTCCATGAAGCTGACAGATTCGGTGAACCTGACGAAGGAGCATCTTTTTGGTATTCCCAACGTGATGGGCAAAATTACCATAAACTCGGCAGATAAACAGAGACCAACTTACTTTTGCATTTGTTTTATATAATCATTAATCACGTCATATTTTTAAATATTTTTAATTTCTTAACAAATAAAAATTAATATTAAAAATTACTTAATGCTTTTGTCAAAACAATAAATAATTACTTATTTATCATAGATGATAAATTTATTAAATATAAAATTTTAGAAAATATTGTTAAAAATTTTAATAAAATATAATTCAAACATTACATTTAAATTAAAATAAATATATAAAAATCATTTTTTAAATATTTTAAGAGATATTTATATTAAGAAAATTAAAAAAAATGTATTGCAACTTTTCTTTGTATTATAGCAAAATTGGCCTAATATGTATTTTGATGATTTTCATAAATACTCAAATATTTGAAGAAAAATTATAAAAATTTTCCAATCTCTTATTAAAAAAAATTTTAATAATATTTTATACATAAGATTAAAGTAACATAAATGGCTTAAAGCCTAATCAAGATAAATATGAAGGTTATAATAAAATACTCACAACCTTGAAAGGGTTACCAATAAAATAACACAAAGGTATGCTTACCATTAGAATTATTTGAGAGATTGGTAAATGTTTGATGCTACTTTACCAACTATTTTTGAAAACCAAACATACACTTGCAAATTTCACACAATTGACTCACCTAACCTAAATCCCAAACCAAAGACTTGGACTAGGATTAAAAGGCTATTAATCCTATAAATAGGTTGAGTCATGATTTGATTCAATCAAAATAAAGTCAAATGTGACTTTTTTTTTGTCTAATTTGTTTGTCATACCAAATAGTTTATCAGATTTGTGTAAGGTAGCAGGTCAAATTTATGTTGAGGGTTATCATGTATGATATTAAGTTGTAATGATACCTATTAAGTATCTTTAGATTAAGAGAGACATTCGTTATTTGAGTCTAAGATGTATTGAATAAATATTAAGATAAACTAATAATGACTTAAAAATATAGATTTATAAATGAAAAAAATAACAGTTATATATAGAGATTTAAATATTATTTTTAATTTTATTTTATATATTTTTAATAAATATTTCATTTAAATAAGAAATGTGGCCACATTTTTTATTAATGCAAGTATCAATTGCACTTGTGTTTAAAAAGATGACTTGTATTTATGAAAAATACCGTTTTAATGAAAAAAAATCAAGAAGTTATGAAAATAATTTAATAAAATTTTAATATTTATTAAGTTGGTACAAAAAATGATAATAATTTTTAAATAAATTCTTTATTTAATAAGTACTATTTTAAAGAGCTTTTTTTCTTTTCAATCTTAAAAATGTTACAAATTATCGAATAACTTCCATAATTTATTTATTTCTCTAACATAAATTATATTTTAACTTTTTTTTAAATTTCTTTCTTAATTACTTTCATAAATTATTTTTTGTTTATTAAAAAAAACAAATGTTAGAAATCTTCATTAACACTAGTTATCATTAAAATAAAGCTTTTAAAAATAGTTAAAAATTAAAATAAAATTGAAATAGCAAACACATTTTAAAATATTTTAATATATTTTTATTACTTTGAAAGTTGAAATAAAAATACACATTTGAGAACATAAATTATCCCAACATTTCATCAAAATTTCATCATTTTTTTTCCTCTTTAGGTGCATTTGACAAATCATTTAAAAAAATTTATTCAAAAGCTCTTCATCAAATGACTTTTCCATGAATATAAACCACCTTTCAAAAGAGAGATCTTTATAGAAATTTTTTAAAAATCACAAGAGTAACATCAAATGTTTGGATGTTGGTTCAAGCAAATATGTGAATCCCAAAGTATACAAAAACCCTTCCTTCCCTCTTCTATCGCTTCTCATCTCTTGTTCCTGCCATCTTCCTTCTCATCTTTGGGAATCAGAAGGGCATTGCTCAATAAGTTCCAATGGGTTGATGGTCAAAAGCTGGCTATTGTTGTGTAGTGAAGCAGCCACATGAAGCATGGCTATCAGGGAAGTGAAGGCTCTGTTGGGTTCTGATCTTTCGTGCTTGCTCTGCTGCTTTTAGGATCTCCAGCGAGTGCTGCATCTGTGCCTCAGCTCTCCATTCTTCAGCTCTCCTGTGAACAATGGCCATTCTCTTCATTAGCTTCTCTTCCAGGTTTGATCTCATCTTCTGAATCTTCATCTGCAAAGAAGATTACCCACAAGAACACCAACACATAAACACAATCTAAATTAAACTAGCATGGAGAGAAATCAACTAAAAAAGGATCGTGTTGTTTCCATAACATAATCTTGTTCAGGTTTGTTGAATCAAAAGTGGTTCGAATATGCAGAATTAAAAATGATTGAACTCTACAAAACTACAGTAGTATTATTTGTGCCATTGCTTTAGGTAATATCTTCATATACTTATATTGCATATGGTGATTAGATAAATCAAATAAAAAAAAACCAAGGCAATTAAAGTGAAAATATGAATGTACTTGAATATGTTTAGAGGATACTTGTTCATAGAATTTGTGAATTTAATTGAAAAAACCCAAAACACATAATAATCTCAAATTTTAGTTTTAAATGAATGTAGAAATAATCCAGTACCTCTCTTTCACTTGAGTATGACAGGATTAGAATATTTAGGTCCTAATTATTGAAACATAATCATTAATAGTAAGCCTTATCAAGCAACTTCAATAAGCAGCAAAGACTTACCAGTACACTTAACAACATCCTGCATACAGCAAGTGTCACCTCTCTGGTGTTTGCTTTGCTAATTTTCTTATTCTAACAACTAAAAATAAATAAAAACAACATGCTCTATCATATCAGCAGCTCACCTTAGATTTTCTATCACCAAAGGAAGAAGGCCAACATTAAAAAAAGGATAAAAGAAAAAGGTAGCTTGAAGGAGAAGGAAAGTAAAGCTCCAATAACGATCTATTTCAAATATAAATCAGACTAAGAAATCTCTCTAAGGGAACACCAAATTTCTCCTTTTCTTTTATCACTTCCCTTCTTAAATGGATTGTAACTTATTTTCTATTCTCTATTTTTTTCTTTTCTTCTTTTTCTGAAGCAAATTGTAATACATCTTCCCTCATCTTTTTCTTTCTCAAAATTCTTTATGTAGCAAAGGACAAAGTTGCTTCACCCTTTGTATACTAAGTGAAGCATGTCACTGGCGTCAATTTCGTGGTTTTCTTCACACACTGGGTTTACCTCCTAAATTAATTTTTATTCATCTTCTTCACGATATCATACTCAAAGGTGCCAATGGCATCCATAGGTTGTAATATTTTTGACATGATAGTGTCTTTTGAGAGTAATCTTGATAATTTATTTTAAATATTGAATTATTTTTTATTATTTCTTTCCCTATTATTGGAAATTCATAATAATTGATCAAATTTACCAAAAACATGTGTTCGTCTAAGGGTAGTTTAAGCAATAGTAATGTGAATAACATGAATTTCATTCCATTTTATTAATGCATTTAATGGAAGGAACAATTTTATATTAAAATTGGGGAATTTAAATAAGTAATATTTGGCTAACATGTCTTCTAAAAATCAATACAATTTAGATATTAATATTATTAAAAATTTGTCAATATGATATTGTTGTTCGTCTCATTGTGATGTAATAAATTTTTATTCTTATTATTAATTATAATCAACATCTAGATGTCATCCAAATTTAAACGACATTTACATATTATTTTTGAGTTGCAGGATTGTATCATTTAATAATGTTATTTAACAATATCAAAAAACTAAATATTCAAATATTTAAATAAATTACTTTACATTAAATGTTAATAAAACAAAATCTTAAATAATTACAAATGACAAAAGGCTTTTGCTTCTCCTCTTTTTCCTTCACATGATTATTGTTTGAGATAGATGTAACATTAGCAAAATTACATGGTCTTTCATCATCCAATTGAGAAAACATAATAACATGGGAACGTTGGAGAGAGAGATCAAGTACGCTAATGCTATGTGGAATAATGCCTATAATCATTTTATACCCAATTGCATCATATTCTAGTCAAAACAATGTAATATTTTTCAAGCTATTGAAATGTTTTTACTCTAAAGAGATTTGTACATAAAATATATTTTTAGTCTAGATGAAAAAAATATTGCAAATATTATAATTGATGATTATAACATATAAAAAAAGAACAAAATTTTATCTTAATGTTATGATGCTAATAATAATATACAAACACATCAGATAGAATGAAAATGTACTCTTAATGTACTAGGTGATCAAAATACTTCACTCTAAGATTAAAGTTTATAAAACTATGATGCAATAGATAGTGTTATGAAATGCCAAATATTGACCCGTGAAAATCAAACTCACATAAAAAAGGATGGCTAATTGTACTTTGAAATATATGTTTTAAAATATGTGCATAATAAAAAAGGATCATATAGCTCAATATGCTTTGGATTTGTTCAATGCAGGTCACCCAATCATTCTATTAAGAAAGGTGATCTATTAATGCTTGGCATCACATTTTAATAAATGGGTCTCAATGACATTAGAGAATTCATGTAAACAAGCACACTTTGTTAGATCAAATCTTGTTGTGTTTACAAGTATGGAAAAATCTGATACCTCAAGTTTTTTGGACTTCTCTTCTGCCTTGGCAGTTTGAAGGTTCACCCAAGCTTGAATCTTTGCATCTTCTCTTTGGTATCTACAAGCCCAAGTCCAAATTCGCAGAACAGTAAAGAAAAGCCAAGAATTGACTTATTGGAGCTTCTAGTAAAACTTTCATAACGGGATTTACCTCATACAGCACTTGATCTTCTCCTCGTCTTCCCAGACTGAAGTTCTCAACTCAGCCATGCTCTTCCTTCCACCATTCATCTCAAAGTGCCTCAAACTCTTAGATACCTCTTCCTCCTCTTCTTCCCTTGAGCTCCAATTAGAAAACGCAGATTTGTATCGGGCACCGAGGTCAAGCTTCGCGAAGTGGCAGTCCTTCAGCTCAGATATACCAATCTTGTTCTCATCGGAAGCCATCAGAGGCCCAGACCTGTCAGCCGGTGTATTGTGCCGAACTGGAGAAGAGCTTTTAATGGGAGTGTGGCATCTCGACGTTGTCAAGCTGCAAATTGGAGTCATCTCAGTTCCCACATCTCTACTTGGAACCACAGGAACAAAGACCGCATCTTTCTCAGTCTCACAAAATGAGTTTTTGAACATAAGTCCTTCTTTGCTTGTTTCTATGCATCTGAAATTAGATCCGACCGTTTCCACATTCCTTGTCAATTTATCTGCAGTTTAGTTTTTTCCATTTCAAAGGTGAAAATTTGCGAGATAGAATATGCTGTGTTCAAAAGCTTCAAGAGATTCCAACCTTTCAGAAGAACCTCGGATGGGATTCCATGTGAAGGCATGTCTTTGCCATGACCAACTTTAGAAAGCTTTGACTCAGAAAGGCTGAGCTTCTTGACGAACGTATCAAAAGTATCAGCTTTCTGATGATCTTTTTGCTCGTGAGCTTTTGAAGGCTCCGAAAGTTTGCTCCTGTGCACTGGGGATTCGAGGAAGGAGCTAGTCATCAACCACTTCCCCGCATCATCCCACTTGGAAGGAACACTCTTCCTATAGAGATTCCCTGCACTGAAGCTGAAGACCGGCCGGCCAGGTGTTGAAGGAGTTTCCAACCTCCTCAGTAACCAAGCTGAGCTCCCTCCATCCTTCCTCTGAGCAGATATCTCCAAGAACCCCCCGTTGTCATTGCACTCCTTGCCGTCCATCGCCGTAAATGCCTTACAAACCCAAGAAAGCCATCGGCAAATGTGCTCCCCTGGCTAGTATAACAGAAGCTCAAGTTCCCCTGTGCCGCAAAGACCACTAGGAAACTCACTGAAGCAAAAACACAAATAGGCAAAAGACAAAGCAAACTTGGAAGTAAAGGACGGTACGTTTACCCTTCCCGTAGACTGGAAAACAGGGTGGCCTTCGAGACACATGCAGCAGATTTGCGGTCCGAAGGAAGCGAGGCTTTAGAAGATAACCCGTTTGGGGCCGAGGAATCTCTATGCTTCTCGCAAGGGGCTCCCTAAAATAACATCTTTTCTTGTTTCCTTTCGCTGTCCCGCCTTTTTCCTTGCGTGGAAGATGGCAGACTCCCTGCAATAAAGAAAATGGAATTAATTGAGCAGAGTCGGTAAAAGAAGTGCAACACAGCACGAGAACAACAAGCTGCTTGATTCGCTTGCACGAGATCACCGCAAGTGCAAGTTCCCAGGGCAGCCAGCGTCTCTTCCGATACGACCATTCTTGTGTCATGTGATCCTTCTTTTGTTGTTTTCTCAATGCTTTCCACAGCGGAGATCATTCTTTAACCGATGGATCATGACCAATCCAAGTGTGCGTCTATCAAAGGCTTGTTTTCCGATAATGCTGCGTATTGCTTGGTTGTTGGAGCGGCTGATCGCCGGAAATCCTTCGCCGCGTGAGGAAAGCCATGAACGGTTGAGCCTTGAAATCTAAACTAAATAAAAATAAAGTGCCTATTGTGCTTATAGGCACAACATGTGAATGAATAGTGATATGAAACAAATTTAAATATTAAACTTGAATTTGTTTAAAGAGAAAAAAAAAAAAAAATTAGAAATACAAATTAGAAATTTTTTTTGAAACTTCGATGATTAAGTATAAATTATAAATTATAAACTATCAATTAGTATGACAAAATGTTACTAAAAATATTATCTATAATATTTAAAAGATTATATACACTGATAATTTTTAAAAATATTAGTTAGATCAATAACATATGTATGAGTTATTGTAATTTATTGTTAAAAAGACTAAGCTAAGCATTTGGTTTTAAATTCATCATGTACATCTCAATCTATAAAATAACATTCATATCATTCGTTATTAATTACTCATAAACGCTATCGTCATATTTAAAATACATATCATAATCATCACTCAACTTCAAAATAATTGATGTTTACCAACATTACTCGAACGTTTAATGAATACTTTGCATCAAAATCTATGCTCGAGTCAAGTCAAATCATTTCTCCAAAAGTTGCTCCACAAACACATCCTTAAGGTCTCTTTGAGGGCATTCAACTATCATGTGTTCATAATTATGAAACATAGCAAATAAATAACAAAAGGAGCGGCGTTGAACGCCAAAACCAAACACTAAGCGAGTTGCTGAGAGCATGCAGAAACGAAGGTTTCTGTCCTTCAACCCACCCGGCGGTGCCGCGATCCCCTTTCCTTCCTCGAACCCGACCCCACATGAGTCGGCGTTGGTCATCGCCGCGGATCACATGGCGTTCAACGTGTCGTAATCCTCCTGCGCAAGGGCCGCTACGGACTCGCGGAGGTGGTCCAGTCGGCGATGCCCAGCGCCATTTTCTTCCCTCTGCCGCCTGCCGCGGGGGAGGACTGCGCCTTCATTTTCCGCAGCTGGACCACCGTTCCCTTCGCATGGGCTACGCTCAGGTCGACGGAAATGTCGACGAGGCCCCGTAGATCGGCGCCGCGGTTCCTCTGGTCAGACCGGAGGGAGGAGGAGCAGACGTCGAAGTACAGGGTGAGGTTGCACGTGGCCGCCACGGCATCGGCTTCGCCTGCCGTCGCGGTGACGGAGGGGAGCAGGTGGAGGGCTATGAAGTAAAACATGGACATGGAGTCGTCTTCCCTTTCAGATACGCACAAGGAAGCGATTATAAGGAAAAGTTGTGTTTTTGGACGTCGTAGCATGTGAAATGTGGAAGGTACTGGGTGAAGGAAAAGGCACATTTAAATGTGACCTCTGCTCCGGCGTTTTGGGGCAAGGCCATGTGGTGAACCTGCAAAGGAAGTCGAAGACAAGGTTTCTGTCTGGCTAAAGAGCTCCACCGTTCTCGTCGGTGGAGGAGAAGAGGTAGGCGGATTCTAAAGACGGCAACGCGTAGCAAAGGAAAGATTAGGGAAGGTCTGGAAGCACTTACAGTGGTCGGAGGACCTATCCGTGAGGTAAGTGAAAACATGTCAACAAAAAAGAAATGATTTATTATTTTAAAAAATAAAAATTATTCTGTTTTTTCAAATACTATAAATATTTTAATTATTTGTAATATCAATTATTTCATTAAAAGCTCATCAATGACATATTTCTCAAACACAATTTTTCAATATTATCTAAAAATAATATTTTTATTTTTTTATCAATTTATTTTATATTAAAAAATAGTTATATTAAACACATTACTAATTTTTTTTGAAAACTTGGCTAAGGGTGATATTAATAATAACTTAAGAAGGATCATATATAAAGTTAAACATAATGATATTATACAATATATTTGAAAATGACATACTATAATACTATAACACATGAAAAATCTAAAGATAAGATATATTTCACAACCTAATTGATAGTAGTATTAATATTTTTATATATCTTTGTGACCTTGAAGTTAACAAAAAGTTGAATATTATAATAAACTTGAATGAAGGTGGAGGAGATGTTTTTTTGATACTTAACATTATGGCAAAATAAGAAAATAACCAAGTCACAATTGATGGCCCAATGGAAATATAACCATCATTGATGATAGTATGGTCACAATTGTTCTTGATTCATTCAAAGAGAGGTAACCATCGAGAAGAAGAAAATATAATAGTAAAAATTATATCAAATTTTGTTATAGATTAAGATAGTGATTATTTTAGTGTGTTATTAAACAATTAAGATTGTTATATCTCTCAAATCTTATTATCCATGTTGTGCATCATGTGTAACACGAGTCTTTGCTTATGATTATGGGACCTACATATTAACATACGACTTTTGAATGTTATTAAGCCACTTAAAATTGAAAAATAGCAAAGTTGTAGAATTACTCTTGAAACCATCGAGATTTAATAGTTTAATTAATAGGTTGGCAAGTTGATCTATTATATATTTATGTTCGAAAAGTGTGGAGAGTAGATATTGGGTGATATTTTAAGAGAAACATAGAAATTACTAAGCAAGAAATGGTGGTCTTAAACCACAACACCAATGGCAACATAACCATCCCCAACAATTATAACGTCATAATTGTTCTTGGTTTATTCAAGGGTGGAGTAGGGAAGGGGTTGGGGGAGGGAACATTGAGAAAAGGAGATGATATTCAATTTAAGGTAGTGATTACTTTAGTGGGTTATTGGATAACTAAGATAGTAATACCTAGTAGAATTTTATCGTCTATGTTGTCCATCTTGCATAACTTGTATTTGCTTGTGATTATTGTGCTTATATATTAACATATGGCTCTTGAGTGTCATTAAGCAACTTAACATAACAAGGTTGTTAGATTACTCTTAACATAATTAAGATTTATTAATTTGAGTAATAGGTTGGCAAGTTGGACTATTGTATATATAATACTGAAAATGGGTGGAGGATAAATGTCACATGATAACTTGTGAGAAATACAAAAATTAATAAGAAGTAACTTTTGTGAAAAGCTTCTAAGGTACATGAATAAATTATTTTGCATTTGTTACTAAGAGGGAGATCTTAGTTTGTAAATATAACATCAAGGTCCTAAAATGTTGAGATGCATTTTGGTAAAAAATCAACATGAGATCTCATAAGAACTTCATGATTACACATGTTGGGGTTTGAATAGTTTTAGAATTGGTGATTATATAAGAATAGTTTACATAATATTTCAATATTCCTCATGAAATATTGTCTTGATTTAATTAGATTTTGTCCTTATCTAAGGGGTCATTCCCACTTGATTATTATCACAACTCTACTCTCATATTGGCATATTTAACTGTTGAGTTTTCATATAATCTAATATAGGTTTATCTTAAAAATATGTCTCAAAATAATGTTATTTTATTATATTCAAAATGAATTTTAAATATTAAAGTCAATTCCTAATATGTAAGGGTAAAATATACCATGCATACGATCAAAATGGATCAAAAGTTGAAAGCCACAAAAAGTATGTAAAGAATAAATTTTGGGATCGACCATTTCCCAAGAAAATCAATTATACATTATTTATTTATTAAAATACCATATGTAAAGGCCTTTGATTAGAGGCAACATGTCGTAAAACGTATGAGGTGAAACGAACAAGTGAGATGTGGTGACTTGTGCGTTTAACAAATTTTTTTATTTAAAAGATTAGAAGAAAAAATTTTTAAAGCTTAAAATATTTTTTTTTTATTGATGAAATAAAATTACTTAATAATAAATAAAATACACATAAGATTTTTAGGTAGTTCAACCAAAACTTGTGCCTACATCCACCCTCGATCCCTTATTTGCTTTCCATTAACCACTCCCTTTTTTCGAAATTAGTAGGAGTAAACCAAATATATACCAGTGCTTCAATGAGACACCAAAATCAAAGAAATTCAAGCTATTAAAAAAAATTGAAAATTTTATATTTTTTGTTTACAAATCTCTATATCTTTAATTCTTTAAACAAAAGTGATACTACTAATGAATAAAATAGATGTTACTAGAAAATAAAAAAAATGATTATGAACAAAAGTAGAGAAATAGAGATTGACAGGTACCCGTAGGTCTCGTAATCGTGCAGAAGTTTGTTGCTCATGATTTGAACTTCAATTAAACTTGTATTAAAGTTTTCAAACTTGATTCAATAGTCTTTATGTTTGATAAATGATCCCTATTTATAATTAAAATGAAAAATATCAAAAATAATTCCCTCCATTGCTAGAATATGCTTTTGAAACAGTTAATCGTTACAATGGAGAAGATAGTACAATTGTCGTTTGATAATGTGAATGGATGAAGCAATAACCATTAGATCAGCTTAAATGATAAAGGGTCCAGATCTAGTCACAATAAGATAAGATCTTGAGTATTGGATTCGAAAACTGGATGAACAATAATGACGATGAGGTTACAAATTCACAAAGACGGAGAGACTCTCAACCATTCGGTAACCATTACAGATGAACGACTAAAGACAAAAGATTGTTCCAAAATACGGGCACGATCTAAAATGTTCGATAGCAAAAATGTATGATTGGTTGGTATAGAAATCTCAAGTTTTATAAAGCTTATTTTTAGTCTCACATTATGAAAATGTTCAACTATTTGGTGCTTATAATACATCTATTGTGCATTATTATTAGCCTAATATGGTTGGCTATCCCATGATGTTCTCAGGAGGTTATGACCCGAGTTACTAGAGTACTTATACGAGGTTCGACCAAAGTCGATTTACATAAATTAAATAATGAGTCTTCCCTAACTCGTTTTGCCTAAACTGCTTCTAAGATAATGCCTTGAACTGATCCACCCCAGGACCACAACAGTAACCTGACTTAAGTGATACTCGAGTTTGACCCATCTAGATTTTGGTTGGGTTCCTGGCCTGAGAGTTCTAACATGAAGGATAATAATCCTATGTTTCACAATTGTAAAGAATTTAAAGGTTTAATATATTAACCATAAAGATTTAGAAATAATTTTTTTATGGATTAGCTACTCCACAAAGATCATTATCATTGGCTCCAAAGTGAGTAGGTTAAGTTATGAAATTATATTCATTATTTAAATTACAATAGTCTTTGCCTTAATAATTTCATATTACTCAAACAACACTAAGTTTAACAAGATATTAGTAAACATTTAGTCTTTGTTTTATGAATATCATCTTAAAGAGTACAACAATATCTCCCTTGAGGATTACAAAACTAATGCTAAAAGAAAATATAATATAAAAGAACAAATCAAAATATTCAACATTTTAGTATACCTTATTTGATAGCCTATACTCTCTTAAATTCTAGCTTATTCTCTCCTAAATTCTAGCATTAAGTTCTCTCCTTTTTAATAATCATTCAAAAAGGTTAATTATACCTAAGTTTAATCTAAGTCTATTAAATACTTTGGTAGCTAATGGCTTAATAAAAATATCAACTAATTAGATAGACGATGGCATAAATGATAATTGAATCATTTTCTCTTACACATGATCTCTAATAAAATGATATTTTAATTCTATGTGCTTTGCTATTGAGTGTTGAATAAGATGTTTAGCTAGACAAATTATACTTGAATTATCACAAAAGATTAAAATTTGTGTAAATTCAAAGCCATAATCTAAAGGTTATTATTTAGTCTATATAACTTGAGCGACACAACTACCTGTAGTAATATACTCAGTCTTTATTGTTGACAGTGCTGCATAATTATATTTTTTACTAGCTCAAGAAATTAGTGAACTGCTAATTAATTGACACATACCAAAGATATTCTTTCTATCAGTCTTATTACCAGTGAAATCAATATCTGTATAGGCTATTAAACCAAATTCACATTCACATCTTAGATACCATAAGCTTAAGGTCTTAGTTCTAATAAGATATTTAAAGATATACTTGATTGCTTGCATGTGTGATTCTTTAGAACTAGTCTGAAACCTCGCACACATAACTATACTAAACATAATATCTAGCCTACTCGTAATAAGATACAATAATGATCCAATCATTTTTTTGTATAATTTTGTTTCAATAGATTTTTTAACTTCATCTTTATCTATAATAATACTTATACTAATAGGAGTCTTTCTATGTTTTATGTTCTCATAACCAAATTTTTTTAACAACTCTAACAAATACTTGGTTTGAGAAATAAATATTATTTCACTTATTTGTTTGATCAGAAGTCTTAAGAAGAATGTTAACTCTCCTATCATACTCATTTCAAACTCACTTTTTATTAAATTAGAAAATTTTATGCAAATTATTTTATTAAAGACTCTAAAAATTATATTATCCACATAAATTTAACAAATTAATTGACCTTCTAATGAATTTTGAATAAATAAAATATTATCTATCTTGTCTCTTTGAAAATTATTTGATGTAAAAAAATACATAATCTTTCATACCAAGCTCTTAGAGCTTATTTTAAACCATAAAGTACCTTCTTAAGTTTGTATAAATGTTTTATCTTTTCATGTAACTCAAATCTTGGGAGTTATTCCACATACACTTTTTCATTTACATTAAAAAAATGCACTCCTAACATTCATTTTGTATAATTTAAATTTTTTGTAGCATACATAAGCAAGTAAGATCATAATTGCTTCAAGTCTAGCTATATGAGCAAATATTTCATCCACATCTACTCCAACTTGACAAAATCCTTTGGCTCCTTTATAAATTTGTCATTTTCATTTAACTTATTTTTAAACACCTATTTTGTACCAATAATTATTTTATCATTTAGCCTAGTTATAAGATCCCAAACTTGATTTCTTTCAAATTATATTAATTCTTCATTCATTATACTAATCCAATACTCATTTTCAAAAGCATTTTTTATAAAATTAGGTTTAATATTAGATATAAATATTACATGATTAAAGAAGCTTCCAATTCTAACTTTTTCTTTTACATCTCTTATGATCAACTCATTAGGATGATTCTTAAATGTCTCAATTGCTTAATTTGATTTTCTTCTTTTATTGATTCATTACCTTCAATTATAACTTCTAATTTTTCTTTTCTATGACTTAAATCTTCTAATTTATTAAGATGATCATCTTGACGATGTCTACTAGATGTTTTAATAAGAGATTTATCAAATTTGATAAGAATTATTTATTCCATAATTGTGATCTTTTATTATATACTCTAAATGCTTCACTAGTAAGTGAGTACCCTAAAAAAAATTTTCATTAGACTTAGTATCGAATTTATCTAAATTCCTCTTTTCATTATTTAAAATAAAACATTTGCATTCAAAAACATGAAAATGGGATACCTTGGACTTCTTATAATAAATTAATTCAAAAGAAAAAATATCTAATTAGAATTTACATATTATTCTATTAAATACATAACAAATAATATTAATTAGCTCCTCCCAAAAGTACTTGAGAATACTATACTCATTAATCATATACCTTGTGGCATTTAGTAAGATTCTATTCTTTCTCTCAGCTATATCATTTTATTAAAGGGTTCTAGATAAAGAAAATGTTGGTTTACTTCATTTTTTTTTATAAAAATCATCAAATAACTTATTATTAAATTTCTCTCTATTATGACTCTTAATGGAGACTAACTTAATTTTATGTTCTTTTTTAATCATAGTAATCAATCTAATAAATTTTTTATATTCTTCTTTTTTAATTCTTACAAAATAACTTATGTAAACCTAGTATATTTATCTATAACTATCAACCTATATTTGCCTCTATCAAGACTCTCTAGATGAATAAGACTAAATAGGTCTAAATAAATAATTTCTAACAGTTTTCTAGTTGTAATGTCTTTAAGAGGTTTAAAACTCTCTTTTGTTTGTTTTTTTAATTGATATGAATCACAATTTGTCATTTGATCAACTAAGGTTTGGCAAACATCTAATTAGATTAAACTTTAAAAATTTTTCAAAAGAAGATTTTTCTAAATGATAAAATCTCTTATGTCATAAAATATAATTATTATTATATATTGTAAAACATTCTAAATCACTATCCTTAACTATGTGTAAAAATAAAATATATATAGTATCTTTTCTATTTCCAATGATAAGTAAAACATTATCTTTATTAACAAAATATATATTTTTATTAAATAAAATATTAAAATTTAAATCACATAATTGATTAATACTAAGAAGATTATATCTTAAGTCTTAAATAAGAAAGATCTTTCTTATAGAACTGTATGAATTACCCACAGTTCCAATTCCTATAACTTCTTCTTGGAGTGAATTCACCACCATCATAAGACTTCAAATAGATGAATAAAGATGTATTTTTAATCATATATCTTGAGAAGTACCCTCAATGATAATTTCAAGTTTAAACTAAATCTTATATACTATTTTCAAGTTTATGATCTAATTATATTCGAAGGCACCCAAACCATAATATAAAATATTCATAGTATGAGAATTAAGTTGTACTCTATGTTTTTCTTTAGGGCTAAGTTTACATAAAGGTTTTCTTATTTTTTTCATCAACAATCTTAGTTGAAATCTTAAACTTATTTTCAATTACTTTCTAAATTTTTAAATCAATAGATTTTAAAAATAAATACATATGATTCTTTCAATAAAGATAAAACTCACCTTTAAACAAAGGTGGTCGATGTGATGAAGCTCTCTCAGATAAAAACAAATTATCCTCAATACGAGGTAGAGCGATGATGATCTTATCTTAGAATTTTTTTCTTTTGACAAAAACTTCATAATGACGATACCACTTTTTATAAAATATTTGAGGTAAAATGAATAAGACAGGAGGGGTGAATTATGCATTTAACAAATTTTTTTGATTAAAAAATTAATTTTTTTTCAAGCTTAAAATATTTTTGTTTTATCAATAAAATAAAACTACTCAATAATAAATAAAATATACACAATATTTTTAGGTGGTTTGGCCAAAACTGTGTCTACATCTACCTTCGATCTCTGATTAGGCTTGCACTAACCACTCCCTTTTGTCGAAGTTCGTAGGAGTAAACTAAATACACACTGATGTTCCAATGAGATACAAAAAACAGAGAAATTCAAACTATTCAAAAAATTAGAAACTTTACAATTTTTTGCTTACAAAATTTTTACACATTTAATTCTTTAAATAAGAGAGACACTACTAATAAATGAAATAGGTGTTATTAAAAATACATAAATGATTATAAATAAAACTAGAGAAATAGAGACCAACGAAAATCTACAACTCCCATAATTACTTGGAAGTTTGTTGCTCACAGTTTGAACTTCAGTTGGACTTATATAAAAATTTTTAATCTTGATTCAATAGTATTTATATTTGATAATTGATCCCTATTTATAGTTGAAATAAAAAAACACCAAAAATAACTCCCATAACTTTTAGAATCTGTTTTTTAGAAAATTAGCCGTTATAGTGGAGAAGACAGTACAACTTCCGTTCGATTACTTAAACAAATGAAGCAATAATTATCGGACTGACTTAAATGATAAATAGTCCAAATCTAATCACAACGATATAAGATCTGGAGCATTAGATTCGAAAATCGAATGGATGGTAATGATGATAAGGTTACTACTATTCACAAAGGCGAAGAGACTCTCAGTCATTCGATCAAGCATTACAGATAAATGACTGAAGACAAAAGATTGTTCACAAAATGCGAGCATAATCTAGACCGTTTGATCATGAAAATGTGCATCGATCAGTGTAGAAATCTCAAGTTTCATAAAGCTTATTTTTTATCCCATATTATGAAATTGCTCAGCTATTTTGTGCTTATAATACATCCACTATGTATTACTATTAGTTTAATGGGGTTGGCTACCCCTGGTGTTCTCGGGAGATCATGAACCGAGTTGTCAACAAGTGCATATGGGGTTCAACTAGACCTGATTTACATAAATTAAATAACAAGAACTCCCTGACTCGTTTCACCTAAGCCGATTTAGATGTAATGCCCTGAACTAATTCATCGAAAGACCACAACATTCACCTGACTTAATCAATACTCAAGCTTGACTTGTCTCAATTATGATCGAGTTCCTGGCCTATAGGTCCCCAAAGCTTGTGTTGCATTAGAGCCACTCAACCCGAGCCCTTTGAGCTTAGCAATAGGTGTGCTTTGGCATTATTTTCATTTTTTAATAACAAAATTTTATAAAAAACTATTTAAATATTTAAAAACTCAAATGTCTTCAAATCAAATATAATTTAAACTAAATTCATATATGAATGAAGGATGATAGTTATGTGTGCTACAATTCTGAAGAATTTAAAAGGATTAACGTGCTAACCATAATGATTTAGAAATGAAGTTTTTTTGGATTAGGCACTCCACAAAGGCCATTATCTTTGGCTCCAAAGTCAGCAAGTTGAGTTATTAAATTGTATTTATTATTTATGTTGCAACAATCATTACTTCAATAAATTCATATCATTAAAACAATACTAAGCTTAACAAGATATTAGTAAATACTTAGTTTTGATTTTGTGATCATCACCTCAAAAGATATAATACAAACTTGGCACCCTAATAGTTAAGCCCCCACCTACATCAAGTACCATTGCATAACAAAATTAACATTAGAGTCGTGAGATACAACATCTAATGAGGAAAAATAACAAAACCCAAGGTAGGGACCCAACGGTAAGACAAACACCAACTCCAAAATCTAAAATATAAGTAAACAAAAGAAGTTTTTTAACAAATTTACTAATACCAAACCCTTCCCTTTCTTATTTATCTAATAAAAAGAGCTCTCCTATAGCATCATTGTTTCCTGCTCTCGATGTTGTGAGCACATGAGATGTATGACTTGTGATATAAGCACTAAATGATATTTTACATATCTCAGTAGATAAATCCACAATAGATAACTAAATATGAAAGATATATCAAATGAAAAGGCATATCATGTGTAGTGAAGATAAATCATATGCATAAAACTACAATCACAAAAGATGTCATATATAAGATAATGTCAAATGAAAACTATAAAGAAATGCTAATTCCTTATATAGGTTTGTTATTATCGAGCCCAATTCCCTTTGACGCATTATCCTCTAGATCCAATCATCACTAATAAATGACCTCCAACTGACATCCAACCAAACACATAACACTAGGCAAATATCTGATACAAAGATCGATATCCTGCAACACATGCTGGGCCTAGTGCCACCAGGCAGGTATGGTACCATACTCTGCAACACATGTTGGGCCTGGTGTAAATCATCATGGAGTCATAGCACATAACATATAATACTAGACAGATATCTGATCCGAAGATTGATACCCTGCAACATATGTTGGGCCTAGTGATGAGGATAATGTTCTCTGGGAATCCCATTTTTTTTATTTGCCATTTTCCAAACATCAATCCAGATAATTATACCATATCAAAAGACCTTTTGTTTCATATTACTTCTTCATTTTTATTTTAGCATATTGTATCATATTATTTCTTTTACCATATGTAATAATATTAAAATATAACATATGCAACAACCAAAATACCATATGACAGTAAGAATACAATGTAAAAACACATAATAATGTACTATATCACAGGGTTAGGAATTTATCTACTTGACTTTGATGTACAATTTGTATTACTCACTTCTTATTCTTCTTGATGCCTTACAAGTTCATAAATGCAAAAATAATCAATTTAAAATATGCTTATTAGCCAAAATTGCCTTCTAAAACTTGTTCCAAAAAATCCCAAAATTTCCTTAATTTTCGCTATATTTTTTTTTCTCGCTGGTTTTCCATCGGCGTGGACAGACTGTGCCCAGCATGCCTGGTTCAGCAATGCGCCCCGGTTCAACACGCTAAACCGTTTCTTGTCTCTCTTTCTCTCTCTCTCTCTCTCTCTCTCCT
Organism: Vanilla planifolia; assembly: GCA_023846275.1. Taxonomy (NCBI): domain Eukaryota; kingdom Viridiplantae; phylum Streptophyta; class Magnoliopsida; order Asparagales; family Orchidaceae; genus Vanilla; species Vanilla planifolia. The sequence continues at coordinate 7,149,178 of CM043872.1, read as the reverse complement.
ATGCATCCGGTAGAACCGAAATATTTCGCCAGTGAAATTTGAGACCTCCTGCGTCGACAGCAGATTAATCGACCCCTTTTTTGGTCTTTGCCTCTCACTCAAACCTTACCCAACCCCAGCGACGAAGAAATTCACGTTTCTTACCTTACGGAATCCTCGCTGGCTGTCACTATTGCGTGCTAAAAATTCCTTGAAGAGCTTGGCGGTAGCTGTCGGAATCTCGTACTTATGAAATTCTCGCTGCAGTCACGTTTAAGCAACACTTCGCACTCTGGTAATCTCCCCACAGTTGTATTTTTTGCAGAAGTGTTTTTCCAACGCACCTTGGTTCGCTTTTATACCCACCGCTGAACAGACTGCAGAAGCCTCATGAATCGACTAGTTTTGCATAAAACCCCCTCTAAATTTGTTATTTGTGCATCTATCCTCTGCCCGAAGAGATAAACATGCCCCAAAATTCTTAAAATTGCACATATACCCAACATAGCCAACAACTTTTCTAAATTGCAAATATACCTTCTGCCAAAATGCATTTGAACTATGCTGACATTTACAAAATTACAAATATATTCTCCACATTACAAATTTATCCTAGATCTTTAAAAATTTATAATTTATTCCTTAGAACTTAAAAAATTACAAACTAAACATCTTTGGATTCATCTCCAAAAGCTCTTTCTTTGAAAAAAATAAAATAAAGGAAAAACTAAGGCTATTACAATCTTTCCTCCTTTCAAAAATTTCGTCTCGAAATTTAGAATAGCTCTGGGTACTGAGTGATCATGTCTGCCTCTACTTCCCATGTAGCTTCTCTTTCTGTTTGACGATGCCATAATATTTTAACCATGAGAACAACTTTATTTCTTAGCCTTTTCTCTTGTTGATCAAGGATCCTCACTAGTGTTTCTGGATAAGTCAAATCTTTCTTAATTTCTACATCTGGATCCATGTAGCTCATCATATGGGAGGGATATGAAATATATCTCCTTAAAACTGAGACATGGAAAACATTATATACTCTTGCCAATTGAGGAGGTAAAGCAAGTCGATATGTCACTTGTCCAACCCTTTTCAGTATTTGAAAAGGACCAATGAATTTAGATTTTAATTTTCCTGCCCTTCTAAACCTGATGATACATTTTGTTAGACTTATTTTAATAAATACATACTCCTCCCTCTTGAAATTCTATCATTCGGTATTTGATATCATAGTATTTCTTTTGTCTGTCTTGGGCTGCTTTTATTTTTTCTTGAATAGTTTTGATCTTTTCAATTACTTCAACAAATGTAGGACCCATTAAACTTCTTTCCTTCCCTTCATTCCAACATAGAGGTGATTGACATTTTCTATCATAAAGTGCTTCATATGGAGCCATTCCAATACTGGACTGATAACTATTATTATAGGCAAATTCTACCAGAGGTAGGTGACTTTCCCAATCTCCTCCAAAATCTAAAATATAAAGTCGTAGCAAATCGTCCAAGGATTTTTATATTTCTTTCTGATTAACCATCTGTTTGAGGATGAAAGGTCATACTGAACCTTAAACTTGTGCAAAAAACTTGATGTATATTCTTCTAAAAGTAAGAAGTAAATTTAGGATCTCTATTAGAGATAATAACTTCTGGTATCCCATGCAACTTGATAATTTTCTTTACATATTCTTAAGCTAATTTTTTAATAGAATAAATTATCTTTATAGCAAGAAAATGAGTAGTTTTTGCCAGTCTATCCACAATTACCCAAATTACGTCATGACCGCAGGTGATCTTGGTAATCCAACTATAAAATTCATTACCACTTCCTTCTATTTCCATTATGGTATCGACAATGACTGTAGTAATCTTCTAGACTTTTGTTGTTTTACTTTTACTTGCTGGCAAATTAAATACCTTTGAACCTAATTAACCACATTTTTCGTTAACCCTGACCACCAATATTGTTGTCTTAACTCTTGATACATTTTATTCTCTCCTAGATGTATGAAATATCGAGAGTTGTGAGTGTTGTACCCTTTGATATGATAATTACAAAACCAAGCTATTTATTACTGAAGGCTTGTTTTTTAAGTAAAATTGTTAATAATTAATTAAATCAAGATGTCTAAAATAATGGTCTCTAAGGGCCTTGAGGTCATGGCATACTTCAAGGAATTTTTGAGACATGCGCAAGATTTTTTATAATTAAATTTCTTTTTATTTCTCTTGAATTTGATATGTCAAAACTTTGAGATTATGAGGCACACTAGTAGTATTAACATTTAAAAATATTATAAAATTATTTAATAATGAATTTTCATTTTTGGGCCAAGCATATTTGACAAAATGTATAGACATGGGTATTTGATTTTTTAATATTATTTTGGAATCGTTTTTTACGAATTTCTTTTCATAGCCACTTAATTAACTTATAATACTATAAGAATATAAAATTATTTTTATACACTTATATTCAAATTTGTGGCTAAAAAATTCGTCAAAAATACCCTAAAACAGCAAAAGTCTCGGGAAAAAGCACTGTAGCATGGGCGGGTCGACCCGGCGCCAAAACAGCCCATCCAGGCCTTTTAGAAATAAAAAAAGAAAAATAAAAATTTGGTTGACCCGAAAGGGGCGAGCAAAGCCCGCCCAAAGACTGCCGAGAGCAGCTCGGCTAGCGCTGGTCAACGGTCAACGGAACAGTGCCTGGCTAAGCCAAGCCTGCCGAGAGGAGCTCGGCTAAGTCTAACTTCAGCGTGGTCTACGGTCAAAGAACAGTGCATGGCTAAGTCAACCTGAACCGGGTGATGAAATCCCGGTCAAGGAAGGGGGGAGCCAGCCCCAAAGTGGCTCGCAGGTTAAACGGCGCAAATTTATTATAAAGCGGTGTGCCAAATTTCATTCTGCAGTGTGAGACTAAAAATCCCACCTTATAACTTCGGCAGGATCCATTCTCCCTTTACACTTACAATAGTGCCAGTTTGGATCTCTTTCAACAATCTCCCTTTACACTTATTCGATAAATCCATTCTGTTCTCAATGGCGGCCGCCATTGGGACCCCGGTCAAGATTGACACGACAACGGCGGCGGTCTCCCGGCCACACATCGCAAAGGTCTGCATAGAGCTGGATCTTACCAAAGAACACCCCAGCAGGATACGAATCTCGGCACAGACATGCGTGGTGTCTGGTGGGTACTGGCAGAGCGTCTCCTACGATAACAAGCCACTGTACTGTCCCCAATGCTTGATTATTGGGCACGGCAGGGAGGGTTGCAGGAACCACACGGCAAATACTGTTCAAGTACCAACGGAGAAAGGAAAAACGCCGAAAGCGCCCTCGCCGCGGTCGGCCTGCTCTACGCCGCGCGTACGGATGCTGGAAAAAGGGGAATGTTCGTCTCCAAAATCGCCTGCCAAATCTTTCTCCCCGATTTCGGTTAGACCCATGGGATTCTCTCCGAGACTAGGTGGTTTGGCGGCCCAGCCATCCCCTGCTTCGATTATGGTTGACTGCCAGACTGTCTCAAGGAGGGCCCACTTGGTTGAGTCAGAGAGGCAGAATATTTCGACTCCAACCCGTAAGCATGGGGTGATCTTATCCCCCAGGAAGGTACTTAAGCCTAATCTGGCTATTGGTGAAATGGAAAGCAATTTACAAGAAATACAAACCCAGCTGGACCAAAACCGAGGTCCTTACCCGATTCTCACTCCCTCCCCGTCCTCCCAGGAAACTTTTATTGCCGATGCAATCTCAACAAATGAATTGATCCCGTCTCAATTCCCAACAGCTGAAACAGCCTCGGCTTATGCTTTTTTAAGTGAGACTACTCCGACAACGCAGAATTCCGGGAAGGAGAAACTACAGACGACTCCGGCGAATCAAATAAACTGTGGCATACTCGAGCTCCCTAAACAGTCTGAGGCGACAATGGACGTCGGAAAAACCAATGCAACGTCGATGGACTTTCCTTCGCTGGCTCCTCTGAAACTCAAAACCCGCAGGGCAAAAAATCGAGATCAAGTCCCGATCTCCCCTCCTTGTACCAGAAGCGCGGCGGGCTCTAAACCGCCTTCCACCCCCAATGATTAATATACTCTCATGGAACATCCGCGGGGCCGCCAGCAAAGCTTCTTCGGGCCGCCTCCGACAACTCATCCGCTCCCACCACATTGATGTCCTTGTACTAATTGAACCATTCCTCGATGAAGACAGCATTCCTCTCCTCTGTTCCAAATTGGAAATGCAGGAAGGATTCAGCTCATCAAATGGAAAGATTTGGATATTATGGTCCGCAAATTGCCGGGTTAGACCAGTTCGCCTCTCCGAACAAGCGTTGACAGTTCAAGTCTTCATTCACGGTGAAAATCCGATAGTTTGGCTCTCGGCGGTTTACGGTAAGCATTGCCGTAGCCTTCGTCGGCCTTTGTGGAATTTTCTTTCTGACTCATGTGAGATGATAGGCGACTCCCCCTGGTGCATCTGTGGTGACTTCAACGTCACTATGATGGAACAGGATCAACGAGGTGCTGCTCGTTTCCGCAGCAAAGACGCCGGTGACTTCCACGCAGCTGTGACGATCTCTAATCTCCACATTCCCCAAACCATTGGGGGCCCTTACACCTGGCAGGGCAAAAGGCGAGGCGCCATTGTACTTAAAAGGCTGGATTACTTTCTTAATAACGCTGCTTGGATGGAAGCTGCGCCGAACGGCGTCGTCGAAATCCTCCCGCGTACCACCTCCGACCACGCTCCCATTCTCTTCCGAGCTCTGCCCACTCGCATAGGGGGGCCAATGCCATTCCGTTTTTTAAACGCTTGGCTTCTTCACCCGGGACTAGAGGAACTGGTAATCCATTCTTGGAACGCACCAATCACTGGGGACGGCATCCACAAGTTCATTGGTAAACAGGCAAGACTCAAAGCATCGCTGAAATGCTGGAACAGGAATACCTACGGAAATCTTTTCTACAATACTAAACTAGCTGAGCAGGAGGTGAGGGTGGCGGAAGCAGCCTTATCTGAAGACCCAAATCCGTTAAACGCAGATCGCCTTCTTTTGGCTAACACCTCTCTTCATAATCGTCTGGCCGCCGAAGAAGCCTTCTGGTGCCAGAAAGCGGGTCTCTGGTGGTTGAAGGAGGGAGATGCAAATACTAGTTTCTTCCACGCCTCAGTCAAGTCGAAGAGGCATGTGCTCCACATCCAGAAACTTAAAAGGCCAGATGGCGAATGGACGGAAGGGGAAGAGGAACTGGAGAACCTCCTTACAAATCATTTTCAAGACATCTTCAGGGGGCGGGCGGCCTGCTTCCCCGACATGGACAAGATTCTTAAGCACGCCCCACCATCCCTCTCACTGGAACAGAATGACGCTCTCACCAGGCCGACGGACGCTCAGGAACTACGGTCAATTCTCATCTCAATGCCCGACGCCAGCGCCCCCAGCCCGGACGGCTTCACTGTCAAATTCTACAAACAATTCTGAACGCTCCTTGCCACGGATCTAGTGGACGTAGCTAATACATTCCTCGAAGACTCAGCACTTCCCAAAGCCCTGGGCTCGGCTTGGATTTGCCTCATTCCTAAGAACACGGCCGTTTCCTCGCCTGCAGATTTCAGGCCGATCGCCCTTTGCAACGTCGTCGGCAAGATCCTCTCCAAACTTCTGGCATCCCGGCTAGCCATCATCCTGCCTTCAATTATCTCAACCGAGCAAACAGCCTTCATTAAAGGTCGAAGCATCACCGACAACATCTTGCTAATGGAGGAAATGATCACCCGCCTAAACAGTCGTCGGAAGCATAACAATATTATACTTAAATTAGACTTCAAAGCCGCATTCGACAAAATTGGATGGCCATTTCTTCTAGCGGTTCTCCGGAACAGGGGATTCAGCGCGACCTTCTGCTCATTGGTGCTCAATGTTCTCCAATCTACATGGCTCTCGGTGCTGGTAAACGGGCGCCCCAAGGGTTTCTTCAAACCAAGTTGCGGCGTTCATCAGGGAGATCCTCTCTCGCCGACTCTGTTCTGTATCGCTCTGGACACCCTCAGTCGATCCATTTCGGTGGCCTTTGCCTCTGGGAGCATCGAATCATTTTCAACTCCTATCCACTGCCGAACTATCACCCACTTGGCGTTCGCAGACGATGTGGTGATCTTTTCCACTTGCAAGAAAGACTCACTCCAGCATCTTTCAACAATTCTTCACAGCTTCCTTCAAGCCTCCTCGCTTGAATTAAACTGCGGGAAAACTTCTGTAATTCACGCCCGTCATTCATCCACAGGTGCTAAGAAGCGAACCCTCCGTCTCCTTGGCTTCCACTCGACTAGTCTACCGGTCCGGTACCTCGGCTGCTGGCTCGACGTCGGAAAGCCCCGCGAACGTCAATTTCTCCCATTGATCGATAAAATCCGGCACCGCATTGCTGCGTGGCAGAACAAATTCCTTTCCATGGCCGGCAGACAGGTACTCATAAACTCGGTTCTTACTTCCATGTCAGCATACATCTTCACCGCCCGGTCGCCTCCCTTGAAGTCAGTTTCCACCATCAACAGTCTGCTAGCCAACTTCTTCTGGGGCAAGTCCTCCATCGGTCCCCACCATCACTGGGCGGCCTGGAACAAGCTTGCGAGGCCTATTAGCCACCAGGGCATCGACATTATTAATCTCGGGGCGCAAATTCGATCCCAAACCGCGAAACTCTGGTGGAGGTTGCTTCATACAGTTTCCCCTTGGTCTCGCTTCCTCATCCAAGCATATATGAAACACGACGATAATATCCGGGCAACCGGTCGCGACTCCTACTGCTGGCGCCGCTTGGTCAACTTCTGCAATAACCTGCTCTTCGTTCGCGAGGAGGAAGATGCAGGTTCTGGACTTCCCGGTTCGCCCACCTCGACCGGTTCTTCCGGTTCGGCCAGTTCTGGACATATTCATTACCGGTTCAAGCCTAGTCAAACTGATCTTGCCAGCCAACTAAATTGGCTTGGTCTTTGGCTTGGAAGCTGCACCAACAACCGAGGATCCTTTTCAACAGCCACCGCTTATGGTATATTTTGTGCAACATCTCTCCCCCCGGTTCCCAAACGATATGATCACAACAAACTTATTTGGCACAAAAGAATTCCTTCAAAAGTCTCCATCTTGATTTGGAGATTACTTAATGACGCTCTTCCATTACCACCCAAAATACAGTCTATTGGCATATCTCTGGCTCCAAAGTGCCCTTTCTGCCCCCAGATCGATACCTTGGAGCACATTCTCTGGCATTGCAAGATCACCAAACCTACATGGACTTGGTTCGAACGCCGACTCGACATCAACATAAAGTGGCCAACTCTTCCTCGGATATTCAGCTGGTGGTCCTACAAATCAACTATCAACTCCTTAGCCTTCTCAATCCCAGCATCTATCTGTTGGATGGCCTGGAAAAACTGGAATTCAGCACTCCATGAAGGTTCAGCAGCTACTCCTGATCGCTTCCTATGGGACACACAAAAGTTCATAGTCAAGCTCTATCTAATTCGACCTTCTAGTCAGCTGCTCAATGCAGAAATTCTCTCTCTTGCTAAAATTGGACTCATGTAGTTCCTAGCTCACCGCAGCTTGGAAAACTTTTGTACCTTTTGCTTTATCAATAATATTTTATCACCGGAAAAAAAAAGGCGCAGATCAAGCCCGCCCAGATCCAACGGGCGAGAGTAATTTCGAACGGCTGTTTAATCAGCGCCGTTCGTTCAGCGCGTGGGATCTAATGGTTCAGATCAAGTCCGCCCGGATTAGACGGTCTAGAGATGATCAAGCCGTGAAGTCCATCCAGCCGTCCATTCTTGAAGTGGGATCGGACGGCTGCTGCTCTTCTTCTTCCTTTTCGGGCTTCCGGCAACGGCTATTTTCCGGATTTCTTTTTACCGTTTTTCTAGCCGTTTGGATTTGCTTTTTGGTGGACTATATATATAGGACATTTTACAATTTATAGAGTTGATGAATCCACTTGCAAAAATCTTCAAAAACTAAGGAAAAAGGCCAAAACCGAGAGCAACAATTGGCATACTTGTGGGAGCTACGGGCTCAACCTTCTTCTCAAATTTCAACAGCTTTCTTCCACATTTCGTTGCATCATTCGGTAACATTTAGTTGTGCCACTTTGCTTTGAGAAATTAAAGGTGTAGGATTTTTGTATGCATTGCTATTGTAAAAATTGTACGCTTTATTGTAGCCGGATTTGTTCGGATTTTTGGTGTCTCGTTGGAGCACCGGTTGTACTTGGTTTACCCCTACCGGCTTCGGCAAAAGGGAGTGGTTAGTGGAAGCCCGATCGGGTTGATCAGGGGTGGATGTAGGCACGGGTTTGGCCAAACCACCTAAAAATCTTTGTCTCTTTTTTGCTTGTCTTATTATTGCATTTTTCGTTTTTATTTCACAATTTATTTACAAACGTTTTTAATTGAAAGAATTTTCAAAATCTAAATTTTAGTGAAAAGCACAATTCACCCCTCCCCTCTTGTGCATTGTTCTCACACGATTTACATCAGTGAGCTTCTTTTAACAGTAATTCTCTAAGTTGCTGATGTGCTGGTATACATAATCTATCTTGAAATCAGAGTAGATCATCTTGATCTAATTTAAATTCAGATTCTTGTCTTTTGTGAACCCTTTGGATTATCTTTTATAATTCTGGGTCTTCAGCCTGGTCTCCTTTAATAGACATCAATTAATCTGGCCTTACAGATAGGTGAGCTAGTAATATCGTGTTTCTTTGTATTTTAGATTCTAATTATAACTTATCCATCTCAGAAATTAATTACTTTTCTTCTGGGATAGTTAATAAGCTATTAACATTAGCTTTCCTACTGAGAGCATCTGTCACCATATTTGCTTTACCTAGATGATATGTGATTTTTATATCATAATCTTTAATAAATTCCAACCATCTTCTTTGTCTAACATTTAATTCCCTTTGAGTGAAGATATATTTTAAGCTCTGATGATCAGTAAATATCATACACTTAACTCCATATAAGTAATGTCTCCAAACTTTTAGGGCAAAAATTATAGCTACTAGCTCCAAATCATGCACATGATAATTCTTTTCATGTGTCTTAAGCTGTCTAGATGCGTATGTAATTACCTTGTGATGCTGCATCAATACATAGCCTAGCCTTTGCAACGAGACATCACTGTATATCTAATAACCTTCTGTTCCTTCTGGCACTGCTAGAATTGGAGCTGTAGTTAATTTCTCTTTTAGTATTTAGAAGCTATTCTCACAAGCTGCATCCCATTCAAATTTTGTTGTTTTTCGTGTTAAATTGGTTAATGGTGTGACAATCTGAGATCCCCTTAACAAATTTCCTGTAATATCCAGTTAATCCCAAGAAACTTCTGACCTCAGTCACTATTGTAGGCCTTGGCCAATCAATGATAGCCAAAATCTTTTATGGATTCATAGAAATCCCTTCTGCACTGACCACATGTCCTAAGAAAATGACTTTAGATAACCAAAACTCACATTTCGAGAATTTGGCATATAATTGGTTTTCTCTCAAAATCTGTAATGTTAAATGCAAATGTGTACCATGTTCTTCCAATGTCTTATAACAAATTAGGATATCATCAATAAAGACAATAATAAAGTGGTCCAAATATTTCTTGAATACTCGATTCATTAAATCCATAAAGGTTACTGGTGCATTGGTTAGCCCAAAAGGTAGTACTAAAAATTCATATTGTCTATATCTGTTTTTGAAAGCTGTTTTCGGAACATCTTTTTGCTAGATTTTTAATTGATGGTATCCCAATCACATATCAATTTTGGAAAATACAACTGCTCAATGTAACTGATCAAATAACTCATCAATCCACGACAAATGATATTTATTCTTGATAGCGATTTTATTGATTTCTCGATAGTCAACGCACATACGAAGACTACCATATTTCTTTTTCACAAATAGGATAGGTGCTCCCCATGGGGACACACTTGGCCTAATAAATCCTTTGTCTAATAATTCTTGTAGTTGTATTTTGACTTCTTGTAGTTCAGCATGTGTCATATGATAAGGAGATTTCGAAATTAGCTTAGCACTAGGAATCAATTAAATTTCAAATTCAATTTCTCTATCTGGGGGTAACCCTGATAATTCCTTCGGGAAGACATCCAAATATTCTTTTAACTATCGGTAATTCTGAGGGTTGACAAAATCGTCGATCCAAGTCCACAATGTATACCAGACATCCATCACATCCTTTCTTCAGTAGCTTATAGGCTTTGAGCATAGTTATGATAGGAATTTTTCTCCCTTAGCCAAAATAGATTAATTTATCTTCTCAAAGGATTGGATTTCAATCATCTTTTTTCTGTGAATCCGAATTTAGACTTTAGAGAATCAAATCTTTTCTTCTCTTCTTCTTTACTAGCTATTAGGAGTTCCAGCTCAATAGTGCAGGCATGCTCCAGTAACTCTACATAGTTTGTTGTTCAGACTGTTACTAAAGCTGCCCGAATTTCATAATGTAGGTCTCGTCGAAACATGTAACATTGTTGTTCTTCGAGTGTTACTAAATGAGGCATGTATTTAACTAGGTGGGAGAATTTGATTCCATATGCAGTAATTGACAGATTTCCTTACGTGAGATTATTCAACTCCTCCCTCATTTTGGCTTTGATTGAAAGGGGCATATATCATTGCTCAAATTCTTCTGTAAATTCTTTCCAAGAGATATCTTTCATTGGTCGACTTGAAAAGCAAAGTCGATATCGAGAACTCCACCATAGTCTGGTAGCATCTTTTAATATCAAAACTACCAATGCCACCTTTCTGTCATTTGGGCAAGACATCCATTCAAAGATAATATTCATTTGCTCTAACCATTTTTCTATAATCATAGGATCCTCTTCCCCAGCAAAAGAAGGAGGATGCATCCACTGAAAATTGGTTAACCACCAAGTCGATAGATGCCTCTCCTCTATGACTACCAGTGCTTCCAATTGATCGCAACAAAGAGACTAAGGTTTGTGCTAATTCCTATTGCGTATCTCCTTACTGCTCTTTTTCTTTACCCTTATCTATTCTTTTAGATTCAGATCTTTCCATGGTTTGGAGTATATCACAATCCTACAAAACCATATAGGATATTTGACAACTAACATCTAAGCTAAAAGTAACGCGAAAGATGCAATACAATGCTGTGCTGGTGTCCTCACTCCCATTTCTCACCTATTCCTAAACCAAAAGTTTTGATACCACCCTGTCAAGCCCCCACCTACATCAAGTACCACTACATAACAAAATTAACATCAGAGTCACGAGATACAACATCTAAGTGAGGACACAAAACAAAACCCAAGGTAGGGACCCGACGGTAAGAAAAACACCAACTCCAAAATAAAAAATATATATAAACAAAAAATAATTTTTAACAAATTTACTAATACCAAACCCTTCCCTTTCTCATTTATCTAATGGAAAGAGCTCTCCTATAGCATCATCTTTTCCTGCTCTCGATGTTGTGGACACATGAGATGTGTGACGTGATGTAAGCACTAAATGAGATTTTATATATTTCATTAGATAAATCCATAATAGATAACCAAATATGAAAGAGATATCAAATGAAAAGGCATATCATGTGCAGTGAAGATAAATCATATGTATAAAACTACAATCACACAAGATGTCATATATAAGGTAATACCAAATAAAAATCATAAAGAAATACCAACTCCTTATATAGGTGTGTTATTATTAGGCCTAATTCCCTTTGATGCATTATCCTCTGGATCCAATCATCATCAATAAATGACCTCCAGCCGGCATCCAAACATGCTCGACATCCAAACGTGCTCGGCACCCTTTGTCCTAATTCCCTTTTTGCTTTATTTTTTTCTTGTTGATTTTCCGTCGGCGTGGACCGGCCGTGCCCAACGTGCTCGGTTCAGTAATGCGACCTGGTTCAACACGCTGAACCGTTTCCTGTCTCTCTCTCTCTCTCTCCTATGTGCCCAGTAGAACTGAATTATTTCATCGATGAAATTCTAGACCTCCTGCGTCTACAGCCGATCAATCGACCCCTTTTTCGGTCTCTGCCCCTCACTGTAACCTTACCCAACCCCGGCAACGAAGAAATTCACGTTTCTTACCTTACTGAATCCTCGCTGGCCGTCACTATTGCGTGCCAAAAATTCCTCGAAGAGCTTGGTGGCAGCTGTCGGAATCTCGTACTTACGGAATTCTCGTCGCAGTCATGTTTAAGCAGCACTTCGCACTCCGGTAATCTCCCTGCAGTTGTAGTTTTTTGCAAAAGTGTTTTTCAAATGCACTTTGGTTCGCTTTCATACCCACCATGAACCAACTGCAGAAGCCTCGTGAATCGACTAGTTTTGCATAAAACCCACTCTAAATTCGTTATTTACGCATTTATCCTTCGTCCTGAGAGACAAGCCTGCGCTAAAATTCTTAAAATTGTACATATACCCAGCATAGCCAACAACTTTTACAAATTACAAATATACCTTCTGCCAAAATGCATTTGAACTATGCCGACATTTACAAAATTACAAATCTATCATTCACGTTACAAATTTATCCCAGATCTTTAAAAATTCATAATTTATTCCTTAGAACTCCGAAAATTACAAACTAAATAGCGTTGGATTCGTCTCAAAAAGCTATTTCTCTAAAGAAAATAAAATAAAGGAAAAACTAAGACTATTATACTAATTTCCCAAAAAAGTATAGTACATTTTTTTCATATGTATTGTATAGTTAATTTCGATCCTTAGTATTTTATGCATTGAGGTTAATATACCATTTGTTAGAGCCAATGTATTATAAAGTTTATTAGAGAGTTGAATGTTGTTGATGTATTATCCATCTGATTACATTAACATATAAGGGAAATACGATAAACGTATCATATATATAGCTCAAAATATGATATGTTAAGAGGAATGGACTATATGTTAATAAGGAAATGACCATATTTTCAACAAAATTTTAAAATAATGTTAAAGCCTCTTAACTGTTACATTTGCAAATACTTCTAATATCAAGAGCATTTAGTTTCAAGGAATGATTAAAGAAAATAAAGTTTAAATCAAATTTGGAAATTTTTTAAACCTTTGTAATTAAAAATATAAGCAAGCATTGATAAGTTGTGATGGATATTATGTAAAAAATAGAAATATGAGATAAAAAAACATGAAAGGCAATAGATAAGTTATCTTAGAATTAATAAATAGACAAACTAAAGAACTATAATATAAGCGGATTAATTATTAACTATATTTGGATATTACTATAAAATATAATGTGATGCAATATGGGCATGTTTTATAACATAGATTCATCTCTATATGTTTTGATCTATAAATTAATATATTATTAAGTTATGTGTGTATACATGTGAGTATTTGAACATAAAATAAAAAATATAAATGAATGAATTAAAAATAAATAAATAAAAGAATGATTTGTTGAATTAATCTAGTGACTTATAAAGATCTTAAGTAATATGAAATGAGAATATAATTAGATTTTTCTATTACTTTTATTTTATGATTTTTCAATATTATGAGATCATTCTTGCTAACAATAGTTTATAGATTGAAGGCTATAATAAAAAAAGAACTCGCTATTAGTAGTACTTCATACAAAGTAATGAAAGGCGGTGATATTATGATAAGGATTGACTTTGTCCTTATTCTTGCTATTGTTAGTTCTTCAGTGTTAAGTAACAAAGAGTAAGGGCTTATTTACATCAATGCTTTTGTACAAGCCAATGGTGGTTGGGGAAATGACTTTGATCACTTAGCTAACTATCGATATAGATATGATTGATTCCATAAAGATATGACTTAATTTGAGATCCTATGGAATAAGAACAATCGTTATATGAGAAAATTGTAGATCTAATAAAGAAACAAAAAAATTATAAAAATAAAAAAAATGATATGAGCACTATATGATAATTATATGCATTATAAACATAATATATACGAGCTTATATTTAGCAACTCATCACAATTGCATGCTTTTAGATATGACTTAATTTGAAATCCCATAAAATAAGAATAACGATCATATAAGAAAATCATAGATCTGATAAATAAATGAAAAGATGAAAAGAATAAAAAAATAATAATAAAAAATAATAAATGATATGAATACTATATAATGATTATACGCATTATGAATATAGGGTATACAAGCTTATATGTAGTGACTCATCGCATTTGAATGCTTTTATAAATGACATCATTCTTATTTTTTGCTCATTTTTTTATTTATATAATATATTGAATATTTTTTTAATTATTTATTTATTTATAACTTATAGTTTATCTATTAAACATATAATGCTTATTACTTATTTATATTACATGTCGTTATGTGGATACTCATAATATTAAAGGTTCTTAGAGTTTGTAGTATAGTCCCTTATATGAGAGAGTTTCTTTTGATAATTTGTTAGGTTTTTATATGAAATAAGATTTTTATGTTTTTGTATGACAATTATTGTAGCAAAACATTGTGTGAGCTTTGACATTATTATATTTGTAGTTACATACTTGTTAATTTATTGTGAACTTCAAATTTATGATGTTTCTTATCATTTGTAGTCAACTTTGATTTGTGTCATTAAAAATAAATACTAACTCTATATTTACTTGATAATTTAGTATTTTAAAGCATTTTATTAAAAAGCTAGGCTAGCATGACATGACAAAAGCTGTCAAAATGCAACTTGTAATGAATGAGAATATATTACCACCATTAGGATACAAGTATTATTGATATCATGACACACAGAGGGTGTCTGGTAAAACTAAATATGCATATTATTTGGTCTTGACTTAGTAATTTGTTATTTGACTATTTATGATAGCTTTTTTATTAGAATTTTATTGTGTGAGAGCCTAAGTTGGGCCAATATAAATCTAGTTGACTCATTAGTAATCTAAAAGTTTAAGTTTTTAAGTAAATGTCACATTAAGTGTATATTAAACTTTTATTATTATTTTCAATTTACTATGTAAGATTAATGATACACTTATTTGTACTAGTAAAAATTATTAAGACATTATATATATATATATATATATATATATATATATATATATATATATATATATATATTAATGTCTTAATAATATTTAAAATCACCTTTTTAAAAACGTTTTTCTTATGAAGGTTTATTGAATGCAAATCTTTGTAGCGTCTCTTCCAATTATTGGCATGAAGGCCCATTTCTTTTAGATGGAGATTATTGCTTATTAAGAAAAAAGCAAGTGTTTAGATTTGCAATAAAATAAAGAAGTGTAATGTTAGAGTAGTACTATTTAGATTTGCTTATAAGTGTTAAAAAAGCAAATATTTTAAGTTAAAAGATTATGAAGTAAATGATCAAACAACAAGCTACAACATGAGTGTGCATGAAACCATAATTGACAATAAATTGGTTTAATATATTAAAATAATTTTTTCTCTAAATGACTATTATCTAAGGTTGTCTAATGAGTATTCACTATAGTCTTTAGTTGACGAACATGAAATGTAAATCATTTGACATAGTTATATAATTGTTCGAGATGATTAGTTTTAACCTTTTATTTTAGATGATAGTCATCGTTTTTTTAGATAAAAATTAAAAAAAAATATTTAATCATTATTAAATATGTAATAAATCTCTTTTATTCTTAAGTACTAAAATATCCTATAATATTGTTATGTCATTATAAGTAAATAAATTTTTTTATTAATACAAACATATGAAAACAATATAAAATATAAATAAATAAATTGATTTAAAAAATGAATTATTAGAAATTGAAAGGTATAACTAAATCGTATCATTTTTTATTTTTTATATTAAGTATTATCAATAGAAATCTATAAACTCTCTTGATTATATTTTCTTAAAGAATTTATTAAATGTGGTCATTGAAAATGATTTCTCAAGTGGGTATTTAAAAAATATGTAAAAAGGCATCTTATGTAACTAATAAATAAGAAATTATGAAAATTATTTAAAAAAAAATAGATGTTTTAGGAGTTGAAAAAATGCTTTTAATACAAAGGTTATATAATTTAATTTATATTAACCACAATGGTCAAAAACAAAATGAACTTGAGAAGACAATAAAGTCTTGTCATGTAAAAAAATGTAATCAAAACACAATATTAACATTTGATTTAGCGAGTCTTTTTAAATATTAATTTTAAAAATTAAAATATCAAATAATTTTTGCAACTTTTTTCATATAAATACTTTTTAAATAATATATTTAACAAATTTGATTACCTTTGTATGTTTTGCAAAACATTTTTCCATTCTATTTTTGAAATAAAATTCTAAATTCAATTATTTTGTTTGTAGGCAAAATGACCAAAAAAAAAAAAAAAAAATCAAGCGCTACACATGTTATTCGTCGGTAGCTTCAATTCATTAATCATTGCAATTATTAAATCAGCAGCAGATTATTGCCTTTCCTGTTGCTTCCGTGTGTCTGTCATTAACAGATCATCTTTTAATCTCATAAAAAAATTTAGTCATATTATATATATGCATATATTATCAAATAAAAAAAATAAAAAGGGTTGAATCAAAAAAAAAATAAAAATAAAAAATAAAAAGGGTAACAATATCACTTTTTAATAATAGCTTTACATTTACTTTCTCTTTTATAAAGTCTTATTTTTTTTTTAATTTATAATAGCATGCTTTTATTATTTAAAGCATATTTGCATTGCAAAGCATATTTTCACTTTAAAAAGCATGTTTTTGCTTTTTTAAGCATTCTTTAACTTGTTTTAGTTCATTTTTGCTATATTATCATCAAATAAGTTGTATTTAATAATCTTATTTATATTTTTTTTTATAGTATTTAGAATTTAATTTTTTCTTCATATTTGTGTGCTTAAATTGTTCGATTACATTGTGATATATTATGATTTAATTTTAATTTTTAAATATCATAATTCATTATCTCAAATTTTTTTTTATACTTTTATGATTGTATAATCATCAATAATATATATGATAATAAAATACATACATGCAAAAATATATTATTTGAGAAGCACATCTCTTAACCATAAATGTATAGTATCGTATAAGATAAAATAAGTCTTAATTTACAAAATTATTATTTTATCTTTAATAATTCATAAAAAGATATTTATTTTTTTTTTAAATTTATAACTAATTATTGAGACATAAAAAATCACCGACTCATTTATTTAGATTTTTTTAAAATTATTTCAGTGATATATTCAAATAAAATTATAGACTTCATTTAAAAATATAACTTTCATTCGAGATAATATTGATATTATAATATTCAAATCAATAATAATGAGGTCTTAAAAATTTAATTTTATTTCATTAAAGTATAATGTTGATTTAATCTCAAGATCCAATATATATCGTAATAAATTTTTGAGATATTATATTGTCACTCTTATGAACGTTATCTTATCATTCTTATAAATCATATCTACTTATACTATTTATTTCTTACACATATTTAGATAAATATTTAACCATTTAAAAGTTTAACTACTAAACATATTAATGATATATTAACCATTTATTATTTTTTATTAATAATAAAAATATAAAAATATAAATTTTAAATACCACCAATCAAACTAATCACAATTTTTGACCCTAAATAAGAAAAATAAAACAATATATACATTTAAATATTACTAAATATTTTTCAAAGCCTTCTTCAGAAGGACTTTGGATGCTTGGATCATTCCACCGCTGAATGCCAGCTAGCTTTGCTCCTGTATCCGTGATTAGTTTAAATGAGTTTACCCAGGAAGGAGCATGATTAAGGTAGAGATAGAGAGATTGTGTGAGGTCGACAGGAGGGAGACGGTGAGATGCTGCGAACTGTGGCGATTTTGGCTTGCATTTGGACTTGGAGTCGGAGCTCCGTGAATTGCGACACTGATGCTGACGACGGTGAGTTTCTAGGTTCTCATCGGCTTTCCTGGACCTCTGTGCATCGGATTTCTTGCTTTATGCATTGTCTGACTTCGAAGCTAGATTGCTTTTGGTTAGAGAAGGGTCTCTTGCATTTGGAGAGGAGTATGGTTTCTTTTTTGTTAGTTCTGGTTTTGGGTTAGTGCTGATGTAGTGGCAGCATGTAGTAGGGTTCTTCTTGGGTCTTCCCGATGGGTCTGTGAATGTTGCCTCGTTATGAATTTATGTTATTTTCTTTATTGTTTCCTGCTGCGCAGTATCTGCACTCAATGTGTTCTACAGCACCATGAACTCCCCGGGTCAGCTGACGGGATGGAACTCAAGCGGGGGTGACCCCTGTGGACTGCCATGGAAGGGCATCACATGTTCTGGGTCATCGGTTACGGAGATGTTGGTTTTGAATTTTTTTTTTTTAATAAAGTTGTTATATGAGTGATTTATGAATCATGTCGAGTATTCCATCAGAAAGCTGTCGAGTCTGGGGCTTAATGGGAACTTAGGTTACAACATGGACATGTTGAAGTCGCTTGTGGAGCTGTAAGTCGTGTGATTTTTTCTTTTAGTTTATGTCTTCTCATGTTAATGAGCTTCTTTCATGAATGATGCAGAGATATGAGCAATAATAATCTCGGAGGAGGAAATGCAATACCTTACAATCTGCCACCTAACCTTCAGCGACTGTAAGTTATGTGGTTGTAGATGTTTACAGTGGCTGCTTGGTTATGTTAGTAAATGGGTCTTATCTGTATGGTTGTTTTGTGTTTGTTTGGCACTGCATAAAGTAAGTACTTTTCATCACAATGCAACACAACATGTTTATTTTATTTTCCAAGAACTAGAGCCCACCACTATCCGTTCATTACACTATTTTAATGTTTTCAAAAGAACATTCTGTCGTTGCAAAATAAAATTATTATTTTTTATTTAATTTGCTAACTCAAGATATAGTTTTGCAGAATTCTCTAAAATAACTATTGTGGCTGCTTTTCAACCTTACATTTCACTCCAAACAAACCATTAGTAATGTCTACTGTATACAGAAATCTGGCTCAGAACCATTTTACTGGAGTTATTCCTTATTCAATATCGCAGATGGCTTCACTTCAAACATTGTAAGAGGCTTCTGTCCTTTATGCTTTTTTTTTCTCAAACACTGGAAGTCATATGTCCATGAACTAACAAAATGATTGCTGGTCATAGGAATCTTGCACGCAATCAGCTTCAAGTTGCTTTGCCAGATATGTTTGGACAGTTGTCAAAACTTGAGACTATGTGAGTTAAATCTATTGGATTTCCATTCAAAATTTTAATCCACATCCCATTATAAATCAAGAGATATTAATTTATTCGGCATGTATTATGTCAATTCGATGAGTTGATGCCTGGTTTGGTGTCGTATAATATATGATTAGTAGTTTAGGTCTAATAATGCCTCACACATTATCTTTGTTAAATGTTACAGAATGGTTCACCAATGGAGCTGTACATTTCATTAGATATTATTCAGTTTTGTTTTAGTATATAAAGCTGTCTTTAACAATAATATTTAAACAATTGCATGTTACCATGCATAGGTATGATGCTCTAATTTGCATTCCATGCAGAAAAAAGTTTGAATTTATTGCTTTTATTTTTTCAGATTGCTAAGCATGAAATCCAACCATTTAGATATTTCTCAATTTCAATAATTCAGCTTACATTAATGCGTCTTTATGTTTCAATGTATATAGTTAGATGTTAGCTTCTACCAACAAAGTGTCCCTTGTGAAAAACTCATTAGCTCAGGGGATCAACTTTAATTTTACATGCCGTTGGAATTGTTTTCCTCTGTTAATGTAGCTTGAGTGCTGCAGAGACTTCTCGTCCAACTTTATTCCAGGAGATCTTCCTGAAAGTTTCAGTTCATTATCAAGTCTGGCTACTCTGTAAGATAATTGTGGATACCATTCTACATAATTAAGTTCTTACCCAAAAATTCCTACTGCTCATTCTATTTGGTTTACTGCAGGCATTTGCAAAATAACCAGTTTACAGGTCACATAGATGTACTAGCAAATCTCCCTCTTAAAGACCTGTCAGTATGCATTTTTTTTTCCATTTGTGTGTTTGTCTAGAGGCAAATCTAATATAATATTACATTGATGTACATGCTACTGCTCTTTAGGAACGTTGCAAACAACCAATTCACTGGTTGGATTCCTAACCAACTGAAGAAGATTAACAATCTTCAGTGAGTTCATATCTGATGCATTGCTACTAAATAGTTGCTTAGCTGTTGATATGTCAGTACTGTACCTAAGGACTAATTACCAGGACTGGTGGTAACTTCTGGAGTACTGGACCCGCCCCACCCCCACCTCCATACATTCCACCACCGGGAAGTAATACAAACCCTGATCAGGGGTCAGCAAGCGACAATACCTCACCTAGTAGTGGTGGTAAAAGTTCTGGTATAGGAGGGGGCGGGATAGCTGGTATTGTAATATCCATTCTTGTTGTTGGTGCATTAGTTTCCTTCTTCCTGTTGAGGAGGAAATCAAGGAAATTTTCAAGGCAAGAATATCTTGAACAAGATCAACCTTTTGCTGCTCCTTATCCAACAAGTGAAATTAAAGGTAATCTGTTTTTCACGGTTGCTCTTTTAATGCATTCTGTATCTATGATATGATAAATGGTTTTAAAACTACAACTTTTACCTATTTATCCACTTGTTTTACACTTTCCTTGCATGTCATATTTTAGCCGGATATTATTTTGTATTACTTTTTTCTGATATTATAGCATCTAAGGCATAATCATTACTTTGAAAGAAAACTTCACAAACTATATGTAATTTGGAGTTTGTGTGTTCAAATTGTGGAAATGACCTCTTACAAACATGTAGGATAAAGTTGTGTTCTTTCTTGCACTTTTGGGAGCTTCAGAGTAGTGGGCTTCCCTTTTATTGTACTTGAATGAAGGCATGAATTCTAGTTTGTGAAGAAGGATTGATGAATAAAGATGAATTTAAAAAGTTGTTTTCTTTATGGTGATAATCTAGGTACTGCTTGTGGCAGGACATGTATTGTCATCTGTTTCATGAATTTTTTTATAACATTTAAGCCTTCTTTTACAGTTCTTTTTCTTTTCATATCATTTCATATGAGTTTTCTGTTTCTCTGAATCATCTGTAAGTTAAAATGATGGGTTTTATCCTGTTAGATCAAACAAAATGGGGATGTTTCATAAGAGAGGACATCCAGTCTTCTTGTTTTACCCATTTTGCTCTATAGCCTTGTTACCTTTGAAACATATGATTGGGTTTGTTGCTTTTAACTTTAACACTACAAAGAACTTACAACAGTGCTTCAACTGTTATGAAAAAGAGAAGGAAAAAAAAGGAAGTTTGTCAAATGCTTGCAGCTTTTTATGATTTTTGCATGAATAGCAGTAATGGTGATTTTTTTTCAGAAATCTTGCTATTTTATCAAGTTGATTACTTGATTTTTCTGGCAAGACTTTATGTTATTTTATCTTTCCATGCTCTGTGGAAGGAAATCTACATGTGTTGTGCAAATTGATATTGTTTTTAGCTTTGTAATGTCTTTCCACGTGCATTGGTCTGCTGTTACAGACTTCAAATCTATTCATGTAGCATCCGAAGATGACATGGGGTACAATCCTGCAACAGATACTGCCTTGTTTCAATCAGCTCCAATTAGTGTAAAGCCCCCTCCGATTGATAGGCTAAACAAACGCTATGATGGAGATGATTTGCCAAAAAGGGTGCCATCAAAAAAAGCAAAATCTGTTCCTATAAATTTAACCATGTATTCTGTAGCGGATTTGCAAATTGCTACAGATAGCTTTAGTCCGGACAATCTTGTTGGCAAAGGTTCTCTCGGAAGTGTGTATAGGGCTAAATTTGCCGATGGAAAGGTATGGATTTAACCTAGAATGACCTTTTTTGTCATTTTTCGGTTTGCTTTCAAAAAACTTTTTTTTTTCTACTTATTGATGAGTATTTAGCCGTTTTTGACATTGACAAGTTCTTGCTGCAATTAGCTTTCACAGGAAGATTGAATGATGTCCTCATTTGTGAGATCTTTATTTGGCTTCTAATTTAATTTCTTGGATTTGCATGGTATTAGAAACTTATAACAAATGCAAGTTAAACATAATATAACAAGCCTTGAATAATATTGTTAGATTTGCAAAAATATAAGATGGTGGAAATTTAGCACTCCAAGGACTTTTATAAAATTTTATAAATATAATACTGTATGAACCTTACTGCCTTATTTCATGGGTTCTTACATGAGGCTATGGAATTGGAGTATAATAATAAAGGCATGTTCCGTAAAAGGTGTCCTTTGTGAATTTTATATAACACTGTATGTGTTGAAAAGCAAGATTTTGTAAAATCCTTCTATCAAGAGATTATACAACGCGAATAGAGAGCCAATTAAAGCTTTAGTAATTGTCTTATGTTATGGCATGTGAAGTAATGTCTCATATGTTGGTGAAGTTGAGATCGATTGGTATGTTCTTTTTGTTGGATATTTTTATGTTATTTCCATCCTTTTGAGTTCTTGTCATTTTGGGGATATTTGGGATTTCTTAATTTGATTAGTTTTGATATACTTGGTGTGGATAATGGTGAGATTTTGGGCTGAAGATTGAAAATTGCTCAAAGGCAGGTTCAGGCTCTAATTGTGCTTGACTTGGGTTGAAATTTTGCTTTGCACTAAATCTCAAGTTGATTTTTAATTTTTGATGAATCAGTCCAACTTGGCTTATAATTCGTTTATAAGTTATAAATAGCTGTAAAATTGACTCAACGGTTAATGTCTCCTTCATTAAACTTTGTTGTTCTAGTCTTGATTCCTGATCTGCTGAACTTAAAATACTCTCTTAGTCAGCTCGGATTGGGAACAATATTTGTTATTGCTCAACAGCAATGATTTTTTTATATTAGCAATTGGTGTTCACCATTTGATCTTTTACGAGAGCATTTCTAGTTGTTAATCAATGATGTGCTAGTTCAGTTTATTATAATACATTTTAGACCACCAATTCTACATTAATTTTTGATCATGCCATGAGGTTGCCTCTTTGCCCTCTCTATCTCTTTGCTTCATCACTTTTGTGCTTGATCATTGGCTCTTTCTCGTCCTCCTTGGCCCCTCTTACCTTTCTGCATAGCCCCTTTTCACCTTCTGCATAATATGAAGTTAGATGCCTACCATCTAAAGTATTTTATGAAGGCTAAAATTTGTTTTATTTCTTTACCTGTTTGCTCCATGGTGCTTCTTAGGGTTATATACAAATTTGCTTTTGTATAACCATTATTGTTATTTGTTTTAACATGAGATGTTTGGGTAGCCTTTTAGGTAGCTCCTTGGATCATGTTGCGCTCTTATTTGAAAGAGTTTTATGATCATGTTTTGTTAATGCTCTAGGTTTCGGAATTTTATTTGTGCATGCCAACTTTAAGTAGTTTTTCTTGGGCTTATTTCGTGAATATTGGTTTTAAGTCCATAAATGAAATGCTCATGATTGATTTTTTCTTGTTGTGCTCTCTGGGCCATGTAGTCTTTGTTTTGAAAGAGATATGTGATATGTTTTGTTATCATCATATGCTTTGCTTATTGCAGTGGTTTTTATAGCATGTGACAATGATATACTTCTGTTTTTATGTATCTATAGTATTTTTTGAGAAAAGAATGATATGAGTAGGTTCTTCCTTCTCATTTAATGATTGAGTTTTAGAGAAAATATAATATCCTTGAATCAATTATTGTGCATTTTTTTTATCTATTCAACAATTGAAACCTACGTTTATTTTTAGTAATCTGTTTGTTGCCAATTGAAACACATGTTTTGGTAATGTGATGAAATGAAATAGTTGCTAATCTATGATTAATTTTTAAATGGAATCAAACATTCCAAATTAATAAAGAATAAAAAAATCAGGTTTTTGAATAAACCAACTTGGCTTAGTTAAGAGCTAAAGAAGTTCATAATTGAAAAAAAAAAAACCAATTCGAGTAAAGATGTCATGGATTGATATGAGCCATAGCTTGAGTTTGATCTAGGAAAATTCTGATGGGCCAATCTTGATCTGATGGAGGCTTGGAAAGTGAACGGCTCAATTTCTGCCCTGTATATGAATTAGCAATATTGTGACCCATTAAGTTGTATATAGTTTGATTTCTTGATTATTGTGTGTTTTTTTTTCTATAGTTGAATGACGTAAATCAGACTGTACTATTTTTGCTTGATATTTTGGTTTATTTTGTATGCTTGCTTCAAATTCAATCCTATTTTGTGCTTCAGCAAGTACACAACAATGTTTTGATGCTTGTTGAATTTTGTTTTAGTTTTTATGAAGTACAAATACAAAAGTATTTCTATAAACAACCTCGCAACCTAATATTCCTCTTGGGAAAAAAAATAGTTTTTGGGGCTTATCTAATTATCATATTCCATCCCAACTTGTTGAGTGCCTTTTGATTCCCACCACAAAGCATGAAAAAGCAAGCTGAATGTACCCTACGAAAAAGGCTTTTTGCTACTATTCAATTATGTCTACTTTTATGAATATTTTTTTAGGGCAACTTTTAAAAAAATGCTTCTTTTTGAACTGCAAAAAATGCTACATCAAACAGTTTAATATCTGTATTGCAACAGGGTGTTAACTTACTAAAACTTAACAAACTCTCTACGTTTTCTTAAGTTGCACTAAAACTGTGTAAAAAGAGCCAGCAGATAATATCGGAAAAATACGTGACTATAGCCCCAACTTGAAGATTTACTAAGCTGAATCTATTGCTATAATCATATTTTAGCAGTGAGACTGACCAAGGTAAAAGTTTAAGCATTCAAAATAGTTGGGCTAAGGCTTCAGCTTCCATCTTTTTTCTGAAATTTGTCTTAAACTTTACACTGATTGATTTAGATGCTGTTTTAATCAGTCGGGGTAGCATAATCTTCAAGAATAATTTGCAAAATGTAATCATTGACATCATAATGCCCTAGATCGAAGAGGATCTACACAAAAAGAAGGTTTCATTGAATATCATTATTTGAAACATATCTTTGAGCGCACAAAAGATTGGTCCTTGGTACTTGGTTTTAATTTGGTTGATCATTCCATTTTATTTCCTATTATCTCTATCCTTTGAAAATTTTCCCTTAATACCTAATCCAGTTTAACTTCAAGCAAAGACAACAGAGTTTTGTGGTGTGAGAGACGTTTTTCATATCAATCTTTCTTGTAGGTACTGGCTGTGAAGAAAATTAATTTTTCTGGTAATCAATCATTTGAGGATTTCATTGATTTAGTTTCAAGCATATCACGGTTACATCATCCAAATATTTCTGAGCTTGTGGGCTATTGTTCTGAGTATGGGCAGAACTTGCTAGTGTATGAGTTTTATAAGAATGGTGCCTTACGTGATCAGCTTCAGCTCACTGATGAATACAGTGATGCACTGAGTTGGAACACCCGTGTAAAGATTGCACTTGGGACTGCAAGGGCATTAGAGTAAGTATTTTTTTTTTTTGAAGGATGAAGGCTTTTTTTTTTCAGGCTTTTTTGCTTTCAACGGCACAAGTTTTGCTTGTACCATGTTCTAATTTTTTAAGAGTTGCTCTGAATTCCTTGCTTTTGAAGTTTGTACTGGAAGTCAAATTGTCCATTCAGCTTTCTTTTTTGTTGCAAGCTGTATTGAGAAAGCATAAATCAGTTTTTCCTTTTGTTTCTCCTTCTTTTAGCCTTAGAATAACTGCAACTGATTGCTACTTGGTTTGAAAATTTTCAGTCTTGTAAATTTAATTACATAATATTTTTGTATCTTGCTAGCTAATTATTCATGCTAGTTTAGTTCCCCTAGAAATGAAAAACCCTCAGCCTGTCATATTTTCCAAAGCATTTTTGGTATTGTTAGACATGCACAATACAAGTCCTTAGATCGCGAGGGCTTCAATTGAGAGCCTGAATTTATAGAACCTCAAACAGTTTTGTAGATTCTCAAGGATAATTACAAACTACAAACCATCATTTTAAATGTTTGTGTCCTTCCTCCTGCAAACCTTAGCCCTTGTGGTGTGTGCTCTTGCCATCACATTGACGATAAATTTTCCCATTTTTTGTGAATGTTATGCATGATGATACATTATCCGTCACAACTGCATGCCATGGTATGTGTTTCCACAATTAAGAAGATGCAAGCTCTACATTAGCATCCTCTAGGAGTTGAAGAGGAAACCAAAGGTTCTGGATTGATGGCCCATTGCTCAAGTTAGATTGAGACTTCTTCTAGGAGAGGATGTTTGATTGATGTTGTCACATTTAAGAAATATAGAGGAGGGTATTGAGAGAATCCTCAGGCCTTTGAAGAGGGTCTTGGTGTCCAGGAATAGTTGCCTCTAGCTGTTATTATCTCAATTATATAGATGGTTTTGTTGGTTTCAGGTGCCACTCTCTTTTGTCGAAATCTAGAATTGCTGAATTCATGTTGTTTGATTCAATTGGAGCTTAACTAGTAAAGGTCGATGCTGGAAAAGTCAGGGTGTAAGTGGTTAACGTTTATCTTCAAGTCATTAGTTATCCTTAAGGGTTTGGAGCTCTAGTGGTCGTCTAGACCTAAAAGAGATGTTGGTACCTTTTAAGGGAGAGGGAATCTAAGCCTTGGATTGGGCATTGGAAGGTTTCTCAATAACTTGAGGGCTTAGGTGTAAGTTGATGCCAAACACATTTGGATCATAGTTAAAATGATCTTACTTCACTTTTTGAACTGCATCCTTGAGCATGGTCCTTTTAAAGGCATCTATAGTAAATGCGATGTTAATGGCTTGGTCGTCCTTTTCAAAATCAGGGTTTAAGTTGCCACATGTGATTCCTCTCAAATGATGGGGAAAATAAAGACGGTAGATGGCAGTTATCGCACTGTGCCTCTCAGCTTTGCCATTAGCAAGCTAATATGTGATGGACACTTGGTTGCTTTTATCCCATAGAAAATATTAGGCTTTATGAACTTCTTTGTAGCTAGCAGCATGCTAACTTCTTCCATTACTAGTAATGGCAAGTTTGTTCAATTCCCTCCGCAATTACTCAGATGGAGGAGTTGCATCGATTTAGGTTTGGTACCTATGTGATTCTGTTCGACCTAAGCTAGTTGGAATAAGCCTGAGTTAACTCTTGTTGGCAATATTCAGTTCCATCATCTTGAACTTAAATTAAGCTGGCTCGTCGAGTTTGACAAGGAAACATTCTTTTGTGTTTGTAGAGTACCTTTTGGTTCACATCCATCCAATTAACTTAGCTTGAACAGTTTGGTGGGGCAACATATCCACATCCTACAACCTGAATCAAAACAGAGCACATTTGTCAGCATGCATATTGACTGAAATGTTTCTAGCTAGAAAGTGTTTGTTTTGATATGATAAATATGGATTTATAAATCTTCAAATTGAGGAATGATCGCTTTTATGTCTTACGTGTCCTTAGAGCAGATGTTAGGCTGTGTTTATTATGGAAATGTTCTCCAAACAAATTCCATGGTACCCTTCTCAGCAATAAAAAATGGAAATCCCTAGGCTGAATTTTACTTAGTTTTGAGCGCGATACTAACATTTTTGTTTCAAATTCGAGGAAATCATTCAAGCTAGAGTGCAAGCTCATGCAGGAACAAAGTCTTCTGGATAAGCTCATTTGGATCAACCAAATCACCTTCACTTGTACTCTGTAATAGGTATGAATTACTAAGCAGCAAAGGCTTCTTAAATGATGCATTCACTTTTAAAGTCATGCTGTCATAGTCATGTTGTCAACCTTTAAACCATTTATGATAGGTAATCTTTTCTAGAAGCCCAAGTTGTGAAAGATGAATGATAGTTTTAAATAGTTTTAGAAAAAAGCAAATAAAAACTTACCATCCACAAAGTCTTCGATAAAAACAAAATATATAGAAATAAATCATTGTTTGTCATTTTGTAAGTGCTTATTGAACATTTTGGGAATGGTGACAAATTCAAACTATCCTCGAGGTCAGCTTGTGAGCTCCACTAAAAACTTTGTATCATGCCTTAGCTCACTTGACTCAATTCATGCTTGATATGTGCTAAAAATTAATACAATTTTAAACAATCTTTTATCTTTGTGCTAAATTAATAGTGGTTAAAGCTGAGCAAATCTTTTACCTTTTGAATGCTTATTACTTTGGTAATAAACTTAAACTATTTTCAAACATCGTGCCCCTTGGCTATATCTGATAATCTGGGTGGCTTTGGTTAAAATTGTGTAGTTTTTTTTATCTTCTTTTATTTTTTACATATACACATAAAGAAGCAATTTGAATAAGTAACATTTTGGAAAATTGTAGGGTCGGCCTGCATGCAAGATGATAAAAACTAGAATATAGCTTCGACTTGTTAATTGATCACTACTTGAATTTTTTTTGGTTGTGTGGTTAATCAATGTTAAGTTGAATTATTTAATCAACTCTAAGTTTGATTATAGAAAGATTGCAATATAATTTCATATAGACATCATGAGAATAAGTCATTTTAAAATGTTGGTTACTTAAAGAGATCATTTGGCTTAGGTCCAAATTGAGTCTAATATACAAATGAATTGACACCATTAATCTAAGAGTTTAACTTGTTATGTAAGGACCTTCAATTTGTATATAAATTTTATGACTTGTTAAATATATAATGGGCGACTATTCTTCACGTTTAACTCAATTTTTTTATAACATGAGAATTCCTTTATACATTGGTTCCATTCTCCTTTGAATGAGAAATTTTTAATCGTAACTTTCTTGAAGGGACTTAGGACACACTTGGGATTGGAGGGATTGTGTGTGTGTGTGAGAGAGAGAGAGAGAGAGAGAGAGAGAGAGAGAGAGATGTGGTGAATGTCCTAAATATAGGCGAGATACGATTTTATATGGAAAAACCACAATGTTGAAGGGTTGAAAGAGTGTCACCATCTCTATAAAATAAGATGAGAAAGATGGTCCCACATGTTTCATCTTCAAGACAAAATCCTATCTTTTGTCTTTTATCTAATTTTTCTATTTTTACTTGTTTACCACTTAAATAGGTTGTAGAAAGGATGAACAAGCTTGGGTTCTAGTTTACCAATGAGCAAGGTTACAAAGAAGGTGCACAAACTCAAAGTGGAATAATCCTTTACATCACCGATGGTGACGAATATTGGTGCAAAGTAACCTTGGACAGATAAGGCAATGGAAGTTCTAGATGAAGAGAATCCACATGTTGTTGAACTAAGGACCAAAGAGGAAGGGTTGAATTAGTGGTTGAGAGTTGATGTTATATATGGGATGATGTTCTTATTTCTTTAAGAGTTTTGGGATGATGTGGAGGAAATATCTAACGATTTAGATGAGGGGCTTCACATTGGTGACAAAAAATGATGAGAGACATTGGATACTCCAACTAAGGGAAAAGAAGTTATTGAATGCACATTTGTAAAGAGATTTGGTTCTTTTAGCAGTTGGTAGAAACTTAGAAGAATAATAGGGACATCTATAGCTTCTAGAATTGGCCTGAGTGTGTGGAAAGCTTCTACAAAATTAAAGAGAATATCACTCTGAAGTTGGATGATATATGAGGCTTGTGGAAGGAAGATATAAAATGAGTTGTTCAAATTACAATGGTGGCGGCAATATATGAGGCATTGAAGCTATCCTAGGAATAACAAAAGCCATTGTCCAAGTCCTTCATGTAGTAGGTTGACTAGATGACAGTTCACAAAACTATCATAAAGCTACTTCAAAGTAAAGGATGAACTTAAAGATGAGTGCATTAGTCTCATATCAAGGCTTTGATGGAGATACTTTATGTTGCATTGATTGGCCTCACTAGGTATTAGATCAAAGACGACTTGGCCCAATATGTGAGGCACAGGCTTAGGGAAGCACTTGTACCAATGTGAAGAAAATAGTATAGGAGGTGATGTAGATTGTAGGTTCCTTGGGCATTTGGGATCATCTTGCATAGTAGAACAAGGTCAAGGATCTATTATTGAATACGTTGATGTTGGCCAATACAAGGAACTTTATTTGTACTTTAAGGAAATAAATGAAATTTTATTCATTTTACTGAAAAGAAGTTTATTTGACTCAATAGGAAAAACTCAATGATGTTCAAGTTTTCTTAAATCATAGAGTAATAATAATTTGAATAACCCTAAAATGATGGAATCATGAATGTTAATAATCTATTTTTCGAATCCTAAGTTTTATTTCCTACTTTGTTTCAAATATTTAATTTAACTAATTTTTAGCTTTTGCTTAGAGCAATACATAACTTATCTTCAATCTATAATTATTTTTATTTATGCAATGTCATCTTATTTGGAAGCTAATGTGGGGGTGGGGAAGTGTAGATACATATATTCATGCATATTTATATACATGTGTACACATATGCACACATACACACATATAAGCTAATGGAAGGCTTGACACCATGCTATTAAGTTCTTAGATTTCAAAACATGCAATATGTAGCAATATATCTTTTGTGTTTGACTCTTCCATGTATCTTGTGTATGTAGGAGTTTTTGTACTACTAAGTGTCTCTTTTATCGTTTTCCATATGACTTATTAAATCGTGAGTAGGCTTATGAGGAAAGCATACATTGCCTTCATAATCCTTTGTATATAGTGGTCATTGGCTTGACCCCTCTAGGTGCAACATTTCAATTATCGCGGTAGATGTTAGACTTTGCATGTCAAACCTTCCTTAAACAGTTCATTTATAAGAGCCTTAGGCATTAGGCATGCTTTTGTAATGTTTGAGTGTTTTTGAGCGGATATTGATTTTGGTGGTTGATTTCCATATTGGTGTGTTTCATAAAAGCTGAATGTTCTTGCAATCTAAATGGAATTTTAATTTGTTAAAACTAATTAGGTTCAAGTTTGTCGTGAGCTTTATCACTATCATAACCTGCAAAATGATGTTCCAGGTACTTACATGAAGTTTGCTCTCCTCCTATTATTCACAAGAACTTCAAGTCAGCCAACATCCTAATTGATGAAGAGCTCAATCCTTGCCTTTCCGATTGTGGACTGGCAAATCTATTCCCTGATGCAGGGCATCAGGTAAAGTTTGATTGAACATTTTGGTTCTGACTTGGGTACAGATTTTATACATGATTTGTAATGCGGCTGAGATTTTTGTTATAAGTACATCTAAATGCATGTATTTAAAGATATCGTTAGGTGAATGGTTTAAGTCTCCAAGCATATTCCATTAGCATCCTTAGAAAATACAGTTTAATATAATATTTTAAAATTTCAAATTAATTTGTCATCTACAGTTAGACACCATATTATCACAACCTTGGTAGTGGGCAGTGATGAGAAAATAGAATGACTTTTTTTTTCATTCTCTTTTGGCCCCAACTACAAGACGTTGTTGTCGTTTATCCTTCTTCATGCAGGTAAGCATGCAGCGTACCGGTAGTTGTGCAAGCAAGCAGGCATGTGATGTGTTGGTAGTTGCGGATGTAGGCATGTGTGCAACGTGCAAATAGGTGTGTGAGATGTGGTGGGGGCTAGTAGTTGTGTGCATGGGTAGACATGTGGTATGCAATGCACAGGTAGTTGTGTGGCATGTAGTGCACAAATGGTTGTGCATGCAGGCATGTAGGCATGCAACATGTGAATAGTTGAGCACTCAGATAAGTGTGTAAGTTGAAGTATGTGAGCAGTTGTGCACGCGTGTAGGTGTTGGCACGTGTTGCATGGATAATTGCGCATGCTAGTAACTTTCACGGATGTGTTTGCTAATAAGCTTGCGATTTGTAGAGGTATGAACTAGTAGGCGTGAAGTGTGTAACATGCATAGACGCAGAATTTCAATGCATGCAATGACTTTTGCTCCCTAAATGCGTGGGCAAGTGCATGGTGCCAGTGCAACGATAAGACATTTGTGATGACTTTTGACTTAAGGTGGAATTCTTAGCCAAAACTTATATAATTGGTGATTCTCACATAATCGGTCCATTGAGTCTTTTAAAAAGGGGAATGGATAGTTTGAGCCATATTTTATCTTCCACACAATGTCTTTCTTCTCCTCTTTTTCTCCTTCTCTTTTTCATGCTCTCTTTTTGTATTTCTTGGCCAAAACTTGTTTCTACTACTAGATATTTTTAGAACAAGAACCGAACAACCTATCGATAATTTAAATTATCTCTAGATAGTTCAATAGAAGAAGACTTTAAGAGAATGATAAGATAAGAAATATCTTGAAAAATAGATAGATACTTGTTATGATAAGATACTCTAAACATAATAAATGTTTTTACAAAATTTAATTAAAATATTAACACATGTTTTAAGGATTTGGTATATGGAGAATTGTTTGCCTTAATGATGATATACTTTATATGTTATAGCTTAGATTTTATTAGATTCTATTAATAATATTGTTTCTTATGAGATTTTTTTTTTCAAATATATTGTTTTGATTATCTTATTTTTTGTATCATGAGATTAGCATCATGAATATATGAAAACAATTAATGTATAAAAAGTAAGATGAAATTGAGAAAAAGAAAAATAGTTGACATTGCAACCAAAAGAGAAAGGATATCATGATATGATACTAAGACGAGCTTCTTGTTTGTTGCATATTTTGCAATAGCAATATGGAATATTGAGAACGAGGTAATTCTTGTATAGACAAGTGGGCTAATTCTCACTAATAGATAATGGATTGTAATGATTATAGGTTGTGATTAAGATAGTAGTTTGATGTGTAATACTTTTAAAACTATTATATATATATATATAAGAAATAAAAAAGATAAGAAAAAAAATATAAAAAAGGAATTGATATGTAATTCATAAGATACAATATGATAGATTATAAAATTTGGCATAGAATGAGATTTTTAATAATATAATACGGTTGATTAACTAGATCGATGAGAGTGGGGAGTGCATGTCTGTGAAAAGGGTGAAGGAATCACTAAACAAGGTGCGACTTTTGTTCAAAGGTTTTAAGGTGAAAGAGTATATGGATGATTGTTTTACATCATAAAAATGAGAGTAGGATTCTCATAATATTTCTTAGCTTAGAAGATGTGAGATATATCTTTAGTAATTAATAAAAATAATTCTCCTTAGTTTGTATGGGATGATTAAGACGGGTAATATCTCAATGTGTAAGCACAACTAAAAAAAATAATAAAAGCACAATAATGAATAATATTAATTATATCATCGCATAATATATGCAATATGATATATCTGGTTATATTGCTCAAATGTTTTTCTTGTCCAAAACTTGTTTTTGCTACTAGAAATTTTTAGAACAAGAACCGAACGATCTATCGGCAATTTAAATTATCTCTAGATAGTTGAATAGATGAAGACTTTAAGAGAATGATAAGATAAGAAATATCTTGAAAAATTGATAGATACTTGTTATGATAAGTTGCTAAACATAATAAATGATTTTTATAAAATTTAATTAAAATATTAACACATGTTTTAATTCTTTGATATATTGGAGAATTGTTTGCCTTAATGATGATATATTTTATATGTTATAGCTTATATTTTATTAAATGCTATTAATATTACATATTGTTTCTCATGAGAATTATTTTTTCAAGTATACTGTTTTGATTATCTTACCAAAAGAGAAAAGATATTTTTATATGATAAGGAGATGAGCTTCTCGTTTGTTGCACATTTTGCTATAGCAATATTAAATATTGAGAACTAGGTGGACAAATGAGTTGATTCCCACTAAAAGGTAATGGCTTGTAATGATTATAGGTTGTGATTAAGACAATAGTTGGGTTTGTAATTAATTCTATGAAAACTATTATATATATATATATATATATATATATATATATATATATATATATATATATATATATATATATATATATATATATATAAGAAATGAAAAAGATAATAAAAAAAATATAAAAAGGAAATGATATGTAATTGATAAGATATAATAAGATATATTATAAAATTTGGTATAGAATGAGATTTTTAATAATATAATATGTCTAAATAGCTAGATCGACGAGAGTAGGGAGTGCATGCCTATGGAAAATGTGAAAGAATCACTTGACGAGGTACGACTCATATTCAAAGGTCTTTAGATGAAGGGGTTTATGGATAATTTGTTTTATATCATAAAAATGAGAGTAGGATTCTCATAATATTTCTTAGCCTTGAAGATGTGAGATATATCTTTAGTAAATAATTACAATAATTCTCCTTAGTTTGTATGGGTTGACTAAGACGGGTGATACCTCGATGTCTGAGCACAAATAAAAAATAATAAAAGCACAAAAATGAATAATATTAATTATATCATTGCTTAATGCATGCATTTGATATTTCTGTTTATATTGCTCAAATGTTTTTGTGCTTTAATATGCTTATAACTTTTTTGTATATTATATTGATATGAATGATATTGAAATATAAATTGACATAATTAATGTTAAATAAAGATGAATTAAAGTTTAGATAACATGATTTTTTATTTAGTATTATTATTGTTGATATATTTGTTAAGTTTAAGTTAGACTCTCTCTCTCTCTCTCTCACCACCCCCCCCCCCCCACCCCCACGTACACACTTTATTAATATTTTTGTTGGTCCAAGATAGCAAAGGTACGAGGGAGAACGGAATAAAAAAAAATATATAAAAAATTAGCATTGATGTACTATTGTAAATTTTGTTTCTTGTAAACACAAGTGGAGCTTAAATTTAATCAAATGTGTATTCAACAAGTTAAATTCTCAAGGGAATGCTTAGTTCTTTTGACTTCTTGTCACGCCCCGCCTAAACTATCATTATAATCTACTGATAAAATCAACTAATCAGAGCATAGCAGCATATAATTGAGGACACAACTGTAAAACTAGGCGAGGGTGACGCAAACAAAATAAAACTGTTACCTTTATAATCAACAGCAACTTCAATATATGCATACCTGTCACTTGGGAAATCCTGTACAAAAATTACAAAAACCGAAATAACAGATACGTTTGTACAAAGTCCCATACCATCCTAAGCACCCTCTCTCTGTGAATCAGTGGCATGTCCTGCAATGTAAGTAGGGGAAATGAGCTTATAAAGCCCAGTAGGTGAATGTTATGGCTACAAGGATATAACATGATGAATATCTAACAACATGCTATAACTCAAATGTAAATATGGCAAAGATAAATCTGAAATCAGCATGCAATGAATCAAGCAAAGTATGCAATTCATTTCTCCTTCTTTTCAATTCTTTTTTTTTTCTTATTCATTTTCTTTTTCTTTTCTTTTCTTGCTGGGTCCCAGACTTTCCCCATGATCCACATCCCCCATCCCTATCATATCATATCACATCTCTATGACATCTATCTCATCTAGAGACCATTGCCCGTAGGCATATCGTGGCTGGCCAAGCCTATCACGTCGGACCATCTTCGTATCTCAGCCCTACACAAAGTGCTAGCCATATACGAGATGTCTCGATCTCTATCACGTCGGACCATCTCCGTATCTCAGCCCTGCACAAAGTGCTAACCATGTACGAGATGTCTCGATCTCATCATATCCCTCCGCACTCAGCCCTGCACAAAGTACTAGCAATGCGGGGGAGGTCTCTATGCCATCTCATCATGCCCAGCATCCTGTGCTGGTGCTCATATGTCCGGGGACTACTGGGATGCGATCTAGGGTCAATTCTTTTCTTCTTTTCTTTTTTTTTACTTTTCTTTTTAGGGAATTTAACCCTTTAAGAGGCATAATCGATACCTCTACACATTTTCTTTGGCATGCTTTACATTTTACTATACTATAGTATCATATTGCAAATTCTCATTTCATTTTCATATAATGCCATAATATTTCAAAGTCATGCTTTTATAATAAAATAACAATCACTACTTACATTACTATTTAAATAAATTCACCTACCTGAGTTCCTGAGAGTCCTGCCATTCTTTGGCCTCTTCCCCTTCCCCTTCCTCTTCTTCTCATTTATTTCAATTACAGGGTGCTGAAATCGCAAATCAATATATTTTTATCAAAATTTGTTTTAAATGCTGCAACATACAGGTAATTGATCTCTACAGAATGAACATTAAATTACCTGTCAGAGTTTGTTTTCTTCACACTTATACAACCTTCGCCACTCAACACTTCTTTTCAATTTCTCCCCCCTTTTTAACACTGCTCAAGCACAAAATAATTCAAGGGGATAAAATAAATAGAAAACCTCTTACCGCCGGCTTAAGAACAACAAAAGAAACTCACCGGAGGCTGCCGCCGACCGCTGCACGGTTCAGAGATTCCCCTCGGATCAAGCCGACAATCGCATGCAACCCTCCTTTCTCGGCACGGAAAACGAGAAAGGGTTGCACCGCAAAAATTCCTTTTTCCCTTTGCTGTCCGCGGTTTCCCTGGCTCGGGATGCAAAAAGGAGAAGGGCTGCACACAACCCGAAAATCCCAAAAATCCCGTAAAAAAAACATTTCTAAAAAAAACTTTCCCTTCTACGGTTCGAGGAGAGAGAAACCGCTCGGGAAGAGAGAGAAAACGGCTCGGGACTTACCCGGTTCCCCTCGTCGCTGAGCTCGGGACCTGAAATCGCCGCCGCCGGACTACTCCCTTCTTCCGATTTTTCGTCGGGACGGAGACTGCTGCGGGGAAAAACCCTCGATCAAAAATTCTTTTTTTTTTTTTTCTCCGCTGCTTCGCATGGTCTCGGCACGGGATCACTCGCACGGCTTCCTCTCCCTTTCTTTCTCCTCCCTCGGGATCGGGTCGTACGGGCGCACGCGGCGTCGTCGGATCGCCTCGCGTCCGACACCCGTGCGTCCTTTTTTTCTTTTCTTTTTTTTTTTCCAGGATATTACACTTCTGAAGTCACTAACTTACAGAGTAAAACTTGTCTTCTAAAATAGCTGTTGGGTTTCATGAATTCAAAAGTTTTAGTGCTGCTGATTGAAATTTTTATGTGGTTTGTTGGCGTTTGTTGACACAATAAAGAGTACAAGGCAGAAAATAACTAAAATGGAAGACAAAAAAAACAAAACAAAACAAATACAGAAGGTTTACTTGTATTCGAAAGGGATGCATTGGGGTTGAAGCTCGCGGAAGTCAAGAATGGTGACAGGAAGACGAAGTTTTAGGAGAAGCCTGCTGAAGCGGCGTTTGTCATCGGCTTTGCGAACACACCAAAACGTTAATGTTTGCAAACCAAACATAGGTTTTTGGCACTATCAGCTGACCAAAGGGCACTCGATCCCAACATATTTCAACTATCTGAAATGAGAATAACTCAAAACTCTTAACCTGCTGTGAAGCCAAATGCTAACATAAATTCTCATCTCCTGCAGGGTGCAGATTATTACATAGGTGCCGGATATCTTGCTCCCGAGGCTACCATGCTGGGTCAGTACACGGCGAAGAGCGACGTTTACAGTTTTGGAGTGGTCATGCTTGAACTCCTCACTGGTAGAAAGTCTTTTGATAGGTAACCCTTCATATTTCTGTCCATATAGATCAATTTCATGTTGTTCCATTTGCAATCTTTCTTCATGTTCAATTTAAGATGCTATCTCAGATAACAACTTAATTTGACAATATTGTTGTTGAATATTAAATTGATTAATAAAAACATTTTTATAGACATTGAAGTGTTGTGTGTTTGATAATATGTTATTAAGTATTTTATTTGAGAAATAAATGTTTTTGTAATCAAAAACATGTATTTGAAGTTGGTTCAAACAAATCCTAAAACAAAGAAATATCTGAAACTCTTGCAACTTGGGCAGCTGAGAAGGTTCATTAAGGTGATGACCTTTAATGATAGATTACCATTCATATTTCTATCAATATAAGTCAATTTCATATAGTTTCATTTGCAATCGTTCTTCATGTTCTATCCAAGATGCTATCTCAGATAACGACTTAATTTGATTATTGAATATTGAGTTGATTAATAAAACCATTTTCATAGATGTCGAAGTGTTGTGTTTGATAATCTATTATTAGACATTTATTTTGAATGGATTATAATGAGTTGTGTTTGATAATCAAAAGCATGTATGTGAAGTTGGTTCAAACAAATTCTAAAACAAAGAAACATCTGAAACTCTTGCAACTTGGGCAGCTCGAGGCCGAGACCGGAGCAGTCCTTGGTTCAATGGGCAACCCCTCAGCTCCACGACATCGACGCCCTCGACAGGATGGTCGATCCAGAGCTCAAGGGACTGTACCCGCAGAAATCCCTCTCTCGCTTCGCCGATGTTATTGCCCTCTGCGTCCAGGTGATTCCAATGCCACAGAATTAATCATCACAGCTTCCATCCTGCATTTGTTCAAATGCTGAAGTGTTCCATCTTTTGCAGCCTGAGCCAGAGTTCAGGCCACCCATGTCCGAGGTGGTTCAGGCATTGGTTCGCCTTGTCCAGAGAGCCAGCATGAGCAAGAGGGTGCTTTCCGGTGACTTCAAAGCTGCAACCCAGAGAGCAGGCGACATTGATGTACTGAACTGAGGCTTCTAAAC
Organism: Vanilla planifolia; assembly: GCA_023846275.1. Taxonomy (NCBI): domain Eukaryota; kingdom Viridiplantae; phylum Streptophyta; class Magnoliopsida; order Asparagales; family Orchidaceae; genus Vanilla; species Vanilla planifolia. The sequence continues at coordinate 7,110,635 of CM043872.1, read as the reverse complement.
AACTTTCCAACTCCAGCATATGGCCATTTCCTTCAACTCGATATGGCTTTGCTGCTTAATTGTATTGAGTTCTTGTAGAGCATTTATATGTACGTCATCTTTATTCAGTGATGGAAGAATGTTTGTGCTATTTGTTGGATTATGTTGATTAATGCATTTGTTTTAGTTTATTTGTAGCTCTCATGAATGATTAAAACAGCAAGATGTTTGTGTATTATGTTGTTAAATGATCATATGTATTGTTTTTTTTTTAAAAAAAAACAAACTTCTTTGGATAATTTGCTCAATTGTAGTTGTTTGGATGACCTAATATCAAATATTTTAATGTAAAATGATCTTATTTGTTGTACCTAAGATGAGTTATTGATAAATAAATAATCGAATTAATAAATAATCGAATAAAAAAAATAAGTCTACTATGAGGGGATATAATTCCCCTTCTTCATAGTATGTTTCAAAATTTATTTTATTATTTTTTATTCTTTTTTAAGACTAATGATTATATTTTAAGTTTCATTTAGAAAATCTTGAGATCTCTTTTATTAATGTTCATGACCTAATGAAATTAGATCCTTTAAAGTATCTTATTTTTATTTTCTTGTGAACAATTACATCAATGATGTCAATTTTTTTCTTATTTGAGTTCATTTTTTGTATTCTAACATTGAAAATTATATATTTTTTGTATTTAATTTATTTATTTACATATATATAAGTCAAATTTGTAAATAAATAAAATATGTAAAAAAAATAAAAAAAAAAAACCTAATTGAAAGATAAATATTCGTTATTTGATAGATGAAATCCATTGGCGCTTGAAACCATTTCTTGCCCATGGTAAACTCTACACTTCAAAGGTCGTATCTTTACCTCCAATCCGCATCTACCTCTGGGCGCTTGCCGCCATGGCCAAAGTCATCTCCACTTCGTTCTTCATCCCACTTTCCCGTTCCGACACCCAAATCCCAAATCAGTCGTCTTCGCTTCACATCCAATCCGTCATACCTTCTCCTCGCCGTCGTATCCCCACTTCCAGGCAGGTTGTATCCCCTCTCCGACTCCGTGTCCGTGCTACTGTGGTAATCGAGAAGGAGACACCGGAGAACGAGCGGCCGGAGACCTTCCTCCGTTCCGCCGATGAATCCCATTCCTCCGCCGCGGAGTCGCCGAGCACTGTTCGTGCGCGGTTCGAGAGAATGATAAGGGAAGCGCAGGATGAGGTGTGTGCGGCTATTGAGGCGGAGGACGGGATTGGGAAGTTTAGGGAGGACGTGTGGTCGAGGCCTGGTGGCGGAGGGGGGATTAGCCGAGTGCTGCAGGATGGAGGCGTGTGGGAGAAAGCTGGGGTGAATGTGTCCGTCGTCTATGGGGTGATGCCTCCCGAGGCGTATAGGGCGGCGAAGGGAGGGGATTCCGTCGAGAAGCCGGGGCCGCTGCCCTTCTTTGCGGCCGGTATCAGTTCGGTTTGTGCCTTCAAGCTCTTATTTTTTTCTGTTCTTTTTTTGTGAAGCGATTTAGAAAAGGTCATGTTTTTGGTAGATTAATTGCGTAAAGTTTGGATTTTGCACCAAGAAGAAGATTCCATTTGTGAATTTTTGATTTGGGATTTGGTGATATCAATAACTCTCGAAGCAGTGGGAGTCTAAAAGATGAATGGTGCACTGAATGCTGTTGTAAGCTACAAAATTATTAGTCTAGGTTAAAACCTCCCTTTTTTGAAGTTTGATGATTTGAAAAATGCTTGGCTCTTAAGTTTTGGAGTTGACATCTGATTCTTGTGGGTAAAGTAAAATTTCGATCTTCAACATCTTTTGAGGGATGAGTAGTTGTTAGAAATGCTATTTGTTTTGCACAATTTATACTAATGCAAAGGGATTAGAGTTTGAATAGTCTTGCATGCAACAATGGATCTTATGATGTGTTGGAGATATTTCATTCAATATTGCATTCCTGTTTAATTTATTCAGATACTACTTATGTATTGTTTTAATACAAGAAAATTGCTTTGCTTTTCTTATTTAACTTCACACAAATTTTCTCTACTTTATTTTGCATGACTTGGTACTTATTGAAGAATTCAAATGAAAAGTTAAAGACTATATAATTAATGCAAAAGATATTGTCCAATTTCTTTGTTAAATTAAATTTTTTTATGTAGGTTTTACATCCAAAGAATCCCTTTGCACCAACATTACACTTCAACTATCGTTACTTTGAGACTGATGCTCCAAGAGGTATGCCTTTGTGCATTTATATTTTGCTAGTCATTAGTTATGGCAATTGCTTTAATCTTTTGATAATAGTTGTTCGATTAGTACTTTGCGTAGTTATAGATATTAGATTTAACAAGTTTTTGTTTTGTTGACATTATCATGTCATATCATATTATTTAAAGATTTTAAATTTTTGATTTTCTGATATCTTTAAATAATAGTTTTAAAAATTATGATTTTTTTCACTTAAAAATGATGTCTATATATTACTCAAATTTGATTGACAAGTGCATTTTGAATAGCATGATAATAAAATTAAAACTAAGAGACTATTCATGTGGCATTTAATCAAGCAATAAAAAAACATCAATAAGTTCTTGTTTACCTTGAAATCTAAATAACATCGTCACTTGAATGCCAATTTATTCAAATAACAATGAACCAATTATCTTCATAAATAAATGATAGGATGTGTCATCTGTTTTCTCATGCTGTACTGCCTAAAATTGAAAAAGAGAATTAGGTGTATATGAGAAAGAGATCTAAGCCATACTACTAAAAGAGAACTAGAAGATTAATAAATTATATTGATCTAATCTCAAGCTGATCAAATCAATCAACCCAGGTTCGATATATGATGTCTTAGAACTGAAGAACTTCCTGATATTGTTCGCAGAAGTCTTTATCATTTTTTCAAGTTGGATGTTGAAACGAAGGCTTTCCTTATACTAGTTATTATATGCTTGTCTCGAAGTAGGTTGTAGTAAGCATATATGAAAGTGCACATGTAGATTTATATTAAAATTGCAATACTATCTGTGGTGCCCCTTTGAAAATTTGATGTGCTAGATGGGATATATCTATCTTTTGATGTTTGCATGTAGATTTACCTGGAGCACCTAAGCAATGGTGGTTTGGGGGTGGCACTGACTTGACTCCTGCATATATATTTGAGGAGGATGTCAAGCATTTCCATCAGGTATGGTTGACAAAGGAACAACAAATTCTTTTGCTTGGTCTTACTTTCTTTGAAAATGGGTTGTGCTTTCTCGCATCATTGATCTAGTTTATATAAATTCGATTCAGATTACAGTTCTATGGCTTTTACAAAACGCTGATAATTAACATAACATATCTTTCCATGGTTTTTTGGGTGTATTAGATTTCATTTTTGTGGTTTTCATAATAACATGAGATGCTGATTTTATGTTTTACCTTCATGCAGGTCCAAAAACAGGCATGTGACAAGTTTGATCCAAGTTTTTATCCTAAATTTAAGAAGTGGTGTGATGATTATTTCTTAATCAAGGTGAATCTTCAAGGAAATAAAAAAAAATTGTTGTCTTGATATATTTAGTAGTTAGTATTTGTTCTTTGCTTGCTTGTTTGAACTTAATATAAATTTGTTCTATTTGAAGCATGCTTTTCTTTCTACATCTTCATTTATAATCAATTTCTTGATTTGTAATATTTTGCCTTCTTTCTACCATATGTATTTTTGTCACTACAACTTAGATTAATGTTTTGGAAATTCCTCCAAAATTACACGGGATATCGATGCATGAAGCATGTATTTTGTCTTCCTAATTCTACTCCAATTTCTTCAGCACTACAACAGATCTATAAATTGATTCAGCTGATTCACCATCAAGAGATCAAAGCATTTTCTCTTTTACTTCTAAGATGACTCTAAACTACTTTGTTGTGAACATGTTATGCCTACCATTTATTTATAGAGTTTGCCTTCTTCAATTAAGATAGATACATTGTTGTGTAGTTTTTGCTTTATGAAGTAGTTGGCAGTACCTTCCATCCATGTACTGATAGTTCTGATGTTTTTGCAGCACCGAGGTGAAAGGCGAGGACTTGGTGGAATTTTCTTTGATGACCTCAACGACTTCGACCAAGAATTGCTTCTTGCCTTTGCTACTGGTAAAAAGAATTGCTTCTTGAAGATTGGTTATGAACATGTTTAGTATTCCTTGCTTCTTGTGAAAGCATTCTTCTTGTGTCTTGAATCTTGGATCTGAGTTGTTGGGTTTTCTAGAGTGTGCAAAGTCTGTTGTTCCAGCTTACGTACCCATCATAAATCGTCGAAAGGAAACGCCATTTACAGAGCAAAACAAGGCATGGCAACAACTAAGAAGGGGTCGATATGTCGAGTTCAATCTTGTGAGTCTTTAGTAGGCAAACACCTTGGTTATTTCGATTCAAGCATGATGAACTCATGAATGATTTTGCTAATGTGGAAGGTTTATGATCGTGGCACCACATTCGGGTTAAAGACAGGTGGTCGAATTGAGAGTATTCTCGTCTCCCTACCACTCACTGCGAGATGGGAATATGATCAAGTAAGATTAACAACTTCACTGCTTCTTCCTCGCGATCTTTACACGAGCATTTGAGTTTTTTGCTTCGTTGTGCAGAAACCTGAGGAAGGTAGCGAAGAATGGAAGCTTTTGGATGCATGCATCAATCCAAAGGAGTGGGTTTAACCTTGGCCAGGCTCTTAGGATTGTTTTGTAGTGTTGTGCTCCTCCTGCTTTGGAGCTTATTAGGGAATTTGCTTTGTGTCTTCATGCTTGCTCTGTTTATGTATATCAAATGAGGATGATCTTCTGATGTATTCCATATCAATCTGTTTCAACTTTTCTCCAGAAATAAATGAGAAGAGCATTCTAAATTCCTTGGTTGACGATTGATTCTTCCTAACTGAACTCATGCCAAAAAGAGACCAAACATGAAGAATAAAGGTTTATACATGGCAGGAAGAGAAGAAAGAAGAATGTTCTTGGTTTACTTTCTTGAAGATGACCAGAAAGTTATGCTTTGCCGAGGAACTCAACATCAAAAAGAAGAGTTGAATCTGGTGGAATGATGCAAGTACCTAAGCCAGAAACAAAAGTGTATATAAGAGCAGAAAAGGGCATGTGAGGAAAACGTAGATGAAAGGGGAAGCAGATGAAAGCTTGCCTCCTCTGCAACCAGCACCTCTTGTACCATACCCTAGCTCTGGAGGAAGCTTTAATGTTCGTTTACCACCTGAAGTAAGTTGAAAAGAGGAAAGCAGTCTTAGCTTTGCCATCAAAGCTGAGAAACAGATGAAAAAGCTGAAGCTTTTTCTTGTACCTGCAAGCATTGGAGGAATTCCTTCACCTCCTAAGATGCCCTGATCCCATCCTTTAATGACCTAGGATGCTTGCTTCAAGTCAAGCTACAAAAGGAAGAAGAAGATGACGATGAACAGCTACAGAGAAGCAAAATGGTACCTCACCAACACCAACTCTGAAGGTGAGTGGTTTTCCACGGCCATAGCTGCTGTCGAACACCTTTCCATTTTCCAATCTTCCCACGTAATGAGCCTACGATGGGATCAAAATTTCAACTTTTTTTAAAAATAGTTGAAATGTTTTGGAGAGATGTTGTAGTAGGAGATAAAGGTGTCACCTTGATTAGCTGGCCCTTGGACGCGCCGGCGCCGGAGCCGACGACCAGATCGCAGAAGGAGAGGCCGGAGGGAGCAAGGGTGAGATGGCAGTCCTGTGGCTCGACCGGCGTGCCCACACCGGTGGCCGCAGAAGGGAAGAGAAGCGTGTAGGGGTAGAGGAGGGTCGCGAGGCAGAGGCCGCCAATGGCGAAAGATGCCTCCCGCCGGCGGTGAGGGTGGGAGGCGACGGTGGTGATTAAGGGGAGCTTGTTGGGCCCTTTGGAATTCGGATTTGGTTTGTGTTTGGGCTTGTTGCCACGGTGAAAGAAGCTGTTTTGGAGCTCCTCTTGACTAGGTTTGAGGCGGAGGAGAGCAACGGCGGCGGAGGGGGCGAAAGAAGAAGTGGCGAAGTTCATGTCTCCGAGGATATGTTCGTCGTTGGGTGGATAAGCCGCTCGCTCGTCTTACCCACAAAACTTCGCTCTTTTTTTAAAATTTTAATTTTTTTTTAATTTAAAATATTTATTGAAATTCTTTTTGCTAAATGTATTTTGAATAATTATTTTGAAATTTATCTGTTTATTGAAAATATTATGAAGAATTTGATTAAATTATACAGAAAAGTATAAAAAATTTGATTCTTTTTTTCCTACGACATTAATAATAACTGTTCCACAGCACAACCGTCGCCGCCGCCAACCACAGCCCGACGGCGGGCGCCATGCCAGCGACGGCGGTCGAATTGACCGACGTGTCGTGCCGTCCGACATCGATCATGACCTCAAACCTGCAACTCCCCTGCGAGGGATCCTCCCGCGTGAGAACAGAGAGATTCCCGAATCCGCAAGCTCCCTTCTGTTGATCCGCCACCTGAAAGAACTGGTTGAAAGCGTAGGACACGTTTCCCCTGGCGTCGAGGTCGCCGCAGGAGGATCCCCGGACGAGGCTGGTGCAGTCAGCGTACTGGCACGCGTAGGAGACGCTCTCCGGCAGCTGCGGGTCCGTCAGGGTCGCCTCCGGGGACATGACGCACCACTGTGGGTCCAGATACTTCACCCCCTTCGCCGGAACTAGGTTCCTCCCGCCGTCGAGCACAAGCGGATACTTCACCGACCCGTCGTAGTAGAAAAGGCCCCAATGCCGCTCGAAGTTCCCGGGCTGGATGCTCTTCGCGTCCTCGTCGACGAGCCCGAAGACGTAGATGTCCGGCGCGGAGGGGCGTTTCGGCGAGCCGACGCGCTTGGCGATGCGGTCGAAGAGCCCCTGATTGAAACGCCGGGCGTTGTCGATGTTGGCGTTCGGATCGCCGTCTGTGGGCCAGCCGATCTCGCCCACGATGACAGCGACATCGCCGAGACCGTTGCGATCGAGGGCCCAGATAAGGGTGTCGTAGTTGGCCTCGAAGACGTTGGTGTAGGCCACGGGGCCGTCGACCAGGGGATTCGCGGCGCCGGAGAAGAAGGCGTAGTCGACGGGGAAGTGGGGGTCGGCGTAGAGGCTGAGGAAGGGGTAGATGTTAATAGTAAAGGGTCCGCCGTTGTCGCGGAGGAAGCTGACGATGGAGACCATCAGGTCGTGGATGTCGGACCGGAAGTCGCCGCCGGAGGGTAGGCCATTGGAGGATTGGTACACGTCGGCGTTTAGCGGGACAGTGACCTTCACCTGCCGGCCGAGCCCTGCTTTGATGAGCGCGGCCTGGATGTTCTGCAACGCGGGGAAGGTCGTTTGTTGGAACATTCCTTTGTAGGTTTTCAGAAACGGCTCGTTCCCCACGGCGACGTATCTCGAAGAGAAGACCAGAAAAAAGTTAGTTTTTTGTTTCCAACCTTTATGACAATTCAACGGAGTCCAAAGATGCTCACCGGATGTCGACGCCATTCTTCGATATGTAGGCGGAGACGTTCTGCAAGACCCACTGCTCGGCGGCGCGGACGCTGGCGGCGAGGGGAGCGAGGAACTCATTTGGGATGCCGACCATGACCTGGATGCCGGACCGGCCGAGTGCCTTCAGAGCTTTCGGATCGGCCTCGAAAAGCTTCACCTTATCGAAGCCGTTGTCCTTCAGAAGCCCAATGACGATGTCGGCCGGCAGGGGGTGAGACGAACGGGTGCCCCAATTGCAAGCCAGCGAATCGGCTTTCCTCCATTTCAGCACAACGGAGGCGAAGAAGAACAGAAGGAGAAACATCCGTCGCAGTGATGACCCATCGCCGCCGCTTACCACTCCCATGACCTAAGAAGCTACCGATTCGTCACTTCGATGCCTGGCTTTAAACGTGGGATGGGCGGGAAGGACGTCTCCGAATGAAAGGAATGCCATTCTCGCGGAGGAAGAAAAAAGAATGGTATTCTTCCGACGGCGTTGAAGTGTAATGGAGGAAGATTGTTTACTTGAAGAGATGGCCAAAAAGTTCTCTTTTCCATGGAAGCCGCCATGGATTCCACAATCCAGCATCGACCAGCTAAATTTAAGCATAATAAAATCAAATACATCACCAAATATTTCTTTATTTTAAACGAAAAATAGAAATAAAATTATCCACCAACAAAATACATAATGCAAACGAGAGAGTCGTCGTCCTCTTGACATCCAGAAATGAGAAACTTCATCCCATGGTCCTCCACATCTGCAAGAGGAATGAAAAAACAACAAAGTAGCAAGTTGTATCTCATATAAACAGAACAATACTGTATTAGAGTAATATTATAACGGTAGCAAGCGACCATAAGCTACAGCCCGCGGTCAGCTAAATATAGTTCACAACCTTGTGGGGGTTCGTGAGGTAATAACAAAAGGAAGTCTTCCACCTCAATGTTCCATGACATATGATAAGTTGCACTACCTAACAAATTCGACATCACAAACGAAACTAAAAAAGAGTAGCAGAAGAAGGTTAGAATGCAGCGAATGCAACGCAGGGGTTGTTTTCAGTCAGATGCTCAACTTTACACCTAATCCACAAAAGGGTAACTCTAATGGCTTCTTTCTACTGTCACATGTCATCCAACAGCCGAAGCAGCCTACTGTCTGCTCTGCAAAGCTTCGCCCCCATTCACGCTCGGCACGCCGTCGAACGAAGAAAACTTGGTTTCGTCTTTTTGAGTGTCGTCCAAAAAGGTCTCGTCGTCGACTTTGGTGTCGAGGATCTCCTCGTTGGGCTCAGACTCGTGGGTTGTTGCTTTGTCGAGCGGTGGGGATGTCAAAGGAACATCATTGCTCAACACTTGCTTGCAGTTTTCATGCTCTTTTTCTTTCCCTAACAGGGCTTTACAAATCTCCTCGGTTTCTTTGGGGTGGCCTTTTGAAATTGGCATGGTAGAATTAACTTTTGAATTAGCTTCCATTTCAGATTCTTGCATTCCTTTGGTTGGGCCGTCTTCTGCATCTTTCCCCTCTGCCTCTACAATGCTCTCGACTGCTTGATCAGTTGTCTGATTACTTTCAGCTGTCTTAAACAGACCAGCTTCTACCTTTCCTTTAGCACCATCCTCGGCACCTTTTCTCTCTACTGCTTGATCAGTTGTCTCGTTGCTTTCAGCTGCCTCACCCACATGAGCTTCTTCTTTTTCTAGAGGAGGAGCAATGTTCTCTGTTCCTTGATCCTTGGTTTCATCACTTTCAGGTGCCGCATCCGTAGCAGCTTCTTCCTTTAATTCGATCGAACCATCCTCGGCACCTTTTATATCTACATAACCAATGTCCTCTACTGCTTCACCAGTTGTTTTATCATTTTCAGGTGCCTCATCCTTAATGGCTTCTTCCTTTGCTTCCGTAGAACCATCCTCAGCATCTTTAATCTCTGCATCTGCTTTGCTATCTACTTCTTGATCAGTGATCTTAGCAGCTTCAGGTGCCTCCGCCATATATTCTTCTTCCTTTTCTTCAATAGAACCATCCTCAAGATCTTTCATCTCAGTATCTTCTATGCTCTCTACTGCTTGATCAGTTACCTTGTCATTTTCAGGTGCTTCCTCCACCTCTTCCTTTGCTTCTTCAACATTCTTTTTCTGTTTACCAACTTTGTTTGACTTCGAAGTTCTTCCTCGCTTCTTCGACGGTTCTTCTTCCGGAGTAGCATCCAATGCCTTCGACTTTTCGCTAATTCTAGCAGAACGCCTCGGGGTATCACCTGTCTCATAGATCATTCATCTGCTTCAGGACCATATAAACTAGCTAAGATTCATCTTGCTTCATTTTACAATTGTGAGAAGTATACCTGAACCCCAATCAAATTCTGAACTGGCAGGGCCTCCTGGATGAGACCGAAGATACTGATCCAATCGTTTCTTATTTCTAATCTCTTCTCCAGTTGGAGAAATAAAAACTATTTCATTCCTCTTGGGAGTTCCACCCTTCTTTGGAGTGAACTGCATAGGGACGAACACAAAATTAATGATGACAACAATGGAACATAGCAGAACAGCAACAAAGTCTAACGAAACAAGAGTAACATTAACTGCTGCAATGCCCAAAACTGCAGCATAGCAATCAAAAACTGGGTCATCTACAAAGTATAGTGACTGTAAATTACTAATAAACTTCAAATATATGAGAAGATATATTCTATATAGAAAAGAAACACAAAAATCTTTCTTGGACTTGATGCTCAAGAAAGACAAAAAATCTCTTTAAGTATATTTAACAAAATAGAAATAAGTATGTTGAAAACTACACTATCCTGAATGTCAAACAGATACAGAAAGAAGGAATCAAACTTAGCTTCTATATGTTGTTGGAACTAGGAAAAGTTCAACGAAAGAGAAAAACTAGGGATAATTCCATAAAAATGTACATTTGCCTACAAAACGTTTTATAGCGCTTAGAGGAAGATTTGAAATTTATAACTACAAATTATTCATCATTATATGGCCAAACTATGGATGATTCCATGAGCTTTTGCCTGATTCTCAGAGAAGCTGTAATAATATATATATATATATTATCTTGACTTTGTTTGCTCAAGTCTTAGTAAATTAAGGAGCAACAAGAGATCCATGTATTAAGACACTAACAAAATAACTTGCCCAACCATAAGAGTGCTAAGATAAAAGGAGAGAAACTTTTAACTGAGGCAACATAAGAATTTTGTTGTAGGATGTGGGAGCTTTATTAATACTTGAGGAACAATAACATTTGATTTATGTTCAGGGGACATGCCTAATACAAGTCCCAAATGCTCAGTCCCGTGGCTTTCCAAATGTCATCATGACTCGGCTATTCTTTAGGTTTGGGAAGAGAAGGGCTTGAGGATACGATAAAAGGTAATTTAGAATAAGCTGGAAGAGACAAAGGTTTAAATAGCAGCTCCATCCAAAAATTTCTAAGGCTAGAGAGATACCTCAAGCAAAATTGATATTGCTTATTCAATTACTTTTCTATTGCAAGTGGAATTATTTTGAGGTATTTTTATATTCAATTGGTATAGTGTTTTATATATGCAGCGCATGAGTGGTGTTATCAGATGGTTAATATATAGAATGGTTTAAATTTAACTTTTGAAAATGTTAAAAAAACCAGACATTAATAGAACAGACGCAGCGATTTTAGCCATTGTCAACAATAGCCTTAACAATTAATCGTGGTACCATTTCTCCAATAACACTACCATAGTAAATACTGAAGTATGGATTTGTTTCATACTTATGTGTTGTCAAAGCCTTGTGACTTGTTCCTAAGATGGCCAAATAGTCCCAAAATTTCTTCAGTATGGTAAGGCTCTCCGAGTAGTATGCATTAAGTAAATTCTCTGCTTTCTAAGGCATCTTGTGATGCTTCAATTTGAACTGATATAGTATAATATTTGTAGATACAGAACATAGTATTCTTTAACATAAAATTTTTATACACTTTTCAGTTCTCATTTACTATTTCTAAGAAAACCAACTTCAAGTTGAACAAATTTGCTATAAATTTTACTGAACTTCATAATTTTTTGTTTCTTGAAATTATAATTAAGTGCATGCTTGTCTTTACATTTGTGTTAGCATGACTGTGTGAGGACAAAAACACAAATGCTATGTATAACATCCTTTTGGGACAGCGAAGGAAAGTTTCTCTACTGTTAAACAAGGTTGTTTTTCAATCTTATGGCATATTTTGTTTATGCATGTGTGTGCATGTGTATGCATATATGTAGGCATGCATGTATCTCATGAGTGCATGCAAGCATTCATACAAATGTTTATATACATACTTATATTGCATTAAGGTATACGCAAATATGCATAAACATTACCCAATTATGAATAAGTGAAGTTTCATTACTTAATTTAACTTATTTTCCAATCCTGTAGCATTTGCAGCCAATAAAGTTCATTATATTGATTTACAACAATAAATGTGTTAGAATATTACACTATTAGAGGTTATGCAACATTTGGCCCTAATAACCCACCACTTCCACAGTTGAAATTGAAATTTATTTGGTTAATAATTTTCATCTTCAGGTTATTAAAGAACTAGAGCAGTTATTCTTTTATGAAAAAAATCAATTGATTTGTCAACTGAAAATTTATGGAAGATGCTAAAATGTCAAACAAGAACTTCTAGAAACGTAAATTTTGCTATTTATATGCCTCGTATTCTTGTTTTTGAGATATAGATTACAAATCTTGTGTTTCAATTTCAAATTGAATGTTAACATGATTGACAAATGCATTGAATTATGAATGATGAGTTGAGCATGATGACTTTATTTTAATGTTTTTAACTTCAATAGTTATACAACAATGGAAGTAATCTTTATTGACATGGACAATTTAAACATCCATCTTTTGCTTACAAAAAAAGTGAACCAACTACCAAATGAATTACACATTTTTTTATGATAATACCATACATTTATTATATTTACATTTACATTATTAATATACTAAGTTATCATATCTCTTTTGTCTCATGTATATGTTGCCATAGAATGTGCCTCATAGGTTGCATCACCCATGCCATTATTACAACCAAAGTAAGTTTGCTTCAGGAGATTTGGATAAAAAGATAGCATGAGTTTTAGAGTTGATTTTAAATATTAGGAAGCCCATTTTGCATTATGGATGGTTATGCTTTCAATGAAAGTGATAAAGTTAAATGAGAATGTGTTCTTTTTTTAATTAAGATTTAAGATGCATTATTGTTTATTTTTTTAGTTTATAATTATAAAATATCATGTAAATGTTGTGTTTCATTTTAAATTATTGGGTGACAGAATAATTTTTTGTGCATTTGAAAACAAGGTATGCTGCATATGTTGGTTGAGGACATTTCTTGATCAATATTATCATCAAAAAATAATCCTTGCCTAAATTCCTCTGAGTCTTTAGGATTAATTATTGCATGCAAGAATTGGAAATATAAAATAACTATCATAAAATAGAATATTATGACTAAAATGTAGCTTGATGATTAAAAACAAATTATCAAGGAGTTTGCTAGTTATCATACTTAAAATTGTGATTGAAAGCTTGAGTGACCAAAGCAATTATATGAATATTATAAAAAAATTATTGAACAATACAAACAATTGAACACATAAAGCATTGATAATGTGTGCTTATTTGTGTACTTATTGAACAAATTAACTCTTTTGTTGACCTTATGCACTTCATTAAGTAGAATATAAGTTTTATCAAAAAATCGCTTTTGTAGTTATTAAAAGATTTTATAACATCTAACACAACAATCAAGTATTGATCACAACAGATTTTACCAACAACTTTGACTTTTTTACCAACTAATTGCATAGTTGTCAAAAGATTTTTTAAGGGTGGAAGTTGCATAAATATGAACATGCAAAATGCAATAGAATATGCACCATACCATATATACCATTAGGCTGTAAATGAATTGGAACTTGATCCAATGCAATTAGTGATCCGGTTTACAAATTTAATTAAGTAGAACCTTATTTTAGTTTGTTTATCTAAACTGAAACAAATTACATTCATTTGAACTAAGCAAATCAGATTCGAAATGAAATCAATACGATAAAGATCCAATCCTAATTACAAGCCGACCTACCATAGGCAATAAGAGACTATTACATCTAATAGAAGGCAACGAGTATTAAATTGAAATTTATGCATTCCAATTCATTCAGTTCCAATGATGATAAGTGAGTCTGTCATTTGAAGATGAACATTGAAGTTATTTGAAGATGAACATTGAAGCAATTAGCTAAAAGATGCAGGACAGTAAACATGCTCGAGAAAAAAAAATCAAACAGTTATAAGAGAGAGAGGGAGGGGTTCCAAAAGTAGTTTATCATAAAAGTATCAATTATACAAAATCAACTCAATTACAGGAAAAACACAGAGGTCTAAAGAAGCTGATAATTCCCTTTATTTTATGATCCATCAATTAACAAAATTATCATGTCTAAAAAAGACTTAGAGCTTCAAATGCATCAAATGTTAAATAGAAAAGCATTACAAAGAGAGGAAAACTCCAAGATTCTCATATATATCAGATTAATTGGGGTACTGACTAAGGCCACTTCCCATCCCCTACATAAAGATAAAGCATAATGACCTAATTTACATCCTCAATTTCATGCCACAAGCTCAATCACTACACTTGTCGACCAAAAAAAAGTAGTGTTATTCTCACACCTTAATGAAGGCAATTGACAGTAACATCAGCATCTTATTAGAGTCTCACTACTACTTTAGTTGTGATATATAATACCAACAAGCACAACATTTTTAGAAGTATTATGAACAAAAAAGTTCTGTTTAATTGGAAGATGCATGGTACACATTTACAGAGCAAACTTTACCAGAAGTAAAACAAAGATAGGTAGTTTTCACCCAACATTCTGTAAATGTCACTAATGAACTTGACAATCCTTCTTGATCTACTGTATGTCCAACTCATTAAATGATAGATAAGACAGTAACACCTGACAAGCATGCCACCAAAGAGGGAAAGTAGCAACCTTATGGGCTATGGTACATAAATTAGTGATCAGTCGTTCATTCATTTACGTGAATGATTAATATAAGTGAAAATTTCCAATATTTCATTTCCTTCCCATATCTCTCCCTATGCCTCCCTCCAATTGCTCGATTAATACTTAGCACAACTTATGTTGCTATTCAGTTAATTGAAACTAACACAATCTATGGTTTAATATGAAAAGTCAATGCCCATTTGGACTATAGCTCTACTATACAACATTTGCTTTATATATTTTTTTCCTGCTTGACTTCCGAATGCAACGCGTCTTCAAAAGTTGTCTATGAAAGCAAACAAAACTACCACCGCAGAAAAATATCAAAAAACAACTAGTTTATCACTCCAAAACGCGCAACTCCGTCACCCTTACAACTCAGCCGTATGCGCAATTTAATAAGAGAGTGAGAACCAGAACTGGATTCTGAATATAAATTCTACTGACCGAGTAGAACGGAAAGGCAACTGCCTAATAAAACACTAAACCCTAGCGCTAGACCACCCCCCAAAGAAAAGCCGAGCGAAATGATTCGCCGAAAATATTTCTAAAGCAAATTTTTACACATGAAAACCCTAATTGGACCCTACCTAAAACCTAGATCTGAACAGATTGAGTCTAAATGAATCAAACAATTCTGAAGTACGCTTTCGAGGTATCTCATAACATATATCCCGATATAAATGATAAGGAAATTAGGCCATAGAGAAATAATCTCAACCAACATGAAAAACTAGGGCACGCGAACAGGTAACTTTCACGTAAAAGAGTTCAACGACAAATAGACCTAAGGAACCGTGAAATTAAGCAGACCTTCTTCTTCCATCCAGCTGGGGCCGGCAGCTCAACGAATACAACTTCCTGTTCCGCCTCCACCATCTCTGCATCAACCTTTTCCGCCATTCTCACCATCCTCAAAACCTCTGCAAAATTTCCCGCTCTCAGCTGAGGAAGTATTTGCTATTACCAAATAAGTAATATGTCCGAAAATTGAAGGAAAAAATATGGGCCTTATCATATTAAACGGCGTGACGGAATCGTTAGAGCTCCATAGCCGTATTGGAATTCGGACCTTCACGTCCGCCGGGTCACCGTCTCGCGTCGGCCCGATGGCGAAGCGCGATGGCGCTTACATGTTCACGGCCGCGCGATCCATGCGCCACGTGTGCTTCGTGGAGCGGCGAAGTAGTCGGAGAGTGGATTCCGTTAGGAGAGCACGACGGTCGCCCGGTGCCATTTAAAAATTACTTTCTTATTGGTTTTTTTAAATATTTTGAAATATTTTTTAGAATTTTGCTTTCCAATTCGGCTTAATTATTTTTAAATTAATTTCTCGATTACACTATAAATCATTATTATTATTAGAGATTATTGAACTAATCATGATTATTCATAATTCACAAATTAGGCCTGAATTTGGTGCAAGTATTGTTAAATATTAAATTAACCATTAAAAATAACATTAAAAATATAATTACTAAGTATTGTTGAAAAAGTGTGTGTTTATTAAATATGTTATTAATATGTATTTTATAAAATAATTATTATTGTAAAATAAATTTTGATAATAAAATAAAATATAATTTTTACTATTTTTTTGTTTTTGAATAAAAAAGACTTGTTTTAAAACATTATCATATAGATATTTAATTTCATTATAAAAAAATCATTTGTTTGTTTTTTCAATATTGGGTTGCAATATAAGTGGAATCGTCATGAATTATTTTTAAAGCAAAGAATGGCTAACAAAATAGAGATGCTCTAATGTTAAAAGAGTGTAGCAATAAGTATGTCATTAGTAGTGAGAATTGCATCGAGTAAGATAACTAGAGGGTAGGTGGTCAAAAGGGTTTGTAGGAGATAGCAAATGAGAATAGTGTTTGGTTCTTGATAGAATGAAAGAAGAAAGACGATAACATATGTCACATGTTTCCTAACAATTCAATAGATAAACCTAATAATATATTCAAAATCTCAAAATACTAAGTCACATTAAAGTATGTAATAAGTTTTTTCATAACATAACTCAAAATTAAGCGAGGATCACAAAAAACATCATAAAAAAATCTATTATCTATAGAAAACAAAATGAAGCAATTGAATAAATAATTATACATAACATATTTTAGACTCGTCAAATATCTAACAAGAGTTTCAACTATACCATTTATACAATATTTAGACACAAAGGTACCTATGCAAAGACCCCATACAAAATCTATTACTTAGCTCAACTTAAATTTCTCTCTTAAGTTTCTACGTCCAAGTAACTAGGTATCCCAAGATCTATATAAGTTTGTATATTAATATATAATGCAAGTGGGCAATAACTACAAAAATACTCAATAAGCAAACGAATAACTAAATGCAAAAAAAGGAATATGAAATGCAATGATGTGTAAATAAGTGGTGAAAGCAATATCAATTAAGTATAACATCTAAAAAATATTTAAACTATGTTGAAATATACATATATACTCATATATATCATAATCATATATGTAAGTACTCATATAATGTAATACTTATAATATAATTCTTTTTTTTATTATATATTGCTTTTCTTGTTTTTTATTTCACAAATTTTAATATTTTTTATTTTTTTCTTTTCATGAGTCTTAATAGTACCTAATGATTATTATTTTTATTTCATGGGATTTTATATCAAATTATATCTCAATAACGTTATCATATATTAGACCTCCACTAGTAACTGATCAAATCACCAAATCTTATCATTGTCTTATATAAAGGTTCTAATAATAATGGGATCTCTACTTATCATTATCATGCATGGAGTGTTAATAGCAACAAGAATGAAGTATGATGTCATGTCAATCATATAACTCTTTTTATCATCATCTTATACAAAAGTAATAATGATAACAAAGTCTCTACCTATCATCTTCCTACATATAGTGTTAATGGTAATAAGAATTATCTTATAATATAGAACAATCATGGGATAAGGTTATGAGAAAATCTTAATATTTTCTTATCTTCACAATAATTATGATTATAAATATCATATGAATCATACAACCTTTTTTTTATTCATTTCCTTTTTCATTATATTTAACTTTCATATTTTTCTTCTCTTTTTAACAATATACATATACATATCTATGTGCATGTGTGTGTGTGTGTGCATATTTATATATTCTAGTATACTATATTCACAATTAAAACACATGCATATAATTCATAGATATCATACAATTATGCTTGTATCACATTATATCACATAGATACAATTTATGATACATAACAAGTAGATTACTTATATCACAATTATCATAATTTGTTATATAATAACTTTAGAACATTTTTTTATCGAATTCCCTTTTCATTTCCTACATAAAATATACACATGTGACCATGAAAACATGCTTACTTTTTAAATATAGTACCTTCAAATTTCTCACACTTTGTTTAAAGCTTCTTCTCATAAATTCCTTCCAATAATAAAAGGAAATTCATTTTCATTAATACTACCTAAAATATTGGTATTTTAAGCTAAATACACAAAAAATTGCTACTCCAATCCACAAACATTATTTTTAAAAACTACTTAAATTCTTTTTTCATGTACCATCCATCCATCCTCATATATGATATATTAGGCTCAGTTTGTTTTACGATCTCCTTAACATATAGTTCATCGATCACAACACATAGTACCCTCACAAAATCATGGACCATTCTTGTTTATTTGGGAAAAGGGCTTGATTGTTTGCTTGTGTACTTGGCTCCCTTTTGAGCACTATACATACTGTTTAAGGGAATTTGGAATGTGGTACATAAGACCTAAATTACTATACGTCGACCTCTATATATACTATAGAAGTCATGGACGATAAGCTGCAACTGGTGTAAATCCTGATTTGTTCTTGTCCAATTCAAAATCAATTCTTGAGCAACACTAAAACACAATTCAAAGGTTGTTAAGGATGAGGCAAAAAACAAAATGCTTTTATTTGCATTGAATAGAAAAAAGGGCTTCTTTTGACTCTGCTTTCTTAAGGTTTCTTCTTGCTGAAACCAAAGATTTTGTTACAGGACTCCTAGGAAATGATCTTAATTATGTAGCACTTAACTTTCTTTGCAAGCTCTTTGTGCATCCTAAAGCTTCTTTCTTAAGCAAATCCATTTAGATCAAAACAAGAAAAATAATTCTTTATCCTTTTTATAATATAAAAGAATATAATAATTTAATAATCCTTTATTTTCTAAAAAATATTAGAATTTTCAAATGGCTTACAAAAATTACAAACTTCGTATCGATAAACTCCTTTAATAAAGTTCTTCCTAATTGTATTCTTAATTCTAAATTCTAAAATATTTAGAACTTGGCATGTACTTTGATATCTAAAATAAAAAAACTCTAAGATTATCATGCGCATCAATATCACATACTAAAATAAATGTATATGTTATATTTAAAAATTTATATTTTGGTAGAGTTCAATTGGTTAGATCAAAGTTGGCAATAAGTAGTTAAAATCATGTAACTCAAGATTCATTGAGATGACTACGGGCATTAAGTCACTCACAAATTTTTTAGTAAGAATTTTTTTATTAAATTTTTATGTGCAACAAAACCCTCATACCAATCAATACACTTGGCTAGTCACTTTTCACTTCCGAGCTTAACATTCAAAACTGGGAGTTGTGATCCCCTAATTTAATCATCAAGCTAGTAATGTGTCACCTAATATGAATCATATCCTCTATCATATAGTTACCCAATTGCTAAAATGGTTCACTCTAAATAGGATAACCTAACAACTGCACTAATATGTATATGACACTAAAACAACATATAAACCTATTATATGATCCTTACATATCATAATGTCAATGCCACATCATAACTCAAATAATTCACAAATCTGTAATCCAACATAAAAGTAATAATATAAAGATTTCTAATATCAAAGTCTATAAATAAATGTCTGATACAACCTTAGCCTATCAAAGTATAAATATCAAAGTAAGAGAAAATGTTCAAATTACCAAATGCACAACATGAATGTTTTTAACTCTAGCTCCTAAGCAAGTTCCTAACTCCTCAAACTTGCATATAAAAATAAAAGAGAGTGAGTTAAAGCCGATAAAAAATGCTCAAGTCATGTTATAAACATGATCATACAATAATAAGAAAATATATTAATTTAGTATAAATAGATTATAACAAATATCATGAACAAGAATATCATTTATGATCATATCAATCTATCATGTTGAATTATTGTATAAAAGCTATTGTATTAATCACTAGTCCAAATAGAATAACTCCAAGAAACATTAATTTAATACCCATCGAGTACCTCTTTAATCCCTAACATAATCCAAATCATGTAATATATTTAATTTGGTAATCCTTAACAAGAAAGTATAATCAGATAGCCCAATCCTATAGGACTCTAAGACTCCTCAATGAGCATGCGACACTCCACCATCATATGCTCGGGCCCCCCTTTGATGTCTAAAGAAAGCTAATGTCACTCAGCCACACAATAAATGTGGCTTATCCCTTAATCAATGAAATGTTCTAATGGTGCTCAACCACTCTATATAATCTAACACATCCCCTAATTGACAGCATGTCTTAGTGTCACTCAACTATACTAGAGTCTCTTACCATGTTATCTAGCACTCCTTCAAGCTCAAGCAATCACACAAAAATAATTCTCTTTATTGAGCAAGTAGCATGCAACCACATTGGAGTCACTTACCGTATGTTTGGCACTCTTCCTTCAAGCTCAACCAATCATGCAAAATGATTACCTCCTTATCTAATGGGAGTTCTAATAAACAAGTTGTCAATCATTAGCTTGAGGGCCCAAAACTTAGGATCAACTACATCCCAATCCTTATCATCATTAAAATTCTCTCTTATTATATAAATAATTTTTTTAAAGTATTATCACATCCTGAATGGGGTATTCTAATTATTCATTTAACCTTAATCTATTATTCAAAATGATTCTAAGGTTTTCTCAAATCCTTAATCAATTATCTAATCATTCTAAGGTTTTCTTTCAAAATTCTAATTCAATTATTTGAATATTATAGAATTTTTTTAAAACCTTAATCAGTGATTTAGGTATTAAAGGTCCTTACAAACCCAAAATGACTATTTTGGATTATCTATCTATTATTTAAAATGTTTCTAATGTTTCTTATAAACTCTAAATTAATTATTTGAGATACCAAAGGTCACTTTAAAACCTTAATTTTTCAATCTAAGGTATCTTATCTTATCCAACTTTCACACTCATGATTTGTTCTTATTCTAAACTTTTTTAAGATCCTCTCTAGAATCTTTTTTATTTGTCTGGTATAGGATGATGTGTTAAAACTTATTTTAACTCATAAACAAATGAGAATAACTTAGGTTTAAGAAATATATTAGTATAAGGGCCTACCCAAAGTACTTAATGTTTAAAATCAGAAATCTTAAAATCATCAGATAAGTAAGAACTTTCTCAAAAACTAAGGACTTTATATTGATTTTTTAACATAAGAGATCTCAATATAAAAAAATGATTTTAACAAACATGCACAAGTATTTATGTTTGTAATGAAGTGTCAAGGTATAATTATAAGTAGAGTTCATAGAAATACAAATAAGAACTACACAGTCATATGTACTAATGAGAAAGTACATGATGATTAAGTTTTTCAAAATTTGAAATAAAATAGTGAAGAGCTTCCCTGGGAAATTGATAGGTTTATGAATGTTGGATGATAAATCAAGATATTCCCTTTTAAGCCTTTCACTTGTCTTCTCAGAGCACATACAAAATTACACTGTTGGATTGTTTGCACACAACACACTTGTACTAAATAAACTTGATGATAACACTTCATTATTTCATTCTAAAAAATTTCATCTCTTACAAAATGATAAGCATTCCTATTTATAGAGACTTAATTATATAATAATAATGTATTAACTCAAGAATGTGACATGATATTTAAGAATACTAATGAAAATATTTTAGAATTCTAAAAGACATTTCAAAATTTCAAAAATCACCACATATTACAAAGGAAATAATTTAAACTTTTATTAAAAAAATAAAAAAGACCTAAAAACTACAAAATTAATTGATTTAAGTAGTTCCCAAACAAGTTATTCATTTCAGGAGATGGTAACGATGAGTCACGAAGCTATGTTTAGTGTGATTGGTGCAGAGTACGCAGAGAGGCATGTGATGGTTCGAGTTCAATTTCAGCGAGCAACGCGATTGGTGTGGCAAGGGAAAGAGTCGTATGACACTTCATATCAGGCTTTTGAGTAGCACGGGTAGGAGTGAATAAATGCAAGTTGATGGTGCATTCATGGATCGGGTTTACCTAAGTCAAGAGGATTATCGAGTTTAGAGGGTTGATACAAGTGATGTAGGCAGTGGATACTATTACTGATGGTAGTGATAATGATGATAAACAATGATAGATAATAAATAACTATGGTAACAGTCATAAATCTCAATTTTAAGCCCTTTTGAAATAATTTTTAACCAAATTTTGTACTGATAAATGGGATGGCTAAAGAGATGACTTATATTGAATATAAAGCTAATAATATCCAAAAAAAAATATTAATCATTTTTCAAATGATTTAAACTACATTATATATATAAATAACTTGATAAATTGATAAAAATAAATTGAAATGTGTAATAAATAAGTTATAATTGACTCTCACAATGATAATAATAATGAACACTAATAAGAAGTAAAAGAGCAAATCTTAACACAGCTTTAAGTTTGAATAGAGTTAGTATACTTCTAAGTGAAACTTCTATGTGATATACTTGATGTCACTATCTAGGCTACTGTCTAAGCTTCCATTCAAGTTAAAACTATGGCTTTAACTCTTGTGCACATTTCTAAAATCAGGATCAATTTTTAACCTTAGTTCTCATGAATTTTACTAATGACTCATGCTTTACAAACAATCTCAAGCTATTGTGCCCTTCTTAAAATACTCTCTTGAGCCACATACAACCCCAGATCAAAATTTATGGTGTCCAATTGGTGACCAAAGAGTTGAGTTAGGGCTACTCATGGTCTTAACCAAATAATCTAAGCTATGCGTCGAGTTTAACTAAGATCCAAGATAATAAACTACTTATAGCCAAACGAGCTCTCCATCTTAATTAGTCTTCATCTAAAGTTTAACAGAGTCTCACTAATTTAAGGCATTATTGAAGGCATGCTTAAGGATGTGCTTATATTCTTGGTCCAACCTTAAACCCTATTTATAGGATTTCCTTATGCTAAAAATTAAACTTGGGTATTACTTAAGCTTAAACTAATGTTAACTTATGCCGTATTTGGGTCTACCCTAAAGCTACATTATTTGATAATTTATTAAACTATCCATGACCTTATCATCATCAGTGATAAGCCAAGATTATTAATATTCTATTATATGGCTTACTGATAATGTTCTTTATCTTACATCTCTCTTTTTAAGGGTACTAGTGACTTTACCCATATTTAAATTTCAAACCTTAATATATATAAACTCAAATCCTAGAATTTTACATTTCTGACCTAGAGCATTCAATATCAATACCTTAAGGTTTATTTAAAATCACAACCTACCCATAATCTTAACCTAAAATTAACTAGTTCTAAAAGCTTATTCTAAAATTTTTATCTCTTATGTTTTACTAGACCAAACCATCATCAATGTTTTAGGCCTTCCTCAAATCATCACTTAATCCTAGCATTCTTTTAAGATAACATGAGACTCTCAAGCCTTTCTACAAGGAATTAGAGAGCTTTTCTTGTCTTATAAACCATCTAAGATTGTCAACAAAAGTTTACCTTTGAGTTTGGTTTAGAAGTAGATCTTGCCTAAGTTTATAATTTTCGTAAGAGTTACCTCATCAACCTTAATCATTAAGTCTTAAGATTCTTTCAAAAAACACAACTCACTTCTAAGCCTAATTAAAGTTAACTTAACATTTCATTTGAACTAAGCTTCACCAACAACTATAACCTAATCATTTTACAACAAGTATATAAATACAAGATTGTTATATATATTATTAAGTTTATACAACTCTTTTTCCTTAAAAATTATAAGTTACCAAAATTATCATCCTTTAAGTTTTAATCATGCATAAATAAGATAATTATCTTTAAATTTCAAATCAAGCATAGTAAGTGTAATAGACATTAGTTGTACAATCTATTGTCTAACAAGTGTTAGACTTAGATTATATAATACCATAAAGAGATCATATCATACAATTTAAAGGCAAAATTGAGAAATTGTATAATGTATTAAGGAATGATTTGGAATAACTTTTAAAAATACTTTCTTATAAGTTGGAAATAAAAATTAATTTATTATTGATATAAGATAATTTCAATGTAGAGAAAATAAGGAGAGCTAATAAAAGAAAATGAGAGGTTATAAAAAAGACTTCTTATAACTATTAAGGAGACAAATTAAATAATTATGATGTTAATATTTTATTAAAATGTTTTGTTTATTATCGTGGAATTTATGATAATGTAAGCATTTATATGATATAACATTACCTACATATGTTTAATTTTGTTATAACACTTGGTGATAATTAGTCTATATGTGTGTGTATAATATATGACTTTTGTATACATATAAGAACCTATCAATCAAAACATATGACAAGATAAAATAACAAGAAACAAAAAAATGAAAGAAAAGAGGTTAATATGGCCTAAGAAAAAGAGATTATTCTTCAATGACTATCTTTCAGTGAACAAAATAGATGTGATATATATTAGTTATATTTATGAATATAATATTTTCTCATCCTAAGATCATAATTTATCTTCTAAAGATACAACTCTATGAGTGTCAGTATCTTGACTATAATATAAATAAAAAATGAGTATGATATGCTCAATAAGTAAATTACTAACTACATACAATAATATAATATGAAAAAGTAATAATAAATGATGTATATCATTTATATCATATTTATAAGGTCATTGCTTGATAAGGTCATAGAGCAGTAATCTTTTTTTGGAGTTATACTAGATTTAGTTTCTTTTTTCTTTTTTATTTGTTTTTTTTAACTTGTCATATGTTATTATTAATAATTTTTTATAGTTATAGATAAAAGTTATATATTTGTATGTGTGTATAATTATATAGATACATACAAATGTAACATCTCAAAAGTAAAGACAAATTATTTTAAGAAAATATCTAATGTTAAGAAATGATTAATAATTTTAAGAAAAGAAGAATTATAAAATAATGATTGGTATTTAAATATATTTAAATTTTTATAATTTTTTTAGAATGTTTTAAAGATTTTCAAGATGTCAAGATATCGTATAATATAACATCACATAATTATATAATACAATCTAGTGAGAGAATCAATTGAGTAAAAAGAAGTATAACATATGATTGTCATATAAGTATTATTAAAACAACATATAAATATGACAGAGTATAATAAGTGTGTTGTTGTTATAGGTCAAAGTAGTATAACAACTTAAGAGATTGATCATATAATATGACTATAAAGTATTATATAATATAATAAAAGAGAGAAAATGACTTTGAAGAAGAGTGAATATGCACCAAAATGGTCTAAAGATCATAAAAGATAATTAAGACATTGTACTAAGTTATTAATGTATAAGAGTATGAGATCAATATAGATAATATATTATTATATAATATGAAATCAAAGAACTTACCAGTACAATCAATAAAGAAGAAAAGATAAACTAAGTATGAAGGGTTGAATAATGGAAGAAAAATCATACAATACAATGAGTAGTAACTTCTAAGTATGATATAGTGTAGAATAAGCATAGTATAAGATGATCATTGGATTTGACGTAATAAAGAAGATATATCATGTAATATGATAACATTAATTATATAGTTCGATCAAATGAGAGATTAAAGTTAAATGAATATCGTACTAATATGATTATATAATTGTATAAGTACGATAGAATATAAAACCCAACACATAATCATACAAAAGTGATAAGACAAACACATAAATATGATAATGTGCATTCAGTAAAATACTTAAAAGTATTGGATCATATAATACAATAGAAATATATTATACTATATAATCATGAGTAAACGAAGTTATAGTATTATCTAAAGAAAGATAACTTATACAAATCATACAATAAAATAAGATACGTAGCAGTACGATTAAGATATAAGAACATGATATATCAGATTATTATTTATTATGACTTAGTAAAAAAATATAAAAATTTGATCATATAAGTGTTACAAGAAATATTATATAATAAGATGTAAAGAAAAAATTTGAACATAGTTTATTGAAGTGTCTTACAACATAATGAACAAAAAAATACACTACGATAATGTTAAGACTAGCATTACAAATAAAATTATACTTGCAACATATGAGGAATAATAGTATCTCATTAATATGATAATGAGAACATAACAATATAATAAGAAATTAAGATGGATTTAAGTAAGGTTGTGTCACATATAATATAAAGTTGGTGATTGTATATGTATAATTAGTAAAAATTGAACAGAACTTAAAACTCGTAATAATAAATGACCAAAAAAATGACATGAGAGTAAGTTTAATAGATGAGATATATTTGAGTTTATGTAATGAAGTTGAATAGATGTAAAATTGAAGTAACATAATAATTTGAGGGAGATGAGTAGATGTAAAATACAAAGAGACATTGGTTGAATATAAAAATAAGTGAGGTCAAACTTAAGAAGAGTTTTTTTGGAAAACAATCTTTGTAATTAACATTGATCACTTGTGTCAAATTGAAGAAATAAAAGAAAGGTAATGCTCTTAAGCATTGAAAAGAACTCGAGAGGAGTTAAGTAACAATTAAGACTTAGTGTAAAAACCTAAACTTGGTGAGACCACTATATGAATTTGACAGCTAAGAAAATCTTGTACCTATGTGTATATTTTTTTTATGCAAAGAGTATTGTTAATTTAGAGGCCTAAAAATATGTAAAAATATTATATAAAAGATATTTATTAATCTTAATTTTAATAACATGTTGTTATCAATTAGAGGATACATATGTAGAAAAAAACAGTATCTATGTGTATATGCTTGTTTGTAATGTATATTATAAGCTAAAAAGCTTGATGATTGATAAAATATCAAATTGAAGATATATGAATAAGTGAGATATGTATATGAGATGATGTTTGATGCATGATACTTACTAGAAATATATATATATATATATTTAAGAGATTATTGAAAAGGGAATTTATTGAGGATATCAAATAGTAATATTAATATAGCATGAACTTATATGAAAATATGTTTCTTGAGTATGTGTGAAGTATTACTTTGATTAAAAATTATTTTATTTTTATAATTATGTGATAATATTTATGAAATATACAAATAAAGAAAAATATTATTATGATAATAATTAGAAAAAGGAATATGAAAAGAAAAGAAATAAAAGATTCTTTTGTGATAACTACTAAAGCAAAAAAAAAGAAGTGAATGCAAAAAGAAAACAATGAATTGAGTTTGATGAGGGGAGAGCAATGTTTGAAATGAAATGATGAAATGTTGCTAAAATAGCAAAAATGTATTCCAAAATAATTATTTTGGAAGATAAGCCAAAAAAGCTTTTGTTTATGTTGTTCAAATTTAGAATAATGTATTCCTAAGTATGCCCAATTATTTATAAAAATTATATTTTCTTAAGCAAATTCTTAAAATGATAAAAATGAATAAAAATATATAAAAGCTCTAGAGATTAATATGATAAAAAGTTTGCATGAAAATTATCTTATCTTTCATTATTTGTTTTAATGTTTTATTTAAATTATAATATTACAAATTATCCATAAATTCGATTATCCAAAATTGTATTTCTTTACATTTATGAACTTGTAATTTTCATTGAGTCAGTATTTATTGCCTCATGTCTATTTTAGCTTAACATTTTTAAGTTAAAAGAAGACACTTCTTATTGAAATGACCTGAGAGCTAGAATACGATGATTTAGAAAATATTATTATTATCATTAGATGCATGATTTTTATGCTTATTTATTTGAGCAAAAATAATATTTAAAAGATTTGATAGTCATTAATATTGTATGTACATATATTTTTTAAATAGAAATATAAAAAATTGATAATTTCACTAAATTGTAAAAGACTTTTTTATTACTTGATTTTAAAAGGATTAAAGTTTGCTTCTATTATAAATTTTATAAGAAAGTAAATAATAAATTTTATATATTATCAAAATATTAAAAAAATTGAGAAAAAAAGATGTTATGATACCAAAATCTAGTAATAGTTGGTGAAGAGATATCATAAATAATCACAAAATATTATAATAAAATAAGAAAATATGTAATATATATGTTCATATCATTGTACATTTCACAATAATAATTAAGTATTTTTTAATAATATGCTTACATCATAATTATTTAGTTTGCTTACATGATAATTATAAGAAATCTCTTTTCATAATCTTTTATTTTCTTTTATCAACTCTTCTTATTTTCTATGATTTTTATTGTAGATGTAAGTTATTGGGCTGTATTGGATTATGTCGAGCAAGGTGTGACACATAATATTTGATAAACAATGTTAATCAAAATTAATACCTTTTATATTTGCAAAAAATATTAAAACTTTTATGTGCTAAATTCAATATGGTTTTAATTTTGATGCAAATTTAAACTATCCCATTTTATAAAAAATGTTATATGATAAACATTTTCAAAAGGAAATGGATTTATTATTTTCTAATATAATTAATTTTTTTAATGGAGATAATATCAAAAGAATATTTTCTATTAAAAAGATTCTTTATACAGAATCTATATTAAATAGTTTAGAAAAATGATTTTAAAAATTTTAATTAACAACCCAATTTATATATTTAAATAAAGTAATATCGAGATGGCACCACATCAATGGATAGAGGAGAAAACTATTTGTTGAAGTGGTGGTAGTGACGAGGCTTCTCTTTGTGGCCATTATATGATCTACAACATCAAGACAAAGAGGAAGGTCTTACTAATGTGGCTAAGTGGTTGTTCAAATGAGCTATGAAAAGCCTATATTAGAGAGTAAAAAAAGTAGAAGGAATGGCTGCTTAAGGGCCTTGATTATTAGTTGGGTTGAGGTTAATAGGTGGCAACTATTATAACTTAATTTACTAAATATTGATTTACTTAGGTTAGCAATTGGAACCTAGGCAATGGCATTAATGGAGGGGGCAATAAATTAGTAGATAACTAATGATGGCACCACAATTACAAGTGAAAGATATATGATTGGAGGAATTTGAGTCTTGGTTGGTTAGTTGATAGACTTGGTCATAAGGAATTGGTTAATTATATAATTGATAATATTTCCAAATTCCTCCCCCATGAAGTATTCTACTTGCTTGATTGCGCTACTAGTGCATAATACATGTTTCACGAAATGGATTTAATTTTCCTTCAAGAAGTTATCTTTGGATATAAAGAACATAAATCTATGTAAAAGCATAAAAAAGAATGTTGATATTAAATGAGTGTTTATGCATTGGTTCTATATATTTCTATGGGAGGATCCATTGTTATGTTGATAAATTACAAAAAATGTAATATGAAATATCTAAAGGAGACAAAAATTGTGGCTATGATTAATAGAAAAAAGGGTTTCATTGTCTTATTAAAAACAATAAAATGACGCTATTATTATAATAATTTCTAAGTCAAAGTAAAAAAGAAAATAAAAATATAAATAATTAAGTGAACCTAAAGTGAAATAAGCAATAAGAATGCCCAAAGTGATAGAAAACATGAGAGAATACCTAAGAACATTAGAAATATGATTATTTTTTTGTTTGAAAATGTAATAATGATAAAGAGGCTAATTGCTCATGTAGATGTGATGGGTCCAAGTAATAAATGTTGAATTTTGGATAAGCATAAAGTGTGATATATCAATGAGAAACACAAATAACATTAAGTAAATATTTAATGTCTTGGATCATAAAGAATGTGAGAGTGATGTTAGAGGTTTTCTAAGAAAAATAAGGCTTAAGCAATAAAGAGAGCTGAATAATTCACAAATAAATACGACTAGTTTTGTCTTGGAGTGGCCAAAGCACAGGTATAAACAAAAAGATTAGAATGGAAGAAGCTGGCCAGAGCACAGGTATAAACAAAAAGATTAGAATGAAAGAAGCTTACTCTAATAGAATGAGAGGGATTTTACTATTTATAAAGATAAGGCAATCAAATGAGCTTAAGCGAGATGTTAAGGCAAAACATCTAGAGGCCAATGAAATTAAGTACACATTCAAAGTTAAAAAAGACCAAGATAATGATCACACTAAATATAAGTATTGAATGATAGATATCAGATCAAGAAAAAAGATAAATTATTAGACTAACAATAAATAAAAATAATTAAAATTTTAAGTTATATATAAATTTGTTGATAATGATAAATAACAATATAAGTATACTTTTTATATATTTATGTAAAATCATTTATTTACATAAATATTTGTTGATAATTTCACTTGATTATAAAAGACATTTTGATTACTTGATTTTAAAAGGATTAAAGTTTGCTTCTATTATGAATTCTATAAAATAGTAAATAATAAATTTTATATATTATCAAAATATTAAGAAATTTGAGAAAAAAAGATGTTATGATACCAAAAATCTAGTAATAATTGATGAAGAGTTACTATAAATAATCATAAAATATTATAATAAAATCAAAAAAGATGTAATGTATATGTTCATATTATTGTATATTTCATAATAATAATTAAGTATTTTTAATAATATGCTTACATCACAGTTATTTAGTTTACTTACATGATAATTATAAGAAGTCTCTTTTCATAACCTTTCATTTTATTTTATCAACTCTTCTTATTTAGCAAAATGATTTTAAAAATTTTAATTAAGAACCCAATTTATATAATTTAAATAAAGTAATATCGAGATGGCACCACATCAATGGATAGAGGAGAAAACAATTGGTTGAAGTGGTGGTAGTGATGAGGCTTCTCGGACAAAGAGAAAAGTCTTACCAATGTGGCTAAGTGGTTGTTTAGATGAGCTATGACAAGTCTATATAAGAGAGTTAAAAAAGTAGAAGAAATGGCTTCTTAAGGGCCTTGATTATTAGTTGGGTTGAGGTTAATAGGTGGCTACTACTTGTAACTTAATTTACTAAAGATTGATTTACTTGGGTTAGCAATTAGAACCTAGGCAATGACATGATTTGAGGAGGCACTAAATTAGTAGGTAACTAATGATGGCACTACAATTACAAGTGGAGGATATATGATTGGGGGACTTTGAGTCTTGGTTGGTTAGTTGATAGACTTGGTCATAAGGAATTGATTAATTATCTACTTGCTTGATTAAGCTACTAGTGCATAATACATGTTTCACGAAATGGATTTAATTTTCCTTCAAGAAGTTATCTTTGGATATAAAGAACATAAATCTATGTAAGAGCATAAAAAAGAATGTTGATATTAAATGAGTGTTTATGCATTGGTTCTATATATTTCTATGGGAGGATCCATTGTTATGTTGATAAATTACAATCCCATGTTATGTTGATAAATTACAAAAAATGTAATATGAAATATCTAAAGGAGACAAAAATTGTGGCTATGATTAATAGAAAAAAGGGTTTCATTGTCTTATTAAAAACAATAAAATGACGTTATTATTATAATAATTTCTAAGTCAAAGTAAAAAAGAAAATAAAAATATAAATAATTAAGTGAACCTAAAGTGAAATAAGCAATAAGAATGCCCAAAGTGATAGAAAACATGAGAGAATACCTAAGAACATTAGAAATATGATTATTTTTTTATTTGAAAATGTAATAATGATAAAGAGGCTAATTGCTCATGTAGATGTGATGGGTCCAAGTAATAAATGTTGAATTTTGGATAAGCATAAAGTGTGATATATCAATGAGAAACACAAATAACATTAAGTAAATATTTAATGTCTTGGATCATAAAGAATGTGAGAGTGATGTTAGAGGTTTTCTAAGAAAAATGAGGCTTAAGCAATAAAGAGAGCTGAATAATTCACAAATAAATACGACTAGTTTTGTCTTGGAGTGGCCAGAGCACATGTATAAACAAAAAGATTAGAATGAGAGAAGCTTACTCTAATAGAATAAGAGGGATTTTACTATTTATAAAGATAAGGCAATCAAATAAGCTTAAGCGAGATATTAAGGTAAAACATCTAGAGGCCAATGAAATTAAGTACACATTCAAAGTTAAAAAAAGACTAAGATAATAATCACACTAAATATAAGTATTGAATGATAGATATCAGATCAAGAAAAAAGATAAATTATTAGACTAATAATAAATAAAAATAATTAAAATTTTAAGTTATATATAAATTTGTTGATAATGATAAATAACAATATAAGTATACTTTTTGTATATTTATGTAAAATCATTTATTTACATAACAAAATATTATTCAAGAAAAAAAAAACAAAAAATAAATAATTTGCATGATTTATTAAATATGTCACAAATCGAAGGCATGCAATAAAGTCACTTGGTTTGAATCAAAAAAATAAAATAAAAAAAAAAAAAAATAAAGTCACTTGGAAAAACCTATAATTGTTGGGCTTTCTTATCGGTGTCGATCGCTCCACACCCGAACGCCGCAACCTGTGTGACCGGTGAAGGAGCAAAGAGAGGAAGGCGACCTCCTCCTCCCACCACTGTTGCATTGGCGGAGATCCTCACGGCACGTGTTGACCATAGGCACGACAATTCAATCTCGATATCGGCCTTCAGGGATTATTGCACACGTCGCTCTTTCAGCCAGCAGAGAAGGTAAAGGAGGATGTTGCAGGGGATGCAGAGCTCGCTGCAACTTTTGCTTTGGCTATGGAGGAATTCGATCCTGCCGCGATGCGGGAAGTGCAAAACCTTAGGAGATAATCCCTTCTGCGCGGGATGGGAGGCGGGAAATGCAACTGTAAGCGCTGTAGTTTTTGCAGGTGCAAGAGGCAGACGGTAGATGCTTGTCCAACTTGTCAGTCACTTACGCTGATGACCGAGGCTGGAATGTTGCTCCGCATCGTGGGTGTATTGCCATTGACATTGGTTCGGAAAAGGAAGGCAAATAAGCGGTCTCCATTTATGTCAGCCATCTTAAACATTCCTCTTATTTGGTTGTCTACTTTTGGGAGCTTTCTAACCTGATAGGAATGCTTCAGTGGTTAAGGTAGATTGTATGGCGACCGTTGTTTGTGTGCCTTTGCGGGACAGGTGTGAACTTGGGTTGAATCGCTGTGTGCATTTTTTTGTGTGTATGGAAATTTAGAATGTCAAAGTCTCTTATTGGTTTACCCTTTGTTGTTTGTGGATGGGTCATCGGGGAATGTCTTGCCCTTCTGTGTATGCTTTGGATGTGCAGTATTGATACTATTCTGCACACCCTGTTACAGCTAATAAAATGCCACAGTGCCTTGTGGTGCAAGTAGTATTGAGGCTGCATCCTTCTGTGTTGTTGTTGTGGAGCGTTGGCTGCATGGTGTGCTTGTAGGTTCATTTGGAGCATCTCAACGGTTGTTGGTTGTGGATGCTGTGATAGAGGACATGCTGTAGCCTTATGAATTTGGCTTGCGGCCATGTCCAATTGTGACCAATCATTGACATGCAAAAGGGAAGTTGAAAAGCGTGGACCTACAGGTGCCAACAAAGATGCCATCATCAAAATGTATTATGAGAGAGCATATTCTAAGGCTAGTATTAGTCAATTCTTGTTGCCTTGCTCTCTTGCGTGACAGATAATCTTTTGTTCTTATGTACGAGAAAAGTTTCCTTCACTTGATAACAAGTACTTTGGTTTCTTGAATGGTTTTTGGTGGAGACAGCCATGGTAATTGCTGTGTCGATT
The DNA here is from genome assembly GCA_023846275.1 of Vanilla planifolia. NCBI lineage: Eukaryota > Viridiplantae > Streptophyta > Magnoliopsida > Asparagales > Orchidaceae > Vanilla > Vanilla planifolia. The sequence goes on along the minus strand of CM043872.1, from coordinate 7,077,085 downwards.
GGCTCAAAGAAGAAATTCTTGGAAAATATGGTTGTTGCAAAGGAGGCTCCTTTGTGATGTATGTGTCTCAGCATATATTTGGATTTTATTATTTTTTATTTTTCTTTCTTAGTTGTAATTACATATTGTTGCATTGCCTAATGTTGGTTCATCTATACTTTTTTTGGCGTCAATCAAGACTATCGTCTCCAATGATGTTCTCCTCTCTTCATGTGTATGTTCCATGGTGATTCCTTTTCCCTATTGAGCATTAGTAACTCTCTTGTTTTTAGTGACCTCACTACTTATTGTAACATGGGATAACTTATCTTGAGGTAGCTTTGAAGATAAATGCAATTAGTGTTCTATCTTATTAGGAGTGCCACAAGTGTATCCTACTAATGTCTATCTTGCTTTTATGTTGGAAAGACTAGAGTGCACTCTTCCTTCTTTAATTGATTTGGTCTCTTGGTGAGAGGGCATAGATGCAATTATATTTATATTCTAAATTTCGATGATGAAATTCAAGTAACAAGAGAGAAATTTGTAACATTTCAATATCTTTTGTATATATTTGAAATGTAGTTGAAAGAAATATTATTGTATTTTTTATTTTAAAATAAATGAAAATATGTAAAAGACTAAGAAAGGGTTTTATTTAAAAAAGTTTATAATGATTATTGTGCACAAACAATTCATAAATGAGGGAGGTAAATATTAAATAAAAAAATAACAAAATACAAGGAATCTAGTGATAGTAATTTTACTAAAATTGGAAGCGGCTTGGTGATAAAACAAAATGTCAAATCTTGTTGAAGAAATATTACTATTTTATTTGTGTGACAATTGCATGAGAAAAAAATACAATAAATATCAAATAACTTTGGAAAATTACGAAATTGGGATGTAATTTTGCAACTTGATGAGTAGCTTTGATGAATTTTAGAAATCGTTTAGTATAGAAAGTGCAAAGAATATTAAACTCTATAAAATTTTGATTAAAAGATATATTAAAAACCATCGATAAGTGTATATTAGGGAGTCTTTTGGACAGGGAGGGAGGAAGAGAAAGAGATTAACTCATGATCCTTGAGGTAACCAAAGGAGAAAGAGGAGTTTGTGAAGAAGAAATCTTGGGGAAGGAAGGAGCTCGATTTAGATATATAACATGAGGAATTGTGTTTACGAAGTAAGCTGTGTTTTTCTTAGGTAATGCATATTGATTTCCATGAGATATTGCAGAGTTCTACTTCGTTATGTATGTAGTGGAGTTGTATGGGAAGGAAAAAAACTTTTGATGCAATCTTATGGAGCTGTTGAGATTTGTATTGAAATGTTGCAAGTGGTAAACACTGTCCAAAATGAAATTAGTACCTCCAAATGGTTATCAGATAATCTGATTCATGGATCAAATAATTTGATAAAAATAAGGAATGAGATCGAAATGTCTGTTAGATACTTATCAAATAGTTTGATGATTGTCCATTAAGTATGAAAATGTGCAAAGAGGCTGTCAAATAATCTGAGAATTTTGATAAAAAGGATCTTAGTCTTCATTAGACACTAGTCGGATGGTTTGACAATAGTTTGATAAGGGTAATGGATAGTTTAGTTTGGACTTAGGAGTGATTTGAGGGAAAGTCAGATGGGGCAATCAAATGGTTCCAAAGTCTGTTAGACGCACATCAAATGTTTGAAATGGTTTCTTTAGAGTTAGTTGACTATAGTTTGATGGGTTCATTGGCGTTTATTAAATACAATTGAATATGATGAATGCCATGACAGTGTGGAAATAGATAAAGATTCATAATAAAGCATGTTATGCATTAAGTACAAAAAAAGTAATGTATGTTCCATATATAATTACAAGAAAGGAAGAAGGGCAAGAAAGGAGTTAATTGTACTATAATTTTCGAATAGGTATTTACGCAAACTGAATGTGTGTATATTTGATATAATATTGTTTGTTGTTATATACGTCGCCTTTAATGCATTCTTTATATACATTTAGAGACGAATGATATGTTGTTGTTATGAGCATGAGTATGATATATAACATGAATAGTGCTTGCATAAGAATAAGGTGTTATACTATATAATTAGCATGTTGCATGAATATACATTATGTATCTTGTCTATAAGTGAATTATTAAAATTTTTATGTTTGGGTGATGATAAGCCGTGTAAAAGTGAAATAATAATTGGGTGATGATAAGCTATGTAAAGATGGTAAGTAGGCATGTTAAGGCGGAAGAATGCTTGAATGGTTAGTAAGCCACATAAAGGTGGTAGATGGTCTCAATGGTTAGTAAGCCATAGAAAGGTTAGAGATTGTTTGGGTTGTTAAAAGCTATGTACATTATAAAAATGATAGATGATTGTTTAGAAAGGAATAAGGGTGACTAACAAGTCACAAGAGATAATGAAAAATCATATACATTTGCATGTGAATGTTACTTTTACTTAATTGTTCATTTATATCATGTTAATGACATTGTACATATGATATATATACTTTGCATGTAGTATTGACCCAAATTGTAATGATATTCGTATGTGATATTTGCTTTAGTTATTACTTATTGAATTTGTGATAATGGTATCTTTTTAGATTACTTAACTTTTCATAAGAATATATCATATTGTGGAAAGCTTTTCTTAGTTTTGCATTTTTAGAACTGGCCTATCTATGTTGTGGTTTATCATTAAACATGTTATTTGAATTCTGATTGTTAGCGTGCATTTGCTTCATGACTTTTAGAACTATGGCAATACACTTATATAATTTTTTTTCATTTTTTGTGAGCAGTTATGGTTTTATTTTGGACTGTATAACCCATCAATGATACGATATTATCAAAGAAACCACCCTTATCTACCATTCTTTCTTGTATTTTGTTTGACACATTGATTTTATTTTATCATATTTAGTTGTAGTATGATGCAAACATCAATTCCTAGAGATGAGAATAATAGAATGGCCAACTCATTATTTATCTATTAACTAGTCTAATTAAATTATTAATTTTGCCATTATGGTACATTATTGTTAAAGAAAGCCTTATTTGTCATTCTTTCTTGTATTTTGTTTGACAAATTGATTTTATTTTATCATATTTACTTAGTTGTAGCATGATCCAAATATGAATCCCTAGAGATGAGAATAGCAAAATGGCCAACTCACTACTTTCCTATTAACTAGTCTAATTAAATTAGTGTTTAAAATTTTGTTTTCACTTGTCTTCAAAAATTCATGATGCTTTGTCATACATTGGTTCTTGTGATGGGTAAACAATGATGAAAATTCTTTTTTCTGTAGTAAGCCAATCATCAAGAAGTGCAAGTTATTTTTGTCCATCTATTTATCATTCACTAGCTCTGGTCGTTGTAACTATCACCTTTATAAATTTTTCCTTATGATTATATAGTTTCATTTAGCTTCTTCATTTTATACTTTATATTTCACATTGTCATTATGCTTATAATGTATGTGCCCAAAACTTGCCAAATTTGGCCCTTTTACTAGTAAACTTTTTGTAGTTGAATGTGGTTTGGAAAATTGATTATATTGTATCTTACTTAGTTGTAGCATGATAGAAACATGAATCCCTAGAGGTGAGAATAATAAAATGATAGACTCATTATTTGCCTTCTAACTACTTTGATTAAATTACTATTTAACATTTTGCTTTCACTTGTCTTAAAAAATTCATGATGATTTATCATATGTAGTAAGCCAATCATTAGGAAGTATAAGTTATTTTAGTCCATCTTTTCATTATTCATTAGCCTTAGTTAATGCAACTATCACCATTTATAAATTTTACCCTTATGATTACATGGTTTCATCTAGCTTTTTCATTTTGTATTTTATATTTCACATTATCATTATGCTTATAGTTTGTGGCCAAAATGCTCCAAATTTGGCTCTTTTGTTAATAAACATGTTGTAGTTGTTAATGAAGCATAATTGTTATCCAACAGGTTGCCAACCTGCAATTTTTTTCCTCTCATGCCTTTTTAATTTTACATGATTCACTGTAGCTTTTCTTTGGAAGAAATCTTTAATAAGTTGTTTGGTGGAAAGTGCCATGTTCTGTCGATTTAACGTTAAAATAACCTGCTAGTATACACTAACAATATCAGAATGCTATGTAAAACATAGAGCATTCAATAAATCTAAAGGACATAATCCCAAAATTAAGTGGAAGTGATGAAAACCATTGAAAATCTAATATAACATGTCAGATGAAATAACAACATAGATAGTACCACATGCTTTTAAGTTACCGTATAAAATATAAGTTGAAAATGAAAAGTACACAAATATATTATCTGTCAACTAAGCACATCAATAGTTCTTATAATGTTTTTCATAGAACTTAAAAAATATGCTATCAAACTCAAGATCTTAAGTTATTCTCTAGAAACCCTTAGCTTTGAGTGTACCTACATCTTGGCAAATAAGTAATGAACAAAATATGTCTAACAAGCAAATCACTAGTTATAAATAGATGAAATAGTATAAATGTGTGGTATGAACTAGATAAATAAAAATATAACAATAAATAAGAATAATAAATGAAATTAGTAAAAGATATAAAATGTTGAATTATTGTATTTATGCTCATAATGTGCAAAATCGTCATATAATCTTAATATCATATAATATTCATATCGTATATTTTCTTTTCTTGTTTTCACATTTATCTTCTTTTTACTTTTTTGTTTTTTTTTTGTCATAATTTTTTTATATAACTTTTATCCTCACTCTTTGGAATTCCATATCACACCATCTTTTATTATAGAATCACCTCCACATTACCCAATGTCTTATACTTATGATGGCAAGTTCTCTGTCATATTGGGATCAGGAGCTCAATTCTATATTCATTAAACCCAAAAAATATGAAAAAATTAAGGGAGACAAAACGACGAAGAACATCTTCACAACAAGAAGCAACAAGAGCCATACACTGGGCATTGCGTGTTAAGGCACAGGCATGCACGCGGAAAGAAGAGGCACGTAGGACGTCCACACATGCTGATGCGAGTGATCGCGAGGGATGGGTGCACTTGCTTCCAGTTGGTCACTTACTATGCACTCATTCCACACACCAGCAGTAGCTAGGCTTACTGTGTTGCTGCGGTCAATGTGCATGTGGAGGGTTTGTCTGTGGGCGGGAACAGTACCCACACTCGTGAATAATGCCCTGGCATGGGTGGACGCATGCTTGTGATGGTCAAGTTGGTTGGGTATGAATTTTGTAGAATTTTACATTTTTGGTCAAAATTATATATTTTATTATTTTGTAATAAAATATTATATCTAAATCTCTATATAAATGGATGAGAATAATGTATAAAACAATTCAGAATTATAGAATTCAGAATTTTATGAATTAGAACTCTTTGAAGAAAAACTTCTTGAAAAATTCAATTTCCTTGCAGCAAAAAGCCCCTTTCTTTTTCCTCTCTTCTTTAGCTTATCACCAGTTCCCATACCTTAACTTCTGTTGTTGTGAATCAAAAAACAAGATCTGTTGTCGAGGACTTGGGTCGAGGACACCTTGCTGACAGATTATACCATGACTCACAATATAGATACTAACAATAACTAAGGTGATCTCATCATACAAAATCGTCGCTCATATTGCTCAATATCTTGTACTTATGATGGTGGGATCTCTATCATGTTGTGACCCATAATCTAAATACGAACAATATCTGGGATGATTTTCTTATATTGGGCAACAACAAGATAAGGTCATAGAGAAAAGTTGTCACATTCTTATTTCATCATTTTCATGATTTGATAAATTAACAAACTATTTAGCCAATCATTCTCCTTCTTTTATTTTTTTTATTTCATATATTTTTTTTATTTTATGTTTTGATACTTATAGTACACACACACACACACGTATATATATATCTTATCATAATATATTATCACATAGATCAAACATATATAGATAAATCTATACCATATAGTATGTTTATATTACATCATATCATATTTCACAATAATATTTCAATGTAATCTAACAATTTAACATGTTTACATCACTATTATTCAGTTTGCTTACTTGATGATCCTAAGATGTCTTTTCTATTATCTTTTTCTCTTTATCTTTTCATTTTATTCCTTACTCAATTTTTATTATATTCTATCAATTATTATTTATATTTTATTTACAAGGTTTTTAAAATTCTCAAACTTTGTTTTAAGTTTTTTTTCTTTCTTCATTTCCTTAAATTATATATTTTTTATACAATAAGTATTTACAAATATAACTATAAGAAGCTTTTGAATTTTGCCAAATATTTCGTTGCAATTAATTATTCAATCATTCTTATTGTACCGTTTGATCCCCTTTATCGTATCGTATGATAAATATTATATTGTTGTACATACACTAGATTAGATGGACTGATCTCTTGCTTTGATCACGTTCTTGAAGCTAATTGTACAATGCGATGAATATATAATATGATGGTTTGATTGAACTGTTCGTCGCTCCTCATCTTTATGCTAATTGTATAATACAATAATATTAAACTTATTATATGATTTTCTCGGGAAACCGAGTATAGTGTTGCTCTTACCAAAACCTAATCATGTGATGTGATTGAAAACTATTGTACTATCCAATATACTCGAGAATAAGTTAGCCTAAAAACCTTTACTCAATGGACCATTTGAAATTTAGTGCGTTTGCTTATTTCTTGTATCTAATTTGCTTCTCCTTCCTTTCTAATTTAAAGTTTTGTTTTCAAAAGTTTTTTATTTGCATCTTAGTAGCATAAAAATTCAATAACTTTGTTGGAATTTTCATTTCTATATCTAGTGCATTCCCTAAGGATCTATTTGGTTGGATATAATTTAAAACTTATATGAATTTAAAAGTGGTGTAATTACATTTTTATATTATACTATTTGGTTAAAAATATCTATTGTAATAAATTTAAATCTATTGTTTGGTTTATTGGATTTCAAATTTAGATTTCCAAATAAAGCTTTGGATAGTCGACAACTATATCCGTCAATGTGAAGGTTTGATTGAACCATGTTGATTAGGAAAAAAACTAAGTTCTTTTCTCTAATTTTTAAGGAAAACAAAAAACTTTGATTTACAATACTTTTAACTTTTTTGAATTTCAAATGGATATACAAATCCAATCAACCAAGCAATATTTTGTTAATTTCATCGTTTTGGAAATTATGAATTTGAAAGGCATGAAACCAAATGTCTCTTAAGAGATGTTGTGAATAGAACAAAAGGATACAAGTCTTGTAATTCAAAAGAAAAGTAACACCTTAAAATGTAATTCAATAGCATTTCGTAATGTTTTGGTTGTCCCCAATCTGCATTTTTGGATAGCATAACATTTGGTTAGTTTGTAATCCAGCTTTCATTCACATAATTTGCAAAAAAGAAATGGCTACTTTTTCATATGTTGGTTCTAAAACCTTTTTGAGACAATCGCTTTTTGCAAAAAACATATGAACTGTTTATAATAGAAAAGAAGATGACTAATGTTCATGTTCTTGTTTATTAGGATTGCATCATGGAAGTTTCAGTTTTTCAAAGCATACAGTTTTAAAAGGAGTAGTTCATTTTCAAAAGTCAGCCATTGTTGCAGCCAATGCGCTTTACCATATCTGGAGGGCCTGCAATTGCTGCAATTACAGGAAGCTGTTTCTCTCCCTTTTTATCATCAAGACCACCCTTGCTTTTCTGAAGTGAGCAAATTGTTAAAATGTACTATTCTACAAAAAAAAAGGTTTAGTTCTGAAACAAATGCCAAGTATGCCTTCAGGTTTCTTCAAAATTCATAGTTGCCTCACCCAAAAGAAAGAATGTTTGGGACTTTTTCTTTGCCATTATGTTAAAGTTGTCAAGTTTATAAAAGTCAATCACATTTATTTTTTGAGTTGGGATTCTTGGAACTCAAGCTGTTTTGATTTATTCAGGCTTATCTATTAGGTTGATATATGCTTAAAATGGCATGAATCAAGCACAAAACAAAAGTACAAGAGACATAATCAATAACAAATGCAAAAGATGAGAACAACGGTTGTAGTCTTCATTCAAAATGTGGAATAATATTGTCTAAAATCATTTAAAAATATGCTATTTTGAAATAGCTTCTGTCATGGAATCTTGAGGTGTAATGAAAGTTTTTAATCGATACTCTTACATATATTTTATTATCATTCATGTATATTTTTTTAAAAAAGGCTACTTGTTCACAAGTGCTCTACCATCTATCTTTTCCAGACAAATCCTTCCTTCTCTACTGTTGTTACCAAAAAGGCTTATGAAGGAGGAGACGAAGGCAAGAGAAAGTAGTTATAGTTTAAGTTTATTCTTGGGCTCGCTAAAGATGATTCTTTTAAAAGGAGTTCTTATTAAAGAATAATTCAAAGTGGTTGTTAAGTTTCCACATGCATAAATCTGTATGTTTCACTTATTTATCAGCATTTTTTTGTCTTATGTCTTGTGTGGTACTTTTTCTACAAGAAATTGTCTTATATTTTGTTGATTTGTTTATTTAAGAGTTAAAATTATTGATTTTTTCATCAAGTACTTTAGACTTAATTATTTATTGTTTATAAAAGTACTTTTTTCATTTCAACCTTAAAAGCACAAAAGATTTACCAAATAACTTTCATAATTTTTTTTACTTATATAATTTTTTTTTCAAAAACTCTATTTTAAAGCATTTTTTTTGAAAACTCCTTTTAAACAACAACCATTTTTGTCTAATAGAACTTTTGTAGATTATATTTGTACAATTTCTTTCTTTTTTATTTTTTTAAATTTTAAGTTTGAGCATTTGACATCTTTATTATTTACTTAATGATGAATGTTTTTGGCTTTGAATGTGATAGAATTGTTGATAATCATATTTTATGATAAACTTTTTATTATTTTTCATGCTTCTAAGATTGCATTGTAAATTTCACTTGTTTCGCATTCCGTATGTTTTAGAAAATTGCTTAGATTACTGGAACACCCTTCAATATTAGAGAAGATTGTCAATTTGCAATCATTTATGATATACAATACCTCTTGGTCCATATCTCTATTTGAATTCCTTCAGGAAATGCATCCTTCACTTGGTAAATATTGAGTGGAGATTCATCTTCCAAACTTATGAATAATTATCTCATAAATAATTCGAAAGTATACAATTCTCTAGAGGTTGATTTCTTCTCTCTCATCAAAGTTCTCCCATCTTGTTGAAGTCATCAATTGCCACCTCCATTCTTCCTCGTTGACGACCACCATTTGTCACTGTTGTTGTGATTTCCTTGCCTTCCTCCCCTCTTGTTCTTCTCTGTTTCTTTTTTTCAATTTTTCTCTTTTTTCTTCACTTCCTTTTCTCCACCCCTTGGCAAATGTTATTTTTTTTATTATTAATCAATATTTAATTTGATGTCACTAATCATATTATTGAATTATTGTTTTAGTTGTTTAGGTTATTGCTATTTGAATAAATCCAAATGCTAAAAATCTTAGACTAATTCAGGATATTTAATGGATTGTATTTAAATAAATGGTATGTTTGTTTTAGTTGTTTTGGTTTTGACGTTTCATACCCGTATAAAGGTGTTAGAGTATCTATTTTAGATTTGTTATTCTTGTTTTTTGTTCTCAATTTCTGTACTCAATTTCTTACAGTCGTCATTGGCCTTTACTCTATTTGGATTTAACTTAGTGAGAAGTGACTAACTTTATTAGGAATAAGAATCATTGATATTTTAAAAATTAATTAGTTAAATTCATAATAAACACATAGCTAACTTTATGGTTTGAAAAATTCACCAATTTTATCGTGTAAATCATTTCTTAAAATTTTCTTTTTCAATCTCTCCTTTCTCTTCTCGACCTAATTATAAGTACTAATTTTTTTCTCTTAATCCTTATTTTAGTTTCATTTTTTTACCACCCCCTTCTTTTTCTCACTACTAAAGCAAAATGTCTTAAAATGTCGGCAAGTGATGATGCAACCACAGTACCTGAATTTGGGTTTTATTGTGGTGAGCAACTAAAGCACATGACCAACTCGCTTTGTCCAACCTCTGGCTAAGCCCATTTGATCGCACGACGATGATGACGTGAAGTGACTATGAGAGAGAAAATAGACTAAGGTTAACGATTCCACTCAATGAAGTATTTGTCGATGCTTGTCCAGAAGAGTATTAGGAAAGTGATAGAATGAGGCTTAGGTTGGTGTGTGTGTGTTTGTGTGTATTAATTTTGAATAAATCCTAACAAAAATAAAACAAATGCATTAGATTTGTCTCAATTAATTATATCTAATGGTATGATTATTTTAATATTTTAAAATAGTTTATTTTTAATCAAATTTTTTGTGTTTTTATTAAACAATTATTATACTTATAAACTGAACTTGAAATATTAATTTAATTACTTTAGTATATGTGGTTGTTATCTATGTTTAATGACTATATAAGACAATATGGACAACTTGTTTATATGCAAATTGCTTAAAAAGGAATTTTTTATTCATGCATTCTAATGATTTAGATTAGTTCCTCAAAATCTAAAATATCATAAAATACAAAAATATACAAATGACAAACGTACTATAGAACAAAATGTGGAACATTCGATAATGCAAGTACTAACTGGGTTATGTGGGTGGACAATGGGTTATGGGTTACATGTATTAACCGTTCGTAACTCTCGAAGCGTATTGCCGAAAGATCAGTAGTGCGCAGTAACTCCAGGTAGTAGGGAAGGAATGATAGATCACGACCCTACACTTCGAGAAGTAGTAGGTGGTCGGGGACCGTTCATCTCCAATTAAATTCTAGACATTAGAAGAGGGATCATCATTGGACGGGGATCTGCGAGGATAATGTTATCGGTACTCATTACGCTCCATCGCTACGGCTGACGTTTCCCAAATTGTAGAAAATAAGTATATTCTTTATTGTTAGGAGTTAACCTTGATTTTTGTATTTAGGTTTGATTAATTTTTATTTTTATCCATTTTTATTAAATATTAGAATTATTGTTATGCTTTGTTCTCTTTAGTTATCAATCTTGAGCATTTTATAATAAAATAAAATAAATATACTTATGATTAGCTTATTGTTTCAGTTATATGATTTTGATAGAATAAAAAAGGACATATTGTGACATGTTAGTTATTTGTGTATTTGTTTATTCACATAAGATTAAGTAAGTATATCTATAGTATTAAACACAATAATTATTTTTTATTGACATTGATGATTCATATAAGACTCATGATGCATATTTTATTAAGAATCATGTTGCATGGTCTTATTTTATCACTATCAATAGCTTTGTAATTGATCATACAATTGAGTGATTGTATGCTCGTTGTGAGAGTTGATGGTACTCTTTTGTAAAATGATTACCTAGTTGGATCGATGGGCCCTCAAAGGGATGACTCTTCTATTTTAGGTTGGCTATGGTTGCCCTTTAGTTTCAAGTTGGCAATAGATTTTCTTCTATTTCAAGATAACCATGATATATTGACAAAATAATTATAATACATATAAGCTACGATGAGTAAATGATGAGATGCATGATTACCTATATTTATATTCATTGTGTATGTGTATTAAGGTGTTGATTTATAATCATTCTGTTTGTTTGATATCTTGAGTATATCTGTGGTTCATATGAGCAGTTATGTAAGTCTAACTTTTGATTATTTATAAAATCGATATTCATTAGCTTGTGTGGACATTTATGTTGTTGGAGTTTTGTTGGTTAACATGATTAATTCATTTAAATAATTGCAAGAAGAATTTGAGTTTTTGAAACATATCATACTATTCTCATTTATAAATATCGTGCATGGTAAATAGTACACACTTGTTTTCTATTGTAGTTCATTTATATTAAGATATGATCTTGTATTTTTTTTACAAAATACTTATTATGTATTCCACGTGTTTGTGTTATTTTCATGTGAATAGTCATGTCCCAACCCTTGTCATTCATGTTTTACTATGGGTTTCACTTATTAATTTTTTTTTACAAATTTAGACATTACTTTGTGTATTATATTTAGGTCAAGACTGCTTAATTGTTGGATTGACATCGTAACAGCATTAGTAGTAGACTGTCTATTGGGATTATTATCTAGCAGTTTTGTTTTATTATTTTGGTTAATTATCTTGATATCTTTGGATTTGAATTATGTGTAGTATTTTGTTATCTTAGATGTCAATGTTTTAGATTTTTTTATATATTTTTCCTTTTGAATGAATAACAATTAGTTTTGTTTCTATGGTACATTTGTTTTATGTATATACATTGTTTGTTAAATAATACAAAGTCAAATTACTTGTCTTCAGTCTCAAATTATGTTGTGTCTATTAAGGTTAGGTTTTCCTTCATCATACCTAAGTAGTTAGGGCATGCCATCTTTTACACCCATAGTGTGACATAAAATTCAAAACAACTCTATTTGGTAAGCTATAAATTACAGTTTTTGAACAAAATTCTCCAATTTGGATGCTTAACTTTATTGCACCCTCTTAATCATTGAAATCATGCCATTTTCCAATATCACATTCTAATATACTTATAGGTTTAGTACCAATATGTCTATATTGGATCTTCTAACTTAGATTTGTGCTTAACTCTCAAGTCATATCCAAAGTTTATGCGGACCGCATTTCCACATCAAATCTACTAGCCCCAAGTTCTTTAAGTCGAATTTATGAAGTCTGATGTGTTATATATTTCCACATCAAATTTATATCCCTACCTAAGCAATACCCAATCCAAAGTGGTCTTCAAAAATGTTCTCAATTCAAAGCTAATTTCTTAGCATTGAATATGTTTCCACATTATTTCCCCTCCTAATTTGAGCTAAATTCTAAAACTAAATCTCACATCTTGATTCGAACCAAATTCTCAAGCTAGATCTCTGATCTCTTTTGTTTTGTGGCAAATTTCCAAAACTAGATTCATCTTCTAGCTTGAACCAAATCCCAATTGAAATCATATTTGGATATGTGCTATATTCCTGCATCTAATCTTGAATCTTTGGCTTGGGCCAAATTTTCATATTGATTCCTAATCCTACTTTGAGCCAAATTCTCAAACCATATACACCTTTTGGTTTGGGATTAATTCTTAAATTAAAACCAAATCTTAAGTAGTGCCAAACTCTTATACTGAATCTTATCTTGGCTTGGGCAAAATTCTCAAATTAGATCTAACTTTTGGCTTGGGATAAATTCTCAATCCGAAGTTAAACAGTGTGGGCTAAATTTTCACATCTATCCCAAATTGTAGTTTGGGCTAAATTCTCTATCTAAATCTCAAATCTTGGTTTGTGCCAAACTCTTAAACCAAATTTTAATGCCAAATCCCAACTCTACCACATCTTTTATATGAAGCTCTAACCTTTTCCATTACTACATCAATGATTCCAACCTTAATCATGCCAAGACATAAGATGTAAAAGTAAAATAATTAAATAAGTCTTATAAATGTCTGAGACATGTTTGATAGTCACTTATCATTAAATCGTGGGTATATTGACTGGACGCCATAATGCTAGATTGCAATGGTATGTTAAAGGTCAGATTTTGTATATAATTCATCTTAAATCTCACGTCATGATATATTCTTCCTATATGCAAATCCCCCTAAGTTAGAGCTTTATGAAGCTTCTATGGATGACTAAGCCCATAGCTATTTATGAAGCTTCATTGGGTGAGGAAACCCACGACTTTAATCAATGAACATTTTACATCATAGCAAGGCTTCTTAACAATTAGATGTTAATAATTAATCTGAATGATTATGGGACTATCGAGAAATGGGACCTTAACCAGGTCTATTCTTTAAATGTTTAACCATAACTTTTTATGTTCTTAATTTCACTTACATTGTTGATTGGAGGTTTCACTCATTTTGAAAGGATAATTAAAAGTAAATGTTTGTATCTATTCGAAGTGATAGATGCCTTTAATCAAAAAGCTTTCATTTAAGAGTGAAAATCTAGAAATTATTTTTCTCAAACTTGGGTAAAATTAATTTGATTTATACACTATGAAAAATTAAAACATAATTATTGATTGATAAAAAAACAAATCGAAACAGATGATTGGCATATTAAACATAAATGACTTGATAGTTTTTTAGGAGAGAGGAGTTATTAGAATTTTTTCTATAAATAAGAGAAGAAGAAAACCACCTTAGATCTTAAGGAAAACATGAAATTTTAAAGAATGACATTGTTTCAATAAAGGCTACAACATATTGATTGATTTAAGGGAACTTATTTATTTTAAATAAAATATAAATTTCTTTGTTAAAATTCTATAGAGTGAAGTCTAAGAAGTTTAAATATGATGGAATATAAAAAACCTAGGTCCTTATTCAATTCATTTAGATGTGTGAATATATAAGAGAAGAGTGGACTTCTTAGTTTGTCAAATATTTCTCATGTTGTTTAAAAAATTTAAAAGAATGCAAGTTGATTAGAGTAAAAGTACATTATATTTATTTAAAAGAATAAAAGGGATATTTAGAATTGTGTGCAAATTATAAGAGAATTTAATTAAGGAATCATATTTTAAAATTTTGAGTGAAAGTGATTGTGTATAAATTATAAAATGAGATTAGTGCATCCTATTATTAATTTGGTTTTACACCAATAAGGTATATCATATGTGCCAAAAGTAATGATACCGACACCATTCGAGGAGAATTGATGGGAGATTTTTGTATCATAACTGAATTTTATGAAGATTGCATTTTAGGTTTTTTATCTTTTTTAATCATTAGCATTTTTCTTGTGCATACTCTAGTTTGTTTTGCAAACTTTTAACTGTTCATTAGAATTTTTTAATCTAGTTCATTTGATTGGAGGATTATTGTCACACTAAGATCAATAATAGAGTATATGATGGGGATGGTTGTTGGAGAATGCTTTCAGCATATGGGCTTCTTTTAAGTAGATGAGTGCCTTCCATTAGCTGTGTTTGTTTGCCTGTGTTTTCATTAAACCCACTTGCAAAGATTCTAGAGGAGGTTTAACTTATTTTTAATTTCATTTAAATTTGAAGCCAATCTTCTGCCGTATATAATTTTGAGGCTGGTAGCTTAAAGAGACAGTTAGATCTGGATGATAGTAGTAACCAACGGCAGTTGCTTTGAGTTAAGAATCTAGCTCCTAACCTAAAGATTTTGCTGTGTATCTTGCTTGAATTTGTTGGGGTACCTTAAGATATGGGAGAGAACTATGAACTCTATCATATGTTCCACTCATTTTGCTCCAAAGAGCAACACAAATACATGCTGTTGATAGTTTCTTAGGTTTGATTTACACAACTTTGGCAGTTAAAAAGGCCCGCTGAGAAAGTTACAATGACAAGGGTGCTTGAAAAAGGTTTTTTTGGAAATTGGGATAATTTGAATCCATATCCATCTGGCTCATGAACAACCTAATTAAGGATGCATATGGACCACTTGTGAAGAGGTTTGCACAACCAAATTCTCAATTGCCAATTTTGGATTTGGGTTCCCCTCAGAATAAGTGCTACTTGTCATATGAGTATATTTGATTGCAAGATTAATTTTGATCAGGTTTTGATATGATGTATGGCCAACCTGCCTACCCTATCTCCATCCCTACGGGTTTCCTTTTGTACATTATGATGTTTGATGCCATAAAATCGCTTCTTTTGGCCAAGCATGAAGATACAGGGGAGTAGATATCTTTAAAAATATAGTATTAGGTGCAATATGAGCTTTGAATGACCATGGATTAGTTTTGCATTAGGAATCTAGCATTATTATTGAAAGTTTTGTTTGCTTTTGCCCAAAAGCTATAAAAAATCTCAGAATTTAAAGGGGTTAAATAATTTCTAAATTAAAGGTGACCCACAAACAATTAGGATGAAACTCCTTCGACAGGTAGATTAAAGGTGTTAGTAAAAGGTAGTTTTTTGTATGAAAATTTTGACATAGATGTGTGTTACAATTAGAAAACTCTTATCAGCATAAGCTTTATCTTCAATAGCTATTTGTTTAAGATTGATTTAGCCTAGTTATTTTCTAAATATTAAACTAATTTATGGATTAGTTTGTTTGAAAAATAGTGTTTAAGTTTTATTAAAATATTATGTTTAGTAATATATAGATTAAAAAGTACTCAAATAAAATAATTGATATTGTAGAATGATTAAATTATCTTTAACTTTTTAAGTAAAAGACTAAGATAATTTTTTTTAATTTTTAGGTTGGAAAACATAATTTCAAAATATGGTTAGTTAAATGTTTGTGAGCATTTTGAAGTGACCATTTGTTTAAAAACACCGTTTGCAAACGTGGTCCTAAACAGAGCCTTAATCCAAACTAAATTATAGGACTGTAGCATCTAATTCAAGGAGATTGACTGTCATGTACATGCTTATAACATTTTTCTTTTGGCCATTGAGAATGATTTTCTCTGATTGAAGTGTTTGGTGTTTCTTTTACAATGTTTTGTCCCCTCTGCCATAATGTCTTCTTCATCTTCTGTTTTCTCTTTAAAACATTTAATAGCATTGGGCCGTGAAGGTGATGGAGCGAGAGCAGACCTGAGGCTGAGGTTGATCCATGGACTGCACAAGTGCAGGCGCAGGAATCAGCCAGGCAACAAGACAGCTTTCGTCCTTCACTGTTCCCTCAGCCATCTGTTAACCGACTTGGTCTCTTCCTTGCTTTCGGTAACAGGAGTATTTCACCTTCATCTTTGTGAAAGTGACAATGACCTTGTTCACTATCTCCCTTGTCCCCTGTCTTGGGGGGAAGTCATGTCACTGTAAAGCTTCATTTCCAGCTGTTCATCTGAGTTTTTACTTACCATCACACATTCATTTTCTTGAAAATATATTACAGTTCTCCAGATGAATTCTAAAACACAATCCAATAGACTATTTGATAAGATTTATCATGTTTGGATAACAGTTGTAATGATTTCCGAAGATTCAACTTATCATAAGGCATTCTCTCAACAAGTATTGTTCATAAAGGTAATTTTATGAGGCTAGGAAGTAACTTCTGAGTATTATGCATTTGATTTATTTTTAGTTATGTTTGTTGACAGCTTGTGAAGAACACCTTTTAGATCTTAACATCAAAAGCATTGAAAGTTTATTGAATGACCTTCATAACTTCTTTTTTCATTGATGTAATATTCTTAATTGTTAACGAACAGAAACTTTGTATTTGAAAATGAGAAATCAAACCCTTTTTAGTAGGCAATTGGCAAAAGCATGTCAAAATAGTGCAAGAGTTCATCTCATATCCCCCCCCCCCCCCCCTCCTCTCTTTTTCTCAGGTACTTTCATCAATCATAAATGTCTATTTCATGCATATTGATTGCCTTTTTTTTGTCTATATTTGTTAATTGTGGTTGCAATTAAAGTGTTTTAAATAGAGTTTATGTGGAGAAAAAAAGTTATTTGATAGATTTTTTATGCTTCAGTTTGCAACAGAAGAAGTGGTTAATCCTCCTTGTGTCCAAATTACAATAGATGTGGTTAAAATTATAACACTTGTCATCTGTTCTCTCAATGATTTGCCCAGCCTTATTGTATTTCAACCATCCCCATCAACATGACACCACATGAATATGAGTATGCTCACATCAGCTGTGCAGACCTTTGCCTGCCCACAATTTGCTCTCATGGTGTGCTTACAAGAAGTCTTCTGCAACATGGCCCACATGCCCATGAGGTATCAGAAAGGGTTGAGGTAACAATCCTTTGTAAAAATTAATCAAGCCTCCATTGCATAATAGCACACATGCAACCTCAATAATGCATCTTCTATGTGGCCGGGATATCATCATACCATTCTTCATGTGGAAATGCATAATAATTATAATGAGCATTAGTGATACATCCATCGTTCCATGCACATGGGACCTAGATTTGGACTTGAGAAGTAGAGACTAATAATCTCCTTTACATTGTATTTATTCATATATGTGACATGGGTAACTATTCTTTTGATGCATTTAAAGACTTCAAATAACACTATGATGCTCAACAAATTTATCAGAATGACTTATCTAAATCGTAGGAAATGAGATTCCAAAATAACTATTGAGGACAAATAGAAGATGGGCAACTACTCTTTTTGTAAAAGAACAAGAGCATTTACCATTCTTTTACAGTATCATCAAAATGCACTTAGCTTTTATGTTGTCTTCTTTTTTCTCCTTTCTCATATGTACAGTCCTTACCAGGTTAAGAACTCTAATCTCATTTATTTGTGTACTGAAAACTTCAAGCCTTGACCTTGGAAATTCATTTTTGGAAGCTTCAGTTGCATTTATTTTCTTTTATTTTAAAGTAAACTAATAGAAAATGGTTCTTTCATCATATTTCAATTTCTTCCAGGTCTTCTCCAGGAAGAAAGACCTCAAAAGAAATCCATTTAAAAAGGAGAAAAGGGACTCTAGGTATGGGAATACATTGATGAAGCAGAAATTTTATTTACTGAAACATTATGCTGTAAAATAAATGACAAAAAGCAATCCATTAATGATTCTAAATTTGATATCCACAAGTGGGTTTTGTTTTCTAGTATTACATATGTGAATTATGAGCTCCAGGTACTGTGTACTGTTATATTCTTAATAAATATATGTAACTGAAGCTTGGCAAATGCACCTTTTAATTTAGGGCAAGTTTGCTTTCTAAAGAAGAAATGTGACATTTGTGGAATCCTGGCTTCTAAGTATCATTAAAGAAGATCATACATGTTTGTTTAGAGAATTGGCTAAAAGTTAACTGTACCAAAAGCACAGATGGGTTGTGTTGATAAGAAAGGAATTCAAATTTGACCTAATATATAACATAATGTTTACATATCAATGTAAAAGATCAATAATTGTTTGTGCTTATGTGAATTTTGTGTACTTTTTTAGATGGAATTATGGTATACTCTTTTGGTTGTTTTTAATTGTGATCTTTCTTCATGATCATGAGCTTTGTTCTTTAGTGTTTGTTGAAACAAAATGTTTGAAGCTTTCCTTCACACACTTTGATTGGCATTGTGAATTCCTTTGAAATTTGTAATTATAAATTATACTTCATTTTATCATTAGTTTTAATTGGGTTTTTTCTTTTGCAAATTTTTGAGGTCGATTTAATAAAAAAAATAGCTATTCAATTGAATTGTGTGATTAAGCAACCAAAAGTTTATTCAAATTTAATAACATTGATAAATTAAATTTTCCATCATATTTGTTCTTTAGAATTTTTTTTAAATATATGCTAATGCTCTTAAAGCAAAGGATTTTTTTTTTGTTAAAAAATCATATATATCATAAGTTTTTGTAGATATGTACTTGTAATTTTATATGAACATTTGATATCCAATTAATTTAATAGATGGTTCAATCGGTTCAACCCATGGACAACTAAATTGTAGCTCAACTTGATTCTCAAAATTGATCTATAGAAAATAAGGTTGATATTCTAATGCACTTCTTTGCAAATTTTAAGACTAAAAATTTAGTGAAATAAAGAAAAATATATTTATGATTTGTTTTTTTTTTGTTTTTTTTTTATACACTAAATTCATTAGAACCTTGTGTCTAAATGGTTAGCTTGACATGCAAATTAAGGCAATCTTGATGGGGAACATGACATCAATGAGCTAATATGTCATAAGCAAAACAAAAAAGTTATATTATTGATAATGTTATATTGTCGAAGAGTTGTTAATAGTTGTGATGTAAGTTTTAAAATAATTAGAGCTATCATGCAATGATTCTATGTTCACATGCCACTTATTGTACTTAAAAGAAGTATGGTATAATGTTCATTTAATTTAAAAGGATGGAAACATGTTTTTATGTAGAAAAAGTTGAATTAAAAAGGTAAAATTACATGCTATGAAAATGTGGTAAATGAAAGCATGAATACATATGAAAGAAATATATATAAAAAATATTCATCTCTATAATCATGCTTATCTTAGCTCAAGTTTGGGATTATGATATTGGTGCTACATCATGTAATGATTATTCTGACTTATCCACATTAAGGTAATGATGTTTAATGATAGCTTATATCACTCACATGATGAGGGTTGCATGACTTTCAGTTATTAGTCTCTCAAAAAGCTAATCTTGTCGATGATACACCTCTAATATTGATTAGTTCACTCCTATAATGAGAAATTAAAAGATAAGATTATTATTAATTGTGAATTAAAGAAAATATATAAAGTGACTAAAGAAAAGCTATGACTTGAATGAAAATAAAATATTACTAGGAAGATCTATGATTATGCTTACCTTTCATTGACTTTTTCTTTCAACTTTTTGGGGAGCTTATTTGTATATGTTATGCCCACTTTTCAACAAAATTTAATCTAAGATGTGGCCAATGTATTTTTTAGTGTTTTCAATTCCAAACTACTCCATTGCATCATGTTGAGCCTCGAAGAATATGTCTTTGTTCCATTAGCCTAACATCATTATAAAATTCTAAAAATCTTAATGTGATGAGTAAGTTTTTTATTCAATAGAAAAAATTAGTAACAAAACCAACACTATTTTTTGTTATTTATTCAATGAAAAAAATTCATACCACAAAACTAAAAATGAAATAATAAAATGTTATTCATAATCTAAATTTATATGATAATAAAATAAACTAAAATAATAAAATAGAACTCTTAATTACCTCTTCTGATAGGTAGCCTACTTATATTATCCATGCGATAACGATCCTCCAACTAAGTAGTTTGGATCTAAACAACATATATGATAAGGACTAGAGCATGAATATGTACAAAAAATGACACCAACATATAGAATATGTAGTGATATAATTAGAGATTTATATTGCATAATGTATACATGAAAAAGAAAATATTTATATAATATCCACCACCTATGAATTCATGAATGAGAATAATGAAGTATGTATGAATGGGTCAAATGCATATAAAATTACTTAAAGTAATCATGTTAACAAATCTAATTCCAATACATAAATATCCACATAATATATGAATATTGATATCACCAACAATCACATGTCAAGTCAACCAAATTGCTTATATGAATTACAACCATATTCATAATATTTAAAAAAGAATAATTATGAATCAGCATGTTATTATATTTAACTTCTACTCATCATAGTTTATGTATAATATGTTCACTTTTAAATATATCATGGCCAATCTAAAATAGAAGGTAGGCCTTCACCATTTTAAAAATTAAAGAATTGTCACTTTGAAGACCTATCAACTAGGCTAGTTAATCATATTATAGAAATGTGGCATCGACTATCATTTTCAGCATATAATCGAACTCGTATATAATTAATCATAAACCTATTGATAATGATATAATAACATTATGTAATATGAGCTACACAAGACTCACTAATCTTAATAAAAAACAATCATCAAGTTCATTAAGATGAATATGCTTAACATTTTTGCACATGAATTAAGTAAAGATATTAATAACCAATACATATAATATGATGTTTATTATCTTATTGAGAGGCAATTATAAGAAATAAGGTAGTTATTAATACATGTGCTTCATTCTATCATAACATGCTTAGAATAAATGACTATAAAGAACATGATAATCATAATTTTAATATTTAATAAACATGGATAAGATGTAAAAATTGATTTAACCTAAATCAATGTATTAAAATTAGCCCCTAATAATATAAGGTATGCTTATCCTCTAGTAAGTAAGATTCTTCCATCTTGAATATGTAGGTTGGATTTGATCTTTTCTAGATACTTTTTAATAACCATTTAGTGATCAATTTAAATATGTCATAGTCCATCACATATGCCATAAAATCTATCATTATTAATTTCTTTCAACATAAATGAATTAATTTGATCTAATATTAAAAGATTACATGACCTTTTTACTTATGTTTGTATTATCTTAATTAATTTATTTAATTTTTATAAAAAATAAATATTGATATTAAATGTTAAATCCTTACTTATAATAAAATAGTTTTCTTATTATTAGTCAACTTTTGTGATAACCCATTCTTAATATATCAATGTATTTAGATTATCACATTCCTATATAAGTGGATTTTTTTTCTCAAAATCGCATCAACATGTAAAGACTATTGTATCTTATATAAAAACTAAGATCACACCTTAAAAATTAATATAAGACTATTCATCATTGTACTTCTAAAAATCTATTAATAAAAACTATACTTTGTTCAATGATTTAATTATTAGAATCTCTTCCAACAATAACTCTCTATCTTCCTTTTTATATTTGTCCTCAAATCATATTAGACTAATAAAAGACATAATTTTAATACTATAAATGTGACAACTCGATCTTATTAGGTAAAAATGATTTTTGTGTTACAAACCTTTGGGTAGTCTCATTTTGACTCAAAGTGATTTTTATCTTTAAAAGGTGCATCAACATCTAAGACCGTTGTATCTTATATAAAAATCAAGATCTTCCCTCAGTTTCCTATATAAGATAATTTATGCTTACATCTCTAGAAACTTATTAACTAAACTTACACCTTATCTAATAATTGTTTTCCTTAGAATCTCATCTAGCAATCACCTTTCCCTCTTCAAGTGTCATTATGAATATCTCATTATGTTATCGAAGTAAAAAACAAGTTGAGAATTTAGAAACTTCTAGAATAATGGACATACTACATGTTCTAATGGAAAATTTATTTAATAGATATGATAAGGTAGAAGTTGTATTAGTTGATATAAAAAAGATTAGTAGATCAAACCAGAACATCCATATCTCTAATTCATAGAAATTATATGTTATATCCGGTAAAATATTATATGTTTAATCTTCAATAATTCAATTGTGACTTGGATGATTTCAGATCGACAGTAGGATGAGCCAGGAGCTCAATTGGAGGCTATTGGAATTTCTGAAATTTTCTGGGGATTTTTCGGAGCACCGAGATTTTTTTTAAAACCGGAATTTGGTTTTTTTTTTTACCGCGCGTGAACCGGACCGGAGTGGTTCAGCGAAGGCGGGGCGGTTCGCCGAGGTGCGTTTGCGCGTGCGTTTGGATAAGCCGCGGATAAGCGGATCGAACGGGCGAGATCAGCGGTGGAGATTAACCGGCTGATCGGGTGTTAAGCGGCGTTTTTGGAAGGTCAACCGGCGCTTAATGGGTCTTAACGGGTTATTACCGGTTTAAGCGGGGTATTTAACCTAAACTGTTCGGCTGTTAGGGTTTCGAACGGCGGTACTTTCCGGCAGCCTTCCAAGGGGCTTTTGGTAACCGGAGATTCGCGGGACAGAGGCGAGCATTTTGGTACCGGTTTCGTTCGGCGAGGAGCTGCGGTTGATCGCGTGCGAGCTTCACCGTCGCCGGCGAGCAAAGGTAGGAAATTCAGATTTAAATCAGTTATTTAGCAAATTAAAAATATGGATTATTTTGCAAATAGCTACTTGAGCATGCGGATATGGGTTTTTTGGAATTGATTAATGCAATTTATTGATTTTAGCATTTTAGAGTTTTTTTTTTATGAAGAAGAATATATATATATTCCGCCGAATTGGAATTTCTGTGCATAGAAGCATGCCTTAGGTTTTGATATTATCATATTGCCATTATTCAGGTTATCTGAATGCTAGAATGATTTTAATTTCATGAATTGGCATAGTCAGATCGGACAACACTTCGGCGAAAATTTTTGCATGGACATCTAGCTTCGCGACTTGATTATATGGAATTTTTAGGCTAGTACGAGCTTTAGGCTAGCGTCCCCTTGCGTTCGGTCGCCGGAAATCGACGGGGAAAACGGAGATTTCCGGAAAGTCGACGGTTAGGATTTCGCGGGCGACGGGCGAAGGAAGGGGATGAATTAGGGCTAATTAGGGATTAGTCTGATTATTAAGTGAATAATTATATTAATTATTAATATTTATATGTTAAGCGTCGGCCCGAATTCG
The DNA here is from genome assembly GCA_023846275.1 of Vanilla planifolia. Lineage (NCBI taxonomy): Eukaryota > Viridiplantae > Streptophyta > Magnoliopsida > Asparagales > Orchidaceae > Vanilla > Vanilla planifolia. The sequence continues at coordinate 7,053,115 of CM043872.1, read as the reverse complement.
GATTATTAACTTCGGCCGGCGGGGTTCTCGGCTCAGCGCGTAAGGGTTCCAAACCGGCGACGAGAACCGGTTCAGGGGAAGTGCGGCGCGGATGAGAGAGAGAAGCGGAAGAAAAAAAAAATTAATTCGGAAATTAATCCGAATTTTTGGAAAAAGGATATGCGGATTTTAAATTCGGAAATTTATTCTGAATTTCGGAAAATGGATAAAGGGCGGAAATTGATTTTGGAATTTAAAATTTCCTGAAGTGAGGAAGAGGTGATTTTTGGAAATCACGTAGCCAAGTTGAAATTGACTGTTGGAAATTACCCATAAATTCAATGCAGCTGGATTAGTTGGAAGGAAGTGTGACACTTGGGTGCTACCAGAATAGTCAGAATTTTGGTACAGTTTGTGTTGCTTGGATGGCAATGACATGGATTGAGTCAGTTTACTCAGTGTTGGCATATTTCATGGATTGACATATTGGACCGGACTACTATAGGCCCTATATGATGTTTTAGGGTAGTTGTGGTAGGTAACTGTGCGGTACAGACTTAGCTTTCACAGTATACATGTGGACTGGTATGCGCCTTGTTGTATCTGGACACATGTTGCCGAATCTTGGAGTTAGAGCTTGGCAATGACTGTAGGGGCGTGAGCTTCTATGGAAATTGTTGGGAGAGGACTTCTTGGGACGGTGGCTGAGTCGATCTCTTCTGGTCCATGAGTGTAGGCCTGCGCGCCTGAGGGTGACAGGGGTGTCTCGCCGTGGCTAGCCAAGTGTGTAGGCCTGCGTGCCTGAGGGTGGTAGGGGTGTCTCACGTTGGCTAGAGATTTATGGGACTGGATCTGTCTATAGTCTCCAGGAGATTGATTGACGAGAGACGCTGCGGTGTCGGGTGCCATGCGTGCGCAGAGATGGGCGTGTCCCGTTGGCATGCTTGCTTAGGCGCCATGCGTGCGCAGAGATGGGCGTGTCCCGCTGGCATGCTGCCTGGGAGCACAGAGGAGAGCTACTCTGGTGTGACTGGGGGTGACTGTGGTTGGTCAGAGTCTGGGACTGAGAGTGCCTTTCCATCCTATATTGTTATGCTGTATTTCTATACTCTTGCTATTATCCTTCTCTTGCATGAGAGTTTTTTTTTACTAGCTGTCTTTCCTACTGGGCGTAGCTCATTCCTTTATTATCTATATTTTTCCAGTGGCTCGGCAGACTTGACGCCACCCAGCTTTAGGTGGGATCGTGATCAGTAGGCTAGTGGAGGAGATCTGATCTGTGATTTTCTGAGACATTCTTGTTAGTTGATTGTTGCTGTTGGATGTATTCAGTGAGACTGTTATTCTTATGTCTTGTATTATGTGAGGGTGATTCTGACTCATGTACTCGGATGGATGATGTGGTATTTGATGGACTGTGATTTTTCATATGAGTTACATTTTTATACACTATCTTATTTTCTATCTTGACGGTATGATGTGTGGAGCGCCATTTCATATCGGTGGATGTTATATATTTTTTTTGTTGATGGTGAGGTCATTACATGACTATGGAACTTAACCTTGGGGGTTCAGACTTCTATTAGATCGGTTCTCCTACCGGTATGGGTTAGGAGTATTGGGTCTAGTAGGAGTAACATTGCGTGAGTTCATCTGTTAATTCAGGAGTCATGAACCTGATTTGACGGTGTGCCAGGGAGATGAGATCCACATAGTTAAGGAAAGTAGGTGTGTAATGATGTGTTATATCCTATGTTTTTCGTAGGCTACTCAGGTTGGTATGGGACGATCTGAGCTGTCTATATGTAAAAAAAAAAAAAAAAAAAAAAAAAAAAAATGGGGTGTAACATTATAGAGATGCCAATTACGATATACATAAAAATATTAAGATTTAGACTTTGCATTTAATGATGAATATAAATCTTATAGATTTTTTTTATTAGTTAAAGATGGTAAAATATTTATTTGATTATCATAATATGATATAATTTTATCAAGTCATATTAGTAAGCTATGTTAGAAAATTTTGGTTAACTATTTCAAATAAAAAAAATTGAAGTAGGTAAGTTTTCACTTGGTTACAAATAAAAATGTTTCTTAACGATCAATATATCTCATATATATCATAATAAGTATCATCAAAATATTTGTAAATCTGGTATTATAAACTATAATATCACAAAACCTTAAAAAGTTGCATTCACTTTCAACACATATGTCACCCTCAGGCACCAATTATTCTAAGAATATTCAATTTTAACTTGAAAAAATATTACTTTAAGGTTGACAAAAAATTCTTTCAAAATTCTATCAATAAATTGAAAAAATGACATTTCGCTTGTTGATAAGGATGAAAGAGTAAATGATACAAAAATTTAATTCAAAAATGTCAAAGAAATTCCAAACTTAGTTTTAAAAACTCAAGAAATATTTTGGAAATGTCAGTGCATAATTTTTACTTCTTCATATGCATCCAAAAATGAATTTTATTATATGTTTAATGTAATATAACGAATTCGGTATAACAGTTTTAAGCATGTTAAGTAAGTGAAACAAATTGAATCTTTTCAAAAATTTGATAAATGTCATCAATTATTGATGTGTGTATACTAAAAGAGTTATATCACCCTATTATTTAAGAGTTTATATATGACAAATTTTTAATTAGTGAGAACATGAATATTATTATGAATATTTTTTATTTATCATTATATTTATTTTATAAAAAATATATTTAATGATGAGTTTTCTTTATTTTATGAAAAATTAATACATGGAAAGAATTATAAACAAATTATGTTAGTTCAAAATTTGATAAATAGTTCCTAGATATTTTATGTCATTTTTTTATTTTGTCTTGATTCTAATGTTATCCTTAAAAATTTATTTATTGGCCTCAATTTTTGGATGTACTAAAAAGACTATCCCTTCTTAATATTTTTAAACTAGGAAGAATTTATAACCATTTATATTAAGTTTGATAAAGATATACTTAAAGTAATATTTTCTAGGACAATTTATTTTTGTGAGTAAGACTGATATAAGAGAGATTGTATTAAAAAGATGGTTAGAAGAAAAGCTTGTCAGGTTTGATTCAAAACTAATTTGTGGCCAAATTTGTGTCCAATGCATGAATAAAAAGCCTTCAAAGAGTGTTTAAGAATCCAAAACATTATTGAGTAATAATAGATCATTTATGAGACTAATGATATTTCTTATTTTTTCTACACGCTTGCTCGTGCGTTTTTGTTTTTTTTGTTAATAGTTTTTTTTTGTTTTTTTAGTTTTTAAGTTATTTAATACTTTTATAGTTTCAATTATGGCATTATTTGTAATCCATTTAATCACTTTCTATAAGATGAAAATGAAATTTTTAGTTTTTCTTCCAATTCAAAGATTTCGTGAGTGTTCATCCATACACTCTCCATCAAAGTACTTAAACAAATTTTGTACTAGCATAGTATATTTGCACAATACATGCAATCCTATTATCAAACACAAACCATCTAAAATAATATAAGAAATGTGTTAAATAAAATTGAAGTGTATGTACAATCCCACAAATAAACAAACTACATAAAATTTAAATAAATAATATCTTGCAAAAGAAAATTTAATAATCAAGGTCATTATATACTTGTCAAGTGCAATTATAGAGAACTAATATAATCCAACAAACAAACACGAAATTAAAAAAAAACAAAAAAATATGTTAAAGAAATATAAAGCACACTTATCATATACATCAAAAGTATACATTTAGTATCAATATAATTACTTAAAACATTACATGATAAATGTCTATTCTAATCTATAATAAGAAATGAATAAATATCTTAAAAATTTAGAATAAAATTTAATCAAATCTAGATGTGAAATATCATTAAAATATTTGTTCAATTTCATAATGCATAATTATAATAGAACATGACAACATGTATGAATAATTTTAAATTTAGATTCATAAAATTAAATGAGCATTAATTTTTTCATGAAGTATTTCCAAAGCAAAAAACACAAAATAAATGGACGTAGTTATAATAGCATTAAAGAACAAACATATACACAAGCAAATAAACTAAGCATATTATTTCAATAACTCACTTAGTATGTGCAATAAAGATTTTCATTCTCCTTATTCACTAATGACATTGTTATCTTCCATTATTACTATAGCCATCCATATCATTTTTCTCTTTGTTTTATCGTTTGTCATATGGCTAGATAGAATGCTCTTGAGCTTGCAGTAATCCATGATTATTGAATTTTTTCTCTTCGTTTATGTTGAATCAAAGATCAACTTGAGATGTCATTCTTCTCATTTCTTTTCTTGCTTTCATTTTTCACAAAACAAATGATTCCTCGTACATTAGTCACAAAACTAGATGACATTTCAATTAGATATCATTAGTTATCAAGCTGGTAAAGTTAAAATGACCATGTTCAGTGTAACTTGAATACTAACTAGACTTCATTACTTTAAAAAAACAAATTTAAGTTTTTTTTCCTTGAAGGTTTTAAAATAATTTCAATTGTTTAATTCTACAAAAAAAAGACTTAATTCTTCTACAATAAACATATAATATGCAAAAAAAAATCTCACAAATAAAAATAATACACACCAAAATACTCGAACTTAAAATTTATATGAATGTTCATTAGTAAAATTAACATTGGTACTCATGATAAAATATAATAAATCCCACAAAATAATGCTTTTAATGTTCACTTATAATATGCATGCAATATCACAAACAAACACAATAAACCCACAATACACAAACCCAAAATTTATTTCAACCATTATTAGCAAAATAAAAATTAACAATCAAGATAATTTTATTGATTATATAAAATATGCTTGTGGAGTATATTTAGTCTCATAAACTTCAGAGGATAATATTTAGCTAAATTTTGTTCAACAATATACTTTTAGGATCTATACATTCATTTAACAATTACACAGTAAATTTTATTTCCAATCTATTATAAGTAAAGAATAAAAGTGTTATAAATTTAAAAAAAAAATTGATGCAAAACATCACTAAATATTTTGTTTAATTTCATAATACATGATTATAAAAAAAATAAGACAACTTCTTTGAAAAGTACTACATTTAGACTCATAAATAAGAAGTCCCTAAGCATCAATGTAAAAAATTAAACATCTATGTTTCATCATTGTGAAGAACAAAATATCAATGTAAAAAAAACTATATTTACCATTTATCATTTCTCATTTCTCACTTTTATATCTGACAAAAAGAAGTCCCTAAGACACAAATCCTAGAACAAAATGACATTCAAAGGGCACATAGCCAATCATCAAGCTGGAATCAGCTCAGTTTAGCTTGAATACTAACTAGACTTGATTGCTTTTTAATAGAAACATCCAAATTCAAAAAGGGTTTTTTTCCATGGTTTGGTTACTTACCCCAAGCAAAAATTTTAAATCCATTATAGCTTGCACCCTTGTCATTCTTTCATTTCATCCATGACCCAAACTTACTTTACAAGTACCTTTTGTTTCTATTGTCAAACTGAGCTACCTTCACTGTCACTAAAGAAGATAAAATTGGAGGTTGGCATCATTTCTTCTTCCACCTTCTTACATAAGTGAAACGACTGAAAAAACATGTGGGGTTGTGTGTCTTCTTCTCTCTTTTCCTTGTGTGAGTGAAGAAGAAGAAGAAGAAGGAGATGGTGATGCTGGGACCAATTCCGTTCGTTTCATTTGTTTTGTGTTCTTTTTCGCTCTTTCGGAGCTCTTCTAATGCCTGATCCGATGTTATTTTAGTTGTTCTCATCACATCTCCCTCTTTTTTACCCTTTGTATCTACACCAAAGAATTGAACAATCTCCTTTAACTTTTTTTTAAACAAAAAAATCTCAGGCGTCTCCTCTCTACTCACAATACACTGTATGTCCTTACCCAAGTAGCACATATTTTTGGTAAAGAAACTAAACCTAACTCTTTCAGCTTCCCTTCTACTGCACATGACATATAAATCTAACACAGGTGTGTCTTCTTCTCCTCCTCCTCCTTGAGTCATCTCTTCTTGCTTTGCTTGGACTCTCCCTTCAGCGCATCCGAAATCTCCGTGCTTGACTGATCTCTTGAGATAATGTCTTCTTCGGCTCTCCCCGATCATGTTGGCTATGTCCACTGCAACTTCTGCAACACCACCCTAGTGGTATACATACAGCTCTCACAACTAGATTCTCAACATATAACCTCACATGTTTTGCTATATATTTTTTGTTAATTTTTCTTCCTTGTTTAAGTCTCAAGATTGTGTTCAGTCAGCCGCTTTTGCTCTTTCATGAAGTAATTTCATGATAGTTATTTTTGAAATGGTCTCATAAGTGTTTTTTCTCACACAATTGACCTCATCTTGGCTTTGATATGGTGCTACAAAATGCTTTCTTCCATGATTTTTATGCCTTTCTCTCCATTTTTTTTTTCTCTAAGGACCTCCAAGATTCTATCTTTCATGTGATGCTTACTGTGGCTGTTCTCCTTCTGCATGTTCCATGGGAGGAGAAAGAGAGAAAGAGAGAAATAGAGAGAGAGAGAGAGATGAAATGGCTCTTCTTCTGTCACATCCTTTTCTGATATCTTTCTTTGTTATGGTCTGCACTTCACTTTCTTTCATTTACTGTAGAGCAGTCATGGGTCAGGAATATGCATAAAGGAGAGGGGGGAGAGAGTGTGAGAAACTTGAACAGAAATCATTAACTTCTTTCCTTCTAATGCTCAAGTTTGAGCCCTTATAGTGTGAGGAATCATCACTTTTCTTCACACAAAGGGATGTGAAAGAGGAAGGCTTCCCATGATCCTCCAGGTATTGGACGCCATAAAACAAACACCAAGAAAGGTTGCAGAAGGACGGATGTGTGAATTCAACATGTGAAGACATCTTGGGAAATTGACTTAAATCATGTTGATGACAAGCAACAATCATTTGTTAATGCACGTTTTGGAACTTGGGGCTAATTCCTACGATGAAATTACATACTTCAAGTTGTATTTTTTGTATGTTTTGTGAAAAAAATTATGTTAAAATAGAGATAAAATTATGATTTTTCATGAATGCATTCTTAGGTGAGTGTCCCAAGGATCAATTTAAGCACCATTGTGACAGTAAGATGTGGGCATTGTGCCAATCTACTGTCAGTCAATATGGGTGTTCTTTCTCAGCCAATTCTGCCACCACATCTTCAGGTTTATACCATCTTCTACATATCTTAAATGCTTCATCATTATGTGGATAATGGAGTGTTTGATCAAGTATCTAAATTTACATAATTTTTAGCTATTTCTTTTACTTTTAATATATTTTTATTGCAATGTAATTATCATTGTGATTATAATATGATGTTAGTCATGAATTTTGTAATAAAAATCTTTTTTTTTTTGGCACTTTCAAATAAAAAGTTACTCTATGTATCTCAGTGGGGAAGTAAAAAGGTTAACACAACAAACTCGTTATGTTTTTTCTTAACCCTCTTGAAAAACAATTGATATATTATGGGTGTTAATGTTAGCTTTGCATTTCATGCAATTCTAGTTTTATTAATTATTGATTTTATTTTATTTTATTTTTTAATCGACTACTTTCTATAACATTTGTCAAATAAAAGAAGCGAATTGTGAACAATTCTTCAAAGAAAAAAAATTAATGAATTATATTGCTTAACTTGTTGTTGCAATGGATAATAATTGCACATGTTTAAAAAAATGACTAAAACTTCTTGTATGTCACTTTTTAAACTTTTGATTTGTTTGCTTTTTGTGAACTTTGATTATATTATAGTTCATTTGTTTTATCATAATTTGAATTACACATAATTTTGTTCTTTAAATTCTTATATAAATGCATTATATATATATATATATATATATATATATATATATATATATATATATATATATATATATATATATATATGGAGAGAGAGAGAGAGAGAGAGAGAGAGAAGTGAGATAAATGTAACTATTATTCAATTATTCAACTTTATTTGTTTGAGAAGAAATTGCAGAGTCACAATTTAGGGCCACAATGTTCGCATTTGGAATGCGATCAGAAGGAAGAACCTCTTGCTAATGGTAAGCATATATTTTATGTGTTTTTTTTGGCTATTTTATGTTATAAGCAAAAAAAAGATGAAAACCTTAGCTATTTTATGTGTTCAAATGGTTATTCTTTTTTTGCTATTGTAAATTGATGAAGCTACATCTGTTAAAGTGCAATGTATGTGCTAAAATTATGATAATTTCAATAAAACAATAATTAATAAATAGGTCTGAGATGACATTGCAAGAGCATCTATATGCAACATTGTGTTCTTAGTTGATTTGTTTGGTGTCTTTTTAATTAAATACATACTTTAAGAAATTTTTATTGGGTTGAAGTAGCACCTTTGAAATAGTTTTTGTGTAACTAATCTTAAGAGAAAATTTATTTTTCTTGAGTTAGGCTTAAACAAAATTGGCATAACTTAGGAAGCATTTGGTTTAATGATATTGTTATATTATGTAATATAATATCATTAAAAATTACTATTTTATTCCAAAAAATTATATGCAAAGAACACTCAAATTTAGATGATATTAAGATATCAATTATTTACATATTAAAAATAAAAACTATTAAGATTAAAAAAATAATTATTTAAATAAGAAATCAAAATTGATATCTCCAACACGAGGTGGCATCTCTTCTTAAATTAAAATACTTAATGATGATACCACTATGATGAAGGAGGATTTTCAAGGAAGGAAAGGATAAAATGAGAGGTCAATAGAGACTAAGGAGGAAGGAAAGCTGGAGTTGCTTTGTCATGTATTAAGTAGAATTATAGTAGAGTAGAATAATGTCATAGCTCTTTGACTTGTATCTTATCCTATTCATAGATTTAGATAATGACTTTGTTTTATTTTTCTTTGAGGTAATTTGTCCTTATTAATTTAAAAGGATTAAAATAAAAAATTGTAATAATTTTTATCAGGCTAGAATATAAGATATGACATCTTCGTCCTTTAAGTGTCATTAATTTTGCAAATCAATGGCATTGCTATAATAAGTTAAAAGACATTATATGCTTTTGAATGAAAAGATCATGTAGATTGTCTAAATCAAGCACATCAATTTGTCCTATCACTATAAACTTGAATAATCCTAAGCAAGACACAACTATTGAGGATTGTTTTGATAACATTACTATAAGAATCTCGTGCTCTCATGTAACTCAACTTCAAGTTAAATTAGGAATTGATGAGGGATATAATTTCTCTTCTTTTCCTCTCAACTTATATACAATATTATAGGTGTGATGCACCTTGATACAATTTTCATAGTGCACTTACCATGATCATATGCATGGTAATGTTGTTGCTTGTGTGAGGTTCCTCATATCTTTGAAAACTTCTATGCACCTACAAATCATTTTGAAATTATGTGGTGCACTTACTGCTTGCATGACAACACTGGATTGTCTTTGTGCATAAAAACTAGCTTGAGGTTTACTCTTCCCCAAAGTCTTTGATGAAAATCATAAATGCTACTTTGTAGAGAATATTATATCTATCCCCTAGCTATGTATTGAATGTGGCATTTAGTATCGTTTTCAAGATTGTTTAAGTTCAACTATTGATCCGATTCATAGGCATCTTTGGAAAAATGAACATGGATACTATTAATGACTTTTTGTTTATCAAAAATATTGAAGCTCCAATCATGTTATCCACTTCATGTTCCCATTGAGAAGAAATATTTGGTTGTCCTCTTCCCTCTTATTATAAAAAAAACCCTCATCATAGTTACCATTATTTATCAACTCATATAATATTGATGATTTATATTTGTGTGAAAATTTTAAATTATTGAAAACATTTGTTTGGATTGAGACAAACATGCTAGAACATGTGTGCATGTTCACCATTAATTAATTTGGTTATTGAGTAGATACCATTATCATGTGTGCCAAAATAACGCACTGACTACACATTAGGTCCAATGTTTCTTCTTAATGAAGCTTAAATTTTCATTTTGGCTAAAGGTAAAAAAGGAACTATAACATTCATAAAAAAATTTAAATGCATGAAGAAATCCAACTAAAATAGAAAGAACATGTTATGCAATCAACACATGCATAGCTTGCATATCTATAAGTAAAATGCAGAGTAATAACAAGTTAAAAATTTTGAAAAATATTAAGCAGGGGTTGAATGAGTAAGGAGAGCCTTATTTATAGGGTTCTCAACAATTAAGTCACTTAATAAGCATGCTAATTGCCAATGTGTAGTACATAACACCATACAATGCACGTGGCATTTAGTATCTCATTGATCAAGCAACTTGATTTACTAAGCGGGACACTTGTGTGCCATGTCTACCTCAATTAGTGGTGACATTGATTGAGCACCCTCTTTGCTAAAAGCTCTTAATGGGGGATGAAAGATTAAGATAACATTTATAGCTAGTCCACCTCCTTGTTTCTCCTCAAAAACCCCTTTCTCCATGCTCAATCATGAGCTCGGGCCTTCAACTTCAAGAATTCTTTCTCACCCCTTCCCTTTATGCCTTAAACACTAACCCTCCTCTTCAAGTTAGCTTAGTGTTCATATTCTAGTAGGGATCAATAAATAACAAAAGTTCACTTCTTCAAGATTATTTGACATTAAGTATTGAGATAGCATACACATGTTTATGTAACAATTTTCAGATAATCTAAAATGATTAGGAAACCATGTTTATTTGGATAAAAAGGCATTACTTAATCAATCATTAACATTAAAAAAATGTTAACATGTATTCGATATTTTTATTATGGATTATTATACATTGCTATAATTTAAATAAGCAGCTCCAGAGAAGAAACAACGCGTTCCTTCAGCATATAACAGATTTATCAAGTAAGTCATGTATAATTACATTCATATCTTATGATAAAATGTAAATTGAAAATATGCATAATTTGTTTTTGTTGAAAAGGGAAGAGATAAGAAGGTTAAAGGCCACCAATCCTAACATCAGTCATAAGGAAGCTTTCAGTACAGCAGCAAAGAATGTGAGTATCAAATAACTTTGCTTATTAATATTGTCAAATTAAATTAGTTATCTTTAAAGTCTAATATATTCCTGATATTTTGTTAATAGGAAGGTGATTACAGGAATGATAAAAGTAGTCAACATCACTTAAATATGAGATGCTCATTTGAAGTTAACAAAGATTGTTTCAAAAAGAGAGCTAAATGTCTAATTAGAAGATAGTTAAAAAGGAGATCATTTGGAAGACAACTTTAAGGTTGAGGAACGAATTAGTTGGACATCATTCTAAAGTTGCAAAAACAGGTTGAGAGGAGGCCAAAGAAAGTAGGTTACAATTAAGGCCAAAAGAACTTATGAAGATGGGAAGGTAGTTGAAGTTTCAAAGTAAAAGTTATGAATTGGTAATGTAGATTGCAAGGTATGACTGTGCAATGCATAAAGTTTTATTCATCCTTATGTGTTTGCTATTGTTTAGATAATTGAAAATACATATACTAAATGTTCTTACAACACAGTAGTTTTAGGGGGAAGAAAAAAAAACAATTTAGGATTTAAAAGAATTATAATCATTTTAATTTCCTTTCTACTTTAATCATCTTCTTCTTTTTAAGCATACAAAAGGTTATCATATATCTAATTCAATCACTTTTCACTGGTAAGTCACATTGTTCTTAATTTTACATGTTTATTCCATAATTTTTTATTTATAATGTTTTAGTATATCATATCAAATATATCATTGGTTGCAACAATATGAAATCTAAGTCTTCAATTGAAGTTGGTGTCTATAATCTGATGCTTGATAGTCATGCCCATATCATTACCAATTGTTTTTACACATAGATATTGATGCATACTATGCAACTATAGCAATGAATTATGTAATGTTATGTTCATGTAACAGAGGCCCCTCCATTAAGAAATGATTGAGAAAATGAATAGCTATGATATCTCTTGAAGCACAAAATAGGAAAATGGTATCACTTGAACCTTAATACCTTATATTAGGCTCCATACATTAATAATCTCTAAGTAAGAGATTAATCTCCTCCAAATTTATACTCTTAAGTTAATTCCTTTAGATTTTTTAATCATGAGCATAATCCTCCTATCCTGATTATTCTATACACAAGTTAATTAAGGTAAAATAAACCTCAAGTTATTGGTAGTAACCATTGGTTAAGATATTAGTTAGGTTATCTTAATCAAGGATTTTTATTGATAACACTACTTTATTAACCAAAGTTATGATATAATGATATGACAATAGAATGTTTTGGTCTTTAAATAAAATATATGATTTCTTAAAAGAAAATTAGCACTCTAATTATGACTAAAGAGGAACTAATCATGTTATTCTTGATCAAATTATTTCATAAGATTTCTAATCCAATTACTTCCCTTTTAAATATTCAAAATAACTACATGCATAATAAACTTTTTTGATATAATTGTCACATATTTCTAAAAACTTGATATTCAACTTATAGTTCTATCAAAAATAGTATATAGATAACCAAAGGTGTTCTTTTATGTTATTTAAAGATTGAAGAGGGTGCAGTGGGGAGTGATCATTACGTAATTTCTTAATAAATGAAATTATGAGACAAGTAGCAGCTTTTGATAGATTTATTAATAGAGAGATATAAGGATAAATAATTTCATATTTATTAAAGAGAAAATATTTTGAGCTTTATATGCGATGTCATGATCCTAAGATATCAAAATATATTGTTGTGATAAAATTAGCTTCGATCAAGATAAGATAATCTATAAGGATAATATCTTAATATAGTGAGATTAGACTATCATAAATATGATATAAGAATAATAGTTTTTCTAATATGATGTGATTTGAGGATGTGAAATAGATTTGTAAATCAAAGATGGCAATGAGTGATCAATAAGTGATATACTAGAGAGAGAAAATATCAAATAAGAGGAATATATTAATATGCTTCTAGATGAGGAGTGTAATATCTAAGATTGAAAAGTTAAGATAGTAATCATTAAGTAATTATAAGAAGAAAATTATTAAATAATGAGTAGTTATTTATAGGCTTCTTGATAAAAAAATATATACATGAATAGTCTCACATGAATTATAAAGTAAAAAATTATATATTTTAAGTGTGATATCATAGTCTTATAAGATAATTTTTGGGGCAAAATCTACTTGAGTTTAGACAAGACAACTCAAGGGGGCAATAAGTCAACTTAATGAGACTATGTCATCAAAAAAATATGATATTAACGTTGTATATACTTTAGTGAGATATGGTTAAATTCTGAAGCAAATATAAGCTAATAGACTTATAGTATCTAGGACCAAAATGGGAAGGGAGTGATTAACAAGTGATATCTCAGAGAGAGAAATAATAAAATACGAAACAGGTCTTAATAGACTTCTAAGTTGATGCATATATGAATGAATCGTCTTATATTGACTAGAAAATGATTAGATTTTATATATGATAATATAGTTTGAAGTTGTTAACACACCTTTTTGAGGTAAATTCTACTTAGATAAAAAAATGAGACAATCCAACAAAACAATATCTAAATAGCGAGATTGAGTGTCACAAACATGAATAAGATAAATAATCTCACATTAGTTATGAAGAAAAGATTTTAGATTTTATATATAATACTATAATTTAAAAATATCAAAACATCTTTTAAGAGGGTCAGAATAAGACAATCCAAAAATATAATATATTAATATAATAAAACTAGATAATAGAGAAGTTATTTAATGACTTTTCAATATATTTGCCCTAGTTAGTCACATAGTGGTAACAAGTCCTACTGCATAAATTATATCTCATCCTAATACACACTACAACATAAAAACATCTTACAACTAAAGTAGATGATATTTTTCCATAAAATCCAACTCTCTTTTGTGGAGTATCTCTTAATTTAGAATTTGAAACTTAAAACTTATTTAGAACATTGTTAACATACTTTTGGCTAAATGAAATTAGCATAGTCACATATGTTTCTTAAAATTATCATCTCAAAAGTTTAATCTATATACAACCTTAATTGATAAATAATTTCAAATTTCTCTAATTTTCTTTCCTTAGCTTATAGTTCTTCTCTATGCTTACTTGTGCAAGAAGCATATCATCCAAGTTGAGCAATTAAATTATATATGTAATGGTCATTGATATTCTTGAAGTATTGAATCTACAAAATTATGATAATTTTATTTTATACAATACATTCATACCATAATCTAAGTCTTCTTTTGAATAAGATGTTAGTAACCACATGCTTTATGGCTATGCCATAATACTCATCATTATGCACTATTTTAGTTGTGTGCATTCATCACAACTAACTACATAATGTTATGTTCAAGAAACTAGTTATTTGTGCATCTTGATATACAAACTATATTAAGAAGCATACACATATGAACCTTAATGCTTTCATCTTCTACTCCAAGTTAAACACATTACGCCAATTTTGTTAAAAGCTTTTCTATTTAGTGTTTACTTAAATTCTCGATTACAGTGTTTCCATATTGTTTCCTAAAACTAATTATTTCTCAAGAGTTGCTCAACGATTTTTTTGATTTCTTGAAAGTTTAATAACTTCCTTATCCTTGATGAGGCAACTTCTAAGCTCTTTTAACACTCCATTGTTTTTGGTTCCATTGAAATAAATGTTTCCAAAACTTACTCTTCATCTATGATGCTTCTCATAGACTTCTATCTACCAAAGTTGTGTTGAAGGGTTGAAAACTTCTTTCTTCTATTTGCAGTGGGCACATTTTCCAAATATTCATTTTGGTATGAACCTTGATGGTAGCAAACAAGCGAAGATGGATGATGCCTTTGAAAGTCAAATTGCTGATAAGTCCCAAGGTTATTACTAAGAAAATGAGTGCCAAATTTCAATAAAAACTCATTTAGCTTTTAACTTTTTCATGAATAAAAAAGAATGTCTTTATTTAATTTATATGCATGTATGTATATATATATATATATATATATATTTATCAAACGTGTTTACGTCACAAGTTCAGGAACATATTGGACCACAAAAGTCTAATATATAATTTAATATTCATGACAATAGATGTACGCAATGTATAATATGATAGTGAAAATAAGAGCATACAAACAAACATGCGACATGTGAAAAATCAAAATTGTTCAACATTAGTTTGACATATTGTTATTGAATATTAAGATGACTAATAAAAAGTTAGTTTGAAATGTAATGTTATAAGATTTTATTAAAAATCAAGTCACATGCTTTATAATATGTTATTGACAATTACTTTGATGAATTTAATAAAATTATTCTTGAATTTTTAATTAAAAAATAAAACAAAAAATAAGTATAAGTTATGAAAAATAAATAAATATTTTTGTGACAAAAAATACTTATTTTAATAGTGTAAAATTAATTGAAGCCATAAACTCCCCGTTCAGATCTTTTCTTTTGAGTTTAAAATAAATATTTGAAATAGTTATTTAAAAAGAAAAAGAGTTGTATATTACTAAAAATAAAATTTTGATAAAAAAATTATGAAAAATAGATGCTTGGTTCAGTGTATGGCCCGCAACGAAGCCCTAACCCTAGACGACGGACCCATGGCGTCGTGTGGCATACAGATGCATGCATGTGGCCCGTAGGTGTAGAGAGAGAATGGACAGCGACCGAAGTGTCAACCTCACTGTGCGCGGTGGGGCTCACCGTCCGACCGCAACGTGACAATGGACGCAGGAAATGGAACGATTTCGCGCGCTTTGGCAGACCGCACGGAATCGCACGCGTCTCTCTCTCTCTCTCTCTCTCTCCTGCACCGCCGCTCGCTCTTGTTTCTCTTGTCTTGAACGGCTTTCCCTTGTCGTCGGCGGAACGCAGAAGAGAGAGAATCTGCAGATGAAGCGTCTTCTCAAGTCTTTCGTCGCCGTCCTTATACTGGATCTTAGGCCTTTTCTCTCTTTTTTTTTTTTATCTCTCTTCTTAATTAATTATTCAAATGATTTTTATTTTACAATTAATCGGATCGTTTGTATAAAAAAAATATTTAGATATATTGATATAACTATTCAATAGTTATGTTACCTCTCATTTTTGCTATAATTCAAAGCACATTAGAAAGGAAGGGATAGTTGCTATTTAATTTGATGTTTTTAATTTCAATTTATTTTCTATTTTGTATTACAATTTAATTTAATTTAATACTTAAAATGAAAAAAAAAATTACTAACTTTATTTAAATATCATTATTGATATTATTTTTAAATAATACATAAATCATATAATTTCCATTTAAACCTTTGACAATTCAAATTAAAATTTTTAAAATGTATTGACAATAAAATAAAGCATAAAATTAGCTTAAATATTAACTGAATTATTCAAATTCATTTCATTAGAAATTCAATTTATGATTTCGTTTATTAATCTACTTCAAATTAAAATAAAAAATAAAAGAAAAAGTTGATTTCAAACAATAAAAATTAAAACAAACAACCCAAAAAATCAACTCATGTTACAAAGATGAAAACACTTTTTACTAGAGTTAAATATATATATATATATATATATATATATATACAATTTGAATTAATTTCACAAAAAAGAAATACTTTTTTTGATGCCGCAACAAGGTTTACCGTCGGACCAAACCGAGCCGAAAATGGTCTAAAAACACCCTGAACCAGGGATGCAACATTCAACAAACACAAACAACAAAGAACTCTGAACACAACTCACGAAAACAGCACTTTCCAGTGAAATGTATGTCTCAAATCAAGCAAACCAAATTTTTGTTCGACTCGATGTAACAAAAAAAACCATGAAGTGGTCCAATGAGTCGAATAAAACCAAACCAAGCGATCCTTCAGTACTCATAATAGTAGAGATGGAAGAGAAAAACATAGAACAAGTTCTAAATTAAAAGAAATAAATGAGGTTTTAAGAAGATGGTAAACACCAAATAAACAAATATCTAATTCATAGATCAGTAAGAGATGATATTTAATCCCTAAGCATTCTAATATCTTGAATATATTCACAACAGAAAGTGAGATAAATGGTTCACAATAAGCTAAAGGCTTCATTTGGCATTTTTGCATATGCAAATTTTTTATCATAACCATTTCATTTTGCTATCTGATTCAAACCCAAAACAATTTGTGGGCATCAAAAGACAATTTCATTAACAAAAAGTAGAAAGGAAAGTTTAATCATTCAACAAGAGTTCTCTATAAAGCTTCTCGACAACATATTACCACACAAGTTTTTGAAAACATTTGATAAGAACACCTTGAAAACCAAATTATTTACCAATTAGCTTAATATTCAACAATGGCTAAATCAAAACAACATTAGCAACAAAATGCTTGGAAAAGCTGTAAAATTGTTTTAAACAAGAACAAAGAGAAAAAAAAACAAGTGCTGAATCTAATGAGGAGCATTCTATAATATGAAAGCTTCTCATTTTCCATTAACCACATAACAATCATGATAATTAAAAGCTGCCGACCCCGTTTGCAATGAAGCTTAGATATGGGAAAGCATGAATAAAAATGAGTATAACAACCCAATTCCCGTCTCAACTAATCCAATTATTCCATCCATAACCACCAAAACAACCTTCAAAACAAATTGTAAAACAAATTCCTATTTCAAGTCACAATTTCTCTAAAATTCCACAAATCACTTGGTCCACCACATCCTTCAACAACCAAATCAGAAAGCTATATACAAAAGGGCCAAAGCATGTGTAAGTTGAGGATTCGAGAAACTTTTACCCATATTGTTAGGGCATTGCGCAAATCTTGTTATTTGTTTTACAAAAATGTAATTTCATGATTTCCACATTGGTGGTTTTAGCATTTTACTTATGCTGAAGCTTTTACACCTTAGTTGATAAAAACATGGTCATGAATTTTCTATCCTATAATGTTTGATCCAAGAATTCTACAAATCCCTTTTTCCATGCAAGATGAGGAAAAAGGGAATGGTGCGCGATCCCACTTCCCATCGTCCAAACAATCTCAAGCTTCATCGTATATCAAATATCTTATCAATCATTCCACAAGCCTATTAATATTCTATTATTTGATTAACACTTGCATTCATTGTCTAAGAACTAATCGGGCACGTTACCTAATCAGTGTTTCTAAAATAAGCTCAATGCAGTCGAACCATATCTACAATAAAAAAGAAGACATTAAATGATATTAGTTTTATAATTTAGTTGGATATGTTTGTTTGCTATTATATATGAGATGTTTTTCATAGTTGGTGATATTACTATATCCAAATTTTATAAGATTCAACTACCATTCACTACAATTAGTAAAAATTGATCAAGAATATACCATCTTTATGACATAACAACCTATTATTTATATATGATCTATCCTCTCTATAAGAAAAATTGACTAATATTTGAAATTTGACTATTGCTATATAAGACATTTTTCACCACTACTACTTTTCCAAACAAACTTTAAGAGTTATTACTATCTTTTATGATTATCAAAAGTTGATTAAAAAAATATAACCTTTATGATAACATGGTGTTATATATGATCCATCTTATATATCAACAAACTTTAATCCAATTAAATAAGATCAATTGCATGAATCAATTACCACCATGCATTATATTATTAATATTCCTTCATTAAGATTAGTTGTCAAATTTTTTAAAATACTAGTTTACTATGATAATATTAAGTTTTACGAAATTTTCAAATAACTCACCTCTACTTAAAATATAATGAAATCTAAGTTTCACAACTAATTGTAATGAATATTAGTTTTATATTTTAGTAGGATATATTTATTTCACTACTACATATAGGATATTTTTTATTGTTGCTATTACTATTTCCAAATGTTTTATAGGCTTCAACTACCATCCATTACAATTAATGAAAATTGATCAAGAAAGCATGATATTTATAATATAACAAATTATTATTCATATAGCATCTATCCTATCTACAATAAAAATAAACTAATATTTTAAATATAGCTAATATTTTAAATATAACTAATATTTTAAAGGACATATTTTGCCATTGGTAATACTATTTCCAAATGTTATTCAGAGTTCTAACAATATCATTTACGACTAGTAAAATTTGATCAAGAAAATGCGATCTTCACGAGAGTAACGTGTCATTCATAAATGATATATTTTATACATCAACAAACTTTAGTCTAACTAAGGAGAATTGATTATATGAATTCATTACCACCATAAATTCAATCTGCTAAAATCCCTTCATTAAGATCTAAGCATGTCAAATGTTTTTAGTCTTTTACTATACTAATCTTAGGTTATGAACTTTTCATTAATTCACCTCTCTATAAAGTACAATTCGATCCAAGTCTCATGACTAATTGTAATGGTTGTTAGCTTCATATTTTAGCTAAATATGTTTGCTCGCTACTACATATGGAATGCTTCTCCCCGTTGGTGTTATTATTACTCCTAAATGTTTTATAAGATTCAATTAATTCGCCTCTCTATAAAGTATAATGAAATCTAAGTCTCGTGACTAATTATAATGATTGTTAGCTTCATATTTTAGTTAAATATGTTTGCTCGCTATTACATATGGAATGTTTTTCCTCATTGGTGCTATTATTACTCCTAAATGTTTTATAGGATTCAATTACCATTCATTAAAATTAATGAAAGTCGATTAGAAAAATGTCATCCTTATAATAGCAAAGTGTTACTCTATATGATCTATCCTATATATCAATAAGCTTTAATCTAAGTATGATAAATTATATAAATTAATTACCACCATACATTTTATCAACAAAGATTCCTTCAAGATCTAAACATGTCAAATTTTATGAAATAGTCTTTTACTATAATAATCTTAAGTTTTCTTCCCTCATTGATTATGCAATTTTCAAATAACCCAGCTCTATTTGAAGTAAAATGAGATCCAAGTCTCACACCTAATTGTCATATATGTTAACTTTATATTTTAGTTGGATATATTTACTAGTTACAACCTATGAAATGTTTTTCATTGATGGTGCTACTAAAAAATATTTTATAAACTTCAACTACCATCCATTACAATTAGTGAAAGTTGATCAATAAGACAATTTTTAAGATATAATAAGTTATTATTGATATATGATCTATTTATCAATAACAAAAATGAACTAATATTTTAAATACGGCTATTATTATATAGGATATTTTTTGTCATTGATACCACTATTTCCATATCATCTTTAGAGTTCTAACACCATCCTTTATGATTAGTTGAGTTGATCAAGAAAATATGATTTTATGATAACAAGGTGCTATTCATATAAGATCTACTCTATTTATCAATAAGCTTTAATTCAACTAAGTAGAATAGATTATATTAATCTATTACCACCATACATCTTACCTACTAGGATCCCTTGAGGTCTAAGCATGTCAAGTTTTTAAGAATAGTCTTTTACTACACTAATCTTAAGTCTTCCTCCCTTATTTATAGTGAAAGTTCAAATAATTGACATGTCTTTAAAATACAAAGAGATCTAAATCTCTCGTCTAATTGTAATGGATATTAGCTTCATTTTAATTGAATATGTTTGTCACTACACATCGGATATTTTTCATCGCTGATGCTATTATTACTCCTAAATGTTTTATAAGTTTCAACTACCATCCATTATAGTTAATGAAATGATCAAGAAAACATGATATTAATGATATAGCAAGTTATTATTCATATGTGATCTATCTTAACAATAAGAAAAATGGTCTAATATTTTAAATTTGACTACCATTATATCAAACATTTTTTTTACCATTATTACTATTATTTCCAAATTATCTTTAGAGTTCAAATACCATACTTTACGATTAGTGAAAGATGATTAAGAAAATGTGATCTTTATCATAGCAAGGAGTTATTCATATATGATCTATCCTATATATCAACCAGCTTTAGTCTAAGTAACATTATATGAATCCATTACCATCATGCATTCTATTTATAAAGATTCTATCATTAAGATCTAAGCATGTCTAAGTTTTTGAAAGTCTTTTGCTTTGATAACCTTAAGCCTTCCTAGTTATTATGAACTTTTCAAATAGCTCACCTCTAATGAAAGTATAATGAGATCTAAGTCTCACATTTCATTATAATGGAAGTTAGTTTGATATTTGTGTTGAATATGTTTGTATGCTACTAGATATAGAATATTTTTCATCACTGGTGATACCACTTCCAAATGTTTTATAGACTTCAACTACAATCCAATACAATTTGTTAAAACTAATCAAGAATGCATGATCTCTATGATATTAGCAAATTACTAGCCATATATGATCCATCATATCTACAACAAAAATGCATTACTATTTTAAGTGTGGCTATTATTATAAGATAATTTTCATCCTTGGTATTGCTATTTCTAAATTATCTTTAGAGATCTAATACCATCTTTTACGATTAATGAAAACTAATCAAGAAAATGTGAATTTTATGATAGCAGGTGATACATAACCAAGTGTACATCTTGTATATTTGATCTAAACTTATGTAGTATGTTATGTAGCATACATTACCATGAAACGTACAACAAGTGAGCTTTTTGTCATAACCATGAATAGAAAGCTCATCATAAACAACATAGAGTTGAGGCCAATCTTGGGTCATGTTAAGTTTGGGGGGTTCTATAGTTTTCCATTCTTCCATTAACACAAACAATAGATTTTGAACCTACTTGCAAACCCCAAAAGGTTTAGCATTTAAGAAGATTGGTTTACCATATTGGTTAACTAATTTGAGCATTGAGAAGGAATCCAAGGGCATTTGCAAGCCCAAAGGAACCTCGGTCTAATGATTCGACCCTCCTATCTTCTATTCTCCTCTTTAAGTTTACCATTTTCACTTGCTTTCTAAACAGATGTGCCAAATTGCTAGCTTGGCATCCTTTCACTTGATCATGCTACAAACAGATAATCAAATGATGTAGAAGAACTCCACAAATGTGGACAGATGACACATTTAACTCACTATTGGTTTTATACCAAATGAACAGAAGGAGCTCAAAAAATGAGGTCAAAACAAACCTTTTTTTTATCTAAACATTCAATAGAAAAAAGATTTTAGAAGGCACTTTGGTCAGATCAGCCAATACAGTAAAATGAGCTCAGCATAGTAAATAAAGCAACTTACAAGACAAAGAAGTCGGCTGGCCAAAGAACTGCAAGAAAAAATAGAATAACATGATATGAATACACAAACTACTAATCTTTCATGTTACATAAGTACACCACGAGCCTTGATTTAGCCGAAATACGTACGTATTAGTACAGTTTCAATGAATCAAAGCAAAATTGTAAAAAAGGTGAACCCAAATGATATGTAAAGATCATAAGAGAGAAAAAGGATCAAAATGCCAAATGCCATCTCAGGAAGTAAAAAGGAAGTATTAACCTAAAAGCAAATCTAGCATCATATAATGGAGAAACAATGTCTAACTCTTGCATGCAAAATAAAAGACTGATATATGCTAGCAAGAGACTTTGCAAGAGACTTTGCAGATAAATGTAGAACCTGCAACAAAAGATAAGATTTCACTAAATTGTTGCACACACTAATTTCTTCGGCTCCTCTCGCGTTTAACTCGGATGAATTTTCTTTCAGACTTCTCACCACCTCCACTACCCAAAGAAAAGCTTCCTCCAGCTGAAAACCCTACAGTACCTGATGCCTGAAATGGAGAAGAATTGTTCTGATGGGCTCCAAAATTAAATATTTGTGCTCCAGCAGCTGAAGGAATGCTTGACATGAAAGGAGTTGAAGAAGTGGTTGTTTGGTGTATTGTCTGAGCCATGGGAGCTGCCTTGAGACCGTCATCAACGATGCTATCCTCGGTGTCCATCTGATCATTCGGATGGAATTCCGATCCAAAGCCAGTGGCAGAAGTGGGCAAGTCAAGAGACTGTGCAGGAGATGGAGAATCAGATGTGATGTTCTTTCCAGCTGACACAAAAGGGAATGATGAACCGGCTGATGATAGAAAAGGCATGCTGCTCGAAGCATTTGCCCGCATTCCGAACGAAAATGAAGTCGAAGGGAAAGCAGTATCCAATGTTGAAATGGAAGAAGATGGCTGAGCTGAACTGAAGCTGAGAGGAAAATTTGTGGTAGTTGAAGATGCCATACTCAAACTGGTAGTAGAACCGGCAGAAAAGGAAAAGCTGGAGCTTAAACCAATTGAATTGGCAACGGAAAACGCTGAGCCAAATTGAGAGCTACTAGAAGCTGATAATGAGCCATGCCCAAGCCCTGACGATGCATGTGAATCCAACGAACCCAACTGGGTTACAGAATTCTGGGGAAGACTAGAAACCATGTTTACTGTTGAAGCTGCTTGACTAGCAATGGAAGATGTAATTGTTGTAGTTGAAATTCCAGCAGTATTTTGTGAAGTTTTACTTGCAAATGGTATGCTTGAACCACCACTTACAGATGAAGCATTGAAGGAAAATAGTCTGTTCCCTGAATTTGGAAAAGAGAAGTGAAAATTTAGTTAGAAACAACACAGGTGGATCAGAACAAGAAGGCTATAGATAATTCAATTCATCAACCAACAAAAATGAGCAAAGCTACCTCCAAGAATTGGATTCAAGGAAGTTGGCAAAAAAGTAGAATTTCCATATTTGCTTGAAGAGGCACTTGAGACACCTGAAAAAATAGCTTGTTAGAAGCTTAAATTCAACATCAATATTTCCACATGTAACAGAATTACCTGATAGTTTAGCCGAGTCAAACTGGAATGACACAGAGGGAAACACAGGCATGGCTGATGTAAGTGTATTGCTTGGCCCAGTTGAAATCATACCACCTGCAAGTAACATTATCAAAAGCAAAATGAGATAAAATGAAAAGAAGGACAATGCGAAGGAGATTACACATAGAAAAAAAGCCTTGGCACGTAACGTTTACCTCCTCTTCCCAACTCTGATGACTGTGAAGTTGTGCAGCTGACAACTGCTTCTTGAATTGTCGTACTACAAAACATGCCACAAAACTGAATCATGATACTGGGTGATGAAATAGATGGTGATCGCTCCAGAGTAAAAAACCGAACAAAAAACTAATGAAGTTGGATAGTTAGCGATTATCTGTGGTTGTGAAACAACAAATCATGCCACAAACTTAATCAAGACATTAAATAATGAAGTAGAGAGTGACCCATAAAGATGGAAAACACAAAAAAACTACTGCAAATATCAACAATGCTTTGACAAAATTACATGAGGCAAACATTTCTGATGAAAGAGCTAAGCAATAAAGGAATTCTTTTCCAATGTCAGAAAAGAAAGCAAAAAAAAAAAATGGCATGGATAACCAATCAAATTGGACTCTTGCATTATGCAAATGCCTTATTGAAAACAAAGATAAAAATATGAAAGAAGAAACTTCTCTTAGAAGATTCACAAAATGGCTTCAAAATTGAAAAACCATTTTCTAGCACAATTCCTTGTCCAAAAAATGGTCCATGCATTTTGAATTTCCAGTAGAATTAAGTTTCTTACAATTTCAGGAAAGGCACTTCCAAATAATGACAAATCTATAGAAAAATTATCTATTAAAAAATTTCGAGACAGTTTCTTACAAAATGTAAAATGTGACCACATACTATAAACCCTATTGGCTTGACTATGCCCACACCCAAACTTTTGAAAGTTTTCATGCAACTCATTCATCAAATCTACTGGCATAAATGAGACTCATACAAAACCCAGAAACATATTTTTGACCTATTAAGAGTTACCCTAAAAATTACAACTTACACTAGGCAAAGTTAGGCTGGCTCTTAATATCTGTCAGAAACGAAGCCATCTTTTAAAAATGATAACCACCATAACTGAGAAATATAAGGCCGTCACAAAAGTTTCAGAAAAAAATGCACCAGGAAAGGAAGCTAAAACATCTAAATGAGAATGCTTAGTTCTAAAACAAGAGAAGATATTTAAAAAGGATGTAGTACCGCATTTAAATCTCACCTTTGCACAATTCCAGTAATTGTAGGCTTAGAAACATCTTCTACTGTGCTTTTTGAATCAACTTTGAATGCAGTAACAACATTTCCTTCCTTTGAACTAGCTCCCTTGGACAGCATGCTTAAATCATTAGGAGGCAAATGAGGCTCACAAGACAAGGTCTTCGGTGTACAACTTGCATCAAATTCAGCAAGTTTATTAGAAGAGTTCTTCACGTGAGCCTCACCACGTATAAGTGAAATAGGAACACTTTCTGAAGAATATGTCAGAGACTCTTCCCTTGGTGGCTCTGATTTGAGAGTAAAAATAGCATGCTCTCCTACTTTGTGTTCAACTTTATCACTTTCAGCACTCTACAAATAATAGGCATTACGTAAGGTTTATTTAACCCCCAAAGGATGGTGAAACTACAACCAGCATAATTTAATTGGGTGGAATTCAAGGCCATTGGGTCCAAAAAAAGGCTGTAAAAAATTCAACTCTAGCTAAAATTGCTACTGACCTGTGAAGTGGATTCCTTTTGTGTAGAAAACCCCCCAATAACGTTACTGTTTGAACCCATGATGCGCACACAATGTTCAGCACCTGATGCAGATGTAACAGCACCATCTAAAGACGATGGAGCTTTTTCTTTTGAATACTTAGGATTATGTGAGTCTTCCCCTACCTTTTTAACTTCAATAGGAGAACTAGAACTTCTGATTTGTTTTACAGGATTATTATTGATGTTCCCCAAAATGCCATTGCCTGGATCCTTTAAACGTTTATGACCATCATTTCCACTGACTGTCAATGCCTCTCCCAAAGAAGCATTAATAGGTGATTTAGATGACGATGCATCTCCAACAATTGCTTTCTTTTCAGATGATTTATTGATTGGAGAAGGAACCAATTTATCAAGCTGATGCAATATTTTCCTGGCCATCTCACTAGACCGGGGAGGAACAGCAATAGCACTTGCTAAGGGTATTCTACCTACATCTGTGAAACCCTCTAAATCGGCAGAATACTTTCTGCCAAAATCTGATGACGAGGTGCCTGCACAGGTCGGCAAATGAACATCCTTCAAAGAAGACTTCTGGCGAACTCTCCTTGCATGACTGAAAAGCCCTTCATCCCTATCCAAGCTACTGCGTTTTTGTGCCTGCTCATTGACATTTATAATAGCATTATATTTGAGATAACAAAAACAGTTATCTTATCAAGAAAAGGAAGAAAGATTATGTGCAAAAGTGGATCCAGGAAAGAAAACAATAAAGTACAACATTACAGAGAAAAACACAAAAGAAATTCCTACTTGGCGATAACCAGAATTAATAGCATTTGATAGAGGAGTTGCTTCAAATGATCTTGTTGGACCGTTATAGCTACTCTCCTTGTAAGGACTATACCCCTGGAATTGAAATAATTTATATCAAATGATGGAGGATATACAATGGTTACTCATAAAAGATGCTTTTTTAACCTTTTAAAGTAAGCCATCAACTCCAAAAACAAAAAACACACTCCTTGTGATGAGTTACCATTTGGGATCTACAGTAGGGAAGGCGTGACATTTTGTATAATGCTGATCTACCATGCAATTTTGGAGTCTTATAGTAATTCTCAGTATCTGAACAAATATCATAAAATCATGAAGTATGTTTGATAAGTTACAGTGAATTGGCAGCTTATTTAAAAATCATATATTGAATGAGAAACCTTTACCTCCATAAATCATTTGACTGCTCAAACTAAGAGTGGAAGGAACCTCCATTAAATTCTTAGATCCCATGTAAGCTTTGGAAACTTCAATTGGTGAGATGGCATCACCCTCTGGAATCTAAGGAACAACACAAGAACAAGCAAGGAAAGAAAAAGGCACAAGAAATTAGTTCAAGAAACAATAAAAAAATGTATAGCCTATTAAGCATATCTATCTTTTCAAGCATAACCAAAAAAATGAACAAAAATACAGATTTCGTGCACATCCTTCATCATCACATAAAAATCCAATAAATAGTTAAGCTAATAAACTCTTCGGTCCACAAAAATAAGATGCCAACAGGTTGGGCATTTTCTTATTCCCGTCGCAATCCAAGACCCATCAAATGCAAGAGGAAGTTACTAACCTTATTCCAAGTAAACGTCCAGAAATTTCAATGAAGAAATGTAAGCTTTGTCAATTTAAAGTCGCATTATGTTATTTTAAAAAAGTTTTAAGTCACAAAACCATAGATTACCCTCAGTGTTGATTTGACTACCACCACGATACCAAAGAAAGAGTTAAAACGTTTTGTACAAACATAGACAAGAGCTCCATAAATAACCAACAATAGATACATGATCCATGTGACCTACACTAGTAAAACACCAAAATTCACCAGACAGCTTGCAGCAACTATCATACCCATGAAGCAGTTGATGAGATGTTCATGCAGTACAGAGATTTCTGTTGCACAAGGCAAGGTTGCAGTGTGCTAGGGTTTGAAAATCAAAGATAAACAAAACATTACCAAATGCAGATTTAAAAAAAGAACAAAAAAAGGCATTAAATTAAGAAAAAAACAATAAGGAGATGAAAAGGTGGAGAAATTGAGAGAATTGATGCTTGAACAAAAGGACCAGAGACTTTAGCATAAATTATTGACAAACATCACATCAATTAAAATGAAACAAATAATAAGTTTACCGCAGCTGGAGAAAGTTTACAACCATTTTTTTACCAATTGCACGATATGAACTGGTGATTTGAACAACACAGTGCAAAAGAAAGTGCAATGAAGTTGCTGAGTCTCAAGGTACAAGTCTTACGCTAGGTTGCATTCAAATAATTCAAAGGAATAAAAGTACGCTGACATTGTATTCAACAATCAAATGCATTAAAACTAGAATCAATCCAAACAACCATATTTAAATCAAGCAACATTTTTTTAGTTAAACTCGCTAGATTAATTACACTACCAAAGAATTAACAAACTAGCTATCATTAGTCTCTAACCATTTCAGTAGACCACAATATTTATTTTATTAAAAAGAAATTGAAAAAGTTAGAAAATAAGTCTCCTCCACAGAACAACAAGGGGAAAAAGTTGCAAACAGAATAAAAGCAACTTTATGCCATTCTTATAGAAGTTTTGAAAAAAATTGAAGAGCAGACATTTTGCCTTGTTGTTTTTTATTATTATGAAGACAAACAAAAAAATACATAAGAAGACAAGTCATATTTTGAAACTCCAAAAGGATAATCAGAATAAATTTGATTTTACGTCAACTATTTAAATAATATATTTGTTAATTAAAAAGTTTATGGCAATGAAAGAACTTTACCTCATTCTTATTGATCTAGAAAAGGATAATGAGATGGTAATATGAGAAATACTTCGAATAAAATTAAGAAAAGAGTTATCATTTCTTATATTAAAATCATAAATGACATGTGTATACACTACAAAAGGATGAAAGAGTTTCATATTACAATAGAACTTCATCAAGATCCTCTTTAAGCCCTTATATTTTTGCGTTATTATGAGTACTTCAACTAATCAAATACAAGATAATATGCACAATTGTATACTTTTCGCTGATGATAATATACTTCAAATAAAATTAGGTTTAAAAAAAAAGTAAAGCACGAGTTTGTAGTTCAGGGTTTTCAGCATTATAAATCTAAAACCAAGTGATAAAATACAAGCTTAGTGAAAATGAGTAGAAATAATGTAGATGTTATAATTAAAGGTCATAAAATATTAAAGAATAAAAAATTTCATTATATTAGTATATACACTAAAATGACAATCAAATTGATAAAGATGTTGTAAGGTAAAATATGCTAGACAAAAATGGAACATTGTTTATGATGTGTTAGGTAATCAAAACATCACTTAAGATTAAAGGTTTATTTTAAAAGACTATAATGAGACTGATAATATTATATAATATAGAATATAACATGTGAAGTCCACATAAACCAATAAAATGAATATTATAAAATGAAAATAAGATTAGCTTAAGGAGAGTCGACTTAGATGGTTTGAGCATATCAAACAAAGCTCAATAAATGCCTTGTGAAGAGATATGAGCTGTTGAAATTTTTACCATGAGAAAGAAAAGAGAGAATAAAAAGGAATAGCAAAGCAACTTTTAGAAAATATTTAACTTAATTTGCTTGGATATAAACGAAAATTGCTAATAAATAAAGTGCAATGACAAAGGACTCATGTAACCAATCCCATCTAGTCTGTTCAACACTTATGATTGTTATGTATCAGTTGTTTTCAATTGTATCCATGGTAATTTCATAAAAGAAAAACAATCGTTACTATGATTTCTATAGAATACCATGAAAATAAATGAATGAGAAAAACAATATTACAACACCAGTCCAACTTTGGCTTATACAATTTGACATCTATCAATTAAGCATTGATATTTCTGGCTATTTTTAATTAGCTAGCGTTTTTAGCAAATTTGTTCACATGCAAAGAAGTCTTAGTTAATGAATATAGTTTGACTACATGACCACCAAGCTTTTACAAAAAGTTATGGCATGGAAGAATCGTTCATAATTCCAGTTGTAATGCTTTAAGGGACAGGTATCAAATCTAACTCTAGATCATTACTTAATTCACTCTCTTTCTTTCCTTTTTCCTACCATTTCAGCATCAAATTCCACCTTAGCCTTACTCAAATGGAAGCAATTCTGCTAAGGAATTTATCATTATCTCTTAATGAAGAACAAAAGTATATTAAACTCACTTGCAACAATATAACAAAGGTATAAACTACTGTAACACCTGCAATGACTAAAAAAATGGTAGAAGCCATGCCCAAGTAAGAAATACCTAGAACTTTGTGATCTTCAAAATAGTTTTAAGCACTTAAGAGAGTAGAAAATAATTAATAATTGCATAGAATTACCATGATTGCAGCTTGGAAAAGGCTAAACCAAAAAAAACAAAGGGAACCAAGCACAAACATTAATTTACTTACGGTGACATTTACTCCAGAATTGATATCTCCACCTAATCTAACCATCTTTAACCTGGAACCTTCCAATTCTGTAGCATTTGTGTTAACTGCTTCATTGTGATTCCCTGCTGGTTGTGACGAGGTTGGATCTATATTTGACTCCTCATTAACCTTACCCTTATTCTTGTTGTCAGCTGATGGTAAAGTACTCGATTCAACTGTTCTTGCGTGCAGTAACTCTGTTAAGCGCTCAGTTTCAGACCTGTTAAACAATTGCAACATTGTGAGATAAAAAGAAGAAAAGGAAAACAAGGAGAACAGGGAAACAAAGAGCTAGAACAAGAAACTCTCAATCTTTCATGCTCCTGCTACAATTGAACGATCTTCTTCGGAAGGGAAGTGGTTTGAAAAGGAAGCAAGGGGCATTTCTATGCACAGGATAAGGTAAGCTATTTAATAAAATATACATGAAAGGCCATAAATTAAAAAGATAAAGGAGGATTTTCTGAAAAGGGTGAACAATCAAGGAAACAGTAGCCAAGGGGCATCATCAAAGCAATAACCACTGTATTGTCAAAAAAAAGGAATAATCCAAAAATTAGTTTTCAGATAGAAATAATGCAAGCAAGCAAAGTAAAACATAACAAGCACATGGCATTTTAAGATTGTAAATACCGCCCATTTATAAAAGCATTTGATTGAAAATCATGGACAACTATCTGTAGGAAAACCACTTTCCTTGTGAACATCTTCTGCTTGACTAGACGTTCAAGTTCGTATAAGCCATCAACATTAAGCTTTGTTTCTTGCTCCGGCCTTTCATTTCCACCAATGTTTAATTGATCTCTGGTATCAATTGCATTCACATTATTCTCCTTTACTTCAGATGTCAATTCCTGTAATTTATTCAGCAAACAAAGGAACCAGACTACTTGATAAGTAGCAAAAGATGACCTTAAAAAAGAGAGTCAATTTCAATCTTCACATAAGAATGAGGCAACAGCAAGACAGCACCTCATGGGCCACAATCTTAAAATTCTTGAGAAGGTAAGAGGCTTGCAGCAATTTCATTTACCCAACCAAAAAGAAGTATATTGGAAATTAAAACATAATTTAGCAGTTAAAAATAGCCAAGCAGTGAGCTTAAAGGAAGTTAAAAGATAAAAGTAAGCAAGCATTAACTAATAATTACCAATGGAACATATGTTTAAGAAAAAACATTCATTATGCATGCCTTCTATGTATAGCTTGACCACTGCAAGAAATTGAAGGACCCATAAATAGTACAAGACATGAGCATCAGATTAAAATAAGAAAATCAGAGATAATTCACTGAGACAGAAATCAAGGACGAAATGTTTAAGTTCATGATAATTAGTAAAAAGAATTAAAGAAACAAGTTAACCATAACAAGTGTTATAGCAAACCCCCTAGATGCTAAGGTGAAGGTTATAACCCAGCAGTTTCCCTGGAATTCCAAATCAAGGACAATGGCTTTGATCTCAGGATTTCATTTCATTGATGAAGAGACTGTATAAATGAAGAGAACGGATTTTAGGGTTATAAGTCTCAAAAAAGACAGAGTATTAATGCAGATTTTGGGTTCTTTAAGTTTCTATATTTTTACTTTACTATGTAGGGCTTACTTAGGCTACAAATTTTCACTTAAGCAAAGAAGTTTATCTTAATTGAAGATTTTCTACCTT
Organism: Vanilla planifolia; assembly: GCA_023846275.1. Lineage (NCBI taxonomy): Eukaryota > Viridiplantae > Streptophyta > Magnoliopsida > Asparagales > Orchidaceae > Vanilla > Vanilla planifolia. The sequence continues at coordinate 7,021,397 of CM043872.1, read as the reverse complement.
CACAATAAACAATAAACAAAAGAATTCTAGATAAATTAGCTTCCCTTCTTATTCTCCTCAGTAACACTAAATTTTACAGTTCCCACACCTTCATAGTCTTTGAGTCAGTATGAGCCATTATTCTAAAGGTGCAGCAGCACCTTATGAAAGCTATCATCCTTTGATGACCACGAGCACAAGCTAGTTTTCCAATACAAAAGGTCAGGATATTGTAGAATGGTCAGCCAAATTTTCATAGACATTAAGACAAGCCGATCATTAAAAAGAAAGCATCCCAAAAACAAAATTCAGGGGATGCAACTAAAACAAAAGTCAGAATATCATTTTTCAACCTCGAGTAAATTAGGATAAAAAATGAAATATGTGAGCAATTAATTAATCTCTCCTCAAGCAGCATTGACAAAAGACTCAGTACATTTTGTTTGAATTTAAAAAATATCAGCAAGAAAATACGAACCACTTTCGGAACTTCATCAGTTGCATTAAGACTCTGCCCTGCACATAGATGGCTTAAGTTAAATACAACAAAATTAAAAATCCTGTTTTGATAGCTATAATGCAACGAAAGGAAAAAAACCCAAGAACTATCATGATATTAAATCAGCAGTAAATAAACATGGTAATAAAAAAGATCACACCAAATAAACCTGAATGTATAGCATTGCCAAACGTTTGGCATAAGGCTCAAATCAATCTTACAATCATTCAAGAAAAGTACAAATCCTTGTTTTAAAAAATTAAACAAGTTGGCCTTTTTAAGAAGCAAGCTTTAATGCCTGACTAGCATCAATTCTCAAATATTAACAAACTGACCAATCTTGAAACCTCTATGTCAAACTGTGAAGGAAAGGGAATGTTTGAAAATAGAACTCAGGGACAAAATGGTCCCTACATATAAAAATAGTTCATGTACCTCACAATGGAACATCCAATATTAAAACATATGAAGGGATAGAAAAAACAACATTCCTAAAAATAACAAAAAAAAAATCCAGACATTAGTTATTGACAACATAGTACCATTATATGTATTAATATTATCATTGACTTCACTTTCAGCATATCATGAATGTTAATGCACTGGGAGATGAAGAGCCAACAAGGAATGCAGGTGGGGCAATCACCCGCTAAATTTTGTGTGTTTTATTTTAGAGTAATTCTTTAATATTCATGCATTTTTTCCTTCCCATTTCATAGTCTTTTTTGTCAAAAATGGTGTCATTTTCAGTACATGGAAGAGATAACTTGAAGATGCAAATATTCCCAAGACAATCATAATCATTAATCACGTACTCCACAGAATTCTATCACATGAAGGTCAAGGGCCAAAAGACCTTTTGTTTCTAAAACATGATGTCATTTTCATGCATGTTGCACACGCAAGAAATGTAGATGAAAATGCACAAAATCCTAGAGCAATCCCAATCAGTGATTGCTTAATCTGCTCAAAGCACAAGACTCAATGGAGAATAAGCACCTAAAGACCATGAGATCATTGTACATTCTCGGTAGGTTATTGCTGACAAGACTCAAAAAAACCCTATAGATATCAACATACACTCCCAGCCTCCTCATAGCATGTGAGTTTGTCAACCTTTTTCACTAGCATAACAATGGTAAAAAGGCAACTTCAATGGTTATAATGATATGTCTAATGCCATGCCAGATGGAAACTAACATTAGCATTCTTTCCAGCACCCTCACCTACAAAAAGAAGGTACAAGAAAATTGTGCCAAAGATCTAGATCATTTGTAAAAGAACCATGTTGAATCTAGTAATTGTCTTGAAATTCTGATTATTGTACTTCCATTTCTCAATGAATTCAGTTCATACTCTCACCTGTTCCTATAATTGGGGATGTTTGTTCTACTCTCTGTAATACTTACTTTACTTTGAAGGAAGACGCATAGTACATTTGCATTACGTAAATGGAAAACCTTATTCCAAATTTTATAACATCATTAATATTTAGATCAACTGCATAAGCCAGTTGAAAATGAACTACCAATGCAAATTGGTTGATCTCCAATCCAAGTTTAAAAGCATAGGCTATGTTACCATTTATCAGAAATGAGGTTTTCTCATAGCTTGTGATATGTCGCATTTACTTTGAAGAAACGTGGTTAACGGGTAGGAAGATCAGTATGAAACCACCTTTATAATGCTGATAAGAAAAATGCTAGTAAGGGCTACTTTAAATCAATGACAACTCAAAAGCCTTAAGCTATAAGAACAAAAATAAAAAAGATTAAGAAGCTCAATATGTGAAACTGGCAGGAGCTGGCTACTGAGAAGATCCAGGCAATTAGACGAAGAAGTACAAGAGAATGAAAGGAGAAGAGGACTCTTCTAACTCTAGATCCAAGCAGTCCAATATTCGAAACACTAAATAGGAGACAACTTCATGTAACAGCAATAATTGGCCAATGAGGAATGCAAAACAGTTAAATTACTTTCCTCAACAAAAGGTACTGGACTGCAGAAATTACTCAGAACTAAAGCAGATGAAACAACAATGGAGATCTCATTAGCAAATCTTTTGGTGATCCAACCCTAAAACACCGTCGGAAACCAAAAGGCGCACAAGAAAGCACCTTACGGCACAGAAAATTTGAAACCCTAATCTCGAAAAAAAAAAGGCTAGCTTTCGAATATGAAATAAGGGAAGAAACGGGCCAGATAGCAGACCAGGAGGTTCAGGCGGCCCGGTGAGGCGCTTCTGGAAGACAGAAGAGAAAAGACGCAAGGCGCCCCTGGCGATGAGCCTAGACGCGGGATCAACTAGCTTCGACAACCACCCCCTGCCTCCCGTCTCCGCTGCCGGGAGCGCTCCCCGGATACCACGAGCAGCCTCTGGCGGCCGGTCGTACGGAGTGGACGGAGCCCCTCGCAGCGGCCGTTTCCGCAACTTGCCACCGGTGCCGCCCACCCGTTCGGCCGTTGCCATTGTCGAAGCCGACGAGGTATAGGCACGTAATGGGGAAGAAGAAGATGGACTGCGCGGGAGAGAATTTTGGTAATCCGCAACAGAAGAATCAAAAAGGAGGGGCTTTGGGCTCCGAAGAAGGTAACCCAAGACAGAGGAAGCGCCAAGGTTAGCACCGAGGGCTTGAAAACGACTGCAGCGCCGCCACAATACCTCCGTTTGACTACCCAAAAACAAAAAGAGTCAATTTTGCTGGAGGAATGGGGCCTGTCAAGCAATGGAGCAAATCCAAGGCCAAGCCCAGCTTGAAATGGGAGCTTGTTTTCTCCAAGTAATAAAGGGTATTTAAAGGCCTTTGTTTTCTTTGTTCTTTCCCTTCTTTAGCTTAACACTTGGATGGATGCCCTTGTCATTAACAAACAAGGACTTACTTGGACCTATCATTAACAATAGTTGTAATTATTTTCATTAATATACTTGTAGTTATTTTCATATATTAATCATTATCATTAGAAATGTGTGTAACACTCATTTCTAATAATATTTTGTATATATTTTTTAAAATATTCTTAATAAACATAATTTTATCATAAAATGATTATAAATTTGGTCAAAGCACACAAATGGTAAAAAAATTAAGAAAAACAAGTTTTGAATTCTATTTTCTATCTAAAATTCTAGAAATTAAACAACCAATTAGATGATCAAATCTTTCAATTGGATTACAATAGATAAAATTTAAAAGTCAATAGATCAATGAGATATTCAAGTTGTTTATTAAATAATAACTTCGATCTTTTTATGAAAAAAAATAATTGATCAAATGGAATTCTCAAAGCATGGTGAGACTTGTAACCATGCTTGCAATCTGGCTTGAATGTTCGTAGTGATCATAAAACCAAACTATGGTTTAGCATGATGGTGTAACATGGACAATATCATAGGATCAATGTGTTGGAAGAAAGAAAAATTAAAGATAATTTTTTTGGGTAAGATAGATTGCATCAAAATGATGATTACAAATATTTTTTTTTAAATTAAACAAAAAAATGTGAGAGCATATATAACATATTAAATAAATTTAGAAAATATTCAAGAGCCCAATTTCAACATAGATCATGAATCATATAAATAAGACTCCTAAAAGATCAAAATAAGAGCTTTATTGAGTTTGTTAATGTTATTGAACTGTATTATGTTATAATGATTCATTTATGAGATTTTATATAAATCTTGATGATAATTTTATTAATTTTTATAGTGATGATTATTTTTTTTTTTTGAGAAGGATATAATATTATTATATCAGAAAAGCCCCAGTACAAAAGCACCCATACGATCCTCAAGGGGGATCGAAGGTGAAGTCAGACAACATAAGCTTCAGCAAAGGTTTAGGGATAGGATCCCCCAGGACCCAAATGAACTCCCTGCGACAAGCCTCCCTTGCGATCCAGTCAGCCGGCGCATTCCCATCGCGGTGAACCTGGGTGAACCGGAGAGCCTCCAGACCACTGGCATACTGGAACGCCCGAGCAAAAACCCCCGTCACAGGGGGATGGGCAATCATGTCGCGCACCTCCTGAAGAGCCAATATCGAGTCAGACTGGATCTCCACAGCCCTGTACTGGGGAATGATTTCCCGCATCAGGTCAAGAGCCAAAAGAATAGCATGGGTCTCCATCATGTCCACAGACCTCCGCTTGCCAGCAGCCAGAAGAGGGTTGCTCATACAGTCCCTCACAATCATGCCCAAACCAGCCACAGAGTCACCAACCGTCGCATCGCAATTCACCAATATCCAACCTGTGGGGGGAGGAATCCAAAAGCTCGCAACTAGCAAGTCCGAGGACCTGCGCAGATTCCCGCTGGACAGAGAGGACGGAGAAGAGTGTCGGTTGAAACTCAGGTGAGCCTCGAGCAGGATGGTGCGGATGAAAGAGGCCGGGCGACCGGCCAAGTTGTTGTGTTTGGCGAAATTTCTATTGAGCCAGATGTAATACATCGTCGTAGCAAGGATCGCTGCCACCCACGTCTCATTCCCCTGGCGTGCCCCCGGCGAGCCGATAAATCGGAAAAGCTGGTCGGTGAATTGGAGAGCGGCCCCCGTTGACTGAGGGAGCCCGGTCAACGCCCCGCGGATGGAGCAGTCCGCCCAAATTAGTTGGGCCCGCGGGCAACCCCAGGCCATATGTTGCAGCGTCTCTTCCCCCCCGTTGCACAGCCCGCAGGCGGGATCATGGCTGATCCCGCGGCGAACCAGCCAGTCCGCCGTCGGCAAACAATCCCCGGCAGCCCGCCACATGAACAGGCGTACCCGCGGCGCCACCCTCAGCTTCCAAATTCCACGCATAACCTCCAGAGGCCGTCTCCCCTCGCGTCCGCCGCCTCTCCGAACACTGCATACCACGCTCGAGTAGATCCGACCACCATCCGCGCGGGCCTTTTCGGTGTGCACCTGGCAGAGAACATCCTGAGCCGAGTGCGTCGCACGCGGAAGATGCAGGATGCGGTTAATGAGCTCCTGGCTGGTCCACGTGCGAAGGAGCTCCAGGTCCCAGTTGCCTGCCGCCGAAATGCACTCGGCGACGCTGGTAGGCCACGAGGAGTTGACGTTGATGAAAGTCGGCCAGCCGCACAGGGGGAGCCCAAGCCAGTTATCCTCCAGGAACCGTACCGCCCTCCCGTCCCCGATCCGCCATACAAACACAGATAAGGCCTCCGGCATCGCCCTCATCACCATCTTGCACACCGGGGAAGCGCTGCGGGGGTTACGCATGAGGGGATCATCCAGGCAGTACTTCCTCCTCATCACCTCAACCCAAAAGAGTGGAGTCCCGGCCAAGAATCCGTCTGCACCCATCCATATAAAGAACACGGTGCCAGACACGGAGGTCCCGAAGGCCGAGCCCACCCGCATCTTTAGGCAGCGTAATACATTCCCAGGCCGCGTAGTGTATCGCCTTGCTATCGTCTTTCCCTCCCCATATGAATGTCCTGATCCGCTTCTCCATGGCCTCGATGACGCCCGCCGGCACCGCACAGTGGCGGAGCACGTGGCCGGGGATGGCACACAAAACCGAAGAGGCCAGAACCACTCTACCCGCGAGCGATAGAGGCCTGACCCTCCAGCTCGTCAACCAAGCATCCAGCCTCTGAAACAAAAAGCTGAGATCAGCCGCGGACAGTCTCTGCGCCGTGATGGGAATACCCAGATAAGAGAACTCCCGGCCCTGCTTGATTCGCAGCTTGTTCGTGATCACCCGCGCCTTCGTCCTACTAAGCCTGGGGTTAAAGACGACCCTGGACTTTGCCAAGTTGACGCACAGCCCAGCAGCCCCCTTGAAAGCATGCAGAACGCTACGGATGGCCCTCGCAGCCTCGCGAGTAGCAGGGGCATACAAGAGGACATCGTCAGCGAACAGAAGATGCGAGATAGACGGCGCGTGCCTCCCCGGCCGGAACCCCAGCAGCTGCCGATCCTCATATCTTTTAATCATGCCGACAGGAGCTCGGTGGCCATAACATAGAGATAGGGCGACAGAGGGCAACCCTGCCTGAGCCCCCGTTCCGCAACCACCCACGGGAGGCGAGAGCCGTTGACGAGGACGCCATATCTAGGGTGACAAATGCAGGCCTTCACCCATTCGCACCAAATGGGGGGAAACCCCAACACCAGCAGCATGTCAAGGATGAATTCCCACCGAACCCGATCGTACGCCTGCTCCATATCCAGCTTCACGGCCATAAGGCCAGTGGCCGCCGTGCAGGAGCGCATCTTTGCCGTCATCTCCTGCGCAATATAGATGTTGTCGGATATGCTGCGTCCGGGAATGAACGCGGCCTGCTCACGGGAGATGAGACCAGGCATCACCGGCTTCATTCTGTCCACCAGAACCCTCGCCACCGCTTTGTATACCGTGTTGCACAGGCTGATAGGTCGGTAATGTTCCGGCCTGCAAGCCCCCGGCTTCTTAGGAATTAAAACCACGAGAGTATCCTTCCAGCCCTCCGGCAGCTTCCGCTCCTCAAAAAACGCCATAACAGCATTAATCACATCGGCCCCAGCGATCTTCCAGTATCCATGAATGAACTCCACCGTGATCCCGTCACTTCCCGGGGCACGGTTGCGTTTGATGCTCCTCAAAGCCCCCACCACCTCATCTACCTTGACGTTCCTCCCCAAGGCATTCGCCTCCGCCAGGCTCACCCTTCTCTGCAACGGGGTTACCATCGGCAGAACCCCTTGATCACCACACCTCCACTTGCGATCGAAGAACTCCAAGAGGGCCATCCCAATGCCATCAGGAGAGACCACCTCCGTTCCGTCATCCCCTTTGAGCATAGAAATCCGGTTAGACCTGGCACGCGACGAGGCCATGTTATGAAAAAACTTCGAGTTGCCGTCCCCGACATGCGCCCAATGAGCCTTGGCCCGCTGCCACCACCACCGCTCCTCTAGCGCGCCGCCCCGGTGGAAAGCGGTGATCAAGTCCCCAAGACGATCGTGCTCCTCCGCCGAGAGGTCCCCCCTGGATTCCCTATCTTGCAACTCCTCGATAGCCCGCAGCAGCTCTCTGTTCCGGTCCCCCAAGTTGCCCACCTCAACCCGACTCCAACGCTGTAAGGCCTTCAGGGAACATCTGAACTTCGTCGTGACCATCTCCATAGGGTTGCCACAGGCCCACCTCTTCCACGCCTTAAGCACGACACCATGGGACTGAGGGTAACTGAGCCACGCACTCTCGAACATGCTTCTGCAGGACTTCGGCCGCAAGCCCGTATCACCCAGACAGAGCAGCACCGGGCAGTGATCAGACCCAAGGCGACTGAGGTGCTGCACCGAGCAATCCGGAAACCCATTCAAGCCCGCCGGGTTAATCAGCACTCGGTCAAGCCTTTCCCATATGCGCGCTCCCCCCTTCTTCCCATTACACCAAGTGAAACGGTTGCCGATGAACCCCAGATCCTCCAGTTGAGTGTCCTGCATGAAGTCAGCGAATCCCTGCTGGTCACGACCATACACGAAGGGCCTCCCGCCCCTCTTCTCCGCCTGAGCCATGACCAGATTCAAATCCCCCGCCACCAGGAGGGGGTAGTCGCCACCGTGAGATGAGCGGATGACCTCCCAAATGTCCTGTTTCCGCTGGTAGTCCCTAGGCCCATACACAAAGAAACAGTCAATCGAGCAGCTTGGCCTAGGAAATATCGAGCAAGCCACCAGGTGAGGGGACGCCGCCATAATCGAAATTTGGATCCCTACCCTCCACAACAGAATGATGCCCGCCGATAGACCCATCGAGGGTTGGGCAGCAAAAGTCCATTCCCTCCCCAGCAGCCAGTCCGCATCACTCCGGCCGAACGACTGCACCTTGGTCTCCATCAGCACCACCAGGTCCACCATCTTCTCACGCACCAAACGCTTCAAGTAGCTCCGTGAGCTGCCCTTCTTGACTCCCCGAATATTCCAGATGATAATCCGCATGAAATAAACCTCCGTACCGTGCTTCCATGCACCCATGCACCTCCGAGTTCCAGCGCTCAGCCCCGACCCGCTGAGCCGCCGCTGTGCCCCACGAAGCACAGCCCAAGGGGGTGCCCGATCACGTATTGGCCCCCGCATGACTAGGCCTACTCTCTCCCTCCAGCTCCTTCCCCCTCTTAGGTGGAATGACTCTGCTCCCGACATTCCCCGTCGACCTGCCCGTTGGCATTACTCCCACCGAAATGCGCTTCGAGCCCCACCTTCTTTGACTTGTGCTTCCCCCCGGCTGCGGTGCCCAGCGAACTCTGCTTCTGCCCCGCGCTCTGGACATGGTGTCCGTGCCCCTGACCCTGCTGACGCCCCGGGCCATGCTACCAAAGCCAGTACCCGGATCCCGAACTCGCCCACCAGCAAGGGCAAACTGGCCTGACCTCTTGCGCTGCACTAACGTCCATGGCCCCAAGCCCTATTCCTCTATTCGAGAATCCCTTGCCATCCCAGCACCCCCGTCCGTCACTTTAGGTTCCTCCACTGCCATAGGCCCACTCCCTTCCTGCCCCTCCCCCATCTCCTCTAACATCCCCACAATCCTTTCCCCCACCTGTAGGGACCCCCCACGACACTCAGGCACCGTCACCCCTTCGTGGCATTGACTCTCCAGGTGGCCCACAAGACCACACCAGAAGCATATCCTTTGCAGCCCCTCATACGCGAAGCTTTGGTATACCCTGCCAAAATCCCCATTCAGCCACACTCCCAGCTTAAGCCGCTTCGAAAGGTCGACGCGTACACAGACACGCGCGAACGACGACCGCTCCATGCCGGCGGTCCAGCCATCCAGAAGAAACGGGTCTCCGATAGCCTTGGCGATGCGAATGATGTTGTCAACATCCCAGTAGACTAGGGGAAGGCTCGGTAGCCTGACCCAAATTGGTGCCCTCATCACCGATGCCGACCTGGGGCTGAACTCAGGTGTCCAGTGGTCCAATCCCAAAGCTTGTCCGGCGACCTGCCACGGGCCGCCTAGCCAAACCGCGTTACGATCCTGCTAGGACACAAAATGCAGACAGAAACAGTTGGAGGAAAGATCGAAGACTTTGAACTCCTTGTAGTGTCCCCACCGCTTGAGCAGTACCCTCGCTATGACGTGAAATGGAAGCATGGGTCCATAGATACGACCAACTAAATCAAATTGATGGAAGACAATCCGCCTCCTACAAGCATCCTGAGCCATCAGAACATCGCCTCCCTCCACGTAATCTGGGATCTCCGCCGCCCTAGCATTGACGTCGATATCCGCTGGCCTAAGATGCGACACCACCCCGCTATTGAAGCCCGTAGGCGTATTCGTTGTGAGAACATCCTTAAAGCTCCCCAATTTGACTCCATTGGCATTTACTTCCACTGCCCCCGGGATCCCATCGCTTGGAAGAGCCTCCTTCCCTTTCCTCTTCGTCTCCAGAGACTTTCTCTCCCCTTCGTCTTCCATGACAATTCCTGATGTATCCCCAGCCTCCAATGGCCCCTCCACATCCCCCTGCTCCTTTTCCGCACAACCTTCAAAGCCCTTGTCCTCCGCAACGTTAGACTCAGCAAGTCCCTGGGCCGCGCCACCGACCTCCCTAGAACCGCCCTTCACCCGTGCCGCGACTCCCTCCCGAATGGGAGACGAGCTCCCAGAATTCTGTGGTCGCCTGCTGCTCCGCCTGACGTGACTCCCCGCCATTTTTGTCAATCTAGGGCTGCAGGACCTCCCCCCCAAAGGTCGGGGATGAAATGGTCCCGTGCCCCGCGGGTAGAAGATCCAATTAGTCCGGAACCAGCACCCCGCGCCAACCGGATACTGTTCAAATTCAAATCTTTGATTTTACGAATATTCAAATAATAATCGGGCCCACCACCTGAACGGTCGCCACGTGCAGGAATCACGCGTTGACCAGATCACGGACCACCGGCGCCGCCGACGAACACCGTCCCAGTCGTCACCAAGCCTTCAACCTCCCCTTCCTTCGCCGTAAACCGTTGGAAGCTGGCAACAGCACGCTGTCCACCACCGCCAATCCGCCTTGTCGAGCCTTCCGATTGCAACGCCCCTCCCAACTGACTGTTGCTAACGCAGGCCCCCAAACCGCCACACCCGTACTCCCGGCACCAGCCCCGGAGGCAAGCACCCGGATGTGGCCCGACCACCACACCCGGCGCTCCTCACGTCGCAAGCCCCAGACGCTTCGCTCCTTCGCTCCTTCGCTTCGCTCCTTCGTTAAAAGATTATAGTGATGATTATTTAACACTCATTATCTATTAAGTGTTTATTCTTACATTCTATATAAACATTTGTAATAAATGATAAGAATAGTGTTTTTTTTGTTTTGTTATCATTTAAAATTAAAAAGACTTTGAGGTGTATATATGCACAATATTCTTTTTAGAAAGATGGAGATTAGTTTTCATTTATTTTGAGTTATAATATAAAATTGTTCTCATCTTTTAGGATCATTGTACTCCTCTTTACCAATTATCATAATTGAATCATGTACATAATATCTCTAATTAAGAAAAATTATTATTACTTTAGTATTTATTTATATTTTTTAAAAATTATTTAGATTTAAATAAAATTTACAAACTTATTTATTGCTCAAAAAAGATATTATAACTCTTATTTGATATAGATTAATTTCAAATATTGAAGTATGAAAATTTAGAAATCTATTGGTAATAATTTTATAAAAATCAAATATTGTTAGAAGACTAGACTTAATGGAAAATAATATTAATATTTAAACATTAATAAGAAAAAAAATTTAAAATACCAATCTACAATAAAACCAAATTATCAATAACTTATAAGGCTTACGGCATAGCCTATATAAAAATTATTAACAATATTTTTGTAATCATTTGTATAAAAAATGTAAAAAAATATTTAAATCTACTAAGGTTTTGAGTTACATCTTTTCTTTTACTTAATACATCATTTTCCCAAACCTATATGTGTTGTGGTTATAATATTATATCATTCCAATATAGGGATAAAAAAATTTAATAAATAAAATATTGAAATAAATAATATTAGAAATTATTGATGATTATAAGAAGAAATTAATTATGAAAAAATTGATAAAATAATCATGATTATGATTGAGAAATATACTGTAAAATTTCAAAATTTTTATAAAATTATTTTATAATGTTTTAATATTAGAAGAAAATTGATTATACATAACTATTCTTATAAAAAAATAAGTAAAAAATCAAAGCTCAATTGAGTGTAACATATAATATAATATAATTATTTAAAATGTCAAACATAGAGTCTTATGAAAATAACCTATTTAAAAATAAATGACAAGTTTTGTGTAAATTTATTGGATAAAAAAATATTAAAAAATAGTTAAAGAGACTAATGTTTTGAATTAAGCCTTTTTAGTTAATATTTTATTTCCTTAATCTAACTAATGTGTCGTGGCAGTTTGGTGTCCAAGCAGCGACATGGAGATTTACTGCTCATGGGTTAGGTGCGCTGCAGGTCTGTCATAATCATTGTGGGGTTTATAGATTTCATTAAAAAAAAAATCTTTATATTATTATTATTATATTTTATAATTTTAAAAATAATTTATATCAAATAAATAAAATTATGAAAATTATTTGATATTTTTTTTAATATTTTTAGAACATTCCCTATTGCAGTTTGAAAGAAATTATTTTATTATATTTTTTTTAAAAGTCAAAGAAAATTGATTTTTAATAATTTATGAATATTTTTTAAAATAGAAACTTGTTGTTGACCGTTCATGAGAAGGGTTGTTGAGGAGGAGGGTTGCAACCTCTCACCAAATTCTTCTTGTGACACTTGATTGATTTTTGGGAGATATTTATATGGTTGGGATGATCTATAAATTAAGAAAATCATATTAATTAATCATGTATCATACAAACATAAAAATGTAATATTTTTAACGAAGAAATGCAAAACTAGTGTTCTTTTTTGAACCGGAATTGACCAATGAGGTCTTTTGTGTAAATTACAATGTTTCAGGCCTATATATGAAAGTTTCTCGCCATCTGTGTCCTCTTCATGGCCGAGCCCAGTCCTCGCCTCGCATCTACCTCCGCGCGTTCTACATAAACCACCACGAGGGAAAGAGCGGGAGACCATCTCTTCGCCGGGGGAAATGGCGTCGGTGGGATTGCTGCTGGCAGGAGCGTTCCTCCTGACGGCTCTCTACTGCGGCGTGGATCCCTTCGGCCACGCACCGATGGCGAGGTTCCCGGGCTTCGAGGTCTTTCCCGTGGAGCTCCCGCCTTGGTCGGAGATTCCGGCGGAGACGGATGGGGAGAATCGTCTTCAGAGAGCGGAGCTGAGGTTCGTGAACCAGGTCCAGGGTCCGGAGAGCATCGCCTTTGACACCCTCGGCCGCGGCCCGTACACTGGAGTCGCCGACGGCCGGGTCCTGTTTTGGAACGGGGAGGTCTGGACCGACTTCGCGTATACCTCGCCGAATAGGTCGGTTTCCTTTCCTTGGGGCTGGCTCTGCATTCTGTTTGTTTCTTCAGCTGAAGCATACTTAATCATAGTTCTGAAATAGGTCTGAGATCTGCAACCCGAAGCCATCGATGTTAAGCTACTTGGAAAACGAGCACATATGTGGGCGACCATTGGGTCTTCGATTCGACAAGAAAACTGGAGACCTCTACATCGCAGATGCATACTTTGGTTTGCTAAAAGTAGGCCCCGATGGTGGGTTAGCTAAGCCATTGACCACCGAGGCAGAAGGTGTCCCCTTCAAGTTCACAAATGACCTTGATATAGATGATGAAGGGAATGTTTATTTCACTGATAGCAGCTCTAATTATCAGAGGAGGTATTGAGCTTTCATGTCCTTGGATGAATCTTTACCTTATACTTTTTTTTATGCTCAAGTATGGCTTTATTCTCTTACCTCAGTTATACATCTACTGTGGATGTGTTTTCTTGTCCATTTGAAGGATCATAGTTCTTTTTTATATTCTTATAATAGCAATGTTGAAAGGTGGGTTGAATTTTGTTGAAAAAAGTATTTTGGAATTAGAAATTTTTGAAACGGGGTTTTAAAATAAGAGATTTTTGAAATAGATTGAAAAACAGAGATCAAACAAGGCACACTCAGTGTCAAAGATGGCTACATCTTATTAATCATGAGTAAATTTAAGACAGTTGTTGTTCATTTGCTCCCTTTTTTGAAATCTTCTTCCTCATCATCTTGATGTGCATGATATTGTCGTGTTGTCTTTTGATTGTTCATCATTATTTATTGATTGGGCATTGAGGAAATGAAATATTTTTAAGTGCTGAATGCTGTAAAAATTTGTCCTTTCGATTGTTTGATACCGGTTTATGATAGAAAAATGCAGAAATCAAGCAAGGCTTGGTAAAAAATGGTTCAATCTTATTAATTAAGTGTTTCTTTCTCGTCTAATTTCCATCGACTCCTATTTCTTCAATCTTTCTTCTTCTGTTTTAATGGTACATACTGTTGTCAATCTTTTTTAAACTTTTAATGGTCTAAGATAAGAATTTATCTCTTTCGTTTACATATTTTTCTACCATGTTCTTCTACTGTTTCTTCTCTCCAATTTTTAAAATTTCTAACTCTACCTTGTTCATACTTTCTTCATGAATGTTGATTGAATCCATGCTTTCTTCTGATTCACATTTGGAAACCCAACAAGTTGACACTCCTGGTTTACTTTAGGAACTTCATGCAACTTGTTTTCTCTGCCGAGCCTTCTGGTAGGCTTCTGAAATATAATCCAGATACCAAAGAAACCACGGTCCTCCTTCGCAACCTTCAGTTCCCGAATGGCGTCTCCCTGAGCAAGGATGGATCTTTCTTGGTGTTCTGCGAAAGCGCTCGTGGCAGGTCAGCTTCCTTTTTCGATTATCTCATTTGGGCTCTTCTTGATTGCAACTTTTGTCATTGAAATTGGCTTTTGCAAGTATGTCATTGAAAATTGTTAAGGTTCAAACTCATCTGAATTGTGTTGAATACAGGTTCAATAGATACTGGTTGAAGGGTGAGAAGGCTGGGACATCAGAAGTGTTTGCTCATCTTCCCGGGTTTCCTGATAACGTGAGGACGAATGAGAAGGGTGAGTTCTGGGTGGCGGTGCATTGTCGATCATCTTTATATGGCTACACCCTGAGCAAACACCCCCGGCTGTCGAAACTCGTGCTGAGGATCCCAATGCCAACGAAGCTTCACTACTTGTTGCGCATCGGTGGAAAGCTCCATGGAGTTGTGGTGAAGTACAGCTCTGAGGGGGAGCTGATGGAGATTTTGGAAGATAGGCATGGAAAGGTGGTGAGTGCTGTGAGTGAGGTAGAGGAAAGGGATGGGAAGCTTTGGCTTGGGTCGGTCTTGATGCCACACATAGCCGTTTACTGATCAAATGTGGGCATTGGTTTGATCGTTGCTCTTGTCTATGGCATGTTTGCTCTTCTTCCTGCTGTGTTGTGGGCATGAGGACTCCTTTGAGGAGGGATGATGATGAGATCAGATGTAACAATGTTTTAGTTTTCAAATAACTGCTCGTTAAGGTAGCTCCTGCTGTTGTAGCAGAGAAGCTCTAAAATGCTGTGTCTGAGCTTTGATGTTATACAAGGAATAGGATGTATAGAAATAAAATAATTTTTATTATGAGTTTGAAAAATAATAAATTAAAAAAATAATGATTATGTTTAATTTTGAAGGAATTAAAAAATTGTCTTTTTATTTAATATTCAAAATAAGAATATAAAATTTATTAATAAATCAAATAATAGATAATAATAAAAAGAGATGATTTTGTCATGATTAATTATTTTTTTTCTTTGTTTTTTAATTTTTTATTATATTTGACATTTGTATTTGATTTGTTTGTATTTGTATTATACATGTATTCTTCTTTCTTATCTTAATTTTTTAATATATTTTTATAATTTCCTAATTGATTGAATTGTAATAATATCTACAACTTCTCCCAACTCAACAAATGTAGGAGAAAGATATTATCATGAATTTACAAGATAGCTTGTTGTATGTAGCTTTGACTGTGTTCGATGACTACATCCGAATGATTACGATCTTGCATATTGACAATTCCTCAATGTCTTATCCAATCGCAATAAAATATTTTCTTTATATGTTGGTAGAAAAGATTTTTTTTTTCTAGTTGTCTTAAACAAAAATATTATTTTGATTCAATCATCTCTTTATCAATTTATCTATATTTATAAATAAATTTGTAAATAAAATCCATCACTAAATATGTTTAGGGTACCAAAAAATTACATAAAAATCACAATGAAAAAATAGAAAAATTTAAAAAATACAAATAAAAATAGTAATCAATAAAATAAATTCTTGGATTATGTTTTTTTTAAATAATGTTTAATTTAAAAAACAAAAAAATAATAAGAGAAAGGTAAAATTTAATTTTGTCTATCGAAATTAATATTAAATAATTTGTTGCATCTTTTCATCAAAAAATAAAGAACTTATTTTAATTATTTCATAACATCAATTATTTTATTAAATAATTATCAATAGTATATTTTTAGATCTAAAAGATATCCTATTATAATAACAATGATCATAATTAATTATAAAGTTGTTTTTCTTACATCTTATCGAGACATGTGCATCTATGGACAAATGTATGCAACAAGATCAATATTAAATATCTCATAAATTGAAACTACCAAAAGATATGCTTAAGGTATATAAAATCTAAAATCATTCATTTTTTTCTCTTATTCATTATTACTACATTAGCTAGTCTGATCAAGATTTTACTTCTTTTATGATTTTGATATATAATAACTTTTTATGATTTCATTTATTTGTACCTTCATCAAGAAAAAATTTACACATACAAATTTTCTGAAATCCCTTATAACTAATTTAATTGGATAAAATTCTTCTGATTTTATAGTTTTCTTTTTCATCTTATCAAATTTAGTATTAAAGGGATACAAGCTCTTTAAATCGAGACAATACTCTTGGATTATTGTAGGCCTCCCCTTATCATTAACATTAAGTATAACAGTTGGTAACATTAGATAGGTGTGCATAGTATAAATTGAATTGTTTAAAGAGTGTCATCCCAACATTATATTGTATACATATAATGATTTGATAACCATGGAGTCAATTATGATTATACCAACTTTTCAAAATTCATTTTGAAGAGACAACTCCTTAAGGTTCCAACTTTTCTCAAAAAATAATCCCTAGAAAATAACTTTATATAATCATAATTTTATTATTGTTAATTCCCATTTCATCAAAATGTCTTCCCAAAATGATGTCTATAGAATCCCTTATATTACCAAGTACTTCTAACACTCAAGCATTTGTTACAATGGTAAATATGACATTCTTATTATATGGGTTTTCATTCATGGGATAATATTGAGGCCAGTGGTAATCGGGATAAGCTTTAATTACTACATTGCTTCATTATTTATGTTAGACATATAAACTTCTCTTAATTATGATTTCCTCTTAGTCTTATAACTTCCTTCAAAGAATGTACAAATTATAATAAGGATATACATTTTTTGAGTGAGTGATTATTTAGAAGTCATTTAATTCCGTTCATCTTAATTTTGATTAAGTTCTTAAGAAAAAGCTATCAAGTCTTAATTGATATATTTTTTTTTTCATTTATCAGATAATTAAAATTTTTTTACACTGATAATGATTCAACAAAATTACCCAAAAGATCTTTGAGACATCCATTATTTAGAATTCTTTAAATCGAAATCAGTCATGCTTAGAAATCACAAGCATTCTCGTTACGACTAAGGTAATATATTACTTAGATTCTTATTTGTAATTGGCTCATTTGTGGGTAGAGGTCATAGGTAGAGTCCTTATTATTTTACATAGATTAATATTTTTTTAAAATATTCATAATTTCATAATATAATAATTTATATTGATATTTTAAATTTTATGTGTATATAAATATTTCATAAAACAAACTAGATGTGACCAAAGAGTTAAATATTTTAAAATATATAATAAAAATATTATTGAATAGATCATTTCTATCCCATAGAACTCTTAGTCTCTTATATAGACTAAGTCATTATCATCCCATAATATTTTATTTAATTATCTTATATGGATCAGGGTATCACCCCATTCAACTATAATCTCTCAACCCCTTGTATGGATGGATTATTCCATCCCTGAGGATATACATGTATCTTGCCAACACATAACGATATATATATATATATATATATTCTTATATAAATTTTTAACTAATCACATGCTATTATGGATCTACTTAATAGTTAACATACACATTATGCTTAACATATAATATAAGAAATATAAATACATGTACAATAATATAACTTGATAGCATCATATACCATTTAAATAATATTGACGCATAACAATACACCGCAACTTTAAGTACATGAACAACCATGTCATGTATCTACTCCATAATCATAAGAATCTAAATCATGCTAACACATAGCATGATAACATCCCATAATAATCTAAATCGTGTTCATACATAACAATACAACAATATACAAACATATACTATCATATTAATACTAAGGTGTCCACATAGGGGTATGTTTATTTTATCACTATATGAGACATACATATCAAAATGAGACAGCATCATTATAACAAAATATGTCCACTTATAAAAGTGAATCATATATAGATATGACAACAATAACAAAGGATGTTACTCAATCCAAAAAACATTATTGAGGGTGTATTAGATCATTAGATCTTAAATAGTCGACTTGAAATATGGCCCATAAGAGTGCACTTAAATAAAAAAACAATGATATCGAGTATAATTATATTTGAAAAAACTCTCTAAGGATTCACCTTAATGTGTTAAAAATAATATGATTTAGTCTCTTATTGATATTTTAACTCAAGTTCTAATGACAAATAATAGAATTATTGATTAACAAAATGTCTTAAAGAAGTAAGGAATAAAGGAAAAAAAATTTGAAAGGATAAATTTAAGAAAAATCAAAAGGTTATGTGTATTATATTGGCATAAGATTATATATATTTTTCAAATTATAGCAATAAAATTTTAACTTATGTACTTTTTATGTGTTGTATAGACCTCAACACACTACATAACTCAAATATATGTTATCTTATACATATAAATTTGTAGTCTTTGTATATTAAGTCAATGATAATTAGCCTAAACTATTTTTTGACTTAACAATTATATTTAATTAAAACATATTTTTATTAAACTTTATAGATATTAACAAATTCAATTATTTTTATCATAATATATTAGTAGTAGAATATTGGATATTATTGACATTGTTACAATAAAAAATTAACATATTCAGTATTTTGAATTTATTTATTTTACTTATGGTGCAAGAAATAAGAATATTTAGATTTGTTTATGTGAAATTGAAATATATGATTTTTTTTATATTCTATTGTAATTAAAACAATAAGTGTTGTTTGATGGTTTTCAAAGAAAACAAATTTCATGCTCAAAGAGAATTTCAAGATAAAATATTTTTTTAATAAATGAGAACATATAAAAATGTTTCAAAAATAGTAGCTCAAAAAAGGTGATGCCACTCATATAATAACTCACACTAAGCAAGAAAAAATTGGGTTAAAATGTAAAATCGTGATTTTAATATATACTATATTTTAAGATAAAACTTGCTCTAGTTTGTATAAGATGTGTAAAAATAGATCAATACTTTGACATTATAAGATTGTGTCTTAACAAAATTATTTTATATCTTAACAAGAGAATTAAATAATGAATTTTTTTAAAAAAAGTTTTTATGATTATTTTTTCTAAAATAACTCATAAGAAAGTCTTGAAAAAGATATCTGTCAATAATGGGTTGGGTCATGTGATATTTTTATTAATAATGTTCTTTTTTTAATAATCATTCATGAATTAGATAGTTTTGTCATATGTTATATTATGCTCATAATTTGAACAATATAAGAAAAAAAATTAAACAACTAAAAATTATACTTGAAGAAGATGCTATGGAAGGATATACTTTTGTGTTTTCTCAAAAAAAAAAAAAAAAAAGAAACAAAGGAAGATATGGTTAGGATATGCTATACTCTCCAATATAAATAGGCCATTAAGATTTATTTTTTCCAATAAATATTAAATTACATCAACCCTGAACCGCAAACCGGTTCGCGGCTGAACCATGACTTTAGCTCCCCGCGGACCGTTGACAACGGTTTAGCAAGCCGTGACGTGCGCGGCCAAGGCCACAAACTACATCGGAAGAAGAAACTAACCAACCACTCTCCCCGCCGTCCATCTCGAGGAAGACAGCAAGGATCAGCACCGCAGATCCAACTCCAATCCGCTGTCCTACATCAAGCATCAATTACCCCCCTCTTCTTCGCAATAAATGAACGCCACCAAAAATTTCTTTGAGATCGAAAGTTTCAACGTTTCTCCGGCGATGACGTAACCTCCAAAATCGATTTAAGTCGGCGGCTTTTCGCCTCCCGATGAAGCGCAGATGGGAGGCGACCAATGGTGCGTCGCCGGAGGGGGCATCGGCACCGTTGGCAATCTACCCTCCGGCGAGGAGGCAGCCACGGGTCTTGAAGGAGGTTCCGAGGAAGCTCAGCAAGCGGGTGGCGGAGGTCGCCGGCGGGACTACAGCGGAGTGCGCAGCGGTGGTGTGCTGTTGCCCCTGCGGCCTTCTCAACCTCCTCGTCCTCGCCGTGGTGAAGCTTCCGGCTGGGCTTCTCCGTCGTTCTTTGAGGAGGAGGAGGAAGCGCCGAGCGGAGAAGAGGAGGAAGGCCGCCGGACTGCTCGGCATGGAATCGAAAGGCTCCGCCGTCCGCACACACGCAGCTTCCTCCGTGATGATGCCTTGGCCGGAGAAGTCGCCAGGGGCGGAGGTATCGGAGAAGGAGAAGGAGATGTGGGGTCAGTTCCACGGGGCGGGATTCTGGCGAAGCCCTTCGCAGAGAGAGTAATCGCTTAACATCTTCCGGTCAACTGTCTCCAGCTCCATGAAGAACGAAGAGAAGGCATGAAGAAGATCCATTTTTTAAAATCTATTCATTTACATTTATTAATTTATAAATTATATTTTTCTCATTTTGCATAAACATTTCCAATATACAAATGAAAAAAAATGTTTCGATGAGTTATACTTCAAGCCATTACAACAAAAACTGACTAATTATTTTTAAGATATGTATATATATATATATATATATATATATATATATATATATATATATATATATATATATATATATATATATATATATATATATATATATATATATATATATCATGTGTATATGTATATGTGTATAAATAAATAGATTTTCTCAAGAGAAAAATATCTAAACATATAACTTATCAATAAAAATAATATTTTTTTCACATGACTTGTTCTTGACTTACATTAAATTAATAATGATATAACAACTTTTTAAATTTATCTTAATTATTCGCCAAAATTTATTTTTCACATATTAGATACATGTATTCAAAGCTAAAATCCTAGAAACATGTTGACTAGTGAAAATCTCAAAATACAATATAATAAAATTATCACATAATCTATTTATGAGTTGTTCTTACTTAGAGTGCTTGACAATATAACTTCTTATTTGAATGACGATAATAGAAGTCAAAGTATAAGAAATGATAATGAACAAAGGAAAAAAAAAATAATGAGAATATGATTTTTGTCATAAAGAGATTTAATTTTTCATAAAGTTTCTCTTTATAGAATTTTGAATTTACGATGTACTAAATTTCATAGTTTTGTACCTCAGAGTTGAGAACTACTTTATCATCATTTTTATCTATTCATAAAGTTTCACTTTTATGGGATTTTGAATTTATAATATACTAAATTTCATAATTTTGTATATTAGATTTTAGAATTATTTCATTCATCTTTCTTATCTATTCATATAGGTATTTAGATATATTATTTTATTATAAAATATATAATATTAAAATTTTTAATATGAAACATATGATTTTGACAAAAATATAAAAAATTATCTCAAATGGCATAGCCACTTGTGCACACGTAGATAGCCTTATGTGCAAGTGTTGACCACAACACTATGCTAAGTATATTAAAATCTCAATTTTAGTTATAAAAGATGCTTTCTTACACACATAAAATAAAATAAATTCACAATTCTAATTTTGCATGCCCAAAACTTTTATTAAATTCATAATTAAGATTTCAAAATTTAATAAATTTTTATTATAGTTTTTTTTTATGAGAAATGATTTTGTAAATAATTCTAAATTCAATTTTATCACCATCCTCTCAATATTAGGGTTATATCTTCTATATCGTCATTATATTGTGATTACAAGTATTATTAGATAGAAAAGATAAATAGAAAGAAACACATTATTTTTTATCATAGTTATAATTGTTATTTATATAAAAAAATTATAAATATCTTAAAAATATATTTCATGATATATCTATTAAATTAATTAACCTCTTAAATTTAATTTCAAGTATTTAAATATCTAAATATTAATTTTATTTTTTTCAAATAAAAAATATATTAAATCTAAATTTTGGATATATTAATATTAATATAATATTTTAATAATATTTTTCTTTAGTAAATATTATGGCTTGTAAATCCCTTAACTCTAACCAAAATTTCAAAGTTCTTAAAAATCTCGTAAAATAATCTTATAAAGTCTTATTTCTTTTAAATTTAACACAAATGAGAGACTTCTTAAGTACATTAGTTTCGACATCACATTGAATTGTAATTTATAGAAATATATTGTGATAATTTTTTTTACCTCAAAAGTGGCTTACTAAATACCTTAAATGTTATTATATTATGATTCAATATGAAGATTGGCATGCACCTTATGAATCGAATTGAATGGCTCGTCAAGCTTTCATAACAATCAATATCTTTTTTAAACTATGTAAATCTCAAAATCTACATAGAACTTATATCTATCGTATGAACACTTCAAAATAAATATTTTTTTCTAATATCTAAAAAATACTTAAAATTAATTATCATTTTATTTATGTTATCACAAATCTTCAACTCTATTAAATCAAGACCAATAAACTTATAATTTGTATTTTTATTCTCATATAAATATTATCATAATCTTAGAAGATATAAATAAAAATTGAGCTTATATAAGAAATCATATGAAGAGAACAATCTAAATAAATCATTGATATTTTACATACAAATGATGTATTAATTAGAAGAATAATATTTGCATCTAAATTAGAGAACTTTTATACAATACTTATGTTTGTTGACTTATAATTTATTATCTTTTTATTTAAAGTTGTTATTTGATTTTTAAGAGATTTATAAGATAAAAAAACCTAATATTAAGAAAATGATTATAGAAATATTTTTATATTATCCTATTCTTTTTCTTTAAAATGGACTATTCTTTTTCTCAATATTTTATTTGCAATTTTTATTATAATTATTTTTTTATATTTAATAGATTTGTATTTTTTGTCCAAATTCATCTCAACAAAATTGTTAATTAAATTGAAAGAATTTAATAATTCATATCATTACTAAATAATTGTAAAATGTAAGGTTTTAAAGATCGTATTTTTTTAAAGATAATTAAGAAGTGTCATATAAATAATCAATTATTATAATTAAAAAAATTAATCTAATTTTGCCTAAAGGAATTAGTCCATTATTGACAAAAAATCGCTGATTTGCATTGTGCGGATTCCGTGGCTCAAGTTTTTGCGCCATTAAGCCCAGGGTTAGGGTTTTTTGTGGATCTCCTCCTGGAAACTCCAGATGGGTCGGCGTTGGAGATCCGAGGAGGAAATCAGCGAGTCGGAAAGCGAGGGTTGGGAAAGTAAACCGGCGTCCTTTGTAAGCAGCGGTGACGATGAGGAGGCGAACGAGGATCTTAGCCTGGCGATCGTCAATAAAGCTCGGATGCGCGAGGCCAGGCGGAGGAAGACCGAGGAACAAGATAAAGCTCAGATTTTTCTCTTGGACCGTTCTACCTCGTCCGCCGACGAGATCGATGACGTCCCAAACGGGAAATCCGACGGAAGTAGGGAGGAGATTGTTGCGGAGCCTAAGAAGAAACGGCGGAAGAGGCCGAAGAAGAAAAAGTTGAATGAAGTTGCAGAAGGGCCTGGAACGGTAGGTTTATGCTTCGTTTAACATATATGATTGTTTTGAGTTTTTCTGCATTCATTCTGATGGCTAAGGGGTAAGGCGTAACTTTTCTAGCCAATTCGTCAGAATCTAAATCTGTCAACTGCAATGGGCATGAGAAGCTCAAAATATCTGTTTGAAAAGAGTTAATAATGAATAATATGCTTTAGGGACTTCCTGATGCTCCAGTGGACGAAGATGCTCTAGTCGATGAAGAAAACCGAATAGGAGTCGCTGATTCTCGTGTGGAAGATGCCTCCGAACCTTTCGACAATGTAATTTTAAGAAAACTTCTGGTGAGTTTGCAGATTCATGGCAGGATTTAATTTTTTTTTCTTAAATATATAATCTCATTCTATGACTTCTTCTTTGTACATTGTAGCGTGGGCCAAGGTACTTTGATCCAGTGGATAGCAAGTGGGAGACTTGTTACAATTGTGGTGAGGAAGGACATACAGCTGCAAGCTGCAATGAGGAGAGGCGTCAGAGACCTTGTTTTGTTTGTGGGATGTTTGGGCATACTGCCAAGCATTGCACACAGGTAAATTTTCACGAAAAAAGGTTTCTTGTTTGGAAGAAATACTAGATGGCTCTTGGTTTAGTGCCTGATGAATTACTGAATTCCCCATATTGGCTCCTGATCCTAGTATTGTGATGAAGAAAATAAGATTTTAAGCTTGTTGGTTTGGCTGAAATTTGATTATTTTGTGTTATTTATTTTTATTTTTTCACACTTTAGCTCATTGAAACGTGAAAAAAAATGGAATAGTCCATTGGTTACCAGTAGCTTTTGTGAGTATGTTATTTTCCTTTTCCAATTGTAAACGATGGTCAATCTTGTTCTCGAAAGGACTTACTGATAATGGTTTCTCAGTATTCTGCCTAGACTTATTGAAAAGCATATGCATATAGAAAGATGGAGAGTTTGCAATAGTGAGAGAGGGCATTGTGACTTGATTAAACAAGAAGGTCCAATAGGGGAAAAGTGACCCACCATTTGAATGGGAATTGTTTTCTATGCATTCCGTTATGTTATTCTGTTAAAATTTTTGTCACTATGGTTGGTCATGTTGACCATGAAGGAAGACAAGTTAAAAATAGATTTTCTTGTCTATTGCTATTCAGAATTAACAAGATGGAGGATGTTAAAAACTGTTCTATTATATTGGGGAAATGGAATGGGGAAAAAGAGGAGCCAGATGATTTCAAGTTGGTTAGAAATACTGTGAAAGTCTATAATTAAATCCTTTTTTCTTCATTTTTGGAGCAAAGCTTGTTTTTGGCTCAATCTGTTGATAAATCAGGTTCCGTCACTTAGCCCTGAACAAAATGCCCATGCCCTTTCAGGGAAGTATTCCGATCAACCTTGGGTTTGATGCAAACCAAGAGGAGTTGGGATCATTTTGAAAAGCCGAAATCTTGTAAAAGGGGATCATTTTGAAAAGCTTACTTGTTTGAACCTGCATGACTAAGTTCAGTGAAGGGAGCCTTTTAGGATTTTCCAAGCTGGAGGGTCATGTCTTCTGTAGATCACTGGGAGTTATTTTGACTGATAGATCTGTCTATAGATTTGGATTGCCTCTCGCCCATAAAGGAAGAGTAGTGTTCTTAGCATTCAATGCCAGAAAAACCTTGATTGCATGGATCCTCCAAACGGTCAGACATGGGCATTGATTCTTGATGAATTGGTCTGGAAGAAAGTGTTGTGCTTCCCACTGTTTTTCTGTACATTATGCTCCTAAAATGATAATCACTTCTCTTGGTGATGATTGGTCATGAAGTTGAACATTTTAAAGAGTAAACCGTAGTGTATGACTATTCACGATCAATAATCAGGAGGTATTTTTTCTTTCATGAAAACATAACTGACCTACTTGATGTGATAAGCCCTGTTTATGTATTGTAAGTTGCTCCAAAACATGATTACAACTTTCCTTTTTCTCAAGGCAAATTATGTGCCATTATATCAAGGATTTTGTTTATGCATGAGTTGGAAGGAGAGGTTTATTTTTATTCATAGAAGTTTTGTGTGCATTTTTTTTTTTAACCATGTTGCCTTATATTATTTAGTCTTCTTAGGCATTCTGAAATAAAGAACCAAATATATTGGCATCCTTAATTATATTGTTATGTATCATAACAGCATTAATGAGCAAAAATGGTAATTGTAGTCATATATGTTGGATTTTTTACATTTGAATTTTTGTTTTTGATGCTATCCTTAAAGCATCAAACCGTCAATAAGTTTTAAATCATTCTCCTAGTAATGTTGGGGCTGTCTCATCTGGCCACATTTTGACGAGGAAAATGTCATGATTTTGAAAATGTAAACTAGGAATATTGGCTTACATTATGTATAATGATCACGTTTTCTGTTTTTGAACAGCTTGTAATTGAGCTTTTTCAACTGGATTAAGTGATTGCTTTAACAAGGAAGAATGAAAGCATTTCAAATTACATCTAGAAAAATTCAATGAACTTTAAAAAATCATTTTCTTTTAGATTTTTGAAGGAATTTTGAGGTACCATGTTACAATCTGGCAATTATATATCTTGCTATAAATTGAAGGCCATACCACTGGAAATTTAATACATTAGTACATGTTACTTATTGTGTACTATTTCAACCCCATTCTCTTTTCTTTCTATGTTGAACCTTTTGCAGATTTGGTTCCTGGATGTATCTAAATTGTAATTTGTTTACAGGGACAAGACTGCTTCATATGCAGAAGGAGAGGGCATCTTGCGAAAGACTGCCCCGATAAGCAGAAAAGCAATTGTCAAGATTCTTTACCGTGCTTACGATGCGGATATTTTGGACATGACATGACATCATGTAGAAAAAACTATACTCCCAATGATCTAAAGGTTAATGGTTTCTCAAAACCCTTCCTGATAAGCATTTCAATTTTTCATGATTGGGTAGCCACAAATAGAACCCAATGTTTTGTAAATGTTCTATTTGTTCATGCAAGTTGGATTTTGCAGGAAATACAATGCTATGTATGCAACAAGTATGGTCATATATGCTGTGTTGATTACCTGGAAAATGGCCCAAGGCAAGTTTCTTGCTACAATTGTGCAGAATCTGGCCATTCTGGTCAAGTAAGTTGAGTAATTCCATTGTTTGTGCCATGCAGTTATAGTACTTTTACCACCTGTGTTCCTTTAGGGCTGTGCAAAGCACATGGGTGATCAAGATGCTGCAGCAACTCCTACTCTGTGCTACAGATGTGGTCAAGAAGGGCATTTTGCACGGGGCTGCACAAAAAGCATCAAGGTTGTTTCAATAAAGCTCTTCCCTGTTTATGAGCATATCCCAGTTTTTTATATATCTGCAACATCTCGCAGCCTTCTCCGCGTGTCCGGGATTCAACTCCTGCTCGTCGGTTCAACAATAGAAAGAAGGCGTCTCACAGTTCCAAATCTCTTCCTTGGGATTTCGACAAAAGGAAACGAAAAACAAGCACTACTTATGCTAAGAGCTCAATCTCTGTGAAATCTAGAATAAAAGGTGGCTGGATTGTGGATGACTCTGATTACTTACCCAACAGGAAGGTTAAACCCGTCGGTTGGCGGTTTCAAGCGACTCCACCGCCCAATCGTGGTTACACAAAATACTCGACACCTTCTGGAGGCTGGCTTTCAAGCCCCTGCACGCCTAAGAAGAGGTATAATTGTTACCTTGGATCTGCTAGCTCTCGCAGTTCGAGTGGCCATCGGAGGAGACTTTCAGGCTCAAAGTTTAGGAGCTACCAGGACTTCTATGGTTGAGTTTATCCATGCCTTGAAAAGGGTCTCTCTGTTTGCATTGTGTAATGGTGGGCCTTTAAGAAAGCTTCTGCTTTGGAGATGATTCATTGAGTTCCCCTCACCTGTATGTGTTCTGATACATGCTTTCAATTCATGTATAAGCTAGCGTTATTCTAACTAGAAAAACATATTGACAGCAACTGTTTGTTGATTTCTTCATGTAGGTGATATGAGAGCTTTTGACCTCCAGCAGATTTGAAATCTCCTGGTTTCCTAAGAATTGTGGTATACTTCTTTTGCTTATTATTCATTCAGTTATGATGGGCTTCTATTGTGAAAGATGAATCTCTTCCATTCCTTTCATGTATTAGAATATGTTGTAGAATAAATGTTTGTTTCAATTGGGAGAGCTTTGTATTCATCAATTTGATGATTCTCATTGAGTTATATGCCATTTATGATGTGGTATTTTATTTGATTTTAGAAATACTTGGAATTAGATAAAAAATACAAATGTTTGGTATTAGATATAGCAGTTCTGTATTATGAAAAAGAAATTGTTTGAACATAAAGAGTAATTCACAAGTTTTAATGAAGTCGAAAACATTGTTATTATCGAATAGGAAAGGTATAGAGTTTATTGTCTTCCTTTGTTAGGGGGATGTAGCTAGCTTAGTAATGTCTCAATGAATGGTTTTTTAGTAGTGATCATATGATAAATGAGGTGGTTTGAACTTAAAAAATGTTTCTCTTTATTAACATTAAGATCACATTGAGGACAAAGATCACTTTCATTGCTAACATAGAAGGTAAAGATGCAAAACAAAAAGATTACAATTTCATAAAAGGTCGAGTTTTAGTACCTTGAGCCAATGCCCTTATGTGTAATCTTTCTTAATTAAATTTCTAACTGTTTCAACCTAAATGATAAAAATGGGATCTTCATTTAAGTGAATTTTTTCCATAATGTTAGTTGATTGTCTATATTTTTTATTATTATTTTCATTGTAAGCCCATGGCTTGGCTTGAGGCCTATATGGAAGGTGTGGCAAGTGATTTTGAAAAAAATTTCATGAAAATGAGAGAAATTGAAAGATAATATGCCATTATATAAAACAAATTGTGTTGTTGACATACAAAATGATAATATTAACTCAGTAACTTGAATTTTTAAGCATGGCTCAATTATGATCAATTGACATGATAAAATTAGAGGTCATTATACTCCTAAAGAATGTGTAGCAAACAAAGATGACCATCTAATAGTGTTGAAAAGAGGAAGCATCTCAAGTGTCAATTGTTCTAATTGTGTCTACATGACAACAAAGCCTAAGGCAATGGTCTGACAAAAACTGACATGAACCAAGGTTGTAGAATCATTTCTTTTTCCTTGCTCATCCAAGCATTTAGACCATGAAATTTACATTTACATGTAACATATCTATCCTACATCAAATCATTTGGCAACATGCCTAATCTCCTTTTTTCACAATTACCCAATATACAACCTTCAGGTCAATTTGTAGAAAACAAAATAATTATTTCTTCTAGATTCATCATAATGCAATAAACACAAATTGTAAAAAAAAAAAAAAGAAGAAATGTACAAATGATTTCATCCAGCTGATGCAAACCAAAATGCTTCCTTCTTTACTAGTATTAGTTGCATGGCCATTTGGGATTGTATGAACTGAACAAACTTTGTAGACCTCACTGACATTACAAGTTTCAAATGAAATGCAAAATAATTCTTTCTAAAATTTCATTTTCATATAACATTTATTCAAAATTTCTTTACTTAACTCACAAATTGCATAAAAAAAAGATCCTTCAAAAGACAAAATGATGGATAAGCACTTGGAAATTCCCAAAAGGGAGAACAATCCTCACCTCTTCATTTCATTTCATGGACAAGCATGCTTTTCCAATTCAGGACGATCCCGATTCGTTTACAAATCCTGTTTTTCCTTTGCAAAAACATAAGGTAATATCAAAGCTTAAAGATCGACAAGCTAAACAAAAAGGAAAGAAATGATATGATGATGTCATGGCGATGACAAGTTGCCAAATCATTCTCTGTTCGATGCCACCTTTAGTTTCACTTTCATCACTTTTGTTTACATACACAAAGAATTATGGATGTAGTTACCATAAGTTTGATTTTCCTAAAGATCAAATTTTGCACAAAAGAATGATAAACAATGGTACTCTAACAAAAGTAGAATAAAAGTCAAATGGTTTTCACAAGAAACAAACATAAGAGACTTAAGTTCCATTTGTTAAATTGTTTTCAAGTTCAATTTTTTGCAAATATGTTCTTCAAAACTCAATCAAGTTTTGACTAATCATGTTTCAAACAACATTTTTTAATCCAAGGAATAAAACATGATGTGAAAAGAGTAAAATATAATCTTATTTTTCCAAAAATATTATTAAAAAATCATTTTGTATTTTATCAAAAAGTCAAAGATTTTTTTTATCATTTTGTAACACTAATCATTTTATTAAACACCAATCAATAACATAAACCAAACATATAACATTTTAAAAACACTTAAAAATAACAAATTTTAAAGTTAATTTTTATTAATTAAGTTAATATTCAACAACAATTAAGAGATTGAAACAATTTAGTTGAATATACAAATCTACAATGGAACCATTCTATATCAACAAAGATGGCTAATTAAACCACAAGCATGCAAGGTACTAACCAACAATATTTTGCGATGTTTTATATAGATCTCTTCCAATTTATGGTAACATAAAAAATTGCATCAATTCATCTCTCCCTGACTGATCAAGAGTTTTACAGTTTACATTTACTATATCCAAACTTGTCAATTTCACTAAACTCTCAATCTTAATGATCCAACCTTCTCAAGCTACACTCATTTCTAATCATAAGCTTTACTGCATAGCACATCCACCATAGCATCCACAAACTACAGAAACATCCCTTATTGTTGCTCTGAGATTGCTAATGACCATGCGCACAACATAGGCATTAAAAGAAGAGATTAGATTGAAGTTTAGTTGAAACTCTAAAACTAATTCATGTGTTGGTTTTGTCAAATAAGAATATCTTGGTTCGCTAAACATTCATCACTAAAGCTTGGGAAATACCATACAAATATGTCGGTGCTTCGAAAAAATTCAAGAAGCAAGACTGCTTGAGAAGGACTTCAACCCGATTTATCCAAGAGAGTTACTAGCAAAATAAGGCTTTGGTTGATGTCTATTTCATTATCTTTTATTTACCCTTTTATCTAATATGTTATCTTGTCATGTAACTCTCCAATGTTTTTCATCAAATTAGTATTCTTATGTCTAATCCTATTTTCAGAATATTAGCCTCTTTCTGAGCCATAGTAATGAAGTGATTACCTTCTTCTTAATCCACCCTAATGCCACCCAGCAACTTAGAAATAGAAGCACAATTAAAAATCTAGTATCCATACTCAATTATAAATTCAATCTGCAAAAACCCATGAAAGAAAATAGGTTCAGGTTGTCCAAAAGCTTGACAGTTTGGATAATTCAAAAACGATATAGGAAACAATGCACAAAACTCCATTGTAACTTTCTTGAACCAATACTGGCAATCACCTTCTTCTTAATCCA
Source organism: Vanilla planifolia (assembly GCA_023846275.1). NCBI lineage: Eukaryota > Viridiplantae > Streptophyta > Magnoliopsida > Asparagales > Orchidaceae > Vanilla > Vanilla planifolia. Next base: position 6,990,393 of record CM043872.1, on the reverse strand, counting down.
AAGACAAAATCATTAAAGCTACTTTTAATGGTCCACGGAGACCACTTAAAACATGCCAAAGCAATAACAGTGAAAAAAAGGCATCAATTAATTAGAATAACAGTGAAAATAAAGCCAAAGAATTTTTAATTGAAATACTAGTCATTGGTATAGCAGATTAGCATACATAGGCTTAGATGTAATTTTTTGTTTTGTAACCTCGCACCCAAACTTTGTTCTTTCTTTCACAGTTCTATAACGGGGTTGTCCCATACTTCTTTATGATTAAACCATTGTGACATCTCACATGACCTAGACTGTTTGTGAGGCTGCTCAACAATGTAATCTTTGAAGCAAACCTTTCTCCTTTTCCTTCACACTGTGGATGTTTATTCTATTCTTTTCGTTTTTGTCATTGTTTTCATGATTCCATAATTTTTGGCATATATTTTTAGCATTTCTACATGCTAAGTTGGGAAAGATCATTCAGATTCTATAGTTCTAATAATTGTGTATGTCTCTACTGAATTTGGTAGAATCAAAACACCAAGCTACATGGCAAACAAGTCCATTTTCTACTGCTATGCTCATTTTCTCAAAGATCAACCTTCAAAATACCCTTCCTAACTTTGAGAATTGCGATCATCTCAACTCACTGGGGCAATTCTACCCATCATCATCTAGGTGGAATCCTCCCCATCCAGGTTAGTTGAAGATGAAATTTGATAGTTTAATTACCTGTTCGGAGATGGTGGTGCCATAATGGTTGCACAAATGATAGACACACCTTCAATGCAATGGTGGGATTGTGAATGATATCCTATTTGGTCACTTTGATCGAGAGCATGGGTACTCTATTGATGGCTAATATGGCATTCGAGTTTGTTGAAAGCCATGCTAGGATTTGTATCAAGGGGGATTCCTCACTATTATTATCCAACATCACTAGAGCAACCCATGCTAATCTCTAGTTAGTTTATGGTGCAGCTTATCTTGCGATAACTTCCATTTTGTTTTTTAAGAAGCTACAAGATCTCTCATATTCTTAGAATTGCAAACTTTATAGTTGAATTTTGTGCCCATGAGACAATTCTGTGATCATTTAAGTGGAATTAAGGAATACACCATCCATGTGCTTACTCAATTCTTCAACAGAATTGTGGGTTATGTACATAACTTTTTATTAGGCCATGACTCTTTTTTTTTTAGATTTTAACAAGGAAATAGTAAGACTCAAAATTCTTCTAAAAGAAATCTAAAAAGAATAATATGCTTACACTACAAGTTTCAAATGAAATACAAAATAGTTCTTTCTAGAATTTCATTTTCATAAAACACTTATTCAAAATTTCTTCACTTACCTCACAAATTGCATAAAAAAAGATCCTTAAAAAACAAAATGATGGATAAGCACTTGGAAATTCCCAAAAGGGAGAACAATCCTCACCTCTTTGTTTCATTTCATGGACAAGCATGCTTTTCCAATTCACGACGATCCCGATCCATTTACAAATCCTGTTTTTCCATTGCAAAAACATAAGGTAATATCAAAGCCTTAAAGATCGACAAGCTAAACAAAAAGGAAAGAAATGATGTGATGATATAATGGCGATGACAACTAGTTGTGACTCTTTAAAAGTGGGAAGTGTATTGATGTTATGATGAAATCATTCACTGTTCGACGCCAACTTCGGTTTCACTTTCATCACTCTTGTTTACACAAAGAATTATGAATGTAGTTACCATATGTTAGATTTCCTTAAAAATCAAATTTTGCACAAAAGAATGACAAATAATGGTACTCTAACAAAAGTAGAATAAAAGCCAAATAGCTTTAAAAAAAAAACAAACTTAAGAGACTTAAGTTCCATTTGTTAAATTGTTTTCAAGTTCAATTTATTGCAAATATGTTCTTCAAAACTCAAATAAATTTTGCCTAATCATGTTTCCAACAGCATTTTTTTAATCCAAGAAATAAAAAATGATGTGAAGAGTAAAGATAATTTTATTTTCCAAAAATATTATTAAAAAATCATTTTGTATTTTATCAAAAAATAATAGATTATTTTGATCATTTTGTAGCACTAATCATTTTATTAAACACCAATCAATAACATAAACCAAACATATAACATTTTAAAAACACTTAAAAATAACAAATTTTAAACTTAACTTTTATTAATTAACTTAATATTCAATAACAATTAAGAGATTGAAACAATTTGGTTGAATATACAAATCTATAATGGAACCATTCTATATCAACAAAGATGGCTAATTAAACCACAAGCATGCAAGCTACTAACCAACAATATTTTGCAATGTTTTATATAGACCTTTTCCAATTCATGGTAACACAGAAAATTGCATCAATTCATCTCTCCCTGACTGATCAAGGGTTTTCCAGTTTACATTTACTATATCCAAATTTTCAATTTCACGAAACTCTCAATCTTGATGATCCAACCTTCTCAAGCTACACCCACTTCTAATCATAAGCTTTACTGCATAACACATCAACCATAGCATCCACAAACTACAGAAACATCCCTTATTGTTGCTCTGAGATTGCTAATGAGCATGCGCACAACATAGGCATTAAAAGAAGATATTAGATTGAAGTTTAGTTGAAACTCTAAAACTAATTCATGTGTTGGTTTTGTCAAATAAGAATATCTTGGTCCGCTAAACATTCATCACTAAAGCTTGGGAAATACCATACAAATATGTCGGTGCTTCGAAAAAACTCAAGAAGCAAGACTGCTTGAGAAGGACTTCAACCCGATTTATCCAAGAAAGTTACTAGCAAAACAAGGCTTAGGTTGATGTCTTATTACATTATCTTTTATTTACCCTTTTATCTAACATGTTATCTTGTCACGTAACTCTCCCATGTTTTTCATCAAATTAATATTCTGATGTCTAATCTATTTTCAGAATATTAACCTCCTTCTGAGCCATAGTAAAGAAGTGATTACCCATATCCATTTGAGATCACATTGGACATTTGTGATATTTTGTTCCTACCATTTTCTTTTTTTAAACAGTTCATCTTCTCCATCTCTAAATTTTGCAGGTTCTCTTCTTCCCAACAAGTTGCTCCAAGTTAAGAGCAGATTTGGAAAAGAAAACCATAATTAGGCTAAGAAACCTTAAGCTAGCAAATCAAAGATACTTCAAAAGGCATTCCAAGTTTTACCTACACAGTCTAGCTCAATTAATTCACGAAATTCTAGAGTAATGGATGAAAGTAATCATTTATTTACTTGAAAGGGTGTGCCAGTGACTTGGTAGTGTACTGGAACATCTCCTTGTAGACAAAGCTTGGAGTCCTCACTTCAGTTTTCAAATCACATTGTTGAACAATAGGTTTTTGGCATACCTGAAATGCAAAACAAGAGAGCAAACCTTAAGAAACTATTTGTACTGCAGTTTGGTAGAAGCAAGAAACACAAGGAACAAACATGTAAGGAATACCAATAACGCTAAGCACTTCATTTTGCAAGCTTAGTTTCGCTATAAAGAGGCAGCTCATCACTGGATAAGAGAAGTACTCAATCTGCAGAAGTTTTCTTCTAATTTTATCAAAAATATAGCAAAAAATGAGCTATGAACATGGAATAATGGGCATTTGAATGTCACACAAGTTTATAACTTCAAATCATTTCGATCGATGAATAGTCCACAAAGCAAAGAGCATGGTAGGCAGGAGACCAAAAACCAGATTCTCCACTTAAAACAGTGTGGAAAGGTTATTGGTATCACCACACTAAAAATGAAACAACTAAAATACAAAATTCGATACAATGTAACACATACATTGGACATCGAGCCCATTTTTCAATTAAGATAAAGCAAAACGTGACACAAAATTGATTGGAGCAATTGTAATGACACTGCTCTAAAAAATAACTCACAAATTAACATATGTTTGTTTGCTCGCATAACTTGTGTAAGCATAATTCCTGCCAATCTAAAAGCTATTGTTGGGTCTAAAAGAAGCTGAAATATGTGATTGATAAGTTCAGCTAAGCTTTGGGCTTATAACAGGTAAACAATGGAGGAATGCTTGGTCAATAAAGCTTTACAAAGGCACATGTGAATCGATACCAAATGCCCAAGACGATGATCGACCAAGAAAAGGAGATAAAAGAAAATGCTCTTCCAACAATCCAGCTTTAGATGAGGCTTTACCGAACTCTTGAATGATACCAACACTCTAAGTATATGGCTCAAGTTGAAATTAATATGCATGATGAAGAGCCTCTCTAAAAAGCCCTACTTGAAAAAAATGTCTACTTCAAATTCAAGAAAATTTGACTATCAAATCAGATTTGAACTTCAAAAATTCAATACATAGAAGAATCAATTCAATTTGATAAATAAAACTTGAAAAATACGATGAGAAGATAAAAATGAGGATCATTCATGTTTATTATTGCACTCCTTGCCATTCCATATATATTCTTGCAACACCATGCTTGATAGTAGAAAAATTGGAACATTGGAGGTTATGAAAAATTCATTTCTTTTAAATGATGTGATAGCTAAACTTAAACAGTTTCCTGTACAAATAAGTCTTAAGTTTAGAAGGTAGGTTTAAAAAGAAGGCCTTGAAAAAAAAAACTTTTTTGGAAAATCAGTTTTATGTGAGTGAAACCAAGATATGCTTCAATGAAAATAACATCTTGGTGAACTAGGACAATGTTTTTGAGTTTGAAAAGTGGTATGAAATGCTATTTGAAAACAAACTGATGTTACAAATAAGAAGAATGAAGAAGGATTGTGGTTAGGGGGAATCGAGAAAAAAAAGGAACTATTACATACAATGTTAGAAAAAAAAATCTATGGAACTGCACAAACATCTAATTTGTAACTTCTAAAGAAGAAAAAACAAAAACGCAACCATAGACACAATCCAAAAAACTATGAAGAGGTCTATAAGACAAACTCACAAAAAAATTGTGCAGTTTAAAGTTCGATTCAAATGTTGTAATTTCAATGGCAGGTTACTGACAGCTCAAATGTTTAAAATTGGAAGATGTGCCATCAATTGGAAATAAATATTTAAACATCTATTGTCTATGCACTAATAACACTAAGAACATAGCAATCACAAGTTATCCAAGAAGATATTTGCTTAATAGGTCTAGCTTACAAAAACATCATTTGCAACCACAATTTTCTCATATTCTCAAAAAACTATAAAGATTAAACGATTTATGAGAACAAGAATCAATATTGGATTTTATTTTGTTTGGGATAAGTGAGGGCAATCTTAAAGCACTAAAAATTGCAACAACTCATAAAACAATAGATATAATAACCTAGTCAATTAACTAAGTTACATTCAAGGATTGCCTGAACTTAATTAATTTATATAACAATTGATATCCCAATACAACAACAATATATGTTTGGTCATAATATTGGTATGAGGTACAAAATTGTTATATTCAAGCAAAAATTTGCACGCACTAGCTATTCAACACATGGCTAATGCATATAGATTAGCTTTGTTGACTTCCAAAGAATGATATTTATCATACAATTAGGTCTAGATAACGTTACCATAGTTGAACAATCAAAAAAGACAATTATAATTATAGTAGGCCAAATTTAAACACAATCATATTAATGAAAACTTTTTATGCTAAACATTTGTCATTGCAAATTATAAATATCATAGATGTCCAAAAGGTAAAGCAATTAAAAGTGAGGGTAAAATGATTATCTTGAAGAAGAAAACATGCTACTCTCTTTGAATTCTTTTCTTAATGAGAGATTAAAAATTTTTGTCTTTTTGTGTGAGAGATAAATATTATTCATTTTTGTGAAATTAAATGTATTTAGGTTATAAGTTGAATACCTATTTCATACCTATATGAGTCCTTATTTTTTATATTTCATTGGTGCTGGTAAATAAATCCCCCTCTCATAGAGATAACCTAACTTAGATCAAACTACGAAAATCATTTGTCTCTATTTTTCTTTTTTTCTTTTTTTTGTTATTGTTCCCATCAATCATATTTTGCAACATGTTACACTTGTACAAACTTAATTCCAAATAATTCTAAATCTCTTAGTAATAAAAATTTATAATATTCTCAATAAAAGAAGCTGTATACTTATAATTTACCTATGAATCAAATATTTATGATTAATGCCAATGCAACCTTTCACTCTATCTATATCACTTGACTAATCTTAAGTGTCATTCATGTTATCAAGTACTTCATTTGAATGTCAATTAAGTACTTAAAATCTTTATATTGAATATACTCTAGTTAGAATTTAACTAAAACCAAACTTGGTGGAAGTAGATCAATTAAAAAAGATGCACTAGAATTTTCAATCTTTAAAATTGGTTGTATGAATCCCCTCGTGCTTTTGCTCTTTAGTTATTAACTACTCTTTATTTAAATCCTCTATTGTGAATTGTTCAATTTTTCCTTTATGAGTAAAGGAATAACTAGAATTGACTACATAATTCTTCTACCATTTTTGCATTCCACATATTAACAATTGTTACTTATATCCAAGCACATGAGTTATGTCTAATAATCTCTTGCATATCTTTTGGGTCTATCTATTCCTCTATTGTAGAGATAAAAGCCACATTTCTAGGTTTATTGATTGAACAAAGTCCTTGTAGATTACACTTTGTAATTCAAAAGCATAAACCACTACGATTTGCAAGGAGCTCTAATTTATAACAGAAAATGGTAATGGTTGAGGCTTTGAACCAAGCCATAAAGAAGAAAGAGAGAGAGAAAGAGCCATCAGGTTTTCTAATAATGTGGTTAAGTGAACAAGTGCACATTGTCTAGTGAGTTTATGCCCTTCAAATAAAGATAACTAAGTTCTGAGAGGTCCACCACCATTTTCATTGTTTGAGCTCTTTTAAATCAAGCTCATATATGTTAAGAAAAGCAATTCCACAACAAGCTCGAGTTTGGCCCAAGTAAATCAATAAGTGGCCATCATTATCTTAAAAACTTAAGCTATTGAGCAACATGAATAATTATATATTATGACTTAAAAACCAGGTTCAAGTTTCAACATTATAGCAAGCTAATTATCACTTGCATTCAAAAAAAAAATCCACCTAAATCAAAGTCTAACAACAATACCCATCACATCCAACTTAGAAATTTTCTAATTAACCAAGTCAAATGAGAGTTGAATGCCAACAAACTCTTACCACACCTTTTAATTGCTTGTAGATTACATTCTATTTACTCCATGGTAGATGGTCAAATTATAGGAGCCATGCATTAATCACTCAAATCAAATTTAAATAGGAACAAAAGCCAACCAACACTATCAAATATCATGTATTCTAAGAACTACTTCATAAAATTGGATGCATCAAGAGAATTAACAAAAGCACTCGAACTTTGTTCAACTTCAGTAAAGGGCACTTCTATTGGTGTTACAAACTAAAAAATTACTTACGAACTTTCAAATAAACAAATTTTAAAGAAATTCACTTATTGTTACTCATTGATTAGTTTTCTTTGATGAAAATTGATTAGAAAAAAGAAAACATCTTGCAAAATTTAACCATAATTGGCCATTGGAGTATTGATAATTTTTTATATTTGATACTTACAACAAGTATGGATGTAATTCTAAGCTCACTAATAATGCCATGCATTCAAATCAAATACCTTGGAACAATTCTAACAACTTCAAGCACATAGTAAGCATGGTAAAACATGGATAGGGAAATTGTTCATCAATCAAATTTTAATGACAAAGTTTTGATAACTACAGAACATTACCAAAACACTCAAGCAAAACATTTTATTCAACAACGAATTTTCCCTTCCCCCTCAGAAGGTAGACGCCTCCAACTAGGATGTCTTTGAAGGCTCTGTTGTGAGCCCAAAACCAAATGGGTAAAGAGGGTCATAATGTGGGTCACCAACATTCATTGGTAGCTGATCAACAGACCTGAACCATGTCCTTGAAAGCTTTCCTGAAAAACCATAGTCCCCAAAAAGAACATCGGTGATTCCTTGTCCTTCGGTACCAGGCAGCCATGCGGCCACCATGGCATCTATCTGTTCGATGTATGGCTCGATTACAAGAGGCCTACCAGATATCAAAACCACCACACATTTGACCCTACTGCACACATTCTGGATTGTGCTTGGTCCAGGAGCAGGAATGGTAAGGTTCAAGTTGTCACCAAATGACTCGGCATATGGTTGCTCACCAACAGCCACAATGGCATATGCAAATTCACTGTTGTCGAGTGAATACGCATCTGGATTCTCAAAATAGACAACCTCAGTGTTTGGTTCAACGGTAGTCATGATAGCGTCAAGTAATGTTGTTCCTGCAACAAAGAAAGTGTAATCAATGTCCTGTCATCAACCAAAATAGATATAGAAGATTGCAATGTAAAATAATACAAGTTTATCATTCCCTTATAAATGAAACAGGTTCTGAAAAAGGACAAATGATATTAAATGTTTTAACATTAAGTTCAATGTGTTGCCTCCATGTTGAGAAATTTGTAGAAGTAAAGAAGATTAACCTATTGTGAGATTGTTGCCACCAAGACCTTGCCATTCGATAGTCCATCCTCCACATTGATAACCCAAGTTGTGTGCATGACTACCAGCAACAAGAATTTTCTTGGCATTCTTAGGCAAGGGAAGCAATGGATTTTTGCCTGTCTTTCCATTTTTTAGTAGCACAAGTGACTTTCTCACGGCTTCTCTAGCCAGCTCCCGATGTTCCTGTTGGATGTAAGTATTTGATTCATAGCAAGCCAAGTTGCATCTTAAAAAACAATAAAGAACAAAGGATTGCTTTTGGTATCTCAAATGTCAAAGTGAGACCAAAGCATGAAAACTAAGCATACCCTTTTTCCAAGTTCAGCTGCCAAGCTATAATCTGCAAATGGATTCTCAAAAAGACCCATTGTGAATTTAACACGTAATATCCTTCTCACAGCATCGTTTATTCTACTCATTGGGATGAAATTTTGATTAACAAGGAAGGTCAAGTCGTCCATGAACTCAGGATAGTCAAATGGAATCATTACCTATAAAAGGATCCAAAGTAATAAGTTTAAGAAAAGCTTATGTAAAAAGGGATCAAAACACAAGTAATTTATTTCTCTCACCATGTCAATTCCTGCAAGAATTCCTGATAGGATAGAGTAAGTGTAGTTGGCATCAGGAGGTGTAGTGATTTTGTCAATTCCTTGCCAATCTGATATCACAAAACCCTATTCATGATAAAAAAAAGCCAAAAAATAAGGCGGAATTTTTATTATTTGCCAGGTGTGATAAAAGTTGCTGCAAGACCTTAAATAAAGAAATTTACTGTCCTCTACCCATCATTATATCATCCTAAATTAGCATTTGCAAGCTAAATTGTCTACTGCTGTAAGGTATGATTTTATGGTGATGAAATAGTTTTCCAGATACTTACTCTGAAACGAAGCTTGTTTTTTAGGAAATCAGTTATCAGATAGCGGTTCTGGTGCATTTTGATTCCATTCCAGCTTGAGTAGGAGATCATCACTGTAGAGACACCTTTGATAATAGCATGGTAATAAGGAGGCATGTGAATACTAAGAAGACCATGGAAATTGACGATTGTATTGTTCTCATTGATGCCCAAATGGGTTCCACCATCTCCAACAAAATGCTTGGCACAGGCAGCAACCTTTTTTCTGCACCATTACAAGGCAGACATTAAAATAAGGCCAACATGACCCTAAGCATTTGTATTAAGATAAAAGATCACCTTGCAAGACTAATCAAAATATGCAGTTATTTCCTCATATTTCTCAACATCTCAAACATGCTTGAGGTTTCTTATCTAATGTTGTTTTATAATTATGTTTAAAACAACAATAGTATATTATGGTCGTTAGAATCTATAAGCAATGGATTGGGACAATTATGTAATAATTTCTTTAATCTTACTTTCCAGAAACAAAAGGAACTCCTTTGCTTGAAGTCATAGGAATATCTCCTTGTAAACCAGGAATAATTTCTGTCATCATCTCAACCACCTTTGTATCTTCACTGTAGCTTTCAAAACAACGACCCCATCTTGGATCTCTACAAACCTTTAAGTTCAAGAAATGGTAACCAATCAATAACAGTGTCATACTAATAACATTACAACTGAGAAATAAAATTCACCAACATAAAAATAAGACTATTTATCTAATTTTGTTTAACTACCGCAACACATGGAGCAAAAACATAAGGAATTCCTGTAGCTCTGACTTCCAGAGCAGTTGCAGCACCAATTCTCTTAACCAGTGATGGGTCCCTGTGAAGAGAAAAATATTCTCCAAAGGTAAGTTATGATAAATATAATACACAATTGCTAACAAATTGCATCATCTAGCAATACGAGTTAATTCTAGATTTCTTTCTTTCATCTTTTTGATGAAGGTACCTCTAGACTTCTGAACTATCATTTTCTTGATAATCTCAATAACAAGCACACAAACAAGCTCCTCATACTACGCTCAAGGTCATCATCAAATGGTTGATGGTCCAGTTTGTAAAATATTTGATGGTGATTTGCAAGAATGAATTTGCAGCATTTTTCATGAAGATTTGATATAAGAAGAGTAACACCAAGCACATGCATTGGCAACCCTTTAATTACCTCGTATTTATTTTTTGGGTTATGCTTTCTCCAGGTAATCAATATCGACCCACGTATTAAAAGGGTATTAATAATACTACAAAAGTTGCTGACCTTCATTATTTGATAAACTAACAAGTTAGATTGTTTGTAATCTTGGTTTCTTACAAGAAAAAACATTTGGTAAATAGTTGTCTTAGCTGCTAATGTGAAATATTCAAGCTTTATAATTGTACTTTGTTATGCCAAGTTAGCATGTAGCTCTTGGTTGATTTGAACCTTTCGACCATGGAATACACAGAAAAGAATGCAGCAGAACTCATATGAGTATATGTATCATCATATTTAATGCAGAGGCAAGAGGACCCACACTCAAGGCCATAATATTCTAACATCTTAGTATTTTTAACATCCCAAAGACTGGTAATTGCTCTCTATGTGCATGGAATAAGACAGCACATTATATTTTTCCTTCTTAATATTTCATTGGTAAATTAATGTGAAGTGAAGAACTTTTAGCTCCAGATGCTGCACATGTTTCTTCTTCATTCGACCATCTACCAACGTTGTTCACTGTTTATTAAGCTTATTGCTAGTTGCACATCAAGCAATTTGCTTTCATTCATACAGAACAAATTTAGATGGGAGTTGACTTGCAAAGGGTAGGAGATGAGCACTTGAAAAGTTTTTGCCTAGTATCATTACATTTGATATTATCAGAAAGAATAGCAATTCACTTCTATGAACCTTGAACATATCATGTATAATTATATGAATTAAAAAATGAAAGGTGCAAAGCACAAATTCTGACATCAAACATGCTCAACAACATCATCCACGTGAATTGCAAATCAAATTTAAAAATTGTTAAAAGGTTTGAAAGATGCTAGTTATGCAAATAAAATTTGCAAAAAGCATCTTAAATTATGTGATTTTTTTAAGGAATGAACCTTTGGATATAACAATTACAAAGTAATCAACTTTTTCGGCATAGCTTTTCATTCATTTGACATCAAACATCAATTCAGCCTAAAGAGCTTAAAAGGAATCAGACGTCAAGAAAAAAATAGAGAAATCAGGACACGTTAGAAACCATAGTACAATTTTGATCAATAATCTCCCAAAATGTAACTTACCTAGTAGCTCCAAGACCAACGTTGTGTGGAAATATTGTAGCATTATAGACATTATTGTGGCCATGAACAGCATCAATTCCATAAATAATAGGAATCCCAAGACGAGTAGAAAGAGCTCCCTTCTGCATCTCGTTCACCATATTTACCCAAACCTCTACAGATGCCTTTGGAGCTGGCACACGGCCTCCCCCACTCAATACACTCCCTGCACAATTTGCAAGTATCATCACACATGCTTTGCTTGCACTAGCGTTTCATCATCTTAAGCATTAAGTATATGCATACTTTACCTACAAAGTTTCCTGCAATAACTTCAGCTGTTGCATTTTCCATGGCAATTTGTGCCATTTGACCAATCTTCTCAGCAAGAGTCATTCTGCTTAAAAGGTCATTGATTCTAGTATTCAGAGGTTGTTTTGGATCTTTATACTTGGGATGATCTGTCTTTCCTGATGCTACCCAGCAACTTAAAAATAGAAGCGCAACTACAAATCTACTATCCATCCTCAATTATCAATTCAATCTGCAGAAACCCATGCAAGAGATAGCTTCAAGTTAGGAGAAGATCATGTCCGAAAGCTTTGATATTTCGGATATTTCAGAAAACAAAAAAATAGGAAATAATGCATACAACTCCATAGTAGCTTTCTTAAACTAGTATTGGCAATGACCTTTTTCCTAATCCAAAGACAAAACCACTAAACTGTCTTTAATGGTCCAAGGAGACCACTGAAAACATGCCAAGCCAATAACAGTGAAAATCAAGGCCAAAATGCAAGTTGACAAAGTAAGCAAGTCTAGTTGACAAGTGTTGAAAAACTTTCGTGTTACTGGAATTGACAAGCAACTGTTTCCAAAGCCAAGCCCGACATAACCAAAGTTACATTTATTGATTTACACCATCCATGTAAAACGAGACAAAACATAGAAGTTTTGATCAAGGACGTGAAGCAATTTGACATATTAATTATATTTACTAAAACTTCATTTGGATGCAAAAATTCATACAGAATGTACAGTGTAACATTCGTATGATAGTTGTTGTCAAGGGAAATATGAAACGGTTACAGAAGCTACCCATGTTTATGAATAGTAGTATGTAAAAGTACAGGCAAAGCATAAAGTTATGAAAGCATTGAAGCAACCCTATTTATGATAGGGCAATGCATAACAAAACAAAGCACTGAAACGAGAGGTAATTTATAGACAGGATTAGCCTCAGCACGAACATAGTCTGAAAGTGATGAAGTCTTAAGGAATATCGCAGAAGGTCTAGTTTTCTAGCTTTTGCCTATGAATTAGCAAAAATGTACAACTATACCGATGTATATGAACAGGCTAAAATGTACAATTCTACTGGTCTATCTTCAAAAGGGCATTAAATTTTCTTGAAGCATAGCACTAAGCAACAAAAATAACGTGGATTTTTGAAAAGCAATAAGGCAAGTGATTATGATGTAAACTTGAAGAATTGCATAAAATATGGCATGTTAGTGAACTGTTAAGGGGGGCCGTGCAATCTTTTAAATGCCTGTCTAAGGAAGAAGATGGCTCATGGATGAACTGAATAAGTGTGCACTTCTTGCAAACCTGAAGTTCCTTCTTCTAAAGTTATTATGCATTGTCCTATGATGGCTATTCTCCATTATTACCTTAGTGAAGCCTTAAAAAAAAGCTTATAACTTCTTTCTAGTTCTAGTAAATTTCTAATTTACAAATAGACTTTTTTAAAGTTTAGTTTTCCATATAAATTCTTATCAATTATTCATGTGGTATTTTTTCTTTTATTTTCTTTGTTTAGGTGCTCTATTTTATCATCCTATGTAATCTCATATTGAGTATTTCACTATTTTAGGGGGAAAATAGTTTAATCGTGGATAGTCATTTATGAAAAATTAATCTTTGTTATTATCTCGATAAGTTCATGTACAACCCAAGTTAGATTTATGATGTTATATGTCCCAACAATTGATATCAAACCTGCAGGACTTAAAGGTTCTTGTTATAGAAATTCTTCTTTTTGTGAGATATATATTACCTTGTTCTTCAAAACAAGATATAAGAAAAAAAATTCAAAATTGATGAGTCTAGAACTATGATTTTGATTTTTGAAAGATACAAATGAAGATACAGCTTTATTAGAATTTTTAATAATAACTTAGACAAAGGCCTAAGAAGAATGAGATTTGCTTGGTCAACAAGAACGAGTGGCATAAGTAACCTTGGCTAGAAATATAACCTCAATCGTCACAAAAGAAACAAAAACCAAAGACTCAAAGCAAGCATGAGAACTCAGCATTACACATGGTTCATTTGATATAGTGATTGTTAACTTAAAGAACATAAATAAGGTTTTTGTTATAGATCATACTGATGAATTTCAATGTGATAACCACATAATTAAACTCAATGAAAATTGACCCTGAAGAGAAAGTGAATGCCTTGATTTTGTTGTTGTTTTTGCTTGAGAGTAAGAATACAATAATCACTACTATGAGCAATGCTACTACACGTTAAAAGATAAAGCTACAGAAGGTCATGAGACCAAGTCTGATTGAAAACGTAAGGTGTATAGAGTTAAGAGAATGTTTTGGTTCTTCCTTAAATTCATAAGGACAAGGGTGTAATACTCGAGTGAGGAAGTACCAATATGGACAAGTCAACATCTAAGGGTCATAATGCTTCAAAACTAAAGGAGCTAGTGTGTTGAAATTGTCACAAGAAGAGACATCTAAAGTGAGATTACAAAGGTCCAAAAAGGAATTGTAGACAAACCAAGTGGATAGACAGTAAACATGATGACCTTGAGCATAGAAAATGCTCTTATGCTTCGTGTTGATAGTCCAATTGTGTCGTGGATCCTTGGGTGCTTTATTCCATTCCATACCATATAGAAAGTTATTACAAGGTTTTGTGACAACAAATTATAATAAGGAATATATAGCCAATTATGATCACAAGGAAGAAAACGTACACATTTAAGGCATCAAAAGTCAAGCAGTTTATGTTCCTAGTTTTGAGGAGAAACTCAGATTTGAGTTTTTTCAGCAATGTTGGCAAAAGTGGAGAAAATTAGAATAAGATGGCAACAATTCAAATCGCACCATAGGGTTTCCCTTTATCGAAGCATTTTAAACACATGTTGTATATAATATAATGTAAATGCTCAATAGGGAATACTTTGTGTAACAAGAATTCAACATACACACAAAGAAGTGTGAACAGAAAGGTAAATAAATTTAGACGACTCTTGAGAAGACAAAATAATATGGAAACATACTTGCTTAACATGATACTAGCTATACAACAAGATTTTGAATCACTCAAAGAATTGAGGATAAAAAGTAAAGTCTAGACAACTTAAGGGTATTCAGATGGTTGTTGCATGAATATGTCAATTCATAGAACGAGGACAAGCATAATGCCGAAGTCACACAATGCTATCTCATGGAAGTGATGTAGATAATTTGACTACGGATTCTATGATTCAGTAAAGCACAAAATTATTACAATAAATATATCACCTTCAATGAAGAGCTATTGTATGAGGATTAGTAAAGATTTGGAGTTTCAAATTCATTCCTCTGGTTGGAAGAACAATCTCGATAGTCCTGATAGTTTGGTTGTTTCATTATATTTCAATAATGGTTTTATGTTCAAGTCTTGTCAAATTTTTAACGTACTAATTGAGTTATTCTACTTTTAAAAAAATAAGAAACTTTATAAAACACTAAAAGATTATCTGTGTGCCTATGTATATGTATATATAAATAGATTTTTATAAATAAAATTTCAAATGGGTAGTGTTGAGATTCTAACCCAACATCTACTACTTGTACTCAAACCAAAGAGGCTCAATTATTAGACCAACATAATTTTAGTGCAATAGCAATATTACAAATATTACATAAAGAACAAATTATGATTTTGTATGGAACCAAACTTATTCGTGGTTTCAGATCAATATGGACCTAACCTTGTTCATAACAGGTTAAAACTAGAGTCTTAACCTAAAATTGGGAACTATAAAATAAACATACCATTAAATCAGATGAGGTGAAGAGCAATAAAGTAGATATTGATATGGACAAGAAAGATTGCCAAGCTGTACACATGATGCATCACGTTCGTAGATGCAAAACATGATTTTGTTATGGACATAGACATTATGCTTGTAGATACAAACATAATAAATCTAAATATAATTACATCTACACCAACCATACCAAGTTCAAGTCATATGCTCTAGCTAATGAAAACTCTTCATTAGTTGCTATTGATAGATGCTAGAGAACTAATTTTTGTCTTAGAGGCCAAGTAAATGATTATTTCAAATAAAAATTAGAGATGAAAGATAAAATTAGATTACTCAAAAATAATAATACATGAAAGTTAACTAGGATGTCAGAAGGGAGAAAGGAATTGTAGAATAAGCAGGTCTGGTACAGAGTAAAAAAAAAGATTGATTATATTATGATTTATAGAACTTGATTAGTAATCAAAGGTCTTTAATAGAAGAAGATAGTGTCTATAAATAGATATTTTTCTTCTCATAATAAAGATTATAATCACAAATCTATTGTTAAATGTTTTTATAAAGTATGATTTATGTTTGAAATAATTAGATGTAAAAACTATTTTGTTAATATAATTTAAAAATGCTTTTTCACAATACAATGTGAAGGCTTTCAAATTACAAGGAAAAAGAATATGACTTATAGGCTTAAAGAGAGTTTGTATAGACTAAAACAAGATATCATACAATGATGTCTAGTTTTATATGTTTATGTATAATCATAAATAAGTTTAGTGTAAGAATCACTATTATTACTTCAAACATTTTGTTGAATGTTACATGATAATTTTAACTTTATGTTAATGATATGTTGATTTATCTATAAAGCATGGGTAGATCCATAAGTTGAACACACAATTATCAATAAAATTTGGAAAAATATATACAAGGAATGGACATTAGCTTCTTGCAATATGAATTCTATTGAATAGATCTAAGGAAACTCTAAGATTAATACAACATAAGCATATTAAAAAAATTTTGCATAGTTTAATTATTTTCATGTGCTAAATCTATAGATGCTCCACTATGGAGGCTTTTCAAATCAAGAAGAGAATAGTTGAGCACAATAGAAAAGTGGGAGCTTGTAACAAATTTGATATATATTTTATTTGTAGGAAATCACATACTCAATAATTTGTACTAAGCCAAACATCTCCAATGCAATGGGAGTTGTCAATAGTTACAATTTAAATCCAAGGAAGCAAAGAGTCTTTGTCTCATACCAGAGCTATAAGAATGAAGGTGTTTGAACTCTCTAGTAGCTAAGAAGAAAGGAGCTTTTGTCCCTGAGCCAAGTATTGTAGACAATTATTAGCTAGATCAAAAAGTCTCTGCAGAATGGATTTTATCCTTCTACTCTAACAATCTAATTGTCCTAAATGTGGACAAGGAGAGCTCCCATGACTGAGTTAGCCAGCTTTTTTTATGAACCCATTCGAACCTATTCCAAGTTACACCATAATCCATTTTATGTATTTTGGATTGTGTTAAAATTTTGATTTAAGTGTTCCTTTGGAATGGGGATATATCCAAGCAATCCATTCATTCTTCTCATGGGATGCAGTTTGTAAGACAATCCATTTCCTATGGGAATGGTATACTATTTTAGCTCAGGAGATCCCTTGTTATTTGGGTTAAGTGCCTCCAAACTAAGCATTAGGAGAGACCTGCCCCCTCCATGTCAAACATTTTAATAGCACGATGAGTAAGCTTATTTGCCAGGGTGGCTCAAAGACTACTTTTAACACTTACTGGATGATTAGGGATGGTTTATAAGTTCTCCTTCTCAGAGGACTATTAGCGTGGGATAAATTTTATTATATGTTGACCAATTCTCACAAACATGTCTCAATCGTCCAAACTTGTATCTTTGATTAATCGGTCTTGGAAGTGGAGAATAAATTATTTAGTCATTCTCTTTCAACCTATTTTGGTAGAGAGTATCCCTCTCTTAGAAAGTGCCCTAAAACTTCAATGGTAACTATAGGGTATGGCTTCTCAATGATTCTTTCTTAAGCGCTTCATCTATGCTTTACTCAAACCATTTTATTAGTCCACTTGGGGATGATAGATAGGCTTAGAAATTTGAGACAACCAAAATTTTGTTCTTTTCCTATAGCATATTTGTAATAGGATTGTCTAATACTTCTTTATGATTAAACTATTATAAATCTCACCTAACTCAAACTGTTTGTAGGACTACACCTCAATAGAATCTTTGAAACATAGCCTCCTAATTTGCCATCAGTTATGTCAATGCCGACTTGGGAGGAAATTTTGATAGTTGGAAGAGCACTTTCAATTAGGTATATACTATTGGTGGTAATGCAACAAGTTAGATATCGTAACTTTAAAAATGTGTGACTCTCTCTACTATAGAAATTGTGTACATAATCATTTTGAATGTTAATAAGAAAATAACATAACTTAAAAATCTTCTAAAAGATATCTAGAGTAACACGTTTGCACCTTATTCAATGATAATCAAACTCGGTTGTACTTCATGCAAATCCTAAATGTCTTCTTCCTTTTTCTAAGGTTACCGTGTAAATGAAGTTTTAAGTGAAGCTCATAACCTCTATCAAATCTAGTAAAGTTATTCTAGAAGGTAGCTTTTATTATTTTTGGGTTTGATTTCCCATATAAATCCATGTGCCCTTTATTTATGTTGTTGTTTTTACTTTTACTATCTCTGAGTTGATGCTTTTCTTTATCATTCTTTTCAACCAAATGTTCAATATTCTAATGTTTTGGGAGACAAGTTATTTGATCATGGACAGTTGAATATGAGATGTTCATTTTTATGATTATCTCAAAGAGATTGTCTCCAACTTATAAGGATTTGTGGTGTTGCATCTCCAAACAAAAAGGCCAAATGATTTAGTTTGATTCCAAACTATGCATATTTTAGAACCAAGCAATACCAAGTATACAAAATGTAATATATTCATTTTCATGGGTTTGCCTTATGACTTTAAGGATAGATGAAGCTAGAAAGCTTTTTTTGAGTTAAATGGTCCATTTAAATTTGTTATTGAAATTTTGTGTTCAAATTGGTTCATTTAAGGAAAAGATAAATGTAAACAAGAAATATTTAGATTTCAAAATTAAAATTATAAATGGCGTATAGCTTATAATTAATGGCCGTCAATCTTAACAATATATTATTTAATTTTCTTAAATATTAAGCTTAAACTAAACAAAATAAATTGGCTATAAATTGTAATTAAACCAAATTGGTTATTTTTTGGTTCATGAAGTTTCCAAATTTAATTGGCCCTATCTTAGCCATTGATCAAAATCAAAGATCATACTTCTACTGATCAAGGCATGTGAAAGTCAAGCAGTTTTTAGCAATATTTCATCCTACATATAGATCAAAAATATTTCGCAAGTGACAATGGTGCTCGAGGGATATTTGCAATTCATTTAGCCATCTAGCACCTACTTATTTGCTAATGTGCCTCACAGTGCAAATTTTTAAGGGTTGCATGGTGCTAAAGGAAGCCAATTAGATCCTTTTGACACCAAAAGCATACTTTATGCTCATAAAGAATCTACAACAACCACAATGTTGTCGATTGAGGGCTTGCAATTTTAAAGATATTCTTTTGCACCAAGGGAGCTATTAAAGGGCAAAGGGATGTCGATTATTAAACCCACTTAGAAACATGTACTAAACCTCCATGCATTGTACCCCGTGGAAGGTTATAACTAAATTTGTCACTTCCAATAGAGTTCAAACTCTATCTTCACCTAATAATAACAACCTAAAAGCAATATCAACATAAGAAAAATGGCATCATCAACCTTCTACTGACATACTCCTCTTCAAATAGAGCCACGATGATCCAAATTAGAAGCTCTCTCTCGTGTTACAACTTTTGGGCAATTTTTGAAGTTTCCCTCTCTTTGAATATTCATCTATTTATTTCGAGCTTGGTTATCATGTGAACACAAGTTCAAGTAATTCTCATCTCATTTTGTACTACAGCCCAATTATAATATAGTAAATCTTTCTTAAAGTTCCACCATACAATTACTGCACCATAAGTTTTCTTTACATGTTTGATATAGAATTTTTGCACATCCCTCAACAGTCTTTGAGAATAAGATCTACATTCCAGGGCCAATCACTACTCGTCAAAAGCAACTTGGATTTTTGGGTTTATGCAAATAAAACAAAAGGAGCATTTTAAAAAAAAAAAGTGAGATAATATTGCAAGGAGTGAACAAGGCTACCAAAAACATGAATAAGTAAAAGCTACCAAGTCAAGGGGTTAATTCCAGTAACTAGCTTAGTCAACAAAAATAAAGGAAAATGCAGCTTCACTCAAATGCCACACCGAATGATCAATAAAAGGTGAAAAATATCACTATATAAAAGCTAACAGAAGAGCGTTTTGAATCAGCATTGGCAGAGAGAAGAGAGGAGACGTCTTACTGAGCATAACCTCACCGGAAGAGGGACTAGGGTTAGAAGCACTGAGTATTGGAAGGTGATGAGGTGATGTTGCACGCATTTATAGCACCCTCTTAAGCCCGAAGGGCATCGATCCATTAAAGACCAGATGGAAGAATGCTACGCTTGTGTTCCCTTGAAGGATTAAGTGGTGTCTTCTTGTGTGGAATTCTTCTAAAATACTTCTAAAGAAGAAATGCTATTTTAATTTAAAAACCATTTTTTAATTCAATTCGACGATTAAAAAAATATATCTTGTCGATGTCAATTCATATTTGACTTATGACTTGTAACTATTAGAAACTTAAAAGTTTAATTTAACAAAGTTGATTTTTTTTATTATTTAAAAATTTTAAATTAATCAAAATTTCAAATTTGGATAATTGAAAAAATATTAAATTATTGAAATATAATTAAATCAAATAACAAAAAAATATTATTACATATGAATATATAGAAAGAAAATAAATTTATACATATTAATTAAGATCTCTCATATAAGTGTCTCATTCTTTATATGTTGATCACTGTTTTTGTGTTATAGATTGAAGTGTAAACTTCTAAAATTTATTAAATATAATCAGAAAATCATTTTTATGCAAAATTTATTAATTATAGTTTGAAGGTTTCTTTGACACTTTTACAAAACATTTAAAAAAACATAATATTTTTTATTTAAAAAATAGACATAAAAGCAAAGCAAAAGTTGGAAGACGATTTATTTAAAAAAAAAAATGAAAAAGACTATCTTAAAAAAGACAAAAAATAGTAGTTTTCCACAATTATTAATATAATTTATTTAAAAATATATTTTATAAAGTTAAAATTCTAAAAATTGATGCAGCATAAAACAAGGATTCCAAAGTGAAATGGTTGCATGCCGGTTGTGTATTAAAATGCTTTATCTGATGTATTATTGATGTAGCCGTCCAAGATTTGTCTTAATATGTATATATATATATATATATTGAATGATGATAATTTTTTATTTATTTATCTAATTTGTTTTTAATTATATCTTGTTAAACATCCTTTTCAATGGCAAACAAATTATTATGATAGAGAATAATAGTTGAATATTTAAAGAAGTGGAATCAATATATAATAAGTAACTATTAGCATTTCAACTTATATCTTGAGTTGAAATATATTTTAATTATTATTAATGATTAAAAAGAGATAAAATCTTAATATACAGACATTGTGATGAGGGGGTTGTAAGCAAAAGGATGAGTATTGCAAAGCATGTGAAAAATAATGGGCAATAGTTTCATATAGAAGGAAGTTGAAGTTTAGAAATTTATCATGAAATGATGCAATAGCATTGTAGTAAAGTAGGCTAAAGCAAGGAAACGAGAAGAGCAAGAAAGCACGATAGTTGCACGAGAGGAAACGCTTTTGTGACAAAAAGTAAAGCAAGATGTTTTGGGAGAGTAAGAGAATTGGGTGTTTAGGAGTTTAGAGATTATAGTTGGTGTTTATGCTCGTATATACAGGCATATATACACATTACATTCTAATGGTAAATCTAGATTAAAAGTAGAATCCTAAGGTGAAAAAATTAAACACCAAGATGCTTCAAACTCATTGTTTCTTGATCATGGAAGATTCTAAAAAAATGATGATGAGATAGGTTCAAAGGCTTGAAAAACCCAATTGGAACTTTCTAAAGGTTTAATAAGACAGGAAGTTTAGTATTATATTATAATGAGCACAACTATGCAAATTTATTATACTATAATGAGCTCAATTATGCATAACATTCAAAATACTAATATATAAGGTATTGAAAATTGCAACATTAATATAGTAAATAACAAAAATAAATATCTCGTAAAGAGCAAAAAAAAAAAACAAATATGATAACAAAATTAAACTGATTTCTTCAAAAGTATCATATGAAAATATATCCACTTAAGTCTTAAAATGTTGAAAAAATGAGTCATGACATACTAAGAACCACCTTGCAAAGAAAAAAACGGGTTTCTTTTGACAAATGGACTTTGTCAAATTTCTAAAGAGATAGAGATTGAAAATAGGGGATTAAATAAGATAAAATAATGTGTGAAGTAGGATAATGACTACACAAAATGCAAAGCTTTAAACTTGCAACCAATCATTTTAAGAGTTGGTAAATTGCCTAGCATTAACCAGCTTATATAGTCTTTTAACCACTTCAAGCATTTGGCAAGCAGCCAAAAATTGCTCTTGTCAACATATTATCAATTTGGTTCATCACAATACGACACAATGTTATCCACAAATGAGGTGGCAATAAGATAATAAGCTTGCCACAATGTCACATGAGGCCAAATCGATACAAATCAAGTAAGAAGATTACCACATATATGAATACAAGAATGGAAGACTATTTTTAATATCCTAAAAATTGTTTTTACTAATAATACATTTTAAATGCTTAAATTATTTGTGATTGTAATTGATAGTATAAAATGAATGATGTTTAATATTTTTGAAATAATTTTTAATGAAATCATTGATTTGTACACCAAATTTAATAAAAAAAATAAAGTAAGTCAAAATATAAAGATAAACATAATTTAAGAAAATATTATTTGAGATTGATATAATAGTTGTAATTTAGTTGGGATCAAAGTTCATTTTACATTTGTCTAAAAAAGCATGTTACATTGATGACTATCTGAATTAAAAAAAATATATATATAATATTTATAAAACAGTCATCAATATGAGTTAAATAGTGGTTTTGTGAAAATCAAGATTTGTTTGACATTTTTATCAAGTTTTCAAAAGAAAAGGAATATCTTATTTTCCCTTAATTCTCACTTCTTCTTCGTGGTTGATGACTACCTTCTCAAGCCAATGTATTATGCGTTAATTGCCCTAACTCGTCACATCATAATCTTCTTAGAGTACCATCATGGTAGCTTAATCATTAGCCACCATGCGGTAGGTGGTATTACTACCAACCTATGTTATCATGTGGTTGGTGGCACCATTACCAACCTACAAATGCAATTTATATATTTAGTTGAGAATTTATTAAGCTTATTGTCACATATAAATGGCCTCCCAAAATGCTCTTTGGGTGGGGAAGAGAGATCCCAAGTCAACTTTGGATTTCCTTGCCAAATTTGGTGCCATTGCCACTATCTCTTTCCTTTTTTCTATCTTTTGATCTCATCACCTAAGTTGTCATCACCACCATAACTCACTCCTCTTTGACCATCAAGAAGGTTCCCATTATCATTGATAAAGATTTCCACATCTTCAAAACTCTCACACTTCAAGTAAATATGAAATGATTGACATGCAAAGCTCATTGTAATCTGTGAAATAATTAACTTGTACTAGCATTTACATGAAATTAATGAAAAAGAACTTTGAGTTACACATTGATCCAACTCAAGTGTGATTTTCCTTTGCTATTTTTGGGCTAATCACTTTATAATACTATAATTATGTGGTTGACATGTAATTAGATATTGATGATATAATAAATTTGTTATTTCAAAATGATAATAATATTATTTTAAACTTATCTAGCAAAGCATATAATTTTGTAAAATTATTTAGGATACTAAATTAAGTATGTCAATTAGTATTGCTCAATAAAAGGAATGTAATGACTTTTGGTTTATAATTTTCATAACTAAATTGAATTTGTTGTGAATTATGAAATTGAAATTGAGAATTTAATAATATAAATACACACACACACACACACACACACACACACATATATATATATATTAAATGAGCAACGATGTCTTAAGTTTTATCCTATTCCTTCATGTAATTGTTTTTGAGATGAGGAACACAATGCTTCTAACATTAGTTTAGTTAGAGTTTGGGGGTTGAAAAGGTTTCTTATAATGGGAGTTTTATTGAAGATGGAAGGTTCCATAGAGAAACAAGAGTCCAAGGAGAAAAAAGGTAGAAGAAAAGAAAGAAAGCCTGTCACAAAATAGAACTTTAACAATTGACAGTATATTATGCAAATGGAAGAGTCGAAGGAGAAAAGAAGGTACGAAAAAACAAGGGCTTGCTACTCACCTATAAAGGATGATTAATATAGCATCCTAAAATTTTGCTTTATGTAAGATATTATAAATCTTAAGATAAAGCTAAAGCGATTGTAAGTATGAGTATTTTAATAAAATAAAATTAATTATTTAAAATATTATTCTTATTGATTAAAATATTATATCTTTAATTTTATCTTAGAGATGTCATATTATAAAATGAAATTAGAAATTTTATTTGAACATACCATTGAAAAAAACAATTTGAAAAGAATCTAGTAGTGATGGGGTTTATAATTTAAAATCTAAATATATAGATATGAATTTTTGTAATAAAAAAATAAATTTTATTTTAAGATTTGGTAGAAGTAGAATAGTAAATTTGTAATTTAATCATACTGTCTTATTAATGATAAGGATAAGATGGATTTAATTGAGTAAGGTGGTAAGAAGATTTAAGAATGAGAAGAAAATAAAAAGAGTAGAAGAGAGAGAGAGAGGAAAGAGATAAGAAGAAGAGAAGGAAAAAGAAAACTATAATAACCCACATAATTATCTTTAAATATTCTCCTAAATAAAATTCTATATATCATATATGTGTATTATAGATCCAAAGTTTGAAAATATTTTGGCAAATGGGCACATCAAAATGCAACAATTGTCAAATTTGAGCGTATCATTGTGAATGTCTCATTATGAGAAATTCATAGGTATATGGTTTGCTTTTTTAGAAGACCTTTTGAATTTATTTTGCAAATTTTCAAAGATAAATCTAATAAATATATATGTTTTAATCCTTTTATTTAATAATAAAGTAAGCTCCTTTATCATGCTTGAGACAATTTACAGCATTTGGAATATTTATGAGAAAGCAAAAATGGAGAGGAGAGACAGAGAAGTGAAGTGAAGGTGAATCCAAGTAAATTAATTATAGATTTTTTAGGAGATTTAAAGAAATCAAGAAGTAAAGGAAGAACCTGAGGAAAGGAATTGGGTCATCAACTTTGGCTTGTAAGAATCATTGTAACACCTCGGACCAAAAAGAGTAGGGAGTGATTATTAGGTGATATCATGAAAGAGAAATCACTAGATAATAAGTAGCTTCTAGTAGGCTTTTAAGTAGAGTGATGTAAGGATAAATTATCTCACATTAGCTATTATGAGAATGATTTTGATATTTTCATGAGATGTCATATCTTAAGATTTTAAGACACCTTGTTTAGGGCAAAATTTACTTAGGTTAGTAAGGGATGACTTAAAGAGGAAATATCATAACATAATGAGATCAAGATATCATATTTAGTATTAGAATATTATCTTATATTAATCCTATATTGTTTAAGGATAGCTAAGCAAAGTTAGGTGGCCTTGTAATACTTTGAACTAAAGAGACTGAAGAGTGATCGTCGAGTAATATCTTGAGAAAGAAAGACTAGACAAGAGTGACTTTTAGCAGGCTTCTAGATAAAACGATATAGAGATAAATTGTGTCATATTGGTTATTAAAGGATTGATCTTGGTGTTTATACGAGATGTCATTATATTAAGATGTTAAGATATCTTTTGGGAGAAAAGCTCACTTGAGTTGATATAGAATGACCCTAAGGGATAATACCTTAATACAGTCAGAACAAGGTGTTGCAAACACATTATAAGGAAATAAGGAGAGTTAATAAAAGAAAAGAAAATGTTATGAAAGAGATTTCTTAAAACCATCAAATAAGTAACCTAAATAACTATGATGTATGCAAATTCTTAAACATCCTTTTTTATTATTGTGAGATGTATGATGATGTGAGCGTTTGTATGACATAATAATCCCTTCATATATTCTACACGTATTATAATACATTGAGATTATTGATGTATATATAAATATATGAAAAAATAAATTACTTATATGTATAAACATAAAAATCTAAAAATAAAAACATATGATAAAATAAAAGAAAAGAAAAAATGAAAGAAAAGATTGGTATAGCCCGAGAAAGAGATTGCTACTCTATGACTTTATTTGATAGTGATCTGATAGATGCGATATACATCTTTTTTGATGTCATGGTATTTAAAAGGAGGGCCATAGCATATTAAAGACCTCTATTAATGATGATGAGATACTTCACTTTCTAATGTTGTATGCACTTAGAGATTGGGTATTAGTATATCAGAGCATCAAAGCTTGTGATGATGAGATATAATATAAGGTTCGATAGAAGTTGAGATATAGATCATAGAATAAGTTTGGGCCTTAAAAAAGATGAGTATTTAAAAAAGAAAAAATAATAAAATAAAATTGAATATAAAAAAAAAGAAAAATAATATATACTAATAGTACCATGCAATATTAATATTATATGATGTATATATGAGCTAAATGCATAAAATCATAAATATTATTTATATTATACTTTTTTTTATAGATTTTTATGATATTTATTACTCTATTTTATTTCTCAATTACATTATTATTCTTTTATATTATTTTATTATATGTAATTAGTAATTTGTTTATTGAGTATATCATGTTAGGATGTGAATACTCATAAAACTTGGGGTTAAGATGATAGTTTAAGACTATGGAGTGATAATATGTAATTTTGTGATTTTGAGGTGGACTTTGTGTACTTCATGTTTTTGAGAATAGCTTCTATATTATTTTTAGATGTTATATTAGTTTTAATTTTCAAATTTTTATATAGCAAAATCTATTTATCACATAATGTTTTATCTTTTAATTGTGTTAAACCTTGAAAGTTATTTGATATTTTTCATCACTATCCTTTTTTTATTGACTAATGTTCTTAGTTTATACTATTTTCTCTGGTTTACTTAATAGACATATTTTATGATTACATTTTATCAATTTATATTGGTTTCTATTAGGCAGGACATGACAAAAATTGTGTTGATTATAACAAGAAGCTCATAAGTAACTAAGATTGTGTGTGCAATTTCCATTGGAATCAACAAAAGAGGAGAAGCCATAGCTGCAGCAAAAAGAGCAAAGATAACTTAAGAAAGACCTATAAAACAGTCATGCTAAGTTTATAGAATGGTTTGTTATTGAGAATTTGTAAGCACAAGTTCCCTATAAAACAGTCATGTTAAGTTCACTGGTAAACATAGCAAAACAAGGAGAGGCAAATTGTTCATTCCATCAAATTTCAATCACAAACTTGAGAACCCATGTTAGCTCTCTCAAGAAGACAAGACAACTCCAACTAGTATGTCTTTGAAGGCTCTGTTGTAAGGCCAAAGCCAAATGGGTAGAGAGGATCATAATGGGGGTCGCCAACATTCATCGGTAGCTGATCAACAGACCTGAACCATGACCTTGAAAGTTAGAACATCTGTGATTCCTTGTCCTTCGGTACCCGGCAGCCATGCAGCCACCATGGCATCTATCTGTTCGATGTATGGCTCGATTACAAGAGGCCTACCAGATATCAGAACCACCACACATTTGACACTACTGCACACATTCTGGACTGTGCTTAGCCCAGGAGCAGGGATGGTAAGATTGCTCAAGTTGTCACCATATGATTCAGCATATGGTAGCTCACCAACAGCCACAATTGCATATGCAAATTCACTGTTGTTGAGTGAATATTCATCTGGATTCTCGTTGTAAACAACCTTGGTGTTCAAGCAATGTCGTTCCTGCAACAAAGACTTAAACATTCAGTTCAATGTGTTGTCTTCACGTTGAGGAATTTGGAGAAGTGAAGAAGACTAACCTATTGTGAGATTGTTCCCACCAAGGCCTTGCCATGTGATAGTCCATCCGTGCATGCTTACGAGCTACAAGAATTTTCTTGGCATTCTTAGGTAAGGGAAGCATGGCTTTTCAAGTAACTTCCTCACGGCTTCTCTAGCCAGCTCCCGATGTTCCTGTTGGATTTAAGTATTTGAGTCATAGCAAACCAAGTTGTATTTCAAATGTAAGGCTGAAACAAAAGCATGAAAGTAAGAATACCCTTTTTACAAGTTCAGCTGCTAAGCTATAATCTTCAAATGGATTCTCAAAGAGACCCATTGTGAATTTAATTCGTAAAATCCTTCTCACAGCATCATCTATTCTATTCATTGGGATGAAGTTTTGATTGACAAGAACAAGTCGTTGATGAACTCAGGATACTAGTATGGAATCATTACCTGCAATAGGATCCAAAACAACTAGTTTACAAAGGGATGGCAACACTTGCTAGTAATGTATTTCTCTAACCATGTCAATTCCTGTTTGAATTCTTTTCTTAATGAGATTAAAAGTTTGTCTTTTTGTGTGAGAGATAAATATTCTTCATTTTTGTGAAATTAAATGTATTTAGGTTATAAGTTGAATACCTATTCCATACCTATATGAGTCCTTATTTTTTATATTCCATTGGTGCTGGTAAATATATCCCCCTCTCATTGAGATAACCTAACTTAGATCAAACTACGTAAATTATTTGTCTCTATTTTTCTTTTTTTCTTTTTTTTGTTATAGTTCCCATCGATCATATTTTGCGACATGTTACACTTGTACAAACTTAATTCCAAATGATTCTAAATCTCTTAGTAATAAATATTTATAATACTCTCAATAAAAGAAGCTGTATACTTATAATTTACCTATGAATCAAACATTTATGATTAATGCCAATGCAACCTTTCACTCTATCTATATCACTTGACTAATCTTAAGTGTCATTCATGTTATCAAGTACTTCATTTGAATGTCAGTTAAGTACTTCAAATCTTTATATTGAATATACTCTAGTTAGAATCTAACTAAAACCAAACTTGGTGGAAGTAGATCAATTAAAAAAGATGCACTAGAATTTTCAATCTTTAAAATTGGTTGTATGAATCCCCTCGTGCTTTTGTTCTTTAGTAATTAATTACTCTTTATTTAAATCCTCTATTGTGAATTGTTCAATTTTTCCTTTATGAGAAAAGGAATAGCTAGAATTGACTACATAATTCTTCTACCATTTTTGCATTCCACATATTAACAATTGTTACTTATATCCAAGCACATGAGTTATGTCTAATAATCTCTTGCATATCTTTTGGGTCTATCTATTCCTCTATTGTAGAGATAAAAGCCACATTTTTAGGTTTATTGATTGAACAAAGTCCTTGTAGATTACACTTTGTAATTCAAAAGCATAAACCACTACGATTTGCAAGGAGCTCTAATTTATAATGAAAAATGGTAATGATTGAGGCTTTGAACCAAGCTATAAAGAAGAGAGAGAGAGAGAGAGAGAGAGCCATCAATTTGCAGAATTTCAGGTTTTCTAATAATGTGGTTAAGTGAACAAGTGCATATTGTCTAGTGAGTTTATGCCCTTCAAATAAAGATAACTAAGTTCTGAGAGGTCCAACACCATTTTCATTGTTTGAGCTCTTTTAAATCAAGTTCATATTTGTTAAGAAAAGCAATTCCACAACAAGCTCGAGTTGGGCCCAATTACATCAATAAGTGGACATCATTATCTTAAAAACTAAAGCTATTGAGCAACATGAATAATTATATATTATGACTTAAAAACTAGGTTCAAGTTTCAACATTATAGCAAGCTAATTATCACTTGCATTCAACAATGTCCACCTAAATCAAAGTCTAACAACAATACCCATCACATCCAACTTAGAAATTTTCTAATTAACCAAGTCAAATGAGAGTTGAATGCCAACAAACTCTTACCACACCTTTTAATTGCTTGTAGATTACATTCTATTTACTCCATGGTAGATGGTCAAATTATAGGAGCCATGCACTAATCACTCGAATCAAATTTAAATAGGAACAAAAGCCAATTGACGCTATCAAATATCATGTATTCTAAGAACTACTTCATAAAATTGGATGCATCAAGAAAATTAACAAAAGCACTTGAACTTTGTTCAACTTCAGTAAATGGCACTTCTATGGGTGTTACAAACTAAGAAAATTACTTACGAACTTTCAAATAAACAAAATTTAAAGAAATTCACTTATTGCTACTCATTGATTAGTTTTCTTTCATGAGAATTGATTAGAAAAAAAAAAACTTCTTGCAAAATTTAACCACAATTGGCCACTGGAGTATTGATAATTTTTTATATTTGATAATTACAACAAGTATTGATGTAATTCTAAGCTCACTAATAATGCCATGCATTCAAATCAAATACCTTGGAACAATTCTAACAACTTCAAGCACATAGTAAGCATGGTAAAACATGGATAGGGAAATTGTTCATCAATCAAATTTTAATGACAAAGTTTTCATAACTAGAGAACCTTACCAAAACATTCAAGCAAAACATTTTATTACACCATGAATTTTCCCTTCCCCCTCAAGAAGGTAGACACCTCCAACTAGGATGTCCTTGAAGGCTCTGTTGTGAGCCCAAAACCAAATGGGTAAAGAGGGTCATAATGGGGGTCACCAACATTCATTGGTAGCTGATCAACAGACCTGAACCATGTCCTTGAAAGCTTTCCTGAAAAACCATAGTCCCCAAAAAGAACATCGGTGATTCCTTGTCCTTCGGTACCAGGCAGCCATGCCGCCACCATGGCATCTATCTGTTCGATGTATGGCTCGATTACAAGAGGCCTACCAGATATCAAAACCACAACACATTTGACGCTACTGCACACATTCTGGATTGTGCTTGGTCCAGGAGCAGGAATGGTAAGGTTCAAGTTGTCACCAAATGACTCGGCATATGGTTGCTCACCAACAGCCACAATGGCATATGCAAATTCACTGTTGTTGAGTGAATATGCATCTGGATTCTCGAAAAAGACAACCTCGGTGTTTGGTTCAACGGTAGTCATGATAGCATCAAGTAATGTTGTTCCTGCAACAAAGAAAGTGTAATCAATGCCCTGCATCAACAAAATAAGATATAGAAGATTGCAATGTAAAATAATACAAGTTTCTCATTCCCTTATAAATGAAACAGGTTCTGAAAAAGGACAAATGATATTAAATGTTTTAACATTAAGTTCAATGTGTTGCCTCCATGTCGAGAAATTTGTAGAAGTAAAGAAGATTAACCTATTGTGAGATTGTTGCCACCAAGACCTTGCCATTTGATAGTCCATCCTCCACATTGATAACCCAAGTTGTGTGCATGACTACCAGCAACAAGAATTTTCTTGGCATTCTTAGGTAAGGGAAGCAATGGATTTTTGCCCGTCTTTCCATTTTTTAGTAGCACAAGTGACTTTCTCACGGCTTCTCTAGCCAGTTCCCGATGTTCCTGTTGGATGTAAGTATTTGATTCATGGCAAGCCAAGTTGCATCTTAAAAAACAATAAAGAACACAGGATTGCTTTTGGTATCTCAAATGCCAAAGTGAGACCAAAGCATGAAAACTAAGCATACCCTTTTTCCAACTTCAGCTGCCAAGCTATAATCTGCAAATGGATTCTCAAAGAGACCCACTGTGAATTTAACACGTAATATCCTTCTCACAGCATCGTTTATTCTACTCATTGGGATGAAATTTTGATTAACAAGGAAGGTCAAGTCGTTTATGAACTCAGGATAGTCAAATGGAATCATCACCTGTAAAAGGATCCAAAGTAATAAGTTTAAGAAAAGCTTATGTAAAAAGGGATCGACACACAAGTAATTTATTTCTCTCACCATGTCAATTCCCGCAAGAATTGCTGATAGGATAGAGTAAGTGTAGTTGGCATGAGGAGGTGTGGTGATTTTGTCAATTCCTTTCCAATCTGATATCACAAAACCCTATTCATGATAAAAAAAGCCAAAAAATAAGGCGGCATTTTTATTATTTGCCAGCTGTGATAAAAGATGCTGCAAGATCTTAAATAAAGAAATTTACTGTCTTCTACCCATCATTATATCATCCTAAATTAGCATTTGCAAGCTAAAGAGTCTACTGCCGTAAGTTACGATTTTATGGTGATGAAATAGTTTTCTAGATACTAACTCTGAAACGAAGCTTGTTTTTAAGGAAATCAGTTATCAGATATCGGTTCTGGTGCATTTTGATTCCATTCCAGCTTGAGTGGGAGATCATCACTGTAGAGACACCTTTGAAAATAGCATGGTAATAAGGAGGCATGTGAATACTAAGAAGACCATGGAAATTGACGATTGTGTTGTTCTCATTGATGCCCAAATGGGTTCCACCATCTCCAACAAAATGCTTGGCACAGGCAGCAACCTTTTTTCTGAACAATTACAAGGCAAAGCAACTAAAATAAGGCCAACATGACCCTAAGTATTCGTATTAAGATAAAAGATCACCTTGCAAGACTAATCAAAATATGCAGTTATTTCCTCATATTTCTCAACATCTCAAACATGCTTGAGTTTCATATCTAATGTTGTTTTATAATTAAATTTAAAACAATAATAGTATGTTATGGTCATTAGAATCTATAAGCAATGGAGTAGGACAATAATGTAATAATTTCTTTAATCTTACTTTCCAGAAACAAAAGGAACTCCTTTGCTTGAAGTCATAGGAATATCTCCTTGTAAACCAGGAATAATTTCTGTCATCATCTCAACCACCTTTGTATCTTCACTGTAGCTTTCATAACAACGACCCCATCTTGGATCTCTACAAACCTTTTAAGTTGAAGCAATGGCAACCAATCAACAAGTGTGTCATGCTAATAACATTAAAACTAAGAAATAAAATTCATCAACATAAAAAAAAGACTATTTATCTAATTTTGTTTAACAACCGCAACACATGGAGCAAAAACATAAGGAATTCCTGTAGCTCTGACTTCCAGAGCTGTTGCAGCACCAATTCTCTTAACCAGTGATGGGTCCCTGTGAAGAGAAAAATATTCTCGAAAGGTGAGTTATGATAAATATAATACACAAATTCCTAAAAAATTGCATCATCTAGCAAAATGAGTTAATTCTAGATTTCTTTCTTTCATTTTTTTGTTGAAGGTACCTCTAGACTTCTAAACTATCATTTTCTTGATAATCTCAATAACAAGCACACAAACAAGCTCCTCATACTACGCTCAAGGTCATCATCAAATGGTTGATGGTCCAGTTTGTAAAATATTTGATGGTGATTTGCAAGAATGAATTTGCAGCATTTTTCATGAAGATTTGATATAAGAAGAGTAACACCAAGCACATGCATTGGCAACCCTTTAATTACCTCGTATTTATTTTTTGGGTTATGCTTTCTCCAGGTAATCAATATCAACCCACGTATTAAAAGGGTATTAATAATACTACAAAAGTTGCTGTCCTTCATTATTTGATAAACTAACAAGTTAGATTGTTTGTAATCTTGGTTTCTTACAAGAAAAAACATTTGGTAAATAGTTGTCTTAGCTGCTAATGTGAAATATTCAAGCTTTATAATTGTACTTTGTTATGCCAAGTTAGCATGTAGCTCTTGGTTGATTTGAACCTTTCGACCATGGAATACACAGAAAAGAATGCAGCAGAACTCATATGAGTATATGTATCATCATATTTAATGCAGAGGCAAGAGGACCCACACTCAAGGCCATAATATTCTAACATCTTAGTATTTTTAACATCCCAAAGACTGGTAATTGCTCTCTATGTGCATGGAATAAGACAGCACATTATATTTTTCCTTCTTAAAATTTCATTGGTAAATTAATGTGAAGTGAAGAACTTTTAGCTCCAGATGCTGCACATGTTTCTTCTTCATTCGACCATCTACCAACGTTGTTCACTGTTTATTAAGCTTATTGCTAGTTGCACATCAAGCAATTTGCTTTCATTCATACAGAACAAATTTAGATGGGAGTTGACTTGCAAAGGGTAGGAGATGAGCACTTGAAAAGTTTTTGCCTAGTATCATTACATTTGATATTATCAGAAAGAATAGCAATTCACTTCTATGAACCTTGAACATATCATGTATAATTATATGAATTAAAAAATGAAAGGTGCAAAGCACAAATTCTGACATCAAACATGCTCAACAACATCATCCACGTGAATTGCAAATCAAATTTAAAAATTGTTAAAAGGTTTGAAAGATGCTAGTTATGCAAATAAAATTTGCAAAAAGCATCTTAAATTATGTGATTTTTTTAAGGAATGAACCTTTGGATATAACAATTACAAAGTAATCAACTTTTTCGGCATAGCTTTTCATTCATTTGACATCAAACATCAATTCAGCCTAAAGAGCTTAAAAGGAATCAGACGTCAAGAAAAAAATAGAGAAATCAGGACACGTTAGAAACCATAGTACAATTTTGATCAATAATCTCCCAAAATGTAACTTACCTAGTAGCTCCAAGACCAACGTTGTGTGGAAATATTGTAGCATTATAGACATTATTGTGGCCATGAACAGCATCAATTCCATAAATAATAGGAATCCCAAGACGAGTAGAAAGAGCTCCCTTCTGCATCTCGTTCACCATATTCACCCAAACCTCTACAGATGCCTTTGGAGCTGGCACACCGCCTCCCCCACTCAACACACTCCCTGCAAAATTTGCAAGTATCAACACACATGCTTTGCTTGCGCTGGCGTTTCAACATCTTAAGCATTAAGTATATGCATAATTTACCTACGAAGTTTACTGCAATAACTTCAGCTGTTGCATTTGCCGTGGCAATTTGTGCCATTTGGCCAATCTTCTCAGCAAGAGTCATTCTGCCTAAAAGGTCATTGATTCTGGTATTCAGAGGTTGTTTTGGATCTTTATACTTGAGATGGTCTGTCTTTCCTGTTGCTACCCAGCAACTTAAAAATAGAAACGCAATTACAAATCTACTATCCATCGTCAATCATAAATTCAATCTGCAGAAACCCATGCAAGAAATAGCTTCAAGTTAGGAGAAGATCATGTCCAAAAGCTTTGATATTTTGGATCTTTCAGAAAACAAAAAAATAGGAAATAATGCATACAACTCCATAGTAGCTTTCTTAAACTAGTATTGGCAATAACCTTTTTCCTAATCCAAAGACAAAACAACTAAACTGCCTTTAATGGTCCAAAGAGACCACTGAAAACATGCCAAGCCAATAACAGCGAAACTCAAGGCTAAGGTGCAAGTTGACGAAGTAAGCAATTCTTGAGAAACTTTCGTGTTACTGGAATTGACAAGCAACTGTTTCCAAAGCCAAGCCGGACATAGCGAAAGTTACATATATTGATTTACACCGTCCCATGTAAAACAAGACAAAACATAGTAGTTTTGATCAAGGACATGAAGCAGTTTGACATATTAATTATATTTACTTGAAAAATGGTAATACATAAAACTTCATATGGATGCAAAAATTCATACAGAATGTATAGTGTAACATTCGTATGATAGTTGTTGTCAAGGGAAATATGACAAGGGTACAGAAGCTACCCATGTTTATGAATAGTAGCATGTCAAAATACAGGAAAAGCATAAAGTTATGAAAGCATTGAAGCAACCTTATTTATGATAGGGCAATGCATAACAAAACAAAGCACTGAAACGATAGTTAATTTATCGACAGGATTAGCCTCAGCAAGAACATAGTCCGAAAGTGATGAAATCTTAAGGAATATCGCAAAAGGTCTAGTTTTCTAGCTTTTGCCTATGAATTAGCAAAAACGTACAACTATACGATGTATATGAACAAGCTAAAATGTACAACTCTACTGGTCTATCTTCAAAGGGCATTAAAATTTCTGGAAGCATGCAATTACAATAGAACTGAGCAACAAAAATAACGTGGATTTTTAAAAAGCAATAAGGCAAGCGATTATAGTGTAAACTTGAAGAACTGCATAAAATATGGCATGTTAGTGAACTGTTAGGGGGGCCATGCAATAGTTTAAATGCCTAAGGAAGAAGATGGCTCATGGATGAAGTAACTGAATAAGTGCATGAGAACTCAGAATTACAAGTGGTTCATTTGTTATAGCGATTGTCAACTTAAAAATCATAAATAGGGTTTTCGTTATAGATCACAATAATGAATTTCAATGTGATAACCACATAATTAAACTCAATGAAAATTGACCCTGAAGAGAAAGTGAATGCCTTGATTTTGTTGTTGTTTTTGCTTGAGAGTAAGAATACAATAATCACTACTATGAGCAATGCTACTACACGTTAAAAGATAAAGCTACAGAAGGTCATGAGACCAAGTCTGATTGAAAACGTAAGGTGTATAGAGTTAAGAGAATGTTTTGGTTCTTCCTTAAATTCATAAGGACAAGGGTGTAATACTCGAGTGAGGAAGTACCAATATGGACAAGTCAACATCTAAGGGTCATAATGCTTCAAAACTAAAGGAGCTAGTGTGTTGAAATTGTCACAAGAAGAGACATCTAAAGTGAGATTACAAAGGTCCAAAAAGGAATTGTAGACAAACCAAGTGGATAGACAGTAAACATGATGACCTTGAGCATAGAAAATGCTCTTATGCTTCGTGTTGATAGTCCAATTGTGTCGTGGATCCTTGGGTGCTTTATTCCATTCCATACCATATAGAAAGTTATTACAAGGTTTTGTGACAACAAATTATAATAAGGAATATTTAGCCAATGATGATCACAAGGAAGAAAACGTACACATTTAAGGCATCAAAAGTCAAGCAGTTTATGTTCCTAGTTTTGAGGAGAAACTCGGATTTGAGTTCTTTCAGCAATGTTGGCAAAAGTGGAGAAAAATAGAATAAGATGGCAACAATTCAAATCGCACCATACGGTTTCCCTGTACCGAAGCAACCAAAATGAGTCTAATCTCAAAGAAGAAAAAGAAAAAATGCTATTCTTGGGCTGAATAAATCTTGGTCGGGATCCTGTCCTCTCCGAGTTTATTGTTCATGGTTTATAAAAACAATGAGAACAAGCAAGCTAAGTGATGGAGAACTTATTCAATGACTCGACTGAGAGTCTTTGGTTCTCTCTTGTGTGATTGAACTCACATCCAAATATTTGAAATGGAGTTTAGGTATTGTACTAGATTTCCTTAAAAACGGGTTGGAAAACCATAGAAGTCTAAAGGCTGATCGACTTGCAAGATAGTGTTGGCTATCGTACCATGCTTGGAGACATTACAAGGAATATCTTAAATGATACATTGGTGATTGCCCATGGAGACAAGAATAGAATGTTTTTAGTGACTATAAGGAAACAATAACTTCATCTTCATCTACTTCCATAAAAGATTCTCATCTGTGGCACAAATAAGTTGGACAAATTAGTGAGAAAAGCATGGGATTCTAATATAAAACAGCTACACACCAAATTTAAAGTCCATAAAACGGGGCATATGAGAAGGCTGCACACTAGGAAAGTAACAATGTGCTAATTTCTATACAAAAGAGGTTAAAGGTACAACTAGACAAGTTGAATATAGCCTATGCAGACATGTAGGAACCCAATGCAATAACTTTGGAGATCAAGGTGCTACATCAACTTTATAGATAACTCTACCCATAATGTTTGAATCTGCTTCCTTAAAAATAACTTGTATATCTTTAACACTTTTAAGCAGTTGAAGACAAAAATTGAGATGAAGAGAAGTAAAGAGGTACAACTATACAAGATGAATCTCATGCATGCAAATATGTAGGAACCTAACCCAATACTATCACTTGAGAGATCAATGTGCTACATTAGTTTTATTGATAAATCTACCAAAAAAATTTTTAAGTTTGCTTCCTAGAAAATAAGTTCCATATCTTTAAAACTTTTAAACAATGAAAGACAAATACGGAGACGAATACTGATCATAAATCAAGATTTTACGCTGTAATAATGTTGGGGAGTACAAAAGTAGTGAAGAAGTTCTCAATAAGCCAAAACAAAACGAAGCTATTGTGCATATGAACTAAACTTTGAATGAGCTTGTAAGAAGAATGAAATTGTAAGTCGGATTACTTCAAGCATTTTAAACACATGTTGTATATAATATAGAGTAATTGCTCAATAGGGAATCCTTTGTGTAACAAGAATTCAACATACACACAGAGAAGTGTGCATAGAAAGGTAAATAAATTTAGAAGACTATTAAGAAGACATTATAATATGGAAACATACTTGCTTAACATGATACTAGTTATACAATAAGATTTTATATCATCCAAACAATTGTGGGCAAAAAGTAAAGTCTAGACAACTTGAGGGTATTCAGACAGTTGCTGCATACGTATGTTGATTCATAGAACTGGAACAATCTTAATGCCAAAGTCGCAAAATGCTACCCATTGATGTGATGTAGTTAATTTGACTAAAGATTCTATGATTCAATAAAGCACAAAATTATTAGAATAAATATGTTACTTTCAATGAAGAGCTATTGTATGAGGATTAGTAAAGATTTGGAGTTTCAAATTCAGCCCTATAGTTGGAAGAATAGTCTCAATGGTTCCGATAGTTTGGGTAGTTTCATTAGATTTCAATAATGGTTTTATGTTAAAGTTTTGTCAAATTTTTAATGTACTAATTAAATTTTAGAAATTTTTGAAGTTATTCTACTTTTAAAAAAATAAAAACATAAAAAACTAAAACATTATGTGTGTGCCTATATATATATATATAAACAGGTTTTTATAAATAAAATTTAAAATGGGTAGTGTTGAGATTCTAACCCAACATCTCCTACTATTTGTACCCAAACCAAAGAGCCTCAACCATTAGACCAACACAACTTTAGTGCAATAGCAATATGAAATAAATATTAAATAAATAACAAATTATGATTTTGTATGAAAACAAATTTACCCATGGTTTCAGATTATTAATATGGGCCTAACCTTGTTCATGACAAGTTAAAACTGGAGTCTCAACCTAAAATTGGGAATTGTAAAATAAACGTACCATAAAGTTAGATGAGATAAAGAGGCATAAAGAATCGATTGATATAGACAAGAAAGATTGCCAAACTGTACACATGATGCATCACGTTCGTAGATGCAAAACATGATTTTTTTTATGGATATAGACATTATGCTTGTAGATACCAACATAATAAATCTAAATATACTTACATCTACACCAACCATACCAAGTTCAAGTCATATGCTCTAGCTAATGAAAACTCTTCATTAGTTGCTATTGATAGATGCTAGAGAACTAATTTTTATCTTGGAGGCCAAGTAAATGGTTATTTCAAGTAAAAATAGAAATGAAAGATAAAATTAGAATACTTGAAAATTATAGTACATGAGAGTTAACTAGGATGCCAAAAGGGAGAAAGACGTAAAATAAGCAGGTCTGCAGAGTAAAAAAAGATTGATTATATTATGATTTATAGAACTTGATTAATAATCAAAGGTCTTTCGTAAAAGAAGATAGTATTTATAAATAGATTTTTTCTTCTCATAATAAAGATTATAATCACAAATCCATTATTAAATGTTTTTATAAATTATGATTTATGCTTGAAATAACTAGACGTAAAAACTATTTTGTTAATATAAATTAAAAATGCTTTTTCACAATACAATGTGAAGGCTTTCAAATTACAAGGAAAAAGAACAAGATTTATAGACTTAAAAAGAGTTTGTATAGACTAAAACATAATATCATGCAATGATATGTCTAGTTTTATATGTTTATGTATAAACGTTAACTAAGTTTAGTGTAAGAATCACTATTATTACTCCAAACATTTTGTTAAATGTTACATAATACTTTTAACTTTATGTTAATGATATGTTGATTCTTAGATAAAGCATGGGTAGATCCATAAGCTAAACACACAATTATCAACAAAATTTGGAAAAAGATATACAAGGGATGGATATTAGCTTCTTTTAATATGAATTCTAATGAATAGATCTGAGGGAACTCTGAGATTAATACAACATAAATATATTAAAAAAGTTTTGCATAGATTAATTGTTTTCATGTGCTAAATCTATAGATGCTCTACGAAGGCTTTTCAAATCAAGAAGAGAATAGCAGAGCACAATAACAAAGTGGGAGCTTATAACAAAGTTGATATACACTTTATTTGTAGGAAGTCACATACTCAATAATTTGTACTAAGACAAATATCTCTAATGCAATGGGAGTAGTCAATGGTTACAATTTAAATCCCAGGAAGCAAGGAACCTTCGTCCCATACCGACGCTATAAGAATGAAGGTGTTTGAACTCTCTAGTAGCTAGGAAGAAATGAGCTTTTGTCCCAAACCAAAGTATTGTAGACAATTATCAGTTAGATCAAAAAGTCTTTGCCGAATGGATTTATCCTTCTATTCTAGTAAATTAATTGCCCTCAATGTGGACATGAAGAGCTCCCATGATTGAGTTAGCCAACCTTTTTTATGAACCCATTTGAACCTATTCCAAGTTACACTACAATCCCATTTATGTTTTCTGAATTGTGTTAAAAATTGATTTAAGTGTCCCTTTGGAATGGGGATATATCCAAGCAATCCATTCATTCCTCTCATGAGATGCAGTTTGTAAGCCAATCCACTTCCCATGGGAATCGTATAATATTTTAGCTCAAGAGATACCTTGTCCTTTGGGTCGAGTGCCTCTAAACTAAGCATTGTGAGAGACCCGCCTCCTCCATGTCAAAAATGTTGATAGCACGATGAGTAAGTTTATTTACCAGGGTGGCTCAAAGGCTGCCTCTATCACTTATTGGATGATTAAGGATGGTTTACATGTTCTCCTTCTTAGAGGACTATTGGTGTGAGATAAATTTTATTAAATGTTCACCAATTCTCACAAACATGTCTCAATCATCCAAACTTAGCTGCATCTTTGATTGATGGGCCTTAGAAGTGTAAAATAGATTATTTAGCCATTCTCCTTCAACCTATCTTGGTAGAGTATCCCTCTTTTAGAAAGTGCCCCAAACTTCAATGGTAACTATAAGGTATGGTTTCTCAATGATTTTTTCTTAAGCACCTACATCTATGCTTTACTCAAACCATTTTATTAATCTTCTTTGGGATGATGGATAGGGTTAGAAATTTGAGACAACCAAAATTTTGTTCTTTTCCTATAGCATGTTTGTAATAGGATTGTCTAATATTTCTTTATTGATTAAACCATTATAAATCTCACCTAACTCAAAACTGTTTGTAAGACTACACCTCAATAGAATCTTTGAAGCATAGTCTCCTACTTTGCCATCAGTTTTGTCAATGCCAACTTGGGAGAAAATTTTAATAGTTGGAAGAGCACCTTTAGTTAGGTATATGCTATTAATGGTAAGGCAACAATTTAGATATCACAACTTTAAAAATGTGTGACTCTCTCTACAATACAAATTGTGTACATAATCATTTTGGATGTTAATAAGAAAATAATATGACTTACAATCTTCTAAAAGAAATCTAGAGTGAGTAACATGCTTGCTCCTTATTCAATGATAATCAAACTCATGTGTACTTCATGCAAATCCTAAATATCTTCTTCCTTTTTTTAAGTTTACCATGTAAATGAAGTTTTAAGTGAAGTTCATGCCCTCTATCAAAATCTAATAAAGTTATTCTAGAGAGTTGCTATAATTATTTTTAGGTTTGAGTTCCTATATAAATCCATGTGCCCGTTATCTATGTTGTCATTTTTACTTATACTATCTCTGAGTTGATGCCTTGCTTTATCATTCTTTTCAACCACATGTTCAATATTCTAATGTTTTGGGAGACAAGTTATTTAATCATAGATAGTTGAATATGAGAGGTTCATTTTTATGATTATCTCAAAGAGATTGTCTCCAACTTAGAAGGATTTGTAGTGTTGCATCTCCAAACGAAAAGGCCAAATGATTTGGTTTGATTCCAAACTATGCATATTTTAGAACCAAGCAATACCAAGCAAACAAAATATAATATATTCATTTTCATGGGTTTGCCTTATGACTTGAGGATAGATGAAGCTAGAAAGCTTTTTTTGAGTTAAATGGTCCATTTAAATTTGTTATTAAAACGTGTGTTTGAATTGGTTCATTTATTGAAAAAAATAAATGTAAACAAGAAATATTTATATTTCAAAATTAAAATTATAAATGATGTATAGCTTATAAAATTAAAAAAAAAATTGAGATAATATTGCAAGGAGTGAACAAGGCTAGCAAAAACATGTATAAGTAAAAGCTACCAAGTTAAGGGGTTAATTCCAGTAACCAGCTTAGTCAACAAAAATAAAGGAAAATGCAGCTTCACTCAAATGCCACACCGAATGATCAATAAAAGGTGAAAAATATCACTATATAAAAGCTAGCAGAAGAGTGTTTTTAATCAGCACTGAAAGAGAAAAGGGAGGAGACGTCTTACTGAGCATAACCTAACCGGAAGAGCGATTGAGTATGGGAAGGTGATGAGGTGATGTTGCACGCATTTATAGCACCCTCTTAAGCCCGTAGGGCGTCGATCCATTACAGGCCAGATGGAAGATTGCTTCTTCTGTGTTCTCTTGACGGATTAAGTGGCGTCTTCTTGTGTGGAACTCGTAAAATACTTCTCAAGAAGAAATGCTATTTTAACTTAAAAAATTCATAAAAATATTTTTGAAATTTTGTCAAAACTATTATTTAATTCAATTAAACGTTTTAAAAAATATATCTTATCGATGTCAATTTGTAACAATTGGAAACTTAAAATTTTAATTTAACTAAGTTGATTTATTTATTATTTTAAAATTTTAAATTAATATATATTTCTAATTTGGATAATTGAAAAAACATTAAATTATTGAAACATAATTAGATCAAATAACAAAAAAAGTATTATTACATTTGAATATATAGAAATAAAATAAATTTATGTACATTAATACATACCTCACATAAATGTCGCATCCTTGATTTAAAAAATAATGTTTATTTAAAAAAGTTTGGCTGTAGCCGTCCAAGGCTTGTCTTAATATATGTATATATATATATATATTAAGACAAATATATATGTCACTAAATGAATGATAATAAATTTTTATTTATTTATCTAATTTTTTTTTAATACCAAACAAGCTATTGTAATAGAGAATAATTGTTGAATATATTAACGAAGTAGAATCAATAAATAATAAATGATTATTACTATTTCAATTTATATCTTTAGTTAAAATATCTTTAATTATTATAGATGATTAAAAAATGATAAAATTTTAATATAATAAGGCTCATGATATAGACAATGATGTGTGAAGTAATGATAAAATAGTTATAGAAAATGGGTTTGTAGGCAAGGGGATGAGTATTGCAAAGCATATGAAAAATAATAGGCAATAGTTTCATGTAGAAGGAAGTCGAAGTTTAGAAATTTATTATGATTGTTAGTAAAGTAGGCTAAAACTAGAAAAAGAGAAGAGCAAGAAAGCACGATAATGGCACGAGAGTTAACGTTTGTGTACAAAAAGTAAAGCAAGATGTTTAGGAGTTCAGAGATTATAGTTAGTGTTTATGCTCGTATATACAAGCATATACACATGACATTCTAATGAAAATTAAGCACCAAAATGCTTCAAACTGATTGTTTCTAGATCATGGAAGATTCCAAAAAAATGATGATGAGATAGGTTCGAAGGCTTGTAAAACCCAATTGGAACTTTCTAAAGGTTTAAGAAGATAGGAAGTTTAGTATTATATTATAATGAGCTCAACTATGCAAATGTATTATACTATAATGAGCTCAATTATGCATAACATTCAAAATACTTATATATAAGGTATTGAAAATTGCAACATTAATATAGCAAATAACAAAAATAAATTTCATGTAAAGAGCAAAAAAAAAAAAAAAAAACAAATATAATAACAAAACTAATCTGATTTCATCCAAAGTATCATATGAAAATATATCCACTTAAGTCTCAAAATGCTGAAAAAATGAGTCATGACATATTAAGAACTACTTTGCAAAGAAAAAAGTGGGTTTATTTTGCCAAA
Organism: Vanilla planifolia; assembly: GCA_023846275.1. NCBI lineage: Eukaryota > Viridiplantae > Streptophyta > Magnoliopsida > Asparagales > Orchidaceae > Vanilla > Vanilla planifolia. The sequence continues at coordinate 6,946,274 of CM043872.1, read as the reverse complement.
TGGACTTTGTCCAATTTTTGCTCAAAATAAAGACTAAAGAGATAGAGATAAAAAAAATACAGGATAAATAAGGTGAAATAATGTGTGGAGTAAGATAATTACAACACAAAATACAAAGTCTTACACTTGCAACCAATCATTTTAAGAGTTGGTAAATTTTCTAGCATTAACCAGCTTGCATAGTCTTTTAACCACTTCAAGCATTTGACAAGTAGCCAAAAATTGCCCTTGTCACCATACTATCAATTTGGTTCATCGCAATATGACACAATGTTGTCAACAAATGAGGTGGCAATAGGATAATAAGCTTGTCACAATGTCACATGAGGCCAAATCGATCCAAATCAAGTAAGAAGATTACAACATATGAATACAACAATGAAAGACTATTTTTAATATCCTAATAATTGCTTTTACTAATAATACATTTTAAATGCTTAAATTATATGTGATTGTACTTGATAGTATAAAATGAATTATATTTTCATATATTTCAAATAATTTTAATGAAATCATTGATTTGTACACCAAATTTAATAAAAAAAATAAAGTCAAAATGCAAAGATAAAAATAATTTAAGAAAATATTGTTTGAGATTGATATAATAGTTGTAATTTAGTTGGGATCAAAGTTCATTTTACATTTGTCTAAAAAGGCATGTTATATTGATGACTATCTGAATTAAAAAAATATAATATTTATAAAACAATCATCAATATGAGTTAAATAATGGTTTTGTGAAAATCAAGATTTGTTTGACATTTTTATCAAGTTTTCAAAAGAAAGAGAATATCTTATTTTCCCCTCCTCATTCCCACTTCTTCTTCGTGGTTGATGACTACCTTCTCAAGCCAATGTATTATACCTTAATTGCCCATCTCATCACATAAAAATCTTCTTAGGGTACCATCATGGTAGCTTAATCATTAGCCACCATGTGGTAGGTGGTATTACTACCAACCTATGTTGTCATGTGGTTAGTGGCACCATTCCCAACCTGCAAAAGCAATTTATATATTTAGTTTAGACTTTATTGAGCTTATTAGCACACATAAATGGCCTCCCAAGTTGCTCTTTGGGTGGCGAAGAGAGACCCCAAGTCCCAGATTTTGTGCCATCTGCCACCATCTCTTTCTTTTTTTTCTATCTTCTGATCCCACCACTTAAGTTGTCATCACCATCATGACTCACTCTTTGACCATCAAGAAGGTTCCAATTATCATTGAATAGGTTTATTATAATAGGATTTTATTGAAGATGGAAGGTTCCATAAAGAAACAAGAGTCCAAGGAGAAAAAATAGAAAAAGTAGAAGGAAAGAAAGAAAACCTATCACAAAATAGAACTATAATAATTGACAGCATAATTATGCAAACGGAACAGTCGAAGGAGAAAAGAAGGTAAGAAAAAGCAAGGACTTGCTACTTGCCTATAAAGGATGACTAATATAGCATCCGAAAATTTTGCTAATGTAAGATATTATAAATCTTAAGATAAAGATAAGTGATTATAAGTATGAGTATTTTAATAAAATAAAGTTAATTATTTAAAATATTATTCTTATTGATTAAAATATTATATCTTTAAATTTATCTTAGAGATGTCATATTATAAAATGAAATTAGAAATTTTATTTGAACATATCATTGAAAAAAACTATTTGAAAAGAATATAATAATGATGGGTTTATAATTTAAAATCTAAATATATAGATATGAATTTTTTAAAGAAAAAAATAAATTTTATTTTAAGATTTGGTAAAAGTAGAGTGGTAAATTTATAATTTAATCATACTGTCTTATAAATGATAAGGATAAGATGGATTTTAATCGAGTAAGATGGTAAGAAGATTTAAGAAAGAGAAGAAAATAAAGAGAGTAGAAGAGAGATAGGAGAGAGAAAAGAAGAAGAGAAGGGAAAAAAAAAACTATAGTAACCCATATAATTATCTTTAAATATTCTCCTAAATAAAATTTTATATATCATATATGTGTATTATAGATCCAAAGTTTGAAAATATTTTAGCTAGTGGGCACATTAAAATGCAACAATTGTAAGATTTCAAATTTAAGCATATTATTGTGAATTTTTCATTACGAGAAATTCGTAGGTATATGGTTTGTTTTTTTTAAGACATTTTGAATTTATTTTGCAAATTTTCAAAGATAAATCTAATATATATATATATATATATATATATATATATATATATATATATATATATATATATATATATATATATATATATTAATCATCTTATTTAATAATAAAGTAAGCTCTTTTAATGTGCTTGAGAAAATTTATAGCATTTGGAATATTTATGAGAAAGCAAAAATGGAAAGGAAAGACAGAGAAGTAAAGTGATGGTGAATCCAAGTAAATTAATTGTAGATTTTTTAAGAGATTTAAAGAAATCAAGAAGTAAGGGAAGAACTTGAGGAAAGGAATTGGGTCATCAACTTTGGCTTGTAATAATCATTGTAACACCTTGGACCAAAGAGGGTAGGGAGTGATCGCTAGGTGATATCATGGGAGAGAAATCACTAGATAATAAGTTTCTTCTAAAAGGCTTTTAAGTAGAGTGATGTAAAGATAAATTATCTCACATTAGCTATTATGAGAATGATCTTGATATTTTTATGAGATGTCATAGTCTTGACACCTTTTGGGGGCAAAATTTATTTAGTTTAGTAAGAGAAAACTTAAAGAGGTAATACCATAACATAATGAGACTAGGATATCATATTTAGTATTAGAATAGTATCTTATATTAGTCCAATGTTGTTTGAGGATAACCAAGCAAAGTTAGATGGCCCTGAAATACTTTGAGCTGAAGATGCTGAAGAGTGATTATCGAGTGATATCATGAGAGAGAAAAACTATATAAGAGTGACTTTTAGTAGGCTTCTAGATAAAATGATATAGAGATAAATTGTGTCATGTTTGTTATTAAAGAATTGATCTTGGTGTTTATATGAGATGTCATTGTATTAAGATATTAAGTAATCTTTTAGGAGAAAAGTTCACTTGAGTTGATATAGAATGACCATAAGGGATAATACCTTAATATAATTAGAACAAGATGTTGCAAACATATTAAATATGCTTACACTTCATTTAATGATAGTCAAAACAATAGTTTCCTTTGGCAAGACACATTCATCTTCTATATATCATATAGAGAATTTGATTGGAGTATTAATATGAGGAAAATACTTGATAAGGAGACCTAATTAACATATTAATTGAAATATTTAACATCAATAAATTAAGATTTTATTCCATCACATTTTTAAGTATTTTTATCAAACATCAAATCTACATTCACTATATACTAAAAGCTAGGAAAACACTAAAACACCTTTCATAAAAATAAGTAGACAAAATCTCAAACCAAGCTAAAGGTTCTTACAAATATTGGGCCAAAAGATCTCACAAAACATAGGCCTAAAGGATAAATCATTAAGTCGAAGATGATAAAGAACTAGAGTGATAATAGTCTCCTTATGGGCTATAGCTTTTCTTTGCTTATAATTTAACTAAGCATTAATTACATTATAGAAACCACTTATTATCCTTTCCCTTAACTTTACACATCCATTATTCTCTCCCAATTTTGGTAAGACAATTTGAATTGTAAAATAAAAGAAAAAGTTAACATTAAGGTGGTAACTCAATATTTTTATGTATTTCCTTTGTGTTGATAAAATTTTACCCTTTAATCATTCTCTTAACATGCAAATTCTTCCTCCTCATAGTCACTAATTCTTTAAGTCAAGGAATTTCTTATGTTCACTCCCTTAAATCTCTTAATTAATATTGTAACTACAACTAATTTTTACTTAAATAATTTAGTGTCCTTTATTAATTATTTAAAATTTTATTATTTTAAAAAGCCTCGACCTCATATTTGATTCAATGAGATCAATTTCATCAGACTTTTGATATTTTTTATATAAATTAAATAATTTTGTCCTTCCATTAGCACCTTGTATATATATATTTAGTGATGACATTAGCTGCATATGAGATTTTAGACACACATGGCCCAGTTAAGTGTGCACTAGTATTTCTAAAGGATCTAGGAATTTATTTTTTATATGCAGGTTCAATTTCTAGCCCAAAATGTATTTTAAGCTCAAATTTTGCTTTTGAAGAATTGTTCGGGCCATGGGCACTTATTTACAAACCATTGGGCCAGTTTCTTGTCGGTTTGCCTCCACTTGCTACTTGGCCTACACTCTAGCATGCTTTTGCTCATGGGTTCACTTAAACCATGTTGGTATGCGTGCCTTTCAGGTTTGTGCAACCTACCTTCATGTCTGAATCATTTATTGTGAAGACCATTTTTTTCTTTCTTTCCCACCATATACTTTATTTTTCTAATTTAAATCATTCCATTCTTTTTAAAATCTTATATTCTCTCAAATTTAAGAATTTAAATAAATAAAATCTCTTTTAAATTTTGTTTATTATTCAATTTACAATTACATCAATATAACATATATATCTATAATTATAACAAAATTCATAGGTTATATTCATAACTATCAATTAAATAACTAAAAACTAATATCAAAACTTATGTCTATAACCACAATATGCCATAACACTGATTTTCGTAGTTACTTTCAAATTTTACAATATAGTTCGACAGTGTCTTAATATTGGGCTACAAAATTATTTATCTCAAAACTTTAATATTTTTAAAATTTTTTAGTAATTTTGCTCACTATTATTCTTTAATACAAAATTATGGTATAAATCTTTGTTACTTTAATTCTTTTTTGTAGGTAATTTTTATGAATAATATTTTTTTTCGTTGTAGTTCTAATATATCTAAAATGTTAGTATCAAAGAAATGTTGAAATAATAGTCAAGGGCTCAACATGTTATCTCTAATAATAAATCAACATATAAATAAAATAATATTTTAAGACAATCACATTTAACATCTAATATCACACATATTAACCAAAGAGAAATAAATATAGTCTCATTCAAGTTAAAATATAATAAGAGCACGATATCCTATAAAAAAAATTATTAAAAGCTCTAAAAAAACTACACATATAGATTCTTATTATTTTCATTCATTTTAATGTGATCTTACTTATCAATGTCTATTTTTATTTAACTAAGTAACCTTACTTATTATGTTGTAACTCCCTCTCTTTTTAAGATAATTAATCAGTATCATATTTTCAGTTTACTTAATCATAATAAAAACTCTAATTATTGATTAATCATATTATATTTTTTTATTTATAATCATACTTAGTTTTTTAATATTTCTATTGGTCATGTCATTGAAAAAATCTTAATCATATGACACGTTGGTCACTAGCCACCTCATGGATCTAAATCTTGTGACGCATTGGCCACTGACCACCTCTCGATGACAAATTTTGTTCTTATGGTGCATTGGCAACTAATCACAAATAACTGCACATTTTATATTATTGAATTTTATTGATTTTTAAATTCTATTAACATATGAGCATCTAACATTAGCTTACAAACACTCATTTATTGACATTATACTAATTTTACAAGTCTATTGGAGCAAAATTTGGTTAAAAAATATTTAAAAATACTTAAAATTGAATTTTTTTATTGATTTTGTTGCCTACCACTATCACCCATCATTTGTCGCCATCAGTAGTCATTGTTGCCACCCGAGCTGATCCACACACCCATGTGACTCGATTGACCTAGAATACTATTTTACCCATGCTTGACTCATGTCAAACCATTACTCGCAACAACTAGTAATGACCCATGCCAACTCCCCAGTCTCATCGAGATATTTTGCTTAATTAGCACTCTATCTTTTCACCGTTCATCATTATCATTGCCCAAAATGGATTGCTAGTTTAGGAACTACTTAATTTAATTAAATTTTTAGCTTTTTATTTTTTCATTATTGACAAACTTTTTACTTTCACATTTGTTAACAAAGTGTGTGCCCAACCCTAGTTGGAGAGATTTTACATTTTCTTGTGATAGACAATAATCAAATGTGAGACCTTCTACCGAAAGAGCTGACAATAAAATCCCTTATGATAGACAAAGATCAATGTAAGAGATATTCCATGTGAAGAGCCAATAACCAAACAAATTCTATCTTTTATCGACACTCTTAAGCTTTTCTACTAACCCAAATCACTACCACTTCATTCTTTTATCTATTTGGCACTCTAAATACCAATGCCTTCGAAACTACAAGGTATCATTACCAAAAAGGTATGCCCTTTCAACAGCTTTTATTTTTTAAGTAGTAATATAAAGTTAGAGTTACTCTTTTCAACTCTACAATGAGTTTGTCTTAAATTTTCTATTTTATACATGTGAAATTAGATATGGCAAAAATTATTTTGTAGAATTTTATGCTTAATATTTTAGTTATTATCACATACTCAAATTAATAATCTACACTACGAGTTTGGAACGTCAATATTTGAATAATTTTAAAATATTATACACGTCTCCTAACCTTAATTAGTGTATAATATCTTTTAATATTTTTGAAAAATCTATTGAGTATCTCTAGTATTATAGGTTCTGATTTAGATCCTGATATAAATCTAAATTTATGTTACAAAACCTATTAATCAAATTTCATTAGTAATTTTCTTATTTTACTTCAATGCATGGTTTTATTCAATTTCAATATATTCAATTAGATGTATGTATCACAAACACCTAAAATATTATACTTACTCAATTAAACATGCTAAATAAATTCATATTATAATATCTTATAATATACAAGGCATATATATAGTTACAAATATTAATTTACATACAGAAATATAATATAACATAATAACAGTATGCTAATATCATATGTTATATATAGGATTCTCATCAAATGATATATCTACAATAAATGAATAATATAATAGACATAGGTATATAATATTTATATTAGAGTATATTCCTCATAAGTTTCTCATTTTTTTGTGCTTGATCTTATTGCTAACCAAATTCTCTCATAATTTCAACCCATCAAGTAACCACATGACTTAATTCAACATAATAAATTAAAAAATTATAATTTATCAAAATTTGTACTTTTCTTTATTATATAATTCACATAAAATTAATGAAAATTTTTTTCTCTCTCCTCAATAACTTTCTCTATCCTCCAACTCTTTCTTTCTCTTTGAGTTCCAACCAACTCGAGCTTGAACCTTTGATTTTTTTGAGTGTTTTCCTTCAAGCCACAACCAAGTAATACAATAAGATATTTTAAGCTTAATTTTACTAATGTTCACCTTGAATTCATCACTATGTCAAGCAGCAGAGTTAGAACGTGCAAAATCATGCTCAAATTTCTTAATTCAAGTTTCCATTCCCTTTGATTCATCCTTTTGCACACAAAAAGAGTTATAGGTTTTGCATCGAGCATAAGGGAATCGATTATCAGGGTAAGGAAGAAACAAAACTATTGGTTTTTTATAATTTCAAAATCAACTTTAAGTGTTTAAACACTTAAATAAATAAAATATTATTTATTACTATTAACCTTGCTAATTTATAATAATTTGAAGTCAAGCATCTTCAAATTTCTTAAAAACATGACGCTTTGGTTCAATCACTACATACAAACATATAACTAAAAATAACTCACCTCACTTGTCATCGACCAATCACCATCATAATCTATGACTTTGTTGATCGTAGTCATCACTCACCATTATCGACCTTCGCCATCATCCTCGACCAACATAGTCAAAATGATAGAATGGAGGACGAAGGCACCGAGGACTGCCGGCAGGGCGGGTACTACGCCGTCCGTGTCGGCGATGCCTTCAAACAAGGCACGTATATCGTCCAGTCCGAGCTCGGAAGGGGATATTACTCCACCGTTTGGCTCGCGAGGGATACCGTGCTCTCTGTAAGATCCGCCGCTGGAAACCCTATCTCCACCTGGTTACCTTTTTCATGATTCGGCTCGATGAAATAAGAAAAGCTCATATTCGATGTCTTTGAAGGGAGGATTATACCATCAAAATTGCGGCCTGCTTGTACTGGCTTTGGATTGCTACGTACTTTCTAGTCATCTGATAAAAGCTAATGTTTGCAGAGGGACGTGGCTCTAAAGGTGCAAAAGAGCGCACAGGACTTCACCGAGGTAGCCATGGATGAGATCGAAATCTTGAAGCAAATCGCAGATGGGGATCCTGATGATACGCGGTGTGTTGTGAAGCTCCTCGACCATTTCGAACATTCTGGGCCTAACTGTCACCATGTTTGTATGGTGTTTGAGGTCCTCGGAGACAATCTCGCAACGCTGATTCAGTATACAGATTGCCCGGGTATCCCTCTCCAGATGGTGAAGGAGATTTGTCGATATGTTTTGATAGGGCTGGCTTATCTACATCAGAAGCTTTCGATCATCCACACAGATCTCAAGCCTGAGAATATCGTTCTTGTATCCACCATTGAACCAACAAAGGGCCCACGACTTTCTGATGTACCTCCTTACTTTCCTGCCAAAAAAAAATCAGAGGATTCTCAAGCTAAGACACTATCTGCAGCCAATGGGGATCTTACCAGGAATCAGAAGAAAAAGATTAAGCGGAAAACGAAACGAGCTGCTGCAGCAACAGCTGAGAGTTGTGAAGCTGTTACATCAAGTTCAGGTGGGATTCAGGAGAAGAGTTCATCTGTACAAAATGATAGAATTGTTGCAGCAGACAATGGGGATCTTACCAGGAATCAGAAGAAAAAGATTAAGCGGAAAGCGAAACGAGCTGCTGCAGCAACAGCTGAGAGTTGTGAAGCTGTTACATCAGGTTCAGGTGGGATTCAGGAGGAGAGTTCATCTGTACGAAAGCTAGCTATGGACCTAAGGTGTAAATTGGTAGATTTTGGGACTGCTTGCTGGACTAACGAGGAATTCACAAGTTACATCGAGACAAGTCGATACCAATGCCCTGAGGTGCACCTTGGGTCAAGGTACTCAACAAATGCTGACTTGTGGTCGTTTGCCTGCATCTGCTTTGAGCTTGCAACAGGGAACGTGCTATTTAATCCGCTCAGTGGAGAAAATTATGGTCAAGATGAGGTAACGATTGTATCCTCTTTTTCTGTTTTACAACTATGCTATATTGTTGAATTTTGTGATGCTTTTCGTGTTTTTGATAATGGATAAGAGAACTTTTTGGTAGCCTAATTAGTTAGGACAATTGATGCTTCATTATCACTATATTTGCATTAATTTCTCTAGGAACAATAAGCATTTTTTTGTTCTTAGTAAGAATGTTATATTGGGAGAATATGCAAAAGATTTTTTTGTTGTTATGGGTGTGAAATGCTGATTTTCTGAAAATTCTGGGAAATGAATGAATATAATAGATGCTTTGTGATTTTTTATGTATGAATTTGTGCACTAGAAATCATTTTCTATATAGTAGTAATTGTTTTTGTTGAAGGGATTGTACTGAGTATTGGGTATTTCCATTAAGTTTGGTTCTCTTTGGAATGCATGGCAAGAGCAGGATTTAATTAAGTTTTGTTATCTATATTGCTAAGTGTCTGTTTTTTTTTGGAACATACTATGACACCTAGGTTATCATGAAGACGATCTAACTGTTCATATTCATATAATTTTTTTTAGCATTAGATGATGCAAAATAATATAGCCAATGAACTACATGCTAATAGCCAGTTCTCATATCCTACATATGCAAGAGTCGTCCATGTTTGAGGTTTTTTCATTGTGTTAGAAGTTTCAACTCATTAATAGGCTGACAAATACCTTTGGTGAGTTTTAATCAATTTTGAAAGCAACAATATCAGCATTTGCAAAATATGTTAGCATACATTAGAACAATAAAAATTTGATGCACTGAGTCTAACATAATAATCAAGTCTCTCATGGTGCTGTTTTTTCCTCTACTGAACATTTACTTTTTTTTCCTTGTCTTCTTATTTAAATCAACATAAACTACACACTTGTAATTCTTTCCATAGACACATGTAAACTTGGTTGCATAAGTAACATCAAATAATATTAGCAGTTTGTCATTGTATGGATGTTGGAGTGTTTTGTAGTATATGATAATACTCAAGATGATCCATCATTGATGTTTTTCTTAAAGATGATTATTATTCAGTATAGCTCATTTGAACCTACAAAATTCAATTAGTTATGTAAAGTTGTGCCATATATTTATGATGCCCAAAGTGATATATAAACTTTTGTGAAAAGAACATGACTTGTTTTTTTTTTCTCCCATATCATAACTATATTGGGAGTGCTATCTAATTTGAAGGGTGCCTTGATTTTATCTTTAGATGCAAGACTATGGTTTTATTTAACTGATTATTCTTTGTGTATATTCAATTTTGAAATTGGAGTAAGAGCTGTCTCTCTCTCTCTTGTTGTTCTCTTGACATTTTCTTAGTGCCATGTGGAGAAATTTTGTTGAAAGAATTTGGTCTTCTCCATCACAAGAATAGAAAGGAAAAAAAGAAATTAGATGAGAAGGATAAACAAAAACAACTATGAAGGTGGAGATCTTCTATGGATGTTGTGATCATAAGGAAATGAGTTAATCATATTGGCAAAGGGAGGAGGATGAAGATGGAAAAAATCTAAGAGGCGTCTTAAGCAAAATTATGAAGCATGCTCAAGAAGAGTAATGGGAATGAAAAGGAAGGATGAGGATTAGATGCTTAATCTTGAAATCTAAAAGAGATGACATCATTGATCTATCAAAAGAAGATAACAATCCTATGGGAAAACTATGGGCGTTTATTACTCGCAAATTATTTAAAAGATAGGCGAGATATCAATTTGTAATCCACAAGTTAATATTGCTATGAAACATTCCATTGTTTTTAGATTTAGGAGGAAAAAAGATTTTGAAATAACGTTACTTTGGGGTTGTTAATGATAGGAAGGCATTATTTATACTTTTTTGTACAGACTTTTAGAAGCAAGAATTGAATTTTCGTGTTAAGGTAAGGCTAACAAATTGATTATTTGTGTTTATAATTTTTGGTCTAAATTGAATAACATGGCCAAAAATTGTTTGAACATCCATATTCATATTAGTAAGGACATCAAAATTGACGATATGACGGAGATGGCTTCAAGAGGTAAGAATCTATGTTGAGCTTAACTTGAAATATTTTGTTGCAAAATTATGTTGGAAAGGTAAATTAAGGCTATTGAATTGGGAATTTTCATTCGACATGCTTTTTGCATAGTCTGTTTTTTATACATAAAATAGTTTGTTTTGAAAGGGTTTGAACATTGGTTTATGTTGGGAAACTTTTTTGCCTTGTTCTAAGTAAGTGTATGACTTATATGGTCATATAGAAGCTTCATGCAAGAAGAATTGGAGATTTGTTTGCCATGCTGTAGAGTAACACCATCACATGTGTGGCCAACGCAACTAGTGAAGACGAGGATTTTGGATGTATGTTTGTCTAAAAGAAATGGTAAAGTTGGGCAATTTGGGATATTTTTTGGGTTATTTCTGTATTGTCATGGATGTATGGGATATGAGAAAGACTCAAGTTGGGATCATTGTTCAACAAGATAGGCCGCTAGAATAGAAGGGGAAAAGGATAAAATAGAGAGCATGAGAGATGATGAATCGGCTTCAAATTTGCAACATAAGAGATGGGTAAAGAGTAGATTAAGAATGGTCAAGAGAAGAGATGTTTCTGAAGAATTGATTTAAGGAAGAAGTCTAGTTTAAACATGGGAAGTAGTAACATAATTGAGGAAATGAAGAAAGAAAGTCTCTTCTAAGAAATAGTTCGAGCAAGCATGGAAGGATAACAATTTAAGGGTTGGTTTGATACAGCTATTGCTAAATATCTTTTAATTACTTTATATATATATATATTGATACAACTTGTATTTTGAAACTCAATCAACCAAATATGTAAAGGGCATTTTGAAACAGATTTTAAATTGCTGTGTAGAAAATGCATGCCAAACAAAGCATGTGGGAAAAAAATAGCAAATGCATAAGGATGATCAAATGTTCAAAATATGCACAATAGATGGAAATGAGATTTTGGCAACTTTAAATAAGAAGATATTATGAACATGAAATTTAAAGGAGTGAAAAGGATAAAGACTCTGATTGAATGAAAGTTTATTGGGATTGAACAATCGGATTGCATAAAACCGTATTATGATAGGTGTGGATGATGGCAGAATTGGTTTGTTACTATGTGAGGGGGAAGCGTCCCATTAGAAAGGAGGGAGGGTATGTAGATTTAGAATTGTTCTTTGATTTTGGCCTGCCAATTTCATTATTTTTGAACTAAAGCATGCTTTTTTGGAATGTCAAGGGTGCATCACTTAAAGGAATTCTCGGGGGTATTAGGTGGCCTCGAAAGTTTTAAACCATTCCTTAGGTGGTATCAATGTTCTTTCTCAATTGTTTTGGGCTGAAATTTTGCAAACTGATAGTGATGATATGGTAGGTGGATTTGGGTCATCAGATATGCAAAGAAGGAAAAAGAGTTTTTATTGAAAAGTTTTAGTAAATTTTTTATTTAAATTATGATGGTGATTGGACCAAGTATGGTTCTTTATAGTGGTTTATGCATGCAATCCCAATCCATGCATCAAGTAAATAGTTCTGGATTGAATTGGATTATGGGCTAAAATTGGCATGACCATAGCTATTATTGTGAAACTTTAATGATATTTGCTTGAAGGTTCATGTCTTATAACTACATAAAGGGTAGATATTTTATGAATTTTAACATTAAAAATGGTCTAGTTGAGTTGGACTTTGTGGTGCCTAATTATATGTAGGGAGGACCAAAATGATGAGATTATACTAGGTTGTTCATGACTAGACAAAGCCATATACAATGTAGGGAATTGAATTCTTTAAGATAGTTGTCAAATCATCTCTTAGATTCAAATTTGATTGTAACAATATTCCAATTTCATGTTTGTGTTCATTTCGTCATAGGAATTGAAGGAACCTTTTAGGTTTGAAATGGCATAATGTTTGTAGGAGTTCTTGAATATGATGAAAAATAAATGGCCCCAAATAGTTATTCAAAGTAATTTTGAAATATTAAGAGAAGCTATAAAAGGTGTTCAATCATAACTGCTAAAAGAAGATAAGACTTGTGAAGATTCTAAAAGGGATGAAATGGAAACATGGCTTTAACCCTTTTTTAGAAGGTTGGAAAGCACATTATCATCTAAATTGGTAGAAGCATTGCATCATGAAGAGCTTCCTTGGTTTCAAAGATTGAGATAAAAATGACTATTTTTTGTGATAAAAATACAAATGTATTTTTATTTTTCAACAACAATCAATAAGAAAAAGAACGAAATTGAATAGTTGCAAAGCGAGTATTGGATAATTGTTGAATATTTACTTTCAGAATATGCATTAAACTACTTTGAAACTCTATTCATGGAAGAAATAAAAAGATGAATCTTGAGAATGAAACAAGGTTTTTCTTAATTACATGACTATAGAATTGAATATATTGCTAGTCTAATGAATTACGAATAATTGTATAATGACCTTTGTAACTTGGGGATTGTGTAAGGCACTGGGTCATAGTGTTCGTACAGGCTTCTCCTGAAATTCGTGAAATATTGTTGTTGATTTTATCATTTAGATGGGTGAAATCATTTTTTGACAATGGATCCTTACTCATGAGAATCAATGAGAATTTATTGGTTCTTATTCCTAAAGTTGCTACTAAACAACTTGTTAGTTAAAAATTGTATCTCTTTGTAATATTTCTTATAAGGTTATTATTAAATTTATTGTTGACCATCAATAATCAAGTTCTCTTAGTCATTGTCTTTGGTTTAGTCTCCCAAGATGATATTTATTAGAGTTTTAGATTGAATGCATCTTCTTTTTGGCTCGAATAGTAGGGAAGGGCCTTGATATTGGATTTGGAAGGCAATATGGAAGCTAATGTTCTTAAAAGGATCAAGATGTTTAGTTGGATTATGATAATTGAGTAACTTCTTGCAAACGCAGATTTTTAGTTGATGTGAAGCAAAATCCCTCATTTGAGTTGTTTGGGTTGCATGAAGAAGCTTGGATTCATTGCCTTCATGATTGCATGGAGTCCCATGGGATATGGAGTGAGATGGCTACAATTTACATGCTTTGGAAAAATGGAGGAATAAATAGATCCATGGCATGGCTTTAGGATACTGAGCAATACTACTGGCATCATTAAAAAACATGGTTTCAAGTTGTTCGGCATTTGTTCCCTTATGATTAAGGTTATGCTTGGTATGTTTATTAATCAATTTGCATATGATTGGATGACTTTGAGAATGGTTGGTTGAAAACTAATATTGATGTTGCAATGTATCATTTCTCTAGTTTGGCAATGGCAAGATGAGGCAATGGGTGTGGTGAGTCTATTTGTTGGAGGTTTTGGTCAACAGTTGGATTATTTATTATTTCGAGATGCTGAAATTTTGTCTCTAAAGTAAAACTTGGAGGAAGCATGGCTTCTTGGATTTAAAAGTGACGTTTTAAGATGATTTTAGATCAACCATTTTCCTATCGGATTATAGAACGAACCATTGCATTATCCTAAAGTTTTGAAGAGCTATTCATAACAACCTTTCAATAGACTGGTCAACTATTTTGTAAGGAGAATATTGAGAATGAAATTAAAGCGAAGCTACAATGGTTAAAGGGGCTCTAAAGAGCTAACATAATGATGTGATTTTTCATAAATAGCCACCTCAAGAAGTGATTTCTCACTTGGAAAAATACGAAGAATCTTAAGTGGATAGTTGATGCGTTTGGTGCCATTTTCTTCAAGAAGTTACCAATAACATATAGAAGACGTTGTTATCCCACATCATGGCTTCAACAAACCATCTTTATAGTAGAGAGAAGTATTCAAGAGAATGTGATAGTGGCACAAGAAATTCCTTATCATATAAATAGACATGGAAGAAAAAGATATGACAATCAAAATTGACTTGGAAAAGTGCATGATAGAATACAGTAAGATATTCTTGAATTAGAAGGTATTTCTATATGACTAGTGGATATGATAATAAAATATATTATGTTTGCATCTTTTGAAATTTGATGGGATAGTGGAAGTGAATGATCTTTTAATCTTTGTATCATTAGATTGGGAGAACCTATATCCTCACATATATCCTTGCTTGTTATGGAATAAGCTACCCATGTTATTTAGGATGAAACCAAAATGGATGTTTAGAGGCCCTTACCACTATGGAGAGGGGGAATGGCATCTTGTTTGTTATTTTTTGATGATGTGGTTTATTTGCATAAGCAATAACTACTTGAATTGAGACCATCTTGACTTGTTTGAATCTTTTTTGTAAGCTGTCTAGTAGCAAAATCAATAGACAAATATACCAAACATCTTTTTGGAGAGCATGCTAGCTTGTCTGAATAGTGAGACATGTGCTTGGTGGTTTCTCCACCATGAGGAATCTTGACAAGCATTTGGGGAAGCCATTATTAAATGGAAGGATTACTAAAAGCAAATATGATTATCTATTGGTAAATAGAGTTAAATAAAATCTGATTAGTTGGAAGTTTTACATTTATGTTTCCCAATTTGTCTGTGTAGCATCGCTTGGCCTTGATGATGGAACTCCTTGGAAAGATGCCTAGGGAAGTAAGTTGCTATCATCTTAAGAACTGCTTCAAAATCCTTTGTTTTAGAAACTAATGCAAAGCACTGCACTTCACAGATAGCATTGGGTGGCCGTCGCTCCAGCAAATTCTTCAACCGTTATGGAGACCTGAAACACATCCGCCGCCCACGATTCAGGCCCCTCGACAAGATGCTCGTCGAGAAGTATCAGTTCGGCGAACGGGACGCGACCGACATGGCTGACTTCCTTCTCCCCATACTCGACTTTGTCCCCGAGAAGAGGCCCCCAGCCGCCCAGCTGCTGCTTCATCCGTGGTTGGAAGCAGGTCCCAGGATTCGTGAACCGTCCGACAAAGGCCAAGGCCCCCATCTGATCTCCGATGAGCAGAAGAGGGAGCAGGAGGAGAGGGAGGCCATGGCCGCCGGATTGGGCAACATTTTCATTGATGGGTCTTCTTCAAGAAAGGATCAACCTCAACCTCAATCCAGTGGTCATAAGCGAAGAAAGACTTACACTGCTCCATTTTGTTAGCTTTCTGGAACATATCTTGGTTTAACTAAATGGTGGATTTTGGGGTTTGGGATGTTTGTCTTCAGGAATTGGTGTGAAATGAAAGAAATGAGGGTTTATTGTTTGCTGTGGCATTTTGCTCAACCTCTGGAATATGCTTGAGGTTTCATATCTAATGCTGTTAAGTACTTAATTTTTGTTGCGTTGTATAAAACAAAGGCAGCATATTATGGGTTCATCAGGGTCTATAAGCAATGGAGTTGGAGAATTAAGTATGCTTTCTTTATTCTTACTTTCCTGAAACAAAAGGAACTCCTTTGCTGGAAGTCATAGGAAGATCTCCTTGTAAACCAGGAATAATTTCTGTCATCATCTCAACCACCTTTGGATCTTCACTGTAGCTTTCATAACAACGACCCCATCTTGGATCTCTACAAACCTTTAAGTTAAAGAAATGGCAACCAATCAATAAATGTGTCATACTAATAACATTACAACTAAGAAATAAAATTCACAAACATAAAAATCAGACTATTTATCTAATTTTGTTTAACTACCGCAACACATGGAGCAAAAACATAAGGAATTCCTGTTGCTCCGACTTCCAGAGCAGTTGCAGCACCAATTCTCTTAACCAGTGATGGGTTCCAGTGAAGAGAAACATATTCTCTAAAGGTAAGTTATGATAAATATAATACACATTTGCAGAATTTTTCAAGCATGAACACCTCTTCATCCACCTTTTATAGATTTTTTGGCTGTTGCTTGCTCCAGCTAATCAATATTGTCCCAGGTATTAAAAGGGCATAAATACTACCACACAAATTGCTAACCTTCGCAATTCAATGAACTAACAAGTTAGACAGTTATGAAAATGCAATTGATAAATACTTGTCTTAGCTATTATATCAACTATGAAAAGTTCTATTCATGTATCATTTCATTTGGTATTATCAGTATGAATAGCATTTCACTTCTATGAACCGAAATACAAATTCTGCCTTAAAACATGTTCAATAGCATCATCCACATGATTCCAAATCATAATCTATGTGATTTTTTTTACAAGGAATGATTTTTAATGAACTAATTTGACATCAAAACATCACTTTGCCCTAAAAAGCTGAAAAGGAATCAGTGAAGTAAAGGATAAATTAGAGAAGTCAGGACATGTGATTTTAAAAAGACAGTAGAAACCATAGAACAACTTCGATAATTAACTTCTCGAAAAGTAAGCCAACCTGGTAGCTCCAAGACCAATGTTGTGTGGAAATATTGTAGCATTATAGACATTATTGAGGCCATGAACTGCATCAATTCCATAAATCATAGGAATCCCAAGACAAGTAGAAAGAGCCCCCCCTTCTGCATCTCATTCACCATATTCACCCAAATCTCTACAGATGCCTGAGGAGCTGGCACATGACCTCCACTGCTTAAGACGCTCCCTGTATAATTTGAGAAGTTTCATCACTTGTTTTGCTTGCACCTGCACTTCATCACCTTAAGCATACTTCACCTATGAAGTTTTTTGCAATGACTTCAGCTGTCGCATTTGCCATGGCAATTTGTGCCATTTGACCAATCTTCTCAGCAAGAGTCATTCTGCTTAAAAGGTCATTGATTCTTGTATTCAAAGGTTGTTTTGGATCTTTCTATTTGAGTTGATCCGTCTCTCCTAATGCCACCCAGCAACTTAGAAATAGAAGCACAATTACAAATCTAGTATCCATCCTCAATTATCAATTCAATCTGCAAAAACCCATGAAAGAAAATAGGTTCAGGTTGTCCAAAAGCTTGACAGTTTGGATAATTCAAAAACGATATAGGAAAAAATGCACAAAACTCCATTGAAACTTTCTTGAACAAATACTGGCAATCACCTTCTTCTTAATCCAAAGACAAAATCACTAAAGCTACTTTTAATGGTCCACGGAGACCACTTAAAACATGCCAAAGTAATAACAGTGAAAAAAGGCATCAATTAATTAGAATAACAGTGAAAATAAAGCCAAAGAATTTTTAATTGAAATACTAGTCATTGGTATAGCAGATTAGCATACATAGGCTGAGATATAATTTTTTGTTTTGTACCTTGCATCCAAACTTTGTTCTTTCTTTCACAGTTCTATAATGGGGTTTCCCATACTTCTTTATGATTAAACAATCTCACATGACCTAGACTGTTTGTGAGGCTGCTCAACAATGTAATCTTTGAAGCAAACCCTTCTCCTTTTCCTTCATACTGTGGATGTTTATTCTATTCTTTTCGTTTTTGTCATTGTTTTCATGAGTCCATAATTTTTGGCATATGTTTTTAGCATTTCTACATGCTAAGTTGGGAAAGATCACTCAGATTCTATAGTTCTAATAATTGTGTATGTCTCTACTGAATTTGGTAGAATCAAAACACCAAGCTGCATGGCAAACAAGTCCATTTTCTACTGCTATGCTCATTTTCTCAAAGATCAACCTTCAAAATACCCTTCCTAACTTTGAGAATTGCGATCATCTCAACTCACTGGGGCAATTCTACCCATCATCATCTAGGTGGAATCCTCCCCATCCAGGTTAGTTGAAGATGAAATTTGATAGTTTAATTACCTGTTCGGAGATGGTGGTGCCATAATGGTTGCACAAATGATAGACGCACCTTCAATGCAATGGTGGGATTGTGAATGATATCCTATTTGGTCACTTTGATCGAGAGCATGGGTACTCTATTGATGGCTAATATGGCATTCGAGTTTGTTGAAAGCCATGCTAGGATTTGTATCAAGGGGGATTCCTCACTATTATTATCCAACATCACTAGAGCAACCCATGCTAATCTCTAGTTAGTTTATGGTGCAGCTTATCTTGCGATAACTTCCATTTTGTTTTTTAAGAAGCTACAAGATCTCTCATATTCTTAGAATTGCAAACTTTATAGTTGAATTTTGTGCCCATGAGACAATTCTGTGATCATTTAAGTGGAATTAAGGAATACACCATTCATGTGCTTACTCAATTCTTCAACAGAATTGTGGGTTATGTACATAACTTTTTATTAGGCCATGACTCTTTTTTTTTTAGATTTTAACAAGGAAATAGTAAGACTCAAAATTCTTCTAAAAGAAATCTAAAAAGAATAATATGCTTACACTACAAGTTTCAAATGAAATACAAAATAGTTCTTTCTAGAATTTCATTTTCATAAAACACTTATTCAAAATTTCTTCACTTACCTCACAAATTGCATAAAAAAAGATCCTTAAAAAACAAAATGATGGATAAGCACTTGGAAATTCCCAAAAGGGAGAACAATCCTCACCTCTTTGTTTCATTTCATGGACAAGCATGCTTTTCCAATTCACGACGATCCCGATCCATTTACAAATCCTGTTTTTCCATTGCAAAAACATAAGGTAATATCAAAGCCTTAAAGATCGACAAGCTAAACAAAAAGGAAAGAAATGATGTGATGATATAATGGCGATGACAACTAGTTGTGACTCTTTAAAAGTGGGAAGTGTATTGATGTTATGATGAAATCATTCACTGTTCGACGCCAACTTCGGTTTCACTTTCATCACTCTTGTTTACACAAAGAATTATGAATGTAGTTACCATATGTTAGATTTCCTTAAAAATCAAATTTTGCACAAAAGAATGACAAATAATGGTACTCTAACAAAAGTAGAATAAAAGCCAAATAGCTTTAAAAAAAAAACAAACTTAAGAGACTTAAGTTCCATTTGTTAAATTGTTTTCAAGTTCAATTTATTGCAAATATGTTCTTCAAAACTCAAATAAATTTTGCCTAATCATGTTTCCAACAGCATTTTTTTAATCCAAGAAATAAAAAATGATGTGAAGAGTAAAGATAATTTTATTTTCCAAAAATATTATTAAAAAATCATTTTGTATTTTATCAAAAAATAATAGATTATTTTGATCATTTTGTAGCACTAATCATTTTATTAAACACCAATCAATAACATAAACCAAACATATAACATTTTAAAAACACTTAAAAATAACAAATTTTAAACTTAACTTTTATTAATTAACTTAATGTTCAATAACAATTAAGAGATTGAAACAATTTGGTTGAATATACAAATCTATAATGGAACCATTCTATATCAACAAAGATGGCTAAGCATGCAAGATACTAACCAAAAATATTTTGCAATGTTTTATATAGACCTCTTCCAATTAATGGTAACACAAAAAATTGCATCAATTCATCTCTCCCTGACTGATCAAGAGTTTTCCAGTTTACATTTACTATATCCAAATTTTCAATTTCACGAAACTCTCAATCTTGATGATCCAACCTTCTCAAGCTACACTCACTTCTAATCATAAGCTTTACTGCATAACACATCCACCATAGCATCCACAAACTACAGAAACATCCCTTATTGTTGCTCTGAGATTGCTAATGAGCATACGTACAACATAGGCATTAAAAGAAGAGATTAGATTGAAGTTTAGTTGAAACTCGAAAACTAATTCATGTGTTGGTTTTGTCAAATAAGAATATCTTGGTCCGCTAAACATTCATCACTAAAGCTTGGGAAATACCATACAAATATGTCGCTGCTTCGAAAAAACTCAAGAAGCAAGACTGCTTGAGAAGGACTTCAACCAGATTTATCCAAGAAAGTTACTAGCAAAACAAGGCTTTGGTTGATGTCTATTTCATTATCTTTTATTTACCCTTTTATCTAATATGTTATCTTGTCATGTAACTCTCCAATGTTTTTCATCAAATTAGTATTCTTATGTCTAATCCTATTTTGAAAATATTAACCTCTTTCTGAGCCATAGTAATGAAGTGATTACCCATATCCATTTGAGATCACATTGGACATTTGCTATATTTTGTTCCTGCCATTTTCTTTTTTTAAACAATTCATCTTCTCCATCTCTAAATTTTATAGGTTCTCTTCTTCCCAACAGGTAGCGTCAAGTTAAGAGCAGATTTGGAAAAGAAAACCATAATTAGAGCTAAGAAACCTTAAGCAAGCAAATCAAAGGTACTTCAAAAGACATTCCAAGTTTTGCCTCCACAGCTTAGCTCAATTAACTAACGAAATCTAGAGTAATGGATGAAAGTAATCATTTATTTACTTGAAAGGGTGTGCCAGTGATTGGAGCATTTGTAATAAAATCTGCCACAAAAAACAACTCACAAATTAACATATGTTTGTTCTTTCGTATAACTTGTGCAACCATAATTCCTGCCAATCTAAAAGCTATTGTTGGGTCTAAAAGAAGCTGAAATATGTGATTGATAAGTTCAGCTAAGCTTTGGGCTTATAACAGGTAAACAAGGGAGGAATGCTTGGTCAATAAAGCTTTGCAAAGGCACATGTGAATCGATACAAACTGCCCAAGACGATGATCGACCAAGAAAAGGAGATAAAAGAAAATGCTCTTCCAACAATCCAGCTTTAGATGAGGATTTACCGAACTCTTGAATGATACCAACACTCTAAGTATATGGCTCAAGTTGAAATTAATATGCATGATGAAGAGCCTCTCTAAAAAGCCCTACTTGAAAAAAATGTCTGCTTCAAATTCAAGAAAATTTGACTATCAAATCAGATTTGAACTTCAAAAATTCAATACATAGAAGAATCAATTCAATTGTAAATAAAACTTGAAAAATATGATGAGAAGATAAAAATGAGGATCATGCATGTTTATTATTGCACTCCTTGCCATTCCATATATATTCTTGCAACACCATGCTTGATAGTAGAAAAATCGGAACATTGGAGGTTATGAAAAATTCATTTCTTTTAAATGATGTGATAGCTAAACTTGAATAGTTTCCTGTACCAATAAATCTTAAGTTTAGAAGATAGGTTTAAAAAGAAGGCCTTGAAAAAAAAAACTTGTTGGAAAATCAGTTTTATGTGAGTGAAACCAAGATACGCTTCAGTGAAAATAACATCTTCGTGGACTAGGACAATGTTTTTGAGTTTGAAAAGAGGTATGAAATGCTATTTGAAAACAAACTGATGTTACAAATAAGAAGAATGAAGAAAGATTGTGGTTAGGGGAAATTGAGAAAAAAGGAACTATTACATACAATGTTAGAAAAAAAAATCTATGGAACTGCACAAACATCTAATTTGTAACTTCTAAAGAAGAAAAAACAAAAACGCAACCATAGACACAATCCAAAAAACTATGAAGAGGTCTATAAGACAAACTCACAAAAAAATTGTGTAGTTAGAAGTTTGATTCAAATGTTGTAATTTCAATGGCAGGTTACTGACAGCTCATATGTTTAAAATTGGAAGATGTGCCATCAATTGGAAATAAATATTTAAACATCTAATGTCTATGCACTAATAACACTAAGAACATAGCACTCACAGAAGTTATCCAAGAAGATATTTGCTTAATAGGTCTAGCTTACAAAAACATCATTTGCAACCAAAATTTTCTCATATTCTCAAAAAACTATAAAGATTAAACGATTTATGAGAACAAGAATCAATATTGGATTTTATTTTGTTTGGGATAAGTGAGGGCAATCTTAAAGCACTAAAAATTGCAACAACTCATAAAACAATAGATATAATAACCTAGTAAATTAACTAAGTTACATTCAAGGATTGCCTGAACTTAATTAGTTTATGTAACAATTGATATCCCAATACAGCGACAATATATGTTTGGTCATAATATTGGTATGAGGTACAAAATTGTTATATTCAAGCAAAAATTTGCACACTCTAGCTATTCAACACATGCCTAATGCATATAGATTAGCTTTGTTGACTTCCAAAGAATGATATTTATCATAAAATTAGGTCTAGATAACATTACCATAGTTGAACAATCAAAAAAGACAATTATAATTATAGTGGGCAAAATTTAAACACAATCATAATAATTAAAACTTTTTATGCTAAACATTTGTCATTGCAAATTATAAATATCATAGATGTCCAAAAGGTAAAGCAATTAAAAGTGAGGGTAAAATGATTATCTTGAAGAAGAAAACATGTTACTCTCTTTGAATTCTTTTCTTAATGAGAGATTAAAAGTTTTTGTCTTTTTGTGTGAGATAAATATTCTTTATTTTTGTGAAATTAAATGTATTTAGGTTATAAGTTGAATACCTATTCAATACCTATACAAGTCCTTATTTTTTATATTCCATTGGTGCTGGTAAATATATCCCCCTCTCATAGAGATAATCTAACTTAGATCAAACTATGTAAATTATTTGTCTCTATTTTTCTTTTTTTCTTTTTTTTTGTTATTGTTCCCATCAATCATATTTTGCAACATGTTAAACTTGTACAAACTTAATTCCAAATGATTCTAAATCTCTTAGTAATAAAAATTTATAATACTCTCAATAAAAGAAGCTGTATACTTATAATTTACATATGAATCAAACATTTATGATTAATGCCAATGCAACCTTTCACTCTATCTATATCACTTGACTAATCTTAAGTTTCATTAATGTTATCCAAGTACTTCATTTGAATGTCAGTTAAGTACTTAAAATCTTTATATTGAAAATACTCTAGTTAGAATCTAACTAAAACCAAACTTGGTGGAAGTAGATCAATTAAAAAAGATGCACTAGAATTTTCAATCTTTAAAATTGGTTGTATGAATCCTCTCGTGCTTTTGTTCTTTAGTAATTAACTACTCTTTATTTAAATCCTCTATTGTGAATTGTTCAATTTTTCCTTTATGAGAAAAGGAATAGCTAGAATTGACTACATAATTCTTCTACCATTTTTGCATTTCACATATTAACAATTGTTACTTATATCCAAGCACATGAGTTATGTCTAATAATCTCTTGCATATCTTTTGGGTCTATCTATTCCTCTATTGTAGAGATAAAAGCCACATTTTTAGGTTTATTGATTGAACAAAGGCCTTGTAGATTACACTTTGTAATTCAAAAGCATAAACCACTACGATTTGCAAGGAGCTCTAATTTATAACGAAAAATGGTAATGATTGAGGCTTTGAACCAAGCCATAAAGAAGAGAGAGAGAGAGAGAGAGAGAGAGAGAGAGAGAGAGCCATCAATTTGTAGAATTGCAGGTTTTCTAATAATGTGGTTAAGTGAACAAGTGCATATTGTCTAGTGAGTTTACGCCCTTCAAATAAAGATAACCAAGTCCTGAGAGGTCCACCACCATTTTCATTGTTTGAGCTCTTTTAAATCAAGTTCATATATGTTAGGAAAAGCAATTCCACAACAAGCTCGAGTTTGGCCCAAATACATCAATAAGTGGACATCATTATCTTAAAAACTTAAGCTAATGAGCAAAATGAATAATAATATATTATGACTTAAAAACTAGGTTCAAGTTTCAATATTATACCAAGCTAATTATCACTTACATTCAACAAAGTCAACCTAAATCAAAGTCTAACAACAATACCCATCGCATCCAACTTAGAAATTTTCTAATTAACCAAGTCAAATGAGAGTTGAATGCCACAAACTCTTACCACATCTTTTAATTGCTTGTGGATTACATTCTGTTTACTCCATGGTAGATGGTCAAATTATAGGAGCCATGCACTAATCACTCGAATCAAATTTAAATAGGAACAAAAGCCAACCAACACTATCAAATATCATGTATTCTAAGAACTACTTCATAAAATTGGAAGAATCAAGAGAATTAACAAAAGCACTTGAACTTTGTTCAACTTCAGTAAAGGGCACTTCTATTGGTGTTACAAACTAAAAAAAATTACTTACAAACTTTCAAATTAACCAAATTTAAAGAAATTCACTTATTATTACTCATTGATTAGTTTTCTTTGATGAAAATTGATTAGAAAAAAGAAAACATCTTGCAAAATTTAACCACAATTGGCCATTGGAGTATTGATAATTTTTTATAATTGATACTTACAACAAGTATTGATGTAATTCTAACTCACTAATAATGCCATGCATTCAAATCAAATACCTTGGAACAATTCTAACAACTTCAAGCACATAGTAAGCATGGTAAAACATGGATAGGGAAATTGTTCATCAATCAAATTTTAATGACAAAGTTTTGATAATGAGAGAACCTTACCAAAACACTCAAGCAAAACATTTTATTACACCACGAATTTTCCCTTCCCCCTCAATAAGGTAGACACCTCCAACTAGGATGTCCTTGAAGGCTCTGTTGTGAGCCCAAAACCAAATGGGTAAAGAGGGTCATAATGGGGGTCACCAACATTCATTGGTAGCTGATCAACAGACCTGAACCATGTCCTTGAAAGCTTTCCTGAAAAACCATAGTCCCCAAAAAGAACATCGGTGATTCCTTGTCCTTCGGTACCCGGCAGCCATGCGGCCACCATGGCATCTATCTGTTCGATGTATGGCTCGATTACAAGAGGCCTACCTGATATCAGAACCACCACACATTTGACGCTACTGCACACATTCTGGATTGTGCTTGGTCCAGGAGCAGGAATGGTAAGGTTCAAGTTGTCACCAAATGACTCGGCATATGGTTGCTCACCAACAGCCACAATGGCATATGCAAATTCACTGTTGTTGAGTGAATATGCATCTGGATTCTCGAAATAGACAACCTCGGTGTTTGGTTCAACGGTAGTCATGATAGCATCAAGTAATGTGGTTCCTGCAACAAATAAAGTGTAATCAATGCCCTGTCATCAACTAAATTAGATATAGAAGATTGCAATGTAAAATAATACAAGTTTCTCATTCCCTTATAAATGAAACAGGTTCTGAAAAAAGACGTGATATTAAATGTTTTAACATTAAGTTCAATGTATTGCGTCCATGTTGAGAAATTTGTAGAAGTATAGAAGATTAACCTATTGTAAGATTGTTGCCACCAAGACCTTGCCATTCAATAGTCCATCCTCCACATTGATAACCCAAGTTGTGTGCATGACTACCAGCAACAAGAATTTTCTTGGCATTCTTAGGTAAGGGAAGCAATGGATTTTTGCCCGTCTTTCCATTTTTTAGTAGCACAAGTGACTTTCTCACGGCTTCTCTAGCCAGTTCCCGATGTTCCTGTTGGATGTAAGTATTTGATTCACGGCAAGCCAAGTTGCATCTTAAAAAATAAATAAAGAACACAGGATTGCTTTTGGTATCTCAAATGTCAAAGTGAGAACAAAGCATGAAAACTAAGCATACCCTTTTTCCAACTTCAGCTGCCAAGCTATAATCTGCAAATGGATTCTCAAACAGACCCACTGTGAATTTAACACGTAATATCCTTCTCACAGCATCGTTTATTCTACTCATTGGGATGAAATTTTGATTAACAAGAAAGGTCAAGTCCTCTATGAACTCAGGATAGTCAAATGGAATCATTACCTGTAAAAGGATCCAAAGTAATAAGTTTAAGAAAAGCTTATGTAAAAAGGGATCGAAACACAAGTAATTTATTTCTCTCACCATGTCAATTCCTGCAAGAATTCCTGATAGGATAGAGTAAGTGTAGTTGGCATGAGGAGGTGTGGTGATTTTGTCAATTCCTTGCCAATCTGATATCACAAAACCCTACTCATGATAAAAAAGCCAAGGAATAAGGCAGAATTTTTATTATTTGTCAGCTGTGATAAAAGATGCTGCAACATCTTAAATAAAGAAATTTACTGTCCTACATACCCATCATTATATCATCCTAAATTAGCATTAGCAAGCTACAGAGTCTACTGCCGTAAGGTAACGATTTTATGGTGATGAAATAGTTTTTTAGATACTAACTCTGAAACGAAGCTTGTTTTTCAGGAAATCAGTTATCAGATATCGATTCTGGTGCATTTTGATTCCATTCCAGCTTGAGAAGGAGATCATCACTGTAGAGACACCTTTGATAATAGCATGGTAATAAGGAGGCATGTGAATACTAAGAAGATCATGGAAATTGACGATTGTATTGTTCTCATTGATGCCCAAATGGGTTCCACCATCTCCAACAAAATGCTTGGCACAGGCAGCAACCTTTTTTCTGCACAATTACAAGGCAGACATTAAAATAAGGCCAACATGACCCTAAGCATTTGCATTAAGATAAAAGATCACCTTGCAAGACTAATCAAAATATGCAGTTATTTCCTCATATTTCTCAACATCTCAAACAAGCTTGAGGTTTCATATCTAAGGTTGTTTTATAATTAGGTTTAAAACAACAATAGTATATTATGGTCATTAGAATCTATAAGCAATGGAGTGGGACAATTATGTAATAATTTCTTTAATCTTACTTTCCAGAAACAAAAGGAACTCCTTTGCTTGAAGTCATAGGAATATCTCCTTGTAAACCAGGAATAATTTCTGTCATCATCTCAACCACCTTTGTATCTTCACTGTAGCTTTCAAAACAACGACCCCATCTTGGATCTCTACAAACCTTTAAGTTCAAGAAATGGTAACCAATCAATAACAGTGTCATACTAATAACATTACAACTGAGAAATAAAATTCACCAACATAAAAATAAGACTATTTATCTAATTTTGTTTAACTACCGCAACACATGGAGCAAAAACATAAGGAATTCCTGTAGCTCTGACTTCCAGAGCTGTTGCAGCACCAATTCTCTTAACCAGTGATGGGTCCCTGTGAAGAGAAACATATTCTCCAAAGGTAAGTTATGATAAATATAATACACAATAGCTAAAAAACTGCATCATCTAGCAATATGAGTTAGTTCTAGATTTCTTTCTTTCATTTTTTTGTTGAAGGTACCTCTAGACTTCTAAACTATCATTTTCTTGATAATCTCAATAACAAGCACACAAGCAAGCTCCTCATACTACGCTCAAGTTCATCATCAAATGGTTGATAGTCTAGTTCTAAAGTATTTGACGGTGATTTGCATGAATAAATTTGCAGCATTTTTCATGGAAATTTGATATAAGAAGAGTAACACCAAGCACATGCATTGGCAGCCCTTTAATTACCTTGTATTTATTTTTTGGGTTATGCTTTCTCCAGGTAATCAAAATCGTCCCACGTATTAAAAGGGTATTAATAATACTACAAAAGTTGCTGACCTTCATTATTTGATAAACTAAAAAGTTAGATTGTTTGTCATCTTGGTTTCTTACAAGAAAAAACATTTGGTAAATAGCTGTCTTAGCTGCTAATGAGAAATATTCAAGCTTTATGATTGTACTTTGTTATGCCAAGTTAGCATGTAGCTCTTGGTTGATTTGAACCTTTCGACCATGGAATACACAGAAAAGAATGCAGCAGAACTCATATGAGTATATGTATCATCATTTAATGCAGAGGCAAGAGGACCCACACTCAAGGCTATAAAATTCTAACATCTTAGTATTTTTAACATCCCAAAGACTGGTAATTGCTCTCTATGTGCATGGAATAAGACAGAGCATTATATTTTTCCTTCTTAATATTTCATTGGTAAATTAATGTCAAGTGAAGAACTTTTAGCTCCAGATGCTGCACATGTTTCTTCTTCATTCGACCATCTACCAACGTTGTTCACTGTTTATTAAGCTTATTGCTAGTTGCACATCAAGCAATTTGCTTTCATTCATACAGAACAAATTTAGATGGGAGTTGACTTGCAAAGGGTAGCAGATGAGCACTTGAAAAGTTTTTGCCTAGTACCATTACATTTGATGTTATCAGTAAGAATAGCAATTCACTTCTATGAACCTTGAACATATCATGTCTAATTATATGAATTAAAAAATGGAAGGTGCAAAGCACAAATTCTGACATCAAACATGCTCAACAACATCATCCACGTGAATTGCAAATCAAATTTAAAAACTGTTAAAAGGCTTGAAAGATGCTAGTTATGCAAATAAAATTTGCAAAAAGCATCTTAAACTATGTGATTTTTTTAAGGAATGACCTTTGGATATAACAATTACAAAGTAATCAACTTTTTCTGCATAGCTTTTCATTCATTTGACATCAAACATCAATTCAGCCTAAAGAGCTTAAAAGGAATCAGACGTCAAGAAAAAATTAGAGAAATCAGGACACGTTAGAAACCATAGTACAATTTTGATCAATAATCTCCCAAAATGTAAACTTACCTAGTAGCTCCAAGACCAACGTTGTGTGGAAATATTGTAGCATTATAGACACTATTGTGGCCATGAACAGCATCAATTCCATAAATAATAGGAATCCCAAGACGAGTAGAAAGAGCTCCCTTCTGCATCTCGTTCACCATATTCACCCAAACCTCTACAGATGCCTTTGGAGCTGGCACACCGCCTCCCCCACTCAACACACTCCCTGCACAATTCGCAAGTATCATCACACATGCTTTGCTTGGGCTGGCGCTTCATCATCTTAAGCATTAAGTATATGCATAATTTACCTACGAAGTTTCCTGCAATAACTTCAGCTGTTGCATTTGCCGTGGCAATTTGTGCCATTTGGCCAATCTTCTCAGCAAGAGTCATTCTGCTTAAAAGGTCATTGATTCTGGTATTCAAAGGTTGTTTTGGATCTTTATACTTGAGATGGTCTGTCTTTCCTGTTGCTACCCAGCAACTTAAAAATAGAAACGCAATTACAAATCTACTATCCATCGTCAATCATACATTCAATCTGCAGAAACCCATGCAAGAAATAGCTTCAAGTTAGGAGAAGATCATGTCCAAAAGCTTTGATATTTTGGATATTTCAGAAAACAAAAAAATAGGAAATAATGCATACAACTCCATAGTAGCTTTCTTAAACTAGTATTGGCAATAACCTTTTTCCTAATCCAAGGACAAAACCACTAAACTGCCTTTAATGGTCCAAAGAGACCACTGAAAACATGCCAAGCCAATAACAGTGAAACTCAAGGCTAAGGTGCAAGTTGACGAAGTAAGCAAGTCTTGAGAAACTTTCGTGTTACTGGAATTGACAAGCAACTGTTTCCAAAGCCAAGCCTGACATAGCCAAAGTTACATTTATTGATTTACACCGTCCCATGTAAAACAAGACAAAACATAGTAGTTTTGATCAAGGACATGAAGCAGTTTGACATATTAATTATATTTACTTGAAAAATGTTAATACATAAAACTTCATATGGATGCAAAAATTCATACAGAATGTATAGTGTAACATTCGTATGATAGTTGTTGTCAAGGGAAATATGACAAGGTTACAGAAGCAACCCATGTTTATGAATAGTAGCATGTCAAAATACAGGAAAAGCATAAAGTTATGAAAGCATAGAAGCAACCTTATTTATGATAGGGCAATGCATAACAAAACAAAGCACTGAAACGATAGTTAATTTATCGACAGGATTAGCCTCAGCAAGAACATAGTCAGAAAGTGATGAAATCTTAAGAAATATCGCAAAAGGTCTAGTTTTCTAGCTTTTGCCTATGAATTAGCAAAAACGTACAACTATACGATGTATATGAACAAGCTAAAATGTACAACTCTACTGGTCTATCTTCAAAGGGCATCAAAATTTCTGGAAGCGTGCAATTACAATAGAACTGAGAAACAAAAATAATGTGGATTTTTAAAAAGCAATAAGGCAAGCGATTATAGTGTAAACTTGAAGAATTGCATAAAATATGGCATGTTAGTGAACTGTTAGGGGGGCCATGCAATCGTTTAAATGCCTAAGGAAGAAGATGGCTCATGGATGAAGTAACTGAATAAGTGTGTACTTCTTGCAAACCTGAAGTTCCTTCTTCCCTCTGAAGTTATTATGCATTGTCCTATGATGGCTTAAAGAAACAAAAACCAAAGACTTAAAGCAAACATGAGAACTCAGCATTACACGTGGTTCATTTGTTATAGCGATTGTCAACTTAAAATTCATAAATGGGGTTTTCGTTATAGATCATAATAATGAATTTCAATGTGATAACCACATAATTAAACTCAATGAAAATTGACCCTAAAGAGAAAGTGAATGCCTTGATTTTGTTGTTGTTTTTGCTTGAGAGTAAGAATAAAATAATCACTACTATGAGCAATGCTACTACACGTTAAAAGATAAAACTATAGAAGGTCATGAGACCATATTCTGATTGAAAATGTAAGTTGTAAAGAGTTAAGAGAACGTTTTGGTTCTTCCTTAAATGCAAAAGGAAAAGGGTGTAATACTAGAGTAAGGCAGTACCAATATGGAAAAGTAACCAGCTAAGGATCATAATGCTTCAAAACTAAAGGAGCTAGTGTGTTGAAATTGTAACAAGAAGAGACATCTAAAGTGAGATTACAAACGTCCAAAAAGGAATTGTAGACAAACCAAGTGGATAGACCGTAAACATGATGACCTAGAGCATACAAAATGCTCTTATGCTTCGTGTTGATAGTCCAATTGTGTCGTGGATCTTTAGGTGCTTTATTCCATTCCATACCATATAGAAAGTTATTACAAAGTTTTGTGACAACAAATTATAATAAGGAATATTTAGCCAATGATGATCACAAGGAAGAAAACATACACATTTAAGGCATCAAAAGTCAAGCAGTTTATGTTCCTAGTTTTGAGGAGAAACTCAGATTTGAGTTTTTTCAGCAATGTTGGCAAAAGTGGAGAAAAATAGAATAAGATGGCAACAATTCAAGTCACACGATAGGGTTTCCCTTTATCGAAGCAACCAAAATGAGTCTAATCTTAAAGAAGAAAAAGAAACAATGCAATTCTTGGGCTGAATAAATCTTGGTCGGGATCCTGTCCTCTCCGAGCTTATTGTTCATGGTTTATAAAAACAATGAGAACAAGCAAGCTAAGTGATGGAGAACTTATTCAATGACTCGATCGAGAGTCTTTGGTTCTCTCTTGTGTGATTGAACTCACATCCAAATATTTGAAATGGAGTTTAGGTCTTGTACTAGATTTCCTTAAAAAGGGGTTGGAAAACCATAGAAGTCTAAAGGCTGATCGACTGGCTAGATAGTGTTGGCTATCGTACCATGCTTGGAGACATTACAAGGAATATCTTAAATGCTACATTGATGATTGCCCATGGAGACAAGAATAGAGTGTTTTTAGTGACTATAAGGAAACAATAACTTCATCTTCATCTACTTCCATAAAAGATTCTCATTTGTGGCACAAATAACTTGGACACATTAGTGAGAAAAGCATGGGATTCTAATATAAAGCAGCTACACACCAAATTTAAAGTCCATAAAATGGGGCATATGAGAAGACTACACACTAGGAAAGTAACAATGTGTTAATTTCTATACAAAAGAGGTTAAAGGTACAACTAGACAAGTTGAATATAGCCTATGCAGACATGTAGGAACCCAATGCAATAACTTTGGAGATCAAGGTGCTACATCAACTTTATAGATAACTCTACCAATAATGTTTGAATCTGCTTCCTAAAAAATAATTTGTATATCTTTAACACTTTTAAGCAGTTGAAGACAAAAATAGAGATGAAGAGAGAAGACTATACAAGATGAATCTCATGCATGCGAATATGTAGGAACCTAACCCAATGCTATCACTTGAGAGATCAATGTGCTACATTAGTTTTATTGATAAATCCACCAAAAAAGTTTTTAAATTTGCTTCCTCGAAAATAAGTTCCATATCTTTAAAACTTTTAAACAATGAAAGACAATTATGGAGATGAAGACTGATCATAAATCAAGATTTTATGGTGTAACAATGTTGGGGAGTACAAAAGTAATGAAGAAGTTCTCAATAAGCCATAACAAAACGAAGCTATGGTGCATATGAACTAAACTTTGAATGAGCTTGTAAGAAGAATGAAATTGCAAGTCGGATTACTTCAAGCATTTTAAACACATGTTGTATATAATAAAGCATAATTGCGCAATAGGGAATCCTTTGTGTGACAAGAATTCAACATACACACAAAGAAGTGTGGACAGAAAGGTAAATAAATTTAGACGACTCTTAAGAACACATTATAATATAGAAACATACTTGCTTAACATGATACTAGTTATACAACAAGATTTTAAATCACCCAAACAATTGTGGGCAAAAAGTAAAGTCTAGACAACTTGAGGATATTCAGACAGTTGCTGCATGCGTATGTCGATTCATAGAACTAGAACAATCTTAATGCCAAACTCGCAAAATGCTACTCATTGATGTGATGTAGATAATTTGACTAAAGATTCTATGATTCAATAAAGCACAAAATTATTATAATAAATATGTTACTTTCAATGAAGAGCTATTGTATGAGGATTAGTAAAGATTCGGAGTTTCAAATTCAGCCCTCTAGTTGGAAGAACAGTCTCAATGGTCCCGATAGTTTGGGTATTTTCATTAGATTTCAATAATGGTTTTATGTTCAAGTTTTATCAAATTTTTAATGTACTAATTGAATTTTAGAAATTTTTAAAGTTATTCTACTTTTAAAAAACTAAAAAACTTCATAAAAAACTAAAACATTATGTGTGTGCCTATGTATATATATATAAATAGATTTTTATAAATAAAATTTCAAATGGATAGTGTTGAGATTCTAACCCAACATCTCCTACTATTTGTACCCAAGCCAAAGAGCCTCAACCATTAGACCAACATAACTTTAGTGCAATAGCAATATGATAAATATTACATAAAGAAAAAATTATGATTTTGTATGGAAACAAATTTACTCATGGTTTTAGATTAATATGGACCTAACCTTGTTCATGACAAGTTAAAACTGGAGTATCAACCTAAAATTGGAAACTGTAAAATAAAAGTACCATATAGTCAGATGAGATAAAGAGGCATAAAGAAGAGATTGATATAGACAAGAAAGATTGCCAAGCTATACACATGATGCATCACGTTTGTAGATGCAAAACATGATTTTGTTATGGATATAGACATTATGCTTGTAGATACAAACATAATAAATCTAAATATAATTACATCTACACCAACCATACCAAGTTCAAGTCATATGCTCTAGCTAATGAAAACTCTTCATTAGTTTCTATTGATAGATGCTAGAGAACTAATTTTTTTCTTGGAGGCCAAGTAAATGATTATTTCAAGTAAAAACTAGAAATGAAAAATAAAATTAGATTACTTGAAAATAATAGTACATGAGAGTTATCTAGGATGCCAAAAGGGAGAAAGACATTGTAAAATAAGCAGGTCTACATAGTAAAAAAAACGATTGATTATATTATGGTTTATAGAACTTGATTAATAATCAAAGGTCTTTAGTAAAAGAATATAGTATTTATAAGTAGATTTTTTTCTTCTCATAATAAAGATTATAATCACAAATCCATTATTAAATGTTTTTATAAAATATGATTTATGCTTGAAATAACTAGATGTAAAAATTATTTTGTTAATATAAATTAAATTTTTTTTTTACAATACAATGTGAAGGCTTTCAAATTACAAGAAAAAAGAATATGATTTATAGACTTAAAAAGAGTTTGTATAGACTAAAACATAATATCATGCAATGATATGTCCAGTTTTATATGTTTATGTATAATCGTAACTAAGTTTAGTGTAAGAATCACTATTATTACTTCAAACATTTTGTCGAATGTTACATAATACTTTTAACTTCATGTTAATGATATGTTGATTCTTAGATAAAGCATGGGTAGATCCATAAGTTGAACACACAACTATCAACAAAATTTAGAAAAAGATATACAGGGGATGAATATTAGCTTCTTGCAATATGAATTCTAATGAATAGATCTAAGGGAACTCTGAGATTAATACAACATAAGTATATTAAAAAAAGTTTTGCATAGATTAATTGTTTTCATGTGCTAAATCTATAGATGCTCCACGAAGGCTTTTCAAATCAAGAAGAGAATAGCTGAGCACAATAACAAAGTGGGAGCTTATAACAAAGTTGATATACACTTTATTTGTAGGAAATCACATAATCAATAATTTGTACTAAGCCAAACATCTCTAATGCAATGGGAGTAGTCAATGGTTACAATTTAAATCCCAGGAAGCAAGGAACCTTCGTCCCATACTGAAGCTATAAGAATGAAGGTGTTTGAACTCTCTAGGAGCTAGGAAGAAAGGAGCTTTTGTCCCAAGCCAAAGTATTGTAGACAATTATAAACTAGATCATAAAGTCTTTGCCGAATGGACTTATCCTTCTATTCTAGTAATTTAATTGCCCTCAATGTGGACATGGAGAGCTCCCATGATTGAGTTAGCCAACCTTTTTTATGAACTCATTTGAACCTATTCCAAGTTACACTATAATCCCATTTATGTTTTCTGGATTGTGTTAAAAATTGACCCTTTGGAATAGGGATATATCCAAGCAATCCATTCATTCCTCTCATGGGATGCAGTTTGTAAGCCAATCCATTTCCCATGGGAATCGTATAATATTTTAGCTCAAGAGATACCTTGTTCTTTGGGTCGAGTGCCTCTAAACTAAGCATTGCGAGAGACCGGCCTCCTCCATGTCAAACATGTTGATAGCACGATGAGTAAGGTTATTTACCAGGGTGGCTCAAAGGCTGCCTCTATCACTTATTGGATGATTATGGTTTACAAGTTCTCCTTCTTAGAGGACTATTGGTGTGAGATAAATTTTATTAAATGTTGACTAATTCTCACAAATATGTCTCAATCATCCAAACTTAGCTACATCTTTGATTGATGGGCCTTAGAAGTGGAAAATAGATTATTTAGTCATTCTCCTTCAACCTATCTTGGTAGAGTATCCCTCTTTTAGAAAGTGCCCCAAACTTCAAAGGTAACTATAGGGTATGGTTTCTCAATAATTTTTTTCTTAAGCGCCTACATCTATGCTTTACTCAAACCATTTTATTAATCTTCTTGGGGACAATGGATAGGCTTAGAAATTTGAGACAACCAAAATTTTGTTCTTTTCCTATAGCATGTTTGTAATAGGATTGTCTAATATTTCTTTATGATTAAACCATTATAAATCTCATCTAACTCAAACTATTTGTAAGATTACACCTCAATAGAATCTTTGAAGCATAGTCTCCTACTTTGCCATCAGTTATGCCAATACCAACTTGGGAGGAAATTTTAATAGTTGGAAGAGCACCTTTAGTTAGGTATATACTATTGGTGGTAAGGCAACAATTTAGATATCATAACTTTAAAAATGTGTGACTCTCTCTACTATACAAATTGTGTACATAATCATTTTGGATGTTAATAAGAAAATAATATGACTTACAATCTTCTAAAAGAAAAATAGAGTGAG
Organism: Vanilla planifolia; assembly: GCA_023846275.1. Lineage (NCBI taxonomy): Eukaryota > Viridiplantae > Streptophyta > Magnoliopsida > Asparagales > Orchidaceae > Vanilla > Vanilla planifolia. Next base: position 6,909,980 of record CM043872.1, on the reverse strand, counting down.
TAAAATGCTTGCACCTTATTCAATGATAATCAAACTCATGTGTACTTCATGCAAATCCTAAATATCTTCTTCTTTTTTTTAAGGTTACCATGTAAATGAAGTTTTAAGTGAAGCTCATGCCCTCTATCAAAATCTAATAAAGTTATTCTAGAGAGTTGCTATAATTATTTTTAGGTTTGAGTTCCTATATAAATCCATGTGCCCGTTATCTATGTTGTCATTTTTACTTATACTATCTCTGAGTTGATGCCTTGCTTTATCATTCTTTTCAACCATATGTTCAATATTCTAATGTTTTGGGAGACAAGTTATTTGACCATAGATAGTTGAATATGAGAGGTTCACTGTTATGATTATCTCAAAGAGATTGTCTCCAACTTAGAAGGATTTGTAGTGTTGCATCTCCAAACGAAAAGGCCAAATGATTTGGTTAGATTCCAAACTATGCATATTTTAGAACCAAGCATACAAAATATAATATATTCATTTTCATGGGTTTGCCTTATGACTTGAGGATAGATGAAGCTAGAAAGCTTTTTTTGAGTTAAATGGTCCATTTAAATTTGTTCATTTAATGAAAAAAATAAATGTAAACAAGAAATATTTATATTTCAAAATTAAAATTATAAATGATGTATAGCTTATAAAATTAAAAAAAATTGAGATGATATTGCAAGGAGTGAACAAGGCTAGCAAAAACATGTATAAGTAAAAGCTACCAAGTTAAGGGGTTAATTCCAGTAACTAGCTTAGTCAACAAAAATAAAGGAAAATTGAGCTTCACTCAAATGCCACACCGAATGATCAATAAAAGGTGAAAAATATCACTATATAAAAGCTAACAGAAGAGTGTTTTGAACCAGCATTGAAAGAGAGAAGGGAGGAGACGTCTTACTGAGCATAACCTAACCGGAAGAGCGATTAGGGTTGGAAGCAGTGAGTATGGGAAGGTGATGAGGTGATGTTGCACGCATTTATAGCACCCTCTTAAGGCCGAAGGGCGTCGATCCATTAAAGGCCAGATGGAAGAATGCTTCATCTGTGTTCTCTTGAAGGATTAAGTGGTGTCTTCTTGTGTGGAACTCCTAAAATACTTCTCAAGAAGAAATGCTATTTTAACTTAAAAAAATTCATAAAAATATTTTGGATAATTGAAATTTTGTAACAATTGGAAACTTAAAATTTTAATTTAACTAAGTTGATTTATTTATTATTTTAAAATTTTAAATTAATATAAATTTCTAATTTGGATAATTGAAAAAACATTAAATTATTCAAAAGCAAAGCAAAAGTGGGAAGACGGTTTATTTTAAAAAAAAATGAAAAAGACGATCTTAAAAAAAGACAAAAACAATTATTAATATAATTTATTTAAAAAATATTTGATAAAGTTAAAATTCTAAAGTCAAATGTAGCATAAACTAGTATTCCGAAGTCAAATGGTTGAATGCCGGTTGTCTATTAAAATGCTTTTATCTGATGTGTTATAGCTGTAGCCGTCCAAGGCTTGTCTTAATATATGTATATATATATATATATATATAATATATGTCACTAAATGAATGATAATAATTTTTTATTTACTTATCTAATTTGTTTTCAGTACCAAACAAGCTATTATAACAGAAAATAATTGTTGAATATATTAAAGAAGTAGAATCAATAAATAATAAGTGATTATTAGCATTTCAATTTATATCTTTAGTTGAAATATCTTTAATTATTATAGATGATTAAAAAATGATAAAATTTTAATATAATAAGGCTAATTATAAAGACAATGATGTTTGAAGTAATGATGAAATAGTTATAGAAAATGGGCAAGGTGATGAGTATTGCAAAGCATATGAAAAATAAGGTGAAATTATATATGAAATAGTTAAGAAGATAGGAAGTTTAGGATTATATTATAATGAGCTCAATTATGCATAACATTTAAAATACTGATATATAAGGTATTGAAAATTACAACATTAATATAGCAAATAACAAAAAAAATATCATGTAAAGAGCAAAAATAAATAAATAAATATGATAACAAAACTAATTTGATTTCTTCCAAAGTATCATATGAAAATATATCTACTTAAGTCTCAAAATGCTGAAAAATGAGTCATGACATATTAAGAACCACTTTGCAAAGAGAAAAGTGAGTTTCTTTTGCCAAATGGATTTTGTCCAATTTTTACTCAAAATAAAGATTAAAGAGATAGAGATAAAAAAAATAGGAGATTAAATAAGGTGAAATAATGTGTGGAGTAAGATAATTACAACACAAAATGCAAAGCCTTACACTTGCAACCAATCATTTTAAGAGTTGGTAAATTGCCTAGCATTAACCAGTTTGCATAGTCTTTTAACCACTTCAAGCATTTGGCAAGTAGCCAAAAATTGCTCTTGTCACCATACTATCAATTTGGTTCATCACAATACGACACAATGTTATCCACAAATGAGATGGCAATAGGATAATAAGCTTGCCACAATGTCACATGAAGCCAAATCGATCCAAATCAAGTAAGAAGATTACAACATATATGAATACAACAATGGAAGACTATTTTTAATATCCTAAAAATTGTTTTTACTAATAATACATTTTAAATGCTTAAATTATATGTGATTGTACTTGATAGTATAGAATGAATGATATTTTCATATTTTTCAAATAATTTTAATGAAATCATTGATTTGTACACCAAATTTAATAAAAAAATAAAGTCAAAATGTAAAGATAAAAATAATTTAAGAAAATATTATTTGAGATTGATATAATAGTTGTAATTTAGTTGAGATCAAAGTTCATTTTACATTTGTCTAAAAATGCATGTTATATTGATAACTATATGAATTAAAAAAATATAATATTTATAAAACAATCATCAATATGAGTTAAATAGTGGTTTAGTGAAAATCAAGATTTGTTTGACATTTTTATCAAGTTTTCAAAAGAAAGAGAATATCTTATTTTCTCCTCCTCATTCTCACTTTTTCTTCGTGGTTAATGACTACCTTCTCAAACTAATGTATTATGCCTTAATTGCCCTATCTCATCACATAAAAATCTTCTTAGAGTACCATCATGATAGCTTAATCATTACCCACCATGTGGTAGGTGGTATTACTATCAACCTATGTTGTCATGTGGTTAGTGGCACCATTACCAACCTACAAAAGCAATTTATATATTTAGCTTAGACTTTATTGAGCTTATTATCACACATAAATGGCCTCCCAAGTTGCTCTTTGGGTGGGGAAGAAAGACCCCAAGTCCCAGATTTGGTGCCATCTGCCACAATCTCTTTCTTTTTTTTCTATCTTCTGATCCCACCACCTAAGTTGTCATCACCATCATGACTCACTCCTCTTTGACCATCAAGAAGGTTGCTATTATCATAGAATAGGTTTATTATAATGGGATTTTATTGAAGATGGAAGGTTCCATAAAGAAACAAGAGTCCAAGGAGAAAAAAATAGAAAAAGTAGAATAAAAGAAAGAAAGCCTATCACAAAATAGAACTATAACAATTGACAGCATAATTATGCAAACGGAAGAGTCGAAGGAGAAAAGAAGGTAAGAAAAAGCAAGGACTTGCTACTCGCCTATAAAGGATGACTAATATAGCATCCGAAAATTTTGCTAATGTAAGATATTATGAATCTTAAGATAAAGATAAGTGACTATAAGTATGAGTATTTTAATAAAATAAAGTTAATTATTTAAAATATTATTCTTATTGATTAAAATATTATATCTTTAAATTTATTTTAATGATGTCATATTATAAAATGAAATTAGAAATTTTATTTGAACATATCATTGAAAAAAAACGATTTGAAAAGAATCTAATAATGATGGGTTTATAATTTAAAATCTAAATATATAGATATGAATTTTTTAAAGAAAAAAATAAATTTTATTTTAAGATTTGGTAAAAGTAGAGTGGTAAATTTATAATTTAATCATACTGTCTTATAAATGATAAGGATAAGATGGATTTTAATTGAGTAAGATGGTAAGAAGATTTAAGAAAGAGAAGAAAATAAAGAGAGTAGAAGAGAGAGAGGAGAGAGAAAAGGAGAAGAGAAGGGAAAAAGAAAACTATAATAACCCATATAATTACCTTTAAATATTCTCCTAAATAAAATTTTATATATCATATATGTGTATTATAGATCCAAAGTTTGAAAATATTTTAGCTAGTGGGCACATTAAAATGCAACAATTGTAAGATTTCAAATTTAAGCGTATTATTGTGAATGTCTCATTACGAGAAATTCGTAGGTATACGATTTGTTTTTTTTAAGACATTTTGAATTTATTTTGAAAATTGTCAAAGATAAATCTAATATATATATATATATATATATATATATATATATATATATATATATATATTAATTCTCTTATTTAATAATAAAGTAAGCATCTTTAATGTGCTTGAGAAAATTTACAGCATTTGGAATATTTATGAGAAAGCAAAAATGGAGAGGAGAGATAGAGAAGTGAAGTGAAGGTGAATCCAAGTAAATTAATTGTAGATTTTTTAGGAGATTTAAAGAAATCAAGAAGTAAGGGAAGAACTTGAGGAAAGGAATTGGGTCATCAACTTTGGCTTGTAAGAATCATTGTAACACCTTGGACCAAAGAGGGTAGGGAGTGATCGCTAGGTGATATCATGGGAGAGAAATCACTAGATAATAAGTTTCTTCTAAAAGGCTTTTGAGTAGAGTGATGTAAAGATAAATTATCTCACATTAGCTATTATGAGAATGATCTTGATATTTTTATGAGATGTCATAGTCTTGACGCCTTTTGGGGGAAAAATTTATTTAGATTAGTAAGAGAAAACTTAAAGAGGTAATATCATAACATAATGAGACTAGGATATCATATTTAGTATTAGAATAGTATCTTATATTAGTCCAATGTTGTTTGAGGATAACCAAGCAAAGTTAGATGGCCCTGAAATACTTTGAGCTGAAGATGCTGAAGAGTGATTATCGGGTGATATCATGAGAGAGAAAAACTATATAAGAGTGACTTTTAGTAGGCTTCTAGATAAAATGATATAGAGATAAATTGTGTCATGTTTGTTATTAAAGAATTGATCTTGGTGTTTATATGAGATGTCATTGTATTAAGATGTTAAGTAATCTTTTAGGAGAAAAGCTCACTTGAGTTGATATAGAATGACAATAGGGGATAATACCTTAATACAGTCAGAACAAGATGTTGCAAACATATTAAATATGCTTATACTTCATTTAATGATAGTCAAAACAATAGTTTCCTTTGGCAAGACACATTCATCTTCTATATATCATATAGAGAATTTGATTGGAGTATTAATATGAGGAAAATACTTGATAAGGAGACCTAATTAATATATTAATTGAAATATTTAACATCAATAAATTAAGATTTTATTCCATCACATTTTTAGGTATTTTTATCAAACATCAAATCTACATTCACTCCATGCTAAAAGCTAGGAAAATACTAAAACACCTTTCATAAAAATAAGTAGACAAAATCTCACACCAAGCTAAAGGTTCTTACAAATATTGGCCCAAAAGATCTTATAAAACAAAGGCCTAAAGGATAAATCATTAGGCCAAAGAACCTTATAAATCATTAAGCCAAAGACCTTACAACAATGACCAAAGGATCAAGTAAAAAATCAAAACTAAATTCTCAACAATATTACAAATAATCAATATAAAGAGTTCAAAATACAATGTTTTAGATCCCAATGTAATTATTAAGAGACACATTAAATTAAAGTTAGTGTAATGTAATATTGATTTGTAATTTAGCTCAATGTAATGAATTTTGAAAAAAGATAAAAAAATATAGTTGGCAACTTTAGTCTTGTTTTTCTCCTAATCTCCTTATTGTGTATGATGATCAAGTATAATTATCTTCAAATGATATGCAATTGATCATTACCCTATTTATTATATTTAGACATCTTTTTATAAGTATTAGAAAGCTTTCCAATGGCTCCAAATATCCCCAAATGGTTAGATTTTATTAAAATTTCTCAAAGTTTAATTAAACTAGCAATTATTCATATGTTTTTGTACTAATTGTATTGTTCAATCTAAGGATTGTACTGTACAATACCCACAAATGAATTAAACATTTGAGATATCAAATTGTTCGAAAATTGCTTCTTACATACTCACAAATGATCATATTACCTAATAACATAATTTCATGTCATACAACGTGTTCAAGTTCAGCTTAATCAAATGAAAATTATTTATTTAATTGAATCATATTATATGATACAAATAACCATATTATATGAAAGCATTACTCTCTTACTCAAGGTAAGAGTGTGGTAGTATGAAATAATAGTATTGTGTAATGTTATACCCGGTAAAAATTATATGTTTAATCTTCAATAATTAAATTGTGGCTTGGATGATTTCAGATCGATAGTAGGATGAGCCAGGAGCTCAATTGGAGGCTATTGGAATTTCTGAAATTTTCTGGGGATTTTTCGGAGCACCGAGGAAATTTTTAAGTAATTTTCCCTGTTTAATTGGATTTATTGGATTTTTGGAAATTCGAAAATCTATTTAAATCGGTTTATTAGATTTTTAAACCGGAATTTGGTTTTTACCGCGCGTGAACTGGACCGGAGCGATTCAGCGAAGGCGGGGGACGGTTCGCCGAGTGCGTTTGCGCGTGCGGTTGGATAAGCCACGGATAAGCGGATCGGACGGACGAGATCAGCGGTGGAGATTAACCGGCTGATCGGGTTTAAGCGGCGTTATTAGAAGGTCAACCGGCGCTTAATGGGTTCTTAACGGGTTATTACCGGTTTAAGCTGGGTATTTAACCGGATTTGTTCAACTGTTAGGGTTTCGAGAGGTGGCCGGAGACGGGGTGTTCGCGGCGAACGACGATACTTTCCGGCAGCCTTTCAAGGGGCTTTTTGTACTTGGAGGTTCGCGGGACCGAGGAGAATCGATTGGTACCGGTTTCGTTCGGCAAGGAGCAGCGGTTGGTCGCGTGCGAGCTTCACCGTCGCCGGAGAAGAAAGGTAGGAAATTCAGATTTTAAATTAGTTATTTAGCAAATTAAAATATGGATTATTTTGCAAATAGCTACCGGAGCATGCAGATTGTGGTTTTTGGAAATGATTAATGCAAATTATTGTTTTAGCATTTTAGGATTTTTGGAAAATTATACCCGCCGAATTCGGAAATTTTACCAAGCATGTGTTGATTCGATTATGTGCTTTAATCATGTTAAGATAGTATCAAATGCTGAAAATTGTTTAATTTCATAGATTGTTAAAATGGGGATCGGATGAAACTTTGGCGGAAATTTTGATTGAACCTTAGAAATTAGTGGCAATTATTGAAACATTAGGATAGTATGAACATCGAATTTTGTTTCTCTTTGATCTCGGTCGTCGGAAATCGACGGGGGAAACGGAATTTTCCCGGAGGAATCGTCGGCTAGGGTTTCGCGGGCGCCGGGCAGAGGAAGGAGATGGATTAGATTAATTTCGGTTTAGTTAATTAAGTAATTGTAATTATTCAATATTTATTAATAATTTAAATGTTAAACGTCGGCTGGAAATTGGATTAATTATTCGGCCGGTGGGTTCTCGGTTCAGCGCGAAGGCCGAACCGGCAGCGAAAACCGGTTCAGTGGGATTCGGCGCGGACGAACGGCGCGAAGGCCCGAACCGGCAGCGAAAACCGGTTCAGCGGAATTCGGTGCGGACGAACGGCGCGAAAGCCGAACCGGCAGCGAAAACCGGTCCAGCGGGATTCGGCGCGGAGGAATTTAATTCGGAAATTAATCCGAATTTTCAAAAAAAAGATATATGTGGAATTTAAAAAAAAATAATTCGGAAATTAATCCGAATTTTCGGAAAAAGGATATATGTGAATTTAAATTTTAATTCGGAAATTTATTCCGAATTTCGGAAAAATTGAGAAAGGACAGAATTTGATTTTTTGGAATTTGGAAAAATGCAGTAATTAGAATTTCGGGATTTTTAATTTCTGAAAAAAATTCAGAAAAAGAGAAACTGGGATTTGAGCGATCTCGAAAATTCTGGAGATCCGTATGTAGAGAAAAATTTCCTGAAGTAGGGAAAAATGTTGTCAATGATGACAGTACAGTTGAAACAGTCAGACAGAGGTATGGTACATGGATGCTACCAAAACAGTCAGTAACTGTTACAGTTGTGTTGCTTGGACGGCAATGGCATGGATTGAGTCAGTTTACTCAATGTTGGCATATTTCACGGATTGGCATAATGGACCGGACTACTATAGACCCTATATGATGTTTTAGGGTAGTTGTGGTAGGTAACTGTGCGGTTCAGACTTAGCTTCCACAGTATACATGTGACTGGTAGGCGCCATGCGTGTTTCGAGTGGGCGTATCCCACTGGCATGCTACCTAGAACCCCAGGCTAGGTTGTGATGCGTGTTTCGAGATGAGCAATCCCACTGGCATGCTTTGCCTAGGCGCCATGCGTGTTTCGAGATGGGCAATCCCACTGGCATGCTACATAGACGTTGAGGTGTCGGGTGCTAGGCGTTATGATGCGTGTTTCGAGATGGGCAATCCCACTGGCATGCTTTGCCTAAGCGCCATGCATGTTTCGAGATGGGCGATCCCACTGGCATGCTACCTGGAAGCCCAGAGGAGAGCTACTCTGGTGTGACTGGGGTGACTGTGGTTGGTCGGAGTCTGGAACTGAGAGTGTCTTTCCACCATACATTGTTATGCTGTATTCCTATACTCTTGCTATTATCCTTCTCTTGCATGTGAGTTTTACTAGCTGTCTTTCCTACTGGGCGTAGCTCATTCCTTTATTATCTATATTTTTCCAGCAGCTCGGCAGACTTGACGCCACCCAGATTAGGTGGGATCGTGGTCAGCAGGCTAGTGAGGATATCTGATCTGTGATTTCTAAGACATTTTGGTTAGTGTGATTTATGCTATTGGATGTATTCAGTGAGACTATTATTCTTATGTCAGGTATTGTGTGAGGATGAATCTGACTTATGTATCTGGTTGGATGATGTTGCACTTGTTGGACTTGGATCTTATTCTTATGATGTAGTTTCCATTCACTGTCTTATTGTTTTGGTGCTATGGTGTGTGGAGTGCCATATTTATATATTTATTCTGTGGATGTTATATATCTTTTTTTGATGGTGAGGTCATTACATGACTATGGAACTTACCATGGGGGTTCAGACTTCTATTAGATCGATTCTCCTATCGGTATGGGATAGGAGTATTGGGTCTAGTAGGAGTAACATTGCGCGAGTCCATCTGTTAATTCAGGAGTCATGAATCCTGATTTGACGGTGTACCCGGGAGATGGGATCCACATTGTTAAGGAAAGTAGGTGTGTAATGATGTGTTATATCCTATGTTTTTCGTAGGCTACTCAGGTTGCTATGGGACGATCTGAGCTGTCTATATGTAAAAAAAAAATGTATGCCAAAAATCAGCCTAGGAAAAATGGGGTGTAACATGTAACGAGTAGAGTTGAATTGTACAATAAGTTATAACTCCTACATGTACTCAATTGAATTATCCTATTACCATTCATAGATATACTCATGAACTAATCATATTGTACCATAGGTACATCGTATTGTACAAAATGACATTTCTTGCTTAAACTCAAGTTTTTGCATTCTAAAGGTATTAACTATATCTTGTTACTACAAATTTATGTTGAATCATACTATATGATAAGTTTAATTATATTGTATGAAAACATTACTCTCTCACTCAAGATAAGAGCATGGTAATATAAAATAATTGCATTGTTTGATAAGTAGGGTCATATTATACAATGAGTTATAACTCATGCACTACACTTAATTGAGCTGTCTTATCATCATTAGTACATATACTCGTGAATTAATCGTATTGTATGATGGGCACATCATATATAATATGACATTTCTTACTCAAACTCGAAGTTTTGCATTCTAAATATTTTGACCATATATTGTTAATACAAACATATGTTTTTCATCTTTATTAAAGCATATATATATGTTAAAGTTTTAAGCTAACATAGATTAATGGATGAGTGATTCGAAAATCTTTAGTACACTTTCATAGAACCTCCCCATAATATTAGTACCTCAAATATATTGTTATAGGTTTTACATACTAATACTAAAATAAAGAGATTCCAAAAAAGTCTTATTCTTATTTGTTTTAGTTTCATGGTCGGCACTAGTTATTTCCCACCAAATACCATTAATGTATCCTTTGAGTCAAAGTCGTGCTTTTCAATTGATTTGTCTATTCATTGTTAGCATGATCTAAAATACTTAAAACAAGACTAAGCATTAATAAAATAATATGATGATTTTATTGTCATCAAATTAATAGTACATACATCAAATGTTCAACAATTTTTGGAGACAAGTGATTTCATCACGAATAGTCAACGCATAAGAGGTTAATCTCTATGATCATCTCAAAGAGTTCATCTCTAAACTACAAGGAGTTGTAGTGTGTTCATCTTTTAGCAAAAACCCTATGGAATTTTGTTTGATTCCAAACTATGCATAATCTAGAACCAAGCAAAACCAAACTTAGAAAAAGTAATATGTCTGTTTTCTTGAATTTGCTTTATGATTTACAAAGAGATGAAGCTAGAAAGCATTTTTTTAGTGGAATGACCCAATTAAATTTGTTCCCAAATTAGTTATGCTTGAATTGGTTGGTTTAAGTAAATTATGAACATAAATAAGAAATATTTGCATTCCAAAACTAAAATTACATTGTTATTGTATGAATAGTGTATAGCTTATCATTCATGGCTTTTGGTTTTAACAATATATTATTTAGTTTTCTTAAATCTTAATTTTAATCTAAATCATTTAAATTGTAAAAAAAATCCAACCAAAGTTGGTGGTTTTTTTTATCCTTTTGGTTTATAAAGTTTCAAAATTTAAGAGGCTTTATCAAGTCATTGATCAAAATCAAAGACTATGTTTCATATGATCAACACAAATGGACCTAGAGTGATTCTTTGAAATATTTTGTCCTACCCATAGAACAAAAATTCTATTAATCAACAGTCGATGAAGATTAGCAATTCGTTTAATCATTCAGCATCATCTTGTTTACTTGAAGGCTTCCTAGTGTAAGTTCTCAATGGTTATGTGGTGCTCAAGGAATATAGTTTAATCTTATTAGTGCCTAAAGTATAATTAATATTCACACAAGGGTCTAAGATAACCAGCAGACAATTGATGAAGGGCTTGAGATTTTAAAGTTACTTTTCCACACTAAGGAAACTCTTGAAGGGCAAAGGTACATTGATCATTGAACTTGCTTCTACTTTATTTAGTCATAACAACTTAAAAACAATATCAACAGAAGGCAAAATCGCAAAAATGACATCAACAACTTTATGCTCAGATACTCATCTTTAAATAGGGCAAAATCAGAGATTTTATCTCTAGCATTCAAACTTTTGTGCAATTTTCTAAGTTTCCCTCTCTTTGGGTCTTTCTATGTTTATTAGAGCTCGATTATCATGTGACCTCAAGTTCAAGTAATTCTCATTTAATAAGGGAAAAATTAGCATGGTTATTAACACAAAGCAAAACACCAATTGAATTCATCCAAAAGCGATTCCATTCAACCTTCACTCAAATGTCGTGTTGAAAGATTAAAAAAAAGTAAAAACAATCTTCATATAAAATTTATAAGAAATGCATTTTGAATCAACATTGATAGAAAGAAAGGGATGCCTTAACATAATTTAATCGAAAGAGCAATAAGGGTTGGAAGCACTAAGAATGGGAAGGTGATGAGGTATGGATGAACGAGAAGAGGTTGATATTGAATCCATTTAGAGAGCCCTCTAAACCTTGAAGAACATACATCTATTAAATTAATGGAAATTCAACTCCTTTTTGTTGAAAGGCATCAACAATTTTAAAGGCTTAATTGAAGAAACTTTTGCTAATGTCCTCTTGAAGTATTTAGTGTGTGTCTCTTTGTGTGGAAAAGTCTTGAAGAAAACTATTACTTATTTAAACTAATTCATAAAGATGTGGCTCACTTAAAAAAAATTCTCTTTTTCTAAACTATATTAAATCCTATTTTGCATTCAAGAGATATTAAAGATCATTTTTTGCTTTTTTTTGGGGTTAATGCTCTTTTAAAAAATATTAAGATATGATAATGATAATAATAATAGTTAGAACTTAATTCATAAAATATGTTTAAAATATTAAAAAACATGATATAATTTAGCAAACTTTTTTTTAAGAGTTTAATTTAACAAGATGATTTTCTTGATAAACCATTTAAGATTTTGACTTTATAAAAAAAATTATAAGTTGGACAATTAAAAAAAGTAATTTATTCAGTTTTTAAAAGACAACAAATAAAAAAATTTAAATTTAAATTTTAGAACACTTAAAATTTTGTTCTAATATTCAATTTTTATAATACATCAAATAATACTATAAATTAAATATTGAAATTGGCTTTTAGATATTATTGGTTCAAGCTGACCAAAGAGTAATTATAAATAAGACAAATCATTTTTATTAAATAACTCTTAAAAATTAGAAAAAAGCAAAAAAAAAAAAGACTTTACACATAAGATCATAATATCAAGAACCATCTAGAAATAAAATAATAGGTGAAATTTTGTTTATGAAAAAAATTAAGTTATGTTGAATACTTATTCACAAGTTTAAGAAAATTTAAAAGTGAAATATTGACATAAAATAAAAACAATTTTCATAAAATTATTAATTGAATTTTAGTAAGATGATAAAAATAAGATTTTAAAAAATCGAAGGGTTTAAAGAGAACAATTCCAAACAAAACCCTAATAGTTAAATGTCATTTTGTATTAACTATTAATTAATGCTGATTTGACAACTCATTAGCTTGTGCTTCCAACTGTTATATATATATATATATATATATATATATATATATATATATATATATATATATATATAGACTTAATTTCTAAAATAAGAGAAGCTCACATTATTAACAAGTTTTGATTTTTAGATATATCATCTTATTGTTAATTGAATAAATAAAATGGAATGAAAATTTACTTGTTGATAGCAAAAGCATAGGAAAAAAATATAGGTCAAAAACATGTATGGATTATCAAATAAAGTAATATTGATTTTTAAGATAAAGAATTAAAAAATGTGCAAAATTAAATTGAATATTTCAAACAAAATCATTATCATCACAAAAAAAAGTAAAATTTATTTTATTATCAAAATTAATTATAATATCAAATATTTATCGAATAATTTCCTTTGCATAATATAATGAACATCAATTTCAAAACTTCTATGTTAGCAAGCATTTTTTTTACCAAATGTTGTCATTTGAAACTCAAGTTGAAGCCCATTTTGGCTTGGAATTAAAATTTAAAAAATATATCTATTATAATATTTAAGATATGATTAACAAACTTTAATGTTTAGCTTGATTAATTTACTAAGATTTATTATTTTATTCAGTCATATTTTATATTATATTGATCTCATGAGAATCTACTATAATACATGCTCATGAAAATCACTCCTAAGCCAAGCTTAGACTCAAGCTTGCCAATATGCAAAAGCCCATGGCTAATTAAACCATTTCAAGGAGTTTAGGCTTTGAAGCCCAATTATGATATAAGCAATGTTTTGCATGTCCAAGCCCACCAAAAAAATGTTTTTTTGTATGTTAGACCCAATAGTTATCCTTAATAACCCAATAACATTAACTAATGTTAGTGAACTAAATAGAACTTTTATATGACCCTTTTTATGAAGATATGAACGACGATCTATGACAAACTTAAGCCTAACATATGTTTGGCTTTATTGAGTGTTATTTTAATCATTCTCTTGATGTAATTTGTCTTAGATCAATCTAATCAATCATAAGAAACTTTTTCTTATAGAGTTGTACTCTAAATACATCTTCATCAAAACAAATATCAATAAATGATAACCTCGATTTTTTTTCACTTTTTGTATATCTTCCCCATTATGACTCATTATTTACCATTACCTGTTATCATTAAACATTAAAAACACATCTAATCATCAATTTTATTGATGCAAATAAGGAAGAAAGTTTATAATGATATATCAACATTTATTCTTTTATTCTTTTAATACACTTCATTCATACCTTTAATATAACATTCCTAAATTTTGATCTATAGAACATGTTGTGATCTTGAGAGTAAGCCATTGTGTTTATATTTCTAAGTATTTCAATGAAATAATATTAATTTTTTGAAATATTATGTTATTGATTAAAAAATATTATATTAATTTTATCTTGAAAATTATGTCATGATTCTGATTAACATGGAATGTTTATTTGAGCATATAATTGGAAATCACAATTCAATAAGAAATGCAATAATGAGTCTATAATTTGTGAAAATCTAAATAATTAATTATGAGTTTTAAAAAAAACTGACATGAATATCAAATTAGGAATTTGTCTACATCTAACATGATAAGAAGGAAACAAATATTATTAACTAAGAGAAGTAGTAAGGGTTAAAGAGAAAGAAAATTAATGAGAATAATAGAAAAAGAGAGAAAAGAGAAAAAAGAAAAAAAAAGAAAGAGAAAAGACTCAAAAAAAAGAAAAAAAATTAGAAAGGGAGGAGAAAGAGTGTAAAGAAATGCTAAAATTTATATCCATAACTCAGAGAGAAGGATAAGAGTCAAAGAGGAGAGAAAGAAAAGCTGTTGAGGTGCGATTCGATCAGAAAAAAGAGGAAAGGAGCTAATTTATGAAGGTAAGGAAAGAATTTTAGATTCTTGTATTATTTTAATTGCTTTTATATCAGAATATATATATATATATATATATATATATATATATATATATATATATATATATATAATGGTATAAAGATTTAATGGACTTGGAATAAAATTGATCAGATTTTAATAAATTATTTTTCATTTGGAGGAGATCATATTATATGATGGGTCCAATCATATGGTACGATTAAAACAAGTCTGCTTAATAACAAAAAAATTAAATCATTTAATGAGACATTTTACAATTTTTATGAACAAATTGTATTATATAATAAACTCAACTTATTGTATAACATTTTGTTTGTTGATAATACCAAGATAATAGATCTAATCATATTGTACGATAGGTTCATATAGTGATATAATAATTATGGAGATAGTAAAGGTTAAGGAGGGGATCATAGAATTCAATGGTGTTATCATGTGATGGTTGGGTTGATCATTCCATGCTATAAATTAATTATATAATAAGATTGGTTAGAAGTCAAAGAGAGTATTAAGTTGAATAGACCAATGAGATATCATATATAGAGAGCGGTGCTAATTGTACGATACAATGGGGAAAATATATAATACAATGTAGTTATGACATGCGAAAAATAAAGAGAATACATTCACTTGTGTAAACTTACAAGAATATTAGATGTTCACATTATAAGAAATTATGTAATAAATAATGTGCATGTACTATATTGTAAGAAATTAAGAAGACAAAGATTTGACAAGGAAACTTCATTTTAAATTTAGGTCGATAAATTTAATAATTAAAATAAAAATATATTAATAAATTAATATATAATATCTTTCATAAATTATATATTTTATATGATATATTAATTGTTTTATCTTGATATATATAATGAACAATTTCTTTAGATATGTGTATAATATCTTTCATAAATTATATATTTTATATGATATATTAATTGTTTTATCTTGATATATACAATGAACAATTTCTTTAGATACGTGTTTTATTTTAGCAATATTTTTATTTATATGGGCATATGAAAGTAGTTGTGCAAACATAAGAATTATATTAAATGAGTTTGGTTATATGTTGGAATTCAATAATCAACTATCTTGGTTATTAACATGGTTATAAATAAATTAGAATTTATGAAATATAATGGAATTAGTAAAATATCAATTTTTCTAAGAAATAATTATCAAATTGTATGATATAATTTGATAATTAAGATACCATTATCATTAGTTTCACAACCTCATTGGATAATACATTAGTACTTTGTGCACGTTAGCTAAGATCAAGATACCCATATATGTATGATTAATGCCATTAGTATTATATATAGGGTGGTTAGGGTCATAATACCATTTTGTGGATAGATATCAATCTATTAATATGCACCACTAGATGTCTTATACATATAGATATTACTTATTAGATTTAAAAGATGATAATCTTAGAAATATTGTCCTTGTAGTATATAATATATAAAAATTAGAATAAAAATGTCTCTTCACTCAACTTGAATGTAGCCTAATCTTAAATCAATTTTCGAGGAAATTGTTACTCCCTTTAATTAGTTAAAGATATCACCAATCCTTGGCTAAGGGTATTTATTTTTTTATGGTGAGTTAATGTAACCTAATATTAACTTAAATTTCTCTCCCCTCAACTTAAATGTAGTTTAATCTTAAATCAAATTTTGAAAAAAAATTTGCTCCCTTAACTGGTTAAAGATATCAATAATTCTTGGCTAAGGATATTTTTTTTATGATAATTTTGATGAGTTTCTTATAGTCAATTCATATTTTTAGATTACTATTTTTTTATTAACAAAATAAGTGCTTCTCAAGGAGATACATTAGGACCAATGAATCATTTATCTAGTAGTTCTTAAACCTGCATCATGATTTCTTGTAGTTCTATAAAAGCCATTATGTATAGAATTTTTAATATTGTCATAAGCATCAACCTAATGTCAAATTATATTCTTTATTGGTAGAAATCCCAAACAAATCTTCTAAAAATATATCTAGATATTCACAAATAATAAGCACCTCCTAAGAATTTTTATCTTTAGAGTTTAAAATTAAAATAGAAACAATAATGCCTCATAATCCTTTGTCAAAATTTTCTATATCTTTAATATAGAGATAAATGATATACCTCTTTCTCTACTTAAATAGCTAACTTCTTCTCCATCAAAAGCTCATAATTTTACTTTTTTTTTCAAAAAATCAATGAAATCCTAATATATAAATAGTTTGTTCATACCTAGAATCACATCAAATTATTTTACAAGAAAAAATAATAATTTGATATAAATTTCTTTTTCATTAATTATTATTACCCTAAAAACACGTGCATCCACTCTAAATTTATTATCATAAAGAAGTTTAACTAATAAAGGATATTCAATAATTGTAATTCAATGGATAACGTAAAGCATAAGTTGAAATAAGAATAAATGAGATGCTCTACAATCAAATAGTATAGTAATTAGAACTATTGAAAAGAAAGAATATCTAAGATCACATCTGTAGTAAAGATTACATCTTTCTTTGAAATTGCCTATACTGAGGCTATCTTCTTCTCTTAGTGATTAGCCTTGATTTGCATTACTAGAATATGACTAAGAACCACAACCTCTTTCTTTGCCAAAACTTCATCTATTAAATCCTTGAGCAAAATATTAAGATGTTGATTATGTTTTTATTCCTAATTTAAGGTGAGAACAATCCTTAGCTAAGTGACCTAATTTTCTACAAGTAAAGCATCTTCTCTTCCTTGACTAAACTGGTAAGTACTTGTGTGGATTTGCCACATTTAGTGCATTGAGTGTTTTCTCATTGGATGTTGGATAGGGTCGACCACCAACTGTATCATTTATTTGATGTTTGTATCCAAACATGTCAAATTGTTTGTCGCCTCTACCTTTTTACATATCTTTCTTAAAGGAAATTATACTTTAAACACCAACACATTTTTATTCTTCTTCTTATTTTCTTTTTGAACTTCTAAATCTAGTAATTTATACTTAATTGTTCTTGACTATTCAACTAATTTTGAATGGTCAAAAGTTCAAAAGAAAAAAATCTTGATCTGATAGCAATATTTAATCCTCAATGAAACCAAAAACACCTATGCTCCTTAGAATTTACCATATCGGGGGCATGTCAGGATATTCGATAAAAATCTTTACTCATAATCAGTAATAGACATATCCCCTAATATTAATGAAGCTAATTCCTCTCTTATTTTCTTCTAAGGGATGTACTAATTTTCAAACTCTTTCTTAAATTCTTCTTAAGAGATTTCATGCATGGGTTATTCTTTAAATATGAGTTAATGATTGGATTCTTATCATAAATTTGTTATGCCTTCTAGTTTCATTATCATGAGTTATACCCTTCTATGGTTAGAGAAAGCTATGTTATTGAAAATTTTATTTATTTACTTTAATTAACTCTTAGTTATTATTAGATGAGATCCTTCTAAAAAAGTAAGTGGATGCATTATATGGAATTAACTTACACATTTGTCAATCTGTTCATCCACTCTTTTTGTGAGGAAAATGCTCATAATCAAATGGTAATAATTCATGAGAACTTTGGTTATAAAATTCATGCTCAACTTCTCTTTCATAAGACATTTTTTATGTTTAGATTTTTTGAGTCTTGGATCAAATCTTCTTCATTTTCATATTACAGTTAATAGTTTAACTCATGTTTTTTCATTACTACCAACTTTGTCGATAATTCTTATACACAAATCCTAGGTTTTCATCACCTTTGCTCTTTCTTATGATCAAACTTTTAAGTATTTTCATATCACTTTTTTGTGTACAATTTCCTTGTTATTTTAAATTTTCTACAAGAATTTGTTAAGATTATTGAATGCTTAAAAACTATACTCATATTACCTTTATTTTGCTAATTACTTTATTCAAGATAACTATCATTAAAGCCTTTTTAGTACTTCATTTCTATATTATTGAAGAGAATACATGCTTAGCATATGAAGCCACACATGCTCTCAGTCCCCTCTTAGCTAAGATTGGTTTAAACAAGTATCTTTTACGTGTTGTCATTTTTAGATTTCTTTTATTTATCTTTCGTATTTTCTTTACTTCTAACAGGTGTAGGACAATCATTTTTATTACTTATTAACATGATTTGTTGTCCATTCTACATCATCAGATGAAAAGTATAGTATGATAAGAAGAATTATTTATTTGTTTTAAATTGAAATCCTAAGCTTAACATATGATATATTATAAATAATATGCAATATATTAAATAGTTAATCTATTAATTTATAAGTAGAGTAGATAATCTATAAATGTTGAATTAAAGCAGTAATGCACAATATGCTATAACTTAATATACTATACACAAAGAAGGAAAAATAAACTAAAATATTTTGGAAAACTCAAGAATATAGTATGGAATAGCTTGTTATTTATTAAATTACATTTGATTTATAATGTAGGGATTGAAAGGAATAAAAAAATTGGAATAAAGTTATCATTAAAATTTTAGGTAGATAAATATTATTTGATAATATAAGGTAAAAATAATAAATAGTATTAAAAGAATATTTTGGTATAGGCACAAGCATGGAATCATGATTTATTTAAATTGCATGGCATAGAATATGTTATGATAACTAGATTATATACATATATAAGTTGATATATATATATATATATATATGAGATGAAATATATGAAAAAATGATACATAGGAAAAGAACAAAGAAAAATAAATATGTAAGTAGTCTAAATAAGTCTTATTATATATTATTATTATGA
The DNA here is from genome assembly GCA_023846275.1 of Vanilla planifolia. NCBI lineage: Eukaryota > Viridiplantae > Streptophyta > Magnoliopsida > Asparagales > Orchidaceae > Vanilla > Vanilla planifolia. The sequence goes on along the minus strand of CM043872.1, from coordinate 6,890,346 downwards.
ATATTATAAGATAATAGAGAAATAAAAAAAAAGATATATATTCTCAATTATGTTATCCTATAGTGGTTGAATGAGAAAAGTCAATGAATTTAATACAAAATGCACTGCATGATGAGGCACTAATCATATACCAAGCTATAAGATATCATTTGAGACCTCTTTTTCTCTTATATCACAAATATATTATACAAGACTTTTATATATGGAGATGATAAGAATATGATATTTGTGTATCACTCATGCTCTATTTTAAGATGAATGTATTACGAGATGATGAGATTATGATATCATGCATCATTCATGCTCTTTATAAAATAGATATACTGAGAGATGATGAGATTATGATATTTAAGCATAATATATGTATAATGTAAGATTAATGTACTAAGATCAATATCACGAACACATTGTATAAGATTTGGATATATAAGTATGATATGATATTGTGTGATTACTTGTTAGTTATAATATGATTATAAGTAAAATCTAGATGATAATGAGATATCAAATAGAAAATAAAAAATAAAAAATAAATAAAATTAAAGATAGTAGTAGTGATAAGAAACAAAGCCTAAATATTGAAAAAAAAAGAATATACAAAATATAGAGAAAGAAAAAGAAAAAGAAAAAAACATCATCCATTACATAAATGGAAAAGAAATTGATTATATGTATATGTATTTGCATATAGTTATTATCATATATATGTAAATATCTAACAATGTGTTCTATTTTATCTTTGTAGAATGATAATAGTTTATTTGGCATAATGAGTATATTATGTTATTAATGTCATAATAGGATATTTTTTAAAATTATTTTAGCATTGCTTTTTCATTATTTTCATCTTAAATATTGTTTATCATTCAAATTTATCTTGTTAAACTTTAATTATGATATGTTTTACTTATATTATAAGGCATGTCATAAGCACATCAAGATAGATCAAAATGATAATGAAAAAGAATAGCTGCTCACCCAAACACTATGAATGAAATATATACATATAGTTTTCAGATGTAAGTAATATTGGATTAACTCCTTGTACAAGCTAACTATTAATCAATGATAGTACAACTTTGGTAGGTTAGAAAGCCAATACTTATGAAAAAAAATAAAAAATTAAAGTAATACCATAATTTCCTATCTTAGGTTGAGTTATGTCCTCAGTTTTTATAATGTATTTTTTTATTAATTTTGTTAGTGAATAGTTATTGAGTTAATTAGTACATGTGAGGTGTGATAGAGCCTTCACCAATCTAAAAATAGGTTACTTGACCTCTCTAACTAGCTCTTTAGGATGATGGTCCTTATATAGTTGGTTTTTTGCATAACCTAAAAAAGTTCAAAGGTAGTCAAGGTAGCACCTCTTCTCCTTCTTATGTAGCACTTGGATGAAGTAATATATCATGGTGATGGTGTTGGGGCCATTTGCATTGGTAATATTCTAATTTGCTAAGAAATCTTGAAAACACACCTTTAGAAAGGGACCAACATCCATAAAGAGGGACCTTGGTTAAGACTTAGACTTTATTGGGAATCTCTGAGTTGGGCTTTGTCACCTTTCTAGAATTTGAGTCATGATCTTGTTGTAAAGGTAGTATTCCATCCTATTGGTATAGATGTCTTCCTTCACTATTTTTGAATTACAAAAATTCTCAACTTCTTATAATTTTTCATAAATTTCCATCATTGATAGCCTCATTGAAAAATGAACAAAGGTATTAGAATCATAAAGAGTTTAATACATAATAGAACTAACAAAGATGCTGTTAAAGTTTTTAGACCTATAATTTAAAATATGAACCAATGCCTCAAGTACTATACTCATCTAACGATCAACCATATGCCCTATGTCTTGTATTAATCTAAAACATCAAAGTCTTATACTTAATTTGACTATTCCATTAAGTTTTGCCTCTTTAATGAGATTTTATATCTTTTTCAAAAGTGTAAGATCTTGACTTTAACCTTAGATTTTATTCACATTGGAGTTTTATCTCCTTGGTTTATATGTTGAATTTATGTGCATATTTTTAGGTTGGATATTAGATTTCATATTATTTAAATTTCTTCTTGAGTTTAGATTATTTATTCTATTTATTTCGACATCTTGATATCTTGTAATTGTTTGTTAAATTAAACTATTTCAACCTTAATTACACCAACCATTGTTCTTCATTACAATTAAGAAATATTGATCAAATTCATTTACTAGATAGAGATGAATGTTTATTTTATACAAATAATGAAAAGAACTTGTTTGTCAATAAATACTAAAATATTTACAAGAAAACAAGTAGAACAAAGGGTCATAAAATGCATACATGAAGAATGAATAACATTTCATTACATTGATAAGTACAATTTCTTTATAGCCACAAAATTTTGAGAAGGATCACTCAAATTAAGCATCGTCTTTTGCTTTTTCCATTAATCTAACTCGAGGTTGATCAATTTGTTGTGGGACTACCCTAATATTTGGAACATATATGGTACTAAAATTGTGCACATGACATTTCTTTGAAACTATTTTGGAAAGTTGAGGGATCTTAAAAATTCATAGAATGACACATTTTAGCCACTTTCTTTGTGCTTTACTCCATATCTATTGATCAGATGTCCCACTATTTGTGATGTCTATAACTAAAGAAGGCAAAGAGTAATTGTTACACCCCAGTTTTTTTTTTTTTTTTTTTACATATAGACAGCTCAGATCGTCCCATACCAACCTGAGTAGCCTACGAAAAACATAGGATATAACACATCATTACACACCTACTTTCCTTAACTATGTGGATCCCATCTCCCAGGCACACCGTCAAATCAGGTTCATGACTCCTGAATTAACTGATGAACTCGCGCAATGTTACTCCTACTAGACCCAATACTCCTAACCCATACCAGTAGGAGAACCGATCTAATAGAAGTCTGAACCCCCAAGGTTAAGTTCCATAGTCATGTAATGACCTCACCATCAACAAAAAAAATATATAACATCCACCGATATGAAATGGCGCTCCACACACCATACCGTCAAGATAGAGAATAAGATAGTGTATAAAAATGTAACTCATATGAAAAATCACAGTCCATCAAATACCACATCATCCATTCGAGTACATGAGTCAGAATCACCCTCACATAATACAAGACATAAGAATAACAGTCTCACTGAATACATCCAACAGGAACAATCAACTAACCAGAATGTTTCAGAAAATCACAGATCAGATCTCCTCCACTAGCCTACTGATCACGATCCCACCTAAAGCTGGGTGGCGTCAAGTCTGCCGAGCCACTGGAAAAATATGGATAATAAAGGAATGAGCTACGCCCAGTAGGAAAGACAGCTAGTAAAAAAAAACTCTCATGCAAGAGAAGGATAATAGCAAGAGTATAGAAATACAGCATAACAATGTAGGGTGGAAAGGCACTCTCAGTCCCAGACTCTGACCAACCACAGTCACCCCCAGTCACACCAGAGTAGCTTCCTCTGTGCTCCCAGGCAACATGCCAGCGGGACACACCCATCTCTGCGCACGCATGGCGCCTAAGCAAGCATGCCAGCGGGACACGCCCATCTCTGCGCACGCATGGCACCCGACACCGCAGCGTCTCTCGTCAATCAATCTCCTGGAGACTATAGACAGAACCAGTCCCATAAATCTCTAGCCAACGTGAGACACCCCTGCCACCCTCAGGCACGTAGGCCTACACACTTGGCTAGCCACGGCGAGACACCTCTGCCACCCTCAGGCGCGCAGGCCTACACTCATGGACCAGAAGAGATCGACTCAGCCACCGTCCCAAGAAGTCCTCTCCCAACAATTTCCATAGAAGCTCACGCCCCTACAGTCATTGCCAAGCTCTAACTCCAAGATTCGGCAACATGTGTCCAGATACAACAAGGCGCATACCAGTCCACATGTATACTGTGGAAGCTAAGTCTGTACCGCACAGTTACCTATCACAACTATCCTAAAACATCATATAGGGCATATAGTAGTCCGGTCCAATATGCCAATCCATGAAATATGCCAACACTGAGTAAACTGACTCAATCCATGTCATCGCCATCCAAGCAACACAAACTGTACCAAAATTCTGACTATTCTGGTAGCACCCAAGTGTCACACTTCCTTCCAACTAATCCAGCTGCACTGAATTTATGGGTAATTTCCAACAGTCAATTTCAACTTGGCTACGTGATTTCCAAAAATCACATCTTCCTCACTTCAGGAAATTTTAAATTCCAAAATCAATTTCTGCCCTTTATCCATTTTCCGAAATTCGGAATAAATTTCCGAATTTAAAATCCGCATATCCTTTTTTCGAAAATTCGGATTAATTTCCGAATTAATTTTTTTTCTTCCGCTTCTCTCTCATCCGCGCCGCACTTCCCCTGAACCGATTCTCGTCGCCGGTTCGGAACCCTTACGCGCTGAGCCGAGAACCCCGCCGGCCGAAGTTAATAATCCGAATTCGGGCCGACGCTTAACATATAAATATTAACAATTAATATAATTATTCACTTAATAATCAGACTAATCCATAATTAGCCCTAATTCATCCCCATCCTTCGCCCGTCGCCCGCGAAATCCTAACCGTCGACTTTCCGGAAATCTCAGTTTCCCCCGTCGATTTCCGGCGACCGAACGCAAGGGGACGCTAGCCTAAAGCTCCTACTAGCCTAAAAATTCCATATAATCAAGTCGCGAAGCTAGATGTCAATGCAAAAATTTTCGTCGAAGTGTTGTCCGATCCGACTATGCCAACTCATGAAATTAAAATCATTCTAGCATTCAGATAACCTGAATAATGGCAATATGATAATATCAAAACCTAAGGTATGCTTCTATGCACAGCAATTCCAATTCGGCGGAATATATATATATTCTTCTTCATAAAAAAAAACCCTAAAATGCTAAAATCAATAAATTGCATTAATCAATTCCAAAAACCCATATCCGCATGCTCAAGTAGCTATTTGCAAAATAATCCATATTTTTAATTTGCTAAATAACTGATTTAAATCTGAATTCCCTACCTTTGCTCGCCGGCGACGGTGAAGCTCGCACGCGATCAACCGCAGCTCTTCGTCGAACGAAACCGGTACCAAAATGCTCGCCTCTGTCCTGCGAACCTCCGGTTACCAAAAGCCCCTTGGAAGGCTGCCGGAAAGTACCGCTGTTCGCAGCGAACACTTCACCTCTAGCCACCGTTCAAACCCTAACAGCCGAACAGTTTAGGTTAAATACCCAGCTTAAACCGGTAATAACCCGTTAAGACCTATTAAGCGCCAGTTGACCTTCCAAAAACGCCGCTTAACACCCGATCAGCCGGTTAATCTCCACCACTGATCTCGCTCATTCGATCCGCTTATCTGCGGCTTATCCAAATGCACGTGCAAACGCACCTCGGCGAACCGCTCCGCCTTCGCTGAACCGCTCCGGTCCGGTTCACGCGCGGTAAAAAAAACCAAATTCCGGTTTTAAAAAAAATCTCGGTGCTCCGAAAAATCCCCAGAAAATTTTAGAAATTCCAATAGCCTCCAATTGAGCTCCTGGCTCATCCTACTGTCGATCTGAAATCATCCAAGCCACAATTGAATTATTGAAGATTAAACATATAATATTTTACCGGGTATAACAGTAATCATTGAGTAATATCTTGGAAATATAATCACCAAATTAGAAACAACACTTAGTAAGCTTACAGTCAGAGAGATAAAGAAATGAATAATCCTATACATGAAAGAGAGAGAAATATTTGGTATTATATCCTTAAGCTCATGATTTTCATATGCTAATGCATGTTTTTGTGGTGAAATATACTTTATTCAATATAAGTTTGTCGAATGAGAATAATATCTCAATATGGTAAGATTGGGTTAAGACAATATAATATCAAAGCCTTAACTTCTATAGTATAATGTGGCTTGAAGATGAACCATTTAAATATTGATGGTCCTCAGGTAGAAGAAAATAATGAGCGATCACTAAGTAATATCTCAAGTTTGGAATCATTAGACAAATAATATCTCTTAATAGATTTATAAGTGGATGAATGAAAGAATAAATAATTTTACATCATAAATTAAAAGAAAAACTAGGCTATGTATATCAGATTATGGCCTTGAAGTATTAAAACACTATCTATGAAAAATCGTCAATATAAGATAATTAAAGGAGAATAATTACTTGATATAGTAAGTATGATTATGATAACACTTATGATGCTCATGACTTAAAAAGGTTATGAGTGATCACTATATCATATCTTAGAGGTGAGATCATTGATTAAAGAATAGTTCTTAATAAGCCTATAGGTGAAAGAGGTACAAAGATGTAGGATGAGAAAGATAGTGATAAATGTAAGATCATAATTTTAGGATATGTTTTCTTTTAAGAGATAATCCACTTTGTTTGTTATATAATGAAGAAAGGTAAATAATGCCTAATATAATAATGTGGGTTATAACATTATAGCATCAAAGACTTGCCTTCCATAATATAATATAATTCAAAGATGAATCAAGTGAATGTTGGTGGGAGACAATGATTAATAATCCTATAATAAAAAATGAGAATTTTTTTAATATATATAAGATTATGACTTTAAAATATTAAAATATATTTTTAGGATAAAACTATGTTCAAATGAGAGCAATACATAGACATAATATGACATATATTATAGATTTTTCATGAGTATCACAAAAATTCAATACTATTATTAATCACTTATTTATCGAGGTTTTATTTTAATTGATTTCATGTATTTTTAATTATTTAAGAAAATAATGGTTCACATTTTCTTAAATTAACTAAATAAAAGTAAAAATAAAAGGAATAACATGTAAAAGTTAAAAGTTATCATAAGCTAGATATAAATTTTTTATCTTACTATATCTTATCATATCATTATTTTATTATAATTAATAAATAAAATACTAGCATTAATTGTCCCAAGATATGCATAATTTGTATATGCACATGTTAATAAACATATGTTGAGCTAACATAAAAAGATTAAATATGTTTAAATAGTAATATAAAATATAATATAAAAGTAAATGATATGATATATATAATAAATGTATAATAACAATAACTACAAATAACTATGTTTCATAGAATTATATGCATGGTTTTATAACCATATCATCAGAAACATTTTCTCTAGTTTATTTTTCATTATATTTTTGTCACATCTCTCATGCCATCAACACCATCCATGCCATGTCACATCTCATCATGCAATCAACATCACTCTAAGACATGTACACCTCATCATGGCATCTTTATCACTTGTGGCTTGTATCCTACCTGTTGTAACATATTCATCACTTAAGGCTCATCCCTTCTCTTAGCATCACCACTACCTAAGGTTATATCTCACCTTCTTGTGATATCGACATCACTTAAGAATATATCTCACTTTATCGTGACATTACCACTAAAGATTATATCTCTTCTTATTGTGACATTATCTTACTAAAAGCTATACTCACCTTATTGTGACATTGTTATCACTCAAGGCTATATCTTACTTAAGTATAACACCATCATTGCTTGAGGTTATAATACTTTACTTTATATATGATACTATCATTCATATACTCTAACTCATCATAGGTTCACTTTTAGGTAATATAATATATAAATAATATCCATGAGTATAATATATATATATATACATATAACAATACCAAATAACATATTATTCAATATTTCATTATGTCATATGCACATAACAAATTATGCAATATGTCTGCTTAATTGTTAGATATTTTAGTACTATATTCGTCTTTCTCAATCCCTTTCTCTTCTTATAGTTTTACGATGAGTTTATATTATAATCATATGTTTTTGTAATTCTCATGCTTTACTATCTAAATTATTCTCTCAAATATTAATGGAACTCCTTATACTTAATCAGCTTCTCACTATTAGATTGTTTGTTGATGCCATGAGACAGATTGATTTCTTTTATTGGGATATTCGATGCGTGTCTACTACCTAGGTTGATCTTCCCTACATTCTCATTGAATTGTCAGATGCTTACAACCAATATTTCAATTACTTTGTTGGAATATCCAATTATCCTCATCAGATAATTTGATCACACATCAGACAACTATTAGATTGTCTAATGAGCATTCTATAGAATTGATTTTCTTCCCCAACACCCCATTGGATTGTCTAATTACTGAATTAGATTGTATGATAAAAAACTAGAGTGATAATAGTCTCCTTATAGGCTATAGCTTTTCTTTGCTTACAATTTAACTAAGCATTAATTACATTATAGAAACCACTTATTATCCTTTCCCTTAACTTTACACATCCATTATTCTCTCCCAATTTTGGTAAGATAATTTGAATTGTAAAATAAAAGAAAAAGTTAACATTAAGGTGGAACTCAATATTTTTGTGTTTCCTTTGTGTCGATCGAGTTTTACCCTTTAATCATTCTCTTAACATGCAAATTCTTCCTCCTCATAATCACTAATTCTTTAAGTCAAGGAATTCCTTATGTTCACTCCCTTAAATCTCTTAATTAACATTGTAACTACAACTAACTTTTACTTAAATAATTTAGTGTCCTTTATTAATTATTTAAAATTTTATTATTTTAAAAAGCCTCGACCTCATATTTGATTTCAATGAGATCAATTTCATCAAAATTTTGATATTTTTTATATAACATTAAAATTGTCCTTCCATTCGCACTTTGCATATATATATATATATATATATATATATATATATATATATATATATATATATATATATATATAGTGATGACATTAGTTGTATATGAGATTTTAGACACACATAGCCTTGTCAAGTGTGCACTAGTACTTCTAAAGATCGAGAAATTTATTTTTCATATGCAGGTTCAATTTCTAGCCCAAAATATATTTTGAGCTCAAATTTTGCTTTTGAAGAATTGTTTGGGCCATGGGCACTTATTTACAACCCATTAGTCCAGTTTCCTGTCGGTTTGCCTCGACTTGCTACTTGACCTACACTCTTGCATGCTTTCGCTCGTGGGTTCACTTAAACCATGTTGGTATGCATGCCTTCAAAGTTTGTGCAACCTACCTCTATGCTTGAATCATCTATTGTGATGATCCTTTTCCGTTCTTTCTCACCACATACTTTATTTTTCTAATTTAAATCATTCCATTCTCTTTAAAATCTTATTTTCTCTCAAATTTAAAAATTTAAATAAATAAAATATCTTTTAAATTTTGTTTATTATTTGATTTATAATTACATCAATATAACATATATATCTATAAGTATAACAAAGTTCACAGTTTTTATTCATAACTATCAACTAAATAACTAAAACTAATATCAAAACTTATGTCTATAACCATAGTATGTCGTAACACTGATTTTCATAGCTACTTTCAAATTCTACAACATAGTTTGATAGTGTCTTAATATAGGACTACAAAATTGTTTATCTCAAAATTTTAATATTTTTAAACTTTTTAGTAATTGTGCTCACTATTGTTCTTTAATACAAAATTCTTGTAGTATAAATCTTTGTTGCTTTAATTCTTTCTTGTAGTTAGTTTTTATGAATAACTCTTTTTTCATTATGGTTTTAATATATCTAAAATTTTAGTGTCAAAGAAAGGTGGAACTAATAGTCAAAAGCTCAACATGCTATCTCTAATAATAAATAAATATATAAATAAAATACTATTTTAAGACAATCACATTCAGCATCTAATGTCACACATATTAACCAAAAAGAAATAAACATGGTCTCATTCAAGTTAAAATATAATAAGAGCATGATATACTATAAAAAATTATTAAAAGCTTTAAAAAAACTACACATGTAAATTCTTATTATTTTCATTCATTTTAATGTGATCTTATTTATCAACGTCTATTTCTATTTAGTTAAGTAACCTTACTTATTGTGTTGTAACTCCCTCTCTTTTTAAGATAATTAATCAGTATTTTATTTTCAATTTAATTAATTATAATAAAAACTCTAATTATTGATTAATCATATTATATTTTTTTATTTATAATCATACTTAGTTTTTTAATATTTTTATTGGTCATATCATTAAAAAAATCTTAATCATATGGCACATTGGCCATTAGCCACCTCATGGATCTGAATCTTGATGCTTGGCCACTGACCACCTCTCGATGACAAATTCTGTTCTTATGGTGCATTAGCCACTAATCACAAAGAATTGCACATTTTATGTTATAGAATTTTATTGATTTTTAAATTATATTAACATAAGAGTATTTAACATTAGCTTACAAACACATATCTCTTGGCATTATAATAATTTCATGAGTCTACTGGAGCAAAATTTGGTTAAACAATACTTAAAAATACTTAGAATTAAATTTTTTATTGATTTCATTGCCTACCACTATCACCCACCATCTGTCACAATCAATAGTCGTTACTGCCACCCGAGCTAATCTGTACACCCATGTGACTAAATTGACATAGGAATACTATTTGACACATGCTTGACTCGTGTCGACCCATTACTCCCAACAACTAGCAATGACATCCGTGCTAACCTGCTAGTCTCATTGACCTATTCTACCTAATTAGCGCTCTGCTTTTTCACCATTCATCGTTATCATTGCCCAGATTGATGGCTAGTTTAGGAACTACTTAATTCAATTAAATTTTTAGTTTTTTATTTTTTATTATTGATGAATTTTTTTGTTTCACATTTATTAACAAAGTATATGCTCAACCCTAGTTGGAGAGATTTTAACTTTTCTTGTGAGAGACAAGGATCAAATGTGAGACATTTCATCGAAAGAGCTGACAACTAAATCTCTTGTAAGAGACATGGATCAATGTAAGAGATATTCTACCAAAAGAGCCAACAACCAAACAAATTCTATCTTTTACTAACACTCTTAAGCTTTTCTACTAACCCAAATCATTACCACTTCATTCTTTTACTATTTTGGTACTCTAAATACCAATGCCTATAAAATTACAAGACATCATTACCAACAAGGTATGCCCTTTCAATAGCTCTTATTTTTTAAGTAATAATTTAAAGTTAGAGTTACTTTTTTATTAAAGTACTTCACATAAAATTTGTCTTAAATTCTCTATTTTATATGCGTGAAATAAGATATGATAAAAATTATTTTACAAAATTTTATACTTAATACTTAAAGTATTATCACTTACTCAACTTAATAATCTATGCTATAGGTTTGAAACATCAATATTTGAATAATTTTAAAATATTATACACTTCTTCTAACATTAATTAGTATATAGTATCTTTTAATATTTTTGAAAATTCAATTGAGTATCTTCAGTATTATAGGTTTTAATTTAGATCTTGAATTTATCTTACAAAACATATTAATCTATTTTTATTAGTAATTTTCTTATTTTACTTCAATGTATGGTTTTATTCAATTTTAATATATTCAATTAGATGTATGTATCACAAAACACCTAAAATATTATACTTAATTAAACATGATAAATAAATTCATATTATAATACCTTATAATATACAAGACATATATCTAGTTATAAATATTAATTTACATACAATAATATAATATAACATAATAACAATATGCTAATATCATATGCTTTATGTAGGATTCTCATCAAATAATATATCTACAATAAATGAATAATATAATAGATATATGTATATAATATTTATATTAGAGTATATACCTCATAAGTTTCTCTTTTTTTGTGCTTGATCTTATTGCTAACCAAATTCTCTCTTAATTTCAACCCACCAAGCAACCACATGACTTAATTCAACATAATAAATTAAAAAAATTATAATTTATTAAAATTTGTACTTTCTTTATTATATAATTCACATCAAATTAATGTAATTTTCTTTTCTCTCTCAAGAACTTTCTCTATCCTCCAACACTTTCTTTCTTTTTGAGTTCCAACCTACTCGAGCTTAGACCTTTAATTTATTTAGTTTTTTTCCTCCAAGCCACAGCCAACAAATACAGTAAGATAATGCTTAATTTTACTAATGTTCACCTTGAATTCATCATTATGTCAAGCAATAGAGCTAAACCGTGCAAAATCATGCTCAAATTTCTTAATTCAAGTTTCCATTCCCTTTGATCCATCCTTTGCACACAAAAAGAGCTATAGGTTTTGCATCAAGCGTGAGGGAATCAATTATTGGGGTAAGGAAGAAATAAAACTACTGGTTTTTTATAATTTCAAAATCAACTTTAGATATTTAACCACTTAAATAAATAAAATATTATTTATAATTCTTAACTTTGCTAATTTATAATAATTTGAAATCAACTATTATCAAGATGAAATATATATTGTTGGACACATTTTGATGATCTCTATAAAATTATATATTCATTTTAATAATTTAGATTTTTTTTATTTTTTAGTGTTTGGCATAATTTACGAGATAGTTTGATTAATATTTAGTTTGAAGAGATAATGATGCTACATTTGTGTTTGCTTGCGAGTTTAGAAGTCCCCTGAGTGCACACAAATTCTTCATTTTTGTTTGGCCCTTAATTTGATCAATGAACCAACACTAACTTGTGACATATTTCTACTTATCTCCCATCTCTTTGACTCTTGAATTAGTGACCAACTTGCTTCTCATTTCCACAATTAATCCATTAATTCAACCCACAAACTAGTGCTAATTTGCTAATATCGACCTGTGAACCTACAACCTACTCGAGCTAACACTAACCCAACCTACTAATCTAGAAGCCCATTACAAAATGCATGCCCTTATCCATGGTAACTGTCAAACTTTTGGCAACTAACCACTTGGAAAGAGGAAGAAATTTCAAAAAGTTGTTTGGGAACAACTTAAGTCAGTTGAATTTGAAGCATTTTATGAATTTTTTTAGACTTTAAGTGTTTTTAATAATGTACCTCTTGGCTTTCTATAAAAGGAGATGCCTACTTTTATGTATAAAAGACTTTTTTTGCATGAATTAAAATTCCACTTCTTTTTCTTTGCATATTGTTGAGATCTTAAGCTTAACTGAAGCATGAACTTTGATGGGCTTATTTGTTAGGGCTACAATAATGAGAGGAGAGGTGCAAGGCCTAAGTAGTGAAATGTCATGCTAGTTTATTGTTGGCTAAAATATAATGTCCTTAAACTACCATAAGCATAACTCAATGATTCTTCATTCTCACACTGTCGTTAATGGTTTAACTCAAATTTTTCATCATCACCTTACTAGGTAACTTTTGTACACGATCCCTGGGCTTTCATTTCTATTCCTTTTTCTTAAGATTCAATTTTCTAGTATTTTTATGTAGCCTTTTCATGTATAGTTATCTTATAACTTCAAATTTTTTTGTGATGATTTTTTAAGATTTTTCAATGTTGATAATTTATGCTTGTGTGACATGATATCTTTAAAACCTTTCTAAGTGCCCTATTTTTGTGTCATCAAAGAGGTCACGGGTCTAGCATATGAGCAAACCTTGCATTGCACTTGATATCCTCTTAGTTAAGATTGTCGTGAACATATATCTTTTGTGTATTGTTGTTACACCCCATTTTTTCCTAGGCTGATTTTTGGCATACATTTTTTTTTTTTTTTTTTACATATAGACAGCTCAGATCGTCCCATACCAACCTGAGTAGCCTACGAAAAACATAGGATATAACACATCATTACACACCTACTTCCCTTAACAATGTGGATCCCATCTCCCGGGTACACCGTCAACTCAGGATTCATGACTCCTGAATTAACAGATGGACTCGCGCAATGTTACTCCTACTAGACCCAATACTCCTATCTCATACCGATAGGAGAACCGATCTAATAGAAGTCTGAATCCCCACGGTTAAGTTCCATAGTCATGTAATGACCTCACCATCAAAAATAAAATACATAACATCCACAGATAAAATATGGCACTCCACACACCATACCACCAAGACAATAAAGTAAACAATGAAAGGAACTACATCACAAGAATAAGATCCAAGTCCAATAAGTACAATATCATCCAACCAGATACATAAGTTAGAATCACCCTCACATATTATATGACATAAGAAGAACAGTTTCCCTGAATACATCCAATAATATCAATCACACTAACCAAAATGTCTCAGAAAATCACAGATTAGATATCCTCCACTAGCCTGCTGACCACAATCCCACCTAATCTGGGTGGCGTCAAGTCTGCCGAGCTGCTGGAAAAATATAGATAATATCGGAATGAGCTACGCCCAGTAGGAAAGACAGCTAGTAAGAATTCACATGCAAGAGAAGGATAATAGCAAGAGTATAGGAATACAGCATAACAATGTATGGTGGAAAGGCACTCTCAGTCCCAGACTCTGACCATCCACAGTCACCCCCAGTCACAACAGAGTAGCTCTCCTCTGTGCTCCCAGGTAGCATGCCAGCGGGACACGCCCATCTCTGCGCACGCATGGCGCCTAGCACCCGACACCGCAGCGTCTCTCGTCAATCAATCTTCTGGAGACTATAGACAAACCCGTCACATAGATCTCTAGCCAACGTGAGACACCCTGGCTAGCCACGGCGAGTCACCCCTGCCGCTGCCACTCTCAGGCACGCAGGCCTACACTCGTGGACCAGAAGAGGTCGACTCAGCCACCGTCCCAAGAAGTCCTCTCCCAACAATTTCCATAGAAGCCACGCCCCTACAGTCATTGCTAAGCTTTAACTCCAAGATTCGGCAACATGTGTCCAGATACAACAAGGCGCATACCAGTCCACATGTATACTGTGGAAGTTAAGTCTGAACCGCACAGTTACCTACCACAACTACCCTAAAACATCATATAGGGTCTATAGTAGTCCAGTCCAGTATGCCAATCCGTGAAATATGCCAACACTGAGTAAACTGACTCAATCCATGCCATCGCCATCCAAGCAATACAAACTGTACCAGTTACTGACTGTTTTGGTAGCATCCAAGTATCATACCTCTGTATGACTGCTTTCAACTGTACTGTCGTCACTGATAACATTTTTCCCTACTTCAGGAAATTTTTAAATTCCGTAATCAATTTCCGTCTTTATCCATTTTTCGAAATTCGGAATAGTTTCCGAATTTAAATTCCACATATATCCTTTTTCCAAAAATTCGGATTAATTTCCGAATTAAATATTCTGCAAATTATTTTTTCGAAAATTCGGATTAAATTTTCGAATTAAATTTTCCCATAATCCTTTTTCCGAAATTCGGATTAATTTTCGAATTAAATATTCTGCATTTTCTTTTTCCAAAAATTCGGAATAAATTTCCGAATTTAATTCCTCCCGTTTTTTTTTTCTCTTTCGCGCCGCATTAAATTATTTCCGTAAATTCGGAATTAATTTCCGAATTATAATCCTTTTTCTTCTCTCTCATCCGCGCCAATTAAGTTAATAATTGTTAATTAATTAATTTACGATTAATTATTAACTAATTAACTAAATCCTAATCCATCTCCTTCCTCCGCCCGGCGCCCGCGAAACCCTATCCGACGAACTCTCCGGGATATTCCGTTTCCCCCGTCGATTTCCGGCCACCGAGATCAAGGAGAAGCAAAAATCCGATGTTCATACTATCCTAATTTGTCAATAATGCCACTAATTTCTAAGATTCAATCAAATTTCCCGCCGAAATTTTCATCCGATCCTCATTTAACAATTTATGAAATTAAACAAACAATCTATGAAATTAAACAATTTTCAGCATTTGATACAATCTTAACATGATTAAAGCCCATAATAGAATCATCAATTGCTCGGTAAAATTTCCAATTTGACGGGTATAATTTTTCCGAAAACCCTAAAATGCTAAAATCAATAATTTGCATTAATCACTTTCAAAAAAACACAATTCACATGTTCTAGTAGTTAATTGCAAAGTAATCCATATTTTTAATTCGCTAATTAACGAAATTTAAACTGAATTTCCTACCTTCTTCTCCGGCGACGGTGAAGCTCACACGCGACCCACCGCTGCTCCTCGCCGAACGAAACCGGTACCAATCGATTCTCCTCAGTCCCGCGAACCTCCAGGTACAAAAAGCCCCTTGAAAGGCTGCTGGAAAATATCGCCGTTCGCCGCGAACACCTCGTCTCCGGCCACCGCTCGAAAACCCTAACAGCCGAAATTAATCGGGTTAAATACCCAGCTTAAACCGGTAATAACCCGTTAAGAACCCATTAAGTGCCGGTTGACCTTCTAATAACGCCGCTTAAACCCGATCAGCCGGTTAATCTCCACCGCTGATCTCGTCCGTCCGATCCGCTTATCCGCGGCTTATCCAACCGCACGCGCAAACGCACTCGGCGAACCGCCCCCACCTTCGCTGAACCGTTCCGGTCCGGTTCACGCGCGGTAAAAACCAAATTCCAGTCTAATGGACCGATTTAAATAGATTTTCGAATTTCCAAAAATCCAATTAAACAGGGAAAATTACTTAAAAATTCCTCAGTGCTCCGAAAAATCCCCAGAAAATTTCAGAAATTCCAATAGCCTCCAATTGAGCTCCTGGCTCATCCTACTGTCGATTTGAAATCATCCAAGCCATAATTTAATTATTGAAGATTAAACCTATAATATTTTACCGGGTATAACAATTGTCTTTTTCAAATTTCTCATATTTATCCTTTGCATTTTTTTGTTCATAATGTGAGCAAATTAATTCTCTTTATTGCTCATTAAAGTAGTTTTCCACCCATCCATCATCAATATTATAATCATTATAACCTATTTTTATCAAAATACATCTTTTATATAATGAAGATTCTCATATTTATGGAAATTAAAACTTCAAAGATAATGTATTTTTTTTGTTGTATTATGTAAATGCATATATGAAAGTTTGTAATATTACATATAATAAGGCTAAATCATATCATTATAATGTCATAGTAGAACATTTCATGATACAACATGGATTGAGAATTAACTAAGCAAAAGCGATATAGATGAAATGAAGATCAATCAATTTAAATTTTGCTACCTGTGTTTAGTTAGAATTTATGATTTTGGATATGGTGTTAAATAATGCAAAATATTGAAATTATTTTTATAAATTTTTTCAAATTGATCTCTAAGTTATACAATTACCTTAGTGTCCAATTAAACAAGGTTAATTCAATATAGTCTAGAAAATTTTCCTAAAAGATTAAGAATTTTACTTCAAGAACTATACTTCATGAAAGATATTAAAAGAAACACAAAGCACAACAAAAATAGTTAAACAAATGTAGAACAAACTACAAGGAAATAATGATAAAGAAATAAATGAATTCTACCCTCGTTATTGAACCCAATGGGATTTTTAGCGATATCCCTTCAACTTAGCTTCTTATTCATGTTAACATTCAAAAAAGTGACTAATGTAAATGAAAATGATGAAAAGTATGATAGAATTAGATTACATGAGAATATTTATAAGTTATTCTTTTGACATCAATGTATGATTGCATTACTAAAAAAAACCTAATGCAAGATGACACAAAGATTATGAAGTTTTAAGTGCGATAGTTATGTTTAAATTAAGGTTATGGACATGATTTTTTAAAAAAAAATATAGAAATTAAATTTTAGTTTTATGAAGGTTTCAAAAATTCATGTTTTGATGTATAGATTATGCAATCAGTCTTAGTATTCAATTATATTAAGTAAATACAACATAGGCAAGAAACATCTACAAAAAAATCGTCAATTAATGCAAAAATCATGATAAAAAAAATGAAAAATAACTAATACAAATTAATCATAAAGGATGCATTGGAGGATCGATCATTAGGTTAATTAGGTAATGAAAATGAGTCAAAACTTATCATCACATCATTCTTGATTGTTATCATTTTATTGTTTTTAATGCATAACTCCAAACTTTAAAAAAAATTGGCTAGGTTTTTAGAAAATCAAATGGGTCTCAAAAAAGTAGAATAAGTCCTATATATTGGAATGGGTTTTAGAATTCTAATTTTTGTTTAGAAAATCTTAGTTTTGAAAAACTTTCTTAGCCATTCAAAAACCTTGCTATGCCATAAAAAAATAGCTTGGTCTTATGAAATTCAACCATTGAAATGTGTGCAACATTGCATAGAGTATGATCCACACTGACTTTGCTTTACATTAAGAAATTGATGAGCCTATGACACATGGGACCAAATTGTGTAGGGATTGATCATCAAGTGATTTCCTAACAATAGAATAATTAGACAAAATATGGGTCTTAGTTGGCTTCAAGGTAAAGTAATATATATATATATATATATATGAATAATTTTACATAAAAAAGAGAATGCAATAATCATATATATGTACATATATATGTATATATATATATATATATGATTATTGTTTTAAGATATTAAGAAGTCTTATGAGATAAAACCTAGTTTAGCCAGTAATAAATGTCTAAAAAGAGACAAATTTTGACGTATTAAGATTGTCATAGAAGTTAGCTACTAATGAATGACAATAATCTAAAAACATACTTCTATATTAGACTATTAAAAACTTGAAATTTTTGTCAACTATGTGCACAATAAATGATGAATTTTAAAGGTAATTTACTTTGATTGAATTTTGAAAGTCAAGCATCTCTAAATTTCTTAAAAACATGATGCTTGGCGTCAATCACTACATACAAACATGCAACTAAGAATAACTCACCTCACATGTCGTCGACCAATCACCATCATAATCTATGACTTTGTTGATTGCAATCATCAATCACTATTACCGACCTTTGCCATTATCCTCAACCAACATAATCAACTACAACAAGCTCCCACCATTACTTATCATTGTCGTCATTAACCCTTATTATCAACTGTCACCAACAACCACCATTGCTCACTATTGTTGTTAACCATCATTGCTATTGATATCTACAACCATTCATTGTAGTTTGTCATAGGATATCTTAACCTCCATTGCCATTATCAAACTTTACCATTGTCTCTTACCATTAACTAACATTATTAACCTCTATCATTACTGACCATCGTCAACTACCACTACAACTACCACAATCATTGATAACCTTTGAATGCCTCTGTCATTGACCATTGTTGTCTACCACTGTTATTGAGTATCATTGTTGATTTAGCCATCTACCACCTTCACTTATCTCCAACATCAATAACATTAATGACCACCATTGTCTACAACTACCACCATCAATTAATGTTGACCATCATTGTCACAATTGATGATCATCATTGCTCGCCATTGCTAATTTGTGTTGCAAGGCATTGTTGTTGTACATCCTTATTGTCATTGACTATCATCACCAACCATTGCTTTGCTTCCTATCAATAAAAAAACATTGGGATAATTTCATCACATATGTAAGTAAAACAAGATGTTCATAAAAAGATATTAATAAAAATATTATATAATAATGAATTTTGAAATTATATTACAGAACAATACGTATTAAACGAAAAGTTTAACTGAGAAGCCCCTAAATTGAACATGTTGTAAATCCCAAGTTCTTCAATGTTACTCTTTGCTTTATATATATATATTCTCAAGTCATAAATAAATCATGGATAGTTATGTTTTAATTATTATTTGTACATGGTAATTAAATTTGAAAAATATTTTCAAAAGATAATTACTTTTGAAATTATAATTTTTTATAAATGTATATATATATATCACCAAATTTCTTAAAAACATGATGCTTGGCTTCAATCACTACATACAAACATGCAACTAAAAATAACTCACCTTACCTATCGTTGACTAATCGCCATCATAATCTATGACTTCGTTTCCTACAATCATCAATCATTATTATTAACCTTTGCCATCATCCTTGACTAACATAATGAACTACAACAAACTCTCATTGCTACTAATCACTATTGTCATTAACCCTTATCGTTCATTATCACCAAGAACCATCATCACTCACTATTGTTGTTGACCATCATTGTTATTGTTATCTACAACCATTTGTTGTAGTTCGACATCGTCCATCATAACCTCCATTGCCATTGTCGAACTTTGCCATCGTCTCTTACCATTAATTAACACTATTAACCTCTATCATTATTGACCATCGTCAACTGTCACCATAACTACCACAATCATCGACAAACTTTGATCACTTTTGACATTAACCATTGTTGTCTACCACTTTTATCAATTATCATTATCGATTTGCCTATTTGCCACCTTCATTTATCACCAACATCAATAACACTAATGGCCACCATTATCTATAACCACTACATCAATTAATGTTGACCATCATTAATACCATCGATGATCATCATTGCTCACCATTGCTAATTTGTGTTGTAGGATATTGTTATTGTACTTCCCTATTGTCAATAACTACCCTCCCTTGCTTTTCTTTCTATTGATAAAAAAGTAATGAAGTAATTTATCACAAATGTAAGCAAAACAAGATGTTCATAAAAAGATATTAATAAAAATATTATTTAATAATAAAATTTGAAATTATATTACAAAGAAAAATGTATTAAATAATGAGTTTAACTAAGAAGCCCTTAAATTAAACATGTTCTTCATCCCAAGTACTTCAATGTTACTCTTTGCTTTTTATATATACATTTTTTTCTCAAGTC
This sequence comes from Vanilla planifolia, assembly GCA_023846275.1. NCBI lineage: Eukaryota > Viridiplantae > Streptophyta > Magnoliopsida > Asparagales > Orchidaceae > Vanilla > Vanilla planifolia. The sequence goes on along the minus strand of CM043872.1, from coordinate 6,869,722 downwards.
TAAGATAAATCATGGATGATTATTTTTCAAAATTATTAGTTTTGCTTTGTAATTGAATTGAAATTTTTTTAAAAAAGATAATTATATATATATATATATATATTGGTTGAATCTTGAAAGTCAAGCATCTCCAAAATTCTTAAAAGCATGATGCTTGGCTTCAATCACAACATGCAACTAAAAATAACTCACTTTACCTGTTGTTGACTAACTACCATCATAATCTATGACTTCGTTGACTGTAATCATCAATCACTATTACTGACCTCTGCCATCATCCTTGACCAACTTGTCAATTATAACAAACTCCCACTACTACTAAATGCTAACACTTATCGTCCACTATCACCAACAACCACCATCATTCACTATTGTTGTTGACCATCATTGCTATTGATATTTGCAGACATTCATTGCAATTTGCCATCCTCCAACATAATCTCCATTATCATTGTCGAACTTTTCTATCATTTTTCATAATTAACCAACACTATTAACCTCTGTTATTATTGACCATTGTCAATAGCTACCATAACTACCACAATCGTCAACAACATTTGATCACATATGTCATTGACCAATTGTCTCACTTTTATCAATTATCATTGGTGATCTGGCCATCTATCACCTTTACTTATCACAAACATCAATAACACTAATAGCCACCATTATCTACAACCACTAGCATCGATTAATATGGACCATCATTGTCACCATTGACATTCATCATTGCTCGCCATTGCTAATTTGTGTTGCAGGGCATTACTGTTGTATATCATCATTATCATTGGCCATTATCACTATCTCTTACTTTGCTTCACATAAATAAAAAAACAATAAGATTATTTTATCACAAATGTAAGTAAAACAAAAATGTTTATAAAAAATATTATTTAATAATAAAATTTAAAATCATATGACAAGACAATACCTTTTAAATGATGAATTTAACTTATAATCTCCTAAGTTAAACATGTTCTAAATCCCAATCTCTTCAACATTACTTTGTTTTTTTATATAGATTTTTTTTTTCTCTAACTCTTAGATAAATTATGAATAATTATTTTTCAAATTATTAGTTATGCTTGATAATTGAATTTGAAAAAAAATTTCAAAAGATAATTATTTTTGAAACTATATATATATATATATATATATATATATATATATATATATATATATATATATATATATATATATATATATATATATATATAATGTTTATTTATTTTTGTATTTTTCAAACTGTGCTACGACCAAAAACATTAATTAACGTTTATAAATGCCTGAAGTTGGCGGCTAACCGGCGCGGGTGCAGCGACGGATACCCTAACTTGAACAGGTAGTAGATCTGATCTCTCGTGCGATAGCATGGAAGAGGAAGCGCGGAGCGAGAGCAGCAATTACAGTTCCGAGGACGAAGGCACCGAGGACTACCGGCGGGGAGGGTACCACGCCGTCCGTGTCGGCGATGCCTTCAAACAAGGCACGTACATCGTCCAGTCCAAGCTCGGATGGGGACATTTCTCCACCGTTTGGCTCGCGTGGGATACCGTGCACTCTGTAAGATCCGCCGCTGGAAACCCTATCTCCACCTGGTTACCTTTGCATGATTCGGCTCGATGAAATTAGAAAAGCTCATATTCGATGTCTTTGAAGGGAGGATTATACCATCAAAATTGCGGCCTGCTTGTACTGGCTTTGGATTACTACATACTTTCTAGTCATCTGATAAAAGCTAATGTTTGCAGAGGTACGTGGCTCTAAAGGTGCAAAAGAGCGCACAGCACTACACCGAGGCAGCCATGGATGAGATCAAAATCTTGAAGCAAATCGCAGATGGGGATCCCGATGATACGCGGTGTGTTGTGAAGCTCCTCGACCATTTCAAACATTCTGGGCCTAACGGTCACCATGTTTGTATGGTGTTTGAGTTCCTCGGAGACAATCTCTTAACGCTGATTAAGTATACAGATTACCGGGGTATCCCTCTCCAGATGGTGAAGGAGATTTGTCGATATATTTTGATAGGGCTAGATTATCTACATCAGAAGCTCTCGATCATCCACACAGATCTCAAGCCGGAGAATATCCTTCTTGTATCCACCATTGACCCAACAAAGGACCCACGACTTTCTGATGTACCTCCTTACTTTCCTGCCATAAAAAAATCAGAGGATTCTCAAGCTAAGACACCATCTGCAGCCAATGGGGATCTTACAAGGAATCAGAAGAAAAAGATTAAGCGGAAAGCAAAACGAGCTGCTGCAGCAACAGCCGAGAGTTGTGAAGCTGTTACATCAGGTTCAGGTGGGATTCAGGAGGAGAGTTCATCTGTACAAAATGATAGAATTGTTGCAGCAGACAATGGGACTAGGCATACCTATAGAAGGGGGAGTAAAGGGACAAGGCGAAAGCTGGCTATGGAGGTGGACCTAAGGTGTAAATTGGTAGATTTTGGGAATGCTTGTTGGACTTACAAGCAATTCACAAGTGACATCCAGACAAGACAATACCGATGCCCTGAGGTGCTCCTTGGGTCAAAGTACTCAACACATGCTGACTTGTGGTCGTTTGCCTGCATCTGCTTTGAGCTTGCAACAGGGGACGTGCTATTTGATCCGCACAGTGGAGAAAATTACGATCGAGATGAGGTAACGAGTGTTTCTTCTTTTTCTGTTTTACAACTACACTATATTTTTGAATTTTGTGATGCTTTTCATGTTTTTGATAATGGATAAGAGAATTTTTTGGTAGCCTAATCAGTTAGGACAATTGATGCTTCATGATCACTATATTTGCATTAATTTCTCTAAGAACAATAAGCATTTTTTTGTTCTTAGTAAGAATGTTATATTGGGAGCATATGCAAAAGATTTTTTGTTGTTATGGGTATGAAATGCTGATTTTCTGAAAATTCTGGTAAATGAATGAATATAATAGATGCTTTGTGATTTTTTATGTATGAATTTGTGCACTAGAAATCATTTTCTATGTAGTAGTAATTGTTTTTGTTCAAGGGATTGTACTGAGGATTGGGTATTTCCATTAAGTTTGGTTCTCTTTGAAATGCATGGCAAGAGCTGGATTTAATTAAGTTTTGTTATCTATATTGCTAAGTGTCTGTTTTTTTTTTTTTTTGGAACATGCTATGACCCCTAGGTTATCATGGAGACAATCTAGCTGTTCATATTCATATAATTTTTTTTAGCATTAGTTTATACAAAATAATACAGCAAATGAACTACATGCTAACAGCCAGTTCTCATATCCTACTTATGCAATAGTCATCTATGTTTGAGGTTTTTTCATTGTGTTAGAAGTTTCAACTCATTAATTGGCTGACAAATACCTTTGGTGAGTTTTAATCAATTTTGAACAATATCAGCATTTGCAAAATATGTTAGCATACATTGAAACAATAAAAATTTGATGCACTTAGTCTAACATAATAATCAAGTCTCTCATGGTGCTGTTTTTTCCTCTACTGAACATTTACTTTTTTTTTCCTTTTGTCTTCTTATTTAAATCAACATAAACTACACACTTGTAGTTCTTTCCATAGACACATGTAAACTTGGTTGCATAAGTAACATCAAATAATATTAGCAGGTTGTCATTGTATGGATGTTGGAGTGTTTTGTAGTATATGATACTACTCAAGATGATCCAGCATTGATGTTTTTCCTAAAGATGATTATTATTCAGTAGAGCTCTTTTGAAACTACAAAATTCAATTAGCTATGTAAAGTTGTGCCATATATTTATGATGCCCAAAGTGACATAAACTTTTGTGAAAAGAACATGACTTGTTTTTCTCTCCCATATCATAACTACATTGGGAGTGCTATCTAATTTGAAGGGTGCCTTGATTTTATCTTTAGATGCAAGACATGATTTTATCTTTAGATGCAAGACATGATTTTATTTAACTTAATTTCTTTATGCAAATATTCAATTTTGAAATTGGAGTAAGAGCTGTCCCTCTCTCTTGTTCTCTTGGCATTTTCTTAGTGCCATGTCGAGAAATTTTGTCGAAAGAATTTGGTCTTCTCCATCACAAGAATAGAAAGAAAAAAAAGAGATTAGATGAGAAGGATAAACAAAAACTATGGAGGTGGAGATCTTCTATGGATGTTGTGATCATAGGGAAATGAGTTAATCATATTGGCAAAGGGAGGAGGATGAAGATGGAAAAAATCTAAGAGGCATCTTAGATAAAATTATGAAGCATGCTCAAGAAGAGTAATGAGAATGAAAAGGAAGGATGAGGATCAGATGCTTAATCTTGAAATCTAAAAGAGATGACATCATTGATCTATCAAAAGAAGATAACAATCCTATGGGTAAACTATGGGCGTTTATTACTCACAAATTATTTAAAAGATAAGCGAGATATCAATTTATAATCCACAAGTTAATATTGCTATGAAACATTCCATTACTTGTTTTTAGATTTAAGAGGAAAAAAGATTTTGAAATAACTTTACTTTGGGGTTGTTAATGATAGGAAGGCATTATTTATACCTTTTTCATACACTTTTAGAGACAAGAATTGAATTTTCATGTTAAGGTAGGTAAGGCTAACAAATTGATTATTTGTGTTTGTAATTTTTGGTCTAAATTGAATAATATGTCCAAAATTGTTTGAACATCCATGTTCATATTGGTAAGGACATCAAAACTGACGATATGTAAGAATCTATGTTGAGCTTAACTTGAAATATTTGGTTGCAAAATTATGTTGGAAAGGTAAATTAAGGCTATTGAATTGGGAATTTTCATCCGACATGCTTTTTGCATGGTATGTTTTTTATACATAAAATAGTTTGTTATGAAGGGGTTTGAACATTGGTTTATGTTGGGAAACTTTTTTGCCTTGTTCTAAGTAAGTATATGACTTATATGGTCATTAGAAGCTTCATGCAAGAAGAAATGGAGATTTGTTTGCGATGCTGTAGAGTAACACCATCACATGTGTGGCCAACGTAACTAGTGGAGATGAGGATTTTGGATGTATGTTTATCTAAAAGAATTGGTAAAGTTGGGCAATTTGGGATATTTTTGAGGTTATTTCTTTATTGTCATTGATGTATGGGATATGAAAAAGACTCAAGTTGGGCTTGTTGTTCAACAAGATAGACCGATAGAATAGAAGGGGAAAAGGATAAAATAGAGAGCATGAGAGAGGATGAATCAGCTTCAAATTTGCAACATAAGAGATGGGTAAAGAGTTGATTAAGAATGATCAAGAGAAGAGATGTATCTGAAGAATTAATTTAAGAAGTCTAGTTTAAACATGGGAAGTAGTAACATAATTGAGGAAATGAAGAAAGAAAGTCTCTTCTAAGAAATCGTTCGAGCAAGTATGGAAGGATAACAATCTAAGGGTTGGTTTGATACAACAATTGCTAAATATCTTTTAATTACTTTATAAATATATATATTGATACAACTTGCATTTTGAAACTCAATCAACCAAATACATAAAGGGCATTTTGAAACTTAGATTTTTAAATGCTGTGTAGAAAATGCATGCCAAACAAAGCTTGTGGGAGAAAATAGCAATTGCATAAGGATGATGATCAGATGTTCAAAATATGCATGATAAATGAAAATGCGATTTTAGCAACTAATTTTAAATAAGAAGATATTATGAATGTGAAATTTAAAAGAGTGAAAAGGATAGAGACTCTGATTGAATGAAAGTTTATTGGGATTGAACAATTGGATTGCATAAAGCCATATATGGTAGTTGTGGATGATGGCAGAGTTGGTTTGCTACTATGTGAGGGGGAGGCATCCCATTAGAAAGGAGGGAGGTATGTAGATTTAGAATTGTTCTTTGACTTTGGTCTTTCCAAATTCATTATTTTTGGACTAAAGCATGCTTTTTTGGAATGTCAAGGGTGCATCACTTAAGGAATTCTCAGGGGTATTAGGTGGCCTCGAAAGTTTTAAACCATTCCTTGACTAAGGTTGTATCAATTTTCTTTCTCAATTGTTTTGGGTTGAAATTTTACAAACTGATACTGATGGTATGGCAGGTGGATTTGGGTCATCAGATATGCAAAGAAGGAAAAAGTGTTTTTATTGAAAAGTTTTAGTAAATTTGTTATTTAAATTATGATGGTGATTGGACCAAGTATGGTTCTTTTTAGTGGTTTATGCATGCAATCCCAGTGCATGCATCAAGTAAATAGTTTTGGATTGAATTGGATTATGGGCAAAAGGTGGAATGACCATAGCTATTATTGAGAAACTTTAATGATATTTACTTGAAGGTTCATGTCTTATAACTACATAAAGGATAGATATTTTATCAATTTCAGCATTAAAAATGGTCTAGTTGAGTTGGACTTTGTGGTGCCTAACTATATGTAGGGAGGACCAAAATGATGAGATTATGCTAGGTTGTTCATGACTAGACAAAGCCATATACAACGTAGGGAATTGAATTCTTTAAGATAGTTGTCAAATCATCTCTTAGATTCAAATTTGATTGTAATAATATTTCAATTTCATGTTTGTGTTCATTTCCTCATAGGAATTGAAGGAACCTTTTAGGTTTGAAATGGCATAATGTTTGTAGTTCTTGAATATGATGAAAAATAAATGACCCCAAATAGTTATTCAAAGTAATTTTGAAATATTAAGAGAAGCTATAAAAGGAGTTCGATCAGAACTGCAAAAAAAAGAGAAGACTTGTGAATATTCTAAAAGGGATGAAATGGAAATATGGCTTTAACCCTTTTTAGGAAGGTTGGAAAGCACATTATCATCTAAATTGGTAGAAGCATTGCATCATGAAAAGCTTCCTTAGTTTCAAAGATTGAGATAAAAATGGCTATTTTTTGGTGATAAAAATACAAATGTATTTTTATTTGTCAACAACAATCAATAGGAAAAAGAACAAAATTGAATAGTTGAAAACGAGTATTGGATAATTGTTGAATATTTACTTTGAGAATATGCATTAAACTACTTTCAAACTCTCTTCATGGAAGTAATAAAAAGATGAATCTTCAGAATGAAACAAGGTTTTTCTTAATTACATGATTATAGAATTAAATATATTGCTAGTCTAATGAATTACGAATAATTGTATAATGACCTTTGTAACTTGGGGATTGTGTAAGGCACTGGGTCCTTGTGTTCGTACAGATTTCTCCTAAATTCGTGGAATATTGTTGTTGATTTTATCATTTAGATGGGTGAAGTCATTTTTTGACAATGGATCCTTACTCATGAGAATCAATGGGAATTTATTGGTTCTTATTCCTAAAGTGGCTACTAAGCAACTTTTTAGTTAAAAAATTGTATCTCTTTGTAATATTTCTTATAAGATTGTTATTAAATTTATCATTGACTGTCAATAATCAAGTTCTCTTAGTCATTGTCTTTGTTTTAGTCTCCTAAGATGATATTTATTAGAATTATGGATTGAATGGATCTTCTTTTTGGTTCGAACATTAGGGAAGGGCCTTGATATTGGATTTGGGAGGCAATATGGAAGCTAATGTTCTTAAAAGGATCAAGATGTTTAGTGGGATTATGATAATTGAGTAACTTCTTGCAAACGCAGATTTTTAGTTGATGTGAAACAAAAGCCCTGATTTGAGTTGTTTGGGTTGCATGAAGAAGCTTGGATTCATTGCCTTCACGATTGCATGGAGTCCCATGGGATATGGAGTGAGATGGCTACCATTTACATGCTTTGGAAAAATGGAGGAATAAATAGATCCATCGCATGGCTTTATGATACCGAGCAATACTACTTGCATCATTAAAAAACATGGTTTAAGTTGTTCGAGCATTTGTTCCCTTATGATTAAGGCTTTGCTTGGTATGTTTAATCAATTTGCATATGATTGGATGACTTTGAGAATGGTTGGTTGAAAACTAATATTAATGTTGCAATGTATCATTTCTCTAGTTTGGTAGTGGCAAGGGGAGGCAATGGGTGTGGTCAGTCTATTTGTTGGAGGTTTTGGTCAACAGTTGGATTATTTATTATTTCAAGATGGTGAAATTTTGTCTATAAAGTAAAACTTGGAGGTAGCATGGCTTTTTGGATTTAAAAATGTTACGCTTTAAGATGATTTTAGATCAACCATTTCCCTATTGGATTATTGAAGGAACCATTACATTATCCTAAAGTTATGAAGAGCTATTCATAACAACCTTTCAATAGGCTGGTCAATTATTTTGTAACGAGAATATTGAGAAGGAAATTAAAGTGAAGCTACAATGGTTAAAGGGGCTCTAAAGAGCTAACATAATGATGTGATTTTTCATAAATAGCTACCTCAAGAAGTGATTTCTCACTTGGAAAAATACGAAGAATCTTAAGTGGATAGTTGATGCGTTTGGTGCCATTTTCTTCAAGAAGTTATCAATAACATATAGAAGACATTGTTATCCCACATAATGGCTTCAACAAACCATTTTTATAGTAGAGAGAAGTATGCAAGAGAATGTGGTAGCGGCACAAGAAATTCCTTATCATATAAATAGACATGGAAGAAAAGTATATGACAATCATTAGATTGGGAGAACCTATATTAGATTGGGAGATGATCCTTTGGCTGTGAGAAATCATTAGCTCATGTTGAGGACTAGAGATGATCCCTTGGCTGTGAGAGTGCTATATGAAATTATGTAACAAAGTGCTAGACAGTGATCTTATTGCATCTCACCTTAGAGGGGTATCATGTAATTAAATCACCTTTGGGTGTTTACAACTAGATGCCAACTCAACAAAAATTAATGTGGATGGCACAACATTCTCGAATCAAAAGATTGCCATCATTGGAGTGTTGGCTTGTAGTTAATAAAACTGAGCACCTTGTGGGGCTTGGGAGAAAAATGGAATGTATTGTTTTGGAGGCAAACTGTAGGTTATGAAGCAGAGGTTCGAATTTGGCTGACAATTTTGACAAGGGAAAATTATATAAGAATTTGATTGTTAGAAATCACACCTCTTAATGTAAAAGAAAGGGTTTAGTTCAATGTTAGTGGAGCTTCAAAATAAAATCAGAGCATTGTTAAGAAGAGAATGTGTTGAATTTGCTTTGTATTCATTGTGAATCCTATGATGTTGATGGAATGGCTAAGGTTGCATGTTTGTAATATTGGGTATGAAATGAAATGTAGTGATGCTTAAAGGATGGTCTTAAATGTGGTATTTTCATCTTTGAGTATGTAAGTGATGATTTCGAGCAATAAATATGAGAGCTTAAGTATTTATTACCTAATTCCATTCCCCATTTTACATTCATTATTGTTTTTTATAGTTTGTGAGTATTTTTCATTAATTGTGCTTTAATTTTTCTCATTTTTTAGAGCTCTAAAATCTTTAGGTTCTTCATTTTCGACATCATAACAAGTTTGAATTATTATTTCTATGTACATTAACAGGGAATAAATCGTGCATTTTGCATGTGAAATTGATAGGAGCATCAGCACTACAGGCAATGTTTTTTAGACGATAGAGCAATACATGGTAAATAGTGATGATTAATGATTTTTTATTATATTTTTAGAGGAGAGAAATCATGATTAAACAAAAAAAGATGAATAATATATTTTAAGGTCACAAATAATTGGGAAAGCATGAGGTAAATACGCAAACTCTGACAATTTTAAGAACATGTTCATATCATTTGTCTCTTTTTCTTGCAAATAATATGTGTAGTATGTAAAGTTGGATTTGTAGAGGTAAATACATATAATTTTGTTCACAAACAGAAATGAAGTTTTGCATATGAAAAGTGATACCAATAGTTTGATTGAGTTTCTTCACTAAAGGAAAATGTGTTAGTTGTTTGATTAATAGAATGTTATGGAATATCAAAGATTTTGCAACTTTTTGGTAAAACAAGTAGGGGCAAAATAAACATTATCTATAAATCAAACATAGGTTAGCATGCACTCCAATCGTGGGTATTCCTTAATTCTAGTGGCTGTTATTCATGATATTTCTGATTGATTGAAAACAAAAAATACGCTTTTTTTTGTTTATGTTTTCAAGTCTTTGAGATTCTTAGTCTCTATTATATTCAACTTCCTAATTAAATGTTTGATCAATATTTTATTGGCCATTAAGCAATTCATTATTCACATCATCCTTCTCTATTTATAAGAGTACAATTATCTTTTTAGATGAAGTTTTATGCATATTTTTTTTAAAAACCAAATTTCACTTGCTTCGATTGAGATTACTAAGTTATTTTGAATTAATTAGATCAATTTTTGCTATTACATATTCATAATACAATCGTTTGCTCATAATTTCTTTTGTCGTATTAAGGTTTTGTGCCTATATACTTTGGTATGCTTGACAATCTTCTCTTTTTGCACTTGTAATAGTCTATGCACTTGAAAACCTTCTAAATTATGTTAATGCTAGCACCCTTTCATAATATGTTTGAGATGAATGAAGCTGTATGCACATATCTTGTTTTAATAAATGATGTCCAAGTAGAACGCCTAGATGATCAAATTGATATGCTATTTTTTTTTTTATGTATATGTTCTTGGTGTTCTTCCGAGGGTTAAATATTCAAACTAGTTTTGACGAAATTAATTTTGTCTTCAAGTGAGCATTTCTTTCTTTGAATGAGTGTTGTAGTTTCATAATGTGATTCATCCAATGGAGTTGATGTCGAAACTAAGGATATACTTAGTATCATAGAGTTCTGAGTGTATTAGTGATTGATCTAGGCCTTTGGTGAGTGAAATTTTTGTGTGTTTTATTTAAGTTTATTGCTTTTGAAATTTGGAAAGCAAATTAAGTATATGTTTGTAATCATAATTGTTAATGTACCATTTGTTTCTTCTTGGTGCTCGATACTTATTCAAACTATTGAAAGATCTTAAGCATCTATGTAGAATCGGAATCTTATCCATGCAAGACTTATTCTATCTCCATTTTATTGTAGTTTCATGTCCAAGTTTGTATTGTGTTAGATGTGATTATTTCTCTTATCCTTTTTCATGAAGGTTAACACAAAAATTGTATGAGAATAGATTATGAGGATTTTGCATGCTCAAGACTTATGAGGTGTTGATGATTGTTAGTTATGGTAGTAGTGTAAAAGGTCCACTTGTTGGGCTTTCTTATTGGACTGCTTAATTAATAATTTTTTGAGATTTCTTTTTTCCCTTGGAATTGATTGACCATGATATGTTCTCTAGCATTCCAGCATTTACTAAGTGTGACAAATTAATGCATATGACCCACATTTTACAATAACCACGTGCAATTATTTGTAGCTACATGCTGCTTTACCATATGCGGAGGTAAATCTTAGTAATAATTATATGCAATTGTGTTATGTGGACTTTTTATAGCTTGCTTCACTTCCCTGTTACATGAATACTAAAGTATCATAAAACCATTTGTATAAAATATTATTCTTGTTGAATTTGCATTATCGAGATCTCTTAAAGTGATAACCTCCATTAATTAGATGCAATTGCAGAATATTGTAATGGCTTTAGGCAGCAACTAGCGTTCTTGTGTCAATGGCTTGATACTGAAATCCACTAGTAATGTCTACTATGAGAAGAGAGATAGAAACTTAAAAGTTTAAAGTTTTGGAGGGAAACTTTATGATGGAATTTTTTAAAATATAGGACATAGTTCATGAAGTATAGGGTTACCTACATGTAAACTTGAAAAGAGGGACCATAGGAGATTGATCAAGGTTATAAATGAGCAAGACTCGTAGCATTACTTAAAGTCCGATAAATAAGAAAGAAAATGTTGGTGAATCAAGGATCATAAGTTATTAAAACCTAAACGTTAGTTTAACTCCTTGACATTAACTCCAGCTGTATAGATGCATTTTGGTGAAAAATTTGCAATATTCTCGGCAAATTGTGTGGGTGAAGTGTGTGAAAAGAATGGGAAACTGGTATGAAAGCTATGGAGCTGAGATCTGTAAAATTTATCTAACCTTGTTAGCGCTATGGGCAAATTCAATTAAAGAAACTTGTGACCTTTTCTTGTCATCTATAGGGAGACCTTAAAGTTGGTTTACTGATATCACTATGAGGTCTCTTCGCTTCAGTTGTTGGAATCGATGCATCAACGTCATCTTTAAAGCTAAGTATTTTTTGAAATTGCATTGAAAGTCCTTGGAAATTAATAGCTGCATTCTATTGCAATTTCCAACTTCCAGTGTTGTACTTTCAATAAAGGAAATCTGTGTGCAACTCATTAAGAAATTGCTTTGAAAAATCAATCCATCTTTATGACAAGTTCTTGCAGCATTTTGCACTGTTTTCTTTTAAAATGTCAAAATTCTGCGTTCCTCACGTTTGGTTGCTACTATTCTACCCAAAAGGTTTCATTTCACTTCTTCGACTACCAAGTTGGTTTATTTTTTGCGTCGACTTTGGTGTAAGCTTTTGCCATTAGATTACAATCATGTAGCTATATCTGCTAATCCAAAATGGTTAGATCCTAAACGATTCAAAATAATGATCCAAAAGCCTGAACCAATCCAAGGCATTCGAGTTTATTGACTATGACACATTTTATTATTTGACCATATGTTACACTATGTTTATACATAAAAAACAATCAACTTTTTTTGATATTTCTTGTTACAGGACAACATAGAATGATCCATCCTGCTTTTATATTGCATTGCAAAGTTCTTCATGGTAAAACTTTGGTAATGAAGATTGTTGATGTTGGACAAACATGATGTGTGAGCGACAGGGAAGAAGGATAGAGTTTATGAGTTGAATTTGATTAAAAAAGTTGAATTAAACAAAGTGAAGAGATGCATTTGTGCAATCTAGCAGAAGAATGAGTAGGCCATCATCCATATTAGCATTGCATCAATAACCCCCATAAATGCCACTAATAAACATCCTACACTTTGTTATGGTTTTCAACATCTAAAACGTTGGGTTTAGATTATTAACATGTTTTAGACAACATTGACAATTAGATTATTGTCAAAAATATCATAAATTTTTGGATTTAGGTTATTGGGTTTACATAAAACTTTCCTTTCGTGCTTCATATACCAAATTATTGTCAAATAAAGAACATTTTCTACTACTACTTCCATTTTTAACCCATTTATGTTTCCCAATTTCTCTATGTAGGATCACTTGGCCTTGATGATGGAACTCCTTGGAATGATGCCTAGGAAAGTAAGTTGCTATCATCTAAAGAACTGCTTCAAAATCCTTTGTTGTAGAAAAACTAATGCAAAGCACTGCACTTCACAGATAGCATTGGGTGGCCGCTACTCTCGCGACTTCTTCAACCGTTATGGAGACCTGAGACACATCCGCCGCCTACGATTCTGGCCCCTCGACAAGGTGCTCGTCGAGAAGTATGAGTTTTGCGAACGGGACGCGACCGACATGGCTGACTTCCTTCTCCCCATACTCGACTTTGTCCCCGAGAAGAGGCCCCCAGCCACCCAGCTGCTGCTCCACCCATGGTTGGAAGCAGGTCCCAGGACTCGCGAACCGTCCGACAAAGGCCAAGGCCCCCATCTGATCTCCGACGAGCAGAAGAGGGAGCAGGAGGAGAGGGAGGCCATGGCCGCCGGTTTGGGCAACATTTTCATTGATGGGTCTTCTTCAAGAAAGGATCAACCTCAACCTCAATCCATTGGTCATAACCCAAGAAAGGCTTCCAATGCTCCATTTTGTTAGCTTTCTGAAACATATCTTGGTGTAACTAAATGGTGGATTTTGGAGTTCGGGATGTTCTTCTCCAGGAATTGGTGTAAAATGAAAGAAATGAGGGTTTGTTGTTTGCTGTGGCATTTTGCCCAATTGGGGAGCTTAAATGATGAAATTTTTTTTGTTTGGGTGAACTTTTGTAGCTTGATGGGTTGTGAGTTGGGATATTATTTTGGTATAATGAAACGATCAATTATCTGAACATTGAATTTTATTATTATTTAATTTCTAACGACATAAAAAGAATTATAATTAATAATTGATAACCTCATACAGGCCCATGTACGAACTCAAAACAAACACTTTCTGAATGACATTTAGTTAAGCTCCTTTGTGATGTCATTTTTGGTTTTTAAATTAATTCAAAATTACATCAAATAATCATTTCTTCCTCAAATTTTATTTAAAAAAAAAAGAATCTCGACACGTCTCTATGGTTCCTGTCAAATTACATTCTTTTACCTGTTTGACGAAAGGACGCACAAATTGGATTCAAACCGTTAGTTCCTAAAGTGAACGGAGTGTTGACCGGACCAAATGCAAGAAGTCGCGTGGTCCACAAGCCATGAAAACTCCCTGAAAGAAATAAAAAAACCGTGCCCAAACCGACCAGACATTGACTCGGGCAACTATGGACCCATCCCGGACCCAACCTATAAATTGGTTCATCGTACCATGTTGCACATCCAAGTCCGACCATGACATTTATAAACCATGAAATGAAATGCACAAACATAATATAATATTGCTCCATAAATTGCCATTAAAATATGATACTATAAACAAAATTATAAAAAAAATAGATAAACTTTACAAAATTAAAATAAGAAACAATTGTGAAAACATACCGCAAATTAATTTAATTATGATGTGATAAGTGTAACCTTCTAACAAATGCACGCGGGACCAAATAGTAACACTTTTCAAACTTTAGTTTAGAATGTGAGAATAGAAGAGAGCAACATTGACTATTTACTTACATGTTAGTCGTATTAAACATTTCTACATCATTTTCATATAGTTCGTTTTCAAATGAAAGGAATTACAATGTAATTTCCTCTCCATAAATATGTTGTTATAAATAGCAATGTCTCTCATAGCAACTCACTCGACCATTGTTTAGCAACTCATATTAGTCATGGCTTTCCTTAAAGGAGTTCTCCACGTGGCGATTGCACTACTATTCGTCTTCGTGTTACTCATGGTGGGTGACAATGAAGTTCAAAGGGCGACTGCAGTAAGAACGTTGGGTGAGGATTGGGTGATCATTAGGTCAAGCTCAGGGTTCGTGTACGAGTCGAAACCCAAGGGAATGGGGCCAAGCTCTGGGCCATCGAATTGTCATCATGGACCAGGGGGTGGCCCAGGGGTGTGCCCACCAATTCCTCATGTTAAAAGCCTGAAATAGAATATCGACCATGACGAGCTTATCACGCATATGCGATACATATAGTAAATAAGTGCTTTTTAAAAGCTCATATCTTGATTCTATATAGCACATGAATTAGTTTGTTCTAAATTGAATTCTATTGTTTAGAATTAGTCATTGATGTTGCGTTGAGAACATTCATGTGATATATGGATTGACTTGAATAAAGTTGTAAATCAAATTTTTTTTGTAATTTAAAGTTAATATTTATATAATTTATTTTTTTTAATTTATTATTCTTATTTAATTGAAATGACTTTTTTTATTCATGCTTCTCCTCCCTCCAAACCCTAATTATCAAACAAAATAAAATAGAATTTAAAAAAATATATATAATTATTCGTTTTTTATGAGATATTTTTAACCAAAAATTTTCTCATAAAATAATTTATCACAATTTAAAAATATTTATATACAAATATCTTGATTATATATATGTTTTTGGAAAAATTTTCTCTTAACAAAAAAAAGATTTAACTGAATAATTAGCTAAATTTTATATTTAAAAAATTAGTTTTTATGTTTATCAAATTAGGAAAAGAAGAAGAAAATATTTCGAAATAGAATCCTGTTATTAACGACAGATGGACTTGACTCTCAAATCCGGTCCGTTGGCAGAAAAGAGTGGTCAAATGGACCGGGTTCAACTCGAAAATTTGAATCAGAAACAGACTTGTTTTAGTATTCGGTTCCATTTTCGTGCCACAGCTTGATTCGTGTTAAACAGTTCAAACGATCGCGTTTGGGACTTCAACACACGTGGACGTGACGCGTGGGATTGCTTGTTTTCGCCAACTCGGATTTGATTAATTTTCTTTTATAGTATAAATAATATAATTATAATAAAATATAATTTAATTTCTCGTATTTTTATTTAGATCAAACATAATGTATGAATATTTCAAGTCAGTATTAAATGTTAAATTATTATTTAATTTTTTTAAGAGAAATATTATCAAGCATGAGTGAATTTAGCATAATTATCTTGATTTTATTGTATTTTCACTGTCTTTGTTGAGTGAACAAATCTCATTTATTCCACAAGCCTCATCAGGTCGAGATAAAAGAGTAGATAGAACAAATTATTGATGATTAGACCATAATCAATCGAAAGCAAGTATATCAAAAGGTACTAAGTATGATGGTTAGACATGGCTTTGAAAACACGTGAATCGCCAAAAAGGAACTTTAGCATTTTGATCCAGAGTTCTTGCAAAGTTAACACAATTTAGACTCACTCTCCTTGATGATAGGTTCCACAAACCCTACAAAGGTTGGTGTAAGAGCAATTAGTATAAAGAGCAATTAGAAATGATAAATATCAACGTTCCAAAAGCATCATAGTTCTTACTCAGAGTCACTCTCAAGCATATTTCATTCAGATTAAGTAATTAGCATGATATATAAATTGCTAAGGTCAATGGCCTTGTTATTTGGATTTTATCATGAGATTTCCCTTACTGTGATCATTAGTTCATTGGTCGATGTTGCTCTTAGGTTCCTTGGATATGTGAATTGGTCATTTGGGTTGAGTCCCTATATTGGCTATACTATCATATATTATCTCATGCTTTTATGTAAGATATGCTAGTTATTCTTATATTTGATAGTTTAGTCTTACACCATCTACAATAATACTTATCTGGTTAGAGAACTTTATATAAAAAAAGGAACAATTTTTAATGCTTGCACATCAGTTTTTTTAGTCTCACACCTTGACTCAGGCAACCTGGACCCATCCTCTAAATTAGTTCATCATACCATGTTACATATTCATATATAATGTGTGACCATTACATTTACTAAACATGAAATGAAATGCAAAAACATAATATATTAATGCTTGATAAATTATCATCAAAATATGATATTAAAAATATAATTATTATAAACAAAAATAAAGATAAACATTAAAAAATTAAAATAAGACACAATTGTGAACACAAATCTTAAATTGGTTTTGATTATGATGTCAATGAAATTGTAACCATTCAATAAATGCATGTGAACCCAATTGCTAAAACTTTCCAAACTTTCGTTTATAGCATTCTTCCCATTGAAAATTCCAAAGATGAGAACAAATGAGAAGCCCATCAACCATCTATTGACAAGTTAGTCATCCTAAAACATTTCAACATTTTCACATAGTTGGTTTTCAATTGATAAACATCACGATATTTCAAATGCAAGGAATTCCCATGCAAGTTCCTCTCCACAAGCAAGTTGCTATAAATAGCAATGCCTATCTCCAGCAACTTGCTCGACCATTATTTACCAGTTTAGATTGGTCATGGTTTTCCTTAAGGGAGTTCTCCACATAGTGATTGTGTTGTTATCCCTCCTTGCACTACTCATGGTGGTTGATAATGAAGATCAAGGGGTGACTGCAATGAGGACATTGGTTGAGGATTAGGTGACTATCAGATCAAGCATAGGGTTTGTGTATGAATTGAACTAAAAGGAATGTGACCAAGCTCTAGTTCATCGAATTGTCATAATGGACTAGAGGGTGGCCCACTAATTCCATGAGTTAAAAGCTTCTAATAGAATGTCAACCAATATGAACCTATCATGCATATAATATACCGATAGTCAATAAGTGTTTTTCAATAGGTGAGATCAGAGCTTGATTCTATGCAGCAAAGGAATTAGTTTGTTCTAAATTGAACTCCATTGCTTAGCATTAGTTATTGATGATGTATAAATAAAATTCATGTGATGCATGGGTTGACTTGAATAATAGTTGTAAAATAATTTGGTATTATAATTTAAAGTTAATATATAATAATTTTTTAAAAAAATTATTATTATTATTAAAGTTTATTTGGGAATGAGTTCTTTAATTCATGTTTCTCCTCTCCTTCCTCCAAACAAGCAAACACAATATACTTTCCTAATATTAAATAGTACCACAAAACCTTAGTTATCATACAAAATAGAAAAGAATTTCAAAAAAAATACATATAATTATTCATTTTTATGGGAAACTTTTAACCAAAAGTTTTATGGTAAAATAATTTACCATAATTTAAAAATATGAATATACATATATCTTGATTATTTTATTTTTTTTGGAAAAATACACTTCTAACAAAAGTATGATTTAACTAAACAATTAGCCAAATTTCATATTAAAAAATGATTTTATATTTATCAATTTGGATAAACTGCAGAAAATATTTTCAAATAAAATCATGTTATTAACAACGAATATACTTGATCATCTCAACCTAAAATTATTATAATATCAACAATGTTTTTGTA
Organism: Vanilla planifolia; assembly: GCA_023846275.1. Lineage (NCBI taxonomy): Eukaryota > Viridiplantae > Streptophyta > Magnoliopsida > Asparagales > Orchidaceae > Vanilla > Vanilla planifolia. The sequence continues at coordinate 6,851,310 of CM043872.1, read as the reverse complement.
TCATTTTTTTTATTTTCTTTGAAATATATAATCTTATTGGAATGTATATAACCATTCCTTACTAATTTTTAAAGATTTTTGAGATAAAAAATGATCTTTAGTTTAATATTCCAAAAATGATTTATCTTTTTGGAATATTAAATTTTCACTATAATTGTAGAGTCCAAAGGACTTATCTTTTTATTCTTTTACCTAACTTTGAAAATTATGGTCTACAAAGTTGAAGTTTTTTCAAGATTTGACTTATAAATTTTCCTTCAATACTTATTATATAACATAAAAATTTTAAATACTTCTTTATTCACTAAATATAGAATTTAAATTTTACCTATTTTTTATATATTTGTTTTTCTCCATTTTATTAAAATTCAAATAATATTTTGATAACCTTAGGTACAAATTCAATAAATATTAGGCTAATTAATAAAACAATTATCAATAAATGTTTAATAAAATCATTGATATTATAAAACAACTAAGCAATGCTTTAAATTAAAAAAATACATTTTAAAAACCAAGTTTAAAACAATTACCAATGAAAGCCCAAACAATAAAAAATAATTTTTAAATAGTTTCACCTTGATAATGAACTAACTTCTTTTGTTTTCACTGTTTTCACAACTTGTTTAAAAAGTAACTCTTAAATAACCAATATAAAAACAACATGAAAAAAAAAAAGAAATATAATTTAAGGATTTATGAGAACGACATCCCATAAGACTCATGACTACTTGTAGATATTCATCCACATCATCATCAGCTTTGTTTTGAAGATTCAACTCTAACGAGATCAACAAGATAAGAAATATAATTTGATTTAGTTTTGATCTATTAGAATAGTAGATTTGTACAAATTGAGATATACTTGAGTACAATTGAAAAAACTTCAATTGAGGGATTTCGTCAAAAACTCAATCACATAATTCTCTCAAATTCTAATCCAAACAGGTCATAATTCTCTCTAATTTCTTAGTTACACATATGAAAAAGAAAAATTTTAGATGTAGTTTTGATAAATATGACTAATAGATTTGTGCAAATGGAGGTAGAAAAGACTAATTGAAAAAACTTCAATTTAGGAATTTCGTCAAATGCTTAGCCACATAATTCTCTCAAATTTCAATCCATTCTCCAATTTCTTCATGACACATAGGAAACAAATTCTTTCCAATTTAGGGATTTCGTCAAAAGTCAGACACAATTCTTTCAAATTCTAATCCAATAGCTCACGATTCTCTCTAATTTCTTCATGATAATGCTAAACCTTTTTTTATAGCTAAAAATCCCATTTTATATCGATGGGGTTTTGGGATATTTCGATCAACTTGACAATGTACAGCTAGAGGAAAACCGATGAATGTGCTAGCTACCAAGTTAAGAGGAGCCTTGCATGCTTTAGTGGCTTGGCATTCTAGAGAAATTGACAACATTATTCAAACATAATGTAAAAAAAGATCTAAAGCTCTTTTTAACTTATATGATAGAAAAGTTTGATAATAAAAGTGATATTACAAAAATACTAGAATAAATGTGATATAATTTAAAATATATTTGTAAGACAAAGCTAATGGTTAAATATTTAACCCCAAGAGCTCTAAAAACAACATAGTCTTTTTTATGATAATAAATAATTTAACTATTTATTTTGTGTTTTAATGTGTCTACTTAATGTGTTATAGGCTATTTAAAAATAAACAAACAAAGCATCAAAAGATATTGTGAAGACTAGTAGAAGAAGTTTATCCACTATGAAGTTTCATATATCTAATAAGCGTTTCAAGGCCTTACATGATTTAAGAGCTTATACTTCACTCACACAAAGTATTTGCATCATATTTAGAAAATTATCCTTAATAGCCAAATCTTTAATTGAATGCACTTAAAGTTCTTAAGGTTAATAGATATATGTGCAAGAGTTTAAAAGAAATGATGAGTTAAGAATAATAATTTTTATTTGTAAAAATAAGATTTAATATAAGTTAATTTGAGCATATTATATAATATAAAATTTATTTTGAATAGTATAATTAGTTTAGTATTAAGATGACAATTGTTAAAATACATTTTCAATCAATGTTTTCTCTAGAGCTATGTGACAATTAAATTGTGTAATCTAGTGATTAGATCATATGATTTGTTTTCAAAAACTATGTTAGGCAATTGAACAATTCAAAAAAGAAAGGTATAAGAGTATGGTTTAGCTAATATAAGAAAAAAATCATACAATATGGTTTTATTCATTAGACAATAATGTTATTCAAATGCATACAGAGGTCGTTATAATAACAAAATATTGAAACTTTATTATGGTACGTTAATATTATGACAAACAATACAATTACCAAAGGATAGTTATGCATAGCATGAAAGGAAAAAACCAAAACTTTCATACGATACGTAAATATTATACCAAACCATACAAACAATTTAGTTAATTTCAATTAAGAAAAATCATTCAATACATTATTATTTATTTCATACTAATTAGAGCTCCTAAAAAATGAATATCGAATGATACGAAATAGTTATTAGAATGTATAAATGGGATGAAGAATATTGTCCAAGTCTTGCATTGGTTTTAATGCTTGAAAAACGGTTCTTTTGCATATCTTTTAAATAGAAATCAAGCATTATTGTATACCTCTTAAAGCATTAAAAAAATCATAAAAAGCTAAAATTACTATAGTTCTCATAAGAAAATAAAAATCTTATGAATTTTATAAAATAATTTGTGATGTATGATAAAATTGTTAAGAATCTAGTTTTGACTTATAGGTAATAGAAAGAGTACTAACTAGGTTTTCGGGTCGTTGCGGGTTTGAAGATCAACACGACAAGTGACCCATAGCGGCAAGCGGAAACAGCTCAAAAGCTCAAAATAATTTAAAAAAAAAAAATCCGTTTATATAAAATTATATTCTTTTTTTTTTTTTTGAAAAGAATTGGTGATTTTTTCTTGTTCTGACCGTTAGCTCCCGAAGTCAAACGGAGTGTTGACCGGGTCGAACGCAAGACGATGCGTGCTCCTCAAGCCATGAAAACTCCCTGAATAAAATATAAAAACCGTGCTAAAACCGACCCCGCCTTGACTCGGACAACTTGGACCCATACCGAACCCAACCTACAAATTGGTTCATCTTACCATGTTCCACATTCAAATTTAATGTATGACCATGACATTTACTAACTATGACTTGAAATGTAAAAACATAATATATTTTATCATTAAAATATGATATTAAAAATAAAATTATTATAAACAAAATAAAGATAAAATTTACAAAAATTAAAATTAAAAACAATTGTGAATACAAACCTCAATGAAGGTGTAATCTTCCAACAAATGCATGCGGGACCCAAATGCTAAAATTTCCCAAGCTTTCGTTTATTATCTTCTCTCCTTTGGAAATTTCAAGGATAAGAACAAAAGAGAAACACATCGATCATTTAATAACATAGTCATCCTAAAACATTGCTACATCATTTTCACATAGCTGGTTTCCAATTGATAAACATCGTAATAGTTCAAATGTAAGGAATTCTCATGCAAGTTCCTCTCTACAAACAAGTGGTTATAAATAGCAATGCATTTCTCATATAGCAACTCGCTCAACCATTGTTTAGTAGTTTAGATTGGTTATGGCTTTCCTTAAAGGAGTTGTTCACGTGGCGATTGCGCTGTTATTTGTTCTCGTGCTACTCATGGTGGGTGATGATGAAGTTCGAAGGGCGACTGCAATAAGAACGTCAGGTGAGGATTGGGTGATCATTAGGTCAAGCCCAGGGTTCGTGTATGAATCGAAACCCAAAGGAATTGGGCCAAGTTCTGGGCCATCGAATTGTCATCATGGACCAGGGGGTGGCCCCGGGGTATGCCCACCAATTCCACGTGTTAAAAGCCTGAAATAGAATGTCGACCATGACGAGCTTATCACGCATATATGATATCGATAGTTAATAAGTGCTTTTTAAAAGCTAAGGTCACAGCTTGGTTCTATGTGCGAGTTTATTCTAAATTGAATTATATTGTTTGATGGTGTGTAAATAACATCTATGTGATGTATGGATTATTATCAAATTTGTTTTATAATTTAAAGTTTTTTTTTTGTTTTTTTTTTAATTTATTATTCTTATATTACTTGAAGTTGCTTTTTTAATTCATGCTTCTCCTTCCTCCAAATAAGCAAACACCATGCTTTCCTAATGTTGACAAGTGCCTTAAAACCCTAATTATCAAACAAAATAAAAGAGAATTTAAATAATATATATAATTATTCTTTTTTTATGGGATATTTTTAACCAAAAATTTTCTCATAAAATAATTTATCAAAATTCAATATATATATATATATATGTCTTGATTATGTATATGTTTTGGAAAATTTTCTCTTAATAAAAATAAGATTTAACTGAATAATTAGCTAAATTTTATATATTAAAAAGTTGATTTTATGTTTATCAAATTAGGAAAAAAGGAAGAAAATATTTCGAAATAGAATCCTGTTATTAACAACGAATGTTGACTCTGCAATCCGGTCCATTGGCAGAAAATAATGGTCAAATGGACCGGGTCCGACTTGAAAAGTTTGAATCGGAAATAGGTTTGTTTGGGTACTCGGTTAGAATTTCGTGTCACGGCGTTCGGGCTCACACGTGGATGTGTGGGTGGTTATTGGCCAACTCTGATTTGATTTTTTTCCTTTATATATATAAATAACAAAATTAATTTAATTTTTCATAATTTTATTTAGATCAAACATGATGTATAAATATTTCAATTTAGTATTAAGTATTGCTTTATTTTAAAATTGTTTTAGAAGAGAAAAATTATCAAGCATAAGTGAATATAACAGTCATCTTAATTTTCTTGTGCCTCTTATTTTTTAAGGTATTTAAATGTTGATTTAAAAATTTCCATTCGAAATTTTATTATTATATATCAAGAAAATTTTTAATTCTCAAATTGCATGAGAGTATAAATTACCATAAAAAGTATAAACTTTTAAATTTTATCTATTTTTATATTTATTTATCCATTCTTCTAATTACATTTAAATCAAATAATCTTAAAACAATATTATTTAAATTTTTCATAAAAAGGAAAACCATTTTTTAGAATTATTTAAAATATATTTTTATTATTTAAATTATAAAAATACATTTCAAAGTATTATAAATTATTTTATTGTTTTTCAAGAAATATTTTTACCAAAAAATTAAATTCGAAACAATGTATCAAGCAAAACTCAAGTAATTATTATTCTTTTTTTATAGTTTTAGACACATAATTCTTAAAGAACCAATCAAGCAAAAAATAAAAAGAAAAACAATATAAAACATAATGAAAAAAAGAAATATCACCTATTCAAAAAAAAAAAAAAAATTGATATCCATTTCCATTAAGAATCAGCAATCTTTGAAAATTAAATTGAATTTACATCACTATTAGATGAGGACAACATCCCATAAGACTCATGAATGCTTGCAGATGTTCATCCACCTCAACATTAGCTCTCTTTTGAAGGTTCAACTCTGACAAGGACAACAAGATAAGGAACAAAAGCATCTGTCACATAGGAAACATATAAATTTTTAGAGTAGTTTTGATCTATTAGAACAGTAGATTTGTACAAATTGATGTATACATGATTATCATTGACAAAACTTCAATTTAGGGATTTTGTCAAAGGCTTAGTTGCACAATTTTTTCAAATTCCATTCCAATAACTCTCTATTCTGTCCAATTTCTTCTTGACACAAAGGAAATAGATAAATTTAGATGTAGTTTTGATATATATGAATAGTATATTTGTGCAAATGAAAGTATAAATGACTAAAATTGAAAAAACTTTCATTTAGGGATTTTGTTAAAGACTCAACCACACAATTCTTTCAAATTTCAATCCAATATCTCACAATTCTCTCCAATTTCTTGATTGACACATAAGAAACAGATAAAAGTTACATGTAGTTTCGACTTATATGAAGAGTAGATTTGTGCAAATTGAGGTATACATGACTACAATTGAAAAAACTTCAATTTAGGGATTTTGTCAAAGGCTCGATCATGTAATTCTCTCAAATTTCAATCCAATAGCTCACAGTTCTCTCTAATTTTGTAACAGCCTTTTTTAAAAAAAAAAGCTTAATTTGATCATTCCAATAGGAAGAGCTCTTTGAGACGAGTCCAACGATGGTAAGTTTGTAATTTTTGGAATTTTGGATAATTAATTATGAATTTTTAAAGTTTTGGATATATTTGTAATTTCAGGATTTCAGATCCGGGATATATCTGCAATTTAGGATTTCCGATTTAGTTTAAAATCGGATGGCGGAAGGTAAATTTGTAAATATGAAATTGTCGGCCAGACCAGGGTAGATTTGTAATTTGGAAAAGTTCAGGGGGTGTTCTGCAAAACAATCACGAACGTGTCGGTGCAAGACATAATTAACACATACGTGTCCACCCGGGCAAGGATATCAGCCCGGGTGAGTTAATCCTCTTAAGCACAGAAGCTATTTGGAAAATTTTGAGTGATTGTGAAAAGTTGCCGGAAATTTAACGGAAGCTGGGAAGCTCGCCGGAGGAACTGCAGCAAGGTAAGATGGTTCGTTTTATTTTGCTGTATTGCGGTTCTGTTGAGTGGGGGGAGAGTAAGAGAGACCGGCCGAATGTTTATTTTCGGCCGGAGACGCATCGGGTTGCCGAAGGAGTGGCCGGAGTTGTCGGCCGCGAGATGCGGAATGTTTTTCCGGCAAACTGGTCGTCGAGGAGTGCGAAAGAAGTCGAGAGGAGCTTGGTATTTCCCGGAGAGGGATTCGGGGAAACGAGAAATTGACCGTGGAAGCGGCTAGAAGCCGCCGGACGCGAGCGGCGGCGAGGAGAGAGGGAAGCAGCGTCGGGTGAGAAACAGGGATGATCCTGTTTGAACCGGTTCGGGTTAACCGAACCAGAAGGCGCCCGGTTCGGGCTGAGGCGGAGGAGAGAGAGAGGGAGAGAGGGGCGGTTCAGTCGGCTGAACCGCGGAGCTGAACCACAGGCCAGTTCAGCGGACGCGCGGTCCAGGCGCGGCGAGAAACAAGGAGAAAAATTGGGATTTTTTTTGGGGATTTCGGGAAGTATTTGGCAGCGCTTTTAGAAAGCTGTTTTTGTGACTTAAAACCTTTTTATTTATTTTAATTATTTTGCACATGTGACCTTGTAGGGACTCCAGAAATTGAGAATAGAGGTCCTGCAATAATAGATCCAGGTAGATAAATTCGTAACCTGTGATATAACACAATAGTATTTATTTATATTTCGATACATGGTTTCTTATGGGCTGCATTACAGTTTTTCTTTACATGACTTTTATCTCATTGCTTGATATATGTTTTATGGTGTTATTTTCTGATTGAACTGAAAGCATAAAAGATGACAAAAAGGAAATTGAAACAAAAAGCATAATATGAGATAAAATATAATTGGTTGGACATATTGATATGGTTTTGGCATATTTATCACATGTGTGACATGGTTGGAAAATAAAAATGAAAATTGGATTCCTGGAGACATTATCCTCACCACTAGGCCTAGCGGATGAGATCGCAGGGTATCGATCTTCGGATCAGATATCTGCCTAGTGTGTATGTGTACCATGACCTCCGTATATATTGATGACATCAGGCCTAGCGGATGTGATCGCAGGGTATCAGTACTATACCTGCCTGGTGGCACTAGGCCTAGCGGATGAGATCGCAGGGTATCGGTCTTCGGATCAGATATCTGCCTAGTGTTACGAACTGGATGGATGCCGGCTGAAGGTCATTTGATATGATGATTGGATCCAGAGGATGATGATTCAAAGGGAATCGGGCCCAGTAAGTATATAACATATAAAATAATGGAAATGGAAATTTGGTATACATGTTTATCTGGTTTACTTTTGATACTGCATGACTTTTGATATGAAGGTATTCATATGGTTTATTTTTCACCGCTTATGAGATGGATTTTGTTTTATCATGTTTCACGGCTTGTCTTTTATATCTGAAGATTTATTTTACTTGGTTACATAATGGATTTATCTGCTGAGATATATATGTCTCATTAGTGCTTCATCACAGGTCATGTATCCACTACACCGAGAGCTGGGGATTATAATGGTACAGGAGAGGACTATACTCCTGACATGTGAGAGGGGATAGATTTTTGGTGGGAGTGGATTTGGTTTCATTTTGGTACTTTTTGGTACTTCAGTTTTGTGGTTTATTGTATATATATACAGTTTAATATACACATGTTTTCATTTCAACTCCATGGTTTGGATTTGGTTAAAATGTTTTCAAAATATACCAGATTGGTTAGAGGGTTACAATTGTCTCACCGTCGGGTCCCCACCTAGGCATGGTTTGTCCTCACTCGAGATTATTTCTTATGCAGCATCCTTAATTTACTGTAGTTGGTAAGGTGGGGTGCCTGACAAATTTCTTCATGACACATAAGAACAGATAAATTTTAGATATAGTTTTGATCTATATGAATACTAGATTTGTGCAAATGGAGGTATACATGACTACAAGTGAAAAGAATACAATTTTGGGATTTCATCAAAGGTCAAACACACAATTCTCTCAAATTTCAATCCAATAGCTCACAATTCTCTTCAATTTCTTCATGACAATGCTAACCCTTTCTCCCAACATAAAATGACCCCTCTTTATAAGTTTTAGTTTTGCCTAATTTGCATTCTATAAAGTAATAATTTGCACTAATTCAAATTCCTTAATTCAAACAAACTATCAATTTAGTTGTTTAACATTTCTTAGAGGTTTTGTGTCATTCCATCACTAACAGTAACCATTTTACACATTTTAGTTGGTTGGCTTTTGTTAGGAATTAGGTTTGACAAAGAGAATTTTAAAATTCTAATATATATATATATATATATATATATATATATATATATATATATATATATATATATATATAATTAATAAGATTCTCATAAATTTAATGTCTTGGATATATTAAATTTAATAATTAATATAATTAGTCCCCAAATAAAACATGTTATATTTCACAATTTCTTTTAATATTTTTAATATCATATCATAATTTAATAACTTTTCCTATAAAAATCATTATAATCATATTTTTGCTATAATTTTGACATTATGTTATAAGATCGATTTAAAATCTAAATTTTATAAAGTTTATACAATAAGATTTTTAATAATTTAAAACTCAATATTGATATTGTTTCTCTCATTATGACTCATAATTGTTTTCTCTAAATATGTATGATTTTTTGAAAAAAATTCAATTATTTATGAAATAATTTTAAAATTCATAATTTAATAAAATTCCTATCTACAATAATATTTCCAATCTCCACCCTCATTCATACTTTGATCTATTACCTGATTAATCCATTTTCTCAGATAATCAAATATTTTAAATAATCAATTAATTAAATAATATCCATAATTATGGGATGTTATATCCTTCTAACACTTACTATCAATCTCATTATTCTATTGCTAGTTTTCCATTTTCTCCTCCTATTGCCACCAATGTACCTTACACTAAATTGCTCAAACAAGTATGAAATTTTACCATAATTAGAGTCAAATTGAATCTTTTGGGATTGGAAAAACTAGGTTTGAATTCAAGCCAAGACTAGCTCAATTAAAAAACAAGGATAAACCTGAACTAATTATCCATTCATAAATTAAAAAACCTTTGATTCATCACAATCTTAGAGGCCAATACTTACAAACAAAAAAAACAAGGCATATATATATATATATATATATATATATATATATATATATATATATATTGGCCTCTAAGATTGTGATGAATCAAAAATTTTTTAATTTGGTTATTATGTTAAATCCTTTAATGACCTATAAAGTTGTCTACTCTTCAATGATTATTTTGCTTTATGAGTTGGCAAAGTTACTAAGATGTATTTTAAACTAACTTTTGTTGTTTAACATCCTAACTTATAATTTTTGTCTTATGGTACTTATTAGTTTACTCAAGAGACTTCACTACTCAAAAATACTTTTGCAAATTACATTCAAGCTCTTCTTTCACCTCTTAATATGAAAAGGTTGTGTTGATGCTCAAACTATTGCTATCTCAAATATTGGGCACGAGTCAAGAGAAAAGTTTTAAAACACATATATACGTATATACATACATACATACATACATACATATATACATACATATATAGACACATAGACACACACATACACGTTTATATATTTCTTATGCATGCTTCATGACAAGCAATCCTCTCATCTTGACTCTCAAAGTATAAGATTTTTTAAGCTATTAAATTTCTTAGTCTCCTAGTTTGTTGTTGTCATTATCTTCCTAAAGTTTTGGTATTAATTTGTTATGAAGTTGATGCATTTGTGCATAAATTATAATAAGGTTAGATGCAACAAACAACAAATTGGTAAATAATAAAGATGACGAGCATAAAAAGCAACACCAAAATTATCTAGTTTAGCTATAAATTAAGCTTACGCCTATCAATAAAGTAAGATAATCCATTAACAAAGAAGCTACAATATTGAAAATATAAATCATAGAATGTTTTTTTCAAAAATCTAAAAAGACAACCAAACCCTTGCTATAAAATTATTTTTCCAATTTTTTCTCTAAACAAGAAGGTTCATGAAAAGGAGTAAAGTTCTAGGTAAATGACATGCCAAAGATCATGGCTTTCACATCAATGAGAAAATTAACAACAATGATATCCTAATGAATCCCCAAATAAAAAGTAAATTGGCATCAAGTTATCTCTAAAATTGACTAGAAAAAGATTAATAAACAAAGCTTGGAATTCTGATTGGGGCTATTACCAAATTATAGCTCATGTCCTAAAATCATGCTATTTATACTTGTTCTAATGCACTAGCTATAAATATGCAAATTAAATGTTGATGATGATGTCTAATATGCAAATATATTAGGTAAAGATTTCTTTGGGCTCCAATACTTTTGATATTCTCATGATTATTCTTCATCCTCAATTATTAAGATTAAGATCAACTAAATTTATTAGAGAGATAAACATATCCAAAAAATATTTATTATAACAAAATGAAAATACTAAGTTTATTATCTTCCAACACAGCTTATGTTAAATCCAAAATTTGGAAGAATCAATATAGAAAATCTCAACACATGCAAATTACACAGATTGAAAATGTTTTTTCATGAGAAGAAATTGTTCAAATAATGATATAACAATGATGCCTTCTATTTCCCCCATCTGTTATTGCAGATGTTGAATAGCCAATTTGCACGAAACAATTTCTAAAGCGATCTTCCGAGGAGGTGCTGATTCAATCCCCCATCTTGCTGCGGTGGCTGCGGTTGTGCTACGGAGGTGCTGAGGAGGTGCGGAGGAGGTGCTGCGGAGGTGCTGGTGTCGCTGAAGGAGCTGAGGTGTTGAGAAGACAGTAACGCTGCGAAGGTGATGTGAACGTACGAAGGTGCGGGAGATTGGGAAGGCAGGAAGCTGGCTAGAGTGGTGGCTAGGAGGGCTGGTGTTGCTGAAGGAACCGAGGTGCTGAGAAGCGAAGGTGAGGAGGACCACGGCGGTGTGGCTGCTGTGCCACGGCAAGGAGAACAAGGGAGCACGTGAGGGATAAGTCCGTTTGGAAATACTGTAACCAGTCACGTGCGTGGTGAGTTCGGTCCTTTTCTTATATTTGAATTCCTAAGCAGCCGAGTCATACGGTGTGCTGGTACACGTTTAACGTGCATGTGATACTGCGGGAAACTGGAACAATCATCGTCTAGCTCGGTCGGTGAACACCTGCAGCCCTAATGATACCGGAATTCAAATGGCGGGCTCGAAGGGTATAAAGAGCGGCCGAAAAACAAGGCAGGTGGGAAGTAAGTCGCCAAAAAGGGAGTCTTGTGCTCGAACTCGCGCGGGAAAGGCGGCGGACTCAGACAGTAATGCTGGGAGGGATATTGAGGCCAAGAAGGTCGCTGAGAAGGCTGATTCCTATGTATATGAAGCAGAGTCGTCGAAGATGGATACTGCATCATCTTGCAGCCCTGTGGGGGCGCTTGAATCAGGGGTGGCCATAGCGGTACGTGATAAAGGGAAAGCAGTGCTGGAGGAGGCTAGGGGATATGGGTTACGACGACCAGATGTGCTGACTGAACTGGAGGGAGGTAGGAGACATCGTCAGGAGTAGGCTGAATGTTCGAAAGCGCAGGAATTAAAAACTACTGACCAGGATGCAGGGGGAAAGATGAACTGCGCGACTCACTTACTGGTTGGAGAGGACGTTGCGAGGACGAACAAAATTAGTTTCAAGGAGGCTTTAACAGCCAATAACAACATCTCCAGTGGCAGGGCTACCTCATTTGTGCGGATGGCTTCAATTGACGTAAAGGAAAGAGCGGCAAGTTTGCCGGAGCAGGGTGACAGTGAGGAGGTCGTCATGTCGTCAGAGGCGTGTTACAGAAGGATTGAATTCCACAAACATGACTTGGTCGGGCGAGTCTATGGAAACAACTTGCCTTTTTTCGTGATAGCCCGTGTCCTACATAAAAGATGGGGGTACTATCGTAGCTTCAGGGTGCTGGACTTAACGAATGAGTGTTTCTGCCTTCATTTTGAGTCCATAAAGGATAGGAATGAGGTGTGGTTGGGAGGACCTTGGCAGGTGGCCGGCCAGGCAATGGGGCTGGACGTCTGGACGCATGAATTTCGTCCGAATGAGGAGATGGCAATCCACGCACCTGTTTGGAAACGTCTTCCGGGACTACCGTTGATTTACTGGGATGTGGAAAACATCCTCCGCATTGCGAAGGCGGCGGGAGAGCCGTTCTTGTTGGATGGCTGGACTGCAGACACGCAGAGGTCTGCCTTTGCCAGAATTTGCGTTCGCATGAACCTCTCTAAGCCTCTGAAACCTGGAGTTTGGCTGAAGGGAGAGTTCGGGAGAGTTTATCAACCTTTGGAATATGAGGGATTGCCTCGAGTCTGTTTCTACTGTGGGCATGTGGGGCACCTGGCGGAGCAATGTGGGCTGAGGAAGCCTAAGGTGGATGTAGAGGGGAATAAAGATACAGAGAAACCGGAATTGGCTCCATTATCTAAGGTGGCTACGACAACAGCTACAAAAAATATATCAAAGGAACTCACGGAAGGAAAGGTGGCTGAGGGCAGAGTAGTGGAAAATACGGGTTATTGCGCAGGAAGCATACTCAGGGAGGGTTTTGAGATTCCCAGGTGTCAAACGCAAGCGGAGAGGCCGGTGGAGGCCATCAAAAAGGGAACCCTTGGTCCGTGGATGCTCGTTGTTCCCAGACGAAGGAGGCAGGAAGCATGGGAGGCTAAATAGAATCATAATACTCACCTAAGCAATCCCTCAAGAGGGAGGCCAGCAAAAAGCATGGGTTTAGGAAGGAATGGAAGATCGAGAAGCACCTCCGCAGCCAGAGGAAGGGGATCATCAAGGAGGGCCTGGATGCCAAAGTCTCAGGGAGACAGGGACAGAGACCCATACGGTCACACACACGAGTCCAACCGGGAAGCGGTGAAGGCAATAACAGAGCAGGTGGAAGGTAACAGGAAGGAGGGTGTATGTAATGCTGATGATTGCATCCAAATACAGAAGTAGGAGAGTTCCTACACTGCGTTTCGTGGAGCGCAGACAGTTGGAGGCGAGTAATGAGAAGGCGAAGTCACGCTATCGCTGTGAGTGTTCTGTGCACCCACCTGTGGGGTGGAAAAAAACAGGGGAACCTACTGGGTGATTTATGACAACAAGAGTAGTGATTTGGAACATCAGGGGCGTTCGAGACAGGAAGTCGAGGGGGTATTTGAGAAGAATTGTGCGTGGCAACAACGTTGCGATGGTCGCGCTCATGGAAACTAAGGCGGAGAAGTTTCAGAGGAAGGATGCGGATTGGTTGCTTGGGGGGAAATGGAATTTTGCGGTGCAGCCCTCGGCAGGGATGTCTGCGGGCTTCATCTTATTGTGGAAGAACTGGCTGAACATAACTATCACGGTGTCCACACTGCATATGGTGGCTTTCCAAATGAATTGGGGGGGTAGCAAGGAGATGAATTGCTGTGTGATCTATGGCCCGAAGGATCAATGCAAGAGGCGGGAGGTCTGGGATGAGGTAAGGCGTGTGCATATAGGGGAGGCTCCGTTCATGGTGGCTGGGGATTTCAACATCATAATGGCCCAAGAGGAGAAGAGAGGCGGGAGGAAATTTAAGCTGGGGAAGGAGCAGCAGGAACTCACGGATATAATGTAGGATCTGCAGTTGACGGATGTGGGCTTCGTAGGGAACCCTTTCACTTGGTGGAACGGGAAGACTGGGGGTGCTCGCATTCTTGAGCGCCTCGACAGGGTTCTACTCAATTCTGTGGGCCTACGGGAATTTCCTGGGTGCGTCGTCACCCACCTCGGAAGGTTGGGCTCTGATCATTGCCCCCTGCTGTTCGATCTGGGATGCTGTCAAGCGAGTAAGCACACTTCTAGAATGAAGGAAGCGCCGGAGGATGAGGATGGGAGGATGAAGGAAGCGCCGGAGGAGATTGGTGAAGCACTTTTGAAGTTCTTCCGGGAGAAGTGGAGCTGTGAGGAACGTGCGCCCCCGTTGCTGAATTTTGTGCCAAGTGCAACTGTGGACGAGGATATGGCTTCTCACCTATGCAGCAGAATCACTGAGGCGGAGATTACTGACGCTATCAGGGGAATTAAGAGGAACAAGGCGCCTGGAAACGATGGCATTACTGCTGAATTCATTCATGGTTATTGGAAGATTACGGGCAGGGATATCACTCGGGCTGTGCTGGCGTTCTTTGATGCAAAGAAGATGCCTGAGAAATGGAAGGAGACCTTAGTGGTGCTGATACCCAAACGGAGGGGCGCATGTATGCCGATTCAATTTCGTCCTATAAGCTTGTGTAATACAATCTATAAGATTGTGGCGCGAGTCTTGGTGGAGCGGCTCAAGCCCTTGATGCCTCACCTCATCTCGCGGGAGCAGGGCGCTTTCATTCCCGGTCGCTGCATTTCGAACAACATTTTTATTGCGCAAGAAATGGCGGCACGTATGCACTCCTGCTCTTCTAGGTATGGCCTCATGGCGGTTAAGATCGATATGATGCAAGCTTATGATAACATCAGGTGGGATTTCTTGATCGAGATGCTGAAAATTCTAAGGTTCCCTCCGCTCTGGTGCGACTGGATCACTGCCTGCATCCAATCGCCTTCCTTTGGCGTGCTAGTCAACGGCGTCCGCCTGCCTTGGGTACAAGCTCATCGAGGGCTGAGACAGGGATGCCCTCTATCACCGTATTTATACGTAATTGCGTCGGAATTTCTTTCGGCACTAATGCATGAGTATGAGACCAAACAGCTCCTGGGATTCAGACCAGGGCAGCATGCACCCATGGTCTCCCACTTATTATATGCGGATGACGTCTTTATTTATAGCCATGCAACGCGCAAAGCCGCGCGTTCAATTCGCAGTGTCACTCAGTGTTTCAGTAAAGCTGCAGGACTGCTGATTAACTTCTCTAAATCTAGTGTTCACTTCAGCCGGAGGAGCAGCACGATAACGACAAAGAAGGTTGCTAAGAAGCTTCGCATGGTGCGCGGGAGTTCTCTGAATTATCTTGGAGTGCCAATTGCGGCTAAGAGGCTTAAGCTGGCTGATTTAAACTTCCTAATCCAGAGAATGGAGGCTTGCATTGCTGGTTGGAGGATTCGTCCCCTGTCCCTGGCTGGCAGAGTCTCTCTGGCCAATTCGGTGCTTAATGCTATCCCCACGTATATTCTTCGACATTGCACCGTGCCGGCGGGTGTCATTGAAGTGATGGAGCGGCGCGTGAGGAATTTCCTGTGGAATGGTGCAAGCAATATTCACATGATCCATTACGCGCCTTGGAGCTGTGTTACGCTTCCAAGGAATGCGGGCGGCTTGGGGTTGAGGGACTTCCGTGTTTGGCAACATGTCTTGATGATGAAGCAGTGCAAGAGGGTGCTGTGTCGTGAGGATAGCCCCTGGGTTGACATCTTCAGGAGGAAGTACATGGGCAACCTGCTGACCTCAAAGATCCCATGGAATTTATCTCACTCTGGCAAGCTTGTGCTCGAGGCGATGTCGACTGCGGTGGTGGAGTTCGTGTGGAGAATTGGAGACGGTAAGGAGGCGAGATTTGAGGAAGATAATTGGCTTGGCTTCCTCCCCATTTGCATTTGGCCGACGTTAATTAACATGAAGACTGGGTGGCCGGCGAGGGTGGCGGACTGTATCAATG
Organism: Vanilla planifolia; assembly: GCA_023846275.1. Lineage (NCBI taxonomy): Eukaryota > Viridiplantae > Streptophyta > Magnoliopsida > Asparagales > Orchidaceae > Vanilla > Vanilla planifolia. The sequence continues at coordinate 6,835,000 of CM043872.1, read as the reverse complement.
AAGAGGGCGAGTGGGATGTCAGCAGCATTCGAATTTGGGCTAGTGATATGCTCATTGACAGAATTCTCCATCTTCCCAGGGCGCGGTCCTATGCTCGTGATATGCTGGTCCAGGTACACACGGAAACGGAGAAGATTGATAATGGCAAAATTTACTGTGACCTGAAATGCAGACAGGGCGTCGGCGCTCCCAAGGCGAGCTGGTGGAGCTCTAATCAGATGCGGGGGCTGTGGAAGCTTAAAACTCTGCCGCGGGTGCGGCTGTTTCTCTGGCGGGTGGTGGGTGACTACCTCCCCACGGCGACGTGGCTTGCGCGGAGGGGCATGGCTGAGAACCGCCGCTGCGTGTGGGGCTGTGAGGCAGAGGAGACCGCGCACCATGTCTTCTGGAGCTGCCCGCAAGCCCAGGATCTTTGGCGAAACATCATTGTTCGTGACGCCGTCGTTGCTGTTAAGATGAATCCCGCTGATGTGGAGGTGGACGGCGCCGGCAGTGATTTCATCTGCCAATTTATGGCCTTCATTGGTTCGCCGGCGGCAAGGAACGGTGGCGGGGCAGTGCATGCCGCAACTGTGGCTACGTCCTTATACTATCTATGGGGAAGGAGGAATGCGAAGAGACACAGTGTCCCTACTGGCAACCACGGCACATTACTGCGCAATATTAAGATCGAGATCGCTGCTGTAGCTGACCAGAGCAACATTCATGCATCCATGTCCCGCAGGAACCTGTACAGTTCGCCTAAACTGTCTGTTACCCATTGTTGGGTTCCCCCTCCCACTGGATGGATTAAGGTGAACTGCGACGCTGCTTGTGGCTTACACTCTGCGGGCATTGGAGTGGTTGTGAGAGACCATATGGGGAAGCCTCTCCTGGCTATGGGTAGGAGGTTTGTCTCACAGGCTAGCGAGGCCATGGAGGTTCAGGCGATTCTGGAGGCCTTTCACCTACTACGGAGATCCTTGCCTCAGTACCGGGCTGTTGAGATGCAAAGGACTGCATGACGGCTATGTTAACAGTCCGGAAGCTTATTACCAGTGCTCCTGAGACTGGACCTCTTGCTGAGATCATTCGATGTGCTAGAGAACTGGACGCCCTCACTATAACGCATATATACCGGGAAGGAAATGAGCCTGCCGATTGGGGGGCACGGGCTGCTTGTTGTAATGACTTTGTGTGGGATACGGGGACTTCATACCCCAAGCCGCTTATTAAGTTGATGTTGCTAGATTTCATGTATGATCCTCCGTGAGGATCGCATCAACATGTAACTATAGGGCTTATGCCCCTTTTGAATATCAAAAAAAAAAAAAAGAATAGCCAATTTGGAATACTTCAGACAATAATTTTAATCGCAAGTTTTACTTTCCACTTTAAAGGTAGTAAATGTTAAATATGTAATAGATATGTCACTATATTAAAGAACTAAGCATTTCAAGCTGGTCCAAATAGATTAGATTCAAGTTGGGTCAGCTAAACTGAATCTAAAATCGATTTCCAGCCCACTTCAATAATATTATTGGACCAATGATTCACAAGCTGATGATGGATTGTCTTTCAAACATGCAAAAAAGTTATGGATGATGATAAAGAAAATGGATAGGCCAACCTAAAGAAAAAATGAGCTTTACATTCTATAATATTGTATGATCATTCAGAACTAGAATTAAGACGCCTTAAATGGCACCAACTACAATTGAAATTTTCATATCAATTGGATTCTGGGTGTTAAAATGGATAAAAATATCAACTTGACACACAAAGCCGTATGTAGTTCTATTACTCGTCTATCCTTATGAAACAACCATTTAAAAACAAAAAATGATTCTATATAGTTAACAAAATTGACAGTTTTTATATTAGATTCAAGCACTTGTGTTTAAGTGATAAATGCATTTTTAGAAAAATCATCAAATAAGGTATCTCAAAAGTGTATTAATCAGTAAAAATGGGTATTGTAACCTGTTTGTAAGATTTCATAACATGCAACCCATATAATATTAGCCAACAAAGAGCATAAGCTCCTTTTGCTCATCACAGGGAAAACTTGCAAAGCAGAAGCCTATGCATGCTTGTTGTAACAATTCGAGATGTGGCTGCCATTATTGCATAGGAATATATGCATGACGTTATTTGATACGGGGAAAAACAGAGCATGCTATAATAAATGCTTGGTCAAAATCTAAGTAATTACCTTCATGATGGATATAACTTTTAATCAAATATGTGCTCCCTTTGAGACAGGCTAATTTGCCTTAATTCACGTAGGTGAGTGGCTATTTCCCGAACAAACTGTATCCCTTCTTTTCCACTTCTAAGAGAATTAATGGTGTGTTCTAGGAAGTCTCTATCAGACTCAAGTGCTTCCAGCCTTGCGTTCAAATGTTCAACTACGTTACCAAGAGATATTTCGTTTCTCTTACCAGCCTTTGGGAGTTTATTCATCAAAATGAAAGAATTTTGCCAATCATCCTTCTTGCCTTCTTCAAAAGGAGGGTCAGATCCCTTTGTTGGTGAAACGGAATTTGCAACCATATGCAGAATATCTAGATGTGGTATTTGATGCTTTGTTGATTCAGCTTCTTGAATATTTGTTTCCTGTCTAATAGACTGCTCTCCAATAGTACTCTCAAACTGCACACTCTGTCTACTTTGACCTTTAGGTGAAACTTCCAGCTCATCGTTTTCACTTTTTGTATCCTCTAGAGTGATTTCATCATCGAACTCATCATCGTCTTCATCTTGTTTACATGTACCTGCATGTGAGAATAGTCCAACATTTCTCTGTAAACTCTTCAAGCATTCCGAGATGTATTCCCGCTCGTCTTCTAAATAAAACATGTTTTCTTTGATTGGCCTTGGCGCACCCCATGCAGAAGAATCCTGGAAGTTTACACTTTTAAGATGGTGGCTATCTGTTCCTCTATGCTTGAAGACATGAGGAGTACTAGTCGTACTATATTCACTGCCGTCAGAATCGTATGAGGGCTGCAAACAGCTTTCTACAACTGACTCATCAGCAAAACGTTTTTTGTAGAATTCAAGTTCTGTTTCCAGATCCTGTATCTGTTTTTCCCTTTGTGAAAGTTGATCATTTAGCTTTTGAAGTGCTTCCTGGTCATATTCAGTTTGCTCTTCCATCATCCTTAGGTACTGCAATGCCTCCATCTGCATGGCTGCCCTCTCCTCCTGCAACTTACTGATCATAGCCATGGCTTGGTTTGCGGCAATAGCTGAGGCATTTCTTTCTTCCTCCAGTTCTTTATGCAGAGCACTCAGGGACTTGCGGTCAATCTCAATCTGCTTTTTCAAGCGATCAATTGATGTCTCTCCTTCAACTTCACTAGGAAGACTCTCATCAGCAGACTCCAAACATGATAACTCATCTTCCACCTTCTTCGCAGCATTTGGCAAGGCATTGGATCTTGGAGTATCAAATAATTTATATTCACAATCTTGTCCAGCACTATGATTAAGATCAGCCCACCGGGATTCAAGCCACCGAATGGAAGGTAGTTGGGATAGACGTTGTCTTAAATCTTCATGAAGTTTAGCAGATTCCTTTGCCAGGTCAGTCTCAGGAAAGCTATTTGGTAGTTGGGCTTCTTTAGAACCTGAAGCAAAATTGAGTTGAGCTTCCATCATTACATGGCCTGCTCTGGGACTTAATCCAGTCAAATTTGAATTCTTAGTGACCTCAGTGCTTGAAGCAGAAGATGCTCTCGAAGTACCAACAACATTTAAGCACTCTGCTGGAAAATGATAAGAAAAGAACGGAATATAAGAGATGTGTTGCCATTAGACCAAAGAGTAATATGCAACAATGAAAGCAATTGAGAGGTCGAATCACCTTTGGTACTTGAGATTTTCGTAAGAATTGGTTCACCTGTGATTTGAGATGATGCACTGGAACTTGGTTTCAATTCAACATGATTCCAATTAGATTCTTCCAACCGATTATTTGGGCTATCGTAGGATTCAGCGAACTCTTTCTCACAGTATCCGCTTATATCAAACGGTGTCTTGAAAACTGAAGAAGAAGCTTCGGAATTAACATTACCAGGATGAACAAGTTTATCCATGACAACAGCATCTGAAACCACAGATATACTTTTGGGTGGATCAGTGGATTTTTCCTTGATGATTTCAATCCCACGGGCCTTAATGCTGCCGCCTTCATCCTTCGAGAATGGAATTTCTGACTCTGACTCAGAAGTAACCTTTAGCTCTCTGTATCCCAAATGAGACAAATGATCAAATCCTTCCCCAGGCTGAAAGCCAAGCGATGGCCTGGTATTGATATTCCTGGCCTTGGTTAACCCATTCGAAAACTGTGGCCAAGCTCGTAACCTAGTACGACGTAATGGAATGACTTGACAAACAAGCTCTTTGAAAATAGACTTGCTTTGAAACAGTTTACTATAACCATTTGTACATGGTTGACTGCAACATGGGCAAGTGTTCAAAGAACCAACTTCGTGGTCTTTCTTCAGTAAAGGAACCTTCAACATATCGTCTGATGTTGCACCAAAAATGTCCTCACCATCATCAACATCCAAGGTAAGCTTGTTCAGCAGTAGTTTAAATGTCTCCAAGCTGGGCTTCCTTCTAGAAAACGAGAGGAGGCATGTTTCACACATTTCCTTCGCATAAGCAAGCTTTTTGTGGGCATGACAATATGCAAGGTTCGAAATCTCAATCTTATGCGCATCACAAACGTAATCCCTATAAAAGCCCAGCTTTTCATTGCCAAAAAAATGACCAAATCTCGAGCATAATAAGCATGGAGTCTGCAATTTACAGGAGCGAAATATTTTTGTGACCAAGAATAAGCAAAGTGAATCAACAAGCAATAGAATAATGAGAAGCCATTCGGAGAAAGCATAATAAAGGGCTGTTGATAGCCGGCAAGTGCCCCTCTTCTCTCCGCCGGGACTCCTTGCTGCCATGGTCAAAGGCCAGGCAAGCCTCCAGGTTAAGCAAAACTTCAAGCTCTATCAATCTGAAAAATGAACAAGAGCATTCATATCAAGCACAACATTCATCTTAAACCAAGAGCAGTTTGATGCCAACATTGGTATATTTACGGAATGTAGGAGAAAAATCTAACCAAGTAAAGTAAAACACAGCATGAAAAATGGATTATCAAGACGTCCAGAAAAAGATAGGTTTGGTGATTGCAGGTGAGAGGAAATGAGATTTTTACCACACAAAAGTAAATTACGTTGGCTCTCGTCCCCTCCTTCGTTCTACAGTTTCAGACGGCCGGCGTTCGCGAGTCGCCGGCCAGAGCTCAAAATGGCGCAGAGAGAGGAGACCGAATCCAATATTTTTTGAGAATAGGGGAATTCGATAACCGCTGGCGAGAAAACCATGAGCACCTCCCGTGGGAACCTTCTCGTCGCCGAGCTGAAACATCGGTACAACGAGAGAGAGAAAAAGTTTACGACCCAAAAATAGTAGCGCAAGAAATTGCAGAGATGCAACGGCGGATGGCATCGAACGAAGCCTCCGCATAGAAGTTTCTATGCAACAAAACGATCTGCCGCCCGTTGTTCAGCAAACGAGAGCATCGCCGTTGGATAACCTACGGTGGTGATCGATGGCGCGCGCTTGGAGGCCATTGAAGAGAGTCTGGTTTTCTTCCTCACGATCTTGCTACTTTAAATTTGCTTTATTTATTAAAACATTTGTCTCATATTTTAATTATTTGGTATAATTATTTCTAATTGAAGATTTTATTATTGTTCTACAAATTTGAATTTTTAGGTTACAAAATATTTTTTTATAAAATTAAAAATAAAAAAAATAGACAACAAAAAAATAAGTAGATATATCATCTTTTTTTTTAATAAAGGAAATTTTATTTTTTTAAAATAATATAAGACTATGTTATGAAACTCACACAACGTATTATTTATTTATGGGTGACACAGCATGCGATACCAAATGAATAAAGTCATACGAACTTATTAGTCTAATCCCCAAATGGACAACGATGAAAAAATTGTTGTACTCTTATGTACTTATTTGATGTTTTGATCAATGTTGCTTTGTAACAGAATGATGGAACAATTATTTGAATAGTGACATTTTCTAGCACTATAATATGAGAATGTGATAGTTATGATACGTGAAGATGCTCAAACGAACAATGCTTTAAAATAATATTTTTTATCACTAATCATAAGTTTACGTTGTGGCATATGTATGTTGTTGTAGTCATCTGAGTCTAATATGAATATCATCTTTATAAACATTAAGTGAATTGCATAATATTAGCTTCGTTGTTATGCCAATGATTTGTGGATATTCATATTCATCTTTATTCTAATTTTTTTTATTTTCATTTGCAAAAAAATTTTAAATTTTGTATGAAAGAGTAAAATTGTAGATTAAATTTAATAACATAGAATATGTTGAAGCTATTAATCGAGGTTGAACTTTGAGAAAATTTAATGAGAAAAATTATACAAGAGTGCATATTTATGTTAAGAGACATATCACTTGAAAATTCAAAACTAATGATACTTTCAAACTTCTAGTCCTTTCAAAATTATTCAAAGACTAAATCTTAATACATTTAAAGTTGTTGCTTTACATGTTTGTCGGCAGTATTTTTCATGCTGAAGATTTAATGTCAGATAAAGGTGATTCATGTAATAGGAATTTATATGTTTTTTTTTTTTTTTTTGAAGAGGAATAGGAATTTATATGTTAACTCTTCTTAATATAGTTAAATTGATAAATAGTCTCTTATATCTTTTGTTATTAGTTTTTTTTGTGTTGATAACATTTTGACTAGTGTCTCTTCTAATTTTGTTATTTCTCATAGATTCTTAATTTGTTGATGAGATTTATCACCATTAGAGAACCACTTTGCTAACTTTGGAAGACACGAAGAACCTTATACTAGATCTTTTGAGACATTATTTCGAGTTCAATTTTATAGAATAAAGTTTTTCTTGATGGGCGGAGTTGATACACGAGATCAAATGTGCTAAACAAATATAGTAGATGCTAGGATATAAGTGGTCCCATTTTGTCATAGGTCATGGACTCAATCATAGACAATAACTCATAACAGGTTCATGTAATATTTTTTTAGATTGATTTCTCCCTGGAAATCTAGATCTTCTCTGTTCTTCTTGCTTTCGTGACATAGCATTCTCAAGAGCTTAAGAAGCTTTCATTATCAAATAACTTCTCTCTCTCTCTCTCTCCAACTAATAAGGGTAGGTTAAAAGATTAATAAAATTATAATTATTTATTTAATACTATAAATGTCACATTCTTAATACCAATCATACCAAGTGACTTCCAAATTGTAAGAAACAAATTTCTATGAGAGCTACTTATTAAGTTCTATATTTTTCATATTTTATTTCAAAATTTTAAACTTGTTTAGTATTTATTAAGACTATAGTATCAAAAATTCTATAAAATAATATTATAATATTTAAATATAACTTTAATAAATTTTTTCATATACATAGTTGCTTAAGATGTTACATTTGGGCAGTCATTTTATATGTTGATATCACAACTTGCTATTAAATATCTAATATTTAATTATTTTCTCTTTAATTCTTAATAAATCTCCTCCTCTTATATTGAATAATACCACATTGTATTCACTCTCCCTCTGATAAAAGTTTATGTTTAACCATCAATTGCATGCATCATTATCTTTGCCAAAATATATGAAATAATTTTTGCAACATTATAATGATTGTCTCCCTCATTTATTGGCACTATTGAACCCTCATCATTAGCTTCATTATAGTACAAACTTCATTTCATCTTTGTGCAAATTAACGTAATTAAACCCTTTCCTTTAATGTTGACATTTTATTAGTTTTATTGAACAATCACAATACACTTTACTTACTTTTGTTGATGTTGTCAAGACCATCTCTTTCATTTCTATCAAAATAATCTTCTTTGACTCCTTCAAAACATCTCCTTAATGGAATCATAGCCTTTTGTTTTATTTCCTCATTGGTTCCTTAAATATATAATCTTTGGCTTTGTCTCTCTACCCACACGCTTAAACCATAGCCTTCAACCTAACTACTTTATCAAAGCCGTTTCTTTTAACTTCATTGTCTTGTTAGCTCTATTAAAGACATTTTGTTCAACTATGTTGCCTTATTAGTTTTGTTGGAGACATTGTCTTCAATTATGCTGAGTTGCATGGCATCATTAGAATATATCAGCTTTATTTCCTCTTTATAACCATCGCTTTCATCTATATTATCTTGTAGGATCTGCTAAATTATAATAGCTAAGACACCACTATTAGTTAAGACCATATCATAATGGGTTTTATATATTGATACCCAAGTTACACTTATCAATTCAAAAATTTATAATATTAGGTTGACTCCATTTTTTATATCAATGCCTCAATTTGTTAAACATCTATTATAAAATTATTCTCTATCCATATCTTAACATTATTATTAGTCCCTTTTCTACTTATTTTTATGCTTATGCTAATGACATTTTTATATATATTATTGGTTTTATACATCTTGATATTAATATTACACAAGCCACTAGTATTGTCAATATATATAGATGATTTAAAAAAATCACATTAGCGAACATCGAAATAGATATTATGATATTTTAAGGGTGCAAAAGTTGCTAATTTGCTTGCTTTAATTGAAAAATCAATTGTTTGATACATTAGCTTAGTTCACACGACTTATAGAAGGCCTTCCTCAACTTATTAGTACCTATTGGATATGTCATTAATTGGAGAGTAGTATTTTAGCTTATTATTGCTTTATTAACTACTAAAACAATGTATATGACTACAAAAATAATCTTGAAAACTATTTTGTTAAGAATGCTATTTTTGAGCTTAAACAAAATGTCAAATGCAAATATTATTGCTTTTACTTTCAAAATGCTATAATTTTTTTATTAAATATCTAATATTTCATAAAATGATGAAGCAAATTGATGTTAACATTTGCTTTTGTTTGGAACATTAAAAGTGTGGGCAATATCAAGGTAATACACAATAGACATGATGATCATTCCTTTTAATTGTAGTGGAAGATTAATTAACTTATATATTGTTGATATCTGAATGTGTAAAAAATGGTTAACTTTAGTGATATCATATATGTTTACATTATAATATTTGTTTGATAGAGAAAGTTATTGAATTAAAACAAAAACTAAAGATCATACTTAATTATCATTCATCACTTGAGTAACTAAAAGTTATTTTGCAGATGATGATGTTCATCACTTTTTTAAGTGTGGAATCAAACATACATGATTTAATAATAAAAAAAGTAATTAAATGTGCCTATTGTGATTGTAGTATGAACATAGTCTTGATTATAATATTATTTATATTAAACATATGTTATTTGCTAATATAAATATCATGAAGGTCATGAATATGAAGTCATGAGAGCAATTAGGTTTATTTTGAAAAAAGAGAGAACTTCCATTGTTTTTTAACTTACTTTTCTTCACGGGAGATTTAAGAAATTCTCCATTTTATGCGAACAAATAAGTTTTTTTTTCTTTACTTGTGAGATTAGTGTATTTAGGTTACAAATAGAGTGTTTTTTCAATCCCTACATGTGTTCATAATAATAGGAATATAAAATGCAAATGCTATTTTGTTATGCTTTGAAAATATTATCTTACTAGTAAAGATCAATTTGTTTTTTCATAAAAGATGGAGCATATTGGTGCTGAATTTTCTTTTATTTGGGAATAAAAAGTGAGGACGTTATTAATATAATAAAAATTGACACAAATCATAATATATATGATGAACATCACTTTAAATTTTGGAGAAAAAATAGGTAGTTTATATAATAGACGACATCCCTATTTGGAGAGGATTCTTAATTAGCATATAACACTAAATGTAATATTTTTTTTAAGAAGAGAATTATTAAATTAAAATAAATCAGGTTCAAATATTATTCATTATTTGAAAAACCAAATATTATTGCCTTCTAAATATTATTTTTAAGTGTGAAATCATGTATTCATTTTTTGAATAATTTAAAAACAATTATTTCTGTTTATTGTGATTTGTAAGTTTGGAAGTGAACTTAGTTATAAATTTTGACATTAAACATATATTATTTTATTACCTATTATGAAGAATGTGAAAGTGAAATTAAGTAGACAAAGAGAGATTAATTTTTTTTTTAAAAGGAAGAGAATTTTTTTCTTTTTTAATTTTTTTCTTTGTGAGAGATTCATAAATCTTATCATTTTCTTAAGAAATTTAAGTTTTCTTCTTTATAATATAGTACATTTGAGTTATCAGTACTTCCTCAATCATTATGTAGTTTTATGTTTTGTATTGTGATTTCTATAGTAATAGATCGTTTATTTTCTCCTATGAAAGTAGGCCTAACTTTGATCAAACTAACTATGCAAATTTTTTTCTTTTTTAACTATGCTTTCATTAATCTTAATTTTGTTATGTTTGTACCATTTATGTAATTTATTTTCTATCATTGGATAACTTAGTAGACCAAATCCACAAACAACTTCTTAACTCATCCATCACAAATAACATTTCTATTTATGTGAGTTTCATGTTTGATTCAATTGTCTATTAATTCAAATCTAGAATTACTAGAATCTCATTTATTTAATATAGATGTGATCCTTTTTTTTTGACATGGTAACTTCTATGTGTAGCTCAATTTTTTACTAATCCAAATCTACAATCACCAGGAGCCCACTTGGTTGATATGGATGTGGTCCCTTTTTTTGACATGATTGCTTTAATTGTATGTGAGATTTCTTCCTAAATGAAATAATCATTTTTGTTCTCTACAAGTTCTTTGTACCTTAATGGACATCTTCACATCCAGGAAAGACATCATTCAATGAATGTAATCATGTGGTTATATGCATGGATCACAATCTATAGTTGGCCAATGCCACGATTGCTTGGCCGTTTTGTCTCTCTCATTAATTGATTTCATTTTCTACAAACTTCTACTTGAATGGGATTTATTAATGAAGATGACTCGAAAATATAATTACTTGTAAGGAGTTTGTAAAGATGGATGAAGAGATCATATTGTTAATTAAAACAAATCTATCAAACTCTAAAAAGAGTGAAGTATTCAACCCTTATGTTAATGTTTCAGACCTTGACAACAAACATGTTCTATTATCTTTATAAGATATAAAAGAAATGACCTCATATTTAAAAGAGGCTCCTTTTAAAGTTCATGATTTTTCTTATCACAATAATAATAAAAAAGAAAGATTCCACTTATTTTTTATGAATAATATAGGAGAAGTGGGGTAACAAACTATACAAAACAAACAAAATCCATAAGGACAAATAGTACAAAAGTAAGACGGTATCCAAAGTGAAAAAAAGTTTTATTTTTAAAGTTTATATGAGGCATTTATAATGTGACTCTTTAAAGACAAAAACAACTTTTTAGTATTAAAAGGTTGTAACTATTAAAGAGATGATTTTGAATAACTAAGGAAATCAAAAGGATTATTCATTGACTAAAGATCTAAGGCATTAAAGGTTCATTTAAGGCTTATATATGTGAATCTTTGATAATGGTAATTTTTAGAGTTTTAAGTAAGAAGGGGGTTTTGGTTGACTTAATAAGGATATGAATCAAATGTCCTAGATGAGGAGGAACTCAACCATCCTTGTCAACTTGCAAGTCAAGTTCTTGGCATAAAAAGAATAGCCATGGTCTACTAAATGAGAATGAAACAACATGTATCCTAATCAAGTGAGGCCATTTGGCCAAATTCCAAAATAAGTGGATAGTTTTGGATATGAACTATTGAGATAATTTGGATGGAGAACAAGACAAGGATTACCTCACTCAAATATGAAGGCTTTCAATTAGCTTTCATGATAAGGGATACTTAGTCAATAGTAAAGGTAAAAAACTTGATGAAGTGTGTGGAGTAGACAAATTTAGATGCCAATTAGTTTAATGACTTAAAAAGTTTCAAAATGGTTACTTAGTTGCCACATTAGGATTAAGATCAACTAGTCATGTAGGAGCCATATGACTAAGGTTACAATGCAAAAATTGGAGGATAATATATCACAAAGGAACTACATCTATGCTAAAGTGCAATGTTGCAATGCTAAGGAGAGTGGGGAGGCTAAGAGGAATGGGAGAAGGGAATTAGAGACATGATGGAGGTCAATGATGAGTCATGAAAAAGAAATAATGACAACTAAAATAAGATAGAGTTTTTGAGCAACCACTTAGATTTGTAATCGGTTCTATTTAGGATCATCTAGTACTATAACCTACAAACAACCACCTTCAACCATCATGAAAGATTAGCTTTCTATAACAAAAATATTAGTTGTTATGTTGCATTCATAAGCTAAGGATTTTTTTTATCATCTAATGATTTTTTACTAATAAAATAATATAACTATTAAAACATAGTAATAGATAGTACAAAATAAGCTAGTGTTGGGAGGTATAAATCTTAAGACCGAACATGAATTAAAAAAAACAAGACTTTCTATGACAAAATTATCTCAATCATTAGTCTTATACAATCAGACATATTTTTTTATATATAAAATGATAAAAAGACTCATGCATAATTTTGGCTACAATGTAATTAAACTTTTGTCATAAATAATATTTGTAATTTTTTAGAACCTTTTTGCTATCTTTTACAATGGAATATTCCATTATGAATGATGTAGAGAAAAAATTCTTATTTATTTCCTACTTTTTTAAAACTTTTTTCTCTCTTCACCTATCAACTTGCTTCCAATATCCTCTATTGTTGTCATCTTAAGGTCTATCATATAGTTTTCCAATCATGTGTTACTATGTTGTCTCCTTATCATTGTTGTTGTTATCATTAATGATTGCTCAAAATGTCTCTACCTTAATATCATATTCCTCTCTCTTCTTTCTCTCTCTCTCTCTCATTAGAGATTCTATTTTATTGATTTTGCAACACACCTTCTCTAACATAATATTGAACAAACAAGATAATTATTTAGAATAAATAATCATAAAAAATTATAATGGAGGATACTTCTTAAGTAGAAAATGATGATGAGATAATTCCAAATCTACCAACTTCTTTTATCAACCTTGATATTTAAATAATTATGAAGCAAAAGTTTTCATCACACATATATTGTAAGATACAATATATTATCAATATGGGTACAATATATGTAATAATAATATCTTATAAAACCTCTCAACTAAGTACAATTATCATCTACTTTATCATGATTTTCTTATCTATGTAATGTAATAACATGCTTTGTGATGTATGCATTAAATAAGAATCCAAAAGAAGAGAGAAAGATAAAGTGAAGAAAGAAAGAGAAAAAGAATATAAATAGAGAGTGGGGAGAACATTGAAAATGAAAAAGTTGGTTTTGGAGAGGGGAGAGAGAGGGAGAGGGGGAGAGAGAGATGAGAGAGAAACTAAATAGGAAAATCAAGAAGTAGCTTTTATAGTAGAAAATTAGTGAGTTCTTTAACCTTAACTTAAGACTCATGCTTGTTGTGCTTTTGACTCCTCAATTATTATGAGATCAATGGCTCTAATGTATAACAAAGTTGTCTTCTTAATATGTTGATATGAGGAAAGCAATAATCATTATGGGTAACTAAGGCATGAAAATTAAGGAGAAAGAAAAAAATATGTTAAAGTAAGAGAATTCTATTTGATATGACATTATATGTTCATTGTAATATTTTAATATCATCATGCTATAGAGAAACTCATTTGAACATGTTGTGAATGTTTGATTTGATGATGCATACTATTGCATATCATAAATAGATTTATATGATATCTATTTGTACGCATAACATGTAGTGAAGATGCTTAATTTATGTTATTCTCAATACATAATATCTATGAAATTGCATGTTTTTTGATGTACTTAATGACATGAATACTTGAATTGTATGTAATGCAACTAACTAAATCTTGATTAGTTATCAATTATTATTTTTTGAGTATATAAGCATTATTAAATGATGTGTAATATATGTGAGTATGCAAGCAACATAGAGGAATACATAACATGTTGAGAATGCCCCGAGCACACACAATAGAATTGTAGACAAAGTGAAATCCAATCCATGAAAGAATTTGATCTATGGACAGTCTCGTTGTGGTAAAGGTTGTAATGCTAAAGGGATCATTACCACAGGGCATAGAGGGGGAGGTCATAAGCGTTTATACCGTAAAATCGATTTTTTACGGAATCAAAAAGAGATATCGAGTAGAATCGTAACCATAGAGTACGACCCTAATCGAAATGCAAACATGTTATGGTAAGCATCACATGTAGGTCATGTGAGCATCATGATAGGATAAGAATTTTTTGTTAACTCTACAAGTTTTGAGAAATAATCAGCATTGCATGTAAGATAATAAAAACAAAAGAAGTATATGTTTGTTACAAAGATGAATATCATTAAAAAGGCATGTAATGATTAATGAGTCATATGGAATGAAACAAGATAAAAATGTCATCAAAAAAGAAAGGAAAGGATAATAAGTCATATGAAAGAGAAAATGACTAAATAGACAAATCTTAATATATGAAATTTTCTCAAAATCAATAAGAATTATGAAGTGGATCACTTAGATAATAGCCAAAGAAAAGGAGCAACAGGACTAAGCTAATCTTAATAATATAATTTAGTTAAGACAAAATGACTAGTAAAAAGATTATATTAATAAGAAAGAATTACATAAATTTTTATTCCATGTAAATTTGGTAATTGTTTGATTAGCACATATAATAAAGTATATATTTTTCTTTAAACCAAGAAAAACTATGAAACAAAACACCTAAGTAAATCACTAAAGTAAAAGGATAATAGGATTATCATAAGAGTATAATTTATTTAAAAGAAAATGACCAACAATAAAAACTATATTAATAAGTAAGAAGGAATTACATGACTTTGTTTTTTCAATTACATTTAGTAATTATTTGATTGACAAATAAAAGAATGTGTAAAGTTTCTTTTAAACCAATAAATATTACAAAGTGAGAACCTGTTATAAGCTTATAATAAATATTTTTTTTATACAATTTAAACCCAAATTATACTTTCTCTTCATGATCATGATATTTATATTTATATGAAGTTTCTTATTCTTGTCCTACATCAACTAGTTACAAAACCACCAACAATATCAAGTATCTATTATGAGCTATAAAATAACATCTCAAGAAAGCCCATATTTTATGTAATTTATTATTTTATATTTTCCAAATCAAATACCCATAATATCATAACATAATATCAATTTTTTATTTTTAATTATTTTACCCAAATATCTTATCATTCATATTATCCCATGTATATATATAAAACATGTCAAATACTATCAAATATTATGCACATGATAATAGTAATAAAAACAATAGAATAATGTAAAATAATATTTTTATAAGCCATAATAATATCACAAAATTCAAAAGATAACAAAGGATAATGTATTATTAATATACTTACACCACACTTACCAAATTTATTAATTGATTTTGATAAGAATAACACTTTTCTAGCTTGGCTTTTTTCTTGATTTCTTATTAAATTAAATCATTTACTCTTTATTATGATATGTTCATTTGTTTCTTATTCTTAATATGCCCTCTTATTCTATTTTTTAGATTTGCAAAAATTTTGCACATTTCAAAAATCTCTTTTCTCAGATTTATCATACACCCAAATTGATGTATTATTTTCCAAGCACTATGTACAATATGTGAAGATTGATGCATCATATATCATATCTCTTTAAGCTCATGTACTGTCTATCTATTTGGCTTATGATATGCCAACCTTGACACAATATTTGTTGACCTTATTGTGATAAATGCAAATCGTGTGACAAATGCAAGAACAACATTCCTTCCTTTATTTTATCTAAAAGTTGATCTTTTTAATTCAATAAAAAGGTTAACTACTTATTCTAAGAATCAAATCAAAAGAAAATCTTCACAAACAACATATAATATAAAATAATTATTTGATAATGTTTTTGTTTTCTTTATCTATCTCCTCAACTACTACAACTTCCTTCTTTGTTTTAATTTTTAATTTCTTGTAACACTCTATAGCACTTTAACTTAATTTCCTAACAATAATATCTCTTTTATCCTCATAACAAAAAACTAAGCTTTTTGTTGACTCTTCTTATAGATGGTAATGTTCTTCCTCTCTCCTTTGCTTATTTTCTTTTGCTTATTCTCTCTTCTATTTTTATTTTTCTCTTATGTTTGATTACTAACTCATTTACTCCAACATCCCTATTTATTTGATAAATAAATTTTTAAGTAGTACCTAGAAAATTATAATTATCATAATACCCTTCTCGATTGCCAAAATAAATAATCAATCCTATTCATTTCAAAAATTTAAAACAGAATTATTACATTTTCAAAAATTTTAATCTAAGTTCTATTAGATTTCTCTTTATCAATTTTTTTTAAAACATGATTAATTTAAAATTTTGATATACTTTTACAAATTGGCACACTTTTTGATATACAACCAAAGTATTATTTTATTTTTTTAAATATTTCTAGTTATATTTATAATATCTTGACTTCAATATTTACAACATATTACACAAAGCAAAATTTAAAGATATTAAATTGTCCTAACATTATTAAGAAGAACATGCCAAACAAAACTAAATCCAATGAGTTATGATGGTGTGAAAAGCTTGCATTAGTGATGGCTAGCAAAAAATTAATTTCATGTTATTATTAAAATGGAATTTTTATTTGACAAAATATGTCATTTTCTTATTCACATGTAAATTATTCTCAAACTTTGATACTAAAGTACCAATCAACCCATGTAAAATATTTGATTATGTCCATAGGTGCTCAAAAGGTGAAGGCTCATGCATAATACATATAAGTAATTTATTTTTTTTATTCTTCAATAGTTAGTTTCATATAAAATGATTTAGATATCAATTTTATTTGTTCATGAAGGATACTGGTAAGTGATCTCTCAAATTTGTAATGTTCTTACTATAATATAGATATTTGATGCAAATGCTTTGCCCAAAAAGATTAAAGAGTCATTCAAAAATAAAACATATATATTTTTCCCATTATAAAATTGATAACATTATGTCTTATTATACATCTCAGAATCATGGTAAAACATTAAGGATGTTGTCATTATCAGATGACAAATAGTAACATAGTGACACACTGTGTTAGGAGATATGCAATAAACTATAATAAGAGATTTGTGCAAAGACAATGTATGTATATGTTAAATATCACACTAAATAACTAGGATCTTATATAGTTATGCTAAAGATGATGAAATTGTTAATCAAGATACAAATTAGATTAAATAGTTCTTATCTTATTTGGCAAGTTTAAAATCTCTAAGCTTTAGTGAAAACAATTGCTTTTAGAATCAGAACTAGAAGATTCAATTTCAATAAATTAACTTATTCATAGTTAGATTACAATTCCAGTTAAATCTTAAATTATAATAAAAAAATCTAATTATTTTCAAAATCAATAAAAAGAAATATTCATGATTTGGAGAATTAACAATTCAACTAGAATCAACCACACCAAAGTACAAATTTGATTTTTAGAAAAATATAACTAATTAAAAAGAAAGAAAACACCATCGAGCTCACGATAGGTTGGTGGAGTCATATAACTAAAAAAGTCACACCCTTAAACACAGTTAGAGGCAAAAACTATAAATATTATAAACCAAATATATCTTCAACACAATCATAAGCAAGCATTTAAACCCCTATAAAACAAACCATCACAATTCCTTAAAGCGAGTCAATAACATAACTCATATTCAAAATTTGTAACCAATTAGATGTTTGCTCCATGGGATCTCATGTCTGATCAAACAAACAACATAGCAACCATAGTAACAAATCTTAAAAACTATTATTCAATAGTATCAATCAAAAGCTTGGTCAAACATGTTTATAGAAGATATAAATTGTTACACTTTAACACCTTAGATATATCACAGAGATGGATCATCTAATATGTAAGTAATGCATCTAATCTAACTTGACACAAAAAATTTTACAAAAATTTGTGCTTAGAGTTTGTACACCACAACTTTACCCTCCAATAATCAACTTACATACATTAATACAAATAAAAATAATAAATTGAAATAAATGATGTGTAATAGCCACATAAATTTAGATAAATGAAGAAATTGGAGTTACACGACTTTCCTATTGGTATATGTAACAAGCAATTATATTATAAATTATTCTAAAGATGGATGTAAAGTTAAATCAAAATTTGACTTTATTCGAATTTAACCGAAGTTGTGTCATTGGTGAACCAATTTTAATCGAACGAGTCGAATTCGATCGAAATCATGAATAGTGAGATTTGTCCGACTCGCGGCGGGAGATCCGATACTAACCGGTCCACATCTGGCGGTGTCGTACGGTCGTCCGACACAATCTTGATACACGATCTCGATCGTCCAATTCTGTACAATCCATTAAAAGTCGTTTCGTAACAATCTGGCCGGGCCCGCCTTTCGTCGGTGACCCATCTCCTTTTGTGGCTCATTCCCGCGGTGCATAGTAGAAAATCTCGGCCGTTAATATTTTGATCAAATCCTTCTCTTCTTCTTCCTTCTCCCGATATATAAAAGGCAGACAAGGGCTCGCTCTAAGTCGCCACTGATTCGTCACTCTTCCGCCTTAGAGCGCGAAATAGTCGAAATGGCGGCCGGGGCGCAAAAGAGCTTCGACGTGAACAAGCTCAGTTACGAAATTTTCTCCATCTTGGAAAGCGAGTTCCTCTTCAGCTACGACGATCGCAAGCCCTTTGTCAATGGGAACCCACTGGGGACGCCTGTGAAATACGGAGCGGGTTTCCGTAAGCCATCGGACGGCGGTAAGATTCGCATCCTCTCTATCGACGCAGGCGCTGAGCTCGTTGCCGCCATCTCCCTCGCCCGCCTCGAGGTCTCTCTGATTGAGCAATGTAGGAATCCTGCCGCTCGGATAGCCGATTTCTTCGATGTGGCCGCCGGATCTGGAACCGGCGGCGTCCTCGTCGCAATGCTGTTCACCCGCGCGCCGGATGGCCGTCCTCTTTTCTCCGCAATTGATGCCCTCCGATTCATCAAAGAAAACCACCGGATGTTCCTTTCCGGCGTAAGGAAAGGTATATTCCGTCGATCTCAGGGGATATTCAGGCGGATGTTCGGAGAATCGACGCTCCGCGACGCTATCAAGCCGGTGTTGGTTCCGTGCTACGATTTGTCTAGCGGGACGCCGTTCGTGTTTTCAAGGGCCGATGCGGTGGAAGCGGACGTTTTCGATTTTTTAATCGGTGGAGTGTGCGCCGCGACGTGCGCGGAGAAGAAGGCCGTTGAGGTGGGATCTGTAGCCGAAGGGCGAGCAAAGATTCAAGCCATCGGCGGTGGCGTAGCCATGAGGAATCCTATGGCGATGGCCATCACGCATGTGATGAATAACAAGACGGAGTTCCCATTCGCCGCCGGCGTTGAGGACATGCTCGCCATCTCGTTTGGATGCAACGAAGCCTATGGGGCTCGGTCGCCGAAGTCGGCTTCGGAACTTGTAAAGATCGCGGGAGACGGAGCCGCCGACATGGTATGGATTCTATGCTCCGGAACCGAACCCTTCCGGGGGTATTTTAGTAATGTTACTTGAATATCCTCTTTTTCTCTTATTTTTTATAAATAAATTTAATGAAACGAAAATAGGTTGATCAAGCCGTGGCGATGGCCTTCAAACAAAAAAACAGAGAAAACAGTTACGTTCGCATTCAGGTAAATTAAAATTTGAGTTTATTATGTTAAAAATATCTGTTAAACAAAAAAATATTTAATAATATCTTAAAATAATTTCAATTAAAATATTTAATAATATATATATAAAAAATAAATTGCAACTATTTAATATTTCTATTTTATTATTTCATCCATAGAAGGGGATTCCTTTTGCCGTTACAGGGGCAGTCGCAAGGGAGCAAGAAGGGGTCGACGGCGGCGGCAGCGAAGATAGAGGAGGAAGAGGAGTTTCTGAGACAGCGGAGTGTTGATTCGGTAATGTTTCGAGGAAGGAAGACATCGGAGAAAACCAACAGCGAGAGGCTGCAAAAGTTCACTGCAGAGCTGATCGCAGAGGAGAGGTGGAGGAAGAGCAGCCCTTTACCGACGGTCCTCATTAAGCCGGCGGTCACCCCACGGACTTCATCGGCGACGAATTCCACTACCTTTACCACGTTGTCGGCTTCGTCCCTGTGCTGAGAACGGCAGCTTTTAATGTCGTTATCTTTTAAGCTTTTCTGTACTGCCTTTAACCGCTCCGCTCGCCAAATCGGCGAGAAATTATTGTGTTCAATTTTAATTACCTTTGGGATAAAATTTAAAAGAACTTAAAAATTTAAAATCTTTTCGCAATCTGATATATATATATATATATATATATATATCTTACATGGTGAATCAATATTTGATATCTTCAATGCAAACTCCGTACTCTTCGGGCACCTGCTGGGCCTACCTGAAGACGTTAAACACCGGTAACGCCTCTAGACTTTCAAGCTTCCTTACCCACTAGGGATCCTCCCATGGCTGGCTCCTTGAAGTTCAGAGATGTCCTTGCTATCGTCGTATCAACCTCTTTCAGGTTATGTAAAAATGTTCCTATTATTATTATTATTATTAATCTTTTTTCTATTTTTTTTTTAAATTTCAGGTGCAAAACGCAGTCTACCGAACCTCCCCTTGCTTGAGCCGAAACATCGAGAAAACGACGCCTTCCTCTGCGCCGTTAAGCCGTGCCATCATCTTCATATCTCATGCCACGGTAATTTGGGCGGGCACCTGCCGAAGAATGTCGAGGACACCATGTTCGGCAGCGTGCTCATCGACGAAAGCCTGCACGTCCTCTGTCGACACTGCCCTTTTTGTTAGAAAATGAACTTAATTGAAAAAAAGATGTCAAAGTTAGTTTTTCATGAATGTGTCATGAAATTATTGTGGTCAAAATTAGTTATTGTCATGTATTAGTTGTGATCAAATTTAGTTGTTGGTCTTGAAATTAGTTGTTGTCAATATTAATTATTAGTCATGTAATGGTCAAAATCGGTTATTAGTCATGGTCAAAGTTAGTTCAAGTCCACAAGTTTCTTAAAAGTCTATATAAATAATTGTAACATGTCATTTGAGTGTGAAGAATGAAGAAAAAAATGCTTCATATTTGAGTAAAAAAATTTAAGTTTTATTCTCTCTATTTTGCTCATCTTCTCTCTAACCCTAAAACTATATTGTTATTTAGAGGCATTTTCTTCCAACAAAGTGGTATCAGAGTCGGAGAAAGATCGTGTGAAGATGACAAGTAATGTACTTCCTATCCCTCGTCTTACTAACAATTATAATAATTGGAGTATACAGATGAAGGCATCATTTAGAAGTCAAAACATTTAGGAGATTTTTGATAAAGGGTATGAAGAGGTTTAAGATGAAGGCACTCTTACATAAAATCAAAAGGCAACATTAGTAGAGTTAAGAAAGAAAGAATACTTGACATGGTTCGAAGCATGCTAAAAACTAAGGAAATGTGAAAGGAATTTTGGGTGGAGACTGTCAATTGTGTAGTCTACTTGTTAAATAGATGTCCAACAAAGAATTTGGAAGGACTAACTCCACAAGAAGCATGGAATGGATTCAAGCCAAACGTATCACACCTTAAAATTTTTGGATGCATAGCTTATGCACATGTATACGATCAAAAGAGGATCAAGTTAGATGACAAGAGCATTCCATGCATTTTTATTGGCTATGATGCTAGATCTAAAGCTTACAAGCTTTATGAACTAAAAGAGAAGAAAGTTATCATATATCGTGATGTAGAGTTTCAAGAAGATTTTCAGGCACCCCACCTTACCAACTACAGTAAATTAAGGATGGTGCATAAGAAATAATCTCGAGTGAGGACAAACCATGCCTAGGTGGGGACCCGACGGTGAGACAATTCTAACCCTCTAACCAATCCCATATATTTATCTACATTTTAACCAAATCCAAACCATGGAGCTGAAATGAAAACATGTGTATATTAAACTGTATATATATACAATAAACCACAAAACTGAAGTACCAAAAAGTACCAAAATGAAACCAAATCCACTCCCACCAAAAATCTATCCCCTCTCACATGTCAGGAGTATAGTCCTCTCCTGTACCATTATAATCCCCAGCTCTCGGTGTAGTGGATACATGACCTGTGATGAAGCACTAATGAGACATATATATCTCAGCAGATAAATCCATTATATAACCAAGTAAAATAAATCTCCAGATATAAAAGACAAGCCGTGAAACATGATAAAACAAAATCCATCTCATAAGCGGTGAAAAATAAACCATATGAATACCTTCATATCAAATGTCATGCAGTATCAAAAGTAAACCAGATAAACATGTATACCAAATTTCCATTTCCATTATTTTATATGTTATATACGTACTGGGCCCGATTCCCTTTGAATCATCATCCTCTGGATCCAATCATCATATCAAATGACCTCCAGCCGGCATCCATCCAGTTCATAACACTAGGCAGATATCTGATCCGAAGACCGATACCCTGTGATCTCATCCGCTAGGCCTAGTGCCACCAGGCAGGTATAGTACTGATACCCTACGATCACATCCGCTAGGCCTGGTGTCATCAATATATACGGAGGTCATGGTACACATACACACTAGGCAGATATCTGATCCAAAGATCGATACCCTGCAATCTCATCCGCTAGGCCTAGTGGTGAGGATAATGTCTCCAGGAATCCAATTTTCATTTTTATTTTCCAACCATGTCACACATATGATAAATATGCCAAAACCATATCAATATGTCCAACCAATTATATTTTATCTCATATTATGCTTTTTGTTTCAATTTCCTTTTTGTCATCTTTTATGCTTTCAGTTCAATCAGAAAATAACACCATAAAACATATATCAAGCCATGAGATAAAAGTCTTGTAAAGAAAAACTGTAATGCAGCCCATAAGAAACCATGTATCGAAATATAAATAAATACTATTGTGCTATATCACAGGTTACGAATTTATCTACCTGGATCTATTATTGCAGGACCTCTATTCTCAATTTCTGGAGTCCCTACAAGGTCACATGTGCAAAATAATTAAAATAAATAAAAAGGTTTTAAGTCACAAAAACAGCTTTCTAAAAGCCCTGCCAAATACTTCCCGAAATCCCCAAAAAATCCCAATTTTTCTCCTTGTTTCTCGCCGCGCCTGGACCGCGCGTCCGCTGAACCGGCCTGCGGTTCAGCTCCGCGGTTCAGCCGACTGAACCGCCCCTCTCTCCCTCTCTCTCTCTCCTCCGCCTCAGCCCGAACCAGGTCTCTCTCTCCTCCGCCTCAGCCCGAACCGGGCGCCTTCCGGTTCGGTTAACCCGAACCGGTTCAAACAGGATCATCCCTGTTTCTCACCCGACGCTGCTTCCCACTCTCCTCGCCGCCGCTCGCGTCCGGCGGCTTCTAGCCGCTTCCACGGTCAATTTCTCGTTTCCCCGAATCCCTCTCCGGGAAATACCAAGCTCCTCTCGACTTCTTTCGCACTCCTCGAGGACCAGTTTGCCGGAAAAACATTCTGCATCTCGCGGCCGACAACTCCGGCCACTCCTTCGGCAACCCGATGCGTCTCCGGCCAAAATAAACATTCGGCCGGTCTCTCTTACTCTCCCCCCACTCAACAGAACCCCAATACAGCAAAATAAAACGAACCATCTTACCTTGCCGCAGTTCCTCCGGCGAACTTCCCAGCTTCCGTTAAATTTCCGGCAACTTTTCGCAATCGCTCAAAATTTTCCAAATAGCTTCTGTGCTTAAGAGGATTAACTCACCCGGGCTGATATCCTTGCCCGGGTGGACACGTATGTGTTAATTATGCCTTGCACCGACACGTTCGTGATTGTTTTGCAGAACACCCCCTGAACTTTTCCAAATTACAAATCTACCCTGGCATGGCCGACAATTCCATATTTACAAATTTACCTTCCGCCATCCGATTTTAAACTAAATCGAAAATCCTAAATTGCAGATATATCCCGGATCTGAAATCCTGAAATTACAAATATATCCAAAACTTTAAAAATTCATAATTAATTATCCAAAATTCCAAAAATTACAAACTTACCATCGTTGGACTCGTCTCAAAGAGCTCTTCCTATTGGAATGATCAAATTAAGCTTTTTTTTAAAAAAAAAGGCTGTTACAAAGATGGTATGTGGAATTAGAAAAGAAACTCAATAATACATGAAGAAGAGCAAATTGTTGATCAAAATCAAGAAGTTGCACCACCATTATCTCCTACATCATCATCATCAGATGAAGATGGTCCTACAACACAACGAACTACAAGCATTCATGATATATATGAGGTAACTAGCCCTTTCAATCTTATTTGTCTTTTTGCTAATGAAGAAATTATTACTTTTAATGATGCAATAAAAAATGACAAATGGAAGAAGGCTATGGATGAGGAGATAGTTTCTATTGAAAAGAATCCAGTATATCACATAAGGAGCAAGCATATTGATATTTTCTTTTCTTATATTCGTGAGCACATGAAGAACAAAGATGTGGAGTTAACTTATGTAAAGACACATGATCAAGTAGCTGATATTTTTACTAAAATACTTGGGGGTAGATCTTTTTAACAAATTCAGGAGTTTACTTGGAATGATAGATGGAAGACAATTAAGTTTAAGATGGGATGTTAGAAGATGAACTTAATTGAAAAAAAAATCAAAATTAGTTTGCATGAATGTGTCATGAAATTATCGTGGTCAAAATTAGTTATTGTCATGTATTAGTTGTGGTCAAATTTAGTTGTTGGTCATGAAATTAGTTGTTGTCAAAATTAGTTATCTGCCATGTAGTGGTCAAAATCGGTTATTAGTCATGATCAAAGTTAGTTCAAGTCCAGAAGTTTCTTAACAGTCTATAAAACATGTCATTTGAGTGTGAAGAATGAAGAAAAAAATACTTCATGTTTGAGTGAAAAAAATTTAAGTTTTATTCTCTCCATTTTGCTCATCTTCTCTCTACCCTTAAAACTCTAATGTTATTTAGAGGCATTTTCTTTCAACACTTTTTCTTGAAACTTAAGAGAATCGTCCTGGTATTATGATATATCATATTTCAAAATAACGTGTTTTTAAAATAAAGTTTAAAATGATTTGAAAATGATAAAAATTTCTTGTTCTAGAACTAATTAAAAAATTATAAAAAGTGAAAAAAGAAAAAAGAATTACATGATTTCTTTAAATAAAAGATACTATTTTTAAAATAAATGACACATTTTTTACATATATGTTATATGATATTAACCCAACATATAATACAACTTAATATATATTACATTTTTTTCACTATGTTAGTGATTATTAGTTCGGTCTATTTTTATGAACCAAAATTTTGGAGTATGATAAGATATGACATGAGACTTCAAGTAAGCAAAAAGGAGATTAGTACATATGACAAGATGTTTATTTTTTATTATATTATGTAATGAAGTTATTGCAACAATTTAAAAACGTGAATATGATATATATAAATCATTTTCCTAAAATGATAATGTGATAATTTATATGCCTTTATGTGATTTAAAATTTATTTTAAAAATGTGAATAGTTGACTTTCCTTGTATTGTAAAAACTAATTTATTTTTAAAACTAATAAAAAAGAATATGGTATTGCATCACCCAAAAATGTGGGTTAATTACCATGGGGTCATATTCAGATAATATACACAACTACATAACATATAACAATGTTAAAGTATTTCATCATATCATATGCACACAACCAATTGTATAGGATACCTATTTAATTATATTTAATTTGTGTTTCTCTACCTTCTTTTATTATTGTAATTTTATATAAAATTTATATTTATTTATATTTCTCATTCTCTATTATATTCTTTATTTTCTTAGAGTTTAGTGAACCTCCATATATTTAAATAGCTTCTCATTATTGAATTATCTGTTGGCGCCATTAGACCATCCAACCTTTCTTATTGCGTCTTTTAATGTGCATCTGATGCTTGATCTAGTCATCCTCTAATTCCCATCAATTTGTTAAACTATCCATTGAATATCAAGTACAACCCAAATTTTAGCACTCTATTAGCTATTCGATCATTTTTTATCAGAATATTTAACAATTGGATTATTAAAAAAATTGAGGTCTTTGTACATAATTGAGACTTTTATTTATTTACATTCATCTAAAACTTAAATTAACATTATAGAAACCTTCTACATATTATTCATTCACTCCTAATACTCTATTATATGTATTAGGTCTTTTTCTTTTAAAAAATTTTCAAATAAAATGGATCAAAACCAACAAAGAAAAATGCTAACCTCGATTAGAAAACTAGATTCCTTTGCATTTACCTTCCTCAAATAGAATCCTCCAATCCTTTCTCATAAGCAAATTTCTTCTTCTCAAAGTTATTAATGGTGCTCTGAAGTCACTAGAATTTTTTTTATCTTCTTTCTTCACTCAAATGTGTAGTAATGACCACTAATCCCTTAGTTAAAGGATTTATTGTATCTTTTATCAATTTTTTCCAGAATTTTTATTATTTCATAAACTTTGATCCTTGCTTAAATCATTAATTCAAATTTAATTTCAATGAGATCAACTTATTTTTTTTATAATATTGTATATTTTTCTCTTTTTTATTGTTTGTACACATCTTATGATCAATACGACCCATTTTATCAAATACCCCTACAATTATGAAAAACTTAAATTTAAATATGATGCAGTTATTTGTTATAATATATAAATATGTGCCTAAATTTTTAGGATGTTACAAGTTTACATCTTAGTAAATTTATTTATTTTCAAAATGATACAAGGGAAAGACAATGCTTTAATTGTGGTTAATGCTATTGCAAACCAATTTAACTTGTTTAGCATTTTGGAATTCCTTAATTTACTCATGTTATAAGAAATGTGAAGATTTGCATTACTTATGTGAAATTGAAATATATAATTTTATTATATTCTATTGAGATTAAAATAAAAAGGGCTATTTGGTTTATGATAAAAAAACATTTTTGATACATGACTTCTTTATTAAAAAGTTAACTTCAAAAAGTAAGTGGCGTCCTATTTTAAAAAGGTGATGTCGCATATTAATACATAAAAGATGCAATCTCTATCTAGATATTCAAAGTTTTAAGCTGTTAGGCATCTACATAATAATATATAGAGTCTAACAAGAGGTCATATATCATTACATTATCCTTAATATAAGGGTTGACTAGTCATATTTTGAGGATCCAATAGAGGTGACATTTTGTCAAATTTGTGTTAATATGATATTTTTGTTGGGTTTATTTCATTTTCATTTCAAGGTTTTTTTTATGTTTTTGTGTTAATAGTTTGTTATATGATAGAGAAGACTTTCAAAGTTTTGTCTTTCTACTCCCTTTGCTATTTAACTTAGTCAAACTTATGATAAGGTAGTACAAAATTTCCTTTGTTCATCAATAGTTCGATCAATCTTTTTATGATTCTTGGTTAATTTTCTAAGCATTTAAAATTAACTTATCATTTCTAAAAATGCATCATGAATTGATGGTTAGTTGTCTTGAAATGATAACTTTGAGGGATTTAGCATTTGATTTTCTATACTAAATCTTGCACAAGTTCAAGTTTTAGTTTTAAAGTATTTAATTTTTAGTTTTTTTGCATTTATTTTAATTTGCTTGGAGTTCATTAGATTAGAAATGTTAATAATTCTTAATTTATAATTTAGACAGACTTTATTAAAATAATATTTAAGATAAGATAGACTTCGATATACATAAACTTAATTATGGTTGAATATTACTCTTAAAAAATCAAATCAATTAAAAATTATGTGAAAATTCCAATTCTACTACTTAGTAAAATATTATGATCTTTTATATTATTATAATTTTTTGAATTTTTTTAAAACTAATAAAAAGAGAAGTTAAATTTCAATAGCGATAATTACATAGTGGGATGTTAAAACTAAAGATAATTAGTAAGGAAACATCATAATAATTAGAAAGTCTTCTTCCCAATGGCCCCTCATCATCAACCAATAATGTGAAAAAATCTAGTAATCATTTAAGCAATGGAGTCATTTGTCATGTTTTAAACTTTACATCTTGACATAAATGAGATCCAATCATGTTTATTGTTATAATAGTCACTTGAAAAATAAACTTCATATATATAAAATGTTCGAAAATTATTTTATATATTAACAATGCTTTTAGTTGAAATGAGATATATATATATATATATATATATATCAATAAATGATAGCTTAGCTTTGGAGCTCACTTTCAAAATTATGACTGTGTATTTGACTTTTTATTCTTTGTATTACGGGTCAACACCCCTCAGTTGGATCCCAACACCGAGAGGTGAACATGGATGTACGCGCTCCCATTAATCACGACCGCCATGACCGGCGGAAGGCGCGCTTGCCGCGTCGGCAGTGGGACCGACCTTGAAATCTTTTGGTAAAGTTACCCCTTTTGATGCGAAATTTGTAGCTCTCCGTGGATCGGTTTGTACGCCCATGCTGATTGCTCTTGTGGGGTTTGCACGTGCGAAGGTCTGATTTGTATTTGTCGCCCTCAGCCATGCCACTTGAAAGGGACTTCTGTTAAGGTTATTATTGGGATGTGTTTTGTGCCATTTTTTTTTATTTTTTTTTTGAGAATTGGAGTTTTTTTATGTGATAGTTTATGGATAAAATTAAAATTACTAATCACTATTTATTTTAGAAAAGTTATTAAAAATACTAGTAATTTAATATCAAGTCAAAAAAAGTTTTTTAATTAAAAGAATAAAAAACTATAAAGAAAAAAACAAAATTAATAGATAATAAAGAGAAGCTAAAAGGTCTTATTTATATAATTTTTAAGTAAATTTTATAATGGCCAACTGCAAGTAACGAGAATCATTTTATATTAATTATAGAGAATTTAAGACGATAAATTTTGTATTCCATAAAATCATAATAATAAATGAAATAATAGAATGAACATTTATCTGTGAAAGCTAACTTTATTACAAAGTCAACAAAACTATGATAATATTTAAACGCTAGACTTGGGTTGAGTCATGAACCTCTTGTTAGGACATGAAAAGCACTCCTAATTTAGAATGTTAAGAAAGAGTTATGACTATTAGTATTAAGCAAAATGATAAGTTAAAACACGAGATCATGATCAAGAGTAAAGAGATTTGGGTTTTTTAATATAATAAAAGCCTAAAAGATTTGGGCAAATTTTGACATATTTAAACCAAAACTAATAATTATTATGTTATATTGCTCTTATTCTATCTTATTACACATTATGATCTTCTTAAAACTTTTGTATAATTATAACTACATAATAGCCTTTATGTTAACTTAAAAAAAATTGAAATCATAGTTAAAGAATTAATCATTTATTTTCTTATAATAACAACTTGGGTCCTTTTACTAATTTTTTGATTGATTTACTATTTTAAGATGAAACAATGTTTAATAAAACCTTATATTAATTTATCAAAAAATTGCTTGATGAAATTAAAAACAACCAAATAATTAACAACTCATTGAGATAAAATAAAATAATATAGGATATTATTCATAGATAAATATTATCATTTATTATTTCTATGAATATTTTTATTACTAATTAACATTAATATAACAACTTTTAACACATGCAAGTTTTAAAATCCATCACCTAAACAAACGTTAATGTAAATTATTAATTAACCTCAAATCAAAGATTTCAATTAAACAAAGTTAGTTTCAACCAAACTCTTTTTAAACAAACAATAAAAGATAAGATTATTAGACAAGATGTTTTCTCCTTAACTTTTTCCAAGTACTTATTACAATGATTTCAATGTTTTTTATTAAGAAATAAGCTCAAGGCCTTTATTCTTTTCCTACATAAGGATTCAAAATAAATATAAAATGACTCCATTATTTAAAATCTATCTCATGTGGACCTTGTTTCAACCATATAAAATGAATTATGATTTGTAAATAACATTTAATCAATCCGTTTTCAATAAGCATACAAAATCATTTCAACACAATAAAAATTAAAAAAGAAAAAAAAATTGCATTTGACAATCTAATGTTAATCTAACATAATTCATGTCAATCGAATCAACCTTGTAAGAGATTGAAATTAAATTAGATATAATATTAGATGATATTAAAAACCCAAAATTTTAAAAACCACAAGATATATGAGTCATAAATCATAATTGACTCCTATTCTTATAACATGCTCTAATAGTTTTAAGGGAAGC
Organism: Vanilla planifolia; assembly: GCA_023846275.1. Lineage (NCBI taxonomy): Eukaryota > Viridiplantae > Streptophyta > Magnoliopsida > Asparagales > Orchidaceae > Vanilla > Vanilla planifolia. The sequence goes on along the minus strand of CM043872.1, from coordinate 6,804,574 downwards.
AATCCTACAATGAACTAAAGTTAAGCTTAAGAAAGTAGTAGGCTTAGAATGGACTCTACTTAATCATATATTATCTGGTTTGTATTTTTTTTATTTTGTGATTCACTTAATTATATTTTAGTCATAGCAAAATTTAAGTCAAACCTATTTATTATGTATGATTAAAGTCATTATAATTGTTAGTTATGTTCTTTAGAATATTAATACATTATCTAGAATAAAAAATCTAAGAGAAAAGAAAAAAATAGATCCTTTATATCCATTAAAGTTCGATCATGTTTTTTGTTAAATGAATAAAAAAACTCTTAAGAGAAGTAGTGCAGCTTAGATGAAATCAAATTAAATCCTAGTTTTTATAAATTATGCTTCTTTCTTTTAATTTCATTTCTCTTACAATGCTTAGAATATATTGTAGCAACAATTTTTTTTTCTACATGCATTAACATTACGATAATATGCTCAATTTCTTATATAAGTTATAAACCACATAAACTACTTTTTTAAGCATAGTTAATTTCAATCTTACTCTTATGTATATCAGACTTAAGTAAAATAATTCTATGTGACTCAAAGTTATATACAATAAATACTTAGTTGATTATAATATAATTATCCTAGTGTGATAAAATATTCAAATATGACCTTCAAGTTATTCTATATTTAAATTCTAATATCATATATTGAAAACTAAATTTTTTTAAGAAACCTACTTACAAAAGTAATAATCTCAATTTATCAATATTACTTTGAAAAATGTTAATAATTGTCAAGTACTTAAACAGTTTAATTAAATGTGTTTTGATGAAGTTATCTTTTGATTTTTGTTGAGAAAAAAAGTAAAAAAATGAGAATTTATAACATATGAAGGTAGTTATCATTTTTCTTAAAAAAATAATATAATTAAATGATAGTTTCGCAAAAATATATTACTAAGCAATGGCAATTAATTATTAATTATTCACTCATTAAACTGTTAAGGTTAAAAAATGATTCATTTTTTTTATTTTAAATACAATATAATCAAATTATTATGCAGCAGTAATCTTTAGTTTTAATGCATTTAAGTACTTTTTACTGAATTTAATCCTTTTATTGTTGATCATTATTATTTTGATTAATTTATTTTGGATTAAAAATATGTCACCTGCAAAATATTTGGGACTACATTGTGAGTACATCTCTCAACTAAATTATAGAGATCTGTGCATAGGTGAATTTATTAAGATTATATTAGATATAATTATTATTAAATATTAAATTAATTTAAAATAAATTTCAAAAAAAAATATTATTTTTAAGATAGTGAAAAATTAATCTAGCTAAAGGGATGCAGCATAAGTTTAAAAGAATGAGAGAAAAAAAATATTATTTTTAAGTTATACTTTTTATTTTTTAAAAATATTATCATATTTGTTAGCTTTTTTCTTTTTTGTATTATTTATTTTATATTTTTACCCTCTTATTTCTCTTGATTATTTTTTTAAAAATTTATAAAAATTATTTCACGCATGCTTAACTATAGAATTTTTATGGGTTTAATACATTCTTGCTTAAAGGTGTGAATGTATTAGATCTCATAAAAAATTTTATGACTAAATATAAGTATGTTTGTTTGATAGTAGTATTAAATAAGTGACTAATGAGCATGCTCTTTGAGAAGCATCAGTGACAGTTATTTTTTAAGAAAAATGATAAAACCAAAGTGATTAGGATAATGCTTCTCTAAGAAGATATGAGATGCTACAACATGGTATCAAAGTGATTCTACTTTAATATGATGCGATTTGAAGATAAAATAGGAGAAAATTGGTGAGCCCATGACACTTGAAATTATAGAGGATAAAGAATAATTACAATAAAAAAAGATATTAAGCTTTATAAGTCATAAACCTTGAAACACTCAAATTTCTTTTACTTGCAAGCTCTTAGATAAAGATAAAACTTGATTGAATGGAGATAATACCTCTTCAAGAAGGCTAAAATATTAAAGACTTGTATTAAAATACTAATAAAATTGGGTCTATGCTTATTGTTGCTAACATTACAACATTTATAATAATAAGAATGAGATCAAATGTCATTTCTATCATGGAACGCCCATCTAATTTTATTCAGTATAAAGTACCAACGATAATGAGATCATTGTCTTTCATTGTTTAAAACTAAAATGTTCATGACAATAGAGGTGAACTCATCATATCAGATAGCCACTAAATTAGGTCATAAAAAAAATCTAATCATTTTTTTATTTTATCTTTGTCATGATCTTATAGATCATCAACCTTACTCAATTGATCATTCTTTTTATTATATCATATTCTAATATTTATATGTGTGTGTGTACACATACATACACATGTGTAACTCATGCCAGCATGTTATCTCATAGATCAATAAATACTATTCAATATGCCCTCACTATTTTTTTATCACATAATATTTAATAGTAATATTTTTATGTATTTAATAACTTAATATACTTACATCATAGTTATCCCATCCAATCTCACTCCAACCTTTAAGTAGTCCAAAATATTACTCACAAGGATCCCAATGAAAGAAAAATTCAAATAAAAATATACATTTGATCAAATCACTACTAAAAATCAAATCAAATTTTTCTCAAATTTCTTCCTTTAAGGAACCCAATTCCTGATATAGCTCTTCAACCTTCACTAATTCTCTCTCCCTCTTTAAGTATTCTTCTCTTTTCTCTCTCCTTTGTCTATAATCTTTAAGCAACTTAAGTGTAGTCAATTAAGGCTCAAGTGATTAAATAATCATTTAATAATAAAAATGATTTAATAGATCAAATGACAACTTTTATCTTTTAAAAATTTTAAAAATTTTAGACAACTTAAAGAAATTACAAACTTTGTATTGATAAATTCTAAGTTATGATCTTTTCTCAAAGACATGCTCAAAGTGCCATTTTGGTTACTAACTTCTTAGCATCTACTAATAGTGTTGCCAAACCTCTCTCTATATCGAGTAATAGTAGCCTCTCTAATGTCCAATAATATTTTGACTATGAAGATACTCCCTTGAATAATCTAGAATCTTATCCACTAAAACTTATCCAAATGCAACTCATAATTATTACTCTTCCCTTAAACCCTTCCATCAAACAAGTTACAAACTAAGTTCAAAAGATCATCCTATATATTGATAAAAGTGGGTCATCTATTGAGAGATCAAGAGTCAATCAAAATTTTATGGAGTGTGGAACACTAAGCTACTACCAATCCTTTATGGATTATCCTCCTTAGTTACCTCTTACAAAGGCAAATCAATAAGTCTCTAAGCCCATAAGTCCCTTGCTTATTATTAAAATGGTTCCCTTTACCATTACATTTAGTAGAAAATGCCTTCACCAAGGGTTTATTCTCTCACCCCAAAACCTTGTTGACTAGTTTGGCCACCATAACCTCTTAAACAATACTACAAGCTATTGTTCCTTAAGCCTTACTAGACCTTGAGACAATAAATTGCTTACAAAAGTAATGAAGTGAATCTCTAACTTTCTAATTTATTTCTTTAAAGAAAACTTTAATCAACCTATCATGCCTCATATATATTCTCTTACTAACAACAAATATAAGCAATAATTATTCATTTGGTCATATTACATGTGTAAAAAGTGAAGACATAAATCATTCTTTAAGCTAGGAGTGATAACATTATTTCTAGTTTTTATTTTTTTATATTTCATATTATCGATATTTTCATCAGCTATGACTTTCACTTTTGCATAGAATTCAAAAAAATATTTTATGTAACACAAAACTATACAAATTTACATCACCTAAAGGAATTTGAAAAATACTTACTCATCCATATAACCATCTTAATTTATTGCTAATTGTGTGCCAATGGCATGTCCTATAATATAAAAAAATAAAATAATGAGTAGCAAATTTGATAAATAAATAAAAATAATAATTATGATTAAATATGAAAAAAGCAAATAAGTAATATTAAAATTTATAGTATAACGTCATTAACATAATATAATCAATACAACAAAATAGTATGACTCAGTTAAGATAATAGAGTAATTATTACATACAATTATTAATACATATAGTAATCATTTCTTATTTCTTACTTATGTTCCTTATTAGCTTGATAAGTAATATTCTAAGTCATTTTGATGATAACAACCCCTAATTAAGTAGATAACTAATTGATTATATACTTTGATTATACATAAGATAGGAGATTAAAGATAAAAGATAAACATTTTTTCAAGATCATGCCAACTAGTTGGAAATAGATATTGCAAGATAAGTTAAAGAGTGGATGATTAGGATTAAGAAAGACTCAAGTGCATAGGCTGTTTGAGTGAGTTTTTTCTTTATTTGTAATTTGAAGTAACTTACTACTCAATTGTATTACAAAACGTTTATGCATAATTTCTAAAAAAATATTTTAATATTATATTAATTTTCATTTATATAACTCAATATGTCTTATAAATTACATATCACATAATATGTATAATAAACCAACTTTCAACTTTATCGTAAGGTGTTCTAATTATATTTTTTTGCATTTGAGATAATAACTATAGGGATTTGACCAATAAACTTAAATTTTAATTTTTGATAGAATAGATTAAAATAATAATCTTAGAATATTATCTTGTAAAATATGTCATTTAACAAGTATTCTAAAATTGAAAAATAAGCATACCATGGGTTAGAGCCATTTGAAATGTGTTAATACCCCTTCTAATTATATTTCTAATAAGGTAAATAATGTATCAAGATTTCTTTTGGGTTTAAGGAATGCCCATGCCTTGTGACTTGTATTCTATTTTAATTTATAATTTTATATATGAACCTTCATAAGATTTTATTAACATGGGCTTTAGCCATAACTTTTCAAAAAAAAACTACAAAAAAATACATCATTTAGAAGAATTGAAAAATAATGAGCAACAAGCATAATAGATAAACCTCTTTAAGTTATCCAATTGAAAATGATCAATGACCTAACTTAGTTAATACATTTATTTGAAACTATAAGCATACCTGTTTTTTAGCGAAAGATTGATATTGTGTTTATGTTTGTCTAATTTTTACTAGGGGATAGATGTTAGCTTGTTTTATAAGTCAAAACACCTTAAAATTGATTGTGTACATTTTTAATTATTGTTGATTTTTCAATTACACGACTTTTATAAAACTTAATATGTTTTAAAATAAAATTAAAATGTATAGAAAATCACTTTTATATATTTGTTAAATCTTATTAAAAAGGATTTTAAATATTTTATTAAAATATTTTGTAATAAATCAAAATTTAATTTCTAGCAATTCATCTCCTTCTTGTTAAACCTCACTTCAATCTCAATATATTTCAATACATCTATCATGTATATAGCAAGAGTGATGCATGAATATCATAATCTTTTTTTTTTTTTTTTTGAAGAGAAAAATATCATAATCTTATTATCTCTTAATAAATCTATCTTTTGCATAGCATGAGTGATATTTGAATATCATAATCTTATTGTCTCTTAATACATTTATTTTATATATGATATAAGTGATATTTGAATATCATAACCTCATCATCTTCTTACATTAATATTTTATATAGTAAGCTATTGATATAAGAAAAAGAGATCTTTGATGTCAACATAAGACCTATCATATGATCATCATGTCTTATATTATATGTTAGGGTTATATTCCTTTCTTTATTTTCTCACATTAGATATAGCAATGGGATGTAACAAGACTTATTTAGTTTTTTTTACATATATTTATTTTCTCATGTATTATATAACTTATATATATATATATATTTATGTGCATATGTGTGTGCATGTATTTGTATGTAGTTATGTATTCTTCATCATATTTTATAGAATTTATATGTCAATTATATATAACATTCATTTCAATCTCATTTGTCTTAAGCTTTACAATATATAAATCATGATGTATGTTTATGTACATATTAATCTATTCTTCTAACTAATCATTCTTTTTTATATATTTTTTGATATAAGATTTATTTATCTAAACCCTCATGAATAGATTATATTTTAATTTTTTTCTTTTCTTTTAGTCTCCCATAAAAAATCAAGTGAACTTTAATAAATTACAAGTTATTGCATATTTTTTTTTATTCTTGTTGTATTTCACAATGTTTTTCTTTTGCTACATTACTCTGATTTATAAAGGCCATAGCCAATTCAAACAATCCTCTAAGGAGGATCGAACAAGAAATCAGTCAGTAACAGCATGAGAAGCTGTTTAGGAAGAGGCATACCCCAATCCCACGTAACGTCATTCATGCATTCAATGCGAGCTACCCAATCTGCAGGGTCGTTGCCCTCACGTTTCACATGCGAAATACGCAGCACGCTAAGGCTCCCTACATATGCAATCACCTCCACAAAGGGTCCTCCTGCAGGAGGGTGCACGATCATGTTCTGCACCTCCTACAACGCCAGAGTGCAGTCCGTTTGGATCTCAACAGTAAAGGAGTCCGAAAACCTTTGCCTGACCACGATGAGGGACTCTAAGATTGCCTGAGCCTCCATAGCCTCGTTTGAATGTCAAAAGTACCTTATGCCCACCAAGAGAAGGGGCCTGCCTAAGTAGTCTCTAACCACAATACCCGCACTAGCAACGTCGTCACCCACCGCAACATCGCAATTGATCTTTATCCATCCAGCTGGAAGGGGAACCCAATGAGGGGTTACATTCAACTGCAAAGAGTTGTGAAGGTTCCCGTTGGGCTTGGATGCATGCCCATTGTATTGCTTCATCGTCGTGGCAATAACAATCTGAACATTACAAATTAAGGTGGTGCAATTGATCACTGGCTCTTTGTGCTTCTTCACGTTTCTATTCTCCCAAATACAGTGAAACACCGTAGCAATCGTCGTGGCGTGTGTCTTATCGTCACAACACCTCAATCTAGATGCCGCCACATATTTAAGAAAAAATTGCAAAAAGTCCCCTCCATCTCGCATTGGAAGGCCAGCACCAAGCGCCTCAACGGCCGCAAGTGTATGTTGCGAACACCAAATCTCCTGCGCGCGTGAACACTCCCAGAAAATGTGGTTAAGAGACTCGGCTATGGTGCACCCCCAGGTGCAGTTGTTACATTCAGCCAAGCCCCTCCATGCAAGCTACACCGCTGTGGGCAGAGATTCCTTCACCATGCACCAGATAAAGACCTTCACCCTGGGTGCCACCCTCAGTCTCCAAATCCACATGAATTGGTTTGTGTCAAGTTTTGAGCTAACCACCTTGTCCCTGTGAGCACTATCCATCAGATGCATGTAGAGCTTCTCATTGTTGACCTTCATGAACTCAGTATATGATTGTAGCAGTGTATCCATGTTATTCCTTTCATTCCATGGCACATGCGTACCCTGTCATACAAATTATCATCAGCCCAAGCGTGGATTTTGAGAACATCAAACGTTGGCCACACAACATCCATATTTATATAGGTTGGCCACCACCTGATGGGGATGAAGCCAAGCCAATTATCCTCAGCAAACAGGGAAGAGGTGCCGTCCCCCAGTTGCCAAACAAAGCAAGAGATTGCATCCAGCATTGCATTTGAAATAATTCTGCATGCGTGAGATGTGCCTGATGCACTCTGTGAAGGTTGCACACATCATGGTATTTGCTGCGCATGATGTTAACCCACAAGCTATCTTCACGCCACAAAATCCTTCTGCAATGTTTCATTTGCAGGACATGTTGCCACACGTGGTAGTCGTGAATACCCGGACCGCCCATCTCTTTAGCCAATGTGATAGTAGCCAAGTCAACGTAGTGCATTGAGTTTGTGTTAGATGCACTACGCCATAGAAATCTCCTTATCATTCTTTCAGTTGCATCAATAGCACCCTTTGGCACTATGAAGTGAGTGTGGACATGGTTGGGGATAGTCGCAAGCACCAAATTAATCATAACAACCCTACCCGCCAATGACAGAGGCCTGATCCACCACTTGGCAATCTGATATTCCATCTTTTGAATGATGAAGTTAAAATCTTCCTTAGTAAGCATTTTCACCGTAATGGGGACCCCAAGATAACTTAAATTCTCACCCCGAGACATTGAGACTTTCTTTGCGACATTCTTCTTTCTTCGGCCCCTCATTGCCCTGCTGAAGTAAATCTTTGACTTGGCCAGGTTAACATTGAGCCCCGTGTATTTGCCAATTTTCTGTAAAATAGAGTGCACTGCACGTGCGGCGCCACTAGATGCAGGAGCGTACAACAGTATGTCATCGGCGAACAAAAGGTGTGAGACAATGGGCGCACGTTGCACGCAGCGAAATCCAAGCAGTGTGTGCTCCTCATACTCCCGCATGAGCATCGACAAGTATTCTGCCACGATAGTAAAAAGATATGGAGATAAAGGGCACCCTTGATGCAAGCCCCTCTATGCCATAATCCAGGGAACCTTGACTCCATTAAGAAGAATGCCAAATCTAGTTGAGCAGATGCACGCATTCACCCAGTCGCACCAAACCGTAGAGAAGCCCAGATATCTCATGTCAATGACAAAGCACCACTTGACACTGTCATAAGCATGTTCCATATCAATTTTCACTGCCATCGTGCCAGATTTAGAGGTCGATGAATTCATTTTAGACGTCATCTCTTGTGCTATGAATATTTGTCGGTGATAGAATGGCCAGGCACAAAGGCCCCTTTCTCTTTAGAAATAATATTAGGTAGGACCTACTTCAATCTTTCCACAAGAATCTTGGCCACCACCTTATAAATGGTGTTGCATAAACTGATAGGTCGGAACTAGTCGGGTTTGTTGGCACCCTGCCGCTTAGGAATCAGAACAATCATGGTGTCCTTCCATGATGTAGGCATTCGCTTCAACTCAAAAAGCGTCAAAACCGTGCGCACAATATCACTCTGAACAATTTCATGTAACCATTAAAGAACTCGATGGTAATACCATCCAACCCCGATGCCTTATTCTTCTTAAGAACCCTAATCTTGCATATGACTTCCTCCTCAGTCACCATGCACGCGAGCAGGCGCTCCTGGTCGCTAGATATACAAGCACGCGACAGGAAATGCCACAAGGGGAAATCCACAGTGTCGTTGCACCACTCAGCCTCAAAGAACTGGGTGATGATCTCGCTAACCCCCTCAGCCGAAGAGGAATTAGCACCCGAGTCATCCTTCATGTACAAAATTTGGTTGCTGCGCCATCTTGATGTTTCTGCAGCACAAAAAAGCCATGTGTTATTATCACTAAGCTAAGCCCATTGCACCTTAGCCCTTTGCCACCACCATCTTTCCTCCAAGGCACACTTGTTATGAAACTTAGCGATAAGCTGGCCAAGTAGGGAAATCTCCTCAGCATCCAAGCCGCTCTCAGACTCTTTCATTTGAAGGATGTTGATTCTATCTTCCGGCACCTCATTCATGTTGATGAAGCACCTCACCTCGACCTTGCTCCTATTACGAAGTGCAATCAGAGAGTGGCAAAATTTTGTCGTAAGTCCCTCCATTGCATTGCCCCAAGCACGCCTCCTCCATGCACTGTGTACCACCCTTTCTGAGTGAGGGAGCTCAAGCCATGTGCTCTCAAATTGTATTCTGTTGTTCTTAGGCAATCTTTGCATTCCCCCCATATTAATAATCAACGGGCAGTGGTCCGACCCGATTCTACATTACTAACATTACATTCCTATCAATATATTTTTGTAGTATTCAGACACCATTCTATAAACCATTCATTTGTTCTCAAGGACCTCTTAGGAGTATTATATGTTATTTTATATTATAATGTATGTTATTCTTAAGAAATCCTTTTTTGTTAAATGTACTATATTTTTTATTTTGCCGCACCTTGCCATTTGACTTAATATTTTATCCATTTTCACTTATGTATAATATGTCACAGCAAATGTTAACATCAATATATATATATATATATATATATATATATATATATATATATATATATATATATATATATATATATATATATAATGATATCATTTGTATGCACATATTAGAGTATTTTTTTAATTAATCATTTTTTCTGTTTGTATTTTTAATATAAAATTTTTTTGTCTAAATCCTTGTGGATGGGATGCATTTTAATTTTGCTTTTTCTTTTATTCTCTTCATAAAAAATAAGTGAATTTTTAATAAATAATAAATTATTTCATAAATTCTTTTATTCTTATTGTATTTTATGATGTTTTTCTTTATTTTTTTTCTTTTGTTATGTTACCAATGTATTGTATATTCCCATACATGTATTATATTTGAAGTATTTAAAATCATTTCTTATAAACTGTTCATTTGTTTTCATAGACGAACATTATGTGTATCGTGTATTATTTATACTATATTGTATGTTATTCTTATAACATCTCTCTTATATTAAATGTAATGATTTTTTTGTTCTATCGTATCTTGTCATCGAGGTAAATTTTTTATCCATTTCAACTTATACATTGTATGTTGTATCAAATGTTCCCATGAAATATACTCGATACCTTTTCTTTAACACTTTTCTCTTGAGTTAAATATAATATATAATAGATATTAAGATATCTTATATTTCTTTTAGGAGAACCAATTTCTGCACTTTATGAACTTAATATATTGTGCAATAACTAACAATATACCATAGTTTAGTTTCAAAAGCACAATCTATACTCCATAGCTTAGCTAAATCTTACAAAAATCTCATTCGATACTCATGTAAATGAAACTAGAGAAGAAAAAAAACATGCTAAATAACTTGTCTCAACATAATGACCTTACTTTATCCACTTTTTTCATTTCTACAACAATTGTTTCCTTCTTATAACTCTTTTAGCAATGCTATTCTCCTCACTTACACTTTTAGTTACTATTACTTTGTACCATCTTTCTTTCTCAAAACTTCTAACTCATTTTATGTAGTTATAAGCAAATAAGGGGAGATAAAAATGAAAAGTTTAATTATTAATATATATATATATATATATATATATATATATATATATATATATATATATATATATATATATATATATATATATATATTTGTAATAATTTTATTTAGCTTAAAAAATTATAAACCAAGAACTTGTAACTTTCTTTTAATAGGCTACTCCTAATGACACGTTGAACTTAGCATTCGAAATAACATTAAAACGTTTCTTTTTTTAGTCATATCCAAAGTAATATTATTTTATTTTAATCTTAAAACGTAAATCTTGTTAGATAACCAAGAATAACTATATTCTTAATTTTATAATTATAACATTATAAAATAACAATCTAAAATACATCACATAAATGTCATACAATCTCTCTACAACATCTAACACTTATATTAGAGATGAATAAATGTAACATTATATACATTGAACTTAATATAAACTCATTATTCATAATTGTAAATTGATTTACAAAAAAAAATAATGATTTTCCTAGTTGAAAGTCTCACTCTAACAATCTCTATCTCCCAAGAGAAGTCAATTACAATAAACCACTTACCTATTAAAAAGATCCCCAACTACTTGTCTTTCTTCAACAATCAATAATGTAACATGATAGTGATCGTTGCCGACCTCCTCTATATTATCCAATTGAAAATGATCAAAGACTAATTTAGTTAACATATTGATTTGAAACTATAAGTAATCCGAAGGATAGTCAAAATCTCCCACACACAACAATAAATATTTAATGCAATAGAAGAATATCATTAAAAGAAGTCAGATGATAAATAGACAAGCACATAAAATAAACACAATACTCAATAAAGAGTATTGTACCCAATCCTTCTTTGAATATCGAGAGCAAGTAGCTCCAAATAAGGAATAAAACGATATAAAAATATCAAATTCTACTTTTTCTAACCATAAATCTCTTAGATCTAACCTTACCTAATACCCATACAAATGAGAAGTCATAAAATATAATTCATTAAAAAAATTTCAATTTTCTAAAAACATCATCACATATAACTATATAATTTATTACATATCAATCTCAACTATCAAATGTCAATGATATATTAACAAAAGTCAAAGACATATTACCTATTCAATAATAAGATCAGATAAAACATGAGATTTGACTTTTTGTTAAAATTTGCCTTGATTTCAACAAAGAAAATTATTTTTAAAGTATTTATTATTATTAAAAAAAGTAATTATTAAATACTTAAAGAAATGATTATTTTTTATTATTAATTTCTATCAAGTAAGACAAATATATTATCGTGTTCAATAACAGGTAACGACAAGTAATTTTTAATAAACAAGTGACATGAATGACTTTTGCTCACTTCGCAATTGCCGAAGGAACAGGACAAAACTTGCTCCAAAAAAATAATAAATAATAACGGAAAATTAAAAATTGAATAGTATTTATTATTTTTGATTCGTTGTTGCGTGCGCCCGCCGCCGTGACGCAGAGGAGCGGCTTTCTCGTATAAAATGGCTGTTTGGAGGAGTGGACTGGGAAAGGGGATTTGAGTTTAGAGAAGGTAGGAGGCGGAGCAGCTCGCGGCCTCGATGCAGAACTCTTCGCATCAGCAGTTCATCACGAGCAATGGTAATGGGCCGATCGCCAGCCGTTCTGCTTCTCCCCTCGTCGAGGAAATCGAAGCTGATCAAATCGTTGTTCCGGAGGTACGTTCTTCGTTTTGCCTTAAAACCTTCGTGCAAAGAGGGCTTGTTTGATGCGAAAGTTGGGTTTAGCTCTTATGCTCGATGAATTCTTTCTTGCTTCGAAGTTGATGCTGCGTGCGACGTTGATGCTTGAGTTGACCTCTAGAGTATGTGTCCCCTGTGTTTTCCGATCTAAATTAAGAAGGGTGGTGTTGGTATTAGGGGAGGAAGTCAGAGTAGAAGCAACGCATTTCCATGTCGGGTTGAAATTGTGAAAAGGCTGCAGTTTTCGGCACCGTTGCAGTTCAGAAGAGAGCATGGATCCAAACATAACATGCAAAAGAAGCCTGCATCACGATGCTAGGCTTTCCACTAAAAAGTATTAATCCGCTTCTTAAAGCGAGAAGGAAAAATATAAGGACTGCGAGGAACTACATAATTTTGCATGATATAGACTAACAGTTTTGGATTTATAAAAGCTTTCTGATTAGTGATTGAAGAAGCAAGATTTAAATTTTTTCACAGATTAAATAGCATTGACCTCATTATTGGTTTCACCATGCCTTTGAACGAGAGAATTGGCGCTTCGCTGATTATACAAAGTTTTTTTTTTGGCAGGAAAAAAGTTGGAAAAACCTGTTTGCATTTATGGGTCCTGGATTTCTTGTTTCTATTGCGTATATTGATCCTGGAAATTGTAAGAAATGCTGCTTATTTATTTTTCTTCACTTGCAAGTCATTTAATTTGATCTTAACATTCTTCAATATATAGTTGAGACGGATTTGCAATCAGGAGCACAATACAAGTATGAAGTAAGTCTTTCTTTCTTTTTCTCTGTCTCTCTCTCTCTCTCTTTTTCTCTGTGCTTGTGTGCATGCCTTTGTCTTTGTTCTCCTTTGACAATATTGATCTCAATTATTGGCATCTACATCTTATACTTTAAAAGCCATGATTGCTATTCCACATGTAACTATTAAGTTTTGTGAAATCTAGGATCAACGAGAGTGTATGTTCGTTAGTTGACAGTCTAGAAGAAGAGTTACTACATGATGTGATACAAAATAAGAGACCATGGAGGAGTTAATAGTTCAAAAAAAACATCAAGTCAATCATGTGCCATGAACTAAAGCTCAATCAAATACTCAAAAATTGTTAAAAAGAAAGATCAGAATACTTTAAAGACCTAATGGATCAAAGTAGATCATAACAGATAATTTATGAGAGTTGCTAAGGAACCAAAAGTTCTTGCTCCAATGCATCAACGCAACATCTCTATGTAGCTATCATTTTTTTGAGGAATTTAATTCTCATTAATTTGAATTTGAATGAGACTTTTGTGAATTATACCTTTAATTTTGTTGTTTTGTGTATGCAATTAAACTTTTATAGCTTTTATTTAAAGTTGATGGAGAATAAAATTTTAGATTGCTATTTAGATATTTGATTTTTTCATTGTATTTTTGTGTGCATGCATACATTGGATTTTTAATGGAAGACGTAGATATCTTTCTTCTCCCTTTTTCTTTTCTTCCATCATACTTTGTTAGATTTTTAATATTAGAGTTAGATTCATATTCAATTGTTGGATTTTCAATCTTGTCCATCTTTCAATTTTTTTGCATTGGAGCTTGGTTCAGATCCAACTCAGGGATCCACTTCTATAACTTTTTAGCCAGTTTTGTATTATCAAATTTAGATCGAGATCCAATTATGGGATTTTTGTTGTTATCCATCCTCTACCAATTTTTGGTATTAGAGCAAGATTTAGATCTAATTTTAGAATTATCATCATACCTCTCTTCCATCGTTTTTGGTATCATAGGTTGATATAGATCTAGCTTATGAGTTATATTCTTGCACCTCCTCCATTGCAATGAGTGATTTCTTGATGCAACATCAAATAAGGAGTTTGAATTTATTTTGGTCCATAGAAACCAAGTATAGGCCTAGCATGAATTCTCAGATGAAATTTACTCAAGTCAAAGTTTGTTTCAACAAGATTCTATGGACTTTGACTTGAGTAGATTTCATACTAGTAGCTTTACATGGTTATAGTAACTTTACATGGTTGTTGTGTGGTTTATCATGGTTTTGCATGGTTTCTCCATTTGGTGCCCCATGGAGCAAAGTTTTCAAAAATAAGGCAAGAGGAATCAATTTTGGTTCTAGAATGTTTTGAGGCTTCACATGAATTAATCCATCTTTTTATATGTTGATTCAGCTAGCTCCTCATCATTGAAGCCTTGGAATCTCTTTTAATTTTCTCTTTATACCATTTACCTAAAATTGTGTCATAATTTGCTGTCTTTTGATTTTTTTTGTGATTGTTCTTTTATTTCTTTGTCCTTTACTTTATAAAAGTTTTCATATCTATGAGTTGATTAGATTTATTATTATAAAGAACATTTTTTTTGTTTTATGATATTGTATTAACTCTTGTATCAAAAGAGGAATTTTGGATGGTGGCTTTTGAAGAAAACTACTGCATAATGCATGGGTTGATCTTGGAGAGGGTAGCCGGTCGAACTCTTGGAGTGCTTGGTTGCCTCCTTTTTCTATATCTTATTTTTGTCTTCTATTTTCTTTTTCATCTAAGGCAATCCTAAACCTTAAATCCTTCCTACTTTCTCTCAGCCCCCTTAACTTCTCATGAGCCTTAGAACCCCTAACCACTCAATTACTCTTCTTCTTCCTCACAAAAATCCCTAGCCTCCCTCTTCCTTCTCCATCAATTTCCAAACAACCACACCCTTCCCTTCCCCTCATTTGTTGGGCCTTCTCCAATGTGATGATTGGCCTTACCTCTTCCCTCTCATTCATGTCTCATCTTTCTAGATAGCCAAGTCCTATTATCTTGTAAATTGAGGCACTATTTCACCTTTCAAAAGGGTCCAAGAGAGCATTAAATTTTTTTCTCTCTTTTGGTTGTGAGCATTAAATTTTTTTCTCTCTTTTGGTTGTGAGCATTCATCCTTTTCCTCACTTTTAGATCTTTTGGTGTTAGAGCTCCATTCTCTTTCTATTTATAGGCTTCATTCTCTCTCTAATCGTTCTAGTCATTTCAAGATCACAAATATTGGATCTTGTTGGAAGAGTTTGGAGGACATCTTGAAGGTTGGAGACTCTTGAACAAGCAACTCAAAGATTTCGTCAAACAAGGCTTGTTGCTTAGTATTTTGCTAATTATTATGCTACATTTAAGGTAATATATTGGCATTCTCTTGTTGTAGTTCATTTATTTAGTTAAGAGTTTTTCTTTGTAAAGGACAAAAGTAGCATGCCTAGTAATAACTTTATGATCATTTGATTTGTGCCCAACTAGATCAAACTCCATCTTTGAGCTATTATAATCAAGTTAGGAAGAACAAACATGTTTTTGTGAAGCAATCCACCTTTGGTTGGAACAAATGGTGGGGGTGTGTTGAAAGAAGAAAGCTTAGAGGTTGTCAAATGATTGAGAAGGAGATACAGGGGTATCTTTTGCTTTTTTATCATGTGGGATTGAAAGCTTTTCCATTAGAAAATAGAGCGTTATCTCCTTTGATTCCTGTTTCAGCTTGCCTATTCATTCCCATAGAAGATGTCTAAATATGTTCATATAGAATTTTTATTTAGAGGGATTAACAAAAGTTTACTTTGCCGAGAATCTTAGAAGTGTCATTATAGAGTGAGGCAAGAGAGTGGGGATCCTCAGGATCAAGGATGGCTAAGGAAAAAACAAAGTGGACAGTGAAAGGAAAGCTCCTCTTAGGTGATCTATCTCCTCAATTGGACTTTTAAGGGTGTGTTTACAGCTCTTGAAGTGGATGATGTGACTCTATTTTCCTCATAATACAAGAGAGTTATAGTCGTTACTTTGAGCATGGTTTAATTGCATGGCTTGCATACATACAGATGGGGTTATTGTCATTTCATTTATTATGGTTTGTATATGAAAGAGATTTATTGTCATTACTTATGAACTCTGAAAGTCACTTCAATGATGGTTCATTTACCCAAGGTGAAGTGTGCATAATAGGGTAAGCTTAAAGCGGTCGATGAAGTTAGTGCAAGAGCCTAAAGAAGAATCATCGTACAACGATCCTGGAATAACTTTGATTGAAGTATTTTGATTACAATGGTTGGGACTTGGAGGTTTGTCCTCGAAAGCCTAGGTCTTGAGGTTTGTTCTCAAGAGCCTAGCCTTAAGTACCTTGTCAATTGCTTGCAGGATTGATGATTGAGATTAAATTTGTGAATTCTTGCATGTTTAGCTTCTTCACAAAAGATTCATGGCCACTCTCTTCCATTTCCCACAATTTCCAAACCACCACACCCTTCACTTCCTCTCAGTTTCAGACTTTTGCAACTCAATAGCTATCCTCACTCCCACGACTATCCCAAACCATTACAGTCAAGTATTAGAGCAGTGCCAGCTCTGTTATAGTGAGGATTCAGGAAGAATTGGGTGGAAACTTGTGGGTTTGTGATATCATGAGAGTGAAGGTAGTGTTTGTTGGGTGATTGTCTAGAAAAGGATTCACCTAATAAGGAGAGACTTTTGATATACCTTAAGATGATTAGTACAGCAATGGATGGTCCCACTTTGGAGAAGGAGGAAATGTTTTTGATTTATGTGCTGGATCATGACTTTTTTAGTAGCAGTGTCTCAATTTAAAGATAAAATTATTAGTCTAGTTTTGATCAAATTAGACTATATGGATACGATATTTCATGTCCTGACAACTTTAGTCATTTGGTTGTGTAAAGGAGTTATTGATGCTTACGTTTGTACAAATTTTTTGTGCACTTGTTTGCTATCTCAACAATATAGCGGTCACTGGAGAGTGAGCAAGTTTGCAGATATGCTTTCTTGGGATCTAAAATTTCCTGTTGTGGGAAGATAACTGTTAGCTAGGGTAGACTTTTTCTTAGGAATTACACCATGGCAGGGTGCTAAAAATATATTGGTTTCCCATGTTACTGGAATCGGTAATATTCGTCTCCATGTTTTTTTTTCTGGTCTTTACAAGTTCCATCCCTTCTTCATGAAGCATATGCATATGTATTTGATTGTGCGTTTGATTTCTTGTGTTTGATTTTTGTTTTTCTTTGGTTTTTCAGCTGCTCTGGATCATCCTTGTCGCTTCAATTGCTGCACTCATTATCCAGTCTCTTGCAGCAAAGTTGGGAGTAGTAACAGGTTTTGGCTTTTGGGGGACATTGATACAGTGCCATAAATGAATATTTAATTCACAATTAAGATATGTGCTTAATTGCACTATCTATTCTTGACAGGGAAGCATTTGGCTGAGCATTGTAGAGCTGAATACTCAAAAGCCCCAAACTTTGTTTTGTGGCTGCTTGCAGAACTTGCTGTTGTTGCATGTGATATCCCTGAAGGTATTATTAGCTGCTGACTTAGTTAAACGTGTAAACTTGTTGGCACCTAATAATGGAATTAGAAAGTTTAACCGCATGCATCACTTGATGCTTGGTATCTTAGCTACATGTCCTCTTGTCTTTGATGAACAGAATTTGCACTCTATGAACAATATATTTGATCTTAAAGGTTGATAATAGTTAGACGGAACTGAAGTGACAAGTTTTATGTGAATATTGTTTTATGTTAATACCTTTAGTTAAGGGATTTCTTTGGTCTGTATGATTCACTGACGTGGAGTATCCACTAAAGAATCAATTTTCATCAGGGAAGATTTATATATTGGCATAAACTGCAAGCATAACAAGAAGAACCTTCCTTTTTTAGTGACATGTCATCCATAGAACTTCCATCTTTCTGCTTTGGGTAAGCAGAAGCTAAGCTGATGGTGTAGATAATATCATAAATACCACAGCCAGCCACCTCTAGATGCTAATTTTACTAGGGAAATATACCGTGGAAGAGCTGACCTTAGATATTCTGTTTTTGGTAGGTTTTGTATGCTTAATCCTTTTTTGAGTACCTTTCCTTTTGTCATGCTGTGTTTGGCTGATGCACAAACTTAATTCTTTTGCTTTAAGCTCCATGTGTATTTTTGTTCGCTGGTTAATTTTTTACTATTTTCTCCTTACAAGCTTATGTACATGTACTTAGTTTTGGCATAATTTATGTGCATCATGTGTTTCTCAATTTGAATTTGTTCACTGTTGATGAGCTAGTTTAATATCTACGTAATTATTTTTTTCCTTATCAAAGTAATCAAGCCATACTTACCCATGATTTACAATTTTATGCTTTTGTAGTCATTGGAACAGCCTTTGCCTTGAACATGCTCTTCAGTATTCCAGTGTGGTGTGGTGTTCTTATCACAGGACTTAGCACTTTGATTCTTCTATATTTACAACAATATGGGGTATGCTAGCATCGTTTCTGTAACTTCTTGTTCACTTGTAAACGACCTTAATTGACTTGTAAAGGAGTTAAACTGGCTTAGTACTTCCTTCAATTAAGAACAAAACTGACTATTAACTTTGATAGGTTCCAAATATTTTGAGTTGAGAATGTGCACTGGACTAACTTGAATGAAATGAAAAATCCTTGTCTGGTGGTTTTTTGCTTTCTACTTAATCATTAATATTTGCCATTTTTAACCTTTATTGTAATCTGAAGCTAATATTGTTCAAGTGTTTATTTGATGTGGATGATTCAAGTTCAAAGCTTTGGTCTTATTCTAAGAAAAAGCTATTGGTTTCCTGTGAGATTGACCAAAACAAATCCTGAGTTTGGGAAATAATCCAGAATTAATTGAAGTGCCCAGCTCAACAAATTGGCTTAGATTGAATTCCTATAAGATCAGTTCTTTGGTTCTGTTGAGCTTACAGCCTTATTATGATATAACCTATTTACGATATGGTTATGTTCAAAAGGTTTACATACTGTAAATGAACAAAACCTTTTAGCCTTTAGGATCTTTTCTTGGAGAGCTCTCTAACTGGAAAAATATGATTTGCAGGTTCGCAAGCTTGAGTTTTTTATAGCTTTCCTGGTATTCACTATGGCAGTTTGTTTCTTTATTGAGCTTGGCTATGCGAAGCCACGGTTCTCAGAGGTAATGAAGGGATTGTTTATTCCCAAACTCAATGGAAATGGTAGTACTGGACTTGCAATTTCTCTACTTGGTGCCATGGTTATGCCGTAAGCCTTTGATTAATACAGATATATTTTAAGATGTTCTTTTTTATGTGTTTTTTTTTTGCTAAATTTTATATGGTAACTGCAGGCATAACCTTTTCCTTCATTCAGCTTTGGTACTCTCTAGGAGAGTTTCACGCTCAGTTCATGGAATTAAGGTGAACATCATGCCTTTTCATTTCAAAAGATTACTTTAGGGAAATATATTATTCTTTTTAGGTTCTATATGTTACTTAAGAGTTATTATTGATTAGAGAAACTTATTAGAAACTTCCTAGATCTGTTGGACCAATGTGTTTCCCCTATGTAAAGACCCCCAAAGAGGGGAGAGGAAGCGGAATTAACAAGCAAATCACCTAATAAAACCTGCTGAGCATCCTTGCTTGTGCTCATTAGCAGCTGATCTCTAAGTTCTCATTCTCTTCTTCTCTTGTCAAGTTTCTTATGAGACTCTGCTATTGCAACTAGTTTAGATGCTAGGTATTGTTTGTTTTACAATTCCACACTTGGAGTCATCACCAAATGTTGAAAAATAAAAAATAAAAAAATACTAGACTATCTTTCAATACTAATAATTATTATATTTTTATTTTATCTTTCAAAAAATCGAAAAACAATTTGGTTTTTGTGTATTTATCTTATTTCAAATATCAAATTCCAACAACAATTTATCAAACATTTTTCTATTCCAACCATACATTTCCATTTCATCAACCTCGTTGTATTCCTATTTCATTGTTTTCTAATCACTATTGTCGAAACAAAGCCATAACCACTGTACTTCACTAGATTAGTCGAGGCTCTTGCGTTAAAGTAGAGGTCATTGTTTTACCCTTCTTTAAGGTGTTTTGCATAACCAAACACATGTCCTTTTTGTAAATATTTACTTACTAGAATTATTTGTATGATGATCAAACTATAACTATTTTTTAATTTCTAATAACTATTTTTTTTTTCTTTAATTTCTATAAGAGGTCCCACTGCCTAATAACCACCATAGGCTGTCCTTATGCATTATGTTCTCTATAGTTTATGTTCAAGCTCATGAAAGTATTTATTGAAGGGGAAGGGATCTCCTTTGCTTGAACCTTTGCTGGAGATTTATTCTTGAACATATATTTATTAGTTTTGTTTCTCAACAGGAAGCTTGCCGGTACTACACATTAGAAAGTGCAATTGCTCTTGCTTTTGCCTTCCTCATCAATGTATCTATCATTTCTCTAAGTGGAGCTGTTTGCAGTTCACCACATTTAAATCCAGAAGATAAAGAAAATTGTGAGGATTTGGATCTCAACAAAGCATCATTCTTGCTTAAAGTAAGCCATTATACTTGGTGATCTTCTTCTTTCTTTTATATTGATGATGGCTACTTTCTTAAATGAATCAACTACTCTACATGAACTGATAATTTGCAGAATGTCTTGGGGAAATGGAGTTCAAAATTGTTTGCCATTGCTTTATTAGCATCTGGCCAAAGCTCTACAATAACAGGAACTTATGCTGGGCAATATGTTATGCAGGTTCTGTCTCTCTTTCCTTGCTTTTTCCTTTTGTTGCCATCCTTGTTTCTCATACTTGAACGCATTCTACGTTGAAAAGTAGTCTTACATTCGACATTGAATGAGATGTTTTGATTTCAAAGTTGTGGCCTTAACCCAATAAACAAATATTAGTAATCATATCTTTCATTTGAAAGATTTGAGCAAGAGTTATGGTTGTTATGACCATAAGCTATCGAAGTTTCTATGCATCAACAAAGAACTACTTTTTACAGGGCTTTCTTGATCTACGGATCACACCGTGGAAGCGAAACCTTTTGACAAGATCTCTGGCAATTGTCCCAAGTTTGATTGTTGCGATCATTGGCGGTTCTTCCGGAGCAGGAAAGCTGATAATTATCGCATCGGTATGTTAAATTCATCTTCCTACTTCAGTTTGTCTTGATGCTTTAACTTGACAACCAAAGAACACATTTGTGCAGATGATCTTGTCATTTGAGCTTCCTTTTGCTCTTCTTCCCCTCCTCAAGTTCACCAGTAGTAAAACCAAGATGGGTTCACATGTCAATTCTCTATTAGTGAGTTCATCATCATTCATTCTTGTAACTATTGTTAAATATTAGACTCATTAATGTGTAAATTGATAAAAAAATTTCCATGTTTGATGCAGATTTCGTCTGTGACTTGGATCATAGGTTTGCTCATCATGGCAATTAACATTTACTACATCATCACTGGATTCATCAAGCTGCTGATTCGCAGTCGAATTAACATAACATTAAAAGCCATTGCTGGGTTAGCTGGCTTCAGTGGCATTTTGGTTTATCTTTCAGCTATCATCTACTTGGCCTTGCGTAAGAACAGGAAAAGCACTCAGCCATTGCTGTCCCTCGACTCCGAGCTCGAGCAAAGGTGTGGAGATTCTCGTAGGGACGACATCGCACGCATGCAGCTTCCTCAGAGTAGAACAGCTTTGGATCTGGATTGATAACCCAACATTTGTTATGTATAGTTTCTTAGATTTGGCAAATAAACACCTGCTCTTGTTTAAGATGTGAATGATGCTTTGTTGAAGATTGTTATCTTCTAAACTGAGAAGATATCAATGTGGTTTACCTTAACTGTTAAAAGAAAGACTTCTTTGGATTTAAAAGATATTGCAAAATGATTAAATTATATATATATATATATTTATTTATTTATTATGTTAAAAATGTTTTAGAGTGTGAAATATATTTAGATTTTTTTTTTGAAATTGAGTTTACAAATAATGCATCAAACAAACAGTGCCTTATGATGAGAAAACTGGGAATTTTATAAAAAAATTTGATTAATAAAATAATAAATTGTATATGTATGACAGCTAAGCATAAATTAAAATAAAAAAATAAATGATAATATGATCACCTCTAGTTGTCGTTAAATATATTTTTAAATGTAAGAAATAAAAAAACTTATCACCGCGTTTTCCCACCGCCCACCACAATAAACAAACATGTTTTAAATGCGGTGGGGACAAAATCGATTTTACTAGTCAAGAAAAAAATATATAAAATAATTTCGGTCACAACTGTAAATTGACAAAAAATAATAAATCAATTTTAAATATTTTCTATCACTATTTCAAACGTGTATTATATTTTTCTCATGAATATTTAAATAATTTCGTCTTTTATGCACTAAGTGATGTAATATAACAAATGGTAACAATCTATTAAAAAGTTAATTTTGAATCAATAATTAAAATATTTAAATATAAAATAAAAAATTATAATTATGAAATGGTTAATAATTTTTTAAATAATTATTTATTTAATTGATATTAAATGAATAATCTATATAAATAATTTCAATAAATAATATGATCTTTTTAAATCATTAAAATGTAAATGTGAATATGCCACTAAAACATCTTTACTTGTTTGCATCTCATCACCTTGTCATGAATGATAGAAGACAAACTAATTAACATGTCGCATAATATTATTATATTCTTTAAATGGTACTTCATTATCAAAGATGACACATCTAATATAAATCGAAAAACATGTCATACTTATTTGACTTATTTTTTTCTTCTTTTTTCATTTGTGCTACCATTAAGGGAACTATATTTTCTTCCTTATTATTGTTTATAAAAGAAAGTCTAAGTTATAAATTTGAAATATCTAAACATACATCAAACAATAGTCGTAGATAAAAAAAATAAAATAATATATTAAAATCTTAATATATTCAATAAATCTCATAAAATAAGATGAAAAATTTAATAAAATCAATATAATTTTAAAATATTATATGAATAAAATCCCAACATATCGCATGATTCTCCTTATATATATATTGCTCTTTAATGTATTGCTTTCGATGTACAATCATTTAAGATCCTCGATCTCAAAGCTTTTCTTTTCTCTTTGTTAGTCATGTCTCTCTTTATCCCTCTTATGCATGAGAATAGATCAAAGAAGAACTTCATATCAAATAATCTATGATATCTCACACAAACTTGTTTATAATTTTGGACATGAAACATGATAATATTGATCTATTATGATTAAGATACTATTTTCTCTTAAAATAATCTCTAACATGACTTGTAATGCCTTTCAAAGAATAAAAGCTTTGTTAAGAAAGAACAAAGCAAACACAAAATGTAAAATCCCTTAGCATGTGACAAGTGTTACAACTATAAAGCACATACAAATCACATAAAACCAAACATATATAAACATGTATGAATCCATGATGAAGAAGAACACTTAAGAACTTGATTTTAGTTGGTGTCTCTACAATCTTTACAGAGAATGGAAATCCCTTTGAAGGAATTTGGAAATGAACCATCTTCATCACCATTGTTGAGCTTGAGCATGAAATGACTGCTTTGTTTTCTACCTCGGCCCAGAAACCTCCTGCGAGGTCATATACGAATAAGAGAAAAGTGAGCCACTGCTGTTTGTGCCGGTTCCGCTGCCGCCGGCGACCTCGCTGGGGGCGATTCCTCCGCCGTAATCAACGAAACCCCTCCCGTAAAGTCGGAGAAACCCAAGTGCGTCCGGTCGCGGCCTAGCAACCTCTATAGTGCCTTTGAGCATAGCCACCACAGTGGCCATTGTCGGCCGGAGCTGGGGCTCTTCGTGGAGGCAACAAAGTGCCACCTTTACGGCCCTCCCCACTTCCTCCGCCGTCACTCTACCCTCCAGCCTCGGATCCGCCAGTTCCGTATAGCTACCCCTTTCGTGCATGTCCAGCGCCACCATTGGGAAATACCCAAAATCTCCCCCGCTGCCGGAGCTGCCGCTCGAGGAGACTTCTCCGCCTCCGCGGTTCTTGCGACCGCGGATGATCTCGAGGAGCACCATTCCGTAGCTGTAGACGTCGGTGCGTTCGGAGATGGGGGTGTTGGTGAGCCACTCCGGCGCGAGGTACCCCCTCGTCCCTCTCATGGTGGTGAAGAGGCCGGACTGTTCCGGAGTCAGGAGCTTGGCGAGGCCGAAATCGGAGATCTTGACGGAGCCGCCGTCGTGGAGGAGGATGTTCTCTGGCTTGACGTCGCAGTGGACGATAGTGCGGTCGCAACCAGAATGGAGATAGGAAAGCCCACGGGCGGCGCCGATGGCGATCTCCATACGTTCGCCCCACTCGAGCACGGGGGCCCCGGGGCCGCCGAAGAGGGATCGGTCAAGGGACCCACGGTTCATGTATTCGTAGACAAGAAGGCGGCGGCGGTTCTCGGCGCAGAAGCCTCGAAGGCGGACAAGGTTGATGTGATGGATGCTACCGATAACAGCGATCTCGGTGCAGAATTCTCTCTTGATGCGCACGCTGCCTCCGACGCCAGCGGATATGCGCTTCACAGCCACTTCCGTATTATCGGGGAGGACGCCCTTGAACACCTCGCCGAACCCGCCGGAGCCTATCTTGGTGCTGAAGTTGTCGGTCGCTGTCACGAGGTCGGCATAGAGGAAGCGGGTTGGGAGGCCGGGGATGAAAATATCGTCGGAGTCGGAGTCGGAGTCGGAACCGTCAAGAGCGGAATTGGGATCGTTGGCCAGAGTTGGCCAAGCGGGATTCCGGCCGAGGTAAATCTCTTTCATTGCAGTGGGTTTTGAGGTCGAGGTGGCCCTCGATCGAGATCGTCGCTTTGAGCTGTGGCGACGGCGCCACCATTGGGATCCGAAGAAGAGGAGGACGAGGATGAGGAGGAAGACGGCGATGGAGGGTAAGAAAATCGGGAGCAGGGCGGAGGACGAAGAAGAGCTTCCACCTGAATCAGGGGGCGGTTGCGGGGAAACGAGGACTTTGATGTATCCGATGCCAGCGTCGAAAACCCCATCGTCGGATGTGCTCACGAGTGAACCGAGCTGTTTCTTAATGAGAAAGCAAGATTTAGATGAGTTCTGGTAGAAAAATCCCAAACAAGAACAGCTTTCATCACAGAGACTACGGCAGGAGGAGAAAACTCCGCCGGAGGTTGCCGGGTTAGCGAATTTATTGGCGAAGTACCCGGTTCCGCTTCCTAAGCTTCGGTAGGATATTTCTTGGCTTCCGTTTGTAACGCAGGAGGAAGGGGGGACGAGAGCGGATCCATCTGCCGGAGTGCAACCGCCGCTAGAGGCGGCGGCGAACGATTTAGGACAGTTGCAGTTGGCGCCTTGGGTCTGAGTGATGCAGACCTCGAGCTCATCGCAGGACAGCGGCAAGTCGCAGTAACCGACGGGAGCAACGAGCGACTGTGCGAGAACGGAGTTGTTGCCTGAGTAACCCAAGATGCGAAAATGGCCATCCAAGTCTAATCTCATGACGCGGAGCTTCGTCGGAGGGAGAACGAGCTCGATCACTGCCTTGTCCTCGGCGGAGAAGAGGTAGAGCCCGGAATCGTTGCCTGCCATATAAGCGACAGGGGCACTGAAGTCCGTGACGGAGCGGGGGTCGGAGGACAAGCGCCAAAATTGCTGATCCCCAGCTGCCGACCAGAGGAGGACGGCGTCGCTGTCGGTGACGAGGAGTCGGTAATCGCCGGCGGGGGTGGAGAGGGAGGCGCCGTTAGGGAGGCGCTGGGAGGAGAGAAGGGTATCGGTCGGATGTTCGAAGGATTGCCACATAGAGTTGTTGGCGGCATCGAGGAGAAGGAGATTGCCGGAGTCGAGGAGGCGGAGGGCGACAACTGGGCCGGGAAGGCGAGGAGTGGACCATAGCACGGAACCGTTGTTGAAGGAGATGGACAGCCCGGCGGCTGAGAGAGACAGCTGAGAGGTATACGGCGCAGGAGAAGTCGGGTTGGCTGACCAGACGACGGTGGAAGTCGGTGAGTGAACAACGGAGAACACGAACGGTGACTGCGGAGCGGCCGACGAGAGGACCGCGGAGAAGGTGGCTGAGATGGATTCGAGAAAGACGCCACCTTTCTCGAGATAGTTAACGCTGGAGGCGGAGAAGTTGCCCAGGATGACGTCGCTGTACACGGTGGCGCTCCCGGCTAGGCGGATTACGGCGACGACGAGAAGCAGGTGGAAGAGAAAGGAGGAGGCCATGGGAGAGAACTCGGTTTCATGACGGGTCCCAAAAGCCATTCGGATATTCCAATTCGAGGTAGGAAAGCTCGACGACGACCGAATCGACGAACCGGTTTGTTCGGGCGGGAATTACGTAGCAAACCGGGGCGGTTCGGTCCGCTTTTCTCTTTCGTTGAATTTATTTATGCACATTGGGTTTGACTTTCCAACAACGACCGGCCATGTTGATTTTGAGTTTCCTCCAGCGGATTTCTTTTCAACCACACCTGTTAATGGAACCCTTCAATCAGTTTTGCATAATATTTTTATTCTTTTTTAATTATTTTTTAATCATTAAAAAACAAAAAAAGTTTCATAGATTAATCATTTTAAAATATATTATACATAAGAAAATTATAAAAATAATTTATGCAAATTAAAATAAAAATTTCTATCATTTTGAAAAAAAATGTTTTGAATGAAGAATCTTATAAAAGAAATTTTTAAACAAAGTGAAAAATGATGTGAAGAAAAATTAAAAAAATGACATATTTAATTCTTATGATTTTTAGAATCATAGAAAAACTGAGTGCATGAGTCAATGTTGTTCATTTATATGATCTTTTTATAGTTGTAATTTTGTTCATTTTTATGTGTATTTTATAAATTTTAAATTTTAAATTTTTATATAAAAAATAATATTCAAATAAATAAATAAATAAATAAATTAAATTTGATTCATCATCATAACCAATCATAATTGGTCTTTACAAAAAAAATAATTTAAATTTTCTTGAATTCTTTTATGTAAAAGATATTTTATTTTGTAGTAAAATGATTCATTTAAATTTCTTTTATCTTTAAAACTTAAAAATAGAAAATTTTGAAGAACATATTTAAATCATACCCTAAATTATTATTTTATTGATCAACACAAATCTAATTTAATTAAATTTGAAACCATCCTATTCAAACTTATATGTATAAAATCATAAGTAATAATTATCATTTTCTTTATTTACATTATTTTTTCAGAATTTCTCAAGGTTTGCTATAGTTACTCCATTCAACTAGATTTGAAGTCAACATGTGAGACCGTTGAGGTTCAAGTTGAGCATTAAAAAATAAAAAAAAAAATGTCAAAATTATTAATTAACAGCTGTTAAAAAAGCCGGATTTTGTCTACTATCTGTTATGGGAAATTCTTTTTTATTTTCTTTATTTCTTCAAAAAGTTTTGGCAAAAGAAAGTATAATTGAGGACGACCTTTTTTTGTCTACATTTAATTGTCAACGTCCTATTTACGTACTAGAAAAATAAAAATAACATTTTTATATGATTATTTTTCCAATATATTTAAAAAATTATATATTTTCATGAAAATATTTAATATATATATATATATAATATAATTAATCAATAAATAACTTTTAATTGTAATATTCTAATTCATTTAATATTTATGTTTAAGATAATTATAGATTTGATTTATATATTTCATGACAAAGTTTATTAATTTTTTTTAACTATTCTTGGTTTGTTTTCTCTAGGTTCAATCCTCTGGGGTTATTACCCTCCTTGTATAGTCTTTGATGATTATCAAGAATGCTATTGTGCTAATTCACTTAAAAAGTTGATCATTAATGTAAGCTCGTGTTGAGATAGGCATGGTATGAAACGATGTATGTTTTGATTTGTATTTTACATATATGATGTCATAATAATAATTGTTGTGTTTACGTATGCTATACTTTGCTCATTATGCATTTTTAGCTCTCTATTCTTTATCTTATTTATCATTATTATACGTGTTTATCAGTTAGTATATAAATAATTACAAAAACTATAAATCATGCTTTTACATATAAATTGTTTAGTGTTATCTCAACAATTGAAATTTGCTCAATTCATAAATAATAATATTAAGCTAAAATAAACCCATCAACTTCATAAAATTGTGTCACTCAAGTCTTCTACAATATCCGTATTGTTTAACAAATTGATAAATTTTGGTTAAACTACTAAAGTAACACTATAAAAAAGTACATAGCCTTTTTATATACAATGATGGTAGCCATTTAAACTATGATTGTATGTAGGATAACAATCATTGTTCATACTATGGCCAGTATTTAGTATTGAAAACAATAAAATATCACCAAATAGTGACGTCGCTTTTGAAGTTATTTAATGAAAAGGATTCTCCAACCTACAAGAGGAAGCCTATGAGGAAGGAGAAGGGAGATGAGTGAATTGTGTTAATTGATATTTTTTTAATAGTATAACACCTAATTATCTCAAATCTAAGTTTAGTCTAATAACAAATAATCTTGAATAGAAACATAAAATATAATACTTTTAGTAAATCTTTTTTACAAATTATATATATATATCTCTAAATAGAATAAGAATATAGTTTCTTATGTAAATTAGATCTAAGAAATTATTTAGTTTAAGTTTAATTCGATCAACACAAGTACTTTAGAATGAATATACCCTAATTATTTTGATTGCAATTATAAACCAGTTTTAGAAACCATTGGTTAACTTTTAAAAATCTTTATCTAACAATGTGATTTTTGCTAAATAATAAATCTAGTAAAGCAATATAACAAATTTAAAAGGAGATACACAAGATAATAAAACTCTTGTGTACATCCACTTTCAATTAACTTAGCTAGACTTTCACTATCATAATGCCCTTTTATCTAGTTGGAAGGTAGGTCAAAACCCTCATAACTTTAACTAATCAACTTGACTAGCGAAGCTCTATCGAGCTTACAACAACAAACTAAATTGGGTGCACACATAGCAATATCAAACAATTACAGTAATAAGATACACGATATTTAAATAGTTTATAAAATAACTTATATCTTAATGCTATAACACATACTATATGAATATGATAAGGTATTAATAATATACTAAAAGTAAAAATTGAAGACAAAGCTTCAAATGATGTTAAAAATGAATTATAATGTTCTAGGCATAAGTCAAGAAAATTGCTAAATAAATTAATTGATTAGGGTATTACAAATTAAAGCATAATCAATCACTTATATTATTTTGTACTTATTTATATGAAAGAGTGAAATAGATAAAATCAAAAAGTTGTAATGACTAGAATCACATTTCTAAGATGTTTCGACTAATTGTTGCACTCTCGATATTCATATCTTACAAGTATGCTGAGGACATCATATCATATTGATAGGGTCAATATAGTTATCGTCCTAACAATGCACCTGTTTGAACAATTCATTTTTGTTAGCCCAAATGTATCATAAAAATAAAATTATGATATTGCACAGTACAAATATAACAAAGTCTTTGTGTAACCAAATTTTAATGTCTTGAGAATTGCTATATAATTTATGATCGTATAGTATGATACATTATGTGAGAAGTTCACAGTACATATCAAATAGCATTAGAAGGTTTAAAATAATATTACATTCAAGTATGAGATAGCTTTTGTACCATATGACTCAAATACAATAAATAACGTTTAAGTTTTGATATTAATTATGTTAGTCTAAAAGTATATTGTTATCGTATGATACATACTTGAAATTGAGCTTTCAAAAATATATGATGTCATAATACACAATGACTTCTTGTATAATGTAAATTTTATTTAAATCATCCCAACTAAAAAATAATTTATACTTATATGATACACATTATCTATTTGTATAACAATAACAAAAGTGTATGAAACGTGATGTAATAGTTTGCTTTTAAATTATTATAGTCCATCTACAAAAATCATCAATAATTGAATGTGATAATACGATATTACTATCATTATAGTTTGACAATGAAGAATTTAAGACATAAACTAACAATTTTAACACTTGTTATATTAGTCTAATGCACATATTATCATAGTACTTGTACAATATATATTAAGTGAAGAACATACTCATATTATATAATTATTATACTTGTATGCATCTATTAATGAATAAATAATTACAACATAAACTTTTGTACAATTTAATGCAATAAGCATGTTTATTAATAAATTTATAATTATAACACATGGATTTCATACTATATGATATATTTAGCATTTGTTTAACACACTTAATAGAGTTTGAGCATATAATATAAATATTGGAGTTATACATGTTTGACTTATATTTAGTATGAATCATAAGAAAAAATATGTTACATATTTCTATGTATTAGACTTTGTACTAATATGATGGAAATGTAAATTGAGATCGAACAACATTCATATAAGTTGATAACTTGTAGTACAAACTTTATGCATTCATAAATAATTTAGTTAGAGGTTGCATGATACATGACACCTATATGGTTGACACTAATTTACTAAATCATGAAAATTTAAACAAAAAAATAGATCATCAAAGTATGATACCAATCATCATACTGTATTTTCAATATATAATAAAGATCATGGCTTGAATTTATATGTTTGAATTTAGATTTTTCAAAATTAAGACTTATATAGGACTTAAAGTATTATTAAGTGATATTTAATAAAATGTTAGTGGTCATAACAATACTAAAATGATATTCAATAAATGAATGCATATAATATAACACAAATTGTGTCACAAACATTTGAATAAAAGGTTTGATAATCTAATCACAAGTAATATATAAATGAAGATCACGAAGTGGTATAACCATTTCACAAGAAAAGATCTGACTGGCTCTAGAATTTGAAAGCTGAGCCAAGTTTGAACAAATTCACCAACACTTAACATAGTCTTTTCAAGCATATTACTTTATGAATTGTTTAATCAAACTTTTTAATCAAATAATTCTTATTTAACCATGAGAAGTATGATTTAAAATATATTCAATAAAAAATATTAGTAATAACAATACAATAATTTTATACTTATTAAACAAGTAATGCATAACAAAAAATTTAATATTTAATCCCAATTTTGGAGAGAAAATGAACCTCAAGAGGGATAGACAAAGCTTTCAATGAAATGCAAGATTGAGTATTATTGGTTGTTATAAATTGTGATAATGAAGTAATCAAATGACACTGAAAGAATAGGAAAAAGGAAATATAAGAAAAAAAATATCATTTGAAAGTGCAGTGAGATTATGTTTGTGGTATTATACTCACTAGGATGTGATATCAATAAAGATGACTATAATCGATGTATAACTCTTAGCATTTGAACATAATTAGAGTTCTCATGATATTATATTTGTTCTATTATCTTATCAGTAACCATTATTACATAGCTCATGGTGTTATGTTTTAGATAAAAGAGTCCTTAGCTTTGCTAGCCTTCTTTTATATAGATAGTATGACACTGATGTCATTAGTGCATTAGTCTATCACATTCTCCTTAACCTATTAAGTTAAGCATCCAATTTACTAATCTCTACATTAGTTTTGCCTAAACAATAGGGATGATGATCTTAAAGAAGATATTATGTATTTTTATATTAAAAAATATTTAAATATTGTATTTTTAAAATTTATCTATTTGATATGATATATTAAATAACATAAATGTTATAAATTTATCCATAATTTTAATACCTTAGCATAATCACTTTTATAATTATTTAATCTTTAAAGTATTTTAAAATAAAAAGCATATTAAATATAATAAATTTATTTAAATTTGAAATCCAAATTATCATAAAAATTGATATTTTGATCAAAATATCAAACCTTGATTTTGTATTAAATAATTAGGTTATTTTGGTTTGAAAAGCATGTTTTCTTTTTCTTCTTGATTGTTTTTTTTTAATTTCAAGTTTATTTTTTTATTAAAATTAATAAAATTCCAATAATTGAGTGATAAAAGTATTCATCTTTGCAAAATATTAGAAAAAAATTTTCCTCTTTTTTCAAAAGATAATAACTTTTTAATTTTTTATTGTTCTTTGAATAGATATATTCAAAATTATAAAGGTTATATATATAAGTTTATTTTATAATAATAAGTAAAATAATTACAATCGAATATTTCACTGATGATACATTTCTTATATACCAAAAATAAATTTATTTGAACTTTTTAATATTATTATTCATTTGATATGACATGTGAAATAATGTAAAAATTATAAGTTCTAATATTTCAATATAACTTTTTATATATATATATATTAATATTATTACAAATTTTAATTTTTTAAAATGAAATTATTTTGACAATAAAATGAAAAATATTACATCATTACTATTTTCAAAATTTTAATTTTCAACCTTTTGATAAAGGAAGCGTGGAACTTGACGTTTTCTTATGATGTGATGTATACCCAAGGATGTGTTCCTCATGGCTAATCTTACATGATTTTGCATGATCGGTTATGATTATTATATTTTTAAAATAATGTACGGCATTTTAAAATTTCAAATACATCAAATTTTTATCTAATAATGCCATGTTTTTCTCTTTTTTTTTTCACACATAAAATATTATTTTCAAATTTCCACTAAGTAGGACAAAATCTAGATTTGATTAAGTAAAAAATGGACAAATGTTACAATAATATGTCAAAAAAAAATTTAAATTTTCTTGAATTCTTTTATATAAAAATATTTTAAAAATTAAAAGATTTTTTTTTAATAAAATGATGATATTGCAATTATTTGTTTAAGTATTTAAGTAAGATTTGAAGCTTTAATTTCGATTTTCGGACTAAAAGATCAGTTTTATATTGGTTTCCATAATGTTTTAAATTTTGATTTTATTTTTTAAAATATTTAAATATATATATATATATATATATACATTAAAATCATAAACTAATTTATTATTTTACTGAATAAAATATATATTAAAAATAATATGTAAAACTTATCTAATTTTTATAGTACATAAGAACTATACTTTATTAAATTTTAAATAAAGGAAATAAAAAATGATAAAAAAAATATTTTATTTTCTATATTTATTTGGGATATATCACTTGAGATGGGCTTTGACCTCTAAAAGCTATGTATCATGAGTAATGAAAAATGTAGATTTTTAATATTTTAATTATATAAGTAAAAAAATAGTAATATTATTTAATAAACTTTTTAGTATTTTTGAAATGAACATAATAAACATACTTTAAATTTTCTAGCAATATTTTTTATGAAAAAAGTAAAATTTTAACATTATTTGAAATGCTTTTAATATATATATTAACAAATATTTATTTAATTACGCAACATGAGTCATATTCAAAGTTTCAAATTTGATCACGTGTTGTACATGTTGCGTTCTCTTTTTACCTTCCATTCTCCCTAACCATCAAAGAACCACACTTCTCGGCTTTTTAAAAGCACTTATTGACTGCGTTTTACTTTTTCAACTCCAATGAACATTTTAAACAATAATTTATCAAAATTTAATCTATGGAATTTAAAATAAAAATTGAAATGAAAAATGTGCATATTTAATATAAATATGTTATGATAACCATAAATTATACATAAATGATATTAATATTTTTGAATTATTAGGATTCTCAAAAATAGATTATTGTTAAGAAAATAAAAATACATATGTTCTATAACTTGATTATTATTTTAGTTTATTGTATTATAAGATCTAATGAATCTATCAAAGATGTTTGATGATAGTAAACTTAAAAATAAAATCATCTGTGTTTTGTTTTAAAGCTTTTAGATTTCATGTGTCATGATAGTTAAATAAGATGGGTTCACTAATGTTCATTTCATGATTAGCGTTCAAATATGAGTTAAGTTTAGGATATTAAGGTTACATAGGCTTTCAAAATTATGCTCAAATTAAGTCAAAAATATGATAAATTGATAATTTGATGTTTGAACATAAAGATAATAGATTTAATTTGTTGTTGTTTAGTTTTTAATGGTTTAAAAGTAATTATCTCAAAAAATTAAAAAAATCATAAAAAAATATGAATTCTAAAATGTCTTATGTGTAGAAATCAATATATTAATAGATGTTGAGTTTAGGAGCAATTTGTATCGTTCTATTGAAAGTTATAATCTCAATAAATATTATAATATGAAAACATTATCATTCTAGTCATTAATTGGTTTAATCACTAAATGTGGTAGTACATTTCATAATATATGACATTCAATTTTATTATTAATTGTAGATTATATTTCAAATCAGAATCTAAAAATGATAAAAAAAAATAAAAATCTTATTGAGTGTATTGATAGTATTAGATGTCATTTGATTATAACAAGTAATTTTTACAAATATTCTCATACATATTTATTTTTATTATTATCATTATCATTGTATTAGTTTTTAGATTAAGAAAGCTTAAGATGGCCTTTGTTATTATTTGAATTTTTTCCCATCATTATCGTCGTCTCCTTCCTTCCTTCCCAATAATAGTTATCTTAGCATCATTGCTTAATTGTCATTGTTCCTCTTGCATGCTATTTTTGACTTATTTCTTATTGTCACCACCATGATAGCATTGAAAACTATTGAATATCACTATGTAGGTCACATCCATCCCTTCATCTCGTTAGATTGTATCAACACATCTAACAATAGATTGACTTAGATATCATCAATTATTATTATAAAAATTTATAAAAAATAAAATTTTATAATCCAATATAATAACTTTAAAATTCTATAAAATTTTATAACTAATTAATCATTGAAAAACATACATATAAATGACAATTGGTATTAACTACTTTATTTGAGCATGCTTGTACCTCGTCATTGCTTCAATTCCTACAAATCTTATTCAATAACTTAACCATAATTTAAAAAAAATTAAGATATTAAAAATCAATAATATATCATAAAATATACATATAAATCATAAAATTATAAGATAATAAAGTTTAACAAGAATAATAATATAAATATAAAACATCAAAATATACGTTTTATTCTACATAAAAATAAACTTGCAAAATATACGAATATAAAACAAATAAATTTAAACAATATTATGCATATAAAATATTAAAAAAAATATTATTTTAAACTAAAAGAATTTATGAACAAAATCGTCAAAAAAACAAAACACTCAATAACAAATTATTATGAAAAACTTAAAAGAAAATCTTAACCAATACGAAGTTATCTTGGGCTTTTAGATCATGAAGAACCTACGATCCTGACCGTCCATTCGTTTTCTACTGTCCCTGCAAGTAAACCGTGAGATTTATCCATCCAATCGTGGCCGTTCACTCGATCCAAATGACGAACCTACCCCTTCAAAACTAGGGTTCCGTCGTATAAAAGCGAAGGGAGATATCATCTTTTTTAGAATTTAACGAAATCTGAGACCGGGAGCGACGAGTTGGTGAAGAGGCAGGCGGCCGGAAGACGATGAGGGCGAAGGTAGGCTTACGATTGCTTGCTTGGTTAGTCGGAGCGAGTTATCTTCTTTAGCACATCGGATCTATTCTTTAACTTAATTTGGGAACTGTAGATGGTTAGATGAAGGATGAAATTTTACCGATTTGTGGCTATGTTACACTTTTTGTTGATCTTCTTTCACTTTTCTGGATCCTTTACTACAGTTAATTAACATTCATATAAACTTTATGCGTATTTGAGAAGATTGTGTGCTTCGATCGGGTAAATTTTATTTTCTTAATATTTCATTATTTTCTTTTTGTGCAAGGTTATGTGATGTTACCCTGTAGAAGCGATCGTTTCAAATTCCTATGAGTGGTGCTATTACAACTACTATAATCTTTATGTTACCTTTGAATCCTAGGGATTAAAGCTGAATTGTTTGTTTGCGCTCGTTTAACTTGCTGGTTTATTTGGGATGTTGAAAACTAACGAGGTAACTGGATGACGACATTTGGCTTATTGGGTAAAACGGGTGTAAATGGATGATTTATCATTCAGCTGGTGAACTGCTATTGATGGATTATGAGTTAATGAACTGTGATTGTAAAGGAACTTGGTTTGATTAGATTAGCCTTGACTTAGATAATTTCCTTCACGAATTTCGTTAGGGCTTTTCACGTAAGTTCATTAAAACTTCCACTGGGCGGGTTTTTACTGCCTTCAATTTTGGTTTTTCTTTTCTTTGAAAAGAAAAATGGAGATTCTGAACGTATTTTGATAATGCACCAACTTGATCAAAGGTTATGTGGAAACTGAAGGAGGAGAGTTAGAATCTTAGGTTCCATTGGTCTTGTGCTTGTGGGGTAAGCTAACTGGGACTAGATACACCAAGGGATTTATCCCCAAATTCCTTTTGGAATTGGCAATAGACCCGAGAAAGGCCAACCAGAGGGGTATGCTTAAGAGCTGGGTGAGTGGCCTGTCATAGAAAGCATCAGGAAAGCAAAAACCAGAGGGTATGCTTAAGATATGTAGTGAAGGCCAATACAGGTGAACGGGAAGATCCTCAGTAGCCTCTTCTGCGAAGGAAAGGAAGATAGATTGATAAAACCTTCACAAGAAAAGGCATTTCAACCCTTTGCATCCATGGAGTATCCAAATAGCCCTTACAAACTTATTCAAATAATCTGCATTATCTATACTATTAATGGGTTGAGTTAATTTATGATTCAGTTGTTAGAAAGGTTCTTCATTTCGATTTTTTGTTGTTGCATGTGGCCAAGTACTCACCCATGAAATTAAGCTCTGTTTGTTTTACAATTAGAACTCACTAAAATGTTTTTCAATGCAGTTTTGGTATGGTATATTATTCATACTCTATGAAATGTTTATTGTATTCTTTACTGAATGTTCCCATCATAACAACATTGTTGCATTCCCAACTAAACTATGTTTACATTTTTATTCAAACCTTCATAGAGTTAACCTCCAAGTTGTTCTTGTTAAGTTCCTATCATAATTTGTAATACTATTGTTTTCTTTTGTTCTTTGTGCAGTGGAAGAAGAAGCGCATGAGGCGGCTGAAGAGGAAACGCCGAAAGATGAGGCAGAGATCCAAGTGAGTGAAGTTGGCCGTGCTTTGCCTCTCAATGAAAGCACTGGTGTTTTAACGGCAACCTGTTGCCATCCAGAATTCTTGTTTTGTTTTAGGTGTTTAGTTCATCCAGCAGCCATAAAACTTCATTAAGCTTGTGTTTAACTGTTAAGAATTTGTTTTTTAAGTGTTATGTTGTCACTTTATCACTGTTATCTTGGTGATGTTTGCCTTATTTATTTATGAATGTGTTATGTTGTCACTTTATCACTGTTATCTTGGTTATGTTTGCCTTATTTATTTATGTGGTGAAAGGTGTGTTATTGAGAAATGTCTTGGGTTACCAGTTACTAGGCCATTAAAAAGTTCTTTTGAGAGAGTTCTACATACTTGGTTCGCAGCAAATCAGAGACTTCGCCTAACCTCTCCAGCTCGCCGGAGTCGTGCATTCTCGGGTACAGATGAGCAACGTTGGAGACGGCGGCTTGCACGATGGACCACTGACGGTGGTCGGCAGCAAAGCTGACGATCTCCATCGAAAGTTTTGGATTGTGCTCCAGGCATGACAGAACCATGTTCAAGCTATCTTCTTTGATTTCATCCATGAACCAGAACTCGCCAAGGAAACATAACTCAACATAAGGTTGCAGTTCTCCCATTTGCTGAATTGTAGCCATGTTGTTCCACCTGCAATCGATACTAATCCTCGGCAGCTTCCCCGTGTAAAGCCACTTGACAAGCTTAGTCAGTGCAATATAACTTACAGGAACCTTCACAACATCCAAATGGCTGCAAATGAAGAGTTCCTGTGCTGTTAGGCATCGAAACATACCTTGTTATGCTGAACAAAAACCCACAAGCTCACCTATCTTTCATGCCAGAGTGAAATAATGCTCGTAAATATTCGCAGTTCGACCACAATACGATCTTATGAGCGTGTGCGTGCGGTTCGGTTCGCACACATGTGCTACAAGTCCAGTCATCTCCACTGACCTTATTGGATTCCAATGTAACATTCCTGTGTCAAGTAGGAAACAAGGTTCAGCAGCTGAAACTGGAGCATGCAATGTGGCTGTCATATATAATTGCATTTTAGTAGTTCTACACAAAATGAACTTACCAAAAAAGTTCCTCCATGGGTTCAAGAACATGGCCGAGGTCGATGGCCGGAACAGGGGCACCCCATGGCGGCGATTTCCGATGAAGCATATGTGAGAGAGAGCTCAAGCCACAACGCTTCGCAAGAGATCTTAGAGGCCTCACCATATCTTCTTCAATAAGTATGAATCCAGTGTAAACAAATTCCAAAATCTTCATCAACGAAAACATATCAACTCGTTCAGACATTTTCATTTCCATCATAGAATTCAACTCATGCAGACTATTTCCATGGAAAAATCTACTGTCTGGGTTATTATTCTCCATGAAAGCTTGTTTGGAAGGCATCAAACGAGGACATCTAGCTGCAAGAATGACACCATGAGCTCTTAAGCTCAGACCATCTGAGAAGAGAAATTGTATGTCAGCTAGTTCATTTTCAGAAAGTGCTGCTTCTAACCTTTTACCAAGGTGACTGGGAAAGCCAAACAGACCAAAGAAGCTGAGTATATATCCTGCATACCATCTTGTCCCATGGCTAAATTTGTTGGGTAATAAACTGGTAAGAGTCCTGGCCAAAGCTTCAACCTCAGTACCTCCCAAACTATTAGAGATCTCAAAATCTCTTGAGACTATCCTTGGAAGATTGCATATGAGGTTAGATGATGGTATCAATTGAGAAAGCGATTGAAGACTATAGAACAGTATAAGATTTCCACCCTCCCAATCTTCTGTGTCACTCCAGCAGCAAAGTTCTCCATCAGAAGGATCATCCAGATGACATGCAATGCTTGACCTTGAAACATTCATTTCAGTATTCAAACACCTTTCTATGATCGCAGACAATATAACTATACCTTGTCTTTGAACTATGATCTGCTGATACTCTAACAAAGCTGAATAGCAAGCAAGGCTCATTAGGTTGAGTACAGTTTGAAGACTATTAGAAACTGGAGAGATATCCCCCTTAGATATCAACTGTAAGGAAGCTAATAACTTCCCAAGGTATTCCTTGCCGCAACTTCGGACCAGTTTTGACATACAAGTCCTTGCCTGTATCGAAATATGCTTGCAAGGCGAAAAAACCATCAACAGTACTGTCCGCAAAACGGGCTCAACTTCGTGCAAGTCACCTCTGCACAATAACTCATGGGCCACTGAACTGTTAAAAAAGAGGTAAGGAGAGGCATCAGTTGTAAGAAAATATAACTGGAAGCATATTTAAACTGTTAAGAAAAGCATAAGCAGGGAGCGTTTACCATGCAATGTTAATGAGTGCATGTAAGCATCCAGTTTTCCCTTTTGCAGTTTGAGGAAAATCTTGTGCACAGTTCACTGCTAAGCATCCAAGAATATCCCAAACATTGCATCTTATCTCTCTGTTAAGATCCCAAATTTCAGTCATGACAACTTCAAGTTGGTCTTCGAGTTGATTGTATAAATGCATGTTTTTGTTACCAACAAGAACATCAAGAAGGATCGAATCAATTCCGAGGTCCCATAATTTGGGATGATAACATCCAGCCCGGCAAGTCGTTAATGCCGTTTGACATGCCACTTTTGCCAAAAGGAACTGCCCATTAAGAACCTTTATAGAACCTGATGATCGATATTCACTCATTCCCGCAATCATTCCTCTAAAAATAGAGTAGATGTGAGTGCTTGCGAGCTGGGAGCATCCTTCTTGTGATCTCTATCAACAACCAGAAAGCTATAACATGAACATTACAAAGAGTAAAAATCACAAACACTCTGTTCTACAAATATTACCAATAATAACTGGAAGAATTTAGTTGCCTCAACTCTAACATCTAGAACCTGTGAACTCTCCAAGGCCCCGGATGTCTTCAAGAGAATCACTTCATTTTCTAAAAGTTTTGTTGCACCATTTCCACAAAGAGCTGTGCAAATTCACATACAAAGAATGAGGAACTATGAAGCATGCCGGCTACTTGCATGTAGATAATGGCAGAAGCATAATAGTTAATACCTAAGGCAGAGCATAATCGTAGAACACAAATGAGAATGGTAGGGTCTGAATCAGAGAGTCTTTCTCCTAGTTTAGTCATCAAGGTTTTATTGCCCCATATAGAGAATCTCGAGGGAGGCCACTTCCACAATATAGTGTGAAGAAGTGAGGCCATCTCTGTGAAATATTCTGATGACGATGTCGTAAACATATAATCCAACAAGGAAAGGGATATATAGCCAACTGTGTTAGCATCTTCCAAAGCATTCCAAACTTTCATGGATCTCTCTGTTCTCATGGAACCAAGGTTGGTTAAGATGCGATTTAACACACCACATGCGATAACAGAAATTGATGGAGATAAGGGCAATAAGCGTGATAGTGAAAATACCACCTCAACAATATGATACTGGCGTATATAATTCCCTAGACGATTAACTAAATTCATGACAACGGTCAATGCCAAGCTTAAAATCCTTTCATTTTCAGATTGAAGAATACCTCCCAAGGCCACTAGCATATCCTTTGTGGATTCCTGGAATAAGATTAGTACACCCAAATTGTTGAAAGATACAATAAGTATAGTAGTTTCTAGTTAAGAAAAAGGTGGAAACAATATGCAAACATTGTTCCATCGAATAAGAAAAGCAAAGAAGGTATGCTGCTCAGCTCAAAAAAAGTTAGATAACTTTCTCCTGAAATCATATCAGGAATTTTCAACAGAAATAAAAGCACCCTAGCTTCCTATACACTTGTATAAATATGTATACTTCAGAATTGAATGTTTTGCCAAAAGGGTTCTGATATTTTTGTTTTGCTTCTGAAGTATATATATATATATATATATATGTATTCAATAATCAAATTTATAAATTAATTTACAACTAAGAATCATAAGGATTGCAACCACAATAAATATAAGAGGTGAAGAGAAATTCAGGTAGAATTGATGACAAGTCTACCCCCAAATTTGGTGAAAGTTACTAAAAGAAACATAAAATGACCAAATTAGCAACACAAATCTTTATCAATCCAACCCACGACCAATTTACTGTAGAGTATCATTCCAGAAGATAATAGAATGATAAGTAGCAATAAAAAAAAACTATTTGTAGAGAACATTCTTATACATGCATATATGTCTGCATAAATACACTTTCTATTTTATTTTGTCAATGTAATTTCTTTTGATGGAAAAAACAGAGTATAAACTAGCAGTAAAATCAAAAGACAAGTGTATTCTTTTTCCCCACAAAAAGATTTTAATGTTAACAAAACTAGCATTGCAAATAACCTGTATAACAGGATGTTGCAGGTGAGAAGAAGATATGCACTCTATAAAAGCAACCATCGTTCGAAGAGCATGAGACTGAATTTCGGCATCAGCACATTCCCATCTCTTAACTTTATCATCAAACAACCTACAAATGCAGAAAAGCAATGCATCAGCAAGGCAGAGAATAAAAGGAAAGATTCTTTATTTTCAAAGGGCCAGCTCTTTGAAGCATTCTAAACTTATAAAAGATTCTATTTTAAATTTGGATATATAATATGTAGATATCAATAATTTAAGATTTTGCTTAACCAAGATTTTGAATTATGAATAAGCTTGCAATCCAACCATATATATTAACTTCATCATCATCATCATCATCATCATCATCTAACCACCAACTATATTTTGCAACAATAATAACAAGCTTTATACCATCAGGTAGGATCGGATACATGAATCTTCGATTATATTATACTGTATCCATTATCAACTTCTTCTTTATATTCAAGCATTTTAACTCCTTCCTAATCATCATTTTTCATGTCTTTTTTGTCTAATTCTTCCTTTATACATGGAAAAAATTTTCCATGACCTGCATTTAATCACATAATTTTTAAGTAATCCCTATTTCTCGTCCCAAAACTTCTTCTCAACTAGTGCTACACAACTTTTATAAAATTCACTCTCTTTCAATCATATAATTTCAAGTATAATTGTAATTATCTTAATATTTTACAAATACAAATTTATTTTGTTTGTAGTTTTGGACTTCACAATCTAAAACTGTACACCACATAACACTATCAATCTCATTAGTCTTACAAATGTTATTTTAAAACTTGAGTGGGATATTCTAATTCAAGAGCATGCCAAAAATATACTTTCATTTTATCCAACCTACCTGGACCCTCCTATTAAGATCCTTATCAATTCTAATATCATTTTGGAGTATAAACTCTGAGTAATAAAAACCGTTGTTCCTCAATATTTTATAATTTTTAATTGTGATTTCTATTTCCATTATACTTTTATAACTAAACCCATAATTCACATACTCGATTTTAGATATGTTATGATGAAATATTCCAAATTCAAGGCAACAATGATTTGGAGGAGCAGACAAAAATTCCTAACAATAACTAAAAGTCCCCAATAAGTAATAGTATAAATTCTATCATGTTAAAGCTATATTTTTCTCAAAACTGGATGCCAAGTACATGTTAAGGCATGGAACTTGATTAAAAAATAGTATGATGTTCAGTTGGTACAGCTAATGAGTGTTAAGCATAATCGTATGAAAGCATGAACATACCTTGTTTTGGATGTGGTGAACAAGCATAGATGTGATAAACTAGTACGACAAGCAAGCATAGCTTACGAGCATTTTTGAGGCAAAAACAGCACGTGAGTGATTTTTTAAATAAGATGTGCTTAATAAATAAAACCTTATTTCTTTAAAAAGCAACTTAACAAGCGGTTATGCTGGAAACTCTGCAAAATGTGAAACGTGGGCAACTTAGTACTTTGTGATTTGATTTCTTGTGGCAATGACTTTTGAAATACACAAGGAAGTCTGTAC
Source organism: Vanilla planifolia (assembly GCA_023846275.1). Lineage (NCBI taxonomy): Eukaryota > Viridiplantae > Streptophyta > Magnoliopsida > Asparagales > Orchidaceae > Vanilla > Vanilla planifolia. The sequence continues at coordinate 6,761,041 of CM043872.1, read as the reverse complement.
AAATAAAGTATACTAATACAAAAAAGTCTCCCAGTAAAATTTCGGTATTCTTCCTTTTATTCCTCAGGGTTAGAGTGTGTTGTGCCACTATCACTATAAGAGTGAAAGCAAGGAGAACAGCTATATGATATGTTAACGTTCCTTAAAAATTTTTCTTAAGCATAGTTATAGTTTTTTTTTTTTTCTTCCAATTTTGGTTTTTTACATAAATTTTTGCTCCGTCTCTTCTATTGTGCACTACAGTTTTTCTCGGCTAACCTCATTCACAGTGTAGCTCAGGGTGAAAGATTATATTGTGAAGGAGGTTAAGAGCTGCATCGTTGCAATTAACTTAGTAAATTCATCTGCAGCACATTCAAGGTCAATCTCAAGTGTGAGACCATTCCACCCCAGCATCGCATACCTCGAACATTCTTTTCATTAATCCACACAAATCCAAACAAATAGCAACAATACAAAAATCAAATGAACAAAGAGGATTCTCTCAAGCCTGCAAAATCCATTAATCGCATAATCCCTCCACGAAAGTAAAAAACATCCTATAGAAACTAGAAGCGTAAGAGGATCGGGTTCCGGAACGACCTTATGCCAAGCGACAGAGCATCTTGAAGACGTTGACGGAGCTTGAACACATAATCGCTGAGCTCGCACTTCTTCTTCCTTCCTTCCCTCGAAGAGCCCATCTCCCTCACACGGTCGCGTAGAGGGGTAAATGGCGCGACCAAAGAAGAAAGAAGGTAACAAAAGGAACGAGCTCAAAAGCGAAAGAAATAGAAGTGCGTTCAGGTCCGTTCGATTCGACTGACTTTAATCCAACGACCCGATCTGACCCTGGGGCCTAAAAGCATATACAAAAAAAAATAATGTATTTTATTGTTTTTAGATAAATTCTAACGAACAAAAATATAAAAAAAAAACAAAAGAGTGCATTTCTCAAGTCGGAGTATTTAAATTAGAGTATTTATAAACTCCTTTATAGCGAAAAAAATATTTCTTTTAAGTAAATAAAAATTTATTTATTGAATAATATTTCCACGTCAATGAATAGAAAATAGTTTGACCAGTGAGAGCAACACAATCAAATCTCTTATTGAAGAACATAAAGCTGCTTTCAGTTCACATCGTGCCTAAAACGAAGTAGGGATGCTCTGTTCGTTCCTAAAGAAGTTCTTCGGATCCACCTTCGTCTTCACGTACACAAGCCTGTCGAAGTTAGCCTTGAAGTAGCTTCTTCCCCAAGCACTGTCCTTCTCATAACTCGCATCCCCTCCGCTGTTCTTCCCCAAGTCCAGATCCCTAAAATTAAGATACGCGCCTCTTGGGTTCTTAGAAACGAAGGGAGCCATGAAGTCGTAAAACTTCCTGATCCCATCCATGTGCTTGTCCGCCACCTTCTCCCCTGCCTCTGGCCACGCCGCAATGTGTTGTATGACGAACTTGCTGCCGTTCCTGTGAGGAAAGGGCGTCGCCGTCTCCGGTATCTCGTTCATTCTCCCTCCGAAAGGCTCTATTAGCAGTGACAGCTGGGATTGTGCTTTGAGAAGGAACCTCCATATCTTCTCCCAATTCTGTTGTTTAATGGGCGTGGTCACTATGTCGGACTTCACCTTAAAGGACATGACTCTACCGGCGGTGTTGCGGTTGAGGAGAAGGGTGAGAGGGCCGCCGCTGAGGTTCACCAAGGGGTAGAATGAGAAGACCAGTTGGGACTCAACCCAGGTCATCTCTTTGCAGTCCGTGGCTTGGAGGCCGAGCTCCGGGATGCTCTGTTTTAACAGGGGAAGTAGCTCTGCTCTCTCGCCGAGGAAGAGAGAGTTGAAGGTGGCTTGGATGGTGCTGTTTGGTTGGTTTGAGACCTGCACGGTGGCGCTGATATAGAGTCGGCGGTCTGTTCGGTAAGCGATTTGCTGCCATTTGACCAATGCTTGCGTTGCGCCGTCAGCCAGGGTTTGGGTCTTGGAGAACACCGTCACCTTTGGAGGAACCTGGAAGACGGCAGACAATGACTTTAGACTTTGGTTTCTGTTTGTGAACACTTTTGAAAAAGCGATTCAAGATGAACATTATGATCAAAATATAATACAAGTTGATAATGATCATAAAAAAATCATTTTATTTTAATATAGTAAAAAGAATACTTTTATTCTAAGAAGATATAGTTTTTATTTTTTAATTTAGAAAAAACTATCTGAAATTATTTTTTAATTGAAACAAAATAGAAGTCAACACCAACCCAAGAAAAAAAACAGCAGTTCCGTTCATACGGCACGCCAATTGGTTCAGAACTGTCGTTTGACTTTCTTAAATATTTATTGAAATTAATCTATTTGCTGTTTTTAAATAATTTAAATTATATCGAATAAAAATATAAACAATAAAAAAGAGTTCAATAAAACCTGAAAAGTTTTTTTAAAAAAATAAAAATATGATAAAATTGAAATAGAAAAATGTGCATTTTTTAATTAATCTAAGGTCGAACCTGAACGAGGCGTATTTTGTAAGCGAGGACGACTCCGTAGCTCGCTCCGCCACCGCCGCGAAGAGCCCAGAAGAGATCTTCTCCCATGGATCCTCGATCGAGGATCCGGCCGTCAGCGTCAACCACCCGGATGTCGACGATGTGGTCGACGGCGAGGCCGTGCGCTCTCATGATGGTTCCGATCCCGCCGCCGCTGAAGTGTCCGCCGACGCCTACGGTGGGGCAGAAACCGGCGGGGAAGGCGAGTGTCCTGCTTTTGGCCGCGATTGCATAATAGAGCTCGCCGAGGACGGCCCCCGCCTCGACCCACGCCGTGCCCGACTCCGCATCGACGGCGACGGAGCGGAGAAGTTGGAGGTCGAGGATGAAGAAAGGGCCGAGCTTGGAGGCGTAGGAAAGTCCCTCATAGTCGTGGCCGCCGCTCCGGGAGACAAGCCGAAGGCCGAGCTCTCGGGAGCAGAGGACGGCGGCCGTGGCGTGGGACTCCTGTATCGCGGTGAGGATAAGGAACGGCTTATCGGCCTCGTGGAGGACACGTGGGTTGCGAGCGGGGGAGACGAGGGCGGCGGTGAAGTTGGTGGAGGAGGGGGAAAGGAGGAGGCGGAAGGGAACAGAGCGACGCAGGAGGCATTGTTGGATGGTGTGGTAGTTGGCCCGGGGGTCGAACGGAGCTGGGTTGATGGCGGCGTGGGAGAGAAAGAGGAGGAAGGAGAGGAAGAGGGCAGAGAAGTAGCAGAGGCTGGTTAGGGAATTCATTTGCCTTCCTCTGGTGAACGTTTCATCGGTGCTTTATTAATGGGAACAATCGGGTGTGAGTTGTCCATTATTCTTCTCCATTTTTTTAATTTTATTTCTTTGGAAATATTTATTTGTTTTAGTTTTATTAAGGAAGAAATAACTATTAAATTATATTAATAAAGTTTATTATTAGTACGTCACTTGGAAATATTTTTTTAATTCGTCACATCTCAGCTTTTATTAGTTTTAAATAATATATTTGTTTAGTTAAAATTTCAAATGCATCTTTTAATCTAAAAAATATAAAATAATGTGAGAAAAATATAAAAATTATTATTTTTTGTTTTTTCTAGCAACCGTATATCAAACATATAAATAAACTTTCAACATATTTCCAAAGTTTAAGTTTTATTTTAACCAATTCAATTATGGCTTATTGACATGATGTTTGTTCAATATTAAATAAATAAATAAATAAACAAATATAAAAACATTATGTTAAATATTATTACAATGCTATGTAGAGATTGACAAAATCTCGTAAAGAAGTACTCAACTTCAAGAACTTCAATAAATTAACTTTTATTTTTTAAAAATTATAATTATAATAAAGTTTTTTATTAAAATATATTTGGAAATCATATTTGATGATATAGTTGATAATTTAATTTTATAATTTTAAAAAATATTTATATAAAATATATTTTTAATAAAAATATGACAATTTTGTGGGGCCTGTGACAAGTACGTAAATGCAATTGAATTAACATTTCTTGCTATTTTCTAGAATAATTAATGAATATAAGAATAATTTATTTTAATAAATTTAAATTTTTAAATATTAAAAATAATAATAATAATAATAATATCAAGATTAACTATTGATACTAAAGAACGAATTATAAATTTTGACAATAATAATATCTTTTTATTGGATTATATTTTTTTTCAAAGTTTTATAATTTTTTTAAAAAAATTATAATATTTTTTCGAATTTTAAAAATTTTTTATACAATATAATAGAAAGTAAATAATCAAATTAAATGGATTGAAGCATGTTATATAAAAACTTTTATTTTTATTTTTATTTAGTAAAAAATTTATTTATTCTAATATGATATAATTTTTATTTTTTTAATTAAAAAAGGTAATGGGAAACTTTTTTTTTAAATATATTATTTAATTATATTTGATTAACAAAGGCAAGGTTAACCAACAATTAAAGCCAACACATGCTTAAGGGACCCAAAAGCATACAAGTGTTTCCATTCATAATTAGGTATTTGTTTAGTCACAAATTGAAATGTATTTTTTTAATCTAAAAAATGTAACTAATCTGACAAAATTACAAATGAATTTTTTTTTTATCCATTTCTAAACATATTTTTAAAGTTTAAATTTTATTTTTAATCAATTCATTTATGACGACTTATTGACATTGACTTTGTTTAATACTAAATAAATTAAAAAAGTAAACATAAAAATATTATGTTAAATATTATTAAATGTTTTATAGTTGATAATATTTAATAAAGAAGTATTTAGTTTTAAGAATTTCGGCAAATTATTTTTATTTTTTAGTTAAAAAATAAAAATAATAAATTTATATTTTTATAAAAAAATATTTTATAAATTTTCAAATAATTTATATAATATATTTTAAAAATAAAAATGTGACAATTTTATTTGACCTTTAAAAAGGACAAAAGTAATGATGGTTGTATTGATACTTTCTTTATATCTTATATATTTAGTTTTTTCTTTATAACTTTTCTACTTGCTCCATTATTAGTTGTTTTCTTTTTTATTTTTGTCCTCTCATTCACAATATCTTTATTCCCTTTAAATCTCAATTAGGCATAATTTATTTTGATAAAATTAAATTTATTAAGTATTAAAATAAAAAAAATTAATAATATTAAGATTGAGTGATGGTTTTAAAGAATGAGTTGTAAATTATGGAAATAATAATGCTTCTAATTGAGTTATACCTTTTCAAAATTTTATAATTTTTTTAGAAATTTTCTAATTATATTTTTTAAAAGTATCTTATAATATGATTAGATTATAAAATATAATAAAAGAAACAATAAACTTTTAAAAAAACTATTGTATAATTTAATTAAGGTACAATATGATGAAAGATGAATAAATAAACTAAATAAGTTAAAACATATATAATAATTTGATAACTATATCTTAATTATTTCTTTTCAAATTTATACTTTACATATTGACTATGCATATTATAATTCCAAAATTCAAAAATATAATCTAATTGGTGTCTCGAAAAGCATATCAATATGATAATAGTCGTATCTTAAGTTCAAATGTTATTGTGATGATCTATCTCATCATAAGAAATTTGTAGATATACAATTTATGTTTTTTAAAAACAATTTAAATTTTTAACAAAACTTTAAAAATAAAGATTTTTAAAAAAATAAGAAAATTCATTAAACAACACTAGCTTATCCTCTCTTATTAAATGAGAAGATAAGCTCTCTCTTATTTCTTGAAGACTATATTTCAATGTGAGTCTTACTGAGATTTTTTTTCTCTAAAATATGTATTAATTATTTTGATGGATAAAGAAATGAATTTTATATGATTTTTGTTGTGAAATGAAATGCTAAATTTACAAAAAAAAATATGTTTATATAATTTTTTAAAATGTGAATTATTAAAAATAATAAATGATGTGAAAAAACTATAAAACTTATGATTTATAGAATTTGGAGAATAAATTGTTTTAAAAGTGACCAATGAGTTTTCACAATATGAATAGGCAAAAAAATGTTAAGAAATTTGATAAAGTCTAAGATTTTATATGTTAAATTCATATCGATTATATCATAATTCTTTCTATATTAAATTTGATATGATTTTAGTTTTGCTACAAGGTAAATTGAATATAAAATGTGGCATACATATGAACTATGAAAAAGATTTTTTATTTAAGAATTTTATTTGGCTAAAGATTTAAAAGAATCAACTTTTAAATCAAGATCATTTTATAATAACAAAAGGTTTCCTTTATGTGACAAAAAGTATTTACTATTTTTCAAAATAAAAAAAAACTAAAAGTTTAGGATGTACTATTTTCAAAATAAAAAAAATAATGAATTTACTATGTTTCAAAATTAAAAGGAGGACTTTTAATTTTTTATGTGGATTTATATTTATAAAATAAAAGATTTAAAAATTTAGTAACGAATTTTTTATATTTAAAAATAAAATCTATGGTATCGAAAGAGTTGTCTTCTTAAGCTAGGGAATCATTAATATGTAAAATTTAGAAATAAAAAACATATAATAAGAAAATCTAAAATGAACAAATCTAAAATGAACAAATATAAAATGCAAATTTAGAGGTGAATAACCATATAATACATAAACTAGTAAAAGTAGAGGTCATAGTAAATAATGCACACTTGTTTTACTTTTGATTATTGCGACATATTTTCTTATTTTATTTTACTAGTTAATTTAAATCCCATAGGAAAACTTACAAAATTTCATAACAATAAATGATAAAATTAGCTTAAAGTATAATGTTTTAAAGACTATATACAAAGATATATATAATGTATACTAAATTTGATGTATATAATCGTGATAACAATAAATGTTGAAATTGCCTTAAAGTATGATATTTTAAAGACTAAGTATAAAGATATATATGATTGCATGACTATCCACATTCTTTGATGATGATAATTTGATTCTTTTTATTTTTAAAAAATATATATAACCAATGAATTATAATATTATGTTTTTTTATTTTTAAAAATGAATAAACTATAAAATAAATAAAGTCAATTATCACTAACTTAATAACAAAATTATATAATATTTATATAAAACAATCAACTTAGATTCATATTAATAACATTATAAAAAAACACATCATAACATATAAAATAATATAATAAAAATATGTGAATAAACTATATATTTTTTTAAAATAAACCCAATATTCTTTTATAAAAAATCATATAATTTTCTTAAACTACCCTCTGATCGCACAAGTTTTATTTTCTATTAGTTTAATTGCGATATAGACCTAGATCACTTGAGATATTTTGAACTCCACCTTCACAACATTCGTCGACATGATGTAAGTCTCATTACTCATTTAACTCCACCTCTAAAACATGTGTTTAAATAAACATATTATTTTAGATAATCAATATTTATGCATCTTAAAATCATACCTTATCATTTACATATGATACATGTCGACAAAGGAGGCTTCATTGTCTAATGATTCGACACATTTGAGTGCGATATGGAGGCCAAGTACTAAAACGAACAAATTTTCTCCTCATATGGCACAAGATTGTTTCAAACGTAGAACAACAGCAACACAAGGTAGTGAATACATAACAGCAATCTTCCATACATGAACGAACTATTAAGCACAAATTTGAAGTTCTTCATAATAAAGTTTACAACAAAGCAAGCTGAAAAGCACCAGGAATTGAGAGGAGAAAAGGTTTTGTCCTCCCTGGATCAGGTAGCCACTTCATCATTCTCTTCTTCTTCTTCTTCTTCATAGTCTTCTTCTGCAGTAGCATCCTGATATTGCTGATACTCCGCCACAAGATCGTTCATGTTGCTCTCCGCCTCTGTGAACTCCATCTCATCCATGCCCTCCCCAGTGTACCAATGCAAGAAGGCCTTCCTCCTGAACATTGCAGTGAACTGCTCGCTCACCCTGCGAAACATCTCCTGAATCGAAGTCGAGTTGCCAACGAAAGTGGAAGCCATCTTGAGACCCTTGGGCGGGATATCACACACACTGGACTTCACGTTGTTGGGGATCCACTCGACGAAGTAGGACGAGTTCTTGTTCTGCACGTTGATCATCTGCTCGTCCACCTCTTTGGTGCTCATCTTCCCACGGAACATGGCGGAGGCCGTGAGGTAACGGCCATGGCGTGGATCGGCTGCACACATCATGTTTTTCGAATCCCACATCTGTTGGGTCAGCTCCGGCACGGTGAGTGCACGGTATTGCTGAGAGCCCCTCGACGTCAAGGGAGCAAAACCAACCATGAAGAAGTGAAGGCGAGGGAAGGGGATGAGGTTGACAGCAAGCTTCCGGAGGTCGGAATTGAGCTGTCCCGGGAAACGAAGGCAACATGTGACACCACTCATGGTTGCAGATATGAGGTGGTTAAGATCACCAACTGCAATTAGAAAAGATTACAAAAGCCAATGTAGAGAATACAAAGAATGGTGCATCTTGTATGCAAGGAAAAAGAAAGAAAACCATGTTGATATATTATGAATTAAAGGCTTCCATTACAGTGTAATCAAACAACAATACCAACAATTTATAAGAAAATTTAACAAAAAGATTGAAATATTAAACATTAAATGAATAGTATAATTGAATCTAAATCTTACATGTAGGAGTGGCAAGCTTGAGAGTGCGGAAGCAGATATCGTAGAGAGCCTCATTGTCGAGGACCATACACTCGTCTGCATTCTCGACAAGCTGATGAACAGAGAGCGTCGCATTATAAGGTTCGACAACAGTGTCGGAGACCTTAGGGGAAGGGAACACAGAAAATGTCAGCATCATGCGGTCAGGGTACTCCTCCCTGATCTTTGATATCAGAAGAGTTCCCATGCCAGATCCGGTTCCTCCACCCAAGGAATGACAAACTTGGAATCCTACAGAGATTGAAGAAAAAGACGACAAGAAGTAATTAAGCATGTTAATTCTTCAAAGCTTAAAATGATAAACATCATGGTTCTACAAACAACAATGATCCTAATATTTTATATGCTATATTCTTCATCTGATGCAATACCAAGAATAAATTCAAAATTTAGTGTTTATATCGCCCAAACTATAAATCTTTCAGTCAATTAACTGCAGTCAACATGAAGTAGGAAGTTTTCCTATTCAAGAATGGATTTAATGGTGTCCAAGTAGTAATGAAGCTTGCCAACTTACTACAACCAAATCTTTTTTTTCAATGGATGAAAACACTTCCAATCAAATGGTATTATAAAAACTATTTGCAACAATCCAAAGAGAGCCGAGCAATTAAGCCTTCCATATTGGCCATCCAAAATAATAAGCATACCATACCATATGCCCTTGTACCAAAATTCTTGCCAAGTATTCACTATAATTTGAAAACCCTACAATGACTTGATCTCGCACAATGATAAAATTTTCAAATTAGAAATGCAGGGCAAATTGTAAATATTTTGGTAAAATTTTCAAATTTCAGCCCTGATTGAACTTTCCTATGTTTGATGAAATATATATATATATATATATATATATATATATATATATATATATATATATATATATATATATATATATTTGTGTGTGCAAACAAGCATGAAGACTCACAGGGATGTGTGTGTTTGTGCATGTGTGAATATAACAGGCTAACATGCATGCATCTACACACTGAGCAAGTATGAGTGGATGGAAAATAACGAAATTAGAGAAGATCTACAAAAATTGTTATCAAGGCCCTGTGTTTCATCCTTCTCACACATATTTGGGTTACGATAGCATCTTATATAGAAAAAAAACAAATGCACAACATCCCATTGAAATAACTATCGTCATTTCCCATTTGGATTAGTTTAGAGTAATAATGCATTGACCTAAGGGGTTTCAATAGCCATGATAAAATTGAACACTTGTCATGTAGAAAAACATCATGCCATGAAAAGCACGAAAAAGAGAACATGTTTCCTCAAAACTTATAGTAGAATCATCAATGCAGCTACATTATAAATATTTTAGACAATCAAGAATATTGTACTCCTAATAAACCAAAAACATAACCTCCGCTTGGTAAGTGGTAACTTAAGTTATCCCCAATTATCCAATAAGCACAATTTCTTTTTAACCCATCTTTACCTCAAGTTTATCCCCTACTAATCTAATATTTCTTATCCCTAGGGGAATACTATATTGAATCCATCACCCTATCATCTCTATAGAAATAAATTAGCTATATTGAAATCATGCTTCTGAGTTTGCCCATCGTTCACTCTGTCAAAGTATTGCTATTGACTTTCTACAAAAATGTGCTAAATCAAACCATCACCTTTGCTATGTTGCCTTGTTGAATTTTCACATCATATAGACCCCACCGAACTACATGGACTCCACCACCATATTAGCTCCATTGAAACCATCACCTTCATCTATGTTGAAATTATATTGGCTCTAAAACCCAATGGTTTTACCACAACATCAAAAATTGACTTTATGTTATAGAATCCATAATATTACTTGATCCCAGTTGAATCACACAATTTTGATACTACTTTTTAGAGGAAATATCAACTTTAGAAGGGTCAATTTGACATAGTAAAAACTAAACTGTTAGATTTGAGTCATTATTTTGTATATCAATACTATAACTTACTAAACGTCTAATAAGTGAGTATTCTTCATATGTATCACAATAAATCCCCCCTTATATGAAAATCCCTCTTCAATGGATCCACTTCTCAGCAATTAAAAGCTTTTTTCAATAATCATGTGCATGCATCATCAATCATGCTTAAGCATTGCAAATAAGAGCAGCTAGGAACAAAAGCCATGGAAAAGACATCAAACTAATTTCAAAATGAATGTACAAGCAAGTACGACAAGGAAAAGCAACGATGGAGACCAAAATTTTATTTTATTTTTGGAACCAAAACCAAAATGTTTGATCACCGACTCAGAAATTACAAAATAGTCAACATCGATAGGAAAAAAAAAAAAAAAAGGAATTAACAGAACAAAGAAAAAATACCCACAACAGACTGAACAAGGAACGAAAAATAAAGAAAAGCTGCTAAACATTTCATACCTTGAAGGCAATCACAGTTCTCCGCCTCCTTCCTCACCACATCCAGCACCGCATCGATAAGCTCCGCACCCTCCGTGTAGTGACCCTTGGCCCAGTTATTCCCCGCCCCTGATTGACCAAAAACGAAGTTGTCCGGCCGAAAGATCTGGCCGAACGGCCCAGATCTCACTGAATCCATAGTCCCGGGCTCCAGATCCATAAGCACCGCCCTGGGAACGTACCTTCCACCACTCGCCTCATTGTAATAGACATTGATCCGCTCAAGCTGCAGCCCAGAGTCGCCGTCGAACTTGCCGGTTTTGTCTATCCCGTGCTCGTCGCAGATAACCTCCCAGAACTTGGCACCGATCTGGTTGCCGCATTGTCCTCCCTGTATATGAAGTATCTCCCGCATCTTCTCCTCCGCAGGCTATGTTTAGGGTTAGGGATTTGCCGACGGCGATTCTGGCGGTGAAGAAGCTAGAGGAGAAACCGAGAAAAAGTGAAGGCATGACGACTTGATTTTCCGGAGAATTTATCTCGAGTACCCATATCCGGTGACCACCCGTACGGTTACCGCTTTCGGAGTGGCATATAACCATAAATAGCCTCCGTTAGCTGCTATTTCTGTTCTACCCCAACCGTCCAAAGATAAATTTTTATGATACATTTGTTTTGTACTTCAGGTAGATATATTTATTTGTCACATGTTGGGAATCTAAGTTTAGTAATATTATTAAATAATATTAAAAAAATTATGCTTAACAGTTTCTTATAAAAAAATTAAAAAATAATTCTAAATTATTAAAACAATATGATAAAAAGCATGTCTTTGCAGGCGAAAGTTACGTAGAACAAGAAGACGAGATCTGAAGGATGATCTATTGAATGCAATTTCTATGCTCAAATCAACCCGAAACGAAGTTCAAATCGACCTGGTTTTTGGTACCAGATTCATCAATCGACAATTGCAAGCTGTTTTTCCAGCATTTGCAGCTAACTTCAAGCAGCTCGGAAATGGAACACGATCGATCTACGAGCGAGAAAGAACTCCTTTGGTACTGCAGGAAGTAAAACCAGAATTAGGTCAGACATAAATGGTTTACATATGAGAACATCAAGAGGTATGTTTTGAACAAACCTTGGCACCGTGCCGACTCCCTGTTTGTCGATGGCTATCGCCTGCCGAAGAGCTCTTGCAAATGCCTTGAACGTCGCTTCGATGATGTGGTGCGAGTTCTTCCCTGCGAGCTGTTCTCGGGCAGGAAATGAATCGGGAGATGTCAAGCAAAGAACAAGAAATAGATAAATGTGAAACTGTTCTTGCCTGCCTGATATGAAGTGTCATGCCGGATGTGTTCACCAGAGACTGAAAGAAGTGTTCAACAAGCTGAAATGTAAAAATGTTGAAGAAGATACATTAGTATAATTCAACGAACAGACTAGAAAAGTTCATGGAAAAGAATGTTCAAACCATAAGTACATCATGAATGCAGTTTGAGAAAAAGAGTTGAAGATAATCCACTGAGCTCGATGATTGCTAGGAAAGCTTAAAACTCTTTATTTGAGATGGATATGTTAACCACAAGCTATCGTCTCTTTTGGAAGGATGAAGAATATCAAAAACAAATGCTTACAAACTACTTAGTAAGAGGAGAGAGTATTGAGATCCTGAAGAATTGGAGTGCCCCGACCAACTTGAGACAAGACTAAACCATCAAAGTTGACCTTTTAACTAACTTGGAGTTGGGGATCCCATCATACTATATAGATAAGTTAAGATAGTCTAATGGGCTGAGGGGATCCTAAGCATCATGGTTAAGAAGGGCGATCTTAAGTTGAATGAATGCACAAATGAAACTAACAATCATCGACTTTAGTATTTTGATTATTCCAAATCTAATAAAGGGTAGTAGTAACAATCACAAACAAGTGGTTCACCTTATCCCTCTCGATGATGCTCTACAAAAGGGTTGGCAAAGTAAAAAAAGCTAGTTCGTAGGCCTTCGACTTAGGGAAGTATGTCGAATGGTCGAAAACATAGTGAAAACATTTGGACATTTAGTGTGACGACCTCATCCTAACCTTACTCAAATTATAATGCCACAACATCTAGTTCTATTACTTTTCTTCATTTAATTTTTGAATATATAAAAATGTCTTTTATAAAATGATAAAACAAAAGCGATTATAAAACTCTCGTTTTAATAAAAAAATTCTTTTTATTTTTTTACTTTTTTAATTTTTTTTAAAAACGATTTATATTAGAAACATATTTTCGATATAAAAAACATTTAGAACACTTAAAAGTTCAATGCATTTAAACTTGTCATTATTCATAAATTGCTCAAAACAAATAGAATCTAAACTAACATCATGATATGAGATCTATTATGTGTCTATCATTACTATATTAGCAATACTAGAATAACTACTATAAATAAATGAGTAAAATATTCTCTAGTATAATTTTATAAAAATTTTAAAAATATATTTAACTCAAAATATCTCTATTTTGCAATATATAATGTTATAATTACATATCACATAGTCTAGTAATTCAACATCAAAATCTCATAAACAAAAACAACGAGGCAATATCATGACGATAAAGCCACAGAAAAGTAGGCAACATTATAAATTTTTCATAAAATGAGCTAGTACTTAGACTACTAACATTTATTTTCTAAGTCTATCTACCTTGACCATTAGACGACTCAAAAATCATAAATTACAACATCATGGAAGGGCATGAAGGGAGTTTGTCAGCCTCCAATTGAGGGAATCCTGATGGGACAAAGTGCGAAATCCCTTCCATATGGAAGCAATGGAACAAGGATCATAAGTTGATAACAGAGAACCTCATATGGAAGTGAGTAGCCAATAGCCAAGACCTTCCTTTGCTAGTTGTGATACTTAATACACTCCTTTGCAAAGAAGATTCTACTCCCAAGTCACCTACCTCTTGAAGATTTCCTCTATTAGAGGTTGACAGACTCCTTTCATGCTCCTCTCATCAATGTTGTCTTCTACACTGTTTAACTCATCTCGTAGCCAAGGCAGATGGTCCTAACAGATAAAGGACCAACACAAGTGTTATGCCTTTTTATGAAAAATTTGTAATGATGATCTGTCTATTTTTCTATTGCTCTACTATCACAATATAGCACTATCAACCCTTAGTTATGATATTGAGTCGTTGGATCATGTGTTTTGTAAGTGTCCCAATGTCATCACTATTTTTTTGACTATCAACATGTTTTCTCAATAGAAAGTGTTTTGAACCAATCTTTTTGTTTTGATAACCCTTTTAGATTGTATCACTAAGATGGATAAAACTCACAACCTACCTATGATTATTATTATTGCCCTCTATCGAATTTGGAAGAACCAGAAAGCCAAAATCCACAAATGTCAAGTTCATTTATCACAGGCCATCGCTGCATTTATTCGAGTGTCCACTAAACATCAGACTGTCTTTTCCAACAAGGTGGCCTAGGCTCCCCTCAACATGTCAGTCTGCCTTAACCCATTTCTATCACAATGAGATCCCCTTCCAGGTTGGTTGAAGGTCAACATTGATGGTTCAACCAATTGTCTAGGGCTAGCTAGGGCTGCTGCGATTCTTCGAGGTCACCATGATAACTTAGTGGCCACTATAAAGGTTTAGAAACTCACGTTTCTTGCTATATTGACAGAGTTGGAGGGAGCCAAGGCTATTATCTCCAATACCACCTTTTATTAAAAGAAAGTTTGTAGGCATCTGTGTTTGAAGGTGATTCTACCTTTGTTGTTTTTTATATTCCCCACACTTTTAATAGGAGAGATAATAGAATGTTTCATCGAATGTGAGTGGACCTAGATGTAAATATCTTTGTTGGATAAATTGATAGAAAATCAATCACAAGTCAGGCACAAAATGCTGAGATCATAGTAGTCACTACAGGTCTTATTCATCAGCCTTTAGCATGCATGCTTGATTCATAATGGTAAAAAAATCAATCTAAAAGCAAAAAAGGCAAAATGTCAAAAATTAAAATATTGTCATTTATAAAAGATAGATAAGGCAAATATGTTTTGATCCCGCTTAACTTTACTTCAGTTCTGTTGCACATTACTATTTTATTCAGCTTGCTTCAATTTCAATGACATAAAGTAGCTTAATTTGAGTTGGTCAACTGCTATTACAACCCATCAACAAATTTCAGATAAAAAGATGTTAAATCAGACAGCCAGGGCATCAACTAAGTTAAAGAATGTTTTCTTAAGATACTACAACCTGTGTCATCTACTTGGCAACTAAAGTATTACTATGAAGAATCATTTATTCTGATCTAGTCATACACCCAGAAACTTTTAACCTTCAAACTTGAGTCTTCGAATGATTTCTTATGTCGAAGTCATTGATTAAACTTTCTAGCCACAACTACTATCTTTTAACTTAGTTAATTAGTGCAATTGCTAATATAAGAAAGCCATGTATCTTCTACAGGGCACCCAAACTCCCTTGAACTCAGCTGCAAATTGTCCTATAACGTTTACTTTCAAAATTTATATGCAACATAAATGTTGGTTGATTAACCAAAATATAATCATGATAATGTATTTTCTAAGCATAGCAATTGGATAAGGTTCGAGTGATTCAAAGGTTACACCTAAGGTTTGTGATGGAAGAGATAAATCCATACATAATAAAGAAAGCCAATAGTTACCTGTGTATCATACTTTCCAACTCTCTCGGTTGGAATATTCAACGCACAACTCAAATGTGGACGCCCAGATAGATCCTGAAGCAAGAACAAGCCTTTTTAAACAAAAATCATAAGCATTACAGTTATATTACTTAATGACCAAACCTTTAAAAGTAAAACAATATCAATTCATGAAAATGCTCTATTGTTAAAAAGAGATCCGAAGTAATGATCAGGCCTAAACTATCCTAGAAGACTACCTATTTACTAAATTATAAAATTTAGTTAAAAATATGGGAGAAATACATTTTGAACCATTTGCTATTTTAATTGGCAACATTAAATTGAATACTTAAAATGTATGTTCAAAGAAAAGAACAACTAAAATTAGTGATTTGAATAATAAGTTTCTTGTCATATAGTGTGTCACAAAACTTGATGAAGTCATCCTAGAGAAGAAACAAAAATTTATTATTCAGTGAAATTTATTAAAGCCATTATGACTTCACTGAACCATCATTGTTAGTAGTTGTTGATTTATATGTGAAACATCCTGTAGTTGGGTGGACCAAGTATATGATATGATAACATAAAAGAATATAACATATCTTAAATTACAAAAAGGTATAATTTCAACTTGTATTAGCACTTCTGTTTATAGAGGGTCCATAAGAACACAAAATATTACTCAATTGCTAACCATTGTAATGCTTTATAAATATACAATTACAAATAATCCTATTAAAATATTAGGAACTAAACCTAAGATGATGCCACATATAAATGCTTGAATCATTATGATTTATTTTAGATAATAAAAAATAGGTGAGATTTACCCATAAATCTTAATCTAAATTATATGCTAATTTCAATAACAACTATCACCTCTTCCATTGGTTACCTCTAAATTATATGCCGATCTTAGACTTGACAAATATAATTTTGACAAGCCATGAGATTAACATGCAACCCCACAAGAGATAGATTGCATATGAATCATACCCCTCCTTGAGTCCATCTCTAATGGCTGTACCAGAGAAAGATCAACCAAGGTTGTGCAGAAGCTAAAGTAGATGACAAGGCCTTATTTAGTTTAGCAAGCATAATCCATAATCAAATCCCTTTAAAACTTCTTATCTCTATTTCAAAAAATTTAAAATTTTAATTTTTTTAGAGTTGCTAATACTTTGAATTGATGTTGATTGAATCTCCTGAGATGAAAGCTTATGAAGCTTTCCTGACAATAGAGAATGTCGAGAAATGATAATTCAATGTACTACTACAAAAAACTACTTCAATTTCAATAAAAAAAGAAGATATTCAAAATAATAAAACATACATGTCATTGCTAGAGGAATAACCATTTTAGACTTAAGATGAGAAAAATGCTCCAAATAAAAAAGAAGACAAACAAATAAAAGTAGATAGAACAAAAACTTAAAAATTCTCATCTACAATTAAGAGAACCATGTAGCATACCCTTGAATGCTTTTTAAATAAAACAAAACACAAAATTCAACTACATAAGTAGCATTAGAAGTTAAGTAAACTAAACCAACAATGATGTGCAAAATGAAGGGCATAACATTTCGTGCTACCATTTTGAATCATTTAACTCATTGGTTTGTCAAATAGCACAAATCATGTCTCACTAAGGTATCATCAAGACATTGGTTTTGAATATCACAAAACTCTAAAAGTAAGTGAGGGACAAGTCGTGTGATGTGGATCGAACCCAAACTCTAATATCAAATTGGTGGAGGAGGTTATCATGAGTTCGATTTGAATCTAGTTCTAATATTAAAAATGGTGAAAGAGTTTAGGATGAAATTCCTGAGTTAGATCTAAACCAAGCTTAGATGGCAAAAAATGATAAGAAGCAAGTGTGGAACATGGTACCACAACTAATATTAACTAGTTTAGCATAAAAGAAGCCTCAAAATCCAGTCAAAATCAACTTAAAAGCAATTTGAAATGCAAGATTCAAAAGGCTATGAAATAGGCTGCAAATCCAGTTCAGTTCAACTTGGGAGAAGGCCGGGGTGGGTCACCGTTGTTATACCCGGTAAAATATTATAGGTTTAATCTTCAATAATTAAATTATGGCTTGGATGATTTCAAATCGACAGTAGGATGAGCCAGGAGCTCAATTGGAGGCTATTGGAATTTCTGAAATTTTCTGGGGATTTTTCGGAGCACCGAGGAATTTTTAAGTAATTTTCCCTATTTAATTGGATTTTTGGAAATTCGAAAATCTATTTAAATCGGTCCATTAGACCGGAATTTGGTTTTTACCGCGCGTGAACCGGACCGGAACGGTTCAGCGAAGGCGGGGGCGGTTCGCCGAGTGCGTTTGCGCGTGCGGTTGGATAAGCCGCGGATAAGCGGATCGGACGGACGAGATCAGCGGTGGAGATTAACCGGCTGATCGGGTTTAAGCGGCGTTATTAGAAGGTCAACCGGCACTTAATGGTTCTTAACGGGTTATTACCGGTTTAAGCTGGGTATTTAACCCGATTAATTTCGGCTGTTAGGGTTTTCGAGCGGTGGCCGGAGACGAGGTGTTCGCGGCGAACGGCGATATTTTCCGGCAGCCTTTCAAGGGGCTTTTTGTACCTGGAGGTTCGCGGGACCGAGGAGAATCAATTGGTACCGGTTTCGTTCGGCGAGGAGCAGCGGTGGGTCGCGTGTGAGCTTCACCGTCGCCGGAGAAGAAAGGTAGGAAATTCAGAAATTAAATTAGTTATTTAGCAAAATTAAAGCATGGAATATTTTGTTAATGTCTATCTGAGCATGCGATTGAAATTTTGAAGTCGGAAATGCATTGCAGTATTATAATTTTAGCATGTTAGGTTTTAGGGTTTCGGAAAATTATACCCGCCGAATTCGGGAAATTTACCAAGCATATGTTGAGTTGATTATGTGCTTAACCATGTTAAGGTGGTTTTCAATTGCTGGAATTGTTTAATTTCTTAAATTGTCAATTAGGGATCGGATGAAACTCCTTCGAAGGAAATTTTGATTTAATCTTAGGAATTAGTGACATCATTGGAATGTTAGGATAGTACGAACATGTTCTCCTTGATCTCGGTCGCCGGAAATCGACGGGGGAAAACGGAATTTCCCGGAGAATTCGTCGGCTAGGGTTTCGCGGGCGCCGGGCGGAGGAAGGAGATGGATTAGGATTTAGTTAATTAGTTAATAATTAATCGTAAATTAATTAATTAACAATTATTAACTTAATTGGCGCGGATGAGAGAGAAGAAAAAGGATTATAATTCGGAAATTAATTCCGAATTTACGGAAATAATTTAATGCGGCGCGGAAGAGAAAAAAAAAACGGGAGGAATTAAATTCGGAAATTTATTCCGAATTTTTGGAAAAAAAAATGCAGAATATTTAATTCGGAAATTAATCCGAATTTCGGAAAAAGGATTATGGGAAAATTTAATTCGGAAATTTAATCCGAATTTTCGGAAAAATAATTTGCAGAATATTTAATTCGGAAATTAATCCGAATTTTTGGAAAAAGGATATATGTGGAATTTAAATTCGGAAACTATTCCGAATTTCGAAAAATGGATAAAGACGGAAATTGATTACGGAATTTAAAAATTTCCTGAAGTAGAGAAAAATGTTATCAGTGACGATAGTACAGTTGAAAACAGTCATACAGAGGTATGGTACATAGATGCTACCAGAACAGTCAGTAACTGGTATAGTTGTATTGCTTGGATGGCAAAGGGCATGGATTGAGTCAGTTTACTTAGTGTTGGCATATTTTATGGATTGGCATACTGGACCGGACTACTATAGACCCTATATGATGTTTTAGGGTAGTTGTGGTAGGTAACTGTGCGGTTCAGACTTAGCTTCCACAGTATACATGTGACTGGTATGCGCCTTGTTGTACCTGGACACATGTTGCCGAATCTTGGAGTTAGAGATTGACAATGACTGTAGGGGCGTGAGCTTCTATGGAAGTTGTTGGTAGAGGACTCCTTGGGACGGTGGCTGAGTCGACCTCTTCTGGTCCACGAGTGTAGGCCTGCGCGCCTGAGAGTGGCAGCGGCAGGGGTGACTCGCCGTGGCTAGCCAGGGTGTCTCACGTTGGCTAGAGATCTATGTGACGGGTTTGTCTATAGTCTCCAGAAGATTGATTGACGAGAGACGCTGCGGTGTCGGGTGCTAGGCGCCATGCGTGCGCAGAGATGGGCGTGTCCCGCTGGCATGCTACCTGGGAGCACAGAGGAGAGCTACTCTGTTGTGACTGGGGGTGACTGTGATTGGTTGGAGTCTGGAACTGAGAGTGCCTATCCACCATACATTGTTATGCTGTATTCGTATACTCTTGCTATTATCCTTCTCTTGCATGTGAGTTTTACTAGCTGTCTTTCCTACTGGGCGTAGCTCATTTCCGTATTATATATTTTCAGTGGCTCGGCAGACTTGACGCTACCAGATTAGGTGGGATCGTGGTCAGCAGACTTGTGGAGGATATCTGATCGGTGATTATCTGAGAAATTCTGGTTAATAAATTGTTGCTGTTGGATGTTGTCAGTGAGACTGTTATTTTTATGTCTTGTATTATGTGAGGGTAATTCTGACTTATGTATCTAGTTCGATGATATTGTATTTGTTGGACTTGGATCTTATTTTTGTGATGTAGTTTCCATTCACTGTTTTACTTTATTATCTTGATGGTATAGTGTGTGGAGTGCTATATTTTATCTGAGGATGTTATGTATTTTATTTTTGATGGTGAGGTCATTACATGACTATGGAACTTAATATTGGGGGTTCAGACTTCTATTAGACCGGTTCTCCTATCGATATGGGTTAGGAGTATTGGGTCTAGTAGGAGTAACATTGCGCGAGTCCATCTGTTAATTCAGGAGTCATGAACCTGATTTGACGGTGTACCCGGGAGATGGGATCCACATTGTTAAGGAAAGTAGGTGTGTAATGATGTGTTATATCCTATGTTTTTCGTAGGCTACTCAGGTTGGTATGGGACGATCTGAGCTGTCTATATGCAAAAAAAAAAAAAAAAAATTTATGCCAAAATCAGCCTAGGAAATATGGGGTGTAACAAGAGTGGTATCAGAGCCCTAGGTTAAGATAGTGGGGCTAGACATATATAGGAGTTCAACCCAAGGTGGGGAGAACTGTGGATTCTTTTATTTACTATAGTAGTCCATATGCCAATTGCCAAATGACGACTCTAATGCCAGATTAGTTGCTTTTGACAGTATGGCTGGTACCAGGAGACTTTCCGCTCGTGGAGCAGCTAGAGGCAGACCTGTATCTACTACTCCTACCCCAGAGACGAGCCCAGCATTGCCAGTTGAGCCAGCCGTGGATCGTTGGATCGATGCCTTCATGCGGTTGCGTCCGCGGAGCTTCAGTGGGTCGGCTGACCCAGCGGTGGCAGATGACTGGATGGCTCATATGCTTGAGCTATTTGATGCCTTGGGATGTCCATTCGGCAGGAGGGTAGTACTTGCTGCTCTAGTATTGGAGGGAGAGGCTGCTACTTGGTGGAGAGGCCAGCGGCGCGCTATGTTTGGGGAGGCCCAGAACAGCGAGATAGCATGGGAAGACTTTGTTGAGGCATTCAGGGAGTGCTACATTCCGGCTTCTGCCATGTCTCAGTTCAGGAGGGAACTTATACAACTCAGGCAGGGTCAGATGTCAGTGAACGATTACTTATCGAGGTTCACTTATCTGGCGAGGTACGCCGCAGAGCTGGTGCCTTCTGAGGAGCGCAGATGTGAGATGTTCCTGGAGGGACTTCGTCCTATGCTGCAGCGCCAGTTAGTTGTGAGTCGGTTTGCCAGGTTTCGTGACTTGGTGGAGGCTGCGAGATCCGTCGAGCTTATTGACACCCGGATGGAGGCCCAGAGAGAGACTCACAACAAGAGGAAGGGATTCAGAAATGCCCAACAGAACAAAAAGGGCAAAAGACAAGGAGGCCACCGTGGTACTCAGGAGGGCGTGTTGCAACCACGGCCTATTTCCGAGAGGCCAGTGCAACAGACAGGTACTCGGACTGGGGGTATTATTTGCTACCACTGTCAGCAGCCAGGACACATAAGGAACGACTGCCCGGAAAGGAAGAAACAGAGGATTACAGGACCGGTTGGTTCATCTGGGGGACAGCCCAGAGTATTTGCTTTAACTCAGCAGCAGGCTTCAGAGTCACCAGAGGTGATCACAGGTATGCTTTATTTTGGCAACGTGCAGTGCATGACTTTGTTTGATACTGGTGCATCTCATCCTTTTGTTGCTGAGAGAATCTGGAATCAGATATCAGGATCCAAGGGTTACTTGAAGGAACCCTTATTAGTTAGGCTTCCTGATGGGAAAGAGATTCCCACTGTTTAGAAGATTGACGGATCTATTCTGATTAGTGGACACGAGTTCGTGACAGAGTTGATATGTGTGCCACTAGCAGAGTTCGACATCATTTTGGGAATGGATTGGTTG
The DNA here is from genome assembly GCA_023846275.1 of Vanilla planifolia. Taxonomy (NCBI): domain Eukaryota; kingdom Viridiplantae; phylum Streptophyta; class Magnoliopsida; order Asparagales; family Orchidaceae; genus Vanilla; species Vanilla planifolia. Next base: position 6,738,815 of record CM043872.1, on the reverse strand, counting down.
TGCTACCATGCAGTGGTGTTGGATTGTTGGGAGAAGAAGGTCAGGATCAGAGTGCCTGGTTCGGGGAAATGTGATATACTTTGGTCTGAACAGGCAGATTCCCCTGATCTCAATTCTTCAGGCGGAGAGGTTAGTAAGGGTTGTACTGGTTGGTTGGCCTATGTGACCGATAGCCAAGCCACCACTACCCCTATGTTAGATATTCCAGTGGTGAGAGACTTCCCTATGGTTTTTCCAGAGGAGCTGCCTGGACTTCCACCAGCTAGGGAAGTGGAGTTCTCGATTGATTTAGAGGCCGGAGTAGTTCCTATTGCTAGAGCTCCTTACAGGATGGCTCCAGCCGAGCTAGCAGAGTTGAAGACTCAGTTACAGGACTTATTAGACAAGGGACTCATACGCCCCAGTTGTTCACCTTGGGGTGCCCCTGTCTTATTCGTCAAGAAGAAAGATGGTAGTATGAGGCTGTGTGTGGATTATAGGGAATTGAATAAGGTTACTATTCGTAACCGATACCCTTTACCACGCATCGATGATTTGTTGGATCAGCTTCAGGGAGCAACTGTGTTCTCCAAGATTGATTTACGCTCGGGTTATCACCAGATCCGGATTAGAAATTCTGATGTACCCAAAACAGCATTCCGTACTAGATATGGACATTACGAGTTCACAGTGTTACCTTTTGGATTGACTAATGCTCCAGCAGTATTTATGAACCTGATGCATCGAGTGTTTCATGCCTTTCTGGATCGGTTTGTGATCATCTTTATAGATGATATATTGATTTATTCCAGAGATAGGGAAACTCATGCAGATCAGTTGAGGACTGTACTTTCAGTGTTGCAGGAGAATGAGCTGTATGCAAAATTCTCCAAGTGTTCCTTTTGGTTGGACTCTGTAGCCTTCTTGGGACACATTGTCAGTGCAGAAGGCGTAGCTGTTGATCCTAACAAGATACGAGCTATTATTGATTGGAAACGGCCATCTTCTGTCACTGAGATCCGGAGTTTCCTTGGTTTGGCTGGATACTATAGGAAATTTGTTCCTCACTTTTCTAGACTGGCCGCTCCACTAACACAGTTGACCCAGAAGGGAAAATCTTTTGAGTGGTCAGAGAGTTGTGAGAACAGTTTCCTAGAGCTGAAGCAGAGGCTTAGCACCGCTCCAGTATTGATGTTACCTACACAGGAGAAGCCGTATCAGATGTATACTGATGCTTCACATATAGGCTTGGGAGCCGTACTGATGCAGGATAGTAGAGTTATAGCATATGCTTCGAGGCAACTGAAGGATCATGAGAAGAATTATCCCACTCATGATTTGGAGTTAGCTGCTGTCATTTTTGCCTTGAAGATATGGAGACATTATTTGTACGGAGTTCCTGTAGATTGCTTCTCCGACCACAAGAGTCTCAAATATCTATTCACTCAGAAGGAACTGAATTTGAGGCAAAGGAGGTGGTTGGAATTGATAAAAGACTATGAACTGGTGATAAACTTCTGCGAGGGGAAGGCTAATCCAGTGGCTGATGCCTTGAGCAGACACGCAGTTGTGCATACTGTGATAGCTTGCAACTCTATAGCAGACTTGGATTGGGATGTTGAGAGATGTCAGGAACAGTTGTCTGTTCAGAGAATGGCTCACAGACTCAGTTCGTTGACTATTCGGGCTGACTGGTTATCTGAGATGCGTGATCTTCAGCTTTGTGATGAAGAGCTGAAAGAGAAGTTTGAGTTAGCATCGCAGGGATTGGGAGGAGACTTTACTCTCAGAGACGACATTTTGACTTTCAGGGGTCGCTGGTGTGTGCCATCACATCGGGAGTTCAAGAAGAGGATCCTTCGAGAGGCTCATTATGGAACTTTGGCTATGTACCCTGGATAAGTCAAGAGGTACAGGAATTTGAGGAGTGTTTTCTGGCGGAGAGGTTTGAGAGCAGGATATTGCGGAAAAGTGGCCGGAACTTCTTGCTGAATTTCGAGGGCGAAATTCCTGATAAGGTGGGGAGATTGTTATACCCGGTAAAATATTATAGGTTTAATCTTCAATAATTAAATTATGGCTTGGATGATTTCAAATCGACAGTAGGATGAGCCAGGAGCTCAATTGGAGGCTATTGGAATTTCTGAAATTTTCTGGGGATTTTTCGGAGCACCGAGGAATTTTTAAGTAATTTTCCCTGTTTAATTGGATTTTTGGAAATTCGAAAATCTATTTAAATCGGTCCATTAGACCGGAATTTGGTTTTTACCGCGCGTGAACCGGACCGGAACGGTTCAGCGAAGGCGGGGGCGGTTCGCCGAGTGCGTTTGCGCGTGCGGTTGGATAAGCCGCGGATAAGCGGATCGGACGGACGAGATCAGCGGTGGAGATTAACCGGCTGATCGGGTTTAAGCGGCATTATTAGAAGGTCAACCGGCACTTAATGGTTCTTAACGGGTTATTACCGGTTTAAGCTGGGTATTTAACCCGATTAATTTCGGCTATTAGGGTTTTCGAGCGGTGGCCGGAGACGAGGTGTTCGCGGCGAACGGCGATATTTTCCGACAGCCTTTCAAGGGGCTTTTTGTACCTGGAGGTTCGCGGGACCGAGGAGAATCGATTGGTACCGGTTTCGTTCGGCGAGGAGCAGCGGTGGGTCGCGTGTGAGCTTCACCATCGCCGGAGAAGAAAGGTAGGAAATTCAGAAATTAAATTAGTTATTTAGCAAAATTAAAGCATGGAATATTTTGTTAATGTCTATCTGAGCATGCGATTGAAATTTTGAAGTCGGAAATGCATTGCAGTATTATAATTTTAGCATGTTAGGTTTTAGGGTTTCGGAAAATTATACCCGCCGAATTCGGGAAATTTACCAAGCATATGTTGAGTTGATTATGTGCTTAACCATGTTAAGGTGGTTTTCAATTGCTGGAATCGTTTAATTTCTTAAATTGTCAATTAGGGATCGGATGAAACTCCTTCGAACGAAATTTTGATTTAATCTTAGGAATTAGTGACATCATTGGAATGTTAGGATAGTACGAACATGTTCTCCTTGATCTCGGTCGCCGGAAATCGACGGGGGAAAACGGAATTTCCCGGAGAATTCGTCGGCTAGGGTTTCGCGGGCGCCGGGCGGAGGAAGGAGATGGATTAGGATTTAGTTAATTAGTTAATAATTAATCGTAAACTAATTAATTAACAATTATTAACTTAATTGGCGCGGATGAGAGAGAAGAAAAAGGATTATAATTCGGAAATTAATTCCGAATTTACGGAAATAATTTAATGCGGCGCGGAAGAGAAAAAAAAAACGGGAGGAATTAAATTCGGAAATTTATTCCGAATTTTTGGAAAAAAAAATGCAGAATATTTAATTCGGAAATTAATCCGAATTTCGGAAAAAGGATTATGGGAAAATTTAATTCGGAAATTTAATCCGAATTTTCGGAAAAATAATTTGCAGAATATTTAATTCGGAAATTAATCCGAATTTTTGGAAAAAGGATATATGTGGAATTTAAATTCGGAAACTATTCCGAATTTCGAAAAATGGATAAAGACGGAAATTGATTACGGAATTTAAAAATTTCCTGAAGTAGAGAAAAATGTTATCAGTGACGATAGTACAGTTGAAAACAGTCATACAGAGGTATGGTACATAGATGCTACCAGAACAGTCAGTAACTGGTATAGTTGTATTGCTTGGATGGCAAAGGGCATGGATTGAGTCAGTTTACTTAGTGTTGGCATATTTTATGGATTGGCATACTGGACCGGACTACTATAGACCCTATATGATGTTTTAGGGTAGTTGTGGTAGGTAACTGTGCGGTTCAGACTTAGCTTCCACAGTATACATGTGACTGGTATGCGCCTTGTTGTACCTGGACACATGTTGCCGAATCTTGGAGTTAGAGATTGACAATGACTGTAGGGGCGTGAGCTTCTATGGAAGTTGTTGGTAGAGGACTCCTTGGGACGGTGGCTGAGTCGACCTCTTCTGGTCCACGAGTGTAGGCCTGCGCGCCTGAGAGTGGCAGCGGCAGGGGTGACTCGCCGTGGCTAGCCAGGGTGTCTCACGTTGGCTAGAGATCTATGTGACGGGTTTGTCTATAGTCTCCAGAAGATTGATTGACGAGAGACGCTGCGGTGTCGGGTGCTAGGCGCCATGCGTGCGCAGAGATGGGCGTGTCCCGCTGGCATGCTACCTGGGAGCACAGAGGAGAGCTACTCTGTTGTGACTGGGGGTGACTGTGATTGGTTGGAGTCTGGAACTGAGAGTGCCTATCCACCATACATTGTTATGCTGTATTCGTATACTCTTGCTATTATCCTTCTCTTGCATGTGAGTTTTACTAGCTGTCTTTCCTACTGGGCGTAGCTCATTTCCGTATTATATATTTTCAGTGGCTCGGCAGACTTGACGCTACCAGATTAGGTGGGATCGTGGTCAGCAGACTTGTGGAGGATATCTGATCGGTGATTATCTGAGAAATTCTGGTTAATAAATTGTTGCTGTTGGATGTTGTCAGTGAGACTGTTATTTTTATGTCTTGTATTATGTGAGGGTAATTCTGACTTATGTATCTAGTTCGATGATATTGTATTTGTTGGACTTGGATCTTATTTTTGTGATGTAGTTTCCATTCACTGTTTTACTTTATTATCTTGATGGTATAGTGTGTGGAGTGCTATATTTTATCTGAGGATGTTATGTATTTTATTTTTGATGGTGAGGTCATTACATGACTATGGAACTTAATATTGGGGGTTCAGACTTCTATTAGACCGGTTCTCCTATCGATATGGGTTAGGAGTATTGGGTCTAGTAGGAGTAACATTGCGCGAGTCCATCTGTTAATTCAGGAGTCATGAACCTGATTTGACGGTGTACCCGGGAGATGGGATCCACATTGTTAAGGAAAGTAGGTGTGTAATGATGTGTTATATCCTATGTTTTTCGTAGGCTACTCAGGTTGGTATGGGACGATCTGAGCTGTCTATATGCAAAAAAAAAAAAAAAAATTTATGCCAAAATCAGCCTAGGAAATATGGGGTGTAACAACCGTACACAGACTAAATTGATTCAATGTTAGTACTAGGATTTTCCCCTTTTCCCTGGCTCAACAACAGAGAAGGCGGCAGCTTGCTCATGCAAGGATGCAGGACATGTAATGTGTGGTGCCGACAAGTGATGCAACTAGGAGAGGAGAACCAAATGAGAATTTGGTGTCAGGAAAAATCATAGTTGACGTAAACGAGATCGAACTTTGACATGGATTGAAATGGCAACTAGACTACACTATGCAAGCTTTTGCAAGTAATGGGAAGAATAGCAGTCAACATAATCATTGCAACTAGTAGGAAGGAGGAATGGGCTGATGATTCTAAAGGGTGTGAGATCATCGATGGGCGAGGATGATGAGCTTTGACAGTATTGTGGGAGACTTGCTACACGTGCAACAAAAAAAAGAGGAAAGATTAACCTAAGATTTTCATTGCATGCATCACAAAAATCATACTCGGATCTCTATAAATGACAAATCAACCTTAAAAGCCTCCACCTTTTTCATTTCAATGCAAAATATAAATAGGCATAAGAAGTAACTTTAAGCTAAAAGCAAAGAAGATAACATACCTCTACCTAATAAAAAACTAATAAAAATGGCAAAAATAAGAAGTATAGAAACAAATATAAACTCTTTATGGGTATCATAATAACTTGATACAAGCCAATAATAACAAATAACACTAAAAAACGGAATATAACCCCTATATGAGTCCACTATGAGCTCTTATTTGCAATTTGGTTCATGATCTATGGTGAACTAGACCTCTTACGTCTTAGATTCTACTTAAATCAATTCAATATCCTCCTCCTAATACAACGTGTCTTGAATAACTAATCCATTTCTCAAATGAATTTTGTTAGCATTAAAGAACTTCAATAATGCATAAAAAGAAAACTTTGAATAGAAATACATTTTATCTAAGAAACATACCAATATAACTTCCACAGCAGCTTCATCCAAAGGAGCTGCAAAATGTCCGAATCGATAGATACCTTTTCTATCACCAAGTGCTTCATGAAGGGCCTACACATGATAAAATAACATAAACCACACAAGAAGCCATAATTAGTATATATCTCATATAAAATATGACCATAAATTGTTAAAATTCAAAGGATAACTAGGCCAAATAGTGCAACTTAATCTTAGTCACCGTTCCAACAGCAAGTGCAATGTCTTCATTTGTGTGATGGTCATCAATATGGATGTCACCAGAGGCATTTACAAACAGATCCAATAATCCATGTGATGCTAATTGCTGCAACATACATATATAAGATTATTTCATGCAAGTAAAAAAGAAGCATTGATCTAAGAAAATGTAGAGTAACAGGACAGAAATTCAGTATAATCAGACAACCCAATAATTTCTATCAGAAATTGACACATTTAAATGGCTAAAGCAAATAAAAAAAAATAAAGAATCTACTATAAGTTGGAATCATCCTTTCTTCATTAATGCTAAACATTGGAATTTTTTTAGCCCAGAGGATTTTACACATCCTGTTTCTTCACCTTTGCTGCACTAAAACAGATTTTCTCACAATCACAATGAAAAGTAGGTTTTAGTGTTCTTAATTTTCTTTTTACCAAATTATCGCTGTAACCTTCAATTTTAATCGGAATCATCATAGCAGGTACATGCCATCAAATGATCAATGCAACAGGGTAAACGTAGTGAAGGGTTACTCACATCGAGCATGTGGTCTAGGAAAGGAATTCCTGTGTTGCATTCAGCAGTTCCTGAGCCATCCAGGCTTAGTTTCACGTGCACATTTGTTTCCTTGGTAATTCTCCTAACTTCTCCAACCCGACCTTCCTTCCATGCTAATTTTCAAAAGCAATAAAATTAACATAGTAACAAGAAAGAATTATCGAGAACAGCATGCATTAAAACGAGCTGACACACATAAGCTTTCCCTAATTCCTATAACCGGTATGCGCCATCTAATCAAGCTTTTACAACAAGCGATCACCCAAAAACATAAAATTCAACCAAAAAAAAAAAAAAACCTTTGGTTGATTATCTGAAGTAAAACAGTGGGTAAAACCATCAAAAATAAGCACAACTTTTTAGGTGAAATGGATTTACACGCTCGGGCAACAGAAGAAAGAACGCCGTTCTCTCCATCGTCCTCGAGAGCGAAGCAGGCGAATCTCTTGGTGGAACGCAACGATTGGAGTCGCCAAGACGCACGAAGGGGGGAGCTCCGACTCAAGCAAGCAAAATAGGGTACGCCGAAAACCCTATCCCTAGACTTCTGTAAGGTGCTCTCCGGTGGAGATAAGAAGCGAATTCGACACGACGTCGAGATGCCAGTAGCCATTTTGTAGGCGGTCAGCCGCTGCGGAGGAGCGGTGGTGATATGACAGCTAGTTATTAGTTTCCCGAAGCTAACTTCTTCATATTAAGTGGAAGCCCCCCGTCTGGCTTGGTAAAATAAGGTTTTTAAAAAGATTATTATTAAATGTTAGTAAAAATATATATTTGATAAATATAATATCAATAAATATTTAATAAGATAATTAATATTAAAAAATAAGTTTAAAATTTTTAATATTTCGATAAAATAATAAAATTATATTTTGTTTTTATATTATTTTTTAATTAAAAAAATACGTTTTGAAACATAATTAAACAAATATTGTTTATACTTCAATAATATTTTTATATTTTTAATAAAAATTTCCCCCAAAAAATATAAAAAAAATAAAAGTTAAAATTCAAGTTATGAAATAAAATATTATCAAAATCATCAAAAGTTAGCATGTGATTTAATAATAAAAATGCTTAAATTGGCATGCTCATATGTAGACCATTCATATAATTTTCTTATCCATTTGATAATATAAATATTTTCGTAGTTTAAATAACAAAATTATATTTTGTTTTTATATTATTTTTTAATTAAAAATTATGTTTTAAAACATAATTAAACAAATATTGTTTATACTTCAACAATTATTTTATATTTTTAATAAAATTTTCCAAAAAATAAAAAATAAAAAATCATAAAAAGTTAAAATTCAAGTTATGAAGCAAAATATTATCAAAATCATCAAAAGTAGCATGTGATTTAATAATAAAAATGCTTAAATTGGCATGCTCATATGTAGACCATTCATAGAATTTTCTTATCTATTTGATAACAAATATTATAAAATATTTTAATGTTAAACAATAGCATCTTTCTTTATATATTTGTTTTTATCTATTTAATATGAGAGTTATAGATTCTTCTTTTTATTGAACATCTTAGTCTCAATCAAATATATTTAAGAAATACTCTAATGTTGAATAATCTATCAAATGCTCTTTATCACTCTTTAACAATTTTAGATAATTCTTCACCATTTTTCATAGTTTCATTGATAATATTTGATAATCTAGAAAATAGTCGTCCTCCCTTAATGTTGTTGATTTTCCTTGAGGTCTCTACATTTTTTTGGATAACTTCTTCCCGTGCTTAAGCACCCCCTGGAGACCTTTCTCTTATGCTCGAGGGGTTCATTGGTTTGTCTTTCTTTCAACAAGCCTTTTGAAGAATTTTCTAAACTCAAGACATTATACTTGGGTTTTGGTTTTGGCTTCTTCAAAGCCTTATCCTTCCTCGTACAATAACAAATGTCAATGAAAGCACTTGAATCTTGATTACATTTTATCAAGAAATTTTTAAAGGGTTGAAAGTGAAATTCAAGACAAAAAAAGATACAAAAAACAAAGCTCAAATATAGTACTTTCTTCTCAACACTTTTATACTCTTAAGCTCAACAAATTCTCATCCTACAAGACCTTTTCTCCTTCAAAGTAGATATCATTGCTAGAGTTGAAAAACACTTGAGGAACTTTGGTAATCTTCCCAGGTTTACAATTCCTCAAAGGTTAATGGTTCATTTCTGAAGGTCATTCTTCAAGATCTTTTCTTCTTTAGATGACTTAATATATTTTCTAAAGAACTTAATAGAATAAACTTGAAAATTATATAACACATGATATATGAATCAAACTTATACAACAATTGTTGGATGTTAAATCATCTTTTGCCTAAGCACAGATGCAAGCCTATTCAAAATATGCTAATTAGATTCTTTCTAAACATCAGTGAGATGCAAGCTATTTTTAATCTACTTGAATGTTGTCTCCATCTGGCATCTTTGAAAAGAGGAATGCAATAACTTTTAACTTTTTTTTGTCTTGAATCGTGTATTATTTATTCTAGAATCGAAGACAAGTTAGTTTGGAGGTGCTCTTCTTTGGTTTTCCAACTAGAACCCTTGTCCTCTAATTTATAAGTAATAGAAGGTTTTTCAACATTTGATTTCAACAAAATTATCATATTGTATTTTTATTGACAATTAAATTATAATTAAGCCTTTATTTTTCATATTTTAGTATAATTTATTAACAAAATATGAATTTTAAGGTATTTCAACAAAAAAGCAAAATTTACATTAGAAGTTGTCACTTATGTTATTTACTATAGAATAGAATTGATAAAAAAAAAGAAAAAAAATACTTAATCTTATATAAACAATATTTAGTAAATCAAGTCATACCAATATTAGTGTGTTATAAGAATTTGTTGAAGAATTTCTAGTTTCTTTATATACTAATCAACTTAAATTTGATTTGTTTTTTATTATTAGAAATTATTCATGCTATTTTTTTATTTTGTTATTTATAACGAGACATGATAATTATAAAAGGAGAGAAATTTTAACTTCTCTATTAATGAGAAACCTAAAGACTAAGAAAAAAAATAAAAAAGATGTGAATAATCCATATCTCACTAGACTTACAAAATATTTAAAACTAATTAATATAGATATGATTTAACATTTCAAAGTTCAAAAACATGTAAACAAACAAACCCTCTATAACTCAAGCATAATTAATTCAATTATATCTTAAATGTTATTTTATTATTTCTAATAAATTAAATTTCCAAAAAATAATATATTTGTTTAAAGCTACAATTGTCTTTCCTATTTTCTTGCGGAAATGCACTAAAAGAAAAAGCTCGATTCATTCGATGATGGTTCATGTGGGACCGTCTGATTCAGCATTAATGGGTCTGCCGGTTCTTTTATGGTTCAACTTTAATTACGGTCCGCACAGAGCAGAGGGTCAGTACGTGTCAACGACTCCAACATATACGATCCGACGGTCATGATTCAAAACTAATGACGTCATTCAACTTTTAATAATTAATGAAATAGATAAATGAGTGCAGGGTATATATAACACATCTTGCCTTTCCCCTTCGTTAATCTGAGCCTTTCTCCGTCTCATCACGACCGGCGGCATCCCTAAGGCGACCGACCGCCGGTGATGGCTGCCGAGGTGAGCTCAATGGTGCGAGAGGTCAGCGGGTATAAGGAGGAAGGACAAGGAAGTAGGGATCTCGTCACGAGAGATCTCCTCGGCGGCGGTAAGATTCTCGGCCGCGGCGATGCGGATGCGGAACTCCAGGCCTCCGTTGATTGGGTGAGGCTTCTCGATCTGTTGATACTCCGTCTCCCTATTTCTCCGATTCTATTTCCAATCGGGGCAATGGACGAGCGGAATGGAAAGGATTTTGCCCCTTTCAATCCATCCAATGAGACTTTGTATAGTTCCTTCTCTTCAGATACATGAATCTGTTGCCCTTAACATTCTGCCGTTCATTCTACAGTCCGGAAGGGATTTTCACTTAAAAAGCGGCTCAGATCCAGCGGCGCTTCGCCAGCAGCATGACCTAAATCTTCCACCGCCGTCCTCCTCCGTCGGCGGCGCTGTTGACGAGTCATCCTCCCTCGATCTTTCCCTCTCGGCCACCCCGACGTCCTCCTACCGCAGCGTGTGCACCCTGGAGAAGGTGAAGTTGGCACTGGAGAGAGCAGAGCGAGAGTGGTGCGGGGGTTCTCCTTCGTCCTCGACAACCTCGTCCTCTTTTAAGCGCAGGGCTGAGGAAGATATGGACTGGACGGATGTTCATAACTCTCCCCTTCCATCCATGGCAACCGGAGGGATGGCGGCAGCGGGGTGCCCATGCTGTCTTCTATATGTTCTAGTCTCGACGACTGATCCCCGGTGCCCCAGGTGCGGTTCGCAAGTACCGATTCCGGCGATGAGGAAGAAGACTCGCATCGACCTCAACTCGTCGCTGTTCCATCATTAGCCAAGCCCGATGCATATCTTTTTAGGTGTTGTAAATAAAAATTACAAAATATATTTTATTTAAAATTCATCACTTATTTGTTTTAATATTTCTGTGATTTATTTCGCAAAATGACGAGCAAACGATCCCCGTACCTCTGTGCTGAATAAAGGAGGCTCTTAAATGCCAGTTTTGTCGTCCTTTAATTAAATGTTGGCTGTTTCCCATCGTCTTGATGGGGCTGCCACGGAGGACGTGACTCGTTTTTGTCGTCGTCACAACGCTCCATCTCGTCGCGGCGCTGCAATCATCGACCAATGGTAAATCGTTTGTCTTCACCTTTAACAATTTTTTATATTTTTTTTGCATTATTTCTTGGATGATTATGTAAAACATCTTGACTTTAAATCTTATATTTTAATTGTAACTTTATATTTCATAAGGTAACTTTATATTTCAATTTTTAATTTTCAATTTTCAATTTGATGATTTCATAGAAAAAAATTAATTTTTTATTTGATTGGTTCAATTTCTCGATTCAATTTGATTTGATTTTTGATAAAATTCAGTCTAATTCAATCTTCAATCAAGAAACGAATCGATTCAACCAATTTGTTAACCAAGTCGATTGAATCGGTTAAATACTCATCCCTTGATATCCTTTGGATATTATGAAGGATAGAAGTTTGAAACCCACAGACTACTATAACTCCATGACATTTAGCAGCAGTTTTGCATAACCTTCACACGCGGTACACCATACCAACCTGTATCACCGATGAGGGCGGAATTCCGAGCTCCGCAGCCGGCTGCCGACAATTCCGTCGGAGAAACCCATACCCATGGTTGATAACCATCTTCTTCCAAAACGACGACATCTCGTGCGCAACGATCTGTACATTTCCGATCATATATGTCATTCCCGCTTCTCCCTGTTCTATCAACTCCCCAAATTCCTCCCTCTCCCTCATCCCCTTGGTCACATCTTCTCTACGCGGCTCACTGATCCGATCCAACACCGATTCCTTCCAGCCATCCTGCAGCGCAAACTCTGCAACCTTGGCGAACAGCCGCTCCTCGAAGCGGTACACATCTCCCCTTGCATCCTTGTATCCATATCTTGCAATGCAGCGGAAGATGCGGTGCTCGGAAGCGCTGAGTCGATCGACCATGAACTGCTCGTCGGGAGGGACCTTTGGTGTGGCCACGGTCTGAAGGCTCACGAAGATGAGGATCCTGTGGAAGGCGGGGATGTTGGTTATGAAGTGGGAAAACATGGGAGGTATCCCGTCTGCGGTGGTCGAGTAGACGACGCAAATTCCGGGAATCCGAACCAGGCTCAGGCTCTTGCCGAAACAGAGAAGATCATCTACCTGCAGCTTGTTTTGGGCCTCGTAGAGCAGCTTCCTGGAAGTTCCATAGTGCCATATAGCCATAATTGAGAGCATGATGAGAGAAAAGGCAAGGGCAATCCAACCTCCATGAGGCACCTTAGTCACGCAGGCGGAGAAGTAGAGAAACTCCAATGAGCCAAAAACAATGAAGAAGAGAAAGGCGAAGAAGATGGTCCTCTTCCACACAATTGTGATGACTAGGAACATCAAGCATGTAGTGACAAACATCACAATGATGACCGCAAGTCCTACAAAAGGTAAAACCAAGATCGATTCATACGTTCTCGACTAAAGTTCAAATTGTTAATAGGCCTATGAATTAGAGAGTTTGAAAAGAAGCATTGAGAAAGCTCACCATATGCATTTGCAATCAAATTTGTTTCTCTGAAGCCAATGGTGATGGAGAGGCATAGAAGCAACATGAGCCAGTTCACCTCTGGTATGTATATTTGGCCATGGACATGGTTCGATGTATGTATAATTTTCACTCTAGGAAAGCAGCTAAGGGCTCGACACTGACCAATGACTGAGAAAGTAGCTGAGATTGTTGCTTGGCTCCCTACTATTGTGTTAAGGTTGGCAATGATGAACACAGGCCAAAATATATTATCTGCCATATAGTAAACAGAATCTCATTAACTTAGACAAAATGGTACTACAAAGTAATATGGTAGAACATTTAGGATTTGCCTGGTATAGATCTGTAGAAGCTGGTTTGAAGATTCTCCTTATGCTTTGAAATATAAGCAGCTTCTCCCAAGTATGCAATCACTAAGCTTGGATAAACCAAAGTTGCAAATGCCATCTAGAGGAAATTCAAGCAATGCATCATTCAAACATTAAGCATGGAGAAGAATCAAACTTAGAAATATTCTCCAATTCTTTTTAATCAATAAGATGGGGAATGATGGTTAATCATGATTCATCCTCTCCTTGCTTATTTACTATCCTCTCTTTATTCTATTCCTGTGAGTTGAAGAAAAATTGATCATAACAATTGCTTTTTTGGGGTTTTTTGTTAGTTGTCATATTGTCCAGCTCAAGTCATTCTATACTTATCTATACTAAATTCTTGTGTCTTGGAGTAGCAACAAACCAACAACACATAGACAATGAAGTAGGAGAAATACAACTGAAACATACTTTTAGAGAGGAGAGAAAATACCCTTAGTGAGAGCTTTGAAAAGTGGCCAAGATCAGCAAACATGGCTTCAGCACCTGATCAAAAACAGAAACTAGCTCAAGAGTTAAGCTCAATAAGCTATAGAAAAAACCAAACTCAAGCATACCTGTGATGCAAAGAACAACACTACCAAGTGATCTCCAGCCATCTTGGCCTGTATCCTTGAAATATTTGTAGATGTAATGTGGAGACAAAGCTTTAATAATAAGTGGATTCCATGTCAAGATGTTGTATATGCCAATTGTGACAATACATCCCAGCCAGCATATCGGCACCGGAGCAAACAGAAACCCAATACGATGAGTTCCATAGTGTTGCAATGCGAAAAGACCAACCAAAATAACACAAGCTGTAAATATTGCGTATTCTGTATTCAAAACTAAAGATATTAGCATTACTACCACAATAGATATTAATAGGGTAGCTTCTTATAAGAACATTGTGTGTTAAACAATGAGAAGTGTTTACTAATGCTGATCTTTATAGGCCTTATGATAGTAAAAAAGTGGCACTTACTTTCGTTTAGTTCAGGAACCTTAACTCTGATACCCGATACAGCTGTTAGAACTGTCAAAAAGATTACAAAAAGCTTGCTTAGTGTCATGTATTTTTCTGTATTTTAATGCACTTTAATCGAAAATGGACTAAGTAAGAACAACATTCTTTTCTCTAAGATGGGCATTCTTAGTTCACTCTTTGAATTTCTAATGCTCGTGTTGAAAGAGTTTGTATTAACTGAGAGTTCAGGTTGGATTCAATATGTACTTATGTAGATACTTAACAATTCAAATGTTTTTGGATAGAAGCCATGCTAACAATTCAATATTATATTATTCTTAAACTTATTTTCACTTGAACTTAATGAAATTTTCATCTTAAGTAAAAATCTTACCTGTATGAAATGTTTGAAATAGAAGAGTATCATGTCAAACAAAGCTTTTCACATCAGTTGTACTGATCACTCAAACAAAGCTTATAACAACTACATGGAAACTTAACAACACCATCAAGTATCATGTACATCAAGATTTATTAAATCATCTAAAGATACTATGTGAGTTTCTCAAATCTCTATTCAACCATGATACGAGGCAACAAGACTTGTGGGAGCAACCAACTCCATAAAACTATTTTATCCTACTTAAGCCATAAACTAATCAATAAACTCTTCATTAATAATGTATTAATATTCTAGTTTTATGCTCAACTTGTAATATGAAACTAAATTCATCTTAACTGATACTCAATCAGTCGCTCAAGACAAGATTTTTTCATGAAAAAACCAATAGTAGAGAACAACAAGAGTTTTAATGGCAACTAATTAGTAACAAACATCTCAGAATTAGTTCAAATACTAATCAAAAGTTTGAGAAAACTATCAAACAAGCAACCATGAAACCTAAATGATACCTGATAACGTTGGTGTCAATACACCATCTCCAACCAGCATACTAGTTCCCAACAGCACTACGAAAAAGAGAACAATTCTTGATTTGTGATTCTTCTCAAAAAAGCTTCTTATAAGAAAGCCAGACCTCGTCTCTGTGCTATTTGAAGCTGATTCACAAGAAGATACGAGAACCTGAGCATTAAACTGTTTATTGATGAGACCAATCTTCGAGTTACTGCACAGCTTAGAGTATAACGCCAAAGTCCCCCCTGAAGTAATGATTCCAAGCCTTAACAGACAAAGATATAAAAGAAGTAAACAAAGGAAATCAAGCATGGCTTAGAGCAAAAGGTACCTTCGCCGTTGTCATCTGCTCCTAAAACAATAATTATGTATTTGAACAAAACTATAAGAGTTAAGGTCCAGAAAGCCAAAGAGAGAACTCCCATGATTTTAGTATCTTCTTCATGAAGCATCATCTTCCCAGAAAAGGTATTGGAGAACACATATATGGGAGAAATGCTTAAATCGCCATAAACAACCCCGAGGCTTTGGTAAGCCAACAGAAGGGCTCTCCTGAATGAAGTCTGTGTTCAAAACCAGTCAAAATCCAGAACCAAATCCAAAAAGATCAAAGATCAAAACGAAGCGATCGAGATAAACAATCGGCTGGTTGATTTCCATTGCAGCAAGAGAATGTTGAACTCACCATACGGCACCTCTCCGACGAAGACGACTCGGATTCGGGGTCCATCGACCTGAAATTGGTCTCGCCGGAAGCCACTTTTCCGTCTAAGTTCGCGACCAACGGCAGACAGTAAAAGACACTCCTCTTCCTCGAGAGTTGTCTCTCCTGTGTATAATCTTGGAGTTGACGCTGC
Source organism: Vanilla planifolia (assembly GCA_023846275.1). Taxonomy (NCBI): domain Eukaryota; kingdom Viridiplantae; phylum Streptophyta; class Magnoliopsida; order Asparagales; family Orchidaceae; genus Vanilla; species Vanilla planifolia. The sequence continues at coordinate 6,722,773 of CM043872.1, read as the reverse complement.
CTCGCCGGAGAGAAGCAAGGAAATGGTTGTCCTACCAGAAAAACGATGTGCCCTCTGATGGAGCAAGAGAGCGCCAAAACAAGCAATTTATGAATAATGCCCAAAGAACGACTTTCCCACGTTGTATTATACGTAATTTTTTATTTTTATTGCTAAAATAATAATTAAAAAAGATAAATAGTGGACAAAACTTACTTTTTAATCTCACTTTTTCTATTCATGGACTGTCTTCCATTATGGGACTTCATATAATCATCCACCACTTAAACGAGATGATTAAAAGCCAAATGTCCAATTTTGAACCAATTTTGATTATCACTATAATATCAATAAAAAAAAAAATCAATTTTCACTAAGAAAAAAAAATCAAACTATCAAATAAGAGTGATAATAAAATTTCATAACAATGTATTTTCAGATGACATAAATCAATCTAAAATTTATAATTATTAATTATATATATGTATAATAATTTTCAAAAAATAATATGTACAATAAGTACAAGCATCATCAAGTTTCCAAAAACAACTTATCTCACACAAACATTGCAAATACTTTACCATACTTTTGTTATTTGCAATGTAGTTCTTTAATTTGTGGGTATATAAGAATATATGATAAGTTAACACAATTGATCATATAAATTATTGATTATGTAAAAGTATGAATGGATGTGAGATACTAATTATATTAATTCTTTTTTTGCATATTATTATGGTGTATCACTTAATATATTTCTATCATTCTCTTATTTCTCATACTTACATCTATTTGATATTTACATGAGCATAAGTTTTCTTGAATAAACATAATAGAGCAAAGCAATAACTTATAACACATGACATTGAAGACTCAAAGGGGTGGAGAGTGAGAGTTAAGGGATGTCTCAAGAAAAGAATCAATGAAGTAAATAATGGCCATTAATAGGCTTTTAGGTGGAGCGATATAATGATAAATTGTCCCATATTAGTTATTAAGAAAGTTTATAATATTTATATGAGATGTCATGATCTTAAGATATTGAGATATCTTTTAATGACATAAATCACTTGAATCAATATAAGATAAACCAAGAAGATAATAGCATAATGAGACCAATATGTTACATTTGGTATCTGAGTTGTACATAATTAGTTTGATGTAGTTTTACGATGAAACAAGTAAAATTTGTTGGGCTTGTGACACTTAGTTCTAAAAAGGACAATAAGTGAATGTCAGATGATGTTCTAAGAAGAGAATCATTGAAACAAAGTATAACTTCTAATAGTTTTTTAGTTAGAGAGAAACATAGATAAATTATTTCATATTAACTATTGATGTAATAATTATAGTGTTTGTATGAGTTATCATTATCTTAAGATGTTAGAGTATCTTTCGAGAGCAAAAATCACTTAACTCAATATAAGATAATTCAATGGGATAATATCTTAATATAGTGAGACAAATGTAACATATTAAATAATTTTGTGTGATCCATAAGCAAAGAATGAACGATTTATCATATTAAATAAAAGTAACAAGGTACAATATGTTGTACTTAATGCACCATATACAAAAAAGAAAAAACGATTTGTCTACGAGACATCTTGCTTTGAATCCTTGACAACATACCTTTTTTTAGAGTTGCAACAATGTAATAAACATAAGAATAACAAAATAACCAAAGAAGAAAGAAAGAAGAAAAAAGTTTTTGCCTAATACTTTTGTCTATTATTTTTTATTTCTTTTTATAGAGATTTGGATATAATATTTTATTATAAAAATATATTTTCTATATATTTTGATATATTTATAAGATGTTCTCACCTTAGCTCTCATCAGTAGACCATTTTTTTAAAGTAATGGTAATAAAAATGAAAGCATAAAAAATGATTAGGAGAAAAATAAGAAAGAAGACGATTTTTACCACAAAGGTGATTGAATTTCCCAAGAAAATTTCCTTTAAAGGGTTTATTTGAACTCGCAAACTTCTTATTTCCAGAGTTCTTTGACTTCTAAAAACTTTTGAATTAATTTTGAATTTAACTACATTACTTAATACATTATTCTTATCACTTTATATAAAAGTTGAGATACAATATTTAATTAAAAAATAAAAATTTTCTTCTATGAATAAAATTTAAAAAATTATACAAAAGTTGAGTCAATCATCCTCTTACCTTGAAACCCACTTTTCCCTATCCTATAATTGGCATACATGAAGCCCAAAATCCTTTTCCCTTTGCATAAAAAGCTTTGGGTCATGAAGGAAGAATGGCACATGAGTATCTTATGTTAGCTCACAAACACATAACGGTTGGCATCACACTAGCCCATTTAAACTTAGAGCCATACTCGAGCCAAATCCTTTTTTGATTAGTCATATTTGTTAACCATAGGGGTCGACTACAACACTTTATTTTTTTTCTATGATTGTCTTTGTTATTTTTTCTTTGTTTTTTCAAGCATATTTTATAGTAAAATATGTCATCATTAACATCGATTCATGTGTGTGCTTCACCCGTCATCGCCTGTTGTCTGTCATCACCTAGTTGTTTGTCGCTCTCAATCGCTTTCACTTGATTTCCTAACAATTCTTAGTCACCCACCATTGTTATAGTGCTTGATGCTCCCTGGCCACCCAACATCCCGTGGCCACTTATCAGCTACTGTTCTTTGGTCCCATCAACCATTGTCATTTGTCTCGTTTACTGTTAATGTCATAGTTGCATTGTCATTGATATTCGATCATTATGTTGTATGATTATATAATTTTTTTCTGTCATTATTTTTTCATATATTTTATATTTTGCATTTTATGTTGTTGACCTATTTGGAGTTAATATCTTAAAATTTTAAAGATTTTAAATATTTTAATATTTTGTATTTAATATAGATAACCTACTTATAATTAATGTCTTAGAATTATAATGATATTTTTAGATTTTTAAGTAATTTAACTTCAAATTTATTTATTTTTTGTCTACTTGAAATTAATGTATTGAAATTCTAAAGATTTCTTTAGATAGAGATTTAACTCTAAAATTATCTTTTTCTATGTTAAATTTTTATCTTTTTTATACTTATGCTATGTTTTAAGATATATTTAATTCTATTTTTTCCCATATATAGTTATTGAACTCTCGTTTATTTTTAAATAAGAGAGATTTTCTCATTGTAATATTATTATTGATGAATAAAACTTCTCTTGATTATATATTTTTATCTTTATGAGCAAAGAGTATGTACTCAACACTAGTTGAAGAGATTCCAACTTTTTCTCTTCTTGTGAGAGACAATGATCAAAAGTGAGAGCCCTTCTATTAGAAGAGCCAATAACCAAACAAATTTTTTCTTCCTCTAATGTCTTTTATTATAAGATTATAATCAATCACCACTTAAAGAGATGATTAAAAGCCAAATGTCTAATTTGCAAAAATAGGTCCAATTTTGATTATCATTATAATATTAATAAAAAATCATTTTTGATTAAAAAAATTCAAACTATCAAATAAAAGCGAAATAGAATTTTGTACCAACATAATTTTAGATGACAAATCAACCAAAAATTTATAATTATTAATTATATACATGTATAATTATTTTCAAAAGATAATATGACATTCAAGACCCTAGGTTTTCTTGAATGAATATAATAGAGCAAAGTAATAACTTACAACACATGACAGTCAAGACTCACATAGGTAAGAAGTGAGAGCTAGGGGATTTCTGAAGAAAGGAATCAATGAAGAAAATAGCAACTCTTAATAGGCTTTTAGGTAGAACGATATAATAATAAATTGTCTCACATTAGTTATTAAAGAAGTTTATAATATTTATATGAGATGTCATGATCTTAAGATGTTGAGATATCTTTTAATGAAATAAACTACTTGAGTTAATATAGGAAAACCCAAGAAGATAATAACATAGTGAGACCAAGATGTCACATTTGGTACCAAAGTCTAACATTACTAGTTTGACGTAGTTTTAGGATAAAACAAGTAAAAGTTATTTGGCCTATGACACTTAGTATTAAAAAGGATAATAAGTGAGTGCCAGGTGATGTTTCAAGAAGAGAATCATTAAAAAAAAGTATAGCTTCTAATAGATTTTTAGGTAGAGAACATAGATGAATTATTTCACATTAACTATTGATGTAATGATTGTAGTGTTTGTATGAGTTACCATTATCGTAAGATGTTAGAGCATCTTTCGAGAGCAAAAATCACTTAAGTCAATATAAAACAATCCAATGGGACAATATCTTAATATAGTGAGATCAGTGTATCATATTAAATAATTTTGAATAATACATAAGCAAAGAATGAACAATTTATCATATTGAATTAAAGTAACAAGGTATAGTATGTTGTACTTAATGTACCATATTAAAAAAATGATTTGTCTATGAGATGTCTTGCTTTGAATCCTTGACAACATACCTTTTTTAGAGTTGCAACAATGGAATAAAGCATGAGAATAACAAAATAACCAAAGAAGAAAGAAAGAGGAAAAGAGTTTTTGCCTAATTACTTTGTTCACCATTTCTCATTTCTTTTTATAGAGATTTGGATATAATATTTTATTACAAAAAATATATATTTTTATATATTTTGATCTATTAATGAGGTGTTCTCACCTTAGCTCTCATTAGTATACCATTTTGTTTAGAGTAATAGTGATAAAAATGGAAGCATAAGAAATGATTATGAGTAAAATAAGAAAGAAGATGGGTTTTTACCATAAGGTGATTGAATTACCCATGAAAATTTCCTTCAAGGGGGTTTTTTTGAATTGACGAACTTCTTATTTCTAGAGCTCTTTGACTTCTTCTGAAAATTTCTGAATTCACTCTAAATTTAACCATATTACTTCATACATCATTCTTATCTTTTTATATAGAGATTGAGATATAATATTTAATTAAAAAACTTTTTCCCTTATAAATAAAATTAAAAAAATTCTACAAAATTTAAGTCAACCATCTCCTTACCTTGAAACCCACTTTCCCCTCTCTCATAATTGTACATGAACCCAAAATCCCTTTCCTTTTGCATAAAAAACTTTGGATCATGAAGAAAGAATGATACATGAGTATCTTATATTAACTCACAAACACAACAATTAGTAGACCATTTTGTTTAGAGTAATGGTAATAAAAATGAAAGCATAAGAAATGATTATGAGCAAAATAAGAAAGAAGATGGTTTTTTACCATAAGGTGATTGAATTACCCATGAAAATTTCCTTCAAGGGGGTTTTTTGAATTGACGAACTTCTTTTTTCCAGAGCTCTTTGACTTCTTCTGAAAATTTTTGAATTCACTCTAAATTTAACCATATTACTTCATACATCATTCTTATCTTTTTATATAGAAATTGAGATATAATATTTAATTAAAAAAACTTTTTTCCTTATAAATAAAATTAAAAAAATTCTACAAAATTTAAGTCAACCATCTCCTTACCTTGAAACCCACTTTCCCCTCTCTCATAATTGTACGTGAACCCAAAATCCCTTTCCCTTTGCATAAAAAACTTTGGATCATGAAGAAAGAATGATGCATGAGTATCTTATATTAACTCACAAACACAACAATTAGTAGACCATTTTGTTTAGAGTAATGGTAATAAAAATGAAAGCATAAGAAATGATTATGAGCAAAATAAGAAAGAAGATGGTTTTTTACCATAAGGTGATTGAATTACCCATGAAAATTTCCTTCAAGGGGGTTTTTTGAATTGACGAACTTCTTTTTTCCAGAGCTCTTTGACTTCTTCTGAAAATTTTTGAATTCACTCTAAATTTAACCATATTACTTCATACATCATTCTTATCTTTTTATATAGAAATTGAGATATAATATTTAATTAAAAAAACTTTTTTCCTTATAAATAAAATTAAAAAAATTCTACAAAATTTGATTCAACCATCTCCTTACCTTGAAACCCACTTTCCCCTCTCATATGAGCCATACTCAACGCCAAATCTTTTTTTGATTAGTCATATTTATTAAACAAGGGTCGATTATAGTACCTTATTTTTTTTCCTATGGTTATCTCTACTATTTTTTTTTTATTTTTCTAAGCATATTTTGTAGTAAAATATGTCATCATCAATGTTGATTCATGGGTATGCTTCACCCGCTATCATCTGTCGTCTATTATCACCTAGTCGTTTGTCACTCTCAATATCTTTCGCTTGGTTTCCTAACATCACCTAGTCACCCACCATTGTTATAGTACTTGATGCTCCTTAGCCATCCAACATCCCTTAGCCACTCATCAGCCGCTGCCCTTTGGTCTCATAAACAATTGTCATTTCTCTCGTCTACTATTAACATCCTTGTTGCATCGTCATTGATGTTCGATCGTCATGTTACATGATTATATAATTTTTATGTCATTATCTTTTTCATATATTTTATATTTTGTATTTAATGTGATTGACCCACTTGGAGTTAATGTTTTAAAATTTTAAAGATTTCATATATTTTTATATTTTATATTTAATGTAGTTAACTATTTAGAATTAATGTCATAAAATTTTAAAGATATTTTTTTATATTTTAAAGTGATTTAATTTTAAATTTATCTTTTTTTACTTATTTGGATTAATGTATTGAAATTCTAAAGATCTCTTTAGAATTTTAAGAGATTTAACTCTAAAATTATCTTTTCCTATGTTAACTTCTTATCTTTTCTTTGCTTATGTTATGTTATAAGGTATATTTAACTTTATTTTTTCTCATGTATAGTTATTAAACTTCTCTTTGTCTTTAAATAAGAGATTTTCTCATTTAAAATTGTTATTGATAAATAAAACTTCTCTTGTTTGTATATTTCTACCTTTATGAGCAAAGAGTGTGCACTTAACACTAGTTAGAGAGATTCCAATTTTTTTTACCCTTGTGAGAGATAATGATCAAAGGTGAGAGACCTTCTATTGAAAGAGCTAACAACCAAACAAATTTTTTCTTTCTCTAATATCCTCAACTCTTCACCCACCCTTTTACTATCTTGACCAAACTACCAAATTACCACCCACTTCAATAAGGCTTTAAGTCCTGACCTATCATATTATTACCTCTTTAACCAAGTATTGTCACTAACCAAAACCTTCATCTCATCATGCCTTTTTATCTTTAGTGCTCTACACATCAACTCCAAAATAAACTATAAACCATCATTATTAAAAAGGTGTATTTTTTATAACTTTTATTTTCTAGATATTAATCTAATGTTAGGATTATTTTTTTCTTCTATTAAAGTATTTCATATAAAGTTTGTCTTAAATGTTCTATTTTAGATTTATGAAATTAGATGTGAAAAACCTACCCAATAAGACTTTATGCTTAACATAAAGTGTTACAACTTACTCTATTTAATAATCCATGTAATAACTTTAGATGTTAATTTTTGAATAATTCTAAAATGATACATGCCATCTAACCCTAATTTGTATATAGTATTGTTTAATATTTTTTAATAATCAATTGAATATTTTTAGTATTATAGACTCTAAATTAGACCTTAGTAGAAGTCTAATTTGACATGCATCAAAGAATCATTGATTCAGGTAAAGAGGCATTCTTTCTTAATTTTCTCCTTCCTCTTAGCCTATGTTGTCCACAATTTCTTCAACTAAAGTAAAACTGAGATGTGTCGAACCCTAAATCCCATTTTCATGCGTAAATAGAAGTAAAGCTAAAGGTAAGATTTCAATTTTTGAGTAGATTAAGTCTCTTGTGCTTAGTTAATTATTTGTGAGGTTTTCCACTAACTTTGCTCAGATGCTCACTATGATAATCAAACTCAAGGTGGAGGTGTTGAATAGCTTGTGTTGACTTAAGAATGAAGGCTTTTATGAGTGAAATCAAGAAATTTTTAAAGAATTTAAGCATTCCTTATCATAATGTAAGTGAGGAGAAAATCTACTAGGAATTGTTGTGAAGATTAAGGAGAAAGAAATTAGTGTTGTTCTATTGTAAGTGCACAAATATGAAGAAGAGACAAGCAAGAAAAGTTAAGGTATTATTTTTATATTATCTTGAAATTAATTATATTTAAATGCTTAAATGTTTTAGAGGATTAAAATGCATTGTATGTTAAAAGCTTATTAAGATTTTAGATTAATATTAATTTTATTTTTAAATAACTTGGCATGTCATAAAGAATATAATTGAATTTTTAATATGTAAGATTAAAAGGTTAAGTCAATTTAAAAAATAGATATCTATCAATATAATAGATGGATAAATCAATTAACTATAATATGAGTATGTTTATTTATTTAATATTCTTTGAGCTTATTATAATAAAATATTATTTATTACTTATGATTATCAAACCTATTCATGTACTTGAATTATTCAATAAGACTTATATGACTTAGATTCATATTCTATTTACTTGAATATAAAATTAAGTAGATATGTCAATAAATAAGCATGATTTATATGAATCCTAAGTTAAAAGAAAAGATATATGCAAGTTATTAAGAGATTTATAATTATTTTATTAATTTACAACATGAGAATGATATTATGAATTAACATGATGTAATAATAAAAAATATATATTTCTATATTATGTTATCTCTTGGCTTGGGTGTGACACTAAAGATCATGCTATATTTTGTCATTAATACTCTATGAAGAATGAATGGGTATGATTATAGACCATATTATGAGATAAGATTATATCATATTATATGATGATGAGCTTTTAAAGGGTTGTTAGTAGTTATCTTCAGACTAACAAGATGATTAGGTGTGGCCATGTAAAAGATGTTGTCATTAGCTAACTTTTAATTTATCGGATGATTAAGTGTAGTTTTTAGAGCTATATACGAGTAAAAACCTACACATTAGAAATCTTCTAATGACCATTGATATAGATATGATATGATATGATATTTAAGAATATATAATAGTTCAAAGAAAATAAGGCCCTAATTAAGTTGATAAATTGGTTGAGAAAATAGGAGTTAAGTAAATATAAAAAAATGTATAAGTAGAAAAATATATCTTTAATTAATAACATCATTTCTTTACTTATGTCATTCATTATTTGATTTATATTATTATTATTTTTTACTTTTATTATTATTATTTTTTTATTTATGATTTATCTATTGAGTGTTTTGAGACTTAAGATGAGGATCTGAGTAGGACAAAAATTGAAATATGTAGTGAGTATATGTTAGATATTTTAGTTTGAATAATGAGATTTGTTATGTGGTTGTGATATAGATTGTGTTAACATGGGTTAATTTTATTAGTTATAGTTGTATTTTAAGAGATGTGAGTTGCTTTATATTTTATGTATTTAGTGGATTCATGGATTTTGTGGATTCTATGGATTGGTTCGATGTGGATTATATTTTAAATATTATCTTAGTTTAAATGTTTCATGGATAATGAATTTTATTTTTTATGTGAAATTAATTATAAATTTTTATGTAAATATTGAAATATTATATATGAAAAAAATGAATAGTTTATAAAGGAGAATATGTCTATTTAGTTTTTAGATTTGTGAGATTTTTAATTATAAATTAACAATAAAAAATAAAAAATTTAAATTGCAATTGGCTTCACTTATCACTCCCCACCTATGGGCGTTAAGGGAGGGGAGGGTTGACATGAAACATGCATTTGAAAGAGATAAAGAGATATAAAAACAAGCTGAAAATCCAAATAATCTTATATAATTGGCCTCTTCATCCTTGGCACCTTCTATTGAACCAAGGAAAGGATATGATATGAACTAAATTCTTAATCAATTTCATTGTCTACATCTCCCTTATTTTAAGAGAGGATCTAATCCTTTAACAATAGATAGGTGGATTAAGACAATGAATAAAATTTTTAATTGTATGTTATGTTAAAAGATAGAAAGGTTTGCTAAATTATATTAATTTTGGAAGATGTTGCTAATTTTTGGTGGGAGTCTTGCCACCATATTATGTTTAGATATGCCTATAATATAATTATATTATACAAGATATAAAACTATAGTAACCTTTAATTTTTAGTACATATGTTGTAACTTTATAATCATAAACTAGTGATGCTTTATCTATTATAGAAACATTTTTCTTTAAGTTGAGCGCGTATGCTTGTGTAAAAAAGATGTGATATATGAAAAAATATATGTGATAATATGTAAACATTAGTTTATTGTATTAAACCAAAAGAAGATATATTGCTGACGTAAGCAGCTTTGTCGGATGTCGCATGATTTAACATCTATACGAATCCATCTTTTTCATATCCAGTTATTCATCACTAGAAGTTGGGCAATCCATGTAATTGTCCCTATATTCAAGTGTACCTTTATGACCTACCTTATTCTTCAATTATATTTTCTTAAACTTAATGATCTATAATCAATACCCGTTATGCTTTTACCTTTTTCATAGGATTTTCCATTTAAAGCCCAAAAGCTGTGATTTTTTTATTACATGCTATTCTAGATCAACTTTGTTTTGCTCATTTTATGTTACTAGTATGTTTTATTATCCTATACATATACATTGTTAATAAACATGTATGTATGTGTTGATCAACAATAACATGAAATGCAAAAATAACATGCAAAAAATTACATGAACATCGTGAATAACCACTAAAAGCATGAGAACAATATCATTAGACATACAATTATAAAGGCATGATTAAATTCATCAAATAAAAATAAAATGCATAATACAATTGATTGGTATGCCTACTTTATATTTTATAATAGTGATGAATCCTTATAAGTTCCTTTTTTGTGTTTTTTAAATTATGCATATTACAATTATGAGGTTACATCCATGTACCTTGCTTATTATTTATTATTACATGTCCCACAATGTTTAATAAAATCACTTAGCATTGATTGGATCACTTTTAATTATTAAGAATTTTAAATCAATTTCTTTTGGTTGGATCTTCAATTGGTCCATCAGACCATCCAATCCAAATGATCAAACCATTTGATTTATCATATGATCCCTCTTCAGGTCATAATTGGATTGTTTGCTCTCTCTAACTATTTAATAGACAACAAACAATCATTATACTATTTGCTCATGATCTAATTAAGATTTGGATAATTTCTTTTAAAATTATTGAACTACCTAATACTTCAGATTGTTTTATCCTATATGCAATAGATATCAGACTGTTAGATTATTGTTTGTCATAGACTCAAACTTAGATTCTCAATGATAGTTAGAAAAATACCTCTTCTCTTAATGATAATTGGACCATTTGATCCTTATATAGAATTGTAGACTTACAAACTTGAGAGTTCCAATTCTCTTCCTAAATATTTCTTTAATATTTATAACAGTCTCACTTAAGTCTCTCATGCAACCTAAAGGAAATTATACAAACAAAAAATTCTATTGAATTAATCAAATTTGAACTAAATTTATGAGAAAAAACAATATATTTTCCCCTTGCACATTTTTTTCTCTAAATCCCTTGTAAAAATTCTCTCTTTTATGGATTTTTGTTAGAATCACAATTTTAAATCTTCGTCAAAGTGATGAGACTTTCTGAATTTGATCCTTCCTTACCTGACACAATCCTCTACTTAAAAGCTACTTGATGGGTTTTTGGCTTTAGGGGAAAATAGTTTTTAGATTTATTAATTAAGATCTAAATAATCTTTATCTTAAAGCTTTATAAAGAATAATATTTTTTACATTTATCACTTCAATTGACTCCTAAACTTTATCAAGAAAACTTTAAAGTTTTACTACTCAGTTTTTGATTTTATAAAATTTTCACTTTTTGGACCTTATTTGATAATTTATGTTTATTTTCTTTCTTTTAGAACTTATCCAAGCTTGTGGTTATCATAACCTTACAAAATTATATATGAAATAAATAAAATTTTAAAATAAATATTAAATCCATTCATATATAAGAATTTACTCAGTTAAACAACTTAAAATCATCATTAAAAGCCATTGTATGACTACACACTTACATTAACATTTATAGCAATGATATGCTTATGAGCGCATAATAACACCAAATCTTTGATATTTTGAATTCGAAACTAATTAAAAATTGATATTTTGATAACTTCACTAACAATTTTATAGAATGACATCTCCGTGTATTTTGTATTTGAGTATTTTAGATATCTACATTACCAAGTACTCTTCGCAGCCAAACAACTTGAGACTAGAAAATATAGTATGATAGGGTAAGACCTATCATTAGTTAATTGACAATAAAGAAATGCTCAAGTTTAAGAAATATATTCTTATAATAGGTAACCCAAGGTGTTTTAGTTTCAAATCAAAAAATCCAATAATCATTGGGCTAGTAAGAACTCCATAAGCTAAGGACTTGTACAAATATTTAACATGAATGATCTCAATCTAAAAGGAGAATGTTTCATCAACTCACACCTAATATATTCAGGTTTGTGGTAAAGTAAAAATGTATACATTAATGAAGTTCTTAGAATGCAAACAAAAAAATTCATACGTTCACTAACACAAACTAGAGAATTAGATGCAATGATTAATTTTTTCATAAAAAGAAGAAATAAAGGATAGTAAGGTTAGACACTTTCCCAACGATTTGACACTTATTGTGAATGCTGGATAATAGGTTATAAGTTCCCATTTTTAAGTCTTTTACTTGCCGTCCTATTGCACATTTGAAATCATATCATCAGATTAATTACAAATGATATGCTTGTATCGAATAAGTTTAGAGGTAGTATTTTGTTATTTTATTCAAAATTTCATTACTTACAACATGGTGCGCATTTTTATTTATAGAGATCTTAAAGGTACAATGATAATTTGCTAACCAAAGGATATGAAATAATAGTTGAGAATACTAAGGGCCACATTTTAAAATTTTAAAGGATATTTTAATAATTTCAAAAGTCACCATCAATTACAAAAAATATTTTAAATTTTGCAAAAAAAATTCTAAAATATTGCAAAATTAAATGCAAAAGTAGTTTCCAAACATATTCTACATTTCAAGTAGTAGTTTGACAAGTAGGCAGTGGGCAGTGCGATTGGTGTGGCATGAACAGAGACGAGTGATGATGCCTTGGGTCTGGTTCATCGGTGGGACTGGGTTAATGCGGGTTGGTGCAATTTGGAATGGGTTAGCACAATTTGATGAGTCTATGCGAGTTCACATATTTATCTGGTTGATATAGGTTGGAGTGGATCATTAAGAGTTGATGTAAGTTGATGGGTTGACTAAAGTGAATATATGTGAGTCGAGTTGGTATAGTGGGTCACGTAGGTCAACAAGGGTTGATGGTTGGAACAAGTTGCATGGCAGGTGGCGCATGACAGAGCAACAGTGGAAACAACCCAAAAGCTCAACTTTAATTCAAAATGGACCAAATTTTTAATTAACAAAATTACATGATTATTATAGGGATTCATTGGATTGAAGTGTAAGCTAAAAATATTCAAAAAAAACTATTAACTTACAAATGAATCAAAATAAAGTGAAGAAATAAATAATTTTATAAAGTGATGAAAAATAAAATAAATGAGAAACAAATAATGAGTCAGTTGTAATCGAAACCCTTCTTCTTCTTCTTCTTTACTAATGAAGAGAGAATAATTAATCATGACACATGTTTGAGTTCGAATATAACAATTACATCTCTAAATAAAACATCTACACAATGTATGAGATACTACATCACTAGACATTTTTTCTTTTTTAGTTCTAAGTATTACAAGCTTACTATTTTTCACTTGGTTTGTCCTCAAATTATATCATTGTACGTGGTTATATCAAGGTATTGTCCCATTTTATTGTTCCAAATGACAAAAACAAATTTTGTTCTTATAAGACTTTTTGATATCTTAAGATCATGATCTTTTACCATATAAACAAATTTAAAATTTTTCTTATTATAATTGATATGAGATAATTCATTTATTTACTCTTTTACTTATGATTTTGGTAGAAGCCTTTCAAGGACACACTCCTTTTCCTCTTCAATGACAAGTGTTATAAATTATTCTTTAATATTTTTGTTACATAAACCAATAATTTATCTACACTTAATTGATCTAATATGTTCGAATGAACTCAATTTTTTCCTCCAAAGGCCAATAAAAGACAATTCACACCTAAAGGGAAGTACACTACTTTTCAACTTGCTTGGACCATCAATCCATAGAGTAGAAAGAAAATTCATATTGGAGAAGAATAACATTAAAAAAATGACACAATTATAGTAAAAATCTTAGATTAAACAACATAGTTGTAGATAAATTAATGACAAAAAATCCACTCAATGAACATTAAAACCCAAATTTGCTAGATTGGCAATGAATTGGAGTAGAAAATTCTAAAATGAGAGGTTCATAGATCATTACATTGTTTAACCATCGAGATTTATGATTTCCTCAACAATATAAACGAAAGCACAAATCAAGCCTCTCATCATTGTTTCACAATTTTTTAAGTTGAAGTGTATAAGTACTGGCTAAAAACCCTAGTTCAATGATTGTTACAATAATCAAAATAATCGTCAACAAAAAAAACCAAAACCATCCTAAGGATTGAGGAGATTAATAACTAGAGGTCATAAGTCATGCTCTATCCAATGAACACCTAAAAACTTATAAAATGTAAGCACTTTAATAGTTTTCTTGTTCATTTTTTGAACACTAAGCCATGCTAATTAATCTCATTCTTATCCATTTTTGAAGACTAAGTCATGCTTATTAATCCCATGCAATAAAACCACTTGTCTTCGTTGTAGCCTAAGTAATATACCATTTGTAAGCATAGCGTTTAAGCTTTAATTTTATATGATAACTATATTAGGTCAATTTTTTTATATGGAGTCCATGAGAGTTAAAACTTTGCTAGCTAGATTGAACTTTTGTGTGAGAAGATTTGTTGTCCCTTTTGATAAATATCTTTAATATGTGAAAAAAATTTATAAAAATAAAAACTTTAGGATCTTTGAATATATTGTAAGTTATTTTAAATATTTTTTTATTATGATTTCTATAAAATATGAAAGATAGCTTTCCATTGATTTTGACTTAATCTATTAGTTAAGTGTTATTTAGATAATATGGAATATCATGATAACAAAATTCTCAATTTCTTTTGAATTTGAGTAATATTTAAATGTTGTCCTTAAATCATTATTTTTAATAATATTATTTAAAAATATTATCATCAAATATTTTAAAAAATTTATATAATAACATTAGCATAATGATATACTAAAATAGTAATGATAATAAATTTGATATTGAGGTTTTGTTAAGATATGTTTTTAGATGTTGATATTTAGATAAGAAAGTTTATATGTAAACAACGAAGTTTTTGTTATAATAAAGATCTTATATCTTTTAAACTATGCAATATTCTTGCTAAAATTTTTACTTAATAACATTCCTAATATTTTTGAATATTTTTTAAAATATATAAAACATTTTTTTAATTCTACAACACTTTAGTATAATTGATAGATAAGAATGGTTGACAAGTCTAATTGTGAGGCCAATCAATTTGATAATATATTAAATGCAAAACCCTGTTTTTTTTGTTAAGAAATAGACTATTTTTGCAAGATTTTAAATTAATATTGAGAAAAACTTTGTAGACTATTATTAAACTACCTTACAATATACAAATTTGCCAAAAACATTTTCAAAACTTAATGATCTTTGTAAGAATCATGGGCTTTCACTTAAACTCGACCTATTAATAAAATTACAAAAAAAATATATATATATATTTAAATAATATCCCTAATTAGATAAAATTAGAATGATTTTGTATGACACTATTATAAAAAAATAGACCGTTTAAAAAAAAATAACACAACAAAAACTTACTTATAGCTTAAAATTCTATTAATCACATCTTAGATCAAACTTTGTTTGATAGTAGATTTTGAGTTAAATCATTTAACCTCCTTAACTCATCACTGTTAAACACTTTCTAAATAAAAATAAATTTCAATTTCATCCAAATGCATCCACAATTTCCATCAAATCTCATTATGCAATTCAATCAAATCATCTTATATGCTTCATTACACTCATCACAAACCATATTTTATTTTTAAAAATCCCTTCTATTTTTCATCATCACAAGTAGATCAAAAGAAACCTGCTTGTTTACTTCTCTTCAAAGATAGATCTACAAACAAAGCCTTTTCTTCTTGCTCAAACATGCAAAAGAGAACATCAAGTGCTTGTTGTATCACATAACAAGCTCAACTTCTTGCCTTCTCCATTATATAACAACAGAAGATTACATATCATGGCTCAACTCTATGGGCTTCCTAAACTAAATGAAGGACAAACCATTTGTCCCACTTCAAGCCAGTGTTCTTCAACTGGGTTGTCTTCTTGATCCTCAGAAACTGGGTTATCATACCTCAAAAGAACACCAAACAAAATCTTCCCCTATTAGACATGCAAAGAAGAAAGCAACACATGAGATGGATGAAGAAAGATGGTTGTGATCTAGGAAGAGGCTTTGTTTTCTTTGTTTCGTAGAACCTGCACGCGTCTGTAGGAAGCAAGAGTCGCGAGAGGTTCCTTCGACTTGTGGGCTTCGCCGCTTTCTTGATCGATGTTGATCATCTGGCAGCGGCTGCATCCGCCTAAAGACTGCAGAGCTTTCAAGAAGATAAGAACTGCTCAAATGACTGTAATATGCAATGGATAATATAGATTGGTTTATGTTTGGCTTGAATGAAATGAAAAAAGGAAATGAAAATTGAATGTAATTATGTTTTATGTGGAAAAGGCATTGAATTCCTTGGTTTCACAACTTCATATGGATCTTTAGTTTATATCCTTCACTCAAATAATCTCTAGCAATCAACTCAATTTCCTTTCCTTAGTAGTTCAAATACTTGATGAGATGACTGAAAACAAATACCAAAAGCAAAATTGTCACAAAACATTTTGCACTAAAACCAAACTTAGCCTACAGATTAGAAGAGCTCACTGTTTAGCCAATTAAAGATTTAATCAGGTCTGTGAATGTCTCATAGCTACAACACTAGCTCTAAAGAAACCAAAGAAAATTTCTTATATGTTTCCATGGGGGGATCTTTTCTTTTATCTACATTTATCCCCATGAGACCTCTATCAAATCGTTGCAATTGATGTTCGATCCCGAAGAGAAGAGATCTTCAATAAGTGGGTTTTTATGATCCGACAGAAAATCACACTTATTAAAATGTTCTTACTATTTTATATTTCCTTGAAAAAAATGCTTAACACACTAGAACTATTCATGATATTTTAAGGCAAAATTTTTTTGAAGTCAATTCAAGAAATGCTTACATCGATTTTAAGCAAATGAATTCTCTAGAGTTTTGAAAGAACAAATTGCCAATCCTTGTGCACAATCACAAAGAACCCATTTTTTTTTTTTCAAAGATAGATCAAGTAGCACTAAGAGGGAAACTATTTTAATTTGCTAATCTAGTTTGGGAAGAAAAAGAAATGCCAGGGGAGAAACCAAGAGTGTCATGTAGACTCAAGAGGAGATTTTATTTGACACTCATGTCACATACTGGGTTTAAGGCCTTTTATTATTGTTATTATTGTTGATTAAGGGACAAATGAAGAAGAAATCTAAGCCATATGGCCCTACAAACATACTAGAATTTCTCTGAATTCCTGAAACAGATGTTTATAGAAGAAGGCTCATTTCTTTAGAACAGATATTGCACTAAGGCAAACTACAAGTAAATATTAGACTACAGTAATCACAAAATCTGACGTCCTAAAAATTACACATCAGTGAAGACAGGCGATTGAGATCTCTAAAACAATATATGGGCAGGAGGTGAAAGAGGAAAACAAAACATAACATTGTCAAACAAAATGCATCTTGCAAGTATGACACATAATGGAATATTCAATCTTCCAAATAAATGTTGAGGGGTGAAAACATACGCTAAATTGAGCTTTCTCAATATGAACAGAAGTCCAATCGTCTTCAACATATGCTTCTGCTCCTGATATAACAAGATTGGGGCGGAATCTCATAGCATCGACAGTTAGCACTTGTGCACATTCTTTAGCATCTTCTGGAGCATTTGCCATGGAAAACAATGAACCTTTAGAAATTTTCAGACTTAAGTTCGTATGGCTAATGTTCATCCCTATATCTACCCACATACATAAAATTACAAATCAATAAAAATAACCAACATTGGTTGGTTGATTAAGTAGAAGAAACACTCTGAGAATTGTTCTTTAATGAGCAACTTCATTAAGAAAGGTCGAATGGATTAAGATGGTCACAGCTCTAGCTTAGCCAATAAAGCCTTATGGTCCTCACTAATGCAAACAGTTTTCCATATTTCAATGCTACTCTTCATCTCACAAAGAAAAGTAGATTGCAAGAAATAATAAAAATCTGGGTTTACCTACACTTCAGATTTAGACATCTTGTTGCTGGTTATTAAAAAAAACCACATTATTCACTTGTCTACCATGACTGATATCAACTTAACCAGAACCCATCAAAACCCATAGGTGAATGCCTCTTTTGTGCCGGAGCCTGCTGGTCCACCAGTGCAGCAGGGGCTAGGTTTAATTGAAAGAAGAAATAAAAACCAGGTTTTATTACCTACACTAAAGTTATAGTCATCTTTTTGCTGATTATGAAAAACCACATTACGGCAACAAGAATAGATGTAAGATGAACTGTTTGGAAGCATTTATGAGTGCATAAAACCATAGCGGGGAGGTAAATCCTCTTGCTTCCATGATTGACATCAACTTAACTGGAAAGAACCTAGAAGTCCATGGTGAGGCCGCCCTGCAGTACAGCCAGCTGCTCTACCCCTGCAGCAGGGGGATCAGCCAGAGCTCCTGCAGCAATGCTTAAGGATGAGCAGCTGCAGTGCTCAGCAATCTAGATGCTTTTACCTAAGATGCTATTGAACCTAGGACGCTAGTTTGCAGCTGCCGATACCTTCTCAGAGCTCAGCAGAAAAAGATGCAGGGTTTCTCCACCCAAGACAGCCCAGCGTGACATCAATGCATGCAGCGAGAAGGCGCTCTCTTGCCACCACAGCACTGACAGCGAGTGGCCAAACCCAAACAGAGTATACAGCAACCGAGAAAGGATCTTCTCCAATCACTTTGCAGTCCTTGTTTTGGACAGTAGCCGGGTTTTGTCCATGATCATCGGCTGATTCAGTTTGTAGATGAAAAGAGTAGCCTTGGAAAGAGTTCAAACTCGGTAGAATTCTCCATGGGCAAAAAAATGCAGAACAAAGGCAAACAGCAAGTGGCTTTTTTAATACCCATGACTTCACATCCTCAAGAGCTAAATAAACATGTCCAAACATTAGCAAGAGGATTATCCAGTTGCAGGTCAGTTGACTTCTTAGGGAACAAGAAATGTGTCCAAGAGATAGGTTGTGACAGCAAGGGTGGGTGTCATGTAAGAACTATCTTAGTTTTTCAGTTTAATGCTAGCTGATGGTGATTATCATGTCCAACGAGAATTGTGAAATTCTATGTTGGTGCTTCTAGAAGATGCAATTCTTGCAAGCATTGGGTAGATTTCAGCCACACCATCTGTCATGTGGAGAAGTGAGTGAAATCTTTCTCTTCTGGGCTAGTTGATCATAATTTTTGAACTTCATGATCTAGGGAGACAGATCATCTATGACTTGCATTTCTAGAAGATTTTTTTTCACTTGGTGCAATAATGAGGGGTAAGGCTAGATTGTAGGAGAGATTAGATAGAGTTCCAATAACTTATTATTTCATTGCTTACATTCCTGAGCCCAATGCGACTCATTTGCTTGAGTATACTTCAAATCATTGCTGATCACTTTTTACTACAACTTTGCTTGACTAGGTTCGAGAACGCGTGATTCACTTTTGAGGATGCTAGGAGAGATATGACTAAAGCTTAGGATTTTCTTGTTAGGGGCTATCCCATGTCTTCCTTTAGCCACAAGTGTGTTGCTTGCACTTCATAAGTCGTGAGATAATAGAGTAGCTAAGAGCTGACCAATCTGCTCTATTTTAATGAGTTGGAGAGGATTGAAGAGCTAAAATAATAGTACATTGTGAGGAATGATTTGCTCAAAGTTGAATTCAAGATTTGCTTGCAATTGAAGGCTGAACAAAACATTGTGCTGGTCAAGATTGAGAAATTTCGATGACAAAGGGCGAAAGCTAGAAATCTCACTAAAGTGGGTAGAAATATTTCTTTTATAGGGTGATCATCAACAGACATGAGACAAAGAAGATTATTTACTTATTAAAAGATTTGAAAGGCCTAATGGATAGTTTTGAGAGAATTTCTTCGTTGTTGGTAAACTACTTTAGGTGCAAGTGGTAAGCTGTAGAGGGTGTCTCTTAGATACATCTTCTTTTGCATCACTATTTATCATATGCTATAGCAAAGCCTCTTTTGGCATGGTTGACCGAAAGGAGGAATACAATGTTATTCATTCTCTAGGGCTTAATCAAGATCTTGGTGCTAATGGTATTATTGCTTAATTTTTCAGGGTTATTAAGACATTATGTAGGATGTTACTAATATCCTCTTTCATTTTGTTGATACATGAATTGGTATCTCATAGACATTTGTTAGGTGAGGCTAAGAAACTTTTAGATAAAGATTTACTTTGAACTCTTGTAGGTTCGATGGACACTTAGAATGAAGAGAAATGCAAGAAAATAGGAGAGAGAATAAAAACAAAGAGTTTTGCATAAAAACTTTAAGGGAAGAAACAAATGAGTAATAAGTATTAGAGAAAAGGTTAAAAGAAGAAGAACTACTAGTGATAAGGATTTGAAAGTTTGAACAAAACTACTCTCTTCTAGCAGAGCTGAGAAGTTCAAGATGCAATTGGGGATAACAAAGTCTAATTTATGGCTGCACAATGATATTGGGGAGTCTCAAATTATCCTTGTAACTCCTTATCTTTAAAGATAACCATCAAAATGGGTTAGCCTTATGCCAAGGCCTATTAATAAGCTTCCAAGAAACTTAAGATACTCTGCTTAAGTTATTAGTGGTTAGCGATAAGTTGGTGTGCAATTCATCTAATGTATTGAATAGGTGATTAGTCTAGGAGGAATAAATATAGATGGATAATATTTATTGCACTTGAGTTAGTGGAGAGTCTTTCTGTGAATATTGGGATAGGTTGGTGACTATCATGTCATGCTAATTCGGATTGACTATTTCCAAACCTAATAACTAATATGATGTAAAATTAGATTAAATATTTTTCCTCCAATAATACGATTATTAATTTATGAAGTATCATAATAACATCAAAACATAAGCATGATGGGCTAATGCAACAACAATTGACAAAATGAGCCACAAGTGAAGGAGTATGTCTAGAAGAAGATAGAGCAAAAGAACACTTTGGCTAAGGAATTAAAAAAAATTGGAAGAGCCACAATTAGCTTAAAGATGTTGAGATTGTGTTTCTAACGACAAAATTGGTTAGCATTAAAGTAATAACCTCCTTGACAGTTGCCATGGGTCATGTCTCATCAACAATGTAAGGGGGCAGAGTGCATGATAAGGGGCTCTTCATGTGATTGAGGGAAAGCAAATGCTTTCGATAATACAAGGTCCTATGTTGCCTGGAGGGAGCTGCTTCAACAATTGCTTATCTAACATGCCAAAAGGATATCCACAAAGATAGGCTTAAATGATTGATGTAGTTGAAGGAATTTGATTGGACCTAGAGTTCTTCCATTCATGAAAGCTACAACAACTTGCTAGAGCGGTCATGTGACAAAGATTATTTACTTTCGGATGGAGAGGAATAACGAAAACTTTTGCACACATGTTTTTTGTTGTTTTCTTTTTCTCCTTTGATGTGAAGTAAATTATAAGCAAACTTCTAGAAAGACAATTAACTAATTTGTATACATGTGCATGTTATTAACCATAGCAACGTAGGTACTATATTTGTTGGTGGACATATTTCTTTAACCTCACAAGGCAAGTTGTCACTAAAATTAAAGTTGATTCATATGGTTTTTGATAGTTCCAAAAGACCTAAAATCAAACAAATGCAAATAAGATGAAGACCTAAGGATCAACAAGAAAAGGCCTATAGATTTAGCTTACCTAAGGGATCTTTAGAACCAGTGGGTAGTGATGACTGTCTCAACAAGAGAAGACCTAAGGTTCTCATAGTAGACTAGGTTAAGTTTGAAAAGTGCCTAAGGATGCTAGGGCTACTTCATTCAAAATACTAAAGGAATAGAGAGAAATTGTTTGAGAGTTCCTTAGCCTTTTTGGAGGGAGGAAACTTGACTGTGAGAGAGGGATTAAAGAAGGGATTATGCCCTTCTTAAAGAGTTGCATGGGTGCCAAGGCTTTAGAGATGGCCAAAAGCTTACATAGCATGAGCAAATTGTGGCTTACATTACTTATGGAGTAGCATTGGAAGCATGGGTAGAGACAGCATGAGGGTTTGGTTAGGAGTTGCTAAGGATTGTTAGGACTTTAAGAGCAGGCTGCAGCTTGCATAGCTCATGGTGAAGCTTTGAAGTCATGGAAAGAGATGATTCAAAATCCCCATTATCTTACTTGCAAGAAACATTTAGGAGTTGCATGAAGTTGCTAGGGCTTTGAAAGTTACTTGAGATGAATTTAGGCTCAGGTAACACAAGTAGGTCAATACTTACTTAGCAGCTTAGAATTACTAAGATGATTATATAGAAATGAAGACACCTTGAAAATACCACATCCAAGGGACAATTCCCCAATATAGATTCATGAATCTCATATACTCGGAAGCTTAACTTCCGGTTTTGACCTTCCCGACTAATACCTCACAAGTGTGCTAAAGGTCACTATGGCGAGAATAATAAAACCTTAATGACTGGGATTGATGAGTAAACTAGTGGTATAGATGAGACAATATATATAATAATTTTTATTGTAAAATATCATAAGAGATTATAGCCTGAGAAGGTAATCTAAGGATAATATAATTTTATATCATCTATGATCCAAGTGCATAGTTCTTCATTATCCGGGGTTTGCAACTTATTGGCACTCGGGCAGCAATTTCTTTAATGACGTTGGTATCTTCCCACTTGGGGGCAATCTTGCCAATGCCCTCTTGAAGTTAAGAGAACTTAGATTTGTGTAGCACAATATTTCCACAAGAGAAGGTACATTGTCAAACATGCCAATTGAAGTATTTATTTGTCAAATGTCTATTTTATTGTTGTTTCAAGGTTTCTTGGAATGACTTTTCCTCAAGAATATCCAACTTGAGGGTTTGGGCTGTCATTAAGCTCAAACTAACCAATTAATGGCTCCCCATTGTCATCAAGAAAGATATGGTTCCATTGCGTAGGAAAACCAAGCTTTGTGAGTACAACTTTTGTCCCATAGACCGATGAGAATGGAGTCTCCACAATTGTAGATGACATATTTTATTTGTGTTCTGAGGGAAAGACAGAACTCACGCAGATTTTTAGTTTGAAACATGGTGGCATTATTGGTTATGATTTCCAATAGAACACCAAACTTGAAAAAAATCTCAAAGTAGAGAAATTTGCATACCTTCACCTTGTTTGCTTGACAAAAGGCTTTGTCTCGATCCATTTGGTATAGTCAATCATTGAGACGAAGTGCCAAAACTTGGAGTGGTGGTGGTTATGGCTAGAGTTACCACTCTTGGGTCTAAACAGGCTAGGCCAATGGGATGACAATAGGGGTAGAATGAATGGTAGGAGATGCAACGAGAGGAGGGTAAGCACGCTGTCCAGTTAGACACGTAGTTGCAGGGGGCTGCAGCACTTATATTTGCACTACAACCATCTCAGAAATTTCTTGGATCAAGTCGGTTTGTTGATACATCAATTATATCATCTGAGGTTGAAAGGTAACTTTTGGTTTGGTGAGAGAAGATAATTCAGTGTGAGCAGCTCTAGTTTGTTTGCAAGCTAAAAGACGATGTGTGAAATAGTATCATTCAAAGAAAGGTGTGAGACTTGAGCTTTCACATAAGAATTTATTTTATGCTCTAGAAGGCTAGAAAGATTTTTGTGATGAGAGAATGTAAGGAACACAAAGCACGAGAGAAAATGTAATTTGGAGGTTTGTACAAGACTGCTTGAGGGAAAATGCTCTTCTAGTTAAGTCAAGAAGCTTAAGATGCAATGACGTGATTAAGGACTAGAATCTAATTTATAGTTGAATAGTGATATTGGAGAGTCTCAGCTTATCCTTATGGGAGCATATCCTCTAGGACAACCATCACTATGGGTGAGCCTTGCCCAAAGATAGTTATGAACCTTCTGAGGTACTTGAGCCACTTTGCTTGAGTTTACGAGTGGTTGGCAATAAACTAGAACACAGTTCATCTAATTTGTTGAGTGAATGGTTTCATATTAACTCTTTAAAATGTTTAAGAGGTGTAGGTATAAGTAGTAATCTCTTGTACTTAAACTAGGAAAGAGTTTTGTGTGGACATTGGGTTGGTCAATGGTTATCATACCATGTGAACCCGGCTAATTGGACTTGACCTAATAGCTAACATGTTATGGAAATCAAGCAAAATATTTTTTTTTACAATTTTGAGTGATGCCAAGGTGGTGGAAAAACCTTAGTGGTTTTCATTCCGAAGGATCCAAGGGAAAATCGCCCTAATCTTTTTAGACCAATTAACCTATGCACCATAGTATACAAGGTGGTGGAAAGGATTATTACCAATAAAAAAATGGCTGTTTGGGCCAACTTATTATTAAGGAGCAAAGTGTGTTGATTTTTGGTTAGTCCATATCTGACAATTTTATCATAAGGTAGGAGTCTATGACAAAGATTCTCTATGTTATACATGCATTTGGTGAATGAGTGGAGGATAGATTGGATAGAGATTTCTCATGGATTCCAATAGAGGCAACTCCTCTCTCCTTTTTTGTTCATCTTTTGCTCAAAGTTGTCTCTGCTCATTCAATGATGTTTTCTTGATAATAACCTGTGTGGATCAATATCTCCCACATGGGCCCCCTATCTTGCAATTGTTGTATGCTCATTCAATGATGTTTTCTGACACTCTAAAAGAGTATTGCAAGTGGTTCGAACATTAAGTGAATTAGGCTAAGTCTATTGTGAATTTTAGCAAACAGATCCCAAATAGAATTAGAGGATGCTAGCTGATAGACTAGGATTTAAGAGGCAAATCCAGGGTGCATATCAAGTTATTGTTCTCTCTGAGTGGCCTATGTGCTTGGATTTTTAGCACCACATTTTTATGGTTTGAAATTTTTTTTTAGTTAGGATTTATATGCTTTGTTGCTAGATAAGCAAGCACTTCTGATAAATTCTCATAATGAAGTCCCCATCAACTTATGCTTTGACTCATTCATAAGTACCAATAGATATTATTCAAATGATTAAATGTTTTATCTACATTTACCTATAGAGTGGTGACTTATTTTCACTTCATATATTAAATGTTCTTAATGGAAGTTTTTTGAACTAGTGTTAGGGTCTTTGAGTATTTACAATCTTAGGAGGTGGAGGGAGGCCCTAATAACCAAGTTTAGGAAAATATTTGTTGTTGGGAATCTCTTTGGGTTCAATGCTTACAAGTCAAGTATAATGGCAAAAGGTCCATGTTTAAGGTCCACAATGTCGATTCTTGGTTTGGAAATCGATTACCATAAAGGTTGGGTGGTCAAAATAGAGTACACATGACTTGTTAAGCAATCAGAAACTCAATTCCAAGTTCATAAACCAAAAAATTGTGAAAAAAATCAAAGGAGACAAAATGACAAAAAATCTGTCACAACATGAAGCAGCAGGGGCCTCACGTGGTGGCTCATTGCAGGAATGTTGGATGCCTACGCGTAAGATTGCGTAGGACAGATGCACATGCAGCTGGCCACCTATAGTGCACGCGTTTCGCATGTATGCCGCTAGGTGCACTTACCATGTCACTACAATCAACACACATGCGGAGCGCTTGTCCGCAATAAGAAATATTGCTTTGGCGCAGCCATACGCATGCGGGTGGAGCGTGCACACCTATGCGATCAAGCTTGGATTTTACAGAATTTGTGAAATTTTTATATTTATGATCAAAAGCATAAGTTTTTTTATCTTATAATAAAGTACTATATTAAAATCTCTATATAAAAGAGTGGGAAGGATATACAAAGGAATTCAGAATTCTAAAATTCAAAAATTTGTTAATTCAAAACCCTTTAAAGAAACACTTATAAAGGAATTAAAGGAATTCAATTTCTTTATGATAAAATCTTCTTTTTCTCCTTCTTCCTTAGCTCCTCTTTATCTCTCATGCTTTCACTTTCTGCTGTTGAGAGCTTAGGGCGAGAGCACCTCATAGATAAATCATTAGAAGAAGAATGTAGGTTAACATTTTTGACACTTGTGGCTTGCTATGGCTCCCCACTATTGGTGGCTAACCTTCTTCAATTTGATGATGATCTCTTATAGGATGTCTCAAGTCTTCTTTAGGTAAATAGGGTGTTGAACATAGAATGTTAATATTCTTTAGGCACACCTTGTTGACTATATCTATGAGTTAAGTATATAAGATATACTCAATGTGGAGAAGTTGGTCTAGGTTTTCACTAAGTGCCTCCACAGCCACAATCTCTTCTCAATTCTTTGATGATGGGAAGGTTGCGGTTGCTTGGTGTTGGAGGTTCAAAGTTGAGCTAAGATTTTTTTTATGTAGTATGGAGAGAGTGTGGGAGTATTGTTCATAACACGAGGAGCTGTCACTTAAGTGCTTTCGTGTTGAGAAGGCTATGAACAATGCAATCATCACCTGTAAGTTTGCTTTTGTTTTTTGGAACCTCTATGCTTCTACGATTGTAAGCTTCACTCTTGAATTTGAAATCTTTTGGACCTTCTTTCTACTACTGTGGTGAGGGACAATTGGATCAAAAAGATTACCACCCTCATTGTAATCATCTATTGCATTTAGAGGATCCATAATGCCATATCTACAGTCAATGTTCCTCCCTGTTTGTTATTGTGATCTACAATATGTGCTTTGCTTCTCTCTTCAGCCAATCTAAAGTTCACCTAACATGAGGAACTAGGACTTTTGAGTGCCTCTAGAGTCAGGATTCCCTTCCTCCATCAATAGAGGTCCCTTACCCTCATGTTGGACTACAAAGAAGTTTAATGGGTTAATCAACATTGAAGGCCTTATTGGATGTAGCGCCATTCTTCATGATCACTTAGGATACCTTGCTATGGCTAAGCAACATCTTACCACCACTTCAATCATGTGGATAACATTCACGATGTTTCCCTTTTGATAGACTTCCTCTCCACTTTGATTGTTTTGGCTTTTGATACTATTGTGTGAGGACCATTTGGCTTAGATCTTAAGAGCATCATGACCACCCTCCATTTTGAGCAACTCCACACAATTGGTTTTATTTTGCATATTGTCAAAATTTTATCTTTTCCTGCTAATGTTAACGTTCGACATATTTACAGATATGTAATTTAAGCTACCAATTTTGTGGCACATCAATTTTGCTTCTTTGATTTCTTTTAAGAGGGTGATATGTCTTTCCGTAATGATTTTTAATTGATCCTCGATGAAAACTGCAATTCTGTCACTTAGTCAAGATTACATAACATAAAGATTGTGACCAATCTTCAAGAAAGCCCATGGGGAGGATCTACATTTAAGAGAAGAATAAGGCATCTTGAATCCAGGTCAAAATCTGAAGATAAACTCGTAAAAACATCTTCACTAGCTTTCTATGATCATCGTTATATGAAAAAAACTCTAGAATTTGAACAGCCTCTGCCCCTCATGTGGATATTGTTTCTTAGTAACAAAGAATCAGCTAAATGATGTCAAAACACAAGTACTACTCCACAGAAAATGCTGTGAATTGGCATCTTAACAACAAAAAAATTACATATGAAGCTGGTTTAATTCTATGCATGATAGTTGTAGAAGTAGAACAATAGAACATACTCAATCTTAAACGGTTGTTGAGATCATTAACGCTCTCTTCAGATATTAATAGCAGCTGAGCTTCATTAGCAAAGTTTACTTGACTTTTTCCATCTCTACATAGTCTTCTACCGTCATTGCTCAAACAAGAACCATAAATTGAACTTAAGCACCTCACCAAAGTGCAGGGAAGAGAAATTGCTTTTGCGAACCACATGTTAACATCCTTCTCATAAACATGCACTAGGTATCTTATAAGCAAAAAAAAAAAAAAAACAGAAGAATTAGCATCGTGCAACTCATCGGATGTAATGCATGATAATACATCATTTTAATTTGTTCATCAACAAATAAAAGTTTATGACAACAACTATGCAACATTTGTCTACTTCCTTGCAAAATTTATGATTACTGTATGGGAAGTGGCACAGAGGAAATATGACTCTCAACAACAAAAATTTCTAGGGAAGAATGATAGGATTGACATCATAAAACTGTCATGGCATGAATAGTAATGGCAATTGAAATAGCAATACAGTAGACAGCAGTAATGGCAGCAGCAAAAACAATAATTGGATTGGCAATTGACACATTAGAAGCAAGAACATGGTCCTTCAACAGTTAGGTTGGTATAAAGAAATCCTCTTCATCTTTAGCAGAGCAAACTATATAACCATTTGATTTACAAAGGGGTGCATTTCAAGCATGTAATCATGGCATTAACAAACGCTTGTTAAACAGCATGGCTTGAATGTACTCGAAATGCTTACCTTTCACCAAACACATTCATCTCCTCCAGCAGACTAGAAGACGAATCTTTTTGAAGAGAAATTTGGAGTTTGTCTTTGCAAAATCGCGATTCTAGACTAAGTACTCCTTGCTTTAAATCAATACAAGTCCGAATTTGGCACAACCTACGAACCTGCAACAATGTGCATAGTAGAAGAGAGGGTTTATCAAAATCTTCAATAAGCGATATAAAGTATCTTCAACACCGTTCTAACAGTTTCTCTGCATTTGGCAACTGATAGCATCCAGGATTCAGACGCTAAACTTAAAAGAATGATTAAGAATTTCAAACAAAATTGCTTCGCTGACAACCCATTTCACTTTCATATGAAAGAGTTATTTATCATATAAGATCAACCGAACTCAACAAAGCAAAATTTTATTACTCAAGAGAATCAATATAAACAATAAAATGCTTCAGTGACTGATAGGAAACGAGAGATTAAGGCAATTAAACTTCTAATTCTTCTGTTTTTCTAGGCAGCTCCAATGCTTTACATGCGTGCCACAAAAAGTGATGTTTTCTGCCTGTTGGAAACCCAATGTGACTTTAATATGAGAATAGATTTAGTGACAGCTTGATACAACAAAACTATCATTTGCATGGGTTCTAGAGAAGGGATTTAAGTTTGAAGGGTCTAATACATGCAGCCCACTCATCCTATATATTTTCTAAAAAGGCTATTTCCATGACTAAAACCCAAGACTTCCAAGTCACATCATAATAACTTTATCAATGTGTCAAAGAGCCCCTTCTAATGTGAGTACACTTATCATACAAAATTGAGTTAACATGAAATGTCTGTAATGAGCTCATGCAAATAAAAAAGAATTTATTCAAAGAACAACCATATTGACAATGACAAAATGTGAGCATATTTTTTTTTTTTTTTACACATCTGTGGCGGCCAGGGAAGAAAACAGGTTGGGAATATAACAAAATTATCAAATTCAAATCATTTTCTTGTATGCATTCAATGTGGTACTCTTGCAGCGTTCAATAACAGATGGTCAATGATGCCTATGTAACAATTGGAGGATCTCAATGAACTGATTTCAAATCAAAGAAGGATAGCTTCGATTATAAGCAGTTATTAAATAGCCTTTGCATCTTTACCTATAAAAAGAATTAAGAACATTTATCACTTCGTGCAAAAAGAAATCGAGAGAACAACGAAGAAAACATGCGGTCAAGATCAATTCCAAGGATAGAAAGTAAGCTTTATTTATTGGAATTGAATGTAAAAAACCCATAAAGGTAATCACACTAGCAAGTATATATAAATTTCACACAAGTATTTCACCCAATCTACAACACTGCACCAAAATGTGCCTTCGTAGATGTCCATTAAAACTTTTTGAAGCTAAAAGGATGACAAAAAAAATTACCATGACTATAATGACATCTGTCATGAAGTCTTTTCGTTTAGAAACAACATAACTAACCTTTTTTTGGGTAAGAATTTCACCATTTGGTCCTCTGACAAGCCACTCACGATCATATTTTAGTCCTGCTTCAGTACCATAAATGAGAACTATGATGACATTGACCATCAAAATATATTTTGTTCAAATATTAAAATAAGAGGATGTCATTCCTTGTGAAATGAAGACTTCAGAGCATTGATGAACATACACTTCGGAATTCATAGTTTTATTGTTTTCCTTAACTTCTTATTTACAATGTCTGTTGCTGTAGATCAACTCAGGCAAGTTTAAAATATGACAATAGCAAGGATTATAAATTGAACTGTCTCAGCTGCATATGTATAGAACAAGTTATATGCATAGGACAACAGACATCTGCAATAACATAGATATTTTAATTCCTAAAGAAAAACCGCTGTGCCCTGTCCAACATTATTGTCTTGCCAAGGTTAAATGCTTATTTTGATGAATTTGGAAAAGAGAATTATATTTTTCCCTCTTATTCATCATTGAAGATACATGAGAATGTATAGATGTAAATAATGGACTATTTTTCCTAATCTTAATTTGAAAAAAAATCTCTATAAATAAATATATATAATAAGAGAGAATAGTTGTAATAATATCGTACCATAAATATTAATATCACATTAATAAAAAAATATAAGTATTAATGTAACTAATAATACTAATTAAATTTGGAATTTTACACTCCCTCTTAAACTAGGTTAAATATGTTGAGCATGCCCAACTTGAATATCAAATCTTCAAAATTTGATATTTATAAAACTTAGATGAGAATATCAATACTATGAACTTTTGTTAGAATATAAACTGAATAAATTATTTCTTCTTCAATCTTTTTTTTTATAAAATGACGATCAACCTCAACATATTTTGCCTTGTCACGATATATAGGATTTTAGTAATGTAATTATGAAATAATTATCACATTTCAGTTTCATAAGACTTTCACTTGTATATTAAATTTACTAAGTACCTGTATTTAGTCAGATACAATCACAAATGTCACAAGCCATACCCCTAAACTTAGCGTTAGCATCAATTTGGGCTATGACAAATTGCTTTTTACTTCGCCAAGTAATGAGATTACTTTATAAGTTGGAAAAATGTCTTAAGATTAACCTTTGACAAGTTGTAAAATCAACCAAATCATTATCAATGTAAATCTCAATACCCCATTTTGTTAGCTGTTGGAAAAAGAGTTCCTTTTTGGTATTATTTTAAGATATCTAAGGATGTGATATATTGCATTCATAAATTCTAGCATGAGAAAGATATATAAGTTTTCCAACAAACTTTTGATATCCGCCTTTTTCCAGGACGACCCATAAGAGTGTCAACACCCTTAAATCCTATCATCCATGATTACTGCAGGAGATTTAAGACATATTTACATTGTAAGACAACGATCCCTTTCCTTGACCATCCAATTTCCATCCCAAAGAAATATTTGATATTGTCAAGATCCTTGATCTCAAATTCTTCCACTATACTTCTTTGAGAGTATGTAAATCTTCAACATAATCTTTTCTTAAGATAAATCTTCAATATAATCTTTTCTCAAGATAATGTGATCAATATAGACTTATGATAATAGTTACCATAGCTTCAAGAGAATAATTGAAAAACATTATATGATTAGTTTGACTTTATGAGTATCCATTCTTCTTGATAACTATTGAGAATCAGTCAAGCTATGTGCGAAGGGATTGATTGAGGTTATATAAAGACTTTTTGAGTTTACAAACTTTGTTAACATTGGTACATAAATCTAGACCTAAAGGAACCTTCATACAGATTTATCTTCTAGAGTTTCATTTAAAAACACATTTCTAACATCTATATAATAAAGAGAATAGTTCATGCTAATTGCTAATGATAATAAGACTTTTATCATATTGAGTTTGAAAACAAGAACAAAGGTCTCCTAATAATCAATTCTATAAAATTGAGTGAAACTATTTAAACTTTAAATCTCTTAACACTATTTACCTTGTACTTTATAGTGAATATCTATTTATAACTATTAACAAGTTTCACTTGTGATAGCTCTACATGTTATGTTTTATTTTTCTCCAAGGCAACAATTTCTTCCCATATTGTTGCTCTTTATCTTAGAACTTTGAGGGCTTCATTAATATTAGTGGGAATTTAAATATTATCGAGACTTGCAGTGAAAACATAAAAACTTGGTGAGAGCTCTATATAAATGGGATGATTTATGTATAAATTAATTCCTTTTCTCAAGATAACAAGAACGAGAAGATCTTTGTCATATAACTTTTGAGATTTAAGATTACTATTATCAAAAGCTTGTGGATTCGGTTCAACTTCTTGGACCAACTTAGATTATGTTCATGGTTCAATCTCTCTTTGGTTGTTCTTCTTTTTTCTAGAGTAGATAATAAACTCATTCACTTGGCAAGTGGAGTAGACTTTCGACTATTTTCTAACTTAGATCGAGAAGATGTGATTCATGTTTTTGTTTGAGAAATTGAGGAATAAAGGTTGTCTAGAGAAGCACTTGGACTTGGAGGGTTCTTATCCATTTTTCCTCACAAATGGTATTCTTGTATATTACTCTCTCACTAAATAAGATTTTAAAAATAATACAGCTGAGTTTCCAAAATAGTTATGTCCATAGAGTTATAGACTTTCTTGATAACTAGAGAATAATATTTATAAACTTTTTGATATGAAAAATACTATTAATGCCAAAAAAAGTTTTGTAGAATTTAAATAAAACCTTAGTTAAATTAGGAATAGAAAGTTTGTTTTATGGGTAAATGAACGTCTTTAAATAGTTTATATAACCTTTTATTGGCTCATTATTGAAGCAAAAACATTTGAAAGGTTAAAAAGCATTTTGCAATGGAATGGAGCTTTCAAATTGGTGCGATTGGAGTGTTTAAGTGCACTTTCGGGTGGTTTGGCATGGTCAAGCTCAATCTAAGGTGGTCCAACATGATCGAGATGGTTCGGGTTGTAGTGCGACACTGTTCGATGAGGTAGGGCTTGCAACCTGGTGTGATCAAGCACCTACGAGCAAGGTGTGGTGCGATTAAGCAAGGTCTAGAATGTACGCAATGCAATCTAGGTGCAAGAGACACTATTTGGCATGAGTGACACAAGTGACGCAAGTTAGGCGCAAGTACTGTGAATCGATGGGCAGCTTCTAGATGCTTTCGGGAATTTTGGGCAGCATGCATGGATGCAGGAAAAAAGAGTTATCTTCAAGCCCAGTTTGGGATGAGTGAAAAGAGTTTGGGAAGCAAAACAATGTCAAGGGAGAGAAAAAAGGAACTCATGAAGTTGGAGAAGAAAACATTCATTAGCTTAAGTGGACAGAAATGGCTCGATGAAGAAGAAATTTACGAAGCTAGGGAAGAAGAAATCAAGAGCTCGAAGAAACAAAAGCTTCTGAGAGGAACAGTTTAGATCCACATCAGTGAGCCTTTAATGCCTTCAATTGAGCTTAGGGGATCTTCAAATAGGTCTTCTTGGCTAATGGTGCCAAATTCTTACTAAATTCCACTTCTCTTGCATTATTCCTGTGTGATTGAGATTCTCAAGTATAGATAAAGCGTGATGCACTTAGTTTGTGGTTCACTTTTTTGGTATTTTTCTCTTTTACCTTTTCATTTGGTCCCTGATCTCTTCATACTATCATTTGTATTGTAATGGAGAATTACTTACAAACTTTTGTCAAAATTTTAATATATGAGATTGACATACAATTTTAAATCTTCAAAAAGATGATCCATATATCAAGCCATTGAGTTAGCTGTCTTTGGGATATGTCACATGCTTTGTGTTCAGTCTCCCACAATATATGGGATGATATTGATGTTGCCTGGAAGTGGCCACTATCAATAGTTGTGCAACAGAGTTTTTGTTGGGAACCCTTGCAAGGTTTTTTGAATTAATTCCTTACCTCCAAGTCATTATAGATAGATTGCCTAAGAGGTTTGTTCTAGCTTGTGGAAGATAACTTAAAGGGTAAGTCAAAGAACAAATTCAAACTGACCATTCCTAAACCTTGAGTGTAAGTATATGATCGAGGATAAAAGAAATTAGGTGAGAACATTATACTTTGATATCTTGAATTGCTGTGATAATGTCAAAGGAAAGCAAAGACTCTTAGAGAACTTTTTCAAAGAAGAAAAGGTAATGATCGTGTTTCTCAAAGCCTTTGACAAAGGGTATGAAAGGAGAGCATTGAAAGAGAGTAAGACTCAAAACCTATTCTTCTCGAGGTCTTCATGCTACCAAAAATTGTTGGGAATGGGGGAGAGGAAGTTAAGACCATACTTCCTAAGTTTTTCATATAATGTCGCAACAATGAGAGAAAGGAGAGAAGGGCAAGAGTAAGCTTCCTGAAGTCTTCACTTGATGAAATAAAGACGAAGGGTGAGAAAAAGTCAAGACCTTGTCTCTTGTATCTTTCGTGCCAGAGTGAAGGAAGGTGAAGAGAAGATGTTGAGACTGTTTGTATTGGAGCCTTTTGATGTCAGGACAACGATGAAGGATGACCCTAACATCGGGGGTGAGCTAGTCAAGCTTCCAAATAATTAATCAAATTGTTATGTAAAGATACAAATTTTAAGTAATGTTAGAATATCTTGATAAATATTGGATGTGAATTTAATCATGTTCATTTGACAAAAAAATCCATATTGATGGACTCATTAGTAATATTTCATAGATTGGATATTGAGACTCACTTATTTCAATTTAGAAGAGAATCTTTGTTTAAGCTAATAAACTAATCCATACCTTCGCTAGTTTTTTTAGATGATTCTCATCCTAGGTCTGTGGGAGCCCGAAACTCTCTCGTCTGAAGCTAATAGACATTTAGTCTAATAATTTTTTTGACAAGCTATAGTCCTTCCAAGTTTTGAGCTAGCTATCAAGCCTCTCTTTTCTCTTTAAGACTTTACATTTTTTTAAAATAAGATCCCTAATCTTGAGAGAGTGTTTTTTGACACACTTATTAAAGCACTTCTCATTGCTTTCTTTTGTATTGAGCTAACTTAGATGTGCCTTGAAGCACTTCCTTCAAGTAGGTCTAGCTTGAGCCTCTTGATTTCCTTATTTGCTAGTTAGACATTTACTATGTCTTAGCATCCCCAAAGCATTAATACTTGTAGATTGTAGTGATTGATTTCTACTAAGAGCGTGACTTTGGAGCCATTGACCAGAGAATATGGAGACTCTCTAGTGGTAAGAGTGGTTCGATACTCCCATAGCATGCTGGGAAGCTTGTTAATGCAAACCCCATTTTTCTTTTTTGAGAAGCTTCAGAATCTTTAACAAACTCTTATTTGCTTCCTTATATTAACCATTTGTTCGACAATAGACTACAGAGGCATATTTCAATTGATAATTGCATTTCATGCATAAATTTTGAGTGCCTCTGCTTGGAACATAGAAGCATTATCAATGACTATAACTAAAGGAATTCTGAAACTATATATTGGTCGAAAGCTTCAGTTAACACCCCTTAAGGAGGTTCATACAGATAATCATCAAGCAACAAAGAAATCAAAATACTGGAAAGGGGCATACCCTAGTCCTATAAGAAGTCATGATCTAGAACAAATTTAGCAACTCATCAGTAACTACATTACACTTCCTATAGATGTGCATGACATGATAATTAGCAAAAGAACTAAGTACAGTCACGTAAGCCCATTCAAAATCTTCCTCTTGGTTAATGATAACCTTATTCATAGATGCAATACCTAAAAACAAGTCAAATTTAATCCATGCTCTCGTTGATCGAGGGAATCACGAGTTGATAAAATTGATAGCTTCCTTTAAGGCAAAATTTTCCATGATAGCTAGAGCAAAAGGGAAGACAATCTTTTCAATAATAACCAAAGACCAACCCCATCCTGAATAACAATGCCAAGATAGCTCAATTGTCAAAAGCAATGTCTTCGTCATAGGCTAGTTTAATCCAACTAGGGGGAAGGGAGACCACAAAAAGGACAAGGTTACCGTCAACCCAAGTGAGCTATTGTGGTTCCAGCAGTCCAAGGGAAAGAATTGAAACAACGTGTCGCCAAGTATAAAATTAGCTGCAGCAATGATTTAAGTGAATGATTTTGTCTTCAGTGTACTTTATCATTCCTATTCCTCCACAAATAAAACACTGCATTGGCTGTACAGCAGACAATTTTTGCATAATTTGCTGCCAAAAGTGAGATTGCATCCAATCCAATAATGCTTTGAGTTGAAATGACCACAATTGGCCTTCAGACATTTCATATCAACGGCAATATGCTGAAATATATGGTTCCAGATTGGTTTAACCATGCCACAGTCCCAAAAAATGTGATCCACTGCCTCGTCTGTATTACATCCCCATGGGCAGAGATTTTCTGTAGCATTCCACGCTTAAATAACCAGTTTCTTGATGTGATTGCACAGCCTCCACAAGAAATCCTGGGCTCTCGGTTGAGCAAAAATCTTGCATACTTAGCCTCTAGTGCTGGTATCCATGGACTATCTTCACAAGTAAGAACACGTCGACAAGGCCAAGTGGTCAGCGATGTTTGCCACAGTTGCAGTTGGCAAAAACCAAGGCCCCCCATATCTTTGGGCTATGGATCTTGGCCCTAGCTAACATAATGAATTGCCTTGTTATTTGTCGATCCACACCAAATGAGTTGACGAATGATACATTCCAATTCTGAGAATGTACCTGCTGGCACATTTAATGACTTAAGCAATAAATCGGGATTGATGTAAAAACAATATTAGTCATGACAATTCATCCAACAAAGGAGAGGGAAGTGGCCAACCATGAAGAAATTCTATTGGTGAGCTTTTGAATGAGGAAAGCAAAGTCCAAAGTTTTAGGACTGCTACTAATAAGAGGAATGCCAAGGTACTAAATCTGTGTTGTTTGTCACATGTGCAACTTATGCTATCTTCTTTTTCCATTTCTTAGCCTTGTCCCTACCAAAAGGAATCGTAAACTTAACAAAATTGATAACCTATCCTGATTAAGGTCCATATGTGTGCAACACTTCACTAAATATGGAAATCGTTGAGTAATTATCTGGTGCATAAAGTATAATATCATCTGCAATAAAGTGTGCAATTATGGGTGATTGCTGGCAAACATCAATTGAAGGTGTTATTGATTTTTGTCTACGGATAAGAATTGATTAGTACTTAGATATGATGGCAAAAAGATATGAGGAAAGAGAACAGCCTTACTTGAGTCATCGAGAAGCTGTGATCCATGAAAGTCTTTGTCCATTGCATAAAATGCCAAAGCTATAATTTGGGCCTTGATCCAATCACATCATAACTCTGAAAAGACAATTTGATTAAGGATATGCAGCAAAAAGACTCATCTGACCTTGTCATAGGCTTTATCATGTCCAGTTTAATGGCCATCAAATCCTCCTTTGAGGTGGAGTAATATATGCGGTTAGACACTTCTTGCACTAATATGATGTTATCTGAAATTGATCATCCTTGAATAAAGGCTCCCTGCTCCAAAGCTATAATTTACATAAGGACTTGCTGATGACGACCAATTAAAATCTTAGTAACCACTTTATAAATTGAATTGTAATGGCTTATTGGCCTGAACTGGCTTGGCTTGGATGCACCTTGCATTTTCAAAATTAGCACCATAAGTGTATCTTTCCATTAGGTTGGCATGTGGGCTTCCACAAAGAAACTGTACACTGCCTTGATAATATCCTTGTTAGTAATGTCCTAGTAACTGTAGATGAATTTTGACAAAATCCCACCACATCCAGGAGTTTTGTTGTTTCTGATGGCAGAAGCCGCTCTTCTGATCTCCTCCTTATTAACAAGGACTATTAATTTTGCGTCTTGATCCATAGAAAAGATTCTCCTACAGTTAAAATCATCAAACTAAGCAAGGCGATCCAACAAAGGACACCATTTGTCTCTAAGAAACCACATCAAGAAATCTTGTATCTCCTCTTGACTGCTTAAGAATATTACCATTGCCATCGGTAAGTCAGTGTATAAAATTGTTCCTGAAATGCTGAGTGGCTGAAGCATGGAAGAATCTTGTGTTATGATAACCCAAATTGGCCAATGGAATTTAGCTCTCTGCCACCACTTTGCATTGTGGTATTCTAAGACTTTCGCATTGTGGTCTTTCCAATGAAACTCAATCACAAAGTTGAAGTTCATGAATGATCTGCATAAATTCCTCTTGAGCATTAGAGGAATAGAATCTCTTGCCTCCTTTCCTCTTGAGCTAGAACAATAAGCCTACCTTATGTGTTGTCATGCTTCTTTTCTAACTTAATCCTTGAAGGCATAAATAGCACAGAAGCTCCATGACACCATGCCCAACTTGCACAATCCAGAGCGTGACAACTCGACTAGAATGCTGAAGCACAGAATGCTGCACCGACCTTCTCCATATAGAATGACAAAGCCATCAGAGAAACCCGTTGCAGGTTCAGCAAAGAAAACACTAAGTTCAGCCTAGAGTCCTATTAGCCTCCCTCCTGGTAAAGGTGTCCGAATTAATTGAATATATCTGCCCAGAGAAAGTTGTGAACTTCTTGTTGTATGGCCTTAAAGAGGTCTCAATCCATTTTTAGAAGTAAAGAACTATAATAAAAAGAAATTCTCTCCCACCTTTAGCTATAAAGAAAGGTCCAAGGAAGTCTATACCCCAGACAGAGGAAGCCCAAGAAATGTTGATGGCTTTCATTAGAATTGCTGGTTGTCGAGAAACAGAAGCATGAAGCTGATGATAGAGTGGGAAAAAGGCTCAACCATTCAAGTTCCATTGTTAATGACAATTTGATGGTTTCTTCTTGCTTTAGAGATTCTCTAAAGAAGCTTAGAAGTGAACCTGTGGCCAGGAGGGTGAAGTTTCGATTAATACCAATTTTATCAAAAGTGTCAAGGAAAACGATGCTCCAGTGTTGATGAGCATGAAGTGAACTTCAACAATGCAATCATCAAGAGTTGTCAAGAAGTGGCATATCCTCTAGCCTGAAGGATATTGAAACTAGATTCTCTTGCCGATTTGTCACATTGGCAACTATGTTCTCCCAAAGGACTTCAAAGTGGAGATACTAAAATGGCATTGCCTCCATCGTATGATAACATAGAAGATTCTGATAAGGGCCTTGTTTTTATTTTTTAATACTGATTGAAGGGTTTAGTCATCC
Organism: Vanilla planifolia; assembly: GCA_023846275.1. Classification (NCBI taxonomy): domain Eukaryota; kingdom Viridiplantae; phylum Streptophyta; class Magnoliopsida; order Asparagales; family Orchidaceae; genus Vanilla; species Vanilla planifolia. Next base: position 6,683,403 of record CM043872.1, on the reverse strand, counting down.
TTCTTAATCTCAAGTTGGTTGATAGCACTAAGCTAAGCTGAGTGGAGGTAAAGATAGATTCAGAACTTCTTACTCGATATTCCTTCAGGCAACCTTCTTTCAATAATCTCTCGATTAAAGCCTTGAGGACCTGCATTCAAAAATTGTGTGTTCATGGTCCTCGTGATATTTACAAAACTTCATTATGTCTTAATTATCTCTTAAGAGTGGCCTAGGCTATTAATACAATTCATCCCCTTTAATGGTCGTCAATATTTCTTTAAGTGGTGTGCTTAAGGTTCTATTGCAGTGTTGAGCTTGGTATCCTTGAAGATGATGGCTGCCTTGAGGAATCTTTTTGGGGGTAATCTTTATCATCTCATGATATTTTTTGTCCTTCATCAAAAGGTTTTGAGGCAACGAAGCCTTCTCATCCAATCTACTAGATAGAGCCAAAGAAAACTCCTCATTGATAAAGCAAATGACATTATTGAAGATTTCTTGTAAGGATCTTAACAGATAACTGATGAAGTATTTTTGGAAATCCCCTTATTGAAGAGGCCCGATAAGGGTTGCTCGAGTAAGTCAGAAATCTACTTGATCCACTTCGTTAAGGGATTCTTTGAAGCATTGGATGAAGGCTTGAAGTAATGTAGACTGATGCTAACTTAGGTCGTGAAGAGATTTAGAAGCTTTCTTAGGCCTAATGCAATTGGCAAAAGATGAGAGTAGCCTCTTGAGTTGGTTTAACTAAACAAATTGATATGGAGGGCAACTTCCATAACCACTTCGAGGTTACGTCTTTAAGATAAGTAGAAAAAAATCTTATATTTTATGGGCCTAGTCATAACATGCAAGAAAATAATTATCTCAAATTTTTTCAAGAAAACATAAGGCTCTGAGTTGTTATAATAAAAAAAAGAGTTGAAAAACTAAAGTTTATGGGGTAGAGGTGTCAAAAGAATCTCTTCTGTGAATAGAGAAACCTTCTCGATAACAAATGGGCTATAACTATACTGCCAAAGTAAATACGGCTCCTTGTTGGGTGACAGGGGATTCTTGAGGTGTATCAAAGATACGTATTGATGATTCTTCAAGATTAGGTTAAGGATAGAAGAGAGTTAGGTGAGAATTGGAGACTCTCAAGCCATAAAGCATTGTTGAGTTATTGATAGGATGCTATTGTGAGGGGTTATATAACGGGAAAGTTTTGAAAATAAATATGATGTAATGAGTTTAGAGTGTAATAAGGGAGTTTCAAGTGACTCTTTATTAGAAAAAGAGAGGTTTAACATGCTTGGAATATTTGGCACGTTTAATATATTTGGCATGGCCTCCTTTAGTATAGTGGTCAAGCTAACATTGATTTACTCTCTTATGATAAGCATGGGGAGAGTGAAAAGAAACTTTGTAAAATTCTCCATTTGTTGTTGAAAAAAATGACAAGGATTATCAATGGATGATGGAGAAAGTTCTAAAGCTTGTGAGGACTTTTGTTGCCTCTTAGCTCATAGTTCTCAAGTACTTCAAGAATGAGTATGGTTCTCCCTTTATTCTTTATTTCAACTTGCTTGTTATTTCCTATTGACAGTGCTAAAAATGCTGATGTTCAAAAAATAAACTGAATAATTTAAAAAAAAACTTACTTGATTCAAGAATGAGAAAGATTGTTCTGTAAGTAAATGGGCATCTTTAAAAAGTTTAACTTTCTACTGGTTCATATTGAAGCAAAAACATTTTAGTGGTTGAAAAGTATCTTAGAATGGAACAAAGCTTTCAAATTGGTGTGGTTGGAGTGTTTAAGCAAGCTTTTTAGGGTGGTTTAATGTGGCCTAGCTTGGTCTGAGGTGGTATGACATGGTTGGGATGGTTTGAGGTGTGATGCAACATGGTCGAGCATGGTTGGGCACGTGATCTGATGCAGTTGGGCATGGATGGTAGTGATATGGTGTGGTCGAGCATAGTCGGGCATTGTCTGATGCAATTAGATGCTGTCAAGCACGGTCTAACCCAATTGGGTACAGTCGAATGCGGTCCTATGCTATCAGCTATGGCCAAGCATGGCCCGATGTAATCGGGTGAGAACAAGCACGTTCCAACGCAATCAAGTGTGATTGTGAGTGGTCTGATGCACAAGCTATGCGGTCTAAGTAGAACTAGTTGTGTTCGGCGCTAGTCAGATGTTAACAGCACAGACCAAGCACTAGTGGTGCAAATTGACAAGTAGCTTCCAAATGCTTTCAAGAAACAAGGGAAGCATGCATGCATGGGCGTAGGCAAAGGAGTTTGTAGAACGAACAAAAGGAACTCAATAACTCAGAGGAGAGAAAATTCGTAAGTTCAATTTGAGAGCAATAGCTCAAAGAAGAAAAAATGTGGCAAGTCTAGGGCAAAACTCAAGAGCTCAAAGAAAACAAAAGCTTCTAAGAAGAAGAGTTTTAATCTACGCCAGTGAGCCTTTAATGCCTTCAATTAAGCTTTAAAGGTCTTCTTATAGATGTTCCTGACATGGCACCAAATCCTCTTGTTGAACTCATCTTTGCCTTTATTCCTACGTGATTGAGGCCCTCTAAAGTGGACAAAGCATGGCATGCTCATTAGGTATGGTGGTTTGCTTTTTTGGTATTTTCCTTTTTTGCCTATTCAAATACCTTATAAGAATATATTTTATTAATTTGGGATCAAGTTTGTTCTAATTTTGAAGATTAACATAAACAAATACAAAGCTATCAAACACTCTTCGAGAATTAGAGATGAGGTATCTGTAGAGATTAAGAAAAACTTAACATAGTATTTGGAATTTTAAGACACAAGAAGGCATCGTAATAGTCAAATGTGTCGTAATAAAGATAGCTTTCCTCCAAAAGGTTTTAAGTAAATGAGTAGAGCACAAAAGAGATCTGACAACAGCTAAAAGATTACTTTTTCTTTCTACAATATCATTTTATTGGGGTGTATCGACACATGAAAGGATAGCTTTCCTCCAAAAGGTTTTAGGCACATGAGTAGAGAACAAAGGAGATCTGATAATTCCTAAAAGATGTCTACTTCTTTCTACAATATCATTTTGTTGCGGTGTATTGACGCGTGAACTTCGATGATTATTTCCTTACATAAGTAGTCCTTATTAACTGATTTAAAGTATGCTTTTACGGATTTTATTAACCACGACAAACAACTTCCAAGTTTAAAACTTAAGACCCTCTGTTGATTTTGTTACTTTGCCAATGAGATAGTCATTCTCACCTTTATCACAAAAAAACATTATCACGCCATGAGATCATTGAAGATAATTTTGCCCATTCAATTTGTGTCCTTTAATGGTAAGGATTAAGGCATTGGACACTCTAGTATTGTTGAAAAGAAAATTTTCAAAGCTGAAAGTGACTTTGAAAAGATTGTTTTTGACTAATCTAGATGACTAAGTGTTGTTTTTACTCATAAGAAAAGATTTACAAATAAATAAGTTCTTGAGGAATGAGTTGATCCAAAATTTTGTTTCTTTTTAGTTTCCCAAAGGTGTTGTAATAGTTTGAGAGTCATTTGAAGGTGATGCCCCAAAGAAAACTATTGTTAGAAAGAGATAGGGGAGCGTAGGGCAAAGTCCTTCATATTTGCTAGAAGGAATTGCCAAGATGGAATGGGGGAAACAAAAGGTTCCTTGCACTATTGGATATCGTCAAGATAGGACCAAAGAGACCAATTGCAACCCAAAGCTTTGGAGATGTAGTCCTCGACACCAATTGCATGGAGCAAACAAAACCTAGACTCACATTAATGAAACCTAATTCAACAAAGGTAGCATCAACAAAAGGGATCATGCAAGTAATGATAACAGAGCTCAAAACCTTGATGGAATGGGATGGGACGAGAAAAATTAGAAAGGAAAAATTGATAAAACGATACTAATACCATGTTGAATTTGGAGAAAAGAATCATATTTATTTCTTATTCATCATTGAGAATATAAGAGAATTAATAAATAAAACTATGAGTTATTCCTTATAGTTCTAATTTGAAAAAAAAAATCACCTTAAATAAATATACATAATAAGAAAGAATAATTGTGTTAATATCTTATCACAAATATTAAAGTCAAATTTAATACAAAATCTTAACTATCAATGCAGCTAACAATATCAATGAAATTTGGAATTCTACATATTTTAATTCGTAAGGCACAATGTTTAGCAAAAAATATAGTCTAAAGAAGTGAGAGCAGTAATAACAGGCATTGACCACAACATCTGTGAAGAGACAATAATTGGGACAAATGATTGGTAGGTAAACACATTTGGATGTAAATTACAAATTCAATTGAAATAGTTTAACAGCACCCACAAGTAGTCAAATCAGCTGAAATGAGATAAATATTTCAGTTTGACAATTAAACTTTTAGGTCTAGGAAGTTTACATATGGTTTACAAGAAATATACTTTTCAATTATCTTAAAACAGTGAATGCATAAATTCAATAAAGGAGAGAAAGAAAAAATAACTGAATGCAACAACAAAAGAAATTACTATCCAAAGGAAGGGAGCCACACGCAAATAAGAGAGGCAAACCAGAGTCAACCAGAGGCCAACGGGAAACAGTGAATCCTGCACAAGATTTTATTGGATAGATTGTGATGGATTTCAGACGAACACCATCTTCCAATTGTTGCCATCCAACATCTGACAATGAATAAAAGAATTTATATTTGTTCTTGATCTAATATTTTCTTGTAGTAATTGAAATGTGCAAAAGAAAGTACAGTTCACCATCAAATGAGAGCAAAACTCAGAATAAACTTTGACAAAATTGTTCTGAGCTAAGCAAGTTGGCATAAAGAAAAAATTAAGGTGGATTCATTTTTTTTCTCAGTTTTAATTGAAATATTTATTGTGCTGAGAGTCTCATGGATTCAACATAAAAACATCCATCCACAGCAAATTTGCCAAATATTCATCCTAAATAGAAACCCTAATTAATTTTCATATACCACCATGTCCTGCAAATTGGAGAAACTCCATGTTTCCTTCTCGGCAAACATTCTTAAAAAAACATTTTGAGAAAAGAGAACAATTTGGCTTATGTTTCACACATGCACCTTTTTGTAATCTTTGATCACACATTAGGCATCCAAATGATCAAGAAAAATTCACCAAAGCACCTGCTAATTTTAACAGAACTAGCAGTCACACTTAAAAATACAAGCTCTTAAATTTTAATAGCAAAGGCAACATAGTATACATAAATGTCAACACCAACCCAAGAAAAATAAGAAAAGTACGAGTTTTTAAAAGAGCATTACACCAAGTTGAGTGGAAATTTTGATAGGAAGGATCCATGAAAATATCTCTAACCCATCATGAAGAACATGTAAAGAATGACATTTTCCACTAGACAAAGTAGATGGTAGAAGCATTTGAAGATCATTTTGATATTAGGAACAAAGTGGTAATCTTTTATTGGAGGTAGAGAGTAAGATTACTCAAGCTAAGTAATGGCCTTAAAAACACATTGATTGATGATATTAAGCAAATCACCACTTCGGCTGAATTTTGTAAAGACTATACGATTAAAGGAAAACAACAATACATATAAGTTGATGAGTATTTGTGTCATGAGCAAGATAACATCCTTGTCAAATAAAGATTATCACAAGAAAGCATACAGAATGGTTAGCATGTTGTAGGAAATCATCAGCAAGATGGTTGACAAACGACATTAAAGGTTGGACAGTGGCAACCAATGAAGATATTGCTGCCAAAGGAGGATGGTAGTAGTAGAATTGAGAAAGGCTAAGAAGGTAATAACGAAGGTTTAAGGTAGTACTACCATCAAACAAGAGGTCAAACAAAGAAGTGACAAAGCAAAATAGTAGGTGCCAACAAAGTGCAATAACAATGGCAACAAGGTCACGCATGAATTACATGACAACTGATCATTGTTGCACTGGTATAAAAAGATTGCAATAAATGAAACATCACAACATCAATATGCAAAAAAATGATAACACCAAAGGGCCATTGATGATGTAGGACGAAGGTGAAGAGGTCGTCAAAACGCCAACAACATTAGAAAATGGAAAGGTCATTTAAAGGTTGATGACTTTGGAAGAATGATAACGCCACCAAACCATGACAACAACCCAAGAGATTCATGTGATTTAAAGCCAAGTTGAGCTACTGAGATTTAGTTGGCTTGAAAGGAGTTATGGTCAAGTTAAGCTATTCGGTAAGCTAACATGATGGAAATTGGGCATCTCCTTTTCTCAGGCCTCAATATGAAGTGAACAAAAGATGTTGATCTTGGAAGTTCATCTTGCATTGTGGCAATAACCATATCAACTAAAGGATGATAACCTTTGTTTTTTTCCACCATCTTTCAAGAAATAATTCTTGCCTTAATGAAATCTTCTCCTTCGCATTCATGTTAACTTCTGACCTTGCTTGCAGAATTAACAATTTCCTAATACAACTTGAGAGCTCATCCAGCACGCAGCATGGCAATAATATTATGTTATCCAGACAGTTTGATTCCATATTCAAAAGCAAAGCATCTACACGTTAGATTGCAAACATTCACTTGTCATGAATCATTACAAATGTTCACAAAAGACATAACAAATACATAGAGTGATGGCTTCCTTAACAATGTAGGTTAATTTAATCGGTCTAGTCAGCAGAGTAGGTTTATAGACAGCCCGTTAAATACTCAGCGGAGATGGTGAAATACTGCCAAATAAATACTGCTGGAGACATAAAAAAGAGCAAGAAAAAATTGCTTAAACAAGCCAGAGCCATTGAAATTAAATCAACTACATCTCAAGAACCACAGGCTGTACAACAATGAAAAAATTATAAAGGAATTCCAACTCTTTTAGTAGCATACTAGTCCACTATAGACCACTTTTCCAAGTTTGTGTGCATTCCGTTTCCTCTTAGTAGACATTCAAACATCTAACTAATGGCACAAGCATAAAACTAAAACAGCCTAACATTTTAGATTCTAATTGAACAATGACAGCACGTGGGAAACAGCTATTACCAGAAAATTTATCTTCCTCAGCCTCGGTGGAGTGCAGATTCATCAAACTACAAGTCTTTGTCACAAAAGAAGTCTTCAAGAATGTCAAAAATTTCTGCATAGGACTCAGAAGTTAGACAAAAAGAATCTATGCAAATAAACAAATAAAAAGATAATGTTCAACGAATGTGGTTTGTATACATTGTATTGGGGAAATGAATCCAATTGCAATGCACTAAATTGCCTAGAAGAAACACACAATTATGAAAAAAGTGCACAGAGAGTAAAAAACAAGGACTACCTTACTCCATCTTCTAATTCATCCAAGATATCTTAATTCCATTCTTGAAATCTGGCAATGGTCTGTTCCTATTATTAATGAGTTATGATGACAATTGCAAAAGAAAAACTCTATCCTAATTAAGGGTACAGACAAAATAACCAGAGGAGCATTTCCCCCTCAACATCTTAAAAAAATATCATTTAGGTCACATGGTCTGTAATATAGTTGAAATCCCTAGAAAAACTAGACAACTGAACTGGCAAAAGATAACACGACTTAGAAAATCCTTTATTCATTTCAACAAAAGTGCAAGATCGAACCTCTAATCCCTTTTGCTTCTTCATCCTAACTTTTCCTGAAATCCCTCTCAAGTTTTCAAGAGACAATATACAAAGATTTCAAAAAAAATCCTAAACACATAACTACAATAATGTAATCAAACGTAGTAAATACTTCCATCTAACAAGGAACAATAGTTTTTGGAAAAGCTTGCTTACATGTAGCATAGTGATTACATCCTAGAGGAAATAATGAAATTTCAAGACAGAAATAATTAGTGAAAAGGAAAGAAGACAAATTATAGAAATCATCCTTATAATAATGAATAATTCCTAGCAAAGATTCAAATATAAGGAAACATTAATACAGAAAAAAACTGAAATAACAAATACTAAATTTGTAATCACCCACACTTCCTCATAAAGTTGGACAATAGACATTTGTTATTCCCAACTTTCTAATTGTCGACTCAAATCTAGCACTAGGCATAACTTTCATAAAATCATTTGCCTCCTAAAAAATTGTAGGAGCATAGGACAAATAAATAATTCCTCTTTTAATCTTCTTTGATGAAATGCTTTACATGCCTGGTTTTCAATTATGACGAACTAGATTTTAAGCAATATTGATAATAGTCTTCCTATTCACATCCAAAATCTTCAAATATTAAAATAGCATATCAACCACAATAGTTAAACAAATCTCTAGAGCAAGGGCTCTAACCTCATCCTTTGTGCTACTTTTAGCCACCATAGAATGCTTTTTACTACTCCAAGTAACAAAATTATCCTACACTATAGTACCATACCATGAGATAGAGCAAAGATCATTTCAAGAACCTAACCAATTTGCATCTACAAAGGCTTCAACACTTCTTAGATTAGACCTTTTAAAGAATAATCCTTTCCCTATGCTTCTTTTCAAGTACATAAGCAAACGATTTACCATATCTAAATGACGTTGAGTTGGAGAGTGCATGTATAGACTCATCACACTAACTACAACTACTATGTTAAGATGAGTTAGAGATAAGTAACTAACTTACATAACCCTTATGAGCACTTTCAAGCTACCGAGTCTATTTCACGCTGCTCAAAACCCTTGAGAGCTGCCAAAGCCTCTTCTCCACTACCTAAATGCTCTTTCAAGCAGTCCAAAAGCTCTTTTAAGCTACCCAAATGCTTTGTAAGCTGTCTGAGCCACACTGCAAGCCACCCGAGGTTCTCCCACTATCTGAGTCTCATTGTGTACTAACCAAAAACTCTTGTAAGCTGCACGGAAGCCCTTTTAAATTGTGCCAAAACTCTATAAGCTGCCCAAACAATCTATAAGTTACCCACAAGCTCTTGTAAACCACCCAAATGCATTATAAAATTGCCCAAATGCATTATAAACTACCTAAAAGCTTTGTAGGCTACACAAAATCTTTAACAACAACTTGCTGAAAACTTTTACAAGCTACTTAAAGGTGTGCCTTACAAAATCAACTTTCTTTCTTTGCATTTTAATTCCTACCATATTTTCAATAAAAAAAAACTTTTGTTTAAATCTCTTGAATTAAATTTTTTGCACTAACAGATAAAGCTCTATTTGCCTCTGCCATTCTATGAATCTCTTCCTTTTTGTGTATGGCATCGCTGTCGCTATCCAGAACCTGGGTAATCTGGGTGTATCCAATAATATTTTGATGGCATAAACAATAAAAATATTGATGGCTTACTTGACTATCATCATCTTAAAAACCATGATTCTATCCTCATTTTTCTTAATATCAGTCTCCAAATGTTTCAGTAAAATTATGTTAAATATGTTTATTTGGCACTTACCAAAGTACAGAGTCCTATGAATGGTTGAAGCTAAAGAGTCTTACCTCAAAATTGTTAAGCATTTGTTTCTGTGCAGCTCCAAGTTGTGTAGCAAGAACACTTGTGCTTAGATTCTTCAAATTTTACAGCAAAAAGTACCAAATTAATCTTTGTTTAGACAACTTCTCTTCGATACCAACTTCTAAGCCCATGATTGATTGATGATTTGTAAAAATACAACAAAAGTGATGATGATGATAATGATTTTGTGAACAAGAAAATTTTAGTTTTTGTTTAATGCTAAATTTTTTACAGCATGCAAACATAATAACCATCATGAGCAAAACATGGAAGTTGGATTGAGTGATGGAATAGAAAGATCAAGAACAGAACAAAAATTAAACAAGCACAGTGCATGAACTTATTGCATGTGACGTTGGCAAAGGGATCAGGCAGGAAAAAGCACAAACATATACAGGCACTATAACATGAATTCTCTTCACAAATGCATGAATGCTCTTTACTTTTTGATATAACAAGCTTTCTGAAATAAGTTCCAATTGAATAGGTGCTAAGAAGCAATAAAAGTTTATGCCATTTACAATAAAAGTTTCTCAATTTTATTCAAGCTCAAGCCAGTGAACCGAAGTTGACCATTCCCCAAAAAAAAAAAAAAAAAAAAAAACATAAGTAAAACCAACTGCACATCCCTACTTAATCTAGCACGTCCCTTAGCATCTTTTCTTTTTCCTTTCGTTAGTGCATAACCTTATTATGCTTCCAATCTTTTTTACCTCTCCTTATTATTGCCCATATAGTTAAACTTTAAGCAAAGGGGGAATAGGACATTCTGCTAAGCTGAAAAAACTATATCCAAGCTTAAGAAAAGAAAAACAGGAAGGCAATGTACTTAATATAAATCCTGGTGTATGAAAAAAGCTTAAATAACTTAATCATAGTGGCTTAATAGCATAAAGACATAACAACTTTTATCATCATTATGGTGCAAGAGAAATTCCAATTACAGTTACATAAAATCATTGAAAACAAGTAGAACTTGCCTCAGCATCCTCAAAGGTTGACATATAACCAAACGAGATCCTAACTGCACCAGTTGGTTTTCCATGTAAGACATCATTATCATCCCAACAAACATGTCCAGCCTAATAATAAGAAGAAAATTGCATGTAACGAACAGCATTTTTCTCACCATAGGCAAACTGGAATCTAGTACTGATCGAAAAAAATCAAGACATCGAGAAAATTCAATATAAAAATACATGACTACTAATCTGAGAGGTAAAAAAATATGTTACCTCAAGGTTGGAAAGAAGATCGGAATGAGATAAACCAAGAAACTTAGCACAAGCACCAGGGTTGCAAAAACATCCTGTCTACAATAAAAAGAAGGGAACTTTTGTGAAAACAAATACAACAGAAAAAATGATCAAGCAATAATTTGAGGTCCATCAATCCACAGAAGAGTGAACGACTTTCAGAAGAGAGAGAAGCAGAGGAGATAGGAGACAAATTTTTAGGAAAATTTCACATTAATGTCTATTAAGAGGAGCTTTAGAACCTTACAAAACTCCAACAGAATACTGAAACAAACCAAATTAAAATTCAATCATTAAACATGTCAAGTTACCTGATTTAAATTGCTTCCAAATATAAAGATGCAACATTTAGTAGCTTACAGTTAAATATTTTCCTCAGAAGTATGATGGATTAGATTCATGGACCAAGAAAGCACTTTGTAATGTGAAATGGAAAGCATTTAATAGCCAGTGAGTCATCATAAATTAACCTAAGCAGATACTACGTCAACAAAATTTAATATATGACATGATATTATAACATAATTTTGAAGGAGCTACAGTAGTTAACAATCTTTTTAATGAAAACAGGTGTGAAAGGCAAAGGGCATCAAGTTCAGTAAAGAAGCAAGCTTAATCTAACACTCGCATCACATTAAATACAATTCAACTTACTATTGACATTCAAGCCAACAAGGTTTATCTTATCCATTAGAAGAAAATTATCTAAAGCTTTCAACCACTGCAGATGCATGCCATAGATGAAAGGTGATAATTTCAAATGGGAAAGAATTCAAGATGCAAGCCATTCTTGGTCTAACACATTATTTGAAGTTTACCCACATTTTACAATTTACACTTGTTGGAACAAACATGGAGAAATGTCTCACATTAGATATCAATGAATTACAATGATAATATACTAATAACACTAACCCAAAAGCTTAGACTTTTGAGTATACAAGTGTCACCTACAAGTTCTAGTTTGAACCCTATAGTCTTACTTCCAAACGATTGATAAAATCATTGAATACAATGGTTTGATACAATAGACGAGGCAAAAGAGCAACAAGTAACGGAGACAATAGGAAACAAAGATATTTTACAATGGTTCGACAAAATCAACAAGGCAACAAAATCAATAGTGTAGTAGAGCTGATTTCTAATGTTCAACATAACCAATGATGTATGCACTTGACAGCTAAAAATATACTTCTATTGAAGGGAGGGTGGATTCAATTTGAAGAGAAGTTTATTAGATATAAAGAATAAATCCACGTTTAATATTTCACGTGTTATAGTGTTGATATATAAGATAATGGTCTTAACTCACAATATTAAGCTTTAATGTTGATGGATACTATTTTTATATTGAACCCAACAAGTTCCTCCCCAATCTTATTGCCTTAAAAAGTGGTAAAAGAGTAGAATATGATGGTTCAAAAAAGTTGATGGGGTCACAAAGCTTATCATGGTTTGATGCAGTCCAGCAAATGACAATACTGATTTAAAATGGTTCAACAGAGTTAGTAAAGTGAAAGAATTAACAGTTATGATTCAAAGAGAGCCGATAGGATAGTAAAGCCAATTAAAAATATTTCAATGGAAGTGATAGAGCAACACAGTCAAACGTAATGATATCTATATGTTAAATTTTTTGTCCTTGTATCATTAATTTGATGATAAAAAATTATTTTATCATTTTATTAATATTTTTTTTTAAAAAATTTTCACTTAATACATCTCTAGATTAAATAAGTGAATCGATTGAAAAGCTTAGTTTTCCCTTAAGAGCTTATCAACGATATTTTAGTGTAACTCATAACTGACACCAAGAAAAACACAAAGTTTGAGCATACAAGGGGAAAATCATTTCTGAGTTGTTTTTACTTGCTTTTGGATATAAGACCTATAACAATTTACTTGAGACACTAGGCTACAATGAGACATTGAATGAGGGAGTTCAAGATCAAATCATCTTTCTACTAATTTAGAGAAGCAAAGACCTATTTCATAGAAGATTTTCGATTTACAAATATGCCTTATAATAGAGTAAAATTTATAAGCTATTTAATCCTTGTACCAGTAGTTTGAAAATAATAAAATTATTTTATTATTTTACTAATATATTTTTTTTAAATTTCAAATCATACATCTCAAAATTAAATAAATAAATCATTTGGAAAGCTTGGTCTTCACTTAAGAGTTTATTGAAAATATTTTAATGTAAATTGTAATTAGCACCAAGAAAAATACAAGGTTAACATAGAAAGAAAAAATCATTTCTAAGTCATCTTTACTTGCTTATTTATCTAATATTGAATCAAATCAACTAAAAATCATTTTATATCTTCTTCATCACGCTCTCCCCACAAAAGAACTTAAAAGTAAATAATAGTTAAAAAAACAATTTTACAACAGCTATAAAGAAATATAAAAGTTTTTCATTACTTGATCTTATTTAATTTGTAGTTTTCACAATTCACTCCCCTTCTTATGTAGACATCACATTCTATATTCTCTACAAGTTTTATTAGAAAGTAATTGTTTCTAGTGTCTAACAAACTTAGAAAAGATCCTCCTAGTGTCTCATGGTCGATGAATGTGCTTCTTTGAGGGAAACTCTTCTCGTTGTCCTCCTTAATTTCAAGGTAAGTTCTATTCCTTTTCAAAAATTGAATGCATGCATCTATTGAAAAGGTTAATAATGAATTATGAGATATTGTTATGTATGATTTTAAGTTCTTTTCTAAAAGAATTGGTAATGAGATTATTAGAAAGTCTTCAAATGAATTTTCACTAGAAAAAAAAAACATCGAGTTCAACTTAATTATCAAACTCTAAATATCATTTATTATGGTTTATCAAACATCAAATTTGAATCAATTATGAATTTAGATATTGCTCACGACGTTTGGTATGTGAGAATAGGTAAACAATCTACATCACCAACCATGAAAAGGAAAAAGTTTTAGATTGCAAGCTTATTGGTTCATGTCTTGTGGAGAAAAAAGCAAGAATTCAAAGCAAAGGAGAGAGAAGCATTGAATAGGAACACTATCATGAAAACAAGAAAAACAAACTCAAGAAAAAAAAGAAGGCCAAGATGTACCCAATGAGTGATTTGGAACAATCGTTACCATCTTCAAGCAGTGAATAGAACAAAATGGTTTCTCTTATAGGGCACCATGATGCATCTTTTCGGAGTGAAGATAATAAAGTTCTCTCTTATTGTGAATTCAAAAATAATTTATTTAAATTAATTGATACTTTTAATTATTTTCTAAGAAGTATAGAAGTTTAAAGAAAAGGCACAAAGAATATCTCAATCTTTCTAAATAATTGAACGAGAAAAATGAATGATATTTATTAGATTTGAAAAATACTAGAGACGATCTTGCTCAAATAATTAACATGAATGCTAAAAACAAAATTGTTTTTGATCACTTTAAGAAATTGCATTCTAATTGTCTTGATTCAAGGCACATGCAAAAGTGTGTTGGCTCTTGTCGACTCCGATCTCGAGCTATGCTAATGTTTCTTAGCAGAGCATCGCTCATCTCTCACTCCTCTCTCACCAAACCTCTCTCTCACTCACTCTTGTGCTCTCTTGCTCTATCCCCCTTAATTGTAATAACCAAAGTGATGCTTTCCAGATTTCACTGAGTCTTTGGATTTTGAGGTGGTCTCTTGATTTTGCCAAGACTTTGGATTTCACAAAACATTTCCCTCAACACTTGCACCTCGCAATCATCTCCCTGTAGTTGCTTCTTGGCATTGGTCATAATAGCTGGTTATCTTCACTCTTCCAATTACTTTGGAACTTATTCCGTCGCCTTCAACTCCCACTCCTTCGGTCTTTGTTCTTCCTCTGATTGTAATTTTCTCATTCGACCAAGTGGTTCAAGGAGTTTCAGCCAACAATTTCCTTACCGACAATGGCCCCCCGCAATCCTATTGGGGGATCAGTGATGCATTTACTACAAACAATCATGGATATCGTTGAGAACAAATACACCTTCATCATGGACTAGTCAAGCATTGTGAGGGATGTCACTACTTACAAAAGCAAACCGACAATTTAATTCACTAAAGCGGATGTACATAAGCTTTCCAGGCCTGCCAAATTTGCTTTGATTGAAAAATTTTCTTCAGGCACCCCAACATGGATTCACTACATAAAAGATTTTGGCGATTGATTTTGGAGGCTTCTTCTCAATCGAGCTATTAGATTCCCAACACATCGTTATTCGTTTCAAATGTGAAGAGGATCTCAAGTGTTTGCCTTATTTTTTAATATTTAACAAGTGATCAATATGTTTTTATCTTTTAACAAATGACAAAAAAAAAAGAGAGAGAGAGAAATGTGAACTATAATATTTTATACAACACAATGTGTTTATTTAATAATTTTTTTATTTGCATCTATATGAAGAAGCATTGGCAAACTTACAAGTTTTAATATTTTTTTAATATATTTTCATCTCAATATTTGGTTTTGTCATCATAAAAATCAGGATATTATTGAAGACTTTGTCCTTCTACCTCTAATTTAATGACAACAAAACAATTTTATGATTTTACTAACTTTTTCTTTCAAATTTTCAGATCATGTATAACAAGATTGAACAAATAAATCAACTAGAAAATCTAGTCTTTATTCAAGAGTTTATTGGCAGTGTTTCGATGTAATTGTAACTGTCACCAAGAAAAACACAACTTCAAATAAAAAGAGGAAATCATTCTTAAGTCATCTTTACTTATTTTAGAATATAAAACTATAACAATTTACTTGAGACAATAGGATAATAATGAGATCTTGAGTGAATTAAATACTTTTCAAATCATCTTTCTATTCATTTAGAAAAACTAAAGACATGCATTTCATAAGATTTTCTAATTTATAGAAGCATCTTATAATAAACCAAAATTGATAAATTATATTACTTATCAAAAGTTAATCAAATAAGAATTAAAAAGAATATACATTAAGTATGTATTAACAATATTATACTAATTATACAATATAATATCTTTATTGCATAGTATAAATAGTTCATATGTATAATCAAGCAAAAGATCAAACTTGAAGATCTAGCATTTGGGTCATAGGACTTCATAACTAAGGCTTTTATTTCGTTTCTTTGTCCTGTTAATGTGACTTTATCTTGGATCTTGCATTGGTCTTTTGGTTATTATTATAGAGGTATTTAACCCATGATTTGTAAAATCCTTTAACCAAGTGTTATGGGCTCTTTTAGGCTAGTGCTTTGTAGGGTTTTTTGGCCTAACGCTTGTAAGATTTTTTCGCTTAATATACGGTTTTTCCTACCACTTTTGCTAAAGGAGTTTTTAGTACAAGTCTCGCCTTTTTGGTTGGGGGTGAACATAAATCAAATGGTTGATCGAACTACCTAAAATTCATTTTGTACTTTATTCATTACGCGCTCAAGAGAAAGGATTTAAACATAAATAAGAGTTCAAAAAAAAACAAGTTTACAAAAGCTTTTAAGAAATATAAAAATCTATCATTGTTTTATTTGATCTTGTTGAAGCGTGATTTTCATAATTCACTCCCCGCATATGGGAACATCATTAATCCATATTTTCTATATTATAAAGCCAATTTGTAATGGTTTAGTAGATTTTCCAATTGAGCCAATTTGTGTTGGTTTAAAAATATCAATGGGGAGGTGGAATTAATTTTTCTGAAAGAGTTGAAGGTAATGGTTTGACTAGAGTTGATTTGCAACATTTTTGACAAGATGATGGTTTGATAGAGCTGATAGGAAGTGATTCAATAAATTCAAATTGCAATGATTTGGCAAAGTCGACAGGGCATTAGAGTTGAAAGTAATGATTCATGCATAACCAATATGCAATAGTTTGACAAAGTCGATAAGTAGTGGTTTCGAAAGATTCAATTTGTGATGGTTTTGTATAGTCAACAAGGGGGCAAAGCAAATTTCCAATGGTTTGAGAAAGTCACAAGGTGGTCTATCCAATTTGCAATTGTTAGGTAAGGTCGATAACACGATGACTTGCGATGGTACACCACAACAAATACTGTGTAGGAAAGCCAATGGTTCTAATAGAGCCGAAATTTGATGGTTTGACAAAGCCAATATGACCACAAAGTCGATATCATGTTGCAAAGCCAATTTATGATGGGTTCAATTCGACAAAGTCCATAATAATGGTTAAATAGACCTCCACTAGGTGGGTTGCGGATCAAATGGAGCAAGAATCTCATTTAGGGAGGTAGGATTTGTTCAAATATGCATGGAGAATAGTCTTACATAAATACCTAACAATAAGTTGTGAACTTCATATACAAAATGATACTATCTCAAAAGGTTATGCATTTAGGATGTGTCACTTATGTATAAGACCAAACTTTGGCCACCAAAATGTAACTTCCCTTACAACTTCAAAATTCAACAATAACATAAAAAAATTGTATGTCAACCAATGCTTGGAAAAATCATATCTCAAAATATTGTTGGTACAAGCTTACCCGAAGTTGGATAAAAGATAACGAAGCCAATTTTTCCACTTCATGGTACCCAACCCAAGAGCCATCAGCTCTTTTCAAATTAAAAGCGATCGTTGGGCCAACATTCAAAGGATATTCCTTGTAAAACAAAAGAAGTCACCAAAGAGCATATAAGAAACGTTGAAAACCCATGAAAGACAGCCAATTTTCCAATAATAAGCATTAGATAAGGCCAAAAGCATTATTTCTACAGCTAAACATTTTCTTAGAAAGAAAGAAAACTCAGCATTTCTTTTTTTCCAAGGCAACAGTTTGCACTTGAAATTACCTTTAGAAATCAAATATTAAGAAAGCATCATTGAAACATGCCATAAGCCTCATTTATTAATTGGATAAAAAGGTCGACAACAATATTTGTGAATCTCTAACTTATGCAAAAAAGTTACATATTTAAGAGGTATGTCGTTTATAGATGCATCTGTTTCTAACAGCAGCCTTGTTTTGAGCTCTTCGTTTGGAGAATTATTTTTTAATTGCTGTTACGTACTTTTCCAGATCTTTGGTTGTAAAATTGAAAGGGTTTGTAGGAGTGTGGACTTACTGTTGCTTGAAACAAGAAACATGGCAAAAAGGTGGTTGACTATTCATTGCTCCACATTCATTGTTGCCATTTATAAATAGATTGATCTTTAGCTGGAAGTTGCACGGTGAGAGGAAATTGACGATTTTTATTAAGTTCAAGAATATTTGTGATTAAAAGTTGGAATTTAACATTTCAGTTTAGATGCAAAAATTGTCACTGCCATCATAGCTCTTTTGATCTTCAATGTTAATTGTAATGTTAACCAGCTCAAATCTTGTGTTATGTTGCAAGATACAATCGCATCACCACTCTGGCGAAGAATGCCAGCCTTTAGAATGTAGCACTTAAATTGTCTAACGGTCTATTAGTTACACCCTCAAAACAGAGAAAGCTTGCTCTCAAGATCATGCAAAATTAGATCCCAAGCACTTGATCACATAGCAATTTTCCAAATTATGCAACCTGCAATTTAGATGCTAATAGTTGATGCAAAATTGAAATGTATGAGCAACTTCAATAAAGTAAGTGCCAATTTTGGATAATAAATGTTGAACAATTTAAAAAAATAGGCAACATGAATATCAAATCTGATTTTCTATAATGCAAAGTAACATTTTTTTTTTTTTTGAAGAGAGAATGAGTGAGCACACAATCTGGTGCAAATTAATTCCCTTCGACCAGATTAGAATCATATTTATGTAGCTGTAATATTCAGTCTACCCATCAATGACAAAGTACTTTGGTAGCCAACAAGTTACAACTTAGTTTATATGGCCTTTTGTCCACTAATGTGAGATAAGGATCAAATACCAGCATAAAAAGTTCATTTTAGGCATCCTTTTGCAAACTGTGAACTTCAAATACTGCACCATATTTTATTGTATTTTTTCAAAGCTTCCCTCACTGACTTTTCATTCAGTGAGAAATAGCTAAATACATCAAAATGGGCAATATTAGGACTTGTTACATTGTGTTCAATTAAAGTGAGAAAAAATCGCCTAAAAAATGTCTTAATTCCTAGTGGAAACACATGTTGATACTTAAAAAGAAAGACCATGTTTAAATTTCCAACCAACACTCCAAATGAAACATTATTAGTGTTAGAACAGGTCATTTAGCTATCCCACATCATCTTTTCATTTTATGTATACCTCACTGATATAAATAAGTATATTTTTCCTAAGTCACACAAACCTCTTTACAAATGGTATCAAAAAAAACCTAATCCCTTGCCCTAGAATACCATTCCTACCCCTCAATCCGAACTACTCGCATTCCTAGCCGCTTGCCCCTCTCCCCATGAAAACAACTACCATCGTCACAACCAACCCACACGACCAACATGAACACAGAGACCATGACAACGTAGCTCCACCCAAAAAAAACACATGCAAAATAACACAAGTTACTTTGAATCATAACAAAACTTTTAATCATTTATCGCCTTAACCCACAAGACCTGAACCAACGATTAAAGACCTTTAGTAGGACACATGAAGATCCACCAAAAAAAATAGGAGAAAGTATGTAATGTCTACTAATCATACTAGTGATCAAATAACATTTACATGCACAAACCAATATATCAATATTGGAATTATTGGCTCAGCCCCAACCCCAAACCCATCCAAACGAACAAACACTTTGGCATGGAGGAAGAAATAGCAAGAAACTAATTGTTTTTCAAATCTTCTATCAGATGGATTCATATACCGTTCTTGTGAACTTTTTTGGAGCACAATATTACTTCAAGGCCTTCTAGAGTCATAGCATAGGGGAACAATCTATCATGCATGGGCACATGACTATAGGAACCACTTCCAAACTGTCAATATGCAGTTAAAATACTAAAGTGCATGATCAAAATAACTTACACATATGCGAAAAATACTTTGGGAACTGTATATAAGTTCTTTGAGAAATCAAAAAACATCACCATTGAATTCATTAATATGGTCCCTTCATGAGCATCGTCCAACTCTTGAGAAATGAACTAAGTATACACAAGGATGTAGTGACTAAAGTTCACACACTAAGAAATGTCTAACCTTCTCAACTGTTCTTCCATAAAGGAAACAGACTTTCAATCCATTTCCATGCTTCAATTCCAACATCTTGCTTCTTGTATAATGGGCAAGACAAGCCGTGTGCCTACAAAAATGACATTGTTTTATGCTTTACAAATTGACTGCAAGCATCTATTGCATGACTTGATGAAACAAATTTGTTTTGGCCAAACCGCTGTTGGTGTGGATAAGCTACATGGAATTACTAGCATGGTGATATTTTCATTCTATTTATCATATGGTACATTGTCCAAAATAACAATCATCACTACTCCACTAGAAATATACTGTTCAACAAGCATCGTGCTCATAATTTTGAAGATATAGAATGGAAGCCTGAGGCAAAGCATATGCATATAAATAACAAATTTTATACATAAAGTTTTTGGCAATCATCGTGTAAACTAACATTTTTTTATTAACTTAATTATATGTTCGTTTTCAACAAAACTAGTCATAAAAAAGAAACAGACTACCCAACAAATGTGTTGCCAAAGTTGTCATGCCATAGCACAGGTACGCATGCAATGTCAGACTTAAAGTCTGAAAAGGCTAAAGAAATGTTTTGGCAATTGGATTCTAAGGTGCACAAGTTTGTACTTCTCATTACTAAAATTTGCAAATTCCTGGTGCTCAAAAATTATGAAAAAACTAAACCAAAACAAGTTGCACGAACCAGCATAACAATTGATAATATGAAAACAATGATAAATAAAAGCAAAATTCAATAATTTCAAAATTGTTCAATCAATGTTCTCCCTACTTTAACAGAACTAAGCATCATGAACTTTAATCACCAAAACTGTTACTCCTACGGCACACAGCAAAATAAACTGAACAATAACTTAGCTGGAATGCACAAAGTTGTAACCCTTAAAGCAATGTTTCTTAAATGCCCACTTTATAGATACTTTTTAGAGGGTATACTCAAAGTACCTTGCTATAGCCGGCATAGTTAATGTATTAATTACACAGAAGCCATGATGGATGGAAGCTATGTCCAGATAAGAAACAGTTCCATCTTCAAATGACTGCTCAATATTATCCCTTTTCTTCACAAAGTCAATATCAGCAAAAGCGGCAGATACGGTTCCTGTATACTTAATAAATAATCATTCAAATTCATAACCATTGATATTCATTACTAATTTGAAGTTAGAAAATCACCTCCACTGAAATATGTCTTCTTTAGAAGTCTTGCAGCCTCTGTAAAGGACATGATTTAATCTCTTTTAGATTCATGGTCCAATGACATTAATAGTGAGAGGGAAACAAATTAACTACACATATAGAGAGAAGACCAGAAATAAATAGCTCATACAAGCACATTGAAAAAAAAAAGAAAATCCAAGAAAAACTATCAAAGAAAAAAGAGTTAAGGATAGATCTATCAGAACGAGATACATTAGACATCACACTAATGGTCACTTGAAATCATTACAAGAACCAAGATCACAAAGGAACAATCAACCACACTACATTTAGCAATCTTATATACCCCGGATTTACCAATAACAGGAAAATACAGAGAAATAGTACATTACAAAATACCATGCATGAAACTGCCTCTGGCTAAACTCAGAAAAAAAATAACAAAACGAACTCCAAAATGGAAGCTACAAATAATAAGATAATCTTCAATCAAAAGCTGCTTTCCATATCATCTCATTCTTCCCCTCAAATGAACTCCTCAAATTTTTTTCTAGATCTTATATGTAAACCCCATAGGACAATAAAAAAATATTATCTTCATATACATCCTAACAGGAGTGAAATGAGATAAGAGTACAAAAAACAAACTTTAGCAAGTACGTTTTACGACTATTTTTCATATACCAATGAAGGATGAAATTACCCACAAAAACTTGATACCATTGTTATCTGTACAAATTGGATTTACTAAAACAAATAAGAATATTTAAGCATTACTAGGAATGAAAAATATTTGACAATACAAGCTCAATACAACACACAATATGCTTTTATAAAGTACTCAAAGGTGAAAGATATAAAAGAAGAATAAATGAGAATATTAATAAATGTGTTCCTGATCTATCCTTAAAAGATTAGTTGTGAAAATTCTTAGTCTTGAAAGTAGAATCAGTTGAAAGATTGTACAAAATACATATTCTCAATTTTTTAGTCAGCAATTAAACTAATTTTTATAAAAATTTTAAAAATGAAATCCTTTTCATACTCAATTATAAAAAAACAAAATAGGGTTACAATGCCTGAAATTACCTAAGATCACATGAGAGTTGGTGATTATAATGAATAAAAAATGTCTAGCAGGACTGTTTGACAAGATTACAACGGCTTCAAAATAAAAAAGATGAAAAGCAAAAAAACCGTTGGATAAACCAACGTGCCGATATGAATGACTTTGATGAAGAAGTTCAGATGAAGAGGTTGATATACTGCTTTCGAGATTAAGGCAAACTATACTAAATACATGGATGGATAATTGCAAGGAGCCATGGAGTCCACACTGAAGCAGTGTGGTTAATTTAGGAAATTTCAAATTCAATGGTATCAAAAGACCATGAGAAACGAGGGGTGATGTATAAGATTGTAGACAATATGTACGAGTGCAAGATAGTTCAAGTAGAGTCGAGTATTGACTAGAACCCAAGTAAGACCCATTTAGAACTGAGAATTAAAATTCAATGATTACCATATTAATTACTTGGTTTCTTGAGGTTTGAATATCATTGAATTCAGATCAATTATTGGTCCAAAAAATTGATAACTAAGAACCAACCAAAGAACCAATTTTTTTTAAAAAAACTAAGCATATTAATAATAAAATATAGAAAATATGCTAAAATGGATGAAATCAAAGCTAAAGAGTCTTAAAATAATAAAAAAATAAGATGAGTCTCTTTGACCTTCAGGAATTGTTGACTCAAGTTCCAGACGAATTAACTTTTGGATCCTAAAAATTGACAATATGCTAACAATAAAAAAATCTAATCAGAACAAAGAACCAAACTAACCCGATTCCTAGCTATTTCTTGAGTACTCAATTCCAATTATTATCAATTCTGGGCTTGGTTCCGTAATTTTTGGAATCAAGATGTGAATCAAACTAGTTACTGGATCCAGTGTGAACTTAGTAATACCAAGCTGACTTGCACCCCGAGAATAGGGAAAATAATGTGGATATGAATTTCGAAATTTCTTGACTTCTTCAAAAGAATCAAGTCACATTTCACATTTAACTTCAATACCAACTTGACCGGATAAGATATTGGAGAATGAAATATGGATTTTAAGAAAGAAATGGCATTTTCCAAAACAAGACAACAGATGGAAAAACAGTGGGGAAGGAATAAGAAAAGAGTAGGAAAGGAGGAGAAAAAAAAGACCCAGACATTGAATGGGGGAAGGAAAGCAGATGGCAAAAAGAGAATAAAAAATGGAAAGGAGAAAAGAATGCAGAAGGAAACATGATCAGCCAGTGACAGGAAATGTGAAGTTTGATACCGAGAAACCAAGTTGTCAGACATTTGATATGGGAACAAAGAGGAAGGTCTTTTTGCGTAATCGTCCCATTCAAATCCTGGCCAAGGAAAGTCTCAACCATGTCGTCAGCATGTACGTGTAGTATCTCCTAAGTGTCTTGTTGATTGTTTGATAAATGAAAGGTCAGAAGCTGATTCTAGTTCTTGACATGCATCCTAAAGTGAACCCGCAGTAACAGTGTCTAACACTGCATTGGATAACACTTGGAAAACTTTATATTTCAGGAAACATGTATAAAATTGTGCATCACATAAATCATCATAGGCTATGTGACAACACTTATAGGCAATAATTAAGCAACAAGCAGAAAATCCCTGAACTAACCTTCAGATATAAGGCATTTTTTCTTAAATCAGCCTAAATTTAACATACATTCAACATATTACAAAATATGAAACATTCAAGTAACTAGTACTAGAACAGATTTTCTGGTAACACAGGCAAGGTACATCACATGGATAATTCTGAGGTTAAACAAAAAACATAAAGATGCATAAGCCTACAGACATCGACAAACTAGATCAAAACTACAAAATTTCAGTCTAAAATAAAAAGAAAAATATACAGATAATTGTTGTAGCATTGAGTAGTTATTCGTGTTTTATGGCAGATAATGCTAACTAAAAAGTTCAATGCAAAGGAAATGAAAAAAACTTGTAAGGCTACAAAGTTCACAGATAATTTTTGAAAATAAATAACATAACATTGTACATGCTAATTAATGTAAAATCCACTCAAACACTTAAATATCGGAATTTGTGTGCAATAAAAAAAAACTGTTAAAATAATAATATAGGACTCCATACCATTTCGAACAACAAGAGCTCCTAGTCCTGTCGGAAACCCAAACATCTATACAAATAGATGATGCAGTCAGTAAACTTCAACCGATAAACCAAATATTCCATTGTGAGAGAATTGTAAGTACTGTACCTTATAGAAAGAACAGACAACAAAATCAGCAGGATATATAGCTAGATCTGGTGGTTCAGTAGCAGAACCTTTGGCAGCATCTATCAAAACCAACCATGAGCCCCTGCATGCCAATTTGAAACAAGAACCATGGAAAAATTATTTTTAGTACTGCACAAAAATCAGATGACTAGTTTGGAAAATAACCAAAACCACAAACAGTGTATCAAATGTCATTTAATAGAATTTCAGAGCAGCAACATCATTGAATATTTCTGTCATACTATGATGGGATCAGGTCACCATTGAAGATTCACAGATTCATGATCAGGACCGGCCATGCTGGAACATCAAAAGCAAGAAAAAACAAGATTTTTTCTTGCAATCAGATCAAATGAGAAACAAAGACTAACTCACATGAATATAAATTCATTTGAACAGTAGTTGATGGAGCTAGTGGCCGTTCAGATTCACAGATCAAACAGTTAGAACCAAAGAGCACAAGAAAATGAATCCATGCTAAAATCAGCAGAGAATGATGGGTCATTTAAACAGGACTTGGATAGTCTTTTTAAAAAACGGTTAAGCATGGCATATACTAGTATAAGCCTCCTCTATTTATCTTTTATTTCAATTCTAGTTCTGTCTGTTAGAAGTTCCAAAATGTTGAGGCCATATTCTATGCCTACAGATAGGATCTTAGCTTATCTGAATGAGAAGTATCAAACTCTTTTAAAGAAATCAAGAAACCTTAGACAAGATTCTTGAAAATCTTGTTTCCTCTTCTTTATCTCCCTCTCCCTTTCTGATTTGGCACGTCTGAAAAGAAAAGTGTGGTGATCTCATATGGAATTCTGACTAAGAAATTCACTAAAATCGTTAAAATTTTAAAGAAAACTCTATAAACCGACGTCCACTCCATCTTTCTCCCTTCCACGTCATAAGTATCTACAGAGATCCAAGAGTCTAAACAGTCCAACCATAAATGCCAGATGGATGATGAGGATAACCTAAACAGATATTCCTTAATTTTTGTTCTGCTTAGGATCCAAAAGAGGGGGCTTAAGAAATAAGGAGAGAGGAAAATGAGGCAGGGAATCCTGAACAAGAAATTCCCACGTTATGAATGAGTTTCAAGAAGTCATAAAAGGTTCTTCTCTCTTTCATAAAAGACATTAAGGCTGAAGAAAGATAAAGCAATGATCTAAGATCCTAAACAAGTTGTATGGCTACTGAGAAAAATAATGAATACTCCTAGCATTATAATCTTCCAAACAAACCTTTGTCTTCTACAAATCAAATAAAAAGTTGGATTTTTATCAACTAAGCATTTATGCTTTAACAAAAAGTATAGTTTGAAAAGCCCAATTTACATAGCAAGATCTTTCCACCCTAACGATTTTCAAAAAAAACTTCACACAAAACCATGTAGGCATTCTCATCTCAATAAAGTATTAGTATTTTAACCTTGTTCACTTCAAAACATGCAAAAACAATCAAAGAGTCTTGCATTAGTCAGCAATTGGCTTGACTTTCCATTTGGTTTAAAAAAAATAGACAAAAACACTAGGACCAAAAATATGTGTGAATTTGGCATTTACTACTATGCAGCATTTGGCAATTAGCACCACAAACATGTCAACAAAAAAAACAGTACTATTAATGATAGAAACTAAACAATGTATTTAATGGCAATCATAAAATGCTAGCACCATTAAAGCATCAAGCTTCAAATTTAATATGAATCTACAATTAAGTTCCTCTATCTTGCTTTCCCATTATTTATGGAGACGAAAAACTCAAATTACATTACTTGAGAGGAGAATCCATAGATAAGTAAAACAAAAAATATAAAAAAAAAAAGGAATAGAGAATAAAATATTACATAATCATGAAAAATAAAGAAAGAATATTCTAAAGAAATTCTTGAGAATATTTTTATAGCCAATATTTCTAATAGCACTCCTCAAGCTAAAGCATATACATCATAAAGACTCAACTTGCTGAAAAGATTAAAAAAACACGGTGGTCCAAGAGCCTTCATAAAAACATCAACTCTTTTATTCCTTACAAATGGCATGAAGAGCAATAACCTTCCATGATAACAATACATCTCTGATGAAATAAAAATCTATCTCAATATATTTGATTCTTTCATCAAAAAATAGAATTGCTTACAATATAAATAGCTATCTAAATATCTCATTTAAGAAACATTAGTTGAGTGATAAAAAATCCTAATTTCTCAACAAGATTTTTAATCTCAAGTAGGATTTGCTATTACTTTATATTCAGCTTCAACACTTAATCTAACAAATGACCTTTGGTTTTTTACTTCTCTATGATACAAAATTTCTCCTATAGAAAAGTAATATCTAGAAGTAAACTTTCAATCTTCAACCATGGTCTAATTAACATTAGATTAAGAAGCTTCAATTTGTAAGTTACCATTTTGTCATTTTGGTACACAACCGCTTTCTCAAAATATCTTTTAGTATATTCCAAATTTTTAAGACGGAATGCTTCTTCTTTGGATTTTGAATATGTTGAATTATAGCACAAATGGCAAAGAAAATATCAAGTCAAGTGGTACTCAAGAAGATAAACTTATCAACTAAGCAAATGAAAACAAAAGCATTTTCATAGTGTCCTTCAACCATAGAATTATGAGTTTTTATAGATGGGTTAACTAGTTTGTATCTAACAACAAAGTAATCAATTGTGATGCTGTACAGATTCGCTTTAATAGAGGCATATAAAGTTTATCAAATCAAACACGAGGATTTTGTTTTAACCAATACATGGCTTTCCAAAGCTAACAAAACGTGGTCACCCCTTGAACAACATACCAAAAAGGTTACTCTATATAAACTACTTCGAAGAGGTCACCATAGAGAAAGGAATTGCTGCATCCTTTTGTAATAAAGGTCACCAGTGATTAATGAAAATAAAGAGAATAAGATAAACAAAATTAAGCCAAGTCATAAGAGAAAACACATCAAATTAATTGATGCTGTAAATTTGAGTACAAAATTTGGCCACTAATGCTCTTTGTATCAATCAATAATTCCATCTGAGTGAACCTAGTTGCAAACACCCAACAATAAGGAAAAGTACGACAATAACAAGCAGTGAGACAAATTCCAATGTATGACATTTTAATATCAATTACATGTTTCCAATTAGGATCAAAGAATGACTATGATACATCTTATGAACAAAAACAAAGGACATGACAAAGCAATGAAAGGAGAAGTACAACAAATCAGTGAAATAAAAGGCCATGTAAAGTGACAATACTATGGCATATGACTTTATAAAGGGAAATTGGCAGGTGTAGATCTGATGTGATAATCAAATGCTTGGCCATAGAGAAGGCAAAAGAGACCATCAAAAATATGGTCAAGTAGAAGAAGGAACGGAAAAGAGGTGGAAAAAGAACACTAGTGAGAATGTATGCTACCAAGGGAACAATAAAAAAGAGAATATTTCATGAATGATAGAACTAACAAATATATGCAAAATCATAACAACGATAACCTTTCTTTGTTTGAAAAAAAAACCCAGAAAAAAAATGTATTGAATGGCAAAAGGAGCAAAACTTATTCTAATCAAGATGAAAAGAGGGAACAAAAGGTACAAAATAAACAACCGAGGCTTAAATGAGAAACAAGTTTGATTGGGTGAAGAAGAAAGAAGAGCCATTTAGGATCTCAATGATAATTGGTTTAGCAAGTAGTAAATTGCAATAACAATATCACCCTATAATTGTCGAGATGTACATATGAACATCAAGGTACAGGTAATATCAAGGAAATATCAATGTTCACATTCAGTTGCACCATTTGTTGCAAGTTATATGGACATAATAATTGATAATAGAATTAAAAAAAATTGTAAGTACTCCAATGGTCAAAATGAAAAATCTTAATAGAAGTGAAAAATTAACTTTTATTTCTTAATAAAATCGTTTAAGGACATCAACAACTATCAACCAATACTTTAACAAATATAACCAAATGACCCTAGTGTGTCCATAAATATAAGAAATAAAATAGTGATATCTCATGTGAGTTAAAGACAGCATTTGGACCCTAATGTCTGAATGGATAAAATCAAAGGAAACTTAGCTATGAGTTGAGATTGTTAAAAGTGCAAAGACACTATGGTGCTTGTCATACTCAGACATTACTGTCAAACTGAAAGGGTGAAAAAATGAGCAAATCCCAACACGGATAATATAAAAGATGATGGAGACAAAAAAAAACCACTGATAAGGTAAGATGATAGCCAAAAAAGCAATGAATTAAAATTAGAAAGATATTAGAAGCCTCCTAACTTTAGCAATGCCACCAAAAATGTTCTTTGTATTGAAATTTTAAAAACAAAATGAGAAAAAAGTTATAAAATAAGTTTAAAATTTTATTAGACAATTAATAGATAACAAATTAATTATGAGATTTAAAACATATAAATTATTGTATAGAATCATTATAGGGAGCCTTTTCCAAAAACAAAAGCAAACCCATTGATAATAATGACAGGTAAAAGAGTTTATAATTTAAGAGAAAAGACTAACTGAGGATTGCCTATCATAAAAGAAGACTACCAATGTCTAAGACTAAGATGCATCAAACATGCAGCTACAACAAAATCAAAAGAAAAAACTATATGGGAGGCAATAGGTGAAGGAGAACAATAGTTGTCTATTGTAACAAAATCAAAAGTACAAGTGGTACATGCTTAATGACGAGAAGATATCCAAACTTTCTCCAACAATCATCCAATGATTATCTCTCTAAAAATGTTAAGTTTGATGAAAAGAATTGCATCCATGATGTCATCCAATATTACAACTAACACCACAAAGATTACCATAGCCTCCTCTACGTTGACCGTGAGCACAATATGGTCAAGACTAGAAGAGAACTAAGCAAGGAGTTTAATGACCTATAGTAGAATATGAGAGAGAATTATCAATAGAATCTAGATGAAGATTGTCATGTGATTTAATGAGAAAATGAAATTCTAGAGATCATAAAAGATGGCTAGTACTATCGAGTTTTATAATAATACTTTTAAATGAGGAGGGTTTCATTTCAAAAGGAGAAGCTGAGAATGCAATGCCATCAACTAACACCACCAAAAAGCAACAAAGTAAACAATTAGATACACTCAAAAGATTAGTTGATGATGAGAGGATGTGAGTCTCCATACAAAATAAAATAAGATGGCGAGTAATAGGCATAACGAGATAAAGGAGCAATGCCACCACAGCAAAGCCCAAGTGCACCACTACCGACACACATGTGGCAAGCATGAGAGTAGCAAGAGGATAAAAAAATCCAGGGCCCACAAGTCATTGTGGCTAAAGAACCAAGATGAGGAGGTCAACGGCCAACAACTACATGTCGACATCAGAGGAACAAAAATGACAAGATCTGTAGAACCTTAAAAAAAACCGGTGGCAACAACAATCTCAGTAGCAACATACCTATGATGAGGAAGAGAAGGAAGGGTTGGTAAGATTTGATCAAGTGAGGCCAATGAAGATGAAGAAGAGGTGGCATTTTGGGTGATTATGACCTTAGTAGAGTGAGAAGATCATGCAAGCTAAACTTGGCGAGCGGGTGGGAGCGATAGCAAGAGCCAATGGGAGATAAGGAATTAGAAGGTGAGGATGGTGCTATCGGAGAAGGGTGGGGATCATACTCCAATGCTATGTTGGAAAAAAGGATTATCATATTTCATCACAAGAGATGCGAGCCAATAAAAAAATAAAATAAAACAACAACAAAACAAAAGAAATATAAAGAGAAATATGACACAATAATGAGAGAATATTCCAAAGATATTTTTGTGAATATTTTCAAAACTAACATTCTTAATACACAAATTCTTAATAACACTTGTAAATCTCAAGTTCTTGGCAATATAATTTCTTGGAATTTGACTAACTAAATTTTGTGATGGTATTGCTTCTTTAAATAGATAAAATGCCAAAGGAATTTGAAGACGATTCCTACAGAAAAATATTATGATCCATACACGTAGTAAAAAAAAAGACATTGAACAAGTGTTCTATAAAAATAAGAACTTGGTTGTATAAAATCCAAAGAATAGCCTTTACCAGCACTGTAGTGGGCATCCACCTATTATTCCAGCAGACTCTTTAATAGTGTTGACCAATTCAAGAGGAAATTTCAAGCCAGAAAAATTGCACTCAGAAGGAAATGCAAACAGATTATGCTTTTTCCCTGCATCATAGAAGCAAATTGAAGTTAGCAGCTGACACACAATGCCAGTTGATTACAGAGAACAAGTGAATAATTAGGCCACAAGAATGGCTTCACTAACAACAAGAAAAAAAAAAGACAGACTTAATATCCTAACAAAAAGTTTATGACGATTAAATTACCACTCAATATAATATCAAAAATATTACATAAAAAACACAAACAGCATGCATGCATGCATAATATTAAAAAATATTACTTAAAAATATGAACCGCACATAGTGCCTGCAAAACAAAGAAAGAGATGCATTATCAATTAGAATTAGGAATTATCTCATTATAACCCACCATTTTCTTTTTATAGTTTTAAAGCACTGAATTACTACCTTATGTTTCATAACAATTCGATGAACTTTTCCATCAGGTATCAGTTAATACATTGAGTGGAATAAGGTTGAAGGCAACTCAATCTTATAAAAGATAGTTGGAATCCTAAAAGAAAGTGGAAGTGTGTGAAAAACACTAAAGTTCATCAGAAAGATTACTGAGTGGGAAAGAAATTAAATTATGAGCAGAAAAGATGAAAGGATGTCAGAAAGAGGAAACTTAAATGATCAAACTGAGGGGACAGAGAAGAGTGCGGTAGCTGTTGTGAGAAAAGTGGCAACATAGTGAATAATATCTTGCAAAAATGTATATATTATTGCAGTGTAATTAAAAGCTTAGAGAAAAAATATTGATTCTAAATCTGAATGGTAGATGTAAAAAAATGAAGGAGCTTGGTTGTTATTTTTATTTCACTTAACTTTCAGAAAACATGTTAATTTCCATGAAATTCAAAGTACCCTATTCCTACTGTTTTCTTATTAGTCCAACTACCCACAAATCAAAAACAACCATAGACATAATACATAGAGAATCATTATCAACTAAAAAATGACCGAGGTAGCCCTATTTGGATCCTAAAAGATGTTACTTATGCACAATGTTAAAAATCATATCATTTGTTTACCAAACAAGCCTGCCATTGAACCAAAAACAATTCCCATATAAATAATGAGCTCACAAGCCTGCTATTAAACCAGACATGAATTCCATATAAACAACAAGCCCCTAAATACGTTACATTATCCATACTGTAGGGGAAATACATTTTAAATGCAAACTTAACTACTAGTGCCCATCCAAGAAATCCATCGTGGAAGTAATGCAGGATACAGTTTTTCAGAACAAAAGAAAAGTTGACGTAGTGAACAAGCTAGTACACTGAATGCAATTAGAATTCAAGATGCATCAGCAGAAGATCTAAAGGCATCTAAGATCAATATGTCATCTTCATTAAAGAAGCAAACATAAAGCAAACCTACCAATCTTAGTCTTATGTTTCAAGCATGTAATGGATGTCACAAGCAACAAATAGTGAGTGTCCATAACTCATCAGGTTACAGGAGCAGGTGGTCAGGTGATCCATCAAAATTTAGACACAAAAGTATTGTCAAGTACACATCAGGATTTCAATCCCGGTATAGACCCAACCAGAGAAGCAGGTCAAAATCTAGTGGTCTATAATAATGCAACCTCAGCAACAACAATAACTGAAGCAATCACTAGTTTGGTGATTTCTATGAATGTCAACCCAAGAGTAGCTTTTGTATGCATCTCCAAATCTTGAGACATAAGACAAGAAGATGACCTCAAAGTACCCCAACAATCATTACATTCTCTAGGTGACAATTTAAATTAAATTTCCTATCAAATAATAAATTTAAATAACATGCCAAAAGGAAATGGAAAACATAAGGAAACTATGATGGGGTTTGGATTACGAATTCAAAAATTTCCACGTCAGTGAGCAAAAAAATCGAGAACCTACAAGGAACAAGGCATGAGCTCATGGTTACTGGCTGATAAATGCAAGCTCAATAGGCATAGAAAAAATGTCCATGATGGAATTTGAAGAAACATTAAGAATATGATCCACAAACTTAAATAAGATTATCCTCAACAATAAAGTCAAATAATGCAGATGTTGATGGAATGTAGTTCTTCTTGATCCTTTTAAAATGCTATTCAATGATTTCCACTCGATAGGATTCAAACCCACAATAGAATCTAATGATGTGATCTCCTCAACAATATTAATAACTTTCTTATCAAGCTTAGATGGAATATTCAACACTTCTGATTAAGAGGGTTATAAAAATAAGTTGAGGAACGAGAAATGGCAAACATATGACAACTATGATGGGTTTGGATTACGAATTCAAAAATTTCCATGTCAATGAGCAAAAAATCTAGAACCTACACAAAACAAGGCATGAGCTCATGGTTACTAGATGATAATAAAAGTTCAATAGGCATAGAAAAAATGTCAACAACGGAATTTGAAGAAACATTAAGAATATGATCCACAAACTCAAATAAGATTATCATAAACAATAAAGTGAAATAATGTAGATGTTGAGCGATGTAGTTCCTCTCAAGCCCTTTAAAAAACTATTCAATGATTTTCACTTGATAGGATTCAAACCCACAATAGAATCTAATGATGTGATCTCCTTAGCAATACTGATAACTTTCTTATCAAACTTAGAATATTCAATGCTTCTGATTTGGGGGTTCTTGTTTTATAGAAATAGATTGAGGAAGGGAAGGATGGTTCACATATAAAGACATCAAATTTTAATAATATAAAATTTCTTTAGGAGACGAAGTGATAGTGTAGGTATAGGTTTCTTCTTCAGATTTAGATTCTAGTTCTACTTCAAGAACATAAGTGAAACTAGAATGTTTAGGCTATGAAGGTGGAAAAATTTTAAGTGTGTTCCATGAACGAAGGAATTGAAGTCAAAAAGGCATGGGAATAGAATAATTTCTTAGCTACAATGGAAGATAATATAAGCTTTTCTGCCCTAAAATGCTATCTAACCAAGTTTGACTAAGGATAACTCCAATAAAGAACAAATCCATGATATCACACCAAATGAAATGAAAATAATGTACATAGTTTATTGGCATTAGTCACCTTTTGGTGACCTTAATATATTGGTCATCAAAAGAGTCGTATCAGAGATGTTTCCTAGGGAAGTCATTGAAGGAACACAGATTGACGATGGAAAACAAATGTGAGCGGGATAAAATCGAATGTCTAATAAAATAATGCATGTGTGAATGAACATCCTAATAAAATAATAATATTTTAAACATGTATTAAAAAATATCAATTTGATAGTGATTTGAAATTTGGATTTGAGCATATGACTAAGTAGAAATCAATGTAAGGAATTGGATGGTCCTTGTTTCATAAGTTTTTGAGGTCTATAAGCTTTGATATAAAATTCTAGAAGTTCCAAATAAAATAGATATACTTTTTATTTAAAAAGATTTTGTAAATATAATTAAGCAACTAGGTATTTTGGTCCTTTGGACTCCCCACCAACACAGTTAATGCATAAGGGAGTCTTCTAAAAAGGGTTCGGAAGGCAATCAAGGATGGGATTCTCCCTCCAAGCCATGGATTCAAGTCATGTTGCCCTCATTGTTTTCCTCCGATCCGAGGATTTCAAGCACTGCTGCTATGATTGGAACATCTCCTTGTGGATAAACCTACAACATCCAAGATGCTAAGAAGTGCTAACAAGGGCAACATCATCACCATCAAGGGCGATGAGGCACTAATAAAGTTAATTTCATATTTGAGACCCCAAGTTCTTGTGGTTTTGGGCAAATCAAGATGAGACCCCTCTTACTTCATAGCTTTGTCGTTGGTGGTGTTCTTGTGAATGATGCCACATCACTTGTGTTTTCCAATGCACTCCAGAATTTTGATTTGGTACATTGATGCTGTTATCATACTCAAGTTCATAGGAAACTTCTTTCACTTATTTTCAAACTACACTTTGCTTTGCAGTATTTGCTGGATTACTTAGTGCCTACACCATGAAAAAGTTGTACTATGGCAGGCATTCTATTAGCTGCAAAGTTGCAATTATGATATTAATGTCATACTTTTCTTACACGCTAGCTGAATTATTATATCTTAGAGGCATTCTGACTGTGTTGTTCTATGGGAAAATGATGTTACATTATACTTGGCATAACATGACTGAGACTTTTAGAGTAACTACCAAGCATGCCTTTATAGCTTTGTCCTTTATTGCTGAGATTTTTCTCTTCTATATGTTGACATGGATGCATTAGACATTGAGAAGTAGAAATTTGTCAGCTCCAAGAAACTATGGGAAAAAAGGAACAAAATCAGAGCAATCTCCGAGGACTCGGATACGTCAATTCAAGTAAACTATAATGCAAGTACGATCAACTGAGCATATTAGTATGACATCCTTTATCTATAACTATGAGTTTTGATAATCATTATGAAATACAATCAATATGATATGCTATAATGTATGTTATAAACACAGATAATTGCATGTATATATATATGTATATGATATTTTATGAAGTAGAGCAATGAAAACATATAAAAAGAGAAAAATGATAGAAAAGCAAATAAAGAAAAAAATAATAAGTTATCTAAGCTTTATACATACAACATCTCTGATGATACAATGCTACAAAATGTAATATATTTATATTGGTATTATAATATGATATCTAATATAGTATGGCTAAATACCATGACTTCAAAAAAAAAGAATAAAAAGTATAACTTTCTTAAGATATTATCCTATGATTCCATTATACATGATGAATTTGACACATGATGTTAGATATTATAAACAACAGTTTCATACTAGGCTATGAGATGACATCAGAGATCTCTTTCTTTACTATTACTATTGCTTTTTGTAGAGTTGATGTAAAGAGATGATAAATAAAATATCCTTAAAAATTATCAGTATTTTATGCATGACCTAATGTACTGAGGACATAATGTGATTAATATAATTGGCTAGCTATGATATACTTACAAACAGAAGTTTAGAGATGATGTAATAAGATGTCATATCGAAATGAGATACGATATGATTATCGACACCAGATAATTGTTATATAAGAAAAAAATGCAGGCCCATTTAAAGTGAAGAATGAGAAAAATAATGAGTTAGAGATGAAAAATAAATAAAGTATGTTAAATGATATGCATATAAGTACAAAATATTTATATATGTTCATGTAGATCATACCGAGCATATTATTCATTACGCATTTATGTGAC
This sequence comes from Vanilla planifolia, assembly GCA_023846275.1. Taxonomy (NCBI): domain Eukaryota; kingdom Viridiplantae; phylum Streptophyta; class Magnoliopsida; order Asparagales; family Orchidaceae; genus Vanilla; species Vanilla planifolia. The sequence continues at coordinate 6,647,727 of CM043872.1, read as the reverse complement.
CATATCTTTAAGAGGACTTTAGTGATGGCATATTTATGTTTCTACTTATTTCTATTCCTACTTATTCTTATCATATTGTGACATTATTATATATAAAATTTATTTATTGAACTTTATAGAACTCATTTTCTTACTTGTATTACAAATCATGATACAGATATATAAAAAGAAGGTACTCAAAGTGAAATATGAACTAAGTAGTTTGAAATATAAAGATAATTGAAAAATGTTATAGCTTGTATACAATAATATTAAGTTTTCTTATAACAGATATGCATGTGTTAATTGTTTATATTTTGAGAAATAATTTTGAAAATAGTTTGATAATAATTAATATCTAATTTTATTGATCACCTTCACCTGATTTTGTATTGTCAATATTGTTACTATAATCTAATATAACTCAATCTGTCATTATTATATATATTATCATGTAATAAGGATAGATAAGGCATGAAAATTATTGTGCTAGAATTTCTCCAAATACCTCAATTCCTTATATCTTATCAATTAATTCTAAAAACTCTTATTAAGGTGCTTGAATTTGGGGAAAACTAGTTGGTAAGGTAGCATAGAAACAAATGGAAATAAGAATCGATTTAACTTCTCGTTTGATAGAACATGATTCTCAAGTAGATGCTTATCAAATTGAAAGCTTGGCAAAAACCTTTTAGGATAAAATTTCAAATGAAAAATTGATACTAGATGCAATCATAACAAAACATCAAAGTCAATCAAGGAAATGTTTCCTTTAAGCTGTGAATCTTAGCTTCAAACTTTTCTAGGAGAATAGACCAAATTAATTCAGGTGTGTCAAAAAACATCCACATAAGTTCCACCTTAAATGAAGCAATGCAAAAATTATAAAATGGTTCACTATCCACAAAATCATACTACGTGAGCTTATTCGTATTAATATCTTGCTTTGCATTGTTCACTTTAAAAAAGACATAAAAAATAATACCACAAAAAACTGTTAAGCTAATGCATGCCGATTTTAACGACAAGCTTGGTTTATTTAACTGATGCAACGAAGCATCCCTAACCATGAATCTACTCCAAAGAGAAAAACATACCTGAATATTTACCATTCTGAAGCTCTACTTTGCTAATAGCTTCACTTCTCTTAAGTATGGAATATTGCAAGTTATCTAAGAACGTTTTTGAACTTCCTAGGTGTTCAACCTCTTCAATATCAACAGAAAGAGCTGTAGCACCATGGTTAAGTGCATATCTGGTTTACCATAAGGACCCTTTTGAATCATAAAAGTGTTGGAATTAAAGAACTGATGAAGAATCACAATGCCAATGTCAACAGAAAAAGCCCCTGTTTTTTGTCCAGAGCATATCTAGAGTTTCATAAGGACTCTTCTAAAGGTGAAATCAATAAATTATAAAAAATAGGAACAGCGCCAGCAGCATTACCAGGCTTTGCATATCCTATACGATTGCCCACTTAGACATAGCACAGTGACTTAACACAAACAACAACACGTTGATCTAGTAGCCGTGATGATAAATAACTTGAGAAGTCACTGTTAGTAGTACAAAAAGAAATAGTTTTTTAGCTCTTCTAATTTCCCAGGCTGGTAAAGCTGTCAAGAAAATGGGCTTTTCTGGGTGTCGAACGCGGAGCCCAGACAGTAAATTTACCAGCTGTAAAATGAAGTTCATGTACATGCTCATTTACTGATGGAACTGCACTTTCATAAATTAAGAGATAATAGTTATGTTTTTGATGTAAATGAATTGGACATGGGTCAGTTGAAGAAGCATACAAAATAACAGGATATAATGCACTATTACAAACTAAAAACAATGAAAATTTTGATATTGGTCTCGCTTTAAAATAAAGTTTTAGTAAGCAGTTTTGGCAACAAGTAATACCTCCATTCAAAGCTAGACATCTATCTTAAAACTCCAGTATGACTTTTCATTCAAGTTGTGAATTTGCATTTAAATGAACACTCAACCATAGATCAAATTGAATAAGTTGCTAAAATATGTTCTTTTTTATCACTAATAAATGTGATGAGAACAACGTCTGAACTTGACAATTCTGGAAATTCAACTTAGTAAAATTCGAGCTAAACTACAAGATCCGAAGTACGGCAAATAGATTGATAAAAACCTCCTGAATAGCATCCATCCAACACGTGTAAATACAAAATAAATCTTGCTACGGTGTGCCATTAGGTTGTCCCAACTTTTGCAAAGATAGAATGTTAGCCAATATTGTTTAACAAGCTAGTCAGTACAAAATATACATAAGAAACCATAACAATATCAACCAACATGCTAACTTGGAAAGATTTGAGATAAACCTTCATTAAAGCATAGCAACTCAAAATACAGCAGATCAACTCCCCAAACTTTTTTTTTTTTTTTGAGAAAAACTCTCAACACATTTTAGTGATAAGCTTGTGGTACTTTAAATCCTTGCAAATTTAAGAAAAATATTTGACTACTTTTCAGCCATTCTAAAGATCAATCCTGAGTTAACATGTAATAAGAACAAAAGAAAACCAAATGATACAAAATCAGGAGAAAAGAAAAGAATGACACAATCAAAAGTGAAAGACAGATTTGATACTCAAACTTACCCAACACAAGGGGTAATGGATCTGCCATCCAAGAGAAATAACCTCCACAAAGCTTGAATTCATAAATCATCACAAATTATCTCAAAAATCTACCATACATGAAAGTAAATCTGGCCAACAAACTGTCTAATAAACAGAAAATATCTACTTAATATGGTAGAAACATTATTAGAATCTCAATAAATGCAGTTGATAGCATAAATCATCTTACAACATAACAATACCCATCAACTTCATGAAGTTTGTTGTAATAGTCTTTTGTAGGTTTTCCAATTCACACTTATAGGAAAGAATTCTAATGATTCACCTCTACTTGGGAGTTTTAATGGTGTAACTTTAACATACCCAAAAGGATGAACCTTATCACCAATAAACTTATTTTTAATATCATCATTTTGAGATAGTCAATTATTCATCTAAATATCCTTATCTTTGACATAGGTCAATATCCAATATGACATAACATTACCATTATCACTGCAAACTCAAAGTTACATTTAATCTTGAGCATAATGTTTTTTATCAAGATATGAAGTTCTAATTTATTTTCAACATTGGTTGAATGACTATAATTCTGTATTTCAGTGGTTGCTATACGTTTTGGTGCACAGTTTTAGTATTGAATAATTTTTTATTATATTTAAAAAAGTTTTGTTTAATTTGAATTGTAATTTATTAAAATCTAGGAATATTAAAAGTTAATGCATATATCAGACTAATAAATTTCTCATAGAATATTTAGTATGAAATAATGCAGTGCATTTATTTGGAAATAATGAGAAATGTGTATAGTGATTAATATTTTTCATAGATCCATTAATTGGCAAAAGCTTTTTATACATTATTTCACATAATCATTACCTAATCTAAAACTAATTAATACATATGGATCATGGAAGAAACCTCTTAATTTTGAAATATCAATGCATTGATAATTAAAGATGGGACAGTGAAAATTGAAGCATTAGACAGACGATTAGCATGCAAATATCAAAATAATTAATATATTTATGTTATAACCATGGGCACTTCCCTAACATTTATCATGTCTTAAGAGGTGCACTTTGCCTCAATAGGAAACCATTTCTTTTTATTGATAAATAAAATGACATCTGAACCAGTTTCAAATTCGCCTTTTGAAACTGATACTCTAGTGTTAATTTAGAATTGATTCAAGTTAAAACCAATCAGAAACCAACATATTAGAAAAGTTTCATATGAGACTATAAACCATGGTTTCAATCACATTCCATGCCAGCACCCCTTTCAACCATAAACCATCTCCATCAACTAAATGATCAATTAAAAGTATAAAACATAATAATAAAGTTTCCTAATATTCAATCTTTCATGGTACCAATTACCATCTTTAAATCATTTATACATCTACCATGATTATTTGCATTAAATTAACATATTAGCTGATGAAAATCAAAACTATAATTATTGGATGGAATCTTACATCTTCTAAGGACAACCAACTCCCTTAAGGATCTTCTTCCCTTGTGAATTCCAAGGCCCATACTGATCAAAACCAATTCTCATTGTCATATTCTTGAGGCTTCCCACTAAGACATTTGAAGGAGTCACAATGCTAGGGTGCACCGCCATCCTGTTCCTACTGCAGTAGTAAATGCTGCTATTGTCCTTCTTCATGTTTGGGACCTTTTCCCAATACTAGGCACTAGAATCCACCTAGCCTTCATGATTGTTTCAACTCATCCTACTTTGGTTGATCCCTCGACCTTGGGTTGGGTTAAGAACAATTTTGATAGTCTATCAACAACCAGCTACACTAGTTGGGATTGGTATTATTGTCAAGGATAGTAACGATTGCCTGTTTGGTGACAAAGGGATCCAATTTGCTTTATCTGCATTGCAAGTAGTGGAGGCTCGTGCAATCAAGGAGATTGTCATTTTTGCTTCATAATGGGCAACTCAAATTGGTGGCTTGTGGCTCAAAAGTGATGCTTTATGAAGCAAAAACACCTATCCTATCAAAATTGACTTTCTCCATATGCAATTCAATATCCTCTGTTGTTTTTTTTGTGAAATCTCGATGACACATGTTTATAGGGCTACCAATAAGATAACAGACTTTTTGCCGTTGGACCTTTGTAAGTGATTTTCCATAGGATAGGAGATTGCCCCTCCAAAATGACTTCTTGGCAATCCTTGAGAAAGACCGCCTCTTTTATACTTATCCTTTATTGACAAATATACCACTCGGACTACAAACAATCTTTAAAAAAAGGAAAAAAAAAACATCCCAACAATTGAAGAAAGTCAAATAACTAATGGTTTCTAACAAATATGTAAAAACTTGACAAATCCATCTATAAATTATTAAAACAAATAGAAAATGACTATCTCATAATATCAAAATCAAACCAAAAAAAATAATACTAATCAACTCTACAATTTTATATTTAGCAATTAATAATTCATCAATCAAGAAGTATACTGGGTAGAATAATAATGATTTTTTTGGCGATGCACTAAAATGAATTCTATCAATCTAGTGCAGTGCACCACTATCATGCTCAAAAAAATAATATAAGCTAAAGGTAAATATAGTGGAACACAGAGGGTATGGAAATGTGAGCTATCAAATAAACATATGAAAAGCCCCAAACATAACTACAAAACCAAATCCCGTAATGTTAGTCTCCTTTTTACAAGATTGCAAAACCTACATAAACTCGTAGCATAATGCATAAAACCAAGTATCATAAATTACAATGTGTTTAGTTTGTTTCAACCAACTATGAGTATAGAAGTATCAAGACCTACTCAATTGTCCCATCATCAAATGACAAATGTCATCCCAAAGCCCTATATTGTGCCATCCACTCTTATGTCATTGTTCCTCTCGTTGAATTTCAAAGATCTTGCAGTGATGAAAAAATTTGTCTTATAACAAGCAACTCTGCTCATAAGAAGCTCAGTTCATCATCCACGAAAAGCATTACCACCTAGGTTTGAAATGGACCAAAACAAAGGACATTCAATCTAAGCATGAAAGCAAGTGTATCCATTGCATAACACCCACTCTCTTGTACATTCAACAATCATCCTAAATAACGAATCACCTTGGCCAATCAACCAACATGGCTTTTCTTTATTCAAAGTGTCTCCACAAGAAATATTGTACCTCCTCTTTGTGATATTTATCTTATTATCCTACAATTTCCATAACCTTTGAGCAATTTCTCATTTTTTTAACTTTTGGCATGAACCAATTCCATTGTCCAGCATAAATCATCAATCCAAATCACTTTTGCCGATAACAATTATTATCCAAAAATATGCATTTATGTCTCATTCACTCAAACAATCTAACTTGAAAAAAGATGTAACATATACAAGCACAAAAAAGACAAAATGTGCAAAGAAGAGAGCAAAGCTTATACGATCAATAACACATAATAAGACATTACTAATTTTTGAAAATATGGCATTAAATATAGATATTTTGTTAGATATTTAATAGGATACTCTCTGATCCCAAGAACACTATTGTGATTTAACACTGTATACATGAAACAGCTTTCTCTTGTCCATGGAAAGGTTTCACCAATAAGCTTTAAAGCCCCTGTTACTCCCGAAGTAAATATGCATTTGTAGTCCTTTGGAGAAGCATTAAAATAAGAAAGAACCTGATTCAATAAGATAATAAACACAAAATGACATAATCAAATAAGAGAAGCGGGATATAATCACATGATTATCGTATAGATGCTTACAAGACATTGGGATATAATACAACAAATAACAATAAAAAGAAAATTCCAATATTCGAGACAATAAGTCTTGATTTACAATGATCTCTTAGCCAACTTATACAATATGAAATACTAAAAAGAATTCAACAATAATATATCACAATATTCAATTATTTAAGTCAAATGTTATTCCAATATTATTAGAAAAAACTCAAACTAAAAACACATTGATTGCAGCTTATGATGACCACAAATTACAAACAAATCCCTAAAATTTAGCCTAATTCTCAACTAGGTTGATGTAGCTTCAAATATTCACTTACGAGGCATTAAATTTAGCAAAAGCTGCAACTTGCAAGGAGGTCCTTTTTGTCTTCATGGTCACGCCATAAAAAAATTAACAACAAATGCTCTTGCATAAAAGTTACAAAATATTCAGACTAATCTATCCATTTGAATTCTAAAATCTTGACTTCAAATAGTTTAAGATTAAAAATTTAGATCATAAATTCATAACAAAAGAAGAATTAGAACATTACATTTTGTGTCCAAATGTTCATCCAACACTCCTAAAACTATGAATGCCAAGCATAAATTGAGTCTATCATCATATGCTCAGCACATAACAATAACACAATTATAATATACAAAATAATACATTATTTGGGGTCATGTCACATATAAGATAATGATTAAACAATCATCTACAAATGCAATATTTTAAAGCAAATATCACGTTCACATATACATAGTGTTAATTAATTATTTCCTTTATCTTTAATTGACACTTTTTAGGCTGTTTTATTTCTTTTCAACTAGCAAACCACTATCTTGTCTAGTAATATCACATTTAACCCTTTTTATAGCATTTCATGGGCTCATAATTCTCATTGCCTTTCGAATTAACACCCCACTATAATAAGCTAAATCAACTATCATATGCTTAACACATATAATAACACAATCATAACATACAAAACAATACATTGTTTAAGGTCATGTCACTTATAATTTCATTATTAAACAAGTAGCTACTTATGCAACACTATAAAGCATATATCATATTCACATGTCCATCATAGTTATTAATTCTTTCCTTTATTTTTAATTAGTACTTTTGGGCTAACATATCTTATTGCATTTTAACTAATAAGATATTATCCCATCTAGCAATATCATATTCAACCCTTTTTATGACACTTTATGAGCTCGTATGTCTCATTGTCTTTCAAACTAACACCCCATTATCCTGTTCGACAATCTTTTAATATTATTACTTTACTTGCACATCAAATGTTCATATATTCAAATTACTTACACATATAACATGCATACCTATCATACAATTACTTAGCCATTTATACACTACCATTTATCTATTTAAGAATCAAAATACATATCATCTCATGATGTAATAATACATAGGTACAATATGTAAAACAATACAACATAACAACATATCATGTAACTAAATTAATGTTAGAACCTAGTATCATATCATGACATCACACATTGTTGTTGCATGCTACATAAAACTATGCTTATTATGCATCAATACATCAAGCATGTGCACTTATAAAGGTGCTTAATCCCTATATAAGGTTATGTTATGCAATTGAAAGTACAACATACGTAGTTACAAATATCTTAAATACCTACACAAGACAAAGTTTATCATTTATCAATACATCAAGTATATACACTTATAAGAGTGCCCAGATGCCTACCTCAAAGTCAAAACGTCTAAGATTCAATTCCCTCTTCTTTTTCTTTAACATACTACAATCATACATAAAGTATACATTGCAATTCTATTATGAATTCCATGCACTAACTGCACTATATTTATAGCAGCATTTAATAATTTCAGAGATTACAAATTTGAATTCTATGCTCCATTGAACTTTCCCTTAGCATTTATAGTCGCCATACCTGTTTTGTTGAAGCTTAAAATGCAAAGGAGAGAACATTAGAGAGCAGCTAAGGTTTTACCCTAATTTCACTTGGTTGAGTAGAAGAGAAGAGAAATCAAGAATGTGAGAGGGAGTCAGCCAGGTGGGGTAAGGGATCATGTTAGGGTATTTATATATAATATTATGTTAATTAAATATTTTATTTCTCACTCAATTTCTCAACCTTAACAATTCACAACAAATCCAAATAGATTCCGATTTAGTAAAACAATCATTTTGGCAACCTCTACAAGAAATTTAACATTCTTACAAATTTATTATCACAAAATGATAATGCAACTTTATTGTCTTATGAAATTGAGAATGCTAGTATTTAACTATAAGTCATATCCAATGTGTTTTTATCAACAAAAAATGAAAAAAAATTAAGGATTAAACTTTTGTATTGTATATCTCTCATATTCTTCTAAATATAAAACAAAGATAAAATTAATCTCCCTTATTAAAAAAAAACACCAAAAGAAGTAATGTTATTGTGATCATTCACAAAAAAATAACAAGGTCTTGGAATTAAAGCAATGCAAATATACATCATAAGTCTACTAACATAATTGATTGCTCCTGTTGCCACATATTTCTTCTCTTCAAGGACATGAATATGTAATTTTATTATTGAGAGTTAGAGAATATTTAAGTTCAGGATCCCAAAAAATGATTTTTAGTATTTGATTCAAGCATAAGACAATCATTCTCCATTAAGAGGTTACTCAACGTTTACATTTATAGGGTTCAATTTGAGTTTGACAAATATAGCATGAATCAAAATTAAAACCTTTGATTATGAGTGGGTTGAGACGAAATCTGTTCAAACTAAAAATTACTTCAATTTCTAGCCAAATTGAGTTAAAATTCAACCAATCCTTATTGAACCAATTTTAATGCGAGTACCTCCAAATGAAAACAAAAAAAAAACTAAAATAAAAGTTACCAATACATGTTGAGACCTAAGAATTGAACACAAAAGTCATTCAACTGATATAAGAACTCAAAACCACAAAGATGGTAAAAGTTTCAAGAGATATGTCTATATAGAATAACCATATAATGAACATGAAAAATTGAAAAATACAAGAGAGTGGTCGAGCCAAAATTTGAATAAGGTTCCCATTTTGCCACAATTTATAAAAAAGTTATCCACTTATGAGACATCTCACTCTAAACCCTCGATAATAGACCCTATTTTTAAAGTCATAACAGCAAAATTAAAGTGTGAGAATGGCAATGGAACTAAAAATGAAAAAAAGATAGATAATTTTTTCAAATATTAAGAATGTATTTATTCACCCTTATTCCTTTTTTTAGACATTTAGATACAATATTTTATTACAAAATACATATTATTTATTTCACACAAGTTTTAAGAACATTGGACCAAGAAAATTGCCATCACAAAAATCTGCACCATGCTTGCGTTATTACATGCACGCAGACGTCCATGTCCGTGTTATTGTTCATGTTATTGTTCATGCAAGCGGCTACTGGCTTATTGGTTAGTAATAATAAACATCTTTGAAATATTGACTATAAACATATATTATGTAGAACCTTTCTTATGAATAAAGCACTTGTCTATGTTTTCTTATTCATGCACTTGAGTATGTATAAGAGAGAGAGACTAGAAATAAAAGAAATTGGAAAAAGAAAAGTGATTCATCTAATAACAATATATATCAAGCAAATAGGTTTAGGTCTTGTCAGGAGTCACATTAATTTATAGGTTATGGTGATGATTGGCAATTGAGATTGATTGAATAAGAAAGAGTGTGGTGCTAAAGAAAAATAGAAATCATCAAACAATGCAAAGGAGAGATATTTGCATGGAATCAAATGATATCACTTTGCATGGAATTTTCTTAAATAGACTTCTCTCTGACTCTTAACTTATACCCTATAAAGAAGCTACTTTTAAACCACTTTATTTATTTTACACACGACATCAATTTTACTACGTCACAATGTCATAAATAAACTTGAATTTTGCATTATATTATTTACATTGAGCATGCACTTTACTAGCCATAACATGCCATATGCCATTTCAAATGTAAAGTGCACTTTAAATTGGGTTAGGAAATGAAAACTTTTATCTTATTTTGATTTTTATGGCTATGAACTTTGATAGCGATTCTTGTTAATTCGTTAGCTCCAAGTACCATTCTAGGTGACGAGTGTAAGACCCAATCTTAACTTTCTTCTTTATTATTCTTAATATGATTTTATTCTTTCTCAATATCCTACTTGATTAGCAATTGATTGTTAAGCCATGTTATTGGATTAAATTTTTCTTAACTTGGTTCCTATGAAAGGTGGCTCCCATTTTCTGGATATAGCAATATCAAATACTAATTTATTTTCTTTCAAAATGTTCATCTTATGCTTTGGAAACCTAATTTTATACTTGAGGTCTGCACATACAGCAATGGACCATATAGTTCATGTATTCAAGCATGTATGCTTCTGGATTAATTTTAAATTTTAAGAAAAAAAATATCATGTTAGAGCAAATTTGAGAACTTTTGAAGGAAAATCACTTCTATGAAATGCTACTTCGTATTTGTTGAACATTGCAGTGAAAAAGACTAATAATTGTCTTCCACAGTGATCAAGTTGAACAATTTATAAATTCATTATTATGGAACTATAAACAAAAATAGGCAAGAGGGTTAAATCAACCTGCTGGCGTGCTTCGCTTATGACTTCAGAAGTGGCTTTGCTGGAATCACTCTGGCTATCTGCAATTTTTATGTAAATATGCAAGGGTATATCATTAATTCCATGTCCAGGTAAAGGTCAATGTCATAGGCCAAAATGAAAAAATAAATTAAACAAAAAAAAGCATTTTGGAAGAAGTTATTTGAGTTCAGATGCTGTTAAAATAGCAAGAACAAATCTAAGAAACATTATAACCAGCTAAGCTTTATCAAAGATGGGAAAGGTTTCTTAAATTAAGTCCAAATATAAGAAAGATGGTTGTTTTTCATCAACAACCATCATTCCAGTAATACTACTTCAAATTGATTCATGAACTTAATGTTTGCCATCCTAATATGATCTCAAGCCAAACGTAACAAATAAACTAAATACAAACACTTAAATTGCTCAAAAGTTTTTTGATATGTTAAAACTTTATAAAATTGGAGAAAGTGATGACTAAGAGAACATCTGACAAATACATAGTGGTAATAGAGAGCTATTCAACATAAATAAATCATGATCAAATATTGCTAGAGATTCATGATTAACTAAAGAATGACCCAAATCTTCATAACCTCTGAAATATTCAACTAATTTCTCTATCTCAAATGCCCCCTATAACAAACTTCTGGTTGGCATGAATTTATTGGATGCTCACAAGTTATCCTCAATATTATAGCTCAATAGGAGTTGAGAGATTTACTACGACTCCCAACTTAAGGCAACAAGCTTCTTCTTCCTCATCATAAACCTATTGCTCATTGCCCCCCATCCAACTCAATTAAAAATTCTTAAATGACCTTTAGTCAAACAAACACGCTAAGTACCCCTTTTCGAATTTCATTTTGTTCTCCTCTATCTGATAACCCACTTCCCACCACATCAATCTTAATCATCACTTCCACACTCTCAAAAATCCCAAGCTTGTACGGGAAATCCTTATTTAAAATTTGTTTGCTAATTTATGATCTTCATATTGTCTAACCTACAAGTCTTTTGCCTCCCACAAACAATCCCATTAGTGAAACAAATTCAACATGCTCTAAATGGACCAAAATAAATTGCTTTGTATTATTCATATGGCTAACTCAAACGATTGGTCTTCATATTTATAGTAGCATGATGTGTGAAACACAATTCTATATTGTTAACTACATGAAATAGTTTGCATATAATATCCACCAAGAAACATGAAGTGCAATCTTCCAAAATATATTCTCTTAATTTATAAAGTCCTATATGGCCTTATAACAAGCCCCTCGAACATGATATGACTAGCTACTTATATAACATTTTAGGATTAACTAATAATAGTCAATTAGAACATCTCTTTGCTTTATACATAAATCGAACACTTCTTTATTTATAGTAGGTTATATGGATGATCTCGTGACTATAGGAAACATGTTATCAATATCTTACATTTCATGACTAGAATTTGTAATCCTTTCAATATAGGAAGTTGAGCTTCTTCCTAAGAATAGAATCAAATATCAAATCAAATACTATGCTTCATAGGATATAATCTTAATCTCACTAATAGTTATGGAATCTTTTTTAACAATCCATCCCTACACAAATCACATCTAGTCATTAGCTCTCCCTTATCGTGATTTATTGCATGATGCTATTGCTTAAATCAACATGGTATGTACCATGCAATTATTAACGATCACTCAACCAAATTTAACTTATGTGGTAAACTTATTTTGCCAATTCCTACATGCATCAAAAACAACCAATCTTCAAAATATAAAGTGCACCCTTTCACTATATCAAAGATACTATAACTTGTGATATTCAGTTCTCTAAACTTACGATCACATTAATTGTCTACAACTTAGATTGGGTCAACAATTCAGATGACCAAAGTTCTAAAAAAAAAACATGTGTCTTCTATAAATCTAATATACCATCTACGATGATAAAGAAACAATCTATTAAAAGTCATTCAATTGTTGAACCTGTGCTTTGTGTACTTGCAATCACAATTTTTGAGTTATATTATGTTAATTTTCCCGAGAGATCGGTATTCTTTTAAGAACAAGAAAACTTCTTTCATGCGATAATCAATTAGCATTGCTGATGATTAGTAATACTGAAATAGATTTTATCATCTCATTAGAGAATTGCTTGAATGCCAAGCACCAAGGATGCAATATTTTCCGTCTCCACGTGACCGATACCTTCACAGAGGATTAAAAGATAGCTTTTATACTTTTTAAGTAAACTTCTCGGGCTCAGCTGCTCCAATCCTCACTTGAGACTGTGACAGAGAACTATCAAACAGCTGAAGTTTAATATGAGTTCACAGATTCATCAAGGCTTAAGACATATGAAGGCAGGCTTCTTCTTCCTCCTCTATATCTTTATTGTTCACTGCAACAGCTCAAGGGACAATTCTTACGACCGGAAAGCCATCCTATTGCATCGATACTGATAACGTATAATAATGCAAAACAGTCGATTCGTGTTCAAAAATTGGTTGGAATACAAACAATACCACATAGTACAGTAGCAAATGACAAGAACACAAAAAAACAAAACTCCTATAAACGTGCTTATGCTTCAAACAAAAGGCCCAAAAACTCAGACCGACGAAAAAAGCACGAGAAACAAGGCAGCGAAAATACGTGGATTCCCATAGACATTGGCTGAGAGGTCTCTGAAAACAGCTTGAATCTGGGCTTCCGAGTAAAGAGTTGCCCCGGCATGATCCAAGTAAACAAGCCCTAAAACAGCCATATTTGAGAACATTGATCCCAATGAAAACAGAGAACTTATAAACATTAGAAGCATAAAAGACCCTCCAATCTCTTGAACTCGCTTGCTCTAATCTCGTCCACGTTCTTGCCAGCATTAAGATAGCCATAATCGTCGCCAAAACGCCTCAAGAAATCGTTTTTGGCTCCTTCCATCTAGCTTATACGCCGGTCTAGCAACTTCAGTATTGGAAAAGGAAAAGAATTGGGCAAGGAGGAAAACATCGGTCTATGGCGATTATCTTCCTCGGCGATTTCTAACACGTGCTGTGCTGGGAGAGACGATTGTCGTCTCGCATGGGGTGGTTGAAAATTTACAATTTTTTTTTTTTTTTTATGCAGCGAATTGAAGATATTTGGTCAGTGGTCGACACAATATAATTTTAGCAACGTCAACAAAGATAATAATAATAATATTTATAAATTATTTATATTTTTAAGTTTATTGGAATTAAATAATTTTTATTATATTATTTAATAGGAATTGGGTTCGGTGGCATTCCATGAAGGATGAGTTTAATAAAAAAAAAAATTAATGAGGAATTGGATTAGGATCCAAATAAAAAAAGAGGGATAACATATGCTTTTCTAGAAGGCATAAAAAATTTGACAAAATTCTAGAACAATTATAATTCATAAATTCTATAAATGTTTTAAATCTCCAAAAATTAAAAAATATATATATAAATAAATAAGATAAATTATAAATATGATTAATTTAATCAATTGAATATTAAGAACTTTACTTAAACTAAAATTTGAAAAAAAAAATGAGATATCAGTATATTGTTTATTTTTTTTATTCTAAAATCTTAAATTTAAAATTTTCAATTCTTGGATTAAAATTTTAATTTTTTTTAATTTAATTATCATCACATCTGAAGTCTTGATTTATTGAATTTATAATCTTAATCTTTTTAATTCAACATAATCATGACACATCTCACAAAAAATAGATATATAAATAAATTTGAATTCTAAGATGACATTGAAACTGATCTATCTGTGAAGTATTTTTATCCTGAGTCTTCAACAGTGGACCTTCCTTCTCGACTCGTAATAATAGAAGTTAAAGCCTTAGAAATGGCAGGGATCTAAAGAAGAAAAAAAAATGATTTTTGTTATAAGAAAATTGAATTCTCAAAAAATATTCTCTTCGAGGAGTTTTGAAACTATAAAATTTTAAATTATAAAATTTTAAATTACTTTATTTATCATTTTTATCATTTTTATAGATGTTTATATACTATATTTTATTACAAAATACATAATATTTTAATTTTCAAAAGAAACGTGTGAGTTTAATCGAAATCACATTTCCACAAATTATGTAAAATCTACACCCCAAGCAGCCTAGCCTCGGAAAGCATACCAAGACACTATTCACAAGAGTGAGTATAGTCCCTACTCGTACAAAAGCCTTGTCCACATGCATTGACTGCAACGACAAGTAGGTTCACTTACCCCGACATAAGCTAACCTCGTGTGCGGTAGGTGGCCAACACAAGTGCACGTGCGTTGCATGTGATCCTATCCAACACACATGCTTCGACAAGTTTACAGTGTGCCTCTATAAGTGGCCTTAAGTGAGAACCAATGCACGAATCTTACTACTTTGTGCTACAACAATGATATTTGTTGTTTTGTCTCATTCTTTATTTTTTCACAATTTTGGTTTCAATCAGCCTATGATTGAGCTTATGATCATAAGATCCTTTTTTGTGATTTGAGTCACAACAAATCTTTTTTTAAACTAATTCTTTATAAGATCTAATTATGTTGTCGTCATCATCACGTTAAGACTACCATCAATCCTATAAATTGGTTTCTTTGACTTTGTTACAAGTAGTACATAACTTTGGCAAAGTGTTTATGAGCCTTTTCGCTTTGTCAACAACAGCAACATCTTTTGTTAATGCTTTTTTGTCGCATGTTATAAGGAAGTGTTGTCAATCTTTTATGAACCAATATAGTTGTGTTTGTCAATGTAGAAGACATCTTGATCCCATAAATATGAATTCTCCAATATATTTAGCATATATCGAGAAGTACCATTACATAGATAACATCGTCAATATTGTCTTTGATGATGACAAATTTTATATTATATTGCCTTCAACTTTGATCTTGGATTCTTTATGAATTAAAATAAAAAATAAGCTATTTGATGTGATGGTCACTAAGTTTAACTTCGTCACAAGATTTTCTGATGTTAGATTTTTCTCGCTTCTAGGATTAATAAGATTTTTTTTCACTTTATTTTTGATAATGAGATATCTCTTTTAGATTCACAATAAATGATAAACTTTAATTAGCTTATAAAAAAGTTTCAAATACCATCTTAATCTCAATTGTAATAAATACTTTATCCTTTTTTAATCATTTTAAAAATAGTTGAAGATAAAATTTTGAACATTTTTTTCATATGTATCTTGCCTACTTTTAGTGATCACAATACTTCTGGGTTCTATTAGTAGTCATTATCATAACATACTTTATTGAAGAATTATTTTTGCCACTAATGATTAGACTTATATTTAAGCTTCTTGGTATTTTGTTCATTTGATTTTATCTTTTTGTATTTATTTTTCTTTTCAATAGCTTTATAAAGTTATTAATTTACTTTAAAGATTAAATAGGTAAAAGAAATTATTCAATGGCAATAAGATAATATAGACCTAGAATATAATTTGATGATATCTACATCTTATTGATAGGTATGCCAAACTCAGGATTTGTTAAATTTTTGTGATATATTCCTATACCATTTATCTTTTTTGGTGTCATAAACAATGCCATGTTCTCCACTTTTTTTCAATGTAACACATGAAGTAAACTTTCTCTCTATTTATTTTTTAAATTAGCTCAACATCACTTCTGTAACTATATCAATTCTTAAATGAGTATTCCACAATGCTAACTCATAATTTGTCATTTTTAATTGAGCATATGTCACATTATCATTTGATGAATAATCATATTGAGAAAAAATATATCTCTAGTTACTCTAATTAGATGACTAATTTCTACATCTACTTTATCATAATAAATTGATAAATCAAGTGTAGTATCTATCTTAAAGGAATATTACCTTTTCACATCCATTGAAATGGTTAGATTAATATCATCCTCATCTTTATCTCTAATTATTTTGGATTACTATTTCATATAAAAAAATTTATTAAGAATATATTTTTTGTGGATTATCTTTTGAATCTATTGTAAGAAAAAATTAAATTTTAGCACCATATGTATTAATACTTGTATTTGTTGGGTCAAAAGCATTAAATATGCCTTTAGACTTCATGGTGAAATAATCAACATAGTTAACTTGGCTGAAGCCTCAATCTCAAAATTCACTTTCGTGACTTACTTTTTAACTACATTCTTCTTAACTGTTGTCATCGATGTCAAATCTAAATACTTTGACACAAAAAATAAGATGATTTGTTTACATATATTCTTGCCCCAAACACTCAATACCAGACTTTCCTTCTTGAGTTGTAACAATGAAATTTGAAGCATGGGAAATGGTAGAAAATTAAGGAAAAATAAAAAAATAAGAGTTTTGTCATAAAGAAGTTGAAATTTTTAAGAATTTTTTTTTCAGTGACTTTTGAATTCACAAAATTATGAATTGTCTTATTCATCATTCTTATCTTTTTATATAAGAGCTTAGATATAATATTTTATTATAAAATATATAATATTTTAATTTTCAAAATCATATATTTTTCAAATTATACAATACCAAAAGCAACTTATTCATGCGTACATGCCACCCAGCCATGTTAGGGAACTGTTAATGTGCATGATTACTATTTCTATGCATGAGCGTTGATTGTGAAACCTACCACGCGCATGAACTGAATGCACTATAGGCGGTCAATATGTGTGCCCGTCCAATGCTGTCATACTCCTCAGCACATGGAGGCAACTGGCATGCTACACCTATTAATGTACCCATTAGCGCTTTCGTGTGCAAAACACAACTTTTGTATTGCAACACACGCTAAGCACTCCTGTAATAAGCTACCATGTGTGGCTCTTGCTGCTTCATACTACAATAACAATATTATGTCCATTTGTTTCCTCTTTAAACTTTTTTTTTAACAATTTTGGATTCAATGAGTCAAAAATAGCTTATGATAAAAAAATATAACAGATATTGTTATTTATATATTAAAACTCAAATTGAATTGTTAAGTGATTTGGAACAATTTAATGTTTTGAAAGCCTTTTTTCATGCATTAGATTTGATAGAACTCCAAATTGTCTATGGACTAATTTGAAATGCTAAGTCATGCAATTAACTTGTTGATTCTACCTATTATTCACTAGTCAATCATGACAACAAGAAACTTTATTATGTACGTTGTATTCTAAATATATCTTTATCAAACTTGATATTAATCTAAATATTTTTAGTGAACAAAGCATTAAGCAAGGGCTCTCCTTTCTTATGCACTTTGTAATCTTATAATAGCAAAATCATGTAAATGAAAAATGTCATAATAAAGACAATAATCAAAATGTTTAGGTAAAGAAAACATCTACGACTATTTATCAACATTGCCACCATCATAGTTCACTTAGAATTTTGTATACACTAAATTGTCATAGAGTTGAGAAAATCAACATTAAAAATAAATCTATGAAGCACAAATAATGATAGTTTTAAAACATGTATGATAATACTTATGTTCATACATAATTCAAGATTTTCATATAATGTTTTTAATAATAGAATGATATGACTTGTAGATAAATATATATTTATAATGGTTAACTTTCATCATTTTTCTTAGAGACTCAATTTATTTTACTAATTATTAAAATTATTAAACATGATCTATTTCTTGATCAAATTAAGCTTATAAATAAAATTATTTTTATATACACATGTAAAGAGATAAGAAAAAAATAAAGATTTACCCAAACAAATTTTTTATGTCTTAAAAAATTTGTAATGATTTGCTTCAACTTTCTTTAATTCAATTTTTTTTATTTTTTATTTTTTAAATGTTACAACTAAGAAAAATGTCACCTTTTTCATACATTCTTTCAAAATTATGCTTACAACTAATTGTATATACTACATCTAGTCATGTAACGTGTTAAAAGAAATTTTTTATGACAAAACAATGTAATTAGCAAAGTTGTGATGCCAAAATGATGTCATTTAATTTAAACAAAAAATGAAAATCGATCATTCACTAGCACATAAAAAACTTATTATAGATATTTATGAGATATTAAACCAAACTTGTGTATTGTTACACTATAAAGTAAAGGTCTTTAGATTTTACAATAATTTATGACTGTCATATATTAAACCCTTTACAAGCAAATTATTTTTTAATAATCACTATGTAATATTATAGTTAATAAACATCATTTTCTATCTACATCAATCTTATAAAATTACTACATGAAGACCTTATAAGTGAATATTTACATTATATAATGATTTCTTGAGCAATCTGTGCATCACACTTTTATATACAACTTGAATTTAAATTGTTATAAAATGTAGCATTTTACAAAATTTGTATTAGGCAATCATTATAAAGGCAAGAAGAGCATTACTCTTCTATTCACACAATATATAAATTCATATTTACATTCTTAAAACTTTCATTCACATCCATATACGAATGTTGATCATAAATTTGAAATACTTTAACTTAAATAGAATTCATGTATCTTGAAAAATTAGCCAAAAAAATATAGAAAATGCTCTATATTTAGGAAAAAGGTTTTACTTGCATCATATGTATAAGTAATACAAAGATGTTAAGAACTTTGTTGAAATCATTGATATCATATATAGTATTTGTATAAAAAATTATGTAAATAAAGCTTAAATCAATCATTATTAATTAAAATATATTATGATATTAATAGGATAAAAGTTGAATAAGTTAATTAAATCATATACAATTGGATTAATTATTTTTTATAAAGATTATCTTATTATGTATGTAGTATAGTTTGTAATTATCTAACTGAATATTATCATTTGATTTTGTAAAAAAAATGATAAATTATGAGTTTGTAAATATAAGATTCATAAGTTAAATTGTACATTTGTAATATTTTTAGAGATTCAACTTAGGCCTTATTATAGTTTCACTTGCCTAATGTTGTCAAACTCAATGCAATCTTGGTTTTGACAAAATCAATTAATTGTTAGTGATACAAAAGCCATTATATTTTAAAAATTATAAATAAATTATAACTTAATGACTTGTTTGACATCAACTTGATTTTATCTTATTGGTTACTTCATTATAAACAACAATCATTAAGATCTAGCATAACTACTATGTAATGATTCTAATGACAGACTAAATGTTGAGCATAATACATTAAATAAGTGGAAAAAAATAACTTTTGTTTAGTATGTTATAGAAAAAACAAATTTCATTTCCATTTTTCCATTAACATTATGTACAAACTCTTTTGCTCACCACTCAAATTTTATCAATTTATTCTTAAAAGATATCTTAGCTTTTGAAGACTTACACAAATGTACATCTATAATCAAGATCATCTTCATAGTAGCTAATGTTGGATTAATAACATTTTTAATTTCTTTATTTATAAATATAAGTAAGAAAATCATAAACCACTACTTAAAATTTAAATTTTCTTTTATTTCAAAATACTTTTATTTATTTTAGAGTAAAAAGTTATTATATATATATATATATATATATATATATATATATATATAATCTTGATGTTGAAAAAGCTATTTTTCTTATTTGAAAATAATTATTACTCTTTTATTCTTTTAACAAAAATATACTATATTTTATATCAAATTTCAGTGAAAGATTAAATAATTCTTATAACAAAATAAAATAAATAAACAATACATGTCCAAGTTAAATTGGTTAATTCAGTGACTTAATCTCATAAAAGCAACCATAATACATAATCATTAGAAAAGTAATAAATAGAAATCCAAAACTGTGTCTTTATCTCCTTTAATTTTTCCTTAGAGTTAGATGATATTTATTATTGTCATTTGAAATGTTTAAACTAAAAAAAAGTTGATAGAATTTATCAACACAAGCTAAAAGGAAAAAAAACTATATTCAAGTTATGCAAAGTACAAGTTAAGGACAATCTCATAACAAATATGAAATAGAATGATAAACTATTATAGAGAAGTGAAGAAGAATAAATAATCATATCATATCTAGATAGTTTATGATCCTTTGACTCTTTATTTTATCATCAAATTATGTGATCCTTGAAAACTTATTATAAAAATTCTTTTTATTGATATCTACTTTTTGTTATTGTGGGTTATTTGTGACATCTTGAACATCAATTGCTTGTAAAATATATGGAGAAAGTTTCTTGAAAATATGTTACATATATCAGATCAACTTTGAGATAATTTTGAAAATAAAAATAGAAATGTTAATGAATAATAGTAATAACAAATAGAAAGAAGATTGCCAAGTAAAGAAGCTTTGTAAGGATACATGAATTGAGACGACTAATGGTAATGTTGATGCCCAAAAATGTGATTAGTGACAAGGGAGAAAGATACACAATGAACTTCAACATCTATAAGGGAGGAGGAATGTGATAAACAAAAATTGAACACGGTTTAACTACAGGACTTGAGGGGGTTTAATATCATTAACCATAGAATTTGTAATACTTTTTTATCATTAATTGTTATAAAACATTGTGTTGATTGAATGTGCAAGTGACTAGTCATCAAATACGCAACAATATAAGTTTATAAACTATGTAATTGTTTTAAATTGATGTGTTGAAGGCATAATTTAAAGTGTAATTCTTGTTTTAATTAGTTTAATTAAATTTGATCTCAATTTATCACTAATAACAATATTTTTTCAATTTCAACTTATTTTGGACAAATTTTAATTGTAGCCCAAGTTGAGTTTAGTTTTATTTAAAATTAGTTAGTGTTAATTTTTGCAAAAAAACTAATTAAAAAATACTAAATGTACTTTAAAATTTGTAAATGAAGATGAAATTTTATAATTTGATTAGTGGAATTTATAATTTCATAACTAAATTAAAAATATATATATTTTTTATTTTAATATTATATTTATAACAACTTGGTCGCAAGTATATCCCATTTGGTGGCACCATCTTTACTCAGGAAGGCTATGCTTACAAAAAATATATCATGGTATCATATATAAAATAAAAAATATTTATTTTATAATTAATATAAGACTATTTATCTTTAATTTTCTCTACCTAAAGAAGTAACTATTTGTTTAATGATTCATCTCTTTAAAACATCATCTAACAATCATTTTTTGTCTTCTTTACTCCTAGGTGTTACAGTGTAAGTCACTTATGTGTCTGTGACTAATTTTTCATCATCCTTCTTTATATTCACTTTTGCATGTCCCTCGTCGTCATTACTAAAACTCTTTTATTGCCCTTAAGTTGTAGCTAACCATGTATACCATTGAGTTCCATCACTCATCACAATTAGTCTCTTCAACAACTCATGCATTATCTTTGCTTACATCCTACTTCAACTAATGACTTATTGGTTATTAATGGTCATTGACCATACATTGTCCATTATCTCTTACAACCATCAAATGCAAAGCTCTTACGATTGACCATAACTCATTTGCTAAAGGTTTATTATAAATGATCCATCACATATCATCACCTTTTTTTATTGCGTTTCCTATCGTTACCATAAAAACTCTTGATCACACACCAATGTATTATTACTCATCATTGATAGTTGTTCACATCTTTTCTTTTCAAACCATCTATTTGTCATCATTAAAAACATTAAATTTTGAAAATATAAAATTTAAATGTAATATATCAAACATCAAATATCTTTTGAGTAAATAATAACTACATAAAAATTATAATTTTATCCCACAATAATTTGATATTATGTACTATACTGTCAGACCAAAAAACCAAATCCATAACTCATAACAAACAAGGGCCCACAAAATTTAATAATTGCATAATACCTTTCCCATCTTTTGAATAATTCATTCCCTTGACTTTAGATGTGCATTGAACCACATATGACCCGAAAATGTTTAAATCATTTCAAGTTCTCATGCATCTTATCCAAATCTATCTAATTTTACTAAAATATAAAATAAATAAAATAATATATATTATTTTTGTGTAAATCAAGTTATAAATATTTTTTTAAATTTTTATATGTTTTATGTAAATTGTTTTTAAAACCCGTTTTTTTAATACTATAAATTATAGAAAAAAGATAATTAAGAATGACATGTGCAAATAAATTGGATGTTGGCTCAAGTGTAGCCGTCAAGAAGGCTCTTCTGTCTATGTTTGAAAAAGAATGAATAAACATATAATCTAAAATTAATATCATAAACAAAAATATTTTATTAAAAACCATCTGTTAAAGTATTTTTTATTTATTTCATAATATTAATTATTTTTTCTTATTTTTAAAGTAATTATTTATTAATTCACAAATAAATTAATCCAACAAGAAGTCAAACATAGCCGACGCAAGGGCCGATAATTGAAACTTTTTTTTATTTAATTATTAAAAAATGCAACTTCCTTTAACCTCTCATAATATTTAATTATTAATAAAAAAATATTTTATCCAAGCTTTCGTGCTTATAAGGTCGACCCACGCTTCTCACCATTCACCAACTCTCCAGTCTTCTTCTCTCTTCCTTCTCTCCAGCATGGGTTCTTATGGCCAACATCAAGCGCAAGTGGAAGGTAACCCTTGTCCACATTAATCCCTTAAATACTCGATAAATGAATGATCTATTCCTTATTAGTTTAGGGTTTTCCTTTTTGATCTCCCCTTCTTTCGAATGAAATAAGAACGACTCTTTTTGCACAAATTTCCCAATCCAAGAGAGCAATAGAAAGGAAGGAGATCGAGTACACGTCTTTCTTTCTTGTGGGTAATCACTCAGTCAATTGGGTTACCGTGATGCATTAATATCATAGATTGTGACCATGTATTTTGAAAAGTTCTGCAACTTTTCTGCATCGTTGATCCAAAACATACTCTTAATCGAGTTTGTTAGATGCCTTATGATCAAATCTGTTCTTTATCTTTTCTTTTTTTGATGGTTGTATCTTTTGATTCATAGGACTTTTCTTATTTGATCCTTGGAGTCTTAGGAGATTCCATCTCTCCTTCCTCTAAATGAACCAAGAACAATTCTATAGAGATTTCTCTCCAGCTTTAAGGTCTGCTATGGAAGAAACCTGTAGCTTCTCAGAATGTTAAATTAGTTGATACGAAGCACGATTCTCAACTGTGCTTGTTTGTTGCTTAAGCTCAACTGTGTTGAATCTTCAATGTTAATTTTACTCAATTCTGCAGCATACCCACCACCACAAACTGCATACCCACCTCCAGGAGCTGCCCTGAACTGTGCTCCTCCTCCTGTTACAGTCCACCCTCCGACGTATCCTTCTTCCCCTCCGCCGGGGTACCCCGGGGCCGCCCCTTATGCCCAGCAAGTCCCACTGGAAACCAAGAAAAGGGGTGATGATGGGTTTTGGAAGGGATGGTAAGACTGTATTCCTGTGTAATATTTCTGTATCCGATTACCCATTTGGTTCAACCATTTCTTCTTTGCAGCTGTGCTGCACTCTGCTGCTGCTGTGTGCTGGAGACCTGCTGCGACTAAGTGTGGATTGACAGAGATGAACTGTGAAATCACTGTGTTTTAAGTCATGATTTGTATGGTTTTTACTTGAATGATTTGTAGTCATGTTCCCTGTTCTTCTTCGTTGTATCATGCTTGTCTGTAATAGTATGGGTCAAGCTTTGAGTAAAAGTAACGTGATGATCATTTGACTATTAGCTCTTCTTTAGTATATTGGGTGTTTGCTTGTTTTCTGCATCAAATTGGTAGATGAAAGAGACGGGATGTTGATTTGTTTGGCATTTTTGTGTTTCTTTTTTGGGGAAAAATGGTTGAAATTTTGTTATTAAAATATGATATTTGTATAATACAATTATTTATATTTGTTGAATATAACTTAGGTGAATGTGATATATATTATATTTTATTGGGTCCAAAGTTGACACGATTCTTACTATTTGTGGAGTTAGGAATCATTTAGTTTGATTGTTAAGTTAAAACAATGCTTTTAGATCTTTTTAAAAAATATTTTTTAAATAATTAATGAAAAATAAAAACACTTTTTTTATCAAATATTTTGCAAACAAGATCTTAACAATACTAAACGTGTTTAAATTACATATTTTCTTTTATAATTCATATGTAAGATCGCAAAATAAGAGCTCACGTAGCAATCAACCAATGACTAATAATATTTCGACAATAAAATAGTTCACATAATAAATATAAGTTACATAAAAAAAATAATAATTGCTTATATTTAATATAAATATCTTTATATTCGAAAAGTGTTAAACTTGTCTCTAATAAATCTAAGATTTTATCAAAAAATAAACTTCACATGATTGGTTTGATTTTAAAAAAAAAAATCAAAATCATCGTATGCAAGACTAATATTCTATAATCATTTCGAATGTTATTTAGACAATTAACATCATATCGTTACAATAACTCTTCAACTATAAATTGAAGATGACACAAGTCTAGGGTTTAGCTATATCTTGGTCAAAGTGGGATTGTAAATGTATCTAAGATTTCTAATTTATTAAAAGAATATTTTCTTATTTGATAAAAGTTTTTTATGTGTTTCTTTTATCAAAAATATTTTAATTGTCTTAAAATGATTGAGAAAAAGTTTATTAGAAGAATATTTTTATGCTTTTTGCTTAGTAATAAAATATCTATGATTCTATTATGATTGATAAATATGAATAAATAATTGATATTAAAAGTTGTTTGTTATTTTTAAAAATTTATGTATAATTATAATTAAAGTGGAAATGATATTGATGTATGACACTATTTTTTTTTTAGAATTGATAAAATTATTTATTTTTCTAGGCATATTGTTTTTTATTCAGCAAAAAATAAAACAAAATAATTTTGTTATTCTTTATTCATGTTCCGGCTAACAATTTTAAAACACGATTGATTAAATATAATATTTTAAAACCCAAGAAAAAAAAAATCCCCAATCGCTGGACGCCGTGGCAATCTTCCTCTGATCGTTCACACGCTGCATCGATCGGTGAGCTTTGAGAACTTCCGCTGCTCCTCCTCGCTGCCTTCTGATGTAAGATGTGCTTTACTCTCCTTTCTTCTTTGCGTCAAAGATAAAGTCATTCGTTAGTTGAAGCTGGAAAGGATAGTTTTGCCGGAGGGGACTACGAAGGGTTAGCTGGAGTTGTTGGAAAGTTGAAGAATGGAGTTGGGGCTGATGATGGTCGCAGAAAAGCTTCTTTTGTGAGAATTTCTTGTTTTTCAGGTCTTCAAAGTGGAAAATGGCGATTTGTTCTGTGAAAAAGATTGCTATGTTATATTTGAGAAACCTTAAAGAGCATGCTTACAGTTCTCCTAAGAAGATGAAACCATAATTACATTGTCTGATTATCATGGGGAGGAGTGTTGCAAATTTGTTGAGAATGATGGTTATAATTTGGTCCGTGGGTGCGAATGGCCATTTCAAAGTTCCTTTAGACTTCTGGTTTCAATGCCTGCTATGTTTTTTAAATTATGGGATCTAATTGGCCTTGATGAATGTGACAAAACTGTGGTGTGGTTGGAAGGCAAATGCCATCCACAAACCTAAGGTTTAGCTTTAAAAGACTACAATTGTTAAGGTATGGTGCGAGTTTTAAATTTTGAAGGATCATATAGAATGGATATTGCATTGTCCATATGATAATTATTTTCATAAATTATACAATTATGAAGGAATTAAGGCAACTCATGTTTTACAGAGAGAATGTGTAAAAATATGTGCGTATCTCAAACAAGGAGAGTTTTACTAACACAGTTTTATTATAGGAGAATGCTATGTGACAACATTGATTTGGATTTTGAAAAGAGGATTGATTGTAGTCGAGAGTACCACTTGTTATGATTCAACTACATCTTGGGTTTGGGCATTCGATTGGTTTGGCATGATACTACGTTTAGAAGA
Source organism: Vanilla planifolia (assembly GCA_023846275.1). Taxonomy (NCBI): domain Eukaryota; kingdom Viridiplantae; phylum Streptophyta; class Magnoliopsida; order Asparagales; family Orchidaceae; genus Vanilla; species Vanilla planifolia. The sequence continues at coordinate 6,620,884 of CM043872.1, read as the reverse complement.
GCTACAATGCCAAGGTTTGTAGGGGTCGTGTTTCTTCTTCATTGATTGTTGTTGCAATTGCCATTGTGATGGATATATTGGTTGACCCTTCCCTTAGCTCAAAGGACTTGAACCCTACTAATCTCTAGCATCCATTACTCATTTACTTCACTTAGGATATCTACTTTGCCCCTCCCGAATTGGATAAAGCATAATTTTGATAGATTTGTTTGACACAATAGTATGGAAGGCATGTTGGCAATGGTTCTTGTTTATAGAGGCAGATTCTTAGCAGTTGCGAGTGTTATGATCTAGTTATATTCTATTATGATTGTTGTCACTCTCGAGGTGGTATGAGAGGTTGTAATTTTTCTCGGCAAGTTTTTGTGTGCTACAAAGGGACTATGTCTTGAAGGTTATTACTCCTTAACTATCACAAATCTTATTGTCGTTTTGAGAGAGAGTGCTAATGTTGTGGGATGGGACATTGTTCACATTTTGCCTTCTTTGAAGTGAACAAATGAATATTATATTTTTTTGGGCACTATATAAGGAGAAGACTACAATTATGAAAATTAAGTAAAGAAACATGTGTGGATGTAAAACCTTGGGCTTTCTCCTTTCTCTTTAATGGTAGTGTTGTTTTGAACTACTATAAGAGAAAAGTTATAAGAGAAGCTTTTAGTCTCTTTTAAGGAATTCCGAAGTATGGTTATAGTTTTTCTTGAGTTTAGAATTTCACATAAATGTTTTTGTACTTTGTTCATCTTATAGTTTTCCCTTTAGTTTTCTTAAATATTCTTTATTTCTTTGCTCTCTTTATCCTTAAGTTGGGTATTTTGTTATTTTAAGTGATAAGTGTCTTAATCATCTAGTGTGAGTGTTTAATACTTGCGATTATCTCAAGGAGTTCATTTGCTACCTAAGTGGGATTGGTTTTGAATTTTTCAATAATTAGTATCAAAACGATAAATTTACTTTGCATTATATGGTTTCTTCTTTCTTAGAAGTGGGTGTTAATATGTTATAAAGAAAAGAGATGGATGGTAAAAACTTTAATCAAGATAAGCTAATTTGAAGGCAAATGTTTTACCTTTTGGATGATGCAAATGAATTGTTTACTCTATCAAAAGAATTTGTACTAGCTATTTCTTAGATAAAATCTTGAGTTCATTAAGTAAGAGGATCGAGATCTACTTGATTATCAAGTATTGGAAGTTGGATTTCTAACTTTTTGAAGAAATATAGCCTTCAACTTACCAAGCTATAACGATCAAGGATTTAATGTAAGCATTGTCTATTAAGCATGAGAAGCCCTTAATATCAAATAATGCACATATGATGTGGTGGTTGTTCAATTATCATATCATATTAATAGATTTAATGTAATAGCTACATAACTGAGCTTAGTCGAAGTTGAGCTTGAGGATTAGGTGAAAGCATGGATTGTAATGTCATCTTTGTTGGATGGTTGAAATGCCATGTATTGAACATCGAAAGCTGAAGTTATAGGATATTTTGGATGTAAACATTAGTTGAATATGTACAATGTATGGAATAAGAAGAATTATTTGGTTTTGTCTAAGTACAAAAGGCAGAATGTGTAGCATATATGTATTAGTCTAAGGAAGTCAAGATCTAAAAGATGTAGTATTTCACATTTGAAAAAAGGTTTGTTAATCCTATGGTCTATATAAGAGTTTGATGATAACAAAATTATATGTTAAGTTTATTAATATTTTGTTAAAATTAATGTCTCAGGGTAATTGTAAGTTGTGATGTGCTTCATCTTGGGATTTTATCATGGATGTGCTTCATGCAATGGTTCAACCAATGGAAAAATTTACTCTTGATGGTATCCATCATAAATAGTCTTTACTTATTTTTTGGTATGTCTAGATTATTAACTTATGTAATATTTTATTGTGGCATTTAGGATCTCATCCATGTTCAAATCAACTTTATCACAATCTATCTTTATGCCAATTTGTATTCCCATATTGTGTTGTTTGCAATATCATTTTATGTTTTGTGTATAGATGCTTATCAATTAAGACTTGCTCAAATTGGAAAATGAAAAGGTAGAACCTAAATTTTCAAATAAGTTAATGACACTAATTGTATAATACAATAAACTTATCATACAATACAACTATTATTAAAATTAGTATAAAAAAGATTGTAGGATAGTCTGATCATGTGTATTCATAAGAGTTCACTTACATTGTACAGTATGATGTTTCATGTTGTATGATACAATTATTTATTATATTGATGTACTTCTAAGAAGAAAGTATGAAAATTTTCTAAGTGTTAAATGTAATTGTACAAGACAAAATATATTGTCACATGGTACGATCATTTGTAGGTTTGGGACTGTGAGAGAATATAAAAACTGAATATTTCGTATAATACAATTACATGTCATCGTACAGTACGATGTTTTTTTCATATAGTATTATTTTGTTAGTTTAACAAACTTAGTGAATGAGTGAGAATCAAATTGCTTGGTATAATATCATGGTATTCATCATAATATATGATTCATATTCCAACAAAAAGCTATAAAATCAAATTTAGAAAATTGATGAATCTTTAATGTTTGTATAATATGATGTCCCATATAATACAAATATGATCTTGATTAACAGAGAGTTAGTATTAAGCAAAGTCAAACCTAAACATTTTGTATAACATGATATTTAGTTATTATACAATATGATTAGCTTTTGAACTATAATAAAAGGAAGTTGTGTATTTTGATTTATTGTCCAAGTAGTTCATTTGAAGTTATATAAAGTATAATCCAGCCTATTGTATGGTATGGTTAGTTTTGAAAACCTGTAACGACTATTTTATAATATTTTTGGGAAATGGATTATAGCCATTGATAATACCATGTTCGATACTTTATTGCATATAAATAGATGATTTAACATTGAGAGAAGAAGCTACTACAAAATCAATCAAGAAAAAAAAATTATTTTTATCATTTTTGTTGAGTCGAAGGAGCTTCCTTTATTTCAAATTTTTTGGATTTTTTTTCGAAGTTATTTGTACTCACAATCTTTATATCTTTCCGTCAGTTTTTAACTATTAGTATTGTTGCATATTCTTACTTAATATATCACTAAAAATTTGGATTTATTATAGGATTTTATTGTACAAGCATTGTCATCATAAAGTTGTAATTTTGTTGCTTTTGATTCTTGTTTTTGTTGTTGTATTGTGATTGTTGTAAGCGATCTTTGTGTAACTCTCATGGGTTGCTTTTAATTCTTATGGATCTTGTTTTATAGGAGTGTCTCAACTACCTGTTTTTGGACAAGAAAGAAAAAAGTGGTTATGGATTTTGTCTCATCTTTTTTGACCAAGGGTTGACGTAGGTTTGTGTATTAACCAAACTACCTTAAAACTCTTGTATCTTTTATTATTGCAATCTCACACAACTTCTTCCAAACTTAATTAAGAATATTTAATAAACAAATTCTTAGAATAAATGATATTAACTATAGGATTCTAAGCATTGCTCATAGATTACTCGCTTTAAATTTTTATTAAGTACAACTCACTTCCCCTCTTGTGTGGAGATTTCACTTATAGGGTTGGTGTGTTGGAACAATAATAGGAATAAACATTTGAAGTTGGACTGTAAAGCTCTAAAGAAGCAAAGACAGTCAAAACCATAAGAATATTTTGGTAAATGTAATGACTTATAACATAGAAGATGCATTCGTGTTAGGAGTTGATAATTTAATTCAATCATGGATTCTTGACGGAGGTGTATCATTTAATTTACTGCCATTCTCGAAGGTTGCTGCATGTCATTATAGTTGAAAATTAGTGGAAGATATACTTGGTTAATGATGAGACTTTGAATATCATGTAGAAGGAAAACATGCAAATTATGATGTCAAAAGGCTCATGTTTATGCTTAATGATGTATTGTACTTTTCAAGATTAAGGAAAAATTTTACTTCGACACATCAACTGGATGCTACTCGGCATCATACTATATTTGGAGTTACTATGTCATAGATTTTCAAAAGTGTGTTGTTAGTTGTTCGAGACACCAAGAATGAAACTGTGTATAATAACTAGCCTTAAGGAAACAATGATGTAATATCCTGGAAAAAAAAAAAAAGAAAAGAAGAAAGGACGCACGGGCGTCGGACGCGAGGCGATCCGACGATGCCGCGTGCGCCCGTACGCCCCGACCCCGAGAGAAAAAAAAAAGGGTTAAGGACGGCGCAGTCCTTCGTGCCGAACCATGCGAAGCAGCGGAGAAAAAGAGGAGTAGGGATCGAGGGTTTTTTTTTTCCCGCAGCAATCTCCGTCCCGACGAAAAATCGGAAGAAGGGAGTAGTCCGGCGGCGGCGATTTCAGGTCTCGAGCTCAGCGAGGAGGGGAACCGGGTAAGTTCCGAGCCCTTTTCTCTTTCCCGAGCCATTTTCTCTCTCCTCGAACCGTAGAAGGGAAAGTTTTTTTTTTAGAAAGGTTTTTACGAGATTTTTGGGATTTTCGAGTTGTTGTGCAGCCCTTCTCCTTTTTGCATCCCGAGCCAGGGAAACCGCGGACAGCAAAGGGAAAAAGGAATTTTTGCGGTGCATCCCTTTCTCGTTTTTCGTGCCGAGAAAGGAGGGTTGCATGCGAGTGTCGGCTTGATCCGAGGGGAATTTCTGAACCGTGTAGCGGTCGCCGGCAGCCTCCGTGTTAAAAGGGGGGAGGAATTGAAAAGAAGTGTTGGGTGGCGAAGGCAATATTCAGCAAGCCTTTGAGAAGCAGACTTTTAGCGGCAGCAAGAAGGGTTGTAGCTGTCCCGACCCCTTTGAAAAAAAAAAGGGGGAGTCGTGCACGAGGAACCAAAAGCAAGTCCAAGCGAGAAGAACAGATAGAAGAGGCTGCATAAGTGTGAAGAAAGCAAACTCTGACAGCACCTTGTAATCGAAAGAAATGAGAAGAAGAGGAAGGGGAAGGGGAAGAGGCCAAAGAATGGCAGGACCCTAAGGACCTCAGGTAGGTGAATTTATTTAAATAGTAATGTAAGTAGTGATTGTTATTTTATTATAAAAGCATGGCTTTGAAATATTATGGCATTATATGAAAATGAAATGAGAATTTGCAATATGATACTATGGTATAGTAAAATGTAAAGCATGCCAAAGAAAATGTGTAGAGGTATCGATTATGCCTCTTAAAGGGTTAAATTCCCTAAAAAGAAAAGTAAAAAAAAAAAAAAAAAGAATTGACCCTAGATCGCATCCCAGTAGTCCCCGGACATATGAGCACCAGCACAGGATGCTGGGCATGATGAGATGGCATAGAGACCTCCCCCGCATTGCTAGTACTTTGTGCAGGGCTGAGTGCGGAGGGATATGATGAGATCGAGACATCTCGTATATGGCTAGCACTTTGTGCAGGGCTGAGATACGGAGATGGTCCGACGTGATAGAGATCGAGACATCTCGTATATGGCTAGCACTTTGTGCAGGGCTGAGATACGGAGATGGTCCGACGTGATAGGCTTGGCCAGCCACGATATGCCTACGGGCAATGGTCTCTAGATGAGATAGATGCCATAGAGATGTGATATGATATGATAGGGATGGGGGATGTGGATCATGGGGAAAGTCTGGGACCCAGCAAGAAAAGAAAAAAAAAATGAATAAGAAAAAAAAAAAAAAGAATTGAAAAGAAGGAGAAATGAATTGCATACTTTGCTTGATTCATTGCATGCTGATTTCAGATTTATCTTTGCCATATTTACATTTGAGTTATAGCATGTTGTTAGATATTCATCATGTTATATCCTTGTAGCCATAGCGTTCACCTACTGGGCTTTATAAGCTCATTTCCCCTACTTACATTACAGGACATGCCACTGATTCACAGAGAGAGGGTGCTTAGGATGGTATGGGACTTTGTACAAACGTATCTGTTATTTCGGTTTTTGTAATTTTTGTACAGGATTTCCCAAGTGACAGGTATGCATATATTGAAGTTGCTGTTGATTATAAAGGTAACAGTTTTATTTTGTTTGCGTCACCCTCGCCTAGTTTTACAGTTGTGTCCTCAATTATATGCTGCTATGCTCTGATTAGCTGATTTTATCAGTAGATTATAGTGATAGTTTAGGCGGGGCGTGACAAATGACCTCTTTTTCATTAAGTTTCGTAGAAGATCCTTATTTTATGGCATAACTATTTGGCCATATAAGTGAGAGAAGAGTGAAGATTATGGTTATAAAAGAGCCATCTTCAAAATGTATGAGTTTGCAAGCATATGGATTTGCAAAGAAAGGATTTGTTGACATTAGATAGTCTATCTTTAGAAATTTGTTTGGTTAGGGATTTGTGTTAGGATTTGAGTTTATTTAATATTGTGGTGAGGTAGAACACAAGCTTTTGATGTGGAAACCATCTATAAAAAGGTAATTTATAAGTAAAGGCATGGCTGCAAGGTTGAATTGAGGAAATCTTATTAGTTATTTGGTACTAAGAGGGGTTCTCAAAACTTTATAAGAAAATGTAGTCTCAAGGAGTACCAAAGCTCAATAGGTAATAATTGGGAGCTATGATCAAGTCTTCAAATGAGGTAGCAAGAGTTGTTTATTTTGGTTAATACTCCTTTGCTTCTTAAGTACATGATCCCTGTGTTGATTCTGCTTCTTTCTTGTGAAGCAAAGGAGATGACTATTGGAACAACTTTCTTGCATTTCTTATGTTTTCTTCGAGGTCTCTTAATCTTTTGAGACCTTCATAAATCTGTGCTTGAAATTTGTAATTTCTTGGGCTTAAGAGCTTTGACATAGGCATCGCATAACTCTGACCTTAGCATCACATAACTCCCATGACTAGATAAGGATTGATTCATTTACAAAACTTTGATGATTGCTATGTAATTTTGCTACTTTATATAAAAGACATGCTTATTGTGAAGTCAAGCATTGAGAAGTCTTAGGAGCAAAAAGTGTAATCATCAAATGAGTTTGAAATGAAAGATCTAGGGTGCTATATGTTAGATTCTTGGATGGGATTTTAATGAACAAATTTGAGAAAATTGGATGTGTTCAATGTTTTATATGCTAGATTTAAGGATACTCTACTAGGGAGTTATTTCAAATTGAGCAATGAACAATCTAGGTATGTTAGAAGAGTTGGTGTACATGACAAAGGTGTCATACACCTTAGTTAGAAGAGTGTTTATGTAGCATCAATGAGTTCCTCCATGTCCCTTAAAATAGTCACCATTGCCAAGTAGGTCGAGCACTTGAGGAAAATTTGAAAGGGAAAATTTGAAATGGCTTGGACTACCATAAAGTTGATGATGTGGGTTTCTTGCTCATCCCCATTGCTTAGGGACTAAGGCAAGGGCAATAATAACCACAGAGTGTAGAATCTTTCTTAAAAATTCATGATATCCTTTTGGAGGGAGAGATGCTTAGGTCCAATGTCCATCTACTTAAAACAAGGTAAGAACAAAATATCATTTGAATCACTTATGTTTACCAAGATCTATTAGATATGGACAATAATTATTACTATAGTGCCATCGTATGCGTTCCTCGAAAGGGAGGGAAACTTTTTGGTCTAGAAGGTTGCTAGGACGAAGTGCCCAAGTTGTTGGTTTACACATCGCTCAAACCTAAATAGCCACAAGGTTGATTGTCACAATGTAGTTCTTGTAGAATATGGTTTTGATGGTCTGGAGTGGGGCCATCATTTCTCAGGTAGGTAGTTTTGGTGCATAAATGCTTGGATTAGTTCAGGAGGTGGTACTGGGTTTGGCCTTAGAGTTAGGATGGTGTGTTTGGTTGGATATGACCTTTGGTTTTTTCGATGGTGGTCTTAGTGGCTGGGGCCTTGATCATCTTGACAAGGCTTGTTGTTTTTCTCAAAGGGAGAGCTCCATTCTTTTGATTGCTAGGCCCTTGTTTCCTAGGTGAGAGCCAAACATCATCTTTTTAGTGCAAGGAAGGCCAATTGGTGGCTTTGGCTACAAACTCTTGGTGGTAACTAGTTCTAATGAGCTCGTTGATGATGCAATCAAGGGCCTAACATTCAATGGTGGTGTGCTTGTGGTTCTTTTGGAATGAGCAAAATTTGACAAGGTTGATATTGCCTTTGGTGTTGGTAGTAAGAGAGGCCAGGCTCCTTGTTTTTTCCTTGTGGATGGATGGCATCTTCAAGTTCAGCCAAGTTAGCAAGATCGACTATCAGCAGCTTTGACATCGATAAATGACATGAGTTGGGACCAAACCAATAGAAAAAGGAGTCGGCCTAGATAGTCTTAACACTTGCTGCTGTATTTAGGTGGGGTACGATGGTTTGGTTGCACCACTCGAGAGTATGTTGTGTCATTGTATTCTTAAGGCGAGTTCCATCTTGAGTAAAGATCTTGGGTACATTAGGATGATAATGCAAGAGAGGCACTTGATGTGACCTCGGTTCAAAGTGATTTATGCCACTTAATTAATGCAACCTTTAATTTGCGCCATTCTCATGCAATGCTTTCTAGTTAATGCAAGAGAAGCACATCACAAAAATGCTTATTGTATTTTTTTTTCTTTTTGAAGATTTTCCTTCACTCAAGTTTGGGTCAAAGAGCTTTTGCACTTGTCAGTGGATGTGGTTGATGATAGCTAAATATGGTAAGAACTGTGGTCAGGTCTTGTTGAAGGATGTGATTGACCATAGTGGAAAGTGCTAGAACCATTCTCATGCAATGGTTTTTGGCTATGAGGACCTACACTTGATTCTCTTAGGCAAGTTGAATAAATTAATGGCCCTTGAACCTCGCGAAGTGTTCGTTGGGGTTCGTAGTCTCATCATAGATCATGAGGGAATGTGGTCAACCTAAAGCTACTCAGAGAGAGGAGGGAGATACTGGTTGGAGAGACAATAATTGGCAAAGTATTGGTCATCCCAATCTCGTTTAATGCAACGATGACATGGATGATGTTTTTAGTGATGAAGGTGAGCTTCTACAGCCATGTGGTGGAGAGTCTCCCTTGGATCAACAAGTTTAAGGGGAGTAAGTCTCTAAAGGGAAGTGGCTTTTGTCCATGTAATGGAATTATGATAATATGGGTCGAATCTAGCTCTAATACAAAAATGTTAAGTATGGAATAAAAATCTCGTTGACACCTAATGTAACAGAGAGTGGTCAATAGTGTATTTCAACTGTAGGAATGTTGCTCAAGGGCAAAATTAGCACTATTCTTATTGTAGGGTATTGTTCCTTTTGTAGGGTATATTATTTTTTTTACAAGGTTCTAGGATCAATGTGATAGAGTGTGTGGTGTTATTTTTGTTGTAGGTTATTAATGTTTTGCAAGGTGCAGGGACACTTGAGTGTAGGGCATGCAAATGCAATGATCGTTGCGATTGGGTTATTGTTTTTTTTGCTATTACATGGTGGTTTGCATAGATGCACTGAAGTGAAAATTAATGTGCGAATCTCATAAGCGGGGGATGAATTGTGGTTTTAAAAATAAATTTTGTTATTTTTGAAAGTATTTATTTTTTAAAAATAATTTTGTGTTTGTAGAAAACCTTGATTATATGTATATATTATTTTTAATATGATAAAGAAAAATGAAGATAAAAATTAAAATGAGACACCAAAAGTTTTAGGTGATTCGATTCAAATTAGAACCTACGTCCACCCCCAACGGAGGTCGGGAAAAATGCCCCTAATAAAAGCTTAAAACTTGAGGTTTTTGTTTACGGTTCACCTCTAACTTACTAATTTTTGTGGGTTCAATTATAACCCAAGCTTTTACGAGCTTAACCCCAATCAGTTTTTTACGAGATTAAATTGAACTCGGGCTTTCGCAAATACCAGGCCACCCAACCCAAGAGAAAAAGAAAAATACAACAAGACGAAAAAATTCTAATAAATTTGTACAACTTCTTATTTTTGTTGATTAGTGGAACAAGACACAATGAGCTTAAATTCAAGAAGAGAAATGAGAAATTGAAAGTTTAGATGTGCAAGGCTTGGCTAAAAAACTTTGATGATTTGAGAAGGTGAAATTGTACTTATGGATAGTAGAATTTAAGTCTGTAGAATATGGAGCAGTACCTTGTTGAGATCTCAAAGATTGATTCACGTTTTAGTTATTCCATTTACAATTATTAGGTATTTATAGAAAACGTTTTGATTATAGTCGTTAGAAAGTGTAGAAAGCTATTTGAAAAGCTGCAGCCAAACAGCTTAAAAAACATATTAAAATAAGTTTTTGAAATGTCAAACCCAATGACTAAATAATTAGCTATTAGGTGGGATGGACCAGGGCCATTGGATCCGATCGAAGCCGATACAAACTGTCAGATCTAATGGCGAATAAGCGGATAAGTTATGGACTAGGTCTGATCAAGACAGCTTTGATTTTGGCAATCCGATTATGTTGGATGAGATCTAGATCGTTCGATTTAACGATAGTAAAGTCAGAGTTGATCTTAGCCGTAAGATTCAAACAGGACAATTAAGAGCAGCACGATTCAAGAATAAAGTAGAAAGAGTTCTAGTCGTCCGATAAGTTATGATGAAGTTGTGGCCATTAGATCTAGGGATAAATTATAAGAAATCAATGGAATCAATAATCATCGTTAGATCTGGGAGATCGAATGGACAGTGGGATGGATGATCATGATTGATAAATAAAGCAGAGGCATGCTCCATCGTGTGATCGCGAAAATGCACGATAGGACGGTGCTGAGCACTATCGGTTTTGGATGCTGACAGGCACAAGGGATTTAATCCTACATTGCTGGGAAGGAGTATTTGGAGTTTATAAGCATTTGCACGGAGATATTATTCAGAGCCTAATCAGGGTTGGCTCCCCCCTTGTGCGCTTAGGAATTGATCACCTGGGCCTACTCGTAGCTTACAGGTTTATATGGGTCCGACCTAACCCATATGTACTTAGTTCGAGTGTTGCTCGGCTCCATCCAATGCCTTACCCCATCCAGTTTAAGAATTTGCTGTCAGCCCGAATGGGCTCGACTCAATTTTCCTGAACTGAGGCTTGTGAGTGCCCGATCGGGCTTACTGAACTCAAGAGCTTTGCACTTGGGCTCAAGCTAGGATGTGGTTGAATTTTTTTTAATTTTAATTATGAAAATTTTAACATAATTAATTTTTAAATTTAATCATAGTTTAGCAAACAAACTGATATGAAATTTGACAATGATATAATTTAACCAAGAAAACATTTATGAGATTCAAAAATGAAATCCTATTCCTTTGTTAAATCAAAAAGATGATTGAACGATTTGATGCTCAAATATGATTTGAAATTGATACAAAATAAGAATGTCTTAATATCAACAAGTTAACATTATATTTCATAGAAAATGGAAATCTTATCAAAGCTGATGCAGATGTCTTCAATTTTTGAAACTTGTTGAAAACTCAAAGGTTTTTAAAAAATTATTAATTCACCATCTTCAAAGGTGCATGGTTTGTTTATTAAAAACTATACTTGATTCACAATTAACAAACTCATTAGAATAAAATGTTAAAACATTTAACTGACTTATCAAGCACAAAGGTGATCTAACATGCATGACAAGTGATCGAGCATGCAGAAAGATGCATTGTGGCTGCAGCAACTGATTAGAAGCTACAGTAACATGATGACGTCTGGCAAAATCTATAGTAATTAATTAGTGACATTAGTAACGCGACAGCTTTTGGTGAAAGCTGCAATACCTATCAATGGCTGCACCATCAGGATGGCATTAAGCTAGACGAGGTTGGCGATTATGGTGTTGGGGGCATTAGTGGCAGCCAAAGAGAATGATGATGGCGATAAAGATGGCAACAAAATGCGGGGATAATTTCATATTGCAGTTAGCCTGTGCCTTCTTGGAGAGGATCCCCTATTCATGCATGTTTTGTTTAGAATGATGACAAACCATAACTTCTATTTTTTATTTGATCAATATAATATAAAAAGGAGGCTTTAATGATAAATGAAATAACTAAAATAACTTCACTAAAAAAAACTAATAAATTGATAATAAAATAAGCTATGAAAATAAACACACATGAAGAAACCAATAGAAATGCCTTTTTGGTCTTGTAAATAATATATTACAGCCCAATAATATCTGGCTGTTTTTGGACCATTGATTGTGATTTGCTCCATGGCCTACAAGGAAATTATATCTCTTGCAAAATGGAAAAGAATTCTGTCTGCAATCATCTTTTAGATGCAACTTGTTATGCAACATGTAGGCAACCCCGATTGATATTGGTGGGGCATACTGTTACTAAACCTGTGTTGGATATGCTAGGGTAGGTTGGATAATGCATGGTTCTTTTTAAAGCTTAGTACACTTGTGTTAATTGGGCTAATGGGGTATCATCAATGATTGGCTGAGTAGGATCTACCTTGACAAGAGCTGCAAGGGAATTAATCGTAATAATAAACGATGGGTAGAAGGCAAAAAGATTGAACCAATCCTTGTATGAGTTGATAGACTCTACAAGAAGACACATCTAATAAATATATGTTGACTAATATTTGGAATTCATCTTGAATGATGAAATCTTCATGACGAGCTAAGCTCCCATTGATGGGCTTCTTTCTTGCAATGGGAGGGGATTCCCAGTTAATGTTTTCTAACACTGATCTTGTATTTTTGTGAGAAGCCATTATCAGAGCCAAAGAGTTTGATCTCAATGAGAGTACTAGAAAAGAATGTTGATGCTAGGACATTCCTTAGATGCGTGTGTGTCCCATGCATGAGTCAGGCATGTAAGGTAGGTCTTAGGAGTATACAAGAACCCCAGGGAAAGTGGAGCTGGAGGTTAAGAGAATTTGTTTCAAGCACATCGAACATGAGCAAAATGGTAATGCAAATCCTTGAAAAGTATTGTTGATCTCAGCACTCCACTATCTTTGTCATGTACAATGGGGCGACCTTGTCATTACAAAGGATTTAGTGTAAGTTGTGGGCCTAGGATCCAATGAACTGCGTCGAAGAAAAGTTAAAAAATGATAAGGTGCAGGTGGCTAGCTAAAAACTAGAGTTTGCCATGAAAACAATATTTGAGTGTTTTGATTCAAGAAGAAAAATCGAGAGATAATGTGAGCTCCTCTATATGAAGTTGTGATAGGTTATGTATAAGGGGAGACAACAATCACTAGCTATTATATTGTCAAGAGAAGGAATTAGATGGGCAAGGCAAGCGATTGAATGCATCAGTTGACAGGAGTTTCATAGTATCAATTGAAGAGGCTTGACCAGGCCTAGGATGAGAAGAAAGGTCTAGTTTGGAGAGCCAAAGTAGGATTGTGAGTGACATGGCTAAAGTGTGTTGTTGGCATAGAGCAGGACTTAAGGGTTTTGTTTAGACAATCTTGGATAGGTACCGAGAGGAAATTCAGACGGGAGAGGATTCCTTGTCGGAGTAATCTTAGCTATTTTTTTCTACCCGAGAAAACTTAGTTGGGCGCATGAGATGTGCACTTTACAAAGCGTGTAGGGCACGATTGAGTGGAAAGTTCTAATTAGATGCCACATTGGTAATTGATGGGGATGCCCTAACATGAGAGTGTCATGCGGTAAAATGAGAATGAAGGGCAAAAGATGTAGTCTACATGTTTTATTTGAATGTTTTCTCCAAGATCACTCAATGTAGGATTTCAACTAGTGTAGGCCTTGTGGAGAATTACAGATGCATATTCCTTGTTCTATCCTTTGCTTGCAACATGTGCCAAATGTACTTACTAATATGCCTAGTACGTCTATAGAGCCAAATGGATTTCACATTAGTAGATCTAACATCTAAATAGGTGCAATTCTAGTTTATGTAGAAGTAATGGCGCTTTGTATGTGACTATGGGAAAAAGCGTGATTAAGTAGCCAAAGTGTTTTAGTTTCTTGGACTGTTTAACAAACAAGAGAAATAGATTGTGGTTAAAACAAGGCATTGCATCTGTCACATTCTATGATTATTTCCTCTCAATGTTACTTGCAAGTTCATAGGATTATGGTAAGACCATCAATGCTGTGAACAAAGTTTTGAAGTATAAACATGTCAGGTTGAACCTAGGATGCCGAGGTTAGCGTGGCAAGGAAAGTTAATGGATGTGTGAAGGTTTAAGAAGTGAATCGAGTATGTTTGAGGTAATATTGGAGAAACTCTAATTGAACAAAGCATTATGGATGAGCTGATAAGACATTCAAGATACTAAACATATCAATATAAAATCAGATTGATCTTTGTCAAAATATGAAGAAGACTTAAAAAGATTGGCAAAAGAATAATGGGTTTTGTCAATGTGGATTAGTGCATTGACATTAATTAACTAAATGCTTAAGCAATGTTAATAACCACAACTAGGATATTAAAGCGTCAAGTTATTGCACATCCCATGTGAGAAAATTCTCGCAAATACCCAATCATAATATTATAAACATAGAACTAAATTGCGTGATGCACTTAATCCACATTGGATTATCAATTCTGATGCCAAATGAGCCCAATGCATAAGTGGAAGAACCTCCATGAACCCAAATGGTTGAATCAATTGGAAAGCACCACAACTAGTATTTAAAGACTTAAATGCTTGATGGCTTTATTTTCTACTAACTACCATGGGAATTTAAAAATGAAGTTGTCATGTGTTTGTTCTTTCAAGTCACCAAATCCTGCTTTATTTAACAGGTGATTCGTCCTCTAATATGTCTGTGGAGGCCAAATTTTTTCGTTTCCTTAAGATTGTTGGTGTGGGTTTCAAAGCCAGGACAGAATCACAAGGTCGTCAGCTGTTTCTGAAACTGGGTTACAGTCATGAGGTGGAGCTGGATGTTCCACCTGCTGTTCGCGCATTTTGCTTCAAACCAAACATAATTTGCTGCACCGGGATCGACAAGCAGCGGGTGCACCAGTTTGCCTCAGCCGTTCGAAGCTGCAAGCCACCCGAAGTTTACAAAGGAAAAGGCATTTTGTACATCGATGAAGTCATCAAGAAGAAGCAAGGGAAGAAATCGAAGTGACGGAGCGGTCGAGGAGGTGGGTTGCTTCCAGGAAGAACAAGGTGGCTTCATTATAAGGATCCAGCAACTTAACCCAACTCGCATAGATTGTATTGTTGTCATTGCTTCATTCCATCTATTTTGAATCATGTTCACAAATCCTCATGTAGTAGTTGGTATATGAGTGTATGTTCATTTTTATGTATGGGTTTATGTTTTGGAATAATAAGTTTTCTGCACATTAACACTGAGAAAGTGAGAGGAATTCCCTTTTGAGATGACTTCTTACATTTGTCCACTTTAAATTGCATTAACTCACTTTAAATATTATTAAGATGAATCTTAAATAGGGTTTTTTTTATTTATTTTATGCATGAAATTTGATACAAGTTATAGGATTATGACTAATTTTCCCATGGTTGATTTATAGGAGTTTGATTTCAGGCTAGTTTTCTTCATATTTGTATATGACTTTGTATGAGATAGTTGATTTTTGGATTTTTAATTTTTGTTTAAGATTGATATAATTATTTTTGTTAAATATTAAATTGATTAATAAAGAATAAATATAGAAGTATTGGCTTTTGTTCTACTGAAACAATGCGATACATGCCATAATTCTTTTATGAAGACAAGCTAGGCCTTGAAGAAGAAGGGTAAATGTTTAATAAATATGATGATAACTTATTGAATAATGGAAGGGATAAATAAAAAAGATAGTTAAAATTTTGCATTCATGTCTTATGTGAGATTGTCATGAGAGATGAGAATTCAACATTTAGATGAAAGAGTGTTTCAATAGATGTTTGATGGTCGAGATGTAACAAATTTAATTCTAATCTTGTGATTTTGTAATATCATTTGTTTATAGATATAATGTATAAACTTTGAAGATTTATATAGGATTAATGATGGAAATTTATTAACATTTTTTATTATAAAAATTAATCTAGTTAATCTTAACACTTTGGTTGATCATAAAAAAGATGTTAACTATTATCAAGGAAGCTTTGGTGATAGTTTTCAAGATGCAATGAGGTGGCAACATAATGAGGTTTAAAAATGGAAAGGTGTAGTCAGAATGCAAAGATGTTTGATTAATTATAGTCAATAATGATAGTTTGTCGACATCAATTGCAATGGATAGGATTTGGAAATCGATTTAATTTGACGATACTTGTTTTGATGACAAGCAAGTTGTTAACAACAATCCATTGACTATGGACTAACAATATGCAAGGCCTATTTGATGGTCGCTTGCCTATAATTCAGTTGTAGCATACAATGGGCAAAGTCTGTTTGACGATTGTTTGGCTATGGTTCAGTTGCAACAAATAATGGTTGTGCTTTGTTAGTGGCATGTAGTTCTCGATAAACAGTGACCCAATAGATTATGAATTAGTTCTGGGTAAAGTTTGTTTGATGGTTTTTTGGCTATGATTTAGTTGTAACATATAATGATCTTGGTTTGTTGGTGGCATATAGTTCTTGATAAACATTAACAAGATGGTTATGGTCTGTTTGATGAATGTTTGGATATGAATCACTTGTAGCATATAATGATCATTGGCACGATGATGACCTAAATGTGATCATTAATCAGGTAGTAAAGATGATACCAAAATGTGATAATTAACAAAATTTCTTAGTATAGTAAACTTAATTAAAATAATATTAATTTGATAATCGACCAAAAGATATAAAATCTATCATATTAATCTTAAAGTAGTGTCAATTCCACAATCTAACACAAAAGACAACATATAAAATCTCAAATAGATAAAGCAATAATACAAAATAAAAAAGGAGAAGCTCCCATCCAAAAGAGCATACATGTGACTCCTTCACTAGTTAATGAATAAGAAAGTAGAGTTGTGGTCCTCCAATGGTAATCTTCCTTTGCATCCAATACCCCAAAGTCCCCAACACCAACCAAGGCAAATAATAATGGGCCAACGCACGCCTTGTAACATTAAAATATTTAAATAAATAAATAAATGTTTTTTTTATAATAAATAAATAAATCTATAAAAAAAAAAAAGATTATTTACAAGACTTCACATATGTCTTCAAGTTTTTGTATAAACTAGTTAGTTATTAATGGCATCTAACACTAGAAGTTAATTATTGCTATTATATGTTGTTTTAAACTTTTTATAGATCTTAATATGGGTGGTATTAAATTTTTTGTATTGTTTTAATATGTTAAATTAAATTTATTTATTTTTAATTATCTTGTTGCTAATTAAAGTTTTTTTATTTTAAATCATTTATTCTCATTGTTAAAAACTATTTTTTTATTGATTTTAAGGCAAAATTCCTTTTTTTTGGTATATTATTATTCTTGATATATTTTTTTTGATAAATTGTATGCTTTAGAAAAGGTTAATAGTCTATTATTATTATTGTTATTATTATTGTTATTTAAAATAATCGATTTGTTTATAAGTTTTATGTAAGATACCATTTTGCTAGTATTAGATTTACGTTTAGTGCATCATGACATTAGAATATTATATAAAAGTATCAAAGGCTTGAAATAGAATAAAGGTGTCTATTAATTTATAAATTTAACAAAGTATATTATTTATACATGTGCTTATTTAATGATACAAAAAATTTAAAAAATACATTCATTTTTTTTATAAAATTTTATGGCTTGTATTTTTTAAATACTATTAAATATTTTTATTTGAAATTAGAGAATTAAGGAATAATATTTCATTATCTAACATTTAATATCTTTAAGAGGAATTAATAGTTTGTAAATTTTTTATCAGCTCTATTTTATTCATTTAATAAGGATAACAACAAGGTAAATGTTGTGAATTTTTTTAGCAAAGCAAGAACTTTTTATTTATTAAATATTTCATTTTAAATTAAATTATTTCATTATAATGTTCCTGTACTTAACATATAACAAATTTAAGTAGAATTAATATTTTCAAGTTTTGAGAAGTTCTAATTTACTCATGTAATAATAATAAGAAAAACATAAATTGCAATGATTTTATGAAATCTTTATTCATATCTATTATGTTCTATTTTTGAAATCGTCATTTTGATCGTTCATCATTCACCTTAAGATGTATTGCATGAGCTTCCTATAAGCTCAAACAATCAATACTATTTAATTACCAAAGTTAACAACTTATTCAATAACTATCAATGTTGGCATTCAAATTGCGAACAAAGTGAGGATTGGTCCCAATGCTCCCCACAATCATCGACTTGTCTTATTTCAATCATTATGTGGGGCACTATTTTCTAATTCATAAACTATCTATTGTTAACTTGAAACTTGTTTATTAATTGAATGTTTTTTCATCAATTTTTTGGATTGTTGATCACTCTTTAATCACTAATTGTTAATTCTTCTTGATCAAACAATTCATTGGATCTATTATTTAATGCATGCAAAGCCTAAATAGTTAAAAACAAAAGATGTCATAGTCATCTCCATACATAATAATACATGGTTTATTATTATATATAATATGTATCTTTCATTACAACTATGAGATAGAAATATAAAATGACAAACTCATTACAATATATTTTAGGACGAAGAAATAAAAACTTACTAGCATTCACCTATGATAAAGTTGTCCTAATATCAAAATAACCAAATCATCATCACAAGAATTACGAGAGTAACGTGTTGATTACTCTGGGTGTTTGCATAGATTACATTGAATGCTATAAAATGATGTGTTATGTCCTTTGTTCTTTTTTTTTACTACATTTGTAATGAACTTGATATCATATCTATTGCACTACCAATTTTAGTATTTTTTGTAGGAGTAATGATTTATTAGGTTAAGCTCAAAACTTATTGTATGAGTTCATTTTGATCTTAATGACATTATTGTATTCTCCCATGTATTATCCCTGAGATCATGACTAAAATCAAGAAACTATAATTGAAAAACTTTTATGTCTAACTCTTCCTTGACTCTTTAATAACTTTACATTAGGCCTTAAGGTTGAATGCTAGTTAGGTGAATAGTGTGCCTAATTGTGACTTAACTCTTCATTGATTGTAATTGGCCAATGTGTCAGACATTTTGCAGGTTTCCATTTTTTGTCGATCACATGTATTATGATTTTCCTTTTTTGCAACCCACATTGTTGTACCAACACTTCTTTGTACCCCAAAAACAAATAATAATCCATGCATTAACAATTTTAAAAAATAAAACAAAAACAGTAATATTTATTAATAAGTTGTCCTATAAAATCTCATAATGTTTGTTTATGCTTGATACTTGACATTGGTCACAATAATGTCAAATCTCGTTCGTAATTCAAATAAAACAACTCAGACATGTTGCTCCACATGTATGTTAAGAGTCTTCACATCACTACAATAGCAATCGATGATGAAGATTGATAAACAAAGACCACCTCCCTTAAGGTAACAAACAGCTTCACCTATAAATCATTTCGATCAACTTGATCAAGAAAATAAACAAACATCATTAACACCATGCCGAGTTTCTCATCTTTCTTATCTAGAGACAAACATGGTGTCATCATCATCCTATCTCTATAAGCAAAGTTCAATTACTTCCCTGACGTCATTACACTATCGTCAACTAAAGCATCATAAAATACAAGATAAAGTCACACGCAACAAACTTTTTAAATTCGATCCTCTCTCTCTCTCTCTTTCTCTCTCTCTCTCGACCATTTATCCTCTTTACACCATCGAATAATTCTATCCATTTGTCTATTTGTTTATTTTACAAGAATAACTTATGATACCAAGTGGTGGGTTGTTTGGACCATCCAAGAACATGTCCTCCGCATGCAAGGATGAGCATCTCCACTCAAAAAGCCTTGATAGTTACCTCTACATTATAGAAATTTTTTAAAATTATATTAAAAATAATTCCTAAAATTATCACAAATTAATCATGACAACATCAATGATTTCTTATATGTACGATTTGTCCCAATAAATACATTTATGTGACATAACATTTATTTTAAACCATAGCATACCAACAAATACTGAATTTGCTGACCACAATGTATCATTGGATGGGTCATGGCAGTAATTAGCCACCTATTCTTTTAGGCATATTTATATTTAGGTCGTGTTTGGATATGGCGTTTTGAAAAGCAGTTTTGGGGTAAAAATTCATTTCTCTAACATCATTCATTGTTCTTTAGTGACATTTAATAATATTTCTTAAACTATTTTATATTGATAAAAATAAAAATGATATTTTTTTTCTATTATTTTAAATAATTATTCTAAACTCAATAGGTCCTAATGATGTGGGGAAGGGTCATTATCATAGCGGTAGCAATAATCAGTGGACCACATCCATTAAATTAAGGTGACCATTAAAAAGGAAGCATAAGTCATGTGAGTGACACGGTGAACTAACCGTTGATTAAGGCCTCATTAATAAAAGCAACATTATTGGCATCCATATAATTATCCTCACATATTTTGCATGTTTTTGCTTAAAAAAAAGAGATTTTGATATTATCGTTTGGTAAAAAAAGGGTTTTTTAAATGGAAAAAATATAACTTTATTATTAATTAAAATTGTGAAATTATTTTTGAATTATGGTGTTGTATGGGATGGCTAGAGGTTGGTGAGGTGGGGAAGAAGAAGGGAGAAAGTAAAGAGAGGGCCAGCTCACAAAGTGCCATGCATGACTTCTTCCCCTTGGAGAGAGAGAGAGATTAGTCCCTCTTCCTTCTTCTCCCCCCACCTCCTCCTCTCATCAAAACCCTATCTTTGTGCTTCCCCACCTGCTTTCCTGCTCTGCTGGTGTGAGAGGCTGAAGCTGCCAGCATGATCTGGTCTTTCTTCTCCTTCTCCTTCTTCTTCTCTCCAAGTGATCAGATCATCTCGCAGCTTCAATCGCTCACCACCGGCAGAAGAACACGCCGGAGTTCGTC
Source organism: Vanilla planifolia (assembly GCA_023846275.1). Lineage (NCBI taxonomy): Eukaryota > Viridiplantae > Streptophyta > Magnoliopsida > Asparagales > Orchidaceae > Vanilla > Vanilla planifolia. The sequence goes on along the minus strand of CM043872.1, from coordinate 6,599,986 downwards.
CAGATCTAACGACCCTTTTCTTCTCGCTCTGCTTCAGCTCAACCCTGAAGCGACTGCGGAGGAAGAAGGAAGGTTTGTAACAAAGGCAACCCAATTTATTTTTAGTCTTTTCAAGACGGTTCATTTAGAGCTTTGGATTCCTGAAGCTCTCATGGGCTCAGAGTTCAACCATGGCGTTGAGCATGGCAGGAAGAAGGCATGCAGCGAAATCGCCTTTCATCCGACCGATACATCGATTGCAGTAATTAATTGATTTCCAGTCTTTTCAAGCAGGTAGCCTTCTTTCTTCATTGGATGATTAACATATGTAGACTAGCCTTCATTAGATCACTTGGGTTAAGGAGAAGTGCAGCAATTATAGTTTTTTTTTTTCTAATTCTTTTGTTTTTAAGTAATTCTTATAATTAAAAATTTATTTCTAAAAAAAATAAACTTTGTACTAATCATAAACACATGCTAAAAGATTGAGTATTTTTAGTGAGAAGTATTTTCAATTGTATTATAGAAAAAGACTATTTGTTTTTCATTTTTGATTAGTAGAACACTGTTTTTTATCATTATTAATCCAAATATGACACTTGTTATCTAAATTATTCATGTATTATTTAGAAACCTTTTAAGGGTTGTATCATATGTGTCTCTCCTATGATATAATAAGAGGAAATTTGTGCATAATATTATTTGAATAAAATGTAAAAGTTGTTATGTTCTTCAGTATATGGTGCTTGAGCTAAACTTTGTTTTGTATTAAGTATCAATGCTAATCTTGATTTGTGTATTATTATTAAAATTTTTGTCATCTTGTTTTTTTTGTAGATTATAGATTTTTAATGAGGTTAAGGAACAACGAGTTCATTGTATTTTTCAATACTTGCTTGCATAGAGCATTGTAGATGGTTGAAATGGCATGCGTATCAAAGTATATCAAATAATTGGTATGTCATATCGATGAAAAACATGTGTTTTCATACTTGCAATTATGTTGGTTTTCATGCTAGTCAAGAATTATATGTATTAGATATTTTACTTTTAATATTTGCTTTTTTTTATTAGTTCATTCTATAAAAAGAGAAGGTTTGGTGCTTATAAAAGAATCTCAAATTCCATATTATAAATCTAACTCCTTAGCTACCTTAAAATCTATCTCATCTCTCTCTCTTTCTCTCTAAACTAAATATTTATTTTATCAACTATTAAATCTTTCGTTGTTAAAAGATTGTAACTATAATGCATCACCCAAATAAGTGAAGATTTATGTTGTACACCATTACCTCTTTATTCGTAAAGTATTTCATGATGAATCTCTATATCTCTATTTTTCTATTAATTGCTTAATTCTTGTGGTTTGTTGATTATTTGCTATACATATGCTGTCATTTGTTATGTCAAGACTTATAAAAAGAACATGACTCACAATGGGCTAAAAAAGATGGAGTAAAACATAATGTAAAGGGAAAATATCAAATGATTGATAGGAAGAATGAACTTTCTAAAGAGAGGGTAGAAAATTTAGACCAAATGATATTGCTTTGATTTCTTGTGCACCTTCGTTGAGGAAGAAGGAAAAGAGGTTATGGGTAAAGGAACTTCAATAAAATCCTAGAGCTTGATAAAAGCTTCCAACAAAACTATACATGTCTTTTGTGGATGGAAGAATGAAATTTTTTTAAGAGCTACATGTTAAATAAAAGCTTAAGTTAGGCCTAAAATATCAATTTAAAAGTTTAAATATGTTAGAGATATTATTTATATATCAATATCATAACTTATTAAATATGTAATATAAAAATAGTCTTTTATTATATCTTAACAAAGTTAATGAGAAACTACTAAACGATAGGATGTCAAACAAGTTTAATAAGAGCAAGTGTGAATTACTAATCAAGAAGAGAAATGACACTTGATTGAATGATAATATAGGCTAGAGAATTCTTAATCTATTAAAGACTCAAGATATATTAGGTCATATAATAGAAAGATTACTAAATATCTTAAATACAGGAGGTCATTTAAAGGTGAGATTAGGACTCTTGTTGTATTCAGTTCTTTCAAAATTTATAAAAAATATTATTTTTTTCTTTTTAACCTAAAAAATACTAAAAAAAAATTATTGAACGACTTTCACAATTTTTTTCTATAATTATATTAAATATATGCTTCAACAACTTCATTCACAATATTTTTTGACTAGTTATTTTTTAACTATAATTTCATCAAAAATTAAAGGATTCAATTAGGTGCATTTGTTAGAATTCAAAATATCTTATAAAAAATCATAAAAATTCATCGTAACTTCCCATTGGTATCATTGTTTCATGTCTCATTATATGCAAATTCTAGAAATTATTTATTACAAATATATAAAGTGCATATTAATCAAAACATACTCTATTTTTTCTTTACCATTTTTCATACTTTTTTTAGGTGCATATTCTTGAACATAATTGTTGGTAATAATTATTTAATCTGCGTATCTATTCTTTCTATCCTCCCTTTATGTTACTTTTTACAATTTTACTTGCTTGTCTTACTAATAGAACAAAATTGCTTTAAAAACATTGCTAAATACAATTTTTATGTCTTTTATATATGCCAAATATTAAAACAAAATTAAATACGTAAAAATTATGAAATTATCTTCTTAATAATTCACATATAATGTGAAGTATTATTTAGAAATAGTAAATTGTACCTTTTAATAGTATTTTTGTCCTTTGTTTAATTGAAAGTTTGTCTTAAGATTAGACTAAAGCAAGAATAGCACATAAAAAGGAATCGATTCCATAACATTAGTTACAACAACTTGTTTAAAAAATTTTACAAGACTTCTCATCAACTAATGTGTTCTTTTCTTCTTGAAGTTGTGAGCAAAGCACGATATTATTCACGAATAACTTGTCATCTCATAAAGTAAGTTTAAAAAGATACTTTAGAAAGGTAAGTTCCATGTGATTGAAGGCAAAGATTTACAAACATGATATGAAAGTAAGAAAGTTACATTTTTTGCAAAGTCATGTGTAATTTGGGTTAAATTTATGATGGTTGTTTGCAATATTCACCATCAAAGATTCCTCTTTTTTTTTTTTTATGTGGGTAAAGATTTTCATATGCATCTTAAATTCAAGGTAATGAACCAAAAAATTGACAAAAATAAATAAATGATCCGACGAAAGGAAGGAAAATCTAACCCAAATAATAAACAATCAATGGTCCATGGATACAAATGCATGTGGTGGGAGAGGAGGCATTAATGAAGAAGATCCAAACACCAATCTTAAGGTTACTAAAACCATGTGCATTATTCCACTCTTGCCTCATAAAGCCAATGCACAGCAGAGACTGTTACCCATAGCAAACTTCATAATTAAATAATATTTGTCACACACCATCCATCTTTATCCCAAAAGACACAAAAATGCATCTCCTTTGTGCTGTCCTGCCTAACTCCACCCTGCACAACCCATGTGATGGATTACTCCATCAAAGAAGAGGTTCTTTAGATATCCGGCAATCTTCCCCTCTCTAATCATGTTCTCACTAAGTTGATAGAATTGAAGCTGCTTGTTTTCCTTTGTTTTCCTGTTTCATTGCAGCGCAAAGGATTTCCTAAAACATGCTAAATGTTGAAACATTGCATCTTTTTCTGCTTTCCAAAAGCTCAGGCAAACAGCAGTTACTTTTGGTTTTAAAACATAAAAAGATGTCATGAAAAGTTGGTACAGCACAGCTTTGATATGAGCCTGCATGTGGCATTTGAAGGGTCCAAACTCAGCGAGACAAAAGTAAACGCAACACCTTACAGGATTCTTAATTAGGCTTCACTGTTCTAAGCTTAATGAAGTTTGTTTGTTCTTTTTGGTGGTTCAGAAAATGATGGGTCTTGAGCAGGAGGGAGCATATGGGAGATGAAGATGAGTACTCTCACGATTTTATCTAATATTTAGTATAAAGAGATTGCTTTCATCACTTGTGTGGTTTCCAAGTTGTTTCAAACAACCTTTATACTTGACCAAGGCTTAATGACTTCTTTACAAGTCACTAATAGATCATGCTTATCCTAAATAAACATGCTTTTCCAGCCGACAATAAGGTATTGAGACATCAAAGTGAAAGCTAATGACAACAACATATGAGGTTAACTTTAAGAGACAACCCAATTCTTTCTTATTTAGTATCATTGTGCTGGCCATGAGCATAAGGTTGTCTTTTAAGTAACTCGAATGCTTTCGCTATGAGAACTTTAGCTCCTGCCTGGCCTTTAGGCTTCAGGCATGCACACTTGTGTCCTGATGCTTAGTTTTTATTGTTCTTTTGAAAGGGACCTGATTCTTAGGTGTGTCGCTCAGAGATTGGTCTACTTTTTGGTTCATATTTTGGACAATTTTTAAGTACCATTCACTGCTTAAGTGGAAGATTCAGGACCATCTTAGATGAATTGATTGGAAAGAAAGGCTAAACCACCCACAGATTTATAATTCCTCAACTGAAAAAGAAGAAAATGCACTAGCTTTTATGTTGGTGTGAATTGCAAGTTGGTACGCTTTGATTGAGTCACAGTAAAATTTTTCAACTTCGATGAAGAGATATATCTTTTATACTTGGTCACTCATGAGTGTGCCATTTATCATCGAAATGATATAAAAAAAATGATATAGTAATCATAAAACACTTAAACAAAAAGAAAAATGAGAAGATAGAACATCAGAGAATAGTAGACGTAGATTATGTATAAAGAAAACAAATTTAAGAAAAGTCATATAAACAAGAGTTTTAACTAGAACTTGAAAAGGATTACAATGTCAGTCTCATAGTTTTCGCTTTCACAATTATAATGGCATGATAGACAATAATCTAGAAGGAAAGAAGAAAAACATTAGGATTCTCACTTTGGATGTACTTTTTTATTTTGTTTCTTTCAATGATAATCTTCTCCTTAAATACCCTCAAGAAGTCATTGCCACCACATCAAAACATGATCCAATGACAAGTCAAGATCACTTATGTTGCATAAGCTACAAGTGTGCGACATTATTAGAATAGTTATACCAGTTTTATATAAGTCACACATTGTTTGTCATCTTGCATCTTTGTACGAAAATCCTCCATTTGTATATTTCTTATGCTTTTCAGAACACCCATAATGTTGTGTATGTGTGCCACATATTTATAAGATTATGCTCGACATATTAATAGTATTAAATAAGAATTTGTTTATATTTTACCAAGTTATCTACACCTGTGTGAACAAGTGCATCATGCTCATCTCTATATCGTAACAAACAACTATACTAACTACTCTTGAATGCTAATTTAGATAAATTATCAAAATATTTTTGGCTTTACCTAATTTTTGTTTTATCACCATAATTTTTTATTTCTTAGTTTGAAAAGAGAAAACAATCAAGTCAATCAACACTTAAAATGCTCACTTCCACAACTTTTTCATAAGATGGCTTATATTAAAAGCTTTTAGAATATTTTTGCTACCTATTATAAAAGCCCGTCTTAATCCTAATATGATCTAATGGGTATTTGACGATCACAACTTTGATAGCGGAGATTGATGGTGGTTGAGCAGGTGGATAAATCTAGCTTTGATATCAAAAAATGACTACCGTGGAGAAGGAAAAAGACGATGAAGATGACAACAAAAAAAAGGTTAATTTTGGATCATAATTCACAAGACACGAGAACTAGCAAAAGTCTTAGTACAAAAGATTTATTATACATGCATGCATTTTACAAAACCTTTTTTTTATCTAGAATAATAATAAGTCAGACTTCTTTTCTTTCTATTCCAAGATAAATGTTTTTATCTAATATAAGATGAATGTCAAAATAAAAAATAAAATAATAAAAATAGATTTTTTAAACAACTAATATGACAATAATAAAAAGTATGAAAGTAAATAATTATGTAAAAGCCAAAGAGATATATCATAAGCAATTTTAGAATTTGATAAAATTTTGGAAATTTTCAAGCATTATTTAGAAATATTTTTATGTATTTGATTTTGATTTGATTCTAAATTGATCTCAAATTATTATGAAAAATGTTTTTGCTGCATCAGAGATTAAACATAAATACATCAATAAAGATACTTAAAGGTTAATTTGGCATAACATTTGTGGTTGAAAAAAATGATATTGAAAAAACTTATCATACATGAATATAAAAAATACCCTTTAAGAAATGTTTGATTTTTTTTTTGTTTTATGATTTAAAAATAAAAAATTATGTACAAATTTAATCATTTAATGATAAAGTTTTAGATGCTCAGCATGTGGTCAGGCAAAATCTTATCGTCAGGACAAAAGAAACTAATAAGAGCAGCTAGAAGTGACTTCTGCTTGAGATGACATCTCAAATCAAACAGAGAAAGGTGTCCAAGCTCTTGAGTTGTTAATCAATGCAGGATTCCCATGCGGTGGTTCTTCCCCTTTTCAAATATATAAGAAAAGGTACATATGATGGATAGAAATTAAAAAGGGAATCCTTCTTGTTTCATGAAGTTTTTCCTCTTCTCTTCCTCCAAACCATTCCCTTCCCTTTCTCTTCTTCAATGATGAAAATGTTCTTTTTGCTAATGAAGCTACATTGCTTTAACACAATGAAAAAATGGGTTTCACTTTGGTTGAAGAACTATAGGATTATTTTGTTGGAATGCCGATTTTATTTAGTTAAGATACTTGAAAGACATTTAATCTTAAATATGATTAAAAATTAGTATTATAAATGATAAGTAAACATCCAACAATCTAAATATGGGTGAGAGTTCAGACTTCCTGTTCATCGTTGTTTCTGAAAATTACTAGGTCAAATGTGTGCCCGTAAGATATTGTATTGACAATAACACAAACGAAACCTTCGTAAATTATTGAGCTTGATGAAAATACGAGTACATGGGTTTGTGTGAATATGAATGGTTTCATATGGAGAGCGATGTTATTAACATTCATATTATAGTCATGCGTATATAGGCCGATTCATATGAATGTGAATATGACTTTAATTTGTACAGCTATTTTATTGAGCATGATATTTTAACATAGTGTTTCAACATAACATTACGAATAAAAATAACATGAACATCATAATCAAGTAAGGATGTGACAATGAAACACAAGCACAACAAATAAATATGCGAGCATTCTTAATTGATTAAAGAGTATAACTATGGGGGAAATCCTAGTGCTCTTCCTTCTTACCACAAGACCATTGTGTATTTTTGCTATTAACATTAAAAGACTATAAGTTAGGTGATTATCTTTATAATTTCTTCAGTATCTAATAAAAGATCTTCCTGAATATAGTTGTGGATATTTTGATGTTTAGATTTTTCATTTAGATCTTGCGTCTGATATTCTTGTGCTTTTTTCTTTCTATTACTATGTTCTTTGCATTTGGACGTATTCTACATTTAACAAATCAAAGATTTATAAGTTAATAATAACATGTGAGGACAATGATTACCCAAAGCAATAACTTCACAATAAGACAAATCAAAATTCATCAAATTAAAATATTTATCATATAAAAACCCATGAGATAAAACTTCTATATGTGAAAATTGTAAAGTAAAAATATCTCAAGTATAGAAAAGCATACTCATACTAATCACATATTATTCAAATATATATGATAATATAGACCATAATATCTCATATCACAAATTTATATAAAAAACTATCTACTCTCATATCTTAAAGGTGAGATCTTTCTCCTTGATATCAAGATGTTCATATCTCAGTATAGCAGATGTAATACTTATGATGTAAATACTAATAAAACTCTATGAGTTTAATCGATAAATCATATAAAATAACAAAATATAAAAACAGTATAATATGTGAAACTAATATAAAGATGATCTCATTATGATCTAATACATCATAACCATGTATTGAAAATATAAAATAAGTGTGACATGATAATCCATGATATTTTCATTTTTTTATTTCTAATTTTCAATATTTTCTATATATATATATATATATATGACCTAATTTATCTCGATAATTATCTTATAGATTGACGAATACCTCATATCAATGATCTTCTATTAACATCCATGTAAATAATCATTGGATAAATATAGTTACAAGATTTATACTTTATGATCCATCACAAGGTCTAACATAATGCACACACACACAAATATTTAAGATCATGGTGCACACTAGACAAGTATGATCTTAAGAATTATAATGCATATATACACACACAGACATTTGAGGTCATAGTGCCTACTATACAAGTTTGATCATAAGAACTATACCCCAAGGTCCATCACAAGATCTAATGTCACATATACATGTTAGACATATATGGTTATAAGACTTTACCATGTTATCCATTATAAGGGTTCTAATGTCATATATTAGACAAGAATAGTGTTTTAAAGAATTCATTTTCTATTTTTTATTTTATTTCTAATTCTCAATATATTCATATTTATAGATATGTTAAATATATTTTAAATAGATAAATAATCATCTATAGTGATATGAAAACCATTATTTAATGTGATCCATCTAAATTGTTTTTTAAAATCATGATAAGTAAAAAATGAAAAATAAAAAGTAATGAAGAAAATATTCTAGTTTGTAATAAATACATTATTTATTTAATAATGTATTTATATAGTTACTAAGTTTATCTATATGTATATAATACTAAATTGTCTTTATCACTTTCTTCTTCTTAAGGTTCCTACAATGTCATATATGCATAGTAATCATCACATGATCTCATAAGTGACTTAATTATGAACTATTTTAAATAACTTTAAATCATAATAATCCCTTATTAATCTTAAATTGCTACTTAACATCGTACTTGTACGTCTTCCTGATTGTACAAGTGCGATCACTTATGTTTTTCAGCATTAACATTAACTTGTAACTTATCATATAATACAATCCCCTACATCATCTAGTACAATACCCTAGATCGTCTAGTACAATCCTCTCTTCATTTTCTAATTGAGTCATCTGATTCAATTTATGATCCATTATTTCTAGTAAATGCATAGTACAATAACCCATATTATACTGTAGAATTTTTATTTTCCCACTAATTGACATTCTAACTTAGCTACAACATATTTTATTGATAAATTATATCATATAGCACTATCTCTACTTCCCTTGTCTTTCTTAAGTTGCTCAATGCATTATAGAGTACAAACTATATGATTACATTGTAGGATCTAATTTTTAAGCTTCAACCAACATAACAACTGTTGAACAATATAATCCCCCAGTTGTACAAGTTGATCCATTTATAAACATTAATAAAATCTTATATCAAACAAGTTGACTTTTATTATTCTAAGCACACTCAATCATATCGTTCAAGTGCAATCCACTCATCACCTTATACAACGAAACTAATTGCTCAAACCATTCCTTTTTAACCACTAAAATAATTGTGCATTACAGTTCACCCATCATATTAGCATGATCCTTAATCATTCATATGATCTTCTATCAAACTACTATAATTCCTTAGACCTGAACCAACTTAAATAGATTGTATTAGTACATTCATTCCAATTATATTTGTATGAAAATATTGCATAATTAACATATCAAGTTTTACATATATTGTATTGTATGACTAAGTTCATCGTATAATAATACTATTAGTTCACAAGTGATTATATCACCTCAAATTAGACTAATATGATCTCCCTATCTCAAAATTTAACACTAATGATGTATAAATAATTTGCTTCATCATTTTTATACAATCCTAAACTAGTAGCACTTTTTCATCTTCAATCTCTCAATTTTAATCCAAACCTCTTCCTAATCTACTACAAACCATTCTAATACCACTTTTAACTCAATCACATCTTACTTACCTCTAGTTACATAAAATTGAAATAAATTTTATAATAAAATCAATCTTAAACACTTACCTCTTATTGCTAATGGCTATTCCTTATTTTCTTTGTGTTTCTCTTGTTGTAACCTCTCTTCTCATCTCCTTTTTTGATTCCAAACTTTTTTAAGTTGTAGCAACATGTTCACTCTCTTTTTTTTTGGCTTCTTCTTCTTTCTTGTGATTTTCTTCTTTACTTGACCTTTCTTTCTTTAAATCAACCTTCCAAAGTTTTTTTTCTTTACTCTCTCATTCCTATTTATACTCCTTCATGCTTTTCCCTACCACCATTGTTTAACAAGTCCAAGAATTTAATTCAAAAAATCACGTAAGGAAGTAAAATCTCAAATTAAAAAATTATAGATCTCCTTTATCTATTTAGAGAAATTATATTTATATTATTTTTTTAAAAAATAATAAATAATCATTTAGTTTTAAAAAAATTACAAACTTAACGTAGTTAGATTTCTTTTGAGAAAGTTCAATCCAATGATATATTAAAATATTATGTTTTTAATATAATTAGAATTATGATATACTTTTCAAGACCTCAATAATTTAATGTTATTTTAATCTATAAACATATGATATCAATAAATCAATTCTATTTCTTTAACATGCACATAAATACAATCATGATGACTTAATATTAAGGTATACAACATTTTAAAAATTATAGTTTATTACACAACTAGTATCAAAGCATTTTGAGTAGAGCTTGGTTCAGTCAATGTATTTAGAACAAGAGGTAAAATGTTGGGTGATAGAGTTTTTTGCAACTTAGATTTGACTTATTTTACAAAGAAAGAGATGGAGATGAAAAAAATTAAAATTGAGATATTCAATAAAAATATTTTAATTCCTAAAAGATATAAATAGATAATCTCCTTTATCAAAAAGGACTTGTATTAGCACTTGTTTAAGACTATGCCTTAGTCCATGAAGTAGAGGAATGAAACCTAATAAATAGACAAGTGAAGTATGCATTTCATGAAAGCATCAACAAAGTTCATTTGATACAAAGATTATTTAACCTTAAGATGAAAAAAAAAATGCTTCTACTATACAAAAAAAAAATTAAAGAGTTTAATGTAAAAACTATGAATCTCAATTCTATAAAAATTGATCTTGAGATGTCAAAGGGAGCTTCTATCATAGATAGCATTAATGAATCAAAAGTACGATAAAAATGAGATAAATCTCTAATCCTACTTTCATCCTTAACCTAAAAGTTGGAATGAAACTATTACTATTATTAGATGTGCAATTAATGACAAAAATTGAAAGTTATAAGGATTCAAAATCTTATTCTGATATGCATAAAAAACATAAGAAAAGTTCAAATTTGGCTTGAGAACCAAAGGTAAAGCATACAACAGACAACATATACTTAATTGATATGGTTGATGTGCCTCACATCCCAAGAAGGAGCTAACTATTTGATTATGACAAAATGGGCATTTGAAACATGATTGTATAACTCCAAGAAAGAAGGGTGGTTAAGCCAATGGAGCTAGTATGTCCATAAGCATAATAGTAGACAGCATAAAAGTCACTTTCGTGGTTAGTGTTGATAATCTTAATGAGTCATGATTCTTGACTTAATGTATATTTTCATTGTAGAATATGAAAAGAATTTCACATGACTTTGCGATAGGTCATTTTGACAAGGCATTTTTAGACAAAAATGAGCTTTTAGATATCATAGAAATGGAAACATTTAGATTCATGCATCACTCAACATGAAGCTTATGGTTTACAATGTATCCTATACCTCTAACTTGTGCTGGAACCTTGTCGTTGTTAACCAATTGAATAATGATGGCTACTAGGACATGACATTTAGAAGATCCTAAATGGTTTATTGGTGGCTTTCTAAGACATTAAGAACAAAATTTTATATGACAAATTATCACAAGAAAATAGTTGCCATTATTGAAGTATCTCATTTATTGCCTAACTGATTAAGCCACATGAGTAAAAAGGCATGAAGATTGTAATAAATACTCTCTTTCTGCATCATAGAAAGCTTACAATACTCTGAAATTTTAATAAGTAATAACATAATGAGACAATGCCAAAATTTTTGTATGATTTCACCAAAAAAATGCTGCATTCACAAGATATGAAGAAGCAAGAAATCCATTATCAAGATCAAGTCTAACTTAAGATTCAAAAGTTTTTTTTTATGATAATATCAAATTAAGAAAATAAGAGAGACCTCATAGAAAATGGGGACTAATGTCACATCCAAATCAACTTCAAATCAACATGCACTAATTCCCTTCATCTTTAATTTCTCTCTTAAGAATCATAACAAAAAAACTCGAGGTGGAGAAACTAAATTATTTTCACCCAAAAATATTTTCTAAACAATAGTTTTCACCTTTTTTCTCAGGGGTTTGTCTATGGAGATCTCCCCTTTTGTTTTATATTTTTTTTATTTTAATTAGAGTATACATTTACTAAGATATACTTAACTAAAAGAATTAATGGATATTAATTCATATTCTTGAATTTCTCCTTTAGACTTTGTCTTTGACTTGTTCCACCAAAGTAATTATTCTTGATTTTAAAAATAAATAATGTTCTATTAATTTTAAAATTTAATATGTTATGTTACAAATATTTCTTATGGTCTTAAATTCTTGATATTATAAAAAGGAGTAGATATCAATAATCAAATAATTAAACATTCCCTTTGCCCAATGCCCTAAAAGCATGAACAATTACAAACCCTAATCAAAGCCAAGAATAACTTTATTTGTCAACTTTAACTTTTGTAAGCATGTTGATAAGTTTAAACAGTGTTTTATAAGGATCATCAAGATTAAAATATTACCATATTCAATTTTCTCTTTTATAAAGTGGTATCTCTCATCAATATGTTTGATTTATTCATGATACACTTGGTCCTAAGTAAAATTCAAAGCACTCTAATTGTCATATGCAAGAATTTTTTAATCATGCAACAATCCTAAAGTCTTTATTGAAATGTTATCTAATTACCTTCCTTAGTTATTTGATCAAGTGCAATGTACAAGATCTCAATAATAGATATAATCAGTAAAGATGCCTTTTAATTTGATGACACAAACTATGATAATTAATTCATATCATGTTTGATACCTTTTGTTATCTCGTTCGTCAACAAAAACTAACGATAGCACCAATTGAATTTTTCTTGGCATAAAGTAAACCCAAATTCAATACTTACTAGCTATCTTAACATGTATTTCATTATTTTCCAATTAGCCTTATTAGATTTATTGATATGCCAATTAATAAACTAATGGAATGCAGTACATCAAGACAAGTTGTGTCACCTTTATGAGATTAAGAGTGACCCTTGGATGAGTTATTAGAGAAAAGAGTTAACGAAAGAGCAACTCCTTCAGGGGTATAGAGATGAATGAGTTATCCACATAAGCTATTGAGAGGAGATTTTATTTATATGAGATATCATGATCTATATACGTCAAGACATTTATTAAAGACAAAACCTATTTTGGTCAAGATAGGATGATCCAAAGGGATAATTCTTTGACATAGTGAGACGACACCATCACATCTATTTTTATATATAATATTTATTAAATCATTTTTTTCAATACCATATAGAACCATAGCAAGTAAATAATACAAAATCTATAAAACCCAAATCTAGAGGTAAACATGTGATTCATGTTAAATCTCAATCAAAATCAAAATCCAAAGGTATACTATAAAATAAAAACAATTTTTTTAATACATCGAACATCCTTCATGTGTAAATTATCCTATGCCCTTCTCTAAACTTTTGAAGAATTAAATTTAATGTACTAAAGGTACAAGATTACAAACATTAAACTCTAAATGTAAGCACTAAGATGCACATAGTATGTTTACTTATAATTTTTTAATGCAGTAGTCATCTCTTTCTTGCACACCTCCTCATGACTTTCTTGAACATATTATTTTTGCTTCCTTATCCACAATGTTATCATTGAAATTCTTAAGAATCATTATTTCTTTCTTATTGCTTCAAGTGAGAATTCCCAAAAATTATCCCTCTAGATATATCCACAAATTTCACAAAATTTTATATATAATACATATAAAATAAGATATCATTTATCTTTGAAACTATTATATATATATATATATATATATATATATATATATATATATATATATATATATATATATATATATATATATATATATATAATATTATCCATTTGAAAACTATCTTTTTAATAATAGACTCCTTTATTTGAAACCATAAATCCATTTGCCTGATTTAAGAGTCTAGCTTATCTTTGTTATGAAAATATTCTTAACAATAATTTGGTTCTTTTAAAATTTTATGTTAAGTGAACTTTTATAAAAAAAAAAACTAAGTCATTTATTTAGTACTCCAAAATCTAAATTCAATTAAGTAGATAACAAAAGATAAAATTTACTCATTCTTTTCAATTGTATCATCATCGTTTGACCACAAAATTTACGTAAACATAATTCATGACAAACTTGTTGATACAACAAAATTATTACAACTCAAATACTTCAAGTCTTAATGCATCATATCTATGATAATATAAAAATTAAAGTACAATACTAAGTCACATCCCGTATTGCTCCCTTAAATTCCTATGTCATGCATCAACATCACATGAAATATTTAAGTCAAAATAAATTGAACCAATCGTTACACATTCAGTAAATAATGCTACACACACTCAATATAAAAGAAATATAAATTTGATATCATGTCATATTCTAGGTTTCATAAATATATAAATGATATAAATAATAACATGCATTGTAAACATCTTCAAATAAACATATGTTTCAATCATACCAATCATGCAATACATTTGAATAATTAAAAATTCTTAATTTTTTATTCTTAATTTATTTTTCCTTCATCACTTGTCTATTTTAATTTATAAAATTTATAAATCAATTTCTTTTTAGGCTTTTGTCATCTATATAGAATCAAAGGGGTATGTTGTCAAAATTATGATGAATCATTTGTAGCTATTTTGTGATTTCGCTAAGAAAACATCATGCAAATTTATTGATTATGTTAATTACTTCTTCTTAGAGTAGCTCATTAGTATGTTCTATTATGGGATTTACCTAATCTAAAATGATACTCTATTAGTTTACATGATTTTCTATTAGTTTACATGATTTTTGCCAATTTTTTTAAGATGATTTACCCAACAATTCAAAATTCTTACAATTGGCCATTCAAGTTAATTTTTCAAAATTTTCTCATAATTCTCTCTCTCTCTCTCTCCCCCTTTCTACATAGCTATAAAATCTTGCAAATCTTCCTAATTTTTTTTCCATGCATTTATGCCCAAGATTTTTTTATAAAATTTCTTGAGCCACTTTGCCTCATTCTTTTCTTAATTCTTTCTCTTTGTTAAGTGGACACACCACCTAAGGCAACCCCCATTACTTACATCTCTTCGTCTCCCTTATGCTTGCATTCCTTTCAATTGAAATTCGATTACTATTTCATGCGAAGCAAGATGGATTCATTGATGCCATAAGTTTAAGAATTAAAAAAAAAGAAAATAATTTTTTAGGTTTAATTAAACTTATGCTTGTTCATTTTTTTTAATTTTTTTATCCAAATAACTTCAAAAAATTTATCAACTATTTGATCACAATCTATTTTATGAGCCTTACTTGTTATTAAATTTTTGTAATTTTTTTATGGCATTTTATATCTTTAGTATTTTTTTAATAAAAATCTTATAAATATTAAATTAATAATATTTTTCTTGTAAGTTCTACCTATCTTTTTATGATCGAATCACGTTTGAATTTGATGAAATTTATACAATTAGTTTCATAAAAAATTTTACTTTACTATTGAAAGCTCAATCATTTTAGAACTTATAGCTCTTTATTGTAATTGTCACTATTTTTATTAATTTAAATAATTTTTAAATTTGACAACACCTTTTGAATTTTAAATCGATAATCTTACATACCTTAGAGGTTAACTATAATTTTTGTCTCTCTTATTATATACTAAAATCTACTCGATTAGCAATTTATATGACAATTATTTTCAAATCCTTAAAAATAATTATTTTAATAAATCTCTATAACTTTGGGTTATTATAATTCATCATTTTATATAGAATTTTATTCTTAAAATTCAAATCAAGTATAGATAGTTTTGGTACATTTCTTCTTCAAATTCTCAAGTACTTCTCTAATCTTTTTATTCTTTAATTTCTTAATTTTACTTATTAGAGCTTTAATTGATGTTTCTTTACAGCTTAGATCCCATTATACTTTTATAGTACTTGAATTATGATATATAGAATCCTTCATATACTTTCTTATTTTATATCAACTCTGTTTGAGTTTATACAATCAATCTATTATAATTATTAGGATGATTAATTATTCTCTCAATTGCATTATTTATTTTATTTTATCATCTCTATCTCAAATTATTTTTTTTAACAAATATATTTGAGTTCTTGATATCTAAAATATATCTAATCCTTAATATTTTCATATTTTTAGAACAAACATTAATACAATACTATCTTAATCATATATAATGAATAAATATTATAACTTTTTTATAACATCTCTTATCAAATTCTTTCTTTTAACATATTTCTTTTTAAGACGATTTCTTTATCTTAATCATTTCAACATTCCCTCTTTTTTATACTATTACTTCATTTTATTATTTTTCATCTCAATTGAATTGCCTAAATTTTCTTTTTATTTTTGTGATATAAAAATTAATATCAAAGGAATTTAGATAAATTGGAATTATGGGAAATTTTTAATTTTTTATTTTTAAAAAGACACATTAGAAAATCGCCTTTATTGAATTTCTGACAATTTGAAATTTTTATTTTCTTAAGAAATATTAAAATCATCTTATTATCAGAGAATTTTTGTAAATTATATGAAAAATTAAAGCACCATTAGAAAAGCGATTTCTTTCCAAAATTAAAAGTTACTATAATTATTTTATTATTTTAATGTTTAAATATATTTATTTTAAAATTTTCACCCATTAAAAGATAGTGAAAAAAAAAAGAAAATTACAGCATTCGAGATAATTTAATAGGATATTAATAAACAACACACGACCGGTTCGTCCGGACCGGACCGCCTTCCAACCGCTGTTTAACCGCAAATAACAAACCCAGCACACGGTTGCCTTGCGCCGTAACTCACCACCACCTGAACGGAATCCAAGCGATGCCCGATCGGAGCAAACCCCGCAAGTCGAAGTATTCCTCGTCGACTTCCCCGTTGGAATCCCAACCTCGAACCCTAATCGTATCCATCTTCCGCATGGCTCGCCGCCCCTTCATCCGCCCCGGCGTTGCTGCCTCCCTCTCGCTCCTCCTCCTCTTCATCTTCTACCATTCCTTTCTCTACCCTTCTTCTTCGCCCTCTTTCTCATTTTCCTCCACCTCCTCCTCTCCGTCCGGAGCTCGACGCCCCAAGATCTACCTTTACGACCTTCCTCGCCGCTTCACTTACGGTGTCATCGAGAGCTACCTCCACGCGCGTGACCCGCTCCGCGTGCCTGCTGCCTTCGACGTAGACCTATCCTACCCGGGTCACCAGCACTCCGCGGAGTGGTGGCTCTTTGCCGATCTTCTGCGTTCCAATAGATCCGGATCGCCTATTGAGCGCGTCCTCGATCCTGAGGATGCTGACCTCTTCTACGTCCCCTTCTTTTCCTCACTTAGCCTCATCGTTAACCCAATACGTCCTGTATCCGGGGGCGACGTGTCCCAGTCACAGGCTTACAGCGACGAGGGTATGCAGGAGGAGCTGGTGGATTGGGTGGAGAGACAGCAGTACTGGAAAAGGAACAACGGGAGGGACCATGTGTTCATTTGTCAGGATCCGAATGCACTATACGGGGTGATTGATCGGATAAAGAATGGGGTCCTCTTGGTGTCAGATTTCGGAAGGTTGAGAGTGGATCAAGCTTCACTGGTGAAAGACGTGATTTTGCCGTATTCTCATCGGATTAATTCATTCAAAGGGGAAGTGGGGATTGAAGGTAGGAATTCACTGCTGTTTTTCATGGGTAATCGGTATCGCAAAGAGGTAAGCATTGCCCTTGTTTGTTGAATTTCCTTGGTTCTGATCTCTTCCATCTGAGTTCGTTAAAATAGTAGTGTAATTGGCCGAACATTTCTGTTTGTTAAACATTTATAGGGTTAATGTCCAATAATTCTTGTAGAATTCACTACTACGATCTATGGAAACTCAACAGGAAAGCATTAACTTTTTTGGATTGATGCTTGCTTGAAGGAAAGCATTTATACTTTTCTCTTGGATGTTCATTGCATCATATGTTTATTAGCTTCTTGATCATTTGAACAGGATAACTGTATGCTAAGTTTGAATTGGATTTCTTGGACTTCATTGAGATTATTCTTGTTTTAAGCTGGTGCTGATTTAACTAACCCAAACAGGACCTCAGATTCCTTCAAGCTTTGCTAATTTTCTTTTTGCTGAGTGCAGTTTGAATCTCTGTTGCAATCCTTTTCTTCTTGGTGTATTACATGGGTTTATGAATTTTTGTAGGGTGGAAAGATTCGTGATACACTCTTCCAAATACTTGAGAACGAGAAAGATGTCATAATTAAGCATGGAGCGCAATCAAGAGAGAGTAGGCGCATGGCTACACAAGGCATGCATTCATCAAAGTTCTGTTTACATCCTGCTGGGGACACTCCTTCAGCTTGTAGACTCTTTGATGCTATAGTTAGTTTGTGCATCCCAGTAGTTGTGAGTGACTATATAGAGTTGCCTTTTGAAGACGTTATAGACTACAAGAAGGTGGCAATTTTTATGGATACAACTACAGCTGTAAAACGGGGACATTTGACTTCCATATTAAGGGCAGTGAGTGCAGAGAAGATTATGCAGTATCAGCTTGAGCTTAATAAGGTACATACCTTTTTTATGACCTATTTATGTAGTCAATTTCCTAGGTGTGGGTGATACTATTACAGCATTGTTATAGATTAATAATTTTTCTTTGATACCAACATTCTTGTATGATTTACCATTAATATTGTTCGTGGTATATTTTACTATTCACTGTTCTATTTCAGTTTGTATGTTACTCTTTTTTCTTTATCGTGTAAGGTATTTCATAGGCTTATGCATGTATCAAAGGTTTTTTGCTTCTGCTTATACATAATATCACAAAGCTTACCAGAGGATGAGCAAGATAATAGTTGTTCTTTTTTCAATGTTCAAGTTGGGGGATGATCCTAAACGTGGCAGCTCAAAACATCTATTATCAATTTCGAGTATTTGCTAGTGGGGATAGTGCATCAAAAACCAATGCAACTGTATCGAGTTACGCATTATAATGCAAGAGAAAAATAGGGCTGTCATTGAGTTGGATTTGGATCACATCGACCTTGAATTGGATTCAATCCAATTCATTTTGGGTTAGGTCAAAATCAATGTTGAATTGATTCGATTCATGGCCTGCAACAAAGTAGATTTTGAATCAACTTGAAATCCCTTTGGCTGCCAAAATTATTATAATAGGAAACATATATTACATTAAAAAATGAGATTACAATATATTACATTCATTCATAATTAATAAATTTAATTATTTCCCTATTAGTGACAAATGGCAATGGATATCTAGGTTAAACATTCAACTAATAATTTTAAATAGATATTAATATAGCTATTGATGTTGGATTGGGTAATATTTTGTTTGGGTTGTTCATGATCCGAATCTGATTGTCAAGGCCATTAATAGATTTGGTCATAATTCAAGTCAATTTAATGGGTAAGAAAAAATGGAAGTCTGCTTTGTCTTTGTTTTTGGGGAGGGGGAGGGGTTTAGTCGAGTTGTACTATAGATTGGTTTGAGTCATTGCATAATCTATTGTTAGGCTTAGATATAAAGAGGTGGAGCGTGAAAGAAAACAAGAAAGGACAAAGATTATGTATGATGCAATAATTTTTGTTCAAAAAAGAAGTTTTCAAAAACATAGTTAATAAAAGTTGAGCTTAGAAAATATAATTTTATGTGAGTAAAAGCCTGTTTCTAAGGAGGGGGGAAGTCATTCTACTTGCTTTTAGGACAACTTCTGGGCCTAGATAATCTTGGTTATCCATGTGACTATGTGCAATAACTTGACATAAATGTTCTTGCATTCCTTAAATGCTTCTTCTTTTATGTGGTAGATTTTCTTTAGTGTTGTAAACTGTGTCACTAGACATATCCTGAGGCAATCAATAACATAAGTGTCATCGTTTACTCAATCTCTTTAATTGGAGAAGTGAGAGAGTATTGCATTTGGAATTGTAAGTTATTTCTTGAGTTTTGGAATTGGTTTTTGATGTTATTCTTGAAAGTTTGTAATTCATATTCCTTTTTTTTCGTTGATTTGTCATTTGAATCAAAGTTTTCATTAATTTTGACAACTTTTCTATTTGTTCCCTTCTTGTTAGTCTATATGCTATTTGAAAAAGAAAATGATGAAAGAGAGAAACTTTGTAACTAGAATAACGTTCCAAAAGGAAATGAATTTAATTTTTGGTAAGTTCATCATTGTCATAGTGGATGGAACACTATGATGCCAGGCTTTAAAATGGGGTTTAACGAAGAGCAAAATGCTAATAAGTCTTGCAATGTTCTTCAAAATTCAAAATGTTTTAGAAGATTATTTTATTTAGTTTTGATACCAAATAATGGAGAGAAATAAGAGTTCCTTGCTTTCAATATGATATGGAAGTGGAATCAAAACAATCCAAGCTCAAAATAAAAAGAAATGGTTATAGTATTATTTATTTTGCAAATGTTAGTACTGGATGTGCATTTTGTGGGTAGACTAGTGTGTAGGTAGTGCACGTGCAATTGTTATAATACTAACCAAGTGATTACTACAATACTTAGTTCTATGTTATCAAGAAATTGTTTAAGGGAATTGGGAGGAAAAGAAGAATGGTTTTGTGGGTGATTACTAATAATGAAAAATGAGTTAAGAAAGATGAAGAAAAGAGTAATGCTCACTACATAAGCTTGTAATAATCACTAAATAGTTGTTCAAGGAAAAAAAAGTTATTATGCTTCACCCACACTCAACCTAAAAAATAAAAGCATAAAAATGATAACTTAAATCTTTAGATTACATCCCGTCATTTTAGATTTTGAACCTATTTATACATGATTTTCTATTACATTATCGACACTTATTAAAACCTACTCATACATACTTTTACAAAAAAAGCACTAACACAACTTTTTGTAAAAAATTAACCACCAATATCATATTGTTATTAAATAGTCTTTAGAAACAATATTTATTTTTGTAAACTGTTGGTTTTAATTTTTCATGAGTGTTCAAGTGTTTATCTTTTGTTTAACCTAAAACTAGCTTCATATGGGCTTTCATGTAATACTTTATATGATGAGTTTTATGTAATGTGTTTATGATAAATATTTTATCTTCATATTTAAAGTTTAAATTGTATTTTCTCTTTGTGCAATTAGTGCTTTCTATATTCTTGTTGAATTATTCATTCTTGTCTTACATCATTTATAAGGGTAAGTTGGCAGTTATTTGTGTCGATGAGGATGTAAATTTTATTTCTAGCCTTTTCAAGTTTGCTTTAGTCAAAAAATTCTTTTTGGCTTCCCTAATATGAAGTTGTAGCAAAGAGGTTTTTAATAATTTGGTTTAGATGTTTCTTTTCAATTGAGTTATTAGACCTTCGACAAATTTTAATTCGGTTCGAATGCGAAGAGGATTTTCTTAGATGCTAGTTGCATAGAATTTGGATCTTTTATGGCTAAAAATAAGAACATTCAAGTAACTAGCTTTTTTCTTAACTGAGTCTGAATCCCTAATAGTGCTTATTTAAATCTTATTTGTTGGTACACTTTTTCAGCAAGAGCCTTCTTTTCTCTATAGATTGTTTTATTGAGGAACCTCTTAAGATTGATGTAGTAATTGTTTCTCTTGGACAATTTAGTGTTGCAAGAATATATGTTGGTATCCATCTTCAGAATGAGCTGTAAGATAAAATATGACTAGATAATAATCCTATTAGTTTTTGGCAGATTGTGTAATACGAAAGTCTCCTTGATTTTTGCTTTCTCTGTCGCAAGCTCAATCGCCAGGAATTAACTTGTCCACTAAACACTGAGCATGCCCATGAGAATCAATAACCTAAAATAAATAATAAGACAAAAAATCAGAAAATCTGGAAATTAAAATCTTAATCTAAGCAATCATAGACAAACTCCTTGGATATTACTCCTCTTTAGATCACTACTAATTAGGATACTGTTACTCTACTTCTTTCCTCTATTAAGGATATCTTTATTGATTAGATCTTAGTCCTCAATGCCTTAGTTGATCCAACTACTCCCAAATCCACCAACCTATATCTTGTTTTCTCTATATTTGACTCTCCTGGGAGAATTGATTTCCTTTATTCTGACGATATATTTGTCAGGAAGAATATCATCTAGCTTCCCAATTACATTGAACTCTCAGTTGATGTTTTATCTTAAGTGAGCTTGTGATGGAAGTACTTTATTTGAGTCTCAACATAAGGTTTCGTCATGTTTAAAAAAAAATATAGTTATTGATTATAAATAAAGAGATCAAAGAATTCAAAAACTTTCACAAAGAACTTCCTCTTAGATTTCTTGTAAAAGGATTCTATTTGTCGAAGCCCAGTTATGCAATCATCTCTGATGAAGCTTTAGTCTTGTCAGAGTTTTTTGATGATTATTTTGCTCCAATTAAAACGACTAAGCGGTAATTTTCACTTGTTATTCGATTATTGTTTGTTTTGATCATTACAATGTTAACTTATCTTTGTATTATGTATTAAATCTCATGCCATTTATTCAAAATAAAATTAAGTTTTTAGTTTAAAAAAAATGTTCTTTGTTAATCATCAGCTTTATTTTTGATTGCTGACCCTTTAAAAGAGCCTCGAATCTCTTACCTCACATTTGTAAGGGTTGATTCTAAGGTGGTTACCTATGTGGATTGTAGGATGCCACAATTTATGGCTGGTCTTAAAGAAAAAGCCCTTGACAACTCTCTTCCAAATTCCATAAGCTCTACATTTTATTTATTGCGTTGTTGACCTTTCAATCACTCTAACCATGTTGTTGCACAAATTTGGATCCTTGGGCTTTCGAGCTTGGGATATTTTTTTGCATTAATGAAGTGTTTCGTGCTAAGGAAATCCCACAAGAGGGGGGGGGGATGAATTGTGTACTTAAAATTTTATGAATTTCGAAATTAAACTTAAAAATCTTTAAGCAAGAGTAAAGAGAGTTGAACATACAAATTTTTAAGTGGTTCGACTCAAAACCGAGTCTACGTCCACCCCCAACCGGTGTTGGGAAAAATCCACTAAATGCACCGATTACAAGTGAGGTTTTTCGTACGGTTCACCTCAAACCTACTTGGGATTTTTACTACGGCTAATCCCAAACCTACTTGAGTTTTTATCGGGCTCAACTCAAACCCGGGGCTTTAGCATTACTGTCGGGATGCCCTTGTCCCAAAACGAAAAGTACAATGATTGGCAAAAAACTTAAGAGAAATAGGAGAAAAGAGGAGGCACACACAATCGACAAATTAGAGGGATAGAAATTGAGAAATAATTGAAAAACCTCTAATTCCAATAGCCTTCTTGCCGCTTTGCTTTTTGAGCTTGGATGCACCGTTTTTGCTTGAGTGCTCGAATTTTGAGATCTGAAATCTTTGAAAAATTTAGCAAAGGTTAAACTGAAAAATACATCAATTTTCCCTATTTATAGAGCTCAAATTTGAGCTCTAAAAACACCCCCAACGGCTCCAAAAATTAATTAGTCATTTGGGCAACGGACGGAAAGCAGCCACCGTCCGATCCAGGCCCAAAAACGAACGGCGCAGATTGATTTACGCATTTTACCGTTCGGGCTTAATCCATAGCGTTGGATCCGGGCGCGTAATCGAACGGCACGGATTAAATCTCGCGATTACCGTTTACGCGATTTCATCCCGTGCGTAGGATCCGGGCGCAAAGATGAACGACACAGATTTTACCTTACGGGATGAATCCTATGTGTTGGATCCGGGCGGGCTTGATCTGAGCCATTGGATCCTGCGAAGGCTGAAACTGGGATTTTTAGTCCCACATTGCGTATGCGGAAGTGTTGGAGCGCTATATAAGAAATCTCCCCTGTTTGCATTGCGAGCCTCTTTGGGGTTGGCTCCCCCCTTCCTTGACCAGGACTTGATCACCTGGTTCGGGTTGACTTAGCCAAGCATTGTTCATTGACTGTTGACCGCGCTGCAGTTTGACCTAGCCGAGCTGCTCTCGGCGGGCTTTGGGCGGGCTTGGCTTAGCCAGGCACTGTTGATTTGACCGTTGACCAGCGCTAGCCGAGCTCCTCTCGGCGGGCTTTGGGCGGGCTTGGCTCGGCCTTCTCGGGTCAACCAAATTTTTATTTTTAAATTAAATTTTTAATTTCTAAAAGACCTGGACGGGCTGTTTTCGCGCCGGGTCGACCCGCCCAATGCTACAGTGCATTTTCCCGAAACTTCAGCTGTTTTAGGGTATTTTTGACGAATTTTTGTACAAAAAATTTGAATATAAGTGTATAAAGATAATTTTATATTCTTATAGTATTATAAGTTATTTAAATAGCTATGAAAAGAAATTCATGAAAAACAATTTCAAAGCAATATTAAAAAATCAAATACCAATGTCTATACATTTTTTTCAAATATGCTTGGCCCAAAAATCAAAATTCAGTATTAAATAACTTTATGATATTTTTAAATGTTAATACTACTAGTGTGTCTCATAATCTCAAAGCTTGGACATATCAAATTCAAGAGAAATAAAAAGAAATTCAATTATAAAAAATCTTGTGCATGTCTCAAATTTTCTTGAAGTATGCCATGACCTCAAGGCCCTTAGAGACCATTATTTTAGACATCTAAAATTCATGGCTTGATTTAATTAATTAGTAACAATTTTACTTAAAATCAAGCCCAAATAAAATATACATATTTATGCTTGACTCATCAAACACAAGGGTGTAACAATGAACAACTAGTGCTCCCTTTAGTTTTTTTTCTGAATTGACAACAAGAAATGTTGGAGCAATTCATAAATGAATAATGATACATTATAGCTTCTTTTATTAAATTTCAAGTGTTTATTTTTTGCCTTTTTGGTCGCATCTTATTCAGATATCAAACTCGAGAGCCACACCCTAATGCTTCAGCCAAGCCCAATCCTATCATTAAAACCTATCTACCTTTTATTCTATCATGAGCCCTGGTCACTCACTTGTTATCTTATCATATAGCTGTCAAACCTTGAATTCAATACAAGTTTCCCAAAATTTCCATCATACTCAACTTTAGATAACATGGTCATATTAAGTTGAGATTGAAGTTTATAGTCATTCCATACCACATAAACAATAGTCGTAGCTATAATATGCTAAAGCCCAACAAGCATATTTATAATACAATGTGGATGCTATGGTTGTAGACTTGTTATGCTGATTTATCCTATATAGCTGAATTGTACATAACTTTGTGACATATTGTCATATTCGTCCATTCTCAATTTATCTTCTACCTTTTAGTTGTTTTTCTGATCATGAATTTCATCTTATTTTTAAATGTTTGTTTATAAACTTATGGTTGATGATCGTATGCATATAATTCATGCTTATTTATCACCTTTGTGGTATTTATACTTTATGCTTGTATTTCATGATCGTTCATCATTTTTGGAGTTATCTTTCTTAAGAGGTCAAGCATAAAACTTTTCAATCGGACATTGGTGATTTTTCCCACTCTCTAGTTTTATTATCTTTCGAACCCAACAAAATTAAAGTGTTGTCATTGTTATAAAATAAACACTAGTCTTTCACATTCTTATGATATGACCTTGAGATTCTATTGTTCGTGTCATATCATCTCTATCGTAATGAATCATTTTCCCTTAATTTTTTTTTCATCATACTATTATTTCCTCATCTATGTTCTATCCCTTCATTGATATCATGCTTGCTCATTCGTGCTGTATTTTTTTGCTCATATTTGCTGTGTAATATTGCATCATTCGTATTGAGCTCCTTTCCTATTGTGTAGTCCCTCACCATATCGTATTTTCTTAAGCATATAACATTACATGGAGATATTAGCTACTCTTGTATAATACTTCATTCACCCATAATGAACACCATTAACTCCATAGAGTATGATCTTTATTTGTAATATATGTTGTTTTATGTGACATACTCCATTGTTATGGTTTTTCATTCACCGTTAATGCACATACCATATTCCCTTGTTGCATCATGCATCTTTAAGTATGTTGTGTCATTTCATCATAAGCATGTACAAGCTTTTGCCCATACCATACCAAACTTAGATTCTTAAACTCTTATTGTTCAATCAATCCAGTTGCAACTAGCTCATATCAATCTAGCTTAAATTTTTTCATGTGTTACCCCTTTTCTAAGTATACCACCAACATCTAATTTCAAGTTATATTCATTTTAATTTTGTTGTGAGTTTTGGTGATTATGTTATTAGTGAATCATAGTCACTATATACTCCAATAATACATCATACCACATCCTATGTAATCTATATGTTAGCTCAATTAGTAAAATGTATTATGGTCCTTCATGCATCATCTTAAAGGTTCTCATAGTGCTCATTCGTGCTTTCTCTATGCTGTTTGTGCTCTTTTATTTTTGTACAAAATCATCTCTAATCATATCTTCATTTTTCTTTTACAAGTTGCACTCACATGTTTGTTCTTATTCTTCTACAAGTTGTGTTTTACACTTGTTTGCCTTGTACGAGTTGCCCTTTATGCTTGTTGTTTTGTACAACTTGTACTCATATGCTTATTCTCTCTTATGTGACTTGCTTTGGAAATTCACTTTTCGACGTGTGATTTTTCTTGTATGTGGTTTTGTTTCCATGCGATATCACTCATGTACTCGTGTGTTCTTGTATGACTTACGTTGGTATGCTTATTTTTTCAATGCGGCTTATGTTTGCACACTAGTTGTTCTCATAGAGCTTGCTTTTGTATGCTTATTTGTTCCCATAGGGCTTATGCTCATATGCTTTACTCAAGTTTCCTTAAGGTCCCAATTTTAATAAAAAACCCATTGTTTTGTTAACTTGTGCCACTATAGAAAAAATTACCTAGTTAAAATAGTAAACTAAACTAATTAAGAATAGTTATATTTTTGTACTATCAATTTTTATAGGTTCATTAGTCATTCTTTTCACCATAAGAAAAATAAGATTTATAATTGATAATCATGAATAAATTCCTTTGCTTTTTGCTAAAAGAATAATAAGAATGAACTTGACAGGTCAATATGATGCCTTTTCTATTCATGATTGATAATCTCTATTCTTGATATGATACAACTTAATTAAATACTTCTTTCATCTATGATATGTGCCTGTATACCCCTTCTCTCCTATTTAGTGTACATTAATGCTCTTGCTTGAACCTTATCTCATGTCTTATATGCCCAATTTTATCTCTATTGCTTCACTCATACCCTTTTTATTTCTTGTATTATTTCTTTTATACTACATCCTTTCTTGTTTCTAACTATACGCTTGTTTGTTCTTATATGGCACATTCGTATACATATGCTTGGAAGTCTGTTGACGATCTTTTACATGCTCTTACTCTCTCTTATGTGGTGTTAGCTTATGTTTGTAAGGGCAGTGTTATAGTCATTCTCATTCGTGTAGTCATTTCATTTGTTCACTTGAGTGGCATTACGCTTGTGCTTATCCATATGGTGTTATGCTCGTTCTTTCCCATATGCTTGTATGTTTGTGCTTTCTTATATGATATGCATTTGTGCTCATTTCTTATATGATAACAAGGCAAGTCAACATTTGTTCCTTATAGGTTTTATAATTGATAATCATGAATATATTCCTTTGCTTTTTGCTAAAAGAATCATTGGAATGAACTTGATGAATCCATATGGTGCTTTTTCTTTTTATGATTGAGAATTTCAATTCTTGATATAATATAACTTAATTAAATCATTCTTTCCTTTATGATATGTACATATATGCCTCTTCTCTCTTATTAAGTGTATCTTCATGCTTTTTCCTGAATGTCCCTTCTTATCCTCCTTTTCTATATACTTGATTTTATCTTTATTGCTTCACTTATACCTTTTCTTATTTTTGTATTATTTATCTTAAACAATTCTTCCCTTTGCTAATAGTTTACAACTATGCACTTGTTGCTCTCGTATGGCACATTCGTACACATATGCTTGGAATGTTTTTAATCTCTTGTATGCTCTTACTCTTTGTAGTGTTGTGTTAGCTTGTGTTTGTAAGTACAGTGTTATAATTAAGCTCATTTGTGTAATCATTTCTTTTGTTCACTTGAGTGGCATTACGCTCGTGCTTATCCATATGGTGTTATGCTCGTTCTTTCCCATATGCTTGTATGTTTGTGCTTTCTTATATGATATGCATTTGTGCTCATTTCTTATATGATAACAAGGCAAGTCAACATTTGTTCCTTATAGGTTTTATAATTGATAATCATGAATATATTCCTTTGCTTTTTGCTAAAAGAATCATTGGAATGAACTTGATGAATCCATATGGTGCTTTTTCTTTTTATGATTGAGAATTTCAATTCTTGATATAATATAACTTAATTAAATCTTTCTTTCCTTTATGATATATACATATGCCTCTT
Organism: Vanilla planifolia; assembly: GCA_023846275.1. Taxonomy (NCBI): domain Eukaryota; kingdom Viridiplantae; phylum Streptophyta; class Magnoliopsida; order Asparagales; family Orchidaceae; genus Vanilla; species Vanilla planifolia. The sequence continues at coordinate 6,571,314 of CM043872.1, read as the reverse complement.
CTCTTTTATTTAGTGTATCTTCATGCTTTTTCCTGAATGTCCCTTCTTATCCTCCTTTTCTATATACTTGATTTTATCTTTATTGCTTCACTCATATCTTTTCTTATTTTTGTATTATTTATCTTAAACAATTCTTCCCTTTGCTAATAGTTTACAACTATTTACTTGTTGCTCTCGTATGGCACATTCGTACACATATGCTTGGAATGTTTTTGATCTCTTGTATGCTCTTACTCTTTGTAGTGTTGTGTTAGCTTGTGTTTTTAAGGACAGTGTTACAGTCAAGCTCATCTGTGTAGTCATTTCATGTGTTCACTTGAGTAGCATTATGCTTGTGTTTTTCCATATGGTGTTGTGCTTGTGTTTTCCCATCTACTGGTATGTTTGTGCTTTCTTATATCATACGCATTTGTGCTCATTTCTTATATGATAACAAGTCAACATTTGTTCCTTTTAGGTTTTGAGCCCATGTTACATGCCTTAAATTACTTCAAAACCACTCAATTATTGTTGTTGATTGAACAACTCAAGATATTTAGATTTACCATACTAAACCAATCCAATCCAAATTAAAATGAAAACATATTGTGCCATCATATAACATGGCTTTATCAAGATTATAGAAGATCTTCTTAGAAAAATATAATAAATGTACCATGGTTATTACCATTTTTGTACTAATTCTTTGGGAAATATAATCCCAATCCATATGTCATGGCTTCAATTTACTTGCCCTATTCCCATTTCACTTACAAGGAGGAGCTCAACTCGGCATATTGTCCCTACCTTAATAAAAATGAAAATGAATTTTGAAGTTTACAATTGAAATATTAGTCATCTTCACTAAATGAGGAATTGGTTAAAGATTTTCCCTTAGCTATGGTAAAGCATCAAACCCTTATTTTTTTCTTATTGGTTTCTCATATTGTGAAGATAAGAAACAAGAAAAAATGAAAAGTAAAGCATCATGATAATTCTAGGCATCTCAGAAGCTTGGCAACCCCATGCGAAGACATGATGTCATTAAGTATAAAATCACCGCAAGCTTCCAAAAGTCTTGAACAATCCAGAAAAAGTCTTAGTAGGCATAGGTACCTTGTTTGCCTTTGTAGTTTTTTTTTTTTTTTGATATTCAAAAGGGGCATAAGCCCTACAGTTACATGTTGATGCGATCCTCACGGAGGATCATACATGAAATCTAGCAACATCAACTTAATAAGCGGCTTGGGGTATGAAGTCCCCGTATCCCACACAAAGTCATTACAACAAGCAGCCCGTGCGACCCAATCGGCAGGCTCATTTCCTTCCCGGTATATATGCGTTATAGTGAGGGCGTCCAGTTCTCTAGCACATCGAATGATCTCAGCAAGAGGTCCAGTCTCAGGAGCACTGGTAATAAGCTTCCGGACTGTTAACATAGCCGTCATGCAGTCCGTTTGCATCTCAACTGCCCGGTACTGAGGCAAGGATCTCCGTAGTAGGTGAAAGGCCTCCAGAATCGCCTGAACCTCCATGGCCTCGCTAGCCTGTGAGACAAACCTCCTACCCATAGCCAGGAGAGGCTTCCCCATATGGTCTCTCACAACCACTCCAATGCCCGCAGAGTGTAAGCCACGAGCAGCGTCGCAGTTCACCTTAATCCATCCAGTGGGAGGGGGAACCCAACAATGGGTAACAGACAGTTCAGGCTAACTGTACAGGTTCCCGCGGGACATGGATGCATGAATGTTGCTCTGGTCAGCTACAGCAGCGATCTCGATCTTAATATTGCGCAGTAATGTGCCGAGGTTGCCAGTAGGGACACTGTGTCTCTTCGCATTCCTCCTTCCCCATAGATAGTATAAGGACGTAGCCACAGTTGCGGCATGCACTGCCCCGCCACCGTTCCTTGCCGCCGGCGAACCAATGAAGGCCATAAATTGGCGGATGAAATCACTGCCGGCGCCGTCCACCTCCACATCAGCGGGATTCATCTTAATAGCAACGACGGCGTCACGAACAATGATGTTTCGCCATAGATCCTGGGCTTGTGGGCAGCTCCTGAAGACATGGTGCGCGGTCTCCTCTGCCTCACAGCCCCACACGCAGCGGCGGTTCTCAGCCATGCCCCTCCGCGCAAGCCACGTCGCCGTGGGGAGGTAGTCACCCACCACCCGCCAGAGAAACAGCCGCACCCGCGGCAAAGTTTTAAGCTTCCACAGCCCCCGCATCTGATTGGAGCTCCACCAGCTCGCCGTGGGAGCGCCGACGCCCTGTCTGCATTTCAGGTCACAGTAAATTTTTCCATTATCAATCTTCTCCGTTTCCGTGTGTACCTGGACCAGCATATCACGAGCAGAGGACCGCGCCCTGGGAAGATGGAGAATTCTGTCAATGAGCATATCACTAGCCCAAATTCGAATGCTGCTGACATCCCACTCGCCCTCTTCATTGATACAGTCCGCCACCCTCGCCGGCCACCCAGTCTTCATGGTAATTAACGTCGGCCAAATGCAAATGGGGAGGAAGCCAAGCCAATTATCTTCCTCAAATCTCGCCTCCTTACCGTCTCCAATTCTCCACACGAACTCCACCACCGCAGTCGGCATCGCCTCGAGCACAAGCTTGCCAGAGTGAGATAAATTCCATGGGATCTTTGAGGTCAGCAGGTTGCCCACGTACTTCCTCCTGAAGATGTCAACCCAGGGGCTATCCTCACGACATAGCACCCTCTTGCACTGCTTCATCATCAAGACATGTTGCCAAACACGGAAGTCCCTCAACCCCAGGCCGCCCGCATTCCTTGGAAGCGTAACACAGCTCCAAGGCGCGTAATGAATCATGTGAGTATTGCTTGCACCATTTCACAGGAAATTCCTCACGCGCCGTTGTTAAGCAATGTTTCAAGGTTTGAAATATTTGGGTATAAAGTTTACGTAGTATCACCCAACAACCAACCATTGGTATTAACAAGGACTGACACCCTTAAGCACGACGTGTTTTATCGAAATATAGTATTTTTCATTTTATGCTTGTCTAACTTATATTTCTTTATTACAAAGCAAGGTATTTTTCTATACATAGAAAAGAGCTGATGTTGTTAATCATGGCAGACATACCAACATTAGTTATCTAGCTAGCCTAGTTGACAAATTAGTGAAAAAGTTAGTTGATAATCTAGGTTAACAACTTAAGAGAAAACCCAGCTGATAGTTAGGTCATATCAACATGATTAACTCGGAGACAATGTCTAAGAATAATCATTAGTATGATGTAGTGATGTGCAAGACATTATGAATACCAACATAACTACAAATCATACTACAAGTGTATGTTAAGCATAAACATTATGAGCATAAGTATCAAATGTACTATGAGCACAAGCATCGTGAGTGTTTTGCCATCCTAAGTTGTTTTGCCTTGTTATCTTATTCATTTCAAAATTTGAGTGACTCATCAGCTTTCCATTTACTATCTTGTCCGCTCATATTCTTTTAATGAAGTATTTATTTCCCTCCTTGTAGTCTTTGCATACCAAAATATTGATGAAGATCGCCATATGTTTTTTATTATCTTTTATGTGACAAAATCTTTGCTTAAATAATGTGGAAAAGAAAAGGAACTGCTAGAAACTTTTTGCTTGAAGTCTCTGTGGTTAAATCTGACATGCTTTTCATGATTAGCCAATGACTTTGATTTGTTTTTTCTTGTTTGTTTTCTTTCTTGATGATTTGTTGTGAACCCAATAGTGCCAAGGCGATTAGGAGAATAACAAAACTAAATGTCTAGCAAACTTCTAATTAAATAATGCATCTGGCTTCATTTTAGAACTTGCCAAAGTTGTAGGCAGCTTAAATTGGCTATGCATGAGCCCATAGATCCTGTCTATTTAAGTGTTTGTTCTTGTAAGTTCTAGTGATGATTAATTTATGGAAGAAATTAATGCTTTAAGCTATGATCTGGTCTTTAGTAAGTTTTAGGTCCTGAAATTGTGGTGTGATCCTCAATAGGTTGGTTTGATGTTTGGTCTTTCACATTTGTTTGTTATCTTCTTTTTCCTTTCTTCCTTTTGTATTCGTTTGGCATCAATTGAACTCTTGCAATTTTGACATTTATATGTTTTCACATGCATCATGTATAAGAGTTGTCATGCCTGAGTTTAATTACCTTCAATCTTATCCTCATTGTTGATTCTCGAAAAACATAAAAAATAAAAAACTAATTGAAGTACAAAATGACCCTTATATGTTTCATTAAAACATTCTTGCACAAAAGAAATTGGATCACCCACCCTTGATGATTAATTTTTAGTATGAACATAGAAATGGTAATCCTTGGTTCTGTTAGTTTTAAAATCAAAACAAAAAGCTAAAGAAAATTAAAAGGAAAATAGAAGTTTGCGTTGAAGCTAAGTAACATCATTACCTAGTCCAAAAACAAGATCAAAATGAGTTGAGGTTATCATAGTTTGTCATCAAGTCTACTTGATTCAAGAGTTATTCAACTTATTTGAATAAACAAATTCTTTTCCATTTCATGTAGTTCTAATCTGGTATTAAAACTAATTCTTTTTTTTAGTTAGTTTGTAAATTCAAAATACCTTTTTTAAAATATTTCTATTGTGAATGAGAGGTTATTTATTCAAAAATATTTAAACTTTTTTCAAAATTTTCTTTTGCTCTTCTTCATCATACTTTCAAAATTACTTCTACAAAAATGATGCAAATGTAGTACTTTGTTTTTGCATCCAGGTGAGGCACTACTTCGAATACGATGATCCAAATGGAGCAGTGAACGAGATTTGGAGACAAGTCTTATTAAAGCTACCCCTCATCAAGTTGATGATCAACCGCAACAATCGTCTCGTACCGAGGGATTTGAATGGCAGTGATTGCTCCTGTATCTGTTCAAAGCAAAACGTGAAGCTTGCAACTCTTTGATGGATGATCACAGCAATCTTTGAGAAGAGATGCTCGAGGAACAAGAAGATGTTCAATTGGCTTCTTCCCCTGAAAACACACTTAGATGATGGTGAAGGAAGCAACATTAGTTGCTGACTTGATGTATTTAGTTTAAGGCCAAGCCTTCTACATCATGTTTTTCACTCAAGTTTAGGTTTAAATCTTGTTTAGGAGTTTTGTATCTTTTTGATTGTTATGTAAGTATTGCTTTGAATTTGTTTTTTTACTATAAGAGCAATTTTTTATCAGATTGTGGTTGATTATTTACTCTATTGATGAAGGTTTTAATATTTTAGGTATTGTCTTTGACTTGTAAAAAGAAAATTACATTAAATTAGAAAAAATTTAAAGCTTAAAATTAAAAATGATAGCTTTTATTTTTTTTGGTTTTTAAAGGCTTCAAATTGTTATTTTGATAACAAGATTAGTACTTGCCTAAATATTGAGCTCAATTTCAAACAAGCATAGAAATATATTTGAACCAATTATAAATTAATAAATATTTTTATCACAAAAATATTTATTCTAAATTATATCAAAGTATAAAAGTTTTTGTTCCCATCCTTATCAAAATATTTATTTTCCTATTAATATCTCTAACAAAAACTTTAAAAATTAATAAAAAATGTTAAAATAAATACTTCTAAATAATAAATTATTAAACACACAACTATACAATATAATTTTATAATAATATTTTTTTAATTTATTTTTATCAATTAATTTAATATTTTACAATAAATGTGTCAAATAATCCAAAACCCTAAAACTAATAAAAGGTGTAGGAATGGTGAATAAAGACATCCAAGGAGAGCTACATAATAATTATGAAGGAACATCGCTTGCAAATTGTTTTGGGTGCACTAAATGTGTGAAACTCAACCTAAGGAGCTTGCAATGAAGTAAAAAGAATGACTTATCCTTCTATTAAGGAGTCCATCTTCCCTAAGGTGCCATGGACAAATTGGGAGGAGAAAGAGGACTCTATTCCTAAAGAATAGGGTAGCCAAGGTGCAACTATAAGGATAATTAAAGCGTTTGTTTGTGTATTTAAAGGAAATCTAGAGAATGAACAAATAAAACACTCGAAAGACTACCAAAATATTATAAAAATAAAATCAAGTCCTTCAAAAATGATATTTCATATAAGAAAAAGAGAAGAAAAGAATTGTTTAATAAACTTTTGATGTCTACAAGATTGAAAAGAATGAAAAATATTTTCTAAAACTTCTATCAAACAAAATCATAAATAACAAAAAAATCTATTGTCTTAAGAGACCTTAGAGGTCGAAAGGAGACAAATCTTCAATAGAGATATAGATTGATCCATTCCAACAAGATTAAAAGATAAGATATTGTTTGCATAATCGAGACCCAATTGAGCTCGAGTTAAGCCATCCAAGGTATGCAAGAAATCTTCACAACAAGTTAACCGAGGAATAGTCGACCCAAAATTTCGTGTAAGTTGGGTTCATCAAGATAACTAAAAGGTGTGGTTTAAGGCTCTAATGAGGTCAATTAGACTAAGGATCCATTATTGAAGATAGTATTCATCTAAAGAGATAAAGAGTTAATCCCTTCATCATTACTATTTCATTATAAAGAGCATATTTTACCATTACAAGCAGTGAAACTGTGGTTGTTTTATAAAGTGACACTGCAATTGCTGGGTTACAATGCATCACAGCTTGCTCGAAGGTGAGCCAAATGGAGGCTCCCTAGACTTCTTCTCCACAGACCTGGATATTTGCCTCACCACCTCCTTCGAAACACGTCGAGGGCGGCTTATCCAGTAACCTCCATCGACTATCAATGTAGTTCCATTGATAAATTTACCTTTAATAGAATAAAAAAAACAAAAATGAAATCAGTGTTACAAATTGTTCAAATGCCACAAAGTTTAATTGCAATCAGCCACAATTTAGTAGAGTGATATGCAATGCAAGGGAAACCCAACAAATGTGAACCTTGGTTATCAAAAATCATGGTAATGTAATGTTCTTCACAAGGTCTCAATGAATAAATGCTGCCCAAGTTTGAAATTATTGTGGAGATCTTGATTTCAAATAGAAGGCTTCGACGACAAATTTCCATTTCAGAGACTTTGAAATAAGAGTATTGCATGAAGCAGTTCATCACTCAGTCTAGACTCGAAACAACTCGAGTTCAATGGAAACTTGAGGGAGCATATCCTAAGCATGATAACTAAAACTTCTTGTTCAAGATAAAGAATTCTGAAGCAAAAACAAGGAATTGTGATGTTTATTTGCTAATATCACAGTTGGCATAAACAATTCGAAGCAACTTAACCAAACAGCCCATAAACAAAATCATTTTGATCATACTTGAGATAGCCAATTACTATTCTGTTTGACAGCAGAGATTGCACTTGAAAATAAACTTTTCAACAAATTGTAGGTAAAGGACATTTCTGAAGAACGTATGGCATATAAGAGACAAAGAAGTCATGATAGTTATCCAATAGAGTATCAGTGATTCTGAGTTAAAAAATATTAACTTTCAAATCACTTCTCAATGCCTTTCTTTTGTAACTCATAATTGCTGGCCAAAACAGCAAAGAACATGTTCTCAAAGAAATGAGAACTGCACATGAAGACCCTTAATACACCTATTGAAAGTTCTTCCATGAGAGAAATTGATTTCACCTTCTCTTCATTTTTTTTTTACTTCTTTTTTTTTCTCTTGGATATCACCAAAGTACTTAAATCATATCTTAATATGTACAAAGGGCATACTAACCTGCATCAGAAGCTATGTAGAGGGCAGCCATTCCAATATCCCATTTCTCTCCAGCTCTTTCAACAATCATGTTGTCTCCTGCTCTATATTTCAGCTCCTCTGGAAGTAGTTTTTGTATTCCAGGTGTGTCTTTTATTGGCCCAGGGGCAATTCCATTGACCCTTATGTCATGGTCAGTACCCCATTCCAAGGCCAAGGACCTTGTCATGCTGTCAATTGCTGCCTGAAGAATTAGAACAGAAAAATCTCATCAGGAGAAATAATCATGCATGAGATTGAGCAAAGGGGGAAGTCATCATGTAAACCTTGGCTGCACAAACATGAATCTGGTACCAAGCAGTTGTATAATGAAGCGTTGCGCTTATATTCAAAATAAGACCGCCTGTAGTCGACCCTTTTCCTGGACCGCCTTTTTTAAGATATTTAAAGGCTTCATGGCTCATGTTGTATGTTCCAATAGTATCAATATCCAGCACTGAAAAGAAAAAAATATGAAGCAAATTTGGTTACAGTTTCAGTTTAGGTGCTCAAAAACAGTTCAATATTTTAACATCTATTTGTAGTGAAAAAGAAAATCCAGTTCATCATATCATGAATGACTTCTAAACCTCTTCTAGGCTATCAAAAGGGTATATATGAACAGGATTAGCTAATGTAGAACATTAAATGGATGCAAGTCACCTGTCTTGAAGCCATTAAGTGACAGATCTTCTGCAGCTACAAGAAAATTCCCTGCAGCCCCATTTACAAGGATGTCAAGTTTTCCAAAATTTTTAACTGTGCTTTCTACAACCTTGGCTGCATCTTCCTGTTTGCGGACGTCTCCCTCGACCCCAATGGCCTGAAAATTGTCACAGATTATAGAACTGCTTGTGGGTTGAACACAAAAATTTTTATTTTGCTTAAACTACTTTCACTTCCTAAGGAGTAGAATTTATCTATGCAACTCTTTAAAATCTCTAATTGACCACCAGAGGAATTTACAAGAAAAAGGTCATTTGTTAACATTAGCTGGGACAATTTTGGACAACTCCTGCATATCTTCATCGGTTTTCACTCCCCACACTCCATAAAACTCATGAATACAATAGGCTAAGCATTTCATAGAAGGATGAAGGAACTTGGGAGATGAGAATGTCTTACTGAACCCCATGGGTGGGGAGCCTTAAAGAATTAGTCTGCTCACAATTAAAAAGTTCCTCAATGATGTATTCCAAGACAAAACTAACAAGGCTATTTGAGGGCTCTGCAATTCTTGAACACCTCCTGAGCCATAATCATGTTCACTCAAAAGTTTTAACCCACAAAGCCGACATGGATTGTAGACAACAGAGAGAGTGTTACGTTCTTCAGGAGATTTGGTAAGATTTTTGAAATAATCTTTGAAGAAAAGATGCAGAGAAATGTCTGAAAGAGGTTAACATTTCAAGTGCTTCAAACTAAGGGATCAAGACAAGTAAGGTTCTATTAACATTCAATGTGGGCATCAGATTGATGTCCAAAAAAGTGGATGGAGATCAGGCATGACATGAATCTGCAACTTCAAATTTGCTTGAGGAAAAACTAGCTTCTAATTCTCATTACATATGCCCCAATCTACCCTTTTGTGGAACCACAAGCAGTTGTCCAACTTTGGCCTCCTCCAAGGGCAAAAGGGGCTGAAGCTCCAAAGCCTACCAGCTAACATTAGTTAATCCACTTAACAAATCTGAAACACCTGCAGATATCCATAAAAGCACAAACCTTCAGCTCACTAACAGAAGAAATTTTACTAAAATCTCTGATTAGGAGTTGAGTTTCAAGAACATGTTAGCAATAATCTTTTTAACGCATTTCACATAGGGAGTATGTCCCTTACCACAGGAGGAAGGCAGATGAGAGTGTTGAACCACAGCCATTCCAAAAGATCATTTTTATTTAGAAGCATGAATTGTTCATTAGCATTCACCATCTTAATACAACACGGTCTGAGGACTTGCAACTAGTGCTCAGCAATGAGAGATGGGCATCACTCCACCTCATTAATGGTAAATTCTTACCAACGACTCCCATCCGCAGAGGCCCATCCAAGTAACGGAAGCTGATCACTTTCTTTTAGAAAGCAGTTCTGAAAACTTGACTTCAATAAATGAAAAGCCCAGAATAGAGAAACTTGGAGGAACTTTTCCATTCTGATGCCACTTGAGAAGCCAAGTTGAGGCTTTTAATCCCTTAATCTTTTTAATCACCATATCTAGCCAAGCACTAATTGTCGACCAGAAAAAAAGGACCATAATTTGATTATAATCAACGTATATTACTTCATCATAAGGGATGACAGCTTTCTTTTTGCACTACCTTCATAAAAAACATGATTGGAGAGAGGATTAAATGGCACAAAGGAGTGCCAGACCAAACGGATGTCACTACTAATATGTATTTTATGCATGTCCAAATCCTTGTATCAGAGATGTTCATCGTAATGAACATGTATTTACCTCGTTTCTTAACCATTAGTCCTTGAGTTCAGAGATTCCAAACTACCTCTGGCATTGAAACTGATCTCGAACAAAGGCACTAGTCGTGCCGTAGATGTATAGAAATCATTCAGTACTGAGCTTGCGAATTGTTAAACAGTAGGGAAATAAAGCAGGAAAAAGTGCACAACAGTTGATAAAGCAGAAAATCTTCAAAGGGACACAATTGCGGTCACAAACAGCACAAATGTTCCTCTATCTTGTGCTAAATACAGAGGAAGACCCCAGTAGACAACGTATCTCCAGCTAAGATCAAAGAAGAAAGTAAAAATGAAAGCAAAACTTTAACAAGTACAGTAAGTAATGGGTTATGAGCGATAAAGAGTAGACAATTTTCAATATTGTGAAAAAAGTGCTCACTTTTGAGTAAAAATGGATTTGTTTAAGGAATAATGGGATGTGCTAGATGGATTTGACAAATTAGAGAGATTGGTGTGAGGCTGTGATGAGCTTAGGAGGTGACATATTAGCAATGAAGATCAAGCACCACCAAATGAGTATCTAACGCTTTGGATTCCAAGCAAATGGATAGATAATAGTTGAACAAGTGGATAGACTGAACAAGGGATATAGGTGATGACAAGGAATGTACACACCAAGGGATAAGTGAGGCTAGCTCCACCAGAGCAGCCAAGGCTTGGGTCTAGCTGTAGCGGGTTGATTCGAATGAGAGCACAAAGGCAAAAGAGGAGCCCTAACAAAATTGGCAATCAGGATGGCCATACCTGCCTAGGCGAAAACTCCATGCAAAGCAACTAAAGCATAGTAGAAACAAGAGAACTAGGAAGGCCATTAAACGATCTCATTGGAAGAAGGAAAATGTCGAGTACATATGTTAGGCATAGAGAAGAGGGCAAATAATGAAGTTAACAAATATCCTCTATTTCAATGTGCATGGACATTCATGTGAGTCCACTCAAGAAAAGTTTAAAAGGAGAAGAGAGGAAGTCTCACTATCTTCAATAAAAAAAACTTAAGAGATGGCTAGCTTTCACCACTTTGACATTGACAACGATGGACCATGCTAAGATAAGGTATGTCCTTGATGTTAAGTGGCTGAAAAAGAAGGTCTCACACTCTGATGTTGTGGGGTATTGACCACTAAAACAATGGTCAACCAAGCTTTGAAGAAACGTTTGTCATTGTCAATAATAACAAGAGGAGAACAATCTAGTGGTGCAACCGCTATAGGAGGTGCCATTGTTCTCAACACAAAGCATCCCCTCACTTAGCCTAATGAGTAGGAGGAGAGAGAAGATAGCCCCAAGATCTGCATCCTAAGAGAATGCTCAGGATAAGCTTTCCTTGCTTAGTGAGGGGCACTTGGGCAACATATGCACCCAAAGAGGAGCACAAGAACTAAACTTGGAGTCCTTTCCATCAAAATGGGCAACAAATCATTGAGGCAAAGCTCCTTGACCAATAGCCACCAAAGAAGAGATAACAAAATATGGATCTAACAAGGTCCAATCTAAAGAGAAACATTTGGAGGGGATCATCGAACCCAAGACTGAGGCACCCCAAAAGCTAATTACAAGGCAGCCCTAACAGAAGGAAATAAGGTGATTAGAGCAACTCAGTTGGCCTAGGAGGTGTGGCCAAAGAGGTTCAAAACTTGGTAAGTGTGTTGAGTCACCAAAAGGAGTAGAAACTTAAGAAGAAAAGTTTGGTTATTATTTACAACGAGAATAAAAAGAGGAATATTGAGCTACCGAAGTAATTGGTAGCTCATCGCAAGGCGAGCCAAGATGAAATTGGTCAACTAGCAATCAAGCCAACAATAACATAGGAAAGCAAAGTGGTCAACGGTCAGAGCTCAATGTAAGCCACATTAGGCGAGTTACTAGTCATAACTAGAAAGAAGACCTGAGCTACTTTCCAAATTGATGCAGCTAAATGACGACTTTGTTTAACCGAGGAATTACTAGAAAAGATGACTAAAGCTACAATAGGATGGCACCAAGAGGTAGTCAAAGTGACCAACGCTATAGCTAACCTAGCAATGGTGAGGTTACCCTTAGGGAGCTCTTAGCCACCACTATTTTTTCAAAGGGCACTAACGTTATGTTTGAGACGGTGCTTGACCAAGGACTCATCGCATGCAATTAGTTGTCTTTCTACGAGATTGAGTGATTGATTCGCTAAAGGACGCCTACTACACTTGCATAGGAACAATCAGGCTAACCAAGGCAAAGTAACTAGTGGAAGCCAATAAGACCAAGCCAAGCATTCAGGCCTTCCTCTTTCTTCTCCCTCTCTCTCTCTCTCTCTCTCTCTCTCTCTCTCTCTCTTCTCTATCTTCTTCTATGCCTAAAATCCAAGACCTTTCCAAGATCAAGTCAAGAAACCTTAAAGTTATCCTTACGCTACTACCATAAGACAAAAGGACCACCACAGTAACTAAGGAGCCGAAGAAGAGGAGGCACACTTCACCATCCATTATTGAGTCCAACACAATCCAACTGAAATAGTGCATGTGCCATAACAAAGGGATAAGGAAGTGGCGATAAGCACAACAAAAAATATCATGGGGTGATGAGCTTAATGGGTCCAAAATAAGGAGTGAGGACTCTAAGGCAAGGGCTTCAATAATCCAAGAGACTAATTACCTCACCTTTAAGCTTTATTAGCATTATCGTGTCGAGGTAGTAGTTGTTCATGCTGTCACAGGTGACGATCAAGGTGGTCATGAAGATCATGTCTAGACCTTAGCAAGGGTCTTCACTTAGGAGGTCAGTGATCCCTCTTACAATGTTGACATTCGTAACAACTACTTTGTTTCTCTCACCGAAACAACCTAGGGGCAAAACAAGTGGATCCCCAATTTATGGGCTCTGTCACCTTGTCAGGGAGCTTCCAAAACACCTATATTACAATCCTAGGTCAAAAAGCAATTGAACAACTAACTGCTAAGCACTACTCCATTCAATCTAGCAGATAAGCATCGCTAAGAGGTCAAACAATTCTAAAATAAAACTATGAAGGAATGCAGTAGCAAGATGGATTCAAAGCAAAATGTTGTTATGTAGGAGTCCTCTATGTTGGATATTGGCATCTACTAGATAGAAGAGGAGATCAGTGTAGCTCATGAGGAGGTTTGTTAGCACTTGACAAGCCTAAGAGAGAGATGAATTGGGTGAATAAAAATTTAAAAAATTAAATTTTTGCAATCCAATAAAAGAACAAAATAAAATAAATAAAAAGAGTGCAAAATGCACAAACCACTTTTTAGATGATTTGGCTCTTAGCCTTTAAGCCTTTCCATTATCATATAACTTGCTTGGGCTTACACTCTACTTCTCCCATTTGCAATTGATGGCTAAGAAGCCCTTTTACAACTGCTTCTTCACTTGAGCACAACGTCTGCTCCAGAGAAATAAAATGACAATTGTAGTTCAAAAAGCTTACATCGTGAAATTGTAACGTAATGCTGTGAATCTACTCCTAGTTCCAATGCAAGTTGGCTGTTTTAAAATCCTTAATTGTCCTCAAAGTTCAACTAGCCATTCTCCTAGTCTTCCTCAACATTTAAAAGCCTATTGACAACAAATTGGTCTTGGAAAAAATCAAAAGTCCATTAGTTAGACTTATTGTTAGTTCACAATAAGGTAGTATAATCGATTTGTCAAATGGATCAATCACTTCAAGCTTATTCTATCAATTTTATTAGATTGTCTGTTAGACTAGATGATACCCCATTCAATGAATATCAAACTGCAATTAAAAGATTCAACATGTTTTGGTAGAATCTATTTTTTGTAAAAATTTTACCAAACATTCAAGCCAATATTGGACACTCTATAAGATGTGTCATTCGATGCCTATAAGATGGTCCATTGGTCATTCGACAAAACTCCTATCTTGGAAACATAATATAACAATTTATCATATTAAACCATCAAAAAATCCGATAATCATCAAGTTGCTAATCGGATATTTGCTAACATTCCAACAAAAAATCTAAAAGATGTCGAAAATTGAATAATGGATCTTTTTCGTTGGAGGTCTAATATTCATTAGACACCATATTAGATAGTCAATTGAATTCACTATCAAACGGATTATCTTATGCCTATAAGACAATCCAATTGTCATTTTACAGAAATCCTATTTTAGAGACCCAATCTATCAATTTAGCGGACAACGTTATCAGATGATTTGATTGGCATCAGACCAACCATTGGATTGTTGATCAAGTGGCCTAATAACTATCTAACAAAAATTTCAAATGATGACAATCAATAGAGATTCTTCTATTGATTAATTTTTCTTAACATTATAATTCTATTTAGTTAAGATGTGCAACACTTTAAAACCTTATAATGCAATGTAAGCTTTATAACTTCTATTTTCAAATATTGCAAAACTTTATATATTGATATTTTTAATTTTGAAAAAATACAATAAGTGAGATAACAAGCCAACTTTCACGAGGTCAATTGTTACAAAAGCCTAAGAATTTGATAACCTAACTTGACCTTAAGCCTTCTTTATGTCCTCGATTTCTCTTTTCCAATGTCAATAAAATGAACAATTGAACAAGGTTGAACCAACTTGAGCTGCTGAGGTTAACAAGGTTGTCACCAAAGAGAAGGACCAACAATAAGCCAAGAAGGTGACCACCTTGCACATTGATGTCAAGGAACTTTGGTTTAAAGCAAAGAACTCCAAGGTCAAACTAGCTACTCTAGAGGCCAAAGGAACAAAGAAGGCAGTTAAATCATACAAAAGAATTAAAGAATTTATCTCCTTGATGTTCCAAACATTCAAAGTATTGGTAATGGCCCATTCCCCTCCAACTAATGAAGAAAAAGGTGATTGTGGAAGATCAAAAAAAATTGAACCAACTGAGGCTTTATGCTTGCTAGATGCTCTCATCCAACCAAAGCCTTACTAATGCCATTGGAGGACCAAATAACCTAGTATTGGATTGCTTTGGGCACTCCTAAGTATGGTATGTAGGAAGAGGGGAATGAAGGGAGCCCCAGCGAGGGAAACGGTGAATTAAAGAGTTACAATGATATTAGTGACAAACATTTTTAAATAACCAGCACAAATACTATATCATTTTTGTTAGCTTGCGCAATTACTTATATCATTTTTGTTTCTTTTTCTTTGATACTTAGACATATTTAAACAAATATTAATGAAAGATAATACGTTCTTTTTTACTTAAATTTTATTGGGAACTTTGCTCCTTAATGTTTGTATTGATCTTTCATTATTGCAAATATTGGTAGTTGTATCATAGCAAAATTTTAAAGAATTCCATTAATGACTTGTCCCAATTAAGACCCTTACCCAGTCAATTCAACATAGAATAGGAAAAGAACTATTTATACCATGAGACCAAGCAATCAAACTAGCTTGGTCATAGAATAAATATAAATCAGAGCCTAGTTAGAAGAAGGGCCAACTAATATTGGAAACTAGAACAAGCATATAAGATTACCATTTAGAATGATCGTCTGTTTTTTGAAATCATATAGGAGACCTCTCTAAGCAGGTGATAACTTAAGTTAGCATAAGTGAAGTAGAATTGGCATGAAATAAGTCCCTTTGACAAAGTGCGACCAATCTGTAGGTACAAGTATCAATAACGTTTTTCTCGTTGAGCCACTTTGGCTAGGCTAATTAGAGTCAAAGGTGAAAATTCTAGCTAAGGCCTTTAGGAAACATAGCTAGTCCAAGAGGCTAATGCATAGTGCTCAAGGAGGGTTGATAGTGGTCTAATTGAGAAACTTAGAATCAAGTAAGCTAAAGGGATAAGTCTATCACTGAGCGACGCTCAATGAATAGGCAAGCATGGAACAATGAAGAGAAATGCAATCCTCAAAGAAAGCACTAAGGAGGATTGGGGCAAACCTGTTACCCTGTTCTATCAAAAAAAGGTTGCATTGCAACATAGTCCATGTGTTAAGGTGCTAAGAGACTCTAGTTGAATCAAATAAGACTAAAGGGAATTGGATTGTGGATCATATTAGGATGGGTGGATTAGGCAAGCCTTGGCCAATAAAGAGTAATAGGATAGAGATGACAATACCCAAGTGTAACTTAGGTAAAAAAGGTAAATATAGAACCTTTTTAGATTCTCCCAGCTCCATTTGTGTGAAAGGATTTAGCCAAGGTATTTTTGCAACTGATAAGCATTCAAGCCTAGCATTGCCTTCAAGATGAATAGGCCATCCCACATATGGTCAAGCATGCCAGCTTCCACCAACTCTGGGGTAATTTCAATTGTGTAAGAGAAGATCTCCAGGCACAAGTGGATTGGGTCACCTTTGGTGTAACACTTATTCATGCACTAGCGGATTGTTGTTTGCCTGAGAACTGCATACAGCCTGGTTTCCCTAAGAATTTTAAGGTCCATGAGGTATGTTTCGACTTTCTCGGCATCCAGCTAATCTTTAAAGAAGTTAGTTGTTGCTTCGACCCTTGGCAAGAACTCCTAGCCTTGGCATTGTACAAAAGCGAGAAAGACTTTTGGTTAGTCATGTTGGTGAAGAGTACATCTAAGATTCTTCTACCCATCTCGACTTTTTCTCATCTAAATAGGTGAAGAGTACATCTAAGATTCATCGCTTGGCCACTTTGACATAACCATTTGCATGTAGGTGGTATACAGAGCAGTTTTTTAAAGAAATCACATTTTTCTCTCAAAAGCCCTTGACTTTGACATTGTTGGATAACAACCCATTATTTGTAACAATGGCCAAGGATAATCCAAACTTGCATGCAATCTCAAGTGACTCTTCATGGACTAGAGTGGTTTGGCCTTGATTCATTTGGTTTAATAAATTAGCACCAAAAGTATCAATCACCATAAGAGGCTTATGGGAAGAAAACCTAGCAAATTCATCTTCCAAAGCAAAAACAGCTAAGAAGCTTCGATCAAAAGTAATGTGATTGAGAGTTAGCATGAAACTAGGGCATCTAACTGACATAGAACACACCAATGTGCAAACTACTTAGCACTGTGCCCAATCCTAGGCAATAAAAATCGTAAAGGCTTACACGAACAATAAGCATTTGGTGTGGTTGAAAACACTTGCCCTTATGGATTTGACATAAAAACTATGCATCTTGTCAAGATGAAAGCAATAATGGACTGAATGATCAACAATAGAGTTGGTCAACAATAATAAGTAATATATAACCCTCTAATGAAGTTAACTTGAATTTTTAAGAGAGGAAGGAACAAAGTTGTTATTTCAAAAACTTACCAATATGCCACCCAAGACGATGCAGGCCACATGGCGATAGCCTACGAGGCAAAGTTCAATTGGTTCATCCAACTCCTAGCCCACGTGTTAGTTCTCTTCCCTTGAAATGCAAGAAGAGTCAACTAAATCAAACTGATAAAGTAACTATGGAGCAAAGATTCTGTATTATCACAGGATTTCATTACAGGTCTCAAAGTTTCTTATGAACTTATTGATGCTGAGCTAAAAGTCATTAAAGATTTGAGTTAGGAGCACTCTTGCTCCCTAAGCAAAGAGAAGGTTGCCAAACAAGGCTTCATACTCAACTTAAGTGTTGATAGCTAAGAATAAAATACATAAAGCATGCCTTTGAACTATTCTAAATGGACTAACTAAGACAATGCCTATCCCTTAACACTCGCTAAAGCTCTGTTGACGAAGAGCTACCATGGGACAAGCTAATGTGGATGAGAAGGATCATTAGGATTAGCCAATTAAGCGAGGAACTTTGCAAGAACTTGAGCTTTGATTGTGATTCTCAACAAGTACTCTATGTTAAACTCGCTCAGTTCGATGACCTATTGCTGAATTTATCAAGATACTTTAGGCATATGGAGGATGTTCTTAAATGGTTGGTCTATTATTACTTTAATCGAGTAAGCTTAGAATCAAGCTTTATATTCATTGTAATGGGGCCCAGTGCTAGCTTCTTGAGAACCTGATACATTGTCTCTAGCCACAAAAAGGGTGTCTAATATAATATAGGGCTTTTGAACAACTTCTTGCCAAACGAGGGTCCACCTTGTTTAATTCACTACAGCAAAGGACACAAGTTTTGCTCGACTAAGAAGAACTCCGCAAAGTGGTAGTGACCAAGTACTTCTTGAGTCACTAGAAGGCTGCTTCACACTCGTCTGTTCCCTCTAGGCACAAAATACCTTCAAGAAGAGGAGACACATGGATTCTAGAGATGAAACAAAAAGGGCCAAAGCATTAACTCATATAGTGATCCTCTCACTCTCAAACGATTCTAGACAAGATCATACCCAAGATGGCTTTGATCTTTTCCAAGGTTTCTTCAAATTGCTTGGTCGAAATGAGATAACTCCTAAACTTCTCAGAGAAGGCATCAAACTTGAACATGGTAAAGTTCATTTTTATCTAATGTTCTTGGGTGTTTAAAAGGTTTCGACTAGATATTGTGGATGCTGCTCAAAGAATAAGCTATTCAATACGATGTCAGAAGCATAAGCTTCTAAATTCCTCCCTTACTGGGTGAGAAGAAAAAGTCAATTATTCTTTGATAGATGGCACTCTAATTTTTCAAATCAAAAGACACCATTTTGTAATAAAAAGTTCCAAAATTAGTAAAAAAATAAATTTTTCTCCTCATCCTGTTTGACCATATGAATCCGATGGTAGCCAGAGAAGGAATCCAAGAAGCTCATCACAAGTTAGCCAATGATTGAATTGACCAAAGCATCAATTTTGGGTGAAGACTAACAATCCTTAGGGCAGTACTTGTCTAAGGTTAACAAAGTTCACATACACATTTGCTACTTATGCGCTTCTTAGCAAGGATGGCATAGACCAACTAGCCAAGGTATTGAATATCGTGTCAATTGTACCAAGAATAGCTTGCATTGCTTGGCACAAAAATGAAATTTCTTTTGCATAATTGATTGAGTGCACAACACGACATTTAACTAGTACTTTGTGATGCGACTATCTATTCTAGGCATCTTTTGCATAGAAAAAATAAACACATCGGAATAATACTCAAGCAAGCTAATCATTTGGACCAATTGTTCATCATTAATTTCAAACTAATTATTACCACTCAACTTTCATTATTACATAAATAATAAGTTAAGTAATTTCAAAAGTAATGAGATATGCAAGTAACAGTCGAATAGATGAGTGAAATAAATAGCGCACCCAGTAAGGATGGCGAATGGGCTCACCAGAGGATAGGTGAGACCAATTCCACTAAAATGTCCAAGGTTTAGGTCTAGGTGTAGTAGGCTAACCCAAATGAGAGCAAAAATGTAGTTCTAGCAAGAATGGCAATTAGGATTGCCAAACTTGCCTAAGAAGAAAGGCTTGACAAAGTGCCCAAAGTGTAGTGAAATTAAGTGGGATAGTAAAGTTCAAGAAAGGCTCGTCAATGACAATGCAGGCAGAAAAGAACATGTGGTAAACATATGTCAAGGAAAACAAAGAGAAAAAATAATTAAGTTAACACTTTCTATGACTTTCTACTAAATTGTGATGGACGAAAATATCCATGATAATAAGTGACCTTTCCATCGAAGATCCCAGCGCCACCATCCATCTGGCACAATCGTCGCCATTGACTGCATCTCGATGCTCTTGCCTCCCTTCCAAGCCATGTCAGCTTTGCCTACTTCCGCTAGCAACTACATTAGCACATCCTATCATTAGAACTCACGAGCTGACTATCCTCCATTTACCTAGAATCTTCGAAATTGCACCCACCTCAACACACAATACGCTTGAACCATACCACCAAGGATCTAACACATGGTTTTGCCCATGAACCTAACTACTTGGATTGCCTTCATCAACCACTCAACACCCTCTTCCCTAAAAGATCCAAGAGCAAATCTACCTTGTCACACCAAAACATTGCCACCACAATCCCCAACAGGAATTGTTACCATTCTCTTCTTCCCAAATTGCATCGTCAGGATCCTGACCATGATCATTGTCACAAGTTTTAGCCATTGTTTCTTCAAGTCATTTATGAATGTTGAGCCACTCCCGTGCTATCAAACCTTTGGCATCTGTGGTCTGCCACTTGTCCACATCCACAACTCCCTCATATTTTGGTATTAAAACCAAAATAATTTTCCATTAGTATGGTTGGCATGTCACATAGAAATAGGTATGTTAAAGACATACGCCCAACCTTGCAAGATGATGCCAATAGTTTTTTAAATCTTTTCAACTAATTAAGACAAAATATTTTCTAACCCAATTGGACATATACAAGAAAACTTTCAACAAAAAAGATTTATATTTTTAATCAAGCTTTATCATTTGACCTTTTCTATGACCTAAATTCCACAAAAAACATCTTTTATAGTATTCCAATGTAATATGAGGCAATCTTAACCAATATTCATTAGTAGCCTACTCAATGCCCTTAGATAATCTTTATACCAGTTACCAATTGACAAGGCTATCAATTTTTGCCTTCTCAAGGATAAAATATAGTCCTTATCTTCAAAAGAGAGAGATAATGGTCTAAGATAACCCATAAACTTCCGTAGGTGTTCAAATGTAATGAATTTTTTTGTAAGCAAAATCACATCAAAGGAATCATTTTTATATCAATAATGTTTGTACAACCTACAATTGAAAAAAGACTTGCACACATCACACAAGAAAATTTAACCCACCTTCTTTCCAAAAAGTTTGATAATAATTGGCTAATCCTGAAGGGGTCTCCTCTTAGCAAGCTTCTCCATGGATGTGATAATGTTATGATAAATCTTAGGACAAATCTAAGCCTTCTCTAGGTTTATAGGCTCCTCCACATCACTACCAATGTCATCACTCAGCACATCCTTACAAGTCTTTCTTACTCATTGGCAAATTTTACATGACCTTCAACGTCCATCATATCATCTCTTAATGAAGCCCAAACTAAGAACATCAAAGAAATGTTTTCTCATACTTAAACACACATGTCAATGTATTAATCACATTCAAGTCTCAATGTGCTTAACTTTCTTTGTGCTTATTTGGATCAAATCTAAAATATTTTGAAGAACGATTGTTGGTGTTGATCACACCATAACTCACTACAACTTCTAAACCCCCTAGCTTTAACTATCCAAATTCATGAAGTTCTTTCACATTAACCAACCCAAAAAAGGCATGCCACATTTTTCAAATGGTGAACTGAAATTATTTAAATATTTCTTGGCTCGCTTGGAGGTTCAAGAATTAAAATTCATAAACACATCATGTTCTTTCTTATTGAAACCAACAATCCAAAACTTCTACATGGATAAGTCCATGGTTGACATGCTATCAAACCCACATTTTCAAAAATAGATACAATAGAAATAGCCTGTTTTTACTGGATCACCATTCTTTTCATATCATAAAGTTCACAGTTTCAGGGAAAAACATGCACATAGGATTTCAATGCTAAATTGTGTTGATATGGAGTTCAAAACAAATGATAATCGAAATTAGCCTTGGAATGGTAAAGTACTAGTTTTCCATCTCCTAGAAGTCATCAATAATCTAAAAAAGCACAACCTACTCAGCAAGCACATTACATATAATACGAAATCAAACAGGTTCATGTAAAGAGGGGATATACGAGCAGGATCCAAAGTTTTCATTTCACCATTCTTATCCTCTTATCAAGAGATCAACCATGCCCACTTTAAGTTCAAATCAAGATTAAAGGAGAATCAACTATCAACGAACTCACCTTCAACGAACCCCAAGTTCTTACAAAACGTTCAATTTAGTCGGAACATTGGAGAAATTAGGGCTAAAAATTTCGAAGCTACACCAAAAAAAAAAAGGAGAAGAAAATCAACCTTTTCAGCTGAAATGAACAGATAATCTTACACGTATGCCCTGAGATCGAAGGACATCGACGGCAGCGTCGAGGGCGTGCTTCCGACGACCCATGATACCAACTGCGGCGCCATGCTTACCAAACTGCAAAGCGATCTCGAAGCAGATTCCGGAGCCTCCTCCCGTCACAAGAGCCACCTTCCCCTTCAGGATATCAGCTTTGAACACAGACTCCATTGATGGATTATCCCGCTCGAACCTTCCTTGGATTCGCTATGCACGAAATTTATGAAAAATAAATAAATAAAAAATACCAAATATTAAAAACAGTTTTTTGCCTAATGAAGTGGATCTCCGGTGGATGTGACATGTCGACCAACGCCAACGTGTGCCTTTTATATTGGAACATATGAAAGAAAGTTTAAACAAACAGATGAATGAAAGCTACTTTTTCCTATAATTAATTTATAAAATTTGGCATCATGTGAAAAAGCAGATATGGGAGTTTTCTAATTTCAAATATTCAAGTTTTTAACAATTAAAATTTTAAAATTATTTATTTTAAAATTTAAGAATATTAAGAATTTGATCTTGGATAAATTTGAATTTAACTTAAGATTAATTTGAAGATTTAATTTTGCAATTACTAACTAACATTATTTTAAATTATATTATGTTCCTAATAAATAATATTGTTTTTAAGTTTAATTATTATAGTTCTTTTAAATACTGATGCTATTATTTTATACCAATGGAAATGGTTTTAAACCATTAAAAATTATATCTACCCAAAATCTTGTTTTTCCTTTCTTTTATCTTTTTTATCGAAATGCTAGTAAAGTATTGTCACTATTTTCATGCTAGCTTGTTATCAATCGTCTCTGACACATTATAGGATTTGATATTGCTTAAGATAATGTCGACCTTGTTAGGTTTAAATCCTAAACAACTACATCATTTTTTCTTTAAAGAATTAAAAATATAATTATCCCCTCATAAGACTACTTAAAAATACTTTTAAATCAATCCAAAATTTTACTATGACATGCTCTAAATCAGGGAGTAAGATATCTAACTTGTTCATCTCTTATGTAAGTGTACATGATCAAGAGTCTACTACATCCAATCATTGTCTAATTAAAATTATATCCATAACTTCTAACATTTTGTTAACCTTAGTCTACCATTAGATACCATTTTTTAGATTTTCTCATTTTGAATCTAATATATGAGGATTTCTTAACTTAATCAGGAATATAGCTATTTTGAGGTTCCTTCAATCCTAAGTTTAATATTTAGGATTCTTCATCCATTGATTGAGAAAATACATGTTTTAACTTTAAGTCTTATTTCAATTATCTGAGTTTACCATTAATTACCTAAATAAAATATGGTTTTTATTAAATCATAATTTAACTATCTAGAATATCTTACATTATTTTTCTTATATTTTTGTCTTACCTAATTTCATTTAAGACCTTACTTATCTAGATTATTTTGAGTCCTCATATGGTCTTGGCATGTTTTCTTAGGTTGAATGTATAGCAGATTATTATTAAACTAAATTTGAGTTTACACAAATTTCACTAATAACTCTTATATCTTAAAGATAACTCTAAGTCATTATACCCATCATAATGCTTCTCTTGAGCCATTACACATCTTAAAGATCATCATCTAAGGTGTTATCCTATGGTCTAAAAGTTTAATTAAGATTACTCATTGTCTTATCCAAAGAATCTGATCAACTTGACGGTCTAACCAATATTTTTACCTTATTAGTTCCTTGATCAATTCTAACACATCTCTAAGTCTTATTCTAGCTCACCAACCTTCGCCCAAGATCTTAGCTAAGGACTTTACTATCCAAATTTTCATTTATAATGTATGTTAAAATTTATCAAATGATATTACCTCAGGTCAACACTAGGACTTCTTATTATAAGTTTTTTCTCATGAATTATTTTTAAACCTTTAGCCCAATTCTGAGATAAGATTTACCTTACATAATCTTGTTTAAATATCTCAAGTATCCTTTTTAATCTTAATTAAAAATTAATCATAAGTTTTTAAAGTCTATCTCTAGCCTTAACATTACTAACCATGCACAATCCCTTTGCTAGCCAACTATATCAATAACTAATCTAGCTTTCTTTTAAGGTCCTAAATCAAGCCCTTCCAAGCTTCTCAAATAAAAATCAAAGGTCATACACACCTTGTAAGTCATCTAGGTTCCCTTAAGGGTTAAACCAATACCTCCAATAACTTAACTAAGCAATGACTAAATGCTTCTCAAGTATACCTAAGGCAAAGGAATACTTAGTTGTAATAATTCACAATATTTTGCCTAAATTTCTAAGTTCAAATTCATGATTCATCTTTTAAGTTAAGGATTAATTTGTCCACATAGATTTTTACATACTTTGATGCATTGTTTTGTAATATAAATATACATTCATATCATGGCTTGATACTCAAATCTAGTTAGAAGTATTATCATGCTTAATCGAGTTGTCTCATTTATTATAGTAAAACATATTAACAAGTATGAAATTTAATTTTCTTATAACATGAAATCTCAATTTTACTCACTTAGAACATGTGATAAAACCTCAAATTATTCATCCATCAAACAAAGTGACTATACATGCTAATAAATTATACTAGCATTCTTAATTTACTTTAAAAGAAAGAAGTTCTATAAATATCATAATTCTAACATCTATATATTTAAAAAAATATGTTATCATATCTTAGTTAAGAGAGTTGTTCTAATCATAAATCTATTCGTTCATGATTTGAAGACTCTATAATATTTTTTATGTCAAGGACAACATCATTTTGCATACATTTTCACATAACTTACAAGACATTACAATTTAACATGTTAATAACCAAAATCATGTCTTGATTAAGAGAGAATTTAGACTAATAATGTTACAATTTGAGCATATAATCATGAAATCTCCTTTTACATTTTTAAATAAGACAATAACAAGAATTAAGCTTAGATTTATTTACAAAGTTGCCTAAGAGTATAGACAAAAGGAGTCTATTATATCTCACAAAAATTCCTTTAAGTCTAGTATTTACAAATAAAAATAAATGATATTATCCCAAGAAGCATAGATTCATGTAATATGATTCGCATTTTCAGGTTGGACATTAGGTCATGTTTTTGTGTTAGTCTTTAACAATTTCTCACAAGAAAAGAATGTCAAATAAGCCATTACATGCTAGTTACATTTATGCTTAATCATGGTAAAGCAAATTTTCCCTTTTTAACATAACAATTTCATGTAAGAGGATTAGATAGTTATTATCACATTCATTTTTCAAGATTTTATGTGCAACTTAACAAGATAAGTCATTTTTATCTTCCCTTAGATCTTAGCTAAATCTAATATGTGATCTCCACCTTACCTTGTAACTCAAGTATATAACTTCTTTACGTGTAAGCTCTTCTATCTTTAAGTCTTAAGATCCTATTGATAGACATTAAATAACTCATCGTACTAGATCGGTAACCCTCTTGTACTTATAGATACTCGATCATACAAGGGATCAGATTGATGATCCTACTTATAAATGTTTAATAACTCATTGTATTAGTCTGATCTTTAAATTAAGGGCTATTACTAGCACTCATTGTGAAGATTTTATAACATGATTAAGATGATCATCTTATATAATCATTGTAGCTAATAATAGCAACAACTTCTTACCATCATAATATCCAACCCAAATTCATAAGTTTCTACTTCCTTGCATTTTAGGCAACCAAATATAATTTATATACAAAGATTTAATAGAGATCTTACTATATTACGTGATTCTTGTAAACCAAAGTTGAGAACCCACTGCATTTTTCTTAAACTCTTCTTCTAGCTCTTGATGTCTTTGAATGTCTTCAAAAGACAACAAAGGTCACTTGGATCTCAACTTCTTCTTCCTTGCTAGCTCTCATCTTTCTCATTTCTTATTATCTCTACAACTACCAAAGCATCACAATAGACTCTTCAAGCATAGGAAAGATATATCTTGTTTTATTATATAATATATGATAGTATATATTAATATTTTTATTAGTTTTATCTTTAAAAATTTGTTAAATACTCAAATAACCTCTAAAAAAATATAAATTACACACTTGTAAATTCCTCATGATAAGACATTTGTAATGTTATGCTCAAATAAATGATTTAGTTATCATCATCCCAACATACTTTAAGATGTCCACCAATCAAAAATATTCCTAGAGTTTGAATTTGCAAAACACATTCAATACATAAAACATGCTTTGAAAAAAATATTAGATGATAATTAAGAAAACTATTACTTGCATGATCTGAAACATTTTAAAAAATATTAATATAATAAGAGAATAATTTTATTATTATGAAACTAGTTACATATAGATTAATGGTTTGACAATCTTTATCTTTTGATAATAACAAAATCATAAACATATATTAAAATGAAAAGATACTAAAATGCATGTAAGTATTTACATGCTCTCCCTAAATTTATGCACTTTTAAGTATATGTAATTAAAAAAAATATTAAACAAATCATAGAGATAAATAGTATTTTTTTATATCTATGTCTCCCTCTTTATTGAATTCATCAAAATAAAATTAAAATTTGTGTTGTACCACTTGTTTAATTTAGTAAAACATCATACTAAGGGATCAAATGAGGTCTAATTTTTTTCTCCCCCTTATTTTTTGTATATATAAAAAATATCACTTGTTATATAAGTAAAAATAAGACAAGATATTTATATGGACACTATTTGTTGAATACGAAAACGCATAATACTAAGGAGTTAAATTATCACTTATTGAATATTTAAAAAAATACCACATTTTAATATATTAAAGAGATGCAATTCTTTTTTTTTTCTTTCATTATCTTAATGCATATGATATTTTAAAAAATTAAATTTAAAACTTATAAACTAATGAATAAGCTTTCATACGAGTTTCTTCTCCTTTCTAGCTTAATTGAGAGAACTATGAACATGTTCCAAAGAATTTAAAACTTAGCTTTTAAAACCTAAATAGATTTAAGTACAACCAACCTACAATCAATTAATTCAACTTTATAAGTATAATTTTGTTATTATTTTTCCAAAAGTTTGCATTAATTCTTATCTTGAAATTTTTAGATATATGATCCTTTTTCAAGCAATAATTACAAGTAAGAGATTATGCAAATATATAATTTTCAATATGCATAAATTTATATTGTGGTAAGCAACATTATTATCTCTTGTATTCATACTAATTGTTAGGGTACCTTATCTTTACTAGATTTTAATTCAAGCAAATCTCTTTTATCTATCTCATCCAAATTTTTACAAAGTCTAAGATATTTATTATGCTCTTTCTTAAATATTTGTACTTTTAGAAATCACTTTAAATGAATTCATCATCAATTCAACTCAAGAGAGTTTGTTGACCTTATCCTCACTCCCAGATGAATCATGGTATGTCATTAGACAAATAACTTCTTTTTCCTACATTTTACTCATTGCTTTGTGGATGTAGAATTTGGATTCAAGTCACTCTAACTGGCCATCATGGCTAGGGTGTTGAATTTGGATTTAAGCTACTCTAAGTGGCCATCATGACTTTCTTCTTCTTTCCTTTCTTAAAATTGTTTGTCTTCTTATTTTCTTCTCCACTAATTTTGTATAATTTGGCTAGTAATATCCTGATTCATTACATTCATGATAGCATGACTTTATGCCATTTTACTTTTTTCTTTGCAGTTCATCTAGTTTTTCTTCTCAGATTTTCTTATAACGCATTTCTTAAAAATTTTGGTTAAGATTTTTAGATAATCATTTTACCTAGCCATTAAAAGATGATTTAGATGATGGTTGAGAGACCCTCAAAGCCTAGTTTTTCTCTTTCTTGTGCTTTGACTATGATTCCTCTTCTCTTCATCTTTCTCTCTCCATCTCATTAGTCATGAGGTCTCCAAGTAAATCATCAAATGTAAGATGATCCAAGCACTTGGAATTTTTAATAATAGTTACCAAATGATTAAAGTCCTTAGATAACACCTACAGTATTTTCCTTACTAGTTCAACATTAATAACTTACATTTTTAATTGTCACTCTATTCATATGAAATAATTTATAATCATCCATAAGCTAATTAATTTAAGATTCCTTTACTTTGCTAGTTACTTTAAAAGTGAATTGTATTAATCTTATGGTCTCATGTGGAAATGCAATGACAACAAAAACATATGATAAATTTTATCGATAATTTGAGTTTTTTGACATGAGAAGATCAGCTGATGATAATCATATTGAATAATTTGATATTAGATATTATCATGTGACAATCAAGAAAAGTACATCTCACAAGTGATGAATCCATGGATTAAGTATGCACTTTATGGTGTGGTGGCTTTATTGAGTATCATTTGTTCTATTTTAGTAAGTTATAATGTTAAAACTTATGCAATTTTTACATGTCACACTTAAGATCATAAACTTGCTAAAGTCATTTTGATTTTTCATCTCCAATCATCTTGCATATACATTGAATTTTCATCTAAATCAAGTATTTTCTAATATCTTGTTAGTTTTACAAAATAAACTTTTATTATTTAAGACTTGATTTTGTAAGAGAGTGTAAAGAAAACTTGGTATTTCAAATTATGATAAAATTACACTTATCATATGGTATGATATCTTTATTGTTTAGTATGATTAATGTTAACAAAAATATACAAGGAATAATAAAATGGCCTAATCAAGTAATTTAATAGGTGTTCTAACTCATCGTATACATGATCAGGCTTTTAGGCTAAGAAGTGAAATCTTGAGAACTTTGCATAATATGATTAAATATCATCATACAATATGATTATGTTTTAAAGCTGAGAAGTAAAATCTCAAAAACTTCATACATTTGTAATTTTCATCATATAATATGTTTAAGTATTATATATGAACATATACTTGCTACATCTAAATCCAAGAATTAAGAGGTAAATTAATTTTTAATGTACTGTCCAAATAGTTCATTTTAGTGCCATCATATGGAATAATCCTATCGATCATATAGTAGGAACGGTAGTAAAATCCTAAAGCAGTTAGTTTAACCTCTTACAAGATGAATTGTAGAAGTTATTAATTATTAGGACTTCTTTAATTGACATTATGATGGTTATATGCTTATAAATAGGTTAAAAGCTAATAAAAAAGAATCTAATACAAAAAAATATTTAATAAAAGATTTTTTTTTCAAAGTTCTAGTGATTTTTCTTAGCTTCATCATTTTAGATTCCTTGGAATTTATCTTTGCTACTTGCACTATCATTCATCTTCTATTTTCTCAAATTGTTATCGATAACAATTTTTCACTCAGTCATTTAGTGTGCCTTGTGATGCATTAGTTATAAGTGAAGTGTGTACAAGCTTTATTCGCAAAAGAGTTGTGTTTGCTTTTGCCATTATTACTTGTTCTTAGCTCTTGTAAGTCACTTAATAATGCTATTCTTTTGAGCTATTTTTAGATATTTTTGAATCTTCTTATAAGGGTTTTTCACTTACATATCTCTTAACAAAAGGTAGTTGAGCTTAGTAAACCTAGTCTTTCATGGTTAGGGATAAATATAAGCTTGTGTTTATTGAATTACGTAAAACTCTTTGAAAATTTATTTATTATAATTATTGTGCAATTTGTTTTCAAAGTTAATAAGAGGTTTTTAGCAAGAACCTTTAGTATAGATAATATTAACCATAATAACTCAAAGTTTATTTTAGGTCTACTTAAAAAAATTTGAAAGAAGTACAATTCTCTCCCCCCTTAATTTATTTTAGGTTTTCTTAACAAAATTTGAAAAGAAGTACAAATCCCTCTCTTCCCCCCTAACTGTAAGAAGTCTACACTAACAATTAGTATTATAATGGAGTGAATCAATAAGAACTAAACTTTTAAGATATAATCTACTCATGTTACATAACATTATTGAAGATTTAGCCTCATTGTGTGAGGGCATATCTTCTCATCTTCCTCCATTATTTGTAAGAAAATATTATCTATATTTGAAGAATATGATGAAGATGTATTTTCTATTTAATGATTTAGATTAATGGGATATTATACAACACCTTTTTAGTTTTCTAACTAAAGTTGTGAAAACGTTGTAATTCAAAAAAAAAATTAAAATTAAATGTATAAGAAAGACATAAAATTCAAGTAAATGCATATGCTATGAACATCTCACATTGTAGCTTGAATGTCATAGAATACACTTGTATTATGAATATCCAAATAAAATATGAAATATGAGGTAAATTTGAGGTGACCTATGAGGGTAACTTTTAAGTCATGAAAAATAAAATAAATATGCTTACACATGATTATGAGTTTTTTAAGATACCATCTGATAAAACTATTAAATCATGTTTATTCATGTCGAAATATTACTAATGGTCTTACTAGTTTGGGAAAAGTATTTTTTAGTGATGAGTGAGGAGTTTTAGAGTGCTATCTAAGGAATATGATTTCCTTGTGATAGCTATCAAAGCTACAAAAGATATTTTTAATATATCCTTAGACAAATTTGTAAGAGATTTGATAACACATAAAATGAAAACTACAAGGAGAAGAGATAAGAAGATGATTGTTAAAAAATAAAAGACAAAGAAGAAGGAGGAAGCCAAATCATTGAGATTAAATTCATCTTGACACTTTGAAAGAAGATGAGATATCCCATATTACCAAAGGTCTAACATGTTTACTTGAACACCATGCTATGAGAAAAGTAGATATATATAGGAATAGAGATCAATATATAATGCCAAAGATAGAGAAGATATTGTGTGCCATAAATGTAGACAGATAGAACACATCCATCCTTAATGTCCAAAGGTACTAGAAAAGTTAGAAAAGTATAAGAGAAATCACAAGAAAAAGGCAATAAATGAGGCATGGAGTGAGTTAGAAGAGTCTTACTTAAGTAATGACAACAAGAATGAAGGATTAATTTTTCTCATGGAAAATGGAGATGACATCGAAAGTTCTTCTAATGATAAGGTGTGTCCAACTTCTTGAGAAGAATTTTGAAGAGTAGATTTTATTTGTTTATTAAAAATGTGAAGAACAATTAGAAAAATACAATAAATTGAAAAAGAAACATTCAAATTATCTTGGTTTATTTGAGTACCTCAATGAAACTAATGAGAGATATTTAGTTTATTTGAAAAATACTAGAGATGATTTTGCTAATTCTATTATTGAGCATTCATTAGTTATAATTAAATTCAATGACTTTAAGAATTTACATTCACATTGCTTTATCCATTGGCAACATCATATAGATTATAAGAGAATTTTATCTGTACATACTTCTCTTTATCACATCATGGTAGCTTTTGTTGTAATTTCTATATGAAACCTAGATATACATCTAAATTTTGCATAATTAAAGCAAATATTCATTCTAGATTTATTAGGTATGTTTAGGTAGCTATAGTTATCATATTAAGTCTACCCTTAGTTCTTTTGAATCTAAAATAGTTTGGGTCCCTAAAATTAAAATCTTGATTTTATATGTAGGTATGCCTCTTAATTAAGTTTGAGAAGTGTATGTGATACTTGGATAGTACGTGCTCAAGACACATGACCAATAATCTATAATTATTTACCCAAATTTAAGATATTTGATGATGAAGATGTCATATTAAGAGATAACTCTAAGAAGAGGGTCAATTGACATAGGAATCATTAGTAATTTTGTATACCTATTATCAAAGTGCTAATTATGAATGGTTTAAGTTAATTATGTGAATCTCGAGTTAAAGTAATTTTTTTATGAAAAATATTATGTAATTAATAAAAATAATTAACACATAATGATAACCTCTAGAAAAAGTAATATAAACATGTTAGACTTAAGGAATTTAGAAGCTAATGGTATCAAATGTCTTACCTCTCATACTAATGATTTTAATCTTTGAGATAAGAGGTTGTCATGTTAACAACTCAATCATGTAAAAATTAGTTAGATATAACTTAGTTAAGAATTTGAACAATTTCCAATGTAATGATGTATACACTTGTGGTTCATATCGAATAGGTAAGCAAAATAAGACCCCCTTCAAACAAAAGAATATTTTCACTAGAACATTAGAAACATTTCATTTATATCTTTTTGGACCTATTCAATCTTATAGTTTAGGGAAAAATAAGTATGGATTTGTAGTGATAGATATTATTCTAGGTGTACATAGATTTTGTTTCAAAAAAAGAGTGATGATTTTGAGAACTTAATAAATTTGATCACAAAATTACAAAATAAACATGGCTTGATATAGCTTTAATTAGAAGTGACCATAGGAAAAAAATTTAAATAATGAATCATGTGATAATTTATTCAATTAATTATGAAAAATATTTTTAATTAAAATTTTACTATTAGATATGAGTTGTATAAGCCCAAAACTTAAAACAGTTATATTTTTTGGTACATCTCATAATATATCATGATGATAATGTTCACATTTAGTATTTGAGTATACTACACTAATGAATGTCTTAAGTTAAGAAATTCATAATATGTTATTTACAATTTTTAAAAGTTATTTTAGTTTTTTATGAATTTTTAAAAGCAAGAAAAAATGGAATATTATATTTAATTTTCTTATTTTTAAAACCCTAATCTCTCTTTCCTTATACCAAAGGGCTATAAAAGGAGAACTAAGAGTGAGAAGAAGAACTTAGGAATAGGAGTGAAGAGAAAAGAATTTCAAAGAATGAAAGGAGGAATCCTTAAGTGGTTAGCTCAATTTATAAATGTGGCAAATGTAATTATCTCTATTATAATCACAAGAACTGACAAAATATATCACATTTAGGACATTAAAGTACAACTTAGATATCAACTATCAGTATATGCTAATGATAGAGATTAAGAATAACAAATATAAAAAATTATAATAATATATGTAAATAGAATAATTCTTGATATAAGAGTGGTTTGGTTTATCTATTTAAAGTTTATATTTTAGTTTGACTCTAATTTTGCAATCCCCTAGAATTCACATTTCAATTCATCATTTAGCTTTCCAATTTGAAAAATTTGCTAAAACACCCAAAATGGAAATTCCAATTTTAAAAAAAGTTGTCTTAATTTTAATTTCACAACTTTCCTAAAATCACTTTTTATTGCACATGATTAGAACATATAGTCTATGAATTGGGGTGCTAAATTATATTAATTGGATTGTTCAACCCTTAGGTTGGGCCATCCAATCTCCTTAAACCATCAACCACTTCCCAAATGAATATTTGCACCACCTAAATTCTTATGATCAAATAGTTAATTACATTATTCATAAATTAATCAAACACTATGATCAATCAGACTAGATAGTTAATTATATCTTTTTATTATGTCCTATCTTTATCCATTTCTAATTTTGTAGCAAAGTAATTAGGCAAAAGAATATAAAGACATTAAATTCTTTTTCTCAAATAAAGAGTGATGATATTTCTTTTAATTTCCAATTTTTTTGTTTTCCTATAATTTTAAACAAAATTTATTTTGCTATTAAATACAAGCATAAGCTTATGTGATAGAAAGTTATTAATTTCACCCTTTTCCAAACCTATATATATACATAATTCTTGAGATATCATGGTGAGAACCTATCTCATTGTTATTATCATCTTATTCTATCTCCTTTTAAGTGTTAATGACATACCTTGTCATATGAGTAGAAAAAATAATGAGAAAAAATTTGAATAATAAAAAATATTTAAATGAATTTAACAAAAAAGAACAAATATACAAGAACAAAGAAGATAATATCATAACATCAATAGTATACTATTCTTTTTATGTGTTTTCCTTGGTCAATAATGCCTTGTTAAATAAAATAGAATTTAATAATTCATGTATGTGTGTGTGTGTGTGTGTGTGTGTATATATATATATATATATATATATATATATATATATATATATATATATATATATATATATATATATATATATATATATATATATATATATAATTTTTTTATTTTCAACAATATTAATGTTTCTTTTCTTTTTTCTTTTGTATTTCCAATCTTTTTATTTCTTTTCTTTTATTTTTTTATATTTCCATTCTTAGCTTATTAAAGTCATATTTCTCCTCAATTCTACTATCCAATAGTTGTCAACTCAATATACTCCTAGTATTTCTTTCTTTTCTTTGTTTGTCATTTATAACATAGTTTATTACAAGTGTCATTTTCTTTTTTTTTTCTTTTCATTCATGACCTAATTACAACCAATTCTACTCTTCTTTTTTCTTTTTTAATTCGTGACCCTTTTACCATCGATGCCATTGGATAGTGCCTTTATAAGGAAATCAAATTTTCACCATTTTATTTATTTCTTTTGTCACATGGCTTATATTATTATATTTCTTTTTTCCTTATTTTTATTTTTTATTCTTTCATCTTATATAACAAAAAAATAACAATTCACATTAATATATTCATTTTGTGCGTGCATGTGCATTACTATTTATTTCATGTCATGTAATCATGATGCTAAGGTAAATTTAGATGCCCATATTTTCTTTTCATTTAATATTATTAGTTTTTAGTTAATTTATTTAAAATCATAAATATGAGCTTGAGTTTAATATTTTCTTTTCTTTTAATACTTGGATTATAAATTAGTTGCATTTCAATTAATATCATGTTAAACTATAATACTCTACATTTAGATTACATTTCAAAATATTTTCACTTATCAATTTTTTAGTTGTAGCGTTGTCATATTATACGTTCAATAAATTGTACAGTACGATAAGCACATAATGTTTTCTTTTAGATTGTTCGATCTCGCTCTTGAATT
This sequence comes from Vanilla planifolia, assembly GCA_023846275.1. Classification (NCBI taxonomy): domain Eukaryota; kingdom Viridiplantae; phylum Streptophyta; class Magnoliopsida; order Asparagales; family Orchidaceae; genus Vanilla; species Vanilla planifolia. Next base: position 6,536,447 of record CM043872.1, on the reverse strand, counting down.
GTCTTCCCTTGGTTAATCATAATATCTATTATTGCTACAATATAGTATGACAATCTACTAAACTTGTTTTTCAGATATCACATTATCTAATTTAACTTAAAAAATTATAAACTAGAAACTAACAAATTTCTTTTACTAAACTCTTCTCAATAATATACTTTGACATTTGGTACATATTTTTAAAAAATTCATTCTTTTTAGAAAATATTAAAACAATATTATTATATTTTTATCTCAAAACTTAGTTTTTATTTAGTCATATAAAGATTAATTATACATTTAATCTTATAATTATAATCTTATATAATACTTAAATCTCTATAATCTCACACTTCTTGTCTTCCTCCAACTCTTGGTTTAATCAAACACCCAAAATCAAAGCATAAAATATTAATGGTGAAAAATAATTTCAAAAATTATATTAACTTTATTTTTTATTTAGAATCAACCTATAAATTCAACTTCTCTAAAATAAAATCAAACCAAGAATTTAATTAAAAACCAAAGAAAAAAGTTTTTTTAGATCTGATACATTATCTTAATTTTCTCTTCATTGTTTATTCTTGTTGTCTCAATAATTGTTCTCTTTCTCAAGCTCTCCTTATTTTTCCTCAATATTGGACTAATCTCTCCTTCTCAAACTCTCGATTTGTTGTTGGCTTTCCCTCTCTTCTTTTCATAGAAAATTCCTACTTTATCCTCTCAATTACTTATCTTTCAATAATTTAATTTATTATGAAATTATCTTTGATTTTAATAATACAACAACTACTAAAATCATCTCAACAACTATTTTCATAAATGTTGATGTTTAAAATAGCAAATTTACTTTGAAATACTAAATCAAATTTATGTTAGTATATCATACATACAAAAATAATTTAAATTTTACATTAATCTTTTTATCAGCTCATAATTATTTATAATTACAAGAAAAAAAGATAAATTTTGAGACAATCTATCATTTATATGAATCAAACTACGACTCCACATTTGTGCTGTAAATTTTAAATAATTATATTTTTAATGACATTATAATCACGTCATGTCTATGTCTTTGTTTTCTTCACCTACTAATGACAAATAAATCATTTATTATTTATTGATCATTACAATCAAAACACCCACAAATCAACAATTTGATGATGACCACTTGATTATGATCAACATGAACCATTAAACAACTAAAGATTGAGTTTAAACTAGGTCTTTTCGAGCCACCTTTTACTACTCCATGTCATCTGATGTATCGTAAATGTTCTTTTGACATATAATTTTAGGTTGTTAATAAAACTGATTTGTTTAAGCCTAACTAGATAAAGGCTTGACTTATTTCTTGCACAGCTCCATCTAGCACACAAGAGAATAAAAGATTAATGGAAAAGAAAGTTTTTGCTAAAGATGGGAGGCAAAATAATTCAAGCAAATAAAGTAGATGATTACTGTACATGGAGAACAAAGGCAAGATAATACAAGACAAGATTTAAGTTGTCATATATGACAGCTTGGAGGGAGACATCAAACAATATCTTCCCTTTAAAAAACCAAAGTCACAACCTCACTAAGCTTCATTCAAAAGGATTATGATTTTGTTGTCCACAAATTTTTTTAGAGATAATGTTTGCATTAATTATAAATCTAAATATATGAAGGACAATTTAGGTTGTAATTATTAGTTTAAATATATTATTGTTATATATAATCTTATATGAAGCAATCCCAATCATAGATCATTTGATCATAGTGCCATGCATATGTGAAATGTCATATCAGTCTTTACACACCATAAAGCATAGGATAAACTTAAGGAAATGAATAAGTCAATTATGATTATGACTTTAGAATCAAAGTATTATTGGATGTTTAGCAATATTTTTTATGTCACTTTGAGTTGATATAAATGACTATCACTATATTACTATACGAAGAAGACGTCTTTTATAAATAAAACCTAGAGACATCTCTTCCTTTGAATATTCTAGTTTTCGTTGTACTTGCAAATAAGTCATATTTGTGAATTTCAAGTAGTTTCACTATTATAAATTTAATTTTTTCATAATAAATCTTGTATTAATAAAAATATTATTAAAAATCACAATTTTGTCATCAAAATAATACCTAGAATTAACCCAAATTTGCATAATACCCATAAAAGCTAAAACAAAAATATGTTCATATAATATTGAATTAAATAATAAAAATTTTAAAAATTTCAAATAATATTAATATATGATTACACTAAATTAAACACGTTTTCATCGCAGCTACAAACAGTAAATTAATTTAATCCAATCAATAATTGACACGTCACAACGAATTATTCCTCAGAATAATGTTCAGGTAGCCACATTCTTCACGGAAGCGCGAACGACGTGGTCATGTTGCCCGTCACACAAAGCTGCATCGCGGATAAGAGTTGAGATTTTTGTTAATATTTGGAAATAAATATTAAATATTATTTTATATTCCATTGACAAAACTATTATTAAAGAAAAAATTAGCTAAATATTGTTTAAATAATATTTATATCTAAATCATATTAGTTAAAGTATTACACGTTTTATATTTTAAAATTTAAAAAATCTAATTATAAAAAAATTACTGAAGTGAAATTATTTATTTATAAGCTCAAATCAAGTATTGATTGCTTATTTGTGTATTTTTCTTTTATTTTGAAGTTAAAATCATATAAGAATAGCAAATATTTTCCACAAAAACATGAATAATTAGATAAATTATTATTTCAGAATAATAAAAAATAAATAACCGTGGCATATTCCTTAGAAGGCAGAGCTAACTTTTACCTAATACGGCTTTTGAAATAAAAAAACCGGTGAGATAATAAAACAATTTTGTCGGGCAGCCCCTTCCGACCTTTTTTCTCTCTCTCTCTTCATCATCCTTTCTCTCTCTAAATCCCACAAATGGAAGGCCAAAACCCCGTTCAGTCACGCTGCTGTCCATCTCCCACAGGGCCCAATCCCTTCTCCTCCCCCGCAAGGCAAAGCCTTCATCGGTACCCTTGGGACCACGCCGTACCTCTTCTCCCATCCCATCGTTTCCAGCCTGGCTCTGTGCTTTTCGATCGTCCGAGACAGAAGCCGCTCATCGTTCCTTATGTAGCTGAGCTTACGCAGGTCGTAGCCTTTCGCTTGGGGAGGGTTCTTGTCTCGTTTGATAAGATTTGGCGAACTGGTTGGCCAATCCGTATTGATTCAGTTTGGAATTTTGTAATCGCGGGATTGAATCGGGTTTGAAGTTTTGGCGGAAGGAAGTTTCAATGACCTCGTATTCGGTAGAGGACGATGGTGGGAGAGGAAGTATGTGGGATTTGGATCAGAAGCTTGATCAGCCCATGGATGAAGAGGCTGGTAGACTTAAAGAAATGTACAGGGAAAAGGTATTCCATCGCATCAGTAGTCGTTATTCGTACTTTTAGTTTTTGTCCTTTTACTTTATAGTGGATGAAGAGGCTTGTAAGCTTGGAAATTTTTAAAAAAGGGAAGGTAGTCAATTGCTTCCGTTCTTTGTACTTTGCAGATACTATTCTTTTACAGTGATTCATTGCAAAGGAAGCACTCCATCTGTCTTCCTCTTCTCTTTATACACTTTTGACTGTCGATGTTACATTGCTACTTGATCACAGATTGCCGAAATTCTCACATGAAAAAAATGTTTAAGAATAAGATGAATTAGCATAAGAGATCCTTAATGTTTCTTAACTTATGTATCCTTTTTGGTCATTATGGCATGGTCGGTTATACTTAACATTTGTATATGTTTCTTTTCAGAGATTCTCTTCTTTGCTGATGCTAAGGCTTGCATTCCAGAGCCTTGGTGTAGTGTTTGGTGATTTGGGAACTTCTCCACTATATGTTTTATACAACACATTTCCTCATGGAATAAGTGATCCTCAAGACCTTATTGGAGCTCTTTCGCTGATAATATACTCTCTTACTTTAGTCCCACTTCTCAAATATGTCTTTGTGGTGTTGAGGGCAAATGACAATGGTCAAGGTAAATAGCATTATATCATGCAATACTAGCCTTGAACCTCAAGAAGGACTTTAACACAATTAAGATTATAAAAAAAACATATTAAGCTGTAAATGGAATTAATTATGAAGAAATCTTGTCAGACATGCTTACTTTTGCTGTGATACTATTTTCTAAGGAATTATGATTCCAATAATAGAGATTAGTTAGTATAGTGGTCTACCATAAAATCTATAGAATAACTCTTTTATATCTATTGGTGATTGATTATGTTAACTCTATTGTATAAAATAACCTTTTTACTTATGATGGATTGTTCTGATGGGATTATTGTGCGATGTGTTGCAGATTTTAACTGAGCTAGCTTAATAAACTCCTTATTATCTTCGTATGTTGATGTTTCTTATTTGTGATTTGCAGCCTTTTCTGGTTAAATTAATGTGATAGTTAACAGAGTTCATCATTAGTTATTGCATAAATAGAGACCTTGTGATGGTTAATGAGGATGGGCTTTTAGTTACTCTACAATGAGCAAGTTAATGGACATTGTTCTTGTATACTTGGTTCAATTTCAATGACTTCTACATTCTTTTGAGTTTCTATAACATTTTAGTTTTTGTGATTCTTACAAAGTTTTTCGCGCTTCTTGATTTTGTAGGGGGTACTTTTGCTATATATTCATTACTTTGTAGGCATGCAAAAATAAACACCATTCCCAATCAGCATAGAACCGATGAAGAATTGACAACATATAGTCGACAAACATATGAAGAGAACTCACTTGCAAACAAAGTTAAACGATGGCTAGAAGCACATACGTTTAAGAAAAATGTCATTCTTATTCTTGTCCTTCTTGGTACTTGTTTGACTATTGGTGATGGTATTCTTACTCCAGCTATTTCGGGTATTCATTTGTTTCTATTGTTAATTGTTATTCGTATTGTTTTCTTAGGTTAATCTTCGATGGCCTTAATTATTGCGTGAATTTTGATTCATCAATTACACTTTTATAGGGTTTCAATTCCTTTTTTTTTTTTTTTTCTAATGTGAAGTAATGTGCTTTGTTTTTTTTTTCAGTTTTATCAGCATCTGGTGGAATCACGGTGAACAACCCTCAGATAAGCAAAGGTGAGTTTTACAAGTTATGCTCTTTTGCCTTTATGACATTTCTTTATCAAACAGATTTTAGAAGAAATGGGTAGCAACCTTGGACTTGGGCCCATTTTCTAGGCTTGTAAATGGTCAGATCTTGATCTGACCTGTGCCAAGATCTAATCCTAAAACAATAGTTATTTTGATCCTTTTTTAGATTTAGTTCCCGACCCAATGATCCGACCTACTTCCTTTAGGATTGTTAGAATGGAATTCAGATCTACCTCAATCAAATCTAACATTGACCCAACCCAAAAAGAATATTCATCATAGTTTAATAGTTTGTTATATTTGCCATAAAAGTATCTTGACTTAAGCTGTTATTGTTTAAATTTATGATATTTATCTTAAATTTATAAATACTTTAAGCTTATATATTTTTCCTTTTAAGCATGGCTTTATCTTCAGTAGAAACAAATGTTTCTGTTTGAGAGAAGATTAACAACATATTAAAAGTTGTATTACTAATGTTAATGAGTCGGTCTGGGCCAAATGTTGAATTAAGATTCGCAGATCGGTTCAGATTCGAATCAGCCGTAATTCAATCAGAAAATCAACCTAATCTGAGGACTACTGGGTTGGATTCCTGATCAGGGTTTATTTGATCAGAATCTGACCCAGCCTACCATTTTCTCTATACTTGCTATAATCCTGTATTCAAATCAAGAAGCATAGGCTCCAAATATGCATAAAAATGTATTGCACATAACTATTGTTCATGTGCATTTAGGTTTGAAGCTTTGTAATATGCATTTCAATGTGACAGATGTGGTGATATTGGTGGCTGTGATCATATTGGTTGGTTTATTCAGCATGCAGCATTATGGTTCAGACAAAGTTGGCTGGTTATTTGCTCCCATTGTCCTCCTCTGGTTTCTGTTAATAGGAACCATAGGAGCAGTCAACATATGGAAGTACGACACATCGGTTCTCAAAGCATTCAATCCTATTTATATAGTTAGATATTTCAAAGGTGGCCGCAGGAATTGGACTTCTCTAGGAGGGATCTTGCTTAGTATCACAGGTTAGCCCCTAAAAAATGCCAAGCACACACAATATGTTTATCCCAACTTGCAAAACCTAACCTTGTCATCTCTGTTGAGAACTTGCTTTTCAGGAACAGAAGCTTTGTTTGCCGACTTGTGCCATTTTCCAGTACTTGCTGTTCAGGTAAGTCAATCTGATCAACCATTTTTGGTCATGTCGAGGCTCTTTTAACGCTACTAATTTACTTTTTGTGCAGATTGCTTTCACTCTTGTGGTGTTCCCCTGCCTTCTTTTGGCATATTGTGGGCAAACAGCATACATTATGCAACACCAGGATCACGTGTTTGATGCATTTTATCGATCGATACCAAGTTTGTTCTGTCTCATCTCATTTAAGCCTTATTTGTTCTATAAATTTCAACATCATGTCTTTTGAAAGGACGAAATTAACGAAATTCTTCCATTAAATTTTCTTCAAACAACCAGAACTTCAATCAAACTTGCTATCATCGAAACTCCACCATTAGACAACTATCAAACAACATGCAATCAACCAAACTACATAATAGAAGCAAGATGATCGTTTGTAAATTCATGAATTTGAAATAGACATGGATTTTAAATTATATTCATCAAAATAGATGTTTAGGTGTGATGAATTTAGATGAATTCTTGTCTTATGAATGAATAATGATGCTTTATTTAAGTGCAGACAGCATATACTGGCCAATGTTTGTTGTTGCGACGGCAGCAGCCATTATTGCAAGCCAAGCTACGATATCGGCCACGTTTTCAATAATAAAGCAGGCACTTGCACTAGGGTGTTTTCCAAGGGTCAAGGTTGTTCATACATCAAAGAAGTTTCTTGGACAGATATATATTCCTGACATTAATTGGATACTCTTGATTCTCTGCATAGCAGTTACAGCTGGTTTTGAAAACAAAAGTCAGATTGGAAATGCCTATGGTAAGCCTACTTGGTTTCTCTTTCCTCCAAAATTTGCTTCTCAATTAATGGTCCTTAGAAGTAAAGCATCGTAATCTTACTGTATTGTTTGCCATCTCCTTGTTCTCTTCAGTTGATGAAACGTATATATGAAGAATTAGTAAACAAATAGAAATATCAGCTTCATCTAAGTGTATACTTTGTCATCTTCAAAATTCATTTTCATTCTCATGTGATATTGCTGTCTTTTATATAAGAGATCCAATATTCAAATTCAAGCATACAAAAATGTAAGTAAAACAACAATAAAGTGTAGTCTTCATCATCTTCAAAATTCATTTTCACTCATATAACTCATGCAATTTTTCTGTCCTTTATACAAGAGATTCAATATTCAAATTTGAGCATACCAAAATATAAATCAAACAACAATTCAATAAGTATAGACTTTGTCATCTTCAATATAACTCATGTGATATTGTTGTTTTTTATATAAGAGGTTTAATATTCAAATTTGAGCATACAAAAATGTAAGGAACACAACAATTCAGTAAATATAAATTTATTTTCACTCATATGAGACTAACCTCTATATGAAAAAACCCAGAAAATAAGCATGAAGAAGAAAGTAAGATAACTAATGTATTGTAACTGATCTGATATTGTTGTCCTTTATAAAGGAGGATCATTAATCAAATTCATCAAATGCTGGTTTCAGAGGAAAGCTATCTGAAAACATCGAAATCATGACTGATCAAATACTAGTTGAAATCCATCTTTATATCTATCAGTGAACGAACAACACAACTTGGCTTGAGCTGAAATGCTTCTTACCATGTTACTGAGCTCTTCATTAAAATAAAGTTGTCTTTTGCTCTATACTGGTTTCCATGGCTAAAGCTTTCCTACGACAGGGACGGCTGTTGTGCTAGTCATGTTGGTTACAACCTTGTTGATGATCCCTGTGATGCTCTTGGTATGGCGAAGCCATTGGATCCTGATCATCCTCTTCACGGCCCTCTCCCTTCTCGTCGAGCTCACGTACTTCTCCGCCGTCATATTCAAGATCAATCAGGGCGGCTGGGTCCCGTTGGTCATCGCTGCTGCCTTCCTCCTCATCATGTACGTTTGGCATTACGTCACCGTGAAGCGCTACGAGTTCGAGATGCACTCCAAGGTCTCGATGGCTTGGATCCTCGGGCTAGGCCCCAGCCTGGGCCTCGTCCGCGTACCGGGAATGGGGTTTGTGTACACCGAACTGGCAAGCGGAGTTCCTCGGATATTTTCTCACCTCATCACCAACCTCCCGGCCATCCACTCCGTCGTCGTCTTCGTCTGCGTGAAATACCTCCCCGTATACCGCGTCCACCAGGGGGAGCGCTTCCTCGTCAAGCGGATCGGCCCGAGGAACTTCCACATGTTCCGCTGCGTTGCGAGATATGGATACAAAGACCTCCACCGGAGGGACGACAACTTCGAGAAGATGCTGTTCGATGCCATCTTGGACTTCGTACGGTACGAGTCAATGATGGAAAGCTGCACCGACTCGGAGTGCACCTTCGACGGAGCGATGAATGGCCATTCCATCGACCTTTCGAGCAACAACGCCGACACGGTCTACTCCAATATATTGGAGACGAACAACTCGTCAACGGACTCCATCGTTCCCGTCCATTCGCCGCACCAGGGAGTTGTTCCGACGAAGTGTTCCACTCTTGGCAGCCAAACGGCCAGCGACGAGAACGATTTCTTGAACCGGTGCAAGGATGCCGGGGTGGTGCACATACTTGGCAATACCATAGTGATGGCTCGTCGGGAGTCGGCTCTTGTGAAGAAGATTGCGGTGGATTACATCTATGCTTTTCTGAGGAGGATTTGTAGGGAGAACAGCGTGATGCTTAATCTTCCCCATGAGAGTTTGTTAAACGTCGGCCAAGTTTTCTCCGTGTAGGCGTGCATTTATGACCTGCGGTTGAGAATTTTGACTTTGGATGGAAGCAAAGATGCCTGGTTTCTGCCGTTTGCTGCATCACATGTAATGAATAAATGAAGCTTTGTGAAGTTAGAAATGATGCCTTTCAAGTTCTGTGGAAATTCTTTTGTTTTATACAACTAATTTTTTTAAATAAAAGCAAAACAATTTCAGCAAAAAAAAAATCAATAATATGAAAATGTCTTATTTTTGCAAGCTAATCTTATTTAGTTAATGTTTTGAATGTTTTATTTTTAAATCTGTTTAAATGTAGATTTATACTAAGTAGTCAATTTGGGGTTTGTTTAAACAATTTTTAGAATGCAATTTTGACTATTTGAATTCATGATTTATGTTACAGTTTTCTTATTATGAATATTTCTATGAAAACATTGTAAAAATTTAAAAATTAAAATATCTAAAACTAAGTTCAAACATAATAAAAAAACCAAACATGAAACTAAATGATAATTTGACACTAAAAAATCAACCAACTTCATTATTCATTGATTTACCTTATATTTCAAAAGAGTTTTGTAGGTACATTTCAAATATTTTCCTCTTTATACAAATAACTCTCTAATTTTCATAATTTTCAAAACAACCTAAATTCTTATATTATTTTATAAATACAACAACAAATGCTCAATTGTTTTTTTTTTTTTTTTTCTCCTACTCTGAATAAAAAATTCTATTTACACAATTATATATAAACTACACAAACCAAAATTATATCTATTGTTAAACCCAAAACTATTATCCATCAAAACAAACATAAGAAACTACAAATCACAGAAATCCAACAATATTTCACTGAAGAATGATGATCAATACTTAGCAAATCTTATACTACAGAATAATTCTTGTAAATATTCATGAACAATCTGAACCTATACTGAGCATGATTCATCAAAAAGCTGTCATATGGTACACTGTTAAGAAGCAATGTTCTAAGAACAGAATAGTAGCACAAAAGAAAGTCACTTGCAGATTTTTGTTAGACTTGCAAAGTCACAGAGATACTGCAGGAAGAAAAATTCTGAACCATTACCAGAACAGCAGCATTTAAATTAACACAAGGGCTACATAGATTGCACCTTAAGCCTAACTAATGCCCTCAGCAACTTCAGTTCTCTTCATTTGTGCATATCCCAGCATCTCAACCACCCTCAGGCATCGCCTGCTGCTGCGTCGGCTGCTGCCAAACATAGGCCATCGATGGAGCCTGCGGATTGGTTGCGATTTGGTCGACGGACTTCCCCAACACCACCCCGGAAGCTGCCACTTGAGTCTGTGATGGTAAATAATAGTAGGGAACTGAATCTGCAGGAGGAACCAGTCCAGGTAGAGCCACCCTTGGAACCCCAAGCCCTTCCTCCTTCAACTCATCCCTGGGGACAATGTCCACGAGGAAGTCGAATATGTCGGTCCGGGTTATCGCTGCTGCAATGTCATTCTTCTGAAGGGTCCTCCGCTTGTTCTCCTCGGTGTGGATCCATGACCTCAAGGTGAGCTCAAGTATGAACATCTCGCATGCCTTGGCGAAGATGACGGGTGCCTCGGCAGAGATCATCCTCACGTCCTCGTCGGCCTTCATGATCTTCTTGATGCGGGCGAGGGGAAGGCTGTGGTTCTTGAAGTCCGTGGTTTGCTCAATCTCGCTCATCTGGTTGGACCAGAAAACCTGTAGCTGTTGGAGCTGCTGTTGCTGTTGTTGATGATGGAATTGTTGGACCTGCTGATATGAAAGCTGGTGTGGAGTGGCGACGAAGGCGGAGTTCACAGGGGGATGAGTAGGAGAAGGAAGGGCTGTGACGACGGCTGGTGCTCCGGTCACAATGGGTGGCGGGTATGGTGGTATAATCCCCATCACAGGCTGAGAAGGCTGAGAGGACTGCTCCATGGTCAACAAGGTGTCTAATTGCTACATACAGAATGGTGATCACATGGCTGCATAAATGGGAATAATAGAGCATAAAGAACATGGAAAGGGCAGGGTAAACAAAAACATAGGTAAAGAATACAAAGCGTACTTCTATGTCTAAATCCATTATAATGGTTGTCTGATGTGCAACCTGTTTGACGAAAAGCACCTTATCCATCTTTCAGAATCAACTGGCCAAAGCATTGCATACTCAAATTTCTGAGAATAATTGGTAGGCCAAGCAATTGGACAAAAGAGGATGAAAATATTACCCTTCTCAATTTCACAGATCCATGAGACCAAAACTTAATCAGAATTAATACAAGAACTTGCTCTAACACTGAATTGAGAACTTTTCTTGATGTAACATCCCACAGCATACCTAGATGGTCATTTCACCAAAGACATCTAATTCCTCAGAAAAAGGAAGTCACCTATGCAAGTCGTCTGCATACTTAGAGGAATGCACTTGGAACCTCATGACACAACCATCGTGAAGTTCTATACATCTCTCTCCCAATGGGCATTTAAGATGCCAGAATACTTGATGAAACAACAAGGTGGCAGTTCAATCATAGCCGCTGTGATACAAACTGAGAAAAGTATAGATGGACATTGCACCGAAGGATCCAGTTCAGTGCTAGTTTAACACATCATCCTTACTTGAATTCTACTTATCACATCTTTACTGGCCCTTTTGGGGGCTAAATTCTTTGTCGCTTCCTCTTTTCTTCGCAACGGTTGATCAGAAGTATTGATGGCACAAGGCCAAGTTTGTCCAGTTTCACCTCGTTTAAATGAATGAATTGCCGGCATCCCCAATGATCAAAGATGCAAAGAAAGAAACTTCATTTTAATTAAACTTAAAACCACACAGTGCAATCCTATTGAGATCCATATCATCATTAATGTGGTCTCGTGCATCAACAGTACAAGCTCCCCACATGTTCATTTAGTACTAATCCATACTAACCTTTACACTCAAATTCCATCTATGCAGAAGACACGAAATGCAAATATGCATTTCAATGTTCATGAAGAAAAAATATATAAGATGTTTTCCTGTCTCTCTTTTCCTTTTCCATTGAATATGGTTCATGGTCGAGTTCATAGATTCTCCTTCACCAGCCCCAACCTCTTTAAAAGTGTAAACAATGCATGAGGCTTCATGTATCATCCCTAACATTAAAAGGTAATTCTAAATGAAATCATGGCTCTGGATGCTCAAGCTCTAGGAAGCATGTGCTTGCATGAGTGTGGGTTATCAATGAACACCAAAGCCAAGACATGAACAATGTGTGACAAATGATTTATTTACAATCCCCAGCGTATTTTACACATTATACTACATGGACCAGTATCAGGTTGGCAGACAACAATAACAATAAGACATCTTATGTCAATTTGGCAATTTTTCTTTACATTTATGGTGACACAAAAGACGTATTTTCCTAGCATTGCCCTTCTCAGGCGAACTTAAGTGCTAAAAAGGACCATCAACAAACAATTACCTCAACTGCTACAAGGCCAAAAATTTCAGGTTGTTATTTTCGTCAACTCACACTATGCACGTCCTCAAAATCAAACATAAATTGTCAGTAAATAACCCTAAGACCCAAACGTGTTATCAGTTAAATTCTGCAGAAGTGGCAGATTACAATTCTTAACTTTTGCATAGATTATGGTGCTTTTAAGTAGGTGCACACAAGATGTTAGCAAAACTTGCTTGTCTCTTATTCATATTAACACGAAAGTTCCATAAGCATGGTGAGAGATTATGGATCAAAAACAAGAACAAAAGAGAAATTGGCACTTTCATAAAAGAATGGATAAAATTCCCAACATAAAAAAATGCAAGTATAGGAATAGTATTTGATACTGTCAGAAACGTCAAGAAATGTCAAATTTGCCAAGAAGAAACTTAAAATTGCTCCCATAAAGGTGAAATATGTTAAACCATCCAAATTGAATTGAAATTTAGCTTTATAGCATTGGTGAAACGAATAAACAATTATTTGGCCTAATACGAGAACACATTAAAATCCTTAAGTATTTAATGTACATCAACAGTTTTTATGTAAATTATTATAATAATAAGTTCAAACATTGGCAAGATACAATTATTGGTACCCCCTAAGTTTAGCATAAACAAAACATTTATTGTTCAATTTTAACTTCTATCTTTTTTTTTATTATTTTTAAACCATTATAGAAAATTATTGAACAGGTGCAAAAGTTGTTTTAAAATGAAAATAGGTTACGTAACAGGCTACTGTTATTCCTGGATCATTTGTGAAACTAAAGATAGGATTGGCATTTATTGAACACCATACATCACTAAGATGCAGTTTTCACAACTAGTTCTAGCATTCACCGTCTAAATTCCATCTATGTTATACCAAAGTCAGTAGCAAAAGGTTTTTGTAATATGAGTCCAACAATTCAAGATCTCAATACTAAATGTGAATACTTTACCATTATAATATAATGACTCAGTAAATTCTTCTATAACTAACCTAAAACAGATGCTCCATTTATCTAACATATACCTTTCTTCTTTATTTTGATCCTGACCCTTGTACTTAAGCCATAAAAGTTTCACATCCTACAATCCTTTCAATTCACCATGTCCCCAATTTTCATAACTTCCTCCAAGACAGCAAGGTAAGAATTAATCGCCCAAAAAAATCTCAAGATCCAAAATGGCTAACAGTTGATGAAACAAATTTCTAGAATACCTACCAAAGAAAACAAGATAGCGTACTAGAGATGAGGACCATAATGGATAATACAAAATATCTCAAGAAATTGCCAGAAGCTTCAGAAGTTTGGCTTTCATTTCATAGACACAAAAGAGCTTGAACAAGATGTAGCACAGACATTTTTTGCACATAAAAATATGGAAATATTCTTGATAGCTATGACAATGGCAGAAAAACTAAATCTCAGTACAAGGGCAAACAAACTAACTTCAGAAGGTTGAAATGAAAAGATGACAGAATATCACTATTCACCAATATAAATAATGGCTCATCTAGCAAGCATTTAACAGAGAGACTGTAATTGGCAGGTTTCATCTTGCATTTAATATAAAAGCTCATTTTATGGGTCACCCAAAAAAAATCTCACCATTTCCTTTTAGAACAATATATGTAATAACAATCCTTGATCCCACAAAATGGGGTTGACTACAAGAATTCTATGACAACATTGCACATGATGCATTAATAACTCTTACCTAATATCTAAGCCTGATAAGTCCTTCATAATAGTTGCTTTAATAGTTTTTTTTTTTTTTGTCACCTATTCATATGAAAACATTCAAACAATTCACATCTTTTAACATTACTATAAGCATCCTATGTTTACTAGGCCAAAAAATGTAAGCCATCTCTATTAAAAATGCTAAATATAAATCATTTCTAATAATCTCTTGTGACATCTTTTTTGTCACATTTTATATGAATATAAAAAATTCAAATAATTTATATCTCCTAACATTATTATTAAGTAGCTTAAATTTAAAATGTCCAAAAAATCTAAGTCTTCTTAAAATTGTCATCAAATAATGTAAAGACAATCCTTCTCTTGAATGCAATCCTTCTTAATCATATCCATTTGAGTGTGATTAAACATCCATCTCAAGGTCCTCATCCCTATAACACATTCTATTTGTATATTTAAACATTAAAAATCAATATCCAATACCAAATAAAATAGCCAAACTCATTGTAATTTATACAATTTACTTTTAATATAAGTAGAATTGTTTTCTCATTCAACACTTCTAAAGCACTCTTTCCCATTTAAACCAACAAAATGGATCCCATTATTAATATTCACATCAAATATTATATATACTTTTTGAACAATAAAGTCAAGATAATGAATCTCTAATTCGTTAATTTTTTATGATCCCAAATTGTAATCTCTAAACCATTTGTCTTTTTGTACTCCTAACCAACAAATTTTCATTCAATTCAATATACCCAAATTTAAATCAACTAAAGATAAAACCCTTAGACTTTAAGATCATTCCTCGCTAGTCTAACTTTTCTTTATTCCTTGTCTCTATCGTTATCAACAAATATAATATCCTTAAATAAAACTAATATTATGATACTTAACTTAATTGGTACAAGAATACATAAATAATGCAAAAAAATAAGTACTTAAATTGGGCCCTAGTTGAAGTATAATAGTAATAAAAAAATCCTTCGTCGATCCTTCTTGAATGCACACATACACATTATTATTCCATAGTACATATGGTTGAATAATTTAAAATATTATCCATTAGCTATTTTCTTTCCTAAAGTTTTTAATAGTACATCTCATGATACTCCATCATATGTCTTCTTTAAATCAATAAAAGTTAAGTGATGATTTTAAAATTTTTTACACTAAATTCTCCATAAAACCTTTTAAGATAAAATTAAATTGATTGTAATATTCTATTGATCTCATATCATAATCCATATTATTATATATGACTTAGTATAATTTATGCATTTACAAATAAGTCTTAAAATATTTTTCTTCTTACACTCATACAATATCATTGTAGTTCAAAATAAACCTTCATAACTCAAATATACCCTCATCTCCTATACATTTTTCGTACATCCATATGAATAACATATATGCTCTACTTTTTAACATTTCAACTTCTTTGCTACTTCCCTCACCTCCTTTTCATGAATTCATCGATTAAAAACATAATTTTATTTTTTCTTTTGAACAACTAAGTTCTCCTAAACCAATCTTCTTATAATCTTCATTGAAAATACCATATCCATCTAAACCCAATATCGTCGTTTTCGACTAATACTTTTTGTCATAGTACGTGATATATGTCACTTAATCTAGATCATTAGTTTCCTTCTCCCTTCCTTTAACAAGCTATAATTATGCATTTCTCCCTCTCGAGCATCCAAATTATTATATAAACTTTCAAAGGGAACTTCTTTAGTATCATCAACTACTTTCTCGTCTCTTGTCACTTTAGTTTATATCATTCAATTCTTTAAATTCAACTAAACACATTTTATAACAAAACATATTCTATTTAACCTTTTCTTATTTTTGCCACAAATTTTCTTAATATGGAGCACACTATTTCGATTATTCAACTACATACTTAGTAACATATAAACAAAACTAGCAATACTATTTCAAATATGATTAGCTCCTTGTTCTTCTCCCAAGAACAAAACTTTGGTATTCTACTCTAAACAAACTCTTATTTTTATCCTTAAGAATCAACCACTTAATCTTAGGGCATTATTTTCACATGTTTTCTCTCTTAGAACTTTAAATTGAATGTCTAAGCATATTACTCAATGTTGAGTGATTAAACATTCCAGTGATATGACCTTACATGGTTTATTAGTTTATCTATCAACTGCTTGATTCTGTTGGAAAAAAAAGAGCATACACCTCATGCGCCCATTGACAACCACATGATGATAAGGATTACTTGGTATGGTGTGCCACTAAAACTAAGGCAAACAATAATCAATTGTATTGTGATTGCTTGAGCTAGGAGATTGTGCATTAGAGGTGTGGTGATTGGGTCTAGAGATTGTGAGCCTAACCATGTGTGCAAGTTTTCAATTGGTGGTTTGGCTACAAGACCCTTACTACCCACCATTGGCTTGCAACACGCAACATGCACTTGCATGTGCGTTGTACGTGGGGGTACTCCCAGGTTGAAACCATGGACAAGCATTTATTTCCTGTGTGGCGATACAACCGACGCTTCTTATGCTATCTTTTCTCCAAGTAAAGCATGTGCTCAAAATCACCCTCATTTCCTTGGCTTCCTTTGTAGATTGGATGAAACAATGCATGACATACAACCATGCATTACCTCTCTTCGATGATGCTTGCAATGGCATTGTATTATTTCTTACAAAACAAGAATGGTAAGGCTCAATCTTGGCCAACAATGGGCTCTCCTGTGTTCATATTATCTTGCAAATTGCTTATCAGTTAACCTCCCCTCGTACGGATTGCTAGAACCATTAGGACCCCTTAGGTCCCTCCTATTCATCTCCTATTAAGAGGACCCCTTGGCTGGATCAAAGCCAATTACAACAGTTATGTAGATAAAAACAGCACGGTTGGTGTATGTATCACCTACTGTGAATGCTCATGTATGCACCTTCTTGCTTGAGTTGGCCTCCAAGTTCTTCCACCACTCTTGCAAGATATGGGTAGAGAACAACTTAGAGGTAATCAATGCTTTGTCCTGATGCCTTGTAAGGAGGATCTTGGTGCTCGCTTTATTAAGGCTTCATTTGTTTGTAGGAATCAAGGTCTCCCACATGTTTAGAGAAGACAACCACATAGTAGATTGGGCTACCAACTATGCAATCCTTTATGATAATATGTTGGCATGGGATATGCCCTTGCCTCTCTAATTGGATAGTATTCTCTAGGCTGATTTTTTGTAAACCTCCTTAGTACTTTAATAATCTAGGCTTCGGCCACCACTTTCACAATATGCTCTTGCATTATGGCTTTTAGTAAATCGATCAATTATAAAAAGTCGCCTTTACAATTTAGAAGACCTCGTTTCCTTATAAGAAGATAACCAATCTGTGATTTAGGTAGTTTGATCTTGTGAGTAATCAATACCATTCTTGTGTCTTAAAAAATTACCAACAATCATAAGATCATATAACAAACTAATCTCTAAAATAATTATAATTTCTTTATTCGTCTTCTCAAACCCATAATCACCACAACAATTTAAATTCCTTAGGAATCCGTTTTATCAAGTCCTCCAAATCATTCTGAAATTATTTCTTAACAATAGCATCCAATCCAAATTAAGGAGAATAAATACTAATAAAATTCAAAACTTCTCTTATCATAACAATCTTTAGATATATAACTATGTGCTCAATCTTCTTAATATCCCCTAGAAGTTAAAAATACTTATTCAAAATTAATCAACTCCATGTCTATTTTAATTCTAACCTTAGTAACAAAACCTAAATTCACAAACATGAATTTTCTTACTTCTCCCTTATCCAATTAGTTTCTTATATAAACATATTATTAAAGTCCAAATAGATTATGATATCCAATAAATATATCAATTGGCCAATTCAATCACCAATGTTCCAAAATCCTGCCTTAATTCCAATGACTTAGAATAGTTTCTTTGATCTCACCAAGCCAAGATGATGTAAGAATCTTACACATTTAACATTACACCAAGCATTAATAAAGTCCTTGAAAACTTTTCTTCAAGCTTTTAAATCACCTTGTTTTGTCAAGTTTTGTGTTAACTGTTGACAACCTAATGCAATTCCACCTCATCTCCACAATGTTTGGAACCAATTATGCCAATGTAAAAAAGGATCATTATATTCACCCGAACATGCACAAATTCTAAAATGTTAATAGTTACACCAACTCTTCATAGAACATCCCTAATGTTTTCAAATAAAGACCTCATCCTCAACAAAACTTCTCAAATTACTCAAAGAATTAAAAAAATTAAGAAATACTAACAAAAAACAATAGTTTCCATCAAAAGAAGGAACTCTTAGCACCTAAATCAACAATTGGAACATTACTCATACATAAATTTAATTTATAAATGAATTTCACATGATAAGAGAGTTCACTAAAAATGATCATAGCAAGTAAGAGAATCACAACCATTAAATTGGTCGATATAATATAAAGAAATAATATTAGTTGAGAGCTAGTGAACTTAAATTTGTGTGATAAAAAAGTTTAATGGAATAAGGATAAACAAGAGGCACAATATAGTTCAAGAGTAGTGAAATAAAATAAATACTATTTAGTTGCAAGTTCAAGTTTGTTGAAAGAGGGTACTTGCCAACTTCTCATTCTACATTCATTAAATTTGCCTCCAAGAAAATCCAACAACTTCTCAAAACCAAAACTCAATATTTTGCATGACTTTAGCATGAAAGGAAACAGATAATTACTTTTTTCTGATAAATATTGAAAAGACGTGGATACCGAGGTATTTGGTTGCATGATGCACTAGATGTGGCTAGAAAAAAGTAACCAAAGCCCAAAGCCACTAAAAAATCACCAAATATGGGCTCAGAATTGAGATCCAACCTGGAATTTTCATGCCGTTTTGCTGTCCACAAGCCAATTCCCTTACTCTAAATTGAAGACAAATTGAGTTGGAATTCAAGCAAACCCACTTGATTTTTACTACAAGCCACCTAGAAATTATCATATGTGCATATAATGGTGAAATAATACCAAACTTTGTGGTGAGCAGAATGGTTCACACATAGCATTTAAGCTACCTGTGAGTTTGAAAGGATCATGCTCGAATCTGCTCGACCTGATTGTCTCAAATTATTTTTTGTAAAGGTTGGAACATAGAAGTTTGATCTAATAGTTGACATTTCTCAAATGTATATCCAAGTCAACTCAACCATTCTCCAAAGGTGATGTTTCATGATATGATTTCACACAATCTCATCATACAAGGTTAAGTTTAGTGTGTGATCAGATTGTGCATACACAAACTAAGAACACAAGGATCTACTGTTAAGAGTAAACATTATATTAAGGGTTTTTTGGTCTTAGATGCAAACATGAAACACCATTTCCTTCATGTTCGTAGCTCATTTATTCATTTTTATTCACTCATATGCAGTGTTGTCTTTTATGAATGGTTATTTCGACATGCATTAAATGTACTGAAATTAAGTGGAGGTGTTTTGCTAATGGTCTCGGTTTATTCATGTAAAAACCCTGTTATTAACTCTTTCATAATTTAGTTGGCTTCCTGCTGAATGTTAATAGATTTGACTCTTACTAATGAATATGGATCACACCTCTAGCATTAAGCAATATTAAAAGTGAAGGATTTACCAAGTTCAAAGACAACAGAATTTTGGAAGAAATCACAACTTTATTTTCCATCCCAAAGTGGTAATTCACAAATGGTAACCAGGGAGGATTTGCTACATATGCTGGTTGTTTCAGCAATAAAATTTAAAATGATGCATATGACCAAATAGGAATAGAAAATTTAATTTTCATTTAAGTGGGGGTTTCCTTTTTGCTACACAATTTATTCAAGTGTTCCATATGCTAAAAATTCATTAACAGTGAAGTAATGAAACCACAAAAAGACCGAGTTAATATTATTCTGAAAAATACTACACAATTAAAAAAAAATGATATTTCAGCCCACTCGAACTGTATCAATACATCCAAAACCACAATTATTGCAAATTCTCAGGAATTCACTACATACAACGATGACTTTATGACCACTATATCAATTATTGAATATGAGGTCTTCTAATGTATACAAAAGCACGACTGAATTCATAACAGTACTTCAGTTTCATGTCTATAATTTTGCGTAGTAGTTAGGAGTTAAAATGATGGAGAAACCAAAATCTTTTAAATTCCTTCCAGAGAGCAGATACAATTAGTAACAATATAAATTCAAGAAAGGACATGGAATCACTCAAGAAAACATATAACAATGAGCTTCAACCAGATTTCAGCAAGGCTTCTTAGTGAATACAGGCTTACAAGCTTCAAATCTAAGCTAAAATACTTGAAGCAATAGTGAACTACAAAGAAATTAATGTTAAACAATCATATCAAAGTATTTATTTTCCTTAAGGAGAGGTAATAGGTTTCTTTCAGGTGAAGGAAAGAAAGTAATAGGGCAAGCACAGTTCACAAACTATCTCAAGGAATTCGATGGCAAAAACAAAAACTTACCCCACATTTTTTAAACCACAAATATATTTATATGTTATATGCACCCATCTTAAAAAAAGGTTGAGGAATAAAATGATACTAGAACAAAGACAAAATGAACAAAAAGAAATTTGACCAACAAGCTGAGAAACAAAAAGAAATTTGACCAAAAAGAAATTATCACGACTGGAATCATTGTAATGGTTTCAATCAAATACATATCATCAGGTACTGCTTCATAAATAAGATGGTAAAAAACGTATGTGCCTCACAAAGGTGCCATGAAGCTAAAAATGAATTTAGCAAATGATGGTCTTTTGTCAGAAACCTTAAATTGGATAATAACAAGCAAAGCTTATTCCAACTAGTATGGTAGTTTTTGAGGGGACTAATGGTGAAGATGATTTAGAACTTCTAAATCCAACAGCAATTCAAGGTCATGACTTTAAGAACCTAATACAAGGCTAACGCCATATCATGAAAGGAAACCTCATGAGAATAATTATTTCCACAGAAAAAAAACTCACTAGTTCATTGGTCCTATAATGCACGGATGCTATTATTGGCACCCCTATCAGTGGAGTTAAAGTTTCTTAGTGTAGCCATTTAACTAATTTAATCATGCCCATGGACATTTCAAATGTTATTAACACCACAATTCTGGATTTGCATGCAGAATATTGTTAAAGATAGTCTGAAATTGCCTTCTATTTAGACGAGCCGTATTTACCATTGTGATGTAAAACAACCAAAATCATTATTGCTACCATTAGTCAACATGTCTCCAAATAGTGTTGTGCTTTTCATATGTTTTATCTGTTTTGTTATGTGAGTTGTGTAATAGCATTTGTATTGTTGATAAATTCATGTAATCAAGAGGGGTTTCTAAAAGAGACAATAACGAGAAAAGTGACCTATGTCAACCATTTGATCAAATTCAATTGATTCCTTCTTTTTCATCAATTCATATATTCAATAGAAAGGGCGATTTACTCAATTTGATTGAACTTTAACCGAAAGGGTGATTTGTCCAAAGAAAACCTTAGCACACAGAGAGACAAGAATGTCGCATCAATTCCAAACAATTTGTGGGTCACCATGCAAAGAATTAAAACTGATGGTCATTATGGCTCCAGTGATGGGAAGGATGCTTTAAAGCCTTCAAGAGCATCACATAGAGGGAGAGAAGGCTGTTATTAATTGAAGAAAAAATTCTTGATCTCTTATAACATGGTGAACCCTCGACAACAGCCCATGGACTTATTTCAAGATGGGCCATTTCTTATAGTTGGTGGTAGATGAGGTTAGTAGGCTTGGTATCTATCTTAGTGATTGAGGATGTACCTCACACCCATCTTATTCTTAATCTGTCCCTGTTGTTTTTTTTTTGTCGTACTTTGCTATCAAACGTTTCCACAATTCCATCTCCTTGGATTTGTCTTTTTTAAATTCCTATGATTTAGAAGTTTGATTTGACATGGTTTGGTTCTCATCAATGTATTCAAATTTGAGGTTACATAGGTCCTTAATCAACAAATATTTTGAGGTGTAAGAAAAGCATGGTTTATTTATTCAATTAAGAATATGGAAGATCATAAATGCTCACAACTTTCCACCTTTTCCTTGTGAATGGCAACTATAACTCAATCAACTTTGTTTCAAGTCTGGTTGGTACAACATGAAATAGACAAATGGAAAGAAATGGAAATTCAACATTTTTTCGTGTAACATATAATAGTAGAGGTTGACTCATAAACATCTGTATTTTTTTCACTCTACCACATAAAAATTTAAGTGATTACAATAACATGATCAGAAACCTTTACCATAATTATGATAAATTAACTTGAAACTCTTTTCAGCTATATCTAGAATCTGCATCTCCAGTATCATGCAAATTGAAAGAGTTAGCATCTTTCATGTAAATTGATGACTAGCAATATGCATGCACCAGAACACATAATTATGCAAGCCTAGCTACAAAAATTAATCCCATCATAAAAAAGACAACTTATTTCAGTAATTTCAGCACACAATTTCCCCATTAAGAACTTGTGACCCATAGGTTTAGAAAATATGTAAAGATAATCACTGCGTGCCAGAGGCAGATTTCAACGCATTTCAATGGTAAGAACCACTTGTAACTTGTTTCAAGGAAAAAGATCGTCACCAGAAGAATCTAGGTAAGACAAATTTAACATCATGACTAATTTTCGAGTTCCTCTTATCACCAGAAAAATTAGCACCATAAACTGGCATACCGCAACCACATATTCCAGACACCACGCACACGAAGGACGATTTACATACCACTGATAAAACATGACAATAACCTGGACGATCCATCGAAGTCTAACACACTCGAAGTAAAGCCCTTCGATACTTCCAATTGAAAAGGAGCCATAACCCAAAAACAAAACTATACCCCAAACGCAAAATAAATCCCATAAAAAGATCCCAGCGTGATACCAAGAGAATTTCTTCTTCTATAACCTCGACCCCTCCCCCAATTCAGATAGGAGGAAGGAATTCTCAGAAATAGCAGCAATAACCACGAACTAAGTGAACGGTGCCGACCAGCAGAGTTGACTGGACTTCAAACTTCGGGACAAGGCAAATATATTATAGAGAAGAGGAGCAAAGTGGTTAGCTTTTTACCAGGTAGACGACCAGCGGAGGCCACCACAGACCTTCTCAAACCCTAGAGAGAGAGAGAGAAGTTTCGAATGAGAAGATGAGAGATAGCTATAACTTGTAAGACACGTGTTGAGCAAACGATGCGGCAGTTCAAGCCGCCGTGGCACTCCGTTGTAACCGAGTTTTAAATTTCTATTATATTTTTTTAATCTTTATTTTTATTAAAAACATTTTTCATTAAATCATTTTTACTATAAAAACCTTACTCTCAAAATTTTTTTTTTAAACTCAAACTTTTGACAATGATAGCCTTGATATTAATTCCATCATCATAGTTTATCCCTAATTAGATCATTAATATATAAAATATATTTTTAAATATAAATATAAAATAATGACTCATTTCTACTCATATAGTTTACGTTCAATATTTAATATATATCATCATAACATTAAAGTTTTTAAGTAAAATATACCTAATCAACTAATCTTACTTTATTATGCAACTTGCGAAGCATGAAAATTTTAAATCCCAAGTTTTATTTATTGTCTTCTATTATAATATTAATTATTTATAATGAAAACCACTAATTATTCGCACCAAGGACAATCCTCTAGTGATTATAAACTACTCTTTTTTATCAAAATATTTGACTAGTTTATATCATCATGTATTATAGTTATATTATCTAATATATTATTTATTTATTTTATAAAAAAAATCAAGTTATATCATATTACAATATCTTAGGTCATAATAAAATATAACTTTTATTATTATCTTAAATTACCTATATTTATGGATAATATTTTTGGATTTTTAGTGAATTTTATAGATTTTTTTTTTTGAAAAGTTGTACATGTTAAAATGATGTATGGTATCTAAAAAAGATAACATTAAGTTTAAAAATATAAAGTATGAATTATTAGGAATCTAATTATACTAAGTAGATAGAAATCGAAATTTTATAAATTATAAAACAAAATATTAGAGATCTTTGAGATTAAATAATCAATTAATTTAATTTAAGAGTTTAAAAATGTTTCATAAATTATTAAAAATAAAATAGATTTTAGAAACAATGAAAATTTATCAAGATATGAAATTTATAAAGGTAAACTTGACAAATTTACAATAAATAAGAAAGGTGTAATAATCTAAAAAATTAAAGGTGCAATGATTTTTAAGAAAAATAATAAAATAAATTTTTATAAATATTTTAAGTTTAAAAATTGATTAAAATATTAAATATATTAAGAAAAATGTGAAATTTTGTAAACAAGTATAACTAATGAAGAAGAATCATATAGAATTGATTAAGGAATTTTAAGGGATTAGGTTAATTGAAAAACAAGAGATATATTAGATTTTCTAATATTTAGATTTATTTTTTTACTTTTTTTCTTAAACAACCTAACTCTAATACACAACAAAATGCAATGAAAGCAATGATGATTTGAACCAGAAAGAAATTGTTCAAATTCAAATGGTGGAGAGGTGAGACATCTAGTGAAGACCCTCGAGGAGGCACAATCATTTGGAGGAATCGAAAGTGTCGTGTAAGCATAGGATGTGCAAATGCATATAAAAGGGAGAGCTCTCTTACAATGTGAGAGTTCAAAGAAATTAATAAAATTTCTTAAGTGTTTTTAAGTTAGAAAAGAGTAAAATAGAGAAAAGAGCAATTAAGTAAAAAGAAAATTGAAAAAAAGTCACATAATCACAAAGAGAGGAGATTTAAGAATTTTGTTGTAGTAGTCACAGAATCACAAAGTATATTTAATTATTCATAATTATTCAGTATTATCACATACAATAATTTAAAAAATAATATTATTAACTATTATATCAAATATGTTCTTAAAAGTCTTGAAGTTTATTCTTATTCATGTGATCAACCTCAGCCACGATGAAGGAATAATTGAATACTAGCCTTTGATTTAAGTCTCACGACATTGGACAGTTAAGATGTGGCTTCGATTACCAGATGATCAGGTTAGATATGGGTTGCATGTAAAAGTGGCTTTTTATACGATCAATATGCAGTTGCATGAAGAAGTATGGAAAACAAAGTCATGGAAAGGAGGTTTCTTGACTTCAATGTGTCACTTCAAAACAACTAAGTGAATGAGTTATGCATATTGAGTGGGTTAGCATATGAAGTTCTATTTCTTGGTTTGATGGTTTGATTATTAATCATTTTTTAACAATATATTTATGATAATTTTATGAGGGTTTTGTGAAAATTTATGTAAAGGTATATATTTGAGTTAGTTCTACAAAATACAAAAATAAAATTTTTTATTTGTTTTTATCAATTAGTTTAGATTTTGTGACAAATAATTATGTAAAATTAGTATATAAAGATAAGAATTTAAAATAGTTTATTGAACTATGATAGTCATTTAAATCATTGTTATAATGGTGTGATTTATGCTAAGGTTTAAAATTTTGTGGAGCTTTTGCAAACTTGCATGATACCCCCTTATTGACCATGCTAATCCCTGTATCCTTGCCTTCCTCTCAAAATTTTCAAAACTAAGCATTTTGATTGACTTACGTGATGCCCTTTTCTATTATTTATGCTTGTTAATGTCATCATCAATATCTCCTTTATTAGTCATTAGAATTTGTTTTGTTTATTGTCTTCTATCTTAATCTTATCTCTCTTCCCTCTCTCTCTCTCTATATGCTTAGTCTTCTTATCCTATTTCAATTATCCCCACTCTCTCACTTCAACTCACCCATCTCTCTTGTCTCTCTCATCCTTCTCATTTGATTTCCAATCATTTCCCTCTAAATAATTGCTTTGTTCTTCCCTCTCAACTACATCTCTCTTATTTATCTGATGGTGTGAATTCTCTCTTTGGCATCTTCTCAGTCTCCCTCTTACAAATTTTTGCTCGATGCTCTGCTTTTAGCCACCATATAAATCGTCAATTTTGAATGTACCCTCCAATGTTTTAAATTATATTGCTAATTCACATTAAGCCCTATAATTACTTTTATATTTTATAAAATAATTGATAGTTTGTTTTTATTTGTAAATAAAATGGACAATTAATTAACATAAGTTGTATCGTTTTGAAATTATTACTATGTTATTCTAATGGTATATTGCAAATACTTAATTATGTTGTTTTTTGGGAAAATTATTTCACATTGATAACTACTTAAAAATTGGATATTTTAAAATTTAATGTGTCCATAATAATTTTTCAATTCTCCTATTTGGACAATTTGAGAAGGTAAAACATATTAATGCAAAAACAATCATTTTGTATATTGGTTAATCTTGGGAAAAAATTAGAAACATACCTAGCAAAGCATCTTAGTAAACATTTTGATATTATTTTGGATTGTTAGGTGCTAATTTTTTTATGCATCAAATATATTTGATGAATTGTAAGAAAATATTATAATTTTTTTAGAATGAATTTTGTACAAAATGATTATTATGATTTTTATATATTATATATTTTTATTGTACAATAATAGATGTAACAACTTACACTTTAACATAGGTTTCTGACAAAAACTACATAAGATGCAATAATATTGATAAGAGTAATAAATTCCTCGTAATTTGAATTATTGATATGAGCAAATCATTAAGGTTCTCATGATGGAGGACTTAAAATGGATAAATGATAGCTCAACAAGGCATTAAAAAATTTCAAAGATGAGATGAGAGGTATTCTTAATGTGATGTACATGAGAAGAATTGGTTGAACGTATGACCATTCTAATTGTATTGAGATGAATGAAGATCTTGAGAGGACAAATTTTTTCTTGAAAAATGTCATAGTGAAATAAAAAACCTAGTTACATTTGAAAAAGGAATCAAGGATGAATTGAAAAGTGACTTGATAAAGAACTCTTGAGAAAAAAAAAACCTAAAAAAAGTCTTCTCAAGATATTATCTAGAATTCCCAAATGATATAACCAATTACAAATAAGGATTTCTTGAGGATTATCATTTGGATATCAAAGAAACACTTTGTGGATGCCTTGTGAATGCCAATCAATGCTAACAAAAACCTTAAGAAGGCTTAAGTGTTGTTTCTCAAAGGTTATCAAAAAGCACGAGCTAAATTGGACGAGCATGCATTAAAGATTTGAATACTATAAAAAGTAAGATCTTATTTAGATTTGGATTTTGAATAATAAGATTTGAGCTAATATATCAAGACTAATTCTCTGTGGTTATCATCATCTATATTATTCCAAAGATCTTGAAAAATATAAAAGTGATCCTTTAGGGGAGAGAAAGCTTGAACTAAGTGGGTTCTCATTTTGTGTTAAGATCGAGTGATAGAGAGGATTCACTTTAGATAATATTTGTTGGACGCCTTGGAGCATGTAAAAGAGTTTGAATCTTGGATTATAAAGATTTTTTTTTCAAGGGTGGGTGTAAGTCTATGGTTATTTGTTTAAAACGATTTTAGTCAACTTTTAAATAAAATGTTTAACTTTTATAATTAGAAGATTGGATTTTTTTTTTGTCATTCTATTATTTTTAAGGTTCGATGATACTTTACTCATTTTACCGCTTTTTGCTATTTCTACTTTGCATAACTCATCTTAATGACTTTGAGAATAGATCATCTTTGATATCAATGCATAGATCCTACTTAAGAGGAGGATCTCAATAAGTGTTTTATGACCCTGTATGACCTTATTGAGTATGAGAATTGTTCATATAACGACAATGAAGAGATAGCAAATGATAGAGGAAACATGCTATAGTGATGGAATTCGAGATAAACTAATCGAGAATGCTTGTGTGATGGAGTCTACCAATGCGATAAACCTCTTTAAGATTATTTTTTAATAGCAAATGATGAAAAATCGTTGACAAAATGCGTGTTTCCATGGGACTTCATATCATACAAAAGTAAATAATATATATAAGAAATTTAGTGTATTTGCATCTAGTACGATGTGCATAAATTTTTTTTTGAGAGCTAATATATAAAAAATGTAAACATACTAAGATAAATCCTTCATGTTCTGTCGAGAGTAAAGTGATTCTATTTTTGAAGCTATGCTTCACTTCTAACACAAGGTATACAAATATGTAATAGAAAATATTGAAGTCATTGAAAATTATAAGAATGAGAGCACCAATTTTAGATGCACCACTAGGAAAAATGTTTTTTAGTTAGTGTAAATAAAAAAGATTGAAAAAGACAATTATTTTTTAAAATTTTTTATATAAATAAAAAAGAAAAATATAGTAATTGTAAGATTTTGTATTGTTTATGATTTATTTATTTATTTGACACCAAGTTTTGGTTTGAGCACAACTCTTGAAGTGGATGAATTTATAAGAAAACCAGTCTTTTAATATAATCATTTTAGCCAACCATTAATCTCATTTATTTTTTATAAATGCATTTTAATAATAATTAGATTATATTTATCAATTATTTTACAAAATGCTTTTTTTCCAACTTTAAAAACATCAAAAATAGACCAACCACATTTGTTTCTTATATAAAACATATATTCAAATGTTTCTTTATATATTTTTTTTAAATTTAATCTTCAATTGTAACTTCTGTTGAGTGTCATTAATATTAAAAAAATTGAACTATTTTTTTGTTTTCATAATATTTAACATTGCAAAAAAAAATCATTTAACTTTTTTCCCCAAAAATTCGAATTTAAAACCATTTTTAAGGGATTTTAAAACTTGATCTGCAAAATTATTTTAAAATAAATATTCAATTTTTATTTTATTATTTTTTTCATCCAGCATGGCACACGATTTCAAATGCCGCGGCGGAGCGCTGGCGGAAGTTAGCTCCTGAGAACTTACAAAAGAAACACTCGCCGATTCTTGCCTGTTCTTCACCGGCGTTAGAAATCTTTGCGGCCTCCATCCCTCGAAAAGAACTATTTCCTTCTTGGAAAAGTGTAAACTTGGGCCCGCGGTTAACGCCGAAGGGTCGGGCGAGCGAGTGAAGCTACGGTCTGAAGCGGCTGCGGAAGAGAGGCATGGAAGCCGAGGAATTGACTCACGCGAAGATGACGAAGTTCAGGCTGTCCTGTGAGCTGGAAATACGAGCTAGCCACGAGACAACTTGGCTCTTCTTTGGTTCCATCAAACAACCGCTGAAATCCATCAAACCGTTGTTCGAGGTCAGGGTTCGGTGTTGGTTGATTTGGGATGGTTTTCTTGTTCCTTTTTGTGCAACATTTATGCTAATTTTAGAATGATCATGAGTATTCTCGTATGTTGAAGTGTAATGCGTTGAAGTTGATTGGTGCAAACCGGCAGGTGATTGAATGAGAAGTTACTTGTTTATTTACTGTTTTTTCAAGGTTTTCTGGAATCTTTGAACTGCAAGAACTTGAAGTTTATGCTCTGTTGTCTTTGGTTTTTCAAGGAAATTAGTTTGAGGTTGTGGGTGTGCTTCACTTAGGCATCGAACCCTTTGCTGCAAAAAAAACAAAAAAAAAAAAAAAAAAAAAAGCTTGTTTTGTTCGGGGAGCAGACCTTATGGGCCTAAATTTGGCCCAATAAGTAAATGGCGCCAATCAAGCCGAAGATCTTAATTCTTGGGCTTAGGTCATCATTTATCAACGGTACAATTTATTGAATATCTAATGTGAGATCATTCTCTATGTATTTCTTAAAATATCTCCCTTTTACAGGAGAATCAATCATCATGGTATCCATTCATCCAATAAAGTGTATTTTTATCATTAAATGTATGTATTATTGACTTTTTTGTCGTTATATCACCTCATCTATAATATATGAACTCCATGGGTACGGTCAATTTTGTTGCACCATATTAGCTTTGTTGCCTTGTCTACTTTACTAAACCATTATCTTCGATTTTGTTGAACCAGAATTTTTAGCTCTTCTACTCAATATGCTTTGTCGTGCAATCACAAATTGGCTCTATTGCATTACATTGTATTTATCCCTCTGTCAAATCTTTTGAATCATTAGCCTTTAGCTTTTGACTTTGTTAGAACTATGCTATTGGTTTTGTTTTAGTTATTTCTATCAACTCTATTGCTCCATCAACTCTGTTGGGACTATTACAACTAGCTTTGCCTCATCATATTGGCATTTTCAAACCCATATAGGCTTTGTTGCCTATTTTTTCGTGTTGATATCATTAGCTTCAGCTACATCCCCTTGCAATCAATTCTATCACTTGTCATGTTCACCATGTTGTATTGGTTATGCTGTTCCATTGTAAATTGATCATTGCTCTATCGGTTGTGCCACGACATTTGATCCCAATTAAAGTACATTGGTTGTGATAGCACTTATTAAGTGGAGTAACATAACGTGAGTCATAGTTTGGCCAAATACACAATTGAAAAAAATCAATTTAAAGGATTAAATTATTAGGTTTGAGTCATTATTTTGTATGTTATCACCACAAATTATAGTTGAATACTACTGTGGGCTATTCTTCATACATGCCACGTTATATTTATATGAATATAAGACTTGTGAACACAAGTTAATGCAAGAATGAGAAGAGCTTTGAACTATGTTGTAGTTCCATTAATTTGTATGATCATTATTTAGTTATATTTCTTTATGTTCCAAAATTGTGACCAAGATTTACTTGTATGACTTAATTTTAGTTTTACTTTTGAGTGATTTAATAATATATTTTTTAAACTTGATACCTTTTATTCTTTAAATATTTGTTATTGTATAGAGCTTTATATAGAAGTATAGGTTCATAGCATGATTGTTGTTGTTCGACATATGTTATCAATGATGCATATATTACAAATGGGCATAATTAGAGCATGTTATTTATGAGTATTCTCCAAGGACATAAAGTTTATGAACATTTACGAAATAAGAGTGTTAGTCAATAGCATCAATTGACTTTTGGATAAGTGGTTTAACGAACAATTATGGTAACAAAATGCATCTTGTCATACCTTAAAGTAGACATATAACAACTTCCTCTGAGGGATATATAAGAAAAAAAGGGAAAAAGTAAAATGTATTCTTTACGAGCATTCTTAAAGGATGTAAAAGTCTATAGACACTTATAAAATGGGAGAATTAGATAATAATTTTTTATAAGACATTTGTATAACAATCGAAAGATCAATTATAGGTTCATTTGTTTGTCAAACAATCCATGTTTGACAAAAGTTTGTTAAGTGTCACACATGCAGCGCCACTATGTGCTAGTGGTAGCACATAGAAAACTTAGCATGTGTAGTAGCACGTGGGTCACTAGCGTATACTACATGTAGCATGTGCATCTGCATGCGGGACAATAGAACAGGTGGCGTGCCCAGCCTTGTGTAAAACAACCTTACACGAAATAGTATGAGCAAGACAACAATGAAGACAGTGCGTATTATAGAGCGCAAAACATCCAATGCATGCAATAGCCTGCGAGACAGAGTGTGGGATGGCCAATGGGGCAACACACAAGATAGTGTGCCGAACAAGGCATAAGATAGTGGTAAAACATGCAAGACAGTGCAGGATAGAGCGACAAGTGCGACATAGCAGTGTGTGCTAGACAGAGGTGCACATGATGCATGACACGTGTGAGACCCATTGTTGCACAGGCAGTGCATGTGTCACGGTAGGTACACCTATTGCCACACGTGTATCATATGCGCATGACACCTACTACTACACAGATTGTGTAAGTGTAATAGGCTCATAGCTCATGCATGTGCAGCAGGGCGTACAAGCATAGATGCACACTATTAGGTGTGTAGATTCTTCGTAGTGACCAATTTAAAGTCAAAATGCATGAAATATGTGAAAAGTAAAAAAAAAAACTTTGCAATATAATACTATGTCCAAGTTTCTATAAAAAGAGTAAATAATGATGAATCAAGATATTCTCCAACTTTTGGTAAAAAACTCTTTTTATCTCTATTTTTCTAGCTTTCTTTATCATTTTGTGCTTTAATTTTGATTTTGTAACTCTAAAGCAATGTTTATTTTCGAGAGTTTGGAGCAAGACTTCTTGCAAACAAATCATATTTTAGTATCATAGAGCTTTTATTTGATATTTAAGGCAAAAACTAAGAAAAAGAATGTTGAAGACTAAACCAAGAGAGGAAATCAGAAGATTAAACAAGTATTAGTTGAGCTGATTATATCAATTATTCTACTATTAAACCTGAAGATATAAGTTGCTCTATTAACCTAATAAATGCAAATATTAATAAAAATGATATTAAAATTCTAATTCTTACAACAAATCCAAAAAATAATCCATCATACAAGAAAAATGCTTTTAATCGGAGGAACTCTAGATTGAGCATTAATCCAAGGATAATTGGAGATGAAGACAAGAACGACGTAATTAATCTCGCCTCTTCAATGCTCAAGAATCAAGAACATCCATTTAAGGTCTTTGGGAATGTAGTTGTGGTCGTCATCAAGTTTTGATTTTCATATAAATTCTATATTCCTTTTGTTTATGTTATGATCTTGTTTGCTTTCTCTCTATGTATATATAAATGATGTTTATTACCCCATTCTTTACAAACTCTTGTTGGGTATTCCTTTGTTTTTGAGTAACGAGTTGTGTAGTCGAGAATAGTCAAGTTTTTGAGGTTTGTCTTTATGACTATCTTGAAGAACTCATTTGCAATTGAGGTGGGGTTTTTTTTACTTCTATTCCCAGCAATGTTTTGAGCTGTGTTGGTTAAATTTGTTTTGTAACTGAATAACTTATATTTTATGTGAGATTGATGTATGGCTGTTATTCCTTTATTAACTACTGACATTGTGCCACATCCAGGAACCCTTGCTAAGGTTAAAGTTGAACTTAAAGGAAGTGGAAGCTTGTTTAAATGGAACTCTGAAAGATATTCCTTTAGAAAGCTTGTCGACTGCTGACTGTTTCTTTATCCTACATAGTAAGTCAATGGCTGAATCTTAAAGAGTTTTTGAGAGGGAATCAAGTTAATGCCATTGGTAAAAAAACTTTCCAAGTCCATATCAACTGAACCATTTGACATACACATACTTGATAGATTTACTTGAGGTTTTACGTGGTAGAATAAAAGCATTGATTGTCTTGCCACATTGTTTGCATTTCATGTCTCCTCCACTTGCTATACTTGCTCAAGAGTAATGGTTTTTTTAATCAATTTTTATTGTTTTCGTTACAATTAGTGATCTGTTTTGATCTACGTACTCTTGTAGTAACTGCATCAAAAGAGGCCAAACGTGCAGCCATAGGTGAAGCACTCCCTTCCACGGAGGCAAGAATTGAGCTTCTCAAAAAGACAGTTCAAGAGCAAAAGGCAAAGTAGGAAGAATATGAAGCTTTGCTATCAGAACAGTTACTTGGTAAGTAGTTTTCAATTGAATAGCTAACTAATTCTACTTTCCCAGATGAGTTTTGTCTTGTAGAACTTGTAACGGATTGCAATAACATCTCATTCCTAAAGTTAAACTTGAATTGAACAGTCTTCTGTGCTTTTCTTATTTTCCCTGGGCAACCTTCAATGTGATATAGAACGAGATTTAATGGTTCAAGATTTATCATTTAAATTTTTAACAGATTCATTACAATTTCAGTTCTGGATCAAATTGAACAGAAAAATGAAGCAGCCTTAATTGAAAGTAAAAAGGTTCAAGAAGCGACTGAGTGGTATAAAAATGTTCTTGGTTTTTAAGCTGAAGGAGGAGAAGGTTGAGCTAGTCATTATTTGTTAAGCCAGTATTTGTTTAAACAGTGTTCTAATATTTGATTCTTTAAAATTTCAGGATTAAATTCTTTTTTAACAAGATTGATCCCAAAAACTATGACAAGGAGTATTCTTTTGTTGCAAGACTTGGTGGTGATAGATACACATGTAGTGTAATTTTCATGTTGTTTATATCTGAAACATTTTTAACAATTATCTCTGTTAATTTTTTCTTTCCAAATTGTTCTATAGTGCTGGATTGCGATCCTCAAGTGGATGATATTGATGGTTTAGTTGAGGAACTTAATAGAACCAATGGTTTGTCTAAGTTTGGCAGAGCTATGAGAGGAAAACTTCAGGAAATTGCTTGTCAAGGTAATAGACATCAAATTTACTCCAGGCTGTTGTTAAATTGAACTTCTATTTAGATTCGTTCAAGTTCATTTTACCAGATGTGATTCTTTGAATTCTAAAAATGAGACATCTTTTTTCTTCTCATGCCTATAAATAATTGTTAACATCCAGTCTAGACTCCAGATCTTTTATCAAGTATAATTTAGTAAATGCAATTTGCAAGATGGAACTTTGTTTTGTTGATACAGTTCTGCTTAGTTAGATTCACTTCCACAGTTCAAACAATCATCTCATTTTGCTTTTTGCAGGAATTGTACCTTTTCATTCCTCATTTGCATTGGTTTCTATTTTACAAATCACTGATGTCTACTATTTTAGTTGATTTTAAGGTGAAAGTGACTGATCCAGAAGTCTGTTTCTTTTGCTGTTATCCTATCTTCTTTAGAACTGTTGAGGTCGTTGTTAAATTAATCCTTTAAGTTCTTAAAATGAGATATCTTAGAAATGGCTTCTGAGTTCAACAATGATGTGCTACTACTCATCCAAACACATGCTCTGCTACACTGTTCTTCTAAAGACAAGTCATCTGTTTCAAAATGAACAAACTGCTTAATCATTATGCCTCCATGGTAGTTAAACGATAGAAGGGATGCAATTTAATATCATATTTGCTTCTAAGCTTGATCCTTTCTAATAATTTCCCTTGTGATTGTTTGATCCCATTTTCCCCCCCTAAAATAAGCTTAGAAAACTCTTTTGCTCCTTCATAGTGATGGGTAATTCGAATTAACATGAAATGAAATAACAGTAGTATTTATAACTGCAAATTACTTACGAATTTTGTGCAGAATATTTGCCATTAGAGTATGATAGGTGGGTGGAGAAAAATGCATTGATTTGTAACTTTACCCATGCAAAACCAAGATTTCATCAATCAAACATCCTAAGAGCTATAAATTCTGAACCAAGAAGGTGTCACATTATATTGTCTTGATTAAACCTGAAAGGGTTGGGAACAATATGTAACATGGTCCATTTTTTGTTGATTATTTACTTGTTTCATGTACCTTGTGTTACCTTGTTGATTTAGCTAACAAACCCAAAACACATGGATAAATACCGACTAAAAAGTGTTATGCACAATGAACAATCATTGTCGACTTCCCCTACAAATCATCTCATTCATCATGGCAAGTAGCCGCCAATGTTGTATGTAATTATTATTTAACTGTCCAATAACAACCAACCATTGATGGCCAACATTAACGACCAATAATGATAACCACCATTGTTGGCCTCTACTATTGTTGTCAATCATCTTGGCTACCATTGTCAATCACATCACACCAATATTGGCCTCTATTATTGTTGTAGATCATATTTGTCATCATTATCAATCACATCATAAAAAACAACTGGTTGCCAACATGTCTTCGTCATCTCGAGTAGATCGAAATCTAATTTTTTTTTAGTTTAACAACATACACAAAATTAACTTAAATGTCATGAACTTGGGTTAGTAATCAATTTAGGTTAACCTTAAGTTACTTAACTCCAATATAAAGTGAGGAGAGTGGTGATATATTCAAATTCCAATCAAACCAATTAATTTGGTTGACTTAAACATGGTTTTAAGTCAAAATCTATTTGGCTCATAGTTAAACCCCTACCAAAAACAAGCTTTAAGACAATTTTTTTTAAAAAAAAATTATATTACTTGAAAAGGTGTAGAATGCTAATTTTATTATAATTTATATCCAAATGTCTCTAAAAAGCTCATCTGTCATTTAGATGATTACAGATGAAGACGTTTATGCCAGGTTTCAAATGTCTTGATATGTAGAATCAAAGCATACTTTTTTCGTATTGATATGATGGTGCGCCCAAATGAACGGTAGGTTATGATCATACTTGTCTGATGAATCAAAACATCTTTGTCTGGTTAAGTGATTAGTGTAGAACTTGATCATCATATTGGTCTGAGCATAATCTTGATTATCGTCCTTGTTTGGTATAACTTTAAGTCAGTTTTTGTTATGCAAGTTCAGAAGTTTTAAGATGTTACTAAATCCTACATTAGCAAACTCATGGTATCTTCCTTGAGTTAAAACAAGTTAAACAAGGAACTACCCTACACCCAAAAGCCCCAAAAGGTTCCTCTACTAGAATTCTGTTTTTGTGCAAACTTGTTCCTGGAGGACTATGAATTCCTTCATAACTGCTATCAATTCCTGGCCCATGGGCATCCATTGATGTGCTTAAGACTAAATCCACTAATGTATCCAGATTGCAGAACAACCTGCAGCAGATGCTTCTCTTGTAATTTGCCTTAAGGTGAGAACTGACTGTACCTACAAAAGCATTGTCTCCTGTTGTTTATGAAGATTAAACTGATCAATAATGATTTAATTTGGAAGTATTCTTATTGCATACTTGACAATATGTTATCAAAAAATGTTCAATGAAATAATCATAACTTTGGATTTATTAAGGTTGTATGTTTACATAAACATGTGGATGCTAATCCAGAACTGGTAGTAACCAGTAAAATGCCCAAAACAAACCTATTTCAATACACATCAAGAAGAAGCACAAAATATTACAAAAAAAGCTGATAAGAATCACCCATACCATCAAATTCCGATGAGGATATCACTGCTCCAGTTTGAGTTTGAATCTCTTTGAAGAGATTTCAGCTAACAGATCCATATCAACAAATTTCAACAATGGAGGTGAGCACAACAATCACCTGATATCACTTAATCACAAACAAATTGGTTACACAAGAAAAGGTTTCCTTCACTCTACAGTTATTTCCAGTATAGTGGTGAGCCTTGGTTTTCTATACCTTCTTAGCATCAGGGAGGAGCACACAACACTTACAGATGAGAAAGCCATGCAGGCTCCGGCCAACCATGGCGGCATTCTCAGCCTTGTGAATGGGAAGAGCACTCCGGCCGCCACAGGGATGGCGATCACATTGTATGCCATGGCGAAGAAGTAGTTCCACCTGATGCGGGTGAAGGTCTTCCTCGAGAGGTCAATGGCAGTGATGACATCCTCGAGGCTGTTTCTCATGAGGACGTAGTCGGCAGCCTCGATGGCGATGTCGGTACCTGCACCGATGGCCATACCGACATCCGCGGCGGCAAGGGCCGGAGAATCGTTGATGCCGTCTCCGACCATGGCGACCACACTGCCGTCCCGTTGAAATGATTGGACCACGGCGGCCTTTCCCGCCGGCATCACCTCGGCCCTCACGTCGTCGATGCCAACCTGCACAACAGATGGATTCAAAATGAAAAGAGTTTATAATGTATACAAAGGAAACATGTATCCTTAAGACTAGTAAAATCTATCTAATCGAGTGAAGACATCGTATAACTTCATCAAAGTTCTTTATACCATAACAAAAAGAAAAATGACACATTAAAGCTATCAACTATATCATCACTTAATCCCAATTAAACTATTAACTTTGAGATCACTTGTTAAGGGAGTTGCAGCAATGAGCCAAACCTAAAGTGAGTTGAGATCATATCAATCCTTCGTATTTAAAGCTTAGAATGAATCATGCTTAAACATAAAGCTTAACTGGGTTATTTTGTAGAAATGTGAGCCAGGTAAGCTTCAAACACTATCTTAAACATTATATAAAAGCTAATGATAGCTGAGAACAACAAACTCACCTCTTCAGCAACAGCATGAGCTGTCCTGTGATTGTCCCCAGTTACCATAATGGGTTTTATTCCCATTCTTTTCAGACCTTCAACAACAACTGAGGCCTCTCTTTTCAAGGGATCAGCAATCCCTAACACACCAGTGAATCTCCCATCATAAGCCACCAGTATGCCAGTCTTTGCATTTGATTCCAACTCTATAAGAAACCTTTCAGCTTCAGTGGGAATAGAAATACCATTGTCAGTCAAGAGTTTCCTGTTTCCAACCTACCAAATGACACCAAAACAACACTTAAACACATGCATTTTGTAAGCACGAAAACTTCAACAGAGTTAAAGAAAGCTCATTCAACACACACCAGAGTCATCTTCCCATTAACCAGGCACTGCACTCCTCTCCCAGGCAAAGCAGAGAAATCGGAGGTTTCAAGAAGCCACTCGGTGAAAAATCCCTCTTGTCTCGTTTTGAGAGCTTCTTTGGATGTTGGAAGCTTGCCAAAGAAATGGTAATGGCAAGCATAATCTATGATTGCCCTTGCAAGAGGGTGTTCACTGCTCGCCTAAACTACATAAGATGGAAACATTAATTGAAGGGAAGTCGTTCACAGTTAATTCTATGAAAAGCAAATCTTTCAGACGGAAAGGCTCACCTCTGCAGATGCAACAAGGGTGAGAAAATCTCCAAGTTCCATTCCTGTGAATGTTTTAGCAGTTATAACAGTAGCTTTCCCTTGAGTAAGTGTTCCAGTTTTATCGAATATTACATAGCCAACATTCTGAGCTCTCTCTAGAGCATCACCCCCTTTAATTAGAACTCCATTAGAAGCACCAACACCTGTGGCTACCATCACTGCTGTTGGGGTTGCAAGGCCCAGAGCACATGGGCATGCAATCACTACAACTGCTATAGAGAACATGAGTGAGAAGATAAAGCAATTGCTGCCTTCTGAAAGCCATGTGTAGGGGTATGCTCCAAATGAACCACAGATGAACCTTGTCAAAGCAAAAGAAATGAACACCTGAACTATGTGATAAGTTGCATATTCTAGTTAAAATACAAGTACTCACCATAAAAAGAAAGTTAAGCATGCCAAGGCAACAACAGTTGGCACAAAAATGCCAGCAACCTGCAAAAAGGAAAACAGTAAACTAGGTAATGTGATTTGAGTTTTTAATGAACAAGATGAGAGGTTTAGGATAATGGCATCTGTTATACAAAAGAATTATTACATTAGGAAGTAACTGGAACCCAAAAATAACATTTTTTCTTTGTCTAGATAACATAGTGAAGTATCATAAAGAAAAATTATTTACTAACAAAAGCCAAAACCAGTGAAAAATAACACCATTTCCAACATATTTTGGTTGCCCGTGGATAAAATCAGTCAAGCAGTCAGATAAATAGATAAAAATTAAGCAATAATAAGGCATAGTGACAAATAGGACCATCAATTTTATTTAAATGTTTTTCTAAATCATAAGAAGATCTAAGTTGATTCTTGTGAAAGATTAGAATAATCATGACTAGATTTCATTGGAGTCATGAATGCTTGATCAAACTAACGAATTAACACGGCGATATGTCAAAATGCTACAATTACCATTCAAACGAATGAATGAACAGAAGCATTAAAACATTGCAACAATTCATTGCACTCTTAAGCCCTAGACTAATCTAAATCCCCAAAGGGTGCTGCCTAAGCAATTCCAATAAGAAGGCTTGAACAAGAATAAAGTAGCTCAGATACCCTAAAGATGCATGATAAGCATGGTTGGTATCATGTCAGCACTTTGTTAAAAGAAAATCATGAGGGGGCATGTAAAGGGTTGCAAAAGCTTGAAGTTGATCGACCAACAGTTCTTTATATTGGAATCTTTACAGGAATTATTGCGGTAAAGATGCTACAAAGTATTTGGAAATTCAAACAGTTCTTGACTTCAAACATCATGAAGTATAATGCAGATTGAAGTGACTACAATTTCAAAAATGGCTCCAACAAAGTTCTCAGAAATACAAGAATGAAGCTTTTAAGTTGGAAAAGATAAAACAAATAGATCAACTAAAGCTTGGAAAGCAAATTTGTTCCAGTTTGTTTGGATTATATGGAGGAGGCAGTAATGACTTCTACCAGTTAGATGCATCACATTCCTGCCAATGAAACATATAGACATTATTTTAGTGCGACCTTTTCAAGACTTCCTCTTTTCTTTCATTGTTCTATTTGCATAGATTTTTTGAAAAAGCACGACAACATAAAACATAATTCAAATGTCGATTCAGACATTTGCAAAGAAGATACTAATCTAATTTACATCAAGAACTAATGTTCTAACTCCGGATGAAACAGAAAGAACAAAAAAGACTCGGAAAATTCACCACTATATGGCACTAAATGCTTTGAATAAATGCAGAACACTTACATAATCAGCAAACTGCTGGATAGGAGCTTTAGACATCTGGGCCGCCTCAACCAAAGAAATAATCTGACTCAAAACTGTTTTAGATCCCACTCTGGTGGCTTTTATGTGAAGGGATCCATGCAAATTAATCGTACCCCCAATAACTGGAGAAGAAATTCCCTTTGCTATTGGCTTCGATTCACCAGTAACCATACTTTCATCAACATAACTGGTCCCCCAAGTTACTACACCATCAGATGGCACCTTTGAACCAGGAAGAACTTTTAAAACATCACCTGGCTGCACAAGCAGAGCATCAATTTCTTTTTCTGTGGTATGTCTTCCTTCTGTATGAAAGGGAATGAAGAACAACAGAGATCAGCTATTGGAATCTGGAACAGATGACCATGTAATGGAATTAAATGCGTTGAAAATTAAAGAGAAAAAACTTTTATTGCATGTGGTTCTTAAATAGAAACTTTTTCAGTTGCATTGCAAGGTTATACCTGCATCTTTTACTATTAAAATAGCGGTTGAAGGAGCAAGTTCCACAAGCTTCTTTATAGCGTCTGAGGTCTTGCCCTTTGCAACAACTTCTAAGTACTTGCCCAATAGCACAAAAGTAATAATCATTGCACTTGTCTCAAAATATGTTGGAGACAAGAAGCCAGTGCTTGCACCATACAACACAGCCCAAACTGAATAGAAGTAAGAAGCTGAAGTTCCCAACACAACCAAGACATCCATATTCGTTGAACCATGTCGCAATGCTCTGTAAGCTGCAATATAGAATCTCTTGCCAACCACAAACTGGATAATAGTCGCAAATGCCCATCTAAGCAAATCTTTAATTACAAAGGGTCCAAAGTGCTTGAGAAGAAAGGAATTGAGAAAATATATATGGGGGAATATTGCTTTCATGAGAAAGATGGGAACCTGAATCAAACAAATAAAATGCCAAAAATTTAGACACAAAAGAAAACTTTGATAGACAATAATATCAAATCTCAATATGATGAAGATTTTCCCATCACACTCACACTAAAGACCAGGCCGGAGATGAAAAGTTGCAGCATCTTTGAAGCCTCTTTTGCATCATTAGAGGCTGCTTGGTTATAAGGGTTTGGGACAGTGGCTTTCAGTTTTCCCCAACTCCCACTTTCGACTGCCTCAACTATGGCTCTCAAAGCAACAGCTTCAGGGTCAAAAACGAGTTCCATCTCTGACATATTGTTTCTGAACTCAAACTGCCTAACCCCTTTGATGTTTCTAAGTATTCCTTGCAAGAGATGCACATCTTCTTCGCTATTTAATCCAGCTATGCCAAAGCAAAATTTATCTTGCTCATTGCTTTGCAGAAATGAAGCTTCAAAGCCAGCATCTTCCACTGCAACAACTATCTCATCTTTACTAATTATGGATGGATCATACTCAACTTCCGCTAATGATGTTGCCAAAGCAACAACTGCTCTTTTTACACCAGGAACCTTTCTCAAAACACCTTCAACTGAATTAACACATGCTGCACAAGTCATGCCACCAATCCTAAACTGTCCAGTCAAGAACCTTTGCGATCTTGATTGAACAGAATTGGAATCTGAAAGTACTTCAGCTTCAAACCCCGCATCCTCTATAGCAGTTCTTATGTCTTCTTCCTACACCAACAAGCAAAGTTTTTTAGACACAAAATTATAAACCCTCACTCAGAGCTTGGTAAATGAGGCAGACAATATCTCTATCAGTAGTAAGTTGGAATGAAAGCACGACATGAAGACAAAAGGTTGTGGCATGCATCATCAGGATTCTAAACTAGTATAAACAAATTTGCAGTGAAAACTTGCATTCCAAACAAAAAAGAGCTTCCTTTTACCTAAAATTTGCCACACATATTAGGTAATTCTGGGTCATTCTGCCAAAAATTGTAATATAACATTTGCAGAAAGTATGATGTATGACTATACCTCAACCAAATGAAAATTGAGTCAGAGAAATAAAATTTATTTAGTAGGTCACACATGTTATGCCATAATATGCCAGATATGTTGGTTGCTTAAACCTTTGACGAAGATATGCAAGACAACGTCTATTGAGTTAGGAAACTTTGTCCCCGTAAACAACTGTCATCTCAGGGCTTTAAAAAAGGAGTTTTTATGAAATAAGATCAAGAATGGACTGTAAAATAACAAAAAAAATCAAGTTTCTAATACATCAATATAAGATGCACAAGAAGACCATTAAAACGCAATTAAAAGCTCGAAATCGTATTCCCAGGAGTACAAGCCTCGACCTTG
This sequence comes from Vanilla planifolia, assembly GCA_023846275.1. Classification (NCBI taxonomy): domain Eukaryota; kingdom Viridiplantae; phylum Streptophyta; class Magnoliopsida; order Asparagales; family Orchidaceae; genus Vanilla; species Vanilla planifolia. Next base: position 6,493,710 of record CM043872.1, on the reverse strand, counting down.
CCAACCTAAGATTAACCAACATATCCCCAAATTCAAGCTCGAAAAAGCTCAAACCCCAAAAAACAAACTGCATCGTCTCCTTCATCGCACAAAAGAAAAAATAAAATCCCCATTGCCAATCCAAATGACCTGTACCTGCAAACAAAACCCCCCATAAAGCCCAAGTCAACAACACAAATCGGAACAGCTATCTAACCTTTGCCTTATTGGGGTCGAACATCACGTTGGCCTTGTTCTGAAGCAAGGAGACGGTGACGTGAACGACCCCGGGAACCCTTCCGACCGCCACCTCGACGGCGCTAGTGCACGCCGAGCACGTCATTCCCGTGACCCTCAGCTGAATCCTCCCCATGCCCTTCTCATCTTCTCTCCTCCCGCCCGCCGCCTCCATGTCATCATACGAATCGAGAAGCCTCACATCCTCGAGGTCATCTGCCTCTTCCCTCGCCGAAATACCCTCCGACTTCCGTCCTCCGGCGACGGATGTCAGCTGCAGGTCCCTCTGGGTCGGCGCCATGGAAGTGCAGCGTAGATGGGATGGACACAACCTCTGGGGAAGACCGGAGAAAGAAGAAAAATTGGAAAAAGAGAGGGGGAAAACGATGACGCGGTTAGCAAACTACAACACATCTACTTAATGACTTTATTACCCCCAAAATATTATTTTTAAAATATTATCATTAATTTAAGTTTGAAAAAAAAAATCTTTAAAAATAAGAAAAAAATGAAAAACATTTTATATATTACCACCATTTTAATGAAAGTTGCATTAATATTTTTATAATACGTTTATTAGTTTTGACAATAAATTTTTTAAAAAATGCTTTTTTACATAAATTTAAAACATATATTTTAAAAAATAAATAAATAAATTTCAAGCCTTTGTGGAGAAGGTGAGACGGTGGTGGCTCGTTTTGCTTTAAGTCTTGACAACATAACAGACAATTTTGACAATGTTGACCGGCTAGCTAACGATACAGGCACCAAAGGTGAGAATATTTCGCACTTTTCTTCAAGAAATGCAAAATGAATTAATTACATTTACTTAAAAATACTATTTCATTATTTATTTTAATGATTTCTTTTAATTACAATGTTAAAAGAAACTGCTAATGGGCATTATTATTATTATTATTATTAATTATTTTTATTATTGATGGCTCGTCAACCGCCACCGAGCAGTTGGTGACCAAATCACATCCCACTCATACGACTTTTATAAAGTAAAAAAGAAAAAATCTAAGTTGGCGGGAAGCCTTTGTTAATAGCTTTTTAAAAGTGCTTTTTAATCATTTTTTTTCAAGCTTAAAAATAAAAAACAGTAATTTTTATTTCAAACAGGATTTTAGAATTGATAGCCATCTTTACCCTTTCAAAATGTTGGGATATATATTTTTTTTTATTTGGGAGTTGCAAAGCTATTTAAAAAAAATACTAAAAAAAGAATTCAATAATTATTCATTTTATTTTCTCCAAAACAATATTTATTTTTAAAATTAATAATAATAATAATCTATAACATTATTTTTTAAATAATATTATATGTGAAACACATTGTTTCAAGGTGAACTTTTCATTACATATGTTAAGCACTTGTTAAAGTACTTAAATAGCCATAACTCTCATGTAATATCGTAACTTGTTATACTAAATTAATCATACGATAAGATGATGTTATTAGTTTATACTAATGTGCGGCAAACATCATGACCAAATCTTGTACATAAGGCTTAAGATCAAGATTTGACCTTTAGTAAATGTCGTGTACTCTTTAGGATTTAACGTTTAATACTTCAAAGTTTTTGACACTTATTAAAATTCTCTCATTCATCACAACCAATAGCCAATTGTCTCAATGATTGATCAACACCTTAAGGAACATCAATGCTTATTGGGACTTTTCTCTAGTGATAAAACAAAACTTCTCGAGTTCTCTTCAAACTAAATAAACATCATTCAAGACCTCTTTCTCAAGTCTAAAAATCTTGGGTTTCTCTAATTGAATCATAATCTCACATCAAGTCTTGCAAAGATAAAAACTTATAAATTTTAACTTATCTTCTTCTACCATCATGGCATAATTTTCATCCTGACATCATGGTACTGATTTAGGGCAATCATTGAAGTTATGAGAGGATATTTGAATATGCACAAAGAGTTATGTGATTTGTACTATGAAAATTATTTAGATTAAAGTGATAAGTTATTTAAATCTGATATCTTTTACATTTTTTTATCTCTTTTATTTAAGAATTTGTATTCACCTTTAATTTTTTTAAACATTCTAAGCACGTGACAATGCTTTATTTTGATATGAAATTATTTGTTTCGTATTACAAGAGATCTTTGATGAAGATGTTGTGTTCTTTCAAATTATCTTTGGTTACTTTTTGATGTTTGTATTACTAATTTATAAGACACAATTTAGGATATTTATATAATAGGTTTTATGAGATATATTTATATATAAGATTTGAATATGATGAATTTAATCCATCCTAATCAAGATTGAGATAAAAAAATATCTTTTTATTAGGAGAGTTATATCAAATTGGTGTTTATGTTAGATCAAATACACATATAATTAAATATGCAATAGTTTAAAAGCTTATACTTATAAGTAGGGGGTTTTTAAAATGATGTATTATGGCTTCATAATATTATTATCAACTTATAAAAAATGAGATTAAACCTAAACATACTTGTACTCAATACCTTTTTTATATTTTATTCAATATTTGAAATTAAATTATCATTCTATTTAATTTTATGTAATTCAAAACTCACGATAATAATAAATTCATGAATTTAAAAATGATCACCCTACAATTTACAATCATATTATTTGATTAATTGTATTTTTTTTATGAATTAAAACATAACACTCGATTTTTTGAATTTAAAATTTAGATTTTAAAACATAAATTGATAGTTTGGAACTAAAGGTTTGTCACTAAATATTGAGTCCTATATTGTTAATCATTGTGGCCTAACGGCCACTAACCAAAGCACTATTGGACATAAATAATTATAAAGAGATATACATTTATAAAGAGTTAATTATTTGGCAATGGGGGAATAACAATGACATGTATATTTATTAAGAGTTTTTGTTGGAAATTATGGTAATCAAAGAAAATATAATTTTATTCTACTTAGTTTTTTTTTAATAACAAAATTTTTGATTTAGGATGTTAAGATTTTTAATTTTGTATGATTTTCCAAAACTATCTAACCAACAAAAGAATCTAATCAATTTGATTATTTTGAAAAATATAATTTCAAAATTCATGGAATCAAATAAATTCTAAGATACAAATGCATATAATTATAATTTTATTTGATTATTTTTTAACTTGTACTCACACCATTATAAGACTGTGAGAATAGTCAAATAAAAAAGCTAAAAAACACTTTACACATGCTTTTAATATTCAACGTAGTATTAAAATCAAATATATCTCACACATACCTTCTTAAAAAACCACAATGACACCAATCTTTTCAAAATAGTTCAAATTCTTTATCAACTTTTGTTATTTCTCATTGTGACCATAATTCATTGTTCTACTACCAACATCCTTTACCACTAATATAAGCATCGAAATTACCAACACAATTGATGGTTCTATCATTATACTAATCATCAACCCTAGTCTCGTCCATTATCTCTTTGTGCTTACTTATATTATCTATCCTACTCTCATGATTATTTATTAATTACCTAGGAAATGCCTTTTTATAAAGCATGTAAAATCTTTTTATGTACTCATGCCAAACTAATTCACAATTGCATGAAACAAATAAGAACAAGTTGAATAATATCTCAAAAAGTAATCAAAGCATCACAAAATTTTTGCAATTGATCTAAAGTGAACTTGACAAACTTGTGATTCTTAAAACAGCCCTAGATGATAATAATAACTTCATTAAGAAAATTGTGGATAGGTTGAATGATTATATATGCTATCAATGTTATGCAAACTTAAGACTCATATCTACTTTAATTAACTTTACAATAGATCATTTAAAGCCTATATCTATGAGGGAAAAACCCTCTTAATTGCACTTCTCTAGCAATGATCCTTTAGCCAGTCATAATAATAATGGCCTTTGAGCGCTTGCATGTAAACCCCACAAGTTGCTAATTTGTCATATCGTGTCTTTATTAATACAAGTTTTATTGTAATCAAAGTAATTATATGAATAATATGAGGACATTTTTTCCTTAGATGAGGAGTGACAATATTATTTCTAATTTCTTTTTTTCATGAAATTTTATATAAAATTTATAATGCTATAAACTATAAATACAAATTTATATAATAACAAAATATCAATTCTTTTAGTCATCCAAATATATATATATATATATATATATATATATATATATATATATATATATATATATATATATATATATATGTAATTTGTTCTATTTTTTTAATGTTTAATTGTTCATTTTTGTGTCTTTTCACATGTTTATTTTTTTGCACAAGACTTGTTTATCTTCAATTGTACTTATTGTGATGATTGAACCACAAGAGGATGTTTTAAGAAAATTCTTAACTAATTTTTAAATATTTGTGTGAAGTAACAAGTAAACTAAATTATACTAATATTTTTAAGTAGTTTGATTTAAACTTGAATCTATATTTATCCCTTGTTTGATGACTAGGCTTACTCTACTAAAATCATACATTTTGTCAAATGAATAATAAGTGTAAGCCCTTGCATAAGTTGATTCATAAAAGGACTAATAAAGGGACCAAATAAGCTACAAACAAACAAAACTCTAATGAGTCAATACAAGAATGGCTAGAAACAAGTTGAAATAATTTTATGATGAACTCTTTATAATATTCCTATAGCCTTAACCAAGGCGTCAAGTGACACAAACTAAATAGAAGTAAATGTTAAATGATGTTACCTACTGGTAAAAGTGTAAAAAAAAGTAAATGCTTGAAGTTTGATTTGATATTGCTCTCTTTCTACTATAATGCTTCGATGATAAAGGTATAAAATGTGAAGTGTTTTGTGCTAAAAAAATCCCACAAGAGGGGGGGTGAATTGTGTATTTAAAATTTTATGAATTTCGAAATTAAACTTAAAAACCTTTAAGCAAGAGTAAAGAGAGTTGAATACACAAATTTTTAAGTGGTTCGACTCAAAACCGAGTCTACGTCCACCCCCAACCGGTGTTGGGAAAAATCCACTAAATGCACCGATTACAAGTGAGGTTTTTCGTACGGTTCACTTCAAACCTACTTGGGATTTTTACTACGGCTAATCCCAAACCTACTTGAGTTTTTACCGGACTCAACTCAAACCTGGGGCTTTAGCACTACTGCTGAGATGCCCTTGCCTCAAAACGAAAAGTACAACGATTAGCAAAAAACTTAAGAGAAATAGGAGAAAAGAGGAGGCACACACAATCGACAAATTAGAGGGATAGAAATTGAGAAATAATTGAAAAACCTATAATTCCAATAGCCTTCTTGCCGCTTTGCTTTTTGAGCTTAGATGCACCGTTTTTGCTTGAGTGCTCGAATTTTGAGATATGAAATCTTTGGAAAATTTAGCAAAGGTTAAACTGAAAAATACATTAATTTTTCCTATTTATAGAGCTCAAATTTGAGCTCTAAAAACACCCTCAATGGCTCCAAAAATTAATTAGCCGTTTAGGCAACGGAAGGAAAGCAGCTACCGTCCGATCCAGGCCCAAAAACGAACGGCGCAGATTGATTTATGCATTTTACCGTTCGGGCTTAATCCAGAGCGTTGGATCCGGGCGCTTAATCGAACGGCACGGATTAAATCTCGCGATTACCGTTTACGCGATTTAATCCCGTGCGTAGGATCCGGGCGCAAAGATGAACGACATAGATTTTACCTTATGGGATGAATCCTGTGCGTTGGATCCGGGCGGGCTTGATCTGAGCCATTGGATCCCGCGAAGGCTGAAATTGGGATTTTTAGTCCCACATTGCGTATGCGAAACTATTGGAGCGCTATATAAGAAATCCACCCTGTTTATATTGCGAGCCTCTTTGGGGTTGGCTCCCCCCTTCCTTGACCAGGACTTGATCACCTGGTTCGGGATGACTTAGCCAAGCATTGTTCATTGACTGTTGACCGCGCTGCAATTTGACCTAGCCGAGCTCCTCTCGACGGGCTTTTGGCGTGGCTTGGCTTAGCCAGGCACTGTTGATTTGACCGTTGACCAGCGCTAGCCGAGCTCCTTTGGGCGGGCTTGGCTCGGCCTTCTCGGGTCAACCAAATTTTTATTTTTAAATTAAATTTTTAATTTCTAAAAGGCCTGGACGGGCTGTTTTCGCGCTGGGTCGACCCGCCCATTGCTACAATGTATTTTTGACGAATTTTTGTGCCAAAAATTTGAATATAAGTGTATAAAGATAATTTTATATTCTTATAGTATTATAAGTTATTTAAATAGTTATGAAAAGAAATTCATGAAAAACAATTCCAAAGCAATATTAAAAAATCAAATACCAATGTCTATACATTTTGTCAAATATGCTTGGCCCAAACATCAAAGTTCAGTATTAAATAACTTTATAATATTTTAAATATTAATACTACTAGTGTGCCTCATAATCTCAAAGTTTGGACATATCAAATTTAAGAGAAATAAAAAAAAAATTCAATTATAAAAAATCTTGTGCATGTCTCAAATTTCCTTGAAGTATGCCATGACCTCAAGGCCCTTAGAGACCATTATTTTAGACATCTAAAATACATGGCTTGATTTAATTAATTAGTAACAATTTACTTAAAATCAAGCCCAAATAAAATATACACATTTATGCTTGACTCATCAAACACAAGAGTGTAACAAAATGTATATCTCAGTTGAAGCACAACACCTTAGTTAATTATATAAAAGTGGCACTAGTTTTTTCTCAAATAATTTTAGGTGTCATTTATAGTGGAATAAATGTTAACAAAGTTTTTTTTAGGAAATCCTCATAGAAACAAATCGTTAATTAATCTTTTTGAATGAGATTAACTAGTCATTATAAGTTTTTTACTTCAAATTATATTATATAATCATGAGAATCATATTATGCTATTCTATTTAATGCATTAATCATCTTGATAATTAGTCTATCTAATTATACTTACAACATATTTTGGGTTCATTACTCAAAGTGTTAAGTTCTTATTAAATATGATTAAACATGTATGATGAAGTTCAATGTATTGTATGAAGAACTTAAACTTCAACAATTGTTTATGTCATTTTACATCTCTTGTATGATAAGTATCATACCATATCATGACCAATATTGTATTATAGGAAAACAATGATTCTCTTACATTGTAGATACTTAACATGATCACAATGTCTAATAAATAACTTTAAGACTGCATGATGTACTCGAGTTTTATAATATAAAATACTTATTTTCTATTAAAATTTTTTTTGTATTTTTATGATGTGGTATATCATATTGTATAAATATTGATAGTTCATTAATTCTCAAGTTCATACAAGTGTCATATTGTATTGCTAACATAACACTTCTTCTCAAGACCTAGATCACAACCTATGAACATTTGTTCGAATAGATAATTAAATTAGTCACACTATATAATAAAGTTAGCATATTGTATGATTAGTAAGCTTTTAGTATTTTAACTCATACATTGTTTAAATTTCATTTTATACTTGATTTTAATATAATCCATTATGTGTTTAATATATTTTACTTAAAGTGCAAATTAAGCTTACTAAACTATGTGCACTCATGTTTTAAAAATAAAAATAACTAATTATGCATGAGCAGAAATCAATAAATGTATGATATATTAGAGTTGAAACTTAGGTGTCACCTGATTCTTAATATAGGTTTTAATAATTTAATTGAGTAAAGATAAGATCTAGATGGAAGCAAAATTATTAAGCACAATGTCAACATGGCTTCTTCATGTAAAATTTGAGACATCTAAGTCTTTGACCATTGCTTGCTAATCCTATTTATCATATTATCACAATAAATATTAAAAAATAGAAATATGTGATTTTGCTATTATTAAATCATCTAAGGGTATGAGGTAATACTACTATATCATAGTTTTTTATCATTTTGATTAGGTATATTCGTATTGTCATATTTTTTTCTTTTTTTATTTTATTTCTTAGTTTAATAGCAATGCCTTTTTTCTTTTTCTTTTATAGCATAATTTACTATTAGTTTTCTTTTCTTTTCTTTATTTTCATTCATAGCCCAATTTATTGTTAATATTATTTTTTTTCTACTATGGAATAATGCATTTGGAGAAAACCAAAGTTTTACTATCTTAGTCCTTTTTGTCTCATGGCTTATTTGACTTGCCTCTATATTTATCTATTTATTTCAATTTCATGCTTTTATTCAATATAGTAAAAAATTTAGTAATAAATATAAATATATAAAGTTTGCATATATACAAGTAAAGCATATCTTATCATTTCCTATGTCATGCAATCTTGATGCCAAGGTCAATACATATGTCAATGCTTCCTTTTCATTTCAATGAACTTTTCTACTTATATTACCATTACATGATTTATCTACATGAAATCTTAAGGATAAACTTAATTCTAATATTTAATTCTCTTTTGATGACTATATTACAAATTAAATATATTTGATTAATATTAACTTAATATATATTTTCCTTTATTATTCTTGCATTCTAAAATATTTTACTTATTTTTCTTTCTAATTATACAATATGTTTAGTGGATCATACTATATGTTAAGGCTTTTCTCTATTTGACCAACCATTCTCTCGAATTAAACATATCATACATTTGACTTTAGAAAAATAGGTTTTAGCAAAACAGACATTTCTTACTTTCTATCACACCTTATCTCTTTAACTCTAACATACATCCATGGTTTTTTACATATGACATGCTAAGGTCAACTCATATGAATTCATATCAATAGACCTTATGATTTTATTATATCTAATTTACTTTTATACTAAGCATACCATACGATTTACTTAGGAAACTATTTCTTATTTTTTTTAAACTAAATATGCCATACATATTCACATGCCATTCATTCCTTTTGGAAGACTAAATTCTTTTACTTTTGAGCTTAATATATGATATATTATATGCCAACATATTATACGTTGTTTTAAGAATACTATCCTCTAAGCAAAAATAATTTGTTTCTAGTTGAAATGCAACCTAAGTCCATTCTATTAATTTTTTATTATTTATAAAATAGTAAAAGTGAATTCTTTATTATAATATTTTTATGATAAAATCATATTTTTATTTTTCTTATATTATTTTTTATTTATTTTTAATTAAAAAGAGCATTTCAAATTATCATAAGATACACTTATTATTGTATTTCAAAAAAAAAACTCCTATAAATAATGAAATTTAAAAATAATGTATTGAATAAAAGTTTCATCTACTTCAACTTTTATATTTAGTGCCCTAACTTTTCTTTGCATTTGAAATTGAAGTACAACATCGCACTTATTGTTCGTTTGAATAATAATTAAATAATATTATAATTTAAATAATAAAATTATCTTATCAAAAGTATCTTACAACATAACTAAATCTATAAATATTATAATAATATTTAATTTTTTTATTTTCTTTCATTATTTCCAATAAATAGAGCTATTAAAGTATCGACACATAAATGTCATAAATGACAAAAAGTTCAAATATAGGTCCTTTACAATATTTGAAAGTACACGATGGTTGTCAAGAGTTTCAGAAGGATAGGCAAAATCTAACCATTCTTTTCTAACATATTATCCATTTTCCAAACTTATACTTTAGAAGCTACTTTGAGAAAGTCATAAATCATGGCTTTGGATGGTACGATAAAAAATAGCAACTATCATTGGATTGAAAAAGTGTCTAAAGGCTACTTGAAAAAGAGACTTATTAAGCCTCAAATGCATTTAAGATCTATTGATTCAAACGTGATGTACCTCCCCAATTGACCATAATGATAAAAAAAATTAAATCTTCATATTGCTATCTAGAACTTATTTGATTCTACATTATCTATAAATAATGACATCAAAATATTTATCTTAACTTCTATGATATATAAATTTAATTTTAATTATAATACCATATTAATAAATGATAGACTAAATATTTTTCTTAATTCAAACAACAAATGTCGATAAATAGATGGTCAACATTCTTTTATAGGATGACCCAAAAAGTACTATCTTAATGAACTATGAGTAAAATATATTGAATTAAAGTGTTGTTTAGTATTACAAATTTTTGTTTTTTTGGAAGAAAAAGTGAGAGAGGTGTGATAAGAAAAAATAAGGTTTTAATGTGTTAAGGAACACTTGATGGTGGAAACATTAGATTAAACTTTGGTAGGAAATTTATCAATGATGCGCTAAAAAGATATTTTGAGTAATTGATATTATTAACAAATAAAAAAGTAGATGTGATGGATAAGTATTTGTTTGAATGGCTTTGTCATTGGAATTTAATACTAATCATTTTGCATAATGATGATAATAATATTTTAGGTTATATTTGGTATAGGCTTCATTTTTGGATGTTAAGATAATGAATAAAAAAATAAATTCAAAAATATTAGTTTTAAATATTATTATAAAATTATATATTTGATAAATATGTTGTTGATAATAATTTAATAAAATAAATTATATTATGAAATTATTAAAGTAGTTTTTTTAATTTTTTATAAAAGAGTAAAAATAACTTTTTTAATATTAATTTGAAGACACAAATTATTTTATAATCTTCTTACATTATTTTTAATTTTTTATAGAAAAAATATGCTTTGAAATATGAACAATAAATGGGTAGTTGCATTTTAAATGAAAATTTTTAAAGAGTTGAATTAGAGTAAGATGTATGAATTGGAGCCCTAAGGGTGTGATGGAAGACTTTTCTAATCTTGATGTTAGCATTATCAAAAAGATAAGATATTTTTTTGTGCAATGCCTCAAAATTTATTTTGTTGTATCTAACTTATTTCAGCTTTAATATGTACCTAATAATATGAATGTTTTTAATATATTAGTTTTCATAATATGAATATGAGAACATCATTTTTGGAAAACAAAATAGTAGTTTTTGTAAAATACATTATAATGCATGTCAGTTAGTAAATATTTTAAATTTTTTCAATATAATTGTGTTTTCAAATAGTCTTTGCTAAAGCAAGTATAACACACTTGTTTCATTTCAATTGAAAATCATTTGAACTTAATATGGATTTTTTAACTTAAAAGGTGTTAATAAATAGTTAAATATTAATACTTGAGAATTTAAATAGCCTAAGGTTTCTTAAATCTTGAGACAAAGTGTCTGAAGTATTAGAACAATCTATTCTCCCTTCGGTCTCCTTCGGGCAATCATTGGTAAAAGGAGTTAGAAAATTACAGTTGCTTGTCATACCATCGCATGATGCCATGGAGGTGTATTGAATTTATTTCCTAATCCTAGATCTTGGTTTATGCCATGCCTTCTTTTTATCCCTTTAATCTTGATTTTTTTTTCCTTTCTTTGAGGTATGATTTCTTGTCATTAAGAAGTGCCTAAGAATAGGAGGATAGAGAAACATTGTAGACATCTCTAAAGATTGTTGTGATTTGAGGAGAAGGACAATAGGTTCCTTGTTTAGGGCAAAAAAGATTCAAGGAAAGAGAAATTATGATCTTTTAAAAATTTCTCAGAAAATATAAAGAACAAGATAAGTAAGCATGTGCATACATTGTTTACTTAATAGGATTTTAAATTCTTTTAAGTGCTTGGTAGAACATGAGTTACATTTCTTTGAATGAGATGTTATGATTTTTTATTTGTAAGATCAAAAAAGAAAGTCCATTCAAGAAGGTTAGCATCATTAAGTAGAAAAAAGTTGATAAATAAAAAACTAAAATATAATTATGATTGATTATACTATTTCTTGAGCTTTGTTATGATCTTAAACATGTTATGGTGATAAAATGTGATCATTTATGATATGACATGATCTTGCATGTGAATTTTCCAAAAGATATTTTATTTTACGTTTCAGCTGAGATATGCATGATTTGTCATTTTTGAGCTTTGCATGAAATAAATACATATATATTTGATAATTGGTTATAATTTGAATAAAAAGCAAAGAATGAGAAGTTTATGAATTTGATAATTTATTATACCATTTAGAGTGACACAATGACCATACCACTTGTTGTGTTAAATGAATAAGAAATATTTAAATAAATGAGATGTGAGTTTTCCTATGATATTATCTCATAGCTTAAGTATGTTACCAAAGACCATACTTATGAGTATAAGCGAAGGAGCGAAGCGAAGAGCGAAGGAGCGAAGCGTCTGGGGCTTGCGACGTGAGGAGCGCCGGGTGTGGTGGTCGGGCCACATCCGGGTGCTTGCCTCCGGGGCTGGTGCCGGGAGTACGGGTGTGGCAGTTTGGGGGCCTGCGTTAGCAACAGTAAGTTGGGAGGGGCGTTGCAATCGGAAGGCTCGACAAGGCGGATTGGCGGTGGTGGACAGCGAGCTGTTGCCAGCTTCCAACGGTTTACGGTGAAGGAAGGGGAGGTTGAAGGCTTGGTGACGACTGGGACGGTGTTCGTCGGTGGCGCCGGTGGTCCGTGATCTGGTCAACGCGTGATTCCTGCACGTGGCGACCATTCAGGTGGTGGGCCCGATTATTATTTGAATATTCGTAAAATCGAAGATTTGAATTTGAACAGTATCCGGTTGGCGCGGGGTGCTGGTTCCGGACTAATTGGATCTTCTACCCGCGGGGCACGGGACCATTTCGTCCCCGACCTTTGGGGGGGGAGGTCCTGCAGCCCTAGATTGACAAAAATGGCGGGGAGTCACGTCAGGCGGAGCAGCAGGCGACCACAGAATTCTGGGAGCTCGTCTCCCATTCGGGAGGGAGTCGCGGCACGGGTGAAGGGCGGTTCTAGGGAGGTCGGTGGCGCGGCCCAGGGACTTGCTGAGTCTAACGTTGCGGAGGACAGGGGCTTTGAAGGTTGTGCGGAGAAGGAGCAGGGGGATGTGGAGGGGCCATTGGAGGCTGGGGATACATCAGGAATTGTCATGGAAGACGAAGGGGAGAGCAAGTCTCTGGAGACGAAGAGGAAAGGGAAGGAGGCTCTTCTAAGCGATGGGATCCCGTAAATGCCAATGGAGTCAAATTGGGGAGCTTTAAGGATGTTCTCACAACGAATACGCCTACGGGCTTCAATAGCGGGGTGGTGTTGCATCTGAGGCCGGCGGATATCGACGTCAATGCTAGGGCGGCGGAGATCCCAGATTACGTGGAGGGAGGCGATGTTCTGATGGCTCAGGATGCTTGTAGGAGGCGGATTGTCTTCCATCAATTTGATTTAGTTGGTCGTATCTATGGACCCATGCTTCCGTTTCACGTCATAGCGAGGGTACTGCTCAAGCGGTGGGGACACTACAAGGAGTTCAAAGTCTTCGATCTTTCCTCCAACTGTTTTTGTCTGCATTTTGTGTCCCAGCAGGATCGTAACGCGGTTTGGCTAGGCGGCCCGTGGCAGGTCGCCGGACAAGCTTTGGGATTGGACCACTGGACACCTGAGTTCAGCCCCAGGTCGGCATCGGTGATGAGGGCACCAATTTGGGTCAGGCTACCGGGCCTTCCCCTAGTCTACTGGGATGTTGACAACATCATTCGCATCGCCAAGGCTATCGGAGACCCGTTTCTTCTGGATGGCTGGACCGCCGGCATGGAGCGGTCGTCGTTCGCGCGTGTCTGTGTACGCGTCGACCTTTCGAAGCGGCTTAAGCCGGGAGTGTGGCTGAATGGGGATTTTGGCAGGGTATACCAAAGCTTCGCGTATGAGGGGCTGCAAAGGATATGCTTCCGGTGTGGTCTTGTGGGCCACCTGGAGAGTCAATGCCACGAAGGGGTGACGGTGCCTGAGTGCCGTGGGGGGTCCCTACAGGTGGGGGAAAGGATTGTGGGGATGTTAGAGGAGATGGGGGAGGGGTAGGAAGGGAGTGGGCCTGTGGCGGTGGAGGAACCTAAAGTGACGGACGGGGGTGCTGGGATGGCAAGGGATTCTCGAATAGAGGAACAGGCCTGGGGCCATGGACGTTAGTGCAGCGCAAGAGGTCAGGCCAGTTTGCCCTTGCTGGTGGGCGAGTTCGGGATCCGGGTACTGGCTTTGGTAGCATGGCCCGGGGCGACCGGGGCGTCAGCAGGGTCAGGGGCACGGACACCATGTCCAGAGCGCGGGGCAGAAGCAGAGTTCGCTGGGCACCGCAGCCGGGGGGAAGCACAAGTCAAAGAAGGTGGGGCTCGAAGCGCATTTCGGTGGGAGTAATGCCAACGGGCAGGTCGACGGGGAATGTCGGGAGCAGAGTCATTCCACCTGAGAGGGGGAAGGAGCTGGAGGGAGAGAGTAGGCCTAGTCATGCGGGGGCCAATACGTGATCGGGCACCCCCTTGGGCTGTGCTTCGTGGGGCACAGCGGCGGCTCAGCGGGTCGGGGCTGAGCGCTGGAACTCGGAGGTGCATGGGTGCATGGAAGCACGGTACGGAGGTTTATTTCATGCGGATTATCATCTGGAATATTCGGGGAGTCAAGAAGGGCAGCTCGCGGAGCTACTTGAAGCGTTTGGTGCGTGAGAAGATGGTGGACCTGGTGGTGCTGATGGAGACCAAGGTGCAGTCGTTCGGCCGGAGTGATGCGGACTGGCTGCTGGGGAGGGAATGGACTTTTGCTGCCCAACCCTCTATGGGTTTATCGGCGGGCATCATTCTGTTGTGGAGGGTAGGGATCCAAATTTCGATTATGGCGGCGTCCCCTCACCTGGTGGCTTGCTCGATATTTCCTAGGCCAAGCTGCTCGATTGACTGTTTCTTCGTGTATGGGCCTAGGGACTACCAGCGGAAACAGGACATTTGGGAGGTCATTCGCTCATCTCACGGTGGCGACTACCCCCTCCTGGTGGCGGGGGATTTGAATCTGGTCATGGCTCAGGCGGAGAAGAGGGGCGGGAGGCCCTTCGTGTATGGTCGTGACCAGCAGGGATTCGCTGACTTCATGCAGGACACTCAACTGGAGGATCTGGGGTTCATCGGCAACCGTTTCACTTGGTGTAATGGGAAGAAGGGGGGAGCACGCATATGGGAAAGGCTTGACCGAGTGCTGATTAACCCGGCGGGCCTGAATGGGTTTCCGGATTGCTCGGTGCAGCACCTCAGTCACCTTGGGTCTGATCACTGCCCGGTGCTGCTCTGTCTGGGTGATACGGGCTTGCGGCCGAAGTCCTGCAGAAGCATGTTCGAGAGTGCGTGGCTCAGTTACCCTCAGTCCCATGGTGTCGTGCTTAAGGCGTGGAAGAGGTGGGCCTGTGGCAACCCTATGGAGATGGTCACGACGAAGTTCAGACATTCCCTGAAGGCCTTACAGCGTTGGAGTCGGGTTGAGGTGGGCAACTTGGGGGACTGGAACAGAGAGCTGCTGCGAGCTATCGAGGAGTTGCAAGATAGGGAATCCAGGGGGGACCTCTCGGCAGAGGAGCACGATCGTCTTGGGGACTTGATCACCGCTTTCCACCGGGGCGGCGCGCTAGAGGAGCAGTGGTGGTGGCAGCGGGCCAAGGCTCATTGGGCGCATGTCGGGGACGGCAACTCGAAGTTTTTTCATAACATGGCCTCGTCGCGTGCCAGGTCTAACCGGATTTCTATGCTCAAAGGGGATGACGGAACGGAGGTGGTCTCTCCTGATGGCATTGTGATGGCCCTCTTGGAGTTCTTCGATCGCAAGTGGAGGTGTGGTGATCAAGGGGTTTTGCCGATGGTAACCCCGTTGCAGAGAAGGGTGAGCCCGACGGAGGCGAATGCCTTGGGGAGGAACGTCACGGTAGATGAGGTGGTGGGGGCTTTGAGGAGCATCAAACGCAACCGTGCCCCGGGAAGTGATGGGATCACGGCGGAGTTCATTCATGGATACTGGAAGATCGCTGGGGCCGATGTGATTAATGCTGTTATGGCGTTTTTTGAGGAGCGGAAGCTGCCGGAGGGCTGGAAGGATACTCTCGTGGTTTTAATTCCTAAGAAGCCGGGGGCTTGCAGGCCGGAACATTACCGACCTATCAGCCTGTGCAACACGGTATACAAAGCGGTGGCGAGGGTTCTGGTGGACAGAATGAAGCCGGTGATGCCTGGTCTCATCTCCCGTGAGCAAGCCGCGTTCATTCCCGGACGCAGCATATCCGACAACATCTATATTGCGCAGGAGATGGCGGCAAAGATGCGCTCCTGCACGGCGGCCACTGGCCTTATGGCCGTGAAGCTGGACATGGAGCAGGCGTACGATCGGGTTCGGTGGGAATTCATCCTTGACATGCTGCTGGCGTTGGGGTTTCCCCCCATTTGGCGCGAATGGGTGAAGGCCTGCATTTGTCACCCTAGATATGGCGTCCTCGTCAACGGCTCTCGCCTCCCGTGGGTGGTCGCGGAACGGGGGCTCAGGCAGGGTTGCCCTCTGTCGCCCTATCTCTATGTTATGGCCACCGAGCTCCTGTCGTGCATGATTAAAAGATATGAGGATCGGCAGCTGCTGGGGTTCCGGCAGGGGAGGCACGCGCCGTCTATCTCGCATCTTCTGTTCGCTGACGATGTCCTCTTGTATGCCCCTGCTACTCGCGAGGCTGCGAGGGCCATCCGTAGCGTTCTGCATGCTTTCAAGGGGGCTGCTAGGCTGTGCGTCAACTTGGCAAAGTCCAGGGTCGTCTTTAACCCCAGGCTTAGTAGGACGAAGGCGCGGGTGATCACGAACAAGCTGCGAATCAAGCAGGGCCGGGAGTTCTCTTATCTGGGTATTCCCATCACGGTGCAGAGACTGTCCGCGGCTGATCTCAGCTTTTTGTTTCAGAGGCTGGATGCTTGGTTGACGAGCTGGAGGGTCAGGCCTCTATCGCTCGCGGGTATAGTGGTTCTGGCCTCTTCGGTTTTGTGTGCCATCCTCGGCCACGTGCTCCTCCACTGCGCGGTGCCGGCGGGCGTCATCGAGGCCATGGAGAAGCGGATCAGGACATTCATATGGGGAGGGAAAGACGCTAGCAAGGCGATACACTACGCGGCCTGGGAATGTATTACGCTGCCTAAAGATGCGGGTGGGCTTGGCCTTCGGGACCTCCGTGTCTGGCACCGTGTTCTTTATATGGATGGGTGCAGACGGATTCTTGGCCGGGACTCCACTCTTTGGGTGGAGGTGATGAGGAGGAAGTACTGCCTGGATGATCCCCTCATGCGTACCCCCCGCAGCGCTTCCCCGGTGTGCAAGATGGTGATGAGGGCGATGCCGGAGGCCTTATCTGTGTTTGTATGGCGGATCGGGGACGGGAGGATGGTACGGTTCCTGGAGGATAACTGGCTTGGGCTCCTCCTGTGCGGCTGGCCGACTTTCATCAACGTCAACTCCTCGTGGCCTACCAGCGTCGCCGAGTGCATTTCGGCGGCAGGCAACTGGGACCTGGAGCTCATTCGCATGTGGGCCAGCCAGGAGCTCATTAACCGCATCCTGCATCTTCCGCGTGCGACGCACTCGGCTCAGGATGTTCTCTGCCAGGTGCACACCGAAAAGGCCCGCGCGGATGGTGGCCGGATCTACTCGAGCGTGGTATGCAGTGTTCGGAGAGGCGGCGGACGCGAGGGGAGACGGCCTCTGGAGGTTATGCGTGGAATTTGGAAGCTGAGGGTGGCGCCGCGGGTATGCCTGTTCATGTGGCGGGCTGTCGGGGATTGTTTGCCGACGGCGGACTGGCTGGTTCGCCGTGGGATCAGCCATGATCCCGCTTGCGGGCTGTGCAGCGGGGGGGAAGAGACGCTGCAACATATGGCCTGGGGTTGCCCGCGGGCCCAACTAATTTGGGCGGACTGCTCCATCCGCGGGGCGTTGACCGGGCTCCCTCAGTCAACGGGGGCCGCTCTCCAATTCACCGACCAGCTTTTCCGATTTATCGGCTCGCCGGGGGCACGCCAGGGGAATGGGCCGTGGGTGGCAGCGATCCTTGCTATGACGATGTATTACATCTGGCTCAATAGAAATTTCGCCAAACACAACAACTTGGCCGGTCGCCCGACCTCTTTCATCCGCACCATCCTGCTCGAGGCTCACCTGAGTTTCAACCGACACTCTTCTCCGTCCTCTCTGTCCAGCGGGAATCTGCGCAGGTCCTTGGACTTGCTAGTTGCGAGCTTTTGGATTCCTCCCCCCACAGGTTGGATATTGGTGAATTGCGATGCGGCGGTTGGTGACTCTGTGGCTGTTTTGGGCATGATTGTGAGGGACTGTATGGGCAACCCTCTTCTGGCTGCTGGTAAGCGGAGGCTGTCCCACTCTGTGGACATGATGGAGACCCATGCTATTCTTTTGGCTCTTGACCTGATGCGGGAAATCATTCCCCAGTACAGGGCTGTGGAGATCCAGTCTGACTCGATACTGGCTCTTCAGGAGGTGCGCGACATGATTGCCCATCCCCCTGTGACGGGGGTTTTTGCTCGGGCGTTCCAGTATGCCAGTGGTCTGGAGGCTCTCCGGTTCACCCAGGTTCGCCGCGATGGGAATGTGCCGGCTGACTGGATCGCAAGGGAGGCTTGTCGCAGGGAGTTCATTTGGGTCCTGGGGGATCCTATCCCTAAACCTTTGCTGAAGCTTATGTTGTCTGACTTCACCTTCGATCCCCCTTGAGGATCGTATGGGTGCTTTTGTACTGGGGCTTTTCTGATATAATAATATTATATCCTTCTCAAAAAAAAAAAAGACCATACTTATCATGCCTCATTTAATGTCAATCCACACAACTCGATAAAATGCATTCTTAATATCCATCCATTAAGGTAAAATAGAGCTCGTAATATAAAAGGACATATGTTACTAAAATAAGTGAGGGTGATAGAAAAATTTATAATAATTTAAACATTCTAACATAGATAACAATATGTATAAGTCAATAGTTGTCATACAGTATAAAAGCATAAAACTAATATCAATAATAAAATCCAAAATAAAATATAATTATACTCATACTCATATGAATACAATATCTCTCACGTTCTTTAATACATCAATTTCTTAGACTCTTGGGTAATGGAATATACTATAAAGTCCCCTAACTTAATGGGTGTCAAAAACATGTAAGACATACGTGAGAAATGACATAATATGCTTAGCACACAAACTTCTAGTAATATATAATAAAATAGTATAAAGTATAATTAAAATAATTAAGTACTAAAATAGAATAATAAATAAAAATGATACATGATAATCCATATAAAAATTTTATAATAATATGTATGTGGCCATATACATATACATATACATATCTATCATAAGTACATAGTACTTTTTGTCTCATTTTTTAATTTCTTTTATATTAATTTATTTTCTTTGTTTTTTATTTATATTCTTTTTTTTATTTTCACATGTTTTTTCTTTTTTTAGGTTTAAACTTTTTCGTCACTTTATTCCAATACTTAATAAATTTATATCATATCTCATCATCACATATCTTGATATTCTGAAATTTCATAACCCCATCTCTAAATATCATGACAGTAAGAAGTAAAATATCTCATTATTATTAAGTATTATTCCTTATTACCAACATCTTGTGCTGATAAACTATAAGACACTCAAAATGTCAAATTCTCATCTCTAAATATACATGATACCTAAGGGTAAAGTATTTCATCATCACTAAGTCTCACACCTTAATGTTAATATCATGTACTTATAAGATATGATATATTAAAAAAAGTCAAAGTCTCATCCCTAAGTACCCACGATACTCAAGAATGAAGTATCTTATCATCATCATTAAGTCGAGGTTTTTACATGCCATGAATTCATCATTGAGCACCAATACACTAAGGGTGATGTTTGTCATGTTAATTAGGTCAATGTTCGATAGAGTCATGCTTTTCTTTAGGCTATATTAAGGATTGGATATATGATTCATAATAACTTTATTCATTAAATATCATATTAGTCTGATTCACATTCTATGCATTAGTTATATTTTTTATTTTATATTATATGGTATGATACCTGATATCATACTATATGATACATGTATGACATAACAAATCATACAATCGATCTTTGTTAGACTGTCGTGATTTATATCATACAAGACGATCCTTATTTCTTACTCTACGATTAAGAGAGTTTATTGCATGGTGATGCATAGATCATACCAGTTCATTATAACATACTTGTATGATGTGTAATATATTTACATAGTAACGAACCCCTATCATAATCAACCAATAACATAGTTGTACCAATATAATGCATATATGGATACTCTCATGTTATATTTTCTTCCATGTTACTATATGGTATGGTTATCGTATCTACACAACCTATCTATTTCATTATTCTAACAAGTGATCAGATATATGATCTACATAATAATATGTACCAATCATATTGTTTGATATTTGGGACATATTAGTATGATCACTATGTTGATGATCATCTTTTGGAGAAGAAACCTTTTGCTAACTCTTATTGTAAACTAGTATCAAGTGATATGAATAGTTGTTTGGTATCTTGAAGGTTCTTCTTTACCTTTCTGATCTCACTAAAATGACGTAAGAGCTTGAGATTTGTAAGTTGAAATGGTTCCCTTTTTTTGAGCTTCTCTTCTCCCTCACTCCTACTTTCTCACTTTTTTTTTTCCAAATGTTCAAATAGCCTTTAGGAACAAGAGAGAACTTACCCTCTTATTTGATATGAGAGAACAAGTTAATTATTGATTACTTATTTATTTATCTATTATATTGTTATTATTTTTTAAAAATATATCTTTTAATTTTTTTTCTAAAAATCAAAATAGCCTAAAAAACGTAAACTACATATCTACGATTTCTTGTGTTAAGATTTTCATAATAAACATGAGATTTGACTCTTATTGTTCTAGCACATTTTTTGAGGCTGTAGTTGGACTATTTTTTGAATTTTAAATTTGAAATAAACATGCATATAAATGTAAAGTTCATGACATGTAATTAAGGTATATTTGTCTAATTATTATAATGTTAGCTTGTTATTAACTTACCTTTGGATTCATAGGATGGGTTTATAGACCATGTTATGACAAGACATGAAATTAGATGATATATGATGAGTCATGCCTTCAAGGCCTTAAGATTTCTTATGGTGTTGTTAATGACTTACTTTGGACTTGTAAAATAGTTAAGTATGAGTGTGTGGCCCTTGCTAAAGTTGTCAATGCTTCACCTTTAGGTTTATAATGTGACTGAGTGTGATTTTTAAAATCGTATTATGCAAGATATGATATGATGTCAACTAATTAAGATATGCTTATAAACAAAAGCCTTTCTATTGGGGATTTTTCAGTGAGACCAATTGTATGAATATATAATGGTAAACAAGTATAATGATCATAAAAAGAGCCATAATTGAGATAAAAACAATAATAAGAAAGAATATTAAATGAGTTAATGAGAAAATATATAAGAAGAGAATGAAAAGAAATAAATATTTATTGTTATATTATTACTCATGCATATTATAACTTGATTCTTTTTGTTTTTGTTATTGTGTATTTTTCATTGTTTGTTATTGGCATTATATTATTGTATATTATTTTGATTATTTTATGATTTATTGATTGAGATTTGTTGAGGTTTATCCATGTTTACATTATAGGTTAGGCAATTTCGCAACACTAAAAGGTTAAACAAAGTGAACTGAAGCGCTTAGGTATACATCGAGTATTTTCTAGGTGATCCTTATGATGCAATATGATTATGTTGAGTTGATTATAAGATCCTTATTTTTTTTCAGTGTAAGGTTTTATAATGCTTACAATCTTGGCTTTTCTTTGAAGCATGCCTTTCTTTACCAATATTTGAAACTTAGCTATGAGGGTATATTCTTCACATTAAGATTCTAGTGTTGAAAGTTATTCATTATAATATTTCAAATACATGTGAAGCTAAATAAAACAAATAGTTTAACCAATGTCAAATTGAATGAAAGGGAAGCACCACATCAAGCATTACATTAGATCAAGCAATACACCATGTATAAGATCCAATATATAATTTCCCTACTCATTTTGTTATATATTTTTGTATAATAAGGACACAACTTATAATCTAAACAACATTAATAAGATGCACCAACAATACATGGATCTCTTACTTCTATTTTTTTAGTAGTGATCAAGTCTTAGAATTATTCTTGATTTTGCTTCTTATAGATTTTTTTTCAAAAAATTTTCTTTTCTTTTCTCTTCATTTTCCTTCATAACTATTACATAGATATCTCAAATTATTTTTTCCTTTTCTATCATGGTTTCTCTTAAAAAATTCTCCAATTCTCCTTTGCAATAGTTGCAAAACCCAAAGAAAATTTTCCCAAATTTCTTCTCATGTTTGATCACATCTCCTTCTTCCTCTCTCTCTCATGGCTTGCTTAGAAAATTTTTCCAAATTTGTCTCAAAAGCTTCATAGGACTTTTTATAAGTTCCTAAAGTATCTTTTCCCTTTCTTGCCACTTCCTCACCCTCAAATGACCATGCCATATGTGGAAACACCCATCGATTGTGCCCCTCCACTTCCCAACTAATTTAACAATGGATTGTTGAGAATCAATGGCCATTTTATGCATCTGGATCCTCCTTTGCCATTTGATATTAGCATATTTAGAATATTAAGAAAATAATTAATAGTTGTTCCAGAAAATTTTTAAAAAAATTGTCTTCCAACTTTAAATTTGCTATTTTGCAAGTCCTATTTTCATAAAACTTTTATAAATTTTTTGATATCGATTGATATTTTTAATAATTTTTAATTTAAAAATATATAAATATTAAAATATTATTCTTTTTTCTATAATTTGATATTTAGTCTAATGACTAAGACATGTCCAAATTTCATAAAATAAATAGTATTATGCTCCTAATAAAAAGTATTTCAATATTTAAAGTTTAATTTTCTTATTTTAAAACATAATCTTTTTTGACAAATATTATAAATTTTATTGATTTAAATAAATTACAAATTTTGATAATACTCATTAAAATTTTAAATTTATAAATTTGTTTTCCTTTAAGGATATTTATAATTATTTTTCTCTTTATACACTTTGATTATAAAATTATGTGATAGCTTTTCAAAATTCTAAATATAATTATTTAAATAAATCTAATATTTAGGGGCTTTTATGAAGGAGCACTTGACTTAGTTCTTTAGAATAAATATCATTCTTTGATTAAATTATTGGTTTCATGCATATATAGTTGCTTGATTATATTACCAAAAATATCTTTGGAATATTAGAACTTAGGATATAAATCTTGTCCTTCTTCAATACCCAAAATTGCAACAAATATCATTCAACGATAAATACATGCAACTAAAAGTATTGACTTACTTTTTATGTGTGCTCACCTTATACTTGAAAATGGTTGGATAATTTACAAGGAATTTAATTCACTTTGAGTGCTAGTACTCACTTTTTTGTGAGTTCATTCAGTTTAGCGCTTGATGATTAGAATATAAAGCAAATTTCACCGATAAGAGATAGTGTTAGATGCTAGTGTTCGTGCAAAATTCTTGATCATGATTGGATACTTCTTACCATCATTCAATTTCTTGTAATAAAAAGCGAGGGGTGCTTTGGTTAAGCATGACATCAATTTATGCTTTTAAAGCATTGCAAGATGCTTCAAATTATCTACTAAAGTTAGACATCCAGGGTGTCTTCATTAGATATTATTGAAAAACTCTAAAATTCTCTCTTGGCTTTATTGATCCACTTAAAAGCATTAAAGAACTTGCACTTTACAACATCAAAAGTGTGGCATATGGCCATTGCAATGATGAGCTCTCTTATGAAAGCATTTGAGTGAGTAAATCCATGATAGATGGTCATCATCGAGTTCTCATACTTCGATGGGATATTCTCCTCTAGAGTTAGCAAAGGTTAAGATAGTTGGATTGTATTGAGGCTTTATTATGTTTTGTACAATTTTCCTTCAATTTCTTCATTTGGATATTTTGATAACAAAAAATTGAATTAAAATTATTCTTTTCTAATATTATTGAACAGTAAAAGCAACCTCTTTATTTGAGAGAAAAGTTGAGAGAAGATATTCATTGATACCTGTAGAGAGAGGGTTATATATTGATTAAGCATGAAGAGAGTTTCTCAACTTAGAACATCACCAATCATGTTATAAGAATTATAATAGTAATGAGGAGGGTTATTATTAGAAAACAATGTTGAGTAGTTATTGTCATTACTACTACAATGATCTAATCTTGTTATGTCATTCTAAACTAAGTAAATTTTGTTATCAAAATGTGTCTTGAGATCTAATGACTATGATATCTCATATAAAAATTATGATCTTCTCTTAGTAGCAAAGTGTGAAATTCATTAATGTATATTTAGAAGTCTATTAACATAAGTCACAAATTGTGCAATAATTTTTTTCCTAAGAACTAACTTAATAATCATTCCCTTCTTAGACCTATTAGTTTTTTTTCTTGATTTATCCTCAAACCACATCGAATTAGTAGAGAACATTACTTTGATTCAATAAACGTGATGACGTAGTCATATTATTTTCTTTCACACAACTTAACCAATCACTTTTCAATTGTAAAAATCATATAATATAATATGTATTTTATAAAAAAAATATACTAGCATTTGTGCATATATATTTCTATAACAAGCATACTTAAAGTTCCCCCTTTTAGAGACAATCTTTATTCTTATGTCAAAAATCTAATAACTATGTCTCATTATATAAAGGTGTTATCCTTTTAGGTTATCTTATATCAACTTAAATAAGTTTATTATTAAAAGAAACATTAATATTTAAAGACTATAATATGTCATGTAAAGATTAAGATCTTTATATAATAGTTAATGTGTGATAATTCATCTATTTGTTTATAAAAATTGGTGTAATAAAAGCCAAACCTTATTTAGTAATTTAATTCCCAAGGATTTCACTTGGTGATCACTCTTTACTTTTTCTAGTATTATTATAAATATGATAACTTGGTCAAATTATGTTTAGATATTATCTCCTTGAATAATCTCATTATAACCACTATGAATTTTATTTCTAGAAGGTGCCTCAACTTTTAAAGACTATGATATCCTATATAAAAACTAAGATCTTCACTTGGTGTTAATGGAGAATAATGCATTTCAATATTTAAAAAAATCTTTTGGCAGAAGTCAAACGTTATTTAGTAATTCTTATTCATTGGATCTCACTATGCAATCACCTCTTACCTTTTTAAGGTGTTATAATTACAATCATGATCAGTTGCATATGTGTTTAATTAATGCACATGTCAAAATTTAGAGAAGAATCTTGACCTAAGTAGGTACATTCATTAAGTTTTAAGAGAGACTAGAAATAAGGTGTTCTCAATGATTAAATCAAGAGAAGCCAAAGGATAACAAAGTTTTCTTAACTATTAATGTGTGTGTGTGTGAATATATGTATAGATATAAATATAGATATATAGTTTAGGTTGTGTAACTATTCAATGTGGAGAATGAAAATATTTTTTATCAAGAGATGTGTGAATTTTTAGAATTAAAAATTTTAATTTTTTTAAAAATATGTTAATTTTTATTTTAATAATAAAACTTTAGAAATAGTGAAATAATAAAGTACAAAAATTTAAACGTGTACACAAGTGATTTTTAGATGGTTTGACTTAAAATCAAGTCTACGTCTACTTTCACTAAAAACCAGGCACAAAAAAATAAACTATATAAGCCTTTCGTCAAAAGATAGGTAGGTTAAACCCTTACAACAATAAAAAAATAAAATAAACTACAACAATCTTATAAAAAATAAAATCGACAAAAAGAAGAAAGAAAATGATGATGAAAATTAGTACAAATAAATTCTTATGCTTGAGAAAATGTTTAACAAGACAATTATTTTAATTTAATAAATTATTAAATAAGAAAATAAGAGCTTAACTAATTGGAAGATAAATCAAGAATTTTGAAGTTTGTTCAAGAAAGACGCAGCGTAAGGAGGCAACGATTATCAAGGGCTACGAGTTGCTTTGAGGTCGTGATTTGAGAATTATTCTCTGGAATTTTGTAAAAGTTTTTATCAAAAAGTTTTGCTAAAAAATTCTCCTATTTATAGACATCTTATAACGACTAAAAATACTTACCAAACACCCAATTTAGCTATTATATTTTTGCTTTCACAAATTTTAATTAAGAAATTAATATTTTAAAAAAATTCCAAATGGCTCAAAATAATGGCTAAAAGAGCCATTGCACTAATGTCATTGGATTAAACTAAACCATGACCGTTTGATCGTGAAAACTGCTCGATCAGACATATGGAATTTAATCAGCATCTGTTAGAAATATACATTTGATATGGACTGTTAGAACAAAATCACAATATGACGGTAGGATTTAACTTATCAAGCAGAAGAAATATGGATCGTGCGATCGCGACATTACACGATTGGATGACTAAAAGAATTAGCAGGTTGAAAAATTAAATGCAAAGGTGATTGTTGGATAGCAAAATGCACTATTTGACAGCTCATGTCATGTAGTAAAAGTAATATTTTTAGTTCTACATGGTGTATTTGAAATGTACTTTTCTCCATATAAACATTCTGACATGTGTTAGAAGCAGCCTAATTTTGAGGTTGGCTGCCTCATAGTTTGCACGGGATTTAATTACTCACACTTACCACTAATCAGAAGATTAAATGCAAATTCAAAGGGTAATGCCTCAATTTGAGCTTAATTCTAAAGTGCCAAATGGGTTTGGGATTCATGTCCTAACCCAACCCGAATATTGTAGGAAAGTTTGTGAATGCATGAACAACGATGAAAATTAGTTTTTTAATTATTTTAAATTTTTTTATTTAAATCATTACTAAATAATAAGATTTAAAGATATTAATAAGATGATTGAGAAAATATGTATTTAATATATGAATCAAAGATGATGATCAAGGATATTAGAAATAAAAGTTAATTGATTTTTTTGTATCTTGAAAAACTAATTTAAATCAAGCTTAATATTCTAAAAATAGAATTAAAATACCTAAAAGTAATGTGAAAAAATATTTTTTGGCGATTTGTCACTTCCACAAAGATGATTTTCATGAGATTTCATTTTGTTTCTCTTCTTCTATAATTTTTTTGATGAATACGAGCATCAACTATTTAAAATCTGAAAATTTATTAAACTAAATTTATTAGAAATATTTAAGATTTATTATCATTAAATAAAACACAATGATAAGAATTAATACTACAATAGAGGACAATCATGAAATAATACATTATTTATGCTTTATAGGATAAGAGACCTATAATACGAGATATCTCATTTTTCATTGCCATGGTTAGTAGAAGTTTTGAGATTGGTGATTACTGGTGTTATGATCAATATTTAAAGACTATAATATCTTATATAAAAATTAAAATCTCTTCTTAGTAATTGATGTGACATAATTTATTTCTATATTTTTAAAAATATTTTAAAAAACTTAAACTTTATTTAGTAATTATTAATCCTAGGATCTTACATTGAAATTAGCCTTTACCCTTTTGAATTGTTACGACTACAATGATAACAAGTTTCTTATGTTTTTAGCTAATACATGTGTCAAAATTTGGAGAAGAATCTTGACCTGAGTAGTTACATCAAAATTTAAGAGAGACTTGAGATAAGATGTCCTCAAGAATTAGGTCAAGAAATGTCAAAGGGTAATAAAGTTTGCTTAATAGTTAATGTACTGTGTGTGTGTGTGTGTGTGTGTGTGTGTGTCTGTGTATGAGTGTATGTGTGTGTGTGTATGTATAGATATATAGATATAGATAAATACATATAATATGGGTTGTGAAATCATTTGATATAAATGAAAATTATTAAATAATATATTCTAAAAAGATTCCTTATACTTTATGAGATAAGAGATCTATAAGATAGAATATCTCATCTTCCATTTTTGTAGCTAATAAAAGCTTTGAGGTTGGTGATTACTCATGTCATTATTAAACAATCATGGAGTTTGTTGTTCTTAAGATAATTAGTTAATAATGTCTCTTAAAATACTAATATTTCAAGCATAATTGACTATTCTTTATCATTAGTACTTCTTTTTAGAAAAATTTCTTAGCACTTCAACAAATTATGAGTAGCTTTTCTTCAATAAGGGTTGTTGATATAATTTTTAAACCAATTTATATAATTTTGCATCATATTAGTAAACACTATGATGCTTTTTAACTATCAAAACCTTTGAAAACTTTGATTATGTCAAGTATTTATATTAGAATAAGAATACTTTGTAGTTCTAACTTTATAATATTTTTTCTATTTGATGAATTGATCTCTCATGCTCAATCTTGACTTTTAATATATTGGGATCATATTTTTTCTATTTTTTTTTATCATTATTCTATTCCCTAATATATCTGCAAAATTACAAACACAAAACAACTAACAAAATATAGATTTGTTTGGTAATAAAATAAATATTATTGTAAAAAAAAAAACAATAAAATGGATATTTAACTTTTATATCAATATTAGAAGTCCAACACAGGCAAACTATTGTGATTCTTTTAATTACATGACTCTTAAAGATAATGATTCTTCTATCGTTAACAATTAAACCTTTATTATGAAAGCTAAATGATTCTAACAATAATGATTAAGTGGTGTAAAATGTTACAAGTGGCAGAATATAACAAGAAGAATGAAAATTCGCTGTTATGTCTGGAGTACCAAATCAGCTGCTGCCATCGCGTATAAAAGCTTTTGCCGGTAACGGGATTCTTGATCCTCACTCAGCCGGTGTTGCTTAGCAGGCGGGAGAGGTACGCTTGAAGGGGAGAGATGAAGGAGATGGTGATCGATTCCCAGTCGACTAGGAGAGAGTTGTCGGCGGCACCACCGCAGGCTCTGCTCGAGAGGTTGAAGGACTACGGGCAAGAGAACGTGTTCGCGCTCTGGGACGAGCTGTCGCAAGAAGAGCGTGGTCAACTCGTTAGGGATATAGAGGTGCTCTTCTTCTCGAGTCATATTGTTCTGGATTAGATCTGCTGTTATTTTCGTGTGCATGTCTCGGTAGATTAGAAGAAAGAGGGTGTTTTTGTTTTGTTTTGGGTAAATCTGGTGGAATTGTCGGCTGCGTAAATTGCATTTTTGTCTGTTCGTTTCATTTCATATTTGATTGCTTCCATTGGTTTAAAGAATTCTATTATACTTTTGTTTGTTCCTATCGTAAAAAGAATGCTTTCGGTTTTATCTGATTGAATTTTTGGGCTTCAATTGTTATGCTTACTGCACCGTTGGTGAATTTTTGTATTGAATTTGATCATGAGGGTACTTTTTCAAATCCTACATTATTCCTGATTTTCTAAATTATATCCTCCTAGCTTTTTCTGCTGAACTCCACTGGGCTTGGCTGATCTACGTGTCTATTTTGATGTCAAGTACGTCATCAATCATCATCCATATTTTTTAACGTTTCCTTATCTGGAGTCCTAGGATTTGTATTGAAACCAGGATATTTTCACTTTTATTTCTTGCCATTCAGAGAAATCTCTTATATTGATGTCTATTGTATATAAGAAGTTTGAAGTTTTGTATATAGCTTTTGTACTTGTTTCCTTTTGGCTAAGGAGAGATCCTGCTCCCTGTTTGCGGCTATCTTAATCTTAATTGCCAGGTCTGTTGATTAAAGAGTTGCATAAGTCTAACTTTTGAAGATGAACTTTCCATATTGTTTTTTTTTTAGTTTTCTGATCATTTATACCTGGACATTTAAAGAAAGATCAAGTAGATTGATGCAATGTTTTTAATTCTAGAGCCTGGATCTTCCAAGGATTGATCGGATAATTCGGTGTTCACTAGGCTCTCAAGGTAATTTTTAATAACTTAAATGAACTTCTATGGTCATTTGTTCATGATTTAAATGCACCAACTTTTTCTTTTCTTTTTTGAAATCTTTGCAATGAAGGTCTGCCGTTACCTGCCATCGAGCCTGTGCCAGAGTCTTATGTTTCAACTGTTGAAGAAAGACCTCCTGCTGAAAGGGAGAGATGGTGGAAGAGGGGATTAAAGGCCATATCAGAAGGAAAATTAGCTGTTGTGCTTCTATCTGGTGGACAGGTGTGCAAACATTATATTATTAAGCACATTTGCTGATTCTGTTTCCAAATGGCATTTCTATACTTCTATATTGTTTAGAGTGCTGTCAATGATCATTTTTGAACTCCCCCGTCTTTTTTTTATGATGTAATGCCCAACTCAAATTGAAAAACTTCAGGTAGACCTGGAATAAGATGAATTGCTGATTATTGATGTGTTCAAAGACACTAAATTTAGAGCTTTTTGGACTTTGAGCTTTGTGATTGACATTTCCGTAGTTCACAATTACTAAACTTTAATGGTTTTTTTAATGTCATATGTGTGTTTTACTAATACACAACATTGAAATTAAGAATCTATGTCTTACAGAGATGCTTACTATTTTCTGAATCAGAATTTATTATATTTGACTGTCTTCTTTCTTCTTATATTTGTCAGTTGCCTTTGGTGTTCTTATTATCTAGCAGCTATGATGAATTGAGATGATTATTTACATTTTCCTTTTGGAAAACATGAACTCAAAATTTATTATATTTGACTTTCTTCTCCTTAATTCATGGCCAACTGTGGATGTTCATCATGCATATTTTATTATCCAATATCTATTTTAAACAGGGATGATTGCTCATGTTTTGCAAAATGTTGCACAGGGAACACGTCTTGGAAGTTCAGACCCCAAGGGTTGCTTTAGTAAGTAGCTCGTTTTGATGTTTTATTTTTTTTTGTGCTATCATCTTTTGGCATTTTTATGCATTTTTTCATTCAAGCATACTTGTTTAGTTGGGAAGTAGAGACAAAAGACTAGATTTGCTTGCCTTTAATACATAATTTAATCAATTAAAAGCTATGATAGTTACAATCTTAGTGGGCATGCTTAAATAGCTGATAAAATAAATAAGTAATGAACTATAGCCATTCTGTACAAAACATGCTAAAAGCACTTGAATTTTGATACTCATATCCTAGTAAGCATATGCACTTGGTTTTGATACTAGCTTGAGCAAACCAAGGCTTTACTTCACATATATTTTTTGTCATCCTTGTCATTTCAATGGTCAACATACCATGATTTTGGTTTTTGTTAGAAACATGATAAGTTTCCATGTTTTGATTTCACATGCACTTGCAAAGTTCTTTTTTTTGAGGAGTTGCATCTTTTTTTCTTATGTAGTAGCATATGACAATTACAATAGTAGTAATGCACGACATCATGATGCAGAAATTATTTCAGCACTTTATCTGGCCTTCATTGTATTTTCATTTGATGCTGATCATGTCATTCTACTAACACATCTATATTAAATTAGAAATTGTTCAATGAAGTCAACACATATGATGGCATACCTATCATGAACTTTGTCTTTTAATGTAAATCATAGTGTTTTCATTTACATGCTGGGTGAGATGATAGTGGGGGTGTGATGAAAGGGGTGCAGATGTGAAGAAGGAAAGTTGGAAGGAAATAAGTAGTGGATATTGTTGGTTGTCCACATATCTTAGAGAAGGAAAAGCATAAAGGAAGATTGTTTGCAAGGTATTGGTTTGAGAAAATAATGAGTCTTATTAGCAATGTGTGGAATTGAATTAGAAAAGGTTGATTATTGAAATACCAAGGACAAAAATATTAAGTTTCAAAGATGAAGTAATAATGAAAGAGAATTTGTTGTGTTGGCAAGACACTAAAGAAGGAAGGAGGAGGGGTGGGGAGGGTTGGGGGAGAGATGAAATTAAGTCATTAAAATGCCAATATATCACAAGCATAAGAATTTAGTTGAGTAAGTTTTGGAGATGAGGAGGTATTTTATAGCTATTAAAGTTTGCTGCCTTTTCTTGAATGGAGCACTTTGGATGGTAAGAAGGGTTAAGTTGCATCTTTTCTTTGCTTATTGTGAACCATTGTTATTAATGTTAATTTTTGTTGGGTATACAAGTATGGACAATTTCCACGTTCATGCTTCCCCATGCTAAGATGGGTCAAAAGATGTATGGTTATTGGGATCACACCTCAAGGGTTGGCAGTGTGTGGAATGTGGTGGGTGTCTTTAGGGGTTAAATGGGCTTGAAGTTTAGTTTGAGCCAATAAAATGGATAAAAGTGTTTGTATTTAGTTTAATGGCTGCAACAATAGCTGTCAGAAATTACCAATGGTAGTCTGTCATAATTGTTTGCTTTTCTTGATTCATTAGTAAGAAATATTGATTTGACCTTTTGCTGCATGAATTACGCTACTTACAATGCCAAGTAAATTGGTTTGTGTTTTGACTTGATAGAAATTAAAATCAATAGACAAATTGAATTAGATCGATCATTTTTGTGTAGCCAAAGATTGTTTGGTTTTGACTTTGAGCTGCCATTAGTTAATTTGGTTTGAAAGGGCTAAGAATCAATCTGAATAGATTCCTTGTATTATTTAGCAAGTTAACTCGTGTGAGAAAAAACGGTATAGATGTTCCCAAATTCAACTATGTAGATACTAATACAAAATAGTGTTTATAAGAATATTTAAGAATATAACAATCAATTGAACAAACTAAAATATTGTTGATTGAATGGCTAAGAAGGAGAATGAGTTTACAAACAAAGATCAAAACTCTAGCATGACATTGCATTTCTTTACATGGATCTAACTTTTCTTACTAAAAAAAGGATATGCAATGTGACAATGCAAAGATAGGTAGGATCTAATCTTGATCATTGATTTTGGATTAGATGTTGGAGAAGTGATGCCTAATGACACATGATGTGGTATGGACCACCAAATCTCAACAATGTTAATCCATTTTAATATTGTGACAGTAGGCATTATTGACGCTCAAACATTCGAACACCTGCTCTAAGCTTAACTACATGTGGTTGGTTACTAGTGGGTTTTTTCTTCCTTTACATGAAGATTATTTGAAATCCTCTCCAAATTCAACTACAATGGGTTTGACTAATTACATCAGTTTTTTTCGTGACAATGTACTTTTTAAGGAACTTCTCTATATCTTTTAAACTTGAATATTTAAGGTTGTTGCCTTAGCATCCTATTTAGTTTGAATGGCTTGTTAGTTAGTCAATTATAGCTATTGAAAGTTTTTAGAATTTTATCAGCTATTACGCACTTCAATATTTCTAAATTGTATCAAAAGGCTCCTTCGCCAATGGGCATGTGAGATTAGATCTAAAAGAGAGAGGACAACACAATTGTTCTCATGAGAGAGCTCTATGCTTTAGGAAAGAGAAAGAGAGGAGTGGAGAGGAAGAGGTGCTCATAACAAAGAGGAGGCTTTGTGCTCTTAGTTTGTTAATTTTTCTTGTGTCAGCTTCCAACCTCCTAAGGACAAATGTTTGTTTAAAGAATAAGAAGAAGATTAAAGATGAAAAACTTGATCAATATGTTATACCATTGGAATAGAGTAGTAAATAGTGTAAAATTGCTTGTAAAGGTAGTTAGAAAGGAAAAAAAGAAACAAAAAATAATATATATTTGTCATTTATCATCTTTTGAATTTGTGATTTGAAGTAAATGATAGTTTGGCCATTGGCTTGGGCCATGTTGGGGCTGAGGTAACGAAGAATCAACCTTCTTATAACATTGTTAAAAAAGGAGTATTGTAGAGAGCCAGTGATGTAACAATGATAGTGTAACCCACTGATAAAGTGAATTAACTTTCTTGATTGGTTTTCAAAGGCTACTCATCTCAGAGGGCATCATTTAATGGGGAATCATATTGGATGAATGGTTGGGAATTTCTTTTTAATTGTACTTATATGACCCCTTGAGAGTCACATGATGTCAAAGCTTAGAAGTAGCATTGCCCACTTTGCTAGGCGATTGATCTATGTTGTTCTTGTGATTAAGTATTTGAGTGGGTTAATTTTGGAGATGAGAATGGTCTTGGCTGCCAATATAAATATAGGGGATTTAACTTTGGATCATTGCAAAATGAATGTCCATAGTGCTTCTCGACGGGGAGAGTTGTTTGATTCAACTTTGATTAGCTTTCTACCTGGGTAGTAGATGATGCTTTTTCACTTGAGATTTTGGATAGTCCATTTATACCCCACTTCGGTAAATTCTTCTCCTTCATCACTAATAGAAGGGGGGGTTGAATCTGAGATTCGAGAATGAGTAGGAATGGAAACATTTGGCCCAGCCTAAGGAAGCATTATATACACATATAAACACACACAACATTTCTTTATATCTAATTCAATTTAGGGCCACTCTAGCTCAATCTCAGTACAAAAAATTCAACAAGCAACCAAATTAGCTAGTTGAATTTTAATAACAAATTGATTCAAGATGAAAACTAACTTTCATTTAATTTTCAAGGCTTTTTCATGAAATAAACAGTGCCAAAGCCCAATCACGAAGTGTTGAAGCTTTTGTGTTTTTAGCTCAAAGAGCTCTGGCATCTTGTGGAGGGTGTGGGACACCATGTCATAATTTTTTGCCTTCAACACTTACTTCCCCATCACATCAGTTGTTTCATTTGTGTCTTGATTCATGTTTGATATAGAAATACTTGTTCTCCTTTATTCCTTTTCGGAAACTTATGAATAATGCTGATGAGTTGCATTTTTCCTTTACTCTTCCATGTGCTAACCAGTTTCTTACAAACTCAATAATAACCTTTGTGCTGTCTTCTGTGAGTCAACTGTAATCCATTCTTTATAATCCACATTTTTGTTTCAAAAACTTATCAATTGTCTGATTTATTTGTGAAATGTCCACAAAGTATAATTGGAAACTCAAATTACCACTCCTATTGCTGCCATACTAGTTTATTGACACACTATTAGGTTTACATTCAACTTTATCTAAACAACATCTGATCTCCAAGTCTCCATACAAATATGCCCATATATGCCCGAAATGTATCTTGATATCATATTGCAGGAAGTTAAATTTCCTCCTCCAGTCTTTTTATTGATATCCACTTCAATTTAGGTATTTTGTTCTCCATGTCATGGATATCTTGATTCCTCCAAAGTCAAATAAAGGATATAGGTGTAGTATACCATTCCCTCCAGTCCTTTACTTGACCATGCTTGGTTCTTTCTGTTAAATTTGGGATCATGCACAATCTATTTCAAAGAAGTTTGTCCTCCATTCTGCTGGGACCAGAACCTGTCACAAAGTACAAAATCTGTGTATGTGCTATGAAGGCTCCTCTCTTCCTCCACACACTGTTCATGTATCACTTCAATCTTCCCTGGCGATCCTACTACTGGGGGGAAGGTGATAATCTGTGGTAGTCCAAAGAAATAAACATATCTTTCCGGGACTTGACCTTGCATACAATTTTCCACATGCCTATACCTTGCTTCTTGTTCTCCTGCAAAAGCCACAGGTATGCATTTGGAGCTATGTAACCAACATGACCATATATAGCTTTAAACTCCCAAAGAGATTGATGCTCATGCATTCATACAATTAAAATCATATTCTCTGGCATGAATGAATGCAACATGCATTATGAAATGGAGCTCATCTGTCCTTCCTGTAATAATTCTCTGGATGACAATACTTTTTGCAGTCTATATTAAATCACTCTTTATGTTGTGGACTTATGTTCCAGTTTATCTTTACAACAGGCATTGGACTTCCATCTGGGAAATCACTTTTCCAGTTGCAAGCTGAGCGGATTTTGCGTGTTCAAAGGCTGGCTGCTCAAACAATTGATGGTAGGTTTACTTGCAATGCATTCATGCATATATAATGCGTATGATACGTTTCCAGTTTTTCTACAAAGTAATTGTTTTGTAGATTTACCATACAACTGTACTATTGACAGGTTCAGTTATGCCAATCCATTGGTACGTAATGACCAGCCCGTTTACTGATGAGGCAACTCGGAAGTTCTTTGAAAGTCACAAATACTTTGGCCTAGATGCTGAACAAGTAAAAAACTTGATACACTTTGAAATTATTTTTTTAGTCTTAGTTTGTTAATGCGTTTGTGATGATTTAAGGTAACTTTCTTCCAACAAGGCACGCTTCCCTGCATTTCCAAGGATGGCAGATTTATCTTGGAGACTGCAAGCAAAGTATGCTTCTGTTTTCTGTTACACGCTTGTTTAGCATATTAATTTCAATAATTCTTAAAGGAATTGACTTGTGTATTGCTATTTCTAAAACTGAAAGGTCCATTACGTTGCTTTTCTTGATGAACAAATTATTAATCCAAACTAAATTGGTTTAATTGATTATTTGTAATGCTACAATCTGTTCAGTCAAATCAATATTTTGCATAAACTTGCACATTGCTGCAAATCCTTGTGCATATTTCCATGTTTTTCTCTTTGAAAAATTTTCTATGTATCGTGGAATTGAGCTAGCAATATATCTATTATCATAGGTGAATATAAAGTTATGGCAGCATTGGAGCACAAGGTCAAGATGGAAGAGACAGAATATTTTAATTGAGTTTTACAGAAATATAGATATATTGTGAATATTTTCAAATTATCTAGTATCACTATTTCGTTTTTAAATTATTTATTTACAATTTATTGTCAATATTTTAAACTTTAGCCTAGTAGAATTGTAGAACTATTTTGGCATTGATCATTACCTTTATATCTCATCGGAAAGAATGTGATTTGTGCTTGTTATTTGTTGGAGTGTGTGAGTGTTCCAATTCACCCTTCTTTCCTTATTTTTTGTAATCTGTGCTTTTACAGATCTAATAACCATTGATGTAAAATGTTTTCCTCTATTGGACTTTTATTCCAAGACTTATTTCTTTCCTTATATTGTACAATTTTAAAGATTTTAATTTGGGGTTTTATGTTTGCATGCAAGGTGGCCAAAGCTCCCGATGGAAATGGGGGACTCTATGCTGGTACTCTTATAAGTTAAATTTTGTATTAATGTCTTCAGTGAAAGATTTTGTTTGGCATTGTTGATTTGTAATATAAATTATTATATTTTTTGTAACTTTCATTTTAGTGCAGCTCTGAAGTCTTCCAAACTTTTGGACGATATGGCAATGAGGGGTGTGAGATATGTTGATTGCTATGGTGTTGATAATGCTTTGGTAAGGACTTTCCGTCTTCACAATTTTAGTAAATTGTTTATCATGCATAGTAGTCCAATGTAACCTTTCAAGAACAGGTTCGTGTTGCAGATCCAACATTCTTGGGATACTTCATAGATAAAGGTGTAGCTGCTGCAGCAAAAGTTGTAAGAAAGGTAAACTTTACTGGTTGAAACAGAATTTCAATTTACTTTTTTTGGATGAATTTAATTTGTACTTGACCATTTCGTCCTTGATTGCACATGCCAAATCAGTTGGTCTTTGTCTATTTCAACTCAAAAAGTGTGCTCAAGTTTTTTTTATTTATTGCTAATTTGGTCGGATGTAATTCAAATGGCTTTGAAATTATTGAAGTTATAAATTATGAAATTGCAATTCTATATTATATTGTTTTTGGTTGAATATATCTATTATAATAAATTAAAACATATTATTTGTTTTGTTGTAAATGAGATTTATTTTCCAATTTTTCCTGTAGCGTATTGTGGACGTAAGCTAATTGTTGGTGACGAATGTAGTTTTGTTTATGATCGGTGATTAGTACTCTTATTAATGCAGTTATAATCTAGCTAAAATGAGATTTTGTTTACCCTAAATTTTTTCTGTAGGAAAACAAGGATAAATAACGAAGAGGTCACTTCAGCGTGTTTTTATGTGATTAGATCCCTAACATTTAGAGATCAGCATTAGCTGGTTAAAAAAAAAAAAATGAATGGGTGGCATTTAATCGGTTTGGTTTGGTCAGAAAAAATCCAGTTCGGTTTTCAGTAGAAAAATTGGTACTTTGAGTTTTGGTTTGGTTTTTAATTTAGAGAATTGGACTACTAAAGAAACTGAGCTACTATGTGTATTGTGGTTTCTGGTTTAGTTTTCAATTCAATTTTATAGTCTTTAGCTTTAATCTAGTCCAGAATGCGCTTTTTGGATTCCAGATTTGATCAACTAAAATCGTAACGAAAAGTATGCCGTTTCAGTTTGGTTGGCTTTTTGAATAAAGTTTGCTTTTTTTTTTGTTTTGGTTCAGTTCAGTTTTTTAAAAAATTTTAATCAATTTAGCTAATTGATTCTATCAAACTAATAATTGAAACAATTGAATTCATAGCCTTAAGCAGATTTCTAATATGTCCAAATAAGTTCTTAATATAATAATTAGGTTTTTATCTCTTTTTATATTCCTGTAGTATCCTTAAATAATAGTCATAAACTTCCTATTATTTGTAATTGTGTAACTAGGCCCCTATTATGAAGGTTAATCTAGGTAAAAAAGTTGGACATCTAATTGCTATATTGACAAAACAATAGGATGTTGTTTGATTATTTTAAAAACATGAGGGACTTAATTGTTCATAGGAGTAAATTAAAAACACCTATTTGGTATTTACCTAAAAAATATCATGGATTTGAATACTTTTGTAGAATTAACTTTTGACATGTAAATCAAATCAAATAAATGGTAAAATTCTTTCAATTTCTTTGTTTCTTCAAATTAAGAATTAAAAAAAATCTGAAGTAAAAGCCCTCACCTAATATGAAGTGTGAGGCATCAAATGTGAAACTCTCCAGGGAAGGCATGATTTTACATTTATACATGCTTACAAAAAAAAACAATAACAATAAGTAATGTAAATGATCATTGATCAACTAAATCTGGCAAGAAAGGAGATAGCTTGAAAAGTTTAGTGTCTAAGGGGGTATCATGGGCATCTTGAGAAAAGTGGATTGCTCTCATCTCCCTCAAAAAGATAAAGAAATCTCAACAAATATTATCTGAAACCAAAGGCCTCTAAGGACCTTTATTGGGCCTAGAGGAAAACCACTATTGCTTGAGGTTTACTAATTGGAATTGTGGTTGGAGCACCAATATTAAGTTAAAATTGCAACCATTGTTTGAGTATGGCTTTGGGCAACTCTAAACAATTAGCCAAACACTACAGCATTTTTGTTGAAGGATCCTTATAATTATAGGATGTACTTTATTTTAGACTTGTTACCAATTTATTATTATATTTATTTATTAGGGTATGTTATATAAACCCATTAAATGTTTGTCTTTAGAATTACATTCTTGGTTTTATACTCTTTCTCTCTCTTTATTATTGATTAAAACCATCAATCTAAACTAGTTTGTCTTATCTTTCAAGCAAGACCTACAAAGATCATATAGTTTAATAACTCTAGGAGTTAATTTGGGGGGGATTGGATCATTTGGTATCAAAGACTTGTTCAGAAGTATATGCTTGAGGCTAGGAGATGTAGATAAGAAGAGTTGGACATTACAAATAGAATTAGAGGAGAATTCAAGAAAATTAGTGCCGTTAGTCAATGATAGAGAATCTCATCAAACAGTGGAGCAACATTTGGTTCAATTGAACATAGATGGTTCAAGATTTAACTAAAATTGCGATTATGTAGTATTCTACTTAAATGGTACCTTAGGATGGATGAACTTGGGAAGAGAATCACACCTAGGAATAGGTGCAATTGATCCCAATTGATATAGGTCAAGATAACCCTCATATGAAGGAGCATGATGTGAAGGAAGTTGACAAAGTCAGTGTTGTACCATCACAGGATGAAGTTCGATAAATGGATTTGCAGGTATGTGATGGAGATGAATGTTGTTGGATATGTAGATAGACCAGCTCAAGACATGCTTCTTGTTGTTTGATCTACTATATTCTTTGTGTCACTAGCCTAGTGGAATGTGCATCTTAAGAAGTTCCTGCTCAAGAGTTATTGTGGGGTAACTTTTAGAGGTTGATCTTAAAGGAATTTTACCTTATGGGGCATAGGAAAGAATAATGGTGAAAGTGGTATAACTTACGGCATTAATAAGGATAGAAAATATATAATTATACCATGAAATTTCAACATTAACTTGTAGTCCTTCGTTTGGCTACTAATGAACTTTCCAATCTAGTGAAATATATTGTAAGATTATATTACTCAATTGCTATAAAACTCAAGTTTTTCTTTTTTACATTTGTCAACCACAATAGTTCATATGTGATGATGATTGAGAGAAAGAATAAGTGTAGGCAAGAGAAGATTCTTGATAACTAATATTAAGATTTCAAGGAACATCATGATGTAAGAGAAGAAATCGAAGAATTTACATAAGCTAACATTTAGGAAAAAAGACAGTCTTGAGAACTTGGGAAACTATTGTAGCCATTACCAAAGAAGTGGGCATGCTAACAAGAAACATTGAACCTTATCCTGAATTACACTTGAAGAGGAAAAAAGGGATCTTGAGAAATATATAATGATTGACATTGATCAATGCCAGACACCCAACGCCAGTTGGATAGACACACAATGTAGTAGTCAGATCTAAGTTCATGACTAGGTATATTTAGAATGTTGTATTTAAAATTTGAGTAGGTTTGTATAAATGGCTCATTATAATGTTTGGATTATACAGTGCAATAGTCACTTTCATGTGGATGTTGAAAAGCATTGTGATCCTATTTCGATGAGTCCGTGATGGTATATTTGGATAACATTTTAATCTATAATCATAACTCTAGTAAACACAATGAGCATTTGTGGAAGGTCTTGGAACTACTCCCAGAGGACTAGCTAAAATTGAATTCGAAGAAATGTGAGTTCGAATTATCAACTTTACTTTGGTTTTGAGGTTTGAAATGGAGAAATTAAAATTGTTGAAGTCAAAGCAACAATTTTTTGGGATTGGCTATGACCAATGAATGTCACGAAGGTTCAAAGTTTTGTAGAAGCATGCCAGTACCCGGGAAAGTTTATATGGAGATTTTCGAAGTTAGTGTCACCTATACATGATCCCACTTAAGCTAGATAATTTGAGTGGAAGGAAGAGCATAATGCATTCCTCTTGTCAAAGAGGCATATGTGAGACCCGTTGCCTTACTTGATGCACAAACTTTTGAAGTTGACTTGGATGCATTGGGATATGTTATCAGGTAGTTCTACATTATGGCAAGCTATAACATATTACTTATGAGACGAGCAAAAGAGTTTTAGCTTATTCTACCTATGATGAATAGTTGTGTCAAACCATAAAACATTGGTAGTCTTTATTGACTCAAAAAAGAGAATTGTGATCCATTTCGATCATCAATCCTTATAATTCTTTCAAGACAAGACCATGATGCAACAGGCATGACATCTTGGATGGCTTATCTATAACACTACAATCCCGTTGTGAAATTTAAGAAGGGAGTTCAAAATATTTTGTATGTTTATTGATTGTAATGTAGATTCAATTGATGGGGCATGATCTATATTTGTTATAAGTAGTTGAAGATCCCAATTATTGCAAGATTCTCAAAGATGTGCAGGCCATGAGACCCCTAAAATTTCATTATGACAAGGTTTATTATATTGTGGGAAACAACCTTATATTCCATAAGGTGATTAGTAAATGAATTCAAGAAGCATAAGCATTTGATGTATTGGCACACTTAGAAGTAAATAAGACTATTCTAAATGAGGAGGCTTTATTGGCCATGAATGAATCTCAATGTTATGGTGTATACTTAAGGATGTGTATAGTGTAGGACATTGAAGCCTGCCAATTATAAAATATGAATATATTTGTCATTTCTATTTCAAATAAATTGTAGAAAAATGTATCAATGGATTTTCTAAGAAGTTTACCAATGACCAGATGAGACCACAATTATCACTAAACTTATACCTTGACAACAAGAAATTGCAAGGACGTGACGTGCCTATTTTTTGAGAAGGTTATATTATGGATTACTTTCTATGTCACCTTTAATCAGGATTTATGTTTTTAGAGTAAATTCTAGCAAACTCTTGAATGATGATGCACACGACACTACAATAATGTACAAATTTCCATCCTTGAACCAACGGCTAGACAGATATTATGTATCGAGTCATTGTATCTCTGTTGAGGTTGTATATCTCAAGGAATCTAAAACTTGGGATGAGAATATACTATATATCTAATTTTTCTATAATAAATCTATGCATGGTTCTATTGGACATATCCCGAGATGTGTTTAAGATACTTATCACAAAGTTCGTTTGACTTGGAGTTCCATCTTAACACCTTTGTGAGAACTACACAACAATGATGCCAAGGTTTATTGAAAATATTCAAAAAAATGCACATAACAATTGGAAAATAGCTAGAGCTCTCACAAAAGAAGTACAACAAGAGACACAACAAGCATCATGCCTACAAAATGATCGATGTCTTTAAACCATACCCCAAAGATATGGTTTGGTTATATATCATAAATGATAGATTGAAAGGTGAATGTAGAAGTTGAAGATGATCCAATATGGTTACTTTCCAGTAATTAAGTAGATCAACAACACCAACAAACTTGATTTTTCACCCTACTTAGAAATTTATTTAGTAGTAAATATTGGGAACCTATGACAATTCGAGCTATTGCTACTAGATAAAAAAACACAAGATGTTAACAACATTGGACGATCTCATGAGTAGCACTGAGGATTTGTTACTTAAGCATTTCATTCTCAAGAGAAGGGAGAAAAGTACAAGTTTGGGTGTCAAAATTTCCTTTTGAGTTAGAAGAAAAGAAAAACTACTGACAACCACTAATTATGCCTCCTGGATTGAGGGGAAATGGTGTTTGCTACCTAGCTTGTTAGAATTGAAGTAACAACACCTCAAATATCTTCCTTAGGGACCTGATGATTTAATGGGATTTAAATCTAAAAAATAATGGATATGTGATCAATGTTCGACCCAACCTGGTAGGAAGAGAGAAGCTTGAGAAGTTCAATGTCTTAGAAGGTATTGTAGAATCTTTAGGGAAACAATTAGTCTCTCACTTCCATTGAAA
Source organism: Vanilla planifolia (assembly GCA_023846275.1). Taxonomy (NCBI): domain Eukaryota; kingdom Viridiplantae; phylum Streptophyta; class Magnoliopsida; order Asparagales; family Orchidaceae; genus Vanilla; species Vanilla planifolia. Next base: position 6,450,648 of record CM043872.1, on the reverse strand, counting down.
AATGAAGAAGTCTCAAGGAATATTATTCGAAACTAGAATCCTTGAAAGATGTTTAATAGATGATAACGAAAACCACAAACACTCAAGGGTTATAGAATGGGTTTGTGAATGAAGCATTGACCACTTTTTGAGTATGGCCTGAGGTCACTCTAAGAAATTACTTGAGCATTACTACATTTTGTTGAAGTGTCCCAGTAGTTAGTGGATGTTTTTAATTTTAGGCTTATTATTTCCAATTTGTTACTATGTTTATCTATTAGGATATATCATTTAAAACCACTATATGCGAGTCATTAGCAGTTTTTCGTGTTTTTATTCCCTGAGTTTCTTATTGCTCTGCAAAAATAAAAGTATTGTGTTCTTTCTATTCACTCTCTTTCTACATTGCTTATTGGACTGTTTGGTATTCCTAGACCAGTTTGCCCTCTTTTCCAAGAAGGTTCTACTCTCCAACAATTCTTGAACCAAGTTTGGGGTAGAACTGATCAATAAGTGGAGTTAACTGCTGGAAATACACATGTGAAATTAAAGAAAAAAATTGGGGTGTAATTTCCTCTTCCTATAGCTAAATAAGCATGGCTATGTGTGTGAACTTTTTTCTTTGGCATCACCAATTGGGTGTCATTACCCATATGCCTGGCATCAACACAACCTGTTATGTTATCATGAATCATCTCAACCTGTCAGCATCATGACAAACTGCCATTTTTGTTATGCTGCAATGAATTTAATACCAGAGGGGCTTAATTTATGTATTTGTTGTGTTGCTGTTGCATAGTTTTTTCTGCGAAGGAATTAAGAGAAAAAAGCCTCATTGTTAATGATGGTTGAAATGTCACGTTTTTCATACAAATTAACTTTTTTTTTTTTCAGTTTTTCATATAACTAAGGTTTTGTATAACGGCAATAACGGACATCCTTGTAATATTGCCCTAACTTAGAGAAAGTACGCATTTATTTCTCTATTATAATTGCATTCTTTCTTGCCAAGTGAAATCAAAATTTTTGTTTTTTATATGAACATGGTTTTGTATAACAGTAAGAAAGGATATACTTGTAATATTGCCCTTTCTTTATGGAGAAAGAAAGTATGCATTCGTTGTTCTCTTTTAATTGCATTCTTTCTTACTCAGCAAAATCTTCCAATACCAAACTGAAGGAAAACTTTGCAAACAAGGTTTAAGGGCAAAAACAAAAAACAGTTATGTCAAATCTACCATAATCTTTTGGCTAGCATTTGTGAAGTGCTTTTGGATAGTTGCTATTTGATGCTCAACAAAATTTAATGTTGCAGGAAAAGAATTATCTGATGGACGTCTGCTAAAATTTTTTAAGTGTAAAACATGTAGATTATACAGCCGATGGTTTAGCTCTATTGAGAACAATTCCAAAGGATAGAATATGACAATTCATGCATATAGAAAAAAATTCTAATAATGCACCAATTCTAGATGGTGTCAGTGCTAAAGGTATAAGGAAAAGAGGAAACGAGATATTATAACTTGTGTAAGTTGGATAAAGTTATGAATAACAACTTGCATAGTTTGATGTGGTATCCAATCAGATTAAATGGAGAAGAAAGAATGCAGTGGTCCTGCAATGCCAAGTTAAAAAAAAATGTTCTTAAACTAATTAATGATGCCTCAAATATTTTTAAAAAAAATTGCAAAATAACAGAAAGAAGTGTATAATAGGTTGGAAAGAGCATTTGACAGGATTTGGTCTCAGGTTGTTGGTACAGTTTTGTAATTAGTATAAAATGAAAATGTTCTCTCTGATACAATTTTCTCAAGGAAAATGGTTACATGGCATAAACAGTCGGTTGAATACTTTAATGTTTAAGGGGAAACTCAAAATAGAAAATAAATTAATAGAACGCAGAAGAAATCTTGGTGAAGAATTTGCGATCATTTCTGAACCTTCATTTAATTACATTGAAGTAGGAATATGAATTATGTTATAGTCCATTGGATATTCTTTTAGAATTGCTTGCTCCTTTGAATTACATTGTCTTTAATTCACTTATCAAATCTGACTTCAAAGTTTGTCATATTAAGCTATAAGAAGCTGTAGCTAACTTGGTCTGATGTTTATAATTCTTTAATGATTTTTTGGTGACAACCATCCAATTCATTTGAAGATTTTGGTGCAGTAAAAATCGGCTTTCACGTATCCTTCGTCCTATAACAAGGGAATATTTCTCATGATGTTGGATTCCTTGCTATTTTAAGCATTCAAGCAGATGTTTTCATCAAGCCTTCATGCCAGAAAAATAACTTCTTGGAACAAGTATGATAAGGCTACAAATATTTGATCATCTAGGTCTAACCCTTACTAAGACCTAGCAAAAGGCCTTTTTTATCAAGTTAGATTGAAGAATATAAGGTTTTTTTTTGTCAATTATGTTTCAAACTAATTTTCAATTTTTTTATACATCATTTTTAATAGATATTTTTTACAAAAATCATATATTAACTTATATAAAACCCTTTTTTCAATAACTTTTTTGTCAAAACTTTTTTAAACCTCTTTTCCAAATTTACAAACTATTTGCAAACAAAACCAAGACGACTATTATTATTTATTTGTATATTGTATAATAATTTACTTAGAGGAGTATCTTGATTTTTTGTCTGAAATTTCATAACATATTTTAGCAGATGCAGACCATTTTTATTTCTCTGATTGTTCAAAGAATACTAGTTATGTGTGTGAACATATATATATATATATTCATACACATGATTATTTGGGAAGATACTAATTAATGTAGATGCAGGCTTACCCGCAAGAGAAGGTTGGTGTTTTTGTTCAACGTGGAAGGGGTGGACCCCTTACTGTTGTTGAGTATAGCGAATTAGATTCGTCAATGGCTTCTGAGATCAACCAAAGCACAGGACGCCTTCGATATTGTTGGAGTAATGTAATTTAACTTTCCTTTTTTGTGTTGCATTTTAGTCTAAAATATATCCTCTGGTTTGTTGCATTGTACCATGATGCCATTGTGAATAATCAATATTGATAATTGTGTTGTTTGAGTTATTCTAAGTTTAACTTACAAAATGATAAGAATCTAACTATTGTAACAATATACTCAATCTATCGATCATGATTTGATATCATTATCAGTGAATAGAGTTCACATTTTAAAATTATTTTAGGAACTTCACGTCTTCTTGTGCACTAAATTATTCAGAAATATTTCTTCATTTTATGAATACTATTCTTTTGTGGCCAAGCATGTGAAAACTGAACCAACCATTAGGTTGTCTCACTGTGAACTATTAGGTCTCAGTTATAAATTGAAAGATAAAACCTGTCAGGGAGGATTATGGTTTAGTGTTGCATAGGCATATATAAACCTGATCCCTTGTAGAAGAAGCAAGTTTCACAAATTTCACCATTCTCACATATCTAGAACTTGTGATTTGGAATTTTTGCCAAAAACCACATGATTTAGGAGCATCAACTCCACCAAAATAAAGTTTCTTTCGAAGTTATATTACCTTGTTATTTCGATTTAGTTGTGACATTTGTGTTCTTAATGAGTCAAACATCGCATTTTAGTTCCTAGTTGTATCCCGCTTCTTGGAATTGAAAGACACGTGCTAAGTTATCAAGTTGTTAAATTTGTTCAGATTTGAAGTAATAATATGGTCAACATTGATAGTTTAATGCTATATGACATGGTGAATAAGGTCTAAGGTTTTGTACATTTCACAAGAAGGTGGTGGGAATTGGTGGGAGGGGAGGGAGGGAGAGGGAGAGGGAGAGGGAGAGGGAGAGGGAGAGAGAGGGAGAGGGAGAGAGAGAGAGAGAGAGAGAGAGAGAGAGAGAATAGCATATCTTACAATGAAGGTAAATTGATTTCTTTATAAATTCTCAACATTGATGAATAGAGTTTTGGTAGTCTTGTTAGTTGTTTGTAACAATGCAAGATTGCCATCAGAGATAATGGGCAGGTCCTTGCACCCAAAGTTGTATTTGTTTATGCAAGTAATGGTTCCAGTCTTGCAAACAGTTGACTAAAAACTTACCTAATGGTGTTGTTGCCTAGAATTGATGAATGGACTAGATGCACTTGACTTCTAAGCATTAAGCTAGAGAACTTGCAAGCTGAGTAGTGAAATATTAAGGTTGTGACCATAAGATGTCTTAATGGTGAATTCAAGGGAGCATGAATTAAGTGGGCCTTAAGAGGTTTTTTAGGGAGGGGGTTGGACACTTGAGGGGAATAGGTGTCTCAAGATGTCCTTGATGATGAAAGGTGTGGGATGATCAATGTAGCTCGAGTAGGTCTATTGGGTATGATCTCAAGGAGATTTTGAAGGTAATGATATGGCTTTCTTAAGATATATGGAGCATGTCTCTGAGATGTTGGACTATATTGGGAAAAGTACATTAGTTATCCAAGATTGAGACTAAGCATCCTTCTTGTGGTTAATCTCAACTCTCTCAGTGACTGAGTTGTCGTCACAAAGATGGGATTGAGTTGATGCCCTCATCAAATAGGGTTGTATTGCAATAGCTTTTCAACTTAATGTACAATGGGTGTCGTCACAAAGATGGGATTGAGTTGATGCCCTCATCAAATAGGGTTGTATTGCAATAGCTTTTCAACTTAATGTACAATGGGTGTAACTTAAGTATTGATATCTACGATTCTTTATGGTGATATCTTGAATAAGATAATTGCATGACGAACCTAGGGCTATGTGATATGATCTTGAAACCATAAAAAATTATTCAATGAATTTTATAAATTGACTCGTAATACATTTTATTTAATTGCTATGATAGTCATTTCCTGTTTTTATGAATGTATTTGAGGAATTATATTTTGTCCCTTAGACATAGATATAGGTGAATGGATTGGTTAAAATTTTCTTTCATATTTAAGGTTTTTTAAATATAAGAATTTTCAATTAATATAATAGAAAGTAAATGTAAAATATTTAAGAAAAATAAAATAGAAATAAGAATGATACAAACACATTAATAATTTTTTATTTCTATTTTAAAATCCTAAGTCTTCCATTAACATTTTTTCTTGAATAGGGAAGACACAATGGCAAAGAAATCCCTCTTTTATCAAGCATAGGAGTGACAACTCAAATCCAACAAACTCCTACTACAAAAAGCTTATGATCAGCAACTCGAATTTCCAAAAAAACAAGCCTTGGACTGTGGTAACTCTCCTCAAACACAAAGCCTAGGAGTTAGGTTCTGCCTTAATTTCTAAAACAAATGACTACAAATTTATGAAATCAATATGAAAGGAAAGGTTATATATATTGAAGCATCTATGGATTGAGAGCATAAGCTCCTATGCTTAATTTGGTGGAATGGAATAAAATATAACAAAATGAATGCTTGAATGATAACCAATGCCACAGTACATGCACTTTTCTTTCTTACATGATTTTGACAATGAGATCTTAAAGCATAACTAGGTTATTTATAGACCCAAACACCTCATTAAGGCAACCCATTAAGTGATATAGCGGTTAGATTCAAAAATTAACTTTTTTAAACTGGTCATTTTTGTAGGAAACTGCTATATAAACCTGTAATCACAAACATTTGCATTATCAAAATCCATATAATGATTTAATAGTATGCTAATTATTGCACCTAGTGTAGCTATAGATTTACATTAAGCTGGGTACTATTGAGAAATTTGTTTGCAGACGTGGAAACCTACATGGGAATAAATAATTAATAGAATTTAACAAAATGGAATTAAAGTTGTTTATAAGGGATAAACAAAGATATAACGACAAAAGATGTCTAGTAAAAAGAGAGACATGGGTTAAGTAGGATTTTTTGAAGTGTTTGGTGAAATAGACTCAAGGGGCTTATTTATTACCTTCAAAGGTGTCCATTTGACTGAAAGTTGTAACTATTTAGTTAAATAACCTAATAAGCATAATTACTTTGCAGCCAAGTTTTGGAATTTTTTATGATTTTAGTTGATTAACTGATATGTTGTGTGTTATCCCACATTTTTTCATCCTATGACCTTATCCAACAACGTGACACACATGTTATTCCTTATTTGCTGATCAATACCATCGTGGCACCCAACTAATATCATTAGATTGTACTTGGACTTGCTCTCGTCTAGGTTTGTTTTATATATCCTATCTTCTAAGTCATTTTAAATGTGCCTTAGTGTGATGTCTACTTTGGAGCTTGTTTTGCCAACCATACCAACTTGCTCCTCTTGTTCATGCTTAACGAGCAATTGTCTTAGAGTGTGCCCAATCAAGTCTAACTAAAGTGTATTCTAGTGTTTGCGTTGGGGTAGACCAGGACACCTTTTGTCTTGTTCCTGTTAGTTAGAACAGACTTATCTCTTTTTTTTCCAGAAGCTTGGTCATGTTCCTCAATAGGGATAGTCAAGCCCCTTCTCAACCATAACTTCTAGTGTCTTGCTTTCTTTGGATAGACTAGATTTCCTCTCACCCCCCATTTTTTTTTAGTTATCCTCAATATCTTTTTCGTATTTCAATATTTTTGTTCTAAATCTCCCTTAGGTTGTCAAATTTAGTCACTTATCTTGACGCCTTGCCTTGATAGCTTAAAGTGACCCTAGTTTTAAGGATGTGGTTTGATCTCCATCAAGTAATCCTGAAACAACAAAATCCTCTCCTTGTTGTTAAAGATGATAGAGCTCTTGCAGTTATGATTTTTACCCTTTTGGGAATTTACCAAGTTGTTTTGTGAGTAAAAGAGGTTTTCTCAACACTGTTCTCTTTCTCTTGAATGAAAAAATCAGACATCTCCAAATCCTTACACGTGTATGCAAGACTAGCATCTACACATGCATAAAAGTAACTCTCCAAATCAACAGAGTGCCAATGTGGAACAATCCTTCAAAGGTTTTGCTAAGTTCAAAGGATATGGAAAGAGTTACTTAGAAGCCTTTTCCAATTAGTTTAGACTTAATCAATGCTACCGTGGAACAAGGCTAATGTGGTGAGGCAAATTCCTATTGTATTGTATTTGGCTGAGGAATGTACTTGTTGGAGCAAGGAAATCTTTCATTAGTGAAGTCTTGAACAAGGAAGAGACATATTAGTTAAAAAAAGGGGATCATTCTTGTTGAAAAAAAAAGGCAAGGCATCTTAGTTATTCTTGTTGACCGGCCAATCATAAGAGATATTGTCAAGTATCATCCTTCTATGGATTTGTTTGAATTTATTGGTTGAGATTTGATCCCATTCGATTTTGATGTATTGGTTTGTTTTTATCAAAACCCAAATATACTATTCTCATGTAGCTCAATATTATAGAATTTGTAAATAATGTTGTACATAAGTAGTCTTTACAAATTTTCATTGAATGGATTAAGTTGCCGCTATGTTTCTTGAATGACATCATTTCCTAATTGCCAAGCAGATGCATTGGATGATGCTTCAACTCTTAAGATTCACTCTCTGATGCATAAGAGTTTCTCTCCTGTATGGTCAATGGGGATTGTCTATGGCTTTTATGTAACTTACTAATGAAGTTTTGTTTATGAAATCCCTTTTATCTTCCTTTTATCATTTATAGTTTTCAACTTTGTTCCAAAGTTATTTAGAATTTTTTCTTATTCTGTTTTCAAGTGTTTTATGTCTATTAATCATATTGTTGGTTTGGTAAATTTCGACATAATATGTGCTTCTTTATTTTTTTAAGCGGGAAATTTATTTATTTTTTATTGGAATATTCAAGCACATGGCTTAATTTTTTTTTTCATTGACTTCCATAGAACATCAGTTCTAATTGATGCTTACCCTTAAGGTTTTTTTTTAATTAAAATCTCTTGAGTTCCCTTTACTTAGGTCTTGGGGGTACAAAAATTTATGAATAGATAACTTCTCGTTTATCCGTATAAGGGTAATAGCGCGCTCGTATAACGCACACCTTATGCTAATACCATTATCACAATTATACTTTCTTTTTGATAGAACTATACTATTTATTGGGATTTATATTGATCATTAATAGCAAAACACATCCAAGTACTTGGCAATATGAAATAGGGATCTCTATTATTTTCTTTCAGATTTCTACGATGTTTTAGTCAGCCTATGTTTATTGTTTCCCTACAGATGACCTTAGTGTTCTATTTTAAACCCTTTTAATAATAAGATGTTCCATTTTTAATATTTATGTCTTATTTTTTTAAATTTGATGTATGTCCACGTTCATCATATTAAATGTTGTTTGTTTTTCCTGTCCAAAATGATTGTCATATGTATCATTTAATAATTGAGAATTAGGGTCTAAAATATGATTTTTGGTGCAGGTATGTTTGCACATGTTTACTCTTGATTTCTTAAATCAAGTGGCACATGGTCTTGAGAAAGATAGCATGTAAGATACTCTTAATGCTCTAACTTCTTTTTAAAAGTTCACTTGAATATGAAAGTTATGTTCTACAAAAGCATAAAGGCATCAATGCAAGATCTTTGATTGATATGTGCTAGGCCCAAATATCTTCATAAAGAAATTTTTAGTTTTGGGTTATTCTCAACCTCTAATATATTTAGATATTTTTTTCATTAGTGACATATATGAATATCTGGTCAAGTTGTTTTCTCTAATTTGTAAACATATTGAAAAAGTACCTCATTTTATATATTTGTCACTCATATAAAATTAAAAAAAACTTGGTAATCTTGTGCTACAGTTTCTATGCATGTATAGGATCTAGGGAAGGGTATGACTTAAGGTGCATAACATACAATTTTGATAGAAATTCTTTCCATGTCTTAGATTACGATCTCCAAGTCATATGCAATAACTTTGCTTTTGTGCCAAGGCTTCCTGCTTGTAATTATATTAAATAATGATGCCATCAAATCATCACTCTTGTTTAATGAGATTAGGCATTTTTTATTTGATGGCTAGCCTTTACAATTTTTTTTTCCATAGTATTATATTTCTTATAATATGTAGTTTTAAGACATTTAATTAATCTGCTTAGTTTTGCACTCCATAATCGAAGGGTCTCGTTGACTAACAAATACTAATCTTTAATATCAAATGACAAATATGTCATGTAAAACTTGAAGAATTGACTAATCCAAAGAATATGAGAAGTTATCCTTCTAAATGAATTAGTTTGAAACAGCATTTCCATTATAGTAGGTTATGTATTTTGTTCTAATTTATCAGTAAGTGAAAAAAAAGTTGATGCCTCTCTTGTGAGAGGATTTAATAAGCTTTATTTTTGTACTAATACAGTGCTACTAAGTTACTAGGTTTCTCTTTGTCATTAATTTTCCAAAAGTTTGAGATTGTTTTGTTTATTCTTAATCAATTGTATGTATTACTCTTAAAGAATAGCTCAACATAATGGGCACAATTCTTATGTGATAACCAAGGAACCTTCTTTTTTTAGTAAAAGTCTTTTTTGCCCTCAACTTAGAAGCCTTTTAATACACTTATTGTCTAATATATTTTCTTTTAAGCAAACACTTAGGAGTTCCTCTTCAGTCTCATAAGTTTCAAGAAATTAACAAGCTCATCATCATTTGTTTAATTTGCCCTCAAACCATATTTTATCTAATACTAATATTGAATGGTTAGGAGAATTGCTCAAGGGACCTCAAATCTATTATGAAAATTTTGTGGGATCCAAAAGAAGGTATATTATGATGTCTAGAGACTTATGAAAGAAGTCTTGTGAAGAAGAACCTCAATTGGACCAAGGGATGAAGAAGGGATCCTGGGACACTTTTAGCAATAAAAAATAACTCTCTAAACCTTGAAGAGGCTAATAGAAGAGTATGAAAATCACAAGAGAATGCTAAAGTTTAGCTCGAGATGACATTACCTCAAGCAGGAAGCAAATTGTAGCTTCAACTTAGAAGTTTTTAATAGACTCATTTTGTCTAATATATTTTCTTTTAAGCAAACATTTAGGAGTTCCTCCTTACCCTTATCAGTTCCAAGAAATTGACAAGCTCATCCTGATTTGTTTAATTTGTCCTCAAATCATATTTTATCTAATACTAATGTTGAATGGTTAGGAGAATGGCTCAAGGAACCTCAAACCTATTATGAAAATTGAGGGATCTAGAAGAAGGTATATTATGATGTCTAGAGACTTATGAAAGAAGTCTTTCTTGTGAAGAAGAACCTCAATTGAGGGATACTTTTAGCAATAAAAAATAACTCTCTAAATCTTGAGGAGGCTAATAGAAGAGTACGAAAACCACCAGAGGATGCTAGAGTTTATCCTGAGATGGCATTATCTTAAACAGATAGCAAATTGTAGCCTCAAGAGTAGATTTGGGGGTCTTCCAACAATTCAGGAGTCTTGAGTGCCTACCCAAAAGTAGTTTAAATCTTGAAAGTTGTTAAGCTAGGAGGTATGAAACGTGCAACTATGGGAGGCAAATGAGTTTATTACTATTTCTAGAAATTTGATATCCTTACAATTTTAGATATTTTTTTATATATCTTTTTAATAGGATTTAACAAATATAAAAACCTATTAGAATTGAAGTAGGAATAGAAAAAATTATTTTGTAATATATTATTGACAAAAAGAGTTTTGAAATGCTGATCATGGGAGGTTAGTAGTTACATACTTTTCTTTGCCTACATTTGTATCTCTCTAGTGTTTTTCTATGATTATGTGTATGTTTCTATCATTTAGTTCAATTATACTATTGAGATGAAAGAGCTTCTAACCTTCATCTCACTTGGCATCAATGAGAGTTGTATAAGATAGAGATAGATCATTTTGTATCAAAATACTTTTCTTGGTTATGCATGATAAAAACTAGAAGTCTAAGTGGGAACAAAGTCAAATACCCGTATGACTGTTGAAAAGGAGGATTCTAGTCAAACCAAATCCGTGGCACACAAACAAAGAGTCCAGCTAGGAATTAAGGAAAACTAATCATGCAAATTTTGACAAAGATTGTGATGAAACAACATGCTTTAGCCATTATTGTGCCAAAAGATCATAATTGAGAAAGCATTAACCAATGAGTTTGAGCTAATTGGACCAAATTCTATATGTTATCCCAACAACTTTCACTTCCATTTTGAAGTGCAGTATAATTCATCCCAAAATTCTACTTAAAAGTCTTTCACATTAGATGCTTCTTGTATGATATATACACTTTAAGAAAATCACCTTGTGATCATCATCTACCTGTTTATCCCTAGGTATCACATCCAACCTTAGGAATGGCAACAAGTGGTGAACTATATGATGCTTCTTGTCCAATATGTTCACTTGATTTAAAATCACCTTTTGATCATTATCTGACTTGTTTGCCCCTAGGTATCACACCCAACCTCAATGATGGCAATCGTAGGTGAACTAGTTTGGATTAGTTTAGCAAAACCTACATCTCTCTAATCTTATATGCTACCAAACCTGAATCCTTCCTTCCGTAGAATCCAATCCAACGGAAGCAATTTGGATGGGTAGGGTGACCTCTTCGGGGATGAGGTCGATGGCTTTGTTCATGTTGGATCACATATGGAGGAAGATGGAAAATTAAGTTTTTGAGCGGAATGGGTCCATCCCCAGTTAAGCTACCAGTGTATTTTCTCATAGAAATTTGATTTAAGCCCTCAAATCTAGCATATTTTGCCATGACCATCGTCTAATCTCCAAACGCAAGATTGATATTGGTCAAGTAATCGCAAGTATAAGATACATGAACTTTCTCATTTCTGAAAATGACAAGAACAATAGGTGAAATATAATAATTATCTCACTAGTCTTGGAAATCCAATAACAAAGAACTTGATTCATCTACGAACTTATGTTTTTATATCCTCATATACGGAGCTACTTATTTTTATCTTATTTTTGAAACAATGGAAATGAATAGCAAAATCTTATCATTACAGATCTTTTAAACTGAGGACTAAAGAATACATAGCCATTTTCTTTGACAGAACATCTTGTTTTGTTCGTCCTAAATCCATTATTTGACCTCTCTCAATGAATGCAGCTACCACATAGCCGAAAAGAAAATTTCTTCAATTCATGGATCAACAATGGGTATAAAGCTTGAGCAATTTATATTTGATGCCTTTGCCTATGCTCCTTCAGTGGCCCTCTTTGAGGTTAGTTCCTCTCTTCACCTATTACTTTTATTTGAAAGCAAAGAATGCGTGGCATTACGTTCCTTTGAAGTATTCTTTTGTCCTCTTTGCATCAAACGAATCTCTTAGACATAGTTAAGAATTATTTCACTTTTGGATTCTGAATCATTACAAGTTAAAGCAGGTCCTGAGAGAGGAGGAGTTTGCACCTGTCAAGAATGCTAACGGAGCAAGCTATGACACTCCTGATAGTGCCCGATTAATGCTTCTTCGTCTTCACAGTCGCTGGGTTGTTGCTGCAGGTGGCTTCTTAACACATTCGGTTCCACTTTATTTGACAGGTATCGTTTGATTGCAGTTCTTTAGCTTGCTCTCCTTCCTTCACCATGAACCAGTTCATAGTTTAGCAATTTTTATTGATATCTTGGAGAAGTTTTTTCATTCAGATTGCATGTATTAAACTCTTGATATGACTCTTATTTTGAAGAGTTGTATAATTATTTTGAAAGGTAAGTGAGGAAGAAAACAGGAGAGGCATGCATTTGAAACTCATTTCTTTCATTTAGCTCCATCAATATGGTGAAGGAATATGCCTGTGGGTTAGCTGCTTACCCATGTAGTGTGTTTTTTTTTGGCCCCAGGAGTGGAAATCTCACCGCTTTGCTCCTTTGCCGGTGAGAACCTTGAAGCCATTTGCCGTGGGAGGACTTTTCATGCACCAAGTGAGATCACTTTCTAGTTTTATGAACACTCTCCGAGTTGCCCATTTTTTGCACATTAGGTGTTTGTGATAATTCCATTGTTGTTTATAATGCTTGTTTTTCTATCACTGAGTGTTGAATTGCTGCAATTGTGAAGAATCAATTGCTCGGGTGTGCTGTTTATTGTGCCTGTTACTTGTATTTGATGTTGTTATTTGTTTTGTTTTAGTCGAATAAAGCCTTGGTTTGCTACTGCGAAGTCTAATAAAATAATTATAGGAATTAAATAATGATATACAAATTTCTTTCTTGGATTCGTTGAGCTTAAATAAGTTCTGGTGAGGTAATCTTTGTTAAGAAAATCAAAATCGATCAAAGAAATATTTGCTACATTGATCCATGTGGACGTCGGAGGACGCATGGCCCATTCCAGAGCTCTCCAACTTGTTAAGCTTCTCCAGCCTTGCATCCAGAAGAAGCTCCTGCTCTCTGGCAAGGCCGTCCATGCCCAGGCACTCACTTCTGGCCTCTCCTTCGATACCTTCCTCTCCAACCGCCTCGTGGAGCTGTACTCCCGGTGCGACCTCTTTGACTATGCTTTCAACGCGTTCTACTCGATTCCCAATCCCAATGTCTTCTCCTGGAACGCCATTCTGTCCTCCACCGCCAAAGCTGCCAGTTTCGAGCTGGCATTCCAGTTGTTCGAGCAAATGCCCGAGAGAAATGTCGTGTCCTGGAACACCATGATCAGCGCGCTTGCACGAAGAGGACAGGAAGAGAAGGCCGTGGAATTATACCATGGGATGGTCCAACAGGGACTGATACCGAGCCACTTCACCTTCGCAAGCGTCCTTAGCGCCTTTTCTAGCTTGATGGATTTGTCGGAAGGAAGGAAATGCCATGGTCTTGCCGTCAAGGTCGGTCTGGATTTTAATCTGTTTGTTGAGAATGCGCTTCTTGCTATGTATACCAAGTGCGAGAGCCTCGTTGATGCAGTAAAGCTGTTTGAGGATATACCTGATCCAAATGAGGTATCTTTTACTGCTCTCATGGGCGGTTTGGTTCAGAGCGGGCTCGCCGAAGAAGCCTTAAGGTTGTTTACAAGAATGCACAGGTGCGGCATCTCTGTAGATCAGATATCAGTCTCTAGTGTCCTTGGTGCCTGTGCTAAATTTCATGGTGCAGTACTTAATCCTGATGAGATCTCTTCATACTACGCATATGGCCAAGTGATTCATGCCCTTGTTCTTAGACATGGTTTTGAATCAGAACTCCATGTTGGAAACTCGCTAATTGACATGTATGCAAAGCATGGTAACATGGACAATGCTGACTTGATTTTTAAGATGATGCCTGAAATTAATGTAGTTTCATGGAATGTCATGATTTCTGGATATGGGCAGAATGGTGATGCTAATAAGGCTATTGAGATGTGGCAGCTGATGCAACAATCCCATTTTGAAGCAGATGAGGTTACATATATCAGCTTGCTAAGTTCTTGTGTAAAGTCTGGTGACACAGAAACAGCTACCCAATTTTTTTACAAGATGAATTCTCCAAGTGTAGCATCATGGAATGCTCTACTTTCTGTTTACTCCCAGAATGAGGGGCACAAGGAAGGGATAGAACTGTTTAGAAAAATGCAGTTTCTGAATGCAGAACCAAATCGAACGACATTTGCAATTGTTCTCGGCTCGTGCTCTGCAACGGGGCTTCTGGAATATGGAAAGCAACTCCATGCTTCTTCTGTTAGATACATGCTTCATGAAGACATGTTCGTCTCCAGTGGGCTGGTTGACATGTATTCAAAGTGTGGGCATATAGATGCAGCGAGGCGAGTGTTTGATGGAATGTGCGAGAGGGATGTTGTCAGTTGGAATTCAATGATCGCAGCTTTTTCTCGCCACTCTCTTAATAAGGAATGCTTTTCTTTTTTCAAACTGATGAGGGAAGATCACATGTCTCCAACTGAGTCCTCCTATGCTAGTTTGGCCAATTGTTGTGCAAGGTTGTCTTCTTTGCCTCAGGGAAGGCAGATTCATGCCCAAATACTAAAGGATGGATATGATGCTGATGTTTATGTTGGAAGCTCTCTTATAGATATGTACACAAAGTGTGGCTTCATTGTTGAGGCACGACGTTTCTTTGATAGCATGCCAACAAAGAATATTGTTTCGTGGAATGAAATGATACATGGATATGCACAGAATGGTTATGGGGAGGAAGCCATAGTGCTATTCGAGTACATGTTGAGATCCAAAGAGAAGCCCGATGTGGTGACCTTTATTGGAGTTCTCACTGCGTGTAGCCATTGTGGGTTTGTTGATGAGGGAATAAAGTTCTTTGATTCAATGAAGAATGAGCATGGCATTGAGCCCTTGGCCGATCATTACACCTGCATTTTAGATGCTCTGGGGCGTGCGGGCCGACTCAGTGAAGCAAAGTTGTTGCTGGATAGGATGCCATGTAACGATGATCCGATCGTGTGGGAAGTTGTACTTGCTTCTTGTGTTGTTCATGGAGATATCAGCTTGGGAACAAGAGCAGCAGAAGAGCTCTTTCGGATCGACCCAAACAATTCGGCTCCTTATGTTCTCCTAGCAAATATGTATGCCTCTAAAGGAAGATGGTTTGATGCATCTGCGGTGAGGAAATTAATGAGTGAGAGAAGGGTGGTGAAAGATCGGGGATATAGCTGGATAAATCAGAAAGGCGACATTCGTGTGTTCATGGTTGACGATTGTTTGGAATCTGTGAACTGCGATGGAGGGAAATCAAATTGTGATGCTCATTTGGATGATATTGTTGCTTCTTGAGGAAGATAGAAATGTGGTGCTTTCTTTAGGTTTTCACTTGGGTTAACTGTTCAAAGTTTGATGAAACTTTCTGTCTTCAACTACCAAAACACTTGATCCTTCCTTGATCATAGATGAAGCCAGATGAATGTCGATATTCCTAATCTAATGCTTCCAAAGTGATGCCCACTGAGACTATTGAAGACTTGGTTGAAGTAAATTACCATATTTCTGTTTGGTAGCTCAAGTTTGCAAGACATCTTGTTCTCCTTTGCTCAGACCCAAAATGGCCTCATTTTGTCTCTTTGTTCAGTATGTTCTTTGTTGAGCAGAAGGAAGCAAGTTGAGCAAGAATGCATCTCTCGACATCAAAGGATCATCTGATGATGGAAAACTAATAACTAGAACAGTCTAACTGAAGCGTTTGAGAAGATTTGATTTCTTTAATGCTTTAATCTCAGTCATACATTTAACATCTTTCCTTCTGCACAAAAAAGTTTCTTACAAGATTCAACACAGCAGCTTTGGTGTCAATATCTATGCTAAGATAATTTCCAGTAGTCTGCGAACTACGCATCTGACTTCAGTTCATAAGCTCGATTCCTCGTAGATGCTTTCAAGCCGATCTCTTGACAGGGCCATCATCATTGGAATTCTATGCTTTCGATTCTGCAATGTCAGCAAACCCAATCAACAGACAATTATACCATAAGTAAGCAACTTGATCTCTTCTAAATCAATTCCTTTCATTCTTAGAGAAAAGATTCTTTTAGAATTTGAATTTGTGAAAGTTGAACTATGACTTTGGATGATTGTCTTGAATTTAGAAACTTAGTATCATAGAAAAATTGTGAGAAAACTTTTGCATTATTCTTGTTAACCTTTTCTCCACTTTTACTTGTATTTGCACACTTTTATCATATTTGAGCAATTCCTCTTTGTTATTTAGATGAAATGTTTAGTCAGAAAATTACCTTCTAAATTAACATCAGTGGATGATACAAAACTGTTTTGAGTATGATATGGTTTTCTCAGGAATTCAATGCTTTGGTTGTTTCTTTGACATGATAGTCTAAATTGTCACTTGGTTTAGCCTCTAAGTTTCTTTAATGTACAAGCTTTGGTTATCTCTCGCTCTGCTATCATTCAGTTTTAAACATCCCTCCAATCTAACATGGAACTACACAAAATTGAAGTGTAGCCATGACAAAATGTTTAGTACTTCAAAAGTGACTCACTTCTTCGCCTCGAATGCTATTACAATGCCATGTGTCAATGCTATGTATACATCAAGTTAAGATCTTTCATCATAATCTCTTGAAGTCTTTTTCTTGACAAGTGCCTTACAATGTTCGTGAACTCTAAATACAACTTTAAAACCAATTGTATAAGATAATGTAGTCTTCAATCTTCATTGGATGATCAACTTCCTTCATATTAGACCTTAGTATAAGAAAATGTAGTCAAATTTTCTCTTTGATAGAAAGACATTCAAGTTGTTAAAATCATTATAAATGAACTAAAAAAGTTAATATATATCGTCAACAAGAACGAGAAGTCATGTTGTCGATCTAGCTCAAGTGCATTGATTTTGGGTTGAATGATATTCGACTTTATTTTGATTATTATTAGATATGGATTCCAATCTTTTGGAATTGTCTAAAACTTTTGCTTAACATTAGAAGGCTCCTAAGTAGTTTATCAATTTGTGTTTGGATGTTATTTAATTTATAAAATCATTAACATCATTGGAGATTTACTACTAATTTTTTAAATAAATTTTTTAATATATATATATATGTATATATAATATACAAATTTATTTTATTTTACTCTTAAAAAATACATTCATTTTGTTTTAAATATTATATTTTAATTATGATTTATCAAATATCATCATATTTGTATTGAGTCTATTACTAGGCACATCTTAATAACAAAAGCTAATACTTGTTTAAGACTTATTATCCATCCAAAATAAATTTAAAATTTGGCCTTTAAAACAAATAAAAAAAATCTATGTTTGCTCAAATACACGAGCAATGGCAATGATCATATGTCATACCTCATATAGTTTAGCTTCATGTGAAAATATGTTGCTGAAAATTATTACAAATCTTCTATTAATGGAAGGAGCAAAGAAACATTGTGCACATCATAAAAAAATTATGTATTGAGCTAACTAATCTCTTAATTGAGATTTAAATCATATATCAATTTCATAAATTTTATTTTGTTTTAAAAGATAAATGAATAAAAGCATCTAAAAGGAAAAATATTTGACAAAGAGACATATCGAAAAGATTTTAATCTAAACAAGACATTGAAAACAAGATGGATCCATAAACAAAATTGTTAAATGACAAACCTCAGATAGAGTTTGTCAATAAAGGTTGAAGCTTAGTTCTTTAAACAAAAATGCGTTCGAACACAATTTCATAAACTTTAGGATCAACAAAAATCTCTAAACAAACAAAGCTAATAAGCAAGAAAGGGACTTGATTATAATCCTAAGGGATGCATATTCTATCAATAAATGATGTATTAAAGTTGGGTTTTTATTTTATTTGTTTTGTTGGTGGAAACGATATTTTCTTCTTTTTTTTTATCTTATATTCGTTACTAGATAGATCATCTTCTAATCCACAAGTTTTTTTAGCTAGGCTAAGAACAAACATGTTGAGGTAAAGCGTAATTTTGAGACTTACTAAGATAAAGTGGTGGGTAAGTTCTAGGTCATGGAATTGACTCAATCCAAATGTTTCACAAAAGTTTTGGGATGAATTTAGTTTGAACTTTTGTTCGATAAAACAAACTATAAAGTGATTATAGTCAAAAGCATGAGATAATGAAATTGACAATGTATGAAGTTTGAAATTTCTAATATTAGAATAGTTAGTTTCATTTTTTTTTAATAAAGATTGTTTTCTTCCTTCTTAAATGACTATAGAATTTTTTAGTTGTGTTGGTTGATTCATTGAGAGCCAACAAATGTAGTAACAAGACCACAATAATCATGTGGGATGATGTCATAGTTGACAAAGTCATTGGACCCAATAGATATAACAAGAAGGATCAAAACTAATGTAATATCTTAAAATTTTGCTATTTGTTATGTATTACTACAAGTCATGAGCTATAATTAATATAGTTGTAGACATTTTAATAAAATAAAGATAATTTTTTAAAATGTATTTTAGTAATTAAAAGATTATTATTATTTATTTATCTTTGGAATTATATCATAATTTTAAATGAAATCAATTTTTTTAAGTATATTATTGAAAAAAAAAATCTTCAATGAGAATTTTATAATATGAGTTTATAATTTTTAAAGACAGATAATCAGCGATGAATTTTAAAAAAAAAATGATATAAATGTAATTTTTGGAATAGTTAGGGGGTAAATTTGTAATTTAAGAAATATTATTGTGATGCATTACTTAAAATCAGATTTAGCAAAGAGCTATAATGGATGAGGTGTGTCAGTATGTAATAAAAAGGAAAGAGAAAGTAATTAAGAAGGAAGAAATCTCAATTAAGGAAAGGTAAGAAAAAAGGGGAGAGTTATTATTTTTACAAAGAGTTTAATTATAAAAACAAGCAAGAGATATTGTGTTGTAGTTAGGAATGAAAGAAGAGCGAAGAAAGGAACTCGTAGGTATTCACTATAATAAGAAAACATAGGAATGGAATAGAAGAAATCAAGGTAAGGTTTCAATTATTTTTCTAAATGAATTTCATGGAATTTTAATAAGAATAGAGGGTTTGGGTTACTATAAGACTTAGTTAAGGTTGCGAGAACATTTGGAATTTGTGTGGACTTGTATGGGAAAAGAATTGAGATAATTTCAATGAGTTTATCTCCATCCAATAGGATCATGTAGTATGATGAGTGCAATCACATTGTATGATCAGGACTAAGTTCAGAACAATGGCATCGTTTGATTTGTTGAGACATCGTATAGTTTTCATAAACTAATGGTAATTTATGATAAATCGAACATACCATACAATAGGTTGACAATATAAGAGTGTTGTCTACAACAGGAGAGATGAATTATACAAAATTTAAATTCAAGTAATATATGTAAATCACAGTGAAAGTCTATTAATAATTCTTAATTACTCTTATAAAAGTTTTACAAAATCTTATTTAAGTATTAAAACACTACGTGAAAATACCAATGAGGTAAATACACAAAGATTTTAAGTGGTTTTATCCAAAATTAGATATACATCTATCCTGATCAAAGATCTAGAAAAAATAGTGAACATCAAGTCAAAGACTCTACAAATATCGAGCTAAAAGATCCCACAACATTGGCTTAGACAAGCATACAACACTAGCTTAAAAATGCCTAAAATATTGGCTTTGAAAAGCTTATGTCACATTTTAGAAAAGCCTACAACAACAACTTAAAAAACTTACAACATTAAGTCAAAAGATCATACAAATCATGACTAAAAAACCAACAAAAAAACAAGTCTAAAATCCTAACAAGACAAAGAAATCGAATGCAAAGCTCAATACAATGATCTTATAACCTAAGCATAATTAAATAAGAGACACACTAATATGATGTTCAAATAATATAAAAAATACGCAAAGTTGCTCAAAAGAAGAATAATATGCAACTTAACTCAAAGAAGAAAGGTTTATTAGGATGATAAACCAGAACCTTGATCTCCTATTTACTTAGTAATGATTTTTCTTATAATATGTTTAAATCTTTAAATCAAGCACGAATTGAATTGTCTTATAAAATATATCAAAATTTAAGAAAAAAACATAAAAAATAAGCATATAATTAGATAGAGTTTGTCAAGATGAGTCCAATGATACTTATTTTATTTTGATCAGAATTTGTTTTGAATTATTGTGAATTATAAAAGTTAATAGTTATAAATAATATTTTATTTATTTAAATGGCTAAATACCTAAAGCTAATTTTGAATTTATCAAAGCCAGCACCTCCTCCTTCCTCTTCTCGTGTCTAATGCAAACTATAGGGCTTCGTTTTGCATGTGAAAGGTGGATCAAAGGGAATAGAAGTTTTGATTAGATAAGAAATATTTGATTTTGTTGCATCCTTTCTTTTTCTAATCTTTGATTTCAAGCATTTTTGCATACTTTTGTTTGGTTAGGATCCATTACTCAACATAGTAATGAATTCAATATGAAAATCAATAAAACTAAGCTTAAATCATCTTGTTGCCTTGTTAAAGATTGTATAATATGATCATAATATCATACTAAGTTATTAATTCATAAATACAAAGGATTGATATAGATGATACAGTATTATATAGTATAAAAGTAATGAATATCCAGGTATGATAGACCCAACACCCAATCATATAAGTATGACATGACAAATATATAAGTACAACCATATGTAAGGAGAGAATACATAAAAGTATTGGATCATATAATATGATAAAAAGTATATTATACTATATAATTACATAATAAGAAAATAAAGTAAGTTTAGTGTAAAGGCATCCAAATAAAAACATCTTAAGATGATTGCATGATATAATAAGATGATTATATAGTATGACATAATGATAATGTATGTAAAATAATTAGTTGAAGGGTGTCCTATAGTGTGATGATCGATAACATATAGTACAATAAGGTGAATATTAGTATCTTAAATGAAAATAATCTGTATTACATAAGAAGAATGATAGCATCTTAACAATACGATAATAAGATCATAATAGTGTGGTAGGAAGAAATTAAGATAAAACTATACAGGATTAAGATATGTATAATATGAATATGATAATTACATATCTACGATTAAAAATTTGAACAGAACTTAAAGCCTTAAATAACAAATAATTAAGAAGACTCACGTAAGGGCAAATTTAATCGATGAGAAAAATTGCAAATGAATGTTAGAAGGTAAAAAGGTATTCACATGAAGAGATATAACTGTTTGAGGTATTTAAAAGATTGAGAATATAAAAAATTGTGAAAATAAGTATAAATAAGGTGCTAGTAATGATTGAGAGAGTTTTTACTGAAACATTTGAGGGGTACAACACTCAATCATATTTAATAGATAAAAGATAAAAAGAAATACAAAACTGAAAAGAATATAGTCTTATGTATGATAACAACTAAAGTAATTGAGCTTTAGTGAGACCATTACTAGATTTTAGAAAAAAAAATATATATTATATTTATATGAATTTTTGTAATATATACTATATGATAGAGGTTTTGATTGACTGATTAAAAAAGTTAAATTAGAGATGTATGAAACAATAATGATATATATAGAAGATGATTGAATTGATGTATGAAATTTGTTGAAATTTGTATATTTAAGAGATAATCAAAAATTAAAATTTATAAATGATAATAAAAGTTAGTATTATATATATATATATATATATATATAATGTGTGTGTGTGTGTATGATATTTGAACATAAATGATGTATTTGATTATAAGTCACTCATTGATATAAACATATAAGATAAGTTGGTAATTTTTGAAATAAAAAGATGTGAGGTTATTCAAAATGACAAATGTTATTTTAGAATAGTATATTTTGAATATAAGCAAAATGAGCTTTCATTCAAACTATTTAAATTAAAAATAACATGATCCTAAATATGTCTCATTTGTTAATAAAAAGAGCATTTTCTTAAGTGAAATCCCTAAAGAGATAAAAATATAAAAAGAAATAAACGTGTAAAAATATAAAAGATTTATGCGAATAAAAGTTTCATATGTATAATTTACTTTACTATTCTTTAAATACTCACATGTTTTATTTATATTGTATTACTACAAATGATCTTATGTATGATTACCTAAATATTATAATATAATATTTTATATATATATATATATATATATATATATATATATATATATATATATATATATATAAATATATATAATTATCTATTATTATGTTAGTGTTAGTTGACTCATGCCTATTTTGACTTGATGCTTTTAGGGTAAAGGAAGGCACTTCATGGGACTAACAAGATGGAGTAAGAGCTAGCACATAATAATTTAGATGATACTCTAATTATTATTAGACATGTGATTTTTATATTTGTTTAATTTGAGTAAAAAAGATATATAAAGAATTTACTATTTATATTGTATGTATATATGCTTTTAAAAAATGTGATTTTTCACTTAATTATATTGCTTTTGTTAAATGATTTTAAAAGGATAAAAGTTTGAAATAATATTTTTTTATAAAATATAAAAAATATATTTTTATATTTTTTTTTCAAAATGTTAAGAAAAGAGAAAATGTCGTAGCACCAAAATCAAAGAAGTTTATAAGGAGTCGCCACAAGACTAAATATGACATATTTGTCTCACTTGATTATAAAGTTATTTTTATTATATGATTTTAAAAGGATAAAGATTTGAAGTAATGGTTTTTTTATAAAATGTAAAAAATAATTTTTATATTTTTTCAAAATACTGAAAAAAGTGAAAAAAATATCATAACGCCAAAATCAAAGAAGTCAATAAGGGGTCACCACAAAAGTAAATGTGGCATCCTGGTCTTGCTTGAGTCATTTCATATCGACCAAGTGAGTTTTGCTCTCAAATGACGTTTTAAAATCTTAAGATCATAACAACGTATATGAATATCATAATCACTTCCTTAATAGGTAATATGGGACAATTCATCCATGTGCCCTCTTCATTTAGAAGCCTTATGAGAACTATTTTTTCTTCAATTATTCCCTTGTTAGGACACCAACTGTCACTAATTCTTTACCCTCTTCGGGATCCCGAGTGTCACATTTTGTCTCACTATCAGGTCTTTACCTAGGGCCTATGTGTCCTCACATACCTAGTTATTTATTATTAATCCTTAATTATTATTATTAATTATGGATTATTTGAAGTGGGTCTTTAGCAAAATTTTTCTTAAATTTGTGAAAACTCCAACATGGCTTGAGCTCTTTCTATTTTATATGCATTTTACACTACTTATCCCACATTGTGCTTGTTATTCCTTTAAATAGTTCTAATCTTTCAATGGATGAACTTAATCACCTTTGTGACCCTTCTTTTTCTCTTAATCAACACATTGCCTCTTCCAATGGCTTTTGCCTCACATACTTCATTGTTGAGATTAGGTTCTATCATAAGTTAGGGTCAGGAGTTTTAGGTAATTTGGAAATTAAATTAAAAATCTATATTAATTAAACCTAAGTCTTTAACATGTTTTTGACATATTTTTATCATTTAGTATTTGTAATAACTTTTCAAATTTAAAAATACTTATAAAAATCATTTTATTATTTTCTCTAATTTAGCTTTAGCTTTTAAATTTTGAGATCAACTAACTTCCTTTTTATGTCAAAAAAAGCTTATAAAGCTTAAATTTATAAACTCTACCTCTTATTAAATTTCATGATTTTTTATGTATCTTTAATATTTGTTTAACTTTTTAACTAATTTGATATCATTGGATTTTAAATAAATTTGTATATTTTAATTTTTAGTTGATTACTCTTCTTTGAAGTGTCATACCTCTTTTTAACAATATATATATATATTTTTTAAAAAAACTAATTTTAAATTTTTTATTAATTCTTTAAAAATCTAAATAATTCAAAATAATAATAAATTTGTATTTTATTATAATTAAGGGCATTATAAATCTCCCTTGTAAGAATTTTGTTCCCAAAATCCATAACACATAAGAGTATTTCTTTCTTATTTTATCTTTGAGTTCCCATATAGTCTTTTGCTTTATTTAATTCTAACATAGTACATTGACCTCCACTCACATTAGCTAGAAGGACCCAACCTTAGAGGGATTAGTGAATATTCGAAAGAAAGGAGTCAGGAGGGATAGTTCTACACTAGTTATCAAGGGGATAGTCTTGGGCTACAAATGGGCATTCTTGCAAGTCTTTAAGAAAATGAGATTTTTTTTAAATCAAATGGACAAAACCCAATTAGTCAAAATAATATCTCTTAAAAAAACTATAAAAGCCACATGATGTTGTTAAAGCCAACTTTCTTATTTGTTTAATATAAGGGTTAGACCCCAATGACTAACTATGAATTTAATGAAAGAATCTAGCCTCAAAGAAAGAGATGAACATCCAAAGGATGGGAGTCAAGAAGGACAATCCTACATTGGTTATTATAAAGATAATCGTGAGCTATAGATAGGCATTTGGACAAGTTTTCAAAAGAGGGCATTCCTTTGGACATTAAAATGATAAAACTCAAGTGGTCAAAATAATATCTTTCTAAGAAGATTGGGATATTATAATATGGTATTAGAGCAAGCTCTATTACTAGTTTAATGTAAGACTTGGACCCACTTATGAGTTTGTTGGAGTGATCTAACTTTAAAGATAGCGATGAACATTTGAAGGATAAAAATCATTAGGGATTGCCTTATATTAGCTATTATAAAAATAATCTTGAGCTATAGATTGGCATTCATAGACGTTTTCAAAAATGGTGACAACTTTTAAAAGTAAAAAAGACAATTTGAATGATTGCAATAGTACATCTCCATGAAGGCTAGAGATGTTATAATATGATATCAAAGCCAACATTGTTGCTACTCAATTGTGAGGTTAGCCATTAGAGACTTCTTGGATTAGATGAAAGGACCCAAACTTGAAACGAGTAATGGACATTTTAAGGATAAGAATCAAGGAAGATAATCCCACATTGGCTATTGTAGGGATTATATTAAGCTATAGATGGACATTCATGTAAGCCTTCAAGAGATGAGGCACCTTTTTAAGAGCAAAATGAAAAAACTCGAGTTGTCAAGACAAGACCTTTTCAAGGCCAAGAATGTTACTCCCTTCATGATGATCCCAATGGAAAATTGATGACAATGAAAACTCAATTTGAATTTGTCAAAAGAGAGTTAATGACACACCTAAGATAGAATAGTTGAGAGAAAGTCAAATTGAAAGATAAAAAAATGAGAAATTAGGTTTAAATGTTAGATATTTATAATAATTTAATATTTTTAATTATTATTTAGTCTTTTAACTTAAAAATCTGTAATAATTTTAAATAAAACTTAATTGAGATGAAACAAATACATTGGACTCATCTCAATAAGTTTTATCTAATCATATTTTATATTCATATTTTAGAATATTTTATGTTTTAGTACTTTTGGCATGCTTTACTAGATAACCAACATTTGCATAAGAATTTGAATTATCAATACCACTTTATTGTTATGAAAATTTGAGAATGTTACATCATGATTAAAGAAAAGTGAGAAGTGATGTCTTACATATGTAATTATCATAAAAGAAGCACATTTGCTTTTTAAGTGGAAGGTTATCATAATGAATAATAAAAAAATCATAAAAATGAGAAAAATTCTTGTTTATAATTGTAATATCATTGTTTTGAGATATTGATATGTATTTTGAAAAAATAAAGTATACTTTAGTTGATATGATATGATAATATGATATGGATTGAGGATAATTTAAGCAAGTCCTGCTAATTTTGTAACACTCGAGATCAAAGAGAACAAATGGTGATTGTCATATCATGTCATAGATGTTGAATCACCAAATAAGAAAAGGCTATTGACAAGCTTCTAGTTGAAATGGTATACGAGTAAGATCACAATTTTAATATGTTAACATATTTTTAAAGAGAACCTATTTATGTTAATACAGGATGACGAGGGGGTGCAAAACATTAATGTTATAAAGTTGGGTTATGAGAAGTTATTATGAGGTTGGATAGCACATCTACCCTATTCATAAAATCTAATAAAATGATTATGTTATTTAAAATGTTTTTATAATAAGTGTTAACAACTTTTAATAAATAATTATCTAAATGTAGTACTAAATACATAGATCATAATTCCTAAATTCCCAAATAATTGATGATTTGTAACATAAATTTCTTGCTTGCATTTAAGGTGTCATGCTAAACATCTTCATTTCTTATAAGACAAAAACTTGAATTGTTGGAATTTTGGGATGTTATAATCTTAATTGTCATGATGCCCTTTTTTAAAAAAAAATTTAGTAAATTTCTTTTTATACATCTTATCATCAATTATTATTTGATTTTTATCTTTAAAATTTTTAAACTAATTTAATATTTATATATTAATTACTATCCCAACCGCCAACCACAGAAACATTAACTTATATGTCGATTAAAAAGCTCAAAGCCATGTTGTTTACCAAAACATGCCCAACAATCTAACCCTTGACGCATGTCATTTAGATGATGGAGCTCCACTTCCCTCTTATCCCATCATTGTACACATATCCATACCAAAGTTTTGATTTCAACTCATATTAAACCCCACTCTTCCTTCAAAAAAACACCACCACCACCATGAACCACACTTCTCCCTACTCGATGTAAATTGGGAACAATTTCATGTCTT
This sequence comes from Vanilla planifolia, assembly GCA_023846275.1. NCBI lineage: Eukaryota > Viridiplantae > Streptophyta > Magnoliopsida > Asparagales > Orchidaceae > Vanilla > Vanilla planifolia. The sequence continues at coordinate 6,423,669 of CM043872.1, read as the reverse complement.
CATCCACCCCCTGAGCTGCTCCCCCTCTCCTCAATCTCTCATGTTGCCCTCATGATGGGCAACAGAGGATTAGTGATTATGGATAATAGATTACTCAAAAGCTTTGATGGTTAAGCTCAAAAGCCAGCCCACAAGTGTCCATAGACCTCTCGAAGACCTCCCACCACCCTTCTAAACAACAACACCTTTATCTTTCGTGCATTGGTTTAACAATTCACCATCATGCCTCGGGCTCCATATGACACCTCGCGTGCCCTTGGCACATTATATATCGTTAGGTTTGAACTTGGGTTTAATTATCCACAATGTCAAATGTCATTCCTCTCCAACTTTTAGTTGAAAAATCATCATCAATAACAATAGAAGATAATATAATCACAACATTTCCATCAACAATAACAACAACAGATGATGCCATCTGCAACAAGAGGGAAAGACCTCCTCTTGGGCCCAAGGAACCCTACAATTATGACCATAAGAGGGTTGATAGAAAACTTCTTTCTCGATGAGTGGGAGAGGAGTTGCCCATTGTCAACCATCATAGTGAGGGCTACTTCTCTAAATTATGAACAATACTTTGTAAATATTATTATTTTTACGTAAAACTTCTTTTACAATGCATGATCTCATGATTTTTTTTGAACTTTGTAAAAGAAACGACCAAATGATGCTTCTTGTTTCTTTCTCATTTAGCTCCTTCATGGAAGATGATCAATTAGTAGTGAAATAAAACATTTATTTCATATATAAATTATGCGATTTATACATATAATTGTCTAAGTGATGATGAAAGGCTGCAACCACTGGTCTCCATCAATGAAAGAGGTGTTGAGAAAAGGAGCCGCCTGTGAATCGTTTAGCTTCAAGACATAAGGAGCTCTAAGAGACTGGTTTGATCCTGGTCCGGTGCACCTGTATTCTCCATAGAATATGCTCCTGCATAAAAATATTTATTCAAGAAATTTAATTTAATTGAATTTTTTTAGTGATTGAATTGTTGGGTATATTGTGTTCGATTATACTGGTCTCTGGTGGGATCGTTTAAGTCATTCCAGCCTTCCGGCGAGACGATGTCGGCTATGGAGGTGAAGGCGAAGACGACACGGGAGAAGGGGCGCCAAGCTCGACCGAGCCACACCCGTCCGGTGCCGCCGATGGTGCAGTTGACGAAGGAGAAGCCGGTGTTCTCAGTTGACGAGTTGCGGCCGTGTGCGGTGAGGCAGCCATCGATGTACTTCTGCCCAGCCGCCATTGGGCCGGCGATGGAAGATAGCTGACAGTTCTGAAGAAGAAAATGATGATGATGATGGTGATGAGAAGCTTTGATAAATGATAATTTGGAGATGGGTAAATTCTATCGATCTTTTTTAATCCATTTTGGAGTTTTTTTAATGTTTTAAAATGAATTAATTTGTGAATTAACATGCTTGATGAGGTTTATGTTAATCAATTTTCAATAATACGATCAATTAATCATATTAAAATAATATTTTTTAAACCAAAGTTTGAAGCATGCATGCATGAGCTTGATTACCTCGTAGAAAGACCTCGCATCGCCAAATATGAAATCAATGGAACCCTGTATGTAACACTCATTGAAGTAATGCCTTCCCTGGTCATCATGTAGCGTATCCTGCGCCCCAAAGAACCCGCAACCCCAAAAAGCCGCCTGGTCGCCGCCCACCCTCAACGCCACCGCCTGAGCCCCCTTGTCGCCGGGCTTCGCCATCGGAGCTACATTCTTTACAAACCCACAATCGAATCAAACAAACCCACACGGAGCCATCAATTAAAAGCTTGCTACATATCCATTCTCCATACCATGAAGCTAATGTTCTTCGCCGTGAAACCATCTCCAAAAACTGATACCGACGCGCTGTAGAACGTCCCGCCGGAGGAGTTGGCCGTGTCCTTCCAAGCGATCGCCGTCCACTCCATGCCCTGTCCCTGGAACGTCACGTTGCTCTTCGTCCTCGGAACAGTCACCTTCTCACTAAAAAGCATTCAAAAATAGAATTTTTGTTAGAGTTGATCCAACTCTCCGTCGAGCAGGGATTAATTGATTACAAGTATATTCCCCTGTTGATCCAGATGATGGTCCTCGTCGGACTGTGGTCTACGACGGCGTCCACGGCGGACTGCACCGAGTTGAAGTTGCAGCAGCCGTTGTGGTCGACGCACAGCGTCGTGGAGCTGGAGGTATTGGGCGGCAGTGCGTTTGTCGGGAAGTCGTCGCAGGGGTTTGCCAGGGGAACGGCGTGGTGGTGGTGCCGGCGGGTGAAGTAGGGGTGGTTTGAAGAGAGGAAGGCGAGAAGGGAGGCGGCAGCAGCTACGACGACGGCGGAGGCGAGGGTGAGCCGAGTGGCGGTGGGCGGCATTGCTTTGAGATGGGGGTGGAGAATGGCGAGGGAGGTCGGAGCTTATTTGAGGGCATGGGAATGGCCTTTGCTTGCAAAAAGGCTTCCTTTTCTTTAAGATTGGGCCTTTTTAATGTTAGGTATAAAAGGGGCTAATCGTAGATTACATGCATTAAACTAATTTATTAAAGCTAATGAGCCATTTTAATTAACCCTTAATTACCTTTTAGTCAAGTAATACTCCTGTGTTAGATGGTTAGTCTATTATTCGTTAGGCGCAGTTCTTATGGTTAATAAATGATATTTATTTAAAAAATAAGATAAATTATATTATTATATAATAATTTAAGCTTGGCGTCAGGGTTCGATGGTGGAAATGGCGGCTGCTTGCTCGCTGGTTTCAGCCGCGAAACCGCTTATCTTCGCAACTGCTTCGTCTCTGCCGTCTACTTCCCGGAGCGGAGGGGGAAAGAATGATTCGCCGAGTAACTTACCTCTGGCTAGTAAAATCTTCGTTAGAAGTAACCCTTCTCGCTCTCTGCCCTTCGCTTTTGGTCTATTCAGCCCTAAAAATGTGATTTTGTGGTTGGGAGATTTTAATGAGATTCGATGGAATTCGACTGTGTTATTTGTTTAGCTTTGGATAACGTTTCAATTTTGCTCCTGGCGTTTGATGTCCATATGAAGTATTTTATGTTTCAATGAAGTTGGGAATGTTCTATTAGGCATTGGTGGACAAAGTTCAAACATATAAATGAGATGAGTTTTTTAAGAAATAAGGTTGATGAGATGGATAAAGTGCCATGCTTGTATATGATTAAATTTGAGTGTAGCCACGGGAAGATTGATGCAACATCGATTGTGATGAAGCTTAGAAAGAGTCAAGTAGAAGGCTTACACATCGTTAAACATTAGCAACTTAATATCAGAGGATGTGACTTATTGCGGTTTTTCTTGTATAGAAAATAGGTAGGATGGTGCAGAACCTGCATTGTTGTGAGTGTAATCTATTGTCCTTGTAGTAGCAGATGCTAAAGTAAACTCGGAATGAATCTACAGTTCAGTCATGCAATGAATAATCCATCATGAGATGAGCCACAGGTGGACGATGAGTGGTAATGACAAACGTCACCTATGTGCAGTCCAAAACGATGGTTACCGGCTTCAGGTTTAAGTTTGATCGAAGAGGTGTCTCTAATGTGCACTGGGAGCATAAGCTTGATCTTTGTTTTTGAATACCAGTGTTTGCCTTTTTCAAGATGTGATGCATTGGCATTGATTTGACAGCCATGCTTATCAATCCTACTGTTTACTATGATTTTGAAACTTAAGCTCTTCCTTGTTGTTTGTTTGGTTGATCCCTTGGGGCTGATCCTACCCTCTTGGCTATTGGGTCCTAGGATATCCCATTTGGGGCATGTAATCCGATGCCTTATGTTGGCCCTAGGCTAGTTATGGCTTTGTTGTTGGGGTTGATGGCTTTGTTGTGTAGTGTGGAGGGCCTTTTTGCCTTTTTCTTTTGGTTGGTAAATGTATGCCCCCATGTTTAATTGTGTTCTCAAACTATCAATAGGGTTGATTTTCTATACTTTGTCTAATTGTTATCAATATTATATAGGTTATGATCGGTCTTCAAAAAAATTACAAATAGTTACAACCAAAAAGATATGACAAAAGACTATTAAAAAGTGTTTAGCATGTTATTTGAGAATGTTGGCATAAAAATTTGTCAACCACTCTGTAGTCATTAGATTAATTAAATTTGAAATTAGTTTGATTGAGTTAAGCTATTACAAAGATAATAAAAACATGGACACAAAATCCCATCATAGAAGTGTTTTGAATAGGTGAAAACCATGTTGGCGACATGCTTGGAATTGTTCCACTATCTTCTACTTATAGTTACAAGATTTTTTAGTAGGCCTTGCAAGAGGGGAAAAAAAGATAAAAAAAGGAAACTTTCCTCTCAACTACGAGATATTTTTATTACAATCAGCCTTTCCTTTTTTACTGATCTTATGCCCCTTTCTTCACACTAAATAGGTCTTCTCATAGCTGCTGGGAAGTGACTTGCAATCTTCTGTCCAAAAGTGAATGGTATCTTCTTTCATATCTTTCTTTTTGAATTTTGCTTTTATTTCTTCTTTTATTTATCTGATTAGGAAACAAAGGAAAGCTGATATTACCCAGTTAGCCAACAATTTTAAGAAATGCTAAATATTTCCTGCTAACATTTTGACTGTTAAGGCTCTTGGTAATCTTTCTCCATCTTTTTGATGTGAGTACTCTCATTCTTGTTTAATTGAACTTCAAATTCTATCAAAAAGAGCAATATGATGTGTACTTTCTTTATCATCATCAATTTTTTGTGTTCTTTTCCTTGGAACAGATCCCAAATTCTTTGATTTAGTTTCAAGCCCAATTGAATCCTAAATCTTTTGTGATGATTCAACTCTTCTATGCATGGTGTTGTTACCATTGCATTGAATGGAGTATAGATCTGTTTATTACTTCATTTAAGTTTGAGGTGAGAAACATGTGGAATTGCTACTCTTCGTAAATCAATTGATAGATATCTCTCCTTTGATAAACCCAATTCATATGGCAGCAAGAGAAAGAAATTCTTCATTGTCTCTCTTGAAATTAGGTGATGGTAGCCATAAGGGGATCGACTTGCAGAATTGAGGATGCAATAATATGCCTTTTAAATTTCAGTTGTTGATTCAAAGGCCATTCCTTCGAAGGCAATTTGTCGGGATTGGTCTTTTATTGAGTTGATGTTGCTTTTTTAAACAAGTGTTAGACACATGAAACTCATATTTATTACTTTTAAGTTATGATGGGACAGTTGTAACTAACTCAGCTACATCATTAACAATCAAATTTTTTCTTGATAGTTGTAATTGATTTTGTCATGACGTCAACAACTAAATACTTAATTGGTAGCTATGACTTCTTTGACTATGTAAGCAATTGTTGAACACCTTCTTGGTGGTCATGTCTAACTAAGCTGCATTGGTAAGTGGTGCATATCAATCCCAGCAAAATTGGTTATTATAGCCAAATGGCAGAATGACGGTAGTAATTTTCTATAGCGAAAGAGAAATCAATATGTCATTTACTTTGTCAACTATAAATAGACTCCTAAGAATTTAACTTAAGAGGGTGAATTTAGATTATAAAAACTTTGTATAGTTACACTTTGTGCAACTTGAGTTGGTTATTTTTAATCTGCTCTAACCTATTTTTTCTTTATGGAGAGTTCTTTCTTTCTTATTTATTCTTTTTTTCTTTATTTGCCATTTATGGTTTGGAAGGATCCCCAAACTTCTTTTCTTTTATTCTAATATATAATTTGGTTAAATTATCGATAAAGTAAGTCTTTATAATATTTTCTTAAAAAAAAGTGTCAATAACAAGTTTGAGATCCCCTTCTTATCTCAAGAGGTGGAGTTTTATTGAATGCCTATTTAAAGATAGATATTGTAAAGTTAATTTAAAAAAGGAGAGGCATCATTGTAAGATTATGTATCACAACATTTGCTTATGTTATGTTACTATACTTATTAATTCATCCTTTTCTTTCTATAAGTTCAAAGAAACGAAGCTTACTTCCTTTAAAAATGAAGAGATTTAGTGAACTCACCAATGAAGAAGAGATCGGTTCTTTATCTTCAATGGAGCGGATTGACTATGCTGCTCCTCTTCCATTCAAGGATATTAGAGTAATAATTGGTGAGGAAGAGAAATTAGAAGAAGAAAAAATATCTCTAAAATTTTTCACAAAAAGGAAGTCTTTAGAAACGCAAGATGAGATAGTGGAAATATGGACCTCATGGAGGAAATCTCCCTCAAGGGCACTTTCTTGACAGCACAAGCAAGGGAGAAAAGATCATGAATTGTGGTTTTAGAGAGATATAGAGACCTTTAGTTGTAGTCTCAATTACATCACTGAAATGTTGAAAACCAATCTATAGTTAGATTAATTTTGGTGTTGGTTTAATTAAGTGATTATGAAGATAATAAAAAAATTACTTAAATGGGTGAAAACTAAACTTCTGATGTATCCTTAACTATTTCATTAGTTTTTGCTTCTAGTTAGAGGATTTTTTTAGTAGGCCTTACAAGAAGAAAAATGGATAAAAAAAGAAAGAAAAAATTCTCTATTATATATGTTCTTATTATAATCTGTTTGTGTTTGACTATTCTTATCATTCCTCTCTCTTCACATCAAAGAGTTTCTTTTGTAGTTACTAGAAACTAGTTTCATTGTGTCAGATTGATACGAGATTGATTTTTGAAACAATAAAATGAATAATTTTTTTTGTATTATACTTGACCTTTAGCATTTGTAACTCTTAATGCTATAATAAAAAAAGAATATATTGAATTCCATCATTATAGATCTCAAATATCCAAATCATTAATTCATAATCTATCCATAATCATCATTTAATGATCATTAGCTACTCACATCATAAGCAAAATTAATGAACATTTATATTTATGAGCAAGTATCACATCAAAAACAATTATACCATAATTGGTATTCATTTGTTGTGATTATCTTCACCCTCGAGGATTGCCTTTGATGTCTAAGCCATTTGCTCTAAATCTTTTTTGCAAAGGAGATTTATTTATGCTTGAGCCTTCTAGCATAACGATCAAAATTTGTTATTATTTTTTCTCTTTATATACAAATCCTATAAATTGCTTTTGGCTCTACACCCATTTAAGTATCTCTTTCTCCTTTCGCATTATGACCAATTGTTTCTTTCACAGATCTTTCATACTCTACAACCGTAGACTCCCTTGTAAACTTATTCTCAAGGTTTGGTCATGTTGTCGAAGGTATATGTTTCTTCTTCTTTCTTGGTGATTGCTTATTTTATGGCCTTCCGAAACATATGTATATGTTCATACAGATCTTAAGCTTGGAATTAATCTCTTTTTTTTTATCCTGAATTCCAACAGTAAAGCTTGCTCATCAAGAGGAGAGGAAACGATCAAAAGGGTATGCATTCATACAGTATTCTACCCAAGAAGACGCCATTCTAGCTGTAGAAGAGATGGACCTCAAGGTTAAACATCTGGACTGCATTATCTTCCTACTAATCGAGTTCTTCCTCTCTAGTTTCTATTAGTTGGGTTCAATTGCATGAATCTTCAAATGATATTATACCATGCCATAAACTGTAGCTCTTTATCAAATTACACCGTATCATGTTGATCTCATGTCACATCTTGTTGGGTTGTATCTTTTATTTACCTCGATTACCAAAGTATTACATATTTTTTATTTAGTTAGCCCAAAGTATTTAAATCAACTTTACACATAAAATTTTTTCATAATGTGCATATTTTTAATATCCTTTTAGTATAATCATTCATACATCTTATCATATAATGTAGGTGATCTAATTACATTTTTCATAATGTTTTGATTACATGACACATTAGATATTGTCTTTTGTTTCACCAAACTCTTTTTTTTTATTAATTTTTTAGATAAATATCTTTAATGGTACATATCGTTAATGTTTGTTTTAGCTTTTCAATGGAAGAAAGGTTTATGTTGAGATTGCAAAGCCCATGCATGGTGGATTTATTGCTTACCCAAAGACCTCAGGCCCTCCTTCAACTCAGTTCCCAGAAGCTGATTAATCTTAAGTATTGTGAGATCCTTCTCATTCTTGGGAGATCTAATATGCAATTGTGACTTAAAGATTTTTGATAAATTATTGTTAAAATATTATATTGTAAATAAAATAATTATTTGCTTTAGTTTGGCTTAGAGGTGATTAAAGTTTAATTAGTTTGGTAATTGATTTGATTGATTGAAACTATTTAGTGCAAACCCTAATCGCTCAAATGAGCCCAATACACATCCTTATTTATCAAAATCATTGCTCTTGGATGTCAATTACTACTTGTTGCCCAAATAGACAAATCATCCATGAAGTATTTGGTGTTGAATGCATAAATTAGGGTTTGATCAATTTGGGTTTTAATTATAGAACTTCTTAGATTGGTTTTATTTAGCATTGGGTTTTAATTTTAAGTTGGTTTGATATAATATTTGATGTTTGATAATATGTTGTTAATGAATATTTAATAAACTATTTTTTATGATTTAATTTTTTTTAGTTTTAAATATAAGATTAAAGTGAGTTTTTTAATTTAATTTTTAAAAAATAAAATTTATTTTGTTCCAAGCTTAAAATGATTGTTAGCACATTTGATAATTTAACACATCCAAAATCATATTTGAAATTTCATATGCCAATATTTTTTTTATTTAAGTTTAAGTTAATCTATGATGAGTTCAAATAATAATAATAATAACAAGCATGATATTTTATCAATATTTTAAAAAATTAAATAAATTTTAATATTTTTTTATTACCTGAAGACAGCTAAATTAACCATACTCGGCTTATAAAAAATTAAATACATTGATAACAAAATTCTCTCTTTTCTTGCTTTTCCGTGACATTCAAGTAAGTGTTATGGTTTATTAATAAAAAAAAGTATATGGTTTTGTCATTGTTTTTTAAAAAAAAAATATTTTAACTTTATTTGAAAATATTTAGTGATTTTAAAGCAAACATTTAAATTTTAAGAAATAAAAAATAATATAAATAAAATAAAAATTAATAAAAAAATTTTGGAAGAATAAAATTTTAATATAAGTCAGTATGATATGGCAGAATTGATAAAATATAAACTCTTCAGTAAATACAAAAAAAAAATAATAAAATAAATACGAAAAATATAAAACTAAATCTAGTGAAAAATATATATATAAAAGAACGCACTCGCTGTTCAGTTTTGGCATCAAATTGCTGACGTCATACAAAAGATGCATGTTCTATACTCTCACTTAGGCCCACCATTAAATACATATTACAAAAAAGCTATTTTGCCTCCTTACTTTCACGTAATTTCTTAAATCGACTTTTTCACTAAAAACTTAATTACAAAATTAATCGGCATGTATTTTTTTTACAAAATTACCGGATAATTTTAATGTCAATTCCTTAGTTTTGTCTAAATTATCTGACTTTATCTAAATATTAGAATTATATATTAGTTATCAAAGAAAAGATAGATATTTAAAATTAAGTATTTTGATTTATGTAAAAATTATTTAAGATTTAAGTCAATTCTTTTATTAAAAAAAGTGAAAGATTCTAATTTATAATTGTTTCTATCAACTGTTTTCAAAAATTAATTTTATTTATTAAATCTAAAAGAGTTCTTTTGACCTAACATTTTATTCACAATCAACATGAATATGAATTTGTCAAACATTTTAATAATTAATTATATTTATGATAATTTAGTTTAAATAATATACAACAATATCATATGGATGTACATGAAAAAAGATGACTTAGTAATTATTGATTTTCCAACTTTCTAAACAGCAAATACTTGGGCGAAACTGTAAAATTAATTAATATAAATTCGAATATATTCCATTTCCCAGGTCTAATGCAGAAAATGGTTCAGATTCGCACCAGGGGAATCTTATTCATTTATTTATTAAAAACTGCTTAACCTGCTCCCATGGACACGTCGGTGTCCCTTCTGCTGCGTTACACGTGCATTATTAACGTGCTCCATCGGCTCAGTAGAACTGGCATCGTGTTCATTTTTTCTGGACCGAAATTCTTCCGGCATTCCTCACTTCCTTTGTCCACTCGGCCACGCCTTATGGCTCTCCGGCGAAGGGAAACAATTTTCCTTCTTCATGGCGGAAAGCCCCTATTTGTGAACCTTTTCTTTCTCATCTCGCTCCTTCTTGCCTCAGGTCCTCTGCCTTTCGGTTGCACTTCTTATTTTTTTGTTGTTTCTTTCTTAATTCTAATTTTTTTTTAATTTCTGGTAGTGATTCTATGCGAAGAGAATCTTTCAGATACGGAAAGCGAAGAAATCGGCGGAGAAGAATTATTTATGGATATCTTGAGAGATGAGGCCGTGGCTAGAATTTATCAGCTTGGGAAGGTTGATTCCCGATGTGTACTTTTCACTGGAACCTTTTTAAATTTTTTGTGAGTGCGTTGGAGTTTTAGAATCTGAATAAAGGATGACGCATGATGAGTATTTTACGTCATGCGTTGGTGATTGATTGAATGTTGTGGTTGTTTTCATGTTAGATGGGGATAGCGTGGGATAGCGCTCTTATACTACTCATTTGATTGCTGTACGAGATATTCAAATGTTGTAAATTTAAGCAATCCGATGAGGAAAAAAGATTGAAAGTGATCTTTATCTGCACTTGGTGAGCTTATATGGACTCATGATGAGGAGTACGGTCTTGTTGAGTTATTGGAGGCCGTGCCTTTTTTAAGACAGTCAAATGAAAGATGAAGCCTCAAAAATAAAATTAGTGACAAAAAACTAAAAAAAAAAAACTATTACCAATCGCTGATTTGAGTGCGTGTACCTTTTCTTGTATAAATTCGAATCAGAGGTCTTCTTTAAAAGCATTGGAACAGAACTCTTTGTTGTTTCTACTGAGAATTCCATCAATAAACCCTTTCTATTAAAGTGATTTCATGTCGCATTAATCCTCATAATGTTTATTTTCCTCATCTTCTTGGCTTAATTGGCACTTTTGTGGGAATAACATTTGCAAACTTTGATCATATCCATTTCTTTAAAAATGTAATTTTCTTAAGGCTTTCATGTGTCAGAGTTCAATCATCCTTAAAAATGTAGGATGAGAAGTCTACTTATTCGGTTTTTATCTCATGGGTATCATAAAGATTCATGAATGGTTCTACTAGAGGAATCATACTGCATATAATACATGTCAAGAAGAACTTCTCCGTTTTAAGGTGAACAATTGCTTTTGCCTCATTTTCTATTGAGGATTTTGTATAGTTCTGCTAAGGTTAGCTATATCTTAGTTTTATTTTGTTTTGGTCTCTAGGTATCATAAAGATTTCTGAATGATTTTGTTAGTCATACCTATATGTGATAAATGTAAAGAGGAACTATTTGTTCTTGCATGAATTATTACTTTTGCCTAACTTCTTATTGAGAGGATTTGTATACTTCTATTAGGATTAGCATGATCTAGTTTTTATTTTGTGTCTAATAGCTTGTTGGTACTGAGTATTACCCAAGAGGATTTGGTTCTTGATGGAATTTTGGGAATTGTATTTGAAAATAAGAAATTTTCCACATTAAATTGGATTGCAAGTTGCTTTTGATGTTAATCTTGTGCGCAATTACCTTTGAACCTATCCATTCCCTACCATGCTACTTTTTGGTTTGGGTCCAAAGGATGTTATAGCACTTTCTTCTCTGCAATATGTTATGGACTAATGCTAATAAGCTAGCAATTAGAACAAAGCAAAATAATGAAAACAATAATATAATTCTACTTGTTAAGAATGAAACATGTACAAAATGGAGTAGACCTTAAAAACTCACCTCTAATGGATTTATATAACTTACTTTATTAGATAAACATAATAGCGAAATTACTACTAATCAAGGAATTCCCTTACCAATGAGATTCCTCAATAAGATGGCATAATGTTAAGATGATTGGTTAAAGTGGCTTGAGCCATACTTAGAAATTAAGCACATCCACAAATTATTACTGGTGCTCTTTCCACAAATTCTTCTGGTAATCTTTGAGTGCTAAAGATCTTTCTTAACACTTGGTATCAATTCAACAAAACCTTGTCACATATAATACTTCTTGAGACTCCCACTTTGTTCCATGAGAGTATAGATGGCTGTCTATTACTTCTTAAGATGTTCACAATAAATCCCAATGTGGTTAATCTCTTAAGCGCATCATGTATTGTCAAGTCTATCATTGATCATATTCTATTTCTTTTTTAGATTCAAATTCAATCAAAACGTCTAGACATCAAGCAAGGATATGCAAGAATTTGTCGTACCTCTATCTTTTTGAAAAAATAAGTTAACCTATTTTTCTTTTGATCAAAGCTATCATTTATTGGTTATCAACATTTGTCTTTTTGGTCTATTACGAAAGGAAACTTTGATGTTGCCGTATGGTTTTTTGATTATTATTAAAGGTGGTTTCCTTAGGTAATGGATCCTTATTGTTGCTCATGAGGTCATCAAATGATGATAGTACTTATGGATTTCTTCATTCAGGGGCAAAGACCCAAATGACTTTAGGTTCTCGATATTTAACACTTAATTAATCTTTATGTATGACAAAGAATGAAGTTTGTAGGCATTGTTATTGATCTTAATTGTTCAAAGTTGTTTTCTTCATTTAGTAATTAAGGCTCAAATGATTCAAGTTGTTGCTATTTAACACTTAATTAATCTGCATGTACGGCAACAAATCAAGTTTGTAGGTATTGTTCTTATTCTGCTTAATTTTTTGAAGTTTTGACTTTTTGTTTGTACCTTTCAATTTGTCTGTACTAATATATAGCCAAATAGGATCTCCAACATCAACTTTATTTCAACACAATATTTATTATTCCTTCTCTTATACTTTTTTTTATAAGAGCTTAGCTGTTTCTTGATCACAATATGCATCATTTGAATATTGATGATGAATTTTTACATCTTTTGTCGTGCAACTCCTTTAATTCCCTTGGAATTGTTGAAATGGAACTCAAAGTCAATTAGACTTTGTAGTAAGTAGCCAAGCAAATCTTAAATAGGTTTTTTTCTTAGTTAAACTATGTACGACACGGTTATATGCAAACTGGATATACAATATACTCTTGTCCCAAGACTTCAAGTGCTTTGAGTTGTAATCTTTCAACAATTGTACAACTCTATTCACAACATTTATCGTACATTGGGTTGGATATTTAATGCCTTGTAGCTTTAAGAAGCATTATGTTATAAGCCTCTACTTTCGTAGTGAATTTTGATGCTTCTATCTCAACTTTAAAACACTATCATATTTTAGGTAAGGCTAATATGGAAGATTTACATATCTTCTTTAATGAAAGGAATGCTCTATTATATTCCTCCTTTTACTTGAATTTTCTATTGACTCTATTGACATAGTGTAGAGGCACGTTTATCTCGAAAAAATTCTAGATGAACTTCCTCAAGTACTGGCACAATTCTATAAAACTTTGCACTTAAGCGATGTTGATTTGCCTTAACCAATCCCAAGCAATTGTTGCTTTAGCTACATTGATTGTTTTTTCTCTATTTTCGACCTCACAAAATAAGGTCGATTAATAATCCAAACTCGCATTTCATCAAATTCAGCTTCATCTAGTTCGCTTGCAAAAGTTCCAAAACGTTTTGCACATGTTACTTGTGCTATGTAACTATAGATTAAAATGTCATCCAAATATATGATGACAAACTCATCAAGATAGTGTCTCAAAATGTCATTCACCATTCACATGAATGTGACTAATTCATTGCATTATCCAAATGATATTACAAGCCACCAATATAATTCATTTTGGGATTTGAATTTGGCCTTTCAAGTGTTGTGCCCATGGACTTGGATTTGATAGTACCTAAATTTCAATTCTAGTTTGGAGAAACTTGTGGATCTTTTAATTGGCCTAGAAGAGCATCAATACAAGGTGGAGTATGATATTCTAATCTCACTATGTCTAAGTATTATCCTTTTAGGTTATCTTATCCTAATTCAAGTAAATTGTCTTTTACACAATTTCTTTTTATTTGATCACTTATCTCAACATTGTTTCAAGCAAAATATATTTAACCATAGAGTTTTTATGAGATTTAATACAAGTTTATCCCCAAAAGATGCTTAAAGAGTGGATGCCTGATAATGTCTAGCCTAACGATTATGTCTTGTAAATCCTAATATTTGACAAGAGTGTGTTTGACATGCGATTGTTTGCATACACATCACTTTTTTTTTTTTTGGTATTCCAAGAAGTTCTCTAAACAACATCAGTGTCTCTTAATTGAAGCTTCAATTTCTTGGCTTCTATTTTGATAAAGTTTAACCATTTGGCTTTTCCTAAGTAGCATATAATTTTGATAAGCATTTAGAAGTCATTTAACGTAAACAACAACTCCATATTCACTACCTAAAGTGTTTGGTATCGATACATGAGATAATTCTTATCCTTAGTGAACTTGTACTATTGTGTTCGTCAAAAATAAGTTGCATCCCAATCTTAGAAATAAGGGGTCCAAGAATGATTTGGCGAATATCGGGATGCTTGTCAACATGGTTCCTAATAATAGCAAATTTTACTCAACATTGTTGCTAGATTTTTACTTAAACGTCTTGTTGAGATCAAATTTTTTTGGTTGTTGTTATCAATAATTGCATTGAACAACTCTTATTTTGCTTGAACTTGGAGAATGAACTCCTCTCAAGATTTCTCTTCTTCTAGCATTTGACTGGTTCCTATGGGTTTTAATATCAAGGAGAGGTTTGGATCAATTCTCTGTATAGCATTGATTGTCTACCCTTGATTGGTGATGGCTATTGTACATTTTCCTAAGGATTTGCTCTTATTATCCAGGTTTATCTTAGCTTGTAACCTCAAACACTTCTCATCTATGTGCTCATGTCTTTGAAAATGGCTACGATAATTTTCAAAGTTTATCTTTTCATTTTTCCAAGGTAGTCAACTACTAACATTCTTCCTCTTGGAATTCTTTTCCCACCTTGTGGAGTTTATTGAATCCTTGGAGTTAGCCCCTAAAGCTTTCTCCTACTTGCTTTAGTTCTTAATCATAATCATGTGGTCAAAATAAGGTATAATGTGAGTTTGTTGTAATTAGGATTATTTGAGGTAGAGAGAAAATAAGAGTAATTAATTGGAGCCCATTATTATGACTAGAATGCATAGACGTTCCCTGCAATGTACTTCATCGAGATAGAAATTCGTCAACCACTACTCCTAGTGTTATAGCTTGACATCATAATTCCATGGTATAGTCTTGCATCGTATGTCATTGTCAGTGTCATAAGTTGTGTCACTTTGCCATTGTTCTTCTAAATATCCCATTGTAAAACTCTTGTTAGATCTCTTGACTTGAGTTCCTCTTAAGATGAGTATTTTATTAGGCTAACGCATGACTTGAAAGCTTCAGTCTAGCAAAAGCAACATTTTCTATTAAAGTGTTTTAGTGCAATGAGAAGTGTATCTTAAGTTGGTCTATCCACATGTGGAATGTTTTAATCATTCACCTCCCAATCTTAGTCTTAAAAAATCCAATTTGGTTTCATCTTTGAATGATTGTTGTTGACTTACATAATGCGAGGTGTAATGCTAATGTCATCGGCATTACCCTCATCAGACTTCCTTAAATGAGGCTTATCACTACAATTCTTTGTTGTGTTTGCTCTCAAGTATTACACTTTTCTTGAGTCTGGTCAGCTTACTACCTCGTCATGATTTCCATTAAGGCTTGATTCTAATCTTGTGGGGATCTCCTACTCTTGAGTATACATGTCCGAATAAAGCTAAAATACTAGATGATATGTTCTCTACTGTGCTATGCTTGGGCAGTGGGTCAAGATGTTTTAGGACCTTTTTATTAGCAATATGATATTTATTTGCCTAATAAGACAAGTAATTTGCACAAAACTAGAGTATGAAAGCAAGAATATAATTCTACTTATACTACAAATCAAACAAGTCCATAATAGAACAAATACCCAAAACTCACATTGAGTGGGATTTTATAGTTTGTTCTATTAGATAAACATAATAAAACACTACTAATAACAAATCTAGAACTTCTAGCAACTATCAGGCCTCTTCAACAAGCCATCGTGATGCTCGGCTAATTCGTTGAAGTGGCTCGAGGCCATACTCAAAAATTGGTTGTCGCTTTGAATTCCTTTCGGTGCTTCTTCCATGAGCTCTTCAGTTAATCTACGAAACTAGTATTTGCAAGGTTATTTTCAAGTTCCTTAGCTTCACATCTTTTTATTAACACAAGTATCTATATGTAACAGATGTGTGCTTATATGAAAAACCACTGGTAACACTTTTCTTGCATGAATACCATGAAGGCTGAAAGAGCTATTTCCTTCAAAGCAGTGTGGCTAGTCTAATTTTCACTCAGAAATGAAACTTACAATGCATTGCTCTGTAGGTTTTGCATAAAGCGTATTGTTTTATTAAAATATTATGTGATTTGTTTGTTGCACTCTTTTTTGGGTCCTTATTGTTGGTTGTTCCATGTAATACTTAAATCATTTTATGGAATGGGAGCAAATGATTGTTCCAATTATATAGAGAAATGGATATGAACACCTAGTTCTGTTTCACCCTTTCAACAGGTATCAGATGCTGATAGCTACCTTGCTAGAACATTTTTAAGCTCAGCCTCCATGAAAGCTATGAATCTCATTCAAAACTGGATGGAAGATGCTGGGTTGAAAACGTATGCTAACACACACCATCTTAGATGTCTTCTATTACTTCTGAACGAACATGATGTGTGGACTCCATCTCTTGTTTCCATGGCATTTCAGTTGGGTGGACTATATGGGAAACATTCATGGTAGAACTGAAGCAAAGAACTCATCCGCAGAGGCTTTACTTATTGGCTCTCATTTGGTACGCTGTAAACCTTCCCATTAAAATGTACCATCAAATATATTACATTTTCTTCCCATTACCAATTTCCATTCAACCTCATAGGACACTGTCATTGATGCTGGAATATTTGATGGTTCACTTGGTATCATTTGTGCAATATCTGCTGTGGAGGCTTTGAAAGTCTCGGGAAAGCTCGGTGAACTTAGTCGACCAATTGAGGTTTGTCCTTTGGTTTTCTTCTTTTGTTTTAGCAATCACAGTGAGAAAGTCAGAATTGGAGAAGTGAACCATGGGAATACTTGTGCCTTGCTATTTAGTTAACTCTATAATTTGTTTCTTTATCTCCATGCTTTGAGTTCTTGGACAATCAAGCAGATGCTACATCTTTGGAAGATGACCATCTTTAGAACTTGTAGGTGATCGCCTTCAGCGATGAAGAAGGTGTCAGGTTTCAAACTACCTTCCTGGGAAGTGCAGCCATGGCTGGTATTCTACCTGTATCAGTATTAAATATAACCGACAAAAGGTTAGTCCCTCTTTACTCCACCTTCTAAGACTCGGTTTGATAGACTTGTGAATTTAGAAAGAAAGTTCAAATAGGGCCAAGTTATTGAATTATATTTTTACTTTTTAGTACATTTGTGTGCTTCTTCAGTGGTGTTACAGTTCAAGATGTTTTATGGACAAATTCCTTTAAGACAACTGAAGAAGCTTTTGCCAAAGTCCAATATGATCCTGAGTCTGTCTTTGGTTACGTTGAGGTATGATGATCTATCTATATATGAGCTTGGTTTAACTTGAGCACAATAATAGCATAACGATCTTTGTTGGTTCAGGTACATATTGAACAGGGCCCAGTGTTAGAGTCCCTTGGTTATCCTCTTGGAGTTGTCAAAGGAATTGCCGGGCAAACAAGATTGAAGGTTTGCTGATTCACTGCATTTTATTGATCTAAATGTTAATCTTTCATGAACCATGCACATCATTTTTATGAAGCAACATTTTCCATGAAGAGAAATGTTGTAACTTGGTAGAGTAGCTTCAACATTGTTTGAACAGGTCATGGTTGAAGGATCTCAAGGTCATGCAGGAACCGTTCCTATGTTTATGCGTCGAGATCCCATGGTTGCAGCATCTGCTCTAATCATCCTCTTGGAAGGTCTTTGCAAGCATCCCCAAAGGTACCTTTCTTATGATGATGGCTGTGTGGGAGTTCCTACAGAATCACTTGCAGGCCTTGTTTGTACAGTTGGTGAGATATCTTGTTGGCCAAGTGCAAGCAATGTTATTCCTGGCAAGGCAAGCTTCAAAGCCCCAAGATATGCCAAACAACCTTACTTCACAAGTCTTAAACAACCTTGTTCAGGTAAACTTCACTGTGGATATACGGGCAATGGATGATTCAAGCAGGGAAGCGATCATCGCCGAATTCTCCAAAAGGGTGAGACAGATTTGTCGAAACCGGATGGTGAATTGTAGCATTGAGCATAAGGTTGGTGCCATTCTTCGTCAGGTTCTGTTGTCTCTGTGACAGAATCCAGCTGCTAAAGCTTACAGTTTCAGCACGATGCAAAGGCGACGCACAGCAGCAAAGAGCTGAGCTCAGAGCTCAGCCAAGCGGTGCATTCAGCTATGAGTGGAACCCCATGGCGCATGAAGGAAGAGGTTCCTGTGCTTATGAGCGGGGCTGGACATGATGCAATGGCGATGTCTCATTTAACCAGGGTGGACGTTTTGTTCCAATTCATAAATGTGTTGAGAAAAATGACTCTTCTCTTAATCTGACATTGTGTTTTTCTTCCTTTGATCAGGTGGGCATGCTTTTCGTTCGCTGTCGAGGTGGCATAAGCCATTCCTCTGATGAACATGTGTTGGATGATGATGTTTGGGCTGCTGGTTTAGCTCTACTCCAGTTCCTGAAGAAGGTTGTGTTAAATTGATGACAAGATGACTACTTAAGGAAGCTCTCCTGCTCAGGTATCTCAACTCATTCATTGTATATATCTGATGAGATACCTTTCTTATTGCTAAACCAGTTGTAGAATTTCTTATCATTAAACTAATCTTTATGGTTTGATTCATTTTGATTGGTACAATTAGAAATAGAAGAACTATAGAAACCTCATTCTAACTCCATAGACAACAACCAAGCACCAACCTTTTCTTCACAAAGCAATCAAGTGTTTGACACATCAATCACGAATCTGTATCAGGTTAGTTGCAATCAAAATTAGTTTAAATCTATAAGTTTCTTAAACATACGCATATAATAACGTGAAATTTCAATAAAAAAGTTTAATTTTGCATCGCTTTCACCTTGTTCATCGTCTACTTCAAATTCATATTATTGTTTTGAAATACTTTTCTTGCAACAAATCATAACTAACTTTATTCCAACTTGATAGACAACAACAACCAAGCAACAGACTCTTCTTCACAAAGCAGGCAAAGTGTTTGACACATCAATCAAGAATCTGTATCAGATTAGTTGCAATCAAAATTAGCTTAAATCTATAGTTTCTTAATGTTATATATATATATATATATATATATATATATATATATATATATAGTTATAATATTGTATTTATCACGAAGTTTCAATAAAAAAAAGTTCAATTTTATATCATTTTCACCTTGTTTATCTTCTACTTCAAACCCATATGTTGTTTTGAAGTACTTTTCTTGCAACAAATCATAGCTAACTTCATTCCAACTCGATAGACAACAATGAACCACCAACCTCCTCTTCACAGTGGAGTCAAAGTGTTCGATACAGCAATCACGAATCTATATCAGGTTAATTATGGTCAAAATTAGTTTAAGGCAAAGTTTTAGTAAAAAAAAAGTTGAATTTTTTCTCTTGCAACAAATCATAGCCAACTTGATAGACAACAATGAACCACCAGACTCCTCTTCACGAAGGAGGCAAAGTGTTCGACACATCGATCCCAAATCTAGATCAGATTAGTTGTGATCAAAATTAGTTTAAGGCAAAGTTTCAGTAAAAACAATTGAATTTTTTATCATGCAACAAATCATAGCTAACATCATGCCAACTCGATAGACAACAATGAACCACCAGACTCCTCTTCACGGAGGAGTCAAAGTGTTCGACACATCGATCACGAATCTATATTAGTTAATTGTGATCAAAATTAGTTTAAGGTGAAGTTTCAGCAAAAGAAAAGTTGAATTTTTTATCGTTTTCACATGTTCATCTTCTACTTCAAACCCAGATGTTGTTTTGAAGTACTTTTCTTGCAACAAACCATAGCTAACTTTATTCCAACTCCATAGACAACAATGAACCACCAGACTCCTCTTCAAGGAGGAGTCAAAGTGTTCGACACATCGATCACGAATCTGTACCTCACATCACCCTTCGCAAGCCTCTCCATGGCTTTGTTCACGTAATCCACACTTATAAGCTCAATATCTGCTGCTATGTTGTGCTTACCGGCAAAATCTACCATCTCCTGTGTTGCTTTCATCCCACCGATGCAGCTTCCGGCCAAGACCTTTCCTTCTTCAGTCCATGTATGATAAGATAGATCATTGAAACATCAATCAGCACATAAGAGATGATCCATCATGAAACATAGCAATCAAGTGAAATTTTTTACGAACCCAGGAGAAGAGGAAGAACTGGAAACTCCAGAGGTTGGTCTGGTGCACCGAGCATGATCATCTTCCCCTCGGACTTGAGCATAAGGATGAGGGGAAGGAGAGCATGTTTAGCTGAAACTGTGTTGAGGATTCCATCCATGGAACCCTTGGCTTTCTGCTTCACGAGCATGAAGTGTGTCATAGGTCATGGTTTTGTGTACCGAGTGAATAAAAATTGTGCTATGTCACCTGTATCTGCTGTGCATCACTGCTGAGAAGAAAAGCATCGGCACCCAATCTCTTGATGGCTTCCTCCTCCTTCTCCGGCGACGAGCTGATGACCGTGATCTTCACTCCGAATGCCTTCCCGAACTTGACGGCGACGTGGCCGAGCCCGCCGAGGCCCACCACGCCGACGTGCATCCCCGGGCGGTCGAGGCCGAAGCTCCTAATGGGGCTGTAAACCGTGATCCCCGCGCACAGCAGCGGGGCGCCACGGTCCAACGGAAACCCTTCAGGGAACTTCACGACGAAGTGCTCCTCGACGACGATCTCGTTCGAGTAGCCGCCGCGGGTCACGCTGCCGTCGGCCTCGAGGGAGTTGTACGCGAACAGCAACTTGGGGCAGTAGTTCTCCTTGTGGTGGATGCAGTTTTCGCAGGAACGGCAGGAACCCACCAAGCATCCCACCCCTACCTTGTCCCCTACCTTGAGCTTGAGTACTTCGCTGCCGGTCTCCACCACGACGCCGGTGATCTCGTGCCTACCCGATGGAGAAAAAAGCGAGCTTTACAAAGAGAAAATGGCATTAAAAGCAAAAAAGAAATGATTTTTCTACCCTGGAACTATAGGGTAAACTGTATCTTTCCACTCGTTCTTGATGGAGTGGAGATCCGAGTGGCAAATGCCACAGTAAAGTATTTTGATGGTGACATCACTAGGGCCGTTGTTCCTGAAATCAACACTTGTGATGAAAAATGAGTTCTTTTTTTGTAATAGAGGAGCTTCTTGTGAAGAAAAAGAGGGGAGAATGCCTTCTTGGGAAGGTAAACGGAGAGAGGACGCCGGAAATATCCATTGCGGCGAGGCCGAAGGCCATTCGAGGGGTCTGCTCCGCCGCCGTCTTCCTCCCGTTCTCCGCCATTGCCATTCCGGAAGTCTGCTGCCCCGAGCTCTGCCTTGCTGAGGACTATGGGAAAGAGTGATGCTTTAATATATCATTTCTTTATTTTTTTTATAAAACTGTTTTTTGAAATGAAATTGGATATTCAATTGGCTATGTTTAAAAAAAATAATTTTAAAAAAAATAAATTTATTCTTTTAAAATAATTTTAAAATGATTTTTAGCATTTTATAAAAAAAATTAACATTGTTTAGTTATTTTATTAAATGTCATTAATAGCATCTCAGTGCATTTATTACGTAAGGGCTATGCTGTCCCAATTAATTTATGGAAACGTGTGATCACTAATTAATTATTACTACGATTTGCTTGCACGCGTTGGGCGTTGGGCGGTAGAGCGATGGTTGGATTTTATTTCTGCTACCTTCATTGTACGTTACTTTTAAGATTCAATTGACATTTCAACGTAATTAAAGAATAGACGATAATATAAAGAGAATAAGTGATAATTTTATCTTTTTAAAATAACATAAAAAACTATTTTAAACTATCATTTATTTAATTAAACTTATTAATAGTAACTCATTCGAAATAAAAATTTTAAAATAATTTTTTTTATAAAAGAGTTTTAAAAAAAAGGTAAATATTTTTTATTTAAATTTTCTCATATATAAGAATCATTTGCAAAAACATATTTTCAAAACAAAGCATCTTTTTTAAAATTTCTTTATTAATCAAGAAAACAGTCAATAAATAAAGTCTTTTAAAATATTATGCACAAATTAATTAGATAAATATGAATCAAATTATTTTTATTTTTTTAAGTTAATATAAAATAAATGTAAATTTATGTATATAATTATAATATTAGATACTAATTTATATTTTAAATTTTATTTCAGCTTAATAATTAAAACTCTAAAACCAAGAAAGCTTATTATCCATTTAATTATTTTTATAGTTATTTTGATTTAAAAATTTAACGTGTTTTGTCATAAATATTATCATTGGGAAAGCGTGCATCTTTTCTTAATTTCAAAATTTTTTATTCTTG
This sequence comes from Vanilla planifolia, assembly GCA_023846275.1. Lineage (NCBI taxonomy): Eukaryota > Viridiplantae > Streptophyta > Magnoliopsida > Asparagales > Orchidaceae > Vanilla > Vanilla planifolia. The sequence goes on along the minus strand of CM043872.1, from coordinate 6,401,004 downwards.
GATAGTTGTGTTATCAATACATTAATTATATGTATTTCATTTATTCAAGTATTCAGAATGAATATTTCATATATATGTTTAATTAAAACTTTTAGAATGAAAATATTTATTATATGATTTATCATGAAATATTACAATAAAACTAAATATATTATGTCCATTTGATATGGTTTCATTCCGTAGGCTTTGTCAAATCGTTAGTTAGTCTTGGAACCAATGATCCAACCAAACTTGCTTCACTTGTAAGAGTCTTATTAGAATCCTCCATACTTACCGACTACCCAGAGCAAGAGTGGTCATAAGGCTAAGTTAGTTAAGTGAAAATAGACACTAACAAATATGACTAATTAAGTGAAAATAGACAAAAAACAAGAATTACATATGTTTATTTCTTTATGGTTATGACATATTCGTATACGATATATTTTTTTATTTAAATGAAAGCATGTGTTGTTTCAATTGCTTATTGCTGACATGCAACTAACTTTATTTTGTGTGGTTGAAAAAATTGTGCATATAAAATAAAAAATTAAAAATATCATTTGAATTGAATTCAGTGACCAATTAGTAACATAATTGAGATGCATCATTTCTTTTTACAGCTAGTGACTAGTACATCACATGATTAAGATTTATCATTATAATAGTAGCTAATAGCTAGTGAGTCGTATATAGAGACTTATCGTTGTGATGGTGTCTAGTGGTCAGTAGCTCACAAGATTGAGATTTGTCATTGTGATGATAGTTAATAACTAGTGATTCATATAATTGAGATTTGTCGTAAAAGAAATAACCAATGCTAATACTAATAAATACTAAAAGGTTGAGCATCTTATACATAAAAATATAGAAAATAACAACTAATAGATGATGTTTTCACTATAACTAAGTAACTAAAAAGATAATACTAACTAACTATCCAGATTGAGAGAGTAGGAGTAATACCACAGCTCTCATAATACTAAGTTAGTTAAGTGAAAATAGGTGCTAATAAATAAGATTATATTAAGAAAATAAATAAAATCAAATAATAAATTTTGTACTTATGCTCATTTATTTATGATTGTGGCATATTCATATATGATATGTTTTTTTAATAAAATATAATATCTAAAACTATATTAAAAGTCAGGATAGAGGAATCCTTAGAGATAAAATTGAGTCTTTAAAGAGAAAATTGTATCCTTTGGAGGAAACTTTTATCTTTTTGGCAAAAACCTTCATATTATTTCTTTCTTTAGTTTCTTTTTCATTCTTATGCTTCAATTTTCTTTATCATGGCTTTAAAATAACTTTATTATTTTTGGCTCAAACTAAATAAAGATGGAATATTATTATTTAAAATTAAAATGTGCAATCCCTTAATAAGGTAATAGAAACCAATTCTAATGAAAGAGTATTGAGAGAGATTCAAAAGGTCAAAAATAGTATAACAAAAATTTATATTAACAATAATTATATTATTACAAAATAATCTAGTATATTACACAATGAACAAATATATTGATATTCGTTTTTATTCGATTTATGAGTATGTGAAGAATAAAAAAGTTGAGTTGACTTGTGTAAAGACATAAGATCAAGTTACTAATATTTTTTCTAAATCACTTAGGTTAGATCCTTTCAACATATTTAAAAATTTATTTGAAATGATAGAAAATAATTAATGAAACTAAGTACATGGTTTTAATTTTAATAAATTATACATCAAACATATGCATATAATATTTATATCATAAAACATATCTTATAATTTTTTTTATTGTTTGAGATAGTTTTGTGGCTCTTCAACTCCCTATTTTTATTATTTTCTACATATTAATTATAATTTTCTCAACTTAATTTACAAATTTTTACACAAATTAAAAATTATTAAATTATTAATATGAAATTGCATGACCCACTTCATAAATTATGAAAATGACATATTTTTACCATTTTTTGGATTTTTCTCCTTTCCTAAATCTTAGCTTATAAATCTTTAACAAATTCTTTTTCAATCATTCTAATAGTCAAATAAAAACTTAAGTCTAAATACTTTGATTCTTTCTATAAATTAGAAATATTAAAGTTAAATTGTGAGAAATAAACTCAAATTCTATTTACGATTTTTCGATCTTACGCGCAATGATGAAATCATCCTCAAATCTTTGATTCCCTTGAAAAGATGTTTGAAATCGATGTCTTCATCGTCAATCGATGTGGCTCTAAACTCCTAACCAATGAGTTGGAAATCCCTTTCTAGGGTTCTTGATGGGCACGGGGACAAGAAAAAAGAAACGAATTCTGATTTTAGTAAAAATAAAAAAATAATATATATATATATATATATATATATATAGACACACACACACACACATAGATACTTTTAACTTTGATAATTCATAGAAATTTCAAACAAATTTCGATTGAGACAAAGCAAATGTCGTTGGACTTGTCTCAATTAGTTTTATCTAATTTTATATTTATTTTTATACTTTAGAATACTATTTTGTAAAAGTTTAACATATTTTATGAAATATATCAATTTATACATTATTTGATAATAAAAAATATTACATAAATATAAGTATAATATTTTAATTTATTAGATTAGAAGTTAAACAACTTAAAAAAGATATATTTGTCAAATAAGAGTTTTTCGTAAATGAGGTTCTTAAATTGTTTTAAATAGAATATTATAATCTAGTGAGTACACTGGTTGATTGTGGAGTTATATTATCAAGCTATAATAAAACTAATATAATAAATCCCACTCTTTATAAAAAAACTAATATAATTTTTTAAAATTATATTAATAATAAATTTATTATTATAAAACAATTTATTATATTACATAATGAACAAGTATATTTATATTTATTTTTATTCTATTCGTGAGTATGTGAACAATAAAAAAATAAAATTAACTTATATAAAGACATAATATCAAGCTGTTGATATTTTTACAAAATCATTTGGGTTGAATCTTTTTAATAAATTCAAGAGTTTATTTAGAATTATAAATAAAAAATAATTAAGTTCAAGATGGGTGTTAAAAAATGAGCTTATTTTTTAGCATTCTTTTTTAACTCAAGATTATAACAAACAAGTTTAAAAAGCATCATTTTATTATAATATTAAAAATTTAAATATTTTCCTAGAAACAATTTAAACAATATTTTTTAAATAAATATTTATACCAAATTAATGGTGTTTATTAAGAACTCATTTCATTTGCATTTATTGCATAATGGCTAGCCTCTCCTACTCTTTTGATGATGTATGTGAACCACATGGGGGATGCTCATTTAACATTTCAAGCATTCCATTTTTATTTCTACTTAAATATTAAATATATTGTACTATATGATTTAGAACACCTTTTGGTAAATTTTTTATAGCTTAGTTTTTTATAAATATATTTTTAGAAATATAATTTAGTGTTTATTTAGTCATAATTTGAAATATATTTTTAATTAAAAATTTTAAAAAATTAAGAGAATAAAAGTTGTTTTTTAATTTTAAAAATAATACAAAAAAGCTTATTTTTGCAATTTTGTAAAAAATTTAAAGACTTGTATAAATAGCTTTACAATATCAATTATTTAATTAAACTTAGTAATACTTAATAATGAGGTTTACCAATCATAGCACCAAACTCGGTACAGTTAGTGTGTTTACAAAAAAAAATATTTCAAATGGAAATTTTTAAAATAAAGTTTTCAAAAAAGAGTTTAAATAATTTTTTATTTAAATTATTTGTTGAAAATTCGATATTTGGTCCAGTTTAATGATTGTTTTTCATATTATGTTTTAAAAAAAATATAGAAAATTTAAGAAATAATTTTCATGATTTTAAATTTTCTCAATATAAGAAATCATTTACAAAAGCATATTCTCAAAACATCTTTATAAATTTATATATGAATAAATTAGTTAAAAAATCAAATCATGTTTTAATTTTTTTTTAATTTAACATATAATTAATATTTAGTTATATATATATAAATAATTATAAATATTAAATAATATTTATAAGTTATAGTGCTTGATTGTTATCACCATCAAATAAGCAATGACCCACCATCACTTGTAACTAACAAATGTTGTTATTGTTATACCTCACATAAACCTTAAATTGGAATCAACAAGATAAATATCATACCCTACATAGCCTAAATCCCATAAATGAGATAAAATACATCCAAAATTAAATTATCAAGTTAAAAGCAAAATAATCAATAAAATACTCAGATCACCAACTAAAATAACCAAGGTGACTATAAATATTTTAAATTCTAACATCCAGTATAATATAACTAAATGAAAAATCATTACATAATATCTAGTTATCATGTAATATGAAAAGCTACAAATGAGGTACTAATACAACAAATGATAATGAAATATACACTATCCTTACATATAGAAAGTCATTCTCACAATCGCAATATACAACATAACCTCATACATCAATTTTCTAAGCAAGTATTTAGGAAACCCTAGCTCTATGGACGTCTACATCTTGGCTTATACTATCAGTAAGATAAGAGTATGATATGCTTAATAGAAAAACTACTAATTATAAGAAATAAAATAATATAAAAGTGCCGTATTATAGCTAAAAAATAAAATAGATCAATAAAAATGCATAAAATATGTGAAGGGAAACATAAAATTGATGTATAGTATGCATCCAGCTCATATATAATATAACCATCATATAATACTAATATTATATAGTAATCATATTACATCATACTTTTTTTCTTTATTTTTCATATTCAAATTTATTTTATTTCTTGTTATCTTTTTCTCATATTTTTTTTATCATTTTCTTTAGACGTAAGTTTGCTAACTTTGTTCAATGGAAATTCTATATCACATCATCATCGTCATAGAGCCATCACACCCTATTACAAACTGAACATACTAATAAGAACCAAGTCTTTATCATGATGTGGCTTTATCTCTAAAAGCTCACGACACAATAGTGATGTTTATCTCATATATCACGAAGCCATTGCCCTATAATGCCAACATCCAATGTTAATAAGGACACATGCCGTTATCATGTTGTGACCTCATCTATGAGTTCTCACAATAATAAATGTGATTTCTATCTCTTATATATCAGGTAGATACAAAATAATATCTTAGAGAAAATATTCTATCTCGTCTTTCATTCATTTTTAGTACTAATCAAATTATCAGGAAATAATAATCTTCTTTTTTTTTCTTTTTTTATTATATATTCTAATTTATATTCTCATTGATTACACAAACATATTAATAATAATAAAATACTATCATAAACTTAGAGCTTATATAAACGATGCATTCCATATATATGCTCATATCATAATGCATTTATGATAATAATCAAGAAATTTAGCAAGTTTATATCATAATTATTTAGTTTGTCTATTTGATGACTTCAAAAAGTCTCTTTTATAGATTTTTTTTCTCTTATCTCCTCTTCTTATTTCTTGCAAAATTTACATTACATTTTTTAATATCAATTTATTTTCTATTTTTAACTTTTAAAACAATTCATGTACTTGTTTTCTCACTTTTTATTTCATCTTTATTTCACACAGTTACTCACATTCAATAGTAAAAGCATTTCCAAAAATTGAGCCAATAAATATAAAAAAATACTACCAAAAAGAATTGAAATCTATATTTTAGCTTCAAATTATATAATATGATCTCTCTTATCGTATTATACAATCTCTGGCATACACTGGCTAAACAAGAGATTGAATGAGTGATCTTTATTAAGTCTTTCTCATAAACACATCGTACTTGTACAATTCTTGACTATCGTTGATCAGTCAAGAGATTTGATGAGAGATCATTGTTGTGTCTTTCCTAAACCAATCACGCTTGTATAATCTGTGCATTGTATTATAAATCCCTAACAAACATTGTTCATTCAAGGGATCAAATGAGCGATTGCTGCTAGTTTTTTCTTAAATTGGTAACGCTTGTCTAATTTCTCTATCATTCTATATGATCATTGACTTTCCTAACTAAAACATTAATGTACTAATCCGGTGGCCAATTTCTAATCTCAATTCCACTAATCGTGCAAGTATGATTGATCCAATCATCTTGTACAATCACTATAATATGAGACAAGAAGGAGCTACTATATTAAAACTCTGGCAAACTCGCAAAATCCATTCTAAAACACTCTCTAAGCAACAAATACTAGATTTATTAAAAGAAACTTGAGTAAGATCATACCTTAATGCATTATTTCAATAAGACAAGATTGAAAATCCATTCTTCCTTGAGCTCATCCTCTCCTACTCCAATATCCTTAATCTTCACAAGAACTTAAGAGCTTGTTTTACTCTAACAACTCTCTTTCTCTCTCCTTTTTACTTTTTTTGCTTCCTTCATACACAACTTTAAAGTTAAGGAAAATACTTAAGAATGGTGAAGGCTTATCCTTTAATTAAATAAAATAATTAGTTTTTTAAGTTAATATAATATATATTATATCAAAATAATTAGTTTAATATTTTTTTCAACTTTAAAATTTCATAAAATGTATTGAGTTAAAACTATCATAATAGTATGCTCAAATTTTGGATTCACCCACTCTATATTGATATGCTTTTTGAGGCACCTATTTACTGATAATTCCTAAGTTTTGGGTATATAAAATTTTATTTAAAAAGGTAAATTTAATATTAATTAAGTAGATTATCATAATCTTCCTACATTATAAAAATTTTATTTTAAAATTTAGAACAGTTTAGGATATTGTAGCATCATGTCCTTCACTTTTTAAGTTACTTCTTTTTTATTTTCAAAAAAAAATATTTTCAAAAATGTTGTTTTTTTTTAATTTGGTTTTTTGGAAGTACCTTTACTAATGGAACAACCTACTTCTTCAATCTCTTTTCTTATTATGCAAGAATTCTAATTGGTTGTTTTTGATAAGACATGTTAGGTTAGATTTTAATTTCTTCTAATCATATTAAAATACATGTGATAGAGAACATATCTCTTGAATGAATATACATAAAAAATATTATGCACATCCAATATTTAGAGAGACAATGCTACTTTATAGGGAATATATTTGACTCTTTCTAATATTTGGAAAGGCCAAATATACTAAGGCTTTAGCTTACCATATTTGCCAAATAAGATAACCTTTTTTTAAAGAACTTATTTTGAAGAATATATGCTTATCCTCTTGAAATTTCATTTCTTTATACTTTTCATTAAAATAATTTTTTTGTAATCTTGAGAAATTTGAATCATGTCTCATATTATTCTAACCTTCTTTGTAGTCTTATCAATAAAATCAGTTCTAAATATTTGTCTTTTTTAACATTCAAATTGATATAGTAAGGTTAAACATCTCTTTTTGTATAAAATTTTATAAGGAGTCGTCTCAATACTAGCAACGAAGTTATTATATGTAAATTCTGTCAGATATAGGTGACACTCTTAATCGCCTAAAAAAATTAGCATACAAATTCACATTAGATCTTCAAAAATCTTCATAGTTTTCTTAGTTTATTCATTAATTTGAGGATGAAAAATTATATTAAATCTCAATTATGTTAAAAAAACTTTATGCATATTCTTTCAAAATTGGAAAATAAATTTGGATTTTTTTATTAGAGATTATTAGATTTGGGATTCTATGCAATCTCACAATTTGATGAATATATGATTAATCTAGCTTCTCCACAAAAAAGTTATTCCCATAGCTATAAAGTGTATAGACTTAATCAATTTGGCTACGACCACTAATGTAAAATGATGTCCTACAACGATCATTATAGAGCAATAATGACATCCTTAACTACACATTTTTACTTTTGATTAGGGATAAACAAAGGATTGTTTCATTTGCTTTTATTAATCCATTATATAAGTTTTTTTAAGTCAATTTTTATAGGTTTTTTTTATCAAATTTTATAGGCTTTTATTAAGTCTTTGTTTAATGGATTGCCTAACTATTTAGTTTAGAGTAGATGCTAATCTAAATTTGGATTGAACTAATTAAAACTCTTTGTATATATTTTATTTTTTCTATAATATAATTGGTTTTATAAAGCTTAATAAATTTTTTTAAAAGAAAGCATTATAATAACTATCAAAATTATAAAAACTTATAATTCTTTTATTACAAAATTATTTATGATTTTAAGTTTATATGAAAATTATAAATTTACATAATTCATCTATCCTCTAATGAACATCACGTTTTCATAATCTAAAACACAACTAATATTAACCAAAACTATTACTAATCAATGTAACTACTCATTTTGTTTTCGTTGTAATTTACTCTTTGTTATGATGAAAAGAGTTATAAGATAACTTTATTAAAAGCCAAAAGTAAACTAAAATGTTAATAAAATATATTAATATAGAAAATACGATTAAATATTAAGAACAATAACAATAAAAAACTTGAAAAAGATTATTGAAGTTAAATTTCAACTAATAAACAGCATGACCTTCTATGCTAGTATTATAAAATAATAAAAATTAAACAGAAAAATTACCCTTTTGTCCGTTAGGGTTGCATCAACCTCTCTATAAGGGAAGATTGGGTGACATTGTAGCCGCCGATGTGCAGGATAGGACATACGAGGGAGTGGAGTAACTGTAAGGCATCGGCGGGTAAGCAAGCGGCGGAGACAACATTCGAGGTCGCTGGCCAGAGGCGGCGTCGTCGATTAAGTGATTCAGTCCGATCTTTCAATGCCAAAACCTGCCGTTGGGGTGACGGCCAACTCATGCTCAAGGTGGTTTTTAAGGGTCTCCTATGTTGGAGTTGGTTGATCTATTGCGATACGGTTGTCTAAGGATTGATTTAGCAAAGGCCTCGTAATGGCTTCGGCTATGTTGGCTGGAGCACAGTGACGCCTTCGTGGAAACATTGGAGGTGAGTGGACACATTCTTCTCGTATTCTTATGCCGTTTTAAGCTTGAGAGATCTTGGCTTTGGCTTGGGGTTTTTTTCGCCTCGCATCGAATCAGTAAATCGTATGATTTTGGCATGAAGAGTTGGTCCAAATGGTTGATTCATGGGATTTGAATTCTTACTTTGAAAAGTCTCAAAGATGGCTTATCTTTGATCTAACTTGCAGACTTTTCATGTTGTAATTCACGTTAGTCGAATTTATCTTGCATTTAAACACCTTAAGGTAATTTCAAGTCAAACAATAGATCTTTTGATTTATATAGTTTAATTAATGATTTTTCATATTAATTAGCATTTATGTAACAATTTTGATTTTAGAGAATTTTTTTAATGAGATTAATGGATTTGAAGATTACATAAGTTGTGTTTTTTTTTATCAATATTTAAGGATATTGTTGAATAAGTTGATGGATTTCATGCATGAACTCTTTTGAGAATGTGTTTGGTGATTCATATTTACAATTTTTCTTGTGAATTATATATTTTTTAGTGAAACTTGGATTTAATGAATAAATATTGTTATGTAGTTAAATGGGTTTTGTGCAATCAGTTTTGAAATAAAAGATTTATATTGATTAATGATAATTTCATGACTTCAAGATTGACTTAAGGCTTGAATGGGCTAACGATATACAACAATAATGTTTCCTTTTCAAGTTAGGTGCATCTTTGTTATGTTGCAATTAGGAGCTTTGAACTTTTTGTAATAATATGTAGTATTGTTAATATATGTTTTTTCAAATACCTTGTTAGGATTCTCACGATATCCGACATCATGTGTATGTTATATGTTTTCATGAAATTTGAAAATTGATTATATCATGTTATTTGACTATGTGTGTTATATGCATTTTTATGCTTGGTTATATTGTTGTTTTGAGATTGTTCACAGCCATTAAAGTTGGTGTCTCTATTCTATTTTGCTTTGTATCCGTTATGTTACTTGATTTATTATCTCTCTATGCTATTCATTTTAATGTCTATTTGATAGATTATGTTATCCATCTATGATATTCATATCATTTATCGATGTATTTCTTACAAAACCATGCTTTGAAGTTTGCTATTTTCATATCATATGCCTGTTCTAATCATTTATTTATGCATGCATTTGTTATGGAATTTTGTTATTTGTTTATGTCAGTTGTTCTCTCAGTGGCTTGTGTTATGTGTGATTCTTAGTTGTATTTTTGCATATAATAAATGCTTTAGTTAGGACTGATGAATCTTATATGACATTTGATGTCTGGATTGACATATCTAATTAGGGGCTATCAAAAGAATGTACAATACTATTGTATTCTTTTTTACTTGGTACGTTGACATATGAATCATGTGTTTTCGGGGCATTTGGAGGATGCCAATAATATTATATTTTTGTTATCTTTAATGCTAAAACAGGGATTGTACTTATATTCTAATATTGATTAGGACTCTTATATGAATGCTAAAAGCTCTGTTTCAATTCGGCTTGTGTTATTGATTGTGCTTAATTTTTGTGTGCTATTGTTCTTACATTGAGCTTATTTTTGTTTTCCAAACTAACTATTGTTTTTTTTCTTGAGAAGGAATTTTTTTGTCTGCATTTTGGGATTCTTGCTTTTTTCTTTTGTTTGATTTCATATGATATTGTGATTCATTGAATCATATGTATCCTTTTAAGTTCATGAAATAGAATTGGTTTAGCATCTCTTGATCTTGTACTATTTACATGTTCTCATTTTATTTTATTTTTTGGCTAAAAGTATATCTTCATGTTTATAGCAAGAATGGAATTTTCATACTTGGTACAACTCTCAATGTTTGATTTTCCATGGTTTTAGTAGTATTGATGATTGATTTTAATTTCAATTTTTTATGGTTTCAATAGTCGAAGCATTTAAATTTGTAAGCCTATATTATTTTTTAATATTGATTAAAATATTGTATTAGATAAGAAAAATTTAAAAGAAATGAAGTGAAAGTCATAATCTAATTTTCTTTTAGCATGCCAAAAGTGTATTTTTATTGGAATGTTAAAAAATTTGTTCCTAATTAGCATTCACTTTAAAATAAAGCTAAATAAAACAATGTGTAATTGTTAAGAATGGAAACTAAAACCTCTCTTTCCTTTTATAAAAAGGAAAGCCAAATGTGTTATATAACATTTACTTCTATTGTTAAACAATTGAAAACATTAAAGAATTTACTGATTTTAAAAAAAAATAGAACATAAAAATGTTTGGGATCAAACTCAGTAGAGGCTTAGCTATTGAAACATTTTTAAGAGATTTCCTTCCACATTAGTTACTAACCATCCTCATTTGAACCTCGCAATTTTCTTTCTGGCTCTATTTGTAAGTGTTTTTAATTGACTTTATGCGATCCGAATGCATTACTGTAAAGCATGGTTCCTCATATTTTGTATATGGTACCTTAAGCAGCAATGCAGAAAATGATGTCATTCAATTGGCAGCGGCCAGACAACCGTGGTGATGGATCCACAGATAGCAGGCATTTAAGTTCTGCTTGTCTACTGATTCCATCACATATGTTATATGAACCTTACACTTCATCTTCTAATTAAATATTTCTGAATTGATGTTGTTGTTCTCTAGCACATAGAAACCCTACAAGTGTTATTAGTTGCTTCTTCTTATGCATGCTTCTGATCTTGTACCTGATTTGGTTTGTTCATTATATTTGATGTTGGCACTTTAGGTTAATGATGAAAGTTCATAGACATGCAATTTACATTATGGTTCTGTTAAATGTTTGGCATATTCTATATGCTATCTATGATGCATCACTGCAAAGCATGGTTCCTTGATTTTTCTCGATGTGGAGCCTTAAGCAGCGATGCAAAAAACGATGTCATTCAATTGGCAGCGGCCAGACAACCGTGGCGATGGGTCCACAGATAGCAGACGTTTTAAGTTCTGCCTGTCTACTGATTCCATCACACATGTTATAGGAAGCTTACACTGCATCTTTTAATTAAATGTTTCTGCATTCATAATAGAAACCCTGTTGAATTTGTATTCCAAACTGTCAAGTGTTCTTAGTTGCTTCTTGTTATGAGGCACCATACTGCTGATTTTGACCTTATTTGGTTTCTTTTCTATATTTGATATTTGCACTTTTATTTATGTTGAAAGTTCATAACCATGCAATATAAGTTCAGGTTCTATTAAATATATGGCATATTGTTTATGCTATCTTTGATGCATTACTTCCACATCATCGTTCCTTGATTTTCTTGAGGTGGGGCCTTAAGTATTAATGTAGATAAGAAGAAATCGGTGCCAATTCTAACCCAATCTTCTACTACTAATATATCATCAATGCAATACAAATTTGTATAACAGCCTCAACAAAGGACGACTCGAACAAAGTTCCTTTCTAGAGTCATTGAAAAGGTGTTAAGAGGTTTAACCATATTGGAGGGTGCCATGGTATACAACCACAATTCTTCTCCTTTCACTGAGCATTCTCGAGCAAGAGATTCCACCAAAAGACAAGAATCTGGTTGTGTCGAACTACCCTGGTTACACCATTGTAAATGTAGAATTTGGCACAAGCATAGCTATTAGATTGATCTTTGATGTAGTAAAATGGAAGACTTTTACCCAGTTCTTGAAGTTTGTAATGCTCGAATGGTTTAAGAGACAGTCTGTGACTAAGGATTTCATGCTCACATAGGATTTTTTTTTTTCTCTTTCCCAGTTGTATTAATCACACATATTATAAGAATCTTCGATAGCATGTTTTAATTGAATATTTCTACATCTATACCGTGTTCTCTATCAATTGTAACCTAGTTGAATGTATATTCCAAACTGTTGAGTATTCTTAGTTGCTACTTTTTTTTTGTGGTATTCTTTTGGTTCTCTATATTTGATAGTGGCACTTTTAGTTAAGCTACTAATTACATTTCTACAAAATAAAATGATATTTTTATTTGGTGAGCTTGTTGTTTGGACCATTTTTTTTTCTATTCAGCATTTAATTTTGTTTTGCTTTAGCACATTGATGATAATGATGCAGGAATTGAAAATTTGGGGTTCAATAAGAAATATGATACTTTTTCGAATAATGATTGGCTCAAGTAGTTGTTGAATGTTCATAACCATGCTTACTTTCTTGTTCTATTAAATGTTTAGTTATTTCTTTATGCTAACTGTTATGCATTACTACAAAAGCATGGTTCCTTAATTTTCTTGGCTTAGGGCCTAAGTAGCACTACAGAAAATTGCAGTCGTTCATTTTATCTGCTGATTCCATCACACAAATGATACGAACCCTTCACTGTATATTTTTAATTAAACTAATTCTACATGCGCCCAGGACCTGTATTCTCTCTAACAAATATTGAACTCTGCAAGATTTTTTTGGTTCATTTTGGCTAGTTTTAGTATTAGAATCTTAATAGAGTATGATGCAATGATGAGTCTTTTGTGCCATGCAATAGTGATTCATTAAGCATTGTGTTTGTTTTTATATTAGATGGGGATCAGTAATGTAAAATTCTTGAATTATGCTTGCTCCAAAAATGAGATGTTATCTTCACTTTCCACATGATACTTTCAAGAGGAACTTCTGCTGCTTCTTCAAGAATAGCTTTTGGCTCACTTTGTTTGAGATCATTTACTATAGTTCTGTAAAGTTTAGCTCATTGGGAGGATTTTCTGGTGTTAATATATATTGGTAGGTATCTCATTAAATTGGCCACAATTTGCTTTTAATGTCTAGTTTGTACATGATATTCCAATAGTGTGTGTGTATATATATAATGGACATGTACTTATTTTAATACGAGTGGCATAAAGTGTGAAACTATATCCTTCAAAACTTGAGCTTGCAGTACAATGCTCTATTTCAGGGTTGATGGGTTCAGAAATGAGATCATTCTACTGGTTTTCCTGTAGTTTATTGCATTTTTTGAAAGATTAAGTTCTTTTTTTTTTGGTCCAAGCGTCATTCTGGGTACTCATTGTTGAATGTTCCATACATAATATTCATCTTTTTATGGCATTTGAGTACTTAGTTTTTTCATTTAATCTAGTTTTCAGTTAGAACTTTATAGCAGCGTAATTAATCTAATTTTCACTCGGAACTTAAACTTCAGCACAATGCGTTATTCACAGTTGATGGGTTCACAAATGAAATCATTCTGCAGGTTTTCCCTGTAGCTTGTTGTCTTGTGGATTAAGTTATTTTCTTATCCAATAGTCTTTGAGTACTTATTATTAATGTTCTATGAATTACTTGTTAATTTTCACCATTTTATGGAATGTATTACATAATTTTTCCAATTATATTCATGTTGATGAATTTGTTCTTTTTCTCAAATGCAGGATTGGTAAAGTGAGCAGGGAAGCCTTTTGTAATCAACACATTGTGTGCTCTTTTTCTCCCTTCGCTACTGTTTAACAGTACTTGACTTTGTCCTCAACACATTGTGTTAAATATTGTAATGCTCAACACATCTGCATTTCAGTTAAATAATATTAGTTTGTATTCTCATTTGATTGTTATGATTAAAAATGTTATTCTGTTTTTTTATTGTTAATTTATGCAAATATTGATAGTTTTTATGATTTGAATATCATGTGATATACATCTAAATTTATATTTGAGTGCTACATTAATGAAATGCAGATGCCCATCATATTTAAAATAAATTGCAATTAAGCATTTGTATATTAGAAGTTTATGTTAATAACAGTAATCAAATTGGAATTCTAAGAGATTTTCTTGAATCATAAAAATGGTTCATTTTGACCTAATTTTCTATAAGTTCAACATTCATGCCTATAAGAACTAAAAGCATCTGTAGTCGGAATCCCTATCTAAACTTGTCACCTTAATGAGATCAATGTCAGCAAAATTGTGCTACCCATATAAATCTATCATCTATGTATGGAGTAGAAATTCATTATAGTAGTTTAGGTGCATACTTCAACACAGCATATACGTTCTTCAATTTGCATCAATATGTTCACTATAATAAACACAAATAAACATTATTCGGTCATAATACTTCAATTGACTGAAGTGAGCCTGATGTAAGCTAAAAACCCAGAAACTGGTTCAACGTTTTGGAGCAAAGTAAAAATTATTGCAGGATATGAAAGTGTAGGAAAGAATAGAAACAAAATTCACATTACCTTTAGTTTTACAAGAGCTCCTCATCACAGCTACAGTACCTTCACTTTGAGGTGGATGGTTCTGAGTTCCTGAAGTTAAAAAGGATCTATGAGAAGCAGCTTAGGTTCAGGCTGCTGTATCAGCGTAGGAATGGTAGCTCTGGAGGACATATAATGGATCTCCAACTTTTACAACCTTCCCCTTCATTGATGATGTAGATAAGCTCTCATCACATACAAAGTTCTGTCCAAAGTATACCTGAGACAAAGTTGGCTTTGTGAAACAAGCATGTTTGGAAATTGTGAAATAACAACGCAATTACAACGGTTCATGTCAAATTCTAACTCATACAAATGTCATATGGAGTTGGTTCGGTGTAAGAGTGTTGTCCAAATATTAAAGATTGTCCTATGTTGATAAATTTGGTATAAGCAAATTTATGTTCATGAATTTGACTAAGAAATTGAAGGTAGATCAAAATTTGAATTGTTTTTGGCTCGAATCAAGCAAAGGTGCTAATCAATAAGTTAGGCCTAGCTTGAGTTGAGATTGGATGGAACTCTTTCGATCCAAAGCTTGGATTAGATCAAGATTGAATCATACATCCTCAAGTTGATCATTAGGATCAACAAGATTTAATCATTAGCAGCACCGTATTTAGTAGAACCAACAACCATACATTTATGATAAGTTCACCTTTGCTGTTCTTATTTTATTCCTTTGGAGTGCTGCATCTGTTCTAAACTTTAGCATCGTTTCCGTTGGTTCAGTACCAGCAATTCCAGTGTCCTGGTTGATGGTAGGCATCTGCAGGAAATGTATGAAAATTACTTCATACTTCTAAATTCATTGAATACAGAGAGAAATACGATTGTTTAGAATTCATTAGGAGCTCTATAAGAGAACAGAAATCTGGAGCTCTCCATTTGTTAATGTGATGGGAATGAAGATGCAACGAAAACAATGAACAGAGCAGGAAAATTAGTCAATATTGAACTGCTACAGGATTTGGAAGAAATGAATCCTCTACGTGAAATGGTTCTTAAAATTGCAGATAAAAAAAAAACTATATGTTGACAAATCCCTTTTCTTTGCACAGATTGTGGAATTTAATCATCTTCTCAAATTGCAAGTGCAAGTATAGCATAATGTATGTATTACCTTACA
Source organism: Vanilla planifolia (assembly GCA_023846275.1). Taxonomy (NCBI): domain Eukaryota; kingdom Viridiplantae; phylum Streptophyta; class Magnoliopsida; order Asparagales; family Orchidaceae; genus Vanilla; species Vanilla planifolia. The sequence continues at coordinate 6,384,761 of CM043872.1, read as the reverse complement.
ACGGGAACACAATTTTATGCCGCGAAAAGTCATGTTGCTTAACTTGGTCACCTTCCAGAAGTCTTCTGAAAACGGTTCGCATCCATCAACCAAAATACTGAATGATTAACAACCTCAAATTAGAAGGTTTGCATAAAATTTTTTAGAATTTTTAAAATTTCAATTGACACTTTGAATGTTTCTTGTAACTCATCTATTTATGATAAAAGTTTGTCCATCAGATGAATAACAAGGCTAAAAACATTATGGCAGATAAGGTTTCTGGTAAAGAAATTCTCTGTGAGGGGACAATGTTCTCCCAGATAATTTTAGTGTATTCATCAACGAGAATTTTAATTTTGTAATCAAATTTTTTGATTGCTTACTTTGTTCTGAAGCGATTAATTGGTATGGGTTCGCTCAAAAGCTCATTCAACTTGTTTAAAGATCCCTACAACCAAAGGGGTTAAACCAATAGAGATGATATTTTCAACAGAAATTGATGCCCTAATTTAATATGATTAACAGGATAGACATTTATGTTTCATGTCAAACGAACCTGAGAAATTATCAAAAAAGGGAACCCATCACTGAACATAGATGAGTATCCTCTAGCGTAATCAGGATCCACGAGCCTTCTCTCTGATGCTGCAATTTTTTGTAAACAAAGTGCTTAGCAAACCTTTCTTGCACAAAACTGTAATGCAGTTCTGTTAGCCTCTAACTCTAAACAGGTTAGCATAAAACAAGTAACTAGAAAAAGAAAAAGATAGTTAATTTCAATGATATATATGACAGCCTTATTGGATCAGTAGGGAATTAAACCTACAATGTGATAAATGTAAGGTAAAAATATGATCGATGGAGTAATAATGACAAAAGAAAAGAAACCTAAATGCATCAAGTTTATGAAATTAGGTTTAATTTAGACTTCTATCCACAAGGTAGAAAGCATCCACAGGCAGCTGAGAGTCTAGTGTAAAAGCACAAGCTAGAGATGTCATACCCAAAAGAAAACCCAATTGAGAAGTGTTATCTGACCTTTTGAGTTTGAAATATAAGTTGAAAACAAGAAAGGAAAGCAAATGCAGCGTAGACCATACAAGTGTTGAAGCGCACTAAACGGCTGGGGTTCTCAAGGTACTTTGTGAACCATTCAGAAGCATCATCTCCTTCATCAAGTGCAGAACCTGTCCATTCCCACACAGATATGCTATCTATCACACGGCATGCTCTTTTAAGACGAACCTCTAACGGATCCATGCCAGGGGCCCTCAATACTGCATGCGAAGTATACAGAAACCATAACTCGATTGCCAAAAGGCAATTAAGGAAAAAGCTAAAATGCTACGTTCAATGATATAAAACATTTGGACATTATTCAATGCTACAATACACCACCTGATATTTGATAAAGTTTAACCTGGAATTCCAAATTGAAATAGAAAGTTAAGATCAACCCAGAACACAGCTATGGAGAAATTGGCATCTGGTCTGCGTCACACAAGGAAATGAGGCGTAGAGTTTCTTTGCTATAGAAACAATCAGGCGTTTAATAAGGGATGTTATAGAGTTATGTAAGACATGAAGTGCTCATAATTCAAGCTTTCCATTGGGTTCGTGAATGATGGAAAAATTTTAAAATTTTTCCATGTTAGCTCTGACGTTTAACCTGAAGTTCTCTTCAGCTGCCTGTCTAAGCAAACAAATAGGAAAAAAAAAATTCTTCTGTAATAGATTTATTTTCATTAGAATGCTCCACAAGTAGCTCACTTACGAATGTAGGAGGTAACATACACATTATATTTGTTAAATATCAAAACCACTTATCTTTGTCAACAGCAACTAGATTTGTTAGGCACAAAAATCACATCATTTCACAATAATTTAACTTTCAATTGATAAATGAACGGCAAATGGGCCATCAAGATAGTACAAAATTGTGATACTACTCTTGAATACAAAGCAATCTCCAAACAAAATAATATGCAGTGGAAATATAATTTTATCTGTAACAATACCGATGGTTTTCATTTTTAACAAGATATCATTAATAAGCTTTTTTTACATCAATACAAATATACCATTTGTTTATAATAATTTGCAGTTCAAGGGCATCAAAGTTAAGTTCAAATTACATGAAACTAGTATCAAAACATAACAACATCTCAACCCCACTAGGTGTGGTTGACCATATGAATTCTCTCATGGCATTGTACTCTAACAATAGTTCATTTATATGCAAGATATTATTAAATCCCATGCAGATCTATTAGTCTCCTCTCTTTGTATGAAAAATTCTAACAATTAACATAATTTAACAAATGTATTAAATAACATTTATTTAACATACTAAAGTCAAAAAAGTTAGAATCTTAAATCAGAGTAATACAAACTTTTTTGTTCATGCACTAATATATTCTTTCAAACATAGCCACTCATCTATCTCAATATCCTTATCATTGCAATAATTAATTATTTATATGTTTGAACTTCACAGATCAACATTTTATACAATATATAACATTATTATTCTCAACTCAAAATTATATAACATTAGTCTTAAATAACATAATTTAATCATCCAACATTAGTGTTGACATCCCATTAATTTCAACAAAACTCAAATTATAGACCCAAGATAACTAGTATTATTTTTTTATATTATATAATCTCAAATACTAATCTCTACATCACTTGCAGCCAACAACAACAAAACTCATACATAATCTACTTAAGTTTAGACCCACTGAGAAAAAATCCATTGAATTCCAAAGTTATTTCTCCATACATGTAATTTAGCATTAAACCTTTTCCTGATTTTAAAAACAAATGTGATATCATCAATAAAAAGCATACAATGATACACTTCATCTTAGAATTGTCTAATAAAATTATCTATAATAAATATAAAAAATATAGAACTTTGATGAAGACTAATTATAAACAAGAACTCACTAATAAATCCTTATTGAGTGCATAAACAAGCCATTACTCCAATATAAATGTTCTCTGTTGTTGCTACTTGTGACTATTAGGCTCTTTCTTTTGTTGGCTATCCTATTTATAGGTGATCCCCTAGCACCATGGTGTCACATGTTACCTAAAAATTATGGAATACCAAAATCACCTTGGCAGTCTTTGCTTTCCATTGGGTATTCTTCCAGTTCAAATTCTTATTAGCGTTAGACCTTGATGATGTTCTTCAAACCAATATTTGGACTCTAAGGGGATACACCCACATCCTCATTAAGATGAAACCTAACATTTGCGAAACAAGGAAGACTTGTTGCATATTCTCCTTTAGATAAAATTTGTTGGACTCCCCTTACAACTCAAATTGCAAAGCCATCTCTAAAAATTTCTTGTCTTGTGGGTAAACAAATTATTATAGACAAGCTTAATATCAACAATTCTAAACTTACCTTTTCTCATTTATGAGTAAAGGTAAACATCAATTGTACTTTGCCAACTTCTATCCCCATGATTATTAACTAATGAAGAAGCTCTAATATTAGTTGATGAAGGATCAACGCATTGATATTATAAAGTGACAATGTAAGTCCGTCATCAGGAAAATTGAGGCACATCAACTCCCATTAAGGCAGCAGATGGTTCAGCCATGGTTGCAATTTTGGATAACAATGGCTTGGAGTGAGAAGCAATGGCAATAATAGTAGAAAGCAGTTATTGTTGGAGGATGAGTGGCAGCTAAGCAAGAAGAAGATCGACCAAAAAAGAGGCTAGTGGTGGGGCTCTAAGTGGGAGACTACAAAGAGGGGAATTAGAGATGGTAGGCTCAAATAAGGACTCAACGTCAGATAGGAGCTACAGAAAGAGGCCAGACTAGTGACAGCTAGCTCATAAGCACTATTGGTAGAGGAAGATTGACAAAATCATCAGATCTAGCAAAAGACAGCAATGACTAGCTCGTAGGCATTATAGGAGGGAGATCGGCTACAATTCAAACAATGCAGGGTCAAGGCTTAGGAGAAGGCCTTGCAACTGACGACGATCGACAGCATTAGACAAAAGGTGAATTCGATTGCCAATGATCATAAAAAATTGAATTGAGATCAGAATAAAGAGAAAGGCTAGCCTATATCTCCTTGGGGAAGTTTTCTTGTGCATGCAATAGTTCTAAGCTAAAAAAGTTTTGAAATTTGACAAATTCAAAAAACTACCTTACATTCACAAGAGATTAAATAATTTCAATTTACAACTATAATTATAGTGAAATAACCAAAATAATATTCAACCTAAAAACTAATTGATACTTATAAAAATGATAAAAAATAATGTGAAAAAAATCTTCAACGAAAATTGTTTGATACCAAGAGCAAAAATTAAAGCATCTCAAGTCTCATAAATGCTTATTACAACCCATTAAACCAAAAGGACACTTAAAACTCTCTTTCATGATCTTTTTTTAGTCAATTCTTATGATTTGGTCAACGGCCTATAACGAATTTAGGTTTTATGCATTCTGGGTGCTTCTTGATCCCCTTAACATTCAAAAATAGAAGTGATCTATGATCGGACCCTTACTCCTATCGTGCCTGTAGCACTTTTAGATGCTCTCCTTCCTCCTGCCAAGTTGTCTCCTTTGTCTCTCAAGAAGTTCCAAATTTGCCTTAGCCACCTTCAACAATCTATTCTATTAGCTTTATAGATTCTCATGATTGGTTTCTATTCCCATCTCATGACGATGGTCATGATAGCTCATGAGGTATTGCTTTTGTCTCTGAAGGGCTTGCCCCCCAACCTACCCCCGCTTGATGAGCTTCACAAAACAGATTCTCTCCATTATTGGTTTATGGTATAACACTTGTTTTACCACCCCTCGTTAGATCAGACTATTATTATTCTCGCAACTACCTATCGATTTCTAAACTTTTATCTTGTGCTCCCCTGTTCGTTTTACGAATTTTTCATTGGTTGGAATGAAATAAAACAAGATCCATATTGACTAACATTGTTAATTATCTTAAGTTTTTCTTCACACCTTATTATTTTTATAGTCTTGCTTGTTTGGACCAATATTTTGGTTACTAAGAACTCTTATGATTTGTTTGTGTCTATTTTAAGCTCTCAACAATGATCTTTATTTTAAAGCTTGTGCAACGAAAAACAAACATAGAATAGCCAAAAAATCAAGAAATATGAAAAGAGAAAGACAGCAAAATTCAAGAATGAATTCAAAAAAAAAATGTTTTGTTTCTTTTTTTCTTTTATTTTCTAACATAAGTTCGATTTTTTTTATTTGTTTGGTCTCCTTTTATAGGACGCTCAAATACTAATTTATAGTGGCATAAAAAGGATATTTTTATTATTTTACAAACCTTTGACAATTTTTTTAAACATAGGTTAATACAAGGTTGGTTGGTGCACCTACCTTGTGCTGCATAATAGGAAGCACATGTAACACCTACTAGACCCATAACTCATGTGTAACGCCTATTATACCCATAACTCACGTGTAGGAGATAGGTGGTGTGTGCAACACCTACTGCACAAGTAGGCTAATGTAATCATGCCCAATGCAATTTTATAAAATGGTTTTTGTGGTCATATGTTCAAATATAGAAAAGCTAATGCCTTGATTGAATGTAATCAACATAGACACAAAAATAAGTCTTTTACCATTGCTGTTAGAATGGGAACCATGACATGTATAGAATATGGGTATAGATGATTCCAATTTACGAAAAGGGGTATACAATGGAGAGAAAATGAAGAATGAGATGGTGTGCCAACATTGGATTCCAAGAGTACTAGAGAGAGAAGAGGAGAAACATATGTCTGCTCACTTAGAAAACCATTTAAATGGCAAAAATATTAATACATGTGAGATTATTAATGTCAAATTAGAAGTTAAACATAACATTGAAATTTTAATATATTATTCGCGTAACTCTTGTCTATAGGTTTATATATTTTGAATTATTAGGTGTTTATTTAAAGTTATATTAAGCCTAAGATAAGTTATAACATCTCAAAAATTTATTTTTATATAATATATTATAAACAAAAATTATAGAGTAAAGTTGATAAATATTTGTAATTAAACTAATAAAAATAGTATTTTGAAAAATTTGTATGCTAAAATAAAATAATAATATCTTGTTTACATTTTAAAAAATATGTTAATTTCTAAAATAATTTAGAATTTGAAAATAAGCACATAATTGGATAGATCTCAAATAGAAAACTTTATTTGTACTTGTTTGGTAATTTTTAAAACTTTAGTTGATTTATTATGAATTTTTAAAATTTACAGAATAAATAAATTGTTTGAAATAAATTACCTTTGGAATTTATTTAATTTAACAATGGTAAGTTTGCAATTTAGCTCTTGCCACATAAACAACAATAGTATAAGTCAGGAAGAGTGACTTAGGCAGTGAGAAAAACTAGAGGTGAGGTAAGATAGGAGAGGAGGTTGCACCAGACAAAATTCAATGAGAAGAAAGAAGGAAGAAGTAAAAGGTACAAGAAAAGCTTGAGGATTATTGTATGGTTGTTGCTACAGAGTAGCTAGAACTTTGATGCAGTTGTATGAAGACTTGAGGATTTAGCAAGAAGCTGAGATCTGTAGATAGAAAAGGAGGAAAGTAGTAATAGACAATAGAGAACAATAAGAAAACAAAGGTTCTATAGCAGGAAGAGAAAGTGCAAGAATTGAGAAAAGAACTTGGGAAGAAGATCTTGAGCTGCTGAAATCATGAGAAAAAATAGCAAGATTAGATTTATATGGCAGTGTTTTTAGTTATGTTAAAACTTGTTCTAGATTCATTCATTCATGTCTAGATAATTCCTGCAGCTAGAAAACTCTATTTTTGAAAAGGTTAGATTGTGTTTTGAGTTAAAATTAGTGGGACTATTGTTTAAATTAATGAGCTTTGTAGTGAGGAATTAGTACAAATTTATAAGCTATGCTTTATATAAGGAATTGAGATCAAATTGAGGAAGAAAAAGAGAGATTCATAGCCGTTTTGCGTCTGTCTACAAGAATAACATATGGTAGATTGGCTTTGCATAAAACACAAATAGCCAGGAATACAAAATGTAAACCTAGTAGACAATACACAGCATGGGCTGGTGTGTAGTATTCACAGTTAACGTATAATTATGCTAAGGGTCACATATGGTATGCCAACTTTAGCATATCGTATGTCTAAGAAGTTGAAATATTGTGATTAAATGAAGTTTGGTGCTTTGGTAAAAATAAAACTTTTAAGTACAAAATACAATTAGTGAACTTACAATAGCATTGAAGTGATAAAATTATGATGATTTGTACATGCTTCCCCTTTTGTAGGAAAGTCGCAAAAAAAAAAAAAAAAAAAAAAGGAAACAAAACAATTTTAATAAACCAAAGTAAATGGATTTAAATTAATTATAATATAATTAAGTATTGTTGATGGTTATGAAAATATTTAATTAAGTATTTTAACATAACATTCTTTATATATGTATATGTATATGTATATGTGTGTGTGTGTGTGGGTATATATATATATATATATATATATGAAATTATCAAATTTTAAGAAAACAAAAAAAATAACAAAATAAAAGAGAAGAATAGCTAATATGAGTCTACTGTATAAAGAACTTATAATGATATTATGATATGATATGAGATATAAAATTGCTAGATATCATGATATAAAAAAAAAAGAAGAATGAAATATGTTTTTTCAAAGATAAAATCACATGATTTCTATTATATATATAACAAGTCATTTGCACATGATGTTGGCTTTGATAAGTATTGGTTATAAAACATACTATGATACGACATCAAATACCTCCATTGTTGTTAGCACTTTGTGCAAGAATTGATATGATAAAATATCAAATAAAGATGAGATGATATCTAATTATGAATGCAAGATAATAGTTATGCGAAAACATATGTATACAGTTATGATAAAAAAAAATATGAACTAGAGTTGAAAAAGATAATAAAATATGATTATTGGAAATCATATTTAATTTATATGAGAAATATAAAATATCTATTTGTGTACATGTATGATATAGAATATGTTATTTATTATTTATTTATAACATATTTAATCATAAGTATTGTTGAGATATAATATTTATTTTTGTTAATACTTATTGTTATCATTTTATATTAAAATATTATTGTATATAAAATTCATCTATTGAGTTTTATAAAATCTAGTTTCTTATTTATATTATATTTCATGTTACAAATAGAGAGAGAATAATCAAATTAGCATGTGAACTAAGTGATATGATTTGAAAAGATGTTTTTGAGAAAACTTGTATCACGTATATGTTGGCATTATATATGATACGACAATACTACGAAAATGAAGAAAAACTATGCAAGCATTATAAGTAAACCTTCACTTTAGATTTTAAATAATTAAAAAAAAAAGAATACTAAGAATGGAAGAAGTAGCAAGATTAGAATAAGGCCCCATAACTATAGACTTAGTAAAGATTTAGTTAGGTGCTTAATTTGTGAAAAATAAAGCAAAGCAACTGGATGACTTGCTAAGTAAAGCTAATCAACAAATTGTGAGAGGAGAGCAAGGCCATTCAGGTTTAGTTTGTCATCATGTAAGGATTGGAATAGAAAGGACAACAATATTGCATCATAGTGGTAGCAAAATTGTAGAAAGAGATAAAGGTATTTCTTTTCTTATAGTTTTAAATAAGTTTAGCATAAAACAATCAGAAGATACCAAAACTATATTATAGAAATAGGGATGCTTTATTTTTAATACCTTTTAATTCTAGCATTATATGATATGAAATCCTTTATGTTTTTATGTATGAGATTAGAAAAAAGAGCTTTTTGTAAAATAATTCGTTATTTCATGATAAAAGATATCTTGTAACAAAAATCAAAGGATTATGTAAATAACAAATAAAAATCATGAGAAAAAAGAAAATTAAAATTTGAAATAATGAATAAAAAAATGTAATAGTATTAAGTTAAAAATAAAAGGAAAAGAGAATTTTTTTATTTTTCTATAGCATATATAGATTAAAAAATTATTTAAATATAGAATATGTTGATGACATGCAAATAATTGAATATCAAAAAAATTTAAGAATATTTTCTCCAAATAATGGAATATAAATAAAATATAAAGCATGATATGTTGTGGAATATAGAAAATAAATTATTAAATAAAGAAATGGGAAACAAATCAATTCCAAATTATGAGAATGAGAATAAAAAAAAGGAATTGGGCCAAAATAGTAAAGTGTATTATGAAATAATTTGAAGCATTATTATAAATATTATAAGTAATTGGTGGCTCGAGTAATTTGACTATAAGATCACAAATAGAAAAAGACTAAAATAGTTTTGGATAATATATTCAATATGTCTGTACAACAACTTATTGATTCAGCTATGGCTAAGATTTTGTATAGATATATAAATGAAATGTGATTAAGATAATTAGTTTAAGAAATAGAAAGTTATTTTTTAACAATTATAAGAATTATTGGTGCAATTAATTATGAGAGTTGTAATCCTTACCTTGCTTATGATTTAAGAATTATGCTCATTGCGAATTTTTAAGAACTTAATATAGATGCTAAAGAGAATTTATTATATTGTTTGTAACAAAGATGATGGAATGCAATTACTTGATTGATAGAGAAGTATAGATTACCTCAGCTAGTCTTATATAGAATAATTTTAAAAAAAAATTATAAGACTAGTTTCGATGAATAATTTTAACAAAGATGATGTGTCTGTAAGCAAGTTTAATTTCATACTGTTTGTGCAACAAGTTTGACTTGTTTTCACCTTGTCTCTTTTGGAATGATACATTATAGCTCTTTTGGCTGAGTCATAAACTCCTTTGGATTTGGGGTATATCCTATTCAAGGGAAGATATCTATGCTCCTTCTGAGAGCTAGTTATGCCAACAAAATATTATTTTAAATTTTTATTTTTGAGATTTTTCTAAGAAACATCTGTGCTAATCAATCGTCATCCATCTCTTTCTATCAAGCGTCACGTTGCTATTGGAGGGATAAATCTTGCCCAAAAATAAATTATAAAATTTACATCAATTTCACATAGACAATTTATCACTATTGAGATGATAACTTCACCAATATAGATAAGGTAAAATGTGTCTTTTCGTAGCCCTATCTTCATGTATGAGAGGTATAAAATAAAGTACAACTCAATAAAACAAAAATGACCATTCTAGCATATAATTTTTATGTTATTAAACATGAATATGAAAGAATTTTTTCTTAAAGTTTAATTGGTAAAGGCATGAAAGGCATCCTTATATAAGTGAAATTTTCATCTTCCATTTAACTAACACATACCATAATAATTATTGTGCTACCCACATCAACAAGAATCAAATGGTAATGGACGAAAAAATCTACCAAAGTATAAGACAACCACATAAATTCTAAAAGGATAAAACAAATGGAAGTTTAATACTCATAATCGAGCTATCTGAAGGTTCCCAACCCACGTCAAAGGCATTTGATGGAAGCTCCGGTTCAACCAAAGCAAGCTTTTGCTCAACCCTTTGAGTAATTGCTCGTCCCTTCGAATTGACAACCATCCATTGTCGATCCCACCGAAAACCTAGGATTTTGAAGAAATCAATCCATTATTAAATGTGGCTGAAATACAAGGGCAAGAATAACTAACATGAACAAAATATAAGAGAGACGAGTTCACATAACCATATGACAATCACACTGTTGAGAACAACTCCTAGATTAGTAACGAAAGGTTAAGACCTAAAAAAAAAATTCAAATGAACTAATTGGAAGCCTTTTTATTCGATCATCAAACAAAAACAGAGAGAAACTGAGAAGGAACTCCATGAGATCAAAACACGATTAACTAGCACGAATGAAAAAAGTGAGGACTATATATGAGCAGATAAACACAACGAAATGCAATTCTCACGTCCATTATACATCTTAGTAAATCATTCTATTTCAGCTTAATTCCTGCGATTCCACCCCGTTCACCTAAGGATCGACTAGTTGAAGAATATATTAAGCAAGAGCATTTCAGGAGCCACTGGAAATCTCTTTCAGAATAATTCTAACAAAACAAGAGGCTGGAATCCTGAAAGAAGTCATATAACTTGAAAGAGAAGCGGTAAGAGGACGAGACCAGTGGAGGAAATGGGAGCCTGAGAAACGGAGATCCCACGGCAAGACTTCACCGGATAGACGAAGATGGATGAGACCGTCGCCGATGGCGACGATGAACTTTTACCGACGCCGGCGAAGGACGATGAAAACAGCGAGAAAAACTTCTCCATCTCTTCCACACAAAGACAAGCTATCCGCCTCAGCAGCACAGCATTACTGATTAATGGAATAATAATATTAATAAAAGAAAAAAGAGAGCTGTGAATAATTTTTCTTAATTAAATGCTTATCAATTACAACGCTCTAGCTTACTTGATTTTATTAATTAGTGTTTAGATTAAATATTTTTAATAATCATTATAATCAATTAATTAATATATAATGAATGATTAGACGTAATATCATCTAAATACGATTATATCATTATTATTTTTAATCATTCAAAAAACAAACAAAGAGATGATTTGAAGATAAGAGAAATATGATAGATAATAATATTTAAATATTAAATTTTAAAAAATAAAAACATTCAAAATTCCTACCCAAACATCCACAAAAGCTTGAATAATTAAATATATTTTATTGACATAAAATTTGATAATGCCTAATAAAACAAAGTACTATTTAATTAAATTTCTTCACTTTCCAAGATAGAAAGTCAAAAAAAAAAAAAAAAATTAAATTAAATGCATAATAGCTAAACCGGTCTATAATGCGAACCATAATTACTTGAACCAAAAGCTAAACCGCCAGGTCCAAGTTGACTGCAAACTCTAAGGAGACGCTGTTACTCCCACTGCCGACGAGCACCGAGTGCTGCCCCGCCGGCAACACCGTGTACGCCGTCTTCTCCACAATACCAAAGGCCTTGCAGATGTTGAGATCCAACTTGGCCACGGCCTTCTTTCCGGCCTTCACGAACACCCTCTCGAAGGCCGCGAGCTGCTTCTGCGGCGCACCGAGCACGCCTTCCGGCGCTTTCGTGTGCACCATCACGACGTCGCTACCGTCCACAACGCCAGTGTTGGTTACCTCCACCTCAATGGTGAGGTTTTCGGTGCAGGGCAGTTTGTCGACTTCGACGGAGGGGCACGGTGGTACGTATGCGCCGTCGGCGTAGTTGAGTGGTGGGCAGACGAGACTGGGGCGGAGCTTGTAGTTGACCCAATGGGCTGATGGCCGGGCCGCGTAGCTAAAGGTGGTGTAGCTCAGGCCGAAACCAAAGGGAAAGACTACGGAACCGTTGAAGAACTTGTACGTCCTCCCAGGGTACCCGAGCTCGTCCACCGGCCGGAGCGACATCGACGTCATAGGAAGCTTATCCGCGTAATCTGCGTAGAACCAAGTCAAAGGCAACCTCCCGGCCGGATTGTAGCGGCCGAAGATGACGTCGGTGATGGCACGGCCGCCCTCGGCGCCGGGATATCCAGCCCAGAGTATGGCTCCGATCTTGTTGTTCCCCGTCGCGAAGGAGATGTCCACGCCGCCGGCGCAGAGGATAACAAGCACCACGGGACCCTTAGCCTCCTCTGCCACCTGATTGATTAGCTGCGTCTGGTAGCCAGGAAGGAGGAAATCCGTCCTGTCGTTTCCTTCACTCTCAACGCTGAGATCAATCCCCACGAAAATCACCGTTGCATCGGCGTTCCTCGCCGCCATCACAGCCGGCCATATCAAACTCTCGTTTTTACAGTGCACGTCGCCGCAACCAAGTTTGTAGTCCACCTTCACCTCTTTAGCGAAGGCGTCCAACGGAGAAACGAACCTGCACGGAATCCCTGCAGTTGCACCAAAAAATTAAACAGAGTATAACTCGAAGAGAATCCATCCCTAAACAAAACCCAAATCTCTTTCTACGAGTCAAGACGCTTGCCTTCATAATTTCCGATCATGACCGTGGTGGCATTGGCGTGAGGGCCGACAATGGCAAACGTTTTCGAGGGACTGGAGCTCAGCGGCAGAGTGTTATTCTCGTTCTTGAGGAGAACGATCCCCTGCCTCGCCGCTTCGGCGGCGAAGTCGACGTTCTCCTTCGAGCAGATGTCTTTAAGACCGAGCGACTTGAATTCGTCCGATCCATCGAAAAATCCTAATCTCATCAACACGGTGTACAAGTTGGTGAGCGCATTATTAATGCTGCTCTCCCGAATCATCCCCTTCTTCACGGCCGATCCCGTATAGTTTGGATAATATATCCCACAGTCCAAATCTAAACCCGCATTCAACGCCTGCGCCACCGTGTCCTCCTTATCGTCGTTCAGCCAGTGGCTCCCGTCGGCCATCACCTCCAACGAATCACAGTCCGACACAATATACCTACAAAAACACGAAAACAATCCATCATTACCCTTTTCCATCAAAACACCCATTTTCTGCACCTGTCACTCACCCATGAAGCCCCCATTCTCCTCTAACTGTCTCCACGAGCAGCCTCGCGTCCGCGCAGACAGGGATCCCGTTCACCCGGTTGTACGAGCACATAATGCTGCTCGCATCGCCCTCCTTGATGCACATTTCGAACGGCCGAAGGAACGTCTCCGCCATGTCCTGCTCGGTGACCCTCGCATCGAACGAATACCGATTGACCCCTTTCCAGCTATCCAGATCGTACGCGGCGTAGTGCTTACAGCATGAGGAGACCTTCAACGGCCGGGAGTTGGGGTCGGATGACACCTCCTGTCCTTCCACGTCTTGCAAACCTCGGACGAAATTCTTCGCGTAGAGACCCACAGTCAACGGGTCCTCTCCCGGTGTCTCCAATACCCTCCCCCATCGTGGGTCCCGCACTACGTTAATATTCGGGCTCCAAAACGTCAGGCCCGCATGACCCAAATTATACATCGCCCTTGCTTCCGTCGACGCCACCTAATTAAAAATAATATACATATATATAATTATTTATGTGTATTAAAAAGTAAATAATGATTATATACCTGACCGATTTTCTTCCACATGGACTGGTTGAAGGAGGCGGCGGAGAGGATGACGGTAGGGAAGCTGGTGGCGCCGGGGACAATGTCGCCGAAGTAGGTTCCGTGGCCCACCCACGACACGCCGTGGAGAATCTCCGACCACCAGTTGTACTTAGGAAGCCCGATCCGGGGCGCCCCGAGCGCCTGGTCACCGAGCTGCGCGATCTTCTCATCCAGCGTCATTCGGCCGATGAGGTCCGCAACACGGTCGGCGTAGGAAAGGGACCGGTCGCAGTAGACCATATCCTTCATGTCGAGGCCGAGCGACGCGAACCGCCCCGCGTCGCACACGCGGGTGTAGTTCTTCCCGTTGGTGAGGATGGGCCCGGGCGTGGTCCTGGGAGACAGACGCCGAGACGCGGCGGTGGAGAGAAAGACGGCTAGGAAGAGGAAGGTGTAGAACCGAGCCATGGCGAGATTCGAGAGTAGGGTGGCGGATGCGACGAGATTTGTTTCGTGCATGTGAGGGTATATATAGAGTTATATAGACATTTTTGAAATTTAAATAAATAAAAGATTTATTATTTTTACGAAATTTATATTTCAATTAATTCGGAGGATATTTATCCACGCGTTGCGGATTAAGCTCCCCCGCCTGCTGTGCTGAATCCATAAGGCGTTACTTGAATTCAAAAATGGATATATTTAATCCACGGAAAAAAGGGATAATAAATTTATTTATTTTTTAATTAAGATATTGGTTATTATTTTACGGATTACCGCTCGTTTCGCCGTCAGTTTGTTCTAGATCGATAATCAAGCCTTTTAAAAATTAAAAAAATATTATTTTTTCTTAAATTAAGCTTAGATTTATAACCGGCAAACCTTTTCGGCCGACTTAAACAAATCCCATAACTATCTAAATTAATTTTATTTTCTATTAAAAAAACAAAGCATTTTTAATATTATTTAAAAAAATAAAATATCTTACTCTTTTCATATGTTCTTTATTTAAAAATTATGTTTCAAAACCTAATTAGATAAATATCAAATTATATTACAAAAAGGATGAATGAGAGAAGGAATATTAAAGCATCATTCAAGTCCAAAAAAGCTTTGTGGTACGATATCAATGTGCTAGGAAGTTTAATCTGATCATCAACTAGTCTAGATTTGAAAAGAAGACAAAGTTACAACAAGCTCATCACTTAAAGTGAAAATTATATCTATGTCAATTCAATATCAAATATATACTATAATATTTTAACAACATGCTTCTAAGATTTTTTTAGCAGCTTATGTTTATTTATTATGATGTAAGTTTGGCTAAAGACACACAAGTACAAGTACAAGTCCAATTATGCCTAGACTTAGTTTTGATTAAAGGTACACAAGTACAAAAGATGTTGAAATTTTGTCTGTAAGATGAGCTACTCTATCAATGTATGCATTTCATGATACACACATGTTGAGATGGGTTAAGGAAGCTCATACATTGAAGGAAACATACTATTTTGATATGATTAAGATGATCTAAAATTTGCAATGGCATTCTTATTAGAAGCAAGAGTTTTATTTTAAGATAAAAGATTAGTTGAACTTCAAATCGATTTTATCTTAAACAAAAAGGGTTGAGCTGAGTTATATACAAGATGATACAAATCATAATATGAGCTGATTTTGAATCATGATTAGACCAATTTGACAAGACATGAAATTGGATCGTTTCTATTTATGCATGTATATATTTATTTATTATATAAGTAAATGAATTTATGTTAATATCAAACATTATTATATATAATATAAATGAATTTATAAGCTTATTTTTTATAAATAATTTTATAAAAAATAAAAAATTGGATTTCATTTGGCTAAAATCCAAATTAAATCATTAACACTTCTTCAAAACCTTAGATTGAATTGGGATTGCATCAAGCATCCACGAGCACATCTTAAGCAAGTGTTGAATCAAATCAAAATTAAATCATTAACATTATTTACTACTTTCACATTAACTCAAATGTAAAGAAGTTTGTTTGAGGATGTGTGTGATGCTACAAAATGAAACTTATCAAATAGAAGTGTTGGTTCTATGTCGCTAAAAATGCCCAAAATACAATAGAAGAGTATGTCGTCAAACATTCTTGGAGGATTACCAAGCATGTGGTCGAGCCACAAAAACCTCTTTCTTAGTGTGGTTAGATGTTTAAAGGTCCTCATGCTTAGACTTTGGATTGCTATTCTCAATAATATTTGATGAGGATGTTAGATTTTTAAGTAAAATTTGATAGACCCTTTAGTTAATAAGTTGTAAATCCTTCCACCCTCACACAAATTGCCAAACAAAGATAAAGATGTAATGCTCGACATGCAAAGGCATAAGAAGAGAATTTGAATTATGTCCAGTTTGCATACAAGATAGATATCCATGGATCTACCAATTAATGGTCGTTTAAGGTCTTCCTAGCATATACACCTTGAAGCTCATTTAATATGAAGTTCCACATTGAAACATCAAAGATGTTGAAGGATAAATGCAACAAAAAATTCAAATTTTTGTCAAAAACAATAAGAAGATTAATTTTGCTATCAAGAAACAACTAAAAATTTCTCAAAAGAATTACAAGGAATGGCACAATAGGTATTATGTAAAATAATACATCAAACAAACAATATTGTATGGCTCTATTTGAAAGCAAAGGTGAATATATCTCTAATACTATATTGATAGAAGACAGACAAAAAAATCCTAATAGTAAGATAATGATAACAATGATAGATAAAGGAAATAAACTCTACATTATTAGATAGAGTTGTACTCTTTAAAGTATAAGGTGAGCTAATCTTTATTTTTAATTAGTCCAAAAGTGTTCTTGATTATGTGATTTTCAAGTTATTTATAAATCCATCATAAAAAAAATAAAATTTAACTAATCTTTATATCTATAAAAATAAGATACTTAAAATTTAAATTTCTTATCTATTATAACTAATTTAACCACCATCTTCTCTTGCTTTTGGTAATTAGCTTATAAATTACTTAATGTTTGGTATATTCTATTTATTTAAATCATCCTTTGACTAAATCTATAAATTTAAGATATGCTCTAACTCATATAAATCATATACTAATGCTTGTCTTATATCAATTCTTTCATGCCTAAAAAACTATACTCCATAGAGTTAAAGTTCAAGTAATCTTCAAAAAAACCTAAAGTTGGTTTTTGTAGATCATTCACTCATTCATGTGTCCTCTAAAAGTGGCTAATCTATTCATCTAATTAGGACTTATTGTTATACCTTTAATTTTTGTAATAATTATTTGATGATAACAAAATTATTATACTAATCTTATTATAATTTTCTTGAATGATCTTCAGATCATGAATCTCAAGATTAAACAAGAATTTGTCAATTGAAAAACTTAATTAAAGATTTCATGGAGTAATCCACATGTGAAAGCATGTCAAAGAGTATTAATGACTTTTCTTAAATATGGCTTAATTTACAAATCATAGAATCATTGTTTTAACTTTTGATAAAGTAACTGCCCATTTGAACCATATTATGTGTATTTTATTTAAGTTAAAATTATTAAATTTATCACTTAATATTGATATAATATATAAGATTATATTCATATTTTATATGTATGTTTATTAAGATTTATATTTCATCCATAATTTTTCAAATATGTCTTAATGAACATTAAGAATAAAGACTTACATTTGCATAACATGATTAATATTTTTAATATACAAAAGAGTTTTAGTAATGCATTATTTACCATTTTTGTGTTTGTGTAATTTCACTATAATATAGTGCAATTTGCATTGCATGGCATCAAATAATGTATTGATTAGGTGTGATCTTAAGAAATTTGCATATATTATATTGTTTGTATTAATTATACCAATATGCTAAAGGGATACTTAAGAAATGTGTGTTTATGTATGAAATATTGGAGCTTTATATAATATAATGTAGTTATTAGTGATTCAATCAAAAACCAAATTAAGCAATTAAGTGTTTACAATGTCATGATGTATAAATATAATGAATCTTTATATTTGTATGATCAATCTTTCATTTTTTATAATCCGATCATACTAGGCTAATCCTTCTATTGACTACATACAATCTTAGTTAAGTTGAATATTCTATAAGTCGTACATGTATGATATTCCTATCATATAAGTACTCTAACCTGAGATTGTCATTAGAATTTAATATTAACATATTAGTAATATATATATATATATATATATATGTATGTATATATGTATATATATATATATATATATATATATATATATATATATATATATATATATATCACACTACTACGATTCTATTAAGTTTGGATTCCATTAATTATAAGTATATTTTTATCATCATATGAGTATGTTCAGTCACAAGTGAGTTGAATGTATCATACACATACAATCTTACAATTGTACCAATATGATCTTACAATCATACAAATACGATCAAATTAACTGAGCTAAAATGTGCATTGTTGTACAAGTAACGTCACATACTTCGTACAAGTACAATCGATCTGACAAATGAGATCTAATTTAAGACTCAGACACATCTTGGACAAATTTTTTTATACCAATATAATACATATTGACCTGAGATAGTTTTTAAGCTTAATTATTTATTAAATAGATTAGTGTCGTATTAACACGATCAACATATCATACTAATTTTATCATTCTTGATAAACACCGTGAGTTTCTCATACGACATATCGTTCATTATGATCCTACATTAGATAACTTTTTCCTTATAACTAAGAGTTTTGAGTTAAATAGATTTGTTGTAGCTATACAGTACGACGTACTTATCGTATCGGTATAATATATTGATAAATGTAAAAATGAATTGATCAGGTAAGCACATTGCATGAGTGATCCGAGTGTAATATATATCATTTTGCACTATCATGTAACTCTAATAGTACAATCAATATCCCAAGAACATAACAACTAGTTCAATCATTTCGAGAATAAGATTTTAGCAACTGAAGCTTCTTAATTTATATATATTTCTTTGATTCATATAAATAGAAGTGATTTTGAGAAAGAATAAGCTAATAAACAAATTGCTAAATCAATTATAAGAAAAGAATAAAACTATAGTCTATGCTTTTTCATTGTGATGTCCTTCATTTTGTTGATTTTGCTATTACATCATCTACTTCGTTAATGCATTAAAGTTTGACATATTAACTTAGTAATATCTTTCTATACATTTAGTTATTATCATATTATTATCATTAAAAATGATATAATCTTTTGTTGGATTATCTTTGTATAAATATTATAAAATTATGTAAGTTGTTTTATACACTTCAAAGTAAGGATAACCTTTACTTGACAACAACAAAAAAAAGACTTGTATTAAGTGGACCATTACCTAGCCATGAGCAAAAAAAAAGGTTTTGTAAAGTTTATCTCTACCAGCTATGAAAAAAGAGAATAATTTTGTTAATAAAAATCTGACAAGATCAACTGATAATGGATATAAACAAAAGTTTTTTCAAATCATTTAAAAGTCATGTGTTAATTTATTTGTTTTTTTACTTTATTTATCATACTTGTTTTATTATCTTATAACAAACACAATTACAAAAATTGTAGAAAGCTAAAATACATTTTCTAAAAAATATTGCAAAAAGAAATTAAAATAAATAAAAGAGATTATTATTTTGATATCATTTGAGTTGTTTGAATTAGTTTTACAAAGCATTCAAGTGGCTATTTTAAGGTTGCTTGAATTGTTATAAATTGGACTAAAGTTTTCATCAAATAATTGACAATTTCATTTCAATCAGATTTTAAATCATATTGTTAAGATTATTTCGAAATAACTTGTCTTGTATTGAAAGCTAACAATTCATAATTTGGTTGAATTGTGAATTTGGTTTTTTAAAAACAAAAAAATTCTATTACTAGTTTAAACTATCCTTAAAATTGAGTTAAAATATGTATTTTCACAATTCTCTTCCCCTTTTTGTAGATATCATCGCTCCATATTTTCAACACCTATGTGGCTCATCATTGCTCAAAGAAACTACATCAACTAAAATACAATCAATTTCAAAATGCTTTTAAAACAAATATTCAAGTAGCTTAACAAATTCATTCTTTAACATCATATTTAAAAGATAACAAATCTTCAATATTAAAAAGTATTACTAAAAAATATATCTAAAAGCAATTTAAAAATATAAACATTATTATTAATTTTTCTTATAATTTAAAAATGACTATAAACTTTTATATGTAATTTCTTGATGGAAGATAATCTCTTAAGATAAATATAAACTAAAACATATTTATCCTCTTCAAACTCTCTAGTTGTTTTCTCTTAATCACTAACTTAGAATACATTAAATTATTAGATTGTGTTTATTACTTAACATTATTATCTAAAGTTTTGAAATCACATGCAAATAAAAATGCAAAATCAATATAAAGAATATATGACAAAATAAAGACCAAAATGGCTTCTAATTATATGAGGAATTCAACCACAAGTTGGGTGTTCTTTCAAATATGAAAAGACTAGCAAATTAGGCAAGACAAAAGGTCTAAAATTAAAATAGAATCAAATTCTCATCATAATCCCATAACAAAATCACTCTAGGTGTTTAGGGAGTCACAATTGGTGGTTTACATAAATAATTTTAGGTAATTTCTAAACCACAATAAAATGTTTGTTCAAACTATACTAAATAGATCATATACTACACCAAACAATCAAGATGATCTCTCAACATGTTATCTCAATTTATGCATTACTTTGGAATGTATCTCAAAGCATTCTACCAAGCTTAACAACCTCTATGCATGAGAAAATACCTCTAAAGTCAACATGCACAAAAATAATGTATTCAAATAGGAGAACATGAAAAGGCGAGTGTTGTCATCGACATGCATGAGCAAAAATTTTGACCAATAATGTCTCTTAAACAGGGTCAATCTACATACATGACCATAAGTTTCTTCACCATATACATAATGTGAGTGCTATAGTCGACACACATGGATCCAACATTAATGTGATTATGGATTAAGGTTAATCCATTGAGATGGAGTCAAAATGATTTCAAGACTAACCAAGGTTGGAAAAATGAACTCCTCAAGGTATGAAAATGACACCCATGCCAAAATAGCTAATTATACCATCATAATCAAGTCCTTTTAACTAATTATAAGCCTTTGGCAATAAAGTAAGCTTTGTATCTCTCAATTATATTATCAACATAATACTTAATTTTGAATGCCCAATTAGAACCAATGACATTCATGTTAAGAGATGATGGGACTAAAGTTCGAATTGAGTTTTTAACAAGGCAATCAATTCCTCTTACATTGCTAGCACCTGCTAAATTAGCTTTATAGCATAAAAATAGATTCAAACATCAACTAATTAGCAAAATGGCACACAAAGCCTAAGGAGTAGTACATCCAAGTATATAGAACTAAAAAGATACTAGCAAGATGGGGTTTTGCTTTGCCAAGTAGATCGACAAGAATTAGAAATCTTGGAATTGGTTCATGTAGTGTTTAAAGATGAATGTGGTATGGTGGAGGTTAAGGATAAAACATTTGCAAGTGAAGTTCTTATAATGGTAGTAGGTGGAGCAATAGAGGAAGTGATTTGTAGAGTATGAGAGAAAAAATAGGCATCTTGAGATATTGTTGTTGACCCATGTAGTTGAAATGACAAGCCTCATGGATATGACATATCTAAGAAATTTAACTTGTTTGATATGAATATTAAAAATAGTGATATCCTTTTGTAGGCATTGTCAAATCTAAAAAAGAAATGAGAATGGCTTAGAAATAAGCTCATAGAATTTTTGTTTTTATTGTAAGGAAAAACAATCAAAGATATATAAGTGTGTAGGATGGTGTGCAAGAAAATAGAATTTTATCAAGTAAATTGGGCAATAAGCAACGATCCACTACAACAATATGACGATGTTTTTACTCAACAAACATGTTTTATTGAACAACATATGGACATAAGACTTATTCTTATGTGCCATTAGTCTCTGAAAAGAGATATTGCTGGTGAATTCATCACACCATCAATTTGTATATATTTACTTTTTAGAGTCGAGCAAATTTTCTACCATAACTTTGATTTTAGTAAAAATATTAAAAAATTATGATTTGCAAAACATTGAATAAATCCATAAGTAACAAAATAATCATCAACAAAAAAATGTAATACCTGTATCCCAAAATGGAAGGTTTTGGAAAAGGTTCTCAAACATCTAAAATATAAAAGCTATAAAAGAGAGTTAGTTGTATAAATTTTATTGGAAGAAGAAAGTTGATGAGGTATGCCTAGAAAACAAATTTGACATAATGTATAAGGAGTTAAACCTAAAGGAAATGAGGGTGTAGTTTATGGAACACAAAAATAGAAGAATGGTCTAATCTAGCATGTTAAATATAAAGTGTTGTTTTTTCACCAATACAAGTAATAAGTAAACATCTTTATAGAAACTGAACAAAACCAATATGCTAAAGACCCTTCTACTGGTTCAAAAGAGAACCATTTGACTGATATACCTGTTCTTCACAAAAAAACCATCAAAATCCATTAGAAAGCAATAGTTATTGTGATGAGATAACCTTTGAATGGATATGAGATTTTTAAGCATTTCAAGAACACATAAAACATCATTCACTTTAAGATAGCAATGGAAGAGAACTACCACTGCAAATGGCGAAGGAATCAAACCCTTGACATGGCTAGGAGCTATGAAGCATAGTAGTGAATAGAATCATACGATGCATAGATCCATGGCCAAGCATTAGTTCATATCAAACTAATCATGGAGAGACAAAATATCAAAGAGCGACTTATCTCCAAAGGAAAAATTACCATAATATGGATAGATTTGAGCCATATGAACTTGTTTGCTATAGATTTGGCATGTGTAAGAATCACGATAAAATAACAAGGAAAGGATTGTCCTGGCATAATAGAGCGAACTACGTCCACGTCCACGCTATCAACTACAACCGAGTGTGATTATTGAATAAAGGCCATTATAATAAAAGATCATAGAGATCATCAAAAGAAATATTAGAACGAAATTGTAGAGAGATAATAAACTCTTTGTATTTGGATCCCAAGCAATCAATAACAAAATGAGATCCAATTTTGAAATAATTAGACTAGTTGAGATTAGGTTATTTGTTAGAACTTTCATTTTAAGAAGAAAATCAAACATATAAACATCAAAACTTTTCTTTAAAGACTTAATTTGATCGTGAATGGATGAACATGTGTTTTAGAAGAAGGGGACAGCCATTTGTCAAGTATCAACCAAGCTTGGGATTCCAATGCACAAGGAAACAAAATCATTTTAATAGATGAAGCTATAGTGGCCTTAATCTAGCTCAAAACTAAGCAATATTGCTTAACCCAATAAGCATAATTAGGATTTACATCATTTGAGGAGTAGCTAATGAAATGACGAAATCAAAGCAGCCCATGTTTTGAAGATCATGAATCATCAATGTATCAAAGAATTGGGTTATCTAGCAAAAAAAAACTAATAAGATCTTTAGGCAATTGGAAGTGGTGAGCAATATTAAACAATGCCAATTGAAGACCCTAGTAGAGTGCGGATCAAATACTCAATCACACACTTGGATTGCCAATCAAAGGCATAAACATGAAGCAAGCAAATACACACTAAGCACACATGATATACATGCGAGACACAAAAAACCCAAATGTTTAGTAACGAAGAAACACTAAGAATGGAAAATGATAAATGGTAAACATTTTCCAAAAAATAATAAGAAATGTTGAATCATTAAAACATAATCCACAATTCACAAAATATCTCAAGAGATTTAGATTCATAACAGATATTAACACTAAACAAAAATGAGTGACACCTTTCTAATTGACACTCCATAACAAGAAATTTAGATATTCCAGAGTCAAATGCACCATCATTGCAAAACATTCACAAAATACACTGAAAAGGATATCAACTCGACATCACTTGCTTCCACGAACCAGGCTTCTTTTTACAAAATCTTAGTTTGACAGCAAGTTATAAGTAAACCATCCTATAAGAACTCATGGTAGCTTTTCATCAGCTGATGAAAATTTGAGAAATTTCAAACCTTTAAGTGACTCTGGCAGATAGCATTGTCCCTCGCAAGCCTCAGGATGATCTGGAGGATATAGATACCCATCTCCGTATCCCATTTTCTTCATCAATTTTGTTGGCGCATTCCTCAAGTGCAATGGAACCTCCTCATTTCCTCCTATTGACTCCTTAACCGCCCTCTTTGCAGCATTCAAACCTTTGTAAACAGCCACTGACTTTGGTGCCCTTGCGAGGTACACCACACACTGAGCAAGGCACACATCGCACTCAGGCATCCCAATGAAGTGGCAAGCTTGGTAACAAGCAACGGCAAGGTTTAGCGCTGCTATGTCTGCAAGACCCACGTCCTCACTTGCGAACCGCACAAGCCTGCGGGCAATGTAGAGCGGCTGTTCTCCGCCCTCGAGCATCCTCGCCAGCCAGTAAATGGCAGCATCCGCATCGCTCCCCCTCATTGACTTGTGAAGAGCACTGATGAGATTGTAGTGGTTCTCTCCATCGCGGTCATAGGCCAAGTGCTTACACTGCATTGCCTCTTTTGCATCCTCGGCTGTTATGGTAACAGTGTCACCACTGCGGGAACTTCTGTTTATGGATAAGAATGCGGAGGCTTCAAGAGAGTTGAGAGCAACGCGGGCGTCTCCATCACAGTGTAGGGAAAGAAAGTCGAGAGCATCGTCATCGATGGAGAGGGGTGAGTTGGTAGAGAGTTGGAGACCTTTGTCGGAATCATCGACTGCTCGGAGGAGAAGCGAGCGTACATGCTGAGGATCAAGTGGTCGGAGGGAGAGGACGCGGAGGCGGGAAAGGAGAGGGTTGGTGAGGTGGAAGGAAGGGTTTTCGGTGGTAGCCCCGAGGAAGATGATGGAGCCGTCTTCAATGGCTGGTAGGAGGCCGTCTTGTTGTGTTTTGGAGAAGCGGTGGATTTCGTCAATGAATAGAACGGTACGTGTGTGGGACCGTGCGCGGCGGGCGTCGTCGATTGCGCGGCGGAGGTCACTTAAGGTGGCGGTGACAGCCGAAAGGGGTACAAAGCGGTGAGAAGGGAGGGAAGAGGCAAGGGACCGAGCAAGGGAGGTTTTGCCAGATCCAGGAGGACCCCAGAGGAGGAGCGACGGGAGAGGTCCTCCGGCGCCGCCTCCGTCGCGGCAGCGAGAAACAGCAGAACGTAGGAGTGAGTTGGGTGAAAGGAGGTGATCCTGGCCAATGATGTGGTCGAGTGTTGTAGGACGCATGCGATCGGATAGAGGGGAGAGAGATGATGACGACTTCGCGCGTTTCGAAGGAGGAGGGCCAGATGGACAGGGTTTTGTATCGGATTTCGGGAGGAGGAAGCGGCGAAGGTTGGATTGGGATGATGTATTTGGAGGAGATGGAGAAGACTGTGGATATCGGGAGAGGATCCAATCCGCGGCTGCTTCAACTGAGGAGACGGAGGTGGTGGAGGAGGAGGAGGCGACGGCGTCGAGGGCCTGGGAAGCGACGTCCTCAGAAAATCCCATGCTTAGAAGCTCCTCCATCTCCTTCTTGGATGAGGATGTGGGATCGTACATCGGAGACGAAGCGGAATGGTGAAGAGAGAGACGGGCGGGAAGTAGTAGAACCCGCGAAGTGTTTGTCGAAATGCGTAGTTGGGGCTAGCTTGGTTGGATGACATAAAACCAGCATCTGTTGTATTGGTGTTTGTGGGTAGTTGGAGTGTGGAAACCTTTGTTTGTTATCGTTATTATTGATTAATAACATATAAATATAAAAAAATATTATTGTTAAACACGATTTAAAAGTTATATATGGAGATATAAAATTCTATTTATCAAATTTTAGTCATTAATCTTGATTTTAATCATATAATAGTCATTAATAATTTGAGATCAATCCATTAACATCAATTCTATTTGATTAACTTTTCAAACCTATCTTCTTATAATCAAAAAATTAAGATTAATTTTTTGAAATTAATCTCTCGATGTTGAGTTCTCAAGATAAGGCTTACTAAGTCCGATATTTGAGGCTAGCCCCTTAAGAGTCATTTGTCAAAACTAATTTTACAAATAAAAAAAATATAAAAATTATATTATTATTTTTTTACTAAGCAATATAAATCTGGTTTATCATATAGTCACTGGACACATAAAACTCAAATTAATTAGTTCAATTATGGAGGGTTTAATGATTATAATTAATTTGGTCACATATTTAATAATAAAGTTCTTTGCTCACATAATTATAACTAACATAGTTATATCAATAAAAACATGTCTTTCCTAAAAAGTTAGGTTGTTATAATTGAGTGCTAATTATACTTTCACGAATAAAAACAAGCCTAATTTACATCAACTTTTTTAGCTATGCCCTCCAATTTAAGAAACTAACTAATTGAATAACTCTTGTAATATCGACTACTAAAATTCTAAGTCAGTGAGTATTGAGAGAAAAACAAGTTATACATTATTAGAGAGTTTTTTATTTTTTTCTCTTCTTGGATTCTTAGTAACATATATATCTTTTTCTTCTTTCTTGGTGATTCTAGGGAGAATCCCAAATTTCATTCTTCTCTATTGCTCTATAAATGCCTTTTAATAATAATATATAACATTCTCAAAATTAGAAACTAATTAAATTACATTAATATTTTTGGGATCAAATAATAGTATTTTGGATGTCTCATAAAACATATTAAAATTAACTAAAAAACAAATTATTTTAGAATATGAAAATGAAAATATTATTGGATATAACTCAAGACAAGTTTGATGACATTTATTTTGAAGTCCATTTGAAACGATTATAGATTGTTAAGATTAATTGTTAAATAATTAAATAAAAATATTTAATTAATATTAATATTATCTATGTAATCAAATTTTAATCCTAAAGTTCTTTGTGCTTAAAATAAATCCATAAGAGAGGAGGGTGAATTGTGATAAATAAAACTTTGAAATTTTCTTTCAATTTTCGATTTAAATTAAAACTTAAATTCTTAAATAAGAATAAGAAAGAGTAGTAAAATAGTACACAAAAGATTTTTAAGGTGGTTCGACTTAAAATCGAGCCTACATCCACCCCCAACTATGTTGGGAAAAAGCCACTAAGAATCACTAAATTACAAGCAAGATTTTTTGTACAACTCACCTCAAACCTACTTAGGATTTTACCTACAACTAATCCCAAACATACTTGAGTTTTTTTGGGCTCAACTCAAACCCCTGGTTTTTGCACAATTGTCGGGATGCCCTTATCCCAAGGAAACAAATACAAAAATTGGCAACAAAGTATAAACTTAAGACAATTTAAGATTTTTCAAACAATTTTTAGTTTATTTTTTTAAATCCCTAAATCCTGGACGAGCTAGCGGTCAGGTCGGGTCGGGTCAACCCGCCAATGCTACAGTGAAAAATCTCGAGACTAAAGTGATTTTATAGTGTTTTGTGAGAATTTTTGTGCCAAAATTTTTAATATAAGTGTACCATAATAATTTTTATATTATGATAGTGTTACAAGCGTCCTAAATAACTATGAAAATTCATGAAAAATAATTCCTAAATAATTTTAAAAAATCAAATACCAATATCTATATTTTTCATAAATAATGTTTGGCCCAAAAATTATAATTCAATAATTATTAAACTCATAACATTTTTAAATATTAATACTACTAGTGTATCATATCATCTTAAAATATGGACATATCCAATTTAAGAAAATAAAGAGAAATTTAAGTATAAAAATTTTAATACATGTCTTCAATTTCCTTGAAACTTGTTATAGCTCCAAAAGCCTTGAAAACTATTATTTTAGACATTTAAAATTCATGACTTGACTTAATTGAATATTAACACACTTAAAGCAAACTCATATGAGATATTTATAAACATTTATAATTGACTCATCAAACACAAGGGTGTAACAAATCTCTATTTTGTACCTACTTAGTTCATGCCACCCAACCCTTTTCTCATTTACCATTTCCCTCTCTTAAATGTGATACAGAGCATGATTTGAACCTTAGCCCTAATATCTCTTTGTCACTTAGCATCATTGTCATTCAAGCATCAAGTTTGTCTGAGGTTGAAGGAATGGGTTTGACATTGTGAGGAGAATTCTCTAGGTTAGTCAGGGTTCATGTGAAATAAGCTTGGGGTTTTGTTGCTTGTTAACTTTTGTCAAATCATTACCATAGATTGTTAAAAGAAAGGAGAAAAAGAAAGAGAGAAGAGAGGATTTTAACAAAATTAAGAGAGAAGAGTTAAGAGATATAGAAAGAGAATAGGTGAAAATGAGAGAAGAGGCTAAGATAATTGTAAGCAAAGAAAATGAAAAGAGAAGAGAAAGAAAGAGTATGAAGAGGAAAAAAAGAGAGAAAAAAAGAGAAAGAAAAATAAAGAAGAAATACAATGATAAATAAGTTTCATATCAATTATAAGAAAATAAATCCCAAGTTATATAAGTCATAAGACTTGAAGAGCTCAAGGCTAACAATAACTTTAATATACAAACAACATAAAATAAAGAAATAACACAAAGTGTTATAATTTTAACAAAGATTAAGCTAGTAAATACAACTTATCACTAGGGTAATATCTTCACTAGCACACTAATATATAAGGAAGAAAAAATGCAAATGATCTACTCAATATGGTTTTTTTGCTACAAAGAAACTTCATCAATATTGATGCACAACTTTAGTCTTAGTTGAAGTAATATAAATCCTTAGTATGAGATGTAACAATTGCATTAGTTCTTTTTTGAATAACTTTTATCCCTTTTATACTATTTATTTGATTAAAACAAACATTTTAAAAAATCAATCATGATTAAAATCAGATTTTTCATGAGATTAACTAGTTGTTAAGGTTCATATTTGTTTGTACAAGTACAATCAAAAAATCATACCAAGATGATATAGAGAAAGATATATGAATAACTCACAATGTTAAAATCACTCTCAAGTTTTTAAAGCTTCCTAATAAATAATCATGAGGATCACAGAAGTATAATGTCCTCATGATTCTCTGTTATCATAGGATTGTACACATCTAAGAAGAGAATCATATGTATAAGATGAATTTTTTAACTTAATTTAAATGTTTTTAGGTTTTCAAGTATTTTGTATGAGTATGATAACTATATTATATTAGTAAGAAAATATTCAAGTTAACTATATTATATTACATAAAAATATTTTGTTGTGCAAATGTTCAAATTGTTAGACTTTTCATAATAATAATGAGAAATATTTAATAGCTTATATTGTAGCTAATTAGTTTGCATATCTAATAGTTTTGATATGCCTCTTTTATTATTTTTTTCTTTCACTTTATCACTTCTCCTCAATCTCTATAAAAATTCACACTAATACTTATAAATAAAAAACAATTTTTTATTATAAAAGTATTTTTTGAAAACCATGCTTAACAAATTATGCTCTTTTCATTATTGTAATCATATCATATAATATAATCTATCTTGTTATACTATACAACAAGGGATTTATAAAAATCAGACCATTGCATTGCTATGATTATACTATTTCAATATTATTGTCGTATCAGTACTATTTAAGATAGTAAATGGTTGTATAAGAGATCAAATAAATGATCCATTATAAACTTTTTCATCAAATAATCATATTAATCTAATTTTCATTCTACATGATACAATTAATGCCTTCATGATAGTTTTAATTTCGCATCGTATTGTATAATATCTCATATTATATTAAAGGCTTATTCTTAATGCTAATTGAACAATGAATAGTATGGTTGATCTTCATTAAGTCATCAGAAAATATTTTGTACAAGGCTAATCTATGTTTTGTACTTATGTGATTCATCATTTAATGTATAATGACATACCTTAATTGTATTAGTTCATTTTGTTTTTCATACTTATATAATATGTAATATATTTATATAATAAAATAACCTTGATTATAATTATCCAATAACACAATCATATAAGTATGATTTAGAATTATATAACAATATATTAATATATATATATATATATATATATATATATATAGTACTAATACGATACATGTATGGATGATCTCAGGTAATATTTTCTGTTTCTATCGTATTATATGATAGAGATAACATACTAGTATGAAAAATCCACTTCATTTTAACTACTAATTGAATGGATAATTTTGGGTAATAATTTTTGTCATTGTATTATCTAATATTTGGATTGCATTAATATGATAACTACTATTAACTTAATGTCCTAACAAAAAACCTCTTACTGACTCCTATTACAAGATCATACTAAAAAATATAATAATTATTTAGTATGATACATACAACAAAAATGACAATAAGTCCATCCCCCATAAATCCAAATCTTACAAAATTCATTTTCTTACCTCCAAATGATCAATACATACTTTAAGAAGAAAAATCTTGATTAGATCTTACTTTGAAAAGAAATTTTCACAAATTACGATTAAAAACTTATTATTTCCTTGAGGCTTCTTCTCTTCCTTTAAAATCTTACTAAAGTAGCACAATAACTTGAGATCTGCAAGTTGAAGTATTTCTTTTCACCCTTCAAGCTCCTCTTCTCCTTACTCTCTTGCTTTCTCACTCATCTTCCAAACACTACAGTGGGCTTTAAGGGAAGGTGCAGGAGATTATCCTCTCATTTAATATGTGAGGATAAACCAATCACTTCTTAATGATTTTTTTAATTAAATCTTTATCTTTAAAATTTTATTAAAAATCTAAATGATCTCTAAAAAAATATAAATCACATATTTATAGATTCATTGCAATGCTATCTTCAAAATAATATGTTCAAATTTGAGATTTGATTATCGTCAACTTAGCATACTTTTTGAGATACCAACTAAACTATATTTCTTTTGTTTTTAAAATTGGAATACGTGTATTCAATATATAAAATATAAATTTGAAGAGAAATAATTAAGATAAATTTATCTGATTATTACAACTATGATTTCAAAAGATTAAGAAGAGTGATTAATAATTGAGTATATCTAATTTTGAAGTATGATATAGAGATGGAGCTAAGGAATGATCCATAAATTGTATCTAATATAAGAGCATGATCTGGTGGTGGAGCCCAAATGTTTAAAATGAATTAAAGCCTTATTCTTGAATCAAGCTAGATTGTGAAAAGGTAAAATAAATAAAAAAGCAAATGAAAGATGGTTACATAGAAACCTAAATGATTTTTTCTAAGAAGAAAATGAGTTTTTTAAAAATAAAAAGTTGATTTTATTACTATGTTTTTACATTTTATTTTATATGTATAATGTACTCTTGACACAACATATGGCATTATTCCAAAGTTTTATGTTTGCTTGCATTTTATATCATTTTTCTTATTGAGCTAATGTCAGTGGGCTCAATCTATTATATTATTTGACATTATCAAGTGATAAAGAGGCACATCATAAAACTTTAGGAGAACTTTGAGAGAGACAATTCTTTTTTTTGCTATTATGTTTATATGTTTTAGTTTACAACATGTCATATTATAAAAGTTATTACATCAGTTATTTTCATTTATATGCTTATGAACATGACATGTATTAGTTTTATTTTTTATTATGATGATTTTTTATACAAATATTATCTTTTGAGAAGAAATATGATAATTTTTATATGGCTTTTAATTTGAATTTCAAATTATTACATGAGATTTTATTTTTACTAAAAAATATTTTTTTAATAAAAGAAAAAATGATATGATTTATTTGTAAATATTATTAGTTTCCATACTTTTTTTCTTACTTTTCTTATAGTCTTTTATTGTGATAATGGGCTAAATTCTCATCCAATGAATTCCTTCCAAAGATATGGTTAATTTCAAATTTTAAGAAACATTGCAAATTAACACTTATTTCATTGCATCGACAAAATATTATTATTGAATGATGATATCAAATTCTCAAAATATTTATATTATTACTTCAAATACAAATATTTATAAACTCAAATACATAATTTTTTATTTATAACATATTATATGATATAAAATCTTAAGATATTATAAATCTCTTTATGATAATTTATTAATACCAATTTCTCAATGATAATCACTTGTGGTTACTCTCTCAACACTAAATTTTTGATATGAGACTGTAAAGATTGTGTTCTTGAGTTAATTCATTAGAAGTCTTTATTGTCTATCACTATATATCTAAATTTGGATAGATGCTAAACATGTGAGATTTAGATTTATTGCTCAAAATTATGACTAGTAGACTATTATAATTGAGCCATCCACATCATCGATAATCAAACTTATTCTTAATAATTATTACTAAGTAACAAAATAATAACTCAATTTTTCTATATAGAAGATAAGTTATTATATATTATTTGTTTCATCAATTATAAATTGACTCTTAACAGCTAGATTATCTAACTAATAGAGCTAATAAGTTCAATAATTATGTTGTACTCTTGTCTAAAATATATGATATTTTAAGATTATTTTGGTTTTCATTTTCTCCTATATTGTTTTAAATTAGAGATTGAATTTCAATCCAAAATTATTTCCATTTACTATAATTTTTATTGAAGTCAAATATGGAGTCTTATGTTTTTGAGTTTTTTAACATGATATTTATTAAAGTATGAAATTATACAAGTATATTAAAAAGTAAAAAAAAACATGATTATGATGAAGTTTGAATATAATTATAGTTTTAAAACTTTAGTATTAAATATATCTCATTATAATCTATAAATATCATGAAAGTTATGAAAGTAAAGACAAATAATAATAATAACAAAGTAATTGTTTAAAAAAGGAACATGTGTTGCTCTCTTTAAAGTTCTTTTTTTTTACGAGAGATTTTGTTAAAGAATTTAATATCATTTTATACTTATGGTATTGGACATATTGGAATAAACTTATTATATTTTATTGTGAATTTACATTTTTTATTCATTATTTCTATTATAACAAATATTTTTTTCATTTTCATCTACATTTGTTTAATTTAAATCAAATTATATAAAATTAGTATTTCTCTTTCTTCTGTATCTTATCATTATTTTTCTTATCAACCTTATCTCTACTCATATCAATTATGTAAAATTAAATTCTAATAATATTAAAATTAGTTAATCTAATAATTTAATATTTTGGATTGCATTAAACTAATTGTCCTCTAGCTTATCTAATTCAACCTATGAAAATAGCAAGAAAGGGTACTTAAATAAAATATTTTAACCAATAATCAAAACACATTATTTTTAAGCCTTTTTTTTATCAAACCTTTTGGACCAACCTCTAATGGCTAATCCCATGTAGTCTTAAATGATCTACAAATGCCTTTACTTAGCCGGCAAACCATTAATTCTAATTTCTAATATGATAAGGACAGAAACAGTAACGTGCTTCCATTTATTATAATATATATATATATATCTATATATATATATATGTATAATTTCTTAAATCAATCACTGATGAGGTATACATTTGTTTTTAAAATTTATTAAGAGAGTAATTGTTTTGAAAGCATTGCTATATAATGTAAATTGTTTTTAATGATGTTTGAAAGCATATTTTTTAAATTTTAATAATAATAGTATGAAAAAATAAAGAATTATTTTGTCACTCAAATCATAAGACATACATATGATCAAGTATTTTAAAGGAAATTTTAAATAAAATTATAAAAGTTATGTTTTTGTCACTAAAATGATATATAAATGATACTCAAATTTTGATAATATATACATATCAATAAAAATAAGAATAAAATATATTTTAAATAATATAAAACTAATAAATAAAATAATTTAATATTTAATTTGAAAAAATTAAACATAATTTTCGAAGACTCTTAAACTTGTTAACAATGATATTTTGATATAACCTCAATTTAAACGACATATGGTTGCTTAAACAGCAAAAAAACATATTTAAAAAAAACTTATATATAAATATTCAGATACACTAAATATCTAACATATTAATATTTTAAAATAATACTTAATTAAATAATTTTCAAAAAAATTTTATTGCATTATCCAATCGTTAATAATATTTTATAAATAATAAATAAAAATGCAAATGATTTCTTTACATTTTAAATAATATAGCTTAAATTTGCAAATATTTATAATGATAATTAACTTGTACGGTGGTAAATACGTAAAAAGACCGTAGTTTTGCGGCTGGCCGAGAGGAAATCGGGTTCCAAATGCATCTCTATAAAATTCTGCTTGGAATTGGTAGACTTTCTTTTTCTTCGAACTTTACTCGGTTTTCATCTCTGCTTTCCTTTTCTCTTGCTTGTTCTCCTCCTCCCTTCTCACATGGCCGGGCGCTACGATCCCAACCCCTTCGACGAAGAGGAGGTCAATCCCTTCTCGGTGAGTTCTTCTACCTGATCTTGCTTTTCAACACGCTCCAGTGTTTGACTGTAATGCTGTTAGAGAATTGGCTTATTGTGAGTTTCGATTTCACAATTTTCGTGGTTGATTTGGCGATCTGAATCATCTTGGAGTATTCCGCGGCCTTATGCTTCGTCTTTGCTGGTTGTTTTATGTGCTTTTCAATGGAAGTTTTTTGCTGATCGGGTATCTAAGTTTATCTTGGTACTAGTAAGCGTGAGTTATTGGACTGGTTAATTGATTGTCATGAAGTGCATGTACAAAGGTTCAATATATTAGCTTCGACTTAGGTTGATCCTGATAGGCCCTGAATCTGTAGTTAATTTGGTGAAAGTAGATGCATGTGGACAATAAATTTCGATTTAGGTCGTTTAAGGTGACTTTATTAATTTCTTGCAGGTTTATAGTTTTCTCTTGGTAGTAGTCGCTGTTGGTTTAGTTTTGGCAAGTTTTCCATAGTGTTCTGGCTATGACGTTAGAGCTATTTATGATGTCCTGCTATACTACAGCTTTTTTGAAGTTGATTGAAATGACAGAATGATTTGTGAGAGGTATCAAACATAAGATGTGGATAACAATCGTTAAAGTTTTTACAAAACACAGTATTTGACACTCTTCCTGTTATCCCATTGATGTAGGAAATTAGCCTTAAGCTTTGGGACAGAATTGTTAACTCAAGTTTTCTTCAGTGCAGGTGAGAGGAAGGTTTAGTTTCTCATCAACAATTGAATATACTGTGAAGCAATAATATAAAATCAAGTTATACTTTGTAGGATTAAACTTTTGAGTTCATGGGTTTCTATCTAAGCTATGTTGGGTTTAATTTTGGATTCTCACAAAGTTGTTTGTCCTTGAAAATTGGCATCAAATTTAGATTGGGATTCTTGCTAGTCATGTCTTAAAATCAAATTGTTTATATAGTTAGTGACTCTCATGAGTACTTTCTCTTCCTATCATCTTTGAACAAAGAGTGACTTCCATGGTGCATGAAATGGATGATTATGTTCTTAGCATGTTACTTGGCATTGAAAAAATTATATATTGAGGTAACAACAAGCTCGTTCTTATGAACACTGCATGGCTCATGTGGTTTTGCTACCAATGGTAGAGTATGTAGAGAATAATTTACATGCAACAAAAGGTATGAAGGTGTGCATGTTGAACTTTTAGGTGTGACATGACAACCTACTTTGTCAATTATGAAGATTTTAGAGTTAAGTAGTGACATATAGTGTATATGGGAGTCACTTGAAGAAATTGTTGACTAAAAACAAGAGGAGAATCTAATCCTAAATGTTGGACTCGTAATATTCGATTAAGGTAATTTTTAATTAAAGACTTAAGCCCCTAAGTTAAAAAGGTGCTCACTTATGAGGTGTTTTATCCCAACATTTTACCCTCTAAGAGTTTCTTCTTTCAAGTGGTATCAAAGTCATACTAAGCTACAATCAAAATCATATATGGTTCAAAATTAAGTGGTTTATGTAGTTTATGACTTCCATAGTCATTGTGCCTCCTTTACTATTAGAAAAGGGCTAGGCATTGTGTCATACTATGAATGAGTTTAGTATGAATGATAATTGTTGTTGGAAAAGCCTTCATTGGGTCATTTAGATTTATTCAAGTCATCTACATATTACTCCCATGATTGATTACCCATGATGTTGTAATTAGAGTCATTCACACATAGTTGAAGCAAGGTAGAGCATGTTAATGTCCTTGATATATGAAATAGAACTTGACTTAATGAAGAAGTTTTCAAGGTTAATTTGTGATGGATTACATAGATGGGACTATCATTTGAGGGTGAAATTATTGAATCCAAGTGAGAAGAAGGTTTATTTGTAGTTGAACTTAATTTTAGAGTCAATTAATTAAATCTTATAAGTTTCAGCTTTTGAATTGATGTGCTCATCTAAGAATATATTGGGCAAGTCTTGGTTGCCATTGAATTGATTTCTTACCAAATTCTTTGTATAAGTTCTTTTTAAGGTTGTTACAGAAATATAGCTGAGTTTTATATTAGAGAGGAGGGGCGTGCATGAGAAGTTTACTTTCGACAAAGATTATGAACCTGCCTATCGTCATATGTTTGCTTTATTGTAAATTTGTATAGTTAAAAGGTCAAACGTCCTTTCTGAACTCTATTTCTTTCCTTATCCTGCCATTCTATTTCATTTACTATGTTATGTGGCTCAATGACGCTGCTGCAGTTACTGTTTTGATGCTCTATTTTTCATAATTTGCATAATTATGTTGTATGCAAAGGCTATTTGTAGTTCAATTTTATTTGCTTTTCAGTTTTTCATTTCCTAGGGTTATATTGTTTAGTTCATAACCTTCTTTCTTTGGAATTGGATCTAGTCAAATCACATTTTTGAATTTGTAAACATAATAATTTGAATAATTGCAATTTACTATATATATAAAGGAAGTAATTCAAGAACATCTCAAGGGCTAATTTTTTTTTTTTTGCATCTTCTTAAAGTTTTGAAAAAATGATCGTTATTATGCAATAAAATATTTTTTGAAGGTAAATTCATATTTTGATGTTTATGTACTTTTTTTTGTTGACAAGCATGCATTAGATGACCAATGAAAGGTGGTGTAGAATTTTTAAATTTAGTTGATATTCTCCCTTTATAGGAATATGGATGTAGAATGGAAATATAAAGAATTTATCTAGCAAGAAGACAAGTAGAAGAACTAGTGTAGTATTGATAATTTTATCCTTTGGGTTGCAAATTGACACGTTGTCCTAATTGTAGATCGAACACAAGGTTCTAGATTCAATGTCATGCTTCTACATGATATTCAACATATTACTAATGCTTTTACTCATTTCATCTCTTGAACATTATGAAATATATACTTGAAGAAGCTTTTAAATAACCAAAAGTTAGGACACAATGATAAATGTAAAGCACATTCGCAATCTATAGGAAAATTAGAAAAGAATAATTTTCTCTCAAAATAATAATAAAGTGAACTTTGAGATGAAAAGTTAAAATTAATAAGTGAACTTGACTCTTGTATAAATCTCATATTCTAACAAATTGCATTAATCTATATTTTTGAAAAATAAACAACTCCTTCTCAATTTAGAGTAAGGTTTTGAGAGAAAGATTAAAAAGATGTCTCCATGTTATCATAAAAATACTGATCTTGTCTCCTTCAATATCTCCCACAATACAAAGGTGTTGGCAAAGGTAAAAATATCATTTTGTGAGCAGCAACAAATGGTTGAATAGTGATCATAAACAAAGGGCAAGATGCAACACAAAGTGAGATAATTTTTGTTGTAAGAATATGGCTTAGTTTAATTTCAAAATTAAATTAGTTGAGGAAAACAGAGCTCATCCCCAAAATGATAATTGTGGGACTTTAAAAGCTTGCTATGTTCTAAGTTATTTTTAAGGATGGCAAGATAGCAACTTGATAAAACTAAAATTTTTGTGACTTTAAATTGGCTCAATTTATGACCATTATGATTGATTCATAAATATTTTGATCCAAAAATGCATTATATGCCATTAATCACATCCCTTAATAGGTGCATTATATTACCATCTTAAATAAACCTTCCCTAACTTTTATGAGTAATATACTAACCTTTGCTTATTCTTGTTTCCAATATGTTTTTTTGTGTATGATCACTCATTGATGTAATTGCTCAGCTTTGTAATATTCTTTTTATTTATATGTTTATAGTTTATAGACAACTATTTTGCATCGTTTGTCAAATTTTTTTTACTTATAGTATATGATTTTTGAGTTAAGCTTTTTTTCTTTCAATTTAAATCTTCATGATTCTAGTATAAATTTGAGGTTGCAATTGATTTATAAGGTTTTACAACATAATTCTTATTAAAAAAAATAGAGAAGATAAGATTCATTTTGCCAATCACTATTAAAATAAAGTATGGATGAGTCAACTTGAGATTGTATTTCTTGGCATTATCTTCACAAAGAGATTTCAAATTTATCTTACTTTTTATCATTGGGTCAAACTATGTCAAGTGGCTAAGTCCTAAGAAGTTTTGAAGTTTTGATTCCATATTCGTTGAATCTAGTCTTTGCATGTTTAGTGTTCAATCATATGAGATGAAATTCTCATATACAACCCTTAGAGAGGGAGCGCCCTTGGGTTTCTTATCTCTATAAAATATATGAATGGTTTGAGAATCATCTCACAATTTAAGCAGTTATTGATGATATAACTAGTAAATATGTTCCTCTTAACAATGTTAGTCTTGTTATAATATTATAGAACTTGTCTTTAATTTTCTATATGATGTTCTAATCGATTGATTACTTAACACTATAGAATTAATTTTCAATTTCATCCAACTTATTTAGATCTTATAAGTGATAACATCTATCTCTCCAACATTCTAAATTATAAAACTATAGCTAACATAATGATATTCCATAGTCATCAATATTCTCCCACATCAATTATAATCATTTTTTATTTATACTCTAATCGAACTTGCATTTATATAATTTAGGTTTAGATCTATTGATATGAAACTTGTTCAACTCATGCCTCATAACTCCAGCTTTCTTTTAGCCCATTTTCTTTTCTTATCAATACTATGACATGGTCAACAAGAACATGCACAATGGCATATTTTCTTCAACATGACTAATAAGAACTTTTATTACTAAAGCTACAAGGGAAAGAGTTAAAATGGAAACTTGATAAAGTTCAAATTTAATTAAAATTCTTTAGTCAATTTATGTTAAATGTGTATTCATATTGTTTCTTTATTGTTCATTACATGCTTTGTGAACTTTTTCTTTGTTAAAACTTTCAAAAGTTCTCTTGGAGTTCAACAGTATGCATATCTTAAATTACAAAAATTTAATTGATTATCTTCTTCTCTCATCTTAAGCTTTCTAATCAAACTTTTCAATGCCACAACTACAAATTAATGTTAGAATATATTGGTCTTGTAGTACAATTTATGCTTAATCACTCTCATCAAGAGATTCAAAGTATTGCATAAGACCAAATTTCTTAGTGTTAATACTTTTTATCAACTCATCTAGTATTTTTTTTGGTCTTTAGAACAACATCAAATAATTTAGTATGTCAATATATGCATTCTTCTCATTTACTTTTTAACACATATATATTGGTTTTCATATTTTATCCTTCTCAAACCTTCTCTCTTATCTATTTAGGGTTCATGTATTATGACAATTACTTTTTGAAAAGGAGTTTGTTTAAAAGCGTTTTTAAAAAATGTTTTGTTAGGTAAAGTATGATTAAAAAGTGTTGTTGGAATATTTTAAAATATTTTGTGCAAAGCCAAAATTGGTTGTTGTCTTTTTTTGATGATATAAAAAGTAGGATCACAAACACAGCATTTTTTAAAAGAAAAATTAAGTAATGTTTGGTCTCACTACGAGCTTTCAAATATTTTTAGTATGTTTTGTTGGGTTTGCAAATTAGGTTGGTCACTTACACAAATAGACCATTGATGGATTAGTTCATAAATGAATTCATGCTTTTCTTTTCGGACAGCTATACTCCTTAGGTAATCATCTTGTTGCCACCTTCATTGACAAGCTTATAAATGATTTATCTTAATTGAATATTTTTTTAAAATTTTTGTATGAAAAGGAACTACTTATCCTTATTCCAAATCATCCAAAATGACAAGATAAATAGGCTAATTGTTGTAAGTATTAGTCAAGATAAAAGAGGAAAAGCAAATATTTGATTCTTCATAGAAGAAATGTCTTTCCAATTAGAGAATAAGGTCATTAAATAAGGATTTGGTGTCATGATACCAAGATTTTTTAAAATGGTGAAGTATTATTTGGAAATATATATATTATTTTTGTAAGTCTTTTAAATGCAAAGATTCTTAATTAATGATACAATTCTATACTCCCAATAAGTTGGGCTGTAGGTGTTGATTATACTCAACATGGATTTAATGTCTTCAAGGTTAGTATTTAGCAAAGGCTTCTTGAAAGTTGCTTTCATTTGAAGAGTACTAGATATAATATGTTCATAAGATTTTTTTCTCCTATTATTATCTTTGATGAAATGTATATTTTTGTTAATTTTTTTTCCTATTATGAAGGATTATATTTTTGGTAATACTTATTGTATGCTGCTTATCACAACAAATTCTCAAAAGGAGTTTCATTTGATCTAAAACTCAATTGATCCACATTTCTTCAAATAATTGCATTATGTCCCTGAATTTTATGTTTGCAATACTTTTACTAATGTCATTTTGCCTCTTGCTTTGTCCAGTAACCAAATTTCTTCATGCATAGTTCTAATAATCTAGAGTTGATCTTAATAGAACCAGCCCAAGCTGCTTTTGAATAAATTTTAATGCTTTTCTATTATTTTTTTTAAAGAAATCTCTTTGCGTAACTACCTTAACGTACCTAAGAATATTTTAAACTTTCTCCATATGTTCATTAGTTGGGTTATTCATATGCTTACTTAAATACTAATATAATATAGGGTGTTTGTAAGTGATAGATAAACTTCCTTACTAGTCATTGGTTTTTTCTTTTATATATGAGGACA
Source organism: Vanilla planifolia (assembly GCA_023846275.1). Lineage (NCBI taxonomy): Eukaryota > Viridiplantae > Streptophyta > Magnoliopsida > Asparagales > Orchidaceae > Vanilla > Vanilla planifolia. Next base: position 6,343,622 of record CM043872.1, on the reverse strand, counting down.
CTTTTATTAGTTTTCTTCAATTGGTGGTTGCTATCCAAGGTGTATCTATTGGTTTACATACAATCATTCCAATTTCTTTGAGAAAATCTAGCACATGCTTTCACTATGGCATGAAAATACCCACTTTGAACTAGCCACTTCCATCACAAGGAATTATTTATGGTTTCTTATGCACTTGATCTTAAATTCTTTAGCAAGTTGTTCCTTGAGTTTGGTCATCACATATTCATTGTCTTTAGTTAAGATAATATCGTTTATATTCAATAATAATATCTTTCTATTGAGCTAGTGTTTATAAGGGGACTGTCGTTATCTTGGCATGGTCGATATAAGCAATTTCTTAGCACCATAGGCAAATCTACCATACTAGGTCTTGTGTGATTGTTTGAGAACATAAGGATCTCTTTCATTGATATTCTTTGTTGTTCATTTTACATCCCAAACCTAAAATAATTTTCATTTACTCTTTTGTGTTTCTAAATCATCATAAAAAAGTATTATTGTCATTTGATTGGTGTAATTTTTGCTCTACAACCAAAACTTCTTGATCCAGAAGGTGCTTTACTTGGCAACTAGTGCAAAGATCTCCAAACAGAAGATTTCATAAGATTGGGATAAACCTTAAGCCATTGCTAAAGTTTAAACCAATCAATGTCTCCTTTAGCTTTGTACTTCACTATAGAAATCTAGTTAATGTTTTTCTTTTGGTACATCTGCAAGTTCTCAGGTCCCATTTTCTCTAGGATGTGGATCTCAATTTTGATTGCTTCTCTCTATTTGGTTTTGTGCAATGTTTCATGAACATTCTTAGCTATCTATGCATGAGAGGGACCTATAGTAAATGTTTAGTATTGTGGAGACTAGTGCTCGTAAGAGATAAAATTGGAGTTGGAGAAATTAATGCATGAATGTGCCCTTTTTATAGGACTATTGGAAAATCTCAGTCTCATTAGAATTAGAAACATTATAACTTGAATTTTTTATTGGATTGGAATTCAAATCATATTTTGGAGCCATTCTTTGAATTTAATCTGTGTAATATATCCTCATGAAATTGTTCTTTTTGTATATAAAATCAACTATTTTTTGTTGCATTTTTAAGAATAGAATGAAGAACAATTGTTTAGTCATCATGGCTTGGGAAAGGATTAGGTAATGCATAATAGTGTGCCACTAGACCTGAGAGGCATTATTTGAAGTTCTAAATCTTGTTTTATGAGATTGAGATTATGAGGTTATTGTTCAAAAATAATTCTTGAAATTGATATTCAATAATTATAATTTTCCATGAATGCTTTGGAAAAATATATGTTTTTTCCAAAAAAAAATTTTGCTCATAAGGTTCTAAAATCTTTTTATGGTGGTAGGTTAATATTTATAGCACTTCCAATTCGTAATAATTTACAAAGTTGACTTGATGGCCTTGGGGATTAGTTTTGGTGATATTGTGGACATATAAAGATAGATGTAAAACTTTCAAATGTTTTTGTGGAATAGAATGTGAGCAAAGTGTTGACATATGATTAAAGATTTGTTTTGGTGTCTCAAAGTTCAAGACAAGAGAAGACATTCTATTTATAAGATAGGTGGTTGTGAGTATTGCTTCTCTTGTAAAAGTTTTGGAACATTTGTGGACATATGAGCCCTTATCAATTTAATATGTCTATTTTTTCTATTCATTATTTTATTTTGTTGAGTATTAACTCTCAACTTTTGATAGATTATTCTCTCTTTTTATGGGACTATCCCATGAGTAGAATTCAAGTAATCCAGGCAATGTCTATTCTCAAACTTGAATTTTGGTTTAGAATTAGATGTGAGAATATGTTATTCAAGTTCTTTAAAGGTATCTTCAGAGTCACACCGTTGGATAAATTGTACACAACATTCTCATATTAAGGAAACTCAACAGCAACATTTCGTTATTTCATTTAAAATTTCATATCTTACAATATGATAAGCATCCCTATTTACAAAGACCTCAAGGGTATAATGATAATTTGTTATCTTAAGAATATGAAATGACACTTGAAAATACTAATAGCCACATTTTAAAACTTTAAAAAATATTTTAAGAATTCTAGAAGTCACTACAAGTTACAAAAATATATTTTTAAATTTTGCCTAAAAAGTTCTTAGAAAGCTGTAAAATGGAATGCAATAAGCAATTTCCAAATAGATTTTATGTTTCAAGTAGTGGTACAATGAGCAGAGAGGCGGCGCACAGTGCAATCAAGGCGGCACAGTCAGAGAGGTGCAGATAGGCTTTGGGAATTGGTCACGGGTTGGCACAAGTCGATAGATGGTTGCTGGTTCCTTGGTCAGCACAATCGACAAGGTCGGTGCAGGCTCGTGGGTCGGCGCAGGTTCACGGGTCAACATGGTTCACAAATCGGCGTTGATGGTTAGTGAGTTGGTGTGGGTCAGTGCGGGTTTGCGGTGTAGTGCAGATGGCTGGCAAGTTGGTATAGGTCTAGCAAGTGGATTGGGCCACGCAGGCTGCATGTAGTAGAGTGGTGGTGGAGGGCAATGGAGGATAACGACCTATGGCAAAAATAATTCCATAGCTAGCTTTTAGTCATTTTCGATCAATTTTTGCACTGATAGAATTATGAGATGTCATAAGGATTGCCTAAATTGAATTGAAAACTAGAAATATCTAAAAGGCTGCCAGTTGATCTTCAAACGACTTAAAATAAAGTATAGATACAAATAACTAAACAAACTAAAAATTGAAATAGTCTATAATGATAAAATAAGGTCTGTCATACTAGTCCTCCCCTTCTCTCCTCCCATCATCTCTCTAAACGATAATAATAGTAGATACTAATGAGAATTAAAAGAGCCAATGTTGACATGGTTCATTGTCTGAATATAATTAGTATGCCTCTAAGTAGAATCTCTACATTATGTATGGGATGCTACTGCATCATTGTTCTTTTCCAAGATCTCAATGACACGATCATAAAAACTTTGATACCATGTCAATTGAGATGAAAACTTTGTTATTGTTAAACCAAATGATACAAAATAGCAAATATAAATAGGATAAATGTTGTAGGCATTAGCTAAGAAAAGAAATATGAGTCTTGAATATCTAAGAGAAGATATGCCCATTAAATCAAATAATAAAGGCATCAAATAAAAATCAAGTAACATGAAACCAAAATTTTTTAAAATTAGAAATAATTATTTGAAAAAAGAATAATTAGAAACAAACATTATCGTAGGAAGTCTCTTAAATATAAATTTCCTAATTAATGATGAAATTCTATAGAAAATAAGAATTTTTTTAATTTGAAAAAAGGTTATGTCTAGATAATAGTTTTAAGAATATAATAATATAGAATGATTATGAATCACAAAATCAATGATTATAAATAGATGTTGGGTCAATGATAAATCCAACTGCCATCTTAGATAATGCATCATCCAAAGCAATTTTAAGAGCTTTTAAATTTAGGAGGCACGTAACAACTTTCAATGATTTGCAAATTCATTTCATTATTGAAAATAATTTGTTGTTCTCAAGATTGTACTTAGTTGGAAGTTTCAAGGAATAGGTGGTTTGCAAGGAGATAAGATTCATCTTGCATAAATAAAAATTGTGATTCTATATTACTATCTATAATAACTTCTAAAGGTACAAACTTGTTGAGAATGTTTTCCCTTTAATAATGTTAATAACTTCAGTGTTGTGAATTAAAGAATTCAATATTTGGTTTTTCTAAGATTTTAACAAATCTCATAATCTTAAAGTAATGTGCTTAAGAACACTAAATTGGCAAAAATTATTATGGATTATAATGAAAATTGTACTTCATACTATCAAACTGGATTTTTTAAAAAACATTAGAAACAAAAATCCAAACTATAACTATTAATGTTTTTGCCTTGGAGTGAACCACAAATTTCCTTTTGTTTCTTTTTTTAATTTTTTTTACTCAGTTTTTTCTCTTCCTCTTTTTTTATTTAGACTTATCCCCTTTTTAGATTCTTTTTCTATCCTCGTTTCTCCAAAATTTTTGTTAATACTAACTAATGAAACAACTAACAAAGTGAAGATGAGCAAAAGGGGCATTAGAGTCATGATAATTTGGGCATCTAGTTGACTCACCAATGCCTTGCACTAATCCTCACCATTAGACTTGAGAGAACATTTGGCATGTGCTAATCTTAGGTTCACCATTAAGCTTCTTGATTGAACATTTGGCATCTACATCATGATAACTTCCTAATTACTTTTATTCATTTCATAAACTAAACTTTCAACAAAACTTACTACTAGAAGCTCATAGATAACCAAAAGCTAGAGCAACACAGTAACATTAAAATTATAAAGCACCTAATTATCCTTAATATTCTTTAGCTTATGCATTAATATAGCTCAATTAAGTAATCTTTCAAGTTGGTCCACTGAAAGGTGGTGTAAATTATATTTAGATTGCAAGATCTTTTTTCTGAATAATCTTTAAAAATATCTATAACTATTACTTGGGAAAAGTTACTTTTCATTGTAAACCTAGGTTCTTATATGTTCATTTCACTTACCTTGATATAATTAAGATTAGTTAATTTTCTCAAGCCTTTTACAACAATAATTGTGGACCTTAAATTACTAAGTGGGATTGGAACATGAATCATTTGACATGATGTCACTGTATTGACCATCAACTCATGATAAGCTCAATTAAATCTAAACATTCTTAATAATTTTTTTTGTCACATATATTGGGTCTTCTTTTTTCAAAATTGACATTTATATTCTTTACCATTTCTATAACCCTAATAGGTGGAATGTCTTAGTCTAGGCATTGGACACTCAAACTCTTTTAGTGAGCACACATTTTTAACCTTTTCTTCAATTTGATTTATTCCAGTAGTTTGCCCCATGCACATATTTACAATCTACTTATTATGTTCAGCCACTCATCTACTTTAGCATGTGTCAATGATTTGTGAAGGTCCCATTGCATTCCTATGTTAATGCTTCTATTTAATAAATTCATCCGGTAATAAGCGTTGGGTGCTATATAGCATCTATGACTTTTGCTCTCCCATGATATTTAATTTATTCCTTTGGTCTTATTTGGTAATTTTTGGAGAGATTTAGAACTAAAGGCTTCTTGCTGTTATTGTTAGTTTTGCATGGCTTTTTTGGTATTTTATCCATGTTCTGTTGTATAAATGTGTGCCATATCTTAGACATGACTTGTCATTCAATGTAGGAATTTACTTTAAGAAATGTAGTTGGAAAGGAATTCAAATTTGAGCTGTACTTGTCATTTTCTAGGATGCTATCCAACTTTAATTTAATTACTATTTTTTCATTAAAGGCACTGAGTTAATGAAATGATGTTGCACTGAATTATACTTTCACTTGTTTTCTTTTCTTTCCTTTTGTTGCATCAATTATGGTAAGTTTTAATGAATTCTAAATACTTCACATTATTGAAGAACTGTGGTTTTGTGTAGTTTAACATACATATTCTCAATTTTTTAGCTGTTTTTTCTTCTTATATTGCATGTGTTTGTTGTCTATTGGCCCAGAATACAAGTGGTGTTCCCCCTGCATCCAATTCTAGGCTTTCGCCTCTTCCTCATGAACCGGCCGGTTTCTACAATGATCGCGGTGCAACAGTCGATATTCCTCTTGATTCAACGATGGTAAGCGATGATTTCCATTTCCCAAGTTGTGAAATAGAGAGGTGTAGGACAATTTCTTTTCCGTGTTGACATCAGATCAACGGGATGCTTTTGTCAAACTTGGCATATCCTTGGACATCCATGTCCATACAACTTACAATCTGTTTATCAATTGAGGATTTAATCAATGCATAAAAAACTCCTGTGAAATTAGCATGGGGGGCGGGGAGAGATGGAGATAAGATGTCCTTTCATGTGCTTATATTGCTTTTGTAGGATTTGAGGAAGAAGGAGAAAGAGCTTCAAGCGAAGGAAGCAGAATTGAAGAGGAGGGAACAGGTAACTTCTGTTTAAGTTTATTTTAACAGCTAATCTCTTCAAATTTATGTATGTTCTACAACTTTCAGGTTTGCCCTTTTATATGACTCAGATATGTTCTTGCTAAGTATTTACCTTTGCTTAACCTTTTTAGCTGTAATGTAATATATTTTTTACATGCTTCAGTTTTATTTGAGTATAATAGCAAATGTTGACCATAATTGATGCATCTGCATGTCCTTAGCACAGCTGATTGTCTAAATAAGTGCTATTCTATTGCCATAACTATTGACAAATCCGATGAAAGTTAGGTCACTAACATTCAATTTTGATTCACATACTTAATTCAAGTTTTCAGTCAAGTTAAGCTCCTAAAATAACATTTCTTTTGGAGTTTGATTACCATAATGTTTTAGGTTAATCAGGTTGATTGTTTTAGCTTTTGTATTGTAAAAATCAGAAATCATTTTCCCTTTGATCCTTCATGTGAAGAATTATATGATATCCTTGAATCTTGGATTCTATTAACTTGAATTCCAATAATTTAATTTGAAGTACTGTTTCCAAACTTTTGTTGCTGCTTCATGAATTCCGAATTTTCTGCAACCTTATGCTTCATGAAATGTGTGGTAATTTGTTTTCTCGATATTTGAGCTGAAGGCTTAACAGTTTAATACTTTCCTAGTTTCCAACTTACTATTCTTTTGCTATACTGAAGTTACTGATATAAGGCAATTTAGATGCACATTGAATCCTTTAAACTGTGGCATCTTTAAATGTGCATGGTTGGTGAAATGAATAAATTCTGTCTCTTTACACTATCAATTTTTGCTAAAACCGATTTACCTTTTCTATTGAGGTAAATTGCAGTTTTACTTTGATATATTATGCTTAAATTGTCCATTGTCAAATATTATTGATGCACATTTCCTATTGTGAATAAACAGGAAGTAAAAAGAAAGGAAGATGCGGCAGCCAGGGGTATTTTTTGTGTTTCTTTTAATAATTCAAAGTTCATCCTGGTGATGAGAAATGTTCCCTCTGGATCACTAATTTTGACAATGTAATTTCTTTTACTGCAGCTGGAATTGTCTTAGAACAAAAAAATTGGCCGCCTTTTTTCCCAATCATTCATCATGACATTGCTAAAGAAATACCAGTCCATGTTCAAAGGATGCAGTACTTGGCATTTGCCTCATTGTTAGGTATGCCATTTTGCCTCCTTTGTTGAGCTTTTGCATCTTTTAATTGATTCAAAACATTCCTTCTGTATCAGCTCATAGTTTGATAGACAAAAGTAATATCTTTATCAGTTTTGCATTGACAGGTGAATTTCATAGTTTAATCCAGATGCTGCAATATCATGCTCCATTTAATTCAATTGAAAACTTTTTAGGCTGATGTGTTTCCTTTTCAAATCTTTATTTTCGTGACGACCATGGTGTATCTTGGTTTGCATAAGGAAATACTTGTATGATGGTAGACTTGTTTCAAGTGGTGAGAAACTATTCCCATTTATACAGTTTGTTCATTGAATATTTAATAACCTTATTGGGATAATTGGATGTGTACTACTCCACGAAGTATTTGTAAACTTGTCATTAAACTAGTTAGGGGTAAGGATTTGAAAATAAAGCAATTGAATTCTAGTTGAAGTGCTTGAATGATTTTTTCCCATTGCCAGGCAGCAATATGTTGGCTATATTGTATGAATTTGAGTGTTGGAAAGAGTTAAAATTAGGGTCTAGCAGTGTGGTAGGTAGATGCAACTTAAGATTTGCATTGATATGTAAGGCATAGAGCACGAAATTGTAGTGTTAGCCTGCTAGGGAAGGTATTTGGTCATTTAAAAAGTGAGATGATTGACATGATGTGCAATACTTCAACGTATGAGAATGACTAGTAAAGCAGACCCAATAGTTTAGGTATGGTTATTGTTTATATAAAGTTGTTTTTGATGATGATAAATGCATTTTTACCATCATGCTTTCCAATTAGCGATTCATGTCAATGATAAATGGTTGTTAAAGCAAGAGATGCTTTGCAAAAATCCACAGGCATTATGTGGTGTTATGTGATTTTAGATCTCAACTTTTCCTTGCTATTTATTCTGTAATATAATCGACACTGATGCCTCACAATTCTGCAGAATAGATTCCTTAGGTTCTATTTCCATATAACAAAGTTTAGCACAGTAAACCACTTGTATGATGGTAGACTTGTTTCAAGGTGAGAAACCGTTCCCATATATCTGTTTTCTCATTGAGAATTTAATGGTATATCATGTACAAGGATTTGAAAATAAAGCATATGAGCAATTCTAATACAGGAGTTCAAATACTATTTTTAATTACAACATAGGCAGAAATATGGTTGGTTATATTCTTTTAATTTAAGCGTTGACCAGCAGTTAAATTATGTTCTAGTAACTTCAGATTATTCATGTTACATTGATATGGAAGGCGTTGGGTGCAAATTTATTATATTAGTATTGTACAGAAACTATTGGAGGCAAGTTCTATAATTTAGCTAAGATTTATGTTTATAATGAGGTCAATTTTGATGATGATAAATGCATTTTTTTACTGGGTAAGTGTCTTGCTTTCTAACTTGTCATTCATATTTATTATAAATGATTGTTGAAGCAATAGTAGCTGTGTAAAAACAGTCATTATGAGGTGTTAATTGCGTTTACATCTTATCTTTTCTAGTGATTTATTCTGTAGTGTAAGAGATTCTGATGATTCATCCTTTTGTGAATAGCTTCTTTGGTGGATATTTCCATATGGAATAAAGTTTAGCACTAGGAACCTTGTGTTGTCTATATATAACAGTCCCACTCTCTCGTGTCTTCCCTTTTTGGCTTAAGGCACTTACTGCTATTGTATTGTGTTTTACAGTTAATTTAATTTGCAGGATTGACTGCCTGTCTGTTTTGGAATGTTATTGCTGTTACAGCAGCTTGGATCAAGGTTTCAAGTAAGAGACATATCATAAACTTTAACAATCACTTCAGAGGTAATATTTACTGAGAAAATAATCGAGTTCTTTCATTGTCATTTATTTTGTTCTGTAGATGTAAAAATTTGGTTGCTTGCCATCATCTACTTTATTTCGGGGTGCCCAGGAGCATATGTACTTTGGTATCGCCCTCTTTACAATGCCATGAGGTAATTCAGATCAGCCTTCAATGGTTTAGCTCATGTGGCATTTTTTTTCAAAAAACTCTCTTCAGTTATTTACCTCTTGGTGGTTTATGTATATGGTTGTGCTATATACTTCATTAAATTTTATTCTTGACCTTGGTTGCTACAACTTTTCAGGACTGACAGTGCTCTGAAATTTGGATGGTTTTTCTTGTTTTACCTGGTATGATAGTACATGGGTTTTGTTTGTTAGCTTTTTTTGCTTGCTTCTGCCATTGCAAAATCATTAATTTTCGTCCTTCATTTTTTTTGCTGTATTGTCAGCTTCACATTGCATTCTGCATCTTTGCTGCGGTTACACCTCCTATTATTTTCAAAGGAAAATCACTAACGTAAGTTTCCAGTTATAAACTCTATGACATTATTTAAGATGTATTTTATTGTCTTTTTTTAATGTTAATGGATAGCCGTTACATTAACATGCCAGAATAGTTTAGTTAGGATTGTTTGCTTCTCATTTAATTTGCTTTTTCTTCTTATCTTGTTGCCTTATTTGTCTGTTCCTCCTCGTTCCTCTTCCTTTGATCCTGTTGCTTTATTTTTCCTAGGCCCTTACCGTTTGTGTTGCCACTTCAGGTGTATATGATAACAGTTGAAATGCCCAATCCACTGAGAAACCTTGATCTTGATAGTAGTTTTAGGTGAAATAATGAACATCCTTGCTGTAATCTTGCAGATAAAATAACGATTATAAAAAAGGTGAAGATCAAATTACCAACTTTTTGATGGGAATGTTTGATTTGTTTATTGATATAAAATGTATAGTTTGTTGAAGGGAAGCTACATGAGATTTGCTTTGATGAAATTCTGGGGGCAAGCTAGGGTTTGTTTTTCTGATTTTAAAGAAAAAACATTTGTCTTAATAGCTGAAAATGGGATGGGATGACAGAGTAGAAGATGACGGATCAATTTGAGCTGCTTTTATTTCATTGTGGTATGTTATACAATTAGGGGTTGAAAATGACCTTTCACATGTTGCTGAATCATTATCACTACATGGACTGGACTCATGTTAACTCAAATGATATAGTTTGCTTAGCATCATAATTTGAGTAAAATTATCAAACGAAATGAAATTCAACTGTTTTTGCTACCCTTAGAAATTGCCAATTACTTAATCTAAGCTGTGCTGCATACAACTTGTATGTAAGAAGTTTTAACTTTCTTGATCCCATTTATTTTTGCATTTCTGCATGTTAAGTTCATTTACCAAACATCGAATCCTGATCATGACTTATCGTTTGGAAAACAATTGAGATTATGAATGTTGAAGAGGATTTGATAAGAAAGATAATAGTTGGAATGAGATTGAGGAGGTTAAAGTTGAGAAATTAGAATTGAAGGTCTTTGCTTAAAAGGTTTGCTGAGCAAGTAAATCCTTCCATTTGAAAATTGATTTTAGAAGAGATAGCTTTAATCCTATGAACCTGAGTTGGCCGCATAAATCTTTTGACACTATTTCTATCTCTTAGCCATCTCTTCTTCAATTTCATGGACATTGACTCTTTTCTAATAAATCCCTAAATCACATCGTTTTTATGTTTTCTTTTTCTATGATCTATGGGAGGAATTCTAATAATGTATTCCTCTTTATTAAAACATTTATTGGTCTATATGTAACTTGCTCAAACTATCTTATGGTTCTCTCTTCTTTATAATTTATTATTTTGTGACATATAAATTGCCACACAAGGTATATTCTTATTAATATTTTTTGTATTATTTTTTGGGATGTTTTAATCGTGCAACACTCGAGTATCATTCCATTTATTCTAACTTATTTTTATACTATTAATGACATTTCATCTTCTCCATTTCGTTTGTATTCTTATCTTAATAATACATGTAATTTGTTTATTGAATTTTAGATCTTCTGAGACCAGATTGGATTTGTTAAACTTTAGGGTATTCTCTATAAATTTAAATTTATCATTTTCTCTTCTTAATCTTATCAAGCAATCAATATAATTAAACTATATAATACATGTTACTTCATTTGGAATTTTTCTTGTTTAAAAAAATTTTCAAAAAATCTGAAAAGAAACAATGGAGTTTTTTCTCTGCTTGAAAGTATGACTTCTCTTGAAATATAACAATTGCAAAATTACTTGCAAGAACTGATCGTAATGATCTTTTTGCATGCAATTTGGTGATGGTTATTGTGTTAGATATGCTAAAATGCCTTTCTAATGTTTTCTCCTGGTTTGTTTGAAACAGTGGGATCCTCGCAGCCGTCGATGTTATTGGAGACTCTGTTATAGTCGGGGTAAGCAAACAGTTTTTATATGATAATCTACTTAATATATAACATAATAGAAGCTAATCTGTGAGGAAAAACTGTGTAGATTAAGTAGAAACCATAACAAAATAAGTTGAATTATCAATTTAAAGATCTTGATAGAAACCATAACAAAATAAGCTAATGATTCATTCTTTAGTAGGATTTCTCCATATTATTAGTGACTGTTGTTGTCCTACCTTGATGACTATGGAATACCCTTTTGGTTGCAGATCTTCTACTTCATTGGTTTTGGTTTCTTCTGTATTGAATCCCTACTCAGCATTTGGGTTCTTCAGGTAATGTTCTTTTCTTCTGATACATAATTTTTTGGGTTAATTTAAAAAATGATCTTTCCTATCACTCTACTTGCAATCAATTATGTCAAACTTGGAGAATAATTTTGTCATATTTCGATCAAATAGTGTTGTTTAATTGGTCCAATTAATTTTCCAAATACAAATTACAACATCCTGATATGATATAGACTTTTTGAGTGAATGAAGCAGATTGTTGAAGCAACCAAATGAACCCTGCTTGCATATAACATTCACTTTGCTAACTCTTCTTCTTCTAGTGTTTCTCTCATTTGTTATCTTCATGCAGCAAGTATACATGTACTTCAGAGGGAGCGGCAAGGCTGCCGATATGCGGCGCGAGGCGGCTCGTGGTGCGATGAGGGCAGCAATCTAATAATGTTCATCACAATAGATCAAGAGTTGCTCGATGATTGCCGATTCCTATGGCTGATCCTTAACGATTGTAAATGGTAGGTTGTTGCCATCGATCTCTCTTTATTCGTTTGTCATGCCTTGTGCTGTTAATTATTTCTTTAGTAGAATGGTATAGCTATGCTTCTGAGCCCGGATTGTTCTACTTCGTTCTGATCTCTCTTTAGTCAAGTACTTACTTGCTTCTGTTTCATGAGTGAAGTTTATTTTTTTTTTTTGTCAATGTTAAGTGTTTGTCATAAATATTATTATCATTTGGTGGGATAAAAATATGCAAGATTTTGTTGTTTTTTCTTAAGAAATTGTTCAATTTTGAAGTTGGAGAATACTCTCCAGGCATGAAAAATTTTGGGTTTGCCATTAAAGATGCATAATTGATTAACATTAAATTAAAAGTCACAAATTAATTCCCATTGGTATTTCTTTGGCTTGTTTGTGATTCTTCATTGATTAGTTTTGAGTTTTTCAATTAATTGTTATCCCTTCATTTATATATTAATCTTAAGTATTGAAGTATTGGTCGTTTTAACATGTGGTTTTGGGTTGATGGCTAGAGTTGATGTTTCGATCAAGATTGAACTTTGGCATGTGAACAATTTTTTTTTATTTTTTGTATATTGATGATATTGGCTTTCATACACTAGGTTTTAGTTTATGGCATTTCATCTACTTGTATTACAAGTTTTTATTTTAATATGATATCTTATAATTATATGTCAATAAGTACAAAAGATAAAACAAACTTTATCCCATAGGTGTCGAAGCTCTTCTTGCAAAAGGTTTGTGAGATTAAAAAGATATTTACAAAGAATATTTTAGCAAAAAAATTTAAAAATAAGATAAAATTTGTTTGTCAAAAAACAAACAAAATTTGAATGACTAGTATGAAAATTGATTGTCTAGCATAATCTTAAGTAGTGATATAGTTTAAATGTTTTGTATATACCATATCAAGTTTTCCAAATGGAGATATTTAATAAAGAAATTATATAGGCAACATAAGTTGTAAAATTTTAATTACATTTTCACCGTTACATCTTGTTGTTTTTTTAAAAAAAAATATGTGTAAAACAAAAATATCATTCATTTAGTCTATCATAATTAACATCGTAGTGCTTAAATTTTTGATCTAAGAATTAGTGGATAGAACACTTTGTATGGATTCCTTGAGAACGATAATATTATCATAACATCTTATTATATTGTTATATGATTAAGTTATCGTATGTTACCTTAGCCAATTGATATATATAAATTGGAGTACTGACAAAAAAAATATCTGCAAATTATTTTTTATATGAAATCAAACAAACTTGTCCAAGTGTTATAAATTTAAGAAAGTTAAACAATTCACTTAATGATCTTTAAATACCATAAAAATTAAAAAAATCAATAGGTAAGGCATTGGAATGATCAAAATTGACTTATTTTGTTTAAATCGAATCAAATCACAAAATTGAACCAAATCAGCTTATTTAAACTTCAATTTGAAAATAGGCTTTAAGCAAACTTCTTAGTAGTTTTTTTTATCTAATTTTCAACCAAATGTTGCTTCAATAATTATGATAATAGGAGTTTAGAGCCTAATAATGATAATGAGGTTATTGATGATTAACTTATTTTCTCATCATTAATAATTTCTCTTTTGATTACTATCTTTTTTTTGGCTCATTTTATTCCTAACAAGCATAATCTACATGAAATCTTATTTCTTTTACATATAATTGATGAATTATTAGATGAACATGTTGATTAATTAATAATCATTTCAAAATTTGTATATGCAATCAAACTATTCATAGATACTATTTGTTTTACACTTTGTAGCAATATCAAATCATACAAAGTTTTATTCAATTTGGATTCTCTATTTAATTGTATCAATACTCATTATTCAAGATAATGGTTTTGTAACAAAACCTCATACACAACCTTATTCTATTATTAATAACAATAATTCATCTTATGAGATTCATAAGAGAGGTTTTATTCTTATAAGATTTGCTCGATATTCTCCTTTAAATTTGGTATGATTTTATTTCATCTACAAAATTTTTTTATTATATTAATATGGGATAAAAAAAAATTATCAAATTGAATGTTTAAAGGCTATGTAAAAGTTAATTTTAGATGAAAAGTCAATGGTAATTTGCCTTAAAATTTCAAATAAAAGTTTCTTTTCTTTATATGAACTTGAATCACAAAATAAAGCTCGAGTCTTAAAATAAGCTTAGAAATAAAAATGAGCATAAATAGCTAAAAATATTATAATAAACTTTCGTCTTTTGATCTATAACTTTTTTTTTCTTTTAATCTAGATGTTGAGATCATTAATTTTGTACTTTCTATTTCATTTTTAATGATCATATGAAGTTTTATAATATTACATGGGATGTTTAAAGGGCATCATTATTATTACCCATTGGTCCTTAGATTTAAAAGATGATTACTTATGATTAGTAGAAAATTATACTTAGACAAACCACCAAATAAGTTAGGTAGAGGATGTATTACTTATCATTCCCCGCATGTAATCTACTAATTTTTACACTAGTTAGAATATTTATACAAAAAGTGTGAATATTAAATTATTTCTTTAGTAGAGAATGGTCATACTTTTTCTAAATATTTTTTTCTAAAACAATATTGTATAATGTTTATAAGACTAAAAGTTTTAGTTTATACAAAAGGGTTAGCAGCATTCCAATTGTTCTCAAAATTGAACGTCTATCATAGCATGAGGGATCACCTACTCATCCCTATTATTATCTTGATCTACACCTCTTAGTATATGCCAGTGACATCTTATGATATAAGCAAAATAAATAATTAGGTAAATATCCAATAAATAAATATAAATAAAAAAATGTTTAAATAAGAATAATATAAATAAATAAATATTGAATAAACTAAATACAACATCATCATTACATCACACATACAATACTCTTCATATATACCAACAAATCACTAATTCTTTAACGAGATAAGGAGAGCTTAGTGTGAGATATTTTTATATATAATCATTACTATATACAATCATATATGTATATAGATATATAACATATATTGATTTCATCTTACTTTTTGTTCTTGTTATCTTTTTTATTTTTGTTCCTTCTTTTTATATTTTTTTGTCATGACTATGTTTTTTCTCAATACTATTGTCATATAATTCCTATTTTTCATTTTTTTTTATTTAACATTTTATCATCATGTAGACATCTTTAAATAGGTATATTATATTATGTCATACTCACACATTAATATCTTACACAAAATACTAATGATGGCATGAATGATATCCAACTTTCATCGTTTCATCATCTTTATATGTTAAAGCCTAGCATGGTATACTAGATTATAATGCCCACTAAAAACTTGGTATATTACGAATCCGACATAGTAAGAGATCTTTGATATTGAACTCATACTTAGGTATATTAACAATGCCATTAAGATGTCTTCAAACATGAAATAGATAAAATCTACCTTAAAATTATTAATTTCTCATGTTCATTCAATAATGTTTTATAATAATTCTTATAAAAAATAAATATCACATTTGTCTTTAACCAAAACTCAACATATCAAACCACAAAATCAAAAACAACATGACAAAAATACAATAAAAGATAACACAAAATGCAACCACAAGAGCTTTTAACAAAACTATATATATAATACATCGAAGAAACATCGGATATATTCATAATCTAACTTACCTTGATACCCATTCTCAAGGACCTAACTCATGCACCATTAAGTTCCATTGCTTAATGAATACATATATTGTACTTATAATACAAGTAAGAGAGTGAACATACAAACTTAATAAATAAACTAATAAATAAAATAACATAAATACAATAAGACAAATGCAACCTAAATCTAAAGAACTATAACAACAACATGACATATAAAAAATGATCATAAACATATCTTTACAATATTATAGGAATATCAAAATGAATGCACAATATTATCATTATGCCAACATGTAATAAAAATATCTTTCATCTTAGTGCCAAGCATATTTCTTTGTATAACACTTTATATATATTCATAAAACTCTTTCTAATTTTAAGATATTAACACTATTTTTTCTCATATGACTCTTATTCTCAAGGTTTTCATCTTGTCTCAACTAGCATCTCACTATAACAATCATTAGATCATACAACAAGAAATTTATATTATTTATAAGCCTCTAAATCACATAGCAAGCAGCTCAAATAACTTTACTAATTCTTTCATTTTCTCAACATATTCCTCATTTGGCTCATGTCTTTCATAATCATTATAAGAGCCTAAGCATTTTCATGACCATTATTCTAATGATATATGATCCCATCTCTTATCATATCATATAAACTACTATCTTACAAGTATATCATATCATTATCATATCAAAAGGAGTTGTAAAGTATACAAGAGAGGGGTGAATTATACAAATAACTTTCAAGCCAACTTAAAAACACGCATGACTTTTCAATAAAGACTTATAAGTTTCTTAATCTTATTGGTTATTATAATACTTTTTTTAGAAAATATTGTTAGACTTTGTAAAACTTGTTGTATTGTAGAACAAATAAAATGTACACACAAAGTATTTCAAGTTATGCGATCTAAACTCAAATATATATATTTACTTCTGACCAAAATGACTAAGTAATCTGTTAAAACATAGGCTTAATAAAATCATACAATTTTTTCTTCATAAAAGCCTCCAAAATTGGCTTAATAAAATCTTACAAAATTAGTTTAATAAAAATTTACAATATCAACATAATAAAATCCTATAATTATCTTAATAAAAACTAACACAGCAACATAATAAAAGCTTACAATCAAATTAATGAAAGCCAATACATTGGCTTAATAAAAGTTTACAATTAGTTTAATAAAAGTCAACAAAATACTAAGCAAAAGTCTCAAAAATGAGACAAGAAAACAAATGTAAAGCACAATTACAACAATCTTGTAACCAAGCTCACACTTAAGCAAGAGATGACGTTATTACAACAATCCACAAATGTATGTGTTGTTTCTTAAAGAAAAAGAATATAAAAAATTACAACTTAGCTCACTAAAAAGGATGAAATTATGGCTAATAAGATGAGATAGGATGAGAAACTAATAGTATTTCCTTTTTCTTAGTCTTCTGAATGTAAGATGATTTTAATGTAAAGCTCTTTCAAATGATAAGCAAATGTAGCATTAACCTTTTCTCCATTATTTGGAGGTCTTTCTAAAATCCTAAGATTACACTTAATAACTTCAAACAACTCTCAAACACATAACCTTTTTAACCAATTTTTTTAAAAAACATAAAGTGCAACAACTCTTATACCTGCTATTACATTTGATCAATTACCTTTTTACTCCCTGTGCTTGATATTCAATATGGGAGTTGTGATCCCCTAATTTGATCACAAAGCATGCATTGTGACACCTGCAATAAACTAAATTCTCTTACTAGATGATTATTTACATGACTTAGAAACTAGTTTATCCTGAGCTAAGATAACTTCCTAACTACAATGGTACATACAAGATACTTATATAACATGTTATATATAAATAATCTAAATGTATCAATTTTAGTATCCTTCATTCAAATCAATAAAAAAATAACATATATTTAATAAAATATTTAATAATAAATTTTATCAAATAAGTTTAATATAATCATAGTCCATTAATAAAGCTTAATAAAATATAAAAGTCTAATTATTACATCATTAAATCAAAAGATTAACATTCCACCACTATAAAAATTCAAATAATTGGAATTACTAAGTGATTAACATATATCTTAATCATAAGCTCCTATGTAATCTTCTATCTTCATAATCTTACATGTACAAAAATGAGAAGTGAGCCAAAACCAATAGAAAACTCTTAAGTCACAATATAAAAATCACATACAATATAAGATATAATAATAATAATATATAATATAAATCAAATTCAAATTAGTATCATAACTATACATATCATACAACAAGCAACCCAATTGTTAAGTTTAATTAAAGGAATGCATGATGCATTCAATTCAATGTTCAGTGACTCACCAAGATCTAAAATTATCTTTAAGCCTATGCAACCAAAGTTGTGGTCAATAATCATATAACATTAGCATTCTTTTTTAAGATGTGTCATAAACATATAAACTAGTACTTTTTTCCAAGATATATCATAGCCAAATAAACTAGTATTTTTTTTCAAGATATATTGTTACTAGCTTGGGAGTTCTAATCTTGGGGTTTACTACATCAGAAGACTATCTATCATTAAAATTAATCTACTTAATAAATTATCATTAATTCAAATCACCATCATCTAGTATCTTAATATTTTTAAGATTTCTTTAAAATTCCTAAATTAGATATCTAAGATCCTTATTATTATCTAAAAAGTTTTAAGTTATCTCTAAACCTTAAATCTAATTGTTTAAATAATCTGATAAATCTAAAAATTTTCTCCTATTGATTAGTCTTTATCCTTAGTATTATTTGAAGTTCTATCCTGAACTATTTTTTCTATATATCTATCTTTGCAATCTTCCTAAGTTATATCTTTGCTTTACCCTAAATATGTTTACAAAACATGGCAAATCACTAGTCTAGATTTACACGAGTTCAATTAATGATTCATTTGTTATCCAACTTAATCTGAGTCACTGTGCCCATCCAAAGCTTTTCCTGAGCCACTCACACAACTCCTAAGATCAATATTTAATGTGTTAGACATGTCCTAAGAGACTATAGAGTTACTCGATGTTTTATCTAAATCAATTAAGCCATGTCTAAGGTTTGCCTATTATAGGAACAAGTAAAATTTCTCTTGATTGAGCCTTACATCTTTATTTAATACTAGACAAAGCCCTCTACTCATTTAAAGCTTTACTTGAGAACTTCTCTAACTGAAATCTTTATTCCAAGTATACACAGAATACACTAAGTACTAATATCTATGATTCAATCATAGATTTATATCTAAGATATTTATTCAAGTATAATAATACCTAAGCTTATCTATAACTTACCTTACTTGGTCTATCCTAATTTAGTTTTATACTAAATTTTAATCATAAGTTAATCAAAATTGATATTATTTCTAACACTCAAGAATCTTTAATAAAACATACAATCATATTTAGAGTCTTATCTCAAATCATAATATTGACTATAAATCCTAAACTAACCTTACTTAACACTAAATGTTTTAACCCAACAAAATTCTTATAAGCCTAAATAAATTATCAACCATCTTAGTCTTCTTCTGAGGCATCTAATTGAGTCCTATGAAGTTCCTCCACTAAAAATCGATGATTTCCCTTAACCTTATAAGCCATCTAGCTCCAAAGTCCAAATTGTTGCTCTCCATGACTTAACCAAGCCATGTTATTAGCTTCCCATGAAAAACTGAGACATTATAGTGCTTGGCCATAAGAATACCTTGGGCTTTGGCTAATTTTGGATTTCTATCCTAATATCTAAAGTCTTAGTCTAAGTTTAATTACATAAGAGTTATTCTCAAATTAATTATAAAATATAAAATCAAGGAATCTTATCAAGTCATAATTCAAGTTGAGGTTTATTATGTCCAAATTAATAATATCCTCTATCAATATGTAAATCTTTAAAATAATTCATAGTGATTCATCAAGAAATAACTTGCATATAATATGGTATCCTTAAAAAAATTGGAAAAATAAATAGAATAGTTTTCAAGCCATTTTTGGTCCATGAGTTCTCCTAACAAAATTGTCAATATTATAAGCCTTTAATAACATATATTTCATTCTTAATTTCATGCAATTACTTCATGCTCCAAGCATTGACTTTCAATAATTTAAAATCCTGTCGATCTTTGGTAAGTGATCATGCTAATTTAATTTATTCCAAAATCATAAAATTTTATATATTATATATATCAATGATGAATCTCAACATTAGTAAATATCTAAGAATAAAAACCTAATAATAACCCTTGAGCAAGGGGAAAAGTTAAACATGTATCGCTTTTAATAAGCCTTCATAAAGAAATCTTGAAAGTATCTACACATTGTCTCAATTAGATTTTTAGGTTAACAAGATGGCTAGATTTTTCAACTTAATTAACAAAACATTTTATATAAAATGGCCACAACCCCTAATCCCTCTCTTAGGATTCATGGCTAAGATTAAACCATGATAATCTAAAGGTCTAAATTCCTTTAAACCTAGTGTAATTGCCTCCAATCAAGTTATTTTTCAATCCTAAGATATAGGGCACCTTAATTTTAATGCTTGGGATTGAAAGTAACTCAATTATAAAACTCAGTTTATTTAACATCTCTATATCGTACTAATATTATACTAACATCATATTAGATGATAAGCCAAATCTATCTTCATTAATTAATAGTTTCTCTAATGATAATTGTATGATCTTGTATTCATGCAAGTACGATACATTACACACTACAACCACTTGTCGTAACTCGATAATTCCTGTGTATATAACATTTCTTTTAACTTGATCATATGTATATGATGATATTAATCATACTATACAATATATTAGCTCTCTTGAGCCTATTGGACTTAGAATATTTTCTTCTCTTATTATTCTATTAATATAAAATATGATTTTGTACTTATATAATCATTATATTACTTAAACTGACTCTCTATTTTCTATATTGATATCTTCGTATAATAATGCAATCGACCTTATATGATCACTAGCTAAGTTTTGTGCTTAACTTTATTTTCTCTCTTACTTAATCGTAATATTTGATATGCTTAATTCGTGCTTGTATGATACAAAGAAATTATTCCTTGACCTATCAAACATGTATAACTGTTAATGTCCATAACACTATCATACTTATATGATCATTTAGTTGTACTTGTATGCCCAAGTTCATCATAATAGTTTGTTCACACTTGTATGAAGTGTTCTTCTTTCACTTAATCATGTTGTATGATCATCCAATATCATATTGTATGTTATAGACCTATTTTTAATTTTTTTCCTTATCATACCCTACGATCTTTATCATAGCTATGTATGATCATCATTATAGGCATAATTTATAGCAACTAGCTTAAACAATTACAAATATTAATTTAATTAAATTAAGAAGAAATTAACATACTTTAGCTAGCCAAAAAAGAGATGTAATAATAATTATGATCAATTTCTTAAAAATCTAATAAAAATACATATTATCATTTCTTAAGTTGATCATATTATATGATCCAAGTGATCATATAAGTATGATACATTACTAAAATAATTATTCAACTAATCACCACTATCTAATTAGTTCATTTAATATAATGCAAATATTTTTGTACGTATATGATAAGGGCATCATATGGTATGAATAGAACAAAGGCCCTTATATTCAAATTCTAAGCTCTCATGAAAATATTCTATCCATATACTATAATAAGTGTTACAATAAACTCAAAAATATTAATCATAAGGCATCATATTGGTACAATAGGTGAATTGTATTGATAAGTTATAAATCTATTCAATATTTGATTAAGTCCTAACACTATAATCTTGAGTGAAATGTTATCACACATATATGAAAGATAATATTATATAGGTACAAGAAAAGTCAACATACTTACAACTTAAATCTTGAACACCTATTATATAGATATAATGATCATATAAATATGAAGATGTTATTGTACTCCTATGTCAAAGCAATTTTTAGTGTTTATACTTAAGATTACTCAGTCTAATAGATCATAGAAATATAAAATACTATATAATATTGTATGAAGATAAGTAATTCTATACCTTGATAAATATATGTCTCATAAATTATTGGCATTCTAGTACAATTAAGGTATTGCATTGGTATGAACAATATTATTTATACATATGCTACAAAATCACCTATAATAAACACTATCATAATAATACATCATATGAGATTTTTTTTAAAATATACTACATCATTTATTAACATATAATATGTATAATATAAACTATGAGTAATGTATGATATGTTACCTATAACATATAGCACTTAAGAGAGTAAAAAGTGTGCAACAATTAGTTTGAGCATAGAAAAAAGTTAATTTTAGCTATTATGTGAATGTTCAAAGTCATATGAGAGAGTATTTAAGCTTTTATTGTCTATATAAACCCCAAAAATCAATTAAAACTAATTGATCAAAAATTAAGAAAGACATAATAGATTGATGCCCTGTAACATTAACTAAGAATTTTTTTTATGAGAGAATAGTGTGCTTGTTTATAATATGTTCTATTTAGATAGATTGCATAAGGGAATCTTGAGTACATCATTTAAGTTGCATTCTAGTACGATTATATGCCAACCTTTTATTATTTATCTCATGTTTAATGCTATGTCATTTATTTCTTTTTCTTTTCATTAGTTTTGAAAATTATTTTTTTCAAGTAAAACCATGACGAAATTCATTTAAAAATTATTTTAAATACAGTAGAACAACATGTAAAATATTGATCATAAAACCAATTTAAACAACTTTTGAAAACCATATAAACATTAAATATCTTTTAAAATTCAAGTTTTATACAATGCAATAGTTAAAACACTAATACATGTCCAATGGATAAAATACACTATAAAATCTATCATAATAACTTGTACAACTAATAGTAAAACAAAAACAATAATTAAGCCAGAGACCATGAAGCTATTTCTCATTTCTCCCTCATCATCCATTGTTGGATCTCATCTTAACTTAAATGTGTTAAATCAAAAATAGATTAAGCTAATTATCACTAACTCAATTGTAAAAATATGCGCATATATGTAAAATAATATAAACTTTAAGTCATGTCATATGATGTCAAAATCACATGATATAATGTTTAAAAATATATGATAAGCATATAAGTAAGATATTTTCTTTTCTTTTTAAAACATCGATTTCTTATTTCAAAAATCATGTAAATTCTTTTACTCTTTTCTTTATTTATTTTATATTTTACTTTTTTCTAATAATTGATTTTAAGAAGAGAGCCTTTAGTGATTTAGTTTTTTTTAATTTTCATCTCTAAAACATATAATTCTGAATGATAGTACTAATTTCAAAACAAGTCATTCTAAAATGAGATTTACAATTCTTCAAGGTACCATTTCTAGAACACATCACTGTGGATAACAATCACATTTTTGGAACATTTTTGAATAGTAGATTTAAAGTTTTTTAAGATATTAACCTATCCTTTTTAGCTAACTTATGTTCTTACTATTATTTTTCTTTATTTTTCCTATTTAACTTGTGTTATAATCAATAATTGACCTATTTCTTTTCTTTAAGTGATCATTAGCATGATTCACTTTTCTTTAAAAGCATATTATACGACACATTTTAAAGGAAGAAATAATATAACCTATGAAATTAACATAAGCACATATCATGTTATTCCAAACATAGACAATATTCTAATAAAACATATTATCTTGATAAATTTAGTTCATTCTCTATTGAAGTCTCTAAGTTAATAACCAACATCACAGCAAGTAAATCCATATATGCGTAAGAATGCTTACCCCAAAATTTTTTAATATAGTCATGCCGTGAAACAGATCTCGAAATGTATGATTTTCGTCTCTTTCCTAATTGATATAGTGCTATTACAACACTACCACAATATCACAATGATAATTTTTTACCTCATCCTTTTGATGAATGCCCAACTTCTCCCAAATTTCTTTTGACACGTTGTATACTCTCTCTCTTTCCCCCTCCCTCCCTCCCTCTCGTTCTTTCTCCTCTTCCCTCCAAGCTTTCAACCAAGGTCCAAATACCCACTTTTCCATAAAATTCATTTATTGATTGCATGCTTCCATTTTTATTCTTCCTTGCCATCATTTCCTCCCAAATTTCCATTTTTCTCAAAGCAACTTCAACCCTTCATATGGTCAACTTTTACCTCCATGCCCTCTAGATTTTGAAGGTTTTATCTTTGTTTTATCTATTGTTAAGTTGATTTCATTATCAAAAGTCTAGGGTCAAGTTTAGGAACTTAAGGATTTGTGAATTATATAAAACCCTAATTATTTTTAAATCTTAGCTAATTTTCAAATATTTGTATTTTTCTATCAATTTGAACATAAAAAATTTGCTAACAACTTTGAATTGAATCTTCATGATGCTTTCAACTATATGCTAAATTTCATAATTCTTTTTACAACCATTAGTACTTTTAATAAGTTTATAATTTTAAAATATTTAAAAATATGTATTTCATATTTTCCTTTAAATCTCTTTTGACTTTTTAATTTCATAATCATTATACCACTTTTTTATGTCAAACAATATTTATCAAACTCATTTCATTATGTCCTAAGTCTATGTAAATTATGACAATTTTTTAGTTTATTTAGTAGTTTTACGGATTTGTGACATTTTCCAAAGCTCTTAAATAAGTTTCCATAAATTTCAAATTCCTTGTTTTAATTCTTAGAAAATTTAGATTTTTACTAACTTAGTGTCTTTTGATTTTCAGATAATTTGTTTTGTAAGTCTCATAACTCATGTTTATCTTTTGAGGTGTTATATTTTCCTTTAATGATGTACTATTTTTTAAAGAAGAATATTTTATAATTTTTAAAATTTTCAAAAAATTAAAAAAAATTAAAATGATTATAAATATCAAATTTTTTTTATATTTGGGATACTATAATTTCTTATTATTTATAAGATCTTTTATCAACCTTATAATCATGAATTTATGTTTAATTTAAGCATCAAATAATTAAAAACCCTTAAAATATTATTTTAATAATTTATCCACTTTTGAGATATCACTTCTTAAAAGAATTTTTTTCTCAAAATTATGATTAATCAAATTATCTGTTTTATATTTTCTTCTTATTGCCTTCTTTCTTTTGAGATGTCTCTTTATTAACCCTTCTTAGCCATTCCCTTAACATTTCCCTCACACTTACCTTAATAATATATAATCATCTCCTAACATGATGTCATATCCACTTGAATTCATTTAATTATCATGTTACTACTTTTAGAATACTTGAGCATTCTTTCAAGTTGTTATCTTTAGGTTTCTTTATTCATCATTTCTTATTTAATTCACTTCTAAATTACTTAAAAGTGAACTAAATTCTAGTATCTCTTATTGATGTCTTTATATCTACAAAGCAATATTCAAGATTACTATTTATTCATATGATAAAGAAAGGTTCTTATAACCATAATGTTGACCTTAAAGTGAGCTCTTATCAATGCTCGATAGTTTTCAACTTCATTCTTCCACTTTTTTACATTTCATTTTAGATTCACAAAATTCTCAATCTAATATTTTCCTTTAGTCAAAATTTAATTTGAAGTCCATAATTAGATATTTATAACTTGCCTTTTCAATATTCTAACATTATCAATTACTTTTATTTTCATAACATCCTCAATCATAAATACTTATAAATTTCACTCATTCAATAAATACTAGCAAATTTTCAAAGAATAGTATGTATTTAGTATTATTCTAATCAATAAAATAAATAATTCATAAATTACTTGAATTAGAAGTTAGAACTATTGCACTTTTATTGCTTAAACATTTGCTTCTCGCCAATTCTTTTATTAATTTGGGTAGTTTTTAGCATAATGCCCTTTGATGTTATAGAAAAAACATTTTCAAAGGAATTTCTTTTTTTTATCAAAAGTGGCCTAGACCTACATTAGACAACCCACTATGGGGGTTTAAAAGCAAAGTCAGCTAGTTGGAGCTTAAGTAACGACTTGGGTAGGGACATTCCCCTTTCCCATGACATATCAGACGAGCATGCTTTTTTTGCCACCCAATCTGCAGGGGCATTGCCTTCCCTCAAAACATGAGTGAGGCAAAAAGCAGGCAGCTTTCTCACAAAGTGGAGAGCATAAAAAACAATACCACTCTCCAAAGGACATCGAACCCGTTGCATTTCCTCACGTAATGCGAAAGTAGAATCAATATGGATCTCAACCGCAGGATATTTCCTTAGTTTTGTCATGATAAACACCATAGCTTTCATAATAGCCTGAAGCTCAGAGGCATCACTTGCCTGTGAAATGAAACCTCTCCCCACAACATGCATGGGCCTTCCCTCATGATCACGAACAACAAAGCCAATACCAGTCGTCTCGTTCCTCACTGCAGTGTCGCAATTGATCATTATCCATCCCGTTGGTGGGGGAAGCCAAAAACTGGTTACCAAGGACCCCAAGGGGTTGAACTTCCCACTGGACGAAGAAAGATGATGATTAATGAGCTTTATAGTGGCAATGCTTTCCAATTTGATCCTCTAAATTAGCATGTTATTACTGAGGGTGGACTTCTTATGCATCCTACAGTTCCTATTCTCCCAGATATGGAACAATGTAGAGGCCACAATGACCAGATGAGCCATGGAGATGTCGTGCATCGTGTCAAGCTGAGCAATACGGGAAAGAAAACGCTAAAAAAACTAGCCACCATAGCGGGCGCTTGTGCACACCGCCACAGATACCCAATACCTCGACAGATGTGTGCAACACAGGGTCCTCCTAGATACTGCGTGCGACAGCACAATCATACAGCACGTGTGCTGAGTCTCAACCACATCACAGCCCCAACTACAATTGCTACAAACAATCAAATGCCTTCTTTTGAGCCAATCTGCCGTAGGCACGAGGTTCCGAGCCACACGCCAAAGGAAAGTATGGACCCAAGGCAAAACTTTAAGCTTCCATATCCATGCAAGGTCCCTCGGCGGTGGGGTAAATCGAGCATTGTCAGCTCTTCTCAATGCAATGAGAGCCCGGTAGAACTTAATAGAAGAGACCTTAGAGGATTCAGTGTGTACCTGAAGAAACTCATCATTCTCATAATTATGACCCCACGATTGGTGCATGACTCTGTCCTCCAATAAAGGGTTCGCCCAGTAAGCAATAGAATCCCTGTCCCACTTCCTCGGCCCCAACATGCAATTTCTCACATATTTTGGCCACAAGGCCTCCATGTTGATGAATGCAGGCCACCATTTTATTGGAAGAAAACCCAGCCAATTGTCTTCATAGAAATCAGTGCACATTCCATCCATCATCCTCCAGATGAAACCCCTCAGGGCATCTGGGAAGTCCTCAAGCAGCAACCTTCTCGCATGGGAAGCACCCCTAGGGACCCTGCAAGGGTTGTTTCTCAAAGGGTACTTAGTCTTCATGATGTCCGCCCAAAGGCTGTCCTCACAGTATAACAATCTTTTGCAATGCTTCATGACCAATGCACGATGCTAGATCTTGAGATCAAGTAAGCCAAGGCCACCCATATCCTTTGGGAGCGTAACAGTGTGCCAATCAGCATAATGGATAGCATGAGCCGTACCTACGCCACACCATAGGAATCTCCTCATCAACTGTTCCATCTACTCCACCACCCCCCGTGGAACCACATAATAGCTCACCACAAAATTTGGAAATGACTCCAAAACAGCCTTAATCAATAGTATCCTTCCAGCCAAGGAGAGGGGGCGTACCCACCACTTAGCAACCTGATGCTTAATTTTCTAAATCAAAAAATTGAAATCTGTTTTCTTGAATAACTTAGTCGAAATAGGAATACCCAAGTAGGAGAGTGTATTTTCCTTTGGGATACCAAGCTTAGAGGACACAAGCTTCATCTTTTTCTTCTTCATACCTCTACTGAAGAAAATTCTTGATTTCTTATGGTTAACATTGAGCCCAGCGAACTTACTGAACTTATGAACCATTTTCTTGATAACAGACACAGACTTATGTAAACTAGGAGCATAGATAATAACATCATCAGCATATAAAAGGTGCGAGATAAGGGGGCCATTGGAGGTGCATCTAAAGCCAAGTAACGCCTGATTCTCATACTTACGCGTCAACATAGAGAAAAATTCCGATACCAGAGTGAACAAATATGGGGATAAGGGGCAACCCTGATGAAGACCCTACAAGCCTCAATCCATGGTATTCTATCTCTATTCAGCAGAATACCAAATCTTGGGGAGGTAATACAAGCAAGAACCCACTTGCACCATGTCGATGGGAAGCCAAGGAGTTGCATCATCTCTTCGATGAATTGCCATCTCACACTGTCGTTCGCCTACTCCATATCCACTTTCACAGCCATCAAGCCCACTTTGGATGAGGATGAATAAATTCTCGTCTCCATCTCCTACGCAATAAAGATGTTGTCGGAAATGGATCTCCCGGGAAGAAAAGCTCCCTACTCTCTAGCAATAACCTCAGATAGTACTCCTTTAAGTCTTTCTGCCAAGATCCTGGCGACAATTTTATAAATGACATTGCAGAGGCTAATTGGCCTGAAGTGTTTAGGCTTAGAAGCACCTTGCCTCTTGGGAATAAGTGCCACCAATGTATCTTTCTATGCTTTAGGCATGTAATTCTCCTTGAAGAAACAAAGAACAGCCTTTATAATATCCATATGAGTGACAGTCTAGTAGCCCGTAACAAACTCTGCTGTGATGTCGTCCATCCCCAGTGCTTTGTTTCTCCTACTAGTCTTAATAGCATTGGCCACCTCCTCCTTAATGATCTCACAAGTCAACCATTCCCTGTTCTCCAAGGTTATGCAGTTGTGTGACAGATGCCGTAAGAAGGGTGCAACCCACGAACCACCCCACCATTTTATGCCAAAGAATTGTAATAAGATGTTGCTAATGTCGGCCCTCGATTCCACCATGTTCCCCTCTTCATTCCTCATATGAGATATATTGTTATTATGCCATCTAGTTGTGGCTGCAGCATGAAAAAACTGTGTTCTTATCTCCAAGTTGTGCCTAATGGATCTTCGCTCTTTGGCACCACTACTTCTCCTCAAGTGCACACCCTCTATGGAATTCAGAAATGAGATTACCAAGCTGGGTGTTCTCCTCCTCATTCAGACCCTGTCCCGCCTCATTTTCTTGTAGTTCACCAATCCTCCTCTCATACTCCCTGTTTGTCCCAGTAATGTCCCGCATCTCCCTCTTACTCCACCTGCGCAGAGCCACCAGGCACCGACGAAACTTAGTAGAGAGGCTATCCATACAATTCCCCTTAGTACTTCTGGACCACATATGCTTCACAATATCGATGGACTCGGGATGGTCAAGCCAAATGTTCTCAAACTAGATCCTGCTGTGATTCGGTTTTGCCACATTTGTGCCCATATCAATAGAAGTATTTTAGCCAAAGTTTTAATATCTTTGAAAGCTCTCAATAAGTTTGAAAACTTATTATGTGCTGAATGAGATAAAGTAAAGACACCAAGATGCATAAGTGATTTAATGCCAAGTATTGGATATATTTTCACCCATGGTTATAAAAATCCAAGCTTACAATCTTAGCACCTTTCATAAAAATGTGTAGACAATACTCTCACATTAGGTGAACAAACCTTATAAGAACATGGTAAAAAAGACTCTAAAATTCACCTGTGATGTCAGCCTTAGTCGTACCTTAGTGTCATAATCATTAACATCACATTTTCTATTGAATTATATATCAAAAAACATGCATACAAGTTAACCTCAATATTTTCACATATACACCATTCTTTTTTCACTTATAAATACCTTTCAAAAATTAAAAAAGTGTAGCAACTATAAAATAATACTAGCTTAAGTTATTCAAAATTTACAATGTATTTGTAGTGACATAAAAATTAATGCATCAAGTCATACAATTGGTATATTAATATTATGATACTTAATATGTATGTTAAGCTAATTTCATAAGAATATTCTAAATTGCTAGCATATGTTTATTTTTCCTATCTCTTTAACATGTACTTCACTTGATCATCTATATTTCTAAATGTTCATTCTACTCTCTTGAGACCAAAAGTGCAAAATATATGTTGAGCCATTGTCATTAGCTTAATAAACATGATAATACAATGATAACATAAAAATTATTACAATGATTATGTCATGTCATATGTAACATCATGATTTAATATAATAATTTACAACATGATATATCAACAATAACTATAAAGAAACATTCACGTACTCATTATACTTTTATTTCTCTTTTATTAAGGTGGCACTTCCTAACAAGTTTTATTACTACCTTTCACATAATCATTGTCATCCCCATTAACGAGCCACTCTTTTATCTGGCATGCTAGATTATTGACTTCCACTTGGCCATTGCCAGACTCCTTGATAGACTACTGCTTTCTTTGCAAGCTTTATTATTACCGTTGTTTGTATTTCATCTGTCTTTATATATCGTTCTCAATCATAGCATAAATGTTGAATCATGCAACTATTATGCATGCTCATATGTTATTATGTATCTATATAATCAATTAGCATTCATCATATTTTAGTTATATATTCATATGTGGTTAGTATGTGTTACCTTTTATGTTGTAATGCTTATTTTTTTATATATTCATGTGTGTTATATATCTCAATATGATGCATGACCAACTTTTATAATTTTGCATTATTTATATAAGCATTTACTTATTAAGTTTGTATTAATTGGCTTAATCTATTTAGCTTAAACATTTTATGTCAAACTAAAGCTATTCACAAGGATCAAAGATATGATGACTTAGTACCAAGTGATTTTTTTATTTTTTTTAAAATCATGTAATATGCTTAGATTACTTTGGATTTATTAGTAATTTTATTCTATCAATTATTGTACTTTTGGTCATAGCATCCCTTGTTTTATGATATCAAAACTATTTTCTGATTTTATTTTGATGTTCTTCTTTGAGTATTTTATATCATACATCTCAAAATCAAATAGTGACCAATTAATTATAGAGATTGATCAAATATTTTATGAAGTAATTCGCATGTGAAGATATGTCAAGATGTATTGGTGGCTTTTCTTAATGTTGGCTCAAATAACATAAATCAATGCTTTAGCTCTTAATAGAGTGGCTACTCATTTAGAGCTCATCATCTATATCATATTTATGAATATAACTTATAAATCTATCACTTAATAATTATATGACATATAAGATTATATTCATACATCTCATATAATTGAATTGGAGAGATTTTAATACATGTATTTTATACGAGTTTATCTGTACCCAAATTAGATTACTTACATACATATCCAATGCCCTTAGAATATTGCATTTATTATTTGTTGCATCATTGTTCACTGCCAAATCAAATCAAAATTAAAAAAATAATGGAAATTGATTAAGCATCGCATCATTTGTTCAAATCATATTCATACAAGTTAACCTTTGTAAAGAATTACTAGTGCTTCATAGCATCAGACAGTGCATCAATCATAGGTGATCTTAAGTTATGTATACCATTTGTTATTTTCATACATGTATAATCCAATTATCATTCAAGTATGATTGTAGTTTACTCAAGAGATATTTGAGATTTAGTGTATCATAGAGTCAGATGTCACCTATTGTATTTGTATTATTAAACATCACACTAGAGTCGAACTAGCAATTATAATATCGTATATGCATGATATATTTTTTGTACTAACACAATCCTATGAAATGAGTAATTTGAGTAAAAAATTTATATATTATAATATAATTATGGTATATATTTCATATTAAATTGATGCACTTAACAATGTATTAAGTGTTCGAACTTCAATTATGTGCGTATAGATTTCTTTCATGAATTAACCTTCGTGCAAATATGATATACTTTTATTTAAGAGGCTTGGATTAAGGCTTAGTCAACTATTAAGTGGATTTATATCATAGTAATATGATTCATGTATGGAACTAATAAATCTATTATGATCAATATATTTGAGCTTGTCATCATACATAATATAGTTTATGATCTTATTTTGTATATTATTTTTTAGATAACTCAAAATTTGATTTGAGGAGAATTATTTTATTTGTACTATATGATGTCCACATCATATTCATATGATACATTTACACTAAGAAATTGAACATATCAAATTAAGATGATACCTTAAACTATGAGTGGATCATAAAGTATTATCTATTTAGGTTATCTATAATAGCTAATTTGAATTTGTTGAAATTGTGGATTTAGTTATTGTATTTGTCTTGACTTGTGATGAGGCATTAAATAATATAAATTAGATAATATTCCTAAGATAATTGATTGATGAAAAAATGCTAAATCATTTAGAAGTGAGAAAGGAACAAAGGTGCATATCAAGCTTTACTCTGTAATTGCTTTCTTCATCCTGTTGTTGTTACTACATCTTGAGATTTCTTGTGTCGCATTCATTGCTTTGCTTCAAGGTTCTTGGTTCTACATTATAACATCTCTTCACACTATTTAGATTTTGTGTCATATGTTTCTTGTAAATAGTGCTAGAATTTGGTATGTATTAATTTGTTAAATATTATAATACTTTTATAAGATACTTTGTACACATTTAAGTGAGGCCAACTTCTACTCAACCACAATAAAATTGAATGAATTTAAATTAGGTTGACCTACCTGGCTAAGTGTAGCTACCCTTCACTAATCATTTTAGGATTTTGGTATCACAACATTTTTTTCTCTTTTCTATTAATATTTCAAAAACATATAAAAATGATAGCAAAAGCAATATGTTATCGTTTTAAGATAAGAAAAACATATTTTATAATTAAGTGAAAGCATAAAATTTTTCACATTTGTCTTTAAAAACACACATGTATATAATATCAATTATTGCAATTGTTTTACATATCTTTTTACTTAAATAAAATATACATAACAATCACATTTATAATGACAATTATAACATCTTCTAAATCATTATCGACTTGTTTTCACTCTATCCCGATAGTTCTATGTAGTGCCTTCCTTTGATATGAAAATATTAATATCATATAGTACATGACAAATAATTATCTACAAGAAAAATAATTATACATAATTATAAAACATTATTTTCTTTGGGTAACCATGTGTAAGAGTTACTTACAATAGTACAACATAAATAAAATGTATTAACATTTTTTTTGTCAAAAGATACATATATTATTGCATAGGAAGATGAATACGATTACTAGTTTAGTTGGTACATTTTAAAAACAACACAATACTCATTTTTGCCCTTTTTGAATGTCTACAAATCAAAGCTCTATTGTTGAGGTTTGAGATTGTATCGATTTGATAGGAATACTTACTTGTCAAAGAAATGTAGAATGAATCGATGCAATAATGTAGGATAGTATTTATCTAATTTGTAGGGACCCTCCAATGATAAAGTATGATAGGACCAAAGTTGATTTCATTGAATGTATTAGAGTGAAGGATTTTTTTGCTAAAAGTGCTCTAATATGATGACATGTCTGAGTGAATAGTGCATGTATAAAACTACATATTGGTTTGGTGTGCAAGGTGGTTCTGTTGTTAGATCGCAATGTTGTCACTTGATGAATAGTAAATGTAAAGGCATGGTGGACACGCCCTATTAGAAGATTAGAGCTAATCGCTATTATCTACTGAGAAGAATCTAACATGCTTTTATGCACAAGTTTGATTTCATATAAGATGTTAGAGTGACAATACAATTGCTATTCTAAAAATTTTGTTAATTGTATTGTGACAACTTGAATGAGCACATTGTTATAATAGTATTATAAGTAAGGGGTAACATATTTGCTTGATCAAGGATCAAAGAATATTGCATCGAAATGATCAATCCTTAAAGTGAATAATGATCAAACATATTTGGTTGATTTCTTAGAAACTCATATCGACAAGGAACAATGATGTAGCAGATTGATCCGTTGATGTTTCATAAAATACGAAGACTGAATTCATATTATATGAAGATTTCCCTCACTACAACAAAATCAAAAATTTTCACATGGCACTAGTATTAGTTTTGAGAGTTAATATTTTGTACCTTATACAATGTAAGAATATATTAGCACCAGAGTTCATAGAGTTTGATTGAAGTGTTGCAGCGATTAGGAATGAATTGTGAGTTCTAAATTATAAATGTTGATGATTTTATACTCATTTTTGCAAGAAATCTTACCACTTCATTTTTTTTCTTTATATATGAAGTTTCACTATATTTTTATTGATTTGTTTTCTTGTCTGGTTTGTTAGAAGTTTTTCATCACCCTCTAAGGAATATTTACCTTATCTTACATCATCCTTGGGATTTCTTGACAATGCATTTCAATAATTAGATTATGTAAATTCATTTTGTTATGCAATTATAAACATATGAGTAAAGTAGTGCCTCTCACTTATATCAATACTTTATTTCTAATGAACTTGGAGAAAGCTATTTCTATTGTCCTTGTGTGATTACAAATAGTTACCCCAAAAGTTGCAATTTGGGTTATGGCTCAGCTTCTAGCAATGTTTAATTTTGTCAGATGCATAAGTGGGAGGTAGCAATGTTTATAAGATTCTTAAGTTTGCACAGATTTGTGTTACTTTATTCGTATCATATGATTATGATCTCATAATTATATAATATGATATTTCCATCTCTCACTTGTACAAATGATTTCTATTTACACTCCTAATTTTTACCTTATCATACTATATATTATTGATCATCATATTATATGATACCTTTTAACTGACTACTTGTAAGCATTATTATTATATTGTACTATATGATATTACTTGTAGAACTTGTATGATATATTCTCTGTATCTTTTACTAAGCCATAATCGACAACAATCCAATCTTATGTCTTGATAGTATTATTATGGTAATTTATCAGATTATATGATAATTTTAGGATATCTCTCCTCAGATGCTTTCACATAGAGTTTATTTTATTTTCTCATCTTTTAATCATATAATATGATATATTTTTGTCATATTATACGATTCAATATTTTTACGAGCTCTACGTTGTATCATACTTGTGTAGTATAATCCTTCGTTCTGTACGTTATCATAGTGTCTACTTATTATTTACTTTTATACATTAGTGACTTGATTTGATGTCATGATTGTCTTGTATAGTTATTAGGTTGCTTTTGTGTATGTTCACACTTGTATTTGTATTTGTTCTCTTTCTTATATAATTATATCATATAATACTCTATCATTAATTGTATGCTAAATCTTTTCTTTACTTTTGGTTACTCTAATTCATAATTGACTATACTTTATCATACTTATAAGTTGTCATAATCATACTTCATAACCAAAATGCTATCTTATAGATTTGTTCACTTGATTAATTCCCTCACTTTATCATATTATGTGATATCATGATATTATACTATGCAATTACTTAAAATATTGAAACACCTTCAAAAAATTTAAGAAAATTTATAAATTTCTTAAATTATGTTGATCAAAATTATGCTTTTATAAGTTATCTATCTTTCATATCATCTATTATTTTTTAATATTATTCTATTTAATATTTCATTATTTGAGTTTATTAAAATTTTTTATTCTTTATTTTTAGGATATTATATTGTTATAAAAATGGAGTAGTTATATTAAGTTTATCCCATCTACTTACGTCAAAATGAGAATAGATTTTAGTTGAAGCCTACTCATTTGGTTGGGGGTAGATGTAAGCAAAAGTTTTATCAAACAATCTAAAAATCTTATGTAGCCAAGCCTTTTTTTTATTGTTTCATTATCTTGTTTGTGAAATTGAATTAAGTTTTCAACCTACATAATTCATCCATTTTTGTAGAAATTGTATTCTTAATATTATATCAAGAAATTTGTCATGAAATACATTGTTACTTTAAAATTTCATTATCAAACTTTGTTATTTCAACTAGTTTTACCTTAAAGTGAATGAATTATGAATTTTTACGACAAAAAGAAAGAATGCAAATTATTTTTTATATTACAAATCATTTGAATATTGGGTTTAAAATCTTAAAGTAAAATAAATGATTTGGATTTTGTATAAAAATTTATTTAGTTTAGTATCTTCAAAGTGACTGGTTTATATTAAATGACTTTTTTTATAAATGAAAAGAATTCTCTTAAAATTAAAATATATATATATATATAGTTTTGAATAAATAAAACTTATCTTAAATAAGAGGTTTTCAAAATGATCTTTTTTAAATATTAAAAATGATTTCAAATTAAGTAAAATTTTATTTTGTTTTACTTAAAGTAAAACTAAGATGTCATATTAGGTATCATATGTGAGGAAATATATTATTACAAGACATGTATGATTAAGTCTATACTAGTAATCAACTTCATATCAGACATACATTTAATAATCATGCAAAATGCCTTCTTAACTATTTGGAGAATTTTGTATTCAAGCTCTTTCTTTTCTTGTTAACATACATCTAGTCTCAACTATTTTATTACCATATAGTCAATGTACATACTTTGCTATCTTTATTACATTATTAAAATCCGTTGGACTCACTAAATTAGTTCGTTGATCAACCTCATTAGACTCATTTGATCTTCTTATTGAGCTGTTTGATATATGTCTAATGAGTGATTGGTTTATTGAATTGCTTCATCCAACTCATCATCCAATTGCCTCCAAGTCCTCATCGAACCATCCAATTACTTTTATGAAACCCGACAAATGACTATTCAATGGAAGTTGGATATTTAGAGCATCAATCTAATTCCTTGTTCATTACTCTCCAAGTATACATTGGACCATTTGTTCCTTTGATTCTTATTAGATGCTCGTTGATCCATTTGCATATAACCAATAGAGACTCGTGTTTGTTGAACCATTTCATAACCACTGGAAGTCATAGGTTTTTTTGTACAAAAAGAATACCTTGTCTATCATGATCATTACACTTATAAATAACTCTAAGAGTATTATGTTTACAAGCTTTAAGCTCTCATGCACTTCCATCTTGTGTATACATTTCAAAGTCTTATTGAATTATCATTTTCATTTTGAAAGCCATTATCATTGCTCTTCTAGTATAAATATTTTAAAATTTTTTTGTTGTAATAATTGTATAAGTAAAGTTATAATACAAATAAATAAGTAAAATATCATAATATATGAGTTTTTAATATTTTAAATATGAAATTATAGGGAAACAAATAATAAATTTTGTTATGTGGATTATAAAGTATATCATGAAGTATTGAATTTTGAAAATGAATATAAATTTGAATAGATTTTTTGAGAGTAATTTAATGAATTTTGTTTAATCTTTATTATTATTTGTTTGAAATTATTATAAAGTTTTGAAATTAATGATTAAATTAGGACACTAATTAATTAATTAGTTAATTAATACATAATTTATTTAAACCCTAAATACCTAAACCGCTTTGGCCTCGCTCCACCGACTCCCGCATACCGCCTTAGCGGAATTTTTTTTCACTGGGCACGCGTGGAGTCGGCTAATTTTACCCTTTATGTTCGTGCTTTGGTCGGCCAGGTGAGGATCAAACGATTCGAAACCCTAGCTACCATTTCGTTGTCGCTTAGCCTTTCGAATAGCTGTCAGGAGGGGTGTTCTGTCAGATTCAAGTTGTTTGCTGAAGAACCGACGGAGTAGATATATGTGACTGTCGAATTTTTTCACTGATGCTGCTATTGAACAAAGTTAAAGTTGTCTTTGTGGTAAGCTCTGGATTGTTGGGTTTATAGTGAATTTCTCTATTACCGGTTGTATCCTCTGCAATATTATCAATGCAAAAAGGAAGTTTTTAAAGTTACTTGGGGGTTTCAATCGTATTATGTAAGGGAGAACCATTGGGCATGATTTTAGAAAGAGGTTTCCTGCAAATCCTAAGGATATCAGTTGCATGAGGAAGTTGGCGAAGGTGTTAGTGAAACAAATTACATGCATTCCTGTGAATGATATTGTTGCCATTAAGGTGTTGAATGGTATCGTTTCCTGTTACTTCTCTTTTAGGTCGGAAGCCAGTTTCTAGTAAGGGGAAACTAGGGTGTGTTATGTGGATAGAGTCAGTATCAAAAAGATTAGAACTTTGAGAGCAACTGTTAGAGATGGTGAGGAGACTTCAAGCATGCATTGCTTGCTTAGGTTTCTTTGATATTGAATTGAAATTCATTCATGAAACTTGTAGTAGGAATCGAGGTATATTAAATTTAATAAGATTAAGCATGCTTTGGAAAGGGTTAATTTTATTTTGAATATGATTCGTAGTAGCTGTTTTAGAAAATGAGATTGGTATGGATAAATATTTAAGACATATATGAAAAATATAGAAAATATAGAAAAAGGCGGAATCTAATGTGAAATGTAAGATTTATGAAAATATGTGAATTGTTAATATATAAAATTAAAAAAAAATCAGGAAAAGAGTTGTATCATTACATAAACTAAGTCAATAAATCTAGTAACTGTGATGTAAGGTTATTATTATATATTATCTATATTGTATATTATGATGATATGATATTATTACATATGACTGTTGCTAACATGTGTTGATTGACATATTATGATTATTAAAATGTTTTGTTACTTCGTTGTGTAATGCATATGGAATATATATTTTGATCTAATGTAATAGTGTTTTATATGATTCTGTTACTTGCATAGGAGAAGCAAGGACACGACAACAAACGCTAAAAATCCTCGTTAGTGACCCCCTCTTGTGGTTGAACAAGGATGATGGTCTTTGGCTGTCTGCTCTACATTTTCCATGCTCAATGCTATCCCTCGCAATTATTGGAGGGATGCCATGCTCGCTGAATGTAGTATAGATCTCTAAAGCAATGGCAACCGTGCAGCCCTTGATACGCTTCGGTGTCGTGCCCACTGGGGGTGGCAGCGTCGACTCTCTTTATCGCATTCTCGCGGACTTCTGCACGAGGAGCAATCCAAAGGTTCCGTTTGCCCTTCAAGGATAATTTATTACTTGCTTTCTTTTCTCATTAGTAATTGGATTGAACTTAAGCCCTAAGCTTGTAAATAAGAAGTCATTTCATGTGAATTTTTGAACTACTTTGCCTATGTTTGGGAATTTTCTGATTATCTATACCTAGCAAGTAAGTTAACCTTATTGGGTTACTCTTGGTTAGGCCAGATGTAAGTTTATTAGTATGAAAGCCAGTTTAAGTTCAGGTCCAATCAGGCAGAGTTATGCATACTGAGAGAAGCTATCCTATGTTATATGGGGTTCATGTTCAATACATTTTAGTGGAGTTGAGCCTGAACTTGGATTAACTTAACTTCAATTTTGTTTTTGGAAGTTGTCTTTGGGTGGCCTTGGGAAAACCATGAGTTGAGCAGGTGTAGATGTTTAGGGTAGTGTGGAAATATTATTGCTTAGATAGTTGAACTGTGAAAATGAACTTTGAATACTGTGGTCAGTTGATAATGGAAGATATGTACAATACTAAGTGGTGGAATTTTTGCAAGGTCTGTGAAAGTATTAGTATTAAATTGTCTTGATAGATAATGCATTTTATGGCTTTTACCAGATGAATATTTGTTTCTTTATAATACCTAATCATGATTAGAGGTCATGCTAATACTGCGGTTGATGATTATACTCATAATAGTGCATGAACTTTCAATTAAATGAGACTAGATGTGTGTCAGTTGCCATGGAAGATTTGGATATGCTCAATGGTGGTACTGTTACTAGATTTGGTGAAAGTATTTGTATTAAATTGTCTTGAAAGCTTGTAATGCATTTTTCCATGGCTGTGACCAGATGAAACCTTTCTTGTTATACCTCTTCATGTTCAGAGGACATGCTGATACTGCTATTTAAGATGTTTAGTGGACATGCTGATACCTCTTCATGAACTTTCAACTTTCATCATTTTCGCTGTGGAATGATTTTGTAACATATAGCTGTCAAAGTTCAATCCTCACCCCCACAACCCACAAAGCAACCACAAAAAATAACAAAAACATGCAACCAACCCAACAACTCTTCCTTGATGTCTTATGCTTATTTGAGGTTTTTTTAAGGTATTTTTTGTGGAGGCCTTGGCCAGATAATTTTTTGAAATGATTAGGTCACTGCATCAATACATGATACTTTCCAATCATTATTTGAAGCA
The DNA here is from genome assembly GCA_023846275.1 of Vanilla planifolia. Classification (NCBI taxonomy): domain Eukaryota; kingdom Viridiplantae; phylum Streptophyta; class Magnoliopsida; order Asparagales; family Orchidaceae; genus Vanilla; species Vanilla planifolia. Next base: position 6,303,492 of record CM043872.1, on the reverse strand, counting down.
TAGTTTTCTTACACTTGACTTTTTAGCTGAATCCAATTAATGGGAAAAGGCTTATTGTTCTTAATCATTAACCATTCCTGTATAACCTGGATCAGTCTAATGCTGTCCGGACATAAAGTTGAACCATTTTTGGACTTTAATCTTTTACAAGTTTTGCCTAGCCAACTGACTAATAGTTCTGACTTTTGGGTGCCATATTTGAAATTCATGCTAGTTGTTAATCCTTAAGTAGAGACAGCTTATTAAAGTACTTTGGCACCCTCTTATTCTGATTATGCCTAAGAAACGCTTATGCTGTCATGTGGCTTTTTAGATTTGACATTTATCTACCTCAGTGTTTCTTATTGGATTAAAATGTTACCATGGAATGTTCCTATGAGCTTTTTCATTGAAGTGTTATTTTTTTCAGTGTGAAAACTACCTGAATCGATGCCATTATGTTGTGATGTTTTTTTCCTTGTTGTGAGGATTGTATGCTGTTGATTTCTAATTTGATATCAGAAGTGCTTCTCTTATATAGTGTTTAGCCTTTTGCAGGATGGATCATCTGCAGCTCTTAGGAAGTTTGTTGAGGAGGAAACTCGTGATCTTAGTGGAGAGGCTTTTTCACGTTTCATGGATCAGCTTTATGATCGCATATCTGCCCTTCTAGAAAGTAATGATGTTGCCGAAAACTTAGGTGCATTGAGGGCCATAGATGCATTGATTGATGTTGCTTTGGGTGATAATGCCGCCAAGGTTTCAAAATTCTCTAGTTATATGAGGATGGTCTTTGAAGCAAAGCGAGATCCTGAAATCTTGATTCTTGGAAGTGGGGTGCTGGGCCATCTAGCTAGAGCTGGTGGAGCCATGACTGCAGATGAAGTGGAGTGTCATGTATATTTCATCTTGATTTATTTAGATTATTTCCACTTGCAAATGGTTTAAAACTTATCCTTCCACTACAGATAAAAAATGCTCTTGGTTGGCTTCATGGAGAACGAATAGAGTACCGACGTTTTGCAGCTGTCCTTATTCTCAAGGTTTTGGATGGTCCCATGGTCAATTTTCTTTTAGTATTTATTGTATAAATTTTATGATTGTAATTTAGTTGCTGCAGCTTTCGTGTTGTAATTTATAGTTGTTTGACTGGTTTAGTAAGTAGAGTAATGTAAGGCATGCCTTGGTTACAATCTTGTAAGTTTCAAAATAAAATGGATGGAAATTGTATTTATTATGATGTTGGTCTATCAAGTTTGCTTGGTTCTCTGAATATTGTTCTTCATTATTTCTTGTTAGTAATGGTTATGTTGTTTATTATTAGCCATTTATAAATCTTGTATCAGCACCCTTCTTTCTGCACACTACACTTTCAGCAGCGCATCACACAATTTTTTTTTACCACATTCAAATGAAATATCTTCACATTTCAAATTTTGGAAAGAAAGTTTTTTGTTTAGGTTTATTTAGGCAAATTGCAAGGTATTTTTTTTTATTGTAGTTCTCTATGACTACAATTTAAGTTTGTGGATTACATTTATAATAATAAATTTTTTTTCGATACATGATAGGTTATTCTAGCTATTTTTTGTTGTTGTTTTTCTGTTTTGTTTTCCTGAAAGATTGATTTCAGGAAATGGCTGAGAATGCTTCCACAGTTTTCAATGTTCACGTGCCTGAATTTGTGGATGCCATCTGGGTTGCATTGAGGGACCCTACTTCAACTGTTCGAGAAAGGGCTGTAGAAGCTTTAAGAGCTTGCCTCCGTGTAATTGAGAAACGTGAGACACGGTGGCGGGTGCAATGGTATGCTAAACCATGGATTATTTATTTGCTTCTTGAACTATCAAATCAAATTTCAGTTTAATCTTCGTGATCCTAGCATGTAAAGCAGTGGCATTTTTATTTCTTGAAATTGTTTATATTTATTTAATTTTTGTATCTTGTAACATTCTTTCAATTTGCAAAATGACCTTTTTTTAGTAGTTTGGTTCTTTATTTTTGATGGCTTAATTTTCAATAAAAATAATTATTACTGCATTAAAATACGAAGTGTATACCACTTCCATATTTTTGATTTATGCATGTGTTTTAGTTTTTGAAAGGTTTTTATTTTTTTATAGAGAAAGCTGCTTATATTCTTTCCCGATTTACTTACTTCCCCAAACCTCTAGGTATTACCGAATGTGTGAGGCTGCACAAGTTGGACTTGGAAAAAATGCATCTGTTCATAGTATTCATGGTTCCCTGCTTGCTGTTGGAGAACTTTTGAGGTATCCTTGTTTATTGTCTGTCACATTATTTTTTTCTATTTTGATGAGTGCTAAGATTGCCTTTATCTTTGCCGAGTTCTTTTTTGCTTGAATGTTATGTTTGTACATATTTATGCATATTTCTGTGCATTTATACTTGCACTTCTCTCTGTTTATTTAAGCATTTCTTTTGTCTTCTTTCCTCTGCATAATATTTCCTATTGTTTTATACTGTTTACATGTCCTAGGTGTTTTTTAGTGATTTCGTTTTAAATAACATTATTTTTACCTGTACCCAGATTTGAGGTTCTGGGTACTAGTTTGTTAATTGTTTTAATGCTTGTCAATAGTTCTCTTTGTACGTCTCTCTCCAGGCTTTTATGATTTCCTGAATGTAGAATAGTGGTTATTGCTTAGGAATCCATATGGTACATCATCTGTAGTTTTGAAAGAAAATTTTCTTTTTATTGTGTTATGATCTTTTAAGGTGGGTGTAGTTTAGGAATGCCTTTGATCTATGCGGTTTTGGATACTGCTTGGGAACCCATATGATATATTATGTGTAGTTTTAAGTGTATGTTTAGATTTATTTTATTATGGGCCTCTATGCAGTAGCCTCAATGTGTAATCTAAGAGTAACTTGAGTATTGTTGGAAATATTCTTTTTCTTTACGTTTGGTCTCAATTGTTCTAGGGACAATATTTGTATTGGTAACAAAAAATAAATTGAGAGAAAGATTAATAAAAAAGGCATGCATGATTCATATTGTTAGAGCTATCAAAAGTAGAGATGGCTAATATAGGATTATCAAATAATCTTTTGGTTTACATGAGAGTTAAAATAAGACAAGGCTTTTTACTTATATTGAATATTAGGTTCTTTTGATGCCGAATGCTATATTCTTTGAGATTTCTTGATAGACGCAGTTGGCCATAATTGTCCTCAACTATGGTGCTTATTTACACTGTTTTTATTCCGAAAACTGTAGGAATACTGGTGAATTCATGATGTCAAGATATAGAGAGGTGGCAGATATTGTTCTCAAGTACTTAGAGCATAGGGATCGCCATGTTCGTCGCAGCATAACTTCATTGCTTCCTCGTATTGCTCACTTCTTGCGTGATCGATTTGTGACTAATTACTTGAAGGTACCAATTTTTCTAATTTTTCATCCTTTCCTAATTTAGTTTTTTTTTTATTATAGTTACATAAATTTTTTACATTTGTAATGTTTTTGCATTCTAGATCTGTATGGATCATATACTAGCCGTGCTTCGTAATCCTGCTGAACGTGCTAGTGGATTTGTTGCTCTGGGAGAAATGGCTGGAGCCTTGGATGGAGAACTTGTGCCATATCTGCCGATAATTACATTGCACTTGCGTGATGCAGTATGTTATAGGGCCCTGTGTTTCAAATTATTTGTCCTTGTCCTTGATTGTTATCATTGTGAAGTACCAATATACCAATATGTTCGATAAATTTCAGATTGCTCCTCGTAGAGGAAAACCATCTATAGAGGCCCTAGCATGTGTTGGAAGCTTTGCAAAAGCCATGGGCCCTGCGATGGAACCTCATGTACGAGGTCTATTGGATTCTATGTTTACAGCTGGTCTAAATTCAACACTTATTGATGCCCTTGAACAAATTACTCTCAGGTACAATTGCTATTTGTTTTGATTATGAGATTTTTCCATTTAAAACTAGTAAAAAATTAACTTTTACCGAGACTATAAATATTCAGTATCCCAACTTTGCTACCTACTATTCAAGAAAGGTTACTTGATTGTATCTCCATGGTGTTGTCAAAGAGTCCTTATCCACAGCCAAAGCCAAGTGTTACCGCTGCACGCACGGTCACGACTAGCAATGTTCAGCAGTCTTTGGATATTGGAGGTTCTATTCTTGTGCAGCTTGCCTTAAGAACATTATCTCATTTTAATTTTAAGGTATATTTTTTTTCAATGCCTATTAGCTATTGGTATATATGTTGTTAAATAACACAAAAATTTCACAGGATCATGAGCTTCTTGAGTTTGCTAGAAATTCTGTTGTTATTTACTTGGAAGATGAAGATGGAAACACACGAAGGGATGCTGCCATTTGTTGTTGCAGATTGGTTGCCAATTCATTTTCCATTTCACTTGCATCCCAATTCAGTTCAAGCAGGCCTAGTCGCATTGGTGGAACTAAGCGTCGCCGTCTTGTTGAAGAGGTTTGACTAAAAGTTATTGCATATGTCCTGAAGCAGTGGTTCATTGATTGTATTTTCTCATAAATTTATGTTTGGAGCTTTCTTTTACACCAGCATATAGATGAAATGACCTATTTATAATTGAAATCCAGAAAAGCGGTTTTTGTTTTTACATTGTTTACCAGATGCATCAAACAATTTCTATTCTTCTTTTATCTTGATTATGACAATAATATATTTCTTTTCACAAAAGCATGTCTTTTCCATGTAATTCTCCCAAGCATTTTCTGTATGTGTTAGGTTTTTTTGAGGGATGACGATCAAATTTTGACCAACAGACATTATGTTTCATTCATCTGAACCAGAATATTGGACTTTTGACAAGATTTTATATATTATTCTCTTGGGTATGATTAAAAAATAAAGAAGAAAAGAAAATAAATGAAGGCTTCATCCATCTAAGACTCGTCGGGCTGTTTTAGATATCTGGACACCTATTAATCAATTTTAATATTCCATGTGTGGTATTTGCTTCCATTGTTTTAGTTTTCTATTTTGGCTTTCTGATGAAATAATATGTAGTGCAATGTGTTTATATTGGCTTCTTCCATGTGGTTCATACTTCTGGTTCACGCATGTTGTGGATGTGAGCTTACTCTAACAACTTAACATTACTAGTTTTGCTTTGCATTTTGTGAAGTTTATTGCTCAGTAATTTTACCTTTTCTTTTCGATGGAGTATATATAATTGCCTTATAAAACCTGTCCTTTTAAAATCGATTATATTTTTTTATTTTTCACATGATCTAGATTCTTTTGTTTGGAACAATGTTATAATCAGCACAATGCATGGATGAGATAGTAGAAAAGCGATTATTTGGCATTCAAAGCTTACATTCATTTATGTTCTATAATGTGTTTTGATAGTCTTAGAATGGACGTGGAAATGTCCAAAACACCTTGTTGCCTTTAGCATTAAACGATTTACCTTCAAGTTAAATTTGTTGAAGGGAATTTCATTTGCTGCAACATTTGGAGCAAGTTTATGCCATTCACGTCCACAGAAAAACAATTAGTGTGTAAAACTTTTGAATAATCATGCAAAAGGGTAAAGTAAGACAAACGATAGAAGTACAGGAAACAAGATCAGAAAAGTTTGCTCCTATACCAGAAGCACATGCATAGATTGAGGAAGAATCACTTGTGGTGAGATTGAGTTCCACTAAATACTAAGCACAATCTATAAAGATTGATTTCATTGCTTGGCATTATGGAGGGATATTAGTGGAAGTGGCAAGAAGATTGTTGGGCTTGCGAGGTGGCAATATAAAGATAGTGACATGAATTGGCAGGGTATTAGGCATCTTGGGTCTCTCTCCATCCAGGTCAAGATTCTTGCTGACGCTGATTTAGGTAAGAAGATCAAAAGCACATTCAAATTCAGTCATTTCCTTATTATTGCAGCTATGCATACTTATGAGGAGGTAGCAGTTGCCCTCACTACAATTTCTAATTAGCCCAACTATTCCACAAGAAAAAAAAAAAATCTAATTCCTACTTTTGGTTTGTTGATCATCAATATATTGAATTATATAACTGTTTGTCCTAATTGACAGTATGGGGTTAGGTGGGTGTTGATAGAGAATTTTTATGGAACCCCATTTCATAAAGTTTATGATCTTGTATGGTGAAGTGTAATCCAACTGCAAGATTTTGCATGGTATGGCAATGTAATGTGCAGTACTGCCAATGCAACTTATAAACTGATCGTCTCTAATACTTCTTTCATATTACATTTCTTTTTATATCCCCAAATCAGGAGTGATTTTTGACTTTCAAATAGGCATGCAAATGATGCTAAAGTGTCTCAAATACTGGTCATATTATTCATGATTCTCTCATAGTAAATGCCTTTTTTTTTTCTTTTTATAGCATGGCATATCGTACCAATTAGGCAACTTAGTGATCTGTTTTTTTTTTTTCTTTTAGGGGATAAATTAGAGTGCAGAGCCCAAAGAATGCAAAACAGACTCAAAAGTTTTAATAGGAAATTCTCTAATCATGCTTTTCATGATATTATGGCATTTTTTTCCTCATCTCTTTGTGGCATATACCCCATCATTTAGGCAATTTTGTCATCTGAGTTCGTTTTGAGTTGGGTTCATAAGCTGAGGGTAGCACCCAAGTAGTATGTGTGCGGTGATTGAATCCAAGGTCTTGGTCAGTTGAGGGCAAAACACATACAATAGAAATCGAGCTCAAAAGTTTTAATCTGAAATATATATCATGCTTTTCATGATGTAGGAATATTTTTTGCTCTTTTTATAGCATATACCCCATCTGTTTTATTTTCTTTTGGGGATAAGCTGAGGCAAAACTCAAGTAGCATGTGAGAGATAATTTGATCTAAAGGCTTTGTAGTAACTCCCAAATCTTTGTCAATCAAGTTAGCTGGCACCCATAACGTTATTCATCTACTTGTTTAGTGGTTCTTGCCTTGTGAACCTTCAATTTTCTGCTTCTGTTTTGATGAAAAATGATTGGTTTTAAGGATTTTGGGTTCTGTAGATGCAGTTTATTGCCAACATCTTACTGATCTTCATTTTGCAGCAAAATATGTATTTCTCTAATTCGAAAATGGATATGATGAAGAAATGGGTCAGGAAATATGGATGAAAATTTCAAGGTTAACTTCAACTGTGTGATCATGGACCAGGATGCTGTGGATAATATAACAGCAATATCAGTGTAGCTCTAGGGACATCGTTCATCTTAATTCAAAAGGCATTGAGGATAATGAGCATTTTCTCTAATGTAACCATTCCTTTTCTTAGTTGCATCCATAAATCCGTTGAATAAATAATCTTACTATCATTGTGATTAGGTTCTGGAAGATGATGTTAAGTTTTACTGACTGCCACATAAATATTGTGCTATGTCAGGCATTTAAACCCATGTTTTTTTTTTTAATTGTTTGGTTGGTTCATGCTTGTTATTTCTCTTTACCTTAAGTGCTTGAAGGCATTGTTAAATTTTGTTTTATATCATCCAAGTTTCAGAGAGTTGATGTTGTCGTACTTTTTGGTTGAAGATTCCTATTGCTTGCAGATTATGGAAAAGCTTCTTGTTGCAGCAGTCTCTGATGCGGATGTTTGTGTTCGACGTTCAGTGTTTTTCTCTCTCCATGAAAATAGCAGTTATGATGAATTTTTGGCACAGGCTGACAGTTTGGTTTCAATTTTTGTTGCACTAAATGATGAGGTATTTTTTACAGCTAGAAACAATTAGTAATTTTCTGAACAGTTCTCTGAAGCTATATAATTTTATTTTTCAGTTCATATGGAGACTTTTTTCAATTTACGATTTTTTGTGCCTGTTACTGCTTACAGTTGTTTACACTTTCACTACAGTTTGGTAGATCTTTGATTTTCTTTTGTCTATTCTTCCATTTTTATGGTATGGTAAGCTTGATTAACATGTGAGATCTCTATTGTACATAGTATGTTGAGTTTTTTTGTTTATGGCAAAGAAAATATTAGAATGTGGACCTTATTTGTCATGTTTTGTGATGAAGTGGCCTACACTTCTCTTTTAGTATTGTCACACTTGCCCGTCTGCATCTCATATAAATAAGTATACTTTTTGACATAAAACTAGTTGTAGATAAGCATATTTTCTCTTTGAGCTTGTTGTATAAGTATGTGAATAATTGTGCTCTTGATAACGGTTATCATGTAGTAAAGATTATCTTTTTATTTTTTTTTTAAAGGTTTTATAAAACTTTAAAGTTATAGGCCTTAAATTTATTGAAAATTTTAATGCTAGACTTGATTCTTCTTTAAGCGTCGTGATGATCTCAAAATAGGTGTTGATTTTTTTCAATTTATTAAATTTTATTGATCATATATAAAATTTAAAGCTGCATGGTTTTATTTTTTTATTTTTTCCTGTGAAATGATATGTATTTTAGCAAATATGAAGTTCATGACATTTTATCTTCAGATTGTATTGCATATATTAGAATTATTCTTGTGATCGAGTTGTTTGCATTGCAACCATTTTAACTGTGCGGGTCGTGAACGTTGTTCTTATCTTGAATTTTAAATAAGCACAAAGAAATACAATTTCTTCAAAAAAATGTTGCATACCTGCCAACTAAACTTTGGGTTAAGTTCTGAAGAAATCATAATGATGCCACTTTGAAGAAAAGCTTATTTCATACCTGCCAACTAAAATTTGGGTTAAGTTCTGAAGAGATCGTAATGATGCCGCTTTGAAGAAAAGCTTATTAAAATTATTATTTGCATATGTCCATCGATGCCAGCAAAGGTTTTCTTGATTTTACTGTAAAACTTGGGGCTACATGATTTTATTTATTTATTTATTTTTTCTTGGGAATAATATGTATTTTTGTGACAGTAAATTTATAGCATCTCAGTTTCTGATTCTTTTGCATATATTAGATTTGTTGTTCTCACTGAATCATTGGCATGGCATCCAGCATAAATGTGTGGGTCTAGAAGTGTTTTTCTTATCTTGGGCCATATGGAAACATAGAGAAAATATTCTTCAATAAATCTTGCTTACGTTTGTATTAAGCTCTAATGAAATGTTGATGTTGCTATTTTGAAGACAAGGTTATTGAAATTAATATTTTATGGTTGTCGATCAATGCCATAAAAAATTACCTTTAGAAAATGTAGGCAACTCATGTTGAATGTGATGTTAATAATATTCATAACTAATGCAAAAAGATATACTTTAATGATAATCCAATTGTAATAAGAAAATCTGTGTATTAATATTTAATTTGGTAGACCTAAATAGGAACTTTATTTTTTGTGACTGTCTAAAGCACATTTTCTGTGACTTTATCATATGACCTTTCTATGCCAATAACAATCCACTGGAGTCTTTTCATCTTTTGCCATACCTCTAAACATTGTATTGCTTCCTTTTTTGGCGGACAAAAATTATGGTTTCTCTTCTACGCTATTCTGCATCATCAAATATTTTTCTGTATAATTGGCAAATTTTTTTAAACAATAGTGATTTTAATGTCGTTATATTATATTAATAATATATGAAAATTTAGATGTTATATTTTTCATACTTAGTTCTTTTAAACTAGTTATTTTTAAATACATTTATACTGTAATAAGATCATTTTAATAATATGTTGAAATTTCTTAAGCAATTATATAAAAGATACTTGACTAGCTCACGTTAAATGGAAGGTAATGTGCCGTTTGCATTACATCTATATCCTATTTTAAACTACAGAACTAGTGGAATGTCTAGTTGATTCATGAAGAGTTGTCTCAACTTATATATCTAGTAGTGGAATGGTTAGGTTTGGATCCAAATGTGCCATGTGTTGCATTTGAACTGATCCAACATTCAAATTTTGATTTGTAATTGTTAAGTCTGAATGGAAGGAGTTGATTTAGTTCTGTTTTTGTTTGGAGCTGGATGTAGAAAATGTTATTTGAATAGTATTGACTTTGTTTACTATTGTTCGGAGTTGGTATTATTTTGTTTGAGCTATGTATTGCGAATCAATACCAATCACCTATTCTTTATATTGTGGCTCAAGATTTTGTGTTTATGGTTATATTCCTTTTTTGATTTTAGTTTACCAACTTTTGTTGTATTAGAACCTGTACCTAAACTAGAACTTAGTCCAAAGCAAACCAAACCAATCAGGTTTACTGGTTCGGTTCTTTTTGACCAGACTTTTGTCCCTACTTTTGCTCTTTTAAATCATGCTTCCATTCCTTGCAAGTTTTTTTGTTTATGTTTTTATTTTTAAAGCTTAGTGAGCTTATGCTTCCCTATGTGATAGTGCAGTCCATTGAATTTGATGTGTTAATATTTGTTTTTTGAATGAATTGGTTTTGAAGATATATAAAACTATCATCAGTTTTATTTTCTGAATTTTTTATATTTTTATTACTTTTGGTTGGTTCCATGCATGTTAGATGAGGCCTACTTGTGGGCTAACATCATTGTATGGACCTTTGATTTGCTGCACATATGTTACTGGCCTTGTATCCTATGGAGAGCCTCAGGGGAGCCTGGGGTGGAACTAGTCCAATGTTCTTTTTTTTGGGGTATTGATTTAGGATCTCTTCCATTTCTTTGTGCTCCTTATGTTTTTTTTTTTTCAAGGATTTTGATGTTCGGGAGCTTGCTATATCATTGGCTGGCAGATTGTCTGAAAAGAATCCTGCCTATGTACTTCCAGCACTTCGGCGACATCTTATACAACTTTTAACATATCTTGACCAAAGGTAATAGGGAATTATTTTTTAGTGTTGGTCGCAATAGTATTCATTGGAACTGTTATATTGTTTTGTTTTCTTGTGGAGGTCTACTGCTGTTTTTTGTTTATCGTTTATTGTTTTTCTCCTTTGACGAATGCTTACAGCACGGATAGCAAGTGCCGAGAAGAAAGTGCTAAGCTGTTGGGTTGCTTGATTCGCAGTTGTGAACGCTTAATAATTCCTTATATTGCCCCAATTCACAAGGTTTGTTCTGTGTATCATGTCATTATGGCTTTATTTTTGTTTCAGTAGAGTTGTTCAGATTGTCTGGAATTCAAGTTTGATGAAGTGGTTTATGGTACTTGGGTGTTTCAAGTCTTAAAGTTTATGCTATCTTCTGACTTTCAGGCTCTAGCAACACGGCTGCGTGATGTAACTGGAATTAATGCAAATAATTCTATAGTCACAGGGGTCCTTGCTACAGTGGGAGAGCTTGCAAAAGTGGTTGGTGAAGCCATGCTCTTTGTCATTAGATCAGCCTGCAATTTATTATATTGTTAAAAAGCTTTCTATTTCTCTCTTTTTTAAAATTTGGTAGAAGCTGATATTATTATTCTGTCGCCAAAGTTTTGAATTTTTTTTTTCTGGAACTGCTTATGCTTTTGAGGATATGTTATGGATTTAGATCTAATTACCTTCTTGGGTATGCTTATATTTTTATTGTCTCATGGTTCATTTTTTTTTAATCTACTCCAAGCAAACGCTATTAATGCACAGCTTATTCCTAACTGCATTTGTCAACCAAATTATTTTTTTATGTTATGCATTTCCTTTTTTTTTGGGATTGTCTAGCAACCTTCCAGTGGCATCTAGAGAGTTATTACTTTTTTTTAGCGTACTATGTCAGTATTTGAGCTACACCAACAATTAGAAGTTTTACTTCCTTTCAAGGTTGGAAAAATATTGATTGTTTTGTGTTCAGTATTTGAGCTATACCAAACGTTAGGCAATGTCTTGCAGTAGTTTGATTACAAACTAGGGTAATTTTAGTTCTTGAAGCTCCTTTTTTAGGAACTCAATGATTGGCACATTTAGTGGAAGCCATTAATTACCACGGAACTCAATGATTGGCACATTTAGTGGAAGCCATTAATTACCACTATAAATCTTTTGACCTCATTGGATGCCATAAGTCACTTTTTTTAAAATTTTTCGATTTTTTACTTTATTTGTCATGTTCATGGCTGGACGGGCACGGCACGAAATGTTAATACTCTAAAAATGTATTATTGACCATATATGTATTTTTCAAAGTTAATTGGAACTTAAATTTAACATTAACTTGTTGTATGATGAGTTAATTCTTAGGCAGTGATTTCTCATGGACGTACTTCTTTGGTAATAAGACTTAAGTTTAGGATTGTTTCTATGGCTGTACATTTTTTCTGCCAAACCTTTCTACTTTTTTGTTAGAAATGCGTATCAAAATTCTGTTCTCATGTGTGGTTCTCCTGCACAGCTTTAGAACATCAAAGAATGCACTCGCATAGCTACTCGTCTAGCCTATGAGAGTAGCTTCTTTCTTTGGGACAGAACAGTTTAAATGACGCATAAGTTTATTGAACTTTTGGAACCTTTACTTGGATGGAGAGGAGTTAAATTAATGAGCTTTAGGAGTATGTCAATTTTTTTTTGTGTGGAAGACTCTTCGTACTAATGCAACTATGACTATCAGCGTTTTGTGTTTCTTCACTGCATTTCTAGTTAGGCTCGACTCACCATGTGACTGACTGCTTTTATGAGCTACTAGATGGTTGGAGATAAAGGAGGTTAAGATGTGTTGGATGAAGTGTAGTGTGCAGTTGTTATCCTCAAGGGATTGAAGGAATGAGAAATGCCATGGAATCATGCTGGCACGGTTACTCAATTGGCCTATTGAATGACTGTATTTCTAGTTGGGCTTTACTGACCATTTGACTGACTGCTTTTATGAGCTACTAATGGTGGGAGATAGAGAAGCTTATAATAAGTTTCAGATGAAGTGTAGTGTGCAGTTGGTATCCTCAAGAATTGAAGGAATGAAAATGCCATGGAATCAGCAAGGTTACTCAATTGGCCTAGTGAATTCTCCCCATCATGCACTACCCCAACCTTAACTGAATCCATCCTCTTGTTATAAAAGGATTCATTAGAGTTTATAAGACGTTATATGTGCAATACTTTGTAGGAAAAACTTATTTTGAATGATTTCAACTCTCATTTCCTTGCTGGTAGAGGAAAGTGTACTTGTTTTTACCTTCATGAAGTTGGATTTTGGGTTTCCAGCTGGTGATTCTGTTTGATTAAGTGGATGATTGGCTGTGTTCACAATTTTAAAAGCAATTTTGCCACAAGGCAGTGCTTGTCTTTAGGTTAGCAGAAAATTTATTGAGTGTTTGTTGTTATCATCTAGGATGTAGTGCCAGGTTCATTGCGTTGTAGTTTATTGGTAATATGATACTCTTGCTGTTGGATTTGATTCCTCTAATGAACATCCAACTTTGGTCAGGCTCTTTTGTTGCATAAATGGATAAGGAGCTTGAGGGTGAGATAAATTGTATGTTGGTGATTGTCTGAAATGTGAGGGCAAATGATGTCTTACAATAGGCATTGAAAGCATTGATTTCTCACTCGTGACGCTCTCTGCATTTGAGATTTATAATATATTTAGTTCAAATCATTTGGGTCCCTATTCTTTACATGTTGAGTTGTAGATAGGCACCAAAGTTCTCAAATATAATAATTTCCAGTGGGAGATATGACACAGTCGGCTGTATAAATTTTTTATAATCAAAGCCAGACCTATATATTACAAAACTGATTACTGTTGTCATGGTAATACTGAAATCCTTAAATCATCTTTGTGTCATGTATGCATTGACACTTTGAGTTGTGCATCATACGTCTACGTTGTTGGTGCATTTCTAAATAATATCTTATACCTGAAAGCTTTTGCTGGCCATCCTTTCTTTTTTCATGGCTATATCGTAGTTCTTTCTTCACTCTGTTCATTGTTTTAGTTCTTATAGGGACTAATGCAGATTTTGTATAAAAGTAATTTTGTTGAATGGTATCCTATTTCTGGCTTTTTGGCATCATAAAAAAAATCTATTTAGTGCTTGGATTGAGTTTCTTAGATAATCTGTTAAAACAAAATGCAACCTTTTGCATACTGCATTCTTTACTTGCAGCTTAATGCTCTTCATTAGTCCCCTCGTGCAGTAGTACTTGTTTGGTAGCTGTCAGCTTTTAGTATTTCCATTTATCTGGCAGCGAACTAGTTCAAGTTGAACTTATCAATTCTTTTATTTGAAAAAACTGCAGACTCAACTTTGTTTTTTTTTTGCATAGGGAGGATTTTCTATGAGGAAGTACCTATGTGAGCTAATGCCTTTGATTGTTGATGCTCTGCTGGATGGTGCTTCACTCAGTAAAAGGGAAGTAGCTTTGGCTACTCTTGGTCAAGTTGTACAGAGCACAGGGTACCAATTTTTTAACTCCCCTCTCTCGTAAAATGTCATTGATTTTTGTTTTTGCGATTTATTCCGTGTTGCCTGGTCATTTTGTTATGGCTATTGTGCGTGTGTTCCTAAATTAGTTACTTTGTTCTTTCAAAAAATTTTAATTATTTGTAAACCATCTCTAATAAAAAGTTGTAAGGGTTCTGAGTTTCACTTGTTTCTAAATATCTAATAGATGCACATTCCTTGATTATGTTCCAGAATTTTTATTTATATTTGTAAAATATGAGTATCAAGCGTGTATCTTTTAGTTATATTTGGTTTAATATTTGAATAGTTAACCACCATAGCATGTGCATAGATAATTTTGATTTTATCTGTTCAAAGTTTGGTCAGAAGCTTTTATCTAGCATTTCGTGATGCATGCAGCACAGTATTAATTGTGAGATAGTTATAAAAAGGATAAGGGATGCTAGTAAAAAAAAAGATGGGTATCCCAAAAAGTAACAAAACCTTTTAAAAAAAAATAGAAAACCAATGAACAGTACTTCAGCATGATGTACTATATTATACTAGTGGTCGTGCAAGCTTCATAGGGCAAAGTTTTGAATTGGGGAAGATTGATGCAGAGTTCCTGTTAGGCAATGACTTTTCATTATGATGTGATTGGTAAAGAAAATCAATGCAGTGACGTACTTTGGGTAGGTGGATGGGAAGGGGTGCGATAAATTGATATTTTATTTTATCGATATGTGATAAATAGTGATGGCCAATTAGAGTTTGTTTTTCTAATGGTTGAGTAGAGGAAATCCATGTGAGTCAAGGGAGGAGAATGGTGTTGGGTGATAATTCTTAGGTTTAACTTTGTGACGATTACTTTGAAGTAGATGCACTTAAATAGAAAAATGATTTTGAGTTCTTTCGTAGATTTGCATAGGTAGAACTAAGCTTGGCTAACCACTCCAATTCTAAACATGATGTCATGAGTTCAAGCTTTTGCAAGATTGTTATCCACTAGATAACATTGAATATGTGCTTGCAACTCTTGAATTATATAAATTCATTGTTGTTTATCAGAGTTCGTGTAGGGTAGTTTTATGAAGAGAGCGAATTGAAAGTGTCTAACATGCTATCCAAATGTTGAATGTCCTTAGTAAGGTCAAGCTGAATTTTGATCAAATGTGATGGGAATTCATTTTTTGACCTTTAAATTATCATCAGTTCAGAATTTTGAGGAATGATCTATAGCATAATCTAATTGCCAATGATTTTAAAGAGGCTTTGTTCGTTGGCATGGCGTCATAGAAAAAGGTGATACGATCCACATATAAGATCAGTTTTATAAGAAAATATCGTCAATTGAGAAGTAGTGCTATTACACTTGTGTATACTTCAAAAGCTGTTGCATGGAGGCATTTTCAACACACCTTATGAGCATAATAGATGGTATCATAGGTTAAGATCTTGCAAGTTGTCTACATGGAGTGGGCATGCTAAAGCGTTGGGTGCCACCTAGTTACCAAGGGCTTTGAGACAAGAAATATCACCCAATGCCATGTACTCTATGAAGAATATAATATTAATATATGGAATTTTTCTTGCCCAAAAAGCACCTTTAGGATGGAAAAGCCTTACACCAAAAGTGAAGCAAATCGAAAGTGATTCTTGACCAAATGAAGCTTAGCGACCAAGGAGATGCATGTCATGGTTCAACTCTTGACCTTTCTTTGGAGTAGCTAAGAACAATACTTGGTTATCATTCCATGCATCAAGACTTGGAGGCCTAAGTAAATTATGTGTGACCATATAGGGAAACAAAGGATTGTAATTAGACCTTGCTTATCAATGACGTTATTTGAGAAGGTAATGGGACTCTTATTTTGGTTAAACCTGCTGCCCAAATTACCTTGTAATATGTCCACAACTATCTTGAGGGTGGAGACCATTGGTCAATTCACTTTCCCAAAGATGGTAAGTTTGTCTTTAAAGATGAGTGATACATGTGTTTTTGGTTCTAATTAGGCTAAATAAGGTTCTCCCTATGTGTCACCAAGAGCATGATAGAAGTTATCCAATAGGATGAAGAGAAATGGTGGTAGAGGGCTCCTTGGATGCTGCCTTATGAAGAACAATTGAGAAACATATGTTGGAGGTGCACATCTTTATCCAAGCAATGAACTTAGGAAGGAAGCCCTTGATTTCTAGTCTTCTAAATAGTTGTTTTTGATTAATTGAGCCAAATGCCTTGGATATGTTGATCATTGTGCATGTTGTCTTTTTAGTTGATTTGGCTTTAAGTTTATTGATAATCTTATTTGTTAATATGATATTATAATATAGGTGCCTACTTTTAATAAAAGCTGTTTGCATTGTGTGGATAATGTTGGGAGTGATTAAGCATATTGGGAAAATTCGTTGGCTAAAATTTTCTCAATTATCTTATAGATAAAATTGTTCATAAATATTAGCCAATAGTTTTTGATTGGGCATTGCTTGTTTTCAGGAAAACCTGATAATCTTAGCACAAACACTGATTAGACATCTAGTGGTATTAAAAATATAGGAGGCAAACATTGTTAGATCCTTCTCAATGATATCTCAACAATCCAGGAAAAACCCATGGGCTTGTCCTGGTCCATGATCAATGTTTGTTGATAGCTCAAAGACTTGTTCAATTGAGAGCATCAGCCTAACCTTGCTGTCATGGGGTTTGCCCTAATGGGGAATGTTGTAAAGCTCAGAATAATGTGCAAGGAGGGCCTTGTATTCAATCATCTATGTACTAGTAAGGTTAAACATCTCAAGAAATTTTTATCTTTTCTTACTTTGTAGCCCACTTTAAAGGAATTTGAGGTTTTCCTTCTTGTGATAACTTAAGGACCATTGCACATTGAATAATCATGAAAGATTAAGCTTTTTGAAGCAGAGGAAATGCAATCTAAATTGTTTTCCCTAATCAGGCAATCTAGGTAATTTGCAAAGGCAGTACTGTGTTCTTGTGGATATTCAAGAACTCTTTTCTTCAATGGATTTGGCAAACCAAAAAGAGCTATTGGTGAAGAGGGTGGTGAAACTTGACAACTTTAATATTGGAAGTGGCGATCTTACCTTGGATGAGAATGCTAGAGAGAAAAAAAAGGAATGGTGAAGGGTTTAAGGAAGATTTTGACCAAGTGGTTATGGAAGGATTTGGTAAGAGTGAAGAGGATTGAAGGGAAGGTCAAGAGGTGCTTGTGGAGGATCATGGTTAGATAATGATAGGAAATTTTGGACAGAAAATTGTAGTTTCTTAATGTGAAGTTTGGTTAGTTGATTTTAAGTGATGTTTTGGATGAGCTTGGAACAATGAGGAGGAGGTTTGAAGGAGTTGGAATTGGCAACAAATGTTTAGGAATGAGATTGGTTTAGAGAGAAAATTAAGGTTTATAGAAAAAGAAAATGAGGAAGAAGAAAGATGGTTTAAATGAGTGGAAAGGCTTTGGGCTTAGGCTAGAGGTTGTTTTTGGCTTGGGCTTGGCTAATTGATTGAGGTTGATGATTTTGGTGAACAAGTGAAATCCTAAAGAGACAAAATTAGAGAAAAATGTTTTATTAAAGAGAAATCAAGAGAGAGAGAGAGAGAGTTGGTCTCTTGCTAGAGTTTAGAGGGGGAGAGGAATGCAAGCCAAGTAGCATTTCACATTCAAACATTAATGCTGTCCTTAATTCCATCATTCTCAAATTTAAATACAAGTAAATAAAAAGTCATTAATTTACGAAAGTGAGACGACTTAGTCATAATCCTAGTCCATATAGTTTAAATTCAAATTCAATATTAAATAAGTCTTATTCAAAATCCTAATAATTATGATAACTTTTGAAAAAATGATAAATTATTATATGATAAAGTGTAATAATCATGAATTCAATAATCTAATTTAAATGCATAAAGGTGAATTTAAGCTTTCAAAAAATACCATTCTCTATTGTTTTTTGCTTAGCATGTGAGATACTTCTTTGGTGGTCTTGTTGACCATTAGAATCTTTGTGTTTCTCACCTAGAATTTAACATTAGCTTTTTTAACAACTTTGGGTATCTTTAGAAAGTTTTAGCAATCTTTTTTCTTTAATGTTCTTGTTGGATCTTCAGTAGTTGTTGAGGTTCTTTAATGGTGTTGGAAGAATTGAACAAACTTCAAGCATTTCTAAGATCTTGTAGAATCTTTATTCTAATATTGAAAAAGGTAGAGGGGGTGGTGGAACTTGACACTTTTAATGATGGAAGTGAGGAGATGAACTTGTCGTGGATGATGATGGTAGAGAGAGAAAATTGTGGTGAGGGGTTTAAAGGAGATTTTGTTCAAAGGCTTAAATAGAGATATAGTGCATGTGAAGAGGGTCAGAGGAAAGGCTAAGATGTGTATGTGATTGAGGTTCATTAGCCAACTAGAAAGTTTAAGAGAGAAAATTAGTTTTTCTTAAGGAAAATCTTGTTTTTGGTGATTTTAGTGGAAAAGATGGCTTAGTTAGGTTTGAAATGATAAGAGGGGAGGTATGGAGTGTTTGGAAGTGGCGTCCTAGTTTTAGGATTGGGATTTGGTGACAAAAGATGAAGTAGGAAGGAAGAAGATGATTTGGTCAAGTGGTGAGGATTTGGGCTTATGTTTGATGTTGGTTTTGGCTTGGGCTTGGGTGCTTGGTTAAATGAGGGTGATGGTTGGGTTGATTAGTGAGATTAAGAGTGAGAAAATCAAAAAGAAGTCTTGTTTAGAGAGAAACTTAGAAGAAAAGAATGTGAGAGTTGATTTGTTGCCTTAGCTTAGAGGGAGGAGGTAGAGGCATGTATGCCAAGTAGTAGTTTGCATTAAAACATCAACACCACTGTATCATTTCATTATTCTCAAATGTAAATATGAGTGCATGAAGAGAAAAATTCAAATTCATCTACAAAAGAGGGATGCCTCAATCATGATCCTAACTAATATTGTTCAAATTCAAGTTTACACTTGAAGAGGATTTATTCTAATACTAATTTTATAAAGGTGGTGCTTCCATGAGGTTCCCATATAAGTGGTTCTTAACAAGGCATCTGGGACGACTCTTGATGGTTCTATTCGGTGTGCATGGGATTCCTGATTTGGTTAATCTATTAAGTGATCTAGAATCAATAAGGAAGGAAAAGAGGCTCTTCTTGTTTTTAGCTGTGAATAACTCCAATCTAAATCTAAATCAAGTTTGATGAGTTTAGTCATGAAACTAAATGATATCACTTGTCTTGCATTAGATATGCCCTTTTTAACACTTCAAGGCTAATTGAATCCTCTTGAACTTGGGTGTAAAGAAAGATGGGGTCTCCCTCACTTGGTAAAGACCATTGCTCCTCTACAGTTGATTTAAGATGAGGTATCTTAGCATATAAGTTTTTGAAGCTAAAAAAGGTGTCTCCTTGGATTCAGACTTCTATGAAATGACTAAGGTGAAAATGTTCATAAAATTGATGATGGTTGAGGGGTTCCTGGTTTTGAAAACCCTTTGTATGTTGCATTATCAATTTGGTGGTTTTTTTAATTATTTTTTGCAGATCAAATTATTCCTAATGGTAGTATCAATGAATAATGGTTATTTAAAGTTGCATTTCCCTTTTTAATGTCTATAGTTTTTTATGAAATTTTTTAAATGTTTGACCTTTTCTATGGTGCAACTTAGATCACTAATGAATCTTTTTTTGAGATTTTTAATGGGATGTTTTTTGGGACAATAAAGAGCGTGCTAGGATTAGAAAAACAGATATTAGTCAAAATAAGTTTGAATTTAATGAATTAATTTAAAATCTACTAGGAATACTATGCAGCTACAGATTATGTGGTGTTTGGTACCCTATATTAAGGCAAGTTGCATTTGCAAATATGGCGTCACTTTTTCTTTTAGGTCCCCCCTAATACTGCAACTAGTGTAGGTGGTGAGCTTATATAGTTATATTGTGGCTTGTTGGCTTGCAACCATCCCTGCATGCTACTTGTTCCTTTAACCTTCTGTAATAGCAGGTAAACAAGAAAATTCCAGTTGTATATATATGTTTCTAAAACCTATTGATTCATGATACAAATTATTGGGAAGAAATGCAATTTTTAGATGAATATTTTGATTTTTCTCACTGAAAGATATTTATCTTCTTTGTGCAAAACTATGCTCATTGCATATACTGATTCAGACAGTATACTTTCTGCAGTCACCCTGATCCTAAATTCACCATGGTCATATGTGGTTTTATGCCATTTTTCTTTCAGGAATTTCTCAGTTTCTGGTATTTTTTTTAATTATTTATCAAACTTGATTAGAGTGAAGTGCACCTTGTATTACTGTTTGTTGGCCAACTGTCTTCTTAAAATGTAGCCTCTTCTACTGTTACAGTACCCTGCATCTCGATGGTTATGTTTTCAACCTTGCAGACAAAAGATGTAGGTCACTTCCGGTGGGCATGCATTATCTTCAGCCTCATTAAGTGTTTTGATACCCTCAAAATAATCCTAAATTTATGTGAAGAGGGTTTAGCCTTTGCTACAAATGGTGGCTCAGTGTATTCTTGTTGTAGAACTATTGTTGGTAGTTCTCGATCATTAATGCAATATGCGCACTAAAGTTTCTTGGATGGTGCATTGCACTTTCAACATGGAGAATATGTTTTAGGTGTTATTTTGAAGTTGAATGTCAGTAGTTTTCTGGAGAAATTTATCCTTTTTTTATGTTCCTCTGTTGGGTTTCCATGATCTTATTGTTTGTATTCACATCTCAGTTCATAATCATCTGATGCCTTGTGAACATGCTCCTTTGATGTTCAATTTTGTCTTTGCAGCTACGTTATTACTCCTTACATTGAGTACCCACTATTGCTTGGTTTGCTCTTGAAATTGCTAAATGGTGAATCAGCTTGGTCAACCAGAAGAGAAGTGCTGAAGGTATTATAATGCTATTTAGATGAATATTGCTATTATTGACTGTATTCTTATTATTATCTTTCTTGTTTCAGGTGTTAGGTATAATGGGTTCTTTGGATCCACATGTGCATAAGCGTAATCAGCTGTCTTTGCCTGGATCCCATGGTGAAGTTAACCGACCAGCAAGTGATCCTAGTCAGCTTATTGTTTCAATGGAAGAGTTGCCTACTGATATCTGGCCCTCTTTTGTTACTTCTGAGGATTACTATTCCACAGTAAGAAGTATTATTAATATCTTGTAATCCAAAATAATTTTTGCTGCCTCTTATTGATGTTCTTTGCAATACTAGGTGGCCATTAGTTCTCTAATGCGAATACTTCGAGACCCCTCACTTTCGAGTTATCATCTGATGGTTGTGGGATCTCTCATGTTCATATTCAAGGTGTGCTTTCATGCTACTGTGTATTGTTTTTTTGAGGTTAAGCTAATTTCCTATGTTAATTTACCTAACATTTTTGCTTATGTTTTTGAGCTAGTCTATGGGCTTAGGGTGCGTTCCATATCTACCCAAGGTTAGTAAATATAACTTGGCAATTTATGCTCTCCTTATACGAAAATTAACTATTTATCAATTTTTTACAAGCATAAGGTATTTCAGAAATATTTTTTCTTATTATCTCTAAGGTGATATACTGGTCTCAGATGTTTTTATCATTTCAAATCTAGGGTTTCACATTTTTTCTGGGTGGTTATTCTACTCACTTAGGGTCCCATTTCTTAATCTCAATTCAGAGCATCTGTTAAGCAACAATTTTTTAATAGTCAAATTTAATATTTATATCTGTCATCAAAGTATGAAGTCTGTCTTCTGCATTCTTTTACGTAGGTTCTTCCTGATCTTTTCCAAGCTGTTCGTACTTGTGATGATGGATTGAAGGAGTTCATTACTTGGAAGCTTGGAACGTTGGTATCAATTGTACGCCAGGTAAAACTACCTTATTCTCCATTGCTTCTTTCTTTATGTAGAGTTACTCGTCTTCATTTCTTCCTGTAATGACTATTGTCTTTGGCTGCAGCGTATCCGCAAATACTTACCTGAATTACTTGGCCTTATATCTGAGTTATGGTCTTCCTTCAGCTTGCCAGCAACGTGCAGATCTGTGCATGGTTCACCGGTATGTCTTTATCTCTTGCTATCATATCACTTAGACTTGATCAGCATATTGTGATGTGGTTTGGCATTTCCATCATCTATATGATTGTGAGGACTTATTTAAACCCCTTTTTGAGATGCAACTTTTGATGTGCTATCTGCATGACGTATCCTGATGCTGTAACCTTATTCATGATCCTAGAAACATTTTTGTGATCCTTTTGTTATCCTAGTGTTGTATTTATCTATCATTGGACTGTTGAACCTCCATGAAAGATACAACTTCTATAATGGAATTCAAACAATAAAAATATTAAACAAAATATATAATAACATACTTGTATGCATGTATGTAATTGGTTAGTATGAGAGAACAAAGATGCTTGCATGCAAGTATTTTGGTCGAAAGAAGTAGTAGCGAGGTAGAAAATATGTGGAAGTAGTTTTAGATGGTTTGAGTTGATAAATTTAAAGGAGGTTTAAGGTTAATGGATTGTTGGACGAGTTGTACAGTAGGAAAAATTAAGTGTCCATGTTTCTGCCGAAGGTCATCTAGTATGATCTATAAGTTTGATGGTATGTTAGGTAGAAGTCCTACGATACAGCAAGCAAAGCGTTTAATAAATTAGGTTTGTGTTTCAAGGCCCAAACATGGATATTTTAGGTTGATATGTTTGTGTTGGCTTTGATAGATTGGAGGCTTCAATGTTAAAAGTATTTATGCTTTGGGTTAGGAGTAATAATTTTAGTTTATGTTGTAAAAATTAGGGCATGCACAAAAATATTGATTTTAGGATTTTGAGGATCAGAAGTAGGCTAAAGGCAACTTAAATTTTGGTTTTAAAAGAATATAATGTTTTTAGTTCCAAAGAAATATTACTTAAAAAAGCAATAAAATGGAATGGAATTGAAAGTGAAGCTAGATACAATAAAGGTAAAAGGTAAGTTAATTAGGGCTTTCACCTTGTGGGCTTTTTAACTGCTTGGTTACTCATCGGAGTTTCCAATGTTTGTCATCATCTAGCAAAGCTCAAGCTCAAATTCTAGAGCACTTTAAACACAAAAAATTCATGAACTGAAGTAGCATACTAAAAATTGCAACCCAAGTTGTCCTAGGATAAGGATGGTTATCATTTGAGTCCATTACATTGTGTAACATACAACACAAGCCAAAACCAAATTCCAAGAAATTTGTGCTTTTGCCAAGCAGTGCATGCTGTATGATATGATTTGTTATAATCATATGGTATCATCCAAGAGTTTGAAGCCTCATACTTCAAAACTTGTGTTCCGTAGCATCCAGAAGATCTATAGCATTGTTAGCAGTGGCTTTCACAAAGAAAAGCATTGTATGTCACAGTGGTTGTGGCAAACAAGTCATCAACAAACATTAGATGGTATATTGAAAGGGGTGACCTATCAATCTGGTAAAATGCCCAGACACTACTTAGTTGACAGATCGGAAGTGACCTATCAATTTGGTGAAATGCCCAGATGGTATTACTCAAACTGATGAACAAAGATACAATCCTTATACATTCTTGTTTGAATGGTCTTCTCCACTCTTTAAAGTCTGTTTTGCACATATTTTAAAGTGCTATAATTAGTTATTCCCATTGTTTTAGCAGAATCCTGTATGGTTTAGATCAGACAAAAGTGCTATATGGTCATAATTTATATGCAGGTTTCTTTTTCAACATTCGATCTCCCTCATTTTATCTGTATGATATTGTGGTATCATGTTTGAAACTCTTTTTTGTATGCAGATTTTACATCTAGTGGAACAACTTTGCCTTGCTTTGAATGATGAGTTTAGAAGCTATTTGATGGACGTGCTCCCCAATTGTATCCAAGTTCTTGGTGATGCTGAAAGGTTCAATGACTTCAGTTATGTTCCTGATATTTTGCACACCTTTGAAGTGTTTGGAGGTTTGTACCATTATCCTTGGGGGGCTTGTATCTTTCGTACACCTAGTCCTGACATAAATTTTTCCTTTCAATGCCATGTTTCATAGGAACACTGGATGAACATATGCATTTACTTTTTCCGGCCCTTATTCGCTTATTCAAGGTTGATGCTTCAATAGATATAAGACGACATGCAATTAAGACCCTGACAAAGCTTATACCTCGAGTGCAGGTCGGTTGATTTGGGAAACAGCTTTACACATGGTCCTTCGTAAAATATCTAAAAAGTTATAAAACATAACCTTGTTTGTCTTTACAAATTTTTTTGGTTAATATGCTTTATGATTTCTTGCTTCAGGTTAGTGGTCACGTGTCAGCTCTTGTGCATCATTTGAAGTTGGTTTTGGATGGGTAAGCATTTGTGGTTGTGCTCAACTTTATTTTTGGAGCACTATTATGGACAGATTCTGAATTCTCCTTGAATCTACCAAATCAAATGCAGAGAAAATCAAAGTGTATGCTTGGAACGTATGAAATTATCTCAACTGACACTATTAAACATTCTTGTTTTGTTATACTATGCGTTGATCTCCCATTCTTAGTTCTTTGCATCATAGAGAGTGATAAATAAGTGAAATATACTTGATTGCACATGGTTATTTGTCATTCAAGTTATTAAATATAAGATGAAGTCCACATTTTATGTTAGACATTATGCTCATTTTAGCAATTATAGCTTAGAAAATTATGGTGGGCGTCTATTATAATGATTATGGCTGGGCCAAGAAACCCATGAAACGAAGTAGGATCAAGTAATTTTTTTTTTTTCACGTCTTGATATCTTCAGAGTGGTGAACTTCCTATGGGACCAATATATAGTCGTGCCCGGTGTAGTGTAACCTGTGATACTCTTTTTTTCCTTATTATTGTTCATGCTTGATTTAGCTTTCTTTTACATCAATACACATTAATTTGGCTAACTGGATAAGTTTCTTCTTTGTCAACATTGTATCCCTTCAGTTTCATATTGCTCATAAATAAAAAAATTAGCATTCTTATTCTTAAAATTTTGCAGATATCTACTTGTCTGATTGCACTTATTGTATTTGTTGAAGTGTGGCTGGGTTTTAATTTCACAACCTTATCCAATGCTGCCATCTTGTGTCCCTTGCTTTTCATTTTGTTTGTTTCATCCTTGTTAACACTGTCGTCTTGTCTCCCTTGCTTTTCATTTTTTTTGTTTCATCCTTGTTAATTGCCAGGTATTCTAATTTAAATCTTTGTGAAATTAGAATATATGCACTATGTTTCAGTATAAACTGCTGGGTGAAGATCTTGTCTTTTGGATAGTGTTCTTTCAAGTCCATGGAGTTATTCTAGTGTATCAATCATTTGAGAGAAGAGTTGGTGAATAGGAAGCTGTGCTATAATGGAATTTTGCCAGCAGAATTTATTAGAAATATGAATTTTTGAAACATCTTTGATGAATTCGTTTAGATTTAGAGTAGCGTAGTATTTTTGTGTGCAAAAATACTTGTGGTATTTCTTTACTAATTTGTTTAGCATTATCTTTAAGGCTAAAAAAATTTTTGATGAATAAAAAAAAATATGTTGATGCCTATTTAAGTAAATAGTAAGGATATACAGGCAGAGGAATGATAACTACTCTTATCATTCATTGTTGATTATGCCTATAATTTATGAAAATCCCTACCCACCAATGGTTTTTTTGTTTTTAGGTGTCTCTTCAGGCTTTTTCCTATTTTGTCTTATCCCCATGTCGGGCAGTAATTGATAGATTCTGTGCTGAAGAAATAACCAATGCTTATAGGGAAATTAGGTTTATTAAACATAGTTTATAAAAAATTATAAGTGATATTTGAGTGCAGATTACAATATGGGAATAGCATGCCATAAAATTAACTTAATTTATACTAAGAAGGTCTAATATTGAAGTTATTTAATTTTTGAGAGCTTCAATTAAGAAGTTTGGCCAAGAAAAAAATAATCGTCGACTTTTTGTTGATTTAAAAGCTATTTTAGAGTTCAAAGGAATTCCTTTGAAAGATCTATGAAAATGGAAGCATTAGTGTTGTTCATATAGACAAATATAATGGTGATTTTATTAAAGATTTATCTATTATAATTGGATCTCATCAAGGCTATGATTTAAATAGTTGTCATTTTTGCAAGGGTTGCAGATATTCTTAGCAATTAAATTTCACATGTCTTGGTGTGATTGATGTTGATGACGTTGGTTGTAACATCATGGAAATGCCTTAAGCAATAGGGATTATAGCAAAGGACTTTGAGCTTAAGGTTTTTGTTGTGGTAGTTTTAATGAATAATTGGCATGGAAAGTTGGTTTGTGTAATAGGACAAATATCATAGAGGTAGTAATTGATAATAATAAAATATTGAAGAATATATGATTTGTTATGTTAGGTTGTTAATTCCAAATGATAGTGATATTGATGGGATGTTAGAGATGGGAATCATGTATGTTGAATGTAATAGTTGAGTTTTTTTTTTTGTATGTATGAAGCATTTCATTCAATTTGAAAAGAAAATTTAAAAAGTTAGAATCTTAATGTTATATGATAATCAATGGACATGTCAAGCACAAGCATACGAATAGCATTAGTATTGAAAGGATAAGAATGTTGAGGTGGATTACTCAAGATTATATGATTTGAAATTTGCATTTCCAACAAAATGTTGGTATAACACCATTTGATGATACATTTTGAGAGAGAGGACTTAGATGTTTTTGCGTATTTTAGAACTTATAATACTTAATACTTTAGTTAGGAGAGATGGAATATTTGAATGAAGTTTTTTATATCATCAATAAAAAAGACAACCATTTGAAACTAATTTACATGCTTAGATCTTAAAGAAGAGCTCTTAATGGAGATAGGGTAATATTGTTTGTTGCACATTGATATTAAGGGAAATGCACTTGGACAAATTTTTTCCTTAACAAATTCACAAGTTGTGATAATTATTTCTACTTTATGTAATTGATGAAAACTAAAGATTGATTTTCTTCCTGTGTGGCACTAGGAATAATGAAGAACTAAGGAGGGATGCTGCTGATGCCCTTTGTTGCCTTGCTTATGCCATTGGGGAAGACTTTGCCATATTTATACCTTCAGTTCGTAAAATACTTTCAAAGCATCATTTGCGGGTACTTTTATTTGCTTTTAGTCCCGTTTTATTTTAGTGCGTATATTTTTGTAGCTGTTAACTTCTGCACTTCAGCATAGAGATATTGAAGAAATTGAAAGACGTATACGAAATCGGGAACCACTTATTTTGGAGAGCTTTTCAGCACAGAAGTTTATGCGGAATCAGCCTGTTGAGGTCATTAGTGACCCAATAAATGATGTAGAAAGTGACCGTTATGAAGAAGGGATGGAAACATATAAACAATCAAGAAGCCACCAGGTTACCTTGGATTCTAATTTTTTCATGAATACAAAGAAACATCTATGCATATTTTTATTACTATTGCTGATTCAATGGGATGTTACCTTATTTAATTTGACTAGATCAGTTTGTGGAATGTTACTGTATTTAATCAGATGTCAAGTTCTATATGGCACAAATATTATGTAAATTTTTATGGTTGTCAGCTTTCTGCGTTTAAGATGTCTTCTTGGTTGGGTTTCATTAAACTGGATACTTCACTATTCTTTCATGAGCAATGATATGAGTGCTTTAGTTTTGCCAATTAAAATCACTTTCTTTTAAGATAGTGAGACATGCCGTTTTATCATGAAGGCTGTTTTTTCTCTTAAAAAAATAATTAAATGATAACTTATTTTAATTTGGAAATCTTTTGAATGACGAAGTGCTATTTACTCATACCCATGTTGGTTCTTATGCTTGGTTGTTTCCTCATTGCACAGAAAATCTTAGGTAGATTGATTGAGTGCTTTGATCTTATGTTGCCCACGTAGCTCTGGTGTTTTCCAGGTGAATGATGCACGTTTGAGGACTGCAGGCGAGGCTTCCCAGAGGAGCACTAAGGAAGATTGGGCAGAGTGGATGCGACATTTTAGTATTGAACTATTAAAGGAATCACCATCCCCTGCTCTGCGAACATGTTCACGGCTTGCACAATTACAGGTGCAACAATATTTTCTATTTGTTAACACTTTTGATAACTCTGTTCTGACTGACGTAATTTGCAGCCTTCAGTTGGGAGAGAATTATTTGCAGCTGGTTTTGCAAGCTGCTGGGTTCAAATGAATGAAACTTCCCAGGAACAACTTGTCAGAAATCTGAAGACTGCTTTTTCTTCTCAAAATATTCCTCCTGAAATTCTGGCTACATTGTTAAATCTGGTATATGCATTATTTGTTCCTTAAATAGTAATTTTTTCCAGTCTATTGTGAAATAATGAGATTTCCATGCTAATTGTTTGAAGTTGTAACAGGCGGAGTTTATGGAACATGACGAAAAACCACTTCCAATTGATACCAGGCTGCTTGGTGCCCTTGCAGAAAAGGTTTTTCTTTCGTTGAAGTGATAACGACTTTGAACAAACCAGTTCTTGGTGCCCACTTACAATCTCTTCTGCAGTGTCGGGCATTTGCAAAGGCTCTTCATTACAAAGAAATGGAGTTTGAAGCTGCAAGATCTAAAAGGATGGGGACCAATCCGGTTACGGTGGTTGAGTCTCTGATTCATATTAATAATCAGCTACATCAGCATGAGGTCCTGCTCCATTATTCGCTTGAACTATCCTTTCCATTGTTTCTCTTTATTTTAATTATTCTAATACTCCTGTGTTGCCAAAACTTTTTGATTTATTTTGTTTTTACAGGCTGCAATTGGAATCCTTACTTTCTCACAACAGCATCTGGATGTTCAACTGAAAGAATCTTGGTATTTTATCTGATTTGGTTAAACGTTCTTCTTATGTGCCAAACATTATTTTTGTTTATTAGAACACAAAACTAAGTACTTTTGCAGTTCATTGAAAATGTCCTTAGGCAATCTCTAAGGGGGTTAATGGTTAATCTTTTCTTCTGCTTCCTTTGCACCATTAAACTTCATCTTTCTTTGATGTTCTAAGATATTTTATCTTTTGTTTGTTTATTGATTAATTAGTTCATAAAGCACTAATGCAGGTTACTGAAAAGCTCTTTAGTATGTATTGAAGTTTTTATAATTATTGTCTTTAACTCCGGTTCTCTTCAACTGATTAAAGATACACCCTTTTTTTAAGGTATGAAAAGTTGCAGAGGTGGGATGAGGCACTCAAGGCATACACGGAAAGGTCAGCTCAGGCATCTGGGCCGCCTCATAATTTGGATGCTACCCTTGGTTAGCTTCCACTCATCACTCTCCTTTTATTGTTCCATTTTTGAAATTTGTTTCATTAACTTTCTTCCTTTTAAGCTTTTGGTCCATTTATGCTTTTAAGCAATTAAATTTTGTTTAACTTGTGCATGGTTGCAAGTATTGTTATGTTATTTACTGATTTAATGATAAAGGTATTTTACGTACTTGTATTAATTTATTAGTGAGTGACATGCTTGTGGTTTCAGTAGAACAATCCTCAGTTTTCATGTAATACTGACAATTTTCACTTCTTTTTTGTCCATTTGAAGAGTTAGAAATAGTTATTGATGATAGCCTTGATAATATTTTGAGCATGTTCTTAAAAACGTTTATTTCCAGTACTATGTTATTAGAAACATAAGAAGTTGTCTTCCTAGGAGTTATGAGAATTATGGAAACTTTTTCTTAAAGATCATAACCGGAACAAGCAGATGATACTTCTCCAGATAACTTAATTTCCTTAACTGTATCTTGTTAACTGTTACTTCAACAATGGTTCATCAAATTATGGTTCTTTGTTTATGCCTAGTAGTTGCTTCTTATTCTATAGCATGATTTAGCTGAAAATATGTCTTGAATGCTTTTTAAAGGTAGAATGCGGTGCCTAGCTGCTTTAGCTCGATGGGAAGAACTCAACAATCTATGCAAAGAGCAATGGACTGCTGCTGAGCCAGCAGCTCGACTTGAGATGGCTCCAATGGTTTCTTATCTAATAAATGTTTAGCTACATAATCTTTCTTGTTTGTCCATGTCAGTTTGATTTGTTATGTTTTTTTAGGCTGCTAGTGCTGCATGGAATATGGGAGAGTGGGATCAAATGGCTGAATATGTTTCTCGGTTAGATGATGGTGACGAAAGCAAAATGCGGATAATTGGTAATGCATCTGCTACAGGTGATGGTAGTAGCAATGGTGCTTTCTTTAGGGCCGTCCTTTTAGTTCGGCGCCGAAAGGTACCTCTTTAATATCCATTTAGTTTCTTTTGTTTGCTTGGTTATTCATTATAATCAACTATTTTGTTTTGTCAGTACGGTGAAGCCCATGAATATGTTGAACGGGCTAGGAAGTGTTTGGCAACTGAGTTGGCTGCACTGGTTTGTTTTATTATCTATTTCTATGTTTGTCATTGACTTGTACAACTCCTGTTAAATTTAGCAGTATCTTGTCTTATTTGTTTTTGTCATTTTTTTGATGTAATCTTCCAAATTTTCAATTTTGGCAAATAAATGTATGAACTGATAATCTATTTTTAGATCGTGAAATATAAACAATATCTTTTATTTTTGATGGCGAGAACATATGTTGCATGTTTCAGGCAGTTTTTTAGTTCAATTATTTTATCAAGTGATCAGAGGTGACATTAACTTCCCGTGAAAGTAAAAGTCTAGGGTTTTGAGGACTAAATTAGAGGCAAATGTAAAGAAATTCTTTTTTTTTTATAGTCTAGCTTTCTTCTTTGCAGCTCTCATTTTTGGTTGCCTATGTGCTGCTCTAATTGGGCCTTGTTCAGATCTTTTTCCCCCTTTTTGAAACTATATTGGTCCATACTATTAACTTTTTGCTTCATACAAATACATGTATTTTCTTGAAGACAAAATATAGGGATAGTCAATTTCATCTATTTTTGATTGACATCTTCTTTATTGTCAATATAGATTGGACATCTGAGTTATGATGGGTAAGTTAACCAAGATTACAGTGAGATCCCATGTTATATTGGTGCAGGATTTTGAATTTATGAATGAGTGATTATATTCTAAAAGATATGATTAAATGTGGTTATATTTGAGAGAAAGTTTTCATAACATTAATTACAGGTAATCTTAGAAAGTGTTGTCTTAGGTGATTTGAGTATGTTAAATGGAGACTCCTTAAAGCCCTTATCATTAGAAATTTTCTCTTATAAATACATGAAGAGGTAGACTTACAAGATTGTTGCAAGTGAATACCATAAAAAACTTTTTTGTGCTTGAATTTAATGAAGGATTGTTAATATACAAAGCTTAATAACGTTGAATGGTTTAAATAGTCAATCCTTCTTAGTGGGATGAAGACTAATTTTTGTTATTATTTTCAATGTAGAATAGCCTTATGTTAGACTTTGTCAGAATAGTATGGTTGTAGAGACTAGCAACAATGACCTTGACTTGGAGTAGACATATTGTGTCTTCCTTGAAGTAACATGTAATTTTTAACATACTGTCTCTGCCTTGTGTTAGAGACTGTCTCTTCCTGAACTGGCAGCACCTTCAACGTTTCTTAAGAAAAAGTTTGCTAGATTTGCATACAACGCTAATTGAATTATTTATTGGTGTTTGCGTCTTTCCTCATCTTCTTCAAATGACAGAATTTCTTCTTGCTTAGGTTCTTGAAAGCTATGATCGAGCTTACAGCAATATGGTTAGAGTTCAACAGCTCTCAGAATTGGAGGAGGTCTTTACCAGTCTTGAAGAACAGAATATTATTCTCTGTGAATTTATATTTTTTTGCTTTAGCTTTGAAGATTGCTCTAAATGTTTTGCATTAGTGGAATGTGGTTAAAAAGATTTTTTTATTTCTTCTTTCAAATGAAAAACTTCTTTTTGTCATAGGTTATTGATTACTGCACTCTCCCTGTTGGGAACCCTGTTGCCGAGTGTCGGAGGGAGCTAATTCGTAACATGTGGAATGAGCGCATACGAGGTGTCAAGCGTAATGTGGAGGTTGTTATTTACCACATGAAATGATATTTGCCATCGTTTTGATTTATATATTCTTCATCGAAGTCATAGTTAAATGTGATCCTAAGTTATATATAGACAACAAAACATATTAATACAATCATATGGATCAGTTAGCAATTATATCTTCTAATATTCTTTTGTTTTGTTTTTTTAAAATATCTTAGAGAGTCATAAGTTATTTGAACTTTTCATTAGTATAAATAGGTGTTAGCCTTTTTATCTAATTTATT
This sequence comes from Vanilla planifolia, assembly GCA_023846275.1. Lineage (NCBI taxonomy): Eukaryota > Viridiplantae > Streptophyta > Magnoliopsida > Asparagales > Orchidaceae > Vanilla > Vanilla planifolia. Next base: position 6,271,019 of record CM043872.1, on the reverse strand, counting down.
TTGTTTTATTTTTCGGGCTAAATTTAATGCTAGAATGTGCTTTGCGCAAGTTGTACAATGATATAATTTTCAATCTTTTACCATGTGATTCAGCTATATGAACCTTCTGTCTTTATAGTGCTACATAACGACCTACTCTTAAATAGGCTTTATGTTTTAAGTGGTGTTTCTTCCCCAGCTCTTTTACACAAGTTTCTGGGGCTACCAATCAAAGGTAATGCATTTGATAAACAATTTTCCTATTTTTTGTAAGAGTCTAATATCAATTTTATTTCTGACGTCACATCACAACTTTACCAAATAAAGCCTAGATTCTTTGTAAACTAGCACAATGATTTTAGATTGTTACTAAACATATTAAAATAGCTTGATGTTGGCCATGTACAAGTTAAGTGACATTTCAACCATAGGTATTATGCTGTCGATAGGTTTGTTGTTCTTTATTGTTGAGGTAATTGATCAATTTCAGGCGTCCTAGCATAACATGGCTGCAGCTCAACTTACAAATGGAGCCTTCATGATCTTGTATCTATTTTTGCTTTCAAAAACAATGAAATCTTTCCTTAGACTTTTGTGGAAGCACATAAAAGAGATCTCTGCTTACATGCACAAACTGTTCATAGTGTTTTTTTAATGTGGAATACACTTATCGAAGTTTGTTTTTCTTTTTGATGGTGGCAAGGTTTTTTTTTTTCTTCCTGTTGCACGCTTTCAAGTACTTTGAAGTGGGCCATTGAACAGTTCAGTGTTTGACATCTTAACTTCTATGTGGTGGCACTTTTGAGGGTAGTTTACACAGTAAATTCTGGTACCTGCTTTTCATGGGTTACTATGGCATGTTTTGTATTCATGAATATTATTGCTAGATATTTAAATCATATTCATTGTTCAATAACGAGTTCACCAACACCTTGTATTAAATTCTCATGTAGATGTAAATTTTCTGAATGATAGTTACATTTCTTGTTTATGCATGTGAGTTTATTTCCTTGATCCAAACAATCTGTAAGCGGGATAAAATTTTATTTGCCGTTCAAATTTGTTTATGTTGGATTAAAAAGCACTGATGCTTTGTTTCAAAACTTAGATCTAAAAAAGCATCATAGATTGGTGTGTTGTTTGTTTGTTAAGCACTTGAATGCTAAAATGGGCTGGCATGGTCTCTTCTTTGATTGATTGGATCATATTTTTTCATATAAATTAACATGCTTGCTTGGATATTACTGTAATTTTGTTGATGTCCATTTAAATTTGCATCCTGTTAATGGACACAGTATTACAGGTATGGCAAGCCCTTCTTGCTGTTCGTGAGCTTGTTCTTCCGCCAACTGAAGATATAGAAACCTGGCTTAAATTTGCCTCACTTTGCCGAAAGAGTGGTCGAATAACTCAGGCCAGGTCTACCTTATGCAAGCTTCTACAGGTTATTGTTTTATAGATTTGGCATTGAGTAGATACTTTTTTATTTGGGAGCTGGAATATTTACTTCCCTTGACGATGGATTTTGTTGCTCGAAATTATTTCAGTATGATCCGGAGTCATCTCCAACAAACTCATATTTTCATGGGCATCCTCGTGTAATATTAGCCTACCTCAAATACCAGTGGTCATTGGGGGATGACTTAAAAAGAAGGGATGCATTTTCCAGATTGCAAGTATGTGATGTACAGATCACGTTTAAAGTTATACTTGCTCTTTCTGTAGTTTCTCTTGATTGTTCACCTCCAGAGTTGTCATAGTTCCTACTTGATGACCTTTTTAGGATTTAGCCTTACAGCTTGCTTCCAGTGGAAATGCTTATTCTGGTGCATCTGCAAGCCAAGTTAACATTTCAAATGGTAGCGTTCCTCTTCTTGCTCGTGTCTATCTAAAGCTTGGCACATGGCAACGTGCCTTAACACCTTCATTAGATGATGATTCCATACAAGGTAGTTAGCAAACTTAGTCTTCTCTTGCTGTTCTGGTATTCATGTATTTTTATTGAAAATAATATGCTTTCCAGAAATACTTATTTCATTCAAGAATGCTACTCAATGCACTAAGGATTGGGCAAAAGCATGGCATACTTGGGCTTTATTCAACACTGCAGTTATGTCTCATTATACTTTGCGAGGCTACCCTGGTCTAGGAGGACAGTATGTTGTAGCTGCAGTTACCGGGTACTTCTATTCAATAGCCTGCGCTTCCAATGCTAAAGGAGTCGATGATAGCTTACAGGTGCACTTCTTAACCAAAGTTCCTTGCTTTCTTTATCTGCAATTTATAATGTGTTATTGTTATTAAGAAATCATTATTATTGCCATGAATAAAATTTTATGGGCTGATATATGTTTATTTTAACCTTTTCTGTGGTTCATAAATCAAGGATTGATGGAAAATTATAAGCCACTTACACAATTTTGTTTATGTAACATATACTGTCATTAGGAACCTTTAGATGCTGTTATAAATTATTTTGATATGCATTCACAAACTGATTACTGATGCTTTGAATCTGTGGTTATAGCCTACTCCATGTTCTTTGCAAAGTTCATATATTTACTGTATTTTATTCTGCTGTGACCATTGAGCTTTATGGTTTTGTGTCTGCTAACTTATATCTATTTATTCTTAAAGTAAGTCGAGTTACAAATCTCTATAACACTGTGGGTTATCTTAAGTATTTAACACTATTTTTTAGGTTATAATGTCTGTTCATCTCCTTTTAATTCAGGATATTCTACGTCTTCTCACATTATGGTTCAATTTTGGAGCTACTTCTGAGGTTCAAGTAGCATTGCAGAAAGGCTTTTCCCTTGTTAAGATTGAGATGTGGTTAGTTGTGTTACCTCAGATCATTGCCAGGATACATTCTAATAATAGAGCTGTGCGAGAACTGATTCAATCATTACTGGTGCGGATTGGAAAGGGGCATCCACAGGTTAGTGTGTTGTATATTTCTTACCTTTTTCTTGTTTTGAATTTTGCTATTCCTTATATTCTCTTCAATTTTATGTCACTACCATATTCTTTACATTTTCTAATACATTATTGAACACTCCAACAAGGTGAGTGTTACTTGATCATCTTTTCCCTTGTCTACTGAAGCAAGTTAAAAAGGTCAAGCACTTGGGTGGCTTTCCAATCAGTTTATGGGAAACTTATGGTTCATGCAAAGTAATGCTTGACTTGAATGTTTTTTCAAAACATTTTTTTGTTCCACGCCTAAGTGCACATATGATGCACCTTTTATATGAAAAGAAGTATGAACAAATAAATTTTTTTTAGCTTAGTGTCATTTTTCTTTTTATTGTTTCTAGAAAAGACACAATCATCATCACTTGTCTTTCTCTTCACTATTCTTCTAGATTATTTTTTCTACAAAATCTGCTATGGAAGTTAAATGGTTTTCTCTATCCATTGAAAGATGGGATATCTCTTTAGGTAATTGTGTATTACTATTGTGATATAATTCGTCAAATTTATTTACATGTTGAGTAGTGTATTTTGGTTAGATTTTTGTTCATCAAAGTTACTTGTTTGTTTGCAAGGACTGCATATCAAGAATTTGTTCTTTATTTGCTGCATATCAAGGAAGTTTTCTTTGCAGAGTTTTTGTGACTTAATTCCCTAGATGATGGAATTTAAGGGACTGTCTTGTGCAACTCAAGCATTTTAGTTGAATTTTTTCTTTATTTTTTTATCCTCAAAACCATTGAGCTCTTGCTTATCAGGACTCCACCTTACTAGGAAAGTTTATTGCTATTACGTTCTTGTTTAGAATGTGATTGTGTTAAGTCATTTGGGCTTAACATTATTTGGGGTTTATCACACAATTTGAGGTGGGTGGCCGTGACAGCCAATGACAGCGGGCTGCAATGTTGGGCTGGGTTGGTGGTGATTGGTGTTGGGAGGTTGGCCAACTTGTGGGTAGCTGGCTTATCCCAGCCCGTCTTTAAATTTCTTAATACTATTAGGGATTAGCTAAGTGGACTAAATCAATGGAAAAGAGGTCCTCTTAGTTATCGTGGTTAAGTTAATCCATGTTTTGACCTGCCAAATCGAGTGCATTACTGTTATTTGTGTTGTGTTTAGAAACAGTGCCTTACGTGGAAATGTCAAGAACCGTGTCTCTTGTAATTGAAGATCCTGTGCAGTTATTGATGCACATGAATGCAATTAAGTTTTCTTCTAATTTACTGATATTTCCAAAATTAGTGACATCTTATATATGTATCTGTTCTTTTTATCTTTGTATTGGTCACATATCGTAGAGCTATTTAGCAATATAAAATGAGAAAACCTCTTACTCATTTTGTAGCATAGAAACGCTACTTTTTGTTAAATACACACGTGATAAGAATTCTGTTCAATTTAAGAAAGCAAGTGCTGGCTTGAAATAAGAAAATTTTGGTGAAAACGTTTCACACTTGGTGATAGCAATACATACACATGAATTCATAATGTACATTGGAACTTACATTACAGGAAAGACATTATGGAATCAATCAGGTGATAAACTTATTTCTAGCATAGGTAAATACTTATTCAACTGTGGAATTATCCTTCAACTTTCCAATGATATAGATCCCAAATCTTTGTAACTTTCTAAAAATATTGATTTTAATAACTTAGGAATTTCTGTTTCCGTTCACTACAGATGCCAATCCAAAAAACTTAGTTTTCCAACGCCTTAACTCCTTTGTAAGGATGGACATCATTCATTCCTAACTTGACAGTAATTGATATTCTAGTAAAAAAATGTCGTGTGGGGATGTCAGCTTCTTGAAAACTTGTAGGGAAGTAGAATAAGTTGAATCACATTTTCAACACGCTGCGTTTGATAGAATTTAGCTCAATTCTCATAGTTTTCTTCTATTCATACCAGAATAAATTATTTTCAATTCTGATGGCTGCGAACTACATCTATAAGTTCATTAGCCTTTCCCTCCAAAATACGTAAAAATATTTTGTGAAATAGCTCTAAATTTTCGTAATGCACTGTTTTGATCTACCTTGAATTGCTTTTTGTTCCTATGCATCTGCAAATATAACAATACCGTTATTCTCATTCTTATGTAATAGTATGTCTTTACCAGAAGTTCTGTTGTGAAACTCAGGCTGTAATATGCAGTCTCTAGATGTCTTTTCCTTGGTGACTACGTAAGTTTGCTAACTATTGATTAAAAACATGTAAACAAGTATTCCTAGAAGCTGTTACTATCTATGTCAATTGGAAGATAATTTACAGTTTCATTTTCCAGTTATCCTGCAAGGGCATCCCACCTAGTTTACACCCAATCTTTCCTGTTTTTTTTTGAGGAGGTTAAGAGTATAGTTTGTTTAAGGAAATAAAACTACTCTTTTTACTTATGTGGATCTCCATTTTAGGAATTAGGTCTTGGATTTCAAATTCAGCTCTCAACTGCTTTTCTGATGTTTTATATATCTCACTCATCTTTCTCAATGATTTTTGTGTGATCCTTTTCAATGATTTTTGTCTGATCCTTATATATTGTCGTGCTATATTTCTCCCATTCTTTGCATTCTTTGTGAATATCAAGGATTCGTTTTTCTCTGTTGGTAATCTAGGGGTATGAAATAGTTGCATCATAAAGCTGATGGTATAACCAAGTTCATTATACTTGATTTAGATTTAGTTTAAAGCTAATTGAAAGCTCAAACTCATGAAGAAAATGCTATACAATCATGTTGAAAGAGTTCTAGAGCACTTATTAGATCAAACAAGTTATTCTGATTGTTTATAAAATGCCAGAAGCATCAGAAATGTTTTGTTAATGTTTTTCAAGATAGTGCCACCTTGTTAGAAGATCAATGGGGTAACACCAAAGTAGGAGCCAGTATGATTAGAATTTGCACTTATTTTTTTGAATTTTTAATTTGATTTTTTCATGTACACACACACACACACACATATATATACATGTATATATATACATGTATATATATATAGATGATGAATAAATGGAATAAACTTGGGAATTTTTTGGATGCAAAATGCTAATGACATGCATACTTCTCTTCTCTCTCTAACCCTTGATAAGTTGCTGGTTTTCTTTAGTCTTTCTTCCCAATTTCTTTATACTCATGATATCGCATCTCCTCTTTATTCCCACTCAAATTAACAACCTTAAAACCCAACTAAATTCTTTTGAACCAATCAGTGACCCCCCTCTCTCTCTTATTCTTTCTCCCATAGACCTAATCTTTCTCTCACTATTCTAAAACTTTCTTCTTAGGTCATTATGAGAATGAACTAATCATCTTTTCCATAAGAAACCTTAAAACGAAAATTTTCCTTAAGAAACACTCATTTTTGTCTCTTTGTAACTTTCTTTCTCTAGTTGACCTCGAGCTTCATCAAAATCACATCTTGGTTAGGCCAAGTCATCTTCTTGCATACCTCCTATTCTCTTTTGAAGATCTGACCAAAATCTAAAAGATCCTTTCTCAATATCTCTTTCTCTCTGTCTTATTTACTTCTTTCACAATTTATTTCATTAGCTGCACCATTAATATGGTCCTTTGTTCCACCATACAACCATTATTGGTAGTAGAGACACATGAGGTAATTTTATGCAAATTTCTTTATCTGACTTCCCATCAAGAAATGCATTCTGCACATCTACTTTGTAGAACTCTTAATCTAGATTATTAACATGGAGCAAAGGCTATTTGTTTTCCTCATAAACTACCATAAATCTGAGTAAATACCTTTTCTACCAGATTAGCATTGTATCTTTCAGCATTCCCTTCTTTTTTTATTATGGTGTGGGTTCTTGTTCCTAATGATCATTGTATTCTTGACAAGTCCATAATCTCCAAGCATCATTCTTAAACAAGGGAAAAAGTATGATGATCATCAGGAACAAGCACCATGATAAACGAAATAGTATGTTTTCCATTGGTGCTTTCTCCAATCATCGTATTCTTGGAACATTTCTAAAAAATTTATTCCGTACACTTCATGTTGTATAATTTAAATGGAATGGCTATGGTTATTAGTGATAGAAGAGATCTTTGGTACGGTCGTGTTAGGTGAAATCATGGTAAAGAGGATTCTTTTGCCATTAAAGGCGTGGGATTCTAGCCATCACTGTTCATGGCCCATGGTTCTGTCGCTGTAGTCATGGAAACTCTCGTTTTTCTCTTTGATAACAGTACTTATACGGAAGTAGTTTTTACATTGATGGACTTTACATTTTAAAATTACATTATGGAAGTTATCATATTATTTCATTCTTAAATGAATGCTAATCTAACTAAATTTTGATGCCATTTTTGCTTCCAACACTATAAATCCCAAATTCTTCAGCTTTCTAACAATTTAGATGCCAATAATTTCTATGTTTCCTTTTTCAGCTTTTACTATCAAAATAAATCTGGGGTTTCTTTCTAACGATTGATTGTCCAAGTAAACACACAAGTTGATCTCCATGTGGGTCAACGTAGAAGGAGAAGAGCGTTCTTTTTGTCGATTGACCCTTGAGTCGCTACGTTGACTATCCAAGCCAATCACTTTGCATGCATCGTTGATTTACAGTCCTTTTATAATTGTCTTCAGTTCGCTGTAATTAATTTACAGACCATTGTTTGCCATTCACTGATGACATACTCAAGTGTCTACTTTATCACTCTGTTATGTTGTACTCGCTAGTTTTCTATTTGACCTTTGAAATAATTTTATAGGTGAGCTTACATTAATCATGTTCTGCTATACACTTTTTGGCAGGCCCTCATGTACCCCCTTTTGGTGGCTTGCAAATCTATAAGTGTATTGCGCAGAGCTGCAGCTCAGGAAGTTGTTGATAAAATCAGGCAGCACAGTGGTGTGCTTGTTGATCAGGTGCGAGTCATGCACATTGCTATAAGTTGCTTTCTTTTACAGGTATTGGAGATTTCCTTTTAATTTCATCAATTGTTAATTTCATCCTTTAGGCTCAGCTTGTTTCGAAAGAACTTATCCGAGTTGCAATTTTATGGCATGAAATGTGGCATGAAGCTTTAGAGGAAGCTAGCCGCTTGTATTTTGGTGAACATAATATTGATGGAATGCTGCTTGTGCTAGATCCACTACATGAAATGCTTTCGGTTGGCCCTCAAACACTGATGGAAACTGCCTTCATACAGGTTATTTATCATCTATTTTTGAGATGCATGATCATATTACAAGCTTATTATGCAAATATAAAATATTATGATACTAGTTATTTTGTGGGCTCTACTCTCTGAAGAGTTTCCACCATTTTCCTGGGCTAAAGTTAGCCGCAGCAATACATATGATTTGCATAGAATAGGTTATGTATTTTTCATCATATATTTGTTCAAGAGTGTTAAGCTGAATAAATGATTTTTCAGTGCTTCCATGGAAATTTTGTGAAAATATTGAGGGCTGACGTGCAAACCTTTAGTGATTTTAGAATCATTGGATATGTGACTAGAGCAGTTTGTCCATCGTCTAGAGAATACTGATGATTATGTTTCATGCAATCAAGACATCATTTTAGCAGTAATAAAAAAGTTCAATGAAGGTTCTCGTAAGTTATTACTTGAATTAATACACGATAATTTGTAAGGAAACATGTATCTTTACTCTTGTAGAACTGATAAAAATGACTACATATTAATATGCTATATTATTGTAATTATGACATTTATTATGAATCATTTTTATTCCTCATGTTATTTAAGACAGTTTTGATAGATATCAATGCTTATTTGTACTGTCTGTTGTAAGATGAAAAACGTTGAAAAAGCTGAATTTGTGTCACAGGATAATGAAACTCTGTTTTAGTTCTCTGAAGATGTACTTTGGATTTCGTTTAATAGGATAATGCAGGGTTATTATGATTTATTATTTTTTGAACACACCAAACACACACCAGCCCCCAAAATGGACTCTAAGATAGAAGATAACTTTCCAAATTGGAGATAAGCAATACGAAGGTATGTTAGGTACTTGAAAAATTTAATGAATCCTCATAGGGGACCTTGGTTAAAGTTGAAGTTATATAACTAATATATTATGTCTACACTCACCCACCAATCTCCTCCCACCAACCAAACCCCTAATGAATGGCAAAGGAACTTGAGATCATATTGTAGATAGCATAGCTAAACTAAAATGTTCGTTGGAGGGCCACTATCTTGAAGAATGTCGGTTTCATTTATTTGGCTTTGGGATCTTTCATTGTCAAGTAATTGAAGTACCTAGTAATGTTTTGGTTTAGAGATGACCCTGATTCTTCATATAAAGGAGAACAACTGTGAATCAATATATTTATATTTATGTATGTATGTGTGTATGTGTGTTTATTATATGTATATGTATATATGTATATATATGTATATATGTATATGTGTTTCATGGGATCTTATAAGAAAGTCAAATTCATGAGATTATAAGAGATTCTTGGTGTTACTAAGTTTAATACTAATACACAATTGTTGAGAAAAGCTTTTTTTAAATGAGAGAAGTTGAGGATATCATCAACTAGACTATAAAAGATAATTAAAGAATCAAATTGGCATGGATCCAATGATTAATTTAAGATGAGAAGATGCAATGATCTCCATGCAAAAAAAAAAGCAAGAGGAATAGCGATAGGATCATGAGCGGGTGGAGAAGGGGAAGAAGAGGAGGTGGTCTTCTCAATTATGGCTTTAGCAATGCAAGATTGTCTTGATGATTAGAATTTGTAGGCATGAAGATATGTCAATTTATATATGTGTGTTTCATGGGATCCAATGAGAAAGTCAAAGCTGTGAGATTATATGTGATAGTTGGTACTATTGAGTTTAATGCTAATGCACAGTTGTTGAGAAAAACTTCTTTTTAAAGAGAGAAGTTGAGGATATCATTAGCTAGCCTGTAGAAGGTAATTAATGAATCAATTTGCAATGGATCAAATAATTAATTGAAGACGAGAAGATGTAATGATCTCCATGCAAAAAAAGGGCAAGAGGAATAGCAACAGGATTGAGAGCAGGTGGAGAAATGGAAGAAGAGGAGGTGGTCTTCGCAATTATGGCCTTAGCAATGCAAGATTGTCTTGACAACTAGGATTAGTCGCTGCGAGAGGGTTGAGAAGCATTGAGAACTAGTTGGAAAGAGAAGGTGGGAAGGCACCATTGAAGAAGAGTGGAGATTATATTTTTGCTTGGGAGAGTAACTTATAAATGGGCAAAATACATTTAAGTACAAAAGAAAATAAATAGAGAAAAATATTACATAGTTTTGACAAATTAGTGAGGAAATATCCTTGTGATAAGAACTTGAGAATACTAATATAGCTACTTAGCATATGATATTCATAATAACAATTCTGTTTAGTTTAAATATTGTGTGTTTGTTTTTTATTGTAGTTTTTCTATAACAATAAATCTTTGTTTTGTAGATTAACATCATTATTGGCATCATTATTCTAAAGAATTCACTTTGAAGTTTTTATTTTGTTGGATAACCCGAGTCCTAATCCTAATGTTACATTACAAATGTAGCATTGGGGTTGGTTAAGAAGGACCAAACCTTTCTTAGGGGGTTTAAATCTCAAGCCCTTAACAACAAAAAAATTCATCATAAGTGATTATTCCCAAAATAAGATGAAAAGCATATAGATTATGGTTACTCTAGATCCCTTGTATTGGCAACCAGAGGAGATTTTATAGGGATATACATCAATGGTCTTTGCCTTTAAAGCCCATAATCCAAAATCTAATGGTGAGAGCAGAACTTCATTAAATCTATCTAATTCTTAACTATCCTTGTAATTAATTTGAATCAAAACTATTCCTAGACAATTAGTAATGACCTCAATTTGAATTGTGAATTTTTGCTTGAACCGTGTAATTTCGGACGCATTGAATTGAATTGGACCATCTGATCACTTTTAAGGTGAAAATCCTTGCTTTAATAGCCATGATTTGATCTATAGATCCAACCATTTGATTAGAAGTAAACCTTCCAGAAATCTTTTTATAATTTTTTCCATGATTTTTTATTTGAATATTGGTATTAGATGATTTTTGGTGTGTTTGAAAGTTAAGGAGAAGATCTACAATCATTTAATTCAATGCTTGACCAAAATCAAATTGTGTAAAGGAGAAACATTGCTTAATTTTGTTGAATTGTTATAGAATGGTGCAATGCAAGTCTAAGAAAGGCTGACCATCATCTTTCCAAGTTTGGTTGGTAATTGAGCTAGCTCTTTGTTGAGCTAAACTCTAACACATTAGACTTGTTGTATTTTTCAGTTAAGCTAAAACTCTTTTGAGCTTAAGAAATATTATGCTTGAAAATAAAATTGAAATTAGAAATAATGACTAAAGGGAATATTTTATCTTGGTTACAAAATTAATTATTTGAATCTTGATAATAAATTAGGGTCAAAGTATAGGTTAAACTTATGCTAATAGTATTAAATAGGTTTTAATATAATAATTAATTTGGTGTTAGGTTACCCTTGAGTTGGTACCAGTCTGTTGGGTTATAAAAAAATATGATTTCTAATTGGATTAGATCAGCAGGTTAGAACAATGTTCATTTGGAGGTTTATGATAGTCAAATTTCAGATTTTATTGGGTCGTGACACAAAGGCATTGCATTATTTTACTAGTTAATAATTTTTACTTGAATGTTGTATGACTTGTTTTTTGTTGCTATAACTATGAACGAAGCTATCAAAAACTACAAAATGCCTTTATTTGGATGGTAATAGTTAAATTTATAGAGGGCTGTTTGTTCGCTAGACCATCTCAGCCTCTTTATCTTGTCCCTATATTTGGACAATTTGTTGCAATATCTGAAAACTCCGATAAATGTGCAATTGGCTGTAGTTATGTTCTTGCCTGACCTTCCATTATAATTACAGGCTTATGGCCGTGAGCTAAATGAGGCTCGCCAGTGCTGCTTGAACTATGAGACGAGTGGAAAAGATGCGGAACTTACTCAGGTTTTGTGAATGCATTTGTTGGCATATCCATTGACTCTATTTTTTAGATTATTTGGGTAAATCATTTTGTATATCCAGATCGTGCTTAGGCGGAAATTCTATTTTTTTTTGTTTTTTGCTGATGATTTAGGCATGGGATTTGTATTATCATGTTTTCAAACGAATTGATAAGCAACTTCCTAGCCTTACTACGCTGGACCTACAGGCAGGTTTTTATGTGGTTTTCATTGTAATTTCACCGTTTATGATGCTTATAATCATTTTTCTTTGCGTGCAAGTTCAGTCTGTGTCACCAGAATTGATCAAATGCCAGAATTTGGAGCTTGCTGTACCTGGCACATACCATGCAGGTGAGCTGTAGTTGATGCGAGTCTCTCCTTGTTAAACTTGTAGTGCTGTACAATTTGATTGAACTTTGAATGATTTAGAGCATAAACTTTCACTTGAAAATCAATCCAATTTCCAAAGTAGTGCAAATCAAACTTCTATACCTAGTGAAGCTCTTGCACTTCCAAGCTTTTGTTGTCACATTGTTGATGACTTCTCAGATACTGATTCTCATCAGATTCTGAATGGCACTTGTTGGACATTCCAAATTACTCAGTGCTATTGATTTGTTATCAAAGGTATAACACTCCTAGGACAGTTTCAAGAGCATGCCGTTGGGTTGTGGTGTCATAAGTTTTAGATGAAGGTAAATAGCTTTATGTTTCTAAGCTTGTCATGTACTGAGAGCATGCCACTAACTAATTTTTAAGACTACCTGTCTCCCTTATTTGTTTCATGTTGTGTCACTATATCGTAGTATTTCTGGATAGATAATGAAATTTTATTTGGAAATTTAATCGTCTAATGCCCAACACAAAAATGAGGAAAAAATAGTGAAAAATGTATTAAAATCTAATTCTATAAAGAAATATAAAAAGCATGATTAAACCTACAGGACTTCTAAACTTACATGATATTGCAGTATCTTTGTGAGTGTTAGCTTCATACGTCAGGCCACATTGCAGGCAGTTGAACACTCCACAGCCTAGGTCATTTTTGAGGTGGACTGGTAATATTTGTTCTCCATGGATCGATCCTTCAAAAAGTTTTCTTATATTGTATCATGCAGTAAGGTATAATATTGTTCATCATTTTACATCTGTAAAATTTTCAAATCTAATGAAATATGTTTGAAAACAGTAACTTTTTATATTTACCACTAGAATAAGCTGTATTCTTTACCTTTGTCTTTACTTGTATTGTTGCTTACATTGTGAATTTGAAGGCAGACATTAACGGTCTCGTTTTCTATTATTAGGAGATTGTTCTCCAATATAAAAGAGCAACTGAGTCTGAAATCGTGAACATTGACTATGATCTATTATTTCAGGAGTAATTAAAATCTTAATTTCCTAAATTTTTATAATAAATTGTCCAATTGAATGAAGCTAGTCCTGATCAAATTGCTAGATTTCCTGATTTATCATTGCACTCTTTCTTTTAGCGGCCTTAGAAAAGGAACATTGAAATTTGATGGATAGGAAAGCTGTGGTTTCTGACCTTTTGGTTTAAATTCATAGTTTTCATTAAGTTTTGCATTCACAAAGATTTACAAATTGTTCAAAAAGTGCATTGCTTGTTCTTGTGTATTTGTGAAGTCGGCACCCATTCAGGATATATCTATGGTGCTGCTTTTCTCATCCAAATCAGAATGTTACATGCTAGGTTTTTGGAAAGCAAGGCCTAATAAAAGCTTTGCAGGATGAAGTACTATTCTGTGTGTGCCCCATGTTATTGATGTGCATATGTATTTGCACTTATTTGAATATATCATTTATGATGAAACATATGTGTAGCTTATCCACTCTATGGTGCTTAGCCTTGGACGGTGAGTTATTTTAATTACATGGTGAATTGGAGGTTATGCATTTGAATTTTGGAAACTGACAACTGTTTATGTAAAAGGCAATATATTATAGCCTCTTTCAAAGCTCGCATTGGTGCCCCCCTCATGAATTGAGTTCTCCTTTTTTAAAGGTCTTACTGTTCTGTCTTTTTCATTGTGATTTGGGCATGATGATGTTTTAATACAAAGAAATTCATACACATATGCAAAATTACAGGATCAAGCTTATCAAATTTGCTTCTGTTTGCAAACTCGTCTTTTTTATTTTGTTTTCTAAAAATGTTACTCTCAAGTGTATATCCTAGTCCATTTCTGGGAGGGTAAACTTAATAGCTTTTTCAAAATTTTGATTGCTTAGACCCGCATGAGTGGAGCATGCCTTTACTTTATATGAATCTCAATGTTTATTAAAAGTGACTTCGTATGATGATGGTTTCAGATGAACCCTTGGTTACCATTGCATCATTTGCACCACAACTTGTGGTTATTACATCCAAACAAAGACCTCGAAAATTGACGATTCATGGATCTAATGGAGAGGATTTTGCTTTCTTACTCAAGGGACATGAGGATTTACGGCAGGATGAAAGAGTCATGCAGGTTATATCTTTAAATGACTTGTCTATGTTTTCCTGCATCATTTTGAATGAATGTTGGCTTGCTTGCTCTAGCACCTTATGTGTAGAATTCCTCACAGATACTTTTCTGGCTTTACTTTTGCTGGTAACCTACTTCTTAAAATTGCAACAACTAGGTGGCTTGGCAATGCTTCAACTAATACAACATTTTTTATAATACCTTTCTTAAGAATCTATATTTGGGTCTTGCTTGTATAATATTTTTTGTAATCTTACAAGGATCTCTTTTGTATGTTGTAACTATGAATATTCTCTACATTAGTATGCCCTGTTAAATGATGGAGCAGTTCTTCTTTAATTAAAATATTTTATTTTGAGTATTGAATCTTTTGAAATAAAATAGTGAACCTTCCTATTTGTTTTTATTTCCTTTATAGCAACATGCAATGGGCAATATGTTTTGTTGTAATGATCTTTTGAATGATTCGCTCTTGAGCCAATGTTATTGTATCTCAAGGTTGGCTTGAGAATGTTTGATTTGATCATAATTTGATCTACATTTTGGATAGAAAATGTTCAATCTAGTCTTGATTCAAGTTAGGTTTGACTTGTTGATTACATATTCAACTCGATTTGAGCAAAAAATGACCCAATTTTTTTTTATCATGATATATATATATATATATATATATATATATATATATATACACATGCACATACACTAATATATGTCATGTATATGCGTGTCCTAGTCGAGTCAATCTGGTCATTTCTCAAGAAGGCTTGTTGTATGGTTTCAAGCTAACTTTTTAACTCTTAGACTAGCTTGATC
Organism: Vanilla planifolia; assembly: GCA_023846275.1. Classification (NCBI taxonomy): domain Eukaryota; kingdom Viridiplantae; phylum Streptophyta; class Magnoliopsida; order Asparagales; family Orchidaceae; genus Vanilla; species Vanilla planifolia. Next base: position 6,255,764 of record CM043872.1, on the reverse strand, counting down.
ACTTAGATTTGAGCTAAACTTTGGTTTTTTTGCTAAACTATAACCCTTATCCTCTTATAATAATTTTGGAAACGATTTCATTTATCAACATGTTCTTCTAAGTGATTAAATGTATCAACCTTCTTAAAGAGCATGAAACCCTAGATATGACCTTATAAAAATGCTTTGCCATCCTAGACTTGATGCTCCTTGATGCATTTGTTTCCTACTAATCTGTGGGTTACCCCTTGCAAATCAGTTTCGATGCACCCTCTATCTGATGATTGTGTCTGCACTTTTTTCTTTCGCATTATCAATATTTATGTAATTCCTCTACTTTTCAAAATGATAGATGCAGTCACCTATGCAAACAAATTTCATAATTTTTGTGTGGTTGTGAGCAATCTTAATGCTTACCTTTAAGAACTTGACCATATATATCATGCAAGCCTTGAAAATAAGTCACCACTTGCTGCGTAGTTGTAACAGACTACAAACATTGGATGTATCTTATGTTGTACTTCTATTGTTTGTAGTTTGATGCCATAATCTAGACTTCTTCATTCCCCGTGATCTCCAAAGATCCATCATTCACCAAGAAAATCTTAGTGTTTTCTTGGTACAAATTTCTGTGGCAGTTTTCTACATTGGGTGGAATGAAATGTTGCTAATGAGTTGCACTCTTCTTGGTTCACTGCCTCACGTTTTTGTCCAAAATTGGCCACATTTTTTTTATAGAAAGCCGTTTATACCCATTTTGCAAAAGCCAAAATTTGTCATCGAATAATTCAACTATCTTGACTTTGTTGTCCTCCATATCTTTCCTTGAGACTGCACTATGTTATTGTTAAATTCAAAAATTTCTGTAGCACAAACACCATACTTTACTTTGATAACAGTTGTTGGAGAGATTGGGCTAACTGTGGCTTGAGTTTCAAAGAGTTTTCAAGATAGCTGTAGAGGATGCCTTCTTGTTCATGGTTACTCACAAATATAGAACTTACTCCTCAAACTGTGCTATTAAATTAGAAAACTTGTTAAGATAAATAACTCTGTCAAAAGGAGAACAAATGAAAATACTGTGGGGGCAAGATTTATGTTAAGAGTCCAAAATTGAGGTAAATCGTGATAGCATTTGGAAGATCTTCATTAGAATGTAAAAGAGATTACAAAATTTCTTACACAGGTTCATTGTTGTAGTGATTGAAAACGTTTTTCAAATCTTTCACAATGGCCCAGAAGATGAAGACAAAGAGCTTTCACCCTTGCACACACCAAACTTTTAAGAGTAATCATTATCAATGATTTTTGGTGTATCTTATTTGTTGTTTTTCCTAAGCATTTTGTTGGTTGTCTTTTAATTACATTATGTTGTTTTCTATAAGTTGAAATCTGGTTTGGTAGTTGTATACATCACAAGCGCACCACCATACCATAATGCTATAATGTCTTATGCTTCTATAACGTACATTAGCATAATACAGCTTGCAATGTGAACTTGATACGCACACTAGTTGGTATGTGCCGTTATACACTTAACTAGGATCCACACCTTCACATGTTTAGCATCTGATAAATTTTGAGTTTGAAAAAGAGAAATAAAGGATAAACACTTTTGAACTCAGTTTGCATTCAATGCCTTAACATGATTAAATTGAATGGAATATTAAAACTGTGTGCCATCAAGTGCCAACTTAATTTTTGGTAAAAGCTCAAATTATAGAAAATGAATATCCTAGATAATTGTGATCTAAAACATGCAAGTGGTCTTAAATAATTCTGCTTTATAGGAGGGTAAATGGCATGTAAGACTCATGTTTGCTTATTCCTACAAGTAAGCACATGTGGACTCAAAATTTTCCGATGTAAAATAATTGACAACTGTAACTTACTCCTTCCATCTTCTCTAATAGATTTGTGATGTCATTTTACTGCTTTTCATCCTCATCTCTCTCTCTGTACTTTTTCTCCTCAACCGTTCCCTTTAGGATGTGGTTGTGGAAGCATTGTTTTGTTGGATCAGGGCTGCACAGTTAACATCTATGGGCATTCCTTGTATTAGCATTTTGGCTGAAAAACAATGACATAACCCATTCCGTAAGTTTTATGTAATCTTTCGCCTATTCTGTTCCAAGCTCGATCAACCCTTCTACTATAAAAGCCATGGGCATTGTTGACAACACAACTTCATATCTCTCGTCTTTGGCATGCAAAATGTCAATTCTTAGCTTATCAACTACACACCTCTAAAGGATGTAGTTTTTTCTTTTGTATATCCTTTCTTTTGGGAATTCCGAAGCTGAATCAATGTTGGTAAACTCACTTGTTGGTTATTGCATCGGAATCTAACCAGCTTATTGATTGCTCTTTGAAGTCGTTTGTCATATTTGGAAATTAAGAGGACGTTTGGACATGTTTTTGCTTTACATACATGCGTCTTTCTTTTTAACCTTGGTCAGAGTTGTAATTCTCTAAAGTAGTACACCATACTTATGTTTTTAGAAGAACAATTTGTGAATATTTAATTATAAATCAAGTTTCTAGGTGATACTATAATTCAGAATGCCAACATGAATGTTCTTATCGAAAATATCAAAATTCATAGGAAAACTAATTATAATAGACCATTTGATTATTAGCTATGGTAGTTTAGTAGTTAAGTGTTTATGGGAATTTTTGTGAAACTTGAAGTTGGTTGCACTTTTCCAATTATAGTTGTCTTGTATATTGACCTATCACTTGGTGTTTGTATGAGGTGATTGTCTAAGTTGAAGAATAAGTTCTACCAACAGATCATGAGAGGTTTGACTATTGTAGGTCATGTAGATTGTAGAGGAGAATCATTGCATTGCAACTTTAGCATTGCCAATAGATAGCATTTCAAATTGACGTCAAGTAGAATGGAGAAGCAAAGGTTGTAGAGGGGTTAGTTGTCGTGGATGAGCTACTTAAGCATTGTAGGGCATGAATTTAGTATAAACCAAAGGAAGGATAAGGGACCAATATTCAAGATTAGGTTTCAGTGATAGGCAAGGACAAGGGATTTAGTGAGGGATTAGGATTTTTATGGGGTGGTTAGGTCATGGTGAGATTCATAGTGATTTGATATCATGCAAAAAAAAAGTTTAAATTTATATTGATGAAAGAAGGGGAAGTAGTACCCTTTATATTTGATCCAATCCAATGATACATAAGGAAATAGCATTAAAAAGAAAACTAATGAAATATAAATATTAGAGATATTATTTATATGTTAACATTAATGAAATGCTAATTAAGGCTTGATTTTATATTCTAACAATTGTAATTGATGTTATCATTGATGGTATTATTGCTGTTTTCATCGTCATCATTGCTCTTTTTTCTTATTGTTGTTGTTATCATCCTATGTATCAAATATATGATCCAAGTATTGAGTGCATGCACTTATGATATGGATGTGCTTTTATGCATTGTATTCATCTTTACCAACTTAAAACTTAATATTCTATCTTGTAATTATCCTGCTACATAGACTTGCTAACATCTTAGGAGTATTATAGTGCTTGAAGTTCCCTTATCGTTGCATTTTCTTTGAATGATGTGTTACTCTTATCCTTGTCCTCATCCAAGGAAACATTTGATTATTGCTTGAACTTAATGTGGAGATGGTAGATATTTTGGTTATGCAATTAGGCCTCACAATACTTGTGAATGATAACTTAAGTTCCTCATATTCAAATGTTTGTTCTCATTTTTTTATATAACATCTCATCTTTTGGAGACAATATGTACCATTTAGGAATTAAAATCCGCATTTTAGGAATCAAATATTTTTGTATTTGTGTCATATCATTCCAAAAAGACTGAGCTATTAAAAAAGGTAAGTTGTTTCATATTTTTGTCAGGCTTAATGGGATTCTCCTAAGAAACTTACTATAGAATTGTGACAAGTGCAGTTCTGACAATCTTTTGAAGAATGTTAGGATTCATTCCTTGAAATTTGAAAAATTCTTTTCCATGGAGCCTATATGATATTCTTTGTTGTAGACATTACATCAATATTGCCATTGTCAAATCTCCAAAACTTTTGTTATTGAGACTAATTTTTATTTTCCAACATTGGAGGTTTTCCTAATTAAGACAATTCGTCTTTAGCTTTAATTAGAGGGGCCTTATCACCTAAGTTTTATGAGTATTCAATTGAACCTTCAATTTTTTATTAGAATTGATAATAAGAGATTAAGATGCATGTTGGTATAAAGAGTTTTGTTGTAGGGACAATTAATATGTTCTTTTGCTTATTTGTAAAATATTGTCTTAATATTAATATATCTAAATATGAAATTAGGATATTATTATTTTTTAGAGAAAATAGATTAAATATTATGACATTTAGATATTTTGTTTTAAGTTGGATATAATAAAATTGAAAGATAAATTAATTTAATTTCTCTCATGAGGTATATCTTTAAGTTATTCATAGTTTTTATGTCTATAAATAACATTTGTTGAGGTAGTAAGGGGTATAAAATAAGTTGTGGCTTTTTATCTTTTTGGAAAAGTTAGCGACTTGGTGTCATTATCTTGTTGTTCAAGGCATCTCTTTTGTTTTGTCGTCATTGCATATTAGTGAACTTTGTTGTTGATGTAAGAGTCAAGATCTTTTATATGCCATTCATTTAGAATTTTTTCTTTGTTTAATGATCTGTTTGATTAGAGAAATATTTGGAGCATTTCTTAAAGGTGTATTAGTTGTCATGAAGGCTTGAAGAGTTGGTGAATTCTATTTATTGCAATGTGCAACTATGACGGCAGCTGTTTTGATTTCATCAACTTTGGTTTTTTTGTTCATGATTTGGACAAGTACGAAGTTGTTTTTAAAGCTGGAGTTGGAGTTCATGAATGTTATAGGAAACTTGTCAAGGAAAATACTTTAATAGGATTGTATTATAGTAGCATTTAGGGCGAGGAAGGGGTTTTTTGTGAGATATTTAAGCACTCTACTATAGTTTTCTATAATTTTAGGTTGGATTGGAGCTGATGTACTTAAGAGGTCACTCATTGGTGCTAAATCCAAAACAAATATGAGATTGCATGGTACTTACCCTCTTGGTTTTGGGAGCTTGATAGTTTGGATTGGAGAATTGGATTAGAAGAAGGATAGACTTAACTAGGTCTCTTATTCCATTTGCTTCCAAAGTCTTTTTCATAAACAGCATTATAGGTTCTTATTATTTGCCTGATTATGCAAGTCCTCCTAGTGAAAGGATGATTTAACAGCAAAAGAAATTTAGGTGACTTTTACATTAACAAAATTGTAGTGCAACAAGGTTTTTTTTTGTCTGCCTTGTCATGAAGCTATACGCGAATGTCATTTTGCGAAAGATCACTTGAGGAAGATTTAGGCTATTGATCGCAAATATCAACTATCTGCCCAGCACCTTCTCCCTAGTCTCATTCGTGTTAGCCTTTCCTTAACACAATTCTCAGTTTGACAAGCAGTTTGCTTTTAGAATGGATGTGTAGATGAATCAACGTCAATTTGGAATGCCTCTCACATGAGGAAATTTGTACTTCATAGTTCAACTAAGCATGCTCACTTTTGTCTGGGGTCTTGTAATTACATGTATTTTTTTTTTAGGTTGAGTACACATCAACCTAACTACAGTTATGTATCAGTTGACCACAAAACATTAACTGATCTTTTGCTATGTGGGGAATAAAGAGAGGCAAAGTTTCTTGATATGGATGGTGCTACAATGCCACTAATTAGTTTTTTCTCAAGGTTCACTCCATTTTGTAGCATTTTATGGTTGTCTACCTTTAAAACTTTTCATTTATTCTTTAGGATCTTACTAATTCAATTTAGCATATCAATTCTTCGTTTATGATTAGTTATTGCACCTTCTGGAACAAACCATTGTTGGGGTTCAAGCTTTCATGAATCAAGTTGTCGGGCTTTCAAACTGAGCAGGAGCTCTCTACTGATGATTGGGCTTTTTCAACCTACAACCTATTGATGTGCGTCCATTAGATTTTGTGCTTGCTTTAATTAAGTTCACCTTTTTCTTTTCCTAAAAAATCATGGAACTGTTACAAGGCTCCTAAGTCCTATTTGTATATGTTTCATGTCTCAATATGAAATTTGATGAACATTTCTTCCTTAGACGAATTAACGTTACAGCGTATCTAGTGGGGTTTGAGTGCAGTTTAAGGCATTCTACACTGCTGTCTTGAGTACTAGTGCAATGCACAATCTAATAGAGACATGTTTTTGATTTAGGGAATTTTTTTTGCTTCAGTAAATGAGAGATTTTCTATTTTATTCCTCAAGGATGAATGTCTTTATATGTGTTGGCATAATCTGATTTCATTTTAGTTCCATAATATTTTTTTCTTTGATTCATAATACCGATCTGCTCTCTATAATTGTATCTTCTTTCCACGAGTTAAAACCCCTTAGATATCTTCGGACTCTTTCTAACTTATCTCATAACTTTTTAAATATTTATGTGATTCATCAATCAAAATTCTTAATTGGAAGCTGGGTTAGTTAACCATGTCAAATACTGAAATGAAAATTCAGATGAAACCAAGATAAAGTTTCTTTCAGGATTCAAAAGTATTTTCAAAATAATTATTTCAGCATGTTTGTTTTTTCTAGTTTAACAGATTTGCATATATCTAGGAAGTGCACAAACTTCTGAAATTTCACCAGGCCATATCACTTTCCTTTTAGTTTGTGATTTCTCTCTATGCTATGTGGCTTCCCTCTTTGTTACTATACTTCTTTATATGAAGTGGATAATAAATTTCTCTGCAATGTCTATCATTGTGTATGTACAAGCTAAGTTCTTTGCATGCATGCTTGCTGTTTATGGTTGTTTGTCAATGAGCCTTAAACTTATAGATATGGTATTTCATATCTGATTTATCTCTCTATAGCTTTTTGGATTGGTGAACACTCTTCTAGAGAACTCAAGAAAAACTGCAGAAAAGGATCTCTCAATCCAGCGCTATTCTGTTATTCCCTTATCTCCAAATAGTGGATTAATTGGATGGGTTCCTAACTGTGATACTCTCCATCATCTAATTCGGGAATATAGAGATGCGAGGAAGGTGTGATGTAATTAGTCATCTGTTTGAGTTTACCTCGAGGAAAGTTTCTTGATCGCACTTGGTTGGTTGCAGATCTTTCTAAATCAAGAGCATAGATTGATGCTAGCATTTGCTCCAGACTATGATCGCCTTCCTCTCATAGCCAAGGTAGAGGTTTTTGAACACGCTTTACAGAATACTGAAGGAAATGACCTTGCAAAGGTAAGTTCAGTCCTTACGGAATTTACAAGGTGATGTGTATACTACGTTTAAAACCTTATGCGGCTTATTGTTGTTAGGTTCTCTGGTTGAAGAGCCGAACTTCTGAAGTCTGGCTTGCTCGGCGAACAAACTATACGAGAAGCTTGGCTGTGATGAGTATGGTATGGAGCTGTATACTTGTAGCATTGCATTTTTTTCTTTAAACTTTTTAATATTTTAGGTTAAAAGTTGTATGTCACGTTGTTTTTTCAGGTTGGCTACCTTCTTGGACTAGGCGATCGACATCCCAGCAACCTGATGCTGCATCGCTACAGGTATTTGAGAAAATATGTATAATTATCTTGCATTTGGTTTAGCCTAAAGAATATTGTTTTCTAGATTTGGTTTCTTTCTTTCTTTGTTGTCTTCTTTAGTGGAAAGATTCTGCATATTGATTTTGGAGATTGCTTTGAGGCCTCCATGAACAGAGAGAAGTTTCCGGAAAAGGTTTGCACCTGTGCTTTAGTACTATTGTACGTTCTTTACACTTAAGCTCACAAACATGGAGGCAGGTTCCTTTTCGCTTAACCAGAATGCTCGTCAAAGCAATGGAGGTTAGTGGCATCGAGGGAACTTTCAGGCTGACCTGTGAAAATGTGATGCAAGCTCTTCGTACAAACAAGGACAGCGTCATGGCAATGATGGAGGTGAAGTAAATAAAACTTGAATTTTCTTACACGCATGTTTATCACAAGTTAGCTTTTGTTGACTATTAAGTCATTTAATGCTAAAAAGGCTTGGAAAATATTATTTAAAAAAGAAATTGACAAAACTATTTTTGGGTTTTTCATTTTGAAAGTAATATAATGTGATGAACGATAGTTGTGATCTTGCATTGAAGTGTAAATAAAATTTGATGACTTAAAATTTGCACTTTTAAGAAACAAGGCTTCTATTTTAATCTTAATACCAAATGCAATCTTTAGTGGAATTACTTGGGAAACATAGCATTTTCTCAAGAACAAATAGGGTAATTTTAGCATCCACAAAGGGTTTGCAGTGTTGTTTCTGGCTGAAAGAAATGCTAAAGTGCTCACTTGTGCTTCTTCAAGTTGTGAAACACATCTGTTGCGAGATAAAACTGCACAACAGCTTTATGTAAACTAACTTCAATGGCTCAGGGCTTGATGCTTAATGTTCTGTTATTTCAGGCATTTGTCCATGATCCTCTGATCAATTGGAGATTATTTAATTTCAATGAAGTCCCTCAAATGCCAAACCTTGGAAGCTCCCACGTCCACCCAGTTGTGAACAGCGACGATTCCGCACCCAACACAGAGCTTGCCCAACCTCTTCGCGGTGCTCGGGAAAAGGAACTGCTTCAGGTGATGGTTAATTTTGTTCTTCATGGTTCTTTTCCTGCTTTGCAGCTTATGCAATGTTGGTTGTTTTTACAGGCCGTTAATCAGCTTGGTGACCCAAATGATGTACTTAATGAGCGTGCCGTTGCCGTCATGGCTAGGATGAGCAACAAGCTTACTGGAAGGGATTTTTCTTCTGGATCGTCACTTTCCGGGGCAAGCAGCTCGATCCACCTTATGGAGCAAGGTGCCCACATTTCAAGTGATGGCCGGGAAGTTGAACATGGCCTATCCGTGAAACTCCAGGTTCAGAAGCTGATCATACAAGCTACATCTCACGAGAATCTTTGTCAGAATTATGTTGGGTAAGTATTCTAAACCTTTGCTTACGATTCTACAATCCTTTCTATGCTCAGCATTTTGCAATCATTGCCTTCTTTAAGTTATATTTTGCTAAACTTGCATGAGAAAATACTTCTTTTTGATGTGGGATGATATAATAAAACTATGGTTTATCTACTTTTAATTCTTAAAGATCTTAGTCCTGGTTTGTTTCGACCATTGTAATAGAAAAGGTGAGAACACAATGAGGTTAAGGTGAAAATTTAGTGTCATTTGTTAAATTATAGCAAAACAAAATGGGACATTTAGAAAGAAAAGAAGTAATTGTATGAAGTCAAAATTGTGTTTTGAATCTTTTAGAACGAGTAAAGTCGTAACAAAGTCTTATTGATATTGAGTGATGGTTTGTTACTTTATTTTTGTTAAAAAAACTTAGTGTTTGAACATAGTTTCACATCAATGGAACATAAATTTTTTCATCTTCAAATTTGAATCATAAATGGAACATGTTTTAAATGTTGTAATCTTTATTTTGCCATTACCTTTCTTGTATTTATAGAGCATTCATGTGTTATTTTCTATTAGAAGATGAAATTTTGTAAGAGAATAATAGTTTCTTGTTTAATTTGTATTGCAAAGTTCAATCAAATGACCTTTGACAACCTTTGAGCTAATGGTCTTTCTTCTTTTTAGGTGGTGTCCATTTTGGTAAAAACTTACGGCAACATGTAATTTTTGTAAATATGTTTGTAAAGCTTCCCTGGGTTTTTATTTTCTATTGAAGAACGGTCCAAGAAAATAAAGATCAGAAGATTCAGGTTTGTACTATTGTATGTTTGTTCTTGGAAATAAAAATTCTGTTTTCATTTATTTATAACATTTTTTTGTACTATTGAATTGTTTATCAATATCAAGATACATTTATTGAGTAATTATTATTTAGTTTTTTCTTTTTAAGTGAACTTTAGAATTCAAATTTGAAGTGTAAATATGGTTCAACATGTAAGGATCGTAAAATGATTTTTAAGAAACTTTCTCTGAGGGAATATTATAAATAATATATATATATTTATAATTTAACAATTGTCTAGAGAAAAAAAATATAATACAAATATATTTTGTATTACCAATAGTTTTAATTCTCCAATAAAGATGATGTGTTGGGGGGCTTCTTCATATCAAGCCCTTCTCTTTAAGCTCCTTTGGATTGGACATTTAATTCTCCATAAAGGATAATGTGCTTGGGGAATCGATTCTCACAATAACTTCTCCATCAGATTCATCACTAGAATCAACTACATGATCAATGTTATCATCCCTCCTTGTAGGTAGAGTAGGAATTGGTGCCATTGTAGTCTCTCCAATGTCGAGCCTTCTCTTTAAGTTTCTTCCCTCGGATTGCACGGACATGAGTGGGCGACCATTTTCTCCCTTATGCACCTCAGGATAGGAGTAACTAAGACTTGGATTGATTTGCGACAACGATTTTTTCTTATGGCTGAATCCCCTTCGAAAGTCGTTCAACTATAGCTCAGGTGAAGATGAGAAATAGTTAGAATTATACAAGAAAAGAACTTGAAAAGATTCAAGATTTACCATGCTTCCATAGATGCTTAGTTCCATGGCCTTGGTTGAGAGACTAGTTTGTTGTATGCTGGCCTCGATGGAGCTCCTTGATTTAAAGAAATTCTCTGGCCAACTCATGAGTCCTTCGTGCTCCTTGAAGCTGGTTTTGGTTAGCTCAATGCTTTGAGAGACCCTCGACATCGTCCTTGTTTGTGAAGAAGCAATGGCCCCAATTGCACCAAGATCGAAAAAGATCACACGAGCTCTCGTTTCAACTTGATAACTGATAGTCGAACGGCACAAACTAGGGCCTGGGTTTATTTGCAAGTCTAAATGAGAAAAGTTTGCATTGTAACTTAGAATAGAAGATGACGACTACTGAAACATGCAACATCGCACAAATATATCTAAAATATTTTTGTCTTGTAAAAAAGAGATTGAAGCCAAATCCAAATCCAAGTAACTATAAAACGAGGGTTTATGTTTACTAGAACACTCGGTTTTAAGAAGCTAGAAACAAATGGATTAAAATGCAATTTGCATAACCTAAACTACTTATTGTTTCCAAAGGAATTCAAATGCTTAAAGCAAATGCTAACATGAAGGAATTTGTAACAAGAACTACTCTACAACAATGTAAAGCTTAGGGAAAGCATGAAAAATTATCTCATATACTTGTTCGCAGTGACACCGATCAGTTAAAGGACCTCACTAAAACCACTTCTAGGCAAAAATAGACCTCATTCCAAGGTAGCCCTTTTGTATTTTCTGTTCATTACTCGAATAACAATGTGTTTTCCTTTTTTCAATATGATTTTATATCTTAAACTTCAAAAATGTTCTTCTCTTTGTTTGTTTAAATTTCATGTTTAGTACTAATTATGTTCTCAACAAAAATTGACAATTAAGCCTTCAATTCAAAGACTAGGTATCAAAAAAAAAAAAAAAAAAAAAGAAAATAGTTTTATTGTTATCAAGTTAATTATATATGAATCAGGAGTTCAACATAAGTGATGACACTGACCTACTTGACAAATTGCAATAAGATTTAGTTCAAAAGTAAGCACTACTCTATGCTAAAGCCTTAGGAATATGCAAAATTTTATCATATGAATGAGAAAGTGACAGCAATTAACCAAAGCTGCATTGAGGTGACAATTTGTATTAACAAACCCAAAAATAACTGAATCAAATGGCGGTCAAGATTGACCCAATCTGATCACAAGCAAGTAAAAATTCCCACTCAAGATAGAAAATATTGACATGTGAACAGAATCAAGTCTGGTTATCATGATAGCCCTAAGGTCAACAAGTAAACATCATTTTAACTCAACATTAATCAAAGTAGATCATCCCATGCTATTCAAAGTTCTGCATATTATTCTTTACTTTATCCAAAGCCAATGTTTCAAAATTACTTAATTTAGCAAAGGTGATCAACAAAAATAGATGTTCAACAAAAATAGATGATCAACAAAAATAGAATAGATCAATGTGATTTCAAGCAAATATGATTTCAATTGCAATTACGACACAAATAAGCCACTAATACATATAAGCTACTTTGTAATGAAACATTTTATTGTAAAAAATAACAATTAAATTTGAGGAAAGTTGATAGATAACCTGATGATCCTAACCCGACTGTTGATGGATTCAAATGTGATGGAAACAAGGCTGCAGGAGATGCTATCAGTTCTTGATTGACATCTTCATTCCTTATATAGCCTTCCAACAAAAGACCAACTGAATTTGATCTTATTTCAATTGGTTCTCCTCTAATGTATATGTTCATTGTCGATCTTTCAGCTATAAGAGATCTCAGCTCTTGCATTGACATTTTTTCAAATATTTGGGGAAGAAGGATTTTGGATAAGCTTAATGAACTTTCCTGTAACAAAAAAAAAAAAAAAAGTGTAACGAGTAGGAATTTTTTAAAATTAGTCAACGCTTACCAATTAAGAAGCAGTAAAAACATGAAATGGGTATATTACAACAATTGCTTTGCAATATCTAAGTAGTTCCTTTATTTTTTGATGGTCTTCTTAGTGCCTAACTCCCAAGGAGACTCAAATGGAGAGGATGTCTCTTCATTCATAGGGGATACTTAACACAAGCTAAAATCTCCTAGATTTAAAAATAAGAATTTCTTGATCACCATAATCCATCCTAATTGGATAATTTAAGCATAGAATCAGACAATTTGATCCGACTAAAAACACCAAAATTGAGCGTAATAATCAACAACAGTTCCTCCTTGTGGGGTGTGATCAGTTCAACGGATTGGAACCAGTGACAGGTATTTCTGTTACATTTTCCTAATGTCCTTGATTTGATAATTTAATTTGTGTAGTTTCCGAAGACCCCTCTACAATGATTTGATAATTTATTACCAACTTCATGACTTGTCGTATTGCTTTTTATTTTATTTTATTTTTTTGGGTCCCCAGCAAATCTTTGTGCAATCTAAGTGAGGATCGCAATTTTGTCATTTTGCACTTTAACATATAACACAGGCTTCAATGGATTTTAGGAAATTGAGGAAGATAACTTCTTTCACCAATAAGAAACTAATTTAGAAAAAAAACTATTATACAAGATAATAATACTCCCAAATAAATAAACATGGGGGAAAGTATGCAAATATGGAGGACCATAAATACTTTCAAGTAACAAGTGGTTCATTATTTTGTCATGAAAAGGAATGTTTGACCTATATTGAAGCTTAACTTTCCTATGGGATTCCAGGAATGATATGTTCAATGACTGGCCATTTGATTTCCACCAATGATTTAAGGAACTAAACCTCCTGTGCCAATGGATATTAACTAAGTCGTTTCCAACACCTAACAATAGCAACAATAAATTCTACACCTCTCCATCCTAAATTAGGTTAGGCAATGACACACACACAAATTGCAGTAAATAATTAACTATCCAAATTGCTGAAACTAATTAACACATTTCTACAAAGAAACAACAACAATGATTGTTGTGAGATTTTACTCTCTCTGGTTGGCACCAAACAGCAACTACTTGGATCTAAAAAGAGCAAAAAATGATTTATTATTATTTTTTTTGTTTTGAAAATGTAAAATTACCTGCCACAGAAATCCTTCTATCTGAGGTTCTGACCTGAGGAGTGAAAGAATTTTCTCACTTTCAAAGAAGAAACAGTGAACCACAGATTCTGTAATCATGTCACATATATAAGGTTTTCGAAGCAGAACTTCATAAAGGCCTAAAGTATTCCCATGACAAAACGTTGGATGCAGAGAATGCTTGCTGCTTCGGCTCCTACTTTCCCACTGCAAAATAAAAAGTAAAGTTATATAAAGCCAATCGTATAAGGTGAAAAATCACACTTGCATGTGGTAATGAAGTTATATATGTTGTGGTATAAGAGCTAACTCTAACAACACCCGTCGAAATAAGCCAAATGCCATTTGGCTTGGACCCTTCCTTATACAGAGTTATGCCACGAACTTTTATTAATTCTTTTGTAGAACTCCCAATATGTTCACGCACATCAGGAGGAAGAGCTCCAAGTAAAGGATGGGCTGCAATTAGATCGCTCACTTTTGGCATTTTTACTAGAGGAGGATTTCTCATTAGCCTCTTTAAGTCATTCTGTAATGACAAGAAGTTCTTTCAAAATGAAACGAATACTATGAATCGAACAATACAACTTCACTGATGGTATGATGGATAACATCGGTACCTGCACAGTATCATCAAGATGAATCATCTCTTTTTCTTCAAGAAGTCCGACCTTCTGAAGGTTTTGAACATATTCACTCAAGTGCTTCAGTATTGAGTATGTCACTTGTCTTGTCTTCACGACGTGGAGCACCTGAAGATGTTAAAAAGCTTTACCACATCCTGTAACGAATAAGAATAGTAGCATTTAATGACATTACAACAACTTAACCTAACATCATAACTTCTATTTTCTCAGACGAATAAAAATAGTCCCTCCGATACTGGTACCTAATACTTTCTTCAGGAGTTAGGGTCTGATGAGAAACATTTTTCAGCATAGAAGCTTCCTACACAAACTACGGAAAGTCATTTTCAGCAGTTTGAGTACAGCTGCGTAGTGCAGTTTAAAATGCAAAGCGAAACCACAATTTTTGAAAATAATTGTACTTAAAAGCATTATTGTGACATGAACTATGAAAATTAGAATCTAGAGAAATATCCAATATTAATGAAAATAGATCATGGCAATAAGAACTGAGTTGTGGTGTGTTCAGAATACCTTTTTAACTGAAACTGGGAAGCGTAATTGTGACACGAGAGGGAATACAAACCTGAGGAAAAGTGCTTCGAACATCTTCCAAGAACCTTTTAGCTTCATCCCCTTCTTCACAGCTTTCACCAATAACCGTCGAGCAAATATCACTATCACCTAACAAGAAAGAGTGACAGTGAGATGTTGAAATATTATTTGTTTTGTAAATTTTAATGCATAAGAGATGCTGAAATATGTAGCTCTATGCATTGACCAGTCACCAAAAAACTAAATACACAGACAATTTCTCTGAAAGATGTGGCTGAAGCCTATGAGGCATGATTTTAGACGGTTCTTTCATGCAAAACATCGATAACCATGAGACACAAAGCATGGCCACAAATAACTGTGAAGATGATTTTAACAACAAATAAGGACAGGTTCCTGCTGCTCTTCCAGCACCATACCAAACAACTTCAGTCTTCTTTTATAGGTGGAAATTGCAATATGGACTTCCTGCATGCCCTCCAAATTAAGTTAGAATTAAAACAATATTAAAATAAAATATCCCATATCTTATTTATAAGACTAATATACTTAATATAAATATAAGAAAGATATTAATATAAATATAAGGATCAGAAGTAGGCCAAAAAATATTTGAATGCCAAGACAAGTCAAAGGTGTAATCTCCTAAGAATTTTCATGTATAGTTAGGTCAAATGATGCAAGTAGACCCAAAAGACAACGATTATGTATATACCCCAAGGCTAGATGAACAACCATAATTTCACTTTAAAAAAATATATATACCAATAAATTCATGAAGTTGCCTCCTTGCTGTTCTGTGGGCTCGAAGAAAAGCTGCGCATAGTGAACATGCAGTCTCCAACCTTTCTATGGTAAAATAGGAGACTAGACGACGGGGAAGTCTACTCATATTAAGATATCTATAATAACCTGGAAAATGAACATTGGATTTTAATCCATTCCAATCACACAAGGGCTCAGTAGATACCACATCCATGGCCTCATCTACAGAACGCATCAAAAGTATTGCAGTTCCTTGAGATATTCTGCCCTCATCCAGCATTACCCAATATGCAGCTTGAACACCTGAAATAGTAGTGATAACTCAGAGGGGAAGGGCAGGCACAAGTTGATAAAATAACGAGTAAAATATTTTATTAGAACAAATGCAATTGGTTCAAAAAATTATGACAGCACAGAAGTTGCAACAAACCATTCAATAAGCGTACTCTTATATCACTAAGGCTCATCCTTTGCAAATGACCTGCAAATTCAGGTACATCATGGGTATGCTCATTCCCTTCCAAGTTAGTCAAACATGGTATATATCTTTTCACAGTTGACCAATCAGCCGGTCCAAGTTCTTCATCATCTCCAAGATCGCCAAAAGCATCAAATGCCTTGATGAACATTTCATACTTTGTGTAGTTCAAAACTCGCATCTTCAACAATGCAAAATAACCAAAATGATAGCACGAGGGAAAAATAAGAATCAGATTTATTTACTCACGAAAATCAACTAAAAATACAAGAAATAACAAATCTTTAAACTAAGTAACAAATCACGTTACAGGCTGTATTTTAAATAAAAAGACACAGTTATTGCAGATAATATGATGAGTACTGTGAAGTGCTAATCTACTTTATATCAATATTTTTAAAACTTTGAACACTTCTGATCTACATAAACATTTGCATCGAGTATCCAAGGATCAGCTTTGGCCAAGGATCTTCCTAGCATGAGCTGATTCAATAGTTAGGATAAAATCCAAAACAAAATAATCACAGTAAATTAAAAAATAGTGGTCATCAAAACTTATACCTCCACAAACTGCACAATTTTAAGCATCATAAGTAATGATTGCTTTTTTGTCCAGATAATCTTTTCAAAGTACACAGATTGCTTATCTACTTCATCTAAAACCAGTTGAAACTCAACCTAGCTAAGAAAGTGAAAAGCTTGAACTGTGCACACATTATTTCATAATGGTAATCATCACCCATAATTTGGAAAAAGATTTGGTGGATGTGGATAGTGCAAAATTAGCACAAGCTATGTAGTCGCTCAAACTTACATGACCACATACAAACAATGCTTGCAAAAATGTTAAATTATCCAACTTCATGCTTTCTGGTATTACCAAATTCCATCTAAATTCATATTTTTGAATACAACCACCAATGATGAGAAAAACAGACTGAAAGACATGATATAAAAATTGATGATACCCCTAAATATTAGAATTGCCTGACATAACCATCAAGATTCATTAATTTGAAATTAATAATTTTGTTTAAAATCCCATGTTATTTCACAAAGATAATGATTTCTGTAATAATTTTGCAATAATGTTTTCATTGCTAATCAGAAAAAGCGCTAAAAAAAGAATCGTTCTTTTTTATTGAATAATAAGCACAATGAATGACAAATTATCTTTCTAGGACCAAATATTTTTGAGCATCCAACGAAGTTATTGTTTGAGAAAAGTCAATTACCAGTCAAAGTTCTAACGGAATTCATAAACTTCGAA
The DNA here is from genome assembly GCA_023846275.1 of Vanilla planifolia. Taxonomy (NCBI): domain Eukaryota; kingdom Viridiplantae; phylum Streptophyta; class Magnoliopsida; order Asparagales; family Orchidaceae; genus Vanilla; species Vanilla planifolia. The sequence goes on along the minus strand of CM043872.1, from coordinate 6,238,440 downwards.
ATGTATGGCATTAAAAATCTTAATTTTGTACCATATAAAAGTAAGTGTTTCTATTGCAAATAATCTGGTAAAACAGGGGCTAAAATCCCAGAAGATTTACAAAAGTTAATAACATTCAGGTTATTTGCTTTGTGATGGTGATGGTTATTTTGATTAAAGTCTTAATTGAATGTTCTATGTCCATTATTGTCAATGACAACAGACATCCTACATACTTCTTTTTCACATGCTTCCAATGCGGTGAAAAGAAATGTTGTAAACAGCATGAATCTTATCCCAGTCCCTGATACTAATCAAATAAGATAATATGAGTAGACAAGACATCAATGCATAGTCAGCTGAAGGCTATGTTTTCAAACTGGAGGGAAGAAAATAGTGTGGAAGAGCAGTCAGCTTGGTGGTTAGTTAAGCCAAGGAGAACTAATCCGATGAAATAAAAAAATACTTTCTAACAATTGTTCCGACCATTTCCTTAATTTCACTTAAATGCAGAGCAAAATCATAAAGTAACTTAAGGAATTCACAAATTTTTCAAACGCTCATGAAAATGAAAAAGAAGAAATTGAGATTTCGGAAGAACATGGCATGATTTAAATAAAAAAATTGTAAGGAAAATCCTAATTGCAAAAAACTTTTTGACAAAAAGGATAGAATGACTTTTGAAATATATCAATTTTTGAACAAGAGTGATTATGAACTTTAACCTCTGTCTATTCAAAACAATGGCAATAAACATATATGAAAAGTCTTATTACTTATGACAAAAAGTAAATAGATATTCTATACTAGAAAAAAAAAGAAAATCCTCTTTTAAGAAAATAGAAAGATGGAACAGTATCTAATAATAAAAATGTAAAATATTGGATAATTAAATGAAAATTATTGTTCACTGATTTTTGGTATTCAGTATAAGATTCTAACACCCCCTTCAAGCAGAGTAGATATCACTTATTCTTAACTTGCTAATTAGTGATTCAAATTCAATGTCGGAAAGACTTTTCATGAGAGTATTTGCTTCCAAAGACTTTATTGAAAAATAGGCAACTATTATTGCTCTTTTGCCAGTTTCATCTCATATGAAACACTCTTCAATCCTTTTATGTTTCATTTCATCATGTTGCATGAGTTTATTAACTATACACACTATCAATACTCATAGTACTCTCCCAAGAGATGTCAATATGATAAGAGTTTCCATTCAAACTACAGAAATTTGCTCATTCCTTGTGTAATAGCTTTATATTTAGCCTTATCACAACACTGGACTACCAAAGTCCATTTCTTGCTTCTTCTAGTTGCCAAATTTTCTTAAACATTAAAAAAAACAATTACAGAATTGCTATATTCAACTCATCCCCAATCATTATCAACAAAACACATTACAACTAGGCAACAAAGAAGGAGGACCCAATTCCTATATTTTGTGACTGATCGCCCATCTAGATAACATATCGTCTTCATTCTTCTAGCGAAACATAAAAGTATGATATGGTTTGAAGACGAACTAAACAAAAGCTAACGAGCCTGTAATGCTCGAGATTGAAGTAGGTAAGGAGTCTGGCCTGGAGAGGTTTCACCTTGAAGTGATCTTGAAGAACTTCTAATAAGATTCTAAATAGATGGCTACAAAGATAAATAATCTCACATCAACTCTACGGGAATAATTACATGATTTATACATTAGATCATGATCTTAAAATGTCAAGAATAATTTTTAAAACAAAACTCACTTTGTTCGATATGGGACTATCAAAGGGGTAATATCTCACATAGTGACATTAGTTTGTGAAAACATTCCACTAAATCTATTACTCGAATCCTTCCTAGCAATTCAAGTTTTCAACTTTCTTCTGTTTTAAGTTTTTGGATGTTCAATTTCCACTAATGACAACAATCCCTAAGTAAATTGGATGCTGAGTCAAAAATGCATATTCATTATATAATACCAAAATCAAAAGAATTAATTCACTAAAATTATAAAGATTCACAATCACTTGTGATACCTTTTTTTAGAATCAATCATACTACACTCCAATAAGTTTTCTCAAGAGAAAGAAATACAACAAAATGATCATTAGGGTTCATCAATTGCCCTTCCTATAATTCTATCCATCACTAGTCTCCTAACTCACTCAATACAAACTTTCAAATAGAAGTGTTGTAGAGTTGCCAACACAGAGGAGATCCTACACCCCACTACTAACCAATTGTATATGTAAATGGCTGTGATCTCTGCAAAACTAATTGCCCAAGCCAAGGTCAAAACTAGACATTAATGCAAAAAGCACTATAAATCATTGAGGGCCAAACGACTCTTTGATTTAGAAAGCCCATAGAAAAGATCAAATCATTTACTAGGATTGCAAAGCATGAAAGTTTCTAAAAAAAATTTACTAAGAGACAAGAAAAAGTGAAAAATCCCGTGTATCATTTATGTTGTCTAAAGAATGAAACCCAAATTCATTCTCTCTATAATAATGTGAAATTCCATAGAATTTGGATCAATTTGATCTCACAATCATGGAGGAGGGTATTTTTTTTTTATCTTCAAGAGAAAGAATGAATTTACAAGAATTTGAATATGAACTAAAGTTCTGATAGTAGTGTAAGCTTGTAAAAGACTATAGGACCAAATTCTAATCAACATTTACATGCTATGGACATGGAGAAATAAAAGTATCATAAAATATATTTCAAAAGGCCAATCAATGGAGTGTATTACATCAAAAATGTAGTTTCAAATAGCTTGTCACCTTGGGTTCTCAAGAAAAAAAATGATCACTTATGCCTACAACAAACCATATATTTGTTAGTGCTTGACATCATTATGTATATTCCATTCTCCATTTTATATTACAACACCAGGCCTTAATACCACTAAATTCAATCAACTACAAAAATACTTTGATTATATTATGTTCTGTCCATTTATGGCTCTTCAGATCCACAAGACCAAGCCTAATTGCTTGAAAAAGCCTTGCCTTCAACTCATACTATCATTTGAATATAATTATTTATACTTAATCCTATCTACTTTCCAACACCCACATATTAATATTGACAATTTCAACTGTCCCAACTTCCAATTTTTTGTTGCACAATACTACTAATTCCACAAAAAATAGCAGTCTATGGGAATAAAAAATCAATTAAATAGCAAAATGAAGCTAAAAATAGTCTAGGTAATATCTAAAAGAATCAACTAAGATTTCCTAGAACAGAAAATATAAAAAAAATCACAATCAATTCACCTGTATTTATGGACTAACCTTTGCTGCAGAGAGCTTATCCATACCCAAAAAGTGCAAGAGGAATTGTGTGGTTGACCCGTTGATAATAAGTGTAAGGAATACTATTCCACCAGTAAAGAAAACAAACTGCATCCATGCAATATATTACAGAATAACACAACATTAATATAAAAGTACGATTCTCTGTAATTTACATTAATCTCTGTAACTTACAACTTAATGTTCAACATACCAATGTTCCAAGTTCACTGGTCAGATGACTTTGGTTCCTGCCACTAGCTTGCTGTTGCAACAAAAGAACGGGAAAATGAACACATGAAATGAGGAATGTAAAGGATGCCATTCACGAATTAAGCCAAAAGAAATTCGTTAAACTTTTAACCGCTGCATGTAAAAATTTCGATGATGCAATAAATTCAATAAAAAACATAATCACAAACCAACAACTAAGGAATTGTTAAAAAATTCATGGATGTCTGCCATACTTGTTGATCATGCTTGCTTCAATTTCAATTTAATTTACGAACCGAAATTGATCAAGATTTTTGTGCAATTTCACACACGTAAGGCATGTTTACACACATCTGTCCAACCTCTTATTGCTACTCTTGCCGGCACACGTTTTCAAGCTTCTCCTTAAATAATGGACTCTAGAACAATTGGACAGATTTTTGCTAGGCCTAGCTATTTATATTTTCAGCAATGGCAATTCCTTCCCAAAAAGTTACAATATGATTGTAAAACAAACATAACTATATGGGCATTACAATTATGTATTAAATGTCACCACCAAAATTTAATCCTTATTTATTCAGAAAAATTACCAAAAAAAAATAAATCATTCAAACAACTTTTTCTGGCAACCCTTATGTTATCCAATTTCAAAACCAAAGAAAGTTGCAGACATTGTTCAGGTCAACAAGTCTCTCTGGTACATCAAAAAGTAGAAACCCAAACAATCTCGGTTTTATATCACAGTTATATGTTTACTATAGTCTGGCATATCCATCTATTGACAAGATGAAGAGGATGGTTACTTAACTCACTTCTATTAAAATTCTAAATTGGCGAACATGTCAATGAGGTAAACATCATGCCGCCCCTTTGAATCTAGTAAGAATGTAAATGCATCTTTCCCTTTCATATTTGTTCATTAATTAGTAATGGGAAGCAGTCAGGATACATCTATAGTTGGACTTCACTGTATGAAGATGATTGCAATAGAATAACATGACTTAATATTATAAACGAAAGATCAAAATTACCTTCTATTTTCCATAATTTTAGGGTTAACATAAATCAATTCAATTCGATTTCTATTTAAGTTCAGGATAGTTAAAGTCTAATGGAATAATTCTCAAAACTTTTAGTAGCAACCTAGTTCAAAATAGAATTATACATTGGGCTTTGATTTCTTATACCACAATAAAAAGTCATCAATAAAATAATTAGTCATATTGTGCAAATTGCACAATGCATGGTGTTTATATAAAAATTACATTTATTTTTTTTGCTGGTATATGCCATGTCCTGCATTTTACTTAGATGAAAAATATGCTATACTCTGTTCCCCAAAACAGCTGAATTTTTCCTAGTTACACCATCTTCCCTTGACACCCCTCAGATTTTTGGTTGTGCATCCTTTGCATTATAACAAGGATTCATAGACCAAAAAACATGTATTTCTCCAATATTATCATGAAGAAGGCTCTTGATGTTATAGAGATCAATATTAAAATGCTTATCATCCATGTTGACGTCACCCTTTTAAGCGATATCTTGCTCTAACTAAATTTCTTCCCCTGAGATTTTCAAACGAAAACAAAAATTCTTCACCTGAAGCAAATTTACTTGTTCCAGGTTATCCCAGATCCCCAATACAGAAATTGCATATATCAGTATTCCAACTGATAGCAAACAACTAATTATGCACCAGAGGAGATTATGATATCATCTCGATCATGCCATGAGCGAACAAGTCATAAATCTCCTATTCCACCACCACCTACTCATGCCTTGACCACTGGTCTTTATGGAAGTAAACAGTAGTCCTAATTGTTTTTGGTCACTTGTATCATATATAATGTTATATAAGTACTTATCATCCAGTTTCTTGGCATTTGAGGCTTCTATTGGTTAAAAGCAATTTCCAGCAAATCCTCATGAGGCTTCATCCAATGCTGGTTGGAAATTGCAAGGGAATAGAAAATGTTTGCTTTGCATAACAGCAGGTAGCTGATTCCTCTTCTTGAAGGGGTAAATCTATTGTGAGATACAAATCGGTTACCAAAACGATGTAGCCAGATGATAAAGTTGAAAAACTAAATGATAGACTGGTTGCAATAAGATATACAAGGGCATACAGCTCAGACTACAGAAACATTTTTCACTTTTACAAAGAAAGATGTTCATTAGCTCTACTCATGGTGGAATAAAATAAATTAAATATCAAGAACAGTACCTTGCATTGAGGTCTGGTAGAGGAAGCCTATATGAAGCAACCTCTTAGATTTATTGCTCAATGGGAGTGAGAACAAGTCCATAGTCCCAAGTAAGACCTAATAATGGTCTTAACCAATCAGCATATGCTTAGTTTGCCATATTTAACATTTCAGTCAGATGTTCACACCAGAACACATGGAATTAAAAGAGTAAAGCCAAACGTAGAACTTGGGACAACAAAAGGTATTTCTTGGGTATAGAACCTATCCAATCTGGAAGACGTATTTTCTTATTTCAGAAACAACTGCCCCAATAATTTACTGAAACAAAAATTTAACACAAACCATGGAGTAATCCAATGGAGCCTAACATTAAACCTGAGACTGGAAAGGAGAACTGAAATTACCAAATTAAATCAAACATACAACACAAACCCAAAATTGCACTTTCATAACATTAGCCCACTAATATTTAGGCCATTTTGGGAAACAATATTACATTTTATTGTTTGGCAAACAACACTACTCCATAACATTATTTTAGCCTACTTTTCAAGAACTAGATGTAATCTGAATTCTTTATAAAAAAAGAGGTGATCAGTTATTGCTAGATCCAAGGCAGTGAGTATAGTGTAATGGTTCACATATGTGAGTTAATTTGGTTTAAACAATTACTATGAACCTTGATGTTACAATCCAGCTGCAACTTATATTACCTCAAAACCTGCCAACCATGAGCATAGCTTAAAAATTGCAATATGTTGTCCAAATGCTCATACAAATTTTGTTCGATCTAAAGATAAACTTTGGGTAAAGAGCAAATAAACTCCTTTATTTCAGTTCAATGTACTATAGTTCCTTCAAATTTCTGAAAATATGTAAATAGTTCCTTATAGTTATGCTAGTGTAGCAACTACATTCCTAAATAGCTTCTGTTTCTAAACTACCCTACAAAAATATCTATGTCCTTCCTTAATATTTGTATAATTGTGAATACAAAAAAAAGATGATTTAGGGGAAAACAAGGTATTAACCTAGTTGCTATAAGGACTACTTTGAATATTTTGTAGCAAGGAATCTTTCAACTCTTAAAATCAAATTAATGGATCCATCTACTATTTACTCTCTAAGATCATTTAATTTCCTTAAAGATCAATGCTTGAAGCTCCAATAAGTAATTGATGTACAAAGATTCATGCATAAAATATACATGTTCTAATATATAAGAGAGTTTTGAGAAATAAAGTATTATCTACATCAATGGATGGCCTTATGTTTATAAGTAGGGGGGTCATAGCATGGCATTAACGATCTGAAGGAAATTAAGAACAGTAGTTACTACAAATGAAGGAAATTAACAGTACTTCACTACCATGAGAAAGCTGAATAAGTCAAATTTGGAAGCATCAAGAACAGAGGAGGAAACTTCTGCAAACTTGGATTTAACTTTGTAGAAAAAAGGCCAGATGTATAGGCTTCTTCTATAAATAAAACAATATATTGTTTGTAATCTACATCTCAAAACCGTCTTTGTTTCTAGCCACAATATAACAGAAAACTTGATCAAACTTCATAAGTGTATTTTCTGCCTACTAGAAACCACGTTAACAATATAGTCCCAAAGCCCGCTAGTATAGCACGTGTGGGTGAATACTAGAAACTGGCTTAGCATTTATTGATGCTAATAAAACAACACTAATGAAATCTTAAAGCTGAACAAGGTCGACTAGCATACAGCAAAAGTTAAATAAAATAAGAAAAAAAATGACAGCTAAACAATTTGTGCCATTATGTCGAGCAGATTATCATTTAAAGCACATGAAATGGTGGATAGAATGTTGTCAAAACAGATCATAAGGGATCCATTGGAGCTTCCCATAACATATTGTTTTCGTTTCATAAACCTGCCATTGAACCAGCAAAAATACATAGGAACCATTGCCAGATATGAACCGACTTACCCTTACAGAAATTGAAAGTGATAGGGCCACTGCTCCTCGTAGTCCAGACCATATAAGAATCAAGGACTCTTTCCAGTCTAAACCATAGCCAGAACGACGCAAGAAAGGATACAGGACCCCAACCACTACTACCCGAGACAGCTGAACATAAACATAAAGCAGAACAAGGTATCCCCATGAACTTCCTGAACGAGGAAAAACAATTGAACGAAAATTGATTATGAACATAACAGAAACTTCTTGACAATGAGAACACATGACAAGCTCATTGTCAGAAAATATTGGAACGAATATTGCAACTAACTGCAGCATACCAACAAGAAGTGAAAATAATGATACCTACCTAGACATAAACGTCAGAACTGAGATAAATTGGTCATAATCTACTCATTTACACATACGTGTTCATACTCTTCTTTATTTATACACTCAGAATGTAATAAAAACACAGGATAAAATTTGTTCTGTTAAGAAACGAAAGTGTGATGAGAAACTTTAAAAAAATACTCAAAGAAACACTGCTGGATGAAGTATTTATGCATAACATTAAAAATAATTGTCATGCTGCAAGATGAAGATGTAATTGAGAAAGACTCATAGGAAAAAGATTATTTATATAAATATCAAAAAAAAAAATTATAAAACGCAATAGGAAGGTTGGCACCAATGAAAAAAGATAATGCAAGAAAATGGAGTGCAATGGGACTATACCATGTCGTTCAAAATGGTTCTCGCTGCTCAACACACCTTCAGCAATAACAACTCCACTGGTATATCAAGGGAACACAAAATTCAATTTTAACAAATAAATCTAGTTAACATTTAAATAAGGCCAATGTGTAGAGAATGAGCTAAATGTATTTCAGTAAACAAGAGGCAGCAAAAGTAAATATAACGCAAATATTTTAAATTATTGACATTTTGTGACCGAAAATCAGAAAAAAAACACAATAACAGCTTAATAGAACCATGATTTTACTGGTGCAACTAAACGTCATGTCAACAGAGAAGGGAGTCCCAAAAAGCAATAGTGATGGTCCATAAAGTGAATCATAACGATCAAATTCCTTTTAAAATTTTGATTGAGGATAAAATACATTTGGTAGCACAACCAAACCAAGACAAATTGAAAGCTGGATACCTTAAACCTCAGAATTTACAACATAAAAGTTACACACTAAAATAACAATCCACTAATCAAGAAACAGTAAAAACCACATGAATCTGTACCAAATAGATCAAAACTCAAGAAATTTAAGAAAAAACTAAGAATTTTGATTTGTGGCATCATTTTCACTTATCCTTCATTCGTGTCATCTTCATACTATTCTTACTCCTTCCCATTTGATTTTTCCATAATATGATTAGCGATATATGATTACTCCATGTAAAAGCAGAATACTAAAATAGCTTGTTTTAGGCATCTAGAATATAAGGAATGAGAAATGCAAAGGCATTAAAACTTAAAGAAAGCACATTTTTAGTAAAATTTTAGTAATTCTTAAAATATACACTTTTTGAAACCAAGTGAAGGCAGCGTCCAATATATTACTTAATAAAATTAACAAAAAAGAACGCCAATGAACAAAACTTGCCCATTCAAAAAGATGATTACAATGTCAAAAACAAAAAAAAAGTGGGAACAAAATTACACCATAAAAAACAAACACCTAAAACCAGTAAAGTATTCCAAAAAGAGAAAACGACACAGTACTCGAGGAGCCACCAAGCACTATCAAATTGTATGAAAAGACAAAACAGAATGCAAGAAATTCAAGAGCTCATAGCACAAGAATAATCTATGAAACACAATTGGCCTGGATAAGGGGACCTCATTGAAGAATTGTAGAAATACCAACTTTGATCTAAGTAACCTATTATGAAGTATCCAAGCCTCTAAACAAATTGTCATCTCACTCCCTCCATATTGCATAAACAAGAAAGCCCAAGATGTTTTTATTCATCTTGGAGACAATATGCTTGCCAATTAGAAAGGTATTAACAAAAGGGAAAGGATGCGACGAGATAATATGAGCAATTTGTCAGATCAATTATTTAAGAATTTCCTCAAAATATTGACAAGAAAAAGGTGCATGTAAGATTCCACACGAGTAATAGAGCAGTGGGTTAACAAAGGTAAGGCCAAAGGTTCAAAGCTACTGCGAAATCAAGAAAGTCAAGTTTTTCCCAAATAATAATCCACATATAAAATACTAAACTGAGTTCCACATTTATTGGACCAAATGAAATCAATGAATTTCAAAAGTGTATGGCTGCAAAAGAAGAAAAAATTTAAGGAACTGAAGGTGCATAGAATTTTATCAAATTGTCTACTCGTGTCCTTACCTACAAAATCACAAATGATCAATCCAAGCTGTTAAGATTGACTTCCAGCAAGCCAATCCCTTCACACCTAGAAGCTCCCAAAACTTTTGATAACTAAGGTACTTAACTAGCTTCAAATTAGACCATACACTATTTGAAAAGACAATCTTGATATCAACTTGTAAGATATGAGCATGGTTAATTCTGAAAATATCTAGGGCACCCCCACCACCAAGGCTATTAAGGTTGCAAAACTCGGGTTAAGTAATAGTGGTCCAATTGCACTTAGTGCTACCATGCATTACAACCAAGGCACATGTTGTCAATCTTGACACCCTTAGAAACAGAAAAGGTTTGGCACCAAAAGTATATCCATGATTATTGCTTTAGCCAATTGAAGTCCAAGTATAAGGGAGAATATGATTACTCCAATTACTGATTATTTTTTTAATACAATGAAGCTACCATGCACCACAACCAAGGCATGTGTCAAACTTGACACCCTTAGGGTGGGAAACGATTTGGCAACAAAATGACATCCTAAGTATGATTATTGTTTTAGTCAATTGAAACGTAGTTATGAGAGAATATAACTATTCCAATCACCAATTATGTTTTGAATTACAATGAAGTAAAGGGGTGTAGTGATTTATTTTCGTCCAAGTGTATGAGGGCCCCAATCGAGAAACCCTCACATGCACCAAGGAGGCAATTAAGTTTTTATTTAATTGAACATGTCCAAACTTTTTCTACAAGTCATTGGAGAGTAAAGAGAAAAAGGATCATCTTTTTTTTTAGCCTTGCCAAAAAAAATCAAGCCATCACAAACAATAAGTGTGAAATAGCCATGCTCCTAATCTTGATGCACATAAACTTATAATCCATATAAACCACTTTAGGTTGCTTGAAATCATATCCATAATATTTCATAACAATATTATGAGAGAAAAGTCATAATGGGTGTCCTCACTGAAGTCTTCTAGAAGAATTGAAACATCCTCAATAGCCTTGTTCACCAAAATAAAGAAATTCACATAAGAAGTCTACATCTAGTTCCAGAGTATAAACATTGGGGGAAAACCTTTCAAAAAGAGTCTTTGAGAGAGGGCTTTCCTATTAACAAAGTCAAAAGCATTGGATATTCCAATCTGAACATAAAAAGCACAATCAAAAGAGGAGTTAAATTTGCTAGTAAGCTTCCTCTCTAGACAGACAATGTCTACTAGAAACCTCCCATAGATGACTGCAACTTAGGATACATGAATAATTCAGAGCAAGACAAATCACACTTTGATGGCTAATACTATAGCAATCTTAGCAAAGAAAGAACAATCATAACACATGTTCAACTAGCTAGCAAGCTCAAACAGACATTGTCTACCAAATGCGACCCATGGATGAATGCGCTTGGAACACATGAATAATTCTAGATATGATAGATTGCAATATAATGGTTTAGATCTTAGCAATCATCTTATAAATAAAGATAGAAAGTGAAACTAGAGATAGTCGAAGATGGAAGGGGTGTTAGCAATTTTGGAAATGATAGCAATGATCCTGTCTTTAACACTCCTAGGCAACTTGTGTAAAGCAAAAATTAAGAAACAATTTTCTAGTTATCTACACCAATGCCCTCTAAGAATGAGATAAAGAATTCAACAACAAACATAAGCAACATGAGAAATCTTGGGTCACACTTCGCAGCCTAAAAAATTTCATCTACCTCAATGTCAATATCCAAAAAAGTAGTGCCATCTAACAAAAGAGTTTGGCTAACAAAGGATCAACCTTGGTTAGAGTGTGATGCAAGTCATACATAACAATGTAGTTTACTAGACTTCTAGTAAGATCATGATAAAAAATAGGTTCCCTTTTCATTGCAAATTCTTAAAGAATTATGAATCTTCTTTTTACTACATATTCTATTATATAAGAAACCTAGATTATCTTCCCCTAAATGAAGTCAACAAACCCATGCACATTAAGTCACCCAAGAGAAGTTGAGTTGCATCAAATTGATAAGAACAACTACGAGGATGCATAGTATTTTCAAATATTCTATTATGAATAACAACTAGGTCCTCAAATTTCTTCTACATGGTTTTAGACAGTAAGAGAAGACCAACACCTTTCAATACTTAACAATAATCTTAACCAACCTAAGCTTTCTTAAGAACTTAATATAAGTTCCTAATTTTGGAGGAAATATAGGTTCCTAATTTTGGAGGAGACAATATAGAAGCCACAATCTCCTTAAAGCTAGGGATGGTATTCTAGAAGTTCATAAACATAAACAAAGGCTTCAAGTAGGTCCTCAAATTTCTTCTACATGGTTTTAGACAGTAAGAGAAGACCAACACCTTTCAATACTTAACAATAATCTTAACCAACCTAAGCTTTCTTAAGAGCTTAATATAAGTTCCTAATTTTGGAGGAAATATAGGTTCCTAATTTTGGAGGAGACAATATAGAAGCCACAATCTCCTTAAAGCTAGGGATGGTATTCTAGAAGTTCATAAACATAAACAAAGGCTTCAAGTAACTTTTGCATATCAAACAAACCTCTCTAGATAATAATATGACTAATTTACCTTTTTTCGTAATCAATTTAGTTACAACACCAATTTCTTTAGCTAATTGTTCCACCCTTTTTTAGTGCAATCCTTAGGATATGTATGGTCATGCCTAATCAATTTAGTTACAACACCAATTTCTTTAGCTAGTTGTTCCACCCTTTTTTAGTGCAATCCTTAGGATATGTATGGTCATGCCTAAGAGCATATAATTGAAGTTGATTTTTCCAAGAAAAACCCTTCTTAAATAGTACAAGCACCATACAAAACATATAGCTTTCAATATGTATATGATGACATCTAGATAGATGGATTTGATATGAATCCTATGATGCAATATCATAAGAATGAATATATAAGAATCCAAATCTATCAAATCACTCATGTTATGATCTTCTACATCTTAAATCTCCCTATTTCATTATTAGATCAGGGAAGATAATACAAAAATTCCATATGACCAATATGTCTAAGAAGTTGCATTATAAGTTAGGTTAAATTGCCTCTTCCTGCCCAGGTAAAGAATTAGCTAAAGAAATTGGTGTTGTAACTAAATTGATTACAAAAGAAGGTAATTGAAAGAGTATTTTTGGAAAACCCACGAGCATTAAACTAAACATAAATAAAGAAGTAATACATTTTAATATAAAAGCGTAATGATAGTTTCTTCGTCTTCATTTTTTTCTCCTTCGTTTTATTTTGTATCTTCTTTTAGTATACTTAATATACCTTTTATCTAATATTTTTTTAGATTTATAAACATTTATTACTTATTTTATTTTTTTTATTCTAATTATTCTAATTCTATTTTTATTGTTTTTTTAAAAAATAAATTAGATATCATCTAGAATAAGAATATAAAATTAAATTGAATCATGCAATACTAGAAAGAATCATATAAAATCCTTTAAGAACATGGATTCCTATTTCTCAATGGCATCCCATGATCGAGACAATTGGCTAATCTCAAGAAACCATTTTATAAAAGTTCATTGATATCTTTCTTTTAACAAGTGCATCGACTTTGATTATTGATTGATCTACATCATTTCTGGTTCTATTGTTTTACTTTTTAAAATATCTCATATATATATATAAGAGGGAACAAAAGAAGAGGCTAGATTTATTCTAAAAGTAGCAAGAGCAACAATACATTTATAATGTTATATTGGCCAATATGGTAAGTAAAATAATACAAAAAGAAAAAGGGGGACACAAAATAACTATAATTGATGCAGAAAATAGACGTCAAGTGGTTGATATTATACCTTCCGAACTAGAACTTGTTTTGGAAAGCAAATCCATCAAACTTGATCAACCATTAAAAAATAATTCAAATGTCGGAGGGATTGGTCAAAAAGACACAAAAATTGTACCAAGATATATTACACATCTAAGGGCTTTCGTTCTTCTTAGTATATACTTTTGACACAAATCTTTTCTGTTCTAAAAAAAATAATTTGATATAGAAAAATGATTTGCTTTATGATTTCATCACAATTGAATTGCTAAAGTTCATTATTTAGTATACCATAAAAAGGTATGATACGACAAGTTCGGGATTGGTTTCCAATAATTGATTAAATTGAACTGATATAAATCCTTTTGGGTCCAAGACAAACATTCAATCATTCTTAGAACATCAAAAAAATTGTTCACAAGCTGTTGAATCGAAATAAGAAACGTCAATCTTTCAAAATTTTGTTATTGTCCAATTATTCTCAAATTCATCCATTTAATAGTTTGATACACAAGAATGCAACAAAAGAATGGAATCCCATGACTCCAATTAGGAACTACGCAGTATTGTGCCTAAATTGATGAATTTTGTTCATCTTACTGTTTAAGAACTTATAATTAAGTTTTTTTAAAGAAATATTATTTTACTTGATAATTTTTAAATAGATTTTCAAATGCTTCAAGCACTTAAATTTAAATATTAGTGCATAGATCAAAATAGAGGGAATAGACAAATCTTTGTAACCATTCCAACCTTCCTCCTCTCAAGACCTATCTAAAAAAGGACTGTACCTCCTGATTGTTAATATCTAAGTAGGAAGAACCCACCTCCTTGGATATCTTTGCTTCAAATTAGAATTAAACTCGGTCAAATTGATTGTGTATTATTGAGACGAAGAGCAAGATCTATATATTTTCTTTAGTTATTCAATTCAACCAATTATTCATTATTGGAGTAGATAGCAACAACGATTTAAGCGGACAAGCTTTCGATGGATGTTTCATTAGTTGAAAGTGTTTGATACTATACAACATACAAGAGATGATCTATGAAAGGATTAAAAATAAAAAATAGTGTTGTGCTTGGGAATACTAACATCCAACCACCATTACCACAGAAGATCTAATTTATAGTATACAAATTTTCATTGCACTAATATGACTAGGTGTAATGAGAGTCAATAAAGGGAAGATCATCCACTCCAATGTCCATCAACAAATTGTTGAAACATTGCACATGCAACCAAAGGATTTTCACTGGCATGTTCAAGGGAGATAGGATAACATTAAAATCTCCTACAACAGTTCATGGGAACCCTCAAACACCAATGCCAAGAAACTCCTTCCAAAGATCCATCTTAGTCACCACAAACATAATTAACATTAAGAAAGAAATTACTTGAAACATGAGAGCTGAACAAGTAATGAATCAACTAAGACAATGTGCATAGTTGTCAAATGGATGGAATATCTCCATTCCACAAAATGAGAATGCAACCACCAATCTAAATAACAAAACTGTGACACTTAAGTTCAAGCTATAATGCCAAACCTTGACATTTCAAGATAGGATGTAAGATGGCTTATCCATGACTAAGAATAGAAACATCATTTCTCCTCAAGAGACAATTGCCTACAAGGACCTTACTTTCCCAAGGAATACTACAAAAATGAATTCTCATCCAAAGAATAATGCACAAAGAATTTTGACGATGCATGAATTAGAACCATGGGAAGAAGGGAGTGGAGAGGGAAACATAAGTAGAAGGATTATTAGCTACATGAATCTCTAATGTAAGACAAGAGTCCACTACAAATGCAAAAGTATCTTTGATATACAAAAATCAAGTCAACCATAGGCTTTGGACAAAAGCACAAGCAAAAGAAAAAAAAATAAGGTAACATAGGTTTAAAATGCCCTTATTGGGTTAACAAGTTGAGAGTATTTTATAGGTTATTCAAGAGATCTGCTTCACTTCTCAGTAGTCACCTTTCAAAGAATGAAGCTAACTTAAATTTAAGAAATGAAGATTTAAGAGATAAAACTAATTTAAATTCAAAAAGTCAAGATTTCAAATTGACAAATTCAAGATTTCTCAAATTTAGCAATTTAAAGATGTATCTATACTTCTTTGTTTTCTTTTAATTTTTTTATTTTCAAATTTAAATTTGAGTAGAGTTTGTTATGATTTGTTTGTTAGTATTGTGATTAGTTTTAAATTAATTTAACTTATCTTCTATTTTATCTTTTATTTATCCTTTTATTTTATATAGATAAATCTAGAGTTATAAAAACTACTTAAATCTTTTATAGAATGAATATATGACAATTACTTTTGGATAATCAAATTTTTTGCTTTTGATGCATGCATGCATTACTATTCAAAGCCATAAGTGGTTAACCCACTTCTATCACTAGGAGGGAATACTTATCTCTCTTTTTTTTCTATCTACTCTCTTGGGTAACTATTCTAACTAAGCTCTCGTCACGTTTTCTTTCTCTAGCCCATGCTTCTCTCTTTGCCCCTCTAACATATCTTGTTCTCCCCATCCCTATCTCTCTCTCTCTCTCACGATAATTTTCTCTTCTTTCTCCCCCTTCTCTCTTTGAGCCCTTCTTCCTTTCTTCTCTCTCTAGTCAAGCAATCAATCTCCTTTAATCCCTCACCTAACCTTAACCACACCAAAACACCATAAACCTTTTATCCCTAACCCATTAACCTTCTCCTTCTATCTCTTAATTTCTCTCTCTACAATTCTCTTTTATCAAAACATTAGTCTTCCCTAACATTAACCCACCACTTTCTTCTATTTCCTTTAAAATCAAAACCCATACCATTACCCTAATTTTTTCTCTCCACAAACCTTAAATCACTAAAACTGCCCAACTCTTTCACCCTATTTATTCTTTGCTTATGTAATTCCTTTTTAAACCCAACCCTATTGTCACACCCCATCTTTAACCATTTCAAATTCCATAGCAATCAAAATAATTATGCTAAAAATATGAGAACATTCATTTCTTTTTCTCAAGTGAAGTGAAGAAATTACTTCTAGTTCTCATATTATTTCTTTTTCATAATTTCATATAACATCCTCTACAATGCTATCAACTATAAGTATAAGCTTATACGATAAAAAATTGTCATTCCCTCTATTCACAACTAAACCTCCCCCCCCCCCCCCCTCTCAGCACATGCATGCATAATTCCCGTAGTCTTAAGGTAAAAGACTACTTATGTCTATTACCACACTACTCTACCCTCTCCATGTACTAATAGTATACTTTATCATATAAGTAAAAGAAATAATGAATGAATTGTTAAGAAAATATATCAAAATAATACATGACACTTAAATAAAGTTGATAGAAATAATCATAATATAAGAAACTATAAAAAATAATATCATAATAACAACACACAATATTCCTCATGTGTGTCCACGCGTCTCTAATACCCTATCAAACAAGACAAAGTTTAATATTAGATATTCTCATATGTGTTTATTACTTCATACTATATAATTGTTTTGTGTTTATTCAATTCATAATTTCTTGTTTCCTTTTTCTCTTATTTATTCTTCTTTCTTCTTCTTGTCTTTTAAAATTTTTATTTTTCTTTTTATCAAGATGCGATTTCCCTTTAATGCTATTATCTCATAGCTTTTATCACCTTAGCTGATATCCTATCAATGCCATATTATGCCTCCATTCAACATTAAGGTCTTTTTTCTTTTTTTCCTTTCATGACCTGATTACTAGTAATTTTTTTTTCATTCATGACCCAATTTATTACCAATGTTATTTTTTAATCTTATTTTTTCATGATCCAATTTACTACTAATGTCATTTTCTTATTATTTCATGGACGAGTTTATTACAAATATTATTTTTTTCTTTCTTTTTCTTTCATGACCCACTTTACTATCAGTGTCATTTTATTTTCTTTCATTTTCTTTCACGACTTAACTTATACCAATGTCATTTTCTTTTTCATTTTTTTTGCGGCCAAGTTTACTGTTAATGCCATTTTCATTTTTTTACATTACATAGTGCATTTGGAAAAACTGAAATTTTATTTTCTTATTTTCTTTTTTTGTCTCATGGGCTTGTTTTCACATTTATTATATTTTTTTTTATTTTCATGTTTTCATCCTATATAATAAAAAATTTAGCACTTTATATAAATATATCAATTTCACATATATAAAAATATAACAATTTCTACCACTTGTTTTATGTCATGCAATCATAATGTCATGTTAAATGCATATGAAAATGTTTCATTTTCATTTCATTTAACTTTTTTGCTTATATTATAATGTTCCAAATTTGTCAACATAAACTCTCAAGAATGAATTTTGCTCTATTATTTTCTTATCTTTTGATACTTACATTACAAATTAGATACATAATGTTTGATAATATATTATTTCATAACTTTGTATATTCTTATTGCATTCCACAATACTTTTCTTTATTAATTCTTTTGTTATAGTACTATTGTACCATACATTCACTAGATTGTACCATACAATAGACACGCAACCAACTATTCGATCTCTCTCTCAAACTATTCCTTGTCAAGCTAATTGTATTGTCCAATGGCTTAAGCTACTCCAGCATTGCACCACCTGATTCCTTCTCTCAAAATTTTCTTCTAAAATTAATTGTGCAATTCGATGTTGATATCGTACAATATGATGAGGTCTGACCATCATTCCTCACATATCATATCTTAAAATCAATTGCTTGATTCCCTTCACTCCTCAATACTTAGTGTATTGTAATGTACGAAATAATTTGTGCGTACAATACAATTTTTTTGGGAAAACTTAATCCAGTTTCGTCAAACAGATTGTAAGATACAAAGGATATATTCATACCATGCGATCCTCTTAGGAAAGCCTATTTCTGGTCTTCTTAAGCTTATCACATAATATGTTAAACACTTTTTCACTATAGGATAGAAACAAAAACACTAAAATGAAAGCTGATTCCAATTCACCTCTTTGTCAAACTCATCCCAAGTTTCACGAATACTAAACAAGGCATTTCTTTCTTTCTTTTAAGTCCAAAACACTATTGTTAATACAATAAAAAGAAAAGAAATGAATAAAAGAATTGCTTCTACCCCCATTCACTTATTTTCTTCATTTCTTTCCATTCTTCTTCTCCTTCCGTTAACTTTCTTCCTTCCCCATACTTATCACTGCTCTACTCTCTCTTCCCTTTTTCTTCTTCCTGCGCTCCCTTCCCACTTCTTTTAGCAACCGCTACATTGTTCTATTTTTTTTCTTCATTTCTCTCTCAAAGCTCCCAAATCTTCCTCCATAGCAGCCACAGTAACTATGGAATGTACCAACTATATTTGTGTGTGCTTGTATAATTACAACCTAACAAAATTATTACACCATAGTGACATCCCACTTGAACCCCTAATACTTGGTTGCAAATCACCTTGGTTGCATTGCGATGATTGCTTATGAATGTGTATTAAAAGTGTAAAAGATAAAAAATGTGCTTCTTAATAACTAAATACCACAAAATCAAGAACATGACTAATCCTCATACAAAATGGGTAGCAAGAGAAAGCTATGTGGATAAAAGTGGTTAATAGGAAATGAACCCTCTAAACCAATTCACATTAAGAAAAAAGTACTACATAACTTTGTATTTCACACTTATTTGATATGAATATGAATAAGGGCAAGATGTCATTTCTATATACGTAATGTAGTCATTGTATTTGATGTGACTTGATATATATCATGGTATGCATGATTTAGATGCTAATTCGTATTCATCAAAATCAAATGTATATTGTTTCCATATGACAATAAATATAAAGTATTATATATTTATACACTCTTTTATCTTTTAAGTGTAATAATGCTTGTTTCAAAATTATATTATATTGATTTATCTACTAAGTTTGCGAAGGTTGATCCAGCCCATGTTTGGCTAATAATTTCAAGTGCATTAGGGCTACAGTGCAAGGAACAAGGAGAACATAAAATAAAATACAGAAATAACTACATAAAAATATTAGTACTGTAATAACTAAACAATTTTATTGTTAGTTCAGTGTCTTAGGTTCAATTTTGACAGTGTCTTAGGTTCAATTTTGACCAATTGAACCTAACCATATGAACAAATTGGTTTAATCTTCACTACAAATTGAACAGAACTTGACATAACAATGAAAAACAAAAAGAAGGGTGAGCAGTTTTGGTTTACTCGCCAACAAAAGCTTGTAACTCGAAAGCAAGCTAGTTAGATAAACTCCTATAACTAGGTCCTTGTAGCAATTAACAAAACAATCAATAATAAATTCATTGCATAATCTTCTGCCGTCCAATTCTCCTCTTCCTCTCCTGATCAAAATTTGTCCCTTTCTTCCCTTACCCAAGAACCATAACACTCGTAACAACTCCATTCAGCTTCTGCCAATTCCTGCTGCAGAACAGAACCAGGTCTCGCCGTTAAGGTGACAATGGTTAAACTGCACCTATTTCGTTCGGTTCACAAATCAACTTTTATGCCTGCGCTAGTTGATCATGGTCTGATCACAAGCATGATTCACAGTATAGCTAATAATTTAATACGAAGACAAAAAGCCATGTTGTCCTTGTAAACTAAAAGCCAATTATAGCGTCCTTAGCTAGTAATAGTGTTTGGACTTGAAAAAAGCTTTCTATTACTCTCAAAACTCATATAAATCCGTCAGAAGTATGGCATGTTGAATATATATACATGATTCAACACATTCAAAATGTTCAGCATTTTTAGCAAAACTACAATTCTCTGTAGCATTCTAGTAACAACAATGGTAACACATAAATGACAGAATATCAATAGAAAAATATTATTCTAAATCCTAGAGAATTTATCATGCAATGACAACAAAATCAGATGAACACATTTCATTTGTACCTCAAGATGAATATTAATGTGTTAGCAATGTAAGCCACCATTTCCCTGAAGAAAATCAAAAAAAAAAAATTAACAAATAGAATTACCGATTAAATTAATATACCAGAGTCTCAAAATGAACCATCATAACAATCCTTATATAGAATAACACTAGATTCTAGAGGAGCAAGTTTGCAAACTAAGTAAAATAATAATATAAGCACAATAAAATAATACCAAAAAATTCCTAACATTGACTACAAGGATCTTTCTTTATTGTTGGATAATTCCAAAGATTAACTTCAAGCCTTTATCACTTGTCGTCAAGTATGGCTCGTCACTCTTAGGATGAGATATTATGGTATAAAACGGTATATCAAAACACAGAAAGCTAGGTCAAAATTAACAAGGTAAATCTTGAAACAGTTTTGTGGTTTAAAGGGTAATAAGTTAAACCAAATAGTATTGACATTGTGATATCATATTGATGATTAAGTAATCTTTACTATAGACAAAGCCTTGTCTCTTTGAGATATCACATCAGGTAGAACTTCTGAAATTTTATAGGACTGTATTGAGAATAACAATGCTTTATAGTATGGAATGGTGTCTTAGAGAATGCAAATGCATCCATAAAAATAGTTTCTGCAGAGACAATGGAGTGAATGATGGAATAAAAATTTGGTTGTCCACATAACAATATAAGTGAATGCAAGAGAATGTTAGAAACTCCAAACAAATGAATTTTAAAGAAATTTTTCTAAGATAATTTAAGCACGTTAAGCATGAGCTAGAAGTCCTACAAGGTGAGAAAAAATTATATATTCATAAAACTTGTCACTCAAAGAGGAAAGGCCCAAGACAAAAAGGTCAAGAAATGGTTAGCAAAGCCTAGCATTGTTGGAAATTAATCAAGTTGGAGCATTTTCCCAGCATACCCTATTTACTAGAGGAAGGTAAATTTTCTTATAGAATAGAAGCCTTTACAAATAATAATAATTCAAGGAATGCTGGAAAAAACAAAAATTGCAACCTAAGTTCCAACATCCAAGAGATAAACCTAAATTTCATATTGTATACACTACTTAAATAGCCATATAATATCAAATAATGTGCCTTAAGTACTCAAAATATCTTACATTTGTGGTAGTGTCAAACGTCAGCATTTCCAAACATACCATTATAACCAATAAATTCTGAGCAGACTAGTGGAATTCGATCATTTAACTTTTAGCTAGTATGGAAAAGGAAAAGGTGAGTGATCACAGTTTTGGAGATTCAAAATGTTAAGGCTGAATTAATGTACCAAAAATGATGCAAGCTTTCTTGACTATCACCCCTGAAAGCTGTTCTGGCAACAGCAGCAAAAAACCTGTCATTCAAGACCATCCATTAACCAATGATGGATATATTACATAATTTGTTTAAAAAAAAGGTCTGCTCACATTCCCAAAGTCATCACTGCTAAGACACCTGACACATCAGCCCCATCTTGAGCCTGTCAAGCACTTTAACAATATCATTTTGATCATGAAAACAAGAAAAAGGTGCAAGCGGACACCTCTACATCATTAGGAAGAACTTAAAGTACAGAAGCAATTTTGTCGCATTTTATATACAGTAAGCTGAATGCAAAAAACCACCGAATGGCATGAACTTGTAGCTTAGTTGAAGCTTGAACAGGCAAAACAAAGATACATGATTGCAAGCGGACACCTCTACATCATTAGTAAGAACTTAAAGTACAGAAGCAATTTTGTCGCATTTTATATACAGTAAGCTGAATGCAAAAAACCACCAAATG
The DNA here is from genome assembly GCA_023846275.1 of Vanilla planifolia. Lineage (NCBI taxonomy): Eukaryota > Viridiplantae > Streptophyta > Magnoliopsida > Asparagales > Orchidaceae > Vanilla > Vanilla planifolia. Next base: position 6,215,930 of record CM043872.1, on the reverse strand, counting down.
GCATGAACTTGTAGCTTAGTTGCAGCTTGAACAAGCTGCAAACAAAGATACATAATTTAGAACTCACATCAACTCTTTAGATATATCCCTCAAAAAGTTGCTTAAAAAATGCACTCATTATTAGATCTTACAAATTGATGAATTTATACATTTAACATTATAAAAAAAAATTTATTAAAACATATCTGTTGTACTGTACTGCATAGCATATATAGACGTGAAGAGTGAAAAATGTTAAATATGCATAAGTGCTTATTAATGTTTATTAAATAGATGAAAAATATTTTAAAAATATTTTAAAATTATTTAAAAATACTAGATAAAAAAAACTTGTATTAGAGGCATTTACTAAATATATTGAGCACAGAAAAAAAAGTATAACATAATAACAAGCCTTCTTGACAGAAAATAATCTAAAAGAAATAAAAAACCAAAATCAAACTTGGTACCAACAATTTCAAATGCTTGATATCCCTTTCACTGCCTTTATAATCTTGAAGTTTCCATTGATTAGGCATTTAAATAATAGATTTTTCGGAATGCAGATTAGATAGAATGGAATACTAAATAAAGATCATAGTTCAGGAAAGGTACTAGAAATTAGAAACCAAATATTATGAGGACAACTTTAAGAAGAAATAGGAGGATATGCTTAGAAAAGTTAACCTATTCTGTTTCTTAGGAAAGTAGAACATTTGCTTAGTTGTTTCCAATGTTAACTCATTTTTTTCATGATTCCAACATAAGAGATCAAGCCTTATAGTCAAGTTTTTGCGTAATTTCCCATTTCATAGTTATAGTGGCCATCAATGTATTCTCCTATAAAGGTAATCGCTAATTAGAGAAGAATTCTCTACTCAATTCTTGTCTTATGGTATCATTGTAGACAATAATTTCATTCTCTTAGAATTTCAATTCATGCATTCCAATATCAAGTCATAGATACAAATAAAATTCTTCAATTCATTAAAATCAGTAACCATGAGTTAGAGGAGGGAGATTACAAGCATAAAGGTGGCATCTTCAACCGCTTCACCTAAGTAAAATCCTGTCATCATCATTACTAGGTGTTTTGGGAGAAAATTCATTGTTGCAGATCACAAACTGCCAACTGGATGGGAAAATTGTCCTCCAATGGTCCCAATTTGCCCTTTACTCATTCAAGGGGGAAGATGAGGTTGTCATAAGTGAAGCAAGAAAACCCAATCTTGATGATTCAGTTAATGTGACCTGGGAGTTAAAAACCTATAGAGTTATGAATGAATTGATCAACCAATGAAGACTCGCATCAATTTTGAAGGTATACTCCTACATGTCCTGATGCTATATGGGATATTGAAATAGACAACTATTTGAACCTTATGAATGCCTCTCAAGAATTTGAAATCAAGAAACAACTCAAGGAAATGCAACTAAGTACCTTGAGTGTGACAAAATCTTACAACTCAATTTTACCTTAAAAAAAATAAGACTGTTTCAGAGGAGTTTAAATAACGCCATGAACAAGAAAATTTGTGTAACTCTCTTGCTAAGGAATTGGATAAAGGAAGGTCAAAAATTCTGAGGAGAACCTTACCCTATATGAGTGAAGCATTTTGAAGTAAGGGGCAAAGAAAATAGGCATCAAATCATGTTAGGAGGGAAAGAAAAGATTAAATTGTTTCTGCATCTGAGGACCAATCACCTTGACTAATAACTTTAATTCGAAGGAGTTCTTTTGACCCAAAAGCAAACTAACAAGGAAAAGTGAGGTGCACCCATTGCACCAAAATCGGGCACAAGAGCAAGACACGCTATGACATTCACAGTATGCCAACAAATTTTAAACTGCAAGGGAAGAATAGAAATAAGGCATTCTAAGCATCCCATGATGCAAAATCTGAGGACACAACCATAGATAATGAGGCAATTGTTGTGGTTCTAAACATGCCCCATTTGAAGCAACTTAACAATTTCCTAAGTCAGCCATTAAATATCAATCCTTGGACCTTTGCCACCAAAGATGCCATTGATTACTCAGTAAATTACAAAATCCTTAGTTTTCTTTTATTCTGGGACGTCAAATTATATAACGACAGATTCATCATTATTGGACATATTTTTCATTCCCAATAAATCAAGAGTTAAAAGAACACATTGGTTCTTCTCTCCTATAGTTGGTAAAGTTTCAATTTGGTTGTTAAATTCATTTATTAGCATGTTATAAAATTAGCTTGTAGTTGTCAACTAAACTAATCAATGATTTCAATTTATCATACTAATTTCTATGCCACCTACAAACATTTGTTTCTGAAATTATTCTTGAATAAAAGTCTAACTTGTATTTTGTGTGAAATTTTCCAAATAGAAAAACACACTCAAGCTTCATATTCACTAAAATCATATAAAGGATCTCTCCAATTCTTACTAATTCATGGCAAAAATTGGGTGACATCTCATATTAAAAAAATTTCGAGCACTAGATGGTTCATTGCTTTCATTTGGCAACCATATTAGAAATAGTTGGTTTATTTACTTGAGGAAAAATTTAAGATTGCAAAGTCGTTTCAAACCAATTATTCTATAATGAAAAGTAAACTTGTAACCCCTCTTCTAATAGTCGGAGGAACAAATTATTTCTGATTTTGACTCAAATCAATTACTGCTATGATGAAACTAAAAAAAACAAGCCTTATCACTATGCTGGTAACCATTTCAATCAACATTTATGGATATTTAATATTTATATAATAACAACCTCTTAAATAATATTAAAAAAAATTTGAAGCTTAACTAAAGCCAGCCTGTGCCTTCAGCCGGAACTAGCTGATCTAATCTGGTTTTAATCAAGACTGAGAGAAATCTCAACCTGATTTTTTGGGTTGGGTTCAGATCAGTTCCAACCAAAATCAGCTGAAACAAACAATTTTGACCTAAACTTTGAACCACGATTGACACCCCTTCCATCGCCATTATTGATGTAAAGTTCCATTCATTAGGTGTTTATTGATTAGGCTCTTTAGGCATCCATAATAGATGCAAAAAGATACAGCAGTGAGATAGAATTAATGCAAAACTACAATCAAGGGCATAGTTAAAGAAGGGGTCATTGATTGAAAAGTTTTTAAAGAAACAATGAATTAGGAATGCATTTTACTTCTCAAAAAGAATGAATGGAAAAGGATGTAGTAGGAACAAAATAGTAGCATAATGCTAATGCTAATGATGATGACGATCTCTTTTGCAACAAAAGTAGTAGTTTTAAGAACAATATTAGATCAACAAAATAAAAAGATGTGTGCTACAAAAAAAATTTCACAAGCTGCAAATGACATGTCAAAACTTATGAACACTCAATTTACGAAAGCAATAAACTTCATAAGGTTGCCAAAACTGCCTAACAAGGGAGTATGCTATCAATTTAATCTGAGATTGCAGCTCCATTTCACAAACTGCAGACACCTTATTTGAGTTCAATTTTTTTAAGCACCTGAAAAGACAGAATTTGCATCAGAGCACAATATTCTGGCTGATTATAAATCGCATCCATCCTACTTTTACATATGTGAAAACTATATTTTCTGAAATTTCTAAACTTCTTTCGTTGTGAGATTGTTATCACCATACAGACCTTTTCAACCACAGACAAATTTAGAAATGAGTTTTGAAAACACTGCCCTAAGAAGTCATCAAAAACTGCAAAAAAATCTCATAAACAGTTGCAAACACAAGGAGAGAACTGAACGTAAATTCTCAGCAAAATGAGTTATTAAGGCTAATAGGAACAGATACCAACAAAATTAAACCAAATGTTAAAAACATGAAGTCTTACAGTGTAGAAGGTAATGTAACTGATAGTAAAAGTCAGAGCAATCTCAATGACTGCATCATTAAAGATGAATCCAAGCCACAGAACAGATGCTATTCCAAATGCTAGACCAAGGGCTATACTGCATATAAGAAAGAGCAAAATAATAACACTCCGTTTATCTCCACCATACAAAAGACAAGGAAAGGAATACATACGCTCCAAGTGAAACACGGGATAGGAATTGAATAATGCTGCCTACATTGAAGCTTTCCCCAAGCACCATCTTGTAGAACAGCTGATAAACAACAATGGCAGTCCTACAATTGCACAATTAGGACATGGTATGTAGAATTAGCCAAAATACTATCTTTTATGCTTACAGTTCAGTCCGTCTTACAACAAAAACTTCAAAAATAAATATAGCAAGGTCTGCATAAGCAACCCCAAAAACATTCTGAATTCTCTTTTGCATCGAAAACACAGATTTCTAAACCACAGCCCAAAATGTTGTAGAGCACAACATGCATGGAAATGGTGAGAACAAAACTGCTAAGAGGGAAGGTTGAACAATTTAGAATGTCTAAAGAAGATAGGAGGAATCAGAAAGTTCCAAAAATAACTTTGTTTATGACACAAACAAGAAGAATGATTGAAATGCCTTTGAACAGTCCATGTGGAAGGTAACAGAGAATTTGAATCCATTTAGATATTAAAATTGGGCTTGAGTGATAGAAACAATATAATTGTATGGTAAGGAACCTACTACTCAAGGCATCAATAGATCTGTTCCCAATAATTTGGTGATTAAAAACAAATGTCATCTGCTAAGGACACCTCATCCACTTGGGATGTGCAATGCCTATTTTGCTGATGAGCCAAGATAACTCAAATGTTTTACCATCATAGCACGATATAAATGCATATATCTCAAAGCTTTTGAAATTAGATAGAATCCTCAATCACGAATGGAACATATTTTATATGGCTTCATTCAGCTTCGCATTAAACAAACCATTTATAATGAGCTTAGATAGAAACCCTGCTCATAATTGGACCAACATCCCGGCTCAATCCCTCTTATGCTAATACTACAGATGCCAGATGCACCTTGAATGAACTAACTAAATTCCAGCAGCTAGAATATAGGATCATCAGCACGTCAAATCGTCATGTCTTAAAAAGCATAGGTGGAAGCAACAAAACCACTGGAACTGTTTTCTTTAAGCAAATTGCTATGGTACTGAAGCCTTTCATGGACATCTTATAAAAGAATACCAACCCTATAAAACAACACACGTCCAGAATAGTGGTTCACTGTGGCCACTCTAAGGTTGCCTTGACATTGTCAAATCTTGCAAGTCTATCCATCAAAGCACTGAGTATGAACAGATGTACATGGATCAATGGATGTAAAATTTTAGTGCATGTTCAAGAGAATTGTTTTCTCGACCATCGAAACTTTTTCAAGAGAATTTACAGCTAATTAAGATTCTATGAGTTCCTCGTACTGCCTTGAAAATATAAGACTGAAGTCCTAAAAAAAAAGTGCCTGCAAGAAGCTATTACAAATAAATTGGATCTATTATCTAAATGGAGGACGTTCTAATACCTATTGTAAAGATACAAAACGAGAAATGCAAGGGAAAAGAAAGTGAGAAGAGAGAATGGTGCGGATCTTGGTTTTATATGTTGTGCATAAGGAGTTTTTCACATGCTTGAGCTTTGTTCGTCATAGCCTTCTATAAAGTAAAAGGAAATCTCCAATATGGTCTTCCATAGAGCTTGGGGTACTAAGACACAATTCAAGCTAAAATGCCTTAGATTTGTGAAGCATCCAAGTAAAACATGAAGAGATTCTTTAGATGAAAAAAAAAGTGATCATGCACACAAAACTGGATATGGTTGTGAAGCAATGGATTCTTAATTATCATCACCTCGCAGATCTCAAAATCACATTTCATCATAACAACCAAAAGTATAGAATCATGAAATATCTCAAATAGATTGGGTCCAAATAAACACAGAGTTGCAGTAAAGAAAATAACAATCAACGATAATGGTAATCCACAACAACAACAGCAAGTCACCAAGAACACAAGATGTGAAATTAAAGAGATCAACCTATGTAGCCAACAGCCATGGTCACAGAAAAACAAATAGGTATAGACAAAGCAACCTTACATGCCTCAACACCAGCAATCTAATCTTTATTGAACCAATTCTATGGAGTGTTTGGATCATCATCCAAAGCAATCTCTAATGATCAACCATGGTGTGATCACTCAAAACAACTCCAAACAAAAACTAAAGCCTCAGTTGATTAAAAATTAGGAAATAAAATCTTCAAAGACCTTTTTCTGAAATTTTTGGAAATTATAAACTACATGAGGATTTCATCTTTTTGGGATTCAAACCACCATCTTGTGTACCCAAATCAAAATCAACCAATTCAAGATTTGGCTACTTCAAAATGGAATTCCACCCATTCTAATTTAGAATTTGAATAGAAGATTAAAGAAACATACCAAAGAATCACAACAAACTACATGAATTGAGTTCATAAAGAGTAATAAGCCGTGCATATATAAGCCCTCATCACGGTTAGCCACAAAAACTAAGCAATGTACCACTAAAGAACTTCAAATGCTTAAAATATCTCTTTAAATACACTCAAATGGATTCTCAAATTGTTTGTCAAATTGTTTTATTTAGACCATCAATTAGGATTTTCTTTTGACTATTATGTCATGCATGTTGACATTGACTTCATCTCTATAATGATCACAACGATAGTGTTTGCCTCGAGCCTAGATTAGTCACTCTTAAGCAAACTGCTCTAGGTGGTCCTTCAGTTTTCTCCAAAAGTTTAGGTAAACAACTTTGGTCATTTTAGGATCTCCCGACAATTCAATCAAGCTTTTGTATTTGTTTTCATTTTAATCATCCCTTGATGTTGGGAATATTAAGCTCCTTTGAGTATACTCAACTCCACTTTAATCAGCTATAATGTATTTAGACCACTCCAAAACAACTATATCACATAACAATACTCTTTTCCAAGTGTCCTCTTAATATAGAAAGATATCCCCACTACACTAAGTACCAAAAATACTTGGGTTTCATGGAGACATTGTTTTAACCATCCCAAATCTATATTATCTGCTCACTCTACTCACAAAGTTGGCTGATGGACATCTGGATTTGTATTGTTTTCATTCATCTCATTATAAATTTTAAAATTAATTTTCAAAATGATGATTAATAGTGCTAAGGAAACGAATGACCTCTATTATTTTTCAATAATTGGTGCTTCCTCAGAGTTCACTAAACAAGTAATTCATCACTTTCTATTTCATCTAGTTTAGATTCAATGTCATGACATAGGCATCTAATACATCCTTATTTTTCACACCTTCAACCAACTTAAGCACATTTGTTTACCAACAAAAACATTTTCTTCCATTGTGAGCATTATGTTCTTACAACACAATTCTACAACTATTATCCTTCTCATTAATCTAAAACCTCAAAACTTTTCATCATCTATATAACGACATTTGGGGACCAAGAACACTTATAAACTTGGCTAGAATCTAATGTATTTCGTTTAATTAATGGATGACCACACAAGGATTTATTCGATCAACCTAACGAAACAAAATCCAAGGATTGCTGATTGTTTAAACAGTTCCATAAATACTTGAAAACATCTACCAAATTTCAATACAAATTGTTTGCACAAATCAATGGACAGAATAATTCAAAAAAAATTCAAAACAATATTTGTATCAAAAGTGACCATCATCAAAGATCTTTTGTCTATGCTCCAAGAAAAATAGATTGGCTGAATGAAAATCATCATTTGCTAGTGGTTGCTTGTTCCATCATCTCCACAAAATCACTACGAATTCATATGTAAGGGGAAACTATTCTCACATCATCACACTTGATCAACTGCTTATCTTCTGAAATCTTTGAATTTGAACCCTAATTAGTGTTTTCTTGGAGATTTTTCAAATGCAAAAAATTTTTCAACTCCTTGCCATCAAAAATGTTTGATTGTATTATGTATGTCCAAATCATTAACAAAATTCGAGCAAATAAGAACCAAAAGCCATCAAATATGTATTCATGGACTATTCATCAATGTTATTCATCAAGTCTCAAAAACTTTTCTCCTATAATATCACTTTCCTTTAGGGTCAATGAAGTCCAATGAAGTCATTGAGATCTTACAGTTTCATTGCCTACTTTTCAAGGCACTATTTCAAATTATCCAAATATGAGTCAATATACAAATCTAAGTCAAGCCACTATTAAGAATCATTCAGAGTTCTCAAAAACTTTATGAACTCTTGGGGAAGCACCGATGCTCAAAAATAAATTGAGTTTGGTTTATTAGCAAAGGCCTAATAACCAATTTCAAATAAAATTGACATCATGATGGACGTCGATTAACCTATTACCCTTAGGAAAGGAAAAATAAAATATCATATGTTAATAATCTATTTTTAATTATTTAACTTATTCTCATTTATCTCCAAAATATAAAACATTCACTACAAAAATTGATACGTGAAATACTAAAAAACATCTATTAAGAACTGAAGGAGCCAAAGTGGAAAGTAGTATTAGAAGAAATGAGAACCCCACTTGACAAATGACTGAATTACAATAAAAAAGAAAAATCATTGGTAGTAAACGGGTGTTTCAATATAATATAATATGAATGAAGACGTAGAATTGTACAAAGCTCGATTGGAGGCACATGCAAGGAGAAATTTGCTTTGATAGCCAAATTAAAACCAACCTGGGTCCTCTCTATTGTAGCTAATCTTCATTAAAAGTTAACATTAAAAATGCTTTCTTAATGGTTATCTTGATGAAGTTTACATGAAAATATCTTAGAAAAAAAAACCAAGCACATTTGCAAATTAAGCAAAGCTTTGAATGCATAAAGTAATCTTAACGTGTTTGTTTCATAGTGTTTGCCATTATACTAAACCAGTTGGGTAACAATCAAAGAAAAGCTAACCAAAGTATATTTATCAAAAAAACAAAAATTACAAAAAGATCAATTCTTATTGTGTATGTGGAGAATCTCATTATCATATGTGAAGATACTATTGAAATTAAGCATCAACTAAAGAAAGAATTCGAAGGCAAAGATTTAAAGCTCTTGAAATATTTTCTTAGAATGAAAATTGTTATAAGTAAAGAAAATACTTTTATTTTGCAACGAAAATGTACAATCAATCTATTAAATAAAAAAAAGCTAGGATGTAAGTTCATTGTTAACCCTTGAAAATAACTCAAATGAGAAAATTGATGACCAACTACAAGTGAACAGAGAAATATATCAATGACCAATTGAAAAACTAATCTATTTATAGTATAAAAAATCATCAGCATAATAAGTCAATTTATGCACTCTCCAACTCAAAAACACATGAAAGTAGAAGTTATATAAAAGGTCTTCCTATACGGGGACTCATGTTTAAAAAATGTGATGAAAGGAACATAGAAGTCCATGTCGAAGTTGATTGGGCTAGAAGTGAAAAATGAAGATCAACTACAACTTACTTGCAAAGCTATGAGAAAATCTAGTTTCTTGAAGAAGCAAAAAAGCAATCGATAATTGCTAGTAGTGTCAATTTAGAATTTTGAGCAATGCAAAAGGAATCTAGGAAGTAAAATGGCTAAAAGGGCAAGATCTACAAATGCCAATTTCTTCTCCAACTAAATTGTACAATGATAATAAATCAACAATATGCATTATGAACAATCCTACTCAACATGATTAATTGCAATATGTTCAAATCAATTAAAGTTTTATCAAGAGAGGAAGCTAAAAAAAGGTAACATCAACCTGTGTGATATCCTTATTCATCAAAAATAGATATCCACAAAAGCATCCAAAATACAAGTCACGTAAGTATTCTCAACAAACTTGAAATGAAAAATTTATATTCCTAAGTTTGAAGAAGAGTGTCTAAGATTTAAGAAAATAACTTCACTTACTATTATTTGATGAATCAGTAAAATAAAAAAGAATAAATATATTTTCAATGCTGAAAAAATATTTAGTAATAATTACCTTATTTTAGAGTCAATTATTGATGTTTGTTAGTATTCTTTGTTGCATGGTTCTAGGATATACTATGTATGTATAATCACAAGATTCAATAAAATCTCTAAACAAGAACTATTTTTATTTCTCCAAAATCTTGTTTTAGATATAAAGTGACCCTTAATGTCACATGGATAATGTAGCTACAAACCATGGAGTTTATTAAAATCCAAAAAAAGCCAAAGTTCACAAATTTGAATAGGACTTAAAAACAAAAATATATAAAAAGAAAACAATAGTTGTAATAATTGAGAGCTAAAAGGTGTGATTCACAAGCAATGTCACACCTCACCATTAAGAAGGTTTGAGCTAGAAATCAAAATTCAACTAATGCAAACACCATCTCCAATCCTTTATATATAACGTTAGAAATGGGAGAGTGCAAAGATATCCACACAAGTGAGTGGTGAATTATAACTTTTAACAAAACCAATAACCAACAGGAAAAATATAAATTCTATAAAAGTCTTTTAATGTAATTATTGTTGAAATGTTCATTAAAGTTCTTGTTTAGTTTTAAAATTGATTATATAAGTATAATAAAATAAATATATAAGATTTTTAGGTGGTTCAATTCTAGACATTAGATTTATATTAACCCCTGGTGACAAAAAACCTGGCTTACAATCTCAAACATCTTTCGCAAAAACAGGTAAGCAAAACCTTCACACCGAATTAAAAGACCCTACAATCATCAAGCCAAAAGACCCTACTATTCACCTATCCAAAAGATTCCAACCCTAAAGCAAAAGATCCTATACAATTTGATCAAAGGGCTCAAAAAAACAATCACTAAGGAACAAGTACAACTTAAAAGAGTACCAAAAACAAGAATAAAGGCTTGAGATGCAAATTTTTATGACCAATCAAATAGTGTAAGAGACACTAAATCGTTATGAATATGCTTAGGAAGGATAATAACAATTACCTCTCAAGAAAAACCTTCCTAAAGGCTTCTAACTTCAGCCCATCACCTTGGACTATTTCTCCAACCAAAAATGATGTCAAATCTCACATATTGTTTCCAAATATTTATTAGCATTTTCATCTATAAGTTAAATGCTCTTCCATTAAAAGTGAGACTAAAAGAGGCCAGAATATGATAAAATAAGAAAAATTAATCCCAAATATGTAGAGGGAGGCCATGTTATGCAGTCAATCGACCACACCATGTAGTTAGTAAGAACTCAATGCAATCAATGAACTGCATAGATGCCAATCTCCAACTGGCCACTGGCTAACTGCTGCCATGTTATTGTCTAGCAAGAAAAACGGTGTTAACCGATGGAAAATATGTAGCTATTTAGGGAAGCCAAGGTCAACTCAAATGATCATTACTTGGAAAAATTACAAAAATATAAATTGAAAATGTTACAGTCAACACCAGTGGTCAACAGACGATGATAAAGAAATTGGCCGTATCAAACAAAGTTCAAATAGAACTGATTATGGGTCTAGATGGTGCTGACTGAAACAACAAACTCTAAAAATGTAAATGCACTTACACCAACTCTCTCAGGGTACAAGGCACTGGACTCCAAGGAGAGTGGGTCCTAGTTATAGTAACACTATACCAAAAGTCAAGGATCCAAGTGTTACAACTCCTCTCTGCAAATTTGCACATCCTTAGAATTATGCCAACCTCATCATTGCATTAAATACTTATGTTAAGACTAATTTTGAATGAGTGTGATATGATCATCTACAATCTATTCAACCTGCTCTTTTTTCACTAGATGGGGCTAATGAAGTGGCTCAAGCTAGTTTGCTCATGAAGGGAGAGGGAAGAATCAAATGGCTCATTGGGAATAATTAATGGTTCCTTGTATGCAAAGATCCATAGGACTAAGGTGGCACTAATTCCAAAAAACATGACATGTTTAAGATATATGTTTGGCCCTATCCTATTAGAATTTTAAATAGGTTAACTCCTGTGCTCTATACTTTCCAAAGTGTATTTAGACCTTATACAAATCATGACAAGCTCAACTCTCAACAAACTCCCATCAGCGTTTAAAAGCATCCAATCTTATATAGTGATTACTAGATAAATATGTTCAATTGTATTTTTATGCAACAGGATGAAAATGTGATGCTCAAATATTTGGTTGATTCCCAAAATCACACAAATGAACAAGTGAAGCGTTAAATCCATCAAACTTCCCAACAACAAATCTAATTAGTTTGATTTATTCAAGAAGCGAGAGGAAAGGTTTGCATAACTTGCAAAACAACATTATTTATTATAGGAAAAACAAAATAAAAATTAAAACATTCACGAAACCACAATAAAAAAATCATATTTTTATTTGTTTAGCAATGGTGATAAAAGACTTGACAATTTGCTTTGATCCAAACAATAAGTCTTATTTCTTTGCTTATCTTTGAAAGGAAGTGACAAATTTCCTTGCTTGGCTTCGGTCCATGCATGAGTCTTCCTAACTTGCAAAACATAAAAACTATCGAAGGGTTTAGAGATCAAGAAAGTTGCAAATAAGTCTGTAGAGATGTGGGTGCTACAGTTCGACAAAGGAATTTTAGGGCACCCTAGAGCAATATCACATTTCATCCAATCTTTTTGAATCCTGCTATTAACATTCACATTGTTTCTACCATTATTTAAGAGTGTAAACCCAAAATTACAAAATCTTATTTTTCAATATTTTATGATCCATAATAGTAATTCTTACATCATTTCTACCACTATCTGACTAAGCTTGTATTCCATATACTTAACTTCAAGTCTAATAAAAATGAAGTCCACCGAACTTCATAGCCACTCTCTATAAGTCATATTAATTTTATGAAATGTATGCTTTTAAAAAGAGCATAAAACAACAATAGTCAAACACAACAAGAGCATCAAAGAAATGTAAAGACATATCAAAGTTGCTTAAAAGGCATTTAATCATATTAATTAGGAAGAGAAAAAATTAGTACAATGTTGACAAGGAGGAATTATACCCATCATTCATCAAGGACTCTCCTTCAATTATTGTGCTTAATTTTTTACTAGCTCCAAGTTCTTTCAGTAAAGCCACGACTGCAACAGGATCTGTAGCACTAAGAAGCCCTCCCAATAATAATGATGTCTTGTAGCTCCATCCATACGGAAATGTCAACTAGAGAAAAATTACAATAAGAACGGTACATAGATTTCACCCAACCAATGATAGCTCAAAAGTACCTTTAATGATGTTCCAAGGAAAAAGGTAGAAATCAAAACCCCTGGTCCAGCAAGCAATAGCATTTGCATTAAGCATCTCTAAACAAAAAAATAAATGTCAAGTCAAAAAGGCAAAATTAATAGTCTTTCAAATAGTAACTCAAGTATAATGTTGTGGTAGTATTCCTATTACTACTTAGTCTCAATTTTGATGCCAATGCTTTCAATAGTTTTGTCATGCTAAATATTACTTAGTTTAGAGTTTGGCTATCATTCAACGACTTTATTTTAACGAGGAACTAGAGCTTTACAGTGAGCACTACCATCAGTCGCTCTATGCCATGTTACATTATATTTAGAATTTAGCTATACTTTAATGTCCCCATTTTTCTTTGATGTGGTTGCCAGGCTGTAGCTAGAGGATATCTTCATTACAAATACAGTACTTGCATATGCTTAAAGCTAGTGATTCTGCTAATGTTGTTGCACTGTACAAGTAATTTAAAGCCCAATTGCTCAAAGTGGAACAGATCTCTTTCAAGGTCAGAATGTATAAAGTACCTTAATTTGGTGCACTTCCATAGCAAACGAACTCTCAAAAAGAAGGGCAGGAAGAAAAACAGACAATAACAGATTAGGATTGATATTTGACCCTACAAAATGATGAATTTATTGTTCAAATAACATAAATTAGAAAACAAAAATAGATACTGAACAATATTTGTCAATTTATATTCAAATTTAATCCATGTAATCAGTTGTCATATTTCACAAGAAATACTCACAAATACGAATTCCAGCACCAACTTTCCCCAAGCCATGGTGCGTTCCATATTCTGCAAATAGAAAATCTATATCTTGTAAGGAAACAACTAATAAAATCCAGAACAACAGAATAACAGTATGCCTGCTATTAAAGGAAAATTAATTATATTTGTTACAATATAAGCCTCGGAATATACTAGTTGATGAAGATTAGAAAATACAAATTGATGATGACAATAATAAATCTAGGTTAATTGGTCATTTTTATTAGCTTTTCAAAAAAGATTATGACAAGAAGATTGAATTAGAGAAGCTTAATTGTTCCAAATAAAATAGAATTTTTTCTTTTTATCATCAAATACATAAATGTGTGAAGCTTTTAAGAAATTTGAAAAAGATGGTAGGCCTAGATATCATTTTTATAGATATATGAAAATTTTTTAAAGAAAATGGTACCTCTTAGCTTACTAAGTTATTCATTGCAATTATTTAGAATACAAGATACCCAATGAATTAAGAAAAAATATTTTGATACCTATTCTTAGAATAAAACAGATTCAAAAAAGTGTTGATTATAAAGGATTCATCTTGATAGGTTATAACTTAAAACATTGGAAGAAGTGATTGAAAACGGAATACCATGCAAGATGACTATTTAACAGAAACAACATGGTTTATATCAGGACGGTTGACCATTAAAGCTATATGCTTATTGAGAGCTCTAACATAGAAGATTTTCAATTATTTTTTTTATACAAAACGATCAGTAGTTATAACTGAAGTTGTTGTACGTATCTAAGGAGGATTAATTTCCCAAGTACATCGAACACCTTCTGAGCTATGGCTGTAAAACAGTTGCATCAAAAGCAGGACATTACTTTTTTTTTTTATACTACTTCTCGCAAAAGATGCCTGCGATCAAATAAAACACAAGTCAGGCAGCGGAAACTGACCTAACGACCCTAGAGCGATGCCGAGGATAAAGAGGGCGACGGTATAAGGCACCCTGGTTCCCTTCAGGATATGCCGACTAGCGATTCCCAGTACTAACGATATCCCGACGAAGATGACGGCGTCCTGCGGCTCCCCCGGGCTTCCCGCCAACTCCTCTACTCCCCCGAAAGGCATAGGACCCTCCACTACGGCTGCCATCCCCGACGACCTTGGTAATCCTGTCGGAGTATGTAACCTTCAACCTACACTGACCTCCCGGAGGACGGGCCTTGGGGGAACGAAGGCCGTTTTAACCGAGCGGGAAGAGCTCGATGATTGGAAAGCAAGCAAAAGGTGTACGTTTCTGTTCCCCTTAGGACAAATTTGTCATTCTGGCGTTTTAGCTCATCGGTTAAAACTGAGACCAAAATGACCCTTCTAACTTATTTATTTATTTTTTCCATTAAATATTATTAAGGTCTTTTTCCAGTGACTCCATTAATTTTGATATTTTGCTGAACTATCTTTTTTATATTATTTTATAAAGTCATAAATTTATAATTTATATTATTTTTTTAGAGCATTTTCAGATTTTATTATGTTTATTTAAAAATATTTTTTTTAAGGTTAAGGCTAGCATTATAATAATAATGACAATTCTGTCCATTATTTTTATTTTAATGATGCAATTAATTATATCATTTTTAAAATTTCATTGAAATCAATCCATAATTTTGGAGTAAATTTCAAAATATATATATATTTTTTTTAAAATGCTTTAGAAAATTTTATTTTAACATTGACTTTGACATTTTGAGGAGGTAGGAACACGTCCGTACGGTTCATTACATAAGACCGGGTTAAAATAATGTGAGCCGGTTGCTGTGGTTTTCTTGCTTATGTGAGTTTGTTAAATAAGTAAGTAGACTTTGTTGTATCATTATGTCTTCCTTAGGGGCATAAGAATTCTCTTTTAACAAATAGACAAGACAATAAAGATTGATAGCAAAAACAATAAAATCTACTATATATAGTAAATAAAAATGTTCAACTAAAGTTCTTATATGGTTTTAAAATAATGTTTTTAAAGTATAATCTAATAAAAGACTTGATCCATTTCAATCTAAAAATAAAAAATAATTTTTAATTTTTAATTTTTATTATTATACAGTTATTTTTAATTGATTAAATTAGTATTCAATAATAATTATATGAAATGAAGTCTTGAATATAAAATATAAAAATTTCAGCTGTTTTTAATTTTTTTTTTCTTGTCTATGTAAAAGTTAAATAAAATAAAAAATATTTTTCTAACAACTTATTAACTTTTATTAATATAAACTTTTTAAAAAATATATTTTCAAAAGATAAATTTTCAGTTATAACTATTACTTCCCAATTACGTGAGCAATTAAAAGACTAATATCTTAAGTAGATGATTCCTTTCAAATGAATAATGACAGCTAAAAAAAATGGAGAGAAAGGTTTTAAAAAGAAAAAATGAAAAAAAAATGAAAAATATTTAGAGGAATATGATATATTTATTTAAAAAGGAGAAAATTTTGTTACCTTTGAAATTGTGATAATAAAAAAATATGCTATCTCTAAGGTTTAATTAAAAATATTATTTAAATAGTTGAAATTATAATATTAGATTTATATTATTTTATATTTTTAAATTCATTTAACATACTTTTAAATTTTTTACAATTAGAAACAAAACTTTAGATCAAAACATTATCAAATTAGTGTCTCTAAATTCTAGTGACATCAAATTTTAGTCATGTCACTTCATAAAAATCATCTTTTAATTTGTATAAATCATTCTTTTATATTATTTATTTCATTTATTTTCTTCTATTTCCTCTCTCTTTTTCATCATGTTAATTTTTTTCTTATAATGACTTCTATGTTCATACGATGCGATAAATCAATTTTATCATATCTATATGTTAATGCTCACCATGATGTATGATGTCTTCATTCATGACTAATCTTACAATACAATCCTCTTTTAGCCTATCAAACTCATCCAACCCTTATAAACATTGCAACTTTTTTCCGTAATATCGTTCGTATATAATGATCTTTATTATACCATACACTCCTACTCAACTTTTGCTTATTATTTTAACTTACTATTTTCTATATTGTATTAGGTGATGATCTTCACTAAGTTATATTTCTCGTTGTTATGCATATTGCATTACATAATTTTCTTCTATCGTACTATACGATCCATTTTTAAGAAAATTTATATAATTTCATCAATTATTTTTTCAATCAAAATCATAATTATTTTATTATTTTTCATAACTATTCCTTAGTATCATCAATAATTTTCTATTATTTTTATTTTTAACATTTCATATTTTTAATTTATTAAATTTTGTTTCTCCCATTTTTTTGAATGTTATATTAACTCCAAACAAATAATGTACCATTATGATCTTACCAATCATCCAGTCCAATGAATCTACATAGTCATATCATACAATCCAACAATTTTTAAGCTCTAATCGACTTAACAACAATCGTATAATATGACCACCCACATTGTATATATTTCATCTACTTTTAAACCAGACACAATCTCATAACGAATTGATCTAATTTTTTATGTTGCATTCACTTAGACTAATTGTGCAAGCATGATAAACCTTTTGTACTAGTACAAATCTTATCACCTACTAATCCTCCTAACTCATAACACATCATTTAAGTACAATTAATGTCATAGTCCAATATGATCAGCTTATTGATGAATATAAGACATCTTATTAAATTGGCCTGATTCCCCATTTTAGCCAAATTTGAACCAATTGTACATATATAATTAAAGTAAATATTTGTATGATACTATATAGAAAACAATATACCTATCTTGAACCTCTTGCTTTCAACACAATCCATTTCAAATTCCTTCCTTATAACTCTCCCAACATCAACCATTAAATTTATTTAATTTAGCATAAAATTGATTTTATAAGCTTCAACATATCAAGAAAAACCCATACCTTAGCTAGCTATTATTTCTTTACTTTCCCTTATTGAAAGTGACTTCCAATAATTCATATGCTCTTTTTTAATGATTCTAAAATCCTCATTCATCTATTGTAATGTTTCCTTAAGATTCTTAGTACTATATTGTCTCTTTTTCTTGCTTTATTTTTCCAAGTCGAGCCTCCCTCTTATTCTCTCTTAGCAAATCTCTCTCTCTCTCTCTCTCCACTCATCTTTACGCCTTTGTTGCTACTAGAATGGAGCTTCATGGTGTAATAATTGCTACTTCTATCCTTTTTTACTTTTTGCTAGTTATGATGATGTTTTCTAAAAGGGGGACTCAACTTCCATTGTTATCATGACCAAATGTGTCTCAGTTGTGACACATGTTTGTAGTGCTTGTAGCTTTTGATTATGTTTTGATTTCCCATGTATTCCAATCAGTCAAATATGCTATCGACTTTTCACATATTTAAACACTAAGCAGAGCTTCACATGAAGAAGGGTAGTGCCTCTCCTAAGAGATTTTTGTTGTTTTTGGACCAATGAAATTATAGTTTTTAGAATTATGAAGGTTTTGGGCATTTGTTAATAAAAGGATTGATTATATTGTTAAATAACAAAATATTATCCAAAAAAATATCCATTTTTTTAAATTATTAGAGTCCCATTTTGTTAAATATAATTTAAATTCTATTTGAAATACAAACTATAAATGTTAAAATTTTAAACTTACACTATGTTTTATCGACAAGACTTAATTTATAGATGTTTTTGCAATAGGATATAGAATGTTGTATTAATAGGGATTATTGGATTATGTTTTTAATGATTTTTTTTTCAAAATTTATAATAAAATAAATCATCATCACAAGTTAAACTAAATTACAAAATAATAAATTAAATTATAATAAATAATAAAAAAATATTTGGTGCTACTTTTAATATAGCTTGGTGTAGCTTACTCCATTGGAATCCAAATGACACTAATATTTTGTATAAAAATGCCAATAAATCAAGTATTGATATATAAGAATTCCCTTCTTTTTTTATTTGGGAGTAGAAAAAAAAAAGAGACTTAACATAATGCTTAATTCATGAAAACTAATACAGCTAATAAATACTTTTAACATTATTGAAGCATACACTAACCCTCTTGTGCGAACAACTGTGTTAGACATTGCTATCGACAATTGCCTCCTATTGCATGCATTTGTCACTCAAAATAAATCAATCATCATTAATAATTGTCCTTTATCACAAGCAAACAATCGTCATTAACTAATACTTGTCACCACATTTTATTATCAACCTTTAATATTTGCAATCTATTCAAAAGATCATCATATCATATTATCGGTCTTTTCTTAATATGTTGTCATTTTCATAGAAAATTATTTATAAAGTCATAGATCTATATTTTCAACTCAACATGGCATAAAAATGATATTTTTTTTAATAAATAACAAAAAGTAATGCAAGAGTTGTGTAATTCACTTATGTCTTGAGTAATAACATGTGTCGCTTGTCCTCACCAAGGACAAAAAAAATGGAGTCTTGCTTCTCAATTTGTAGAAAATATGTTTTTTTTAATTCTATCCCTTTCATTATCTTATTTTCAATTAGAAAAATCACAATGTTTTGAATTTATAATTATTTGGACTAGTATTTATATTTTATGAAAAAATAATTTTAATTTCAGTAGTAATAAAAGATTTTCAAATAAGTTTTAGATTTTTTTATTCACATAACAATATATTTGTTTAAAAAGAATTCTATTTTAGAAGATAAGTTTAATTTTTTAAATCACAATGTTGTGATTAATCTTTATGCATTCAAGAAATTTAAAAAATGCTTTTAATAAGAATAATTTGATTATAACAAAATAAATATAAAAATCTTTAATTAAAGACCCAATAATTTATATGCACTTAGGAGAGTTTTTATGATTAAAATATTCAACATTTATAACAATTATAAATGCTTGTTTTTATTGTAATGTTAAGACTGAGAGTAATCTTGTATAAGATGCTTAATAAGTACAATTTAGATAAAAATAAAAATTAAGAAAATTGATATATTTTAAATAGATTTAACAAGATCCAATAGTTCTATCATTTTAAGATGAATCAAATGAACTAACTAACTTTTAATTGTTTAAAATATTCTAATTATAATATAAAGTTTTCTTATTAAGTATTATGGGGTTTTCAATTTAAAGAAAGAATTCAATTAATTAATTTTGATAAATTGCAAATTATTCTATACAATATTGATTGTCTTGAGATAAGAATTATGAAATTTAAAAGTTATATTAGATGCAAATTAAAAAATACCATTGTCTAGCCATCGTTTTATAACACAAAGGAAGATTTCTTTCTCTTTTATCTACTTATTTAACATCTTATAACTACCAATATTAGTTAATTAGTTTTATTAGAAAATTTATATTATTTAATAATAAAACTAACAAAATATATTTATCAGATGATTAATTGACACTTAAAGGAAGGATGAGATACATTATTATTATTAAAGGTAAGGAGTTTGATTAAAAAATAATTCTATAAACTTTTGTAAGAATTATTATCATTTTTTGAAAAGTTAGGTATCATTTAAAAAAATGAGACAAGTCTTAAAGAGAGATAAGAATGTCAAATATAATAAAATCACATGGTATAAATTTCCTAAAGATTAGATTTTAATCGATCATAAAAAAAGAAGGTACAAGTTATAAAAAAATATTATTATAAATATTGTTAGAATAAAAGAAACTATTAAAATCTCATATGTCATAAAAAAAACTTTAAAAATATGATGAAAAAATATTATATTTTATTTATAGTCTAATAATATTAAATTTATAAAACTTTGACATATCTAAGATGTTATATTTTTAAGAAAAATATATTATTTATGTAATTTTTAAAAATTATTAAAATTATTAAATAATATCATAACTTTATGAATATTAGAGTTTGATGGATATATTTTATAATTTATTTAAATTTTTTGGAGGTAAATTGGATAAAAAAATTTTAAGAAACTAAATTTAATTAAAAAATTAAATTTAAACCATAATAGAACTAGCGATTGAAATCATACGTAATGCCCATCGTCGACCATAAAAAGATAGAAGACTTCAATGAAACATTAAACGAGATGTAACCTTTACACTAATGATGTTTGGTGCATTAACTTGGAGTAATTTAATGATTTGAATGTTTTTTTTTTTTTTTTTTTTTTTTTTTTTTTTTTTTTTTTTTAAACAAAATATATTCCACCCCACAAAGTACAAAACTTGGCACAAAAAGGAAATGCCAAGGGGGAGGAGGCAAACCTAAAACAGGCCCAAGAGGGAAAGAGAGTAGTTTTCCAGCATGTTGTCTTTGCGGCGCCTCGCCAAATAAGCTCTCCTTAGCAGATGCTGTGTTTCCAAAAAGGGCGCTCTGGCCGAAACAGTAAGGCCAGAGATGGTGGCGGCGTTCCATGCTTTCCAGACCGTCCAGCAGATGAAGGCTGGAATGGTGAAGGCTAAGATACCAAAATTATAGTAAATTGAATAATTCAAATTAAAAACTATAAAAATACATATTTTAAATTGAAAATAGGTGTTTAGTATTTTACTAAAAAACATTATTAGTTCTAATTTATAATATCCTTCAATGACTTCCAATTTCATCATGATTTTAATAATAATCTGAATCACATCATTTAGAAAGGAGAGGTTTATATGACATGTTTTTTTAAAAAAAATAAGTTTATTATTTTCAAATTTTTTTTAAAAAATTGTATTGGAGACAATATTAAAATAATATTATCTATTTAAAAGATTTGTACTTAGGTCTATGTTTATACTCAAATAAACAAATTTTAAATATTAATTTTGCAAATAAAACTATTTTTTTTTCATAATATATGATATAAATATGAATATATAATTTTTTATGCATTTATTTAAAAAAAAAAAATAGACATCACCATCCCCGATCAGTCTCCGGACATCCATCGCTCTTCCGCCGGCCCGACCTCAGCAGTCTCAAGAGTAGTCCATCGGTCGTCGCCTCTGGCATCCACGAGCTCGACATGAACATCCCTTCGCGCCACCTTCGCTAGTTTTTGGAATTGCGCTTTGGTAGTAGGCGATAAACCTCTGTTCCGCTGACGTCGTCTTCGACGACGAGGAGTATAAGTTTAAAGCCGCTTCTTACGAACGCCGTGTGCTCGTATTCGATCCGAGCAGCTCGCCGCCAGAGGTCTCCATCTTGGGAAGAGCCCCAATTTACCCTAAATGACTGCAAACCACTTCGCCTTTGCTACATCAGGTAGTCTCCTTTGAAATCGAAGTTCATCAACTCCGCCGCATACGTGGCGAACGAATTGGACAACGCCGCCGACGATCGTGCCTCAAACAAATGATTTCGAATTCTGTTGGATTCCGGTCTTCGATTTAGGAGATTGCTCTATCTTCGTCGGTTGCAGTCAATCGCTGGTGCTGTCCGTCTCCGCCGACTCCGGCGCTCGCCGGCGTTCACGACCGAGCGTGCAGCTCGTTTCGCCAGTTCCGAGCTTGTCGATGTTAATATAAAACGATGATAATGTTGTGCACTTTTTTATTTTTTAGAAGATAATTTTATTATTATATTTTTTATATCTTTAAAAATTTTAAAAAATAGTCAAATACCAAGACAGTTTAAGAAGTAACAGCGTTCCACGTGGCATAAATAACAATGCGAAATATCTAAGACAAATATTAATGTTATTTAAAATTTATTAATATTTTTGTTATTTGATTTGATGTTATTAAAATATTTTTTATATTATTTAAAACATCAAGATAATTGATAAATATTGTTTAAATTTGGATGAAATTACTTTCAAAAAAATATTATAATTTTTAATAATAATATTTTGATAATATCAATAAATCAAATAATTAATATTTTTAAAAATATCATATTATATAATAATTTTATTTAAATCAGACAGTTTCTAAATGAAATTATCCTTTCATTAGATAAGTATTTATTAAATAAGTGAAGATCATAAACGATACTTAGGCATGAAAGATAATCCCTAAGTACATGCCCAAGACTTTAGATAAGTCTTTGAAGCATCCTTGGGTTGAACACAATGCCCCATTTGTGTCATTGTTTTGTGGAACTCATAATAAAATAAATCAAAATAAAGATAAGATTAAATAGTTCATATAATTTATAATTTTTGTAAAAGATTTTAATAAATTTTTATCATGATTGAATAAACATTGATAAGGGCACATGATGCCAATGAGTATTTGAATCACTTTTGGCTCACATGATACTTTCTTTTATAAAGTCATTTACAATTCCTATAATATGTTATACATGATTGATTGAATATTTAGAATAGTTTAAAAATAGTGTACAATATGTGGAGTATATTATCCTCTTGATATCACACTATTCAATTGTTTAGAAGATTTCAAAATAATAAAGAAAAAATGATAAATAATACAAATAGGACTTTCATTTAAGAAAATTATTATTAAATACAAAAAAGATTAAATTTATAATATCAAAATTTAACATACAACAATTACTACGATATTATTCATATATTGGCTTAATTTAAACGCTCATTTAATATAACTCTCGTGACAAATAAATTACTCTTTTTCATGGATTATAATTCATGAATCCATTTGAAAAGTATGAAGGTAAAGTGGAATGATGCCTAGAAAAATTGCTTCATCTCATTGTTGGAATTCAAATCAAACTTTAATTTTCATGCGTGGTTTAGATTCGTAATACAACGATGAATACTACTTCCTTCTAGGCAAGTTGAATGACTATGATAAAATACAAGTAATTTTGTGACCTTTTTTTGCCTAAATTCCAAAAAAGGATACTCCTTATTTGAAACTCTACAAAACTTATCTATGAAGCCATGAAAGGATTATTTGCTCATTCTTATCAAGAGAATGAAAAAAACAAGAAGAAATAAATAGATAAAAAGAAAAAGTTGGCCCGATAAACCAACCATATGTTGATTTGGATGTTTCAAAATATCAAATAAGGCTTTGTTTGATATATCATTTTCAACTACCTTAACTATTTCACAACATTAGACATTTTAATAAACATTTATCAACAACATATTTATCTAATACATAACCTTTCAATAACACTTCACAATAACACCTTTCATCATACACCAACTTAATAACAATCTATCAAATGCAACAAAAGTCATAAAGCTTCAAATGATAATACATCATCAATTACAAAACAAAAATCACATATACAAAGTTCAAAAATTAGTAGTGACAAAAGGACTCTACCATTTAACCAAATCATAGCATTCCTACCTTACAAAAGACACGAAGCACATGTCGATTACCCACAAACACAACCTCGTGAACATTGCGGCAAAGAAGTCTTCAAAAGCAAAACAAGTTCTCAAGTTACAACTTCTACAAATTCACCATGCATGGAAACTTTGTTCATCAAAAAGAAAGGAGATGTTTCAACCAAAATGCATTGCTATTAATATGTACCAAGCACATGAAAAACTACTCTCAAGACTCCCAAATGTATAAAGGTAAGTGAACACTCTCTTGATTAATTCAAGAAATTTCATACTACATTCATCTTGGGTTTAACTAGAACATTTGGAACATCAAAGACTACCTAAAAGCACATAACAAAATGAATTCTTGCAAACCTTTTCTAAGGAACCAAGCAAAGGGCTTCAAATATATGCGTAGCAAAATGAAAACATACCCAATGCAAGAGTGGTCTCTCTAACAAAGCTGAAGAACTATTTACTTCCTTTACCTGATGGTGACAAACTTATTAGTACCATGCTTAGCCCAGAATGGCTTGAGGTCGATCGGATAGCTGAAATCCTGGCCTTCTCCGGCGAGCTTCTCCAACACCTTCTTGAAGGCACCTTGACTCATCTTGCGCCCAGCAATCCGAGCCCCCTTTCTCTTTGCACTCATTGGTAAAGGATACATTGAAATGCTTGTCGTGCAACAAGCTGATTGCCATCCCCCTGCACCCCACCTATAGCATTGTTGGGGGTGGCCGGTGCAAGTGCAGAGGGGAGCTGGAATCATCGACACGTCCAAATCGATCCCATTGATCACCATATCAACACTCTTCTTTGTCGATCTCCCTCTCGCCAGAAGCTTAGATGGCTCTTCCACTGGGGCAATAGTCTTCTTGGTTCGTTTTGGCTTGGAGGGTTTCAAAGGGTGGACCTTGCCTTTGGACTTCTTCTTCAAGGAGCCAGAGCCCACAAGAGGAGCACAAGGGTCCTCCACTAATGGTGGCTTTCCCTCCCTAGGAGGATCAATCAATTGCAGCATGTGGAGAGCATGGACCCCTGCTCCGATAGAAGGCCTCATGGTTTCCGGAAGGACCGCTGTATAACCACTGGAATGTTCATGATGGCCCCCGATGAACCCATGAAACATCCGGCCGTTTTCCCCGGCGGTATGGAACCACGAATCGCGTGCAAGGGTCATCGACATCGAAACAGGCTCAGGGATGGCGCATTCAAGGTGGACGTGACTTCCACCCCCGCCACCGCCCGAGAAGAAGGGCTTCGTGACGCCTTCTCCGACGTTGGGCATGAGTTGCAGGCCAAGATTGCTTTTGAAAAGCGGCGGGCGGTAATAAGCTCCCCAGTTAAGGGTCCCATCGTTGTCCATCGAGATTCCTGGGTAGAGAAAAAAAACAAAATCGAAGATTTCATGAAATGATGAAATTGAAAGTAAAAAAGTTCGATCTTTAAACAATTCCCAATAGACATTGCCATTTCCACCGATCGAATTGGTTCAAAACGATACTTTGAGAAAAGGGGACGAATCTGAAAGAGGTAGAGAGGAGAGACGGAGAGCTTACGTTTGGCTGAAGACGAGAAGAGCTGCAAATAGGGTTACTTTGCGCGGCTCGAGTTTGAGAAGAGGAAGAACTACGATAAAGAAATAAATGCTTTAATTTAATTATATATATTAGTGGTAAATCTAAAATATAAAATATAATAATAAACTATTAATGACGGGTATAATATAAATCCCTTTTTAATTAATTAATAAAATTTTAATTAGAGATGCAGCGTTGACATCAGTAACAAACTTATTGTTTAATAGCATAGAGATAAGATAAGGAAGCATTTTTCAACATTTTCTTATTATTTTTTTATCTTATAAGAATAAAACATCCGACATAGGTTCATTTTTTTTATTTATGTAAAAAAAAATTTTATAAACAATTTTTATTTACATCTTCTTGAAGAATTACTATTATTATTTTAACTAAGAGAAATTAATTTTGAATGATAATCTTATATTTATCATTTTTTTCTAAAGTTTAAAATTTTTTATTTAATCAAGTTGAGTGTGTTATTATGTTTTAAACATATTAATATAATCCAACATGTCTCTATGGATTATGTCAATGACTTTATTATAGATAAGCAAAATCAAAATGGTTTATTAAAAGATTATTAGTATTTTAAAGTATTATGTATATTAAAAATCACTTAATTATATCATCTTATTGATAGAATCATAAATTGAGTTCATTATAATTTTGTTTATGTAAAAAACATTCGAGATTGATGTTAATAATTAATTACATGAATCACTTGAATCTAATTTAGCAATGACTTGAATCAATAATTAAGAATATTTTATTAATAGAAATCCAAATTGTCCTTATGCATCAATTTATAAAAACCCAAAATGTAATATTTATAAATAAACATATTTATAATTATATATTAAAATTTTATTATTACATTCAACTAATAATATTAGATTATATAATTAATTCTAAAAAGTATTTTATTATAATAATAATTGACTAAAAAACACTTTTTAATCTTTGTTTATTTTATTAAAAACACATCAATAAAAATTCATATTAAATCATACATATCATCAAACAAATATTCAAATAATTTTAAAATTTAAACTTATAATTAAAAATCTATTAACTATATATTAAATTTTAAATTTATAATATAAAAAACTTAATCTAGTCTTACTTGTACTTAATAAACTCTTCATCAAATAAAACTCTTGCCCACATCATATAAAAAATTTCCAATAGATGAAAATTCAAAAATATCCACATTCTCTAAAACATTTACTCAAATCATGCATTCATTTTACAAATTACTCCTTCATAACCAACCATATAATAGCAACCAACTCGACCAAAGTCTATATAAGAGCTATAAATAGAACAAAGAGCTCGACAAAACGATTACAAATGGTCGAATAGTAAGTACTAAAAAGGAATCAACAAGCATTTCTAGATTATGGTTACTTGGTTTAGTGATACAAATACTAACTTCATTCTAGAATTCCAAAAGACTACAAACATATGCACATAAAAGGCAACATAATGAGAATATATACATCAAACACCAAGCTAACCTCAAACATGATCCTAACATCACAACAAACATTCAAGTCAGATCCTAACCCACATCTACAAGTGCTAAAGATATAGTCATCCTGGCAAAGCTGGCTTCCCTCCTCGCATTTCTCCTGCAGCATTCGACCTCGAGTCAGCACAAGACGACAGAAGGAAAGGAGAAGATTGTAGATAGAGTTCATACCATAGGCAGCAACCAAATCAACCCCTTGGTGGAGACCCGGGCTCCGAGCCACTGATAGATGTGAATGAAGAGATGGTGTCTTCTTTCGACATGGCAACGTAGTTTATCGGAGCGGTTGAGAGCCGTCTCATTTCCTTGAAGTAGCCATTGTGTCGACCGGAGTATGACCGTGGGGTGAGCAGCTCGGGTGTTGCACTTCCGGCAGAGATCCTTCGAGCCACCGGTGTCATGAAACCGTTTCCATTTCCATTGTACCCATTTGGTTTCCGAAGACTATTGCACCTCTTTGGGCTGGGTTTGGATCCATAGAGTGCTTCTTTCTCTGTTAGAAGTAAATTCTGCAGCTTTTTATGATCCTGCAAAAAAATGGGCCACCTCTGACTTTATAAAACAATTAACCAACTGAGAAGAGAATGAGAAAAATTAAGCTTTAGAGCATGTTAGTTACTCGATAGCGCTTTTTCTCTTCTTCTCTTTGTTGCCTTGAGAACTTATACTCCTCCAAGAGCGAGATCAATCGAACCTGCAAGAGTTTGCTCATCGAGATTCACTTGGTTTTATGGTTCAATTGAAAGCGGGTTGGGAATGCAGTAAACAAACCCCATCATAAAGGAAGGGCATGCTTCTTTCCTGCTCCCAGGCAAGAGTTCTGCTCATGAGGTTTTCAACGAGATCTGGGTACCAAGTGAAGATGGGAATTTAAGTTTTTTTAATCCGAAGGGACAATCGACGAACGAAAGCTGAGAACGATACCTGGCATTTTGGCTGCTTGCACTCGCGCTTTCTCGGCACGTTTCAGGTTCAAATGGGCACCTCTACCTGCACTATACCTGTTGTCATCCTGTAATCTAGATGGCATCAGCTCAGCAAGAAGTATACATGCAATTTAGATGAAGGATATAATGGATAAATCTCTCTAGTTTGGTCATGAATACAAAAACATTAATGATATTGTTGCTACATTAACAAAACTATACAGATCTATTTGGTTAGTTATTTTGAAAAATACTAGAGATCTATCTATGGATGAAACAAACAAGAGAAACCCATTTGTTATTTACCCATTTTGATATCTCAAGAGATTAGATTGATTGCAATGAACGTTAATTAGCCATTTATTGGCTTTCTCAAGCTAACTTTAAAACATGGTTCTTGGCATAATTGATGCGCATTACAAACAAGAGATCATCTCAGTGGATTAGATATAAATGAAGGTGAGTACAGGAATATACACATGATAAACAAATCCCTAAACCTAAGAGCATATGGAAGGTGTTCTCAAATGCATAACATTTATGCATGGCAAATCCCAATGGAGCAAGTAAAGGTAGGCAATTGAATTTCCCCAGTATCTTCACATTGTTATCTTTTAATTGTGGCAATGAATCATTTTGTGCACTTTCTTTATGTAGCTTGCTCCTCTTTTTTCAGGAACTTAGTGCATATAAATACATCATAATCCTGTTTGAAAATGAAGTACTGAAAAAAATAGTCTTTGAAGTAATCAATTTTATGCGAGTAAAAATGAAATAAAAAATAAAAAGAGCTTTATGTGAATGAAAATAAAATTAGAAAGACTTTAAATTCAACATATTTATCAAAACTACAGGCCTCGATGAGAAAGTCACATAAAAGTTCTAAGATAACTAAGTGAAAATGCGTGAAAGAAGGCTATAAGTGAGCAAAGTTAATGTGTTCAAATGGAAGAGAATATAAACACAACAGGAATAGTTTCAAAGCCTACGAAAGGAATTCAGAAACAAAAAGGTGGGCTTTGAGGGGTGAATGCATTACTTGGTTGTACTCCTCAAGCCAAGTTTCTTCTGCACAAGCTGCCTGCCATTTAATTAATCTGTCCATAATATCCTTCCTGACATGCAGCTCTTCTTTTGCTTTCACAATTTGGACTTCAATGTTAGCCAAGAGCTCACAAGGATCAAGAATACCTGAGTGCATAAGATGACTGAAGTGGTTAGATTCTTTTGATTGAACAAACATTTACCACGCATGTAAATTGAGATCTCCCCACCTGAATCAATCAATGCACATAATTTTTCTGGAGCTGTACTGATATCAGCTTCGATATGGGCTTGACGGCATACTTCCTCCAGTTCCTGTCTTTTCTTCAAGACAAGTTCCTTCATTCTACCTGCTTTCATTTTTGTTAGCCGCTCAAGCTCATCTTCGGCCTGTCGAACATGAGAAAGGATGTTGCTTATGTCAATGGACATGGCAATAGAAACAATGATTCGCAAAGGTCCAGACCTCCTTCATTGTTTCTAATGATAGAATGCCTGAGCAAGGAAGATCCTTTTCAGGAGACAGGAAAATGCAAGAAAGCTTCTCAAACTGCTTCCTCTCCTCTTTGGGCGAATCCAACAGATCCCATAGCTCAACTAGTGATTCAACAATATCTCTCAACTATAATATGGAATAGTTAGAATAATGCCTTTATTCAAGCTGAAAAATAAGAGATAGCCATCAAGTACCTTTTTTCTTCGTGCATTCTTTTCGCATTTTAATCTCTGAATAACTTGAGACAGTCCTTCCAATGTGCTATCACTTATATTTGTAGATTGCTCTAAACCAGAGTCATGCAAGCTTGGGTGAACCTCATCCACAATCTTACCAAAATCAATGCCAAGAATACTACACAAGCCATGTACTTCATTCACGTATTCAAGAACCTTGTGAAGACGCTCAGACTGCAAGAGAAAAGATCAGAGAATGTTAAAATCTCTTAAATGTAGATTCAAACTTATGAAACAAACCCAATGCTTTATGGCCATTCAAATTTTCTTTGGTAGGGATTAGTAGTTATGAGGATTCATAAAGTAATGCAACCACGGCTACAAAAAAAAAAAGTTATTACCTTTTTCATGGCATGTTTTAATCGGTTTTATATCCCACAAGCTTGACATAGTACTATATTTGTTTATTTACAAAAAGTTGAAGCTTTGAAAGCATTCAATGTCTTTTCCTTGATAAACTTTGGAAAGTATGGTTTACACTACAAGAAATATCAAACGAGTTGCATGTTCATGGGTTAACCGTTGCTTCTATGCTAGCTTATTACAAACTTCCACTTGCTGTTAAAAAGCTCACAAAACTTGGCTAATATTTAGTTAATCAAAACACTAGACGATAGATACCTTTTCCTTCTGAATATTACGAAGCTGTGTTTGGAATTCATTCAGCTTCCTTTTTGACAAATCATTCATATCTATGTTCACAAGATTAGTTTTAAGGCTTTCTCCTATAATCTCTGAGCTTATCTTTTCAATCTCAAACCTAATCTCTGCAAATTGTTTTATTCTTTCCTCTTTCTTTGACTGTAGATCCTCCAGAATGGGTGTGATCAGAGAAAGTTGTCCTTTAAGCGATGTAGAATTCCTGTCACTCTGCAGAACATAACTCATAGAGCAGTAAATTGCTGTGAGAAATGCACGACTTAAGTTATACAAAAGTATATGTAATACATATGGCCATTTAAATGACAGAATAGGTTCAAATCTGCATGCACAAATAAACATGCAATCGACAATAAATGCCAAAATAGAGCAAGAATTGTGCAATTCATTTAGAAATGTCTCTCCAACAAGTTCAATTGCCAGAAAGTAATGAAATAAAAAACATAAAAAGGTGTAGTTCTGGAACCTTCTTTTCTGACCAATAAAATAATAAAACATATAAGTAAATATCAATGCATATTCATGTCTATTGCACAACTTATTTTGGAATCTAAGGTTCCACAATAGAGAAACAAATTCAATATTCTGAAAACAGAGGATGGAAATCTAATAATACAGAAGTAATCAATAGTCACCTCAAAAGAACTTAACAAAATTATCATCAATGGCAGCAATAACTGCCACATTGTTTGGTGATACCAACCAAGCATCAAAAGTATGTAGACAACAAGCAAGGATTGAAGAAGAGATTCCCAGGGGATCCATGCTCACAAGCAAGCAGCAAACTGGATGTACATCACAAACACTCGCCAAATCACTCATGATTCATATCATTCTGCAATAGTAGCTAATTTAAATTAATTAATTATATATATTAGCAAACTGGATGTACATCATGAACACTCACCAGATCAATCATGATTCATATCATTCTGTAATACTGTTTAACTTAAATTACTTGATTAAATACACTTACCCATCTCTTATTTTATAGATTAGTGCAATTTCGTACTACTTGAATGATGAAGCAATCATTATTTTGGAAGGTTTTTATAATGCTATTATAATTCATCAAAAGAATTTAGTAAAGATCTTAAGGGACAGACCAAAATAATCAATTATTCACACAAAAAATGGCTTCCCTTGAGAGATGAATTTATATTTTAAACATGTTTGTTTTTTGAAAAAGGCAAAGTGCATAAGTATAAACCAACACATGCAAACTAAAGATAACAATTATGGTCCATAACAATTTGGTTTTCGCTTTAGTTAGCATAACAATGTACAAGGACAAATAGCCATAATTTCAAAACAAATCCTCACTTTTAAAAAGGAGTCATCCTTTTCTTGGGTTGATGAACTCTACTTTTCTTGAGTACACTATATTAACCTTAATAACGAGGCATGGTCCAGCTTAAGGCTTTATATTTATGTGGGCACGAAATATGAGACAAAAATGTATAAAACGTACCAATATAAACTCATCTTGTAAGTAATTGACCTTGGCATTCTTAAATAACAATGAAAAAATGGAAATCCAAGGCAAAGTACCACATCCTTTATGAAATATGACCAAAGTAAGCAAATGCCTTTTTATCCTTTTAAGTTGGAACATATCATTGCTATGCTGAACATGTCTTTCCTGCATGAATTTTTGCAATCTGAACTACTTTCTTCATCAAAGTACTTTTTTTGACACAACAATTAGGCTTTTCTAAATAGGTAAGAACTAGAGTTAAGCTACTCAATTTTGGCCCTAAAATTTTCATTATATTCAAGACACATCCATAGTTGGCATATTGCCACAAAAACTAAATTGAGTGGTGGTCTTCACAAGAAGTGCATTAAAGTAAAATGTTGAGATAATGTTTACAATGTAAAATTGTGTCCGATAAAATTCATGATCATCAAAAGCCGCAAAAATATTCAATAGAATTAAAGCCATCGTGCGGGACTATCAAATCTAACTACAAACGACCAAAAAGTGATAGCTAAAGCCACATCTCACCATGGTAGTAATAAAAGTAATTTTTCTAAAGTAACACGAGTATCTGAAGAAATGAATATTGACAATTTGGTCTTTAAGCATGTAACAGCTAACATGAACACAACAATTACAAACTATGCAATTATGAAATATAGAACTTCATATTAAAATGGATGATTTAGAACAAACAATGATACTTTATGCCATCTATACACATTATTTAATAATAAAAATGCCCCTTAAGAATAAGAATATAAAAACTACACCAGATAATCAAGGAAAACATCAACCAAAAAACATAGGATCCATCATCTCCAAGAAAACATGTAGTAAAGATATAAGTCATGGTGACAGAGTGATACCTGCAGCTGAAGACCATGTTCCCCAAGGGATGCCACTAGAGCTGCCAGTTCGGCTTCTTTTGCAGCCAAGGATTGACGGACTAAAGCCCTGGTGTTATTTGCTTCGTCAACTTTCTTTCGGTAAACCTGCAAGCACTCCATCTCTAGTTCAAGTAACATATCATCCTTTTCTGCATCAGTCTCCCCAATCTCGGTCCATATTTGCTGCTCTCGTGAAATTCACACACCAAGAAAAAGGCTTATAAGCATTTTGAAACAATTACAAATAATTATTGCACATTTTTTGTGTATAGGATGTTCTGAAAAAAAAAATCATTAATCTCTAATTTAAGAACCAGCTCTAGTTCTTGTACAATAGAAGCAAGCCTCTAACATGTGAGACTTGGCTAAGGATGTTATGGTTTTTAAAACAACAATAATCTCTAGATAACTGCAACTACTTCATCTTTAATCTCCACACTAATCAAAACTAGAATAAAAACGTTGAAACTACATAAAAGCGAAAAAGGACCACATGCAAAGGAAAATTTGTGAAAAAGGTCAAAAGATAAGCTTTCCCTGTTGACCGTTGAAACTTGTTATGCTCCATGTGCAACACATTTCAGCTATTGTTGGGCAAACAAGAAACAAGAGTAGAATTGCCCAAACACTATAACAGAGGGAAAGGAAACGGAACAATAACCTTATACTTTACTCTAAGTTATTCAATCAACAGGAAAAGCACCAAGAATACACCAAAAGTTTCAAATAAAACCACATTGTTATCAGAATCAAGAAGTGTCAATGCTAAACCAACAAAACAATAAAAAAAAGAACATAATAGTAGAGGAAAAATGGAATCCTATCAGAACTGTTAATGCAAACAACGGCAAAGACCAACAAATGGATAAAAAAAAATCACATATTTGCAGATCATGTTTGGATTAAAAACTTAAGGAACTTAACATGCCGCAAAGAAGGTAGCAACAAATTCATGGAAATGTATGTGCCTCCAAGAACATTGCAAAAAAAATTCATTGAATGGAAACGAGCAAGGAAGAGAAAGAAAGACCTCTAGCTCACTAAGAAGAGCACCGCAAGTCGTGTCCATGTTAAGGCTAGTGAGGCTCAACCTCACAGCCCCGTTACCCACCATTTCCTTTTTCCTTCCCGCCTCAATCCTTCAAACTTCTGTTCAATTGAGCATGACAGTTCGAGCAAAGTAGAGAAAAAGATGAAAAGAACCTATCTTTATTCTCCTCGGCCCGCGCAGCTCGGAAAAATGAATCCCTAGAAGCACGCGTCAAAGCTCATCAGACAAAGAGAAAGAGTAAACGAAAAAACAACACATGCAGAGAAAAGCTTAGATCTAGAAGAAAAATGGCCGCATTCTTTTCTTCCACCTTCTTCTCTAGGGTTTACGATGCAGAAGGGTTTTAGAACAAGCAAGAAGGCACCGAAGCAGAGCAAGCCCCATTCACTACGGTCTCAACTTCGAAACAATAGAAAGAACCCAGAATGCAAAGAAGGACTTTCCAAGAGAATTTTGGAAGAAGAAAGAAAAGGAAAAGAAACCAGAGCTTCCCAGCCGTGGCTTTGCACAAGCAAGGCAGCGTTGGCAGAAAAAGAAGCAGACAATGAGAGGAAAACAGAGATATTCTAATTTAAACTTTTTCTCCTCGTCTTGAACCAAAATGTTATAAACTAAAAAATCCATTTTTAACTGAGCTTTTAGAGGAGAAACCATAATTCTCAAATCAGCAATTAGCAAAACGAAAAATTTCATTTTGATTCCATGATTAATGCCTTTTTGCCCTCTTTGAGAGGGCGAAGTATTATTAATAAATCGTTATCCAGGGCCACAGGGAATTTCTTAATTAATGCGCGGCGTTAGGCGAGGTCGACTGTTCCTTCTCGAAACGGAAAAGGAACCGCGGGAGAAGACATGCTACCAAATCCATGATTAGGATTGATTTGTGTAATTAAGGGAACTAAAATCTTCTCATTAATTTGCAGAGATTTTAGGGAGAAATTAGGGCACATCATGCACTTGTGTAGCTGCCTTGATATGCATGCAAAGCGAAGTACACGATTCTTGGCATTTAGGTAGAGTTTGTTCTTTAGTTGAAAGATTTTTGAAGCACATCTTTTCGAAGAATAAAAATTTGATTAAATAATTTTTAGAATGATTTATTTTTTCTCTTTAAAAAATATTTTTTAAAAAATATTTCAGATGTTCTTATAATATATATAACTTTATAATATAACAAAATGGATGAAATAAAAGTAAATAATATGAATAAGAAGATTTTTTATAAAATATGATTAAAATATTATATTACAAAATAAAATAGAGAAATAATAAATACGTTTTTTTATTTCTTTTTAAATAATAAAAATAATAGTTATAAAATTTTCTTTTAAGTTGATGATAAGTTTCAATCATGATGTAAAATCCAATATTGATAACTAAAAATATAATTTTTTAATAAAATTATGTTTAAATATAATTTATTGAAGATAACGATCACAATAAAAATTCAACTATTATTGTCGAAAATTAACAGCAACACAAATCTAATACCTTTTTTAATATGATTTTTTATGAAATAAATAATATGTTTTATGTTAATTTTTTTTACAATGGAGACTATCAAAATAAGAGCCATTTAATGGTGAAAAGTTAAACTAATTTGTAAAGCATAAAAAAAAATTTAAAAATAATTTGGCCTAATTAAATTAATATTTATGCTTGATATAAATGTATAAGTAAAAAAAAATAGAGCATGAAATCAAGTATTATTTATTCTACGCTATAATATTATTCATATTTTAGATTGGCTCGATAAGAAGAACATTGTGCATTATGTAAGTCTAGCCAACAAGAACTAGGTCCTCAAGGATATAATAATAAGTTGAGCATAGCAGTTGTGTGCGACCTTTGCTTACACATGCAAGAGAGCAAAGACTAAGCCAGCGAGTGATCAAATTAGCACATGTTGCAGTTACAATGTTAGATTGGACAAGCGATGAAACACAACTTGCAGTTGCTATAATAACTTGGCTAAAATTACTATAATTGTTCATTTGAAAAGAGAAAAAGAATAATAAGATACGATTAAAGAAGAAGAAGAATATAACAAACTTATCTATTACAAAGACACAAAGTAATACACAATATTAATCAATATCAATCAACTTTATCTATTTTTATTCATCTCGTAGTTTATTTAAATACAAGACTTCATGAAAATAATACAAAAGAAAAGAAATATTTATGACATTAAAATTTTGATCAAATTATTCCTAAAGCAAATTTTAAGATAAAGTGTATGAAGGAAATAAAAAGAGATTTTAAGAAAAATAAAAACCCAAACCACACCATAATATTTATTACACTTAAGAAAAATGAAGGAAAGATAAATTAATATTCATTATATCCTTAGAAATCTTTATGATGAATCAATCATCTAAGAATCATCGTAAGAAATAAAATGAACAAATCTTTTGCATGAATCATAAATAAATTAAATTGTAGGTAAGGTTGCCTTGATTTAGTTTATTCTTTGCTACATCATTATTCTATTCTACATTAGAGGTATAAATGACTCATGTGATAATATATACAACTTTTTTTTCATTACTAAAAGTGTCATATATTTATCAACAATTTAATTATGCTTAACAAACCTAATTAAATTAATAAATATAAATTAATATTAATAAATAATATTGGTATCTTAAGATATTACTCACACATGAATCAATAAAATATAGCATAATTTTATTTAAAAACATAATAAATACACATACCCATATATGTGGACATGCAAAAGCACACAAACATACACAGACACATAGACGAGCACACAAAAGCATGGACATTGACACAGACACACACACACATGATAATAAATTTATAATTGAATATTTCATTTTAATACTCGTTAGTGCAAAACATGTAATCAATCAATTCAAGCAAATGAAAAACTTACCCTTTGTTTTTACTACTTCCAATTCAATTATAGAACTAACCAAATTTTTCGACTTAATTTGTCCTTGAATCAAATAGCATGAATCATGTCGGGTTGGCATCCACACAATCAATACTACAAAACACCTAGTATTGACATCGTTTTAAATAGTAGACTCTTTTGTCACTATTTTTGTAATAAGGTTTTTAAAATGTCATAATATTGTCAAAAGATTTGTTAGAAAATGTTTCATTATAAAATATTTTGTTATGGATTGTTCTACAAAACTTAAGCAATGAATTACCATTAGTGGAATAGTTGGTGAAAATTTTTTGTCACAAATAATTATGGTAAAAGAAGTTTTGGTGGGAGCTTTTCATAAACTTTATGATAAGATATTATACAAACCTTAAGCAATGAATTATCATTCACACTTGTATCATGATTATTTTTCTTACATGTGCATATTGTACAATTAAACAATACTATATTATACAACATTCATGATCAAGCTTTCAAATAGATTTATTTTCTCATTATATTATACAATCTCGTATTATCATATTGTATTATTCTCATCAAAATATAATTAATAGTAATCTAACTCAATCACTCAAACTTATAATATTTAATTAATAAAATCAAATATAAAAATAATATATCTTAACTAACTAATGAAGAAACATATCAACATCCCTCTTTAAAATTAACAATAAACAAACCTTTTGAAAGCCTTAAATGATTCTTTTATGCTAGTTTACCTTACCTTATTGAGTGATTGCATCAATTGGCATTTTCTCATTAGTCAACATAGTTAGCAAACCCCTCCTCATTGCTCGACCATGTTAATTGATGAAATTCTTTTATTTATGTAGTGCATTGCATGTCATCCTCGTCAATGATTACCAAATTGCTCATAATGTGCCCACATTCCATCACATGTAGATTGCAATGGATTTTTTTTGGCCATCCTCTCATATAAACAATGGAACATTAACATCCAATTTTCTATTCAACATTTAGAGTAGGTACATGAGTATTATCACAATACTATCTATATTTTAAGAACTAATTCTTCAATATATTCTTCCTCTTAATTTGAGTATTTTTTAAACTTTTCTAAATATCTAAATGATTTTCTCTCAAGATAAACTTGATGAAGAAAGAATCTAAAAAAAGAACTTGAATGTTTAGATTTCTCACGAAAGGTGATGATTTTAATAAGGGAATAATAAACTGTACATTGGATAGTCCCATGGACATGATATGTGAACTTATCATACACATTTTATTATATAATTACAAGAATTATAACATAAACTATTTATCTTGTGCTTGTGTAAAATGCAAAAAATATTGAAATAAGATCATCCTACTCGTTTATTAATTGTTTGACAAATGAATAATTGAAAGAATCATATGTTGGTAATACTTCAATGGTTGTTTAACTATTTGCTCACACATAAAAAAAAAATTTGAGAAAAGCCCTTTGTTTATTTATTTATTATCATTATTATTTTAATTTTATCAATGTTGAAAAGAAAATGTTGACTGACCTACGCAAGAGTCTCATATCGGCGGTTACTGTCTCCTCTCAGGTCACCCACAGCTTGCGCCAACCGTTGTTGATGTGATATTTCACCTGCTTCATCCTGCATTAATTATCATATTACTCTGACCTCTCGGGAAGGCCATCTATAAAAGAAAACTCAATCGAACAGACTTAAAAAGAACTATGGATAAGGATTGGTATACAACAAGAGGCCCTTCTACCAACCACTATTATTGCTTTAAAAAAAAACCATTTCCTGAACCGAATGATCATCAATCCCTAACTTAAGATGTACAGCTGTTTCCAGATAGATGCAGCAACACAAATCACATGTTTAATATATAAAATTTTCTTCATACTACCTCTGTGTTTGTGTTATATTTTATAAAATCTTTTTTTAAATTTAATTTAATTAACAATAAAATTTTCTTACAAAATTGCGAAGAACAGCTTCGACGATCATCAAGGTGAGGTGTCATTGTAATACTTTTCCAAGGCGAAGAAAAAATCAAAGCTTGTTCACATCCAAATGAAAAATGGTAATCAAAGTCGTCCAATTGTTAAAATGTTGTTAACGAAAGATCAAATGTTTAACAAACACTTACATACTAAGTGATTTAAATGCCTCGGCCCCCAGTACGTGCAGGAGAACATATTGAATGAGTTCTCCGATTTCTGCCGCATCATAAGAGGTAGCAAACTTCACTGAGACAAAGAAAAAGGATATTTAGTTTATAAAAGGAGAGAATTTATATAAATATTAATTCAATAATATATTTCTCAAATGAAAATCTCATCTATATTATCTATCTATTGTGCATTTCAGATCGAAATCTTTTGACTAATTGGGTTAAATACTATTTTAAAACCATTTTCTTAATGCCAAAGACCTCATAATTGATGAATTTAAATTTAAATAAAAGTCATATGAATTTTCCATTAAAATTCTATAAATATGTAAAACTAAAAATAATCTCACTTCTACTCAATAAACTATCTTTAACCTAAAATATGAGATTGAACCTAAAATATTATTCAATTGCAAATTTGAAGGTAGTAAAGCTACACAATGACCAACAACAAGTCAATCAATACATAGTTAATCTAAAATGTTATGATGAGAGACAAAAAGTAAAGACCATCTAAGTATGATAAACGTAGGGACATGTTAAGCAAATTGACTAAACCAGACCCAACAAGATTTTAAACTGGAAATGGTTAAGATGGTCCAACCTGAACAAACAAAGCAGCCCAAAAGAATCATTTGGATAAGCTATATCTTAAATGATCTCAACAGTTAGCCCTCCCTTACCAACAAAAATTAATTTTCCAGTAATATATCCGAGATGGTTTCAGGAGCTGGGCCTTCATAAACAAAGCATAACATTTATATCAAGTTAGCCAAACAAAGTTTGGGGACAGAATGAGCACAAATAAAATTTGAGATTAATACCCAATTAGATTGCATCTAAACTATGCGCATGGCTCAAACAGATGCATCTTAATCATAACTTGTTGTGGTGGAGGGTACAGTAATCAATAGAACAGCTCAAACTAGTTCTACCAACCTTAAAAAGACAATCTTTTACTTCATTTTGCCTCTGATAATTCAGAACGGCTTCATTTTCTAACTAATAAGACCATGTGGGTCGTTTGATCCATTCAATTCAGATTGAAATCACTTATGCGATATCACCACGCATCTATTAAGGTGATTGGATGAAATTTCAACCACTACTAATTTCTCAATCTTAAAGAAGGTCAATGTATCATATTTGACATCACAAAAAAGTAGCCAGTGCAGACGTCTTCAAGCAAGTCAATTAAATTAAATATCAGAGATTATATATTAGAAAATTAACAAAAAGTATACTTCTACCTATGCAAGCTACCACGTTTCTGAAAGAGACCTGTTAATAGGGTCATAGGGTTGGCCTGTAGGCATGTCCAATAAAAGAATGGCAAGGATTGGGATTAAACGTTTCTCAGTTAAGTTAGTATTTACTAATTACCAAACTGGGATTAAGATCATAGCATAGAAATAATATTTGTAATATGCTATGTCAAACATAGGTAAAGTTATATATATACTGTTAAAAAAAATCTATGATTCATTAGTTTGATTTGTTTCTTAAAATGAAAAATATATTAGTATTAATCCGCTGAATCTTTAATTAGTTATTTTTGGTTTCATTCCTTCATTTTACAAAGTGATTATATATTTCTTGGCCATATATTTGTTTCCTAATATAAAAGGATATTGTTATAAATTTACCGATTCCTAATTTGCTATTTTTTAATTTTTGCCCTCTTGTTCTAAGAAGTGATTCTTTTTTTTTTTTGCTATATATTTGTTTTCTACAATAAATAGGTATTACTATTATTTTATTGATTCTCTAATTAATTATTTTTTAGTTTTAATTTCATGATTGTAAGAAGTGATTCTCTCATTGCTATGAATTCATTCATA
Source organism: Vanilla planifolia (assembly GCA_023846275.1). Taxonomy (NCBI): domain Eukaryota; kingdom Viridiplantae; phylum Streptophyta; class Magnoliopsida; order Asparagales; family Orchidaceae; genus Vanilla; species Vanilla planifolia. The sequence continues at coordinate 6,175,010 of CM043872.1, read as the reverse complement.
ATTTTATCAAAAAAATAATAAAAATTATTATTTTTCATTCACTAATTCAATATGGTACAAGAATCACCTCTAAAACTCTTAATTGTTTTCAATGACTAAAGTACAAAATGACCATAGAAAAATAGAAACTATCCTCATTAAAAGTGATCATGATTTCAAAACCCTCGTTGACAACAACCATAGGATAGATAATGTTTCTCTTAATATTACAAAACACAAGTTGATGAAGAAAACCCTTAAAAATTATTTCTCTATAATGAATGATTCAATTCTACTAAATCAAATCTATTTGGTAAATAACAACTTGAAGTTCTACAAAGAATGTTCTTACAATAAAGTTTTGCCCAGAGCACAATTGGAACAGAATCTTTGGCACAAAAAAAAATAATTACTCGAACGCTTTCTATGTAAAATAAAAAAAAAGTGAGTCCATGAATTGTAAACTCATACAACACGAGATGCCATGCTATCCCACACCTATAACGCATGTCGAGAAAATCTTACAATAAAAATTGCTAAGATCCCTCTTTAAGGTGGTTCTATTATTATTTCAAACAACATAACTATTATATCTTTATGTGTATAATATAAATTGCAATCTTTTGTTAGCTAAAAAAGCTCTCTAAAAAACTTAACTGTATGCTAGGTTTTTCCTAGATTATTGTGAATTTAAGGATTTGGATTTAGAGAGAATGATTGACAATATTACAGTGTGTTCAAGAATTTTCCTTCTAAAATTAGGTGAATCTCCTAATACATAAACACATAATATGATATATATTGAGTTTTGGAAGTAGTCTAATAAAAGCTATCTTATTTAAAAATTCCAATAAATATAAAGTAATTATTTAATGACACTAGAATCTTTTATATATATTAATTAAAAAAAATGATTTTTATGCTTAACAAAATAACTGTGATTAAGTATATCAGTTTTCTTATATAGCTTATATAAATTTAGTATAATGTTGAAAAATAAATGAATGCTTTCTTCAACAACTATTTCACACTTCAAGCATTAATTTATTGATTCCCTAATTAACTATATTTTAATTTTAACTTCTTGACTTTATGAAGTGGTTCTCTCACTCTTTAATGCATAATTATGTACAATTTTTAATAAAAATCAATATTTTATATTCTTAACATTTCAACAAAATTAGAGATCAATATGTAGTCTATGTATGGTGCCTTAAACTTGAGAAACCTATAGGCTAAAATAGATAAGTTAATATCCAAACGTGAATCATATCATAAAAATAATATTTCTAACACGATTAACATTTGAAACAATGGTTTTGCATCAAAATTTATGGCATTATTTATATAAAGCATTTTTAAGGTATTTAAACTAAATTTTCAATCCTAACCTCTACATTGCAAAATCCAACTTTTAGTCAATTTAAATTTTAACCACTAACTTATACAAATATTTCAAATAAGGTCTAAACATGACTTGTCAAGTTCCAAGTCAACTACCTTTAGATTGATTAATTTGAATACTTGCCTAAGTTTAAGAAAAATCATTGAATAATTTAAGCAAACAAGATATGATTCACATCTCTTATCATCAGACTCTCATCCCATGACATTAAAAAAAAAAAATCTCCTAAAATTTAAGCGGAGATTTACCTAATTTGGTTCAATCCTATACCATGCATATATAACTTCACTGCATAGAAATGTTCTAATAATAAAAATAATAGAATGCAAGTACAAGTTCTTGAAAGTTACTAATTGACACAAGAAAATCTATACTTAAGCTTGTATACTCGTAGGCATTTCTTCAATTCTTTCACTTTCTTAGATCATAAGATGATCATTTAGATTGATACTAAATGGTAAGGCATCCTAAGCCATGATTATCAACACTAATTGTCTATATAAATGACTTGAAAGCCATATTAAGTAATGTGCTGAATTATCAAAATAAATATTTATATAATTTGTTATCATCCAAATCAAATACAATCATAAAAGGCTTATAAAACTCGCCAAATGCTATCACAAAACCCTTATAAAACTTGCCAATGAGCATTCATTACCAATGAAAAAAATAGTGAAAAAAAACATAAATTGCATGAATAATTGTTAGCCTGTATACAACTTTTCAAAACAGCACACTATTGCTAAAGCAAATTGACCCAACAAAATTGAAGACAGAATACCAACTCATAAAAAAAAAAACTTAGAGGGTGAAAGCTTGCAATCAATCAACCATGTTTCTCCAAAAATGTGGAACAACTCATTTTCTAGTATGCTTTTTAAATGTGTGTGGTCATAATACTTCATACTTGTCACCAAGAATACAGATATTACCACCAAAAAACAAGTTCCACAAATAAGTTAAAGCTGTTATAAAAAAGAGAGATTGGCACAGTAACCTCAAGAACTAGATTGGCCTATGAGCATCTAAGTGAAAAAGAATAGATCTATGTATGGGGAGTAAGGCATAATGTTTGCCATCTATTTCCCATTCCACTTTGTCATGGAAAATAACATATTAATATTTTACACAATACTAGATTTTTCAGAACCTTCAAAGGATTTGCAATGTGGTCACAACACAACAGAACATGGTCACTACTAATTACTGACAAACATTGTAGAAGAATAATCAAACATGAAGAGGCAAATTAGGTAATTTCTGTTGTTAATATTGAGCTAATACAATAACACATTGGAAAAAAATAGTAGAGACACTACCCCAAGGAAGAAGTGGGAACTCCCATCTTTGCTTAGGCACCAAGAAAAAATATGCTGTCACCTGCAAATGTTTGAACAATATAATCTAATATCTGGATAAAAAAAAAGATGTCAATAGTTCAAAATTATACTAGAACTGATGCTGCAAGGGCTTGTGGGGAACCGAAAAGCTCTGAAGTATGCTCTGTCTCATAAAGAAGGTCCATGATCTCCATGCAAACCTCAAGACTTATGAGGTCTCCTACTTTTGATAACTCCCTGCAGCCAAATTATACTAAATAACCTGCAGTGTACATTTATAATCAATTAAATTCTATTGCAAATCTATGAATCAGAACCTCATGTAAACTGATAACTATGAACTTTCTTCCTACGAAGTAACTAGTAAAATCTTCGAAATAGAATTTAAGAATACATCTTGACTGCAATTCACAACACTCAATCCAAGCAAATGACAAATATTAGATCTCCTTTTCTTTGATATTATAGTGAAATTTTTAGCTTTAATATTCCAATATACAATACAGCCAACAGGCAATAGTTGCACACATGCAAGGTTCCCGATGACAAGGGTTTTCAGAAATTTCATTCGTTAGTGGGTCTAGCTTTCTTCATATATTCACAACACATGACTTAAAGTACATGGATGAAACTTTCTTTCATGCCAACTATAAGCTTGTTTCAAATGATTTTTTTTTTTTTGAAGTAAAAATAGCAACCCAACTACTTTTATATTCAGGGCATGAGCACTTCTGAAATTTTATCAGGATTTATCATTTCAGAAACCAATGGCTCCATAGTAGTCTGATATTTTTGTCATATATGTAGTACCAAATAATTTAGTTTTTGGTTACTCTGCATTCATAGGATTCAACAAGATTATCTAATACTAAAGTGCTTCAATGGAACCGCTATAGTCAAATAGGGATTAGGATGTCCTTGAAGAAAAGAGTGACCTCCTGTTGTAAACCTAAATTTTCTTACACAGCATTAATCTGAATATTAATTCTGAAGTAAATTGAAATCTTTTAAAGTTTACAGGTTGTAAGAAAAAAATTGAATTGTATAAACCGATCATTCCTATGTTCAGTCTCCCTAAATTTTAATGAAATGCGAAGGAACCTTAATCCACATAATATTTGAAGCTTTCCCTTAATTGGTCAATGATAAATCAGTTTTATCCTAAGGAATAATTTCCACTTCTTTGCATGTGATACAATAATGTTCTTTACCTTGATATTAGAATTTGAGCCTAAATTTGGACTGTTATTTGTTCATTTTGATAATCATGTGCTAGAGAACAAAATGAAGAATTAATGTGAGTGAACTCTTGGTGTGTATAAACCAGATAGATTTCTATGGCCTATTATAGGTGCTGTCTAATCTAGATTCACGTATGAAGAGGAGATTGTTGTAATATACAAAGAATTATCCCACATTAGATATTCCACAATAATTTATAGTATTAATATAAAATTTTGGATTAATAGATTTCCATGCACTTACTTTTTGAGCCTAAATTGGATTCAATGGTGTTACTCCCCTAACATCATGGTATACGCACCTTCAAAGACAATTTTTATATTGTAGAGACCACTTGAGTCAATCTTATTTTTGTACAAGTCTAGAATAAGTATCAATGCAATTTCTTGTCAAGCCTATATTATTCAAATTTATTCCTAATTCCTTCAATTCAAGGACAAAATTATTATTTTGTATCTTTCGTGGAGATATAGGTGTTTAAACTATATATTTGATTAGTGGCCCTATTGAGAAAATAAAGGTAATAACAAAATTTTCATGTTAATTTGAATACTAAATACCATAGATATATAACAATACTTTAGAAGTGGAATAGAAAATTACATTAATAAAAAATTATTAGACATTCAATCACAAATTCCCATGTTTATAGGGTTTGTGGGAATGTTACCAAAAATAACAATCCCACAATTGTGAGGCTAATTATAGGGTTGATTTTGGGAATGTCACCTAAAATAAGAATCTCACAGTTGTGTGGTTAATTATGTGTGGAGTTGTCACCAAAATAAGAATCTCATAATTTTGGGAGTGGTAGTAGAGCTATCATGCAAAAATATCTCATGATTATAATATTGATTATAGAATTGTTATTAGCATGAGTTATAGGTTTTTGTTTATAATGATTTTTTAAAATTTTTTAGGTTTTCTTAATTTATTAGAGTTTAGTTTTTCCATGAATACGAATTTTAATTACTTCTTTTTCTTATAAATATTGATATTCTTGATTATGATTAAGAAAAAGTTTTCTAAGGTATGATCTCATTGACAATACTACCAACCAAATGGCCAATCCTATTTACTCTATAACGAAATCCACCTAGACTCCAACTACTTATAATCCTTTGTTACACTTTATGGCCAAATATTCTAAAGACCTCTTCATAAAAATAACAGCACACGAGTAACAATTTCATAAAGTGGTACTAGTTCGCACTTATACTGATCAAGGACAAATGAAAAATGGGCTATTTAACAGGAGCAATAGCAATACTAAATTGGGTGTCACCAACCATGGTGTTTAAGAAGTAGAATTCAATAGTGATGGCTTGGTTGATTTATTCCAAGTGTGAAAAATTCGGATGCTTATTTCCATGTTGTCAAAGAGTAAAGGAAATTTGGATGGTATAAAAAAATGTACCTAAATTATGAAAATATTTCAAAGTTTTGAAATTCATTTAACAATCAAAAGTATTTATCAAGATACCTCATATTTTATAAATATTTTTAAACTCTATTGAATCTTTGATAAGAAATAAATTTATTCTACAATATCACACAAAAGTGTCATAAAGATGGAGTCTAATACAAAATGTTGAAGAAAGATTGGATCTTTGATTTTTTTGAAAGATCAAAATTAAGAATTTGATAAGGTAAGACAACATATTTTAGGCAAAAACAATCTACCTATGTTGAAGGAAGTTTGTCAAATTTCAAAATGAGAAGAGTAAGAAGAAATTGATGTCTTCACCATCTCAAGGCATGACTAATGGGTGCACAGGTCTGCTCTTATTATATTATTAATTGATGAGAATGAACCCAATTGAAAACTCAAAATGATAAAAACAAGAAATTGTAACCTAAATACTATACAAAACTTTATCAAATAAACAACACATTAGGATTTTCATAAAAAATCTCTAATTTGAAAGTCACAAGACTAAAGAAGAAACTACAAAAATGTCTATATAATAGAGACAACAATTGATTCTTCACCTCATCTTTTTGCACAAGAACAAAGTCAATTTCTGTAGAAGATGTTTAATCCTCTTACTAGCAAGAAATTTGAGTACACATGATCAACCATTGTTGCCTGCACAACTCATATTTTTTCTTTTTGTCACATAATGGTTCACAAAGCCTTGAATTGTGGACAGAAAGAATTTTTAAATTATATGCCTTGTAAAGAGAGTATTGATATCACCATAACTAATGGATATGTATGCAAAATGGCATGTGGAGAGGAAGAGGAAGTAAATGGGTTAAAAACTATATTTGATTTCACATGTTTCAAACTTGAAATACAATTTACTCTTAATAAAATGATCAAAGACTTGGATTGTGACACTAAATTTTTTCTTTCTTATTATAACTTTTAGGATTTTTCATAAAAGAAAGATTGACACTACTAAGGAATGAAATGGGCTTTACAATTTATCAATAACTAACTATACTCCAAAAATAAAATTAGTTATTGTTTTTTCTTCATTTTTTTATTCAAATGAAATCTAGCATATGAGACTTGGTTGTCTTAGTTTCTCATACTTAAAATGCTTGTACCCACATCTATTTGCTAATAACAATCTTTCCTTCTTTTATTATAATCATTATGTCCTAGTAAAGATATACGAGCATCCATTACCCTAACATATAAAAACCGTCCCTCCAGTTAAACCTTATTGAAAGTTATGTGTGCTGATTATCTGAGATATCAAATTTAATTAACACTAATTTGTTACATTTATTGATGATCACTCATAGGTTTGTTAGGCTTATATAATTCGTGAAAAACTAAAAATGTTCTTCATTTTAAAACAACACAAAATATTACATATATGCTCTAATCTTATATTTATATTGTTTATAACAATGATGGAAGCAAGTATTTTTCACATGAAATTAGTGAATGTATTAACAAAAATGAAATACTTTATCAAAGTACGTGTCCATATACTCTCAACTAAATGGCATTGTAGAGAAAAACAGTAGACACTTCAAATTGTTAAAGCTATTATGTTTGTTAGTAACATAACAAATTCTTTTTTGGGGAGAGCCATCCTTAAATGTACATATCTCATGAGTAAAGTTCCAACCAAAGTCTTCAATATCAAACTCCCCTCAATGGAATAATTTTTGTTTGTCCTATTCAAAATCTTAATTCTCATCAACCTTGTGTATCCAATTGAGTAGCACTTATCCACGATGTTCAACCAAATTGAAGTAAATTTGATTCAAAGGCCCTTAAACATATCTTCATTGTTATTCTTCTACACAAAAATGTTACAAATGTTGTCATCCTCACATAAAACATTTTCTAAAAGATTGGTCGAGATCTTATAATAATGTCTTAAGATGATTCAAACTAGTAGTCATTAAACAAGATGGTGCCAAAAACAAGCAAGGGCACTCCTCTAAACCATGTAAAATCAAAAGATATAACAAAGTTTGTCATCCAATCAATAGTAGTATTGCCTTCCCTAAGAAGTGAGAGATCCCAAAACCCTCAAAAGACTAAGTAGTCAAGAATACATCTAGGAGACATTTATTAATATCCTTATCAACGATAGAGTGGACAATTCTAACTAGATTTTGCAAGAAAAGTCAAAGCTTCTAAACACTCAATTGCCTAAAGGATGGGGCGCTCTTCCATATTTAATTCAGCAATAGACAATTCACCTTACTAACAATAAAAAGTAACTAATCATCTGAGTTATGAATCACAATGCTAGTTCAGGCCCTACCATCAATTGCATAAACAACATTGCAATCAACCTTAATCCATCTAGGGATAGTCCCAGTGAACCAAGTTTATGAGTTCAAATGCCTCGCAGATTGAGTGATGTGTCAAATTAAAGAAAATGGACCCATATACAGTCCCATATAGGTTTGAACGTCAAGCCGAGGAAGTGAAAGATGGCTAGCTAAATACACTGACTAGTGCATAGGATTGGTTGCACCCACAAAAAAACATTGCTAAAAAATTGGGGGGGTGTGATATTAGTCATCTTGAAATTAATCCTTACAAGGGTTTCTATCAAGCCTTCTTTTCCCAATCTCACATTGTTTATGGTTTTAATGGTCTTCAACAACAAAGTTATTGTCGAAAATTCCAATTGAATTAGAAAAGAATCAATTTGTGAAATCATCATTCGAGCTTCAATTGTGAGTGTTCGATAAATGTTAGAGGAATGATGCTACGCTTGGGATCAATTAGGATAAGAAGTGATAATTAGGTAATATCTTAGGAAATGAATCATTGGATAAGAAGCGACTCTTAATAGGCTTATAAATAGAAGGATATAAGAATGAAAGATACAAATCAGAAAAGGAGGCAAAGATTTTGTGTTACATATATAAGCTCATGGTTTTAATTATCGAGATATCTTTTGGAATAAAACCTACTTTTAGTAGGAGTCGTGACCTAAATCATTTGAATGGTATAAATTTTTTTAATATTAAAAATTAATTTTATTAAAATGAAGTTAATAAGTTTAGTTAAAATTTTCTAAAATAATACTTGATTTAAATAATAGAATTTAAGTAAAGTAAAACTTCAATCATTTAACATGAAATAAAAAATATTATAATGATAAAATACTATCTTAGGTTCTATGAAAAAAAAAACTTTACACTAAGGCTCATAGCTTAAGGCTAGATAATTTAAAAGTAACTAAATATCATAATCGGTTTAATGACTAAATGTATAGGACAAGATGTCACAAGCTAGATTAATAATTGAATAATAAATTTATAAAGGATCATAGGATAAAAGCTAGAAATGATATGACCTTACATGACTCACAAACTCTAAAAGATCTCCTTTCCTTAACATCATAGTCTAAAAGACAAAGAAGATATGTTTCCTAAGTAAACAAATTTAAATTTCAAGGGAGTACATTAAATACACCTAAATTTATTGTTAGACTCAAAATATCACCTTTTATATTTGACTCAAAAATTTAAGAATATTACTATTTATATTATTCAAGAAAGAAAAAAAGATATTATAAATATAAAAATTAAGTCATAAAGTGGTTATCATAAAACATTAATTTATGTTAAAGAAGATCAATAATAAAATAGTACGATGGAGATTATAAAACTAGACAACTATTACTGGTAATGAAAAGAATAATGAACACAATAATATTATGAGATAACTATCTATATTTTAAGATAAAAATGAGCTTGAAATTAAAATAAAAAAGATTATCAAAGAATAGCACAAACCTTACTAATGAGAAATTTAATTATGAAGAAAAAGATGGACTCGTAGATGTCTTTATATGCTTATCTATCTCCCAAAGTGAGACAAAAGATTAAAAAAAATGAGATCAACTATTGATGATGGTAGTATCATAAAAATAATTTTCACACATGCTTTAAAAAGGGTGAGTCTAAAAATTAAACATCATTCTTAATCTTTTCAGAGTATTTGGGTTAATCTCATCTCTTTCTTAGTTATAACTCAATACTTAGTTCCATTAAAAAGAGGTTGTTATAAATATAAAACATGGTGTAATGTTCTTCCATGGATATAACTCATTTTTATTAGGTAAATCTTAGTTATATGACCTAAGAATAATTAATTATGATAGAGACAACATATGTTTTAAAATTTGAAAATTAAAATATAAGATCCTTATAAAGCATTCCAAAAAGGTTTTCGTTAACAAATTATTTACTGAACTAAAGAAAATAATAATTGATGAAAAAAACTTGTAACTCAATATTTTACTTTCTAATAAAAAATTTGTAATACCTTCTCTTTAAGTTAAAGATGACCTAAGAATTATATCCTATAAGATAAATAGGATAAGATTTAATAATTTTTAAAAAATAAAGATTACAAACAATTGCAACTAATAAAATTTTAGATTAAATTAATGCCCATATAAGTTCTACACTTATCTTCAAATTATCTAATCTTAAGGGTATTTATTGCTATAGTTAAAATAAAATTTATAAATGAATCTCAAATTAAATTATATTTTATATCAAAATTATCACATACTCTTAAATATCATAATAATATATTTTAGTGATATATAAGTTTTCCAAAATTGATTATTTCATTCAATGTGATCAAACTAATGATGTTTATCATATCAGTAAATTATTCTTTATAAAAATAATTAGACTATATAGACTTCATTATATTATTGTACTTGATAGAAATGTAATATTTGTGTCTTGCTCTTGAAAAATTTTATGAAATTATTAAAAATAAAACTTGAATTGTCATCTGCATTTTATCTATAAACTGATGATAAAACTGAAATAAAAGATAAAATCTTAAGAAATTTATTAAAAATTTTAATTGATAAAAGAATTAAAAATTATAATTTATATTTATTATATACAAAATTTGCTAATAATAATATAATATCCAATATAATAATTTTTTCTTGATCTAAAGTTGTCTATAACATAAAACTAAATAAACTTGTTATATCATATTTATTTTGATTTTGTATTTCCATTTACATATGATTTTAAGACGTTATATGATAAAGTTAAATAATAGATAAAGTCTTATAGTTGAAGACAATTTGAAATAACGAATCAAAGTAAGACAACTAAAAAAATTAAAAAAATGAGTATATTTTAATGCATATTCTCCCTGAGAGATTAATCTCCACCAAATATAAAAAATTATATGCGCGAGCTACTGATCTTTTCAAACTTAAAAAAAATTTAATGATAATACTTATATCTTTGAATTGTCTCTTAACATATTCATAAGTAATACTTTTAATGTTGAAGATCTATTATCTTTTAAAGATATTATTTATAAAAGGATTTTTTTATTAAATGAATTTGTAGGTTAACTTTAATTCAAATCACTTAAAAGCTATTTAAATGCTAAATATTTAGTTCCAAAATTATTTAATATTGATTATATTTTGATTGATAAGATATCTTTGAATCATAATGTTCTACATAGAGGATACATGAATGACTAGATAATTTATAAACATTAACAATGGACTTATTTGACAATTACTTTAACTTCACCTTTGCAAAGCAGAGTTTTTCCAGGCAAGAGAGAATTATGTAGAACAGGCATCATAGATGATTCAAATGAGTCAAAACCTATCATAAATATAAAAATTAAACCAAAGGATAATTCAATTAGTCAAAGTATACAAAGGCTAAGTGATACATAGGCAACTATCATGGCTCAAAATAAGAAGCCATAACAAAATAAGAAAAAATCTAGAATTTTATATTTTGAAATAAAATTTTGATTATTTTTTGTTTATTTTAATTTTATATTTTTAAGTCATGTAATACTCAATAAAAAATTATAATTGTTGTTGATATTTTTTGAGTTAATTATGATAGTTAAACTAATTATGGTATTTGATAATTGATAATTGATTAGAAAATTTAAATTTTAAGAATCTTATATTCATAAAGATAAGGGCTAGGTTCATCTATCTGATCTTTGTAAAGACAACAATTATATGAATCTATCTTATCTTTTCATGTTGAGTTTATAAATAGTTTGAAATAATATAATTAATAACTTTTGATAAATTTAAAATAAAATCTTAAAGAGTTTTAAATCTAAAAGAGCTTATTCTTATGCCTAGAAAAACATAATCCTACCTAAAAGAATAAGCTTATTTCTAGATGTATCATTGTCATCCTCGTCCCACTACAGAAGTTCTTCTCACATCATATGCCCTGTCAAAAAATGATTGCCAGATGATGTATTAAGAGAAAAATCATTAGATAAAGAAAGGCTCTTCACACGTTCTTCAATGTAGAGGAGCAAAGATGAATAAATCTATATAAAAAAAGATGAAAAATTATAGATTACATAGATAAGATCAAGATTTGCCAATGTGAGATGACAAAGAAGGGGCAATGTCAATGACATAACCAATGATGTTATAACCAAGTTGTGTAATTTGCTAGTTCAAAACTATTTGAAAAACCCCTCATTGGCCTGACTCATCCATGGCCTTTGAGAATTTTAGAAGGGTTTCTACATAAGGCAAGCCATACCTTGTGACACCCCTGAACGTGATTGTTGAGTGCTATCCTAGGTGAGGGAATCATTAGATAATGAAAAACCCATAAAAAACTTATAATTGGAAAGATATAAAAATAAATAATCTTTCATAAAAAAAATTCTTGATTATATATATAAAATCATTACCTTAACAAGTAAATACATTTTTTGTGACAAAACCCATTTTGGTTGGTATATAACGACCAAAATGGATAATGCTTCAATATAGTTAAGTTAGTTCGAGATATTATTGTATTAGAGTGAAGAGAAACAACAACAATCATCAAGTGATGTCCTAGGAGGGGACTTGCCAGATAATGGTTGGCTTCTAACAAACTTCAATATGGGTAGGTATGATGGCACAAAAATCATTTCCTCATCATCAAGAACAATTAGGGTTCTTTCCTGTTACAATTTAGAGGGATGTATGATCATAATTCACCTAGATGGGACAAAAATAAAGCATTTTTCTAACTAGCTACTTTGACTTTGACCACTACTAAGATTTTCCTACGTTTGGGCTTGCATGACATAGAAAAAATCAAAACAACTCTCTTCATTCAACAGAAAGTAAGAGAAAAGAAAGTAAAGTGAACCATCACATTCAAATCTCATTGTACTGCATGATAGAGCATCGATGTTATAACTCTATGCAATTTACATAAACTTTGGCGCAATGAGTTGAGCCTACAATAAAGACATGTTGTCTAACCACCTTGATCCCAACCTACATCTTGCACTTTTCCCCCTAGAGTGAAATATTTTCTTTTCTGACTTTGTGTTTACCACCATATGTATGTCCCTGCTTATTTCCAAATTTCCCCTCTAACTATTTTTAGAATAAGAAAATATAAATCATGGAATCCTCTTGTATACCAGTGAGCTGAAGAATCCCATTAAAGTCGTTCATTGTAGTAATGTTCCACAAAAACATTCATTATTAAGGCTGGTTATGGATGAAAGTCATAGAAAATCACCTTAGTTGAATCAAAAGTTCTTCGAGGAAGACGAAAGCAACTTTAGAAGCTCCAATGTCAAAGTCCAACAGCTGAGCAAACACCGACTCAACCATGAACAAACTAAACCAAAAGATCCCATAACTATTAAGAATAAAAAGAAATATCAGGCTAAATGAACAGTTTAATCCACATCGGATGATTGAACCTCCATAAACACCCTTTCCTGCACAACGAAGGGAGTAATCAAAGCAAGCGAAACAAATAGAAAAAATCAATAGAGATAAAAGTAACCGAAGTAAAACACTCACGGCCTCAGCAAAATCTCTAGTAGTGAAGCACTGATCAGTGATGAGCACATCGCCCAAACTCTTCAAGCTCTTCACTGAAAGAGGCCGAGAGTCATGCAGCTGTATCACATAAAAGACAAAGGAATGCCAAACATCGGCAAAGAATCACAATTAACAAACAAAACCAAATGCTGGAAAGCGACAAGCGCGCTTTACCTTGCTGGAAATCCAAATCGAAACAAGCGCAAAGAGCTGCAAGTTGCTTTCTGTCAGTGGATTCAGGAGCCAGCACTCGTCGTCATTAAACAGTTCTGCTTTCCTACATCTAGGAAGTGAACTCTCGATGAAATGAAATCGAGAAACAAAATGAAAGAACAAAAAAAATCCGGATCGAGGAGTTCACCTCATCCGAGAAATAGAACGGAAGAAGCGATCGCCGAAGAAGGAAAGCGCAGTATACTTGACGATCGGGCGGACGATAAGTTTCTTTCAGGATCGAAGGCGAATCAGACTTCGTCTTCAACATTCGAAACAGCGTAAATGTGGCTTCGAGCGAGGTGTGCTATACCTGGGAGGAGTGGAGGAGGAACTCCAACAATCGACGACGAAGTCGAGCAAGCGAATTGGAGCTAAGCTCCAAGACCGAAACCATCGCTTCCCTATCATATGATGTTGACTGCAACAAAAGCCGTTAAATACAAAATCGCGTTGTATCTTCAAATTTAAAATTTGGATAATTTAATTTTTTGTCGTATATTTAAAATTTAACGACTTCAAGTCTTCTTTTTTTTTTTTTTTGGACCTGCTGGAAAGCTAAAAGATAAATTTAAAATAAAAAAAAGCTAAAAAAACAATTTTTTTTATTTAATTAAAAATGTTTAACAGATTATTTTTCAACATATCATTTAAAATTCAAATTAATAAATGATATATATGTGACAGATGAATAATTTTTATGCATCATCTCTTTTCAAAAGGTGATAATACTTCATTTATAAATATTGTTACTTGTTAAATTAATATTAACACATATATAATGTTTGATTATACTAATGGATATTATCTATTTTTATTTTTAAAAAATTAGTTATGCTTTAATCTCATAAATATAATTAATTATTACAATTATGATAGACTAACTCTTATTTAATATTAACAATAGGATAAAAATGGGCACAATTATAGTCATATGTGCTCTTTCCTACCCAAGTCTTGAACTCGCCCTCTTACGTGCTTTATCTCCGGTTCTCTCACTCTTTCTTTGAAGGTGTTGAAGTACAAAGTGAGTTTTTAAAAATATTTTGTACTTATCTACTGTTATTGATAAAATTATTAAGATCACACCTAATATATATAAATAATAGAGTATTAAATAAAAATAATTAAAATATAAGAATATAAATATTTTTTCTATATAGAATCTAACGATAAAACAAAAACTTAAATTATAACAAATCCCATATATACATATCTATAAAACTTGAATATAAAATTGATATTATTTAAAATATTTAAATAAATGATCAATATTTAAGTCCATATAATAAAGAACTCATATTAAATTAGAAGATAAAATGTATCAATAGCTAATACAAAATTACATCAAAATATAATATAATAATATAAAACAAATCTTATCAATTGAATCTAATCTATTTTTATATATAATAAAAATATGATTATATACAAATATTAATGATACTGTATATAATTTGGTAGATAGATCAATAAGATATTAAAATATCATAGATGATGAAACAAAATAAACTAATATACGAGAAATAACATTATAATCACTATCCATGATATAAGAACTAAAAATGTACATTATTTTTTTCATATTTATTGAATTAAAATAAATTTTATATTTTATTTCTGAGATCAAAATTTTTCTTTTGACTATTATCTTTACTATCAAATTATATCCAATAATTATGTCAAAATGACCTCTGTTATAGGCTATCCATAGCTACAAATAAAACAAATATGCATTTATATACAAAGGTATGTGCTCATTGATTAATATCATAGTACTCTATACAAATTATTAATGTACATACCAAATCGTTCATATAAAGACATATAATCCCAAACTAATACATTAACTATGCTACACAAAATATTAACTCTCTAATTATATCATATTATAATTATGATACAAACATTCAATAAGAATATGATCATAAAATAATACATAGTCACCTTATATAGAGTATTGGTGATTGTCTAATAATATTCATATGAGATGAGAAAAATATTATAGAGAAATCTAATATTGTTATTATATTTTATTTCATAATTTAAAAACATGCTTATATATCATATTATAACCAATATATTATTTATTTTATAATATATATAACCAAATTTTATTTTTATATATAAGATTTCATAGATACATCTTTATTATCATATCAATAATTTAAATATAAATATCATTTAAATATGAAATGATGTGCTAGTAAATAATAATCAATTCTTAAGATAATCATGTTTATATCATAATGAAAATATCTTAATTATAAAATATGTTATATATTAAATTAATATTATATTTATAGCATAATTACAAAATTATTTATCTAAATCTAAGATGAAAATACTTTTTCTAAAATTACACATGTATTACTAAATAATTCTTTTTAATTTTAAATAGTACATACATCCCATTATTATCTATCTCAAAAATATCATTTTTATTTTTCTCTCGTGTTATAATACCTATGTACTATATTATATTCCTAACATAATTCACATTGTATGCCTTTCTTAATAATGTATATGTTCAATATATTATACTCTACATCTTGAACAAGAACCACTTTACCATCGTTCCCAATCATATATTCTTTTTCTCTAATTTTTATAACTTAATTTATTTATATTAAGCCTATATACTATAAAAATTCTCATTTTTACACCACACAATATAGATAAACCATGAATCAAGTCAATAAAATGATGATTAAATTTAATAAAACTAATTTCTTAAAAAATGTTATTTATATATATAAATATTAAATAATAATAAAATCTTAAAAATATGTCATAATTATAAATATAGTAAAACATAATATTTAAGTATTAATTGAAAGAACTTTTCAAACAAGTTCAATGATATTAACTTTATAAATTTTATGGGTAATTAATTATGAATTTTTGAAATTTCATGATATATTTATAATTCTTATGTTTGTGATGAGGTTAAATATGTAATTTATGAAATTTAGCATATAAATCAATTTGGTGGAGAACAAATTTGCAAATAAAAAAACATTAGAGTATTTATAAAAATATTATGCCATATATATATATATATTTGTGAGTGTGTCTATTAATTTATTATAATTACAATGATAGTGGTTATTATTAATAAAATAATATTACTCAATATATATATATATATATATATATTGAGTGTGTCTATTAATTTATTATAATTACAATGATGGTGGTTATTATTAATAAAATAGTATTACTCAAGATGACAAATTAAACCTTAAATTAGCATCTTTACGATCTTAAGCTGAGGGATAAGATAAGAAGGAGCTCAGTGTTGTCAATAGGAGACATTGAGAGCTTGGAGTTCATCTTACAAATATAATGATGATGGGGAAACTAGTGGATTGTGAGATAAAAGGGAATTTGTTACATGACTTTACTTCTTACTTAGCACATGATTTTACTTGTTACATATTGTTGTTTATTTCATGACTTTACTTATTATATAATTTTTTATTACATAAAAATAAAAATAAAAATTAAAATGGAATAGAATATATATATATATATATTAGTTTAGAAAATAATGTTTAGATTAATATGATTAGAATATATAAATTTAGAAATAGAAATTTATTTTTTAGAGATATTATCCTTAACACTAGGGTATCAATCTTAGAACTATACCTACTTAACGTGTGTGTATCACGACATTCAGATACATATACATACATATATATATAATGATACGAAACCCAACAAAGGATTGTAGGGTATCAATCTTCAAACCCTACCTTCTTAGGTGCTAGACATAGCAATAGACCTCAAGGTACAAATCGTCTAGTTGTACAGGTCTTAAATTTTATATAACTTTATTGTAAATGGATGTCGATAAGTGGTCATTAATAGATATACTTATGATTTGGATTCGATGAGAAAAAATATTAAAGAGAATTAGACTTAATAATAATATAAAATATTAAAAACTAGTAATAAAATAAAGTTAGTATTAACATTGTATATAATTTTCTTATGTTATATGTATGGCTTATGGTATGACTTCTGATATGATTTATCGTTAAATTTAAATTAATATATTTTCTATGATATACTTTTATATTTGGTTATCACATTTGATTTATATATTGAGATCTATAAAATCTTATATAATATTGTATCATGTCATGCATTAATTATAATAAGAGAGAGATTTTGATGTTATGATAGAGAATTAAACTCTTGAGATATGAGATTGAAAAAAAAATTATTAGTTTTGATATTTTGATGGTGTAATAATTTAAGTTATGCACTTATTGTTATAGTTTTGTGTCAAGTTTTTTTTATTATATTAAATTTATTTTATTTTTATAGTTTTATTTGGTTATAGTTTGAGAAAAATTGTCTCATTATTAGGAAATATATTTTTAATATTATTTATTCCTCATAAAATAATAGTTTTCAAGCCTAATTTCTTTTATTATCTTTCTTTTTGTTGTCTTTATCGTATCACATAAATATTTTCCTCTATTAAGTCGATTATTCTCAATGTTACGAATATATATATATTTTATAGATATTCACATTCTTATTCTTTTTTTTATCACAAACATACAACATTAAGTCAAATCAACCATATAACATTATTCATGAAAAATTATAATATACATATATATGCTAAAATGTCATAATACTCACATCAAAATATGTAATATACTATTATAAAAGAATAATTATTTATGCTATTTTATTCGATAAATTGAGCTTTAAAAAAGAAAATCTTCTATTGGCTATCAAGGTTTAAAAAAAAATAATAATAAAGCTTCAAAAATATATCATAGATATTTCCTACACCTTATCCAAAATCATTGACTTTGATTTTCATCCTCACACCATTATAAAAAAATTTGGGATAAATTAATATCTACATGAACATATATTTTGTTTTTTTACAAAATATTAACATAAATTTCCCAAATTAGTCTTCATATCCATTGAACCAGAATTAGCCATGGGCACGCCCAAAAAGGCCCTTAACTCTCTCTGATCACAACTCGACCTAAAACCCCAAAGAATCAATCCCTAATCTCCTCACTATGCTCTGCATTCTTATATCGCAGAACAAGCAAGAATTCATCCAATCGCGATGCCGTCGCCCTGCTCCTCCATCCCATCCTCTTCGTCTTCCGACAACAACTCCCTCAACTTGTACGAGATTCTGTCAAGTTCACTCGACACGAAGTAGAGCGTCTCCGACGATCCCCAATGCACCAAAGCCTCCACTTCTACAGTGAGAGACGCCCGCACTGGTCGGTGGTCGGAATGCCTCAGCTCGCATCTTCCGTAACCCGTCTGCTTCATTCCATCCCCTCGCCAAAGAATGCGGTCACACCTGTACGATTCGTTACCCCAATGTCATTAACTAGTCCCTAATCCATCTCTTAACTGAGTAAAATATGTAATTACCACGCCGGTGCACGCTTCTTCTCTCCCGGTTGGCTTCCATAATATTTCTCAGAATTAGGGCAATATTTGTACGTCGGGGAGAAGTCGATGGCCCCCTCATTCCAGCCTCCAAATACTCCTCCCTCCGTTATCTCTCCTTTCAACTGCAAACACCAAATGCAGTTTAATTAACGTGAATTAAGAGTTAAAATTTAAATAAAATTAATAATTATTTAATTATTAATATACCTGATCTTTCTGCAGCAAGTTATCCCATTCCTTCTGTAGGACTAAGGAAAGCGTCTCTTCCTCCGGGAAGGAAATCCGATAATTCAAATCTCCAAGCAAGATTACTCGCCTGCAATTAACAATTAATTAGTTGTTGAATTATTAATCAAGTTGACTAATTAAAAATTAGCTGAGGTCGACGACTTTGTGACGCACGCCACTTGTTTGCTTAGATTAATACATATTGCTAATTCTTTTTAAGCATCGACCCGCAGCTTTTTAAATTGGTCTATTTCCAAGTTGGGTTAATTAATGTCTAATCGGGTAGGCCGGTCCAGATTTGGAAATAAAGGTTATTTTAGAAACGGATGGCCCACTGAATTGTTTAGGTAAATTAGGCATTAAGAGATGGTGAAATTATGATTAATTTATTTCAAAAAATACTATTTTTTTTGTTTTTGTAGAAATAATTTTGGTCTATTAATTGCGTTTTTTGGGTCAAAGTATCATAAAGGAACAAAAATACACTTTTTTGCCAATAATTTTAATTATATTAGTAATAAAACAAAATATAGTTTTCTTAATTTTTTAATATTAAATAAGAATTATGATACACGCAACTTTGAGTCGAGCGGTTCATGCATGAGGTTAGGGAGGTTTGTCCAATTTTGATCCGAGTGGAAATAATTTAAACTTAATTGATTTAATTTTTATTTTTTTATTAATATTTGACATACGGGTCTCTATGCAATTAAAGTTGTAAAAATTGTTAGATAAATTTAATGTATTTTTAAAGGTGAAAAAAACAAAACTCTTTCGAAAAGCTATTACCAAACAGATACTTAAAAGCGATTTTGGATGATGTATTGATGACTTACTCATGGTCCAATATGTGCTTTGGCAAAGGAAGCGATGGCTCCGAGGGGAATTTCGTCCTGGAGAAAATCTCCATGGCGTTGGAGTTCCTGTGCAGCTCATCTCCTTCCTTCCCTCCCGAAGCCAAATGACAGCACACAACGCAGAAACTCGTCTCATGCACCAAAAACCTTACCGAAACAGATCCCTGCAAGAACACACACCGCCGCATCTCCGTCACGAAGACCGCCTTCTATAAAACAGCAATGCAAAGGAAGAACAAGCGAAAAAGCACCCACCTTATTTCCAAGGTAACCCATAATCCCACAACCCACGCAGGAGACGCTCGTGTGCTTGACGAAGGGATGCAGCTCAGCTCTAACCCACACGGAGACCATTATCCCCACCATCTGCTTGCTCACGACGCACTGGAAGTTGCTCGAGGGCTTTGCATTCAGTGCTCTGCTGATGAGCGAATGCCATTTCAAGGAGACTCTGTTGTTCTCGGGGCCGAGAACATTCTTGGCGTTCAGGGGAACGACCTCCTGAAACCTGATCGGTTCATTCAAATGTCTTAGCCTTGGGATGCTTCTTTTGAAGAAGAATGAATTGTAGATGTGATTTGAAATTACCCCAAGATGTAGATGTCGTATGTGGTGCTCTCTGTTTCCAGCCAATCTCCCAAGTTCAGATTTTTAGAAGGAGGGATGCCAGCAACGTTCCATGTTCCGGCGAACAATCTGATAAATCAAATGGGATCGGTTAACTCGTTCATCAAACCCATTTAAACTCTGCAAAATTTGTGGTTTGGGAGCCCACCTGTACTTGTCCGTCTTCTTTATCTCCCCGAACGTTGAGCTCCTCAGCTCATCTTCGCTGGGGAAGTCAGCGACAGAGGAGATGCCGCCCCGCTGCCGGCAGAGCAGCTTCTTCGCTACCAATCTCGGCCACATCACCTGCGAAACACGAAATCACGGCCTCTAAGAAAAAGCACAGAGGAGGAGACGGCGAGAAGCGTTTGACAAGAGAGTGAGACAAGGGGAATGGATTACCTGTCCTTCGTTCTGTCTCTGTCTAAGGTTTGGAAAGGAGAAGAAGAGGTATACTAGTGGTAGTTGGGAATTGGAGAGGAGGCCTAGCTGTGAACGAGGGATTTCGTAGGTGAAGAAGCTTATTTATGGTTAGACCCCCAGCGGTCATGGTCAAATCGGCAACTTAAAAAATCCATCTTTCGGCTTTTTGTGAGCTGATGACCCAAAAAAAAAAAAAATGCCAACTTGAAAACGCGCAGCGGTCACGGTGACCTGATCTCAAGCGAAGCTTGCACATATGCCTCGAAAGGTCTTTGCTGGCCGAGAACTCGAAATCAGGTGGGATTTGTTAATTGGAGTTGGTAACGACGATTGGTTTTCCTTTGTCTTTACTCATTACTTCATCGAAGAAGGTCTTACCTTTGTTTATTTGTAGGAGTTACGCAATAAGCTGATCTTATGGGTTATAGCTTATATGATCTGTTTAGTAGTTTTAACTAAAGTCATGTTTAGTAGAGTATGAGTTTATAATGGATAAGATAGAAGGATGCTGGCTTTTCATACATTAATATTGAATTGAAGTGAGATCATTTGGTGTAGTTGATAGGGAGAGTACTCATTTGTGGCTTTGGCTATCATAAATTTAAGAAAAAATTATAAATTTTAAAATATTATGCATCATGTTTATTGTAACATGATAATTATTTTATTTATGAATTGTTCTACTTGATCGAATTAAATAGTTAGATTTTGTTTCAGAGCATGTTATAATATGAGTGTTATATTGATATGTGCTTGAGAGGATATAGTTAAAGAAGTATAGAAATAAGAAAAGTGAAAGAAGGAATGAGAGGACGACACAAATTTGCTCTCACATACAACTCTTTGAATAGAAAAAACTTCTGGCCTTTATATGGTAAATGAGGTTTAGTACATCTCTTTGTTACAGATGATTATCCTTTAAGTTAAAAAATATATTCTTGAATGAGAAGTTTATTAGGGTGATGAAATTGAGGATCTTGAAGAGAGAAAAAAAGAGCATTAGCATGTATAAAATATTAAAATATGAATAAATAATTATCATTTGCCTTGACATAATTGTCTCGTTTTGATTATTTGGAAGCTATCACTCTCGATTCTTTAATCATGCATGACTATTGTGATGGATCTCTTATCAACTAGTCTTACAACGAGTATAACATATTTTGTCGATGATGATACTTCATCATGTCAACGAACCAATGTGATACTTCTTTGCCATGCCATTATCTTGATTTTTTTTAAGATGTTATTATACTTGCCTTCTATCTTTAAGGGAATTACATGCGACATTCAAGATCGAAAAAAGTGGAAAGTGAACAAAACAAAAGGTAACCAGTGATCGACATATGATATCCTAGAGGTGAAATCACTAGACAATGAGTATCTTATAACAAAACCCTAAGAATAAGAGTAAGCAGAAGAAAAAGTCTACATTAAAAATAGAAGAAAATATTTTGAATTACATAAAATTACGTTCATAAGATGTGAAGATATTCTATAAAAACAAAGCTCATTTTTTTTTCTTATATTAGAATATTAAAAATAGAATGTTAATGTCTAATTTTTATTTATTATTTTGAATGATTTATAGACATATGAGTCCTTGGAAATGGCTCAAAACACCTCCAAATGCTACATAATTAGTATACAACTTCTAAAAAATAATCAAAATAGGACTTTGCAAGATACCATGGAAAACAGGGAGTATGTAGACTATAGTGATAATATTAAATATAAAGTTCAAGAATTAATACAAAGGCCAAGAAGGGTACGATAGGAACCATGAATAATTTGTATTAAATAATAAAAAAAGCAAATAGATTTTAGGATGTAGCATTCTCATTGTGAGAAAAAAAAACAAATATATAAAAAAATAATTTTGAGATAGTTGTTTGCCCATTGGAAGAGTGTAAAATAAATAAAAATAATAAATTATTATCTCTTCTATTAGAAAATTAATAGTTAATTTAAGAGAGAGTACAAATGAAGATTAGGAAAAAAACTTCATTAGATTTGTAAAATTACATTATTCATTCGTGAGAATAATATAATTTAAAATAATTAAATAGAAGTAGAAGAGAAATTATTTTTCTTTGTTTGGTTACCCTTGGCTTCTTAGATTGGTTTTTTTTTTCTATTCAAGTTGTTTACAATCTAACTCGAACCAAAATATAATGATATATTGAGCAATAAAGCACACAATCTTTATCTTGTGAGCTTTTTTTAATATAGGGATTAAGGATTGAGAATTAGATATTATAAAAAAAGATAAATATATTTTTTAAAAAAATATATGAATTTTTAAAATCTTAAAGATAAAAGATAGTTGCTTGAAGTAATCATTTTTTAAAAAATAATCATAAAAATATCAATACATAATAGATATTAAAAAATAATGTGATCATTACAAAAACTCATTAAGAGAATGTGGAAACAAATCATGAAACAATAAAATAGCCAATGCAACAAAAGAAATGAAAGGAGAGTTCAAAATGTAAGCAAAGAAACTTGTAAAAAATTGAACTCAATTGTATAGTTTTTCTTCAATCCTTGTGCATGCTTTTGTGTTGTAGATGAATTTGAATACTTCTAAAACTTGTAATCAAACCCTATATTAAACACATTTAAGAAGGTTCTTACAAATGATCAATTAATAAATTAGTCTCAAGCTAATATAATAGGAGCATACTCCAAACCTAAGATAAGTTAAAATATATGCCATGATGTACCACTCAATCAATGGTCATGTTACCCGTTGATAAATATGGTGATATAATGAGAAGGGAAAAAGTATACATTGCATAAGACTTGATACAAGAGTATGTGTCATAGTCTAACCCATCTTAGAAGAGAGTTTCTATTGTTTTAAGAGAGTCAGATTCTAATCTTACCCAATATATGTGTAAGAACTTAGTAACTATTGTGTATAAAGTTGTGTTCTCCATATATAATGGAGGGGCAAAAAGTTATCCTCAACCACAAGTAACATGGGCCAGTTATAGTGATCATGAACAACCATCCTGATCATAGTATTGTCGTTTAAGCTACCAGCATTATAATTGATCTTTATCCAATGAAGCTTAGGTGGAGTGGATGTGAAGGTGGGTCAATAAAGCTTCGATGGCCCTAGAAGTTCATGACTGAATGTTGTGGTAATGGATTCAAGGAAAAACCAATTTGTCTAAGCAAGATTATGACTACCATTATGAGTATAAAGTGAGATTTGTAATTTTGATTTCTCCACAAGAAATATACGATATTGGCCAATGTAGTAATTCATTTGTTAATACATTCATTTCAAATTTGATTTCATCCAACATAATAAGGATTGTATTGAGGAAAAAAAAGGTACTGGGTGGAGAGTACTATATAATACTATCCTAAACCCTTGCAGGTTGCACAATAGTGGTATAAAGTATGTTCAAGTGCTTTGGTAGAATTGCACCCCCATGGACACTAGTAATTGGCCCCAAGGAGATGGTAGTCGAGCCAAGCAAGGGTAAGAAGAAACTTGTTGGCACACCCTCCAAATGAAAGCCTTAATGCGTATCTATGTATGAAGTTTCCACATGTATGTACAAAAATCATTATCATGCTCCTAATCCAGGTGTTTGTGATAAAGATAAGCACTATTAGGGTTAGCTATTTCCATTTCCATCCAAATGAATTTATCACCTTTTCTTATTGTTTCAAGGTGCTTGTTAGCAATTTGACCAAAAAGGAAGGTACCAAAACATGTTAAGGATTGTCGACCAATGATCAACATTCTCTGACTTGATCCAATTATCATATAAAGTAGAAAATTTAGAAGCATTATCAAGTAGCCATATTATATTGTTTATAACAAAATCTCTTTCCAAGCATAGTAATTTCCAAGTCGGAGAATATCCCTACTTGATTATGAAGGTTTGGAGCTAGTTTTTTGTGCTTGGCATGAAAGACCTAAATCCATAGAATTTTCTTATAGGAAAGATAACAATAGACATGCCAAGACACAACAAAACTTTAAGCCTATGTATGCTTAAGCCCTTACAATCCTTGATAGTGACATAATCTTCCAATTCGTATAATATAAGGATTGTTATGAGTTGGAATTGTTCTGTATAAATTTCTTGATAACCCACTTAATCCCTTAAAGAGTGACAATTGAAACTAAAGAATAGATGATGATGTAAATATGAATTGTTGAGAGAATAACTAACAAGCATCATCCTACCAACCAACTAGAGGGATCTAATTATCCAAATAGAGAACTTTTTCAAAACCACATAAGTAATGTGCTCATAATCAATTCAATCCAATATTAAAATGTCTAGGTATCTCATATTCTTCACTTGTGTCGTCTACAATTTATATATAATCATTTTTCTCCTTTAGGAGTACAAACCTTTGTTGAACATTATACAAGATTTGTTGAGATTCAAATTCTATATAAAAACATCACCATAAGTATGGAGGATGTTCCTGAATGTGAAAATAGTCAAAGAAATTGCCAAGCTATGAAGGATAACACTATTAGCTTAGTGCAAGTGCATAATGTTTGAAGCTATCAGGTAAACCCAAATGCCAATAGTAGCCAAAGTGATCTCTTGGCAATGTTTAAGGAGTGAAAAGTGCTCTAAGCAATAATCATAATATCTGTACGAGCAATATTCCAACAACCTCTTGGTTGAGTACTACGTGAAGATTAGGGAGAGCAAAATGTACTAATAAGTTGAATATTTGAAGGTTTAGAAGAGAGAAAAATCTTAGATTAAGATGAGTTGATTACTGAAAAAAATAATAAAAAAATATTTGGTATTCTTAAATTTGAGAAACTATCCATCTAATGGACCTACAAAAAGATAAAGGAGTGTTAAAAAAATTTAAAGAACTTTGGCTTTTCCAAAGCAAAGTTTTAATGTAGCAAACTTGGATTGGCACTAATAAGTGAATCATGGAATAGATTCAATTATTCTATTACAATGCAAGCCAAGTCTACGCATTTTTTGATGATTCAAACTATACCATTATCATAAAAAAATAAATATATGTGCAGGAATTTGAAAAAAATAGAAATCTTTTATCAAAATTGTTATTGAATATTTTTTTATTAGACTTCTTAAACTTTGAAAACAATAAAGGATTATAATATATTTAAAGATATTCAATTCCCATAACTAAAAATTAAAATAAACAAAGTGTTAGTTTAAAGTGCAATTGAACATGAGTGTCTCTAGTAATCAAATTCACATCAAATTTTATTATACTATATGTAAAAAATGCAAATTATAGAAAAATAAATAAAAAGGAAACACCAAATTGAAGAGATTAATGTCTACCCATCCCTTGCCCATGCCTTGCATCGTCATATGCAATACAATCTTCAAAGAGATGAGAGAAGAAGGATGATATCTAACTAACCCATATCAGGTTCAATGTTGATTATAAAGAGGCCCTTAGGGTTTAATTGAAGATAATCAATTTTTTCATTCAAAGAGTTGATACATTTATAGAGAAAAAATTAAGTTCTAGCAAACTCTCTTGACTTTTTTTTCTTCTTCTTGAGTAATACTTAACTTATTAGGATTCAAGTTTTTTTTATTCTATTTTATAATCAACTCTTTAATATTATCCATTAAATAAGCTTCTATTAATACCCTAAAATCCAAATTCTATATCAATATTTTTTTTAATAATTTTAAATAAGTTTCAATTTTAATAAAAACACACCAACATTAGGCTTGGATCATTGTTCTTCCAAATATAAATTACTTTAAAAATGAAGATATTGAAATTTTCATCATACTTTTAGTATTTATATTCACTTCCATATCAAACTTGCATGTGAACACAAAAAACATTTATCTTTCATAATTGGTTATTAATCATGCATTATCAATGTGATGCATGAGCTTAAGACTAAAATAGATGACAGATGATCACAAGTAAGATAATGATTTTATGAGGGATATAAAAATGAATAGTCATTTATTAAAAATGATGCAAATATTTTGTGCTATATATATAAAATCATTATCTCAAGACATTATATACATTTTAAAGATGCAATTTGCTTTGACTCATGTGAGATGACCAAAGACGAATAACACTAAATCGAAACAATCAAGTTATACTTATACATCTTTATTAACAAAAAAAAGTTATAGGACCTCGGCTTAGACCTAATAGAAATAACTTAACCATCATTATAATGACACAATGTTGAGAATGTTATTTTTTGCAAGCAATGACAACCTAAGGTAAAGACATTGCACCATATCTTCAAAGCTTGTACTTTTTATTTCTTTGATCCCCAATGCATATATAAAAGGGAAAGATTAGGATTTTATAAACTTTTCAATCCATTATTTTTTATTAAAAGAAAAGAAACCTATTTTAAAACATTTTATTCCAATTATTTATATATCTAAAAGAAATTAATCTTTTTGTTTTAATAATTTTACTTGGGTATTACACTTAATTATAAATTTGTAACACATAAAAGAAGGGTTGAATAAATAAAAAAATAGGTAAAGTCAAGTAATTAAGAAAATAAAAAAAAATATAATAAATTTTTTTAAGAAATAACAGCCTCTTAGCTGTGGCCAACAATATATATATATATATATATATATATTTCTTAAACTGCACTTTTAACTCCATGCCATTTCACCTATAATGAAGACAGATGTAAGTTATTGGCAACTAAAAATTCTAAGAAAATTATAATGATAATATAAAATATAAAGCAGAAGAATTAATATAAAGGCCAAAAAATAAAGAAAAAGAAGGATAATAAACCAACTATGCCTTGAGAAATTCAGATTAAAGAATTAAAAAAGGGCAAATAAATTTAACGATGCAGCCTTCGCTTGAAGATGAAAGAAATTATTAAATGAAATATTTTTTTTTTAAACAGCTGTATTAATGTTTCTATTATAGAATTATTAGTTAGTTTAAGAGAGATTATATGTGAAGATAAGATAAAAGATTTGACTAAATAAATCATTTGTGACAGAATAATATGATTTGAAATGCATGAAAAAAAAAAAAGAAAAATAAATAAAGGAGAATAAATAATTATTTCTTGTTTGGTTACCTTAACTCAGGCTATTCATCTCCTTGGCTCTAAGTTTGATTATTTTGTTCATTATTCAAGTTAGTTTGATAAATAATACAATTAGTAATAATAACACAAAGATCTTTTCTTAATCTATAGTAGTAGTTAAGAGAAATGCAAAATAAAACTTAATATTATGCAAGAATAATCATAATTATCTAATCATACTTAGAAAAATCATAACAAAAGTATGACCTTTTAGAAAAACATTTAGTCATGAAGTTAAGAAAGATTTTCATATAGGGACCATTTTAAAAACAATAATGGATAAAAACATATAATGAAGTTATTAACAAAAAAATTTGACAATTGCAATAAAATTTGACTATAAAATATAAAAAAAATTAATATCTAAAATCATTTGGCTATAAAAATATTAGTGCAACAATAACAATGAGAAAGAGAGTTCAAAATTGAATTATAAAAACTTGTAAAAATTTGTACTTTAGCTTATAGTTTTTTTTTTTCGATTATGATGTATGCTTTTCTTTGCAAAAGAATTTGAATATTTAGATGTTTAGAAGAGAGAACAAAACTTAGTTTACGATGAGTAGATTACTTAATAAAAGATGTGTTTAATTACTTCAAAATGTGAGAATTTATCAAAAAAAAAATGTAAGTTGATTCATTTAAGGGATTTATAATGTGATATCCTTATGTTAAAGTTTGTTATAATATGATTCAACATATAATTAAACACTAATCATACAATATAATTATATATTTGAAGTCAAAATAAAATAATATTATTTTAAATTTGCCTAAAAAATATACAATTTTGTAAAGATATTTTGAATATTAAAATTAGCATATCACTAGAAAAAACTCATTAAAAAATTTACTATTTTTTATTTACAAATTTTAGAATTTAATTAGATTTATTATGAATATTTGAACTAAAAAATTTTAAATTGTATACGTGTGTTAAATGAGTAGCAATACCAATTAAAGTTTATCATATATTTTTCCTTGTAGCTGTTTAAGATCATAGTGACGAGAGTTTAGTAAGGAGGGAAAAAGAAAAGAAGTGAAACAATCACTAGAGTGAGGCCAAAAATATTAGGGATCCGTTATCATAAAGAAAAATTTAGAGAAGAAAAAAACTTGAGAAAAAGAGAGAATATATAATATGTAACCATTAAAGTTATTATACACAAAGAAGAAAAATTGATGAATATATAATAATTCAGAAGAAACATATGAATGATAATCAAACATCACCTATGTATATCAAGTTATGAGTTAGTATTAAGGACTTCCTTCTCATACATCATTAGTAAATTGTCTGAAACCTTAATATATAAAAATAATGAGATTATGATATTCAAACATTCTCATATTCTATACAATGTAGATATACTGAAACTGACAAGATTGTGATATTTAGGCATTACTTATGTTTTATACAAGATAAATGTAGTGAAAGATGATAAAATTATGATGGTCAAGCATCACCTAAGTTTTATACAATATGAACACACTGAGATCATTAATAATATTTTTCATAGAACTTTAATGTATAAATATGAATGATAATAAACTATGATATAATTATGGATAGAAGCTTAGATGATGATAAGATATCAAATAAAAAAATAAAAAAAAACAAATAGAAATAAAAAACATTATATTAAAAGAAACATGACCCAAATAATATAAAGATATAATGCATGGCCTAACTTATACCTTCTCTAAAATTTTTGACAAATCATTTATCAAACTCATTCATTTGATCCCCCATAATAACTAAATAGAATTCTTTATCTCATCTACACAATTAAACAAGCTATTTTGTTAACTGTATGTATGATTTTTTTTTTAAAAACCACTCTATTTGTCATCTTCCTGAAGCTGACATTTTGATCATTGTAAAGTATAGTACTGCAAGTGGAGAAGAAGGGGGCCTTTGGATCATTTTACAGTAGAGTACAGCAAGTGGAGAGTAAGCTAAGAATATTTTAATCTAATCCTGAAGCTTACCTAAACTTGTTCAAGAAAAAGTATTCGGTAGACATATACATAATGTTAAATGCATGGTTAATGGCTATGTTCAATTCTATTCTTCTTAAAACTACTGCAGATAAGGTTTGAAGTTTTCTGAAGCAAGAGTCTTCTTCTTCAGGTCACTGTCTTCAACCCATAGTAAAAAAAAAACCATGAGCATTCATGCATGGATAATGTTATCCTATAAAACAAGCAGCAGATTCCTGATCACATAGAAACAGTAAACAAGCATAGAGCTGTTCTTGTGCAAGGTATTTTTTGATTAAACTGATAAAGAGTGAAGATTTATCATAGTACATTAAATATAATGTAGTGACCAGAACATTTCAGAGTTATCATAGCCATGAAAAGCAAGAAGAAAAAATAAGTAGAGATTGTAACAATATTGTATTATGCAAGTTTAATGATGAATATTATAATGTTTTAGTCAAATGTTTCAAATTTTGTAAAATACAAACATCATTATAATATATATGAACATAAGTCTTAGTTGAAGACATTTATGAGTTTGTTTATTTTTTTTTCATAAATAGGAGAGAATTGAGATTATTGTTATTAAAAAAAATTTTGAAGGTTAATCTTTAGAGTATTGTTTTATTATTTATGAAAAAAGTGTTAATTTTTACTTTAATTGATAGACTAGAGGCAATCATTGTTGTTCAATCTTTTTCACTATAGTCTCCATTGGTGAGAAGAGGTAAAAGGTGGCCACCGATAGTAAGTGATTAACAATGGAGGGTGGTGGTTAGTAGTGGGGAAAAACAAGAGGGTTGGTAGAGGTGACTTCTTATAATGAAAGATGATGGAAATTACTTAGCAAATGTTTTTATAAAAATGAATGATAAATAAAAAGAGTACTTCACTTATATGAAACTAGATAACTTCTCTTGATCACGATAAATTAAATGCAAACATGAAAAGTAGCTTATCATATTTTTTACTTTACACTTCTACTTATGACCACATAAGCAATCTTTTAACTAGACTAAGGTGACTTCATTATACTTTTTCAAGAAAGCGACTTAGAATGATAGCAAAATTAATTTGTTGTCACATGATTCGTTGGGTGTCGACTTTCAACATTTGCTAAAGTTATTCATGTATTATATCTTTATATAAAGTTATGGGTGATTAAAGTGCTTATAATATTTGTTTATTAAAGCATTATTGTGTTTATCTTTCATAATATAGTATATCCATAAGAGTATATTATAGATTAGAGCAAACCCTTTTCCTCTCTTGGCATAATGACAATTTTTATGATATGAACCAACAACACAAGGGACACTATATGGTTAACACTATGATCAACCTTATGATCAATAACCTTTTTTTAACTACTTTATGATTAAATTATCTTTAATTAGATATCTACATATGTGAATAATGAATAATGCAAATTGAGATTCTCTCTTTGGATTTAAAACTTTTACCTAAAAAACCACGTTGCAGATAACTAAGCATCAAGAAGAATTATATAAGCATAGAGCATTAGCTGCACGAAGGTTCATCTATCATATTTAACATGATAAACATATCAAGGTTTAACATATGTTACATAATGCACCCTTACAATATTATCTTAATAATAAAAATAGTTTTATTGAAAAAATTGTATTAATAATTATCTCAAATGTCATTTAGAATATCTTTTATTATATCATAGATTTTTGTTTATTGGAATCATTAGGTTCTTTATGTATGTATACCTATCTTAATATAAATGTTTTTTCTTAACATATAATAAAATCCTAAGAAAAAAATGTAGGCATATATTTTAATGTCACGTTCAAACAACATGCAAAAAAAATAATCAATCCACAAAAGATACAAGAGGTTCATAAAAAGAAGTCATATTTGTATTTTGAAAAATCTTTATTAGAATTCTAATAGAAATTATAAAAATTTCTCTCAAAACTTAACTTTAACAATAGTGAACCATTACAAGATTTTAGGACCATTTTTGTAACAAGGGATGTTACACTATCTTAGAGTCAATCGTTGACACCTTGATTTATAATGATAAGTCTCACAAAATTATATTTAACACAAGTTAAGACCATATAACAAGAGTATGACAAAGACATAAAAGAAAACAAGATAACCCAATACAACTGACAAGTTTCAACTTGTCTTCCATGATGTCAAAATTGGGGAGGATGGTAGAGGGACAAAAGAGATAAGGATGACATCGTTTAATTGGCTCGCCATATCACCGCTTATAATAGACAATCACAACCTTTCTATGCCAAGTTTTTCAACCCAGGGTCAGTATCATGATCCTATGACACCAATAGTTATTTATAAATTTTTGTTACATCTTGTGACCAAATAAACCCAAATTTATATCCAACTAAATACTACAATATGATCATAAATTAAATTAAGCACAAAAATGAACATTTCAACCTTCACACTTGAGCACATGATAACAATATATAGTCTTCATGCATTTTTATCCAAGCTACACGTGATTATGTTATATAAATGCTAGTTTTCAATCTGACATATTCATCCAATGCTGCTCACTCATGAATGATAGGCCAATTAAACTAACATGATAAGGTCATTTGAGTATAAGGTTAAATACAGACGTTAACATGTGGACTTATTAAACTATTTAAGTGAATGACATTTGCACTTAACCAAATACAAAGTTTTAAGAGATAGAAAAAGCTGTAAAGTGATGCAGGCCTTCCAAAATGCCTTAAGCATGCCAGTTAAGCTAAATTAACCTATAGTTATACATCTGACAAAGATTTCTTTTTGTGCTTTTGTCAAATTATTGAAGTGATAATACAAAATATTGCATGTTGGTTCAAATAATTAAGTATATCTATTCCAACTTGGGCTAAAATTATAGTTTTGAAAGAGGTGGGTTCTTCAACATGACACGACAAAGTGT
The DNA here is from genome assembly GCA_023846275.1 of Vanilla planifolia. Classification (NCBI taxonomy): domain Eukaryota; kingdom Viridiplantae; phylum Streptophyta; class Magnoliopsida; order Asparagales; family Orchidaceae; genus Vanilla; species Vanilla planifolia. The sequence continues at coordinate 6,141,944 of CM043872.1, read as the reverse complement.
GATGTAAATGAATATAAAGAAGTATAATGTTAAAAGGAAAGGTTGTTGCAAGTGTATATGCTTAATAGTTTATAGAGAACAGTCGTTAGTTTTAATGTTCATATGATGGTTATGGTCAAGCAAAATGTTTAGTGACGAGGGGAGATATGTTTATGATGAGAAATGGATAATATTTATAAATGTGAGCATGTGATTTTAAATTGATGAATGAACATTTTTGAGAGAGTTCGATGAAAACATGAATGTGATTTTTGAAAAACAAGTGGTTATCGCACATGCGTGAAGAATTGGGAGGGATATGACTTGTTGGTGGATCGTGCTTAGGACTGGGTGCACGACAATTTTTGAATGTTTATATAAAAAGGAAGATGAGTCGAGGAAAGCTTGAACTGAAGTAGCATATACTGTGTTATTTGGTCTAATACTATTTGATATGTATTGTAAAAATAATAATGCTTTGAAAAAAGCATGTAATATTTTTCAAATTCAAGTAAAGAATTTGTATAGTATGACTTGTTTTTTTATTTTTTGAGTTACGTTTTTTGTACAAATGTTTATTTTTTTTTGTTTATCTTATGAGTTTTTATTTGTTTTTCTTTTTTTAGTGCTTCATTTTTTTTTGTTTTCTTCAAACACATGTTGGATATTTAATTTTTTTTCTATTTGTAATTTATTCATTACAACTTAAGTGTAATTGGTTAATAATATTTATGAATGTCTTGAAGATCATGAATATTATAGAATTTGTGTTGTTGTATCTCCTATTAATGGGTATGAAAATAGTAAGTTTTAGTGTTACATTATGTTGTGTTTGTGTTTTTCTTTTTTGTGACTCAAACATCAACTTTTTTTTGAGAAAATGAGGATATATGACAATGTAAAACTTTAAAGGTTTACAAAGATTTTAGCCTTTAGAAAAGCTAAAATAAAAATTTTTATCTATTAGAAGAATTTACACTAACGACTATTTGAATGAAAACTCGAGTCCATTAAGTAGGAAGAAAGGTAACTAATTATTTTATCGGAATGAGAAATGACAATTAACTTTGGTAAGTAGAATTCAAGGTCACAAAGAAATTAAAACAAACATCTTAATATAAACTTTATGCAACATCAATGATAAGTGCATAAAATCAAACAAGACTTAGCTGATACAATCATTGTTTAATCCAAAAATGGTGGAGAGAGCTTACATTACTAATCATCAAATTATTGAGTATAATGTGATAAGCATACAAGTAAGCTTGATGAAGATTGACTTCAATGATGAAGTCCTCGACTTAGAATGCAACCATTACTATGGAAAGAAATGATATTGATCTCCAAAAGCTAAAGCTACAGGAGGTTTAAATTGATTCTAAACAAAGCATAAACAATCTAGAGAATCTCCTAATTCTACCTTAAGCATGGAAGATAGAGAGATTGGCATACAAAGAACGTGTATTAGATAATACAGACAAGTTCAAACCCAAGGATTGTAATACTTTACAAATGGAGTAGTTGCACTAAAACTATGATAATAAGTGACATCTAAAGTAGGACTTAGCTCCAAAGAGAAGACGGGAGAACCTAAGAGGATAATACATCTATGAATGTTATAACTAAGCACATAAATGATGCTTGAGAACTTTGTGTTGACAACCTAATTAAACTTTGGATTCTTAACTCAAGTGATTCTTTCACTCCATAAAGTGTGCTATAGAATTGAATGGAATGAAATAAGATAATGTATTTGGTCAATATGAAATGTTGGGGATCTTAGAAAAAAATGTGCATACTATGACATCAAACAAAACAATTTATGCTTAATGAGATTAGCATCCTATGTTTGAGAAAAAAACCTTATTAAAGGTAGTTAATTGCAGATCATGAGATATCATTTTATATTTGGAGATAATACATGAAAAATCACAAAAGATGTTCTGTAATTACTCATGGTTGCAAGGAAATAGTAGTTTCAACTTCATTATGCTTGAATGAATATCCTCTTTTGTTGAAAGAAAGGCAAGAAAATTTTGGTATGGAGGGTTATGTGTAAATTTGAAGATCATAAAAGTTGATGCAAGCAAGTAGTGCATAATTTTCAAGAATTTATCTATTTATTTCTTTAATTTGGCTTAAGAGCTATAACCAAGCAAATTGATTTATCATACCATCATGCATGTATTTTGCTAGTGTGTGGTTATAAGAATGGAGTTACAACATTAATTTTATGAATTGATTCATAAGATATGAATCTTCTTCCTTAAAAATACTTCAGATGTCTTTTGCATTTTCAAACCATTGAAGGTAGAAGACAAGTATAAGGGATTTGAAGACTTTTTTTACTTGGTTGGGATAAAAAGAGTCATTGAGCATGTAAGTAGGAATTAAATGAGCATGAGGAGTATGAGAATACATTTTTCATTGTTCATATCATTTTGGTTTATTCTTTCAACTTCAACAACGTACTTGCTCAACAAAAACTTTTATATCATTGGATTATAGGATACCTAAAGAAGTATAGTGAGAAAGAAATTAAGTTTAAATAACATAAGGATCATTGGGTTTTATTCATATACATACGTTAAATTAGAATATAGGAATGAGCTTGATTCCAAATATCTATATGTTTGGGTGTGACCAATTTAATTTTAGTTACTCTCTTAAGGTCCAATATAATGTACAATTATTTGGACAAATGATCCTACTTATAACAAAGATGATGTTAGTTTCAAAATTCCCATTAAATTTTCTTTTCAAGATATTTAAATATTATTTTTAAATAATTTTTCAAAAATCTCCTTAAATTTTCTTTTTTCTTACAATATTTCTTCTTTACATTGGATGGTCTAATTAGTGATCAAGCCATTCAATTAAACAAACCAAACCATTTGATCTATATAAAATTAGACTATTTGATTTAAAACATCAAATGATCATTCATCTAATTGATCGGATCATCTAACCTTCAAATTGAACAATTTGATCAAATGGATAGACCATTTGATCAACCATTTATTTTCTTCCACTAGCCATTGACTTGAGTTGACTGTCTCTTGCAATTGAACATACCATCTAATCACTCACCATAAACATTGTTGTAGTAATAATGTCATTTAAAGCTCTTGAAAGCCCTTACAAACTCAATTTCAAGCTCAAACCACATGAAAAATCACAAAAACAACTCCATGTCACCTAATAAACATGAATCTAAGCTTATTTAAAAAAATCATAACTTAAGCGATAAAGACTCTATGCACTTGTAAATCAACACTATTGCCCCACTCTATAATATAGAAGTCAAACTTCGACCATTGCACATTATTATCTCAACAAACATATTTATGATTGATTGTTTCCATTTGCATGCAATAGTTCTCATCCTTAAAATTGTTATATGAAGTATCCATAACACAAAAATAAAAATTTGATTCCAAAAATAATAGTGAGACCATAGATATATATCTCATTCACTTTTACTCTTCCTCTTCTCTCCTCCTTTTATCTAATTTTTGCTTCAATCACGCAACCAATCTCTCCTTATCTTATTTGTCTCTTTCGACTTGAATGTCCATTCCTTGTTCTTCTAAACCAACTTTAATGCCTTGTGTATTGTTTGCATTTTTGTAAAAATTAAATCTCAAATAATTGTCAAACTATTTGCTAAAAAAATCTATCTTACTCTTTCCCTTCTTAATTATATTCACTTAAATTTTTGGACTTTATTGGGTAATTTTAGAATTTAATATGTTCTCCTTTTTTAGTGCTAATATTAATATATTAATAATTTATTTAATTATCAAATGACCTTAAATTATTATAAAATATCAACCACTAAATTTAACTCTTTAGCACTTTTATAAAATCCTTATTTAAAACTTCTAAGAAACTTCAAAATATGACATCAGATTTATGATAATAAATAAAACATACAAAAAGGACTTGAATGTCAATATTTTATATTAAAACATCTTATTAGTTTGCAATTGACTTACAATATAGTTAATAAATTTATATAAAATCTCTAGATCATATAGTTTCCTTCATAAAATTGTGTCCTCAAAATTTAGAATGATTATAATTTTTTAACATTTTGGTCAACTTTTCAAAATTAATTTCTTCTAAATTGATTTAGTTATTAAATTATAATCATCAATATTGTTTATCCATAGATAGCTTCAACCTTTCAACTTTTTTTACTACTAAAATTCCCACATAAGTGACATTTTAAACCTAAATTTCATCTTTTATAACTTCAAATTCTTATTCTTAATATCAAAACTATTTTCTAGACAACTTTGTGTAATTTATAAACTCATTTGGATAAATGTTTATCAAATTAATTTTGTCATTACCAAATCAAAACTAAATATCAAACTTTCACCACACTCCAACTTAGCATAATGATGACTAACATTTTTTTCACATAAGATTTTATAATAACCAGTCTAATATTATACTAATAACAAAATTTATAAAAAAACTTCACCAATAATATATGATTCTTCTTAATACTTTCAAAATTTAGAATATAAAATTAGCAATTGTTCTAAAGTTTCAATTGCTACTTCTAAGCAAGTATCAACTCAACCATAATCATCGAAATAATTTTATAATATTGAGAGGGCTTATGCATATCAAACCTCTAAGACATTAATAGTTACCCTTAACTTGCTAGCAACAAGCATCTTCTCACCCTAATAGTCATATCACTTTTTGTATTTGGCCATTATAAATATTGCTTTAACTCATGATACATCTTAATTGTTCTAAAATGAATATAATATCTTATATCAAAAGCTTAACCTATTATTATCTATCTCAATTTATCACATCTTTTCCCATCCAAATAAAACTTTGGCACTCATGCACTTATCTTCATAAATAAATTTTTGCAACTCTAAATCCAAGAGTGACTTTATTCCATAATATTTAACCAATTAAGTTTCATAGATATTATAATATAAAGTAAACATTTCTTTGGATTGTTGATCCAAGACTTAGCATGTCAAACTCAAAACAATAGCTCTTAATATTTTTATTTTTCCCTTAATGATAATATATTTTTACATCATATTCTTTGGTCAACTTCAATTATGAATGCTTTCTTAAATTCAATTTTTTTAATATAAAATTAACTTTACATTCTTGTGATAAGTAAACACTTAATCTTTCGTTCTGAATAGATAATACTCTAATATCATCAATCAGATTTTAACAAGTCTAATAGAATTTTAATCAATGTTTAACCAATCAAGAGGTGATTTACATATGTCAAACTATAACACTATATAAATGGATAATTCTATTTGAAAAGCCATCAAAATGAGCCACATAATGAAGACTACTAGAACAAAATTTCTTGTTGACACACATAGGCAACTATAGTATAATCCTAAAAAATAATAGCTACAAAATCAAAGCTATAATTGGTAATGGTGTAATAGTGGTCATGGACAAGCGATCAAAGGAGGCAACTATAATTAAATCAAGGTGAGTCAAGGAGGAGGCAATGGTGTCGAGGTTGTTGGTGTTGAAGGTGGAGAAGGTGACAAAGGCAACGGGTACAACTCTAAATTGCAAGGAAATCTCTTGTGCAACTAAAATGATATTAATGAATTTTTTTTGAAAAATTTAGGATAATAATCTATGAATCCCAAGCAATTATATACTTTTGTTACATTTGTTTGCCTTGATGAATCCATAATCTCTAAAATATTTTGGGAACCTATTTACTTATCACATGTCAAAGAAATAAAACACTTCTCAACCAAAATTAACATTAGAAAAATTCATGTATACCTTACAATCTCTCGAGTTTTATAATATCACATGAAAATGTTGAAAATGGTCTTCTCGATATTTATAGTGCGTACATTATTTATGAAAATAATAACAAACTAATCTATACACAACTAAAAAACTTTGTTCATTCAATTTAGAATGTCATTAGAATATTAGTTAACCTAAATAACAATACAAAAACTTCATAATTTTCATACCCTATTTTGAAAATAAATTTTATAATATCCTTTTTAATTTTCAGTTAGTGACATCCTAATTGACATTTAATACAAAATGCAATAACAACTTGAAACTAAACAATTAAATCATCAATTATGGTGAAAATACTTATTAAGAATGGCAATACTTCTTAAATTCAATATACTTATTATGCATTCTCAAACAAATAATACTAGAACTAATGGTGATACATAGATTGCATAAGGAATTCATCCTAAAGCCCTTGTTTATTTCACTTGTTCTACAAAATGGGTAATAGAAAACCTTTACCCTAAAGCATAATTTAAGAGCTACTTCCTTTTAATTTAGTGCAAGTTCAACCTATCTTAAAGTGCTTTTGAAAAGCTTGTAAAAAGTTCTAAGAGACTATGAAAAGTAGCAATTAAGAAAGAATTTGAGAGAATTAAACTTAGCATCAAAATATCACAAAGTTAGCTTATAAGGACTTGCAAATCTTTTTGGGTTATGACAAGATTTTCAAATTGATTTTCTTATTGCTCAGAACTTTTAGATAAGACCATCCAAATGCTCCATAAAAGTTGCTATTGTTTAGAACAAAAAAACAAAAAAAAAACTCTAGAATTACTCGAGCCCAAGCCACTTGCAAAGACACATGAAACATATTAAGTAGTTTTAAAAATCAACTTCTTCAATCAAACATTCAAATTATTGCAAATGTAAGGGCCAAGAGATTGAAACATAATAAATGGAAATTAACTAGATGGAAATTAACTAGAATTACATTGATGAATCTTGCATAGTGATAAGCATCATGAATGACATCTTGAAATGAATTTGTTGAAGAGATGAGATCACTAAAGAAACCTACCCTTCAATGAAACTTAGAACCACCAAAAATTCATTTCAAGCAAGATGATATTAGTAGAGTAAGTACATGGTCTTGAATGTGAAGGACTTACATAGCTTAACAAGAAATAGGAAAATATCCAAAGTTAGATTAAACTTGTTACCTATGATAATATTATACCATCAATTGATCTTATATCCTTGAAGAAAATATGATGTGTTCACATGACAATATAATACAATTAATAAGGGCCATCAGATATGATAAATCTTTAATAGGATACAAATATGTACATTTGATAGCCACAAAGTAGAAGATATATAAGACCAATAAACTTGGATTGCATTGAATTTTATTATATAATCCTAAATCATATGAATGATCTTGATTGTATGATATGATCTAAATATTGAATTATAATGAAATAATTAATATCTTAATTCATAAAATTTCTTTCCAATTTATCAACCCTAATTGAACATGACAAAAAAATAGCTGTTCATCTAAATCTAATAACCCAAATACATTCATAATCTAGAATATCATAAAAACATAAACACAACAATACATCTTATGAAATAAAAAATGTGCAGAAATATGTACAAGTTCTAGCAAAAAATTAATCCAAAACACAAAATCAATGGAGCAAAAGATCATTTTTTTTTCTCTTAAGTTATTTTAGGTTTTTGAAGAAAGCTCAGAAAGTTTTATAAAAAAAAAAAACTTCAAGATTTTTTAAAATGAATTTTACATGAGAAAATAAAATTTTGATGAAAACATTTGGTCAACTTTTTGATATTTTGGAGTGTGAAAATGAGGTTAGAAATGTTCAAAGCTCATTCTGCAAGGAATTGCAAAACAATAGAGATGTTTCACACTAAATATGTATAACTACAAGAAAAATTAAATATAAGAAAAATATTGATGAGAAAAAAAACAATTTAATTCAACAAAACCAAAAGTACAGAAATAAAATGATTGGAAAATTTCCTTTTAAGAGAATAAAGAACAACTTTATCCTGAACAATGACAGTTGATTTCATGCAATAATATAATTACTAAAACAAAAAAAATTCATTATAATTATACAAAACAACCTTTAGAACAACTTACCTTCAAGATCCAAGCAAGCAAACCTTCCTTTCTAAGAGTCTCCTGTATAAGAAAACTATAAGAAAGCATCAAAAGGCTGAACTTGCAACCATAGTTAATGGCTAAAGCCACAGCAAAATATATAAGAAGCATCCTATAGCATTGGGTCCAAAACAAAAAGGAGAGACATGAAAATAATCAACTCTTCAGCCGCTCTTTACATTTTTTCAAAGCTCATGCAGCTATTTGAACTATATTTTACCAGCTTTTAAACACAAACAGTTTTCTCTTCCATTTCTCTCCGTGCTTTACCTCAACTCACCTTGACACTACTTGGTAGCAATTGGCTTGTTTGTGGCCTTCTTCTTAGCTCCCATATTATGTTGTTCCTCTTTTGTCGCAGCGTCTGCATTACCATTGCAATGCATTCCCTTCTGAGAAGAGCCGTTCGGGCAATTCAATTTGTCGGATGTGGTTTTACCATCCTCGGACTGTGGGGCTGACTCCAGGGAGCCGGTGGTACTCATGTTGGTTGAAGGCAGTGGGGGGGATTGAGAATGGCTCGAGCCAGGGAAGGGAAGGAAGACTCCCGTTCCGGGAATTGGATGTCGAGGACCGGGGTGGATGGGCTGAGAGGGAAGGGTCCAACCACCGGACACGGGAGGAAGCTGGACCGGTGCAGGATAAGGCATGGCGGTTGAGGCCAACGGTGTGGGCGCAATGAATATTGGGGACACGCCATTTGGTTGAGGAAGGTGAGAAGGTGAAATGGGAGGAGCTTGCAAGATCGCAGCAGTTGTGGGTACAATCCCATAATGCTTTGAACTGGAAGAATGGCGGGAAAGGATTGGTTTGGCTGATGGCACGACCCATGGAGAGGTTGCAGGGGAAGGGGAAGTAGATTGTGGGATGCGTGAGCCATCAATGAGGAGGGGCCTCTTTGGGGAGGACTTTCCGAAGGTTAGGATCGTCCGATGCTTGCGGATTGAGGGAATGGCATGTCTGGCCAGATCTGCGCTTCTGCCTTGCATGACCAGAAGAGACCTGCATAGAGGGAGAAAAGAGTCTTGTCGCTTAGAAGCAAGGTTTCAACATTGTTTCTGCTGATGACCATGGTGAACTCGCTCACTAACGGCTAGTTTCTAATCTTGTTATATAATTGACCGTTGAAGTATAACATATAAACAACAAAGCACATTTACAAGAAATCTAGCAAAAGAAAGATTTGATATTTACATTATCGTTGCACCATCATCTGGAAACTAAGATAAAACTGCATAGTTAGATTTTACATATATATTTTGAGGTTGTTTGATTGCACAAATTTTAAATTCTTGATTTGAACAAAGATGAATTTGACGTAGTTTTATTGTTTGATTGATTGAAACTCAATCTACAAGAGTACTTTTTTAAAAAAATGGAGAAGACCAAAAACTTAACTTCACTGGATTAACCCCACCTGAGTAAAGACTTGTCATCGGTCAATTAGTTTTTAGTGACCCATAGTTAGAAAATTGAATTTTGACAGATCAAATTTCAAATTCAACAAACTTTTAATAGATTTCAACCTATTATGATAAATATATTTGACCAAACAACATAATACATAATTATAATTCCATCATTTATAACGTCATGAATTTGAAATTCAGATGGAGTTCGAATTACACCCAATTAAATGCACTAATAAAAAAAAAGTCGTCCATAAAGGATACATAAAAGCTGATGAGGAAAAGAGGGTGATGTTATGATAAATATTGGAATGAGCTAAATAAAGATGGTTAAAGACAAAGGATGGCAATGTGATTATGCCAACATACAAGGAAAGCAGGCATTGGTTACCTTAGCATTTGAGCGAGGAACTATATAGGCATGAGAATTATTCGGAAGAGGGCTGCACTTGGATACCCACGGGGACAAAGTTTTCTAATTTTCTTTCTTCTCTGCTTGTTCTTGTGAATAGATTGCCAACTAACACTTCCAACAAAATAATATCAGAGCCTTCATCGTAAATCCTGATCTATGATGACAACCAAAGGATTTAACACCTTATTTTAATGTCCACAACTAACCAAGACAAACTAAGATTGTTGGTTGCTACGAATGAAAGCCATTCATGAGTCTCATGCCTTGTGGTAGACAATTGCCAAGAGCTATGATGAGCCCACCAATGAGTGTTCTCTCACATAATAGGTAAATGTGAAAATCATTCTCAGTAAGGAATTGTTGGTCACATACTAGCCATGTGTAATATAGATTTGTAAGAGAACCAGAATACCATAAAGAAACAATGGTTGCTGTGAGAATTCTGCCATTAATGTCACTCAGAAAACCCTGGCAACTAAAAAGGGAAATGAGTTGGGATTTCCTTTAGAGATTGAAGAAACAAATCTAAAAACAAAACCCATGATACCTACCAAGCGCATCGCAGAGCACCCATTGGATCACATGGGAATAAAGGAGAAAAAGAGAAGCCTAGCCAGTTTAGCGAAGTTTGCCAAACATAGCTAAAAAAGCCTCTTCCCATAAATACAAAGGCATTGGACACACAACTCCACTAAAGCTCTTTCCCTTGATAGTTTCCGCGTCTCTTCCTTCTTAAGTTCCCGAGCCACCTTTCCCAAGCCATTGAGCGTAATCTTTTCCAAATCCATCCCCTGTTACCGGTCCTTCCCGAGGGGGTCTCTAAATTTAACCATCCTCCCGTACAACTCTTTCCCAAGACTTTACTTTCCCTAATCCCGAGCTTTCTCTCAACACGTACTCTTTATTAGTTCGACATCTATTTTTTCCGGGGGTACCCAACATTTGCATCTTTTCTCCTCGCAAGAGTTGAGCCTATATCAATAGCTCACATGGTATCCCAGAAGCTCTCACACGTGATATTCGGACTCACGCACGCTGAATTCCTGTTGAGACAATTGCACCCGATTTCACCCAATTGCACCGCTGCATCCAGACACACCTTGCTGCCATGTCACCCTGAGCTAGATTCCGTCGAATAGACGGAATTCGATTATTCAACAAAGCTGTTGCCATGCCGGTCAGAACTAGAACAACGCCAAACTAGTTCAGACGAGACAACTGTGCTAAACCGGTCTAGATGAGACAAAACAACGCTCATCCGGTCCACATGAGCCAGAACTAAGCTGAACTGGTCCATATGAGCCAGAATACTGTTAAAATTAATTCAGACCAAACTAGAACAGAGCCGAATCGATCTAGATTGAGCTGGAACACACTAAACCAAGGTCAAACAGTGTCGAACCAAGTTGAACCAAACCGAACCAGGTCGGACAATACTGAATTGAAAGAACCAAATTGGACAGTGTCTACCCACATTGAACCATGCCAAATTGAACATTGATCCAAAACACACCTACAAAGTTTGTTTCAATCCAATTGGTCTTTTCCATATTTGCTTCAACAAGAATTGCTTAAAGAATCTCAACAAGGAGCTCTGAGAATGAGATAGATTTTCTGGTCTTTGCCCTAAGTAAACTTTGTTCAGACATCATGAACCCCTTCTTTCGCATCAACAGAGAGAGTAGATGAGCCTGATAAGAAGAACAAGTGTGAAATATTCTTGAAAGGAGGAAAAGAAGATAAAGAAAAGAAAGAGGTGAACTTGCCATTCTAAAACTAAACATTAGAGAAGGAAGAAGATAGGATAAGAATGAGAGGAGATGGAGAAAAAAAAAATATAAATACATATACATAGGTATATATATAAACACATCAAAATGCCAAGATTACATCAATAGCCATTGCTACATGGAATAATGTAAAAGTATATGAAGCTTCTGCTTGAACTAAAAATAGGGCTTAGTCATTTACTAAATGATTACAATGATTAACACATGCTATTTGGACCCAATCCAGTTAACATTACGTCAACTAAAGTCACAGCTCTTTATACTACATTTTATTCTAAGAAAATCAAACAATTTAGTCATCATTGCACTCAAGGAAGTATGGAACTTTTAAAGGTAACTATGACTTGGTCTACCTAAGGAAAATCTTGATTTGACCTAGCTACCATCCTTAGTTCACCATTTTAGTGGGCAAGGAACATGAATTTTTCAACATTATTTCGGTCTCCAGCTTAGTCGAGTCCAAGTTCATGTGGAAAGACTTAGTGAAGGACGTGCAAATGGTATGATTCTCAATGTTCTAATTCAATGGTTTGCACTCATTCAGACTCAAGCTTTTGGATCTAATACTTGTTTTGGATACTGCTATATCAGGACCAGCTAGACCTTTCTTTATCCACAACAATATCAGTTAGCATCAAACTCAAGGTATAAACCCTTTGGCATACCCTTAATAGCCCACCAGAATAATTGCCGAGATAAATTATGTAAAATCCACAGGGAAAATGCAATCAAACTTAATGTAACAGGAAAAAGAACATAATTCTGAACCACCAAACATCAGATTGAAACTACCATAAAAAATTTAAATAAAAATTGTGCATATCTACCAATCATAGCAACTTTTTATTGAGCTATTTAATCTAACTTTTGAATATCAAGGACATATAATACTTAACATGCTACCACATCAAAAATGGTATGCTCTTTGTTAAGCAAATAATGATTAAGTAGAACGGCTGCTATAGCTCAAATTTTAGGGACTGCACTTTAGCAGTAGCATGAGAACCAAAAGAAACTGGAAGTTTGTGATAGGACCGAATAAACAACTTGCTTAAATTCTCTTCAAGCAACAGATTGCCAAATCAAACCAACAAAAAGATATCAAGAAACTTAAATTCCTATCCTCTAAGCTAATGTCAAATGTGCAGTAACTAAACCTACATTGAACAAAGAACGAAGTGAATGCAATTATATACACAATACCCAGGTAAAGGAATCAGCAACATACCCTGCTTTAAAGGAAATTTTTAGAGAACCTCTATAATCCCCTCTATAATCTCCTCCAATTAGTCGACCAAAGACCATGTTGCACTCCGTTAGGAATAAACTACAAACAGGCCTACCATACCAAGATGGCCAAATATAAGGCTGTGAATGATCCCCCTACACAAAAAACACTTTATATCAGATTTAGGAATAAGCAGAGTGAAAATCACCATGATGTTACTTTTACCTCATTAAAGAAATCAATGATGCAGAAGTCAGGCTTGGTAGACAAAACTTGCAGCTGAAGCAAGCGATCAAAAACATCATGCAAAAGCTTTGGAATTGCCTCTACTTTCCGGTCTAAAAGAGAAATTCAACGGTATAGCCTTACTGATCGATTAATGATAATCAAGTAAGCATGTTTGTCAAAAATAAACTTTAACTTTTAGATGTACCAGATATATTTTCATCCTCTCCTGGGCCTTCAACAATCGGGATGCCCAGTTGAATCAATTCTCTTCCATGCCCTTTCATTGGCCTCTTTGAAACTATCATGGTCTGGCCTGCTAAACATTTAAGTTCAAGCCAAAGTGTTCGGCAAACAAAACATTATATAAAAATTAGTTTAAGAGCACATTTCATCAGCCATTCTACAAACATAAATGGTAAAAAAAAAGTAGAAATAAAATTTTTATATCTTTTTTCAAAGATAATGCTATACTACTGTTGGGGAATTGTAATAGAAAGGACCCAAATCAAGTCTAGCAAACTCTTAAATGAACAAACCAAGAGAGACATGAGTTAGTCACTCGAACGAAGCCTAAATAGTGTCACCCCAAGCCCAAAAGATGATACACCTGAACAACCTTTATATGAGTAAGGCTTCATTTAATTTGTTATCTTGATATTTTTCTTTGTGTTTGTTTGGTAAATTATCTAGATAGATTTGTAAAATACATATTTTATATTCTTTATCAAATTATTAATATCTTATTTTGTAATATACAAAAAGCCTTCCCAAAAAGTCATGCAGAAGAGATTAGTTACCACTAAAATACTAGTGACAAGAGGACTTTAGTTGTTGATGTTGTGCCAGTGCTTGCAAGTCTTATGACTCCTTATACAATGTCTAGCATTCCTCAAGTGGTCAGTGATGTAAGAGCTCAAGCGAAAAGTTCTACCATTATCATGTGAATTTTGTTGTTATTGAGATTGTGACACATATTGTTACTCAGGCAATTTGAACTTCTCTTGCAACTCAAATAACTCAAGTTATGGAGATAGCCATGCAGTACATCACTTGTGTTGCAACCTGACACTCTAGACTACTAAAGAGTGATGGTTATTTAGGAGTTTGGTTCTATTATTTTAATTGAACTTGTTATTTTTTTGTTTGGATTATAAATAATATTTTTTTTTCATATTTTAAAATTTTAGATTTTAATATAATAACATATATCTTTCTTTTAGAAGGAATAAAATTAGTTTTATTTTTATTATTAGTTCTTTTTTTTATATAAATAATTTGTTCTCTTTCAAAACTTAACGCCAAATCATTTAGCCTTTATTCTTGGTTTATGTCATATTGATTAAGGTTAATATTACCATTATCACACCTAGATTATCAAGGTTTATTACTTTCTAAGCCAAGGATGTAATAAGCAACTCCATAAAAATTTGTCAACATCATCAAATATCAAAAAAATCAAGAGCTATTCATAATACATTAGGATTCAAAAGTGCCCAGGATATAAAAGACCCAAGTTTATCATAAGCCATTGACCATATCTCAAAAAAGAGATTAAAAAGAGCAAGAAATAAGGGTTTATTATGATTATTTGGACTATTGAGCTATAACAGATTATTCATGATACCTAAAAATGTTTCTTATTTTGTTTCTATGCATTTTCCTATAGAATTTGATTCTTGTCAATTTTATTATAATTTTATTTATTTTTTGGTTAAGAGGTATGTTCGTCTTTGCATTCTAATTACTTCGTCCTACTGTAGTCTACCATCTGAATAAGAAAGAAAGCTTTTTGTTTAGCACAATTTGAAAATCATTAAGGTTTCTATGTGGCGTACGAGTTCACAGGAGGCTTCCTTAGAAAAGCCATCAGACGATTTTCTCCCTACCCGAAATGGAATCTAACTATGTCTACTTCCCTATAGTCATTCACGCCATACCATGATTGCTTAATCATCAACTTTAGTATTAAAGCTTTTCCATCAAAATTGGTATAAAAAATTCTATGTCAACTTAGTTATTATAGCATTTTTACACATGTATCAAACTTTGGTATCAAAGCTAAGACTTCATAATTTTCCATCCACTATGATGGTCCAAGCCCAAATTGAATCTAAGGACTTGAAGATTACCAAATTACAAAGGAATCTATCATCATATTGGATTAAACTAAAAATTAAAGGAATTTTAAATAAAAAAAACTATTAAAGAAATATAATATCCAAAGTATTTTTAATTCTTTACTAAGACTTTGATTTTTTGTATAAAGACTAACATGATAAGTCTATTTGATAACAATTCACATGAACACCATATGATTAACTTAACCCACTTCAATTAGCCATCCTTAATATAATAATAGGTTCATTATTAACCTCTTAATGATAATAGAGAGAGTAATCTAAATATTTATTTTAGCCCAAGAATTCACATTTTAATAAAAGAAATTCATAATTTTCTACATAGATTTCTTTTTAATACTATTTACTTAATTTGTTTTAATATTAAGAAAATCATTAATATCAAATATTAAACCCTATTTGCAACAAAATATTTATTTTCATCTAATTACTCTCTTGGCATATTGAAATTTCATAGAGCCACCAAAGCAAAACCAATTATAAAATCTAAATACAATTAGGATTTTGACATAAACACATTACATCATACAATGGAGAATTCATTTAATAAATTTGTAACGATTAAAACTACCCAAATGGCTTAATTACCAAAATTAGGAAAGTGATAACTAATTCGACTAAAACCCCAATCCCACTCTTCTAGATGAACCCCTACAAAAAGATTGTCATGCACCTAGAGACAAAAAGTAGGATAGGAGATCTCAACCTTCTAGGAATCGTACAAGTATCGCATGAATATTTGTAAAAAAGCTATGTTTAAATCATCAATATTTAATGGTATTTATGATCCTAATAAATTTTTAAACTATTTGACTCATATAAATTTTTTTTTTACTACTATGACTTTGATGATTACCAAAAAAACTAGTTTTTGCTAAAATAAAAATAATAGGTTAGGGCAAAAAATTCCAAACAAATACCTTCAACAAAGAACAGAGATTAGATAAGAGAACCTTACTTTTAGAAGAGATGAAAGAGATATTAAAGTTGAAATATTATTTTAGGTACCATGACAAAAGGTCGCATAAGTAGTTGCATACATTGAGACAAGTAAATCATTAAAGAGCAAATGAACACTTTTGATGACTTGGTACCTAAGATGCACTATCATGAAATAGATTGGCAATTGTCCAGTGGGGTTATTTTGGGCTATATATTGGAAATTATGAAGGAGATAGAGTTATATGATCTTCAAATCACGTAATAGGAAAGTAACTTGGCTCAATTAATCGAAAGACTCAGGAAGTTAGTACTCACGAACTCTAGATTCAAAATAACAAATTCAACTACCATGTTACTCAAGGCTACCATAAGTTTGCTCCACTTATATCTTTTGGTACTTAGACTACTAGGCTACCATTAGAAAAATCTCCTAAAACCAAATCTAGTATTATTATAAATGCAAACAATTTAGTCACAAAAACTTTCAATATAAGGGTATCCTAAATATTAAGGAGAAAAACCAATGTGAACCAGAATATAAGTAATGAAAGGTGTTGTCCTCACTATGAGAAAGGACAATGAGAGAAGAAAGGTGCACATATCAATGTCATAAGATTCTTATCTATGTTTAGGGTAAAAGCTAAAGACTAAAAGAGATAAAATATCTTCAATACCATTGTGATTTATAATAATCAAAAGTTGAGATTGATAATAAATGATAAGAGTGCTATGAATATAATTTCCACAATACACTCAAAAAGGTTAATCCCAAACTTGAACCTCATCTCCAACGATTTAATATGAGTTGTGTTAGCTATGCTTCTTGACCAATCATATCCAAGCATCTGATATTGTTGAAGATAAGGTAATATGTGGACAAAATTTGGTGTGATGTCTTGGCCATAGACATAACTTATATTTTATTAAGAAGATATTGCATGTATGATCTAAGGATAGTAAATTATACAAGATATA
Source organism: Vanilla planifolia (assembly GCA_023846275.1). NCBI lineage: Eukaryota > Viridiplantae > Streptophyta > Magnoliopsida > Asparagales > Orchidaceae > Vanilla > Vanilla planifolia. Next base: position 6,124,871 of record CM043872.1, on the reverse strand, counting down.
ACACTTATATATTCAAGTTCATGGCCAATATATAAGTTTACAATCTTAAATCTAAGTAGGCTTAGCTTTCTAACTACTTTTGAATTGAAATCTAATACTTCACAAAAAAAGAAGTTTCAATTGATTACTTAATTGTTAGAGGACCTTCAAATGATTTATCCATCAAAAAATAGGAATTGAAAAATAAAAAATATTTGAGATTAGAAAGGGTTAAATTCAATAGTCTTATGAACGATTTTCCGATAATAATTCTATGTATATCTTCTATAGCAAGAAGATTCCAATTGATTATCCGAAGGAACATATTTTCCTCAAGGCTAACAAATTATTTGAGGACATTGCTAATATTACCTTATAAGAACTCTCATATAAGCAATCTTTCATGAAGATTATCTAGAATGCCATTGACTTTATCCTAGATTCATAGCTGACAAAATTGTCACATTATAAGATGAATATTATTCAGTATGTTAAGCTTAAAAAGCAAGTTGATGAACTCAAGAAGAGATTCCTTCAAAAGAGTTTGAGTTCTTGTACTATACCTATGATATTCACTTAAGAAGGGTAGAAATTAAAAGATGTGTGTTGACAAATCAATAAGATTACCAACAAGAATAGGTTTCTCAAACCTCAACATAATGATATATTGGATTTTGTTTCTAGTGCCAACCAATTCTTAAAAGTAGATTTTAGAAATGATCACTATCTAATTATTGACTAGACCAAGAAATGAGTGAAAGACAGCTTTTAATATTTCAAATAAATTTTATGAGTAATAGACCATGTTTTTTGAATTGTCAAATGATCCTAATACTTTTATAAGGTTGAAAAATAAAACTTTTAAACCCTTTACTGAAAGATTTCTAATGGTTTATTTTGATGCTAAAGTTGTTGAGAATTTAAGAGAATCTAATGAGAAATACTATGTATTAATGCACATTTGCTATGAGAGATTTGCCACCATCAAAGACAAAAAGTTACATAAAAGAGGTTACGATCCATTTAAAATCATTAAAAAGTTGAAACTTAATGCCTACATTCTAGAGTTATCATGTGACACGCTTATTGACAATATTTTTAATGTTGAGAATTTATTGTCATATAAAGATTACTTATATGATGAAAATTTATAGACTAAATATTTTGTCGATAATTCAAATGATGAACAATTTCCTTTATCTTTTAATATTAAATTATTTATCATTAATATTATCTTGATTAATATCTTTTATTATTAATGTTCCTCATAAGTTTTTGGATCATTAATAGGATCAGTCACCATCAATAGACTCATAATAGATTGCCAATTACAAAGTGAAGTTAACCTAGACTTATGTAAAACCATGAATTATTATCTAGTCCAAAGCTTTAATATATCAAGATATTTAGCACCCAACTTGCTAAATAATGACATGGATTTCCACTCTACAAAATAAAGTTCATGGTGAAGCAAAGTTGATGCAACACATCAAAAAAATAAAAAAATGTCCAAGGTACAAAAGGCCCAAGCTCCTTATTGATCGTGAATTACACTTAAATTAATAGTACAAAAAGGGGCATAAATAAGGATTTATTTGAGTCTACTTGAGTTATTAGGTTATAATGACTTGTTTATGAGACTATATAATATTTCTTATTTTGTTTGTAAATCTTATATATTTAAATTCTCATTATTTTTATTATTGTTTTATTTAATTTTTAGATTAAGGGATATTTTGGTGTTTACATTTCAATTATAACATTCTTCTACAATCTAGTTAAACTCTTTTATGTGAATGAAAAAGGTAGCTTTTGATTTACTATAAATTTGAAAACCATCAGGTTTCTATGTGATGAATGTAGGAACAATAGAATTCCGTAAAAAAAACATAAGCTGGTCTTCTCACTACACAAATTGTGATCCAATTATCTCTCTTCTACCATTGTTGTTGGCTAGCACCATCTTGACCTCTATTTGGCACCCCAACTATCCTGATAGCAATTGTGAACTCATGCATACTGCTTTTACTCATTGCCACTATAGATTCACCATGGCTTCACTAACATCATCCACATCATCAATAGAATCAATCCCACTGAATATACCTTAGCATCACAAGACCCACCAGAGTTTTGCCCTACATGTCATTATCACCCATCAACCCTTCCTCGCTAGCTTGACGACAACATGTCGCCCTAACTTATAGTAACCTGAACCTTAGCAACATCATCATCCTCTCTAGCTTCCCTATCTAAGATCTTAGTGCAGCCACATTCTCCATCTTCTCGTGGTTGTGCCATTGCCACAATCTTGTTTGGCCCACTACCTACCAATGCTACCAACAATACTGACTACAAGTGGCATCACTTGTGCTTAACAATTATCATCATCTTCCTTCCTTTGAGCAAGGCATTTCAATTAGATGCAACTAATATTACATGATAAAGACTATATAGATTCTTGATTGAAGTGTAATGTTGACTATAATATCAATGGTAATCATTATAGGGCCAAAACTTATGTAAATAGAGAAAAACAATGAATTTACAAATTATTGGATAGAAATGCATTTTATGGGACTTGCCTGGGAAATCTCCTCTTTGGCCTACTATTCTCATGTCATTTGACAAAGAAATTAGTTTTGTCATTTCTGTAACATCAAATATCTCCTCATATAACTTTAGTCCCTCAACCACATTTACCTGCAAAATTGTACCACAATTAAAGTGTTATATGAATGAAATAATGCTAACAATTTCAAGTACTTCATAGTGGCATGTGAAAGTGTGTACGATCACATAGCATTAAAAAGAGTACAATGATAAAGGAATGCCTCAAAAGGTCCAGGTTTCAGTACCACAAATTAAAAACTTCCATGAAGTTAATGTAAATAACATACCATCCTTCCCTCAATCATTTCATTCCCCACAAGGACTTTTGGGATTGGAACAAGTTCGTTTTTTTCTTCTTGCTTTATCGTTGTGCCACCACCATGGTTAACAATAAGATTGTTACCTATTTCTGGTCAAGAAAAAGATACAAATTACACAAGGCTTTAAAACAAAATTAATCAATAATACGATGTATAATTATAAGGTTTAAATAATGATGAAAAGGCAAAATGAATGTCATGAAGAAAAATTAATTTTACATATCATGGCCACTCAAAGAGCTAAAGAACTTATTAGGAATTCCATTCCACCCAAATCATCATTACCTATCAAGCTTGTCATTGGCACATGCTTTTACAGGATATTTATCCTAAGAAACTGTTCCCTCGATTTAAGCAGGTGCATTTATTTCAAAAAGCTGTATCCTCATCAAAATCACAATTACAGTGTAGAAAAAGTAAATAAAAAGTAAACTATCACATCTATGCATCAATTTATCTTCTATCAAATTGACTGAAAATTAAGTATTCCCCATCCCTTGAATTTCAAATGAAGCGTCTTTGCCTAATTCTAAGCTTATATTCCTACAAAACTTTTCAAAACTGCTCTAGAATTGTACTTGAAGAAGAATCTTACTGATCAAAATAAACCTTTGGAAAAATGCATGCATCTAGAGATCTATTACAAGCACTAAGATTGCTATCATTAGAAAAAAAAAAAGAAAGGACAAACAATGATAATTAGTTTATGCAAATCTGCTTTCATTGAAAGTTCTTTGGTTAAGTTTTCATGGAAGTTCTTTGGTTAGTCAATAATAACTCAAGTAATGTAAGTAAACTTTATATATTCTGACTTCATCATATCAAAGATCTGTTGTCCATAAGGTCATGAATTCCATTTTATGGTACTCACGCAACATATACCTCATTAAAGTAACTAAAAACTATATCCCTTATATATTGTGCTGAGGTGTATATATTATGCACACATCCAAATCCTCATGCTTGAATTTTTCATTGAATATGAATTGAAAATAGACATTATAATTGAATGCGACCAGACAAATTTTATACCAAGCTCAATTATGATAAAACATGTGTTATATGCCATTCATTTCCTAAAGATTATGCCAATGATTATGATGTACCAATTCAATTGTATTTTATATATTCTGCTTATATTCATGTCAGAATTATTTGCTTCAAAAAACTACTTCCATTGTGTACTAGGAACAAAAATAAACCATTTATTTGATGTTATTATTCCTAGACTTTCATTCCATTTTCCTCTCCATAAGCTCTTTGGACGAACCAAAGTTTAACTTTGCAATAACCAATCAGTGTTAAAATTCTAAACAACTTCCTCTTGCATGCATATTGCTAACTGCTACAGATTATTGCAAAGCTCACTAAAGATAAACAGCACATCAACTCAAAGCAATGAAACACACACAGTATGCAATCCAAATAGTGTTTCCTACAGAATTCTTCTAGTCTTCAAAGCAATGATCCAAGACAATTGAATATGAATTCCATAGTAGCGCTCCCCACAACAAAAGCAACCATACACTGAAAGCATGGCAATGATGAATTATCACATTTTATGCATAAATTCTTAAAGATGAAAATCATTAACAGAATGCTAAACACAACCAAGAACAATTTCAATGATAACATCAAGGTAGCTTACAACATTTAGTAGTGAGGAATCCCTTCATGTCAACACATAGACCATTTAGATTGAATTTTGTTCAACAATCAATATTTCAAGCCCTTTAGGTATAAAAATGCATGCAAGACATGTTCCAAAACTTGAACTGTCGAGCAAACAAAATAGAAGCAAACCTTAAAAACAAGATTAGTCTGTCATTAGTTGCATAATTTTTCGTTGTGCTGCCCATTATGAAATAAAATCATTCTTACAATTAGAGAGTGAAAAAAAAACAAGAAGTTCCTTTACCATATTTGTGAAGCCAAACAGATGGTGCACGTGCAATAATGAGTTTCCATCTGCATGTGAAACTGAACTGCTGACATGCCATAATTTCCAAAATACAAAAATTTGAAAAACAAAATCTCAAATAGAACCTAAAATTTTCCATAAATGTAGGCTAGGATCAAATGTTAAGTACGAACGAACTCAATTCAATAAATTAATTATCAATCTTAGTATTAGAAATGCAATTGAAATATATTAAGAAAGGGAGGTTTGATCATAACCATCATCTTTTGCTATCAATTTGCTATCATATGGCAGCCCAATTTCTTAAGAGCAAAGAAGTTGTAGGGAGTCGTTAATTATATTCAAGTGACCACCAAAAAACAGAAAACATATATATAGCATCAAACTTCTTTTAAGATTATTAATATTTTGAGTTTGGGAATTAATTGTCTATTTGAAACCAGTTATTGGCTATTCCCCAAATCTTTCTAATTTAGTTCCCATAACTTCCATATTTTCAATATTGCAATTTTCCACAAGCACGACAGCCTTTAAAAATGTGGATAAGTTTTCAGCTTTTCACGATACCTTGTTCAGCTATCTTAATTGAAGAAGTTATACAATAGCCATTACACGTTTCGAGCTTCACCCAATAATTCATTATTAGAAACGTTTTCTGATTGAAACTTTGGATTGATATCCTTTTATTTATAAGGTCAATTGATTCAGACCTTCAATTCATAATAACTAATAGGGATTGGAACAGGCAATTATAATGATTGCAATAATGATCAATTAAAAAATGGCAAACATCTTACATAACCGTAAGTTCAATTAAGTTACGAATAGCCATCCACACGTTCAAAGAATCATTAATACAGGTCCAGAGTGTCTATTACAATCTCAGATTCTTGAGATCTCACTTCAAAAAGGTATAGATTAAATTAATTTAATCAAAAGATAATATAGAAATAAAGACGGGCAAAAACAGCTATGAGAATTAAAAGGGAATAACTATCTCAAAAAATTGAAATTTGAAAAAATGAATTACTCAGAAACTAAACAAAGCTCTTCTTTCAGGACTCCAGATAAGCAACTTGGGCCATAGAAGTTATTTGAATCAAGCTTGTTGCCCTTCATGTTTCTGCCAACCAAATCATGATAGGAGAGTACCAATTTCCTATTTTAATCATCAACTTCTATCGAGACGAACAGGCCTTAATGAAGCATCCATCTAATTGCCCGATAATATATAATGATAATAGATAAGGGATAACATATAGAAAAAACGCTCACCTTCGAGGTCGTTCTGAACCACCGATGTCACAGAGGAGTCCAGACCCGGAGCTTGGCCTTCACCCACCAGTTTGTCATCTTCTTCCTTCTCACTCTTATCCTTTTCCTTCACTGAATCAATCACTTCAGAAGCCATAGATACCAAATTCGAAGAAGAACCATGGTTCTCCCTGACGATCTCCTGCCGATGCCTATATCCAAAAGAACCAGTTTTTCTTCCCTCCTTCTCAAAATGCCTCTGCTGCTTCCTCATCGCAGCATGTTGCAGTCCCATTAACACATCCGAAATCGAGAAGTAGTGCTGCATGTAGATAACCGGCGCCCAGCTGAGGCGCCGCTGATGGATGCTTCCGATAACATGTTCGTACTCCCCGGGCTCCCCTACAACACGTAGGTGCTGCACCAGCACGTCGATTATCGCGTTTGCAGCAGCAAATTCGCTCCTCAACCACGAGATAAATCCGTCCCTCTCATCCGGAATCCACTGCCACTGCTGCTGCGCCTCCCCGGCCGGGAAATGCATCTTCTCCGGTTGCGCCGCCATGATCGACGACTAACCAGCTACGAGCTATCTCCAGATCCGACGCTTTCAATGCAATTAATAAACCAAAAAATGCAATGCAAGTATAATCCGGACCTATGGAATCAATCAGCACCCGATCGTGAAGGAGCAGTACAGAACTCCGGCGATTGCCGGGAAGCGGGGACGGCGAGTTGAATTCAGGGGATTTACACCAAGGGAGACGGGATCCGGAGAGATCCAGACGAGGATCGAGGTTCACGAGGAAGACGAGATGGCTTTGAGAGCACGCGTTTTGTACTCCCCAGCTACAGCTGCGGCGCTCAAATGCTAGGAGAGAGAGAGAGAGAGAGAGAGAGAAGGGGGGGATCCCGTAGGGAAGATTCGCGCGAAGGCAGGGGTATTATTGGAAATGTAAAATTCATTTAGCCGGGGAATTTACGGGAAGTTGTTGGACTCGGTCGAACCTGGACCTCAGTTCTATGGTGTGTAACAAAATCGCACGTTGTACTTGCGAAACGCTGGTAACCGACGGTGGATGAACCATTTCGCATATCAATTGTTTATGCGGCGACCCCTACACGAGCGGTACTTTGTTTTTAATATGCTACGCGATGGTCATCGTCCATGTGGGACACCGCGTTGAACGGTCCCGTTTGATTGAAACGCTATCGGGTGTTTGGCAAGTGAGGTCATTATGGCATGCAGCGTAGTAAACGAGTTTGAAATTTTACATCAATAAGAGTTTCTATTCATTAATTACAAATAAGACTCGAATGCAATTTTTCTGTAATCTTACTGGGGTATTTTTGTAAATGAGTTACATTTCTATCCAATTTTGAACAGATGGTGGAAAAGCACGTCGTCATTGCATTTGGTTTCCCATTTGCACCGCACCCTAAACGCGATGCCAAAGAAATTTATAATTTTTTATTATTTTTAACTAAAAAAGTCTAAAGCGCAAGGCATATGAAGGAATGGACTGTTTTGTAAATCAGTCACATTTTTATAAAAATTATGATAATGGCCATACATAAGCTAGTTTGGAAGAGTGGTAGGAAAGCACTTTTCTCACCTCAATTGCAAGCTCACTTCCGAAGTATAGGTGTGGCAGCCTCTTTTATATATAGCATGTGCAATTGTGGAAGTGTAATAAATGGAAATATTAATTAAAAAATATTTTATTCTTTTATTTTTATACTTTGAATTTTTTTCTTTTTAATTTGTGAAGGACATGGTATTTCAAAATTTTTTTTGTTATAAAATTGTTTTATTTTTTGAAAATAATAAATTAAAATATAAAAAAAAGCTTTTTATCACAACAAAATGATAATTCATTTGTCAAACAAAATAAAACCAAATATTCTTTTGAAAACATAAGTTTTATTGATTTTTAGTAAAACAATACCATCTCTAATAAAGTCTTTTATAACAAAATCATGAAAATAAAAAAAAGTATTTTCACATTAATAAATCACATTTAAAATTTATTTATAGTCAAATAATATTTAACTATCATAAATTTAACTAAGATAGTTTGCTAATATAACAATATCTCATATAATATTATAGTGATGAACATAATATTTAATCATAAAAAAATAAAATAAATTAAAATAATCATGCATGTATAAATAAGAAATCTATTTTATAAATTTCTTTGATACCTTATGTTTTGTTTTCCTTATTAATAGTCTCTTAATCTTTTTTTTAATTTATTTAGTCCTAAGATTACACAACCAAGTTGGGCTTGATAAGAAAGTTCTTTCACCGTTAAATTATACACTTTTAAAACATTTTATGTTTGAATTAAACTTTTTATAAGTCTTCTTGTCTATCTCAAAATATTTGATGATCTTATTCTAACTTTTTGTGGTGATCATCTATGACTTTTTAATAAATTATGTTATCTTTTTATACATTTATAAATTCTATGCTTGTTTAACAATTTTCATAATTATTTAAAAAATCAATCATATTATAAATATTTGAGTAAATAATAAATTTTTACACGATCATTTAATATCACAAATTGGATCATATTATACAATACGATTAGGAATAACATATAAGTAAAATACCTTATCACATAGTATAATATTATAATGAGTGAATATTTTATATAATAAGAGAGTGAATACATATATTGTATAGTATAACTAGGTATATCATATAAATATAGTATATTAACGGATAGTCAATGTCATAATGAGTTGAACAATATGATAAAACAAATGATAGAATATAAGGATTATATAATACAAAAGTTGAAGATCGTACAAATATGATTAAGTGATAAAAAAATTATATAATTGAATGAGTAACAGTTGAATAAACAAAAAAAAGCATAATTGAAAATATCATATAAGTATGAAAACTTTAAATAAGGATAATTATGATAAAGGATATCATAAGATACAATGTTATGAAAATAGTTAAGCAAAATAAACAAAAAAAGGATCATGTATGTATGATTAAGGATATTATATAAATAAAATCAGTTTGGTTAATTATCAACGAAAAGAAATATTTATTTTATAGTTCAAAATAAAGAATTGTAAAATAGAATGCCATCTAATTGAAAAGATCTTATACTTCAAAACGATAAATAATGATGATAAACAATGCAAAGAAGAAGTCCAAATGATGAAAGTCACACTTTTATAGACACAATTAAAGGAATACTAAGAGTTGAGAGCAGATAAATGGGCACTTAATGCATAAGAGAGAGAGAGAGAGACCAATAATTGAGAGAATTTAAGAGAAAAATTTAAGTGATATAACTTTAACCAAGGGAATTAAAGTGAAGAGAAGAAAAAGATATGGTACCAACAGTTTGAAAATAATCTGTGAAGATTTGAACATAAACCTAGAGCAAACCAAGAGAGATTTAGTAGTAAGTACTATAGCTATACTATAGCAACAATGATAATACAAAATATTTTAACAATTACAAAATCTAATTCATGGTATGACCACTACTCCAAAAAATATGAGGTAGGTAAACTCATATATATATATATATATATATTAATGAATTTTTATTTAAAAGTTAAAAACCCCTTAAGCGAAGCTTGAGCAAGCAAGCTGGTTTCATGTAATGACGATTAAAAGTAAATCCCCTCCTCTCAAGGAAACAAATTTGATCAATTCAATTCAATAATGAAATGTTGTATGTTGCTTATTATGTTGTCAATATTACTTATAGATTATTTACTAAATTAAATTAATTGAATTAAAAAAGAAAATGATAAAGTGATAAAGTAAAAGCAATAATTTATGAATGGAGTATGAAATCCTATATGTATATGTAATGCTTGCTAAAGGGGAAGAATCGTAAGAGATGAGCTAAAATAGTTTATTTAAAGATGTTTATTATATTTGATTATAATGACATGATACCCATATTGATTTGACAAATAATTAGTTGATCATGATATCATATTGTGATAAATTGTTTTACATTTATATGTTATTTCACAACATATTAATTCTTGTTGTAATAAAAGACGAGAAAGAATGAAAGGATAAAGATATAAAAAGAGAAAATAAAAGATAATAATGTGTTAACTATAACATCCCAAAAGTTAGTGTAAGAACATTTAATAGATTCAAATTATAGGATATTAAAAATGATAAAGAATTATTAATGATTCTAAGGAGAAAAAAGTGATGAAATAATTATGATTTTGATTGAAAAAATAATTTGTAGGATTTTAATTTTTTTTGAAAAAGAGGATTGTATAGTTATGATATAAATAGGAATGAAAGAACGGTTTAACAAAGATTATCTTCTAGTACAATATAGGACATCATATGATACAATATAATAATAAGCAAAAAATGAATAGGATTGTAAGATATAATAATGGTCATTGTATCCATACAATGTTATAGTAAATGATTGTGATGCCTATATGGGTTAGATTAGTGCAATAGGCTAAGAAAAAAAAGGCTTCGAATGTACAATACGATAAAGGTGTAGCATTTAGTATGATCAAGTAATAGTAAAATTGAGTTTGGGTTAATAAGAATGAGTCAATAAGATGATATTGTATTATAATACAACCAAAAAATATTATCAATACAATCAAGTAAAAAAGAGAGAATGAATTTGAGAGAAATGTGAACTAATACAAAAATAGACTAAATATCATACAATGATGACAAATATATTGTACAAGATCATTAATGCAAATAATAAATGGTTAGTTTATGAAATATAATATCATATAATACAAAAGTAAATAATATATTTGTATGATTAATTAAGAAAAAAAATTAACCAACTCTAATGGATTAAGAAATGAATAGAGAAAACATATAATATGATGAGCATTAACATATAAGTATAATCACTCATATAACAAGCATAGTACATGAAATCATTAGGATATGATACAATAAGAAAGATTTATCATATAGTAAGATGAGGAAGAACTGTATAAGCATGAGATAAGATGAATGCTTAAGTTGATTAAGTAGAAATGGATCATATGCTTACTAATATATAGCATCACTATAATTAATGTGAATAAATACAATGATAAGAGATTTAGCTAAGTATATAGTACAAAGTTAGGTTTTGTATATACATGATCAAGTTGAAAGTAGTAATGTACGAGAAAAATCATTTGTACAATATAAGATTAATGGCATATTATGTCAGTAAAATAATGAGATCGTAATAGTACAACAAAATTAACTTAAGAGAGATTTAGGAAAGGTAAAGAAACATATAATATGATCAAGTTGATCATATAGGTACAATCCATAAAAACTAAAAAGAATTTAAGATCTAAAATTGTGAATGATTGTATGAATCATTATAGGGAGAGTTTAACCAATAAAAACCATTAAAATTAGTAGAAATGAAGTCAAAGGGAAGTAAACCCAAATAAACATAGTCGTTAGAGGGATATAAATGAACTGGAATGCAAAGAGATGTTGGTTGATTATAAAGGAGAGTAAAGCTGAGCACAAAAAGAATTCTCACTCATGTATCAATATAATTGACTTCAACCATTTGCATTAAGGTAAGGAAAAGAGAGAAAAGAAGTACTTTCAAATGTTGAAAGGAAAGGGATTTGGTGCACAACAAAGATAAAACTAATGAAAAAGCTCATAATATTATAATAATTGAGACTTTGAATAAACATCTAAGTCTTTATGAAACAATTACATAGATTTAAGAGATAGACAGGACTTGTTCATGATAAATCTAATTTTAATATGATATGTAATATTAGGTTAGAAATTTTAAATGATATGTGAAAATCCAATTAAATGATATTTAGTATATGTGATTTATAATAATATATTCACATGACAATTTGTACATTATTTATTTGAGTGTATTTATATTATATTTTTTTAGTGATATATGAAAAATGATATATGAGAGATGCTTTTTATTGTTTATTATAATAATATATTGATATACTTGTCTTGTCATATTTTTTGATTAGTTATATATTAAATATATATCATATTAATATATATATATATATATATATATTAAAAGAAAAATAAATAATTAATAAAATATTAATACAATTGAATTAGAAAAGATATAACTAGGGATGTAATATAAGAAGAATCAATGATGGTTTGAAATTACTAACTTGCTACTTGGAATAGCATGTCTTTGAAATAAGAGTTTTATTGTCTAAAATATAAGCTTTTAGAAATAAAATCACGATCTAGAAGAAAATATTTTTTGGAGTATTGTCAAAGAGAATATCATTAGACTATTCAGAATAAAATGTTAGAAATAAATAAAAAATGAAAGATGTTTCTTAAAGATAAAATTGGATTTTAAATTAATTTAAAGAAAAAAAGATAACATGTCTTCAAAATAAACGATGAGATGGCTCTATGACATTGGCTCTTATTGTAAATTCAAATTGGTTCCCCACCCCCATTGCAATAAATGTCACATCTTTCAGTTTCAATGAGGTTTAACTGCATCAACAATCTTTAATGTGGTTTGACTAATATTAACAACCTCAAACGAGATCAATCTCATATTTGCGACTCCAACACACTTTGACATTTCGATAAAACCTCCATGAGATTTAGGAATTAGTCTTATAAAACTCTTCAAATTGTTAAAGCTCATTCATCATAATTCAATATTATCTACTCCATACACCTTAATAGACACTAGCTATACCTAATGACATTCCCAAAGAGTAAAACCTTAAGAAAATCTTCTTTGACCCTCAAACATAAAGACAATTCATAAAATATAACGTCATGTTATCGAGTTTTTTACCAGAAATGTGCCTTATTTGTTAAATTATAATTTCTTAAACAAAATTTATTAATTATATATTTAAAAATCATATTAAAATTTTAATTTTAAAAAGGAACACATTTAGACTATGTATTGTAAAAATCTATGATTTCACATCATTTCTTTAAAAGAATTTATCAATTAAATATTTAAAAATCATATTAATTTTTTTGTTTAAAAAGGGAACCCATTTAGACTATGTTATTATCGAAATCTATTATTATACATAGATTACTAAAACCAAACATAAATTGGCTATATGTTTTACTTGAAAATTTACAAGTTATTAGTAGAATTCTAAACACCTTAAGCATATTTTAATTGAAATCTATGATTGGTTCACATATTTCCATTGAAACATGCGATCCATTCACATATTTCAACTAGTGTAATTTAATTCATTTTTTATTATTTTCACATAAATATAATGCTAAAATAATATTGCTTGATGAGGTATTAAGAAAGGCATAATTGAATATTCAAAATTATTTATTATTCTAATATAGTTTAAGATATTTTAATTGAAAAAGATATTAAAAAATAAATTTTATTTTTGATATTTTTCAAACATCTTTAAATTATATTTTAGAAATATTTAATAATTAATTAAAAACGTCTTAAGCATTTCATAAATGTTCTCACATTTTTTAAGTAATATGAAAAAAATTATTTAAATAATTTATCACTTTTTAATTATTTTATTTTATATTAAAGTAATAATATTTTAAAATAATATATTTATTTAAATTTAAATTAAATTTTAAAACAAAAAAAAATTGAAATTAAAAATATTTAAAATTTAATTGTAATCGAAAGTTTAATTTTAATTTATAATTAACTATATCTCTTAATTAAAAATAAACTTAAATTTTTTATTAAATTTGGACTAAGAAATACTAAGCTAACAAATAACTCAAAAAAAGTTTTAATTTCAATTTTTAAAATAATAAATATTGAAATTATAATACTCCTTAAGAAATTTTAATTTAAACTTTTAATTTTAAGAATTTACTTAATTTTAAATTGAGATATATCTTTAAAAGTTTTTAATTCAATATTACATTAGCAAAATAATTTTAAATTTAGTATTATATTCATGTATTTTTATTTTACTATTAATTAAATATATTTTAAAATAATATTTTGAATCGTACATTATTATTTTTATCAAAGTAATATTTTTATTTCAAATTATATTTAATTCAAAATTCAAATTAAATAATTTTAAATCTTCAGTAATTTTGTAAGTACTGCTTTAAATTATTGACAATGCTAAAGTATTTTGAATTTTTAAAATGATTAAATAGTAAAAAGTTCATTTGTTTAAAAATCAATTTATTATCTAAAATTTGAATCAAAACTTAAAAATATTTTCTATTGAAAATAATTTTAAAAATTTTAAAAATACAAGCAACATTGTTAAGAAAATATGTCTTTAATTTAAAAAAAAAAATGTACCTTTTATCTTTCACTAAAAACTTCTTTTGTTCAAAAAGATTTCAGATATTATTTTTTTTATTAATTTTAAAATTTTGCTTTAAATTCTTTGTTTACTTTTTCTTTCCCATTTTTTTGTTTTTTTTTTTTTTTTGCAAAACCAGTTGGTTCAATGACATCACTTAAGACAAATATCAGTGTATAAATTTGCATTCAACTTGGACTAAACAAAAAAAAAATCCATTTCTTCTAGTTATTTATTTATTCATTTATTTATTGCAAGTTTACCCTTGGAAAAGATGCATCCTGCCACCGCTGACGTCGGCCGGCTTAGGAAAATTGCATCTTCCTACTTGTATTGTAACCCGAGATGTTGACCAGCGAAAGGAATGTTACCTGTTTGACAAGCTGGAATGCACATTTCTTTTTCATCACATTTGAAAAAATAATGTTAAAAATTTATAATTCAAAATGGGTATAGAAAAGTAATACAAAATATACTTATATAAAACTATTTTATAAATACTTTTAATCCTACAAATAAAAAGTTATATTACAAAAAGTAAAAAAAATAAATTTTTAAAGCTTTTATTACAAAATACATGTCAGAAATGTGGAATAAAAAAGATATTTTCACTAGTTTTAAATTATCATTATTAAACTCTTATTTGATGGCATAAATGTAGATGAAATGACACTTAGTGACTATTATCTCACACTTGTCAATTTGTGCACTACGAACTATATTATGTACGCTTAAAAGCTACCCAAAGCTCATTAACTCAATCTAACAACAGTAAAAAGAAACCAGAGACTCGTAATGACTAAAGATAACCCAAAAAAAATATTAATGTTACATTGCTATCAATGTCCATATCTTCATGATTTATCACTTATATTCTACTTATAACGATCTACAATAATACATGTCCATTTTTGTTTAGGATGAAGGAAAATTTCAACTAAAATCAAAACATACATAACAAATAACAGCAATAACCAACTAAAAACATACAATCAAGTTACAACATCTACAACAACATCAACTGCATATAACAGCAATAAAGAAACAGAACTATAAACAAACAAACAAGTTGCAATTCTCTAAGCACTGGGTTTCTCTTGAAGAAAACAATAAAAGAGAGAGTTTCTTACTTGAAAGTATTCTCATTGAGATCCCTTCAGGAAACGAAAGCCAGGTTAAAAAGCTCCCTCAAGTGAGCTGCTCATTGGTAAAAATATCCTGCTTCCTTGTAATGTGCTTCAGCTTGTGATGCACAGAAGTAAATCATGCAGCCTGTAGCAAAAAATTAAGTTAACAAACTAGACAATGGATACCGTGCACTACATTTAATAAACCATAGCACTGCTAAGTTTACATACCAGTTTTCTGGAATAGTTGAATCAACGCTTTCTCGGCCTCTTGAGGCGGGTTCTATCACCAGAGCTTGAGCCCGATTTCGAATCAGACTCTGAATCCGAACCAGACTCTGGGCCCGAAACATCGGTGCTTGAGCCACCGGAGCCACTAGATTTCTCATCAGAAGAATCTGAAACAGGCTTTTGCTGCTGCATTATGAGACGCGGCATGTTCTTCAAGTACTCACGTAAACTCTCTGTGATGCCACCGAGACCAATAGAAGTAAAGAAATTGATTGAGAATCTAGTGTTCTTTGGGTTATCCTTTGGGAAAATGGACTCGAACGACTCGTTCATTGTGGGATCATTAAGTCGCTCGTTTAATAGGCGTATGCCAAGATGTTCTGAGAGTTCCTGTGTATCGAAAGAGGGCGTCATGGGTTAAAATTCACAGGCCAGTTAAGATGGAAATAGAAAAATACCTGGAAGAGAATTTTTATAAAAATTCTAGAGGATGAAGTTGTGTCCTCTTCTGTTAGGCGGATGTATGCGAGAACATGCCAAGGGAGTGCATCAGTGCCGAGCAAATGAGCAAAAAATTTTGCCACATTTCTAAGTTTATTTGTTTCGAGCCGATGAATCATAGAATATTGCTGAACAAAACATTTTTCAAAATTTTCTTGGTAGACCTTATTGATCATGCAAAATCTTTGACCCAAAAGGCCATAGTAGCGCAGATATGTTCTCTCCTGACTGCAGCATTCCAGTAACATAATGCAAAGCTCCATCTGCAGAAAGTAAGAATATACAAGTTAAAAAAGAAAGAGCCCCAAAGAATTTAACCAAAAAAAAAAAAAAAAAGAAACTGATGGAAAAATTTTTGGTGGCTCAAATGACTGCTGAGACAATGAAAGATTGAAGAAGCTGGAGAAAGTAGATTGTAACGAAGATAGAGATAACAAGACTTAAAATACATGAATCAAAGAAGATTAGCACCACAAATGTTCAACAGAGATATCGGCCAAAACAGTTCCTTAAAAAAAGCTTAAATAAAAAAAAAAATCTTGTAAAACAAGCTGCAATTTCAAACAGAATAGATAACAAAAATAAAGCTCAAACAATAAAAAAAAATAAAAAAAAATAATCATCACAACAAACGTAAGAGGGGATGATCATAAAGATAAGAACCAGTTCTGAATTTCACCATGTTACGTGAAACATTGTGCAAAATATTAATACAAAGATAGTTGTCCATGAATCTAATAAAGATCTTTTAATTTGATTACCTCTCCGACTAGGGATTTGGGATGGTTGTGGTGGATGGATCGTCTAAGAGCTTGTGGGGACTCTTAGATGATTGGGATGCAAAGCCAGGAGGAAGTCTTGAAGGCTGGGATGCACAGCTAATAGGAAGGCTTGAAGGATGGAGGTAGAAGACTGTAGGTTGAAGGCTTAAGGTTTGGAAGCGAAGTCCTAGCAGCAGCATCTTGGAATGGTATATCTCCATGTGCTAGTTCTGTTTCTAAAATTATTTGTCTGATTTGGGAAGCGATGTTATAAGGGTTATCTAACATCTCTACCAAACTTTCATATTCATTAGGATAATTGAGTCTCCAGGAGCTAAACATACTTTAGACCATTTATCTTTATAAATTCTCTACAAAACTAATTATTATTGAATTTTCCTATGTGACCTATTCATTCTATGGCATTTATTGCATCTTGTTCTCATTTATCAATTAATTCTAGCCATTTTTGGGGATGTAAACATACTACCTCCTGCATTTTGTTTAGGTAATCTTTTTAAAATTTCTAAAGGATCACTTTGTCCCCTAATTTTTGGCATATAATGGCAAGACCCTTATATTATAAAACACGCCTAAAGAGGGTAAGCAAATTTAACAATGAAGACATAAAAATTAAAAGTAGTTAGGGGACTAAAACCATTAGCATTACCTCACCAGGAAATTATCTTTAACATAGAATCTGACGGATGAATAGGAGGATGGGGAATAATCCTAAAACCAAAAAATTTTCCTTCAAAGAAGGAAGAAGAAATAAGTAGATATGATAATGGAGTTTATCATATAAAAAAAGGATGCAAAAATATTAGCAGCTCTTAAAGCACTTGAAAAATTTAAGATTTTTGTAATTCTATGTTTCCTTGCCCAACAATTATTCCTAAGAAATCTATCACCTGACATCTTAACTTCATTTTCTGTTCAGAAATTACTAAATCATTTTCCTTGGCTTTTGCAAAGAAAATTTTTAGATGTCTAAGGTGATCGTTTAAAGTGTTGCTAACAATAAGTATGTCATCGATGTAAGTGATTATAAAATCTTCATATTCTTTAAATATTCTATCCATTTTCCCTCAAATATTTACGATGTGTCTTTTAATCTGAAGGGCCTTGCTTTCCATTCGTAATGCCCATTTGGAATGACGAAAGTTGTCCATTGCCCACTTAATTCTGATACGCTTACTTGCCAAAATCCTAATTTTACATCTAACTTACTATATAAAGTGTTTTTGATATGGCTAATTAAGTTTTCTTTGTGAGGTAATGAATATTTGTCATTTTCTGTGTTATTATTCAGTCTTTTGTAATTCAATATCATTCTACTCTTACCTCTAACAATTTCATTGTGTTAGTTGACGAATAAATGTTCTAGTCCTATGAGGGCTATTTGATTCTTGAATTATTCCTATAGACAATAATTCATTAATATGTTTTTTAAATTCATTTTGCTCGTATGGGGTGGTTGTGACAACAAGACATGTTATCCTTAAATCATAATTAATTATATCTAGTTTACATTCTTTTATGCTTTTGTCTATGTTTTTGACAGGATTATTTCCAATTGTACCATCATCTTTTTTAAGTTCTTGTATGAGTATATCTAATATATCTTTGTCTATATCTATTTAGTTAAATTCCACCTTTATATTTCTATTTCTCTTCTTTAAACTCTAATTCCATGGGAAGTAATTCTTCTATGTATTTTAGAGTTACTCTTCTCCTAGGGGTGTTTATAATATTATTCGTTTTTTTGAAAATAGTAACTAAAGATCCTCTTATGACTAATCCACTTAACAAGTTATTAATAAAATTCATTCCCAATATACGCTTCATACTTCTTCCTTGTTTAAGCTCTTTTAACTATATCAAAAGTTGACTTTTTTTTCATTTAAGATTATTTCATAATTTACTAATTTATCTTCTAAAATAAATTGGTTTTCTACTACAACTCTTTTTATTACTTTGTATAATAATTTTTTTACATATTTTGTAAGAACTATTTCTTTACTTACATGGCTTTTACTAACACGTGTCTAAAATTCCTTATAAAGCTAACTTATGTTCATCATTAAATTCTTTTACACATACAAAATTAGAAGATTATTAATTCTTATATCCACATTTTTTACATGACATTCTTCCTACTATTAGCAAATTTATTCTTCTATCATAATTTTGTCTTTACTTTTATACTGCTAGATTTCATCTTTTAATTATGTATTGTCTCAAGTGTTTCTATTCTTTTTAATAGTTTTTTAATTATGTTTTTATCATTATTTAATTCAATTTTATAACTTATAGTCTTCTCTTTGACATATCATGATTCTTTGGCACAAAATTTGCACATAACTTGATCACAATTTGTACATATTGTTCGGTGTCTCTCTACATGATATTTATAACATATCTCACATTGAGCTTCTAGAGTTAAGCTGAAATCTTTCCATTAGTAAAGACAATTATTGTCTATACTAATATTATATTTTTTTTAGTAAATATTTTGGGGTTTTATTTAATAATAACAATCTATATTCCATGCTAAACTTCAATATACTTCACTTATGTCAACCATTTCTTCCAAATTTTCCAAGTCTTCATCTCCTCCAAAAACACTACATATGTCACTATCTTTTTTTGAGTTACTATCTTCTAAGCTAATAATGTCAATATTTGTTGATAAGTCTAATTGTTTATACATATTTAACCTCTCCTTGTTTACCCTTTTGTTTTTACATTCTTTTGAATAATGTCTTATCTCTTTGCAAACATAATATTTATATTTCTTAGGTGGTTTATGCCTTTTAAATTTTTTCACATGATTGGATTTTGGTCTCCCTTTTTTATAATAAGAACTACACTTAAGTTTTCATCTTTTCTTATGTTTCTTGTATAATACTAGAACATATATCTTATTATAGAAACTATAACTTGCTACTTGTCTTTGTGTCTTCTTTTCTAAACATTTTTGCTTTAAATAATTAAGAGTGAACTGAATTGTAGGTACATTTAAGTTTCCTTTTTTTTATAATAGGAACTATATTTAAGTTTTCATCTTTTCTTATGTTCCTTGTATAATACTAGAACATATATCTTATTATAGTAATTATAGCTTGCTACTTGTCTTTGTACCTTCGTTTCTAAACATTTTTGTTTTAAATAATTAAGAATAAACTGAATTGCAGGTAATACTGCCATATTTTCCCTCCATATGTTCTATAATAACCTTAAATTCATTTCCTATTATATAATCTTATGAACTTAAGTCATCTATTTTTAGAAAGCTTCGATTCGTTTTTCAAATGATAGAATGTTACTATGGCTTCACAATCTATTTGAAGTACAAAAATCTTAAATTTTTCTGAGATTCCAGAGATCTTAAAATTTTCAAGTACTTTAAGAGTTGCTAATATCTCTACATTTGTATTGGTTACTTTCGTATAATAAACTCCATTATCATATCTACTTATTATTTCTTCCTTCGAAGAAAATTTATTTGGTTTGAATTTTAGGACTGTTTCCCATCTTTTTATTCGTCAGTCAGATTCTATAATAAGATAACTTCCTAGGTAGGGTAATGCTAATGGTATTAGTCCCCTAATTATTTTAATTTTGTGAACTAATTTTATGTCTTCATTGTTAAATTTTCTTTACCCTTTTAGGCATATGTTAGAATATAAGAGTCTTGATAATTTACTTAAATTTGGTATAAAAGTTTTGGCATAATTTAATTTTCCTAAAAATAACTATAGGTTATTAAATTTTCTAGTTTATCTGGCATGCTTAAGATGCTTTTGGGAGATGTGTGGTTATAATTCTATGTTTCCTTGTTCAATAATTATTCCTAAGAAGTCTATAATTATCCTAAATAAGTATCCAAAGATAATTCCTCTTGTGGTAGCATTAATGTTAGACCAATGTACTGAGACTGCTGGCTGTGAATAAATCATGTTCCCAAAAAGGATTTTAAAGAAGTATATAATTTGATCATTCTGTCTTCAAAAATAAAACCTTTATCTGCATCTCTTTATTTTGCAGGCTAGTTCATAGCTCCTCCAATTCAACAGATGATGTATGATATGTTCTTCTAAGTGTGGTCCAGGGAAATTTCTAAGGTGAACTCTTTCTTGGAATGGTATTTCATAGCAAAAAACCTTCATAAAAATAATGTCTGGCTTCATCTGGGTAGTTATTTCTGAAATCTAGAGGAATAAAAGTTATTTGTAGGTTAATAAATCCTCCTTGCTTAAAGACGTCAAGGATCTTGGCAACAACTCATCAAACCATAAGCCCAAGGAATTAGAATACATACTCACAAACTATGTTATTAACTTAAAGGTAAGAGTTTATTGAGAGTTCTGTCAAGTTAGTTTTGGGAAGAGGTTTCTCTTGAGGCATGGTTTTGACATCTGGATACAAAATATAATAAGAGGTTCCTTATCTCCTAAAATCAGAATCTCAACCTTGACCAATACCTTTAGAATGCCTAATCATCTTCAAGCAAGGACACTTAACTTTTCAATATTTAGAAGCAAGTTTCCAATCAAAGTGAAACACGTTTAAGATCCCAACAACAAAAGATTTTTATTTATTAGCACATCATAAGAACAGGTTTTCAGCTTAAGTTTCCTATTGACATTTGCATCCCAATCTTGCTCAAAGCACCAAGGCTATCTACACAATGCAATCAGGGAATTTTTCATTGATCCAATCCAAAACTCAGTTCAACATATTTGATCAAACTAAGCTGTGCTTATGATTTTAATAACAATCACATTCATAAGCATGTATGCTATTGGATCATTAGATGTCATCCATGCATATAATTTTAAGGCTTCTTGCAAACTACATAAAGTTTTAGAAGTACTAGAAACATTTATGGGTGTTAGCAAACCTAATTCAACTTATTAGGAATAATTTTAAGCATCCTAATGGAGAAAGAGTAGATAAATTAGAAGCTACAGTATTAGAACCTAAGCCTCCAAATGCATTGCCCTAAAAACCTCAGAGAAAAAAAAATCAACATGATGAAGCAACACCAAGGAAATGAGAAAAGGGGAGGGAAGAATAAGTTTTCTTCGATTTTAATGTCAAGGGAAAAAATTTCAATTAGCATATAGCCAATTCATATGCATATCATGAGGCTCTTCAAAAAACAAAAATATCATGTATTCTATCCTTAGCAACAAACTTTCCATGAGCAATTCTATAACAGAATTTTTTGAACATTTCTATGCATTATAGCTCTCATGCCTAACCTCATCATTAAGTAGGCTTCACCAACCATCCATCTTCAAAAACCTCAAATCCTGTCACATAGGACCAAATGGTAAACTGTTTCAAACAACAAATTCATCTTGTCAAGCCATTCAATGATCTAATTTTTCATTTGTAACATAATACCTAGATCAATCATCTTAAAAGTTTTAGCCAACTACTCTACAAGTAGTAAGTAGAATTAGCATGCATTTGCCAATCAAGTGAAAATATTAGGGCCTATTCAAGCTTCTAAAATCTAAAAACACAAATATAGACAACAAATATAGAAATATAAGGAGAATATATCCCATTCAACATAAAAAAAGAGGAGTATAATATTTACCAAGTAACCACTATAAATGAATTAGACAACTTGATAAAACCAAATATCTTTCACATGCATTGCAAATCAAAAAGAATGTCAAAAGGAGAGACGCAACTACAATTGGAGATTGTATTAATAATTAAGCAAGTGAAAATTTCCCAACATACTTTGAAAACATGTTCCTCGACCTTTAATGATAGAATTCAAGAAATGACTAACCATTTTAAAATAGAGTAACAAGATATATGGTTGTGTTGTCATGTGATGCAAATGGCCATCGATTAAAATATCCTTCCATATGGTACAGTCATCTACTAATTTTTGGACTAAAAAGCACAATGGAATAAAGGAAAATGAATAAATCATTTCAAACAGAAAAACTATTCAGAGTAAAACACCTACAATGCAAAATTGAGCAGTAAAATGATGCCTATTGTAAGCTATAATAAGAGAATAATCATACCTCTTGACCAGACTCAAGTTTTATCTTCAATAATTTATGACCAGCCTCTTCAAAATCAACACTTGACATGATCGTTAGGTAGATAGTTCTCCGCAGATTAACAAGGTTAGTTTCCGTCTCATCTTTTATTTTCAATTGTTCAATATCATCTTCTTCAGATTCTTCATCATTTTCATCATCTGAGCCTTCTTCAGAACTAGCTTCATCTTCAGAAGATTCATCCCCAAGAATATTTTTTTTAAGATTCTCATATGCCTTCTCGTCTTCAACAAACTGTGAATTCAACTTGAAAACATCTAGAAAGAAACAAAAATTCTCAGTTTGATACAACTAAAAGCTTCATAATGAATAGAATGCCAATGTGCACAAAACATACCGAGGTTAGTCTCAGGATCTATCTCATCCTCAAACGACATCTCATGAGTAAATTGATCTTCTTGCTCAACAAGGTCTAATTCTGCTCGAATTGCAGGAAAACCCTACATATTTATATGACAATAAAAAAGATAATTTAGAGTGAAGGGATAATCCAGAAATTCCTATTGTATGCAATGCTCGTGAGGATTGATTGATCACCTGAAACTTTGCTTTCCGTATAGCAAAAAGGCCTTCAATTAAAAATTGAACCCTCTTGTCTATTTCTCCTTCATGAAGAATGCCACGGAATCGCTCAAAAACACCTACAAAAACATTGTCCAATAAGTATTAGAAGGTTATGGTATCAATCCTAAGTGCATGATAAGAAACATGGCAAATCTCTTCATAATTAAGAATGATAAGGCAAATATTTATATCCATCCATAGTATGCTACTAATAAATTCTAATACATGTTATACATCAACTAGGAAAGCATCCAATCTTTTGAAAAACTTTTCTAAAAGAACATTAGAAATCAGAAGTACAGAACAAAAAAATTAATCTTCTACTACCATAAAACTTGTTAAAACAAAACATAAATATACACCACTTACAGCCCCTGTTTGAAGAAATGAATTATTAAAAATTTCTATTATGAGCAGAGGTAGAGCATAAAAACCATGAAGAGAAGATGCATCTAATATTAAAGAGTTCTTAATAGAAAAAGTAAAATGGCACCAAAAAATTCATGAAATCAACCCAAGTCAGTAGGAATAAGGCTTGTTACCATTATAGCAGCATAATTTGGACAAGAATTAAATTCAATCAAATTGCAAAACCATTCTCTCAATCTGAAAAAATTGTAATGGTGATAAAACATGTCATTATAAATCACTAACATCATCACACGTAATTGATGATTTTTCTAGCAACCTTAATAGATGAATAAATAATCAAGAAATCATACAAACATCCAATATCCACTTTATAATAGTGATTTGAATGCATTAAGTGCCATAAAAAGCTAGATATTGCACAATGATCCTCTAAAATGCTTTTGAACCATTTCACAAAAATTCATTTAATTAGTTTAATCTGTCAATCTTTCAATCAAGATTTCATGCAATCTTGATTTCTGGCTTGAACTATAGCCTTGAAAGGGCATAAAAATTGGCCTCTCTTAGAAAGAAAAAAAATAAGAATGCTTTTTAAAATTTGATTTTTATAAGCTTATTAAACAAGACGAGAAAGTGAAGATCACTACTGTTGGTGTTAACTTTTCTTTTCAGTTCTTCGATTGATTCTTTTATAGTGAAACAACACTTCAAAAAGTGTCCAATGTGGTGAATTTATTATGAAACAATCTTTCAAAAGTGTCCAATGTAGTGATACAAAGGAAACTCAAAATGGAAAAAAGAAAAAGGAAAAAAAATTAAAATATAAAATGGGACAACAAGAAGCAAGTCAATCAAATTAGACAAATACTCTACCATGTAGAAGAAGAACAAACCTAAACTAGAATCTACCTATAAATAAAGCTTTATGACAACTAGACAACCAATGCAAGAAACTTCTTCCCAATTTCTTCTCTTTCTCTCCTGTCAACATACCCTGACAGACAATCTCCTTTACATACATTATAAAGACTATCTAATGTAACGCAAATGAGACTATTTGAAAAAAAAGTTGTGTTCCAAAAAAACACCTTTAAGTTCAAAGTTTTCGATTGCTAAACTTAAATTTCCCTAAACTTTAAAATATTTAAGGTGTTTTTTGGAACACAACTTCTTTGCAATCTAGTTTGCAAAACTTATATTTCCCTGCTAACTTCTATCCAAGGAACCCAACCACAACGCAACCAAATCATGTATCATTTACCAAGAAAAACACATTGTGAATGATACGAGAAGGAAAACAAGGAGCAAGATGAAGGAAAAGTTTGAGAGAAATAGAGAGAGGGAGAGAGAGAGAGAGAGATTGCACTGTAAGGAAGAAAGGAAGATAACTAGATATGATCTACAAAGATTGTTTTCAAACTTGTGAAATAAAACAGAAATTGATTTTTTTCACTCAGAATTCATTTGCAGGATTGAAATGTGATAGAAAACAAAAAAAAAAGGATCTATATGCATAGAAATTCATTTACAAATCTATTTAATAAAAATGAAACCTAATATCAGAAGCATCAATGCTTAGTAAACAACTCAATACAGAATGACAATGTATTTTTTGTTAAAATAAGTTGAGTGCAAATGCACAAGTTCTTTGTTTATCCACAAGATTAACATGTATAGAAATGACAATAACTTAAATGGCATATGAGCAATATTATTCTCCAAAGTGCGGGCAGCAAAAGAGAAAATAAATTGGGGAAGAAGATCAAGACACTAAAAAACTATGAAACAAATCATACTGGCTCTAAACAAAATGGCACATTGCATGGTATTCTAAGAAATAAAAATATTAATAACACATGTTTTCATTACCAAAAGTTTAATGAATTCAATGTTGCAGTAATTTGCTTATCAAAATTTAGCTAGTTAAGCATAAGACACTCACCGTGAAGACCAAGTGGAACAAGGTCTTGAAGCAATGCTCCACATTCCTTAACAAATCCAACAGCAACCTGCATATAAATAGCTACATTAGTAGAGAACAAAATCCAAACCAAAATATAAACACCAGAAAAACAAGGCACCTCTACACTGTCATCCGTAGGATTCACCAACAACACAGTGAGAAGTTCCAAAGCTATGACCTCATGTGCTACTTGCTGATTTACCAAATGTGCTATGAATTTAGTAGCAGCAAGTAATTGTGGCTGTCAATAACATGAAAAAAAAGAAAACATTATGTTAGAATTCCACTGCAGTTATCATCAGAAATCGATATAACAGGACTGTTAAGGAGGCAGAAACCTTGTCATTCCTAGAAAAAGACCTCTTGAATTGCAGCAGTACTCTCTTCAAAAGAAGCTTACCAACTTCAGGAAACTTAGTATTGACCACAGCTACTAACGCAGCAAACACGTCCGTGAAACCAGGGGAGGCCATTTGGGATTTCATACAAGACCGGCAGAACAGACCCCTACCCCGAATGAGGTTCTCTGAAAAAAGCTCAGGGATGATGTTTTTGATATTTGTGGCATTCACCTTGTTGACAAGCCCATTGATACTCTTTCTAAGTGCATCCCAACTCAGCCGCTGGTAGGCTTCGCTGTTTTTATCCTGCACATCCCGCATCATCTGGGCCATCCGGTGTGGTGGTATGTATATCCCACCTGTTCTTATTGCCATCGCATCCTCCATTTGCTGTACTGGTGGCTGCGGCTTCTTTTCCTCTTCACCGTCAGTTTTGTTAGTTCTGTCTAGCCAAGGTTGAGGACTTGCTGGTCGATGGTCACTAGAACGGAGCCTATTATCTTTCATTCTCCCATCGTTATGAAACTTGGAATCTTCATCAGAGCTACTGTGGTCATCATCAGAGCTTTCCGATCTCTGCTTACCACCGCTTCTTCTATGTCGCTCCCCACGCTTATCTTTGTATTTTCTATCCACGTTCCCAGCATCAGAATCGAAGTCCTCTTCAGAGCTATACCGACCGCGCCTCCGCGTCTTCCGAGGGCTTTCCAAACTCCGTTCACTTCGCTGCTCCTTTCTACCATTTTCGTCTTTATATTTCCTGTGCTTAACACGATCAGATTCCGACTTCTCCATAGAGCTGCTCCGACGACTTCTCATCCTAGGCCTCTCTAATTTACGCCCGCTCTCAATCCGCCAATTACCACTATCTTCTCTACGCCTGCTTCCGTCACTCCTGCCACCTGTCAGATCCCCATCTGAGATAGGCTTTTCATCACGCCCTCGCCTCCGAGGACTTTCAAACCTCCTATCGCGGTCATTCCTCCGACTGCCATGTTCCTGTTTTTGTCGACTGAAATTGCGCGGGTCATCGGAATCGGACGCCTCATCGGATCTTTGGCGGTCATCGTCGATGCCTCTATGCCGTTGATGGCGATTACGGCTATCGTCCTCCTTCCCAGATGCCCTAGACATGGGAGCAGGGGATCTCCTCACTCTTTGGTCCCGACGGAGATCACCTTTTCTGAGCTTCGTTGTTAGCCGGTCTTCCTCCGATTCGCTGTCCTGGCGGCGGGAAGCCGCCATAAGCCTGCTTGTCTTTGCTAAGCAGATATGGATTTAGCCTACGGCCAACTGCTTGCGAAGGTAGGAGAAGAAACGATCCAACACGGGTGCCACTCGTGATTTGTGCAACTAACTAAGGGCTAAGCAACTTAAGCTCATATATTTGGTGGGATAGTTGATTTAAGGCGAATTTTCTAAAATAAATATATTTAAATATCAAACTAATAAAAATAAATATTTTTTAAAATTTTAGTATTATTAAAATTTTGAAGTTAAATTAAATTTATATGTTAAACATATATACTTTGTTTAACTAATATTATAACTAGCTTTATGATTTATGTTAATATTCATTTTGATGATAAGATGTGTATATTAGACAATGATAATTCAAATTATAATAATGAAAAATTGAAATTTATAAAATTTAAGTAAAACAACAAACCTAATATCATTAAAACAACAATTTTGTCACATTGTGTGTTTGTATTGCAACACTTATGATACTAAAATTATATGCAAATATTTTTGAGTCATGAATTGTTTAGATTAAGCCATTAAAGGCAATTAAAATTTTCCTTGAGTTGTAATCCTAATTTATGATTAGAAAGCATGCTAAAAAGGCTAAGAAGATTGAACTTTAAGAGATGTTCTAGAGGAAATCTTACAAGAGATGTTTGATTTAAATTGTTTTCCTCTTTTTAAACGTTTGTTTTGTTTTTTCTAACTGATGGATATAGTTTTGGTAGTCAATAAAAGAAACAATTAATTGTTTTTTTATTATTTTGAATTTGATGTTTTGAGGGATAATATATGATAAATTGATGTCCACGTGCAATATATGCCTCGACATACTATATGTTAAATTTGACATTCACTGTGAAGAGAAGAGGAAATGCATTTGGACTAAATCTCGCATATACAAGTAGATAAATTTATTTAATTATAATATAAGTTAGTGTTATACCCAGTAAAAATTTTTATGTAAATCTTTAAATAATTAATTTTTGGCTTGGATGATTTCAGATCGACAGTAGGATGAGCCAGGAGCTCAATTAGAGGCTATTGGAATTTCTGAAATTTCTGGGGATTTTTCGGAGCACCGAGGTAATTTTTAAGTAATTTTCCCTGTTTATTTGGATTTATTGGATTTTTAGAAATTCGAAAATCCATTTAAATTAAACCGGAATTTGGTTTTTACCGCACGTGAACCGGACCGGAACGGTTCAGCGGAGGCGGAGGCGGTTCGCCGAGTTAGTTTGCGCGTGCGTTCTGATAAGCGGATCGGACGGTCGTGATCGACGGTTGGGATTGAACCGGCTGATCGGGTGCTTACCGTGTCGAAAGCGTGTCAACGGTGCGTAATGGGTTTTCACCGTGTCGGCCAGAAATATAAAACCCTCGCGAAACGATTAGGGTTCGTTCGACCGACCGATAAAGAGATTTTTCCGGCGTACGGCGCGTGATTCCGGCGGCCTGGCAAGGGGCTTTTTGTGCCTGGAGATTCACGGGAACGCGGAGAGTCGATTGATACCGGATTCGTTCGGTGAGGAGCTGCGGCGAGCTGCGGACGAAGTTCACCGTCGCCGGCGTCGTTGAGGTAGGAAATTCGGTTTAAATTCGTTATTTAATAGAAAATTAAAAGCATGAAATATTTTGCTTAATGAAAACGAGCATGTGGATGAAAAAAATTCGGATTTAATTGAACGCTATTCGGTATCTTTTGCAATTTCGGAATTTTTTGGAATATTTCCCATTTCGCCGAAAAAAATTTGTTAATGCTTAGGAGCATGTTAGGAAATTGTTCTCCTTGTTCGCAGTCGCCGGAAATCGACGGAAGGATCGTACTGGTTGGCGGTGGCGGCGGCTAGGGTTTCGCGGGCGCCGGGCGGAGGAAGGAGATGGATTAGGATTAGTTAATTAGTTAATAATTAATCGTAAATTAATTAATTAACAATTATTAACTTAAATTGGCACGGATGAGAGAGAAGCGGAAGAAATTAAAATTCGGAAATTAATTCCGAATTTACGGAAATGATTTAATTAATTTTAATGCGGCGCGGAAGAGGAAAAACGGGAGGAATTAAATTCGGAAATTTATTCCGAATTTTTGGAAAAGGAAAATGCAGAATATTTAATTCGGAAATTAATCCGAATTTTTGGAAAAAAAGGATATATGTGGAATTTAAATTCGGAAACTATTCCGAATTTCAAAAAAATGGATAAAGACAGAAATTGATTACGGAATTTAAAAATTTCCTGAAGTAGGGAAAAATGTTGTCAGTGACGACAGTACAGTTGAAAACAGTCATACAGAGGTATGGTACATAGATGCTACCAGAACAGTCAGTAACTGGTATAGTTGTATTGCTTGGATGGCAATGGCATGGATCGAGTCAGTTTACTCAGTGTTGGCATATTTTATGGATTGGCATATTGGACCGGACTACTATAGACCCTATATGATGTTTTAGGGTAGTTGTGGTAGGTAACTGTGCGGCTCAGACTTAGCTTCCACAGTATACATGTGACTGGTATGCGCCTTGTTGTACCTGGACACATGTTGCCGAATCTTGAAGTTAGAGATTGACAATGACTGTAGGGGCGTGAGCTTCTATGGAAGTTGTTGGTAGAGGACTCCTTGGGACGGTGGCTGAGTCGATCTCTCCTGGTCCATGTGTGTAGGCCTGCGCGCCTGAGGGTGGCAGGGGTGTCTCGCAGTGGCTAGCCAAGTGTGTAGGCCTGCGCGCCTTAGGGTGGCAGGGGTGTCTCACGTTGGCTAGAGATTTTGTGACTGGATCTGTCTATAGTCTCCAGGAGATTGATTGACGAGAGACGCTGCGGTGTCGGGTGCTTAGGCGCCATGCGTGTTTCGAGATGGGCGTTCCCACTGGCACGCTACCTGGAAGCCCAGAGGAGAGCTACTCTGGTGTGACTGGGGGTGACTGTGGTTGGTCGGAGTCTGGGACTGAGAGTGCCTATCCACCCTACATTGTTATGCTGTATTCCTATATTTTTGCTATTATCCTTCTTTTGCATGTGAGTTTTACTAGCTGTCTTTCCTACTGGGCGTAGCTCATTCCTGTATTATATATTTCAGTGGCTCGGCAGACTTGACGCTACCAGATTAGGTGGGATCGTGGTCAGCAGGCTCGTGGAGGATATCTGATTTGTGATTGTCTGAGATATTCTGGTTAGATGATTGTTGCTGTTGGATGTATTTAATGAGATTGTTACTCTCATATGTCATGTAATATGTGAGGGTAATTCTGACTTATGTCTGGTTGGATAATATTGCACTTGTTGGACTTGGATCTTATTCTTGTGATGTAGTTTCATTCACTGTTTTATTTTATTGCCTTGGAGTATGGTGTGTGGAGTGTCATATTTTATTTGTGGATGTTATATATCTTTTTGTTTGATGGTGAGGTCATTACATGACTATGGAACTTAACCGTGGGGGTTCAGACTCCTATTAGATCGGTTCTCCTACCGATATGGGTTAGGAGTATTGGGTCTAGTAGGAGTAACATTGCGCGAGTCCATCTGTTAATTCAGGAGTCATGAACCTGATTTGACGGTGTACCCGAGAGATGGGATCCACATTGTTAAGGAAAGTAGGTGTGTAATGATGTGTTATATCCTATGTTTTCGTAGGCTACTCAGGTTGGTATGGGACGATTTGAGCTGTCTATATAAAAAAAAAAAAAAAAAAATGTATGCCAAAAATCAGCCTAGGAAACGGGGTGTAACAGTTAGTGTTATTGTACTTAATGTAATGTATTAATGTAAACTAATATTATTGCATTACTTCTACATATTACTTATATTCTATCATAATACATTATGTTGCACATTTAACAATATATTTAGTATATATAATAACATGCTAAGAGATGTTTTGAATATCAATAGTTATAAGCCTAATAATGAGATATAAAAATTAAAATGTATGATATTGATTGTTATACTGATATCAAAATATGAAATAAAAAAATATATAATATAGAAGATGTAACATTTAAGAATAGAGAAAAGTAATGAAATAAAAAATTAAAATAAAATAAGTATAAGACAAGAGAATAAATGTACACATGTACTTTATAATATGAGAATATATTAGGAGCTCATAAGATATAAATGATACAAAAAATCAAGATTTAATAACATGATATTTTGGAATGATATAAAAAAAATATTTCTTTAGTAATAGAAAATAAATGGTTTGATAGGAACTACAAGTTTGGAAGGAATAAAATGGTGCCACTAACAAAGAAAAATAAATGAGCAATAACGTTGGTATTGGATTTTAAGCGTAACACCTAACTAGCTTCTCAAGAAGAATAAAAAGAACTAGAAAAATATTTGAAGTATGAGAGCCAAATATTACCTAAGAATGATGAAAGAACCAAGATAACATCTATAGTATTGAGACAAGAGAGTGAATAGGTTTCACATCGGTTACGATAGAGAATATCATAACCAATATAAGTAAAATTACAAGCTTTAAAATGGTGAGTCATATTTTAGAGCAACATGGACTTGGATTAAATGAAAACTTAATGATTAACATGTTAAAGTTAAAAATAATTTTAAGATGGATCATCAAGTAAGAAGAGGCCTTTTAAAAAATGATAAAACTCAATTATTTTAATATAACATTTCATCAAGGAAGAATAGATGTTACAATATAGTATTAGAGCTAACTTATTTTAATTTGATGTGGTTTGAAAATGAACTAAACAAAAGTTTGTGAGCATGTAACACCTAATTAGTTGTCCAAGAAGCTTAAAAATATCAAGAGAATATCTGAAGCATGAGAGCTAAGATTATCCAATAAAAATGAAAATACTATGAGAATATTCAAACTATGGACATAAGAGGGTGAATAGTTTAACATCAATTACAAGAAGAAAGATCCTAAATGATATTAGTAAAGTTATAAGCCTTAAGTATATTGGAGTTTAAAATATTTAGATAGGTAACTAAAAAAAACCTTTTGTGAAAAGTATAAGACTATTATATATATACACCTATGACATAAAGCATGTCTATCTATTTCCTATTTGTAATAGCCTTGCTAAGGATTGGATCTTGAAATGCATGGCTTC
This sequence comes from Vanilla planifolia, assembly GCA_023846275.1. NCBI lineage: Eukaryota > Viridiplantae > Streptophyta > Magnoliopsida > Asparagales > Orchidaceae > Vanilla > Vanilla planifolia. Next base: position 6,092,190 of record CM043872.1, on the reverse strand, counting down.
ATGCAATACTTCCATCTCTTCTAGAATGCTATAATACATTTCTCTAAATTTCTTTTCGATTCTTTCTCAGCTCATTCCATTTTTTTTCTTTCAAATTTCCTTACACCCTTCTTTTATATACTTATCTTACATTTGGTACACAACTACAACAATTTCCTAAAAAAGTTTTAAAAAATTGTAGCAATTGATAAACTTGCAAATGTTGAATCCGTGTCTCAACCTTTCATCTCTACCTAACACTTCAATCCATTTAAGAAACTTATATGAATGCCTGATTACCTTCCTGCCCTTTGGATTTTTAGATAAGGAATGAGCTTTTCGTCATTTGGAATCCTTTTAGGTTCGAAAAAATTAGAATTTTAGTATTTTTAAAATCTTATTTAATTAAAGTTAAGAATTTTTAATATTTCTTACATTTTGATTGATTCAAGTTTCAAAATTCATTTTCTACATCCATATGATTGTTCTTGTTGAGTTTTACTTGTTAGCCAATTTTCAACTTTTTTTTTACAACAAGTAATATTTCTAATAATTTTCAAACTTAAAATACTCAAAGTTATTGTCTAATTATTTTTTAAAATTTTGATTCTATTGTTAATCTTTATTTTCTAGTAAAATTTCGTAATTTGTTTAGTCTATTTAATATTTTTATTAATTCATGGAATTATTTTAAACTCAGAAATAAAATTCTATTAACCTTGATTCTTTAATTTAATATTTTAAAAAAAATTGATTTTTATTAACTTAATATTATTAGAATCCAAATAATTCATAAACTTTTTTTTTGGTGATTCATCATCCTCTTTTACATTTCACCTAGCCTAAAAGAATGAAGAAATAAATTTTATTTTTCAGAAAACCATTTGCACATTAAAATTAATTTTAAATTATTTGAACACTTTTTTAAAATTATTGAATTACGTTTTTGTTTTTTATTTTTCAATCTACACAAACCAAGAAAAGAGTAAAAGATGAAATATAAAATAGCCATGCGCATCCGGGGAATCGAACCCCGGTCAGTACCGTGGGAGGGTACTATGATACCACTACACCAGATGCGCTTGTTAAATAAGAAGCTGAAGTTAGGATATTTTGGATTAATTATCAGAAAAGCGACCATAAACTAAAAATAGTTTTAGAAAAAACCTTTTTATTAAAAACAGTGATAAAAATTCCAAAAAAATATCTTTTATAAAAATTAAAAAATATTAGATTCAAAACACAAAAAAAATTAAAAATTAAAATTAACATTTTTAATAAATTGTTTGAGCTTTATAAAAATCGTGTACAAGTATTGGTTGTATAAAAAACAGAAACATGTTTGAATGTCAAATTAGCAACATAATTTAAAAAAATATTTTGTCAAAGTAAAAATAATTAAAATCTCAACAAAATATTTATTATCTAAAGTTTAGTCATTCAAAAATCCTTTTTCAAAAGCTCTTTTATAAACATCAACTATTCAATGATTACTTTATTTACGTGAAAGTAATAGAACCAAAATTAAAAAAATCATGTTGACTTTACAATAACTCATTATTATAATATTTAAATATCTCAAATTTCTATTACATTGTTTATACTAATATAGAATTATAACTAATACATATATATTAAGTTTATATGTTTTATTATGAATTATTTAGATTTAAAAAATTATAATTTTATTAAAATTATTTTATTTTTCTAAAAAATTGTACATTAAATGAGATACGTCACCTCAAATTAGCGATATGAATTGGTAAAAGTAAGTGTACAAGCTATTATTCAACGGCACCAAATTTGACCGAGGATAAAGACATAGTATTTTTTAAAAAAAAATTGACTTATAAAATCTTAAATTGACACAAAGCAAGTTCTATTGATCAAAGAATTAATAAAATAATTTTTAAAAGATCTTTTATATTTAAAAAAATTAAAAATATTAAATAAAGTTATAAAAATGTAAAAATTGATAGACGAGTAAAACTCGTTAAAAAGGAATCATAGGAAATTTATTAGTAAATTTTTAAAGATTAAATTAATAAAAAATGATAATAAATATTAATTTTTTTAAAGTTTGATATAATTTTTATTCAATTTCTAGAAACTTTAATTTTTTAAATGTAAATGAATAGTGAAGCAATTGACTTGACAATGGTTTAAATTGATGAGAAACTACTAGAATCCGAAGGACAAGATGTGCAGAGGCAACCAATGAAAATCCTTAAAGAGAACCAAGAATCGGATTAGGGCTCAAATGTTCTTAAGAAGAAAAGTGCTCAAATCTTGTGGTATTTTAAAAGAATTGTCAAAGAAAATTCAAATTGTGCAACTAAGTTAGAGGAGAGAGAATGAGAGAAATCGAGAAGTGAGGAGCTAGACAAGTGATCAAAGATATCGTATTAGAAGAATTATTTAAGTAGCAAGACAAGAGAATCAAGAAGGCATTTGGGAAGGGAGCTATAGTAGTCATGTAAGAAGAAAATTGTAAAGAAGTTCTTGGATGACCACACTAAGGGAAAGGGAAAGAAAAATTGATAGTATCACTTCACAAAATATACAATTAAGGTGAGATCACTATGAATTAAGATTGAGATAGACATGCTTTTTATCATATGTATTTGGTTGTATTATTGATGGATGCATAGCAATTCCTTAAAAGTTAAATTTAAATTGAAAATTTAGAGAATGATTATGATGATTGCATGTAATGCCAATGATTGTTTGTTTATTTATGATGATAATACATAGATAGTGAATTGCTTCTTTTTGATGTACATGAAAATGTTACATCTTATTAAAGGCAAATAGATGTAAGAAAAGAATTTTTATTAATTGTCAATTGTTCATTTTATAAAATTAAGAAAGGGTTATCATAAGAGGAACCACAATTTAGAATAATATGTTTTAGATGTGATGCAAAATGAGATATCATAAGAGCTATTGTTATTTAAAAAATCACATATTTTGGGGGAGTAAGCCCAATTTGATTTAAAAATATGAAAGACATTGCCTAAAAACAACTAATAGAGAAAGTGAATTAAGCAAAAAACAAAAGAAAAGAGTATTCAAAATTTACATGATTTCTTAAAATAAAAGATTAGGTATTTTACAAAAACACATAAATTATATTCATATGCTTATCATTTTTGTTATTTTTTAACAATTTATAGAGGATAAACATTAATATATATATATATATATATATATATATATATATATATATATATATATATATATATATATATATATATATATATATATATATATATATATATATATGTCATTTTTGTTGTTTTTTAACAATTTATAGAAATTTTAAATAATCTTTGAAAAATGCAAACCATATACCTATAAATTTCATACATCAAATTCTTTATAATAGTATACTCAAAACTATGATTTTTCACTATCGTCTTGACAATTTTTGAAGTATTTATTTGTCAACATATTTATGAGTTTTGGACCTAAAATACATATATCCAACAAATGGCACTTCACTTGTAAGGATAATTGAGATTCATTAAGTAGGTTATTATAATCATCCCATTTTATGAAAATTTTTTCTTGAAATTTAAAACAATTTCATATATTGTTACAACACATCATCCTTCACTTTCTAGGTTGTTTGTCTTTCAGTTTGATTTTTTCAAAACACCTAGAAATGATCTTATTCTTCAATCTCTTTTCTTGCTTTACTAGGATTATAATTAGCTACATCTAATGGAATATGAGTTGAATCTTAATTTCCTTTTAAGTCATACTAAATTACATGAGATGAATTAATAACACATCTTCTTAGTAAAACACATGAAAGACATTATGCACACCATATATTTGTAGAGGCAAGGCCATTTGATGGACAATAGATTCAACCTGTTTAATATATGGAAAGTCCAATTTTTAGTTTTTCTATTTTTTCAAATTTGATAACCCCTTTTAGAGGACTTAAAAAACACACTCTCCTTCAAAGAATTTAATATTCTTTTGTTTTGATCAAAGAATTTTGATGTAGATTTGGAGTAATCTAAATCCTATCATTGATTATTCTATATTTTTTATGACATTATTAGTAAAATCAACTACAATTAATTGTTGTTCATTATCCTCAAACTAGCAAAATGAGAATAAGCACCTTCTTTCATACAAAGCTTCGCAATGAGGCATAATAATACAAGTATAGAAGCTATTATTCTATACAAACTCTATTAAAACTAGGTGACATTTTCAATCACCTCCAAAATCTAATATAAAGTTATATTAGATTTTTAAGAGTTTTGAACATTCCTTCAATTTGTCCAACAGTTTGAGGGTAAAAACTATATTAAATCTTAGTTGAGTCTTAAAAAGTTGTTACACTTTTCTATAAAATCACGAGATAAATTTTGAATCTCTATACAAAATTGTTGCCTTTGGAATTCCATATAGTCTTAAAATTGCAACAAATCATTAGGATTTTGTTATTCACCCTTGACCTATTGACAAGCATGAAAAAATATATGTATAATAGATACATACAAATACATCTTTGATATATTACAATAATATCACAACTACATTAGTAAAATTAAAAAACATATCATGGATCCATAGTAGCTTGATGTCATCTATGAACATTCAATATATGACAACTTTACATTAATTGATTGTATCATCGCCTTTATTGTTTGAGTGTCATAAAAATGAATAATGGGAGAAGCTCCATTTTAGCATGAAAGGTCCCATTTGAAGGAGAATAGCCATCTTAGGTGTGAACCTTGGTGAAGGTTCCTATTATACTTCTCTTCTTTCCTAATGACAATTTAAGGAGCCCACTCTAATTCATTATTGTTTAAGGCAATGGGAAGGACCTCTAAGATTATGTCATAAGCTCTTTTTTCATAATTACAAATCTATATCAAAAGCTCCCATCTTATCACAGATAGTTTTTTACCTTAGTTTCATTTAATGTATATCAATTAACCTACTTTACTTTCTTATTTAATGTGGCATGGGTATAGAGATTTTTTATTTGGAACAAATGACTCTTCCAACATTTTTTTTAAGCCATGTTTCATTTTACATTGTATGTTTGAACCTTGTGTTCTCAAAAGTAGTGAGCGCCTCTCCAAAATGTGGCAAATATCTACTTCAATGATTGATTGACATTGTATGGAGAGTCCTTCATCTTCTTATTTTTTTATTATAAATTAGCAAGAACTCCTCCCATCAAGATAAAATCCGTCATTGAAGGTCAGGAAATATAATACCACTAATCTCCCTCCAATTATGATAGTGAATCTTTCCCTTTCCCCTTATTTAAACCATTTGGGATGGTAATAATCAATGTGCTTGTAGCTTTGCGAACCCATATGAATATTTGGAATTCATTAAAATAAAAGACTTCTATTACCTTGATTATTCACCCTTCTCACATTATTTGGCACTTGTTTTTCTTTCTTTGCCAATTATCATCCACGTTCTCTTATTCTCCTATTTAGTCTTTAATTTGACCAAGTTCCTTGGATGATTTCCAACCATTTAGTTTCACTATTCTTCATTTAAACTTCTCACTTAGTTGACTTGCAAAGGCTGTGCACATGAGGTTGTAATTGCTCGAATACACTAGCTTCTCCCCTGTACGATAGAGCTTCTAATTTGACTTTCTCACCTAGACTAGAGGTTATATGTTTTGACTATTTGTCAAGACCATGATCTATTGGATGCTCCCTTGTATGGAAGGTCATGCCTTCTCTTGAGCTAGTGACCATCTTGTCCTCATCGAATTGTCTAGTTCGTCACCTTATAATCTCATCATTAGTACCTTATACATTCTAAGGATATGAGATATTAAACGCTAATTTAATGTTTAATTTCTTATCTCTTTCTTACTTGGTTTGACATTTACCAATCCATTGATGAGTCTCATCTTATTTTATTTAAATTCTGAAATAAAAAGAATATCGTATGGCTCCTTATTGTCTTTTTTGGGCTTTATATCAACATTTTTCTTTATATTTAAAAAAATGGATTTAAATTTACCACATTATTTTTTATTTGTTATTTTCATTAATCAATTTTTTTGGGTATTAGAATTACTTTGGTTTTTAAACTTTTTCATCTCTAAGTACACTTGAAAAGCTTTCAGGTTTAAACTCTAATTTTTTTTTTATCATTATTTGTATTTATCAATAGTTTAATATTTATAAAAACGATATTTTCGAATTTATATTTCTTTATCTCGTTTTTATGTAATTTTCAAAAAAAAGGAGCGATATTTGGCTGGAATGCATTTGAAATTAAACGGTCCTTTTAACGTATCTACCAAGAAGGCCAAGGAACCTTCCAACGAAGAGTATGAAATAGTAGTAAGTCTTCTTCTACTTAAAAGAAATAAAATATTTTAAGATTTTTGTCCCATTAAAAAAAAAAACAAATTTTTGCTGATAGGAGATTAAATTAGTAATGGAAAATTGATTCAAATTAGAAATGTTCAATGTTATGAAAAAGATTGAGGTAGATAAAATAATAATAATAATAATCATATTTAAAATTGAAAATAAAATAATTTGTAAATGCTTTAAAATATTTCTAAAAGAATTTACCCAATGAGGAGATTGAATTTTTAAAAAAAAAACTATGTTTTGGAGTGAGTTAACATCAAAGGCTTCTTAGAGAATTGCATCCACCAAGCTATTAGAGGTAAATATGTAAATATAAAAATTAGTAGATAAGGGCATTGTTCTCTCTAGCATGTCTCCTTAAGAAAGCACCCTTTCTTTTTGTAATGAAGAAGGTATTGCTTTTATGTGTGTAAATTAAAAAGAAATCAACATAAGTATCATAAAAATTAAATATCTTTTTACCAAGATTGAGATGAAGGAATCATTAACTAAAATAAAAGAAGAAGATATTGCCAAAATAGCTTTTAGAAATTGTTATGGGTATTATGAGTTTTTGATATTACCTTTTGGACTCACAAATTTATCTATAATATTCGTAGAATTAATTTGTTGAATCTTTATAAATTATTTAAATTAGTCTATGAAACATGTTTTTTGATGGTATACTCATGTATTCAAAGCCTTCTATATAATATGAAAATTATTTACATGTTGTCTTATATATATTAAGAGAGCACTAGCTTTATGTCAAGTTTTATAAATGTGAATTGTGATTATCAGAAGTGATGTTCGTGAGATGTATGATTAAGTATAGAAGGAATTTTGGCACATTCTCAAAAGATTGTTATTATTATAGATTGCTTTAGTCATTATCATTTCAAAAATTTAAAGTTTTTTTAGTTTAATTGAATATTATAGAAAATTCATAAAGAGTTTCTCTTATATAACATCATCACTAACAAAATTAACACAAAAATAATAAAATTTTAGTTGAATTATGATAATGAAAATATTTTCTTAAAATTGAAAGAAAAATTGACAATAGGTTTAGTCTTAATTTTATCGAAAAGAACAAAAGGATACTACTTTTATAGCGACTCTTCACATTAGGGATGGGTTATGTATTAATACAATTTGCTAAGTTCATTGTTTATTCCTTTAAGTACTTAAAACTACATGAAAGAAATTATTTAGTTCATGATTTATAACTAGTTATTATTTTTTTAGAACTTATGAGAAATTATATGTAAGGAGTAAAATATGAAGTTCTTATACATTACTAGAGTTTAAAATATCTAATCACTAAAAAAAAATAAATTTAAAGCAAATGAGATGGCTTGAATTAATTGAAGTTTAAGATCTTAATATTGTTTATCATTTAGACTATGTCAATATTGTTGTTAATAAATTGAGTAGAAAAATTAGTGTGTATGGTTTGAACTAAGAAAAAGCAAATAACTTTTGAAATCAATAATTTGTAATTAGAAAAAGAAGCATAAAATAATATGAAATCATTAACTAACTCTCTATAAGGCCTAATTGTCTTAATTTATTAAAGAATATCAATTCTAAGATAAAAAATTTTAGAAGTTGATATAGAGTCTCAAAAATAGAAGAGTATATGATTTTACCCTAAATAAAAATGATGTATTAAAGTTTCAAGGTTATGTGCGTATTCTTGCACATTAATAACAACTATTATTATTAAAAGTTCACAATTCTAGCTATCTATCATAGAGAAAAATAATATACTAAGAGTTAAAATAAAGATATTAGTGACTTGGACTAAAATGAGATGTTATAGACTAGGTTTGAAAGTACTTAATTTGTTAGCAAGTAAATGGTGACTAAACAACTTATTATAACTCTTAATAATTTTATTATAAAACTAAGAGTATGTTGCTATAGATTTGTTGTTGCACTATGCATAACACTTTTGAGTTATGATTTTATATAGATAATAATTGAAAGGTTAATTAAATTAGCTCACTTTCTAGTAATTAGAACAACCTACTTTATAAAGAAATTGATCGAGATTTATATGTATCAAATAATAAGACCTCAATAATTTTCTATTAGAGATCTACAATTTATATCACATTTTAGAGAAATCTATACTAAGATTTTAACACATAGTAAAGATTTAATACAACCTTTTATTCTTAAATATATAAGAAAACTAAAAAAATCATCAAAATTATCAAGAATTTGTTAAGATTATTTATATTGAATTTTGAAGATAATTAAGAGAACCATACTTATTTATAGAATTTTCTTATAATAATAACAAGAAAGAACAATTCAACATAAGAAGAACAAATATTTGATACAAAGCCCTGAGGTTGGACCCCAATCTTGACTAAAAAAGGCTCTCTATAATGCCATGGGGTAAAAAAAATACAAGAGAAGTCTACTTTTTGCACATTTTTTTCCCAATTTAAATAATTTTTTACATCACCAAAGTATTTAATCCACAAACCTTCCCGATGAAGTCGTCTCTGTTGTAAAGAAATTGTCAAAAAAATGATGATAAGTTACAGCAGATTCCCTAATGACCTCGCTTTATTAGTAAATTGAAACGAGTTTCCAACATGCAACTCTAAAAAATATTCAACTTACTCAAGTAGTTCAACACCATTTACAAGAGTATGGTGGTAAGCCTGCACTTAAGAATGTATAAATGTTAGCTCAAGCATGAGGCTGCTTTCTAAAGGAAAACAATACGAGTATAGAAGTGTCTGTTAAACAAAGCTGCAGCCATGACAGTGTTGATGAAACAAGGATGCCACAGCTTTTTCCGCAAGGTGAAGCCTTATGTGGCCATGTCTATGCTCCAGGTTGGCTTTGCAGGTATGTACGTGACTTCACAGGCAATACTGAAGAACGGCATGAACCAATTAGTTCTGGTCGTATATTGCAATGTTGTCGCCTTCATCGTCATCGTTCCCTTTGCAGTCTGGTTTGAGAGGTCTCTATATCAGATTTAAATGCTTCAATTATTGTTCATGCAAAGAAGACGTCTGAAAAAAAGTTTTTTTGCAGGGCTAAAAGGCCGAAGATGACACGTGTCATCTTCTTCAAGATATTCATCCTTGTGGTGATCGAGTAATGCTCCTTTTCTCCTTTTACGTGCATTGGTTTTGGTAAGAATGTTGTTCTTGATCTGTTTAAACTGCATTCCCAGTGTGCTTGAACAGAATTTGTATTACATGGGAGCTAAGTTAACCTCGGCAAGTTTTGTTTCTGCAATGGAGAACATAATTCCAGCAATCACTTACATCATGGCCCTTCTTCTGAGGTAAGCTTTTGGGTATCCCAAATCATAGGAGGTATTTTATGCTCATTACTTAATCTTGGTGCCAAATCTGCCTGAAAAAAGCTGCTTGAGCCTGGTTTCAAGTACTTAACTTCCATCCCTCAGGGTAGAGACACTGGACATAAGGCGAAGAGGAGGACAACTAAAGATCACCGGAACTCTCCTAACTGTATCCGGAGCTGTTCTGTTGATTCTTTACAAGGGACCCATGTTGGACTTTCTCTGGTTCTCCAAGGGAGTAAAACAGCAAGCAGGAAGCTTGGGCCAATCCTCCAATGGCGGCGACCCGACCAGCCTCATGTGGATAAGGGGCATGATTATGCTGATAGGCTCCACCACTTGCTGGTCTGGCTTCTTAATCCTACAGGTAGACCTAAAAGCTCAACCTCCAACCTTTAGTTAACTTCTTTTAACATCTGATAAAATAACCTCAGTCCAACACATTGGAGTCATATCCCGCTGAACTCACCATCACCTCTTTGGTTTGCTTAATGGGAGCGGCGGCGAGCGGAGCGGTGGCGTTTTTGGTCGAGCGAGGGAACACCGAGATATGGGTTATTGGTTGGGACATGAGACTCTTCACGGTGGTTTACTCGGTAAGCCATTTTTTTTTTCTTCAAGCTTTTGTTTTCTAAACTCATAATGCTTCTTGTGTGCCACATAGGGGATTATTTGCACAGGGGTGTCTTATTATGTGTTGGGGATGGTGATGAAGGAGAAAGGTCCAGTCTTTGCAAGTGCTTTCAGCCCTCTTTGCACCATCATAACTTCATTGATGAGCTCCATCTTTCTTTCAGAGACCATTTCTCTTGGAATGTAAGCAACTACTAATTAAAAAAAAAAACATTATATAGTATTTGATTTACATGAATTTTACAGGACAATCGGAGCATTTATCATGATTGGAGGTCTGTACTTCCTCTTGTGGGGCAAGACGAAGGAAGAGCTGAAATTTTCTCAAGAGGCTGCTGTAGAAGCATCTGTAATCACTTGTGATCAAGTGCCCAATGCAGAATTTGAACAAGAAAACAACTATAAGTCAGGAAGTTTGCCAATGGAGTCCTCTTACGTATAAACCACAGAAGATTAGGTCTTCAAAGAAAGCTAGAAGTTTATATAATATACAGACAAATTCATATTGTTTTAATACGATCAAAATCTTCAACAAATGGGTTATGATGAAAGCTTGAAGCTTCTTACTTTGAGGAAAAAAATAGTTGTATAGAGTTTTTAAACATGAGTTGTATGGTTATTTCCTTGTCCTGATGCAAGAAAAAACAGTAATCAGCTAATTAGAAGAATAGATATAAACAACTTGTAACTATCAATGTGGAAACGAATTGTAATCAACAAGCAAACTGTTTGAAAAAATGCAAAGTCAAATTTATTGGCAGATCAAAAGTGTTTTATGAGCTCATTAAAAAAAATAATTGGTCAAACTTTCTTTCAGTCTCACCTTAACAAATACTTGGTGTTGTTCTTCATTGAAGATAGAAGACTTAATCTCACAAAATTAAACATATCATAAACATTATATTTTAAAAATTAATAAATAGATATAATTTTGGGTTTTAATTTAATAATTCTTTCCCATAACCAATATTATAATTGAACAAGTATGGATTTACTAAAATTGAGTTTATTTTTCCAAAATGAAGATAATGTCTATTACATAGGCTATAAAGCTTTGAAAATGTCTGAACTTGACATATTTAAAAAGTTTGTAATTTTATCTACTATATTATGAGTTGTATTAATTTTATATCAGTGTGATAATATCCTTACTTATGACACATAAAATTATAATATTAATATATCTTATCATCCTATGAAATATTTGATCTTTTGTTAGAAAGAAAATACCTTAAGATTATGAATAAATATTTATAAATTTTAATATATTATGAGTTTATCATATAATTCTCTTGACCAAATAGCTTTCAGAATTGATTTAGTAAATTTTATATACTCAATCTTAGTAATGGATAGAGCATTAGTAGGTTAGAGCATTGTTTTCCAACTAAAAATATTTCCTCTAGGCATAAATATATAAGTTATTAATGATATACCCCATATCAAGGCCAGTATCATAATATAAATCAACATATCAAATATGTGAGTTGTTATTTTGCTAAATAGTAAGAAAATATCTTTTATACCCTTGAGATATTGTAATATCTCTTTCACTACTTGTCAACAAAAAGTTTTTGGATTAGTCATGTATCTGATAATAAAACAGACATCATACATAATATTTGGACGCGTAGAAATTATGTCATACATGAGATTATTCATTATGTTAGTATAATGTACCTATGCTTTCTACTTAAAATCATATTCTATTTGTTGTAACCTTTTATAATAAGCAACTAAGGGATTATTATCTAGTTTTGCATCAAACATGTTAAACTTCTCCAAGACCTTTTACACATAATTTCATTGAATCATCCAAAGGTTTTAGTACTTATGCCTTTGTATCCTAACAATAAACTTCTCTACTTCTTTTGAATCCTTCATCTCAAATTAGCATTTCAACATAACTTTATCTTATTAATTTTAGAATTTATTTTGCATTCAATCAACACATCATTAAACATGGTTATCATACTTATATATCTCATAAAATTTTGGTTTAATGTCAAGATGCATAACTATTTTTGCCATTCTCAAAGAGGCTACTTTTTGATATAAGGACACATCAAGTAACCAAACATCATCTTCTTTGTCATGAATAACAAAACTTTCAAACTGCTTTCTAAGAATCTCTGCCTTTTAATTCTTCATGTGAAAAAGTGGGTTTAGTATCATGTTGCTTCAACTCCAAGTTAAACTTTTGTCTTAAAAACAACAAAGCACAAAAAGAAATATATTTGATAATAAGAAAAAATATCTCATGGAAGTTGACTTTCTTTATTTGAGAGAACCTTTCGCAACTAGTTGTGTTATATACCTTGTAGTCTCCTATGATGGTTATATCATCATCAATCAAGTTATTATATATATATATATATATATCCAATTTAATATTGAATCATACTAATTATCTTTTTATTTTGATGTCATTCTAACATATCTCTAGTTTAACCAACACAATTATAATTACTGTTTTCTCAACCATCGATAATACAATTTGCCACTTAAATTTTCAAAATTAAGAAAATTCTTTGTAATAAAAAATAATAAAAACCATGAACTAAAGATATATATCCAATTTAAGATTATATCATACTAATTATCTTTCTACTTTGATGCCATTCTGACATACCTATAATCTAATCAACATAGTTATAATTACTTTTTCCAATGTACTGTATAACCTTATGAGATCCATTTCTCATATTGGCATATGCTACACTCATACGAGACATCTTTTATTTCATATTTTGATATACACAATGTTATAATTTCTCACATTTCATTTTGAACTTTCTAAACATCAGAATTATCAAATTTTAAATTTCTTTTTATATACTTATATACATAATTCATATGCTTCACTTGATGACATAATATATTCATATACAAGTATATTATATATTTTATTTACATACAATGTGCAAATAATAAACCATTTGATCAATATCAACATATGTACACCCATGTATTACATTAACTATAACTTATCCAATTTAAAATACAATATGTTAAGCTATTAATCAAATCAATATTATACTAATTGGGTAAAATGAACATCATTAGCATTCAATATAGAAACAAAACATCAAACAAATACATAGTTCAACCATATAGATTATCTACCTTTATTCTAATAGATGTTCCTTTTTACAACATTTTTTCATTTCTTATATATATATATTATTGTTCCACTCATATTTCCTTTACATTTTTGTTTTAGCATGCATACAGTTCATTCCCACACTCCCCAAGTGCTTACATTTTGTGATTTTATTATTTCGGCCATCATTAAAGCATCAAACTAAATTCTAGATTTTTTATTAGGCTATTTGTTGATCCATTATACCATTTGATGTGCTTTTTATTAAATTTCATATTCATAGAGCAATCCTTCATTTGTTCCAACTCCAAGTTCATATTAGATTGTCTAATCTCTTTATCAAGTCACCTAATACCCATCGAGTGAACATCAAATCATTACTTATGCATATAACAGAGACAAAAGACCCAAAATATCAACATTATTAAACCATCCAATATGTTGATTGGATCATCTAGTTTCCCATCAAATGATAATATTTTTTTGGTTTGTCATTTCTTCTTACATTAGTCATAAATCATATTTTTATATTTTATCTTAGATTTGTTTTTTATATTTTGTTTAATTTAAATCCTTATTCTATTGATCTTCTCTAAACATTTATGTTTTCTTCATTTTCACCACTCAAGGGAACCCATTGATTTTTGTGCTTTAGGCTCAAAAAATACAAAGGAAATGTAATGGAGGATTTTTGTTATCTATTGTATTTTTTTATTAGGAATTGTTAGAGCCTTTGATGTGTTGATGATTATGAATATCTATATTTTTTTCCTGGAAGAGCTACCTAGTATATCTTATGATAGAAAAATTGAGTTTGAAATGTAGTTAATACTAGGAACTAAGTTGGTAAGCTCTATATAGAATGATACCTACAAAGTTAGCGTAGGTGAAACTAAAAATTCAAAAACTATTAGATTAAGGTTTTTCTCTCCTAATGCATTTGCATGGGAAACACCTATTTTGTTTGTAAAAAAGAAAGACAATAATCTAAAAATGTGCATAAATTATATTGAATTAAAAATTTAATTGTTAAGAATAAATACTTAATCATAATAATTGATAATTTGTTTGAACACATCAAGGGTGATGTTGTGTTCTCCAAGATCAATTAGAGTATTACCAATAGAAATCAAGGAAGTAGATGAAGTTAAGACTACTTTTATGACACAATATGAGAATTATGAGTTCTTGGTGTTATATTTTGATTTGACAAATGCACTTACATTCTTTATAGACATGATGAACAAAAATTTTGGAAGATTTCTAAATTAATTTATGGTCCTCTTCATTAATGATAGTCTTGCATATTATAACTCTCCAAAAAATTATGTATTGCATTTGGATGCTATATTGTGAATGTTGAGAAAGAATTGACTATATGCAAAGTTTTGAATGTGAATTTTTTAGTTGTCCTAAGTAAAATTTCTAATAGATGTGATTTGTGCATTAAGGATGTTAATCAACCCTCATAAAATCTCTTTCATCGTGGATTAACCTAAGCCTACTTCTATTGTAAAGCAATGAAGCTTCTTAGGTATAATCGATTATATTTGAAATTTGTACAGGAATTTTCCAAAATAACATCTCTACTAAAGAGATTGACTCAAAAAGTTGTAAAATTTTAATGGGATACTACTTTTGAGAATATTTTTTAAAATTTAAAAAAGAAATTAACTATTGTTCCGTTCTTAGTCTTCATAAACAAATTAGATGTATATCAAATCTTTAGTGATGATTCACTCTAAGGACTAAGGCAAGTATTGATATAGAATGATAGAGTTGCTGCTTATGCTTCTTTATAATTCAAAACTCATGAGAAGAACTATCTAGTGAATGATTTGAAATCATTATCCCAAAACTTTAAAGGTCTTATCTGTATGGGTTGAAATGTGTGGTACTTTTTTATCACTAAAACTTAAATATCTTTTTACTTAAAAAGAATTGAATTTGAGATAGAATAGATAGTTAGAATTTATTAAAGCTAATGGCTTAAAATCAATTATTAATGAGATGAAGCTAGTATTATAGCTGACAATCTAAGTAAAAAAGCTATTATATGTGCTTTTATAGAACAATATGATGAGAAGAAAACTCATTTGGAATTAATGGATTTGTAAATTAAAAGAGCTATGTTTAAGAATGTCTACATCAACTCTTGTTAAAACTTGCGTGCCTTAATTCTATCAAAGAAGTTCAACTCTCGAATGTAGAATAATATAAATTAATTAAAAAAGTTAGAGATGGATGAGAATAAGATTTCACCCTTAATAAAAGTGATGTGCTTAGATTCTAGGATAAGTGGTGCGTTCTTACTCATCAATAGCTTAGGTAATTATTATTATCAAAAGACTATAATTCTAAGCATTCAATCCATCCAAGAAATAATAAGATATTTCCAAAGTTTAAACAAAATTATTAGTATCTCGATAAAAAGAAAAAAGAAACAAAATAGGTAAAAAAATGTTTAGTTTTTCAGTAGGTTAAGTGTGAGTAATAAAAATAAAAACCCAATGGTTTCGTATAATCCTTACCAATTCTAGAATAGAAATTTGAATGCATAGCCATGGCTTTCATTATTGTATTATCCAAAACTCCTATAAGACATGATTTAATATGGATAGTTGTGATTAAACTTGCATATTTTTTTCGCTATAAGAATTACATTTTCTACAAAAGAGTTAGCTCAATTATATGTTTAATAAGTTGTAAGATTACAAGAATTTTCAAAAATCATTATCTTTGATACAGATTCTAAATTTATTACTTGAATTTGGAGAAATATACATAAATTGTTTGAAACTTAGTTAAGGTTTAATACGAAGTTTCATCATAAAATTGATAGACAAATTAAAATAACTATTATGACTTTTAAAAACTTGATGATGAGACTTGGTGTGCTAAACTTTAGGATGGGAGGGCAACATAACCTTCATAGAATTTTTTTTATAATAATAACTTTTAATTGGAATAGCTCTTTATGAAGTCTTATGTAGGAGAAAATGTCAATGCCCTCTATGTTGAATTAAGTGAAAAGAAAGATAATTGATTAGGTTTGATTTTGTCAAGAAGGTCACAAAACATATTAAATAATTAGAGATAGAATTCTGATTACTCGAAACTATCATAAGAATACTTAGTTTAAAAACATTGGAATGTTGAATTCTGAGAAGATGAACAAGCTTTATTTATGGTAGGTCCTTTAAATAGAGTAATTAGATTTGAGAAGATAGAGAAGATGATACATATTTCTTCACTAAGAAAATATATTCTCAATTCATCACATGTGATCTAACATAATTTTGAAGAAATTGAAATCAAACTTAACTTATCATGTTAAGAGTAGTGAACTAGAATTCTATTTGAGTAAAAAAAGAGGTTGAGAAATATATTTATCCTTGTGGTCAAAGTCCATTAGAATAATCAAAATGAAAAAGAAGCTAATAAAAAAGTTAAAGAGGATATAATGCTTTAGTATCCTAAATTATTTTGGATGAACTTTTAAGGTGAGAGAAATATAATAGCTCAACTTAATTAAGAAATATGTTTTTATTGGTAAATTTAATAAAAAATTTGGGTTGTGTAATCCTAGAGTTTAGAAATTGGATTGCTGTAATGTATTTAGAAAACATACCATGGCATCATAACATGTTTGAGATTTGAGCATACCATTGAGAAGGACAAAACATAAGAATACTTCTAATATATTATTTGCAATTTTTGAGAGTCCTTTAGATTTTTTATGAATTTTCAAAGAAAACTAATAATAATAAATATTATATTAAATTCTTTTATTAATATAAAATGATAGGCACTAACCCTTTTCCCATGCTCTTTTTAACTATGATCTAAGGAGCAAGGAAGGGTTTACAAGAGGAAGACTAAAAAGAGATTAGAGGGGAGACCTATGAGTCAAATAAAGTTTGAAGATTAGTACTCCCAACTTTTTCTTTAGCCCAAAAAATAAAGAATGGGATAAGGAAATCATATCATATTTTACATGGCAAGGTTTGATTAAGCAATATTTTTAGTAAAGTTTTCCCTTCCATAGAATTCCCTTATGGTGCTTTCTTTTCATGGTGCATGGGTTTTGGTTTTGGATTGGATGGGGAATAGTGAAGATTTTGAATCAATTACCTTAATTGAGATGATAATAAGATATGATCATTTTGAACGTATAATCAGTTGAGCAGTACTGAACCCTAGTTTCTTGAAGGAATCACATGACACGAGAATATTTTTCACACCTTATGACTAGGTCTTAGGTAGTAAGAGATGGACAAATTGATCAGACCATCACATGACACCTTTGAATTTTGGATAATATGATAGGGTCGTGTGGTTCTACAATCAGCTTGTTAGAAGTAAGAGATTGAACTATTTGAAATAGAATTATATAATGAATCTAGATAAACATACTATACAATGGGAATATAGAATGGTATGATTAAAAGAATATTGTGATGAAGACCATGTGACAGGGATTGTTTTGGCTTACAACGAAGAAGTCCATTGTGCTTTTCAGAAAGAGATGCAAGGGGTGTCAGATCTATGCTTCCCTTCCTTAACATCCAACAACTAAAATGAGGGCCATCACTAATGGTTGGTGTTTTTATCATAAAATCAAATAGAAAGTTAGATATATTTTCTCATATTATAACTGCTCACATCTAAATAAGGCAAATCCTCCAAAATGGAGAGGTTCCTAATGGCAAGGTGGCAAAAGGCTCAAGCAACATTAGCTCTTTGATAATCATCATATCCTTATGCTCCTATTTTGCCTTCTTCTCTAGTATCCCCTTTTCCTTTGTCTTCAACTTAGATGACTTCTATTCCTCCATTGATCCTAATGTCTCTTTTCATAGGTTGCACACCATTTTTATGCGCTACTAGAATGATGTGGTGTGTTCATCTTCTTTTTTTTGTAACTATCAAACCCTCTTGAATTACACATATTAATGCTTTTCTTTTCTTTTTAATTGGTCAAACAGTTTTTATTTCCAAGGGTCATCTTCTTATTGGGTTGGGTCACCTTGAAAACTCCACCAATTGAAATAAAAAAAGTAGCTAAGCAATTAAGAAATCATGATGGATTGTAAACAAGAGATGGACTACTTTTTATCGTAAAGAGTGCAGTATTCATCATAAAAGACATGAATTTTCACAGCCACATGAATAACAAGTTGACAAACCATAATGCTCATATAGAGACACAATTTATTTTTGCCATGTCACTTGTGTCTTGTCGAGGCTAGCACGACACGATCATTGCTACCATTTAACATAGTGGAAGAACAACAATTGCTCTTACTTTACACAACAATACCTTCTTTACATTCTTTGGCAAACCAATATCACTCTTTCATTACCTTGACCTACCTTTCCTCTTTTTCCATCTAGACCACCATCTCCTTATCAACAAAGTTTGAGTGTTGCATCATCTAACCTCAACTTCTTAACCATGTTTTCAAGACCTTAGTCAATTGCCTCACTATTGGCAAAGAAAAACAAAGTCTCCTTCCTAAGCTATATCTAGGACTAATTCCTATAGACAAACTAGATTTCACTCATGCTACCCAAATTAGGCAATTAGCACTCATCAACCCTTATTTGGTCCTTTGATATTTCTAAATATTTATTATTTTTATTTTCCTATTGATGAAAAGATGTCATTCATTTTAGCATATCAATTTTTTTCTTTTACAAACACATTATCATTTAAACCAAAGCTAACTATTGTCGTTCCTCCACAAAAGTCCCTCTATGAGGCCATAGGGAAAAGAGAATGCTAGAGAAGGCCCTTTCTTTGCACATTCTTTTGTTCTCAATTTAAATAGTTTTTTTCATCAACAAATTATTTGATCCACAAACCTTCTCAATGAACCTACCTCTTTGTTCCTCCTCTCTCTTTCCTCATCTTCCTAGCCAAGTCTCTTGGCATGACCTCCATTCTCTCGTCCATCTCCTTCTCCTTTTCATGTGATACTGGTACACACACACACACACTCATCCCTTGGTTCTCTTCGTAAACACCAATTTTGAAATTTTAGGTTACGTTTATTAACTTCTCCATGAGGCATGACTTAAAAGTCTTAGAAGCCTTCTTAGGTTTTCGAAGAAATGATGCAAAAGAAAAAAAAATAGATTATATTAAAGAAAATATTTCGTTTAATTACTAAACAAAGCAGCAGCCATGATAGTGGAGATCAAACAAGGATACTGCAGCTTTTTGCTCCAGGTAAAGCTGTTAGCAAACTTTAAGTTTTTTAAATGTTTGGTTAGCACTTTTTAAGTGCTTATTAGCATTTTTTAAGGAGTTGTTAGTACTTTTTAAACATGGTTAGTATCTTTTAAGTATTTTGAGGATTTTTAGGGATTTTAAGTATCTTGAAGATTTTTTAGGGATTAGAAACAAACTTTTGAATTATGAGAAAAGATTTGGGAGATTAGATATGTTTTTTTGCTATAAATAGATGTAAGTGTTGTTTTGTTATTATGCAATTTTGATGAATAAAAGTTTCTTAGCTATTCTCTTCTTCTTCCTTAAGTCTTTCTTTGCAATTTCCCAATTTCTCCCTTCTCTTTTATTTCCATCAAAGTGGTATCAGAGCTAAGGAAGTAGATCGAACGCCGCAGCGTCGAAGGGAGAAGAGCAAAGTTTTTCTTTAAAGAGTGTTGTTCATTTACAATGTCGGGAATTATGCAACAAGTCATTCCCAGATTGATGAACGACAACTATGATAATTGGTGCATCCAATTTAAGGCCCTTCTTGGCTCGCAAGACCTTTGGGAGATTGTTATCGATGGCTTTGATGAATCAGATGCTACTGAAGCGGAGAAGAAATTGTTGAAAGAAAATCAGAGAAAAGACAAAAAGGCATTGTTCTTGATATATCAAGGACTTGATGAAGTCACTTTTGAGAAAGTTGTAGAAGCGACTACAAGCAAAGAGGTTTGGAGTAAACTCAACACAATCTTCAAAGGTGTTGAACGGGTGAAGCGTGTACGGCTTCAAATCCTTAGGGGTGATTTTGAGCAAGCAAAGATGAATGAAAATGAGACTATCTCAGATTATATCTCACGATTGATTGCTATTGTGAATTTGATGAAGAGAAATGGAGAACAAATTGACGACGTACGTGTCATTGAAAAGGTACTTCGTTCTTTAACTCCTATGTTTGAGCATGTGGTAACCGCAATTGAAGAATCTAAAGATATATGTAGTTTATCTATTGAAGAGCTAATGGGTTCTTTACAAGTGCATGAGCAAAGACTAAAGAAAAAAGCTGAAGTTACACCTATTGATCAAGCATTAGAGTCAAAACTAAATTTGAAGGAAGACAATACATTGAAGAAAGAGAATTCAAATTCAAGAGGAAGAGGACAAGGTTCATATAGAGGACGTGGAAGAGGTCGTTTCCAAAACAGATCTCAACAGAAATTTAATCAATCTTACACTCAACACAGGCATGGAAGAAATAATTCTTCTCGAGGTCGAGGACAAGGTAGAAATATTGAATGTTACAATTGTCATAAATTTGGTCATTATGCTTCTGATTGTTGGCATAAGAATAGTCAATCAAATTATGTTGAAACATCGAAAGAAGAGTCAATATCTTTATTGGCTGAAAAAGAGGGCAACGAAAAAGAAGATGTATGGTTTCTTGATTCAGGAGCAAGCAACCATATGTGTGGAAAAAGACATCTATTTGAGTCAATTGAAAATATGCAAGCAAGTGTGAGTCTTGGAGACTCATCAAAGTTGAAAGTTGAAGGCAAAGGTAATATAAAACTTTACAAAGAGAATGGGTTTCCAATTATTATTTCAGATGCATATTTTATTCCTGATATGAAAAGTAATATCCTTAGCCTTGGGCAATTAATTGAGAAAGGATATATTATACATATGGAGAATGGTTATCTTCTTTTGCAAGATTCAAAGGGAAGGAATATTACCAAAGTGAAGATGTCGACAAATCGCATGTTTCCTCTTCAATTAAAATCAACAAGTGAAGTTTGTTATCTTGGGCATCTTTCAAATGATTCTTTGAAATGGCATCTAAGGTATGGTCACCTTAACTTTGGAGGTTTAAAATTATTGGCAAAAGAAGGAATGGTGAAAGGTCTTCCTTTATTGGATGATCCAAACCATATATGTGAAGCTTGTATACTTGGAAAGCAACATCGTCTACCATTTTCGAAGAATAACACTTGGAGAGCTAAAAGGCCATTACAGCTTATTCATACAGATATTTGTGGTCCATTGGTGCCATTATCAAATGGAGGTAACAAGTATTTTATTACTTTCATAGATGATTTCAGTAGAAAAATGTGGACATATTTTATTAAGGAGAAATCTGCTGCTATCTCCATATTTAAAGAGTTCAAATGCAAGGTTGAAAAAGAGAGTGGGTTATTTATTCAATGCCTTAGATCTGATAGAGGTGGTGAATACACTTCAAATGAATTTATTCAATTATGTAAGCAAGAAGGCATACGACATCAATTTACCACTAGTTATACTCCACAACAAAATGGAGTAGCTGAAAGAAGAAATCGTACTATCCTTGATATGACAAGGACAATGATGAGAGAGAGGAATATGCCAAAAGAATTTTGGGCAGAAGCAGTTGCATGTTCAACTTATCTGTTGAATCGATGTCCTACTAAAGCTGTGCGTTATATGACTCCACAAGAAGCTTGGAGTGGATATACACCAAGTGTTTCTCATTTTCGAATATTTGGTTGTATTGCATATGCACAGGTACCTAATGCAACAAGGAAGAAATTAGATGATAAAGGTGAAAAATACATATTCATTGGGTACAGCGAGGAGTCAAAAGCCTACAAACTCTACAATCCTTTAACCAAAAAGGTATTCATTAGTCGTGATGTTGTGTTTGTAGAAGAAGATACTTGGAAGTGGACGGAAGAGAATGATGATAAAACTATCACGCTTGGGCAAGAAGAAGAAATTCAAAATCAACAAACTCATGATTTGAATTCTCCAACAAGTTCTCCCTCAAGATCAACTATTATGCAAAAGAAAACACATCCTATTGACTCAAGCAAAAAGATGAAAAGTTTACAAGAGATATATGAGCAAACGTCCCAATATTCTAACTTATTCTGTTATTTTGCTGATTATGAACCTATTTCTTTTGATGAAGCAGTGCAAGATATAAATTGGCAAAAAGCTATGGATGAAGAAATAGCATCTATAGAAAAGAATAATACATGGGAGTTGGTTGAACTCCCTCCTCAAAAGAAACCCATAGGAGTTAAATGGGTTTACAAGATCAAGCATAAAGCAGATGGAACAGTGGATCGATACAAGGCAAGACTTGTGGCAAAAGGTTTTAAACAAAAATATGGTATAGACTACAACGAGGTATTTGCTCCAGTTGCTCGATTTGATACAATGAAGTTGATTTTAGCACTTGCAGCACATCATGGATGGAAGGTATGTCAACTTGATGTTAAATCGGCATTTTTGAATGGAGTTTTAGAAGAAGAAGTTTATATTGATCAACCTGAAGGTTACAAAATTGTGAATAATCCACATAAAATCTATCGTTTGAAAAAGGCTTTATATGGATTGAAACAAGCACCAAGAGCATGGAATACCAAGATTGATGGATATCTTCAACAACAAGGATTCCAAAAATGTCCATTTGAGCATGCACTTTACATTAAGACAACTCAAAATAATATTCTTATAGTTTGTCTTTATGTAGATGATTTGCTTTATACAGGAAATTCTTTTGAATTGTTTCAAGAATTCAAAAGAACTATGCAGTATGAATTTGAAATGACAGATAATGGTGAAATGTCATACTTCCTTGGTTTGGAAGTAAAGCAAATGAAAATTGGAATCCAAATCTCTCAAAGAAGATACGCTACTGAACTTCTAAAGAAGTTTAGAATGGAAGATTGTAAATCAGTGGCAACACCACTTGATGTAAGAATGAAACTAAGTAGAGAAGGAGAAGGAAAAGATGTTGACTCTACTTTATTTAAAAGTCTTGTAGGTAGTCTTCGTTACCTCACTATCACAAGACCTGATATTTTATATTCTGTTGGACTCATTAGTCGATATATGGAAAATCCAAAGGAAACACATTGGATGGTTGCAAAAAGAATACTAAGATATATTAAAGGAACACTTGATTATGGTTTGTATTTCACTAACCAAAGTGGGACAGATTTATGTGGCTACTCTGATAGTGATTGGGGAGGTGATATAGATGAAAGGAAGAGTACAACTGGTTATTGTTTCTTCTTCGGATCATCAGCATTTATGTGGAGATCAACTAAACAAGATGTCATTGCTCTTTCGTCTTGTGAAGCAGAGTATATTGCAGCTTCATCAACAGTTTGTGAAGCAATTTGGTTACGAAATTTATTACTGGAGTTACAACATCAACAAGAAGAGCCAACAACTATATTTATTGATAATATGTCAGCCATAAAATTAGCAAAAAATCCAGTACAACATGGGAGAAGCAAGCATATCGAGACAAGGTATCATTTTCTTCGTGATCATGTCAACAAGGAGACTATAAGATTGGTACATTGCAATACTGAAGAACAAGTAGCTGATATTTTCACTAAATCGCTTGGAGTGAAGAAGTTTGAAGAATTACGAGATCAATTAGGGTTGAAGATACTTCAAGTTTGAGAGGGAGTAATGTTAGCAAACTTTAAGTTTTTTAAATGTTTGGTTAGCACTTTTTAAGTGCTTATTAGCATTTTTTAAGGAGTTGTTAGTACTTTTTAAACATGGTTAGTATCTTTTAAGTATTTTGAGGATTTTTAGGGATTTTAAGTATCTTGAAGATTTTTTAGGGATTAGAAACAAACTTTTGAATTATGAGAAAAGATTTGGGAGATTAGATATGTTTTTTTGCTA
Organism: Vanilla planifolia; assembly: GCA_023846275.1. Taxonomy (NCBI): domain Eukaryota; kingdom Viridiplantae; phylum Streptophyta; class Magnoliopsida; order Asparagales; family Orchidaceae; genus Vanilla; species Vanilla planifolia. The sequence continues at coordinate 6,067,864 of CM043872.1, read as the reverse complement.
TAAATAGATGTAAGTGTTGTTTTGTTATTATGCAATTTTGATGAATAAAAGTTTCTTAGCTATTCTCTTCTTCTTCCTTAAGTCTTTCTTTGCAATTTCCCAATTTCTCCCTTCTCTTTTATTTCCATCAAAAGCCTCATGTAGCCATCTCTATGCTCCAGTTTGGCTTTGCAGGTATGTACGTGATTTCACAGGCAATACTGAAGGACAGCATGAACCAATTTGTCATCTTCATATATTGCAATGTCGTCACCTTTGCCCTGTGGTTGAAGAGGTCTCTATATCAGCTTAAATACTTCAATTCCTGCTCTTGCAAAGAAGACGGCTGAAACAAGTTCTTTGCAGGGCTAAAAGGCCTAAGATGACCCGTGTCATCTTCTTCAAGATATTCGTCCTCGTGGAGATCAAGTTCTGCTCCTTTTCTCCTTTTACATGCGAGCTAAGTTAACCTCGACAAGTTTTGTTTCTGCAATGGAGAACATAATTCCAGCAATCACTTACATCATGGCCCTTCTTCTGAGGTTAGCCTTTGGGTATCCAAAATCATAGCCTATTTGGTTTGGGTTTAGATCTTTTATGCTCATTACTTAATATTTTATGTGCTGGGGATGGCGATGAAGGAGAAAGGTCCAGTGTTTGCAAGTGCCTTTAACCCTCCTTTCATGATCATAACCGTTTAAATGAGTTCCATCTTTCTTTTACAGACCATTTCTCTTGGAATGTAAGCAACAGCTAATTTGAAACAAGCATTTCTATATTCTATTAAGTGATTTTTAATTGAATTTTATGTAGCTAATATTTTCATTTAAATTGCAACATTTCTAGATATTAATTTATTTAAGACTTGTGGACTTGTTATCGTTTAATTTAGTATTATTTCATCAATCATTTATTCCTATTTTTAACATGACTTAAATTTGAATGACAAGTTGATGTCATTATTGAGTAACAAAAGTGTAAACATTAATAATGTTATTTAAACATGTGATCAAACAAATACTTCATAATCTTAAATAATATTATGAAATTATATTTAAACTTTTTTTGAGTTTGATTTATTTGAATTTATACTGATATGAATGCTTGGCAACAATTGTTGTAATATGATGCAAACCTTAAACAAATGGTTTAGGATGAAAGCAAAACTAATTGTAGAAGTTTAGTTGTATGATTTATTTCCTTGACATTAGGCAAGAAAAAGCTGCAAGATTTCAATTTGCCCGCATTAAGAGAACTAGGGATTTTATTACAAAAATAAGATTGATAAGAATAATAATGACTAAAATAGAAAAAAAAAGAAATACAAAATTTATGAGACTTAAATTAGATTAGGGAATAAAAAAGTAAAAAATTATTATAGTCAAAATCAAAAAATACAAAATGTAAGCTCATAAATGGATGATCAAATTCATTTGAAAAAAATAACATTTCTACCTCTTCAAGACGAACTTTTTACTCCCTATTATGTGCCCTTCATTTTGATGATTTTATAGTATTTTTAGATTAAAAATAATGCATGTTTAATATAAAATGTCTTTAAGTTATAATTTTGTTCGTATTTTGCTTATCTTAGTTATAATTTTATTCATATTTTGTCTATCTTAGTTATAATTTTCTTGTTTAATTTTACTATCATGGTTTCATATTTAAATATGTGATGCATACCATTTTATAAAATTTTAAAAAATTATACTCTATATCTGAATTCATATAATGATAATAGATTAACATAATATTAGATTTTAATTTAATAATCTACCTTTGTAGCTAATATTATGGCTAAATATATAAGCTTTTTGAGGTTAAGCTTCATCTTCAAAACTGAGATATTATCTGTTACATAGGCTATCAAATTTAGGTAGTGCTCAACATTAACACATTTGAAAAAGTATCATCATATTTGTAGCTATTACACTCCACCCTTTCCACCAATCTTATCAGAATACTCATCAAAGGAGAATGTTGCAAAGGTGAGGTATGATAATGAAATGTTATACCTAGCCTTTTTACAAACTATTTATTTTTTAAAAATCTTGGGTGTAAAACAACTTATGCATCAGTCGATTCAATTAACTAGCTACTTTTCACTCCCGATGCCTGAAGTTCAAATTAAGAGTTATAATTCCCCAATCTAATCATTACACTAGCAGTATATTACATTGAATGAACAATATTCCCTCACTAAGTGTCTGCCTAGCTAATTGAGAGACAAGTTTACTCTAGGTTTGGGTGACTTATCAAAATACATTGATAGATAAATAATACCTATATGCAAAACTGTCAACTACTTGTTATGAAAGTCTACATATACCATCCAATATGCCAAAATATATACCAAAGAAAACCCAATAAGAAATATGCATGAAATTAATGATAGAGTCAAATAAGTAATAAACACAATCATGCCAACCAACAAATACAAATGCCATTTCTAAAAATAAAGCGTATCTACATCAACTAAAACATCATAACTAAAATGTTGAATGCCAAGGCTGCTATAATGTACTAACATTATCACCCCAACTCTAACTCTAAATGTAAACTGTTAACTTCTTGGACCTACATGTAGTGAAAGGGGTGAGTTATGAAGGTGAAATAACCATGTTTAAGAATTTGGACATGACGAATATATAAGCATCTTTTTTCCTGCAAACATCGATTTCTTTGATGATATACAAATTGTAGTTTTATTTGGCAAAGCAAAATGTAATCAAATTGGTGAAAAGATCGACCTATTAGAGGTATTTCATCGAAGCCAGGGGACTTAGCACAATTTCCATGTCAAAGAAGGTGTGGAAGAATAGCAAATCTTCTTACCTTAATCTATAAGCTCTCTTTACATCAATGGGCAGGGGAATATTAACCTTTCGTGGCCTAAGCCAACCTTTTATTTTTTATCATGTGGACTACGTTCTTCTCATCAACAAACCTGAACTCTACGTCATTCAGCTGTCAAGTTCTTTGTCAACTGCTTTTCAAACCTCCTTCAGCTCATTGACAAGACCTGAAGCCAACCTTGGCTGATCAATTCCACTGATGTTTGGGTATTTAATGTATATTTATCTTTGATTTTGTATTGGTAATAAGATGTTATGACTCATTTTAATATGTAAAATTATTTGAAAAGCACATTCAATCATGACTTCAAACTTGACCGTTGTCTATACACTACAAAGGGACCGTTGTTCCTCTGTCTCCATTTCTAAGTCTTCCTAGCCAAGTCCCTTGGCCTGAGCTCAATCCTCTTCTTCAACTTCCTTCTCCTGATGGTCCTCTTCGACAACTCTGATTTAAGATTTTGGGCACCTCCTCTGTCAAAATATTTCCAAAAAATGATGCTAAGATGCAGGAGATTTCCTAAGGATTGCATTGACAGTATCTGAATCATCTACATTTGGCTTTGCAAGATAATATATTTCGTCTAATTACTAAACCTGAGCTTGACAAGATAATAGATTTAATAAAGACCGGCTCTCCATAGATGTCATCGCATTTACAAAAGAAAATCACATTTATATTCATAAAATTACTGCATATAAACCATGGCCGTTTCCTACCACAGGCATGTGACTGCTTTCTTAAAGAAGTGAACGACAGAATAAAAATGTGTCTAATAAACAAAGCAGCAGCCAGCATTTTCCACAAGGTGAAGCCTTATGTGGCCATGGTTATGCTCCAGCTTGGATTTGCAGGTATGTACGTGATTTCGCAGGCAATGCTGAAGAAAGGCATGAACCACTTTGCTATGGTCGTTTATCGCAACATCATCGCCTTCGTCATCATCGCTCCCTTTGCTCACTGGTTTGAGAGGTCTCTTTATGGGCGTAAATGTTTCAATTCCTGTTTTCGCGTAGGAATACAGCTGAAACATGTTCTTTGCAGGGCTAGAAGGCCTAAGATGACCTCTGCCATCTTCTTCAAGATATTGGCCCTTGTGATGATTGAGTACTGCTCTGCTCCTTCTCTCCTTTTTTGACAACTAATGCTCTTTCTCATCTGTTTAAGTTGCATTCCCAGGCCAGTTTTTGAGCAGAACTTGTACTACATGGGAGCTAAGTTAACCTCAGCAAGTTTTGCTGCTGCAATGGAAAATACTATTCCAGCAATTACTTACATCATGGCCCTTCTCTTGAAGTAAGGTTTTGGGTACCCAAACCTTAACATGGATAAACGTTCCTCTCTAACTTCCAAATCTCAGGTTAGAGAAATTGCACCTGACGCGAAGAGCAGGACAAATAAAGGTCGCCGGAACTCTCCTGACCTTTGGTGGGGCTCTTCTGTTGATTCTTTACAAAGGTCCCAAATTGGACTTTCTCTGGTTCTCTAATGGAGCAAACCACCAAGCAGAAACATTCAACGAATCCTCCATTGTAGATGGCCAGAGCAGCTTCATGTGGTTAAAGGGCACGCTTTTGCTGATAGGCTGCAGCACTTGCTGGTCCGGCTTCCTGATCCTACAGGTAGATCAACTCCTCCGAAGCCAAATAGCTTAGCCTCCAATTTTTGGTAACATCTAAAAGACATAAAACGAATTTAGTCCTACACTTTGGAGTCTTATCCCGTTGAACTCACCCTGACCGCCTTGGTTTGCTCGATGGGGGCGGTCGTGAGCTGCGCGGTGGCGTTTGTGGTGGAACGAGGAAACACCGAGTTGTGGGTTATCAGTTGGGACATGAGACTTTTCACAGTAATCTATTCGGTAAAACAATCTTTCCAACAAATGTTTTGCATCAAAAACTCTATTTTTATTTATATAAAGATTGGGCTAAAACTTCATTTGTGTTTTTTTCAGGGGGTTATTTGCACAGGGGTGTCTTATTATGTTCAAGGAATGGTGATGAAGGTGAAGGGTCCGGTTTTTGCAAGTGCTTTCAGCCCTCTTTGCATGATCATAACTAGTTTAATGGGTTCCATCTTTATTCAAGAGACTATTTCTTTGGGAATGTAAGCAACTATTATTTTGAAGCAAATATTTCCATATTCTACTTAAAGATATTTGATTGAATATCATTTAGATAATATGAATATCTAAATCATAAAATTATTTGAATATAAATTTATCTAAAATTTATGTTATTTTTTAATATTTTTCAAATTCGAGTAACATGTTGAATCCATTTTTTGAGACAAAATTATAATTATTAACAATTTATCTAAAGATGTCATCAAAAAAATACTTGCTATCTTTAAATAATATTATATTACATGATAATATTATTAAATTTTTTTTATTGATTTATTTGAATTTTGAAGGACAATGGGGGCAGTTATCATGGTGGTAGGGCTATACTCAATCTTATGGGGCAAGAGTAAAGAAAATTTGAAAAATACTGAAGATGCTACTATAAAAACATCTACAACCACTTGCATTCAATTTGAAGACACAATGGTGGAACAAGATAGGAAACATGAGAAGGACTTGGAAGTTTGTTAATGGCTTATGATGAAGGCTTGAATATTTCTATTTTCGAGAAAAAAAGATTGATTGTGCTAGCTTTTGAGTATTAGTTGTAATGCCATTTTCTTGGCATCATATTACAAATAAAATAAAATTATATATTAATATAGTATGTTATCTCATGAAATAATTGATCTTAAGATAAGAAGATAGAATTTTAAGAGTTTGAGTAACTAGTATTATAATTTGATATTTTCATAAGTTCATCATATAAACTTTTTAATCAAATAGCATCTTAGATCACTTTGTTAGTTTTCATGCACTTTATCTTAGTAGTGGATAAAGCAATTATATATTGGGAAACTACTTTTCAACTAACAACTTATCTTTTAAGCATAAAAATAATCGTTTAACCTATTTCAATTGATTCAAATTGACTCTTATCTTTTTTATTTCAAATGCACGAGCTTCACAATTCACAGTATACAATTAGATGTATGAATTAAAGCTGCACATGGAGTATCTTGCTTGTATATTTATAACATATCAATTAAATCTACACAACAATAACCAAATATTTGTAAATATTAACTATGTGCTACTCTGAGTTAGATTGCAAATCTACTTATTTACTTTTATCCAATCAAAGCCAGAGCTTTCATAGGTTTGTCAAATGTTAGCATTGGAAGCAAGTATCTTAAAAAAGCCATCAAAGCTATGCCTTAGTGATCTCAACCTAAGTCCCATATTGATATGACTTGGCAACACTAAAATTCTCATTGATCTCCATATTTACATAAAAACTTTTTATCATATTGCTTTTAATTAGTATTTACATTAAAAATAAATCAAAATGATGATTTTATATTAAACTTTTAGAACAAACCTAACATTAGTTTCCCATGTTGAAAAGAAAAACAAATGCTTAAATTAAAAAAAGTGCAAAGAATTAAAAATTGATTGATTCTCTTTTAGTATTTTAGTTGATTCTCTTTTAATTTTTTAGAACCAAATCTTATAATTAATATGAAGATTAGTTCATTTTCAACGCACTCCATAAATATATTTTATAAGTTACTATTTTTAGTTGGATTATTTTAATTCTTTTTCAAAATAACTCAACTTTGTTAATGATTTTATGATAAGTTGGATTGTGCAATCCAACTATTTATTTAATCATTCTAATATTAGCATATATTATTTATTCATATGTATATTTATATATTTAAAATATCTAAAAGCTTTTGACATATGTTTTGAAAATAGTCAAAAAACAAAATATCTTCAAAATATTAAAAAAATCTTGTTACATTTATTTGATTTTAATAAAAATAACTTGTTTAATAAACCCAATTTTAAGTTGAATTGCAAACTTTGGGATTGATTGAGACCTTATTTTTTATATTTTATTTAAAATATTGATTTACATTGTTTAAATCACCAAAGTCAATAACAACAAATATGTCAAAAAGTCAAAAAATATTTAAATTTTAAAAACCAACCAAATTTGTCAATTTTCATTATTTATATTAAAAATAAATCAAAATCATGATTTTACATAAAACAGAACAAACCTAACATGTCGAATCACCAAGTTTTGCTCGTCACATCAGTTTCCCATGTGGAAGAAAAAAAAAACAAATGCTTGAATTAGAAAAAGCTCAAAGAATTAAAGAAACTGTTAAAAAAGAAAACAGTTGCATACAACATCGCGCGGAACTTTGGCAAACAACAGGATAGCAAACAAGAAGAAACGTCAAGATTCGTGTAGCATAGGACAGCTGCACTTAGAAAAAATACGTCAAAAGCAACCAGAAAGCCATGGCTGCTGCCGCCAAATGCTTCCATTTGTGTACAGCAGAAGCTCGGGAGCTGCTCCCAAACGGGCCACCTGCAGGAGAAGCCCCAGGTAACGTCAAACTCCCTGGCAACAGAGTCTTGGGGGCCGGCGAAGGCACGGCTCCACCGGGCTGAGCCGGCAACGGGGATGGCATCGGAGCCGAGAACGAAACTCGCCTTGCAGAAGTTGGCAGAGGCACCACCAGAGGAAATTGGTGCGGCCCTGAACAGATAAAAGTTTTGCGAAAAATTATTTGATAGAAATAAAACTTTTAAAAGATTACTTTTGACAAATGGAGGACTGATTCGAAGAGGAAGATAACCTGGACAGTGAGGCTGTAGAGAGGTAGATAACCTAAAATGCCCAGAAAGCATTCAAAACTGTTAGAAAATAAACTTAATGATCAAAATTATTGACATGAATGAACAATTTAAAAAATTAATTCATTATGATTAAAATTAATTATGAATCATGAGTTGTGATAGTAATAAAATTCAAAATTAATTTAAATCTAAAAATTTAATAAAATTGTAACGAAAAAGTTCAATTTTTATTATTTTTATTTTGTTCATCTTCTACCTTAAATTCCCGTATTATTGTTTAGAGTACTTTTCTGGACAACTCTTCAAAGCAAAATAAAGCAGAATGGAGAGGAGGAGCTCGCCTTGTGAGGATTGTTCCGTTGACGAAGCCGCCGTAAGAGCAGGAGGTGACGTTGCATCCAGCGCTCGTGGGTTCGGCTGTGACATTTCCGAGCATTAAGTTGCTTCCCTTGCATTGCATGCTCGAGCAAGATACAGACAAGGAGGCTGGGGTGCAGTATAAACTGCAGCGAAAGAATAGAACAAATTTGCATTTAAGAAAGCCATAATTGGAAACAAGGATGAAGAACAGAAACGGATAGATGAAAAGTTTACTTGAGATTTCCTGGACCACAGCTGCATTGAACACAGTGGCTGGAAGCTATTGCATATGTACCATTTGCTACAAGCAGGCCGTAGTCGGAGGCGTATGCTGGGAAATTTGATGAACAGGCTGAAGGAGAAGTTGAATCAATGTTATTAGCAAAAAAACCATGGGATCAACACATTCTTGTTGATTGATATCTGGCTTAAATCAACACATACTAAAGCTCAATTGAAGAGACTTCTTTCACCATGAATCCAAGTACCATATGCATGCATCTTTCTATGTTACACACCAAATAGATTACATAGATTACACACTTGTTACCCACAACAAAACCAGTTGTAGAGAAAAGATCACCAAGAATAATCAAGACAACAAAAGAACAATGGAAAAAAAAGGACACAAATATTATGTGAAACAACCCAAATACAGGAAAAGACCAATGAGATGTTTCAAACTTTGCATTGCTTGTTGGTCTCACAAACAATGGACTTCAACACACTCGAATTTCTATGGCATACAAGAAAGAGCTTAGGGGTTTTAGATTACTAAAGATATTTTCCAATTTACAACTCTTCTTGACAACTTTCATCACCTTTACAGTCATCATGAGCCACCGTCATTCAAGCAAGATCTCGTAACCACATGACATTGGACTAGATGAAGTCTATGCAAGTGTTTAGTGATCTTAATCAAACTTAAACCTCAATATTTAGATCATCCAATGTGCTGAATTTTGCTTTGAAAACTAATACAAAATTACATTTTCTAGCTGAATCATGTGGAAGTTCACATACATTTTTAACTCGCTTCAAAAACATCTCGACACTCTAGAAACCTTGCAAACTTAGCAAATGCAAATAGCTACATATCTAAAACTCGCAAAGATTTGTTTCTAAAGTTGGTTATTTGAGCATGCAAAGCTTGTCCAACATGGTAGAACATTTGATAAATTTTCTTGTCTTTTCCTGCTGAAATAATTTGAAGAACATTTGATAAATTTTCTTGTCATTTCCTGCTGAAATAATTTGAAGACAAATCAAAATAATATGAATTGGGAATCAGACAAAGGACGAAGGAATAACTCGAGGTTTTTAGCAACTAAGTTAATAGACAACAACCTAATAAGAAGACAATGTTTTATATCCTAATTTGAGCTTAAGGTGACCATCTTAGTGAGAAAACAAGATCTCTAACATTCTCTTCACCGTTTCATAGAAAAATAACTGCAATTTTTTCCTTGACTAAGATTTCACAGTTTGCCACTTGTTCAAGATACAGTGTTATTGTCCTCATCAGAAAAGTGTTCGAAAACAATAATAACAAAAAATTGACCGTTATTTATCCAAAAAGAAATGCCCTAGCTTATAGGTTTGATCATTACAAAGCATGATTAAAATCTTGTAATGATCTTTGTTCTATCTTTATATCGTGTTTCCTAACTTTCTAATGTCTCCTTTTGTTTTACCAAAAACAAAAATGATAATAGCTTACAACTTCATCAAGATCTCCTACAAACTTCCCTTCATTTGTATACACCTTCAAAATCCCTCTTTCGAAATTTAGGTCAAAAAAAGGGCAATAAAACACACGATTAAAAATTGCATGGGAACCATCTCACCACTTAAATTGTGGCAAGGAGCTCTTATAGATGTTTGCCAAGTAGTGAAGATTGTTGTGTCTATTCTTGGTGATTGGTCGTCATAGACATGCTTAATTGATGGGCTTCTAGATCACTAAAACAACTTTCTTTATTATAATAAATAAGTTATAGTTGGAAATAGCTCACAACCCAACCCTCATCATGTTGCTTTACAATCATCTCCCAATCAATCTTCTCAACCAGAAGATCCTCACATCACTAACATCCTAAAGCTGCCACTAAGATGTGAAAGGGAGAGTGATGAAGCTAAGAGGGAAAAAAGACATCAACAAATTCCATTTTAAGGATGCTTTATTCTTCAAAAAATTAACTAGATTTCATTCATATAAATTGGATCTCATTCATACCCATAAACAAACCAAATTCCCAGCTAGCATATGAAATACTTGAAAAAAGAGAATTCACAACCTTGACAAATTCTAGGATCCTCTTAGAAACCTATATATTGCATGCCGTCCTCTCATCCTTGATAATGTTGATTCAACAATCAGTCTTTCTCATCTTCTGCTAGCATAGGAATTAAATCATGATAAATTTTGCCTCATATGCCTAACATGATATGATATTGGAGCCAAAGAAAGACTTGGAGGAATACATCCCACAATTTGAGGATTGGAAGAATTGTAGCTAACTCATGGTATCATCTAAATGTAAAAGATTTTACAGGTGCTAGCACCTATTTGAGATGAAGATAGACTTTTGAAAAAAATCTATAATTTGAGTATCGGATTAAAGCAATAAAAATAGTTGCTAAAATACAAATTTTTATGGTGCCATCTAAATCTAAAAGCTTTGCAAACTCTTTGATATGACAACAAATACATTCGAGGGAGATGAAGATGCATGAGAATGGTGCCATAAGTTAAAGATTGATGACACAAGGATGCTGGGTTAATAAATCAGCCATTCAAATTATCCTAAAATCTTAGAATTTTTTTACAAAGCTTATATATTTATCAAAGGCTTGGTGGTATATTGAAGTTCTTTGTGCTTAAAATAAACCCACAAGACGATGGAGGGGTGAATTGTGATAAATAAAATTTTGAGATTTTTTTTTTAATTATCGGTTTAAATTAAAACTTAAATCTTTTAAACAAGAACAAGAAACAATAGTAAAATAGTAAACAAAAGATTTTTAAAGTGGTTCGACCCAAAATCGAACCTACATTCACTCCCAACCGGTGTTGGGAAAAAACCACTAAAATCACCAAATTACAAGTGAGGTTTTTTGTACGGCTCACCTCAAACATACTTGGAATTTTACCTACAGCTAATCCCAAACCTACTTGAGTTTTTTCGGGCTCAACTCAAACCCCGGGCTTCTGCACAATTGCCGGGATGCCCTTACCCTAAGGAACAAATACAAAAATTGGCAATAAATTATAAACTAAAGACAATTTAAAAGAAGTATAAGGCACACTCAATACAATAAAAATTCCAAGAAAAAAAAAAACTGAAAAGAGAGAGGTATAGAAATTGAAAATAGTTAAAGTATAACCTCCAATTTCGGGTTCCTTTTTATAGCTTTCACTTTGTGAGTTTGGAAGCACAATATGCACTAGAAATAGCTCAAAATTGTGATTTAAAAGCTTTGAGAACTTAGCAATAGTAACCTCTTGGGGCTCTTCATTCTTCCCTATTTATAGAGCTCAAATTTGAGCTCTAAGTCTGCTCTCTCAAATGAACTAACCGTTTGGGTAATGGACAAATAGCAATTACCATTCGATTTAGATCCTAAAATTGACGTTTTTGATTGAATCCCGATTTTACCGTTCGAGATCAATCCTGGTCGTTGGATCTATGTGACTTTGATCTGGGCTATTAGATCGCACGTAGATTGTCCTGCATGTATTAGTACAATTTGTCCAGAAATTATTTCATTTAGAAACCTACTACAGTGGTTCCGCATCGTCTCGCAAAACTGGCTCAGGTTCAAAGCTCTTGCTTGTCATTTTACTGTCTACTTGCAGCATTTTACCTTGTTTAACCTAAGCCGCCGAATCGCGCCTGCCCTTCCGCCTTCTTTGACATTTGGATGGGAATTTAGTCCCACACGACCCAAATGTCGTTGCCATTGCTCGCTATAATGATTCCAGTTCGTATTTCTCTCGAGCCGTTTGGGGTTGGCTGCCCCATTCCTAGATTAACATGTGATGACTTGGTCCCGGTTGACTTTATTTCGCACTGTTCCGTTCAGCTTTCCCTACGGGCTGATTTTGCACTGTTCTGTTCAGCTTTCCCTGCGGCCTTCTTCCTTTGCCTTCGGGCTTCGCTTACCCCTTTCGGGTCTATCGAACAATTTTTATTTTATTTTTTTAATACCTAAAGCCTGGACGGGCCAATGATCGGGTCGGATCGACCCGCCCAATGCTACAGTAAAAAAATCCCGAAACTAAAATGGTTTTATAGTGTTTTGTGAGAATTTTTATGCCAAAATTTTGAATATAAGTATACCAAAATAATTTTATATTATCATAGTGTTACAAGTGTCCTAAGTGATTATGAAAAAAAATTCATGAAAAATAATTCTTAAATAATTTTAAAAAATCAAATACCAAAGTTTATATTTTTCATCAATAATGCTTGACCCAAAAATCAAAATTCAACAATTATTAGACTTATAATATTTTCAAATATTAATACTACTAGTGTGCCACATCATCTCAAAATTTGAACATATTAAATCCAAGAAAAATAAAGAGAAATTCAAGTATAAAAATTTTAGTGCATGTCTTCAATTTCCTTGAAGCTTACCATGACTCCAAGAGCATTGAAGACTACTATTTTAGACATTTAAAGTTCATGACTTGACTTAATTGAATATTAACAATTTTCACTTAAAGCAAGCCTATATGAGATATAAACATTTATGCTTGACTCATCAAACACAAGGGTGTAACATATACTATCTCATTCATTTGATGAGTTCATATGGACTACCCATGGAAAGCTATTTCATTCCAAATCAAAATGCTAATATTTAGAAGCTATCAATCATCCCATCACTTTAAGACCTTTGTTTTAAATTTTAAATTTTAAAATATTACTTACAATTCAAATGAGCTTAAATAAGATAAAATGATGTCAATATTTTATTAGGGCCAAACCATCTTAATGGAACTCATGAGCTTAAATGGAGGTCCAATTCGCTTCACACCTAAATGGAGGACACACTAAAATTAATAACTCAAAAACTTAGGTAACCTCTTAGATGTGCCTCAAGTATGTCATCATTTTCTTCGTTGGTTTCAACAACGATTAGTTGCATACACAAGAAGTAGAAAGCTCGAGTACAACATTCAAAACCAAGAAAGATGTTTGAATGGTACATCATTCCTTTTAGACTCCATAAAAACACAATAGCCTTCACAAGATTAATAAATGGCATTCTTAAGTAGCACTTTTATGGCTTTCTAAGAATTTAACTAGGTTATATTCTAATTTAACAAGTAGAGCATTTAAAGATGTTAGAAGTGTTTGGTAACTAAAACCCCAATGCAACAGACATGCAAAGTTTCACAAATGACCATTTGTACATTTGAAAGTTATTGCTCTTTTGAATATTGGCTTACCTTTTTTCAAGGCATTACAAGCGGCAACTCAAAGTACAAATAAGAAAGAAATATCAAAACCTGATTGCTATATTAAAGAGAAAGATAAACAAGACATTGGTTCTAGCCTTTCCTAAACCCCAAACAAAAGGGGTTCAATTGCAATAGATAACCCATCGTACTTGTCTGAAGACAGAATGTGAAACATGTTTCTCACTCTTTAAATGTTTTAAAGAGTGCAAAAGAACTATACTAATTATGATTTTGTATTATCAATGTTACATTGACCACCAAGGTAATACAAAATATGATTTTAGATTTTCAATGCAACATCAAGCAACAAGGCAATGACATGATTATTTTTGAAGAAAGAGCTTATGATGAATCTGCACAAGCTAAGCTACTAGATACCTTAAAACACAATGCAACAAGCAAAGTACAAGTGGATGACATGCTCCCTCAACCACTGGTAACACTTTCTTGTCTAAGCAATTACGCACATTGAACCAAAGGTACATAGAAAATATACAAACATATTCAAAGAGGATATCAATAATAAAGGAGTTTTAAAGGATTAGGAGTAAAAGATAACCCGAGTTCGTATAGTGGATAAGAAAAGCACATATATCAAAGTTAGTTCATATAATGGAATAGAGAAGCTATAAACACATATAATGCATACTACTCAATTTTTCAATTCTTACATCTTGTACTTAGTTGGCAATGAGAGAGCATCTCCATCGCATAACCCAAAGATGAGAAGGGGTCAAAACAATCTTTAAAAGTTGTGGAGTGCTTCTAAAGAGGATGATTCATTCGAGGTAGGAAGATGATAGCCAACAAGAAATCTTCCAACCTATTCTAACAAAATATATGATCACATTTAAGTGCAGTCCTAGAACTGATTTGTTAGCACTCTTGAAAACAACAATAAAGTGAATGAGTTTTAATGGAACATGAACATTATTCTATGGAAAAAAAAAGTAAAGAATTGATTACCAAAGTTATATTAATTAAAATTAAAATTCTTCAAAGTTGTTTTCAACTACAACACCATGCATGAATTTGAGCCATTTTTAGATTTTTTTTTGATGTAAATGATTTGGGAACTTTATTTTGAAATTAAACAATTGCAAAAGGATGAGAATTAATAGTTCATCAATTGTGTAGCATACATCTACATGAAATATAACATCTAGCAAACGACATCGTATGGATAAGGTTTCGACTTCTTTGCTGCTGAACATTTAGGTTTCTCTTGTTCTTTTCTCATTAGTTATTCATTTTATTGTGCAAGTTACATTTCCTTAATCTATCATGTTCCTTCCATGCAATGAGTAGGGTTAAGATGGGCTTCTAAAAAGCTTGAACTAGTTTGGTAAACTTGCAATAAGATTATTTTGTGAGGTCAATTGATAACTCATAGTATACTTGAAAATTCATCTTTTGGCATTCGTGCCAGTTGTGATAGTTTCATGCCTGTCATAAGCTGAGTTTGAGATATTTGTTGAAATGTCTTAATTTTACAACTGCATCATTGTATGTCTCTATTGCTAGCATCATGCAAATAGGCAGTAAGACTGATATCCACTTCAAGAATAGGGATTACATCAAACATGTTCCATTATTATGCTATTAATAAAAGAAGTATCATCTTTTTGCATGATGCAACCCTTTAACTAGGTATAATCCAAACACCAATACATCTCTGATAAAAGTAGCAATGGGTTGAGCTTTGAACAATATTTGGATGTAATACAATGAGGTTGAATTAGTTAAAACAACAAAATAACTAATCAAAAACAAGCTAAAGGCACTAATTGTACTACATGGGGTATGATATTATGCCTTGGTTTTAATGAATAGATGTTAACAATGCTAAATAATAAACCAATATTCCCAAGTTTGGATTTTAACGAATGGATGTTATGATTGCTGTTAACTCAATCTATTTCATAAACTTTATGATTTGTTTGAGCATAGGATTGATTCATGAGATAAAAAAAATTTAGACAAAATGTATATCATTGCATCGAAAAGCAAGGAAGCGTGACAGTGACATTAACAGAATGTCAACATAGACTATTACATTCATGTATGTAACAAAAGTATTTAAAAAAAGCTTATAATCGAAGATTGTCTTAAATCATAGAACCATGACGTAAACAAACTCCAAACCTAGATTTCATTAAGAAAGCATTGCAAAACATCTTTCATGTATTATATTTAACATAGCATTCATATGATGGAATTATATGCTATGATTCAACTTCCAATTATTGCAAAACAAAACTGCTTACCAAACTTGAATACATTATAGAACAAAGGGTGGAATGTAGTAGAGTAAGATCACAAGTATTCTATAAGTAATAGGCACAACAGAACGCTAACCTCAGAATCAAGACATTAGCTTTACCTGGCAATGGAATTGCGAGTATATCGCCAGCTTTGACAACAGGGCTGCCCATCGCATTCACGTTCATTATGTCGGTAACTGTAGTGGAATAGCGAGCAGCGATTCCCGGAACTGAATCCCCGACGAGTACTACGTAGGACAAGTAGATGGCTGGGAGAAAGTTGTCGGTTGAGTTGAAGCAAGTGCAGGGAAGAGGTATCACAAGGGTTTGGCCAACCTCCAGAGCGGAGGGATCGGATATGGAGTTCGCTTCGCGGATCTGGTCGGGGGAGGCGAGGCGTCCGTATACAGAATCGGCAATGAAGGCGAGGGTATCAGAAGGACGGGTCTTGTAACGAGTGGAGAGACACTTGCGAATGCCATCGGCGCAAGAGCAGATGATGGGGATCTTGAGGAAGAGTCCGGAGGGAAGGATGCTGTTCTCGACGTCTGGAATGGAAATGTCGATGGCATTGACGGTGAGGATCGCTACAGGGTCTGCCTGGAAGAGGGCGGCTACTTCGGAGACCTTGAGGTCGGTGTAGAGTGTGTAGCCCACGAGGGAGTTGCAGGAGTCGGAGCCAGAACATGGTTCGATGGTGGACTTGGAGAGTACGAGGAATGGGAGACAGAGGAGATGGAAGAGAAGAGCGGCGACGGATGACGCCATTAGAAGAGTAAAAGGAGGAGGAATGCCGAAGCGGTTTACTAGGGTTATCGAGGGAAAAGTACACACCTTTGCTTGCTGACTGACTTCACCTATCCCTCCCTTTCGAGCTAGGATTCAGTGCTCAGCTCTCTGTGCCAAACCCAACTCTGAGATGACCGAAGAGCAACAAGGTGAGAAAAGCGGATTCCGACAAAAGAGTGAGGCTGAGCATTGTTCGCAAAAGCATGGAGCTTGTTTTCTTATTTTGCGCTGGACAAAATTTCTGACCGTAAGCTGACGGGCGGGGCAACCCTTTCTCCCTCTCTAAAATGCCGAGCGGAGGGAAAAAACAGCCATCTTCAGGTTACTAATTTTTCAAACATGCCATGAATTGGGTCAAAGAAGTGTCAAGATTGTCAAAAGAGCTCATCTTTTCTTTGGGTCTTCTAAAAAAATTATTTTTTTGAGTACTTTTTTACCTGTTTATTTGATCATGTTACTTAAATTAGCACTATCATCACATGAATGAAGGTGGAGAACCTAGCCGTTGTAGCTCACATACTTGAATTTATCTGTTAAAATCAATTTTCTTGTGAACCAAAACAAACTTTAAATCAACTCCAAGTTAGTTTTGGGTTAATCTTAAAACGGTATACCTTTATCAGAATAAATGAATGTATAATACACCTCTTCTTCACATACAGGAAGAAGACAACCAGTTAGAAGTAATGTACACAACCAAATCTAGCAATTAAAGCGAATGAAGAGAACAACCCCAAAGCCCTCCAATTCCCAGTAGCTTAAACGAGAACATTTAATACTGAAATCATCTTGATACATGAATACCATGGGGATTCATTCACCCTAATGTTCATGAATCCTAAAGCGGATGCTTCCATATGCTTCTTCCTCAGCTCACATCCAAGGCTGATGCCCCACCGCTTCTCCGACGCCGTCTCCTATGCCGCCTATCGGATCTAAACGCGCCGGCTTGCCTGCCGCGGTTGTAATCTGCGTCTGCGTTGCCATCCTCTCCGCCAGAGGAGTATGCAGCCGAGACGTCGACAGCATCACCTGCATGGTCGTCTTGACCCCTTTGAAGCCTCATGAGTCGGGCGCCTTCCCGCAAAAAGAAGTACAGGATGCTTCGACTAATCCCACGGCTTGCTCCTCCGATGTCATCCTCACCGTCGACGTCGCTGTTCGTCATGTCTATGACGTAATCTCCGAACACCACGGAGCCGGGCATGGACGAGCGTATGGTACTGAGGACGTCCTCCCGCTCCCTCTCGTGCTCGAGCACCCTCCATTTCTCCTCCATCTCGGGGTCCACCTCGCGGGGCTTTGCGCAGGGATGCTCGTTCCGGACGTGCCGTTTGAGCTCCTTGTATGAACCCACGAAGCAGCAGCCATCTTGCATGCAGTTCCTCGTTTTCTTGTTGAGATACTTCCGTGCCGGTTCCACCACCGTCCAGCCTTTCACCTGTCCACGGCAGAGAGGGCATGCGAGCTCCAATACCTCGGACTTTCCGCTCGACAGACCAACCGGGCGAAGGTCGTTTGATTGCTCGATGGACCTCACCTTTGTGTAAGCCTTCTTGAACTGATCGAGGCAGTTCGAGTGGCGGAAACTGGTTCCACACATGTAAGGACGACAGCCCTTCTCATAGGAAGAACAGAGCAGAAGAACTGCGTGGTGGGGAAACTCCATGCACACAGAGCATTTAGCTTCTTCCCAGTCCTTGCTCTCCAAGGCAAGGGTCTTCTGCAAGTTGACAGGTGAAGCTTCCCAGCTGTATGGCCGCGGTAGGGGGTAAGGAGTCGACCTGAACTGGCGAGAAGAAAGCCTGCGGCGACTCTTGGCACCCTTTGCCATCTTGCAAACAAGTTTTCTGAGGAAACAACAAGGAAGTAAGAATCAGAATAACCCCACAAACAAACTAAACAAACATGTAAGATTGTGACCATCGTTAGCGCATTCTTTTTGAAGTGTAGCAAAAAAAAATCCCAAGCTGATCTCTTCTGAGATAAAATAGAAAAAATCATCTATTTGTCAAGGAACAATGAAGGCCGTATGAAATGAAGAAAGCATCAATCATGTTTCAAAGACTAGTAAGCAGCACAACAGTTCAAGAACAGGGGAAAAAATTAACTTTCTGACGCCAACCCACAAAATGGATAACATGGTGAATCAATAAACTATGTTAAATGGTTCATTTGAACATTTAGTCACAGACTTGCAAGATGTACCTCGTAATCATGTTGACTACGAAAATGTAATGATTTTTGCATTGTAGATTGCAACCAATCTTATGTGGATGTTGATTCCCTGTGATTCAACTATAGTTGGCTTGGTTGTTGTCTTAGTGTTATTTGCCTCTAGGTAAGCAAATGAACGTAGCAGAACTAATGACAACCATGGATGGAGGTATTGACTCTTCACCCTCCATCTTGCATGGTGTGATGTCACACTTTGGATCATTTGGGTTGAGTTGAGATTAACATCATGCATACTATAGAAAAATAACATCTTGAGCTAAGCAAGCAAGCTTCCTAAATTCTACCAATCATTGTCCTAACAAAAGAGAATACCACGTGAATAAATAACTTAATGGTGTATTATTGGCCAAAGAGGGTAAGAGGAGTGTCAATACCAACTTGACAAATTTCTTCATGTCACCTTACCATGCATCTATGTGATGAATTCCATGCCATTGTCGAGAGGGCTTCTAAGCGTGTGAAGCTTGGGGCCTCATCCTTTCATAAAAGCTTAGAAACAAAGGTGCTTATAGATAGGAGGAACAAGATGGTCCATTGCTTCCAATAGCGTAGGATGAGCAATGACTTAAAATCTAGACTTACTAAGGTAAAAACTCATAGGCCAAGTCCCTCCCTCTATCCAATATTTAGAAAATATTGAACTATCATGATTTAAAAAAATCTAGTTAAAAATTGAAGAAGTATATCCCTTGGTCTTAACATCATCAAAAAATTTTTGAACACCTAACCAATAACTATCTCTTTAAAAAAAGATGCATAAGTTATTCATAAAAAATCATGCAAAAGTTCCAAGTTGACTCAAAATCCAATTTGAAATATAAATCATGGCTATGACCCAATATATTGTTTATGTTTAGGTTGGGTTTGCATGGGATTCTCCGAAAAAAAGTTGCTTAAGAGGCTAACACTTATGAGAACTTACAATGTAGCCCCAAAGTATGAAGCTTTCCAAGCCAAAGGTTTTTGAAGATTTGAAGTGACAATGATGAACCAACCATATAGAACATTAGTGTCAGCACATTCCCCATTCTCATCAATTCTTCCTACAAACTATTCTCGTTTTCTACACAATGACATAGCCTAAAAAGGAC
This sequence comes from Vanilla planifolia, assembly GCA_023846275.1. Lineage (NCBI taxonomy): Eukaryota > Viridiplantae > Streptophyta > Magnoliopsida > Asparagales > Orchidaceae > Vanilla > Vanilla planifolia. Next base: position 6,048,088 of record CM043872.1, on the reverse strand, counting down.
TATTCTATCAACATTTTTGTTCACTGCTTGAAGGATTGGGTCATATATGTTCCAACCAACCTAAGAAAATCACCTATGTTGAAGAAAGGGGTTAAGGCAAAGAGAAGCCCAAAAATAATGATAAGCCATACATTCTCAACTATGAGTAGTACAAAAATGACTAACAATGTCTTAAGAAAGTCACCTACATTGAAGGAAAAAGATTAAGCAAAAAGAATCCTAAAAGCAATAATATGACACACATTCCTGATTATGAGTAGTACAAATATGACTTTGTAGAACAAACCTTAGAAGTGATCATATGCATCTGAGACCAACCACACAAGACATCAAGATTGGAAAATTGAGATGTCCCTTACATTTTGCAAACATGGATTGATGTGTGAAACATTGTATAAATAGTGATAATTGTATCAATATCATTTCCATTTTTACTATTATTCAATTAATCCAAACTGCTATTGATCAGCGAAATCTCTATAATTTGTTAGGATAATATCACATCATTACATTTCTAAACACAATATATAACAGTTATCAAATTTTGTCACTATTTTGAGAATATATATTGTAATGTCCTATTTGTACAAGTATAGAAATCATACTAAATGGCCTTTTGCCACCAAGATGCCAACCTATTGGAAAAGTCCAATATTTATACTTTTATGTATAAAGAAAATACAATCAAATTATATGATATTTCATCAAGAAAGGAGGCAAAACCAAGATCTTCCCATCTAAGCCACACCCAAGGGAAAGGATATACCAAGAATCATATCTTTACATGAGATGGGCAAGGTGACTAACAAGTGTCTATAAGTAAAGCAGCCACTAGGAAAAAAATTGGTACAAAACAATTTAAATAACATGGCATGTTTTCTAAAGATCTATCCAATCAATTGTTGCCCATGCATCATATCCAAGTAAAACTAACTTGGCTCCCCACACTATCCTACCTAACTTACCCCTATAAGATAAGTATAACCGATCATGCTGAGCTAAATTGGCAAGTGCAAGATCCTTTTAATGATTTCATCCTAAAGAGTCTAAACCCACCTTTTGTGCCAAATTTAATTATTCCAAAAAAGGATGGCACATTGAAGATGTGCATGGATAGTAGGGTGACAAAGAAAATCACCATCAAATATCGCTTTCTTATATCATACTTAAGCAAACTATTAGACCAAATGCATAAGTATTCCATATTCTCAAAATTGACCTCAAAAGCAATCACAACCATTAGAGGATTAGGTTGATGAGGAGTAGAAAATACCTTTCTAAAATTGATTTTATGAACAGCTAATAATGTATTTTTTATTATCCAACATGCCTATAGTCTTTATGCCTTTAATCCTTCATAGGAATCTTCACCTTGAAACACTTTGATAAAATTGTAGTCTATAATAAGTTGAAAGAGAAACAATTTGAGCATCTTATAAAAGATGTGTAAGGTTTTTGCATTAACAAAGCTTTTTTGTTAACTTAAAGAAATGCTCAATCCTCTTTAACAACATTGTGTTCATTGGATTTATAATTCCTAAAAATGAGTTAGCTCTAGGTCCTAAGAAGGTTTAGAACTATTTTTAGGTAGTCAATCTTACATGAAGCCTATTATGTTAAGAAATTCAATGATCTGGCCACCTTTTATAAGAAGTTCATAGAGGGTTTTAGTTCACTTGCAGCACCCAGGATTGATTATATCAAAAAAGGGTTGTTAGCCCAAGGCAATTGATTATGCATTCTTGAAACTTTAATGTATGACCCAAGCACCTATTCTTAGATTACCCAACTTTTTTGTAGTATTTGAGATGTCCAATGATGAGTTGAGTTTAAGCATCGATAGAAAGCTTAGCCCAGAGAGAACGCCAAAAACTTTAATGAAAAGTTGGACGAATCTCGACAAGCACAGTATGGTTATGATAGGAGTTTCGTGCGATAATGCTAACTCAATGGTATTAGAGGTATTACTTCCCATCCCAAGTTACTTTACTATAATAACCAAGGTAATCTGTTCTGATAACTAAGAACTAAAATAACTCGTCATAAAATATTGTACTTAGGCACAAAATGGGCATAAGAATAAAGCCAATGAAGTTTATAAACGTATGTTGATATTTTTACATTTCTTAGCATAGCAATCACTAGATTTGAGTGATTAAAAGAATCATACCATGATTATCTCTATTTTAGAAAGGTCCATAAGAAGTTGAGTGAGGATCCATCCATTATTAATAAGAAATGTCACAAAAGTGACAATTTATTTTGTAATAGAAATATTCTACTAGCCAAGGTTGAAGAGAAATATAGATAAGATTTTTGCCTTGGTTAAAAAATGCATTGTCGCCAAAAAACAAACATAATATTGATCTTTATACCCCCTGTTAGTCCCATCTATACCTTAAGGACATATCAGTATATATTTCATTCTAAGACTACCTAGGAACATGCACAAAAGAGTCTGCTCTTATTGCAATCAATAATTTCTATAAAATGGCAAAGTGCATACCTTGCTACAAAACTCTAATGTCTCCTAGTTATCCAAAATATGCCTAGATAAGGTTGTTAAGACATAATGTCAAGCCAACCCAAGATCATAATGTCTAATAAAAATGTTCAATTCATGAGTTACTTTCGGACGACAACACATTTTTTTGGATAAAACTTAAGGTCTCAACAACTTACCATCACCAAACTAACAAGCATATTGAAGTGGTAAATAAGAATTTAATGAAGCACTAAAGTTATCTTATAAAATATAATAGAAGCTACTTGAGATTTATTGTTATCACATATAGAGTTTACTTATAATGGTATGGTCAATATGATCATATGGAAGAGTTAGAATAGAAATACAAGTCCCTTATTAATCTTATACAATTCCCTACACAAGCATGAGTATCTTAAACAATGAAAGTTATACAAAAGCTTTAAGAGCATTTAGAAAAACAAATTAATATAACATAAAATATAAATGATTAGTTAATAGCCAAATGAGATATCAAAAATTCTTTGAGAGGTTTATGTTATGATACATATATAGTTAGTTAATGATAAGTATGACCCAATCATCTACTTCTAACAAATGAAGTTAAGCAAATCTTGGATCATCTTTTGGAATCATATAACTGCCAAAAGTGAGAGACTGCTCATTGGAACTGTTATCGTCCATATACTCAATAAGATTGGATCAACACCTATCTCACCCAAACTTTATATGCAAGGTTTCCTGTACAAAGCTCTCCATGCCAACTCTGAAGAGTATGAGAGGTGCTGCTTGAAGGCTGATGAGAGAAGAATTTTCTTCCAGCTAGTGCCACACATAATATTAGTACAAAATCATTGGATTCACCATTTTCATTAAGTTCACAAGCAATATAAGGTGTAAAGAAAGTGTGAACAATAATGCCGTATCCAAGTTGAGTTGAAGGTGAACTATAAGAATAGATCAAGCTATTCGATATCAAAGGGCACGTCACTCCCCAAGCTGAAATAAACATCACACAAGTTCCTCTACCAAGGACAAAAAGCCAGCCACCCTAAAAGAAGCCTATCACTCTATTTTAGCTTGTACAATTAAGTTTGCAAGATATATCTTAATAAAGGACTTATTATTAGCACCAAAAAAATCCTTTTTGACCAAAAAAAGTGAGGATACCCATAAGGAGTTCCATGTGAAATGTGTAAGTCAATTTAGATCTATAAAAAAATCAATTCAAATGCCTATATTACAAGCTTGCGTACATATTAAGGGACTGGAAATAGTTGCAAAATCTCAAACTAGATTGCCAACAAAGAACTAAAAGGATTTCCAATGGTCCATTTGAGCCATAAGCCCCCATGGGAGAAAATGTATCCTTAAACATCCACTAACATAAATTAGGAAAAAAGAGTAGATATACCATATCTTGGATGACTACATTCTATAGATATTAGGGATATTAATATGATGAAAAAAAATTAACTATAACAAATGATACCAAGATCACAAAGATGGGGTATTAAAGAAGTGAGTTCCGCTCCAAAGATGTAAAAGTAAACCTGACCTCCAATCAATAGCACTAAATTATCGCTCATACTAAGCTGAGAGGGCACTAGAGCAAGGAGACGCTAGAAAGGATGTCATTAAAACCTTGGGAGTACCATGAACCTTTCTTATATGAGAACTACTTAGCCATATGACTGAAGTCACATAAACCAATCACCTCTAAACACAGTTCACCCCACCAAAAATTAGCTTCAGATGTTTGATACTTTCAATACTTTAGTTGCGATTCAATTCATCTTTTTAATTTACTTTATTCTTCAATTTTTTCTATTTCTTTTAGCTCATTTCTAGTATTCATTTAGTTCAAGCCTTAATTTCGAGGTTTCATCAATAATTTAAGATTCCAATTGCATCGTATCATAGGAGTTCCATTAGCAATCATTTAGCAATAGAGCTCCCCAACAAACAACATGACATCATTTAAGTACCCTAGATGATGTATGAGGAGCTATTGACAGCAAGTTGATTTCTTCCCATTTTTTTGTATATGGCATGTTTTTAATAAGCTTATTCACAAGAATTTGGATTTCATTGCTAGAAACTTTGAGGATATTAACAAACTCCATATATATATATATATATATATAACATTCATAGAAATAATACACAAGTTATAATGCTTGATAAAAAGTTTCTTATATTGTCTCTACCATCAATGAAGTTTTTGTTACTCTCAACAATTGTTTATTTGCTACTTCTCCAACTTCACTACCACTTCTAAAAGGCTGAACCCACCTTAGCACTTTCACGTCTTAATTTTGAAATACTTATGCTTTCTTGTTTTGTTGTCAACATGATTTTTAGATTAGAAAATCTCATATTATTATTTTTATGATCACCCATCTTATTGAAACACAATCACGAGCTATTATAGTATTGTATGATACACTATTTGTCTTAGGTGAAACCTAAAAGACCAACTCCCAATTGTGTTTTGGTCAATTATTGCTGGCATCTTTCATGATTTTGTTTCCAGATTTTTTTGCAAGCCTTCAATTCTATCATTAGGGTTTGTTATACTATATACCAATCTATTTTGCAATTGTGCAATCATTTAGATTGATTTACTTAAATCATTGCTAGTATTGCTGCTAGATAGTGTTGTATCAGCTTTGCTAGAAGTTTAAGAACCTTAAACTTGACAAGTTAACCTTTCACAACTTGATGCTCCATAAAATTATAAATTGAATTGCATTATTTGCGAATAAAAAAGTTATCACAAGATTAATTTATAGATGTTTCTTTCATACATCACAAGTTAACATAACAAAATTTATAAAAATAATATACCATCCCTTTTTTAATGAAAGTGATCACAAAATTTACAATTACAAAAATACTTTGTTTAAGTTAAGATTTTACTTTCTAACTTACCAATTTATCTTTTATTCTTTTTATCAGAAGCATCAAATTCTATCTTCCCCATTTAAATTTGGTCAAAGAAAGTTTAGACAGTCAAAAAGATAAATTGCATCATCTATTAGTCTAGCAAGCACAAAAAAGAGCAATAAAAAAGCTTAGACCTAGGAAGATTTAAAACATAAAATGGATTACATCGTCATTACAAAGAAATTTTAAGAATTCTTTCATATAATAAGTTACATAGTTTGTTTGATACTAATAGTTGATGGAAAAAAACCCTCAAAAATAATATCTATTTTAAATATCCTCAAGAAATCTAAGAAAGAATAAGTGATGGATGGAAACTATCAAAAAAGGAAAATATAATGTCTACTTTGAACATCCTTAAGAGCTCTAAAGAACATAAAAGGGAAATACTTTTTCCTAGTGAAAAGCAATCCAAAAGTCCTTTGACATATTAGCAAAAACTACTTAAAAAAATAAGATAGATCATTAAAATAGAATAGTAATGAGGAGTAAGTATATTCAAACAAAAAATGTCAAACATTAGAACTATTATTTCTAGATGACAGGTAACTATATATGCATAATTCTTATGAAAAAAATCTGCTCTAAAAATCAAGGCCTAAAAATAGAATTACTAAAATTCACAAACCACAAGATCATAACAACTATTTGACCTTATTAATTAAAAGTGGATATGCTATACTAAAACATTTCTCTCAAATGTCAAAAATGATATATAATGTCTAAATTAACACAATTCTTTCCCAAATAAACAAAACTACAAATCTTAGCCCAAACAATTCACCAAAAACAAGTCTCTTGTATAGACACTCAAAAAGAATTTCAAAACCTACCTTACCTTACAAGATACTATTAACTAACAATGCATCTGACAAAGATGACCATAAAAACCATTAGAGATAATCCTATTATATAACCACTATCAAAAGTTTGAACAAATCACCTAAAGCAACAATCAATAAAGTTGCATCATGTGTGCCCTCACATGCAAGCACACGCACTAAGAGTTCATTTTGCTTGCCCATGAGGAATGATATTTCCAACTTCATACAATATATCACTTTATGGAAGTTGAAGAGAAAATTGTAAGCTATGACAGTGTCGTGTTGTCTTTTCTTTTCTATTCGATGTCCCTAGTTAATAAGTTTGACTCAATTAGTCCTATTTGCTCATTTTATATAATGATGGAGGACAATAGCATTTTAGTGAACTCAAGTAGCATTTCGACAACCTTCGTTAGCTACTTGATGATCTCTTGCTTTGGTGACCTCCAAAAAGACCCACTAGCATAAGTGAGACAAAAGTGAATTTAGTAATTGGAGGGGAGAAAAACAAGAAATGATAAAAATAATCTACAATTTACATAGACAAGAGTGACTTTTCTCACATATAATCAAGCAAATAACAATACAATTGTGTATGATAGAAATAATCTATCATAATTACCAAATAAAAATGTTTACCTTTAGATAATGAGCAAATGAAAGGAAAAAAAATGAAAAAGATCAAGAATTTGATCACTTATCAATTTTTGCAATCATTACCTTGAGAATTTCACTATAATATTTCCCTTCTCACAAAACAATATCACCATTAACATCAAGTTTTGGTTAAGAAAAAATAATTGCAAACTAAAAGGATTACAACAATAAACCACAAAAAAATCACCAGCATATCAACAAGGTTAAAGAGCCAATAATTCTTAACAAAGTAAGCTTCACAAAAGATGTAGCAACACTTTTCCTTGTACTTCCTCGACAAAAACCCATCCAAATGATACAACTAACTTCTCAACAAGAGTAAAGTGCAAAAAGTTACAGCTTCTACAAGGCAGCCAAACACTGACCATAGATGAATTTGGTTCAATTTTAAGTTTGTAATAATGTATGTAATAGTTTCTTGACATTTATAACGTCCCTCATTAGCAAAGTAATCATAATAAAGACTAAAATAAAAAAGAAAGACAGGTCAATACCTAAAAGAACAAGAAAAGATTATACCCAAAAGAGAAGCTACACACAGTCCCCTCGTATGCCTAAAAGTGCTGATCAATGATTGAGATACTTCGAACGTTAATTTCCATCATGCTTACGGATTAAGATGGAGGATATGCATAAATACCCTTTATTGATTTGCAATAGACAACTTTATGATTAAACTAGAATTGGATTCAGCAAATGTCACAAAGAAAAGAAACCACATGGCACTCAAGCATTCCTTTCCCAACAGAAATTATGAAGTTATACTTCTACATGCTAGCCATAACTAAGGTGGGTTATTTAGCTGGAAATATTAGAGAATAAATAGAGTCAAATTACTTTGATTACTAGCTTGAAGAGGGATCAATTCTTACAAAAAAAATAACACGTGATTAAGCAATAAAGACCTAAATCTTTAGCTTTGAAACAAGGACATAATGCAGTAGACAAGCATAATATCAATTGTATACAATTTGTATGGAGGATGTAATGAATTTTTGGAGAAACCAAGAACGTACAAGATATAGCATCCACATAGGAGTTCATACGAGTAATTGATGCACAAATAGAGATGTCCACAAATGCAAATATAAACACAAACCATTCATATCATTCTCCTTCAAGGTTAACACAATTTATCATCACAATTTAACACAAATGATGTTATTAGGAAGCTTTGAACAATTGGGGTAGCAGCAACAATATTAAGGATTAGGCCATGGAATGACTTATGTAGCAAAGTCACATGCTATACCAGCACATTTCACAAGAATTAGAAGCTAAGGTCACGCTCATATTATCATGTGCTATATTGAACTACAAAGGTATAATACTGACGTAAGAACAAGTTATCTAAAAAGAAGCATTAGTTTTTTTGTTGCAACATGTCACACTCCATTCAGCACCACTTCATCCCACCAGCTCTTGACAGTTTAGACAGTTTTTCACTTGTGTCTCAACTAACAAGATATGCTTAATACAATTAAGAAGTTGCAAATGTGGAAATATATAATGAGATGTACCAAAAACACTGAACAAGAGAAGGATTTAGGAATCAAAAGTTCAAGGGAATGGTTCCAAGGTACACAAAGTTTTCAAGCTGTTTAAGAGATGGCATAAGCCAATGGTAGATCCACACATGCACAGAGAGAGATAAATAGTGTAGAGATTGCTCAAAAAGACGGAATGCATACAAGGAATCAAGAGTTCAAGGGAATGGTTCCAAGCTAAACCAAGTTTGCAAGCCGTTTAGCCAATGGTGGATCCACCCATGCACAAAGAGAGATAAACAGCATAGAGATTGCTCAAAAAGACAGAATGCATACAAGGACTTCATGCAAACCCCTTACTGTATAACAAGTATTCATGTCCACATGCCCGTATCAGGTAAAAACCACACTTTTTTTTTTAACCCCCATTATAAAATGATGACTTGTCTAAAATGAGCCTGATAAAAGATGCAGAGTTTTTCATGATTAATATAATAAGCTGCAAAAACAATAAAAGGTTATATGAATACACAATATTATAATTCAAATTAACCTTCAAGTCATAAAAAATTCAACAATTGTTTCTTGATCAAAAGCTCAAAAGTAACGAAAAAAATGCAAACAAAACTTATAACCATTTTGCACAAGTGGAAGTCTAGAAAGAAAAGCCAATATTTAATATTCTTGAATTTCTAATTGTAATATTCATGAATTTCAGAAAGAAAAGCCAAGACAAATCAGATACCACGCTCAAGTGATCCCAATTCCATGAAATATTGCCATCCAGCTAACACTCCTTGGTTGTTGGACAAACATCAGCACTGGTTGTCCACGACAACATCCAGTTATTCCTTAGCAAAAGTTAGCCAGCAAGTCATTGACTGTTCAACATCTAACAGCCCTCCTTAGTCATTAGATTGACATTCGCATCTGTTACCCTCCACAAAAAAAAAAAAAAAAAGACAACAACAACTAGCAAGTCCTTGAAACCTCATCACTAGACCTGTTAAGTCATTAAGCTGGCAGGTGATGCGTTCCCCAACAGCCAGTTAGCCACTAACAAGCCTGGAAGCCTTGTCATCCAACAATCCTTCGATCCCTAAGCCAACATCTGTTGTGATTGGCCTAAGCAACATGCAACCACAAACCCTTGATCGCTGGCTGAAATCAGCACTCACCCTAAAAAATAGGTAGACAATAGGCACATAAACCACTTCACTAGGCAAACCTTTATCAATCATCAAGATTACATCTACAACGGTTTTCCTTCATGAAACTCACCCAATAAAATCCTTGGCACTATCTCCTCTAACAGGTCCTTAGTCGTCATGCTAATATCAACACAAGTCACCCTCAATGGCAACCATACAACAAGCCCTCTATGAATCGTCAATTGTTATACCCTCCTCAATTGTCAATTTGATGGTAGCAAGGGTTGCCATCATCGTCAACAAATCAACAAGTCCTCGGCACCTCCTAATCTAACAAGACCAACTACACTTCTGCACTGAAATCCTCATTAGTCATAGGCCATGATTAGAAGCAATGAGAGGTAAGCCCCATCAATTAAAAGATCTAATACAACAAAAAAGGAAGATAATTATCTTTTTTAAACTTTGAGAATACTTTCTTTGGAAACCTTCCTCTGACATCTTTCTTGGATTCTCTCTCTCTCTCCTAACTAGAAGATTGGAACCAAAGGATGCTAATTATAAACATTTATGTATAGGATGGAGCATTGACTGTCAATGAAAAGATTTTGGTTTGTATAAAATGCTCTATATGTCTTTACTTCGCTTCCTACATCATAGTCATCATTTTCCTCTCCACAAGCATTCTATGATTATCTCAATTAGATCTCTTTCACATGGCCCATATTCATAAATGTGTCATAATTGAGCATAAGCATGACATAAAATCAAAAATAATCAAGACATTATGTGCTACAAACTAATGAGTATATTTGATAAGTTCAAAAGAACTAGAAAATATTCCAACATTGACCATTCAAACTTTTATTCATAATACAATATGTCAATATACAATGTGACAAGGGGGTATTAAGTACAAATAAATTTACAATATTATGCATAATTTCAATTTAAGCTCCTTCTAGAATAGAGTAATAGTAAAAACTAAATAGATAACCTATGCATGCAATCCCAAACAAACAAACTGAAAACACAACTAGAAAAGTATGAAACTAAGATAAAAAAACAAACAAAATGAACTGAATTTGTTTGAGCCAATTCTATTTAAAGTGAATCATTAATTATAAGGAAGAATTAGTACATATGAATAGAAAATAATGGGCCCTAATTAATCAAAATCATAAGTCCAAAAGCATTGTATGACACAACTCTTTAAGACATTAAACTAGTGAAGCCATAAAAATCTTCAATCATTAACTCCTCTTTGTAGAATGAAAGAAACTACGCAAAAAGTCACGCGAATTCCTTAAGTTTCTTGGGCAAGAATAAATGAAAAGCAGCTTATTAAGCATATTACTAATTCATATGTGATAGAGCGAAAATCTTAAGAACTTTTTTATTCTAAATGAATATGAAGGATTTTGACAATTAAATGAAATAGAATATAGAAGTTTTCAAAACAATAAAAGAAAAATAGATCCAAAAGCTACAAATGAACTAGTACTTATAAACTTAGCTCAAACAATTTCCTTCTTCAATAAATTAATGCAATTACAATAAATTTTTTATATTTATTTCACAAGATGCTATTCCAAATACCAACAATTTAGTTATTATCTTGTAATTTCCTTATTTCCATATAGATCATATCCATATGATCCACAAAGAATATAAAGGAATATATATATAGATTATTCAACCTTTTTTTTTGAGGTTGAAAAAATTATTTCTTTATGGAAGCTTTGAGCTAATCACAAAATAATATATCAAGACATATGAGAAATGCCAATTTCCAAAATCACCCCAAATCTAACTCATTTGCATGAAAGCCTCTTTAATAGATTGGTTTTGAGAATCAAGACTTTTATGCATTAACCAAAAGTGATACTGACAATAAAACTATGGTTCAAAAATCACTTTTAACTTACTTATAAAGTATCTGATGTGCCAGCCACAAAAAAATGCAAGTCGATTTGATTATCAAGAAGAATCGATTCCCACTGTCTTCGCACTCTACATGATGCAAAAAGAAAAAAATTAATTCATACTTCAATATAGAAAGTAATGAAACATTTTGTTGTAGCTTGATTCAACTAGCATGCAAGCAATTGTTAAAAGTAGTGAAAGCTTATCCATCACATGAACCCAAGAAAAAGCCCCTTGGTACCAAATTTATAAGCATTTTTTTACAGTTAGTATCACAAGATGAAACTCTTATAGAAGTCATTTGGGTGCAAAGGTTACATTAGGTGGTAGAATTTGTTTCAAGCAGTGTTATGAAAAGGAGAACAATTCTACCAAAATAAAAAATTAATTATAAGTCAATCTAATTAAAAACATGAGCTGAAATTATCCATACAAGAAAACCACAAAGTAGAGGCTGCATGTTGACTAATCCCATTTCTGCAAACCAAATTCTTGCAATCCATCAGACGTCCTTGGCATAAAGGACCAAGTTTCCAACTTTTTTCTTGAAACCAACCAAAAATCTCACCTTTTGTCCACGAACCAACTTAAACGTAACATTAACATCACCGACTAACTCTTGAAAAAACAATACTGATGACAATTATGATCAGATCTACCAAGAGGTTGTAACTCCACCTGTTTTGATTAAAGCATGCGTTCAACAGTGAGCAATGAGGCGGAATTCAAGATCCTCGGCAGACTAACAGAAAGAAACGCACACGCCTAACGGAGCAAGTAGAGGTTGATGAAAGAAAAGGGTAAAGGGGGGTTTGGCGTTTAGAGCAAGCGAGAATGGGGAAAGAGAACCAAAGAATAAATCTACAAGCAGTTGCGTGCTCTATCTCATAAGAACGTGCGATCGGCCGATATATCTGCTGGACTCTCCGTAAAAGGTCCCGGCCAAAACCTAAGGTAATCAAATATATCACGCGAACCTTTTTAAACTAATCTAATAAACGCGCGTCACTTGCACACATGCCATGGCGAAGCAATCTTACAAATTACCAGATCCTCACGAGAGAACAGTGTTTTTTTTTTCTCTTTATTCCTTTTAGGTGGACCAAAGGCCAGGCCGTAATGTTGAAACCGCAGGCATAGGATAAAGATCGGAGGGCGAAGAACTAATAAAGCGTTATACCTGTGGATGGAGATACAAAATCGATTGGCGAGAACGAGGGAAATCGGAGGTTGGTGGGAGCTGCGTGCTTGCTCGTCTCGCTCGTGCCCGGTCCTCCGTCGGAGTCGGGGTTGTGGGTAGAGAGAGAAAGAATCGTGGAGGGTAAGGAAGCCCACGTCAACCAAAAACAAAGAAGCAATTTTTTCTTTCTTCTGAAAGCCGGAGAATGGGGTAAGACAACCGCCCTCGTCCCCGGAGAAAAAAGGCGGCTTACTCGGTAGTCACGCCCGTGCAGGGCAGCCCAGTGGCATAAATGATAATTGTTTATTTCTGATGCGAAGCATTACGAGATTTTACAGCGCACGGATTTTGATAAGATGTCTAAATTTAATTTTTTTTTAATAATTTTGACTACCACTTATCAAATAAATTTAACTGTCGTGTCAATTCAATCATTAGTAAATGATTCCATCACTTGTGTTAAATATATATAAAATAATAATTTATTATTTTTCATAAAATCAAAAACTGCTTAATTATGTTTTTATAATATTATTATCAATAATATCAATTATAATACCTAGCATAAACTATTTATGTTTGTAAAATTCTATATAATAATGTCAAATTTTATCTTAATTTTAAGGCAAAAATAGAGTTTTCTTTTTTATATATTTCTCTTTCAAAAACATGTTATTTTAATTTTCAAAATATTTGACATATTATACTCTAAGTATATACATATTTTAATTAATAACTACTACTATTATTACATGAAATAATATTTATATATAGATAAAATTTTGTTAACAAATTTATGTTTAGTTTATCAAATATATATTATATGTAGAACAATAAATACAAAACATAAATCACACCTATGAATCTTCATTTTTATCATCTAATTACAAATTTTTCAATTTAAAATCTCAAATTATTTGTGTTAAACTTATTGGCAACCCAAATTATAAGAAAACAAGTACTTAAGGGAGTGAAGGAAAAACAAATGATAAAAAATGATTAAAATCTTAAATGAGTTCTAGAAACAAGAATTACACCTCAAACCAAGCAATTCCCATTCAATTCTTGAATTAATGTGATACTAGCCTTGATTGTCCTCTAATAATCACACAATGGAGATGAAAAAGTGACTCACTCTTTTAGCAAAAATGAGGTTTTTAATGGCTTAAAAGAGTTTATTAACTTCTATTTGAGTTGTGTTATTATCTTTTGTAGAAGTTGGTTGATAAATAATAAAAATAGCAAAAGAGATGTTCTTAGGTAGTTAAAATGCTACATTGATGCTCAAAGCAATCTAATCAATTGCCTTAGGTGGTTTAAGGGGATTGCCCCATGTTCGACCAAATAAGGTGGTTAAAGATAACTTTGTAAGGTGGCCATGCAGTAAATTGGGGTGGTTGACTATTTCCTGATCATATGATACAATGATGAATACTAAAATTTTTTTTGTCTGATAATGACCACCTAACATAATTTTATAATCACATATGCTAACATAATTGACAACGAAATAATAAAAAGGTCTCAACTCAATCCAAATAAACCTATAGTCTTATTAGATATGTCCTAGATGTGATATGAAAGCAAATGGTATGCAATACATATATGATTATAATAAAATGTAATAAAAAAATAAAACTAAAAAAAGACTAATATATGTTGTGATCGGCTGATATAGATGCATGTGTCAAACACAAATTTAGTATAATAAAAATAGATATTACAAAATTGAGAAGGATTGAAATGACTTAGGAGTGGAGAAACTTAAAATTCATAAAATGATCCCATGAAATTAACAAAGTTGACTATGGCTTATTAAAGTCTATAAAGAGTTTTGGAGGATAACAATAAGAAGATACATTATGAGCAACAAAGGATACCAAGGATGTAGTTATTATTGAATTAAAGGAGTCAAAATTGATAGACTTCAAATGTTTTTATAGTAGAGGACAATCTTTGATGCACATAATATTATAAAAAAAAAGATATAACAGGTTAATTAGTTAAGAATTCTAAAACTATTTTTTAATTTTATCTCTTCTATTTATGTTGCACATATGCAAAAGTAGAAACACACTTCAATATCTCAATAAGCTGAATGTCCCTATCAAAATATTTCTCATTAAAATCCCAAGATTTTAGGCAACAATTTTTTACATTTTGCTAACTTTTTGTTTTTGTGCCCATTATGGACTTAAGATGCACCTTGTTTAATAAATTATCTTTTTTTAAATAATTTATATTGTAGTTCAATACCTAATTTATATAATTAATTAACAAGATATCTCACTTTAGTAAAAATTTAATAAATAATTAATTATGTGCAGTTATTAACAGAACCAGAAACATGACTATTTTTAAAATTTTTCTAAATCATGCTATTAGTTTCTATTGTAAAATAGAAAAATAGGTTTAAAGGTAGATTAAACAATTTAAATTCTTTTTTGAGCTCTCTCTAAATGTTATCCCTAACTTCTCCTTTCTTTAATGCCTTACAATTTTCTCATGTTTATCAACTACCCACTTTCTCATATATTTAGTATTAATATATTGATTAATAAAACTATTGAAAAGCTCTTTCCTCGTAACTTGACATACTTGAAGCATCTCAAAACTTTTATATTATTTTAAGTTGGTTAGTTTAACTTTTTTAAAAAAATGTATTTATGACAATTTTATGAATGAAAATGTGAAATAATACCTAAAGGATATTTTAGTAAAAAAAAGTCTTAATAGATATGTATGGAATATCCAAAATGAGAGAAGTAAACAATAATTATGATAAAGTAAAATGTAATAAATCTAGTGGCAATAATTTTAGTACAATTAGAAGTGCCTTGATCTCAAAACAAAATGTCAAAGTATTTTTAAAAGTAACAACTTATAAACCTAAAAGTTGTTATGAAAAGGACAATGCTAAAAAAATTAAAGTGGTAAAAAAGTATGATTCTTATATAACAATATAAATCTAAATGATTATCTTATTTAAAAAATAGCTTAATGTGTTATTGAAATTGCTTGGAATGAAAATATAAAAAATACAAGTCTTTATATAGTTTATATTAAGATTATTATAATATAACATCTATAAATAAGATTGAGTTGATTCAATAGATTTTATTTAGTTTTTCTTTAGTTTATCATTTTTTAATATATTGTAGGTTGTAATGAGTCATATATGAGATATTAAGAGTTTTTTTATATTTTATTATTTTTATATTTTTATTAAAAAATATGTTTTCAATAGTTTTGGATCTAAGTTTAGCTTTATATATTATAAATATGCTTATAAAATGAAAATGTGAAATAATAGATTTTTGGCTTAATTTTATGCTTTAGAGAAACTAAATACCAAATATATCATTTTTTTATTTAATTTCTTAAAACTAAATGCCTCCAAATGGTGTTAAAATTTTACTTAGCTGTGTAGCATAGTGAAAAATGGATTGAAATTCCAAAAAATATAGTAATCATAAAAGGGCCAAAAGTATAAAGACCAGCAAAATAATGCACTTATTCAAAAGCATTCCAAAGCATTGTATGGGAAGAGAAAAATGGCTATATGAGAAGGGATGCCTTAGCTTTTATGCAAGAGGAATCTATGTCCATGGAGGAGCTTTAGAAAAACAATGAGAATTTTAACATGCTATCACGAGAGTCATGAGAAATGAAAAGAAAACGAGAAGGAGAATGACTAGAAAAAAATTTGGGAGAATTCTTTATAGAAATTCTAAAATGGAAGAATTCGAGTTTGAGGAACAAGAAAATTTGCAAATAAGGTCAACTTTAAGGCACAACCACTATAGAATATTAAAACAAGTAAGAAGACTAGTATCTATATGCATATTCTTAATGTGATGTTGTTTGAACTTCATTGACACCATTAGAAAAATATTTGATATTATTAACTTGAGGCTGAAGAGTTCCATATTTTTAATATGTTATAAATGTTTGATTTGATATAAGACACATCTATGTATAAAAGCATGTCATTGTTACATTTTTTAATGTTACTTCATAATATATTATATAAAAATACAACTTGTGATAATTATCACTATAATTTGTTAAAAATTAGGACAATAATTTAAATAATTATTTGAAATATTTTAATTTATATGTGATTAAATTAAAAAAAATAATGATTTTAAGGCCAATCAAAAAATCCGAAAGGGAGAAGATTTATAGTTCCTTAATCATGATATAATGGAGTTTTATAAGTAATTTTGAAATATTTAAAATTTTTGAGAATTTCTAAGAATTTTATAATTATATTATAATTTTTCAAAAAATTATACATACTTAGAAAATAGATACACGTCTTAAAGAGGGAGATAAATATCAAATTTAAAGTTATAAATTATTAAAAAATCATTTTAAAAAAAAATTCATGAAAGTTGCATTTGAATCGATATATAAGTTGATGCCAAGTTTATAAAGAAATATTATTATAAATATTTTTAAAGAAGAAAATTATTAAAACTATTGAATGATATAAAAAATTAAAAAATTATAGAACATAATATATTTTATTTGGAGTTTAATAATATCAATTTTGTAGAAATTTGACATGTTTAGGTGGCTATATTTATGAGAAAAATAATTATTTAAATGATTTTTAAAAGCAATTATTTAAAATATTAAAATATATTAAAAATGTATAAATACTTTAGAGATGGTAAGGTTTTATAAATATTTAATTTTTTAAAATATTTAAAAATTTAGAACATTTTGCTAAAAGGTTTAAGAAATTTATTTTAATCTAAAAATTTTAATTTAAATATAATATTTTTTAATTTTCTAAAATATTTGTAGGCTAATAAAGGACAAACAAAACTGCACAATATGGATATTGTTGACCATGGAACCATTAAAAAGAACTTAAAGAAATATTAAGGTTGGGGTAACCTTCGTTACATTGAAGTTTAGTATATTGAGATGAGGTAAATCGATAGTTTTATAGAATTGGGAAAAAATCATAGGCATTAGAACCAACAATAATGCAAGTGAGCAAAATTAGAATCTTTTAAAAGAGGATTTGGCTAAGGAAGAAGGCTTTTAACTTTTTGCTGAGGAATTAAAGAGCATTAAAGGTTATTGTGGATAATTTGTGTGATTTGTGTGGCCGAACTTGTGCGAAATCTTAAATTGGAACCTTTCTGATTTGGAAGTTTTAGCAAGGAAAACCAACTTGGGAAGAAAGATTTTAGCTTAGTGGAGCTCTTAAGAGCCCTACCTTGAAACAATTTAATTTTATGTAAGAACATGACATTAATTCTAAGATTAGTAATAATGATGCTTTTGATACATTTATTTTTATATTTAATGTTTATAAATTAGGAGCCTTAAGAGCTAGATTTGATGAATATACAAAACTATATCTTGGTGATGTTTTGATGCAATATTATGGATATAAATTTCATGCTTTATATGGTAAAGTAATATTCTATTTCTCACATGCCAAATATTTATATATTATTATATGGTAGTTTATTCTAATATGCAAAATTCATGTTCGCATATTAATTAGCATGTAGGATTGTGTTTTTATAAAATTTGAAAATAACTAAAGCATGGAAAATGATCTTTAAGGGGAGAAGATGATGAAATATATAATTATGAAAAAAATTTTGAAAATATGTTGGGATCATCATTCTGAAAAGGGACTAGGTCCACAAGAATTCTAGATTGTCAAAATAACTTATTAAAGATATAACCCTGAATAGGAAAAGTTTCAAAAGAGTGTAGTCGTGGTGCAACTATGAAAGAAAAGATATTGGAAGATACAACTCCAATTATGAGGAATTTACCTATCAATCCTAACTTAATAATAAAATCCGAAATCTTATTAAATTAAAAAAGGGGTAAAGGGACTAATAAAAAGAAAAATTAAATAATGTTTTAAAAAATTAATAAAATTCTTACTTCATATACATGAATATCTTAATATCATTCACTTGTTTTATTGATGCCTTGTGATGATTTTAATTAAGCATGTTTCATGACCCAAAACTTGTAGTAACTTGTATGCTTAAGTAGTCTATATATTAACCTATGTTAATGGCTTAATCTTTCTTTAGCATTAACAATTGTAAGTAAAAGTGATGCACCAAATAAAAATCTAAAAGAGCATTAAGAAGCTATAGATTTTAGCTAATTTGATTATTTTTCTTTAATTTTGGCTTAGAAATTATATATTATGCATGTCATGAAATTATATAATGCTATTATGATAATAAGAACATCTATATTTTAATTTTTTTGTATTTTTATTTTTATTTCTATTGCAACGATTATTGTATGAACTTAGTTTTAAAATATATTATAATAAATTTTTTTTGGCTTTTATTAGATTTTAGAATTTGATCTTGTAATTGGGTGATAAAAAAGTAGTTTGAAAAAATTAGTAATGCTAAGCTTGGGGTGTCACGATCATAAAAGAAAAAAAAAATAAAAAGCTAAAGATATGAGAAGAGAAAAGAAAAATAAAAAAAGATAATAACAAAGGTTGGTACGGGAAAGATAAAATTCAAAATGTGAAAAAAATGAATATTATTTAAAAATAATCTATTTCATAGATAAACAAAAGGTAATTCATTAAGGTTGTTTAGAATAAAATGTTTTAAAGATCTGACCTAATTTATTCTTAAAAAGGCCTTATCCTAAAACAATTCTAAATTAAGTTGAAAGGATAAAAGAATTAAAATATTTTATATAAAATTAGATACTTTTTTTACATTGCTCATTTATATATTATGTTATTTGTTTGCACTATAAAGTTGAGCTATGACGGGTTGACAGTGTTGTGGATGGTTATTCTGCTAAAAGATTTTTACAGTGAAAGGTAAGCATTTCTCACCTTTTTTTGTAATAGTCTTAGTTTTTTCTTATTTTATTTTTTTGAGAAATCGCTCTTTGAGATAAGTCCAACAGTATTTAGTTTGTAATTTTTGGAGCTCTAAGGAATAAATTAATTTTAAAATATGGGACAACTTTGTAATGTTGAGGGTAGATTTGTAACTTTGTAAATGTTGGCTTAGCTCAAATTCGTTTTGGCTGAAGGTATATTTGTAATTTTTAAAAGATGTTGGCCGTGCTGGGTAGATGTGTAATTTTAGGAATTTCGGCCCAGGTCTATCTCTCCTAGAAGAAGGTATATGCACAAATAACAAATTCAGAGGGGGTGTTATGCAAATAGTTAGTTCGAAGAGGTAGTCGGTTCACGAGGGTTCGAGAAAAAAATTCAACGGTGGTTATAAAAGCGAACCAAGGTGAGCTCGAAAAAAACTTCTGCTAAAAATTGCGACTGCGAGGAGATTTGCTGGAGTGCGAGGTTCTGCGAAAATATGACTGCGGCGAGAATTTCGTAAGTACGAAATTTTCGACATCTGTCGTCGTGCTCTATGAGGAATTTTGACATGCAACAGTGATAGATGGCGAGGATTTGTGTAAGGTAAGAAACGTGAATTTCTTTGTCGCCGGGTTGTGTAAGGTTCCAGTGAGTGGCAGAGATTGAGAGGGTGGATTGGTCAGCGGGAGACACAGGAGGTCTCGAATTTCATCGGTAAAATATTTCGGTTCCATTGGACGCACAGGAGAGAGAGAGAGGGAACCGGTCCAAGCTTTGGACTGGGTTGCGTTGCTGAATCGAGTGAATTGGGCGCGGCTGGTCCACGCCGACAGAAAACCAAGTGAGAAAATAGCCAAAATTAAGGAATTTTGCAATTTTTTTGGAACCATTTGGGAACTTCTTTTAGAAGCAATTTGGCTAATAAGCATATTTTAAATTGATTATTTTTGCATTTTATGGGCATGTTGGATATCAAGAAGAATAAGAAGTGTGCAAGACAATTTATACATCAAAATCAGGTAGATAAATTCCTAACCCTATGATGTAGTATATTATTATGTTTTTACATGGTTTTCTTACTGTCATATGATATTTTGATTGTTGCATATGTTACACATTAATATTATTATATATGGTAAAGAAAGAAACATTATGATACAATATGCTAAAATAAAAAAGGAAGAAGCAATATGAAACGAAAGGTCTTTTAATATGGTATAATTATCTGGATTGATGTTTGGAAAAATGACAAATAAAAATGGGATTCCCAGAGAACATTATCCTCACCATGAGGCCCAACGTGTGTTGCAGGGTATCGAACTTCAGATCAGATATCTGCCTAGTGTTTACACCATGCCCAGCGTGTGTCGTAGGGTATCGATCTTCGAATCAGATATCTACCAGGTGTTATGTGCCATGACTCCATGATGATTTACACTAGGCTTAGCGTGTGTCGCTGGGTATGGCACAATACCTGCCTGGTGGCACTAGGCCCAGCGTGTGTCATAGGGTATCGATCTTCGGATCAGATATTTACCTAGTGTTATGTGCTTGGTTGGATGCTGGGTGAAGGTCATTTCTTGATGATGATTCGATTTAAAGGATAACGTGTTAAAGGGAATTAGGCCCAGTAATAACACACATATAAGGAACTGGCATTGCTTTTGGTTTTTCATTTGGCATTATACATGACATCTGGCATGATTTTAGTTTTATGCATATGATTCATCTTTATTGTTCATGGTATTATACTTGGTTAGTTATTGTGATTTATCTACTGAGATCTATAAAATCTCATTTAATGCTTACATCACAGTTCATGCAACCACTGCACCGAGAGCTGGGAATGGTGCTGCTACAAAAGAGCCATTTTCACGAGATGTGCAAGAAGGGGAGGGCTTGGTGTGATTCACGTTTAAAATCATGTTCTTGTTTATATATTTTGGATTTTTGAGTTGGGATTTGTCTCACCGTTGGGTCTCCATCTTGGGTTTGTTCCCTGTACTCACTCGATGTTAGAGTATATTAAAAATCTGATGTTAATTTTGTTATCTAGTGGTACCTGATAAGGTGGGGGCTTAACATTTTTTGTGTTGGTAATTGTTCTTAACTTTCAAGTCTATTAGCCTTGGGCACTCGTCATCAATTGTGGGTCAGGGAGATTCTTCCTCGTGTAATCACTCCTTTATGGAGGTCATAAAGGGGTAATCTCTACTTTTCTAATCAAATTTAAGTTGGTCTTATAGTATGAAGGGGAACCAAAAGTGATATTTGAGGAAGAAAAGGTTTTGAAGATGGCTACACTTTTTAAATTCACTCTAATAAAAAAATTTTCTAATAACCACCCAAACATGGAAAGTATCTTAACATACTTTAAAAAATAGGATTTATTAGATTGTATTTAAAAGGACATTTGGACATCCATTGTAATAGCCTTAGTTTTTTTTATTTTATTTATTATATTTTTTTAGAAAGAGCTCTTTGAGACGAGTCTAATGATGTTTAATTTGTAATTTTGGGAGCTCTAATGAATAAAATATGAATTTTTAAAGATTTGGGATAAATTTGTAACGTGGAGGATAGATTTGTAATTTTTAAATGTCGGCTTAGTTCAAATTCGATTTGGTGGAAGATATATTTGCAAATACCAAATTTAGAAGGGGTTTTCTGAAAAATGCGAATCATGGCAAGTATGTTCTGACCGTGTTATAAAACCCGACCCATGTGCATTTCAAATGCACTTCTGCAAACACGACGGCGAGGCACGGCGGCAATGAATTTTTATGATTTCCAGCACGCGACGGCGACGGCTGACGAAGGTGAGAATTTTGTTTGCTTTGTCATCAGGTTGTATAAGTTTTTCCAGTGAGTGGCATTCAATTGGTCGGCGAGAGACGCAAGAGATTTTGAGTTCGTCGGCGAAATATTTCGGTTTTGCCAGACGTACAAGAGAGAGAGAGAGAGAAAGAGCAAAAAACCGGTCCATGGCTTTGGACTGGGTTATGCTGCTTAACCGGGCTGCTGAGCACCAGCGGTCTAGCGCCGAGAGCGCGCGGTCCAGCACCGGGCGATCGTGGTCCAACGCATCTAGACGCATGGTCCAACATCGGGCGCCCGGTCCAGCGCTCGCATAAGATGATTTTGTGGTTTTCTTTTGGGGGTGTTTAGAAAAGCTTTTCCGAAAGCACTTTTAGTTAATGAACATATTTTTAATTTGTGACCATGGGCTTGTAGGACATCAAGAAAACAAATCAAAAGTAGGCAAGATAATTAACATAGTAAATCCAGGTAGATAAATTCCTAACCCTTTGATGTAGCACAATATTATATATTTTTACATGCTTTTCTTACTGTTATAGTATTTTGATTATTGCATATGTTGTTTATGGCATAAAAAGAAAGAAACACTATGGTATGGATTACTTATGCATTTGCATGAAAATTGAAAATGAAGAAATAACATGATATGATAATGAAATAAAAAAACAGAAACAATATGGAAATAAAGGTCTTTTGATATGGCATAATTGTCTGAAATTATGATTAGAAATGGTAATAAAAATGGATTCTCAGATAACATTATCCTCACCACTAGGCCCAGCATGTGTCGCAGGGTATCGATCTTCAGATCAGATATCTGTCTGGTATTACATGCTATGACTCCATGATGATTTACTCCAGGCCCAGCATATATTGCAGGGTATCGATCTTCGGATCAGAAATCTGCCTAGTGTTATGTGTTTGGTTGGATGCCGGCTGGAGGTCATATATTGATGATGATTTGATCCAGAGGATAATGCGTCAAAGGGAATTGGGCTCGGTAATAACACACTATATAAGGAACTGGCTTTTCTTTATGGTTTTTCATTTGACATTATCTTATATATATGACATATGATATGGTTTTCTCTTATACATATGATTCATCTATGCTATTCATGGTATGCATTTTTATTTATATTGGGTTAATTATGTGGATTTATCTACTGAGATTTATAAAATCTCATTTAGTGCTTACATCACAGGTCATGAAACTACTACACTGAGAGATAGGAATGGTGCTACTACAGAAGAGTCATTTCCAAGAGATGTGTGAGAGGGAAATTTTTGGTGTAATTAAATGTTTAAAAAATGCCTTTATATATATACTTTGGATTTTGAGAGTTTGTGTTGGTCTCACCGTCGGGTCCCCACCTTGGGTTTTGTTTATTGTCCTCACTCTGACGGTAATTTTGTTATTTATAGGTACTAGTTTAGGTGTGGGCTTGGCATCCATGACACTCTTATTCATTTTTTAAGGCTATATTCATTGTTGTTTGCATCATTTGTTGTTTATTACTAGTTTTAAGATGAGAATTCTTAAATAGACTCTAGACTTTCAAGTGAATGTTGAACCCTCACTAGCTTCTATTTCAATTTCTCTTAAACAACTTCTGATTCATATGTTTAATAAACCAAACCTTCATTCAATTATATCTACAATTCAAATGCCTTTTAAATTTAATGCTACTACCATAAACATCAAAGATCTCAAGTCTCTAAACTATGTGTAGATGTAAATTTGGCCAAGAAATTACCCACAAAAATCAAAGTTTCTAAAAAGGTTGGGATTAATAATAGATTATGGCAGAATATTTCATGCGATAATCTTCCAAGCTACTATGTGGGATTCTGTGAGTAAGGTCGTGCTTTTCAAAAATGCAAACAAAAGAAAGTTTTCAATAACTCCAATGAAGGCAACTGCAAGGATAATAGAATGAAGCATTTGCATCTTGATGACTTAACTGTAATCCAATCTTAATATGGCACTAGCACTGACATAATAACTTTCAACTATCAAGGAGGAGCTTGTAATTTAAAAAAACTTTAGAGGCTAAAATTGCAAAAGTGTCTTGCACATTATTGAATACAAAACCAGGATAGAAACAAGTCACAAAAATAAGGAATTGCCACTACAATTGAGTGAGAAGTAATTATAATCACTTGAAGTAATTAGACCTCTTCAACATATCACATATGGCTACAAAATTCAAAACAAAAACCACAAGGATAATAGAAAGGATGCATTTTTATTAGATTCAGTAGCTATTTAGGACAACTATGTAAAACATCATAATATTCTACAATCTTTAAAAATTAAGTGCATCCATCCACTAGAGGTCGAAGCATTGTAAAGGAAGTACATTTATGAGAATGTAGTAACTACACCTCTAGTCATAATTGGTCCATGAAAATTATGAGAGAGAGATTCTTTGTCCAATCATGAAAAAAGACACATGTTATTCATTAAAAGATGCAAAGAATTTCAACTTCATATCTTACTTCTTTGACAACCAGAAGCCCCAATGAAGCTATCAATATTTCTTGATCTTTCTTTGTTTTGGGTATGTATTTGTTAGGACCTTACCCTATAGCCAAATGAGGTAAGAAGTTCCTCTTCATCAAAATATATTTCTCCTCAAAATGAATTGAAGCTAATCGACTTGTTAGCCAAACGATAATAGAAATTTGTAATTTCCTCTTGAAATATATATATTTAGTTGATTTGAAATTCCTTCAGCCATAGTCATTGACAATACTATAATGTTCCAAGAAAAAACACTCTAAAGCCTCTACAAAAAATATAGTTTTCACTTAAAATATGCCTCCATGGCCCGTCCTGAAATAAATGGGCAAGCTAAGACAACAAATAAGAGCTTACTAAAAATTTTGGAGCCTCACTTGAAAAATAAAATAGGGGTTGAGTCAACAAGCTACCTATTATTCTATGTTCATATCAAACCATTCATTTCCTTACTAGATGTAACTCAAGTTGGTGATGAAGTTATGAGGTATACATAAGTAGATTTTTTATAATATAAACAAAAAACCATACCTTACACAACCTAGACAACAGGATGTGATGCATAATCTCTCCTAAAAGACGAAATAAAAAGTAGTAAGATTAAGCACTTCCTTGGCAATTTGGTGCTATTATGGATGCTAAATAATAAGTCATGATCTCACCTTTCTAAACCTTTCTCTCATCTTTCTGATGCACATATGGAATCACACTATTAGATTGATTGTATATAACACACTTGTATCAAGTAAGTTAGGTGATAGCACTTCATTACTTCATTCAAAATTTTATAATATATAATATGATGAGGATTCTTAATTATAGAAATCTCAAAGGTACAATAAAAATTACTAACCTAGTAATACCAAAGGATACTTAGAGATGTTAAGAGTCGTATTTTTTTAATTTTGAAGGACATTTTAAGAATTTCAAAAGTCTCCTCAAATTATGAAAATATACTTTGAATTCTACTAAAAGAAAATACATAGAAATCTATAAAATTGAATATAATAAGTAGTTCTTAAAAAAATCTACATTTTGGGAGGTGCTATAGCAAGCGATGAGGTAATGCACGGCAAAATCCAAGAAGAATAGGAGAAGATGCAAGGTACGCTTAGAGAAATGGTCATAGGTTAGGGCATGTCGGCATATGTTTATGCCTTAGTGCATTTTTATGGATCGACATTGATGAATGATGGATTGATGTAGGTTCATTAATCAGCATGGGTTCAAGAGAGTCAATAAGGCAAGGCAGGTTGCATGAGATGGAGCAATTTGATGGGGCCAAAGAATGATGGTTTGTGGTAATAATAATTCCATATATAGTTTTAAGTTATTTTGAAGTCATTTTCTTACCAAAATTTTCATTAATAGAACTATGAGACTACTATGGAATTGCATAAACTAAATTTAACACCAATAATAAAAAACTATCAATTGACCTTCAAATGACTCAAAATAAAATGTAAATATAGATAGCTAAATGAATTAAAAACTAAAAATGTATGATATTGATAAACAAGGGTCGATTAGACTTGACCCTCCAATTAGCAATGATAATAAAAACTACTAAGAAGTATATGAGCTAATCCTTTTATAGTTTGGTGTCCAAATATGACTAGTATATTTTCAATTCCCTTGTACTTAGGAAATGCAAAATTTCAAAGTGATGAGTAGGAATTAATAAGTTAATCTCAAATTAGGAGGGGTCATATCTCATCAAAGAAATGGTTTAGATTGATTTATACTGAAGATAGTATTGAGCTCTCATGGACTTAGAGTGTAGACAATGATAAAGGTCATTAAAGGTATAAGTTAACATATATTATTAGCTCTTGATTCAAGATTTATATGTTTATTCTCTTAATCTAAGAACCAATCACAAAAATCCAATAAATATTCTAGTAGCATTTAAAGCTTGACTTACACACTCTAAACATCCTTCATTGCCTCCAAAACGTCAAAAAGTGCCAAGGGATATGACCTCGACCCCTTCTTTTCCTCGTAACTGTCATACAAAGGATAAGAGAGATAATGTTTGGACTTATTCTTATTCTTCATTATTTTTTTTATAGCATGAAGGTTTTAGGAAACATACTCTTACCCTCTTCTCTTTCCTCTTATTATAGTTGCATTACCTGTTGGATTCAAGAAGTGCCGTCTCATCCTCCTTTTTCTCTCTCTCTCTCTCTCTCTCAATATCTATTGATATTGTAAAGTCCTTACAAAGAATTGGTTTTCATCTTATCCTTTTTCTATCATCATCCCATAAATGCTCTCCCTTCATCACATCAGCCATTGTCCTCCCACATCACCATTTTTAAAAACACTATTATCGCCTAAACTTAAAATCCTTTTGGGATTGTCATTACTAATGTTACTTTTTTTGAAACGTTGACAACTCAATAGCTCCATGAGTTCATGAGTGAATCAATTTTTTAAAATATTGCATCTCATTGCTTTATAGGTAATTATTCATTGCAACATAAATGATAGTATAAAGAATTAAGAGACCAAATCAAGAAGTAGAAATAAAGAAGAGAAACTTACCACATTTCGTTGAGTTCTCTGGGAAACATCATTACGTCAGAATAAAGATATGATAAGATGTTTTGGCACCATTTGTCAAACAGAACTATTAAAGCCTCGTTTTTGCTAGTTGAGGGGTAAGGAAGAGAGAGCTTGATGGCTGACACCATCCTCTTTAAGAGATCCTCCAAGGATCACTCCATTTGGGCTTAACATCCCTTACCTTCGTTCTTGGAGATCATTCGTAGGTTGAGCTACCTTTGGTCAAGTTTTGCAAGCCTTATGTCTGCCACTTATGAGTTCTCCTCTATTTTCCTAAAAGCCCTTGACAACTTCTCTCCTTCACCACCAGCAACGATTTATTAATTCTTTGCTGCTTTCTAAGCCCTCAAAACCCTTCACCTTTCTTCTTCTTTCTCTCTACAGGAAAAGTCGTTCATGTCTACTTACATCACTAATTGATCGT
This sequence comes from Vanilla planifolia, assembly GCA_023846275.1. NCBI lineage: Eukaryota > Viridiplantae > Streptophyta > Magnoliopsida > Asparagales > Orchidaceae > Vanilla > Vanilla planifolia. Next base: position 6,020,243 of record CM043872.1, on the reverse strand, counting down.
GCTGACCCATGTCAACCCTATACTTACTTGATCAAGCCTGTGTTAACCTGCACCAACTACACACCCATGCTTGCATCTACAAGTACCCATTAGGGTCTAGTTGAGCCACCTCCACACCTGTCTACATCACCCTGCACTTGATCATGCCTCTTTCACTTATGATATTACTAAGACATCTTAAATGGTAATAGATAACCTCAAATAGAAATGTACACACAAAAAGATTAAAGATTAAATTTAAGCCTTTTGTCTAAAATTTCACTTCATTGGGTAAATTCTCTCTAAAGTGTGCTCCAATTCTCTTCCTGAATATATTTGAAAACTCTACTCAATCAAACTTTCTCCCTTTTGTCATAAGTAAATCTTTGTTTAATTTTTTAAATCCTCTTTTCACATCAATACTTATCTTTACTATTTTTATAATTTATTTTTCTTATTTTTTTGTTCTAGGTTAAGGCCTTTCATATTTTTAAATCATGTTGGACTTATTCTGAAATGTGAATATGATATAGTAACATCCAGTACATCATGTAGATGTTCTACTTAAAGATATACTAGCTTTATTCTAACTTAGAGTCATGCCAAAAGTTGTCTCTCTACTTTTATTAGTCTCCATTATCATTGTCATTATGAGAGTCAATTATAATTAACTTTTATTTATTATACATTTCAGTTTACTTTCAACAGTTTATCAAGTTATTTATTTCCAAAGTTTTGTTTCAAATTTTTTAAGAATAATTGATAATTTTTTGAATATTTTAAATTTAAATTTAGTATTGTTCATCCCCTCAGTAGTCCTATAATTTTGTCGATACCAAATGATGTAGGACAAAAAGGGGTATGGCGACACGAAAAGATACGGGATTGTGTGTGTAGATAGAAAAGGAAAGGGAAATGGTAAAGGCTTTAGATTTTGGGATTTTGGTGGAGGGGTAGGAAGATGGATAGTAGAACCAGTGTCGGGGATAACTTACTGGTGTGGCATCTCACCACTTGGGCCTCGCACCCCTCCTCCCAGTACCAGAGCTTCAGCGAATCAGCACGCCAAAACTGGAGTGGCGTCTCACCACTTGGACCTCACGTCCCTCCTCCCAGTATCAGAGCTTTGACGAGTCGGCACGCCAAAGACACTCAGAGCACTCACGCTCAGAATGGAAGCAAACAAACTCAAAAGCTTGCATTAACTATTCAATCCCCTTACAACAAAAGAGGACCTCCCCTTATATAGGAATCCATAAGGGTACAAAAGACATTTAACTCATAACATGGGAATACTAAAGGACACATGGGTAAATTAAAAATCACCTAAAAATTACAAACCGACTCTTAAAATTCTAAGAAAAATAATGAAAATTAAGTTTATTTAACCCTAATTTCGGATGGCTGGAGGCGCGGCGACGGCGGTGGCGGCGGCGGTGCGGGTCGGTGCTGGCTGGCGTGAGTCGGTGCGTGTCGCTGGTCGCGGGTCGGTGCGGGTCGGAGCGGGTCGCCGCAGGTCGGCGTGGGTCGGTGCGGGTCGGCGCGGGTCGCCGCAGGTCGGCGCGGGTCGGTGTGGGTCAGCGCAGGTCACAGGACGCGGGTCATCCGGGGGTAGCTTGGGTCAGCGCGTGTCACAGGTTGGTGCGGGTCGACGAGCCAGGGCGGGACTCGGGCTCTGGTCTGGCTCGTCGGTCAACCCGTGTCTGGTTCGACGGCGGCTCCGGCGGCGGACGGCGCGGCAGGCGGCAGCCGTAGGCGACGGAAGGAGCCGGCGGCAAGAAAAGTGTTTTTCGCTCTGTTTTGGCTCCTGGGAGTCCGTTTGAACTCCGAATTCGATTCCGAAAGATGTTCCGGAATCCATGTTTCGGCGCATATGTCACTGCATCATTTTTTACCTCATAATATTTCAAAAAATATTTTGAAAATTTAAATAAAAATTGTTCCCCCGTTGTTCGTGCAACGCCACGCTTTGATGTCTGCATCATTCTCCCGATGCGGGAAAAACTCAACTCCGTTGAGTTGAAGGATTCTTTCTCAGCTGCGGGAATATGAAATTTTGTATCTTCTTCGTCACTTCTTTCTATTTGAATCTCTTCGCATATGTGTTCTTCCTCCTCAGTAATTTCTTCTTCTTCATTAAGGACGTCTAAAATAATGTGCTCCTCTGCTTGCATTTCTTCTTGTTCATAATAAGCGAGACATAGTTCAACTGGGGCAACATACTCTTCAAGATCTAGAGCTTCTTTTTCTCGATGCACAATTGATGGATCGACTTGAATAGGAGATGTAGAATTTTGAAAAAGTGATTTATTTTGAATTTGGCTAATAGGCTCGCAAATAGTTTGAGGAAGTTTAGCAAAAGCTTGGTTTGTAGGTATTTGAGTAAGTGGAGAAGAAAAAAGTGGAATAGGATTTGTAGACTTTCTACGTAGTTGTTCTAAGCGAATGATTCTACTATTTGATGTTTCGGCAAAGATTTGTAAGGTTTGTTGCAATAGTCGCATTTGGGTGAATAAGTCTTTCATCTTAGTTTCCATGATATAAAAAAAACTAGATCGTCGCAAAACCTGCTCTGATACCAAATGATGTAGGACAAAAAGGGGTATGGCGACACGAAAAGATACGGGATTGTGTGTGTAGATAGAAAAGGAAAGGGAAATGGTAAAGGCTTTAGATTTTGGGATTTTGGTGGAGGGGTAGGAAGATGGATAGTAGAACCAGTGTCGGGGATAACTTACTGGTGTGGCATCTCACCACTTGGGCCTCGCACCCCTCCTCCCAGTACCAGAGCTTCAGCGAATCAGCACGCCAAAACTGGAGTGGCGTCTCACCACTTGGACCTCACGTCCCTCCTCCCAGTATCAGAGCTTTGACGAGTCGGCACGCCAAAGACACTCAGAGCACTCACGCTCAGAATGGAAGCAAACAAACTCAAAAGCTTGCATTAACTATTCAATCCCCTTACAACAAAAGAGGACCTCCCCTTATATAGGAATCCATAAGGGTACAAAAGACATTTAACTCATAACATGGGAATACTAAAGGACACATGGGTAAATTAAAAATCACCTAAAAATTACAAACCGACTCTTAAAATTCTAAGAAAAATAATGAAAATTAAGTTTATTTAACCCTAATTTCGGATGGCTGGAGGCGCGGCGACGGCGGTGGCGGCGGCGGTGCGGGTCGGTGCTGGCTGGCGTGAGTCGGTGCGTGTCGCTGGTCGCGGGTCGGTGCGGGTCGGAGCGGGTCGCCGCAGGTCGGCGTGGGTCGGTGCGGGTCGGCGCGGGTCGCCGCAGGTCGGCGCGGGTCGGTGTGGGTCAGCGCAGGTCACAGGACGCGGGTCATCCGGGGGTAGCTTGGGTCAGCGCGTGTCACAGGTTGGTGCGGGTCGACGAGCCAGGGCGGGACTCGGGCTCTGGTCTGGCTCGTCGGTCAACCCGTGTCTGGTTCGACGGCGGCTCCGGCGGCGGACGGCGCGGCAGGCGGCAGCCGTAGGCGACGGAAGGAGCCGGCGGCAAGAAAAGTGTTTTTCGCTCTGTTTTGGCTCCTGGGAGTCCGTTTGAACTCCGAATTCGATTCCGAAAGATGTTCCGGAATCCATGTTTCGGCGCATATGTCACTGCATCATTTTTTACCTCATAATATTTCAAAAAATATTTTGAAAATTTAAATAAAAATTGTTCCCCCGTTGTTCGTGCAACGCCACGCTTTGATGTCTGCATCATTCTCCCGATGCGGGAAAAACTCAACTCCGTTGAGTTGAAGGATTCTTTCTCAGCTGCGGGAATATGAAATTTTGTATCTTCTTCGTCACTTCTTTCTATTTGAATCTCTTCGCATATGTGTTCTTCCTCCTCAGTAATTTCTTCTTCTTCATTAAGGACGTCTAAAATAATGTGCTCCTCTGCTTGCATTTCTTCTTGTTCATAATAAGCGAGACATAGTTCAACTGGGGCAACATACTCTTCAAGATCTAGAGCTTCTTTTTCTCGATGCACAATTGATGGATCGACTTGAATAGGAGATGTAGAATTTTGAAAAAGTGATTTATTTTGAATTTGGCTAATAGGCTCGCAAATAGTTTGAGGAAGTTTAGCAAAAGCTTGGTTTGTAGGTATTTGAGTAAGTGGAGAAGAAAAAAGTGGAATAGGATTTGTAGACTTTCTACGTAGTTGTTCTAAGCGAATGATTCTACTATTTGATGTTTCGGCAAAGATTTGTAAGGTTTGTTGCAATAGTCGCATTTGGGTGAATAAGTCTTTCATCTTAGTTTCCATGATATAAAAAAAACTAGATCGTCGCAAAACCTGCTCTGATACCAAATGATGTAGGACAAAAAGGGGTATGGCGACACGAAAAGATACGGGATTGTGTGTGTAGATAGAAAAGGAAAGGGAAATGGTAAAGGCTTTAGATTTTGGGATTTTGGTGGAGGGGTAGGAAGATGGATAGTAGAACCAGTGTCGGGGATAACTTACTGGTGTGGCATCTCACCACTTGGGCCTCGCACCCCTCCTCCCAGTACCAGAGCTTCAGCGAATCAGCACGCCAAAACTGGAGTGGCGTCTCACCACTTGGACCTCACGTCCCTCCTCCCAGTATCAGAGCTTTGACGAGTCGGCACGCCAAAGACACTCAGAGCACTCACGCTCAGAATGGAAGCAAACAAACTCAAAAGCTTGCATTAACTATTCAATCCCCTTACAACAAAAGAGGACCTCCCCTTATATAGGAATCCATAAGGGTACAAAAGACATTTAACTCATAACATGGGAATACTAAAGGACACATGGGTAAATTAAAAATCACCTAAAAATTACAAACCGACTCTTAAAATTCTAAGAAAAATAATGAAAATTAAGTTTATTTAACCCTAATTTCGGATGGCTGGAGGCGCGGCGACGGCGGTGGCGGCGGCGGTGCGGGTCGGTGCTGGCTGGCGTGAGTCGGTGCGTGTCGCTGGTCGCGGGTCGGTGCGGGTCGGAGCGGGTCGCCGCAGGTCGGCGTGGGTCGGTGCGGGTCGGCGCGGGTCGCCGCAGGTCGGCGCGGGTCGGTGTGGGTCAGCGCAGGTCACAGGACGCGGGTCATCCGGGGGTAGCTTGGGTCAGCGCGTGTCACAGGTTGGTGCGGGTCGACGAGCCAGGGCGGGACTCGGGCTCTGGTCTGGCTCGTCGGTCAACCCGTGTCTGGTTCGACGGCGGCTCCGGCGGCGGACGGCGCGGCAGGCGGCAGCCGTAGGCGACGGAAGGAGCCGGCGGCAAGAAAAGTGTTTTTCGCTCTGTTTTGGCTCCTGGGAGTCCGTTTGAACTCCGAATTCGATTCCGAAAGATGTTCCGGAATCCATGTTTCGGCGCATATGTCACTGCATCATTTTTTACCTCATAATATTTCAAAAAATATTTTGAAAATTTAAATAAAAATTGTTCCCCCGTTGTTCGTGCAACGCCACGCTTTGATGTCTGCATCATTCTCCCGATGCGGGAAAAACTCAACTCCGTTGAGTTGAAGGATTCTTTCTCAGCTGCGGGAATATGAAATTTTGTATCTTCTTCGTCACTTCTTTCTATTTGAATCTCTTCGCATATGTGTTCTTCCTCCTCAGTAATTTCTTCTTCTTCATTAAGGACGTCTAAAATAATGTGCTCCTCTGCTTGCATTTCTTCTTGTTCATAATAAGCGAGACATAGTTCAACTGGGGCAACATACTCTTCAAGATCTAGAGCTTCTTTTTCTCGATGCACAATTGATGGATCGACTTGAATAGGAGATGTAGAATTTTGAAAAAGTGATTTATTTTGAATTTGGCTAATAGGCTCGCAAATAGTTTGAGGAAGTTTAGCAAAAGCTTGGTTTGTAGGTATTTGAGTAAGTGGAGAAGAAAAAAGTGGAATAGGATTTGTAGACTTTCTACGTAGTTGTTCTAAGCGAATGATTCTACTATTTGATGTTTCGGCAAAGATTTGTAAGGTTTGTTGCAATAGTCGCATTTGGGTGAATAAGTCTTTCATCTTAGTTTCCATGATATAAAAAAAACTAGATCGTCGCAAAACCTGCTCTGATACCAAATGATGTAGGACAAAAAGGGGTATGGCGACACGAAAAGATACGGGATTGTGTGTGTAGATAGAAAAGGAAAGGGAAATGGTAAAGGCTTTAGATTTTGGGATTTTGGTGGAGGGGTAGGAAGATGGATAGTAGAACCAGTGTCGGGGATAACTTACTGGTGTGGCATCTCACCACTTGGGCCTCGCACCCCTCCTCCCAGTACCAGAGCTTCAGCGAATCAGCACGCCAAAACTGGAGTGGCGTCTCACCACTTGGACCTCACGTCCCTCCTCCCAGTATCAGAGCTTTGACGAGTCGGCACGCCAAAGACACTCAGAGCACTCACGCTCAGAATGGAAGCAAACAAACTCAAAAGCTTGCATTAACTATTCAATCCCCTTACAACAAAAGAGGACCTCCCCTTATATAGGAATCCATAAGGGTACAAAAGACATTTAACTCATAACATGGGAATACTAAAGGACACATGGGTAAATTAAAAATCACCTAAAAATTACAAACCGACTCTTAAAATTCTAAGAAAAATAATGAAAATTAAGTTTATTTAACCCTAATTTCGGATGGCTGGAGGCGCGGCGACGGCGGTGGCGGCGGCGGTGCGGGTCGGTGCTGGCTGGCGTGAGTCGGCGCGTGTCGCAGGTCGTAGGTCGCAGGTCGGTGCGGGTCGGAGCGGGTCAGCGCGTGTCGCCGCAGGTCGGTGCGGGTCGGCGCGGGTCGGCGCAAGTCACAGGACGCGGGTCGGTGCGGGCTGGCGTGGGTCGGCGCGGGTCACAGGTTGGTGTGGGTCGACGAGCCCGGGCGGGACTCGAGCGCTGGTCTGGCTCATCGGTCGAACCTGGGTCTGGTTCGGCGGCGGCTTCGGCGGCGGACGGCGCGACAGGCGGCGGCCGTAGGCGGCGGAGGGAGCCGGCGGCAGGAAAAGTGTTTTTCGCGCTGTTTTGGCTCCTGGGAGTCCGTTTGAACTCCGAATTCGATTCCGAAAGATGTTCCGGAATCCATGTTTCGGCGCATACGTTACTGCATCATTTTTTACCTCATAATATTTCAAAAAATATTTTGAAAATTTAAATAAAAATTGTTCCCCCGTTGTTCGTGCAACGCCAAGCTTTGATGTCCGCATCACAAACTTTGGTTAAATAATGACTTCAAAAGAGTTAAAAATTGAGTTTGAACTATTCTTACCATTATCCACCGCCTCTATCATCATTTGCCTTTGGATCGTTGTCAACAACTTTGATGCCACAACCCGCATCAACCCATGTGCCTCTCGTATTGATCTTGTGTCTTTTATTATTTTCCTCTTTCATTATCTCTTCCTTGCATTTTTGCATAATTCTCATTACTTTCTATCAATGTTTGTACATTCTTTATATAATAAGTGCACATAATCATATCATAAAGAGTCCATAGTACTAAAGAGTTCGTAATGCTTATGTAGTTAACTATCAAACTTTATCATCAGACAATTCAATTTCCTAAATCATACTATACAATTCTTAATTTGTAACCATTCAAACACTGGATTTAATAGATTGATCATAGGTTTAATCTCTTTCTAAAGCTGATCATACCATATAATGTTCTTATTATATGATACAACCTCTTGGTTTTGCTATCTAATTATACTTCAAACAATTCAATCTAATGCTCATAAGAAATTATAGTACAATCTAATGGCCTCATTGTATGATTTGAAATTTATAGGTACCAAGTGATAGTTTGATCGAATCATCTGTTGCTTACTGCCTAAGGCTTGGTCATACAGTTCGATTAATATTTCTATGTCATATATTATTCAAGGAAACTGGGATCAAGCTGATTGTATGATATGTTTAAAATGGTTGTATCATATGATCTTCTTAGCTAAGGGGTTTAGAATTTTCACAAATTGAACTGTCCATGATTTTTATTGAATTCTGTTCTAACTATTCAAGTGGTATGATTAGTTTGATAATACAATACATGAAGCTAAAAAAATACAACTTATAAATCTCAACCTACACCTCAATTAATCCAAAACCAAAACTCAAGTAACAAGAAAGGAAATATAAGAGAATTTGAAGGAAGGAAAATGACAATAAATATGTACCTTAATTAATCCATTCTGTGTAAATTAAGATCTGAATATCTTTTCCCATTCTTTCGCTTTCAAGCTCAAAGGAATGCTAAGGACATTATTCTTCAAGCATTCTTTTACTTATAGATTTCCCTCTAATATCTTCCTTGCACATAACTCACAGTAAAAAAATAACACAAAAAAGAGATAGTGCTTTTATATTAATAAAAGTATTTAATATAATATTACTTTTTATTTTTTTTTAAATTCACAAAAAATCTAAATGACTTCCAAATTGCAAATAACATACCAATGATGTTTTCATATCAAGATCTTTACAATAGTATACTCAAATATCAAATCTAGCTATGGGTGCATAAACACTTTGAAAAGAAATTCATTTTTAAATTTTAGTTCTGCAGAATCTAAAATCATTATTAAATATAATATTAAAGATATTTATTTATTAATTAAGTCAAATTATCATAGTTTTGTTGATTGAACCCATTTCTAATCATGAATTTTAGGTAGAACAATGTAGTAACTCTTTGGGAACCTTAACAAAGGAGGGAAAGGAGAGGCAAGGGTTAAGATCAGGCAATGGAGAAGTCTAACAAATATTTTTGCACACAATATGTATTTTTTCTTATTAAGGCTGATTTCAAGCCCAATTTTTACTTAATTGTATCTTCAATCGTATTTAATATTTTCCTAAATCATCCCTATTTAATAGCCCAACCATTGTCCCATAATGCTACTCAACTCATTGAACTCTAAAGATATTTGTGGAGCAAGTAATGCTTTGATGACCAATGATCATCCTCTTTTTCCTTTCTTTATTTGATTTTTAATCATCAGAATCAATAACTACTATACGAAAATGAAGAATTTTTCAGGTGTTGTTCACAAATTTAAACTCAACTTGTTAAGAAACTACCATGAGCATAAATCACCTGTCTCCTTATTCCTCCAAGCTCATTACAATCACAACTTGGTCATCTTGGAGTAGTTTGAGCCTTTTCAAGTCTATAATTGTCCTATGCTTTCTAAGACATCTCTTTCTCTCTCTCTCTCTCTCTATCTCTCTCTCACTTTCCAATTTTGGATTTAGTGTGACCATCATCTAACCATCACTACTTTTTCCAAATCATAATAAGGAAAGGATCACAAAAATGTTAATTCAAAAAATCAAATTTAGCTTATTTACTTTCATTTTTTTATGAATCATTATATTTAAGCTATTTGACATTGATGTTTTAAAATTTATTATTATTCCTTGAGCTTCAATGAATGATTCAATAATCATAATAATATTTTTAAACAATAATTTCATATAACAAAAGAAATAAAGTAATGAATTATCTTTATAATTCTTTAAACATAAAGCAATCAAAATTGATATATTCAATATCAATGCAAAAGCCTCACACATGCTGGCATGTGTAAGCTTGTTTGAACTCATTTTGCGACACATAAGATGTCATGATCTTAAAAAGTGTGCTGTTTCAAAACAAATTGGAGGATAGATGACAGAGAGATAACCAAGGCCATGCAAGAGCTTTCTTCAACATAATTCAATTATTGCAAAAGGCCATAATTTCAAATACTAAAAAAACTTAGAACTTTGTAACAAAAAAATATTAGGGATGAAATTTTATCTTATGGTTTTTATTTAATTTTTTTTGCTGTGTTTTATGTTGTTTTATGATGAATAACCTTTTTAGATCTATCAAAGTTTTTTAGTGCATGTAATTTATATCTTGTAATTATAAATGTATTTTTGTGAATATTTTCCAAATTGTAATTAAGATGAAAAGAAAATTAGCTTTTCATTAACTATTTTTTGGTGTAACTTTATAAAAAGTGTCTCGAATTAAATTCTCATACAGCCGCCATAAACTGATACAAAACGCGTTACCAAACAAAATTACATATTGTTCAGCTACAGAAAAAGAGAAAGGTGAACTTTAACAAAGCTGCATCATCGTCCCCGTTAACGTTCTAATCAACCAATCAAACCAGCAACATTAACAACAACAAATATACAGAAGCAGCGCAAACTTCACCTTTGCTCCTTTCTTCTAGAAAAGAAAGCATTGAACAGCTCAAATAGATCACGACCAAGAGTCATTGTGCTCTATGACTCAACGATCAACAGGCTTAGTTCCATGAAGCCTTCCCTGTTGAGATCTCAATAACCGTTCTGTCCTCAGTTAAACCCTGCTTTTCTCCCTTGGCTTCTGCCACGGGCAGCTCTGCAACCCCACTCTTCGACACATTAAGGAGATGATCATTGCCTTTGCCCCATATGAGTGAGTACAGACCAATAACGATAACCCCTGCTCCAATAATCCTGCATCCAAACAGCTAATCAATAAGATTACACATAGTTTGAGAGATCTGAAAACAGGAGAGTAGCACACCTTCCTAGAGTGATATCTTCTGCCAAAATAATGGAACCCATAAGAGCCGTTATGATCATGCAAAGAGGATTGAAGGCCGTCGCAAAAACGGGGCCTCTCTCCTTCATCACCACCCCTTGCACGTAGAACGCAACACCCGAGCAAACAATTCCCTGTAAGTATTCGAAGAAGAAGGAACGAAGTCATGCATCATCCCCTACTATGTCTCCCACATAGCAAATGTTTCCCATCGCTTACAGAGTAAACCGCGGTGAAGAGCCTCGTGTCCCAGCCAATGACCCACGGCTTGACGTTTCCACGCTCCATGACGAGCGCGACGGTCGCGCTCAGCAGCGCACCCATGACGCATATCAGCGTCGTCAGGCTCAGCTCGGCCGGATAAGATTCCAGCGTGTTGGACTGCAACAATTGCATTTATACGGCATAAGCGTTCTGAAACAAATACTATCCATGGAAGTACGTCATTACCTGAACGATGAAAAACGAAGACCAGCTCACGCAGCTCACTAAAAGCATGAAGGTTCCCTTGAGCCAACTCATGCCACCGCCGCCTCGGCTTACCTCGTCGGCGGGCTGGTGCGAGCGTCCTTTGGACCAAACGAACTCCACAACCGGACCGTTATATAGTATCATAAGTAAAGCACCAGCCACCGTTACTACCGCTCCTATAACCTTTGCTTGGCTATGCCTTCGTTTCATGTCAAGCTTCTCGATCCTTAGGATAAGAGCCAGAGCAAAAGTTACCGTTGGTAGAACGTTATAAAGGGCGGCAGCGAAGCTTGCGTTGGTTAATTTGGCTCCCATGTAGTAAAAGTTCTGGTCCATCACAGGCCTGGAAAATAATACCTTGCTTACATCAAAACAAATAAGTAATTAACCATTAATCCACTAGTGTTAGGGTAATTAATTACTCGAGAATCGCCATAGCTAGTATCTTTAGAAAGACGCGCGGTGTGACCTTTGGCCTCTTCTTCCTGAGATTATACATAAATTAACGGCATTTTTTTTAAATTAAAATACGTTATTTATAAACGTAAACCGACCTCTCGAACCAAAACGCGAAGGGCGCTACGGTGGCGATGGCGACGAGGTTGCGGTACACGACGAGAACGTAGTGGTTCATGCCGCGTTTGAGCGTTGCCGTCGAGATGACGTACATGCCGGCGAAGCCTACCTGAAGCAGAACCATGTAGACGTAGGGCCTCAGCTTCTGCAGCGCGTCTTTCGCCATCGGCAAACGTGGGGATTGCCGTTGTTTTCTGCGGCGAGGAGAGCGGCCGGCTTCATGGGTTTATATATGGCGCGGCAATGTCACTTTGAAGCCTACGAAGAACGCATCCGTTTGGTTGCTTCGTGATGCCAAGTGCGTGCATGAAGGATGCGGAGATCACTGCTTCAGTGCTTGCTGATGATGCATGTGCAGGTGGCTTGGTGCGCATGGGATAGGAAGGCATTGTTGAAGAACTAAACAATAATAAATAAATAAAAAATTCAATGGATTTTTAAAACATTGTTAAAAATTAATTTTTTAAGTAATTTATTAAAAAAATATATATCAAAAATTTTCTAATAAAAATGTAATGAAATGATTCATAATGTTATGAGCTTCTAATCATCATGTAATTTTTGAGTTTAATGTTTTGATTGAGTTCCTTCGATGTTGGCTTTTGAAATTGAAAGTCAGATGGTTTTTAGTGATAAATTTAAGCTTGAAACATGTTTTTGATCAAATTAGCCTTAATTAAAAAGAAGTATATACAAAAATTATATAAATTTGTGCATATATTCACATTTAATTTGAGTATATACAAGCAATCAATATATATGCATACATAAGAAGAAGAAAAAGAAGTTTTAACATTTAAAAATATTTCTTTTAAAATATTTTAATTTCATATTCAAAACCATTCAAAATCTCAAAAGCAGTTTTAACATTATTTAATGAAAATAAATATATTTTAAATTATTTTTAAAATATTATTTAAAAGCAATTTCTAAATCCACAAGACAGAGCAAATATCCAAACAAGTCATGAGCCATCTTGAACTTTTAATATTGATACGAAAAACACTACGTTACCAATCGTAGAGCTGGACTTCATTGTGGAGTTCTTTGGTCAGCACATTAGTGAGGTAGAATTTCCAAATTAGGGAATGCTCTTCTCATTGGCTAATTAATTTTAGTGCAAAATAAGTCTAATTAGTGGAGTATAATGGATAGATATGTCTAAATGGGGCACTCTCGATTTTAAAACTAATCATTGTGTTTTTTATTGTTATGACTTGATTTATAGTAATTGGTCAAAGATTTTTAAAGATGAATATATTTAGATAGTATGTGATAAGTCTCACAAGAGACTTAATTTAAAGAATTAAAAAATCTTAAATTGTTACATTATATATATAATTATTGTATCTTTATTTTATTTAACTTTTTTTAAAAATATATATTTTATTTTTATATATCTTGTTCTAATTTCACAAATATTCGTAACTATATATTCCATTCTTATCGATCTTTTTTTTGTTTCTATCGCAATCATTGAGGTAAATAAAATTGCTTGTTAAATTTGATATTAATTAATAAAAAATAAATTTAAAATATTATTATAAAATTATATATGTTAGAAATATATTATAAGTATTTAAAGAAATAGTTGATATTATATGTTCAAAGGTTTTTTTGGATAAGAGAATAAACTTAATTCTTTTAATATTGATAAGGAAGACAAAATTGATGTTTATATTTTATTAATAATATTTTTATGTTTAGATTTAAAACATTATGTATTATATTATTAAATATTTTATTTTCTAAGATTTTGACATTTTTAAATATACATTTCAATTTGTACCCAATTTTATAATCAAGGATATTATACTTGATATCTATAGCATCTTTAAATGCAACTTTTATGTATAATTTATGTTACTTTTTAAAACTTTTTATTTTGATTTGTAATTTAATATGAAACTCTAAATCTCTTTTTGTATGAATTTAATATTGCATTGATTTGATTATATTATGTTACTTTAATTTATCTTATTTTAGTTTTAATATATATTTTATTAATATAAAAAATAATTTATTATTTCTTTATGCTTATTTACTTTGTTAATTTATAGTAACTAAAAATGAGATCCGATCAAATCAAAATAATATTGTTGGACTCGGCTTGATAAGCTCTATTCTATTAAATATTTTTTTTATATTTTTTAGAATTTTGGTATGTTTTATGAGTTATTTTTATTTATAATTAATTTGATGATTGATGATATTATACTCAATTTCTTTTATATCTTAGAATGTTTTCTTTTATAATTTATCTTATTTCTTAAAATTTTTTATTTAATTTTGTTATAATAATATATAATTCTAAATCTCTTATTGTGTGAGTTTTGTATCACTTTGATTTTGCTATATTATATTTCTTAAATTTATCTTATTTTAGAATATAAATTTAATTAAAATTTAAATAAAAATTTAATATTTTTTATGCTTATTTACTTAGATAATTTGTACTAATTTAAAGCATTATTCAGTCAAGGCGAAACAAACATCATTGGATTCTTCTTGATAAGTTTTATCTATTTTGTCTTCTTATAATATATTTATAATTATCATATTTTTTATTTAATTTAATTTTTAAATAACATTTTTTTATTTATATTTATTAATTTTATTTCAAATATTATATTATAATTTAACAAACATTCTTTAACTAAATATTTCATTCTCATCAATCTCTCTTCTTTTTTATTACAACTACTAAAATAAATAAGGCGTAAGTTTGTTTTTGTTACAAATGTTTGCTAAATATCATATTAATTAATAAACAATAAAAGAAAAAATATTATAAAATTATATATTTTATAAAATATTCTAAGTATTTAATGAAATAATTAATATTATATGATCAAAATAATTTTTAGATAAGAAAATGAATTAAATTCTTCAATATTAATTTTGAAAGATAAAATTGATTTTTATAACATTTTTTATGTTTATATTTAAAAATTTTAAATATATTTTAAAATGTGATTAATAAAATTTAATTATCTTTTTTGAATAGTAATTTTATGAAAAGAAAAGAATTTAAAAGATTTTCTCAAATAAAATAGTTTATGAATAATTAACCAATTAGTGGAGTCAACACTTGCCACCAAAAAGGCAGCTGAGTTGCACCTGACAAGGTATTGCATGAGAGACGGCTTACGCAACCTAGTGGAAATGACTACTATTTATATATATATATAAATTAATGGCCAATTCTGTGACGTCAGCATAATACTAGTGCATTTATTACACTGTTATGGCGTTTACATAGACAAAAAGTGTTTTGGAACACAGTTGCCAATTAGAATAAGTACAAAACATATATGATTGATTTGATGTAATTATTATTAACTATTGAATTAAATAATACAGTTTTTAAAATATAATTTTCAAAATATTATTTATATTTTAATTAAAATGTAAAATAAAAAATATAATAAATATATGCCCAAAATAAAAGGTTCTTTTATATTACTAAAATAAGATAATAAAAAAGAATTTATTTTAATTCTTATGAAATATTTTCTTAGTCTTACTTAGTTTGTTCATATTGTTTCACTATTTAACTTAATGTTATTTAAATAATTTCTTATTTTTATTTTTAATGTCAAAATTAAGGATATTATATGTTAATTAAAGAGATTTTGATGCCAAGATTCAATAATTTTGATATTTATCTAATCAAATTTAGGATTAGATTGATAAAATTGTAGAAATCAACATTACTATTTAGAAATACTATTTTAAATAAACTTGTATTACCAAATCAAAAAAGGTTTTTATGTATAAAAGAAATTAACAAAGTTAGCCCAATTATTAAGATTAGTTGACTAGTTCTAATACATGATAATACATGTCTTACAGTGTTTGCATGATAGTGAAAATGGGTTAGGCACAAATTTGTCAAATAAGAAAATGTACAACAAAACTAATTATTATTAAATATAGAATTAATTAATAAAAACATTTAAACCATAGATTCATAATATATATATATATATATATATATTTCTAAAAAATTAATCAATGTAATGTTTGAGTTTTTGATTTTTGTAAAATAAAAGATAATAATTATAACTTAAAAATTAAAAAGAAATTTTATAGACTACTAAAATATGTAATAAAATTTTAGTAATAAGTTCATTATTTCAAGACAAATAGAATTCTTTAATCATTTGCTACAACTAAATATAAATATACTTATGATTAGAATGACTTTTTAATTTATTTTAAATATATTCCTATTCACATTTATATATCTATGATATCTAAAATTTATTAATTTTTTTTTATTATTTAAGTTAGCATCATTTGAATAGTTTTTTTTTTGTTTTTATTCTTAATCAAGGCTAAACATACTTATCTATTGTCGACATTCGAGGGATATCATAATATCAATTTCGAGTGAAAATATAATTTGAATCGAATATCAAAATAAAATTTTATATCTTTAAGTAACATTATAGTATATGATAATATTGTAAAACTAAATAGTTTTAATTAAAGAAATGTTGGGTTTAAAACATTTTAATAGGCTAGGATTGTTTAGAATAATAGGTTTTTTTATCACATAATTTGAATTATGCTACTACAACTAATGTTAAGAATTTTAAGTTAAATATTTTATGACTGAATAAATTTGTGATGTGTTAGATAGATTGATAATTAGAAATATCATTTTTAACAAACACATAACAAATAAGTCAATGAAGTTTTCTATATATATAGAAAATGTTAACTAAATTTAGCCCAAATCATAAGAGTTGACTAACACTAATTTTGGAAGAAGTTGATATCTTATTCTCTATCATTTTTAATATAAGAAAAACTCATATTCTAGCAAAAAAAACTTCAATTCAATATTTATATACATCAATGTGCCTCAACTTTATGCTTCCACAAAAAAAAAAAAAAAAAAAAAAAAAAAAAAAAAAAAAAAAAAAACAAAAAAACATAATACTTTCACAATCCCTCCTTTTGGTGAAATGCATAAGTGTGCTATTCTTTTCATAACCAGTCATAGGCTAAATCCAAAATAAAAACCTTAAACATTTCTCATTTTTGTGCCTAAATATTTACAAATCTTATAAAAAATAGTAACAAATTGAGGTGATGATTCTTTCATATATTGTTTAAGGATTTATTTGGTTTGTTATGGTTTCAAATTTATATAATTTTTATATTCATAAAACCATAAATGATGGATATATGATCATAAGTTATAAATGTTTATTTGGTTTGAACTTAATTTATATTTTTGAAAGTATGAAAGAAAAAGAAAGTAAAAATAAAAATATACAAAAGAAATCTTTATGTTCAATCTCATATGAACAAGAGAAAACACACATATATATAAGACAAAAAATTATCTGCTCAATTTATGAAATATAAAAAATAATCCTTATAAAGAAAGTTCAAATTTTTATTTTAAGAAATTAAAAATCACAGTGGTATAAATGAAAATAATAAAGTGATTTTTATATGAAATTTAATTTTAAAAAATATTAAATGAAGCGAAAAAAACAAATGTAAGCATTGGCCAACGAGTAGAACTTGTTGATGGAAATGATGTAGATACAATAAAAAAAATTTGGAAATTATTTTAATAAAAAGTTTTAAGAAATATGAAAAGATATAAGCTTTCACTAAAAGAAAAATAACTATCATAAAATACCTAATTTTCTTAACTCAAACATTGGAGGATGAAATAAAAGTGATAACAAGTCCAATTGATGTGAGATTTCCAAAAATCAAGAGATAGTGAGATGAGTAATCATCTAGTGATGCTTCATTGAAAGGATGCATTGATTAGAGAAGAGAATGAGCTAAGAAAGAGGATTGGGTGCCTAAGGAAATCAAAGGGGAATGGCTCAAGCCATGCAAGTTTTTAGAAAAAAATTAAGAGAATCATAAGTCTAGGCGTTAAGTTAGAGTGAGAAAGAGAGGAGGAGAGAGAATTGAGAGGGAGTAGTAGAAGAAGAGACTAAAGAACAGATTCAAGGAAAAGGGAAAAGAACTAGAAATGATAATTTCACAAAATAATATAATCCAAAAGTGGAATTATTATAATTGGAAAACGAAGTAGACTGATTTTGTATCTTATATACATCAAGTTGATGTATTGCTGATTGATGCATGGTGATATCTTAGGAATTATTATTCAATTTAAAGATTTTAGAAGATGTTTATGATGATTACTTATATGATCATTAATTGTTTATTTTTGATTATAGTGATATTATATTGATAGTGAATTGTTTAATTTTTATTATATATGAACATGTTATAATATCATGTTAATTATTAATAAGGTAAAAAGAGAATTATACTTAAACTCAATTATTCATTATGTATAATTAGAAAAAAAATGACAAATAAAAGGTTTAAAAACCAAAGTTCATTGGAAAATGGTAGGGATTGACTTTAGAAATATATAAATGGTGGTATTCTAAATTGGCTCATTAGAGCAATCTACCTTGAAGAATAACATGCTTTAGTAGTGGGGCTTAAAAGGATTTAAAAGTGTTAAAAAGTCTTGACTTATAGCATCTAAATAAGAAATATGAATTTTAAAAAAGAATAAATAAGTGTAATAATTTTTTTATGAGTTCTTCAAATAGAAGAATGAGTGATTTAAAAAAAAAGATGACATTTCATTAATATGCTCTTTATATGTTATTTACATTCTATGTGATATTGACCAGTGTTCGATATGATACCACTCTTTGCGATACTCTACATGTTTGTTCTTTCTAATAGAAAAAATACTTTTGTGAACATCCATAAGCAATGAGATTAAACAATTATCATTTGTAGGGCATAACAAGATCTATATTGACTTATGTCTAGTTGGCAATAACAATGAAGAAAGATATCAAGTTTTTGTAAGCCACTTCAACCTTTATTGTATGATTATGATTGCCATAATCACCATTATATTTCTTGGGGAGGGAATCGATCTTGGAATGTTAGAACCATGCTTAAGTTATTTCTAATAAAAAAATTATTTAATGATTTAATCAACAATTATAAGATCATTGCCTCAGTTATCATAATATTTTGCTTACACTAAGTCATGTGGGTGAAGGCCAAAGATCACCCAAAGAAAAGAATAATTAAAAAAGATGGCAAGAACTCAGTTGCTATGATGTGCTCAACAAGCACTATTCTTTCAATTGGAGGATGGAAATGCCAAAGAAATGAGTATTAGTCAAACATTAAATGATTTAACACCAAATGAATTGAAAATCAATGTTATTATAACACCTGCACTCTATGTTGTTGGGCCCTAATTCAATTAATTGTTCCTTTTTAAGTCTAAGTTAATATTTTGGGTGATCTTTTGAAGATGATTGTCCATTTGTTTGAATGTGTCATCTTGTTCATAATGTTCATTATGCTTACATATTTAAAATCAACTTCAATTAGTATAAAAAATTTAAGAATATTGAATTTTCAATGCCTTATTGTAATAGTCTTAGTTTTTTCTTATTTTAACTTTTTGTTGAAAGAGCTCTTTGAGACGAGTCTTACGATGTTTAGTTTGTAATTTTTGGAGCTCTAATGAATAAATTATGTATTTTTAAAGATGTAAGATAAATTTATAACATTGAGGATAGATTTGTAATTTTGTAAACGTCGGCATAGTTAAATTCGTTTTGATAGAAGATATAGTTGTAATTTTAAAAGATGTTGGCTGTGCTGGGTATATGTGTAATTTTAAGAATTTCGACATAGATATATTTCTTCGGGCAGAGGATATATGTGCAAATAAAGAATTTGAAAGGGGGTGTTACACAAAATGCCGATTCACGAACCTTTGAGCAAGTCGGTTTATGACTTTCGGTAGTAGTTATAAAACCCAAAACTATGGTGCGTTTGAAACGCACTTCTGCTAACACCTACTGTGGGGAGGTTGTCGGAGTTGTGAGGGTTAGATTTTAGATAGTTGCTACCTTGCTTAGCGAAGTTCCAGCATGCAACAGTAACAGTCGACGAGGATTTTCGTACGGTAAGAAAAAAATTGCTTCATCGTTGGGTTGTGAAAGGCTTTTCGGTGAGCAGCGGAGATCGAAAGAGCGGAAGCCAAGCCAGATTCGACCGGTTTAGTGCGTCAACCGACCGGTCCAATGCCAGCGAAATATTCGGTTCGGTAGGACGCATAGGAGAGAGTAAGCAAGGAACCGGTCTCGGCCTTAGATCGAGATGCGCTACTAAACTGGGCGCACTAAGGGCAGGCAGTCCAGCGTCAATGGAAGCCAACAGCCAAATTAAGGAATTTTGGGAATTTTAGAAAATGCATTTTGGAAAGCTGTTTGGGAAAAACTTTAAGAAAGTAATTTTGGTTAATAAGTGTATTTTAATCTTTGACTTTTTCTTATTTATGGCTTTGTAGGACAACAAGAAGAGTCCATAAGAGGGCTAGACGATTTGTATATCAAATCAGGTAGATAAATTCCTAATCTTATGATATAATATATTATTACATGTTTTTACATAGTTTTCTTACTGTCATATGATATTTTGGTTGTTGCATATGTTATACATTAATATTATTGAATATGATAAAAAAAGAAATAATATGATACAATCTGCTAAAATAAAAAAGGAAGAAGCAATATGGAATGAAAGGTCTTTTGATATGGTATAATTATCTAGATTGATGTTTGAAAAATAACAAATAAAAATAGAATTCCCAGAGAACATTATCCTCACCACTAGGCCCAGCATGTGTTGCAGGGTGTCGATCTTCAGATCAGATATCTGTCTAGTGTTTACACCAGGCCTAGCGTGTGTCATAGGGTATTGATCTTTAGATCAGATATCTGACTGGTATTATGTGCTATGACTCCATGATGATTTACACTAGGCCCAGTATGTGTTATAGGGTATGTTATCATACCTGCCTAGTGGCACTAAGCTCAGCATGTGTTGCAGGGAATCGATCTTCAGATCAGATATCTGTCTAGTATTATGTGTTTGGTTGGATGCTGGCTAAAGGTCATTTATTTATTGATGATGATTGATCCAGATGATAATGCATCAAAGAGAATTGGACCTGATAATAATACACCTATAAAGAATTGACATTTTTTTATTTTTCATATGACATTATATATGACATTTGGTATGGTTTTAGCTTTATCTATATGATTCATCTTCACTGTTCATGGTATTTTGGTATCTTTTTTATACTTGGTTATTTATGTGGATTTATCTACTGAGATCTATAAAATCTCATTTAATACTTACATCACAGGTCATGAAACCACTGCATCGAGAGCTGGGAATGATGCTGCTACAAAAGAGCCATTTTCACGTGATGTGTGAGAAAGGAGAGAGCTTGGTGTGATCAACCTTTAAAAACATATTCTTGTTTACATATTTTGGATTTTGGAGTTGAGATTTGTCTTATCGTCAGGTCCCCATCTTGGATTTTATTTATTGTCCTCACTCTGATAATAATTTTGTTATCTAGTAGTACTATTTTAGGTGGGGGCTTGACAGTTATGCAATGTGATCTTTTATCAAAGGATAACAAAATCTTTGCAATTTCATTATAACTACTTGCATTATTATGAACATTGAGTTACACTTGTGGATTGGAGACTTGCTTAAACATTGCCCTTCTAAAATGTTTCAAAAGAGAAACTACACGTCAATAACCATTGTGTAAGGCATTTTTTCTAAATTAAAAATATGAAAATAAAATATGGTAATCCCTATGCTAATTCATTATGAACTTTGTAAAATTCATAGTTAATGAGACAAGGCTTACATGCCTTCAAAAAGATAGGTGAGCGCATAATTATATTAGGAACATGCATAATTTTTGTGATTGTGGCTTTTAAGCAATAAGGCTTAGTCATAAGCATGTGCCAACATTTTAGATATTTATATAAAAAATAATGCTTGATTTATGTTTAAAGGCCATATTAATACAATACAACAAAAGTATTATCAAGTGTTCAAAAATTCATAAGGCTCAAATTTGTCATAGATCGTGAGCTAGATCTTAAATAAGGCATAAACAAGTAATAGAATTTTAACTTGTATATTAGAGTTATTGACTTATAAAAGATTGTTATGAGACAAAGTCATTCTTTGTTTTGTTTTAAATGTTAATATAGGTACATATCTTTCTTCCATTTGCTAATTTTTTTATTATTTTAAGGTTGATGGTAATTTTTATTTTTTTATTTATAGTTTAGATTATTATAACAACTTGTAATTCTAAAGTATATAATACATTATAATTACGAAATTAAGCCAATAGAGCTTTAATTATATATGTTTTGTTAAAAGAAAGCTAATTTCTTGAAATGTGATGACCCAATAAGCATCCTATTAAATGAATAGACTAATTTTTGTCCCTTTTTATTAGATGTACTTTCTCCATTAGCATGTCCAAACATAGAAGGTGGTCCTATTGCTCTACCTTTCCCTATGGTGCCTTTGCCTACACTTATAGATGCATTAGAAAATTTATCTCTTTAACCTTTGGACAACTTTAATAATATTCCAATGCCTCACAAGCAAAATATTTTATTTTCCTTTTCATATTCGATTTGTAACTTATCAATGCCATCTAAGACTTTTTATTACATTAACAAGTACTATTGGATACAAAACTAGTTTTGTTGCTGTTAGGTATGTTTAGGAATTAGAATCTACTAAATCTTGATTTACCAAAACTACTATAAAAAAACTGCTATATAGCTTCTACCCAAAATAAATTAGACATACCTTTCTTCTTAAGCATTGCTCTTGTAATCTCAACAATTGTTTGATTCTTTCTCTCAACAATGCCATTTTTTTAAGGAGTACACGATACCATTAGTTGCCTTCGAATGCAAGTTCTTTGAAAAAATGATCAAAATGCTTTTGAAATAAATTCATCACCTTCTCACTATGCAACACCTTAATTTTATTATCATGTGATTTTAATTCATAGCCTTGAACTTCTTGAACACTTCAAAGGCCTTCATCTTTTCTTTAAGGAAATATACCCATGTCATCTTATATAATCATCTACAAAAATTAGAAATGATCAATTTTGATCTTGTGACAATGTTTGCACCTTCCCACATATGTTGGTGTGAGCTATTATGAAGGAGTGCATGTTCACCATGCTCCCCAAATAGGAAAACATGCTCGATGTTGCTTACTAAAAATATACTCTTCATGGATGTTTGACCTTTTCTTGATAAATGGTAATCCCTTGATCATGTCTTTAACCCTCAGTAGTATGAAAGCTTTATAATTGAGATGGTTAAATCTTTGGTGCCATAAGTTTGAGTTGTCAGCTTCCTTGCTTCGCCACACCAATTGTGAAGCATACCTAATTTGTAGTGTAAAGTTCATAGACCTCTTCATATCCACCTTTGCTAGAATATAATTTTTATTTTTTTATCATATTTTGTTCAATCTCTATCTTCAAAGTAAATAGTGTTCTCGTTTTGTACAAATTACTTAACTCTCAAAAGAATTTATTTGAATTTGGGAATGAATAGCACATCATAGATAAACTTAAGCTCCACTTTAGTTTACATTGTAATGCAAACCCTACCTTTAGCTTGAAAAAGAAAACCATTTCCTTTGCCTACCTTGGTCTTATATGACTTGTTAATGTCTTGAAATATTTTCTTATTACCAATCATATGATATGTGCAGCCATTATCTATGTACTTGGTATCATCAATCTCTTCTTTTGTATTATGGCACACATAGAAAATATTTTTTGGGTTCTCCTTTTCTTTTATAAACTTTTCTTGATTTTCACATTGACATCTACTTTTTATTTTGATATGATTGTAGTTCTCATTTTTCTAATATCTAGATGTCCTATGGTTTGATTTTTGCATAGGTCGCACCATAGATTCAAATTACTTGAGCATGGTTCTCTAAGAACTTTTAATTGATTTTACACATTTATCTAATGCAATTTATTTTATTTGAGTATTTCCTTGACTCTTAGGTGGGTTTGAAACTAAACTTAGATTGGAAGGAACTTTTAATTCAGTTTCACTTGCATTGCAACATCCCCTCTTCATGTGACTCTAAGAAACTCATTATTTGTTAAATCAAAGGTGTCACTAAGTCTTTCAACTCTTTAATTGTGGCAATAATATATTTAGACATTTTGTACATGTTAATAAAAATAATATTGACTTCTTTTTGAACAAAGACATCATCATAATAGATCAGCATCTAGTTCACAATCTTTATCAACCTCAAGAAATAATCATATATTTTATTTGACTCCTTCATTTGCAAAATTTGAAACTATCTTTCTAAAGTCAACAACTTCACAACAATCACTTTTGCACATTCTTTAAACTCCTCTCTCAATATATCCCATCCTTCCTTCAATTTAAATGCAATCATCATTTCAAAGAATAAACTCTCTACAACACCTTGATGAATAAAAAATAGAGCTTTGGCATCTTCCATCTAATTCATTATTAGAGTTTTCACTTACTCCAATGTAAGTTATTGCCCTTTAGCATATTCAGTGTAGCATTTATAATCAACATCTCACAATCCTTGTGAGTGTTGCATTCCCATCTTAATCTTTCTTATATCATAATTCACTTGCCCAAATATGACAACCATGAATAGTGTCATACTTGTGCCAATGCCAAAAGTCATTGACTTAAGATGCTTTTCCAAATTTTACTAATACAATTGCACTACTTCATTAATAATCATATTCAAATTGAGCTTTCATATAAGATATTAGAGTTATAATTGGTGGAAGTGAAGGATCAAGATTTTATTTTTCCATAAAAAATAGGGAAACAAAATAAAATGATATTACACATGTCTATAGGTAACATAACTAAGTCTTAAACAACAAATGACTATCGTCATTTGCCAAATATATGTAATACTTGCTATTGACAAATAAAGTTTGGCAAACTCATACACCTCCTAAATATGGTAGGATAGCTAAACTATTATTTCTTCAAGCTTAATTACAAGGTTTTTTATTCTTTGTTTAGCTCATCTTGGTTAGTTTTACTCATTAGCTAATTTTTAATATTATCTAATATAGTTTAATGCTTTTAATAAATCTCCAAACAAAAAAAAAATACTCAAATCATTATTTAATTTTTCAATAATTTTCCTTTGGCTCTCGATTTCATGCTCATTGTGACCAGTTGTTTGAGCCAAGACAAATTCATTAAGTTTATTTTTTAAAATCAACTTCTAATAAATTTCACAATTCTTAGTATACTTTATTAATTTTGGTATCTTTAAGGATCTACAAATAAACTCTTATAAATCTTCAAACCCTTATTTTTATAAGAAATTTTTTATTTTTGCTAACTTATTATTGTTAGATTTTAATTAATTTATGCTCTTTATTTCTTAACTCACTTCTCTCTTTTGAGGTATTATATATTTTGTTTAGTGATATATGATATTTTTGATAGTAAACATTATCTTTTTTTTTTAATTTTATAAAATCTAGATAACTTAAAATAATTATAAATCTCAAATTTCTTTTTATAACCTAATTAATGAACAAATAGGTGGTCTTTCGAGAAATGTATTCTTATACGATCTATGAATATGTTAGTAAAGAGAAGATTGTGACTCAATAATTTGAAAGCTTAGAAAAATTTATTTTTTATTTTTTCTCAATTTTTGGAATGTCATAATCTACTTTTCTTTTAAAAATGTTTTCTCTCAGAAGTTTGTTCAAAGAAATATTTTCTCTTTTATCTTCCAAATGCCCTTTTCTCTAATTTATATGTTCACTTACTTTTTATTCTCTTCTTATTTCTTTGATCAAATACTTTATAATCCATTTCTTTTCTATCAATTTATTAACTATGCTTACATACTCACTTTATTCTCTTTTAATATTTCGTTCTCATAATAATATTATGCTATCAGCCTTTTTTTTAATTCATTTAAATGTCATGTGACTCTTTTTATTTTTTTCTTAAATAATCCACTATCTTCCAAGTTGTTATCCTTGATTTTTCTTATTCATCATTTCTTCACTTAAAAGTCAATCAAGTGCTAGTATCTCTTTAATAGCATTATCATCCTTAAAAAGTAATTTTTAATATTATTCTTTATTCATACTATAAATAAGGGTTCAAATAACATTTTTGTTGATCTTAGCTGATTCCTCTCTAAATACATCACTTTTAATCCATCCACCAATTGAATAATTACATTTTCTCCCAACAATAATTAGTAAGTCAATGAGTCGATTACTAATCAGCTCCAAATGTTAAATCAAACTCTATTATATTGGTTAATATCAGTTTGATTTGAATAATGTTTCATTGTTTTTT
The DNA here is from genome assembly GCA_023846275.1 of Vanilla planifolia. Taxonomy (NCBI): domain Eukaryota; kingdom Viridiplantae; phylum Streptophyta; class Magnoliopsida; order Asparagales; family Orchidaceae; genus Vanilla; species Vanilla planifolia. The sequence continues at coordinate 5,994,345 of CM043872.1, read as the reverse complement.
ATGTTCTCAAGAGTGTATTGACCTACGATTACTAATTCTCCACTTAGTAAGCAATCACCAAAGGACTTTTTAGTTGTCTTTTATCAATTAGCATCTCTCTATCAAAATTATTAAAGTAAACAATGCAATTGTCCATTATCAAATAAAACTATCATATGCTTATTAAGAAATTTTTAATGTGCTTCCTATAACATTTGAGGATGATTATAGAGCTTCATTTGGTTTGAGGCATAAAAGCAAGATTGAGTGTTTTTTAGTTGTTGACTTTGTGTTATATTCTTCCCTTTTGCATTGATGTTTTTATTTATCTCTAAAGTGTCCTTGTAAAAACTGTCTCTCATTCTAGCCATCTTTTAATTTCCTTTCCTCTTGTTGGCTCTCCCTTGCATAATATCCAAAATTGACACAACTAAAGCACTTAAACCCTTTTCCCAACATTCCTTTCAATGAAAATGTTTCACAAATACGACATTGAGGGGTTTTCTCTAATTCATTCCTTGGAGATTTAGTAATCTCCACCTTTTTTTCTTTGTTTTTTCATGTGGAGAGAAATTCTCTTTTCTTATTTAATTCTCTTCTTACTTTTGTTTTTACGAGGTCCTTTTCTATTCTTATAAAAACTTCAGCTAATTTCTTATGAGACATGATTTCTATTGATACTATCATATTACTTATAATATATCTTAATATCTTCTTAAAAACATAACATCTTTTCTTTTCTATGACTACCAGCTATGGAGCATGCCTTACAGGCCTTAGGAATGTCTTATCATACTTATTTACTATTAGGTTTTGCTAGTTCAATTAAGTCATTTAGCATTTTCTTTAATAGATTTAAGGATATATCATTCTAAAAATTATTGATAAAACTATTGTCGTGATATTTAAGAGTTTTCTTTATCTAAATGGAATATTCTTTTTTGGCCTCTCCAACAATATAATCCAACGCCAATACTAATATTAGCACCCTCCTATGTTCATCACTTGCTATGTTATCAAATAACATTTTGAATCCTTTCCAACTAATCTTTATCTTGGAATGGATTCTCATTTTCTCCAAAGTGTGGAGTTTTAGAGTCTTCCAAACTACTCCACAAACCTATTTCCTTCATTAGATCTCCTTTTTCATTAAGAATAACATTTCTTTTGGATTGTATTCTTGAAGTTTGATGTCTCTCTCCTTGAGATAGCATAACTCTTTGTATTATTCAAGCTATTCACTTTTTCATATATGTTTTTTTCTCGATGCTATTCTACATAATATCATGCATTACACATTTTTAGAATTCAAAATTATATGTTTTCACAATAAAGAGTAAAATTTAAAACATTCATCAAAACATTTTCTTTTGTTGAATCATACATTATTTCTTTTCAAATTACTAAATGCATCGCCAATACTACAACTACTTCTATAATTCCTTTTTGCTCCTCTTCATCTCACTTACATTTGTATTAAATTCTTTTTCAAAAAAATTTCTTGTGTCTTAATCAACTTAAATCTCAAACAAATGTTAACCTCCCTCAAAAATCTTTTATGGGGGTTCTCATTACTTGATTAATAAGCACTGGTCCAAGGTGGTCATGCACACTTGTGGGGATATAGAGACAGAGAGCCTACTCCAAAAATGAAGTTTCATGTTTCTTATTAACTTCATAAGCATTATTCCCAAACCTTATATATTTCATAACTTCTCTTCTTTTTCTCTCTTTTTTTAATCTGATCATCATACTATATGATCTATACTATTATATTGCAACATGCTCTCCCTTAATATTTCTTATTATACAGCTTAACATATCATGTGATTCTTCTCTTCGTGCAATATGATCGATGTATCATTCTTCCCAATACAATGGTTTGTCTATTCTACTTCTTGTTATCATGTTGTAGGATGCTTATCTTTGTATTGTACTATTAATGACTCTCATATATTAGTTAGACATTTCAAGTCATTAATGCATCGTACTATTTTATTAAGGCATCATACTATACATTGGTTTAATAATTGTACAATTCTCATGGTTATTCATTTTAACTAAATGATGTTCCAAGTCATGCTATCATTATGTACAATTTTATTGGTTTTTTTAACTTTAGTAAATAATATTTTTTACCAATACATTGCACTGTAAGATTTTTGTATTTATATTATATGATTTTCTTGGGAGTTTCTATCTATCACATTATATAATAGCTTATCCTAATAAATAATACTTTATATTATTGTGTATAATCCTCTTTGATCTAGTTTAAGAACCTTGCATATATCATATGATATGATTAGATTACTACATTATACAATCAAGTTATTTTAATTGCTTCACTTCTAAAATTTTCTATGTTAAACCTAGGTTTATTGCAATGTGCATTAAATATAAAATAAGTGACAAACAATATCAAATAGTGATACAATATGTGTTTTTTTCTTATACAATAGTTATCCAAACTCACCACTTAAGTTGTCTAATTTCTTAAGAACTTTACATCCTATGCCATAGACATATCTGAAATGTCTTTATAAGCCTTTCAAACCTAGTTTTTTTACCTTAAGTCTCATTCTTTCTAATTTGAATATCCTAGGTTATTCGTTTCCTACTATCCGCTGCTTATGACTTCAATTATTTTGATACTACTTATCTAGTGACCCCACTCATTTCTCCCAGATTAGGTGTCACATCATCTATGTATTTTTATTTTTCTTTTTATTTTTAAAGTAATTTTTTATTTAATAAATTCATTGATAATCTCATTCTTAAAAAACTATGGTGAAAGTTATATAAACTTTTATAATTTAAAAAATGCAACAACATAAATATTTAGAAAACCTACATGCTCTTTTAAAATATTGAGTTCTCACATCATAGTGAAAGTACTTAAACTAATACTAGTTATAAATAATGCTCAATTATGATAAGTCCAAGCTAGTGAAATATAAATGAGGTGGTTGGAACTTATACATTATGTTGAAAAAGTAAATAATTATTAACTACTCTTTAGTAGTCTCATGTTGTATATCATCTTAACTAGAAATATAAGGTTATAGAATAATTTAAGCCAATTTTCACTAAATAAAAAAATAGTACAACATAAATATAAAGAAAATAATTCTTGGGTCATGGTACAAGTTAAATCTACATCATATAATAAACATATAAATAACATGTGATAAAAATAAAATTGATATTATATTTTATTTTAAATTCATTTAAAACTCATTCTTATCTTTTAAAAAATCTTATCAATTTCTTTTAGCTCTTTTTTTATTAGTCTTTTCTTATTTTATTTTTCACTTATAGTTATATCTAAGATTAGACCTTGCATATTTTTCAAATCATTTTTGGCATATCCAAAACATATTATTTCATATAATTCTTACAATAATTATTTTGTCACTAGTTTTAGAGACATTATTTTGAATAATAGCCTTATATCTAGAGAAATATTATTCAGAATAACAAGTCATCTATTTCTAAAGACATTATTTCAGATAGCAAGTTAGTCTTTTAAAATAATCATTATTGATTAATTTTTTAAAATGATTTCTAACCTATATCTACAACACTTTTTTTCAAAGTCCTATAATAGATATAAAACTCACCTTAGATAGCTTTGTGGCACCGTTTCCACTGCTTGACGTTTTATCTGTCTCTAAAAAATCGCACCTCTTTGAATGGATGTCCCATGACCATCCCATTCTTTGCAACCAATTTCCAATCAATTTGGGCCTCTAATGGGTGGGTTCCTTCACCGTTTGTGCATTAGGGATTTTGGAAAACTAGAGTTTTTTTTGGAATTAATTAAATTCCTACTAAAATGAAACTTAGGTAACCTTAATTTTTTATCTTTTTCATTTCATTCAAACTCCAAAAATTCATCTACTAATTTTGTTTAATTTCATCTTGATGAATTGTATTTGTTAGCCAATTTTCAAAAACTTTTAATGATAATAGTAGTTTTTAATAATTTATTAAACTTAAAAATACTCAAAATAATTATTTAATTCTTTTCTTCAAAACCACTTTGGCTCTCCATTTAATACTAATTGCACCTCCTTTTTAGCTAAGAAAATTTTATTAAGCTTATCATGTTAAGCTCTATGTCTTGATAAACTTTTCTAATTCTTTGAATCAATTTAATATTTTCATGAATTTTGGTTATTTTTGAAAACCCATACATAAACTTCTATAGAACCCCATGCCCTTGATTTTATAGTAATAAAAGTCTAATTTTTACTAGCTTTATATTATTGGATTCTAATTAATTAATGCTTTTAGTTTCTCTACTCATCTCCTTACTTTAAGCTGTTGTATAACTTATTTTAGTAATGTATAATTTTTTGAAAGAAACATTATAATTGTTAAAAATGCCCAAAAATTCTATTAAATCTAAATAATTTAAAATAACTATAGAACTAAATCTTTTTGTATTTCTAATACTAAAAATCTTCTATCTTTAGGATCATCAATTAACCTTGATATTAATAGTTTTCTTAAATTTAATATTTAATAAGAATCCTTGGAATATTTATTTAATTATAACCACCCTATCCACTTTTGAATTTGATAATTGATCATCATAAAATAATTTCTTGACAATTAGAGATTGTTTAGAGTCCAAAATTATCAATATAAATCTTAGATTACTCGAAAAACTAAAAATATACTCATTGGTTCATGTTAGGATGACCTAGCATGAGCCATGCATATAAAAAAAATGGTATAGTACTCTTTTGGATCTCATGATCCTCAACACAATTAATCCCTCATCTTAAGAGAAAGTAAAAAAAAAACAAAAAATTCTATATATGAGGATCACAAGGTTTATAGGTTTTTAAAGGTGATGCTTAATAAGCATGTGAAATGACAACAAGAAACCCACAAAAGTTACATATGTGATAAAGAAAAGATGGCCTTTGTGGCGTTCAAGAAGTTTAAAGTTATGAATTAAAATCAAAAGTGATCATAAAATTAAAGTGCTTCAAAGCCACGAGGTGATCAATTTGTTTCAAAAATGTTTTTATCATTTTTTTTAAAGAACATGACATTTAGAGGCAACTAATGGTAGTGTATACTCCTTAGTGAAATGACAATGTTGAGAGAAAGAATAAAGCAATTATTCAGATGACTAGACAACACTCAAGAAGAAAGATATGCCTAACTAATTTTGGGTAGGGGATGTATAGTAATTTTGTAATAGTAGTTCTTGTAAATTAGGATTTAGTAAAGTCTAATCCTTAGATAGAACTAGTAACAACAAAACTAGTTTTGCATCCAAAGGTGCAAGTCATTGCAATAAATGTTGTAGATGGCATTGACAAGCTATAGATCAAACATAGTAAATATAATAAATTTTTTTTGCTATTGAGGAATTGGGATATTATTAAAGATTATTCAAAAGTTAAAGAGATAAATTTTCTAATAAATTTATGAGTGAAGACAAAAACACAATAGGCAAAGGTAAGGGAATGGGACCACCTTTTATGTTTGGAGTTATTGGTGGAGAAAGCACATCTAATAAAAGAGGCTAGGAATGAGTTTATCCATTTAGTAGGATGCTTCTTAATCAAGTGATGTTATTACATTTCAAGAAATTAGTTTTGTTTCAATAAAAATATATAATATAAACTCAATTTGCATAATTCTCTCATGTATAATGTATTATACATTTTAGAATTCTAAAATGTCACAATAGTCAAAACTATAAATAAAAAGATAAAAAATTACCATCAAAGTTAAAATAATTACAAAAACAAATGAAATAAAGATATTCACATGTACTAACGTTTAAAAAAAAAAAATGAAAGAATGACTTTTTGTCTCATAACAACACTTTATAAGCTAATAACTCTAATATACAAGGTCAAAATTGGTACTTCCTAGTTTTCATAGATGACTACACAAGAATGGCATAGTTATATGACCTTAAAAAAAAGATAGAGGCCTTTGAGTTGTTCAATAACTATGTCTCATGTGATCTTTTATGAGCCAATAAATGTAATATATAAGTTAACTATCTATTAATTTTTTGTGCCTTCTTTTATGATCTAGTTCACAATCTATGATAAATTTGGATCTTATGATTTTTCGACCCATCAAAATCCCTTTTATTTTTTTTTTATTTTTTATTTTTTTGATATTCAAAAGGGGCACAAGCCCAACAAAAATACATTAATAGGTGCTATCCTTATGGATGATCGAACATGTAATCTACCAGCAACAGCTTGATGAGCGGCTTGGGATATGAGGTCCCACTATTCCAAACGAAGTCGTTTCGGCAAGCAGCACGTGCCACCCAGTCGGCAGGCTGATTACCTTCCCTGTATACATGTGTTATAGTAAGGGCGTCCAGATCACTAGCACAACGTATATTCTCAGGAATAGGTCCAACCACAGGTGCGTTGGCAAAAAGCTTTCGGATCGTCAGCACCGCCGTCATGGAATCCGTCTGCATCTCAATAGCACGGAACTGCGACAGGAACTTCCGCAATAGCTGGAAGGCCTCAAGTACTGCCTGGACCTCCATCGCCTCACTTGCCTGAGAAACAAACCTCTTCCCTATCACCAGGATCGGCCTCCCCATATGGTCTCTCACTATTACACCAATACCTGCAGAATCCAGACCACAAGCAGCGTCACAGTTCACTTTAATCCATCCAGTGGGGGGGGGGGAACCCATCTATGGGTTACAGGCAGTTCGGGTGAACTGTACGGGTTCCCGCAGGACATGGATGAATGTAGGTTGCGCTGCTCAACTACAGCAATGATCTCCATCTTCACATTTCGTAATAACGTCGCAAGGTTGCCAGGTGGAGCATTATGTCTCTTCGCGTTCCTCCTCCCCCATATATAGTATAACGACGTAGCCAGAAATGCAGCGTGCGCAACTCCGACCCCGTACCTTGCCGCTGGCGAACCAATGAAATCCATAAGCTGCCAGATGAAGTCACGGCTGGCGTCGTTGACCTCCCTCGCCAACATCAAAATCCCTTTTATTGTGTTCTATTAATACAACCTTTAAAATTTATGTAATCAAATTAAGAATAAAGTTATAGTCATCACATGATTTTTGGTATATGGACTTAATCTTTTATTCTATCTAGCTTTATCAGTATTCTCCTTGGCATTACTATAATATAGAATGGCAATATTGTAATGATTTCAAAAGTTTAGATAATGGACTACAATTTAGGGAAAATTTAATTTTTGACTCATTTTTTAATTTTTCTCATTTAATAGATGTTTTATTATAAATTTTTATATATAGTTTTTATTTCCTAACAATTTTTATTATTTTTTTGATATTACCTTAAGTTCTTTTTCTAATAGTAGACACTCTTACACATTTGCCCATTTTAACGTACGCAAAATGCACATATAAAGTGCTACATTCTTGGAGAACCTTGCTTGTTTCCATTCACTCGAGGACTCTAGATAACTTCTATTTTGTTTCATAAAAGTACAATCCTATTATAGATTTTCAACCAATTTTTTTGCTATCAAAATATGTATCACCAAACAACATAAATTGAATGATGTTTATTCATACAAATATCTAATGTTTTGGCATTTTCCTATAACTAAGCCTAGCTAGTTAATCAGGCACAAACCACGAAAATTTTGCTATGATATTTAGCTAGTTTATAAATAACTAGTACCATTTTTCATTATCATCATATTTATCATTTATGAAAAATGTCTTAAACAAATATTATTGTCCTATAGTTTCTATTTTGACACATTTTAGAATGACAATGTTTAAGCAAGTTGCCATTCCCCAAGTGTGACTCAATGTTCTTAATAATTCAAGTAATCACAATGACATTGCAAAGCGTTTATTGTCCTTTGATAAAAAATCACATAGTGATTGCTAAGGGCGTTGAAAATATGTTATTCTTAATTCTTTTATATTATGTGAACTTGGTTATAAATATGCAGATACAATGAACACTATTAACAAAATAACCCCATCAACAAAATGATAAGTCATCTTCAAGGGATCAACCAAAAATATTAACCTAGACTCTATGAGCAACAATTAAATTAATTATGGCACAACAACATCAAGCTTAGGTACTACAATAACATTGATTTTCGCTTCATTTGGTGTTGAATCGTTCGACGTTTGAGTAGTGCTAATTTCTTTGGCATTTTCATCCTCCAATTGAATGGAATAGTGCTTGTTGAACACCATTGTGGTAACTAAGTTTTCCTTTCCATCATTGTTAATTGTGGTTTCGTTTGGTTGATCTTTGCTCTTTGCCCACCAGACTGAGTACAGGCCAAACATTATGATAATTGAGCCAATGATCCTGTAATTGTCAGTCAAATCATTAAATAAAATTTTCATTAGAAATAAGTAAGTTAAAAATGGCTACTTACATTCCAAGTTCGATTCCCTTCCCAAGAAATGTAATACCCATTATGGCAGTCATAGTCATGCAACAAGGGTTGAAGCAACTTACAAAAACTGGACCTTTTTCCTTCATCACTATTGCCAACAGTACATAAGACAATCCGGAGCACACTATGCCCTGCAAGTGATATTTGTTTAATCCCATTACTTATGGATGTTTGCAATAGAATTTTTTCTATAAGAAAGAACATACAGAGTAGATTATGACGAAGAGCCTCTTGTCCCAACCCAAAATCCATGGTTGGACTCTTCCATACTCCACAAATAGTGCAACCACAAAGTTCACCACAGCACCTTTGAAGCAAATGAGGGTGATGATGGTGAATTTTGCTGGGAATGACCTTAATATGTTTGACTGCAAACAATATGGTGGAAGAAATTTGAGAGAAAAATATAGATCAATTTTCATAGAATTTTGAAGTAGAAGATTGGTTTACTTGAAGTATTATAGAAGAACACCAACAGATAGAGCTTGCCAATAAGATGAATGTTCCTATCAACCTTTGGCCTCCTCCCAGTATAACTGCATTGCTATTGCCCTGATGTTCTCGAGCCTCAGACCATAGAAACTCAATAGTTGGTCCTCTATAGAAAACCATTAGAAAAGCACCAGCAATAGCCAAGAAGGATCCAATAACTTTGGCTTTGCCATGCCTGCTCTTGATGTCCAATTTCTCAATCCTATATATCATAACCCATGTTGTATGAATCTGATGCCTTCACAAATAGAACCTAAAACTTTTTTTTTGGGGGGAATTAATTACCTCAGTATGAGTGCTAAAAGGAGAGTAATGGAAGGATTTAGATTTTCCATCGAAGAAGCAAAGGCTGCAGAGGTCATCTTGGCTCCCATGTAGTAAAAGTTTTGGCCCATCACTGGCCTATATACATATAAAAGTAACAGCTGTATCAAGCACAAGTCTAGAAGAATAGTAGAATTATTATACCCTAAGAATGCAAGTCCCATGATCTTAATGAAGACAAGAGGTGTCATCTTGAGTTTTTCTTTCTTACTGCAATAGTAACAAAACGGATGAGCTTAACAAACTCAAATAAAAGAAAAACCAAGGAACCAAATAGAGTTCGAACAACCTCTCGACGAAGAATGCAAAAGGAGCAACGACGACGACGGCGACAAGGTTACGGTAGACAAGCAGAATAGGTTGGCTCATCCCACCCTTGAGAGTTGAAGTCAATATGATGTACATAACAGCAAAGCTGAACTGCTGTAACAACATGGCTGCGTATGGCTTCGCCGTGGATAACAAGTTTCCCCATTTGCTGCTCAAATCCATTGACTGTTGATATTTCAAAGACTTGTAGCTATCTTTCTCTTGTCTTCCTCAATGGAGGATTTGCTGCAAATTTATCCTTCACTCGAAATACGCCGCTAACCATGTCGTGCTGTTTTTTAATTACCTTTAGTTTGAATGTTACTAACTGGTCCAATATTAAAGCCCACGATTATATATTTATATTATAATTTTCTTTCTTTGAAGTAATATTTAATCTTTGTCAAGAACAAGATTAATTTTTTAATATGTAATAAAGCGTTTTTCTATTGACTCAAAAATCTATCTTAAATAATAGCAATTGTTTTTCTACTATCATCAAGAACACTTGTATCTTTGTTAGACTTCTTGCAGTCATCTCATATGCTTGCTTAGCATCATCTTTGGAAACCTGCATACCTTGTGATCATCGTGTACTTGATTCTATATGTTTAGTCTGCTTTGTCTTAAGGATTATGATCAATTGTGTTGAGTTTCATGAGATCTAAAAAAATTCTACAATTTTTCTTATGTACATGACTTTGTTAGGTCAGGTTAATATTAACTAATAATTATTTTAAATTTTTAAGTAATTAAATATTTTAATTAATCATTTTAGTCTCTATGTTATCTTTAATTTCAAAAAAATATTTAATATTGGCCCTACAAGTTCTTGTCTAAATAACTCTTGGTTCGACTAGCCACTGTCATTCAAAGATTTTGGAGTCTTCTTTGAAAATAATCGACTTTACTCTTCTTCTTCTACCTTTGACAATTACCTACATCAACAACTATCATGTTATTTCTCAAGGAATAACATGATTGTTTTCTACATGAAATGAGTAATATCACTAAGGTGCTCTTTTATTTGTGGGTATAAATTAATTATTTTATTAATTCTAATTATTTGTTAATTTTGTTGCTTTATTAATATCAATTATAATCATATTATGTTTTACTTTATTATCTAACTACTTGATTTTGCTAATGTACTTATTTAATTCTTAGATCAACTAATCATTATATATGATTTTTCCAAGAAATTTGTTGTTTTTATAACTACAATCAATATAAATCATAAACAACTCTCAATAGATATTGATTTATTACGTAACATTATTTTTCTTGTCGCCAACTTTAAGAAAGATCGCAACAAAAGGAAGGGCAGGAATTTTAAAATGTATTATGATCAATTTTTCTCATGAAAATTCAAGCTCTAACTTCTTCATTAAAATATCATTTAATTAATTTTTATGGATTTTCATACTATTAGACTCAAGATAGTTGTTGATCATCATCATCTTCATATTCTTTCTTGTCTAATTTACTTTAATCCTTTTTCAATTCCAAGTTCATCAATATCTTTAGCTAATTATTAAAATTTTTATTAATTTATTTTGTAATTGACTCATAAAAAACTATATGCATTATTGTTTGTTCTTTTCTTTCCTTTATACACTATTTTAAAAATTCACTACCATTAAATTAAAATTATATTATTTTCTAATTCTTTAAACAATTTAAAAACTTATGATGAGCTTTTTTTTATTCTTATGAAATTCAACTCACATAAATTTTAAAAAAATTAATTTAATCACAAATTCATATTTCGTTTCAACTATACTTAAGTTTTTTTTTATATCTAAAATAAATTATCTCTTAATGTCTACTAATGGTTAGGTCATTTTTTGGTATAAAAAAGATTTAACTTACTTTTCTCTTTCACGTGATTCACATATTTTTTAACTAGTCTTGTTTGGCTTAAGAGGACCTTTAATTATATCTAGCATGGTTATTTTCTTTAAGGTAGAAAAACAAACATTACCTAATTTTTATGTTATAAAGTATTCTAACATGAATATGTAACTCAACATTCTAATTCTCTAACTTCAAATTGATCAAACTTAATCACATAAGTGTCATCTTTTTTTTCTACCAAGTGATAATGTTTGATCATCTTTTAATATTTTGAAACATTGAGTATCAAAACTAACAAAGAAGCTATTATTTCCTAATAAGGTCTCAATAATTAATATTGATCAATATTAATTAAATCTAAAAACTTTTGACATTTTAACCTAAGCTAAATAAGCTAAGGGCCAAAATTTTAAAAAACTTTTATATATTAATTTTTAATGTTTAAAATTAAGATAAGCAAAAATAAAAATTAAAATGATATACCAAAATTTTTTTGATGATCAGGTTCAATCTGGAACATATATCCACCATTAATCAAGGTAAAAAAAACTCCACAATAAGAGAATTATAAGTTGAGGTTTTTTTTTACGATTCACTACTAACCCATTTAAGATTTTTTTTATGGTTGACCTCCAACTTATTTGAGGGTTTTCTTATAATTCACCACCAACCTATTTGAGCTTTTTCCTTACCATTATCCTCTAGCTTTTGTGAGTTCATCTGTTATCTAGGCTTTTCCGAGCTCAACCCCAACTCAAGTTTTTACGAGATAAAACCAAATTTGGGCTTTCATAAATGTTAGGCCACCTAATCCAAATGAAAAGAAAAATATAATAAGAAAATTTATTTTTGATAAAAAGCATTTTTTTTGCTTATTGATGAATAGAGTAAGACATAAAAAGTTTAAAATTATGAGATAAAATAAGAAATGAATGCTTAGAAGTGTTAGGCTTAGCTAAAAGAATTTGTTTTCTGGGAAGTACTAAGTTATAGTGTGCTACCAGGAGATTTTATATTACTAAAATATCACACAATACTTTTTTTAGATCTTAAAATCTTTTCCATGTTAATTAGACATTTAATTAATAATTTTTAAATTTTTATAAATAAGTTTTGATCATATCCATTAAAAAATCAAGGAAAAGGTCTTTTAAAACTTATTGTCAAATAGCTTAAAATATCTTCCAAACTACTTCTACAATGGCACATACAACAACTAGGAAAATAGTCATTATACAGGATCAATGAGAGTCGTTGTATCTAATAGAAGGTCTAGATAGTTAGATTAATAAATGTAAAAGTAAATAAGTTATAGCCAAAATTAAGGCTAGCTCCTTCCCTGTGCATCATCAGAGCCACTTGTATACCTACAGGTTTATTCATGATTTTGGGTTTGACCTGACTCACTGCATACTTAACTCAAGTTCTACCCAACTAGATCACTCTTCTACTTACCCTAACCTACTTCAAGAATACATCTTAACCAATTTCAAGCACGACAGTTTGGCCGGTCTTCTGATCCGAGACTTCTCAAGCCTTCTTGGGCTTTGTAGCTCCAAGTCCTTTACATTTTTTCTGTACTTGGGGTGTGTCTTATAATATACTTTTTTATTTTTAATTAAGAAAAATTAACATAATGATTTTTTTATTTTAACTAAAGTTTAATAATTGACTTAACATGAAATTTGGCAAAGATATATAAGATAGATTTAATAAATAAAGACTGAGTAAAAAATGAAATTCTACATGTTATCTAAATCAAGAAAAGGATTAAGTAAATTTTGATACTTAAGCATTATTTAAAAGTGACACAAATAGAGAGATGTGTCATATGATTAATTATTAAGAAAATAATATTCTATTTTATAAAAAAAGAAAAATTTTTCAAAGTTGATATACTTGTCTTTAATCCTTAAAAATTGTGAGCACTCTAAGATGTTTTGAAGATTACTAGTTCACCATCTTCAAAAGTACATGATTTGTTCTTTATAACTGAACCTGATTTATATTAAAAAAAGTTTATTAGAATAAAATATTAAAAAAATTTAAGACTTTATTCATCAAATTCAAAGATAAACTAACACAAATAATTTAAAAAAACACAAGAAATATTTTTTTTGGTATAGCATAACCAATGCCAACAACTCTCAATCAATTTGATCGGGCTTCCTCTAAGTTAATCCCTTATGCAATTACTAGTAATGGTAAACCAAATACAAATTATGGTACTTAAAGAACACATTAATATAACAATTTTAGCTAATATAAATAGAGTATAGCTTCTACACGATAAAGTATTCAAAGATATTATATCCTTTAAATTTTTGAAACAAGATTAGAACAAAATTAAACGAGTATAAGTTATTACCAACACAAGAAGTGATGCACAAGAACACATTAATATAACAATTTTAGCTAATATAAATAGAGTATAGCTTGTACACAATAAAGTATTCAAATATATTATATCCTTTAAATTTTTTAAACAAGATTAGAACAAAATTAAATGAGTATAAGTTATTACCAACACAAGAAGTGATGCACAATTATTAAGAATTAGTCATTATAAGAAGCTAGATAAGTTGAAGATGGATGAAATAAGAAATATTTATAAATCTATAGGTAATTTTTTTATTTAAGATATGATTTGAAACAATAATATTGCCATAATAAAAGAACATTAGAGGATGCATAATGTCACGCTTATATGATGAATATAAGAGGACGTATAAGGTTATGCTTATATGGCATCTTTATTGGCTTTTTATAGTGGTTGAATAGTTGATTATTCAATAAATAATCTTGCATAACGATTAAATCAACCAATCATTATATAAAATTTATTCTTCTAAGAAATTTTTTTATTTTCTATAATTACAATCAATATAATTCATAATAATTCTCTATACACATTAATATACTACATAACTTCATTCTTCTTACCACCAACTTTAAGAAAGATTGCCACAAAGAGAAGGATATAAATTATAAAGGAACTTAGTAAATCTATGAGTCCTTTGATTATGATTAAGTGGTGAGGATGTCTTCAAGTTTAGGGAGAAGGCTATAATGCTTGATGTAGGTAATTGTGAGAGGAGGAAGAAGAGGAATAAAGTTAGTTTATTTTCAAATTAAAGTATATCTACAAAATTATAATATTTTTTAGATCTCATGATTCTCAACACAATTCGTCGTAATCCTTAAGAGAAAGTAGACTAAACATATATAATCATGTATATGATAATCAAAAGGCTTACAGGTTTCTAAAGATTATGCTAAGTAAGCATGTGAGATGACTACAAGAAGTCAAACAAAAATGAATGGGTAATAAAAATGAGATGGTAAAGCAACCTTGGTAATAGTAGAAAAACAAATAAGAAAAGGTGCTAGACATTGCTTATTAAAAATACACCCTTCAAAATTGTTTAACCTTTTTTTGACAAATAGTAATTCCTTGATTGTGTCTTTAACCCTCAGTATTTTCAAAGTTTTATAATTGAGATGATTAAATCTTTGGTGCCACGAGTTAAGTTAGTTAGGCATGGCTACCTGCATTCCAAGATTAATTCCCTCCTTATGAAATATAATGCCCATTATGGCTGTCATAAATCATCCAACAACGGTTGAAGAACCTTACAAAAACTAGACATTTTTTCCTTTCGTCATATTGACAACTTGACATAAGTCAATCTAGGCACACTGTGCTCCACAAATGATAATTGTTTAATCCCGCTACTTATGGATGTTTACAATAGATGTTTTTCTGTAAGAAATAACATACATAGTTGATTATGGTGAAGAGCCTCTCGTCCCAACCCCAAATCCATGATTGGGAGAATATATAGAGTTGATTATGGTGAAGAGCCTTTTGTTTCAAACCAAAATCCATGACTGAACTCATCCATGCTCCACAAATAATGCAAACAGTAAATTCACCACAATACCATTGAAGCAATCGAAGGAGATCATTGTAGAATTTTTAAGAATAACCTCAATATGTTCACTTGCAAGCAATTTGGTTGAAGAAAATTGAGACAAATACAAAAAACAATAGTCATGGGAGTTTGAAGGAGAATATTTTTTTTGTTTTAAGTATTACCAAAGAAAATCAATAAATATAGCTTGCCAATTAGCATCCAAAGTAGCATTTTACTACAGTGTTAGTTATTATCCTTTTGCATATTCTTACTAGTATTTATAATCAATATCAAATAATCTTTGTGATAGCTGTACCATTCACATATTAACCTTTCTTATATGATGGTTCTCTCTCCTAAACATTAGAACCATGAATTGTGTCATACTTGTACCAATACCAAAAACCATTAGCTTGAGAAGCTTTTGCAAATTTTCTTAAAGCAATTTCACTACTTCATTAATGCTCATATTAAAAATGAGCTCTAATACAAGATATTAAAATTATAATTGGTAGAAGCAAAGGATGGAAATGCCTTTTTTTTAATAAAAAATAGGCATACAAAATAACATGATATAACACATGTTTATAAGTAACAGAACCAAGTCTTAACAACAATTGAACACTATCATTTGCCAAATCAACGTAATACTTTCTATTGACAAATAAATTTTGACAAATTCATGCACCTCCTAAATATGGTTTTTTAATAGCTATGCTAGTATTTCTTCAAGCTAAGCTACTAGTTTTTTATTCTTTTTTATACTGCCAAAAACTTAATGGATTAAAGGTATGCTACATTAGCTTAATGAGACAAAGGTGAATTATGGTATGTCTTCAATACTATTTGCATCTATAAAAACATTATATGCCACTATAGAAAAAACATTATGGAATAGAAAACTTATGTGAAAAATTAAATAAGAAAATAAATCTATGTAGGTGACATCAACAACGACATCTTCTTTGAATGAATAAAGTTATGGCTTGGTTTTCATCTTATCACAATAACTTTGATGTAAAAGACTACAACATATAGAAATAAATAATAAAATAAGATTTTAAACATCTTATGTAGTTACTATATTTTGTATTGTGTTACCCATCAATAAACTAGGTTGAGTCATTGATTATATTGCAAATGCAAGAACATAATAGTATCAATAAATACTTGTAGATTAACAAAGTTGATCATTTAATTTTGTGATGCTATATATACTACAAATTTTTTTGAATTATGAGAAATTATTTTTCATAAGAAAGAGTAAATGAATAAGACATGAGAAAAAAGAAGTAGAATAGCATAGGAATGTAGAGAGGTTGTTTCTATGAATAATTGTAATTGGGTGAATGTTCATTATGCTTTAAAACAACACACACCACAATAGATTTTGGGAACACCATTAACATGACTTTTCACATTTATAAAATTTCTATGAGAAAGCCTTAGTCGTAGTACTATGTTCCAAAAGTTCTTAATCTAATAAGTTATGTTTTAGTTCAACTTTACATTATTGTTATAAGAGAATAGAATTTGTGGATCAAAACAAGGGCAAAATGATACTTTGACGAAGAATTGCAAAAGCCCTTTTCTCCTAATTTTTATAATATGCTTGTGATTTTTAACTTTCTTCATGCCCAAACTTTTTAATATTATTGAATATTTTTAAACATCTTTTATAGTTTTGTAAACTTAAAATACTCAAATTATTAATTAATTTTTCATTAAGCTTATTATTTTATGGCAATGTCTAGTAAATTTCATAATTTTTAGTATATTTTTCTAATTTTGATATTTTTCAAAATCTATAAATCAACTCTTATAAATCTTCAATCTCCTATTTTTATAACCAAATTTTGTTTTTTACTTAGCATTGTTGGATTTCAAATAATTCATGTTTTTTATTTCTCAACTCACTTTTGTCATTTGAGATGTCATACATTTTTTTAATATTTTATAATATTTTTGGGAATATAATATCATAATTTTTAAAAATTCTAAAAAATCAGAATAATTCAAAATAGTTTTAATACCCAATTTTCTTTACCTAATCGACAAACAAAAAGGTGGTCTTATGCAATCTAGTAATATGCCAATAAAGAGAAATTTTGCCTCAATAATTTAAAATTCTAGAAATATTTATTTGTTATTTACCCTCAATTTTTGAGACATCATAATCTATTCTCCTTATAAGAATTTTTCTCCCAAAAGTTTTCTCAAACAAATGTTTTCTCTTTGATCTTCCAAATGCCCATTTCTCAAATTTATATATCCACTTACATTTTTTTTGTTCTTACTTGTTTAGTCAAATACTTTATGGTCTTTTTTTTTCTACCTAATTTAGTGACTTTTCTTACATATTAACCATACTCTTTTCTAACATTTTTTTTTTCTAATAATAATATATCCTATCATTCTTACTTTGAGTTCACTTAACTATCTTGTGACTGTTTTTATTTTTTTCTCAAATATTCTACTATCTATCGAATTTTTATCTTCAATGTTTCTTATTCATTACTTCTTCACTTAAAAATCAATCAAGCCTTAATATCTCTTTAATAGCATTGTTATCTTTATAAAGCAACTTTTAATATTGTTATCTTTGAATTCACTTAATTATTCTTTGTTCATACAATAAATGAGGGTTCAAATAACATTTTGTTTGATCATAAGTGACTGCTTTCTAAATATACATCAATTTTAATCCATTCTCTAATTATAATTACATTTACCTCCAACAATCAATAGTAAATGAAAGAATTAATGACTAGTCGTTCGCAATGTTGTATCAATTTTTGTTATATTGAATAATATCAGTTGGATTCGAACATTGTTCCATTAGCTTTTACATTCTCAAGAATGTATTGACCTATAGTTACTAATTCTCCATTGGTACCAAGACAACAATTAAAAGACTTTTTAGTTGTTTTTTTTATTTATTAGCATGTCTCTATCAAGATTATTGAAGTAAACAAATGCAACCCTCCACCATTGAATAAAACCATCATATGCATATGAACAATATTTTAATGTGCCTATAATAACATCAAAGAATGGTGGAGATTCATTTTTGTTTAAGGAATAAATATTGGATTGAGTGTTTTTTATTATTGAGTTTGTGTTAGATTATTCATTTTTATATTGATGTTTTTATTTATCTCTAAAGTGGACTCCATATAAAAATTACCTCCTATTCTAGTTACTCTTTAATTTCCTTTCCTATTGTGGGCAGTCCCTTGCATAGTGTCAAAAATTTACATAACGAAAGCATTTAACCCCCTTTTTCCAACATTCCTTTCAAAGAAATGTTTTCACAAATATGACATTAAGGGGCTTTCTTTAATTCATTCCTTGGAGATTTAGTGCACACCTTTTTGCTTTGTTTTTTTTCATGTGAAGAGAAATTCTTTTTTTCTTATTTAATGCTCTTCTTATTTTTCTTTTTGTAAGATCCTTTTCTATTCTTTTAGCAACTTCAATAATTTCTTATAAGAGAGGAATTCCATTGGTGCAAACATATTACTTATAATATCTCTTAATTTCCTCCTAAAAATATAACATCTTTGCTTTTCTATGACTACCAATTGTGGAGCATATCGTACATACCTTAGCAATCTCTCATCATACTCATTTATTATATGGTTTAGCTAGTTCAATTAAATCATCTAGCATTTTCTCTTGTCAATTTAGAGATGTACCATTCTGAAAATTATTGATAAAACTATTGCATTGATATTTTAGTGATTGCTTTATCTACATATAATATTCTTTTCTAGCCTTTCTAACAATATACATTAGTATAATATGGCACCAATACTATTTTTGTTGCCCTCCTATTCCCATCACATGCGATTTTTTCAAACAATATTTTCAATCATTTCCAACTAATCCTAAGCTTGGAATGGATTCACATTGTTTTCTATGTGAGGTTTTCAAAGTCTTAGAAACTACTCCACCAATTGATTTGCTTCATTAGTTATTGAACTCCTTTTTCATTAAGAATAATGTTCCTTTTGGATTGCATTCTTGAAGGTTGATATCTCTTGCCTTGAGATGGCTTAACTCATTGCATTATTTAAGTAGTGATCCATGGTGGTCAAACACACCTACAGCTATATAGAAACAGAGACATTGTTTCAAAAATGAAGTTTCATGTTTTTTATTTACTTCACAAAGATTATTATCATACCTTATATATTTCATAACTACTCTTTTTTCTCTCTTTTTTTAATCTGATCAACATAATATATGATCTATATTATTATATTGCAAGATGCTCCTCTCTTTATACTTCTTATTCTACAAATCGACATATCGTACGATGCTTCACTTCAATGCAATATGCTCGATCTATCATTCTTCTAATACAATGAAATATCTATTCTACTTCTTTTTATCTCTTTGCATTGTATGATCAATGACTCCAAACCTTAATTAGACCATTTGCTTCATTTGTGCACTATACTATTTGCTTAAGGCAGCATACTATGCATTGGTTTAATAATTATATCATCCTTTTGGTTTGTTCATTTTTCTAACTATTGCTTTTATTATGTATGATTTTATTGATTTTTGTAGTTTAACTAAATAATATTTCTACTCATGCTATTGTATCATAAGATTTTATAATTGTATTATATGATTTTCTTTGATTTTTCTATCTATCATATTGTACAATACTCCATCGTAATGCACAATAGTTTATACTATATTGTACAATCCTCTTTGTTCTAGTTTAAGGATATTTCATATGTCATATGATATGATTGGATTACTGTACTATACAATGAAATTATTTTGATTGCTTCACTTCTAAATATTTTCTATGTTCAATCTAGGTTAATTGCAATGTGCATTAAATATAAAACAATCAACAAATAACATCAAATAGTGTCATAATATGTGTTTTTTTCTTACACATCAACCATCCAATTATCGAGTTTTTTGTAGATTTTACATTGTAGGTTATAGAAAAATTTGGAATGCCTTTTTAAACATAATTTTGCATTTTATGTTCTATTCATTCTATGTTTGATATCCTAAATTATTCATTTCCTATTATTCTCCATTAAAGATTTTAACTACTTCTATACCACGCGTCTAATGACCCCACTCGCTTCTACAAAAATTAGGTGTCACAACATCTATTTTATTTTATTTTTCTTTTGATTTTTAAAATAATTTTTTATTTAATAAATCCATTGATAATCTCATTCTTAAAAAACTATAGTGACTTTAAACTTCTATAATTTAAAAATCATACCACAAAAATATTTTGAAAATGTATATGTTCTTTCAAAATATTGAGTTCTCACCTTGTAGTTTAAGTAATTAAACTAATGGAAGTTATAAGTAATGCTAAAGTGCAAGATAGTGAAAAATAAAAGAGGTGGCTATTGCTTATACATAAGGTTGAAAAAATAATCATTCTTAATTGCTTCTTTGGAGTCTCATGTTGTATGCCATCTTAACCTAACATATAAAATTATAAAAAGGGTTAAGCCAATAATTAATAACTCAATGAAAAAATAGTACAACATGAATATAAAAAAAATAATTCTTGGGCCGTGCTACATGTTAAATCAATATCATATAATAAGCTTATGAATAACATGTGACAACAATAAAAAGCATGTTATCTTTTCTTTTAAATTTATTTAAAATCCATTCCTGTCCTTTAAGAAATCTTTCAATTTTTTACTCATTTTTTAATGGTTTTTTCTCATTTCATTTTTCACATCATCAAAGGTTGGGCCTTTTCAAATTTTTAAAATCAATTTTTGCATATCCAAAACACATTATTTTATATAGTGCTTCCAATAACTCTTTTATCAGTATTTTTAGAGACATTATTTTGAATAATCGCTCTATTTCTAGTGATACTCTTCAAAATAGAAAGACATATGGAGAGAGAAAATTACGACAACGGGAGCGACGGAAGCTAGCAACGGGAGACAGTGAGGAAGTTCCGGGTGGGAGATCACGTTGCGAGCCAGCGCCTGAGGTCGGAGACGGAAGGCGCCCCAGGAGGGGTGGTGCGGGCCACATCTTGGGGCCTGAACTCTGGTGCCGGCGCCGGAAGTTCGAGAGCGGCGGCTTGGACCATCATCACCGTTACTCTGCTCCGGAGGGACGGTGCTATCGGTGGAGCGGCGGCGGCAGACAGCGCACAACAGTTAGGGACCAACGGCTAACGGTCGCACGTGCGAAGGCCGCGTGTCGCCCTCGACCGTTGCGGTTTGCTAACCGGTTGGTCTGGGAAATTTGAATTTGAATCTGGACCCGACAAGCGTGGGGGTGCTCAAACATGATTAATAACTTATCTATTCTGCAGAGTACCATAACGTTTCGTCCTCGAGCTCGGTTTGCGCCACCTGCAACCCTAGCTACACGGTAAATGGCAGGAAGCAAGACCCGAAGGAGCAATAGGAAGACACGGACTTCTGGAAGAAATTCCTCTATGCGGGACACGTCCGAGGGAAGCATATTGGCTGTTGGTGAAACTTTGCATCCTCCCCAAATATCCGACGTCGAGGGGGACACACCCTTGGGCCAGCGGAGCACGCAGGATGGTGGGGATGCTAAGGGGTCTGTGGCAGAGCTAATTACTTCAGGGATGGTCCTTGCTCTTCAGGCCCAGGGAGTAGCTACAGTGGATGATCTGGAGGGATGTTCAGCGAGCGCAGCTTTGTGGATGCCACAGGACTTGGAGCACAAGGAGGCAGAGCCTGTGGTGTGCAATCTCAGTGAAGGGAAACCAGTTCAAAAGGATGTCGGGAATCGTGTGGCTTTCGCAACCAAGGTGAGCTTCAGAGAAGCCTTAACCGCAAACAATAACATCAACAATAGCAGTCTGGTGACCTCGCATGTGCGGTCGACGAACATCGACGTCAAGGAACGTGCTGCAGGCATTCCTGATTACGCGGAGGGAGGTGATGTACTCATGTCATCGGATGCTTGCCAGCGACGTATCGAATTTCATAAATATCATTTGGTTCGCCGAGTCTACGGGAATACACTTCTATTTCCCGTCATTGGGCGGGTGTTACTCAAGCGATGGGGCCACTACAAGAACTTCAAGGTTTTCGACTTATCCTTTAGCTGCTTCTGCTTGCATTTTGAATCCATCAATGATCAGAATGACGTCTAGCTTGGCGGCCCATGGCAGATCGCCGGCCAAGCCATGGGGCTCGATATTTGGACGCACGAGTTTGGACCAAATTCTGCCTCCGTGATGTGAGCACCGGTCTGGGTGCGTCTCCTCGGCCTCCTGGTTATCTACTGGGACGTAGACAACATACTACGCATTGCCGGGTGATTAGAGAACCCTTTCTTCTCGATAGCTGGACTATCAAAATGGGGCGCTCCTCCTACGCTCGGGTGGGCGCTCGGATGGATCTTTCGAAGCCATTGAAACCGGGCATATGACTCAATGGAGAATTTGGGAGAACCTATCAGAGCTTCCAGTACGAGGGGCTACAGTGGATCTGCTTCACCTGTGGCCATGTTGGACACTTGGAGAGCCACTGTAACAAGCATGAGGAGGTGGGGTTTTCCCGTTCTGGCTTTCCCTCGTCTAAGGTCGTGGGTCGAGAACATTGCACGGGGAGGGGGATAAGTCCCTTGGTGAGGATAACCCTACATAGCTGGGAGGCATCTGTGATTCTTGGAAGCAGAAGTGATCTCAAAAGTCACATGGAGAGGAGCAAGGGCTGGGGCCTTGGATGCTTGTTCAATGCGGGAGACAGAGCCACAAAGGCCCCGCTGTTATGGCAAGCTTGCCTCCCCGGAAGGACGCCAGTCATAGAACTCGTGGCTACGATATTGCCAGCACGTCTCAAGGAACCAGAAGCCATTCCAAAAAACGTGGCAGAAGTAGAGCTAAGCGGGCTCCGAAGATTGGGGACAGCAAGGATCGAAAGCAGATAAGCTCGGATAGCCATCCCTTGATGGCTGTGAACACAGGCCATGCGCCCCGAGCAGATAGGCGTAAAGGGACATTGCCCTTGGTGCAGGAGGAACGAGTGGGGGATAAGCTCACTAACCCAGATGGGTTTGGCGCTAAATAGGAGACGCTCTATGGGCTGCGCTTCGTGGGGCGTAGGAGCCATCAAGGAAATTGATGGCAGAAGTTGGGTCCGGAGCTGATGCGTGATTACATGGAAGAACTGAAATTTCTGCTCACGTCAATATGCGAATGATCATCTGGAATATTAGAGGTGCTAAGAAAGGGAAGTCAAGGAGTTATTTGCAACGTCTGGCTGACGAGGGAAACGCGGCAGTCGTGGTGCTTATGGAAATGAAGGCGCAGTCCTTCTCCCAGCGAGATGCAGACTGGATTCTTGGAAGGGAATGGGAGTTTGCGGCCCAACCCTCGTTGGGAATGTCAGCTGGCATTATCCTTTTGTGGAAGAAGTGGGTTCATCTTTTGATCACGACAGCATCGGCACATGTGGTGGCGTGCTCGATTACCCCTCGCGTGGACTGCAACCTCAACTACTTCTTTGTTTATGGGCCTAAAGATCACCATAAATGTCAGGAGATTTGGGACGCCATTCGGCTCTCTCATTGTGGAAAAGACCCCCTCATCGTTGCAGGGGACCTTAACCTGGTAATGGCCCAGGAGGAGAAACACGGCGAGAGCAGATTCATCTACGGCAGGGATCAGTAAGACTTCGCTGACTTCATGTAGGACCTCAAACTTGCTGATTTGGGGTTCTTCGGCAACCAGTTTACGTGGTGTAACGGGAAGAAGGGAGGCACGCGGATACTGGAGCAGCTTGACCGTGCTCTCATGAATCCTGTTGGAATGCTTGCATTTCTCGAGTGCTCTGTGAATCATGTCAGCCGGCTCGGGTCGGACCACTACTTGGGTGGTAGAAGCCCGTGGCCAAACTCCAGCAGGCTGCTCTTTGAGAGTTTATGGCTTAACTTCCCACCATCTTTCCAGGTAGTACATCATGCATGGCAACGGGAGGGAAATCGCATGGAGATTGTCACGACCAAGTTCAAACGTTTGTTGATGGCACTGCGTAGATGGAGCCCGGAGGAGGTGGGGAATCTGGTTAACTGGAATAAGGAGCTGGAGCGTGGTATCGATGAGCTTTAGACTAGAGAGTCGATGGAGGGCCTCACTGAGGAGGACCATGCACGACTCGGGATCATGGTTACTGCCTTCCACCATGGCTGCGGTCATGAGGAGCAGTGGTGGTGGTAGCGCGCCAAAGTGCACTGGGCGCAGCTTGGGGACGGCAACACGAAATTCTTCCACAATGTGGCTACGGCTCGGGCTCAGACGAATAGGATTACTATGCTGCGGGGCTACTATGACAGGGTGGCGGACTCTCCAGACAGCATTGGTCAAGTTATCCTGCATTATTTTGAATGCAAATGGCAGTGCGGGGACCCCAGGACCTTGATGCACATCACCTCGCTTCCTGGCATTATTGATGCTGAAGCGACATCCAACCTCGGCTGCAGGGTTACTGAGAACGAAATCATCGCGGCATTGTGGGGAATTAAGAGGAATAGGACCCCGGGCAGCGACGGGATTACTACGAAGTTCCTGCATTGCTACTGGGCCATTACGCGCAGCGACGTTATCAGTGTTGTGTAGGTGTTCTTTGAGGAACGCAGGCTCCAGGAAGGCTGGAAGGACACACTCGTTATTCTCATCCCGAAGAAGCAGGGGGCGTGAAGGCCGAAGCATTATCGGCCGATCAGCCTCTTCAACACCATCTAGAAGGTGGTGGCGCATGTCCTCGTCGGGAGGCTGAAGACGCTAATGTCGGGATTTGTCTCGCTTGAGCAAGCTCCATCATCCCTGGGCGCAGCATCTCCGACAACATCAACATTGCGCAGGAAATGGCTGCGAAGATGAGCACCTGCACCGTCGCCTCGGGCCTCATGGCCGTGAAGCTTGACATGGAGTTGGCTTATGACAGCATACGCTGGGAATTCTTACTTGAGATGATGATGGCCATGGGATTTCCTCTTATTTCGCGTGATTGGATTGCTGCATGCATCAATTGCCCAAGATTCGACGTCCTCATCACTGGTGCTCGTCTCCCGTGGGTGGTGGCGCAGCGGGGCCTCCAGTACGGCTGCCCGCTCTCACGCTATCTTTACGTCTTGGCCACCGAGTACCTTTCGTGCTTGGTGAAGAACTACGAGTCACGACAGCTTCTTGGGTTTAGGCTGGGGCAGAAAGCGTCGAGAATTTCGCATCTTCTTTTCGCGGACGATGTCCTGCTCTTTGCTCCTGCCACCCACGTCGCTGCGCGTGCTGTCCATAGTATCATGCTGGCCTTCGGGGAGGCCGCTGGGCTGCTGGTCAACCTCGCGAAGTCCAGGGTCTTCTTGAGCCCCAAGTTCAGCAGAAAAGAAGTCCAGGCTGATCCTTAGGAAGCTTCGCATGGAGCATGGTCGGACGTTTACCTACCTTGGGATCCCCATCGCCACGAGGCACCTGACCAAGGTGGATCTCAACTTCTTATCTAGAGAATGGATGCTATGGTGGCCAAGTGGCGCGTCCGGCCGCTATCGCTCGGGGGCAGGGTTGCCTTGGCCTCCTATGTCCTCAGCACCATTCCCTTCCATTTCCTAAGACATTGCGTGGTGCCGACGGGGCTCCTCGATGATATGGAGAGGCGTATCAAGAAATTCCCCTGGGGAGGGACCAACTGTGAGAATGCCATGCATTACGCGGCCTAGGATCGCATCACTCTACCGAAGGCTGCAGGCGGGCTTGGCCTCCATGACCTCCGCTTCTGGCACCAGGTGCTCCAAATGGACAATTACAAACGTATCGTCAATCGTGAAGCCAGCCTCTAGGTTGACACCATGAGGAGGAAGTATTCCCTCAACGACCCGCTAATGAAGGTTCCCCGTAATGCATCCTCTGTGTGCAAAATGGTGCTGGGGGCGATGCCGGAGGCAATTTCCTTCTTCTTCTGGCACATCGGCGACGGGCGAACGGCGCGGTTCGTGGAGGACAACTGGCTTGGCATCCTCCCTCTCTGTTGCTGGCTGACTTTCATCAATATGTATTCACAATGGTTGGCCAGCGTCGCTGAAGGCATCATGGCTGCCGGGAATTAGAATATGGATGTCATCCCCACTTGGGCGAGCGAGGAGCTCACTGACCGGATCTTGCACCTTCCGAGAGCTCCGGAGTCTACCCAGGATGTTCTACTCCATACGCATATCGAGAAGGCATGGGTTGACTGCGGCCGAATTTACATGAGCATTGTTTGTAATGCTTTGAAGTCCGGCAGGCCGGATGGTAGACGGCTCATGGAGGAGATACGTGGAATCTGGAAAATTAAAGCTACGCCCAGGGTTCGTATTTTCATGTGGAAGGTTGCCAGCGAGTTCCTCCCTACGGCGGCATAGCTGGCATGAAGGGGGTTATGCTAGGACTCCATCTATCAGCTGTGCTGCGCGGTGGAGTAGACCATGCAGCACGCATTCTGGGATTGCCCTCGGGTCCAAGACCTCTGGGTTGACCCCCAGGCTCGTGAGGCATTAACTGCACTGAGCCAGTCCATGGGCATCGGGACACCGTTCATCGACCGGCTCTTTCAGTTCGTTGGCTCGCCCAATGAGAAACGTGGTGACGGGGTGAGGCATGCCGCCACGTTAGCCACCACGATGTATTACATCTGGATAAGGAGGAACACTACCCTGCACAACAATCCGGTGCCTTTATCGAGCTCGCTGATCCGGACGATCAAGATCGAGGTGAATACTGTACTTAACCGGCACACCTTCTATTCATCCCTGTCTAGCGGGAATCCTGGCAACTCTTCGGACTTGCTTATTATGCATGGTTGGGTTCCCCCTCAACAGGATGGAAAAAAGTTAATTGAGATGCTGCGGTTTGTGACTTTATTGCTGGTCTTAGCATGATCGTTAGAGATTGTATGGGAAGGCCTCTTCTGGTGACTGGCAAGAGGATGTTCTTCCAAGCCGTGGACATAATGGAAGCCCAGACTATACTTCTGGCCCTTAATATGCTGAGGGAATCCCTTCCCTGCTTAAGCTTATGTTTTGTGATTTCATATTCGATCCTCATTGAAGATCCATCTTGTAACACGTGTATGACTTGACCTTTTTGATATAATATATATTATATCTATTTCAAAAAAAAATAAAAAGACATCTATCTCTATAAATATATTACTCTGAATAACAAATTAGTCTTTTGAAATAATAATTATTGATTTATTTATTAAAATTATTTCTAACTGTGTGTTCATAATCTTTGTTTTTTAAAGTCTTACAGTTGGTGTAAACCTCACCTTAGATAGTTTTGTGGCACCATTTTCAATCCTCAATATTTTATCTTTGAATAAATTCCTCCTAACCATCCTCCCTTTACAACTAGTTTTCAATCAATTTGGGCCTCTAACGGGTGGGTCCCTTCATATTTTTGTATTAGAGATTTATTAAAATTTGAACTTTTTAGAATTAATTAAATTCCTTCAAAAATAAGAACTTAGGAAACCTTAACTTTGTTTTTTTCATTTGATTCAAACTTCAAAAAAATTTTTAACTAATTTTGTTTAATTCATCTTGATGAATTGTACTTGTTAGCAAATTTTAAAAATATTTTAATGATATTTAGTATTTCTAATAATATATTAGACTTAAAATACTCAAAATGATCATTTAATTATTTTCTTCAAAACCCCTTTGGCTCTCCATTTCATGCTAACTACACCTCTTTTTTTAGCCAAGAAAATTTTTGTAGACTTATCATTTAAGCTCTATGTCTTGATAGCTTTCTCTAATTCTCTAAATCCTTTTAACATTTTCCTTAATTTTGGCTATTTTTTTAAATACATATATAAACTCCCATAAATCCTTAATCTTATAATTTTATATTAGGAAAAGTCTAATGTTTACTAACTTGATATTATTGGATTCCACTTAATTTGTGTTTTCAATTTTTTGGTTCACCTCCTTACTTTGAAGTGTCGTATAACTCATTTTAGTGATGTATAATTTTTTGAAGGAAGTATTATGTGCTTTTAAAGATGCCCAAAGATTCTATGAAATCTAAATAATTTAAAATAACAATAGAAACCAATCTTTGTTACATTTCTAATGGTAAAAATCCTTTATCTTTAGGATCGTCAATTAATCATGATATCACTATTTTTCCTAAATTAAGTATTTAATAATTAAAAATCATTCAAATATTTATTTAATTACAATCATATTGCCTACTTATTTTTGAGATTTTTATAGTTGGTCATCATAAAATAATTTCTTAAGGTTAAACCATTTAAAAAACTTAATACAGTAATTAGTTTATCTCAGGATGATTTAGTATAAACCATGTGTATCAAAACAAGGCTATAATATTCTTTTGGATATCGTGATCCTCAACACAATTAGTCCCACATCTTAAGACAAAGTAAAAGAAACACATATAATATTATATGCAAGGACTACAACATTTATACATTTCTAGAGGTGACAATAACAAACCTATTAAAGTTACATATGTAATAAGGAAAAAATGAAGGCCTATGAGGTGTTCAAGTAGTTCAAGTTATTGAATTAAAATTAAAATGATCATAAAATTAAGGCGTTGCATAGTCACGAGGTGATGATTTTTTTCAGAAGCATTTTTATCATTTTTTCAAAGAATATGGCATTCAAAGGAAACTGATAATATCATATGTTATTTAACAAAATGATATTAATGGAAAAAGAATTAAAAAATGACTATGAAGATAAGAGCAACACTCAAGAAGAAAGATATGCCTAACTAAGTTTGGATAGAAGCTACATAGTAATGTAATAATAATTCTATTAAATCAAGATACAATAGATTCTAATAACACTAGCTCATGTAATAAAAGTATCAGATAGTTTTGATGGGGAACAAATTGAATATAGCAAGGAAAATAAAATTTTTTGCCTCTAAAGTATTGTGATTTTATTAAAAATTATCCAAAAATGAAAAAGATAAACTTTCTAATGCATTTAGTAATGTAGTCAAAAGCATAAGAAGCAGACGTAGAGAAATGGAATCACCTTCTAATTTTAAAGGTGCTGGTGGAGAAAGTACATCAAATAAATTAAGATAGAAATAAGTTTATTAATTTAATAGGATGTTTATAAGTCCACTGATGTCATCACATTTTAAGAAATTAACTTTGTATTAAAAAACCATATATAATTAATACTCTATTCACTTAATCTCATAATGCATAATATATATTATTTTTTAGGATTCTATGCATTACAATAGTCTAAAATATAAATAAAATAATAAAAATTATCGTCAAACTTAAAAAAATTAAAAAAAAAAAGATAAGTACAGAAACTAATGTTTGAAATAAAACAAAATAAGACTTTGTTATATTGT
This sequence comes from Vanilla planifolia, assembly GCA_023846275.1. Lineage (NCBI taxonomy): Eukaryota > Viridiplantae > Streptophyta > Magnoliopsida > Asparagales > Orchidaceae > Vanilla > Vanilla planifolia. Next base: position 5,964,660 of record CM043872.1, on the reverse strand, counting down.
ATTAATATGATCTTTAACATTTATAAATTTAAATTGAGAATAAAAGTTGTAATCATCACATTAGCTGTTTGTACATAATCTTTTATTTTAGGAAATTTCATCACTTTTTTTCTTGGCATCTCTACAATTTCAAAAGTTTAGATCATGTTTTATAATTTAGGACTAATTTTAATGTGTGACTTAGTTTACCTCTTGTTCTCATCAAATAAATATTTTCTTATAAAATTCTTATATTTTTCATTTTCTAAAATTTTTACTATTTTTGTGATATTACCATGATTTCTTTTTCTCATAGTTGGCACTCTTATACCTTTGTTCATTTTAGCATATGCAAAATGCAAGTATGAAGGGCTACAGCTTTGGAGAACTATGCGTTTTTCCATTCACTACATGGCTCTAGAAAACATCTTTTTCGTTACATAAAATTACTAACCCATTATAGGTTTTCATTGAATGCAATTATTTATTTAAGGTGTTATAGTTGGACAATCAATCTAGATGTCCATTGTTTGTTGATTTAAAGAAGAAATCATTGAAAAAAAACACACTTTATTTTGTACCAAAGCATTGTGGAGTTGGTTAAGCCAATCATTAATAATTCATTGTTAATAATCTAAATAGTGAAAATGAAATTTTAAAGTTTTTATTACCCTTTGATAAAACATCACATAGGGATTGCAAGGGGCATTGAAAATCTATAATTCGTAATTCTTTTATATTAAGTGAACTTGATTATAAACATGTAGGCACAATGAACATTATGAACCCAACGAACAAAATTGCTAGTCATCTTCAAAGGATCACCTAAAAACATTAACCTAGACATTAAGAGAAAAAATTAATTGAACTAGGGGTCAACAACATCTAGTGTTGGCGTTACAATAACATTGATTTTCACTTCATTTGGTATTAAATCATTCGACGTTTGAGTAGTGCTAATTTCTTTGGCATTTTCATCCTCCAATTGAATGGAATAGTGCTTGTTGAACACCATTGTGGTAACTAAGTTTTCCTTTCCATCATTGTTAATTGTGGTTTCGTTTGGTTGATCTTTGCTCTTTGCCCACAAGATCGAGTATAGGCCAAATATTATGATAATTGAGCCAATGATCCTGTAATTGTCAGTCAAATCATTAAATAAAATTTTTCATTAGAAATAAGTAAGTTAAAAATGGATACTTACATGCCAAGATCGATTCCCTCCCCAAGAAATATAATGCCCATTATGGCAGTCATGATCATGCAACAAGGGTTGAAGCAACTTACAAAAACTGGACCTTTTTCCTTCATCGCTATTGCCAAAAGGACATAAGACAATCCGGAGCACACTATGCCCTGCAAATGATATTTGTTTAATCCCATTACTTATGGATGTTTGCAATAGAATTTTTTCTATAAGAAAGAACATACAGAGTAGATTATGGCGAAGAGCCTCTTGTCCCAACCCAAAATCAATGGTTGGACTCTTCCATGCTCCACAAATAGTGCAACCACAAAGTTCACCACAGCACCTTTGAAGCAAATGAGGGTGATGATGGTGAATTTTGCTGGGAATGACCTTAATATGTTTGACTGCAAACAATATGGTGGAAGAAAATTGAGAGAAAAATATAGATAAATTTTCATAGAATTTTGAAGTAGAAGATTGGTTTACTTGAAGTATTATAGAAGAACACCAACAGATAGAGCTTGCCAATAAGATGAATGTTCCTATCAACCTTTGGCCTCCTCCCTGTACAACTGCATTGCTATTGCCCTGATGTTCTCGAGCCTCAGACCATAGAAACTCAATAGTTGGTCCTCTATAGAAAACCATTAGAAAAGCACCAGCAATAGCCAAGAAGGATCCAATAACTTTGGCTTTGCCATGCCTGCTCTTGATGTCCAATTTCTCAATCCTATATATCATAACCCATGTTGTATGAATCTGATGCCTTCACAAATAGAGCCTAAAACTTCTTTTTTGGGGGGAATTAATTACCTCAGCATGAGTGCTAAAAGGAGAGTAATGGAAGGATTTAGATTTTCCATCGAAGAAGCAAAGGCTGCAGAGGTCATCTTGGCTCCCATGTAGTAAAAGTTTTGGTCCATCACTGGCCTATATATACATATAAGTAACAACTGTATCAAGCACAAGTCTAGAAGTAACAACTGTAAACAAAATAGTAGAATTATTATACCCTAAGAATGCAAGTCCCATGATCTTAATGAAGACAAGAGGTGTCATCTTGAGTTTTTCTTTCTTACTGCAATAGTAACAAAACGGATGAGCTTAACAAACTCAAAGAAAAGAAAAACCAAGAAACCAAATAGAGTTCGAACAACCTGTCGACGAAGAATGCAAAAGGAGCAACGACGACGACGGCGACAAGGTTACGGTAGACAAGCAGAATAGGTTGGCTCATCCCACCCTTGAGAGTTGAAATCAATATGATGTACATAACAGCAAAGCTGAACTGCTGTAACAACATGGCTGCGTATGGCTTCGCCTTGGATAACAAGTTTCCCCATTTGCTGCTCAATTCCATCGACTCTTGATATTTCAAAGACTTGTTGCTATCTTTCTCTTGTCTTCCTCAATGGAGGATTTGCTGCAAATTTATACTTCACTCGAAATACGCCGGTAACCATGTCGTGCTGTTTTTTAATTACCTCTAGTTTGAATGTTACGAACTGGTCCAATATTAAAGCCTATAAACAAGCCACAAATATATATTTATATTAAATATGCCTTCTTTGAAGTAATATTTGATCTTTGTCAAGGACAAGATTAATTTTTTAATATGTAATAAAACGTTTTTCTATTGTCTCAAAAATATATCTTAAATAATAGCAAAATAGAATTCTTGCAGTCATCTCATATGCTTGCTTAGCATCATCTTTGGAAACCTGCATACCTTGTGATCATCGTGTACTTGATTCTATATGTTTAGTCTGCTTTGTCTTAAGGATTATGATCAATTGTGTTGAGTTTCATGAGATCTAAAAAAATTCTACAATTTTTCTTATGTACATGACTTTGTTAGGTCAGGTTAATATTAACTAATAATTATTTTAAGTTTTTAAGTAATTAAATATTTTAATTAATCATTTTAGTCTCTATGTTATCTTTAATTTCAAAAAAATATTTAATATTGGCCCTACAAGTTCTTGTCTAAATAACTCTTGGTTCGACTAGCCACTGTCATTCAAAGATTTTGGAGTCTTCTTTGAAAATAATCGACTTTACTCTTCTTCTTCTACCTTTGACAATTACCTACATCAACAACTATCATGTTATTTCTCAAGGAATAACATGATTGTTTTCTACATGAAATGAGTAATATCACTAAGGTGCTCTTTTATTTGTGGGTATAAATTAATTATTTTATTAATTCTAATTATTTGTTAATTTTGTTGCTTTATTAATATCAATTATAATCATATTATGTTTTACTTTATTATCTAACTACTTGATTTTGCTAATGTACTTATTTAATTCTTAGATCAACTAATCATTATATATGATTTTTCCAAGAAATTTGTTGTTTTTATAACTACAATCAATATAAATCATAAACAACTCTCAATAGATATTGATTTATTACGTAACATTATTTTTCTTGTCGCCAACTTTAAGAAAGATCGCAACAAAAGGAAGGGCAGGAATTTTAAAATGTATTATGATCAATTTTTCTCATGAAAATTCAAGCTCTAACTTCTTCATTAAAATATCATTTAATTAATTTTTATGGATTTTCATACTATTAGACTCAAGATAGTTGTTGATCATCATCATCTTCATATTCTTTCTTGTCTAATTTACTTTAATCCTTTTTCAATTCCAAGTTCATCAATATCTTTAGCTAATTATTAAAATTTTTATTAATTTATTTTGTAATTGACTCATAAAAAACTATATGCATTATTGTTTGTTCTTTTCTTTCCTTTATACACTATTTTAAAAATTCACTACCATTAAATTAAAATTATATTATTTTCTAATTCTTTAAACAATTTAAAAACTTATGATGAGCTTTTTTTTATTCTTATGAAATTCAACTCACATAAATTTTAAAAAAATTAATTTAATCACAAATTCATATTTCGTTTCAACTATACTTAAGTTTTTTTTTATATCTAAAATAAATTATCTCTTAATGTCTACTAATGGTTAGGTCATTTTTTGGTATAAAAAAGATTTAACTTACTTTTCTCTTTCACGTGATTCACATATTTTTTAACTAGTCTTGTTTGGCTTAAGAGGACCTTTAATTATATCTAGCATGGTTATTTTCTTTAAGGTAGAAAAACAAACATTACCTAATTTTTATGTTATAAAGTATTCTAACATGAATATGTAACTCAACATTCTAATTCTCTAACTTCAAATTGATCAAACTTAATCACATAAGTGTCATCTTTTTTTTCTACCAAGTGATAATGTTTGATCATCTTTTAATATTTTGAAACATTGAGTATCAAAACTAACAAAGAAGCTATTATTTCCTAATAAGGTCTCAATAATTAATATTGATCAATATTAATTAAATCTAAAAACTTTTGACATTTTAACCTAAGCTAAATAAGCTAAGGGCCAAAATTTTAAAAAACTTTTATATATTAATTTTTAATGTTTAAAATTAAGATAAGCAAAAATAAAAATTAAAATGATATACCAAAATTTTTTTGATGATCAGGTTCAATCTGGAACATATATCCACCATTAATCAAGGTAAAAAAAACTCCACAATAAGAGAATTATAAGTTGAGGTTTTTTTTTACGATTCACTACTAACCCATTTAAGATTTTTTTTATGGTTGACCTCCAACTTATTTGAGGGTTTTCTTATAATTCACCACCAACCTATTTGAGCTTTTTCCTTACCATTATCCTCTAGCTTTTGTGAGTTCATCTGTTATCTAGGCTTTTCCGAGCTCAACCCCAACTCAAGTTTTTACGAGATAAAACCAAATTTGGGCTTTCATAAATGTTAGGCCACCTAATCCAAATGAAAAGAAAAATATAATAAGAAAATTTATTTTTGATAAAAAGCATTTTTTTTGCTTATTGATGAATAGAGTAAGACATAAAAAGTTTAAAATTATGAGATAAAATAAGAAATGAATGCTTAGAAGTGTTAGGCTTAGCTAAAAGAATTTGTTTTCTGGGAAGTACTAAGTTATAGTGTGCTACCAGGAGATTTTATATTACTAAAATATCACACAATACTTTTTTTAGATCTTAAAATCTTTTCCATGTTAATTAGACATTTAATTAATAATTTTTAAATTTTTATAAATAAGTTTTGATCATATCCATTAAAAAATCAAGGAAAAGGTCTTTTAAAACTTATTGTCAAATAGCTTAAAATATCTTCCAAACTACTTCTACAATGGCACATACAACAACTAGGAAAATAGTCATTATACAGGATCAATGAGAGTCGTTGTATCTAATAGAAGGTCTAGATAGTTAGATTAATAAATGTAAAAGTAAATAAGTTATAGCCAAAATTAAGGCTAGCTCCTTCCCTGTGCATCATCAGAGCCACTTGTATACCTACAGGTTTATTCATGATTTTGGGTTTGACCTGACTCACTGCATACTTAACTCAAGTTCTACCCAACTAGATCACTCTTCTACTTACCCTAACCTACTTCAAGAATACATCTTAACCAATTTCAAGCACGACAGTTTGGCCGGTCTTCTGATCCGAGACTTCTCAAGCCTTCTTGGGCTTTGTAGCTCCAAGTCCTTTACATTTTTTCTGTACTTGGGGTGTGTCTTATAATATACTTTTTTATTTTTAATTAAGAAAAATTAACATAATGATTTTTTTATTTTAACTAAAGTTTAATAATTGACTTAACATGAAATTTGGCAAAGATATATAAGATAGATTTAATAAATAAAGACTGAGTAAAAAATGAAATTCTACATGTTATCTAAATCAAGAAAAGGATTAAGTAAATTTTGATACTTAAGCATTATTTAAAAGTGACACAAATAGAGAGATGTGTCATATGATTAATTATTAAGAAAATAATATTCTATTTTATAAAAAAAGAAAAATTTTTCAAAGTTGATATACTTGTCTTTAATCCTTAAAAATTGTGAGCACTCTAAGATGTTTTGAAGATTACTAGTTCACCATCTTCAAAAGTACATGATTTGTTCTTTATAACTGAACCTGATTTATATTAAAAAAAGTTTATTAGAATAAAATATTAAAAAAATTTAAGACTTTATTCATCAAATTCAAAGATAAACTAACACAAATAATTTAAAAAAACACAAGAAATATTTTTTTTGGTATAGCATAACCAATGCCAACAACTCTCAATCAATTTGATCGGGCTTCCTCTAAGTTAATCCCTTATGCAATTACTAGTAATGGTAAACCAAATACAAATTATGGTACTTAAAGAACACATTAATATAACAATTTTAGCTAATATAAATAGAGTATAGCTTCTACACGATAAAGTATTCAAAGATATTATATCCTTTAAATTTTTGAAACAAGATTAGAACAAAATTAAACGAGTATAAGTTATTACCAACACAAGAAGTGATGCACAAGAACACATTAATATAACAATTTTAGCTAATATAAATAGAGTATAGCTTGTACACAATAAAGTATTCAAATATATTATATCCTTTAAATTTTTTAAACAAGATTAGAACAAAATTAAATGAGTATAAGTTATTACCAACACAAGAAGTGATGCACAATTATTAAGAATTAGTCATTATAAGAAGCTAGATAAGTTGAAGATGGATGAAATAAGAAATATTTATAAATCTATAGGTAATTTTTTTATTTAAGATATGATTTGAAACAATAATATTGCCATAATAAAAGAACATTAGAGGATGCATAATGTCACGCTTATATGATGAATATAAGAGGACGTATAAGGTTATGCTTATATGGCATCTTTATTGGCTTTTTATAGTGGTTGAATAGTTGATTATTCAATAAATAATCTTGCATAACGATTAAATCAACCAATCATTATATAAAATTTATTCTTCTAAGAAATTTTTTTATTTTCTATAATTACAATCAATATAATTCATAATAATTCTCTATACACATTAATATACTACATAACTTCATTCTTCTTACCACCAACTTTAAGAAAGATTGCCACAAAGAGAAGGATATAAATTATAAAGGAACTTAGTAAATCTATGAGTCCTTTGATTATGATTAAGTGGTGAGGATGTCTTCAAGTTTAGGGAGAAGGCTATAATGCTTGATGTAGGTAATTGTGAGAGGAGGAAGAAGAGGAATAAAGTTAGTTTATTTTCAAATTAAAGTATATCTACAAAATTATAATATTTTTTAGATCTCATGATTCTCAACACAATTCGTCGTAATCCTTAAGAGAAAGTAGACTAAACATATATAATCATGTATATGATAATCAAAAGGCTTACAGGTTTCTAAAGATTATGCTAAGTAAGCATGTGAGATGACTACAAGAAGTCAAACAAAAATGAATGGGTAATAAAAATGAGATGGTAAAGCAACCTTGGTAATAGTAGAAAAACAAATAAGAAAAGGTGCTAGACATTGCTTATTAAAAATACACCCTTCAAAATTGTTTAACCTTTTTTTGACAAATAGTAATTCCTTGATTGTGTCTTTAACCCTCAGTATTTTCAAAGTTTTATAATTGAGATGATTAAATCTTTGGTGCCACGAGTTAAGTTAGTTAGGCATGGCTACCTGCATTCCAAGATTAATTCCCTCCTTATGAAATATAATGCCCATTATGGCTGTCATAAATCATCCAACAACGGTTGAAGAACCTTACAAAAACTAGACATTTTTTCCTTTCGTCATATTGACAACTTGACATAAGTCAATCTAGGCACACTGTGCTCCACAAATGATAATTGTTTAATCCCGCTACTTATGGATGTTTACAATAGATGTTTTTCTGTAAGAAATAACATACATAGTTGATTATGGTGAAGAGCCTCTCGTCCCAACCCCAAATCCATGATTGGGAGAATATATAGAGTTGATTATGGTGAAGAGCCTTTTGTTTCAAACCAAAATCCATGACTGAACTCATCCATGCTCCACAAATAATGCAAACAGTAAATTCACCACAATACCATTGAAGCAATCGAAGGAGATCATTGTAGAATTTTTAAGAATAACCTCAATATGTTCACTTGCAAGCAATTTGGTTGAAGAAAATTGAGACAAATACAAAAAACAATAGTCATGGGAGTTTGAAGGAGAATATTTTTTTTGTTTTAAGTATTACCAAAGAAAATCAATAAATATAGCTTGCCAATTAGCATCCAAAGTAGCATTTTACTACAGTGTTAGTTATTATCCTTTTGCATATTCTTACTAGTATTTATAATCAATATCAAATAATCTTTGTGATAGCTGTACCATTCACATATTAACCTTTCTTATATGATGGTTCTCTCTCCTAAACATTAGAACCATGAATTGTGTCATACTTGTACCAATACCAAAAACCATTAGCTTGAGAAGCTTTTGCAAATTTTCTTAAAGCAATTTCACTACTTCATTAATGCTCATATTAAAAATGAGCTCTAATACAAGATATTAAAATTATAATTGGTAGAAGCAAAGGATGGAAATGCCTTTTTTTTAATAAAAAATAGGCATACAAAATAACATGATATAACACATGTTTATAAGTAACAGAACCAAGTCTTAACAACAATTGAACACTATCATTTGCCAAATCAACGTAATACTTTCTATTGACAAATAAATTTTGACAAATTCATGCACCTCCTAAATATGGTTTTTTAATAGCTATGCTAGTATTTCTTCAAGCTAAGCTACTAGTTTTTTATTCTTTTTTATACTGCCAAAAACTTAATGGATTAAAGGTATGCTACATTAGCTTAATGAGACAAAGGTGAATTATGGTATGTCTTCAATACTATTTGCATCTATAAAAACATTATATGCCACTATAGAAAAAACATTATGGAATAGAAAACTTATGTGAAAAATTAAATAAGAAAATAAATCTATGTAGGTGACATCAACAACGACATCTTCTTTGAATGAATAAAGTTATGGCTTGGTTTTCATCTTATCACAATAACTTTGATGTAAAAGACTACAACATATAGAAATAAATAATAAAATAAGATTTTAAACATCTTATGTAGTTACTATATTTTGTATTGTGTTACCCATCAATAAACTAGGTTGAGTCATTGATTATATTGCAAATGCAAGAACATAATAGTATCAATAAATACTTGTAGATTAACAAAGTTGATCATTTAATTTTGTGATGCTATATATACTACAAATTTTTTTGAATTATGAGAAATTATTTTTCATAAGAAAGAGTAAATGAATAAGACATGAGAAAAAAGAAGTAGAATAGCATAGGAATGTAGAGAGGTTGTTTCTATGAATAATTGTAATTGGGTGAATGTTCATTATGCTTTAAAACAACACACACCACAATAGATTTTGGGAACACCATTAACATGACTTTTCACATTTATAAAATTTCTATGAGAAAGCCTTAGTCGTAGTACTATGTTCCAAAAGTTCTTAATCTAATAAGTTATGTTTTAGTTCAACTTTACATTATTGTTATAAGAGAATAGAATTTGTGGATCAAAACAAGGGCAAAATGATACTTTGACGAAGAATTGCAAAAGCCCTTTTCTCCTAATTTTTATAATATGCTTGTGATTTTTAACTTTCTTCATGCCCAAACTTTTTAATATTATTGAATATTTTTAAACATCTTTTATAGTTTTGTAAACTTAAAATACTCAAATTATTAATTAATTTTTCATTAAGCTTATTATTTTATGGCAATGTCTAGTAAATTTCATAATTTTTAGTATATTTTTCTAATTTTGATATTTTTCAAAATCTATAAATCAACTCTTATAAATCTTCAATCTCCTATTTTTATAACCAAATTTTGTTTTTTACTTAGCATTGTTGGATTTCAAATAATTCATGTTTTTTATTTCTCAACTCACTTTTGTCATTTGAGATGTCATACATTTTTTTAATATTTTATAATATTTTTGGGAATATAATATCATAATTTTTAAAAATTCTAAAAAATCAGAATAATTCAAAATAGTTTTAATACCCAATTTTCTTTACCTAATCGACAAACAAAAAGGTGGTCTTATGCAATCTAGTAATATGCCAATAAAGAGAAATTTTGCCTCAATAATTTAAAATTCTAGAAATATTTATTTGTTATTTACCCTCAATTTTTGAGACATCATAATCTATTCTCCTTATAAGAATTTTTCTCCCAAAAGTTTTCTCAAACAAATGTTTTCTCTTTGATCTTCCAAATGCCCATTTCTCAAATTTATATATCCACTTACATTTTTTTTGTTCTTACTTGTTTAGTCAAATACTTTATGGTCTTTTTTTTTCTACCTAATTTAGTGACTTTTCTTACATATTAACCATACTCTTTTCTAACATTTTTTTTTTCTAATAATAATATATCCTATCATTCTTACTTTGAGTTCACTTAACTATCTTGTGACTGTTTTTATTTTTTTCTCAAATATTCTACTATCTATCGAATTTTTATCTTCAATGTTTCTTATTCATTACTTCTTCACTTAAAAATCAATCAAGCCTTAATATCTCTTTAATAGCATTGTTATCTTTATAAAGCAACTTTTAATATTGTTATCTTTGAATTCACTTAATTATTCTTTGTTCATACAATAAATGAGGGTTCAAATAACATTTTGTTTGATCATAAGTGACTGCTTTCTAAATATACATCAATTTTAATCCATTCTCTAATTATAATTACATTTACCTCCAACAATCAATAGTAAATGAAAGAATTAATGACTAGTCGTTCGCAATGTTGTATCAATTTTTGTTATATTGAATAATATCAGTTGGATTCGAACATTGTTCCATTAGCTTTTACATTCTCAAGAATGTATTGACCTATAGTTACTAATTCTCCATTGGTACCAAGACAACAATTAAAAGACTTTTTAGTTGTTTTTTTTATTTATTAGCATGTCTCTATCAAGATTATTGAAGTAAACAAATGCAACCCTCCACCATTGAATAAAACCATCATATGCATATGAACAATATTTTAATGTGCCTATAATAACATCAAAGAATGGTGGAGATTCATTTTTGTTTAAGGAATAAATATTGGATTGAGTGTTTTTTATTATTGAGTTTGTGTTAGATTATTCATTTTTATATTGATGTTTTTATTTATCTCTAAAGTGGACTCCATATAAAAATTACCTCCTATTCTAGTTACTCTTTAATTTCCTTTCCTATTGTGGGCAGTCCCTTGCATAGTGTCAAAAATTTACATAACGAAAGCATTTAACCCCCTTTTTCCAACATTCCTTTCAAAGAAATGTTTTCACAAATATGACATTAAGGGGCTTTCTTTAATTCATTCCTTGGAGATTTAGTGCACACCTTTTTGCTTTGTTTTTTTTCATGTGAAGAGAAATTCTTTTTTTCTTATTTAATGCTCTTCTTATTTTTCTTTTTGTAAGATCCTTTTCTATTCTTTTAGCAACTTCAATAATTTCTTATAAGAGAGGAATTCCATTGGTGCAAACATATTACTTATAATATCTCTTAATTTCCTCCTAAAAATATAACATCTTTGCTTTTCTATGACTACCAATTGTGGAGCATATCGTACATACCTTAGCAATCTCTCATCATACTCATTTATTATATGGTTTAGCTAGTTCAATTAAATCATCTAGCATTTTCTCTTGTCAATTTAGAGATGTACCATTCTGAAAATTATTGATAAAACTATTGCATTGATATTTTAGTGATTGCTTTATCTACATATAATATTCTTTTCTAGCCTTTCTAACAATATACATTAGTATAATATGGCACCAATACTATTTTTGTTGCCCTCCTATTCCCATCACATGCGATTTTTTCAAACAATATTTTCAATCATTTCCAACTAATCCTAAGCTTGGAATGGATTCACATTGTTTTCTATGTGAGGTTTTCAAAGTCTTAGAAACTACTCCACCAATTGATTTGCTTCATTAGTTATTGAACTCCTTTTTCATTAAGAATAATGTTCCTTTTGGATTGCATTCTTGAAGGTTGATATCTCTTGCCTTGAGATGGCTTAACTCATTGCATTATTTAAGTAGTGATCCATGGTGGTCAAACACACCTACAGCTATATAGAAACAGAGACATTGTTTCAAAAATGAAGTTTCATGTTTTTTATTTACTTCACAAAGATTATTATCATACCTTATATATTTCATAACTACTCTTTTTTCTCTCTTTTTTTAATCTGATCAACATAATATATGATCTATATTATTATATTGCAAGATGCTCCTCTCTTTATACTTCTTATTCTACAAATCGACATATCGTACGATGCTTCACTTCAATGCAATATGCTCGATCTATCATTCTTCTAATACAATGAAATATCTATTCTACTTCTTTTTATCTCTTTGCATTGTATGATCAATGACTCCAAACCTTAATTAGACCATTTGCTTCATTTGTGCACTATACTATTTGCTTAAGGCAGCATACTATGCATTGGTTTAATAATTATATCATCCTTTTGGTTTGTTCATTTTTCTAACTATTGCTTTTATTATGTATGATTTTATTGATTTTTGTAGTTTAACTAAATAATATTTCTACTCATGCTATTGTATCATAAGATTTTATAATTGTATTATATGATTTTCTTTGATTTTTCTATCTATCATATTGTACAATACTCCATCGTAATGCACAATAGTTTATACTATATTGTACAATCCTCTTTGTTCTAGTTTAAGGATATTTCATATGTCATATGATATGATTGGATTACTGTACTATACAATGAAATTATTTTGATTGCTTCACTTCTAAATATTTTCTATGTTCAATCTAGGTTAATTGCAATGTGCATTAAATATAAAACAATCAACAAATAACATCAAATAGTGTCATAATATGTGTTTTTTTCTTACACATCAACCATCCAATTATCGAGTTTTTTGTAGATTTTACATTGTAGGTTATAGAAAAATTTGGAATGCCTTTTTAAACATAATTTTGCATTTTATGTTCTATTCATTCTATGTTTGATATCCTAAGTTATTCATTTCCTATTATTCTCCATTAAAGATTTTAACTACTTCTATACCACGCGTCTAATGACCCCACTCGCTTCTACAAAAATTAGGTGTCACAACATCTATTTTATTTTATTTTTCTTTTGATTTTTAAAATAATTTTTTATTTAATAAATCCATTGATAATCTCATTCTTAAAAAACTATAGTGACTTTAAACTTCTATAATTTAAAAATCATACCACAAAAATATTTTGAAAATGTATATGTTCTTTCAAAATATTGAGTTCTCACCTTGTAGTTTAAGTAATTAAACTAATGGAAGTTATAAGTAATGCTAAAGTGCAAGATAGTGAAAAATAAAAGAGGTGGCTATTGCTTATACATAAGGTTGAAAAAATAATCATTCTTAATTGCTTCTTTGGAGTCTCATGTTGTATGCCATCTTAACCTAACATATAAAATTATAAAAAGGGTTAAGCCAATAATTAATAACTCAATGAAAAAATAGTACAACATGAATATAAAAAAAATAATTCTTGGGCCGTGCTACATGTTAAATCAATATCATATAATAAGCTTATGAATAACATGTGACAACAATAAAAAGCATGTTATCTTTTCTTTTAAATTTATTTAAAATCCATTCCTATCTTTTAAGAAATCTTTCAATTTTTTTACTCATTTTTTAATGGGTTTTTCTCATTTCATTTTTCACATCATCAAAGGTTGGGCCTTTTCATATTTTTAAAACCAATTTTCGCATATACAAAACACATTATTTTATATAGTGCTTCCAATAACTCTTTTATCAGTATTTTCAGAGACATTATTTTGAATAATCGCTCTATTTCTAGTGACACTCTTCAAAATAGAAAGACATATGGAGAGAGAAAATTACGACAACGGGAGCGACGGGAAGGAGCTGACCAACGGGAGCGACGGAAGCTAGCAACGGGAGACATTGAGGAAGTTCCGAGTGGGAGATCACGTTGCGAGCCAGCGCCTGAGGTCGGAGACGGAAGGCGCGCCAGGAGGGGTGGTGCGGGCCACATCTTGGGGCCTGAACTCTGGTGCCGGCGCCGGAAGTTCGAGAGCGGCGGCTTGGACCATCATCACCGTTACTCTGCTCCGGAGGGACGGTGCTATCGGTGGAGCGGCGGCGGCAGACAGCGCACAACAGTCAGGGACCAACGGCTAACGGTCGCACGTGCGAAGGCCGGGTGTCTCCCTCGACCGTTGCGGTTTGCTAACCGGTTGGTCTGGGAAATTTGAATTTGAATCTGGACCCGACAAGCGTGGGGGTGCTCAAACATGATTAATAACTTATCTATTCTGCAGAGTACCATAACGTTTCGTCCTCGAGCTCGGTTTGCGCCACCTGCAACCCTAGCTACACGGTAAATGGCAGGAAGCAAGACCCGAAGGAGCAATAGGAAGACACGGACTTCTGGAAGAAATTCCTCTATGCGAGACACGTCCGAGGGAAGCATATTGGCTGTTGGTGAAACTTTGCATCCTCCCCAAATATCCGACGTCGAGGGGGACACACCCTTGGGCCAGCGGAGCACGCAGGATGGTGGGGATGCTAAGGGGTCTGTGTCAGAGCTAATTACTTCGGGGATGGTCCTTGCTCTTCAGGCCCAGGGAGTAGCTACAGTGGATGATCTGGAGGGATGTTCAGCGAGCGCAGCTTTGCGGGTGCCACAGGACTTGGAGCACAAGGAGGCAGAGCCTGTGGTGTGCAATCTCAGTGAAGGGAAACCAGTTCAAAAGGATGTCGGGAATCGTGTGGCTTTCGCAACCAAGGTGAGCTTCAGAGAAGCCTTAACCGCAAACAATAACATCAACAATAGCAGTCTGGTGACCTCGCATGTGCGGTCGACGAACATCGACGTCAAGGAACCTGCTGCAGGCATTCCTGATTACGTGGAGGGAGGTGATGTACTCATGTCATCGGATGCTTGCCAGCGACGTATCGAATTTCATAAATTTCATTTGGTTCGCCGAGTCTACGGGAATACACTTCTATTTCCCGTCATTAGGCGGGTGTTACTCAAGCGATGGGGCTACTACAAGAACTTCAAGGTTTTCGACTTATCATTTAGCTGCTTCTGCTTGCATTTTGAATCCATCAATGATCAGAATGACGTCTAGCTCGGCGGCCCATGGCAGATCGCCGGCCAAGCCATGGGGCTCGATATTTGGACGCACGAGTTTGGACCAAATTCTGCCTTCGTGATGTGAGCACCGGTCTGGGTGCGTCTCCTCGGCCTCCTGGTTATCTACTGGGACGTAGACAACATACTACGCATTGCCAAGGTGATTAGAGAACCCTTTCTTCTCGATGGCTGGACTATCGAAATGGGGCGCTCCTCCTATGCTCGGGTGTGCGTTCGGATGGATCTTTCGAAGCCATTGAAACCGGGCATATGACTCAATGGAGAATTTGGGAGAACCTATCAGAGCTTCGAGTACGAGGGGCTGCAGCGGATCTGCTTCACCTGCGGCCATGTTAGACACTTGGAGAGCCATCGTAACAAGCATTAGGAGGTGGGGTTTGCCCATTCTGGCTTTCCCTCGTCCAAGGTCGTGGGTCGGGAACATTGCACGGGAGAGGGGGCCTTGGTGAGGATAACCCTACAGAGCTGGGAGGCATCTGTGATTCTCAGAAGCAGAAGTGATCTCAAAATCACATGGAGAGGAGTAAGGGCTGGGGCCTTGGATGCTTGTTCAACGCAGGAGACAGAGCCACAAAGGCCCCACTGTTATGGCAAGCTTGCCTCCCCGGAAGGACGCCAGTCATAGAACTCGTGGCTATGATATTGCCAGCACGTCTCAAGGAACCAGAAGCCATTCCACAAAACGTGGCAGAAGTAGAGCTAAGCGGGCTCCGAAGATTGGGGACAGCAAGGATCGAAAGCGGATAAGCTCAGATAGCCATCCCTTGATGGCTGTGAACACAGGCCATACGCCTCGAGCAGATGGGCGTAAAGGGACATTGCCCTTGGTGCAGGAGGAACGAGTGGGGGATAAGCTCACTAACGCAGATGGGTTTGGCGCTAAATAGGAGACGCTCTATGGGCTGCGCTTCGTGGGGCATAGCAGCCATCAAGGAAATTGATGGCAGAAGTGGGTCCGAAGCTGATGCTCGATTACATGGAAGAACTGAAATTTCTGCTCACATCAATATGCGAATGATCATCTGGAATATTAGAGGTGCTAAGAAAGGGAAGTCAAGGAGTTATTTGCAACGTCTGGCTGACGAGGGAAACGCGGCAGTCGTGGTGCTTATGGAAATGAAGGCGCAGTCCTTCTCCCTGCGAGATGCGGACTGGATTCTTGGAAGGGAATGGGAGTTTGCGGCCCACCCCTCATTGGGAATGTCTGCTGGCATTATCCTTTTGTGGAAGAAGTGGGTTCATCTTTCGATCACGACAGCATCGGCACATGTTGTGGCGTGCTCGATTACCCCTCGCGCGGACTGCAACCTCAACTGCTTCTTTGTTTATGGGCCTAAAGATCACCATGAACGTCAGGAGATTTGGGACGCCATTCGGCTCTCTCATTGTGGAAAAGACCCCCTCATCGTTGCAGGGGACCTTAACCTGGTAATGGCCCAGGAGGAGAAACACGGCGAGAGCAGATTCATCTATGGCAGGGATCAGTAAGACTTCGCTGACTTCATGCGGGACCTCCAATTTGCTAATTTGGGGTTCTTCGAAAACCAGTTTACGTGGTGTAACGGGAAGCAGGGAGGCACGCGGATCCTGGAGCTGCTTGACCGTGCTCTCATGAATCCTGTTGGAATGCTTGCATTTCCCGAGTGCTCTGTGAATCATGTCAGTAGGCTCGGGTCGGACCACTGCCCGCTACTGGTCAACTTGGGTGGCAGAAGCCCGTGGCCAAACTCCAGCAGGCTGCTCTTTGAGAGTGTATGGCTTAACTTCCCACAATCTTTCCAGGTGGTAAATCATGCATGGCAACGGCGGGCAGAGGGAAATCGCATGGAGATTGTCACGACCAAGTTCAAATGTTTGTTGATGGCACTGCGTAGATGGAGCCCGGAGGAGGTAGGGAATCTGTTTAACTGGAATAAGGAGCTGGAGCGTGGTATCGATGAGCTTCAGACTAGAGAGTCAAGGGAGGGCCTCACTGAGGAGGACCATGCACGACTCGGGATCATGGTTACTGCCTTCCACCATGGCTGCGGTCATGAGGAGCAGTGGTGGTGGTAGCGAGCCAAAGTGCACTGGGCACAGCTTGGGGACGGTAACACGAAATTCTTCCACAATGTGGCTACGGCTCGAGCTCAGACGAATAGGATTACTATGCTGCAGGGCGACGATGACAGGGTGGCAGACTCTCCGGACAGCATTGGTCAGGTTATCCTGGATTATTTCGAATGCAAATGGCGGTGCGGGCTCGCTTCCTGGCATTATTGACGCTGAAGCGAAATCCAACCTCGGCCTCAGGGTTACTGAGAACGAAATCATCGCGGCATTGTGGGGAATTAAGAGGAATAGAACCCCGGGCAGCAACGGGATTACTACGGAGTTCCTGCATGGCTATTGGGCCATTATGCGCAGCGACGTAATCAGTGTTGTGTAGGTGTTCTTTGAGGAACGCAGGCTCTCGGAAGGCTGGAAGGACACACTCGTTATTCTCATCCCAAAGAAGCAGGGGGCGTGCAGGCCGAAGCATTATCTGCCGATCAGCCTCTGCAACACCATCTAAAAGGTGGTGGCGCATGTCCTCGTCGGGAGGCTGAAGACGCTAATGCCGGGACTCATCTCGCTTGAGCAAGCTGCATCATCCCTTGGCGTAGCATCTCCGACAACATCAACATTGTGCAGGAAATGACTGCGCAATGTTGATGTTGTCGGAGATGCTGCGCCAAGGGATGATGCAGCACTTGCACCGCCGCCTCGGGCCTCATGGCCGTGAAGCTTGACATGGAGTTGGCTTATGACAGCATACGCTGGGAATTCTTACTTGAGATGATGATGGCCATGGGATTTCCTCTTATTTAGCGTGATTGGATTGCTGCATGCATCAATTGCCCAAGATTCGACGTCCTCATCACTGGTGCTCGTCTCCCGTGGGTGGTGGCGCAGCGGGGCCTCCAGTACGGCTGCCCGCTCTCACGCTATCTTTACGTCTTGGCCACCGAGTACCTTTCGTGCTTGGTGAAGAACTACGAGTCACGACAGCTTCTTGGGTTTAGGCTGGGGCAGAAAGCGTCGAGAATTTCGCATCTTCTTTTCGCGGACGATGTCCTGCTCTTTGCTCCTGCCACCCACGTCGCTGCGCGTGCTGTCCATAGTATCATGCTGGCCTTCGGGGAGGCCGCTGGGCTGCTGGTCAACCTCGCGAAGTCCAGGGTCTTCTTGAGCCCCAAGTTCAGCAGAAAAGAAGTCCAGGCTGATCCTTAGGAAGCTTCGCATGGAGCATGGTCGGACGTTTACCTACCTTGGGATCCCCATCGCCACGAGGCACCTGACCAAGGTGGATCTCAACTTCTTATCTAGAGAATGGATGCTATGGTGGCCAAGTGGCGCGTCCGGCCGCTATCGCTCGGGGGCAGGGTTGCCTTGGCCTCCTATGTCCTCAGCACCATTCCCTTCCATTTCCTAAGACATTGCGTGGTGCCGACGGGGCTCCTCGATGATATGGAGAGGCGTATCAAGAAATTCCCCTGGGGAGGGACCAACTGTGAGAATGCCATGCATTACGCGGCCTAGGATCGCATCACTCTACCGAAGGCTGCAGGCGGGCTTGGCCTCCATGACCTCCGCTTCTGGCACCAGGTGCTCCAAATGGACAATTACAAACGTATCGTCAATCGTGAAGCCAGCCTCTAGGTTGACACCATGAGGAGGAAGTATTCCCTCAACGACCCGCTAATGAAGGTTCCCCGTAATGCATCCTCTGTGTGCAAAATGGTGCTGGGGGCGATGCCGGAGGCAATTTCCTTCTTCTTCTGGCACATCGGCGACGGGCGAACGGCGCGGTTCGTGGAGGACAACTGGCTTGGCATCCTCCCTCTCTGTTGCTGGCTGACTTTCATCAATATGTATTCACAATGGTTGGCCAGCGTCGCTGAAGGCATCATGGCTGCCGGGAATTAGAATATGGATGTCATCCCCACTTGGGCGAGCGAGGAGCTCACTGACCGGATCTTGCACCTTCCGAGAGCTCCGGAGTCTACCCAGGATGTTCTACTCCATACGCATATCGAGAAGGCATGGGTTGACTGCGGCCGAATTTACATGAGCATTGTTTGTAATGCTTTGAAGTCCGGCAGGCCGGATGGTAGACGGCTCATGGAGGAGATACGTGGAATCTGGAAAATTAAAGCTACGCCCAGGGTTCGTATTTTCATGTGGAAGGTTGCCAGCGAGTTCCTCCCTACGGCGGCATAGCTGGCATGAAGGGGGTTATGCTAGGACTCCATCTATCAGCTGTGCTGCGCGGTGGAGTAGACCATGCAGCACGCATTCTGGGATTGCCCTCGGGTCCAAGACCTCTGGGTTGACCCCCAGGCTCGTGAGGCATTAACTGCACTGAGCCAGTCCATGGGCATCGGGACACCGTTCATCGACCGGCTCTTTCAGTTCGTTGGCTCGCCCAATGAGAAACGTGGTGACGGGGTGAGGCATGCCGCCACGTTAGCCACCACGATGTATTACATCTGGATAAGGAGGAACACTACCCTGCACAACAATCCGGTGCCTTTATCGAGCTCGCTGATCCGGACGATCAAGATCGAGGTGAATACTGTACTTAACCGGCACACCTTCTATTCATCCCTGTCTAGCGGGAATCCTGGCAACTCTTCGGACTTGCTTATTATGCATGGTTGGGTTCCCCCTCAACAGGATGGAAAAAAGTTAATTGAGATGCTGCGGTTTGTGACTTTATTGCTGGTCTTAGCATGATCGTTAGAGATTGTATGGGAAGGCCTCTTCTGGTGACTGGCAAGAGGATGTTCTTCCAAGCCGTGGACATAATGGAAGCCCAGACTATACTTCTGGCCCTTAATATGCTGAGGGAATCCCTTCCCTGCTTAAGCTTATGTTTTGTGATTTCATATTCGATCCTCATTGAAGATCCATCTTGTAACACGTGTATGACTTGACCTTTTTGATATAATATATATTATATCTATTTCAAAAAAAAATAAAAAGACATCTATCTCTATAAATATATTACTCTGAATAACAAATTAGTCTTTTGAAATAATAATTATTGATTTATTTATTAAAATTATTTCTAACTGTGTGTTCATAATCTTTGTTTTTTAAAGTCTTACAGTTGGTGTAAACCTCACCTTAGATAGTTTTGTGGCACCATTTTCAATCCTCAATATTTTATCTTTGAATAAATTCCTCCTAACCATCCTCCCTTTACAACTAGTTTTCAATCAATTTGGGCCTCTAACGGGTGGGTCCCTTCATATTTTTGTATTAGAGATTTATTAAAATTTGAACTTTTTAGAATTAATTAAATTCCTTCAAAAATAAGAACTTAGGAAACCTTAACTTTGTTTTTTTCATTTGATTCAAACTTCAAAAAAATTTTTAACTAATTTTGTTTAATTCATCTTGATGAATTGTACTTGTTAGCAAATTTTAAAAATATTTTAATGATATTTAGTATTTCTAATAATATATTAGACTTAAAATACTCAAAATGATCATTTAATTATTTTCTTCAAAACCCCTTTGGCTCTCCATTTCATGCTAACTACACCTCTTTTTTTAGCCAAGAAAATTTTTGTAGACTTATCATTTAAGCTCTATGTCTTGATAGCTTTCTCTAATTCTCTAAATCCTTTTAACATTTTCCTTAATTTTGGCTATTTTTTTAAATACATATATAAACTCCCATAAATCCTTAATCTTATAATTTTATATTAGGAAAAGTCTAATGTTTACTAACTTGATATTATTGGATTCCACTTAATTTGTGTTTTCAATTTTTTGGTTCACCTCCTTACTTTGAAGTGTCGTATAACTCATTTTAGTGATGTATAATTTTTTGAAGGAAGTATTATGTGCTTTTAAAGATGCCCAAAGATTCTATGAAATCTAAATAATTTAAAATAACAATAGAAACCAATCTTTGTTACATTTCTAATGGTAAAAATCCTTTATCTTTAGGATCGTCAATTAATCATGATATCACTATTTTTCCTAAATTAAGTATTTAATAATTAAAAATCATTCAAATATTTATTTAATTACAATCATATTGCCTACTTATTTTTGAGATTTTTATAGTTGGTCATCATAAAATAATTTCTTAAGGTTAAACCATTTAAAAAACTTAATACAGTAATTAGTTTATCTCAGGATGATTTAGTATAAACCATGTGTATCAAAACAAGGCTATAATATTCTTTTGGATATCGTGATCCTCAACACAATTAGTCCCACATCTTAAGACAAAGTAAAAGAAACACATATAATATTATATGCAAGGACTACAACATTTATACATTTCTAGAGGTGACAATAACAAACCTATTAAAGTTACATATGTAATAAGGAAAAAATGAAGGCCTATGAGGTGTTCAAGTAGTTCAAGTTATTGAATTAAAATTAAAATGATCATAAAATTAAGGCGTTGCATAGTCACGAGGTGATGATTTTTTTCAGAAGCATTTTTATCATTTTTTCAAAGAATATGGCATTCAAAGGAAACTGATAATATCATATGTTATTTAACAAAATGATATTAATGGAAAAAGAATTAAAAAATGACTAAGAAGATAAGAGCAACACTCAAGAAGAAAGATATGCCTAACTAAGTTTGGATAGAAGCTACATAGTAATGTAATAATAATTCTATTAAATCAAGATACAATAGATTCTAATAACACTAGCTCATGTAATAAAAGTATCAGATAGTTTTGATGGGGAACAAATTGAATATAGCAAGGAAAATAAAATTTTTTGCCTCTAAAGTATTGTGATTTTATTAAAAATTATCCAAAAATGAAAAAGATAAACTTTCTAATGCATTTAGTAATGTAGTCAAAAGCATAAGAAGCAGACGTAGAGAAATGGAATCACCTTCTAATTTTAAAGGTGCTGGTGGAGAAAGTACATCAAATAAATTAAGATAGAAATAAGTTTATTAATTTAATAGGATGTTTATAAGTCCACTGATGTCATCACATTTTAAGAAATTAACTTTGTATTAAAAAACCATATATAATTAATACTCTATTCACTTAATCTCATAATGCATAATATATATTATTTTTTAGGATTCTATGCATTACAATAGTCTAAAATATAAATAAAATAATAAAAATTATCGTCAAACTTAAAAAAATTAAAAAAAAAAAGATAAGTACAGAAACTAATGTTTGAAATAAAACAAAATAAGACTTTGTTATATTGTATTAATATGATCTTTAACATTTATAAATTTAAATTGAGAATAAAAGTTGTAATCATCACATTAGCTGTTTGTACATAATCTTTTATTTTAGGAAATTTCATCACTTTTTTTCTTGGCATCTCTACAATTTCAAAAGTTTAGATCATGTTTTATAATTTAGGACTAATTTTAATGTGTGACTTAGTTTACCTCTTGTTCTCATCAAATAAATATTTTCTTATAAAATTCTTATATTTTTCATTTTCTAAAATTTTTACTATTTTTGTGATATTACCATGATTTCTTTTTCTCATAGTTGGCACTCTTATACCTTTGTTCATTTTAGCATATGCAAAATGCAAGTATGAAGGGCTACAGCTTTGGAGAACTATGCGTTTTTCCATTCACTACATGGCTCTAGAAAACATCTTTTTCGTTACATAAAATTACTAACCCATTATAGGTTTTCATTGAATGCAATTATTTATTTAAGGTGTTATAGTTGGACAATCAATCTAGATGTCCATTGTTTGTTGATTTAAAGAAGAAATCATTGAAAAAAAACACACTTTATTTTGTACCAAAGCATTGTGGAGTTGGTTAAGCCAATCATTAATAATTCATTGTTAATAATCTAAATAGTGAAAATGAAATTTTAAAGTTTTTATTACCCTTTGATAAAACATCACATAGGGATTGCAAGGGGCATTGAAAATCTATAATTCGTAATTCTTTTATATTAAGTGAACTTGATTATAAACATGTAGGCACAATGAACATTATGAACCCAACGAACAAAATTGCTAGTCATCTTCAAAGGATCACCTAAAAACATTAACCTAGACATTAAGAGAAAAAATTAATTGAACTAGGGGTCAACAACATCTAGTGTTGGCGTTACAATAACATTGATTTTCACTTCATTTGGTATTAAATCATTCGACGTTTGAGTAGTGCTAATTTCTTTGGCATTTTCATCCTCCAATTGAATGGAATAGTGCTTGTTGAACACCATTGTGGTAACTAAGTTTTCCTTTCCATCATTGTTAATTGTGGTTTCGTTTGGTTGATCTTTGCTCTTTGCCCACAAGATCGAGTATAGGCCAAATATTATGATAATTGAGCCAATGATCCTGTAATTGTCAGTCAAATCATTAAATAAAATTTTTCATTAGAAATAAGTAAGTTAAAAATGGATACTTACATGCCAAGATCGATTCCCTCCCCAAGAAATATAATGCCCATTATGGCAGTCATGATCATGCAACAAGGGTTGAAGCAACTTACAAAAACTGGACCTTTTTCCTTCATCGCTATTGCCAAAAGGACATAAGACAATCCGGAGCACACTATGCCCTGCAAATGATATTTGTTTAATCCCATTACTTATGGATGTTTGCAATAGAATTTTTTCTATAAGAAAGAACATACAGAGTAGATTATGGCGAAGAGCCTCTTGTCCCAACCCAAAATCAATGGTTGGACTCTTCCATGCTCCACAAATAGTGCAACCACAAAGTTCACCACAGCACCTTTGAAGCAAATGAGGGTGATGATGGTGAATTTTGCTGGGAATGACCTTAATATGTTTGACTGCAAACAATATGGTGGAAGAAAATTGAGAGAAAAATATAGATAAATTTTCATAGAATTTTGAAGTAGAAGATTGGTTTACTTGAAGTATTATAGAAGAACACCAACAGATAGAGCTTGCCAATAAGATGAATGTTCCTATCAACCTTTGGCCTCCTCCCTGTACAACTGCATTGCTATTGCCCTGATGTTCTCGAGCCTCAGACCATAGAAACTCAATAGTTGGTCCTCTATAGAAAACCATTAGAAAAGCACCAGCAATAGCCAAGAAGGATCCAATAACTTTGGCTTTGCCATGCCTGCTCTTGATGTCCAATTTCTCAATCCTATATATCATAACCCATGTTGTATGAATCTGATGCCTTCACAAATAGAGCCTAAAACTTCTTTTTTGGGGGGAATTAATTACCTCAGCATGAGTGCTAAAAGGAGAGTAATGGAAGGATTTAGATTTTCCATCGAAGAAGCAAAGGCTGCAGAGGTCATCTTGGCTCCCATGTAGTAAAAGTTTTGGTCCATCACTGGCCTATATATACATATAAGTAACAACTGTATCAAGCACAAGTCTAGAAGTAACAACTGTAAACAAAATAGTAGAATTATTATACCCTAAGAATGCAAGTCCCATGATCTTAATGAAGACAAGAGGTGTCATCTTGAGTTTTTCTTTCTTACTGCAATAGTAACAAAACGGATGAGCTTAACAAACTCAAAGAAAAGAAAAACCAAGAAACCAAATAGAGTTCGAACAACCTGTCGACGAAGAATGCAAAAGGAGCAACGACGACGACGGCGACAAGGTTACGGTAGACAAGCAGAATAGGTTGGCTCATCCCACCCTTGAGAGTTGAAATCAATATGATGTACATAACAGCAAAGCTGAACTGCTGTAACAACATGGCTGCGTATGGCTTCGCCTTGGATAACAAGTTTCCCCATTTGCTGCTCAATTCCATCGACTGTTGATATTTCAAAGACTTGTTGCTATCTTTCTCTTGTCTTCCTCAATGGAGGATTTGCTGCAAATTTATACTTCACTCGAAATACGCCGTTAACCATGTCGTGCTGTTTTTTAATTACCTCTAGTTTGAATGTTACGAACTGGTCCAATATTAAAGCCTATAAACAAGCCACAAATATATATTTATATTAAATATGCCTTCTTTGAAGTAATATTTGATCTTTGTCAAGGACAAGATTAATTTTTTAATATGTAATAAAACGTTTTTCTATTGTCTCAAAAATATATCTTAAATAATAGAATTTGCTTTTGTGAAATTACCTTTATTTCTTTTTCTCATACTAATATAAGTGGTTACAATGAAATTAAATAGCCTTTATTGTCCTTCCTTTCGTCATATTGCCAACTTGGCATAAGTCAATCGAGGCAAACTTTGCTTCACAAATGATAATTGTTTAATCCCGCTATTTATTGATGTTTATAATAGATGTTTTTCTATAAGAAATAACATACATAGTTGATTATGGTGAAGAGCCTCTCGTCCCAACCTCAAATCCATGATTAGAGGAACATATAGAGTTTATTATGGTGAAGAGCCTCTTGTTCCAACCCAAAATCAATGACTGAACTCATCCATGCTCCACAAATAGTGCAAACACAAAGTTCACGACAATACCATTGAAGCAATCGAAGGAGATAATTGTGGAATTTTTAAGAATAACCTCAATATGTTCTACTGCAAGCAATTTGGTTGAAGAAAATTGAGACAAATATAAAAAACAATAGTCATGGGAGTTTGAAGGAGAAGATTTTTTTTTATTTTTAGTATTATCAAAGAAAATCAATGAATATAGCTTGCCAATCAGCATTCAAAGTAGCATTTTACGCCAGTGTTAGTTATTATCTTTCTGCATATTCTTACTAATATTTATAATCAATATCTAATAATCCTTGTGATAGTTGTACCATTCACATATTAACCTTTCTGATAATATGCTTGTGATGTTTAACTTTCTTCATACCCAAACTTTTTAATATTATTGAATATTTTAAACATCTTTTATAATTTTGTAAACTTAAAATAATCAAATCATTAACTAATATTTCATTAATTCCACTTTGGCTCTAAATTTCATGCTCATTGCACCTAATTTTTTGAGCCAAGAAAATTTCATTAAGCTTATTATTTTAAGTCAATGTCTAGTAAATTTCATAATTTTTAGTATATTTTTCTAATTTTGATATTTTACAAAATCTATAAATTAACTCTTATAAATCTTCAATCTCTTATTTTTATAACAAAATTTTGATTTTTTGCTTAGTATTGTTGGATTTCAAATAATTCATGCTCTTTATTTCTAAACTCGCTTCTGTCATTTGAGATGTCATACATTTTTTAATATTATATAATATTTTTGAGAATAAAATATCATAATTTTTAAAAATTCTAAAAAATCAAAACAATTCAAAATAGCTTTAATACCCAATTTTCTTTACATAACCTAATCAACAAACAAAAAGGTGGACTTTTGAGAAATGTGGTTTTATGCAATCTAGTAATATGCCAATAAAGAGAAGTTGTGCCTCAATAATTTAAAATTCTAGAAATATTTATTAGTTATTTACCCTTAATTTTTGAGACATCATAATCTACTCTCCTTATAAGAATTTTTCTCTCAAAAGTTTGCTCAAACAAATATTTTCTCTCTAATCTTCAAAATGCCCTTCTCTTAAATTTATATATCCACTTACTTTTTTTTGTTCTTACTTGTTTAGTCAAATACTTTATGATCTCTTTCTTTTCTATTTAATTTAGTGACTTTTCTTGCATATTAGCCAAAATATTTTCTAACATTTTTTTTTCTAATAGAAATAATATCTTATCATTCTTACTATGAATTCACTTCATTATCTTGTGACTGTTTTTATTTCTACTATCTATCAAATTTTTATCTTCAATGTTTCATATTCATTACTTCTTCACTTAAAAATCAATCAAGCCTTAATATCTCTTTAATAGCATTGTTATCTTTATAAAGCAACTTTTAATATTATTATCTTTGAATTCACTTAATTATTCTTTGTTCATACAATAAAAAGTGTTCAAATAACATTTTGTTTGATCATAAGTGACTACTTTCTAAATATATATCACTTTTAATCTATTCTCTAATTATAATTACATTTACTTCCAACAATCAATAGTAACTGAATGAATTAATAACTAGTTATTTCGCAATGTTATATCAATTTTTGTTATATTGAATAATATCAGTAGGATTCAAACATTGTTCCATTAGTTTTTACATTCTCAAGAATGTATTGACCTATAGTTACTAATTCTCCACTTGGTAAGACAACAATTAAAAGACTTTTTAGTTGTTTTTTATTTATTAGCATGTCTTTATCAAGATTATTGAAGTAAACAAATGCAAGGCTCCACCATTGAATAAAACCATCATATGCATAATAAAAATATTTTAATTTTCCTACAATAACATTTAAGAATGATGGAGATTCATTTTTGTTTAAGGAATAAATGTTGGATTGGGTGTTTTTTTATTATTGAGTTTGTGTTAGCTTATTCATTTTTATATTGATGTTTTTATTTATCTCTAAAGAGGACTCCTCATAAAAATTACCTCCTATTCCAGCTACTCTTTAATTTCCTTTCCTATTATGGGCAGTCCTTTGCATAGTGTCAAAAATTTACATAACAAAAGCATTTAACCCCCTTTTTCCAACGTTCCTTGACGTCGATGTTCGTCGACCGCACATGCGAGGTCACCAGACTGCTATTATTGTTTGCGGTTAAGGCTTCTCTGAAGCTCACCTTGGTTGCGAAAGCCACACGATTCCCGACATCCTTTTGAACTGGTTTCCCTTCACTGAGATTGCACACCACAGGCTCTGCCTCCTTGTGCTCCAAGTCCTGTGGCACCCGCAAAGCTGCGCTCGCTGAACATCCCTCCAGATCATCCACTGTAGCTACTCCCTGGGCCTGAAGAGCAAGGACCATCCCCGAAGTAATTAGCTCTGACACAGACCCCTTAGCATCCCCACCATCCTGCGTGCTCCGCTGGCCCAAGGGTGTGTCCCCCTCGACGTCGGATATTTGGGGAGGATGCAAAGTTTCACCAACAGCCAATATGCTTCCCTCGGACGTGTCCCGCATAGAGGAATTTCTTCCAGAAGTCCGTGTCTTCCTATTGCTCCTTCGGGTCTTGCTTCCTGCCATTTACCGTGTAGCTAGGGTTGCAGGTGGCGCAAACCGAGCTCGAGGACGAAACGTTATGGTACTCTGCAGAATAGATAAGTTATTAATCATGTTTGAGCACCCCCACGCTTGTCGGGTCCAGATTCAAATTCAAATTTCCCAGACCAACCGGTTAGCAAACCGCAACGGTCGAGGGAGACACCCGGCCTTCGCACGTGCGACCGTTAGCCGTTGGTCCCTGACTGTTGTGCGCTGTCTGCCGCCGCCGCTCCACCGATAGCACCGTCCCTCCGGAGCAGAGTAACGGTGATGATGGTCCAAGCCGCCGCTCTCGAACTTCCGGCGCCGGCACCAGAGTTCAGGCCCCAAGATGTGGCCCGCACCACCCCTCCTGGCGCGCCTTCCGTCTCCGACCTCAGGCGCTGGCTCGCAACGTGATCTCCCACTCGGAACTTCCTCAATGTCTCCCGTTGCTAGCTTCCGTCGCTCCCGTTGGTTAGCTCCTTCCCGTCGCTCCCGTTGTCGTAATTTTCTCTCTCCATATGTCTTTCTATTTTGAAGAGTGTCACTAGAAATAGAGCGATTATTCAAAATAATGTCTCTGAAAATACTGATAAAAGAGTTATTGGAAGCACTATATAAAATAATGTGTTTTGTATATGCGAAAATTGGTTTTAAAAATATGAAAAGGCCCAACCTTTGATGATGTGAAAAATGAAATGAGAAAAACCCATTAAAAAATGAGTAAAAAAATTGAAAGATTTCTTAAAAGATAGGAATGGATTTTAAATAAATTTAAAAGAAAAGATAACATGCTTTTTATTGTTGTCACATGTTATTCATAAGCTTATTATATGATATTGATTTAACATGTAGCACGCCCAAGAATTATTTTTTTTATATTCATGTTGTACTATTTTTTCATTGAGTTATTAATTATTGGCTTAACCCTTTTTATAATTTTATATGTTAGGTTAAGATGGCATACAACATGAGACTCCAAAGAAGCAATTAAGAATGATTATTTTTTCAACCTTATGTATAAGCAATAGCCACCTCTTTTATTTTTCACTATCTTGCACTTTAGCATTACTTATAACTTCCATTAGTTTAATTACTTAAACTACAAGGTGAGAACTCAATATTTTGAAAGAACATATACATTTTCAAAATATTTTTGTGGTATGATTTTTAAATTATAGAAGTTTAAAGTCACTATAGTTTTTTAAGAATGAGATTATCAATGGATTTATTAAATAAAAAATTATTTTAAAAATCAAAAGAAAAATAAAATAAAATAGATGTTGTGACACCTAATTTTTGTAGAAGCGAGTGGGGTCATTAGACGCGTGGTATAGAAGTAGTTAAAATCTTTAATGGAGAATAATAGGAAATGAATAACTTAGGATATCAAACATAAAATGAATAGAACATAAAATGCAAAATTATGTTTAAAAAGGCATTCCAAATTTTTCTATAACCTACAATGTAAAATCTACAAAAAACTCGATAATTGGATGGTTGATGTGTAAGAAAAAAACACATATTATGACACTATTTGATGTTATTTGTTGATTGTTTTATATTTAATGCACAGTGCAATTAACCTAGATTGAACATAGAAAATATTTAGAAGTGAAGCAATCAAAATAATTTCATTGTATAGTACAGTAATCCAATCATATCATATGACATATGAAATATCCTTAAACTAGAATAAAGAGGATTGTACAATATAGTATAAACTATTGTGCATTACGATGGAGTATTGTACAATATGATAGATAGAAAAATCAAAGAAAATCATATAATACAATTATAAAATCTTATGATACAATAGCATGAGTAGAAATATTATTTAGTTAAACTACAAAAATCAATAAAATCATACATAATAAAAGCAATAGTTAGAAAAATGAACAAACCAAAAGGATGATATAATTATTAAACCAATGCATAGTATGCTGCCTTAAGCAAATAGTATAGTGCACAAATGAAGCAAATGGTCTAATTAAGGTTTGGAGTCATTGATCATACAATGCAAAGAGATAAAAAGAAGTAGAATAGATATTTCATTGTATTAGAAGAATGATAGATCGAGCATATTGCATTGAAGTGAAGCATCGTACGATATGTCGATTTGTAGAATAAGAAGTATAAAGAGAGGAGCATCTTGCAATATAATAATATAGATCATATATTATGTTGATCAGATTAAAAAAAGAGAGAAAAAAGAGTAGTTATGAAATATATAAGGTATGATAATAATCTTTGTGAAGTAAATAAAAAACATGAAACTTCATTTTTGAAACAATGTCTCTGTTTCTATATAGCTGTAGGTGTGTTTGACCACCATGGATCACTACTTAAATAATGCAATGAGTTAAGCCATCTCAAGGCAAGAGATATCAACCTTCAAGAATGCAATCCAAAAGGAACATTATTCTTAATGAAAAAGGAGTTCAATAACTAATGAAGCAAATCAATTGGTGGAGTAGTTTCTAAGACTTTGAAAACCTCACATAGAAAACAATGTGAATCCATTCCAAGCTTAGGATTAGTTGGAAATGATTGAAAATATTGTTTGAAAAAATCGCATGTGATGGGAATAGGAGGGCAACAAAAATAGTATTGGTGCCATATTATACTAATGTATATTGTTAGAAAGGCTAGAAAAGAATATTATATGTAGATAAAGCAATCACTAAAATATCAATGCAATAGTTTTATCAATAATTTTCAGAATGGTACATCTCTAAATTGACAAGAGAAAATGCTAGATGATTTAATTGAACTAGCTAAACCATATAATAAATGAGTATGATGAGAGATTGCTAAGGTATGTACGATATGCTCCACAATTGGTAGTCATAGAAAAGCAAAGATGTTATATTTTTAGGAGGAAATTAAGAGATATTATAAGTAATATGTTTGCACCAATGGAATTCCTCTCTTATAAGAAATTATTGAAGTTGCTAAAAGAATAGAAAAGGATCTTACAAAAAGAAAAATAAGAAGAGCATTAAATAAGAAAAAAAGAATTTCTCTTCACATGAAAAAAAACAAAGCAAAAAGGTGTGCACTAAATCTCCAAGGAATGAATTAAAGAAAGCCCCTTAATGTCATATTTGTGAAAACATTTCTTTGAAAGGAATGTTGGAAAAAGGGGGTTAAATGCTTTCGTTATGTAAATTTTTGACACTATGCAAGGGACTGCCCACAATAGGAAAGGAAATTAAAGAGTAACTAGAATAGGAGGTAATTTTTATATGGAGTCCACTTTAGAGATAAATAAAAACATCAATATAAAAATGAATAATCTAACACAAACTCAATAATAAAAAACACTCAATCCAATATTTATTCCTTAAACAAAAATGAATCTCCACCATTCTTTGATGTTATTATAGGCACATTAAAATATTGTTCATATGCATATGATGGTTTTATTCAATGGTGGAGGGTTGCATTTGTTTACTTCAATAATCTTGATAGAGACATGCTAATAAATAAAAAAAACAACTAAAAAGTCTTTTAATTGTTGTCTTGGTACCAATGGAGAATTAGTAACTATAGGTCAATACATTCTTGAGAATGTAAAAGCTAATGGAACAATGTTCGAATCCAACTGATATTATTCAATATAACAAAAATTGATACAACATTGCGAACGACTAGTCATTAATTCTTTCATTTACTATTGATTGTTGGAGGTAAATGTAATTATAATTAGAGAATGGATTAAAATTGATGTATATTTAGAAAGCAGTCACTTATGATCAAACAAAATGTTATTTGAACCCTCATTTATTGTATGAACAAAGAATAATTAAGTGAATTCAAAGATAACAATATTAAAAGTTGCTTTATAAAGATAACAATGCTATTAAAGAGATATTAAGGCTTGATTGATTTTTAAGTGAAGAAGTAATGAATAAGAAACATTGAAGATAAAAATTCGATAGATAGTAGAATATTTGAGAAAAAAATAAAAACAGTCACAAGATAGTTAAGTGAACTCAAAGTAAGAATGATAGGATATATTATTATTAGAAAAAAAAATGTTAGAAAAGAGTATGGTTAATATGTAAGAAAAGTCACTAAATTAGGTAGAAAAAAAAAGACCATAAAGTATTTGACTAAACAAGTAAGAACAAAAAAAATGTAAGTGGATATATAAATTTGAGAAATGGGCATTTGGAAGATCAAAGAGAAAACATTTGTTTGAGAAAACTTTTGGGAGAAAAATTCTTATAAGGAGAATAGATTATGATGTCTCAAAAATTGAGGGTAAATAACAAATAAATATTTCTAGAATTTTAAATTATTGAGGCAAAATTTCTCTTTATTGGCATATTACTAGATTGCATAAGACCACCTTTTTGTTTGTCGATTAGGTAAAGAAAATTGGGCATTAAAACTATTTTGAATTATTCTGATTTTTTAGAATTTTTAAAAATTATGATATTATATTCCCAAAAATATAATAAAATATTAAAAAAATGTATGACATCTCAAATGACAAAAGTGAGTTGAGAAATAAAAAACATGAATTATTTGAAATCCAACAATGCTAAGTAAAAAAACAAAATTTGGTTATAAAAATAGGAGATTGAAGATTTATAAGAGTTGATTTATAGATTTTGAAAAATATCAAAATTAGAAAAATATACTAAAAATTATGAAATTTACTAGACATTGCCATAAAATAATAAGCTTAATGAAAAATTAATTAATAATTTGAGTATTTTAAGTTTACAAAACTATAAAAGATGTTTAAAAATATTCAATAATATTAAAAAGTTTGGGCATGAAGAAAGTTAAAAATCACAAGCATATTATAAAAATTAGGAGAAAAGGGCTTTTGCAATTCTTCGTCAAAGTATCATTTTGCCCTTGTTTTGATCCACAAATTCTATTCTCTTATAACAATAATGTAAAGTTGAACTAAAACATAACTTATTAGATTAAGAACTTTTGGAACATAGTACTACGACTAAGGCTTTCTCATAGAAATTTTATAAATGTGAAAAGTCATGTTAATGGTGTTCCCAAAATCTATTGTGGTGTGTGTTGTTTTAAAGCATAATGAACATTCACCCAATTACAATTATTCATAGAAACAACCTCTCTACATTCCTATGCTATTCTACTTCTTTTTTCTCATGTCTTTTTCATTTACTCTTTCTTATGAAAAATAATTTCTCATAATTCAAAAAAATTTGTAGTATATATAGCATCACAAAATTAAATGATCAACTTTGTTAATCTACAAGTATTTATTGATACTATTATGTTCTTGCATTTGCAATATAATCAATGACTCAACCTAGTTTATTGATGGGTAACACAATACAAAATATAGTAACTACATAAGATGTTTAAAATCTTATTTTATTATTTATTTCTATATGTTGTAGTCTTTTACATCAAAGTTATTGTGATAAGATGAAAACCAAGCCATAACTTTATTCATTCAAAGAAGATGTCGTTGTTGATGTCACCTACATAGATTTATTTTCTTATTTAATTTTTCACATAAGTTTTCTATTCCATAATGTTTTTTCTATAGTGGCATATAATGTTTTTATAGATGCAAATAGTATTGAAGACATACCATAATTCACCTTTGTCTCATTAAGCTAATGTAGCATACCTTTAATCCATTAAGTTTTTGGCAGTATAAAAAAGAATAAAAAACTAGTAGCTTAGCTTGAAGAAATACTAGCATAGCTATTAAAAAACCATATTTAGGAGGTGCATGAATTTGTCAAAATTTATTTGTCAATAGAAAGTATTACGTTGATTTGGCAAATGATAGTGTTCAATTGTTGTTAAGACTTGGTTCTGTTACTTATAAACATGTGTTATATCATGTTATTTTGTATGCCTATTTTTTATTAAAAAAAAAGGCATTTCCATCCTTTGCTTCTACCAATTATAATTTTAATATCTTGTATTAGAGCTCATTTTTAATATGAGCATTAATGAAGTAGTGAAATTGCTTTAAGAAAATTTGCAAAAGCTTCTCAAGCTAATGGTTTTTGGTATTGGTACAAGTATGACACAATTCATGGTTCTAATGTTTAGGAGAGAGAACCATCATATAAGAAAGGTTAATATGTGAATGGTACAGCTATCACAAAGATTATTTGATATTGATTATAAATACTAGTAAGAATATGCAAAAGGATAATAACTAACACTGTAGTAAAATGCTACTTTGGATGCTAATTGGCAAGCTATATTTATTGATTTTCTTTGGTAATACTTAAAACAAAAAAAATCTTCTCCTTCAAACTCCCATGACTATTGTTTTTTTGTATTTGTCTCAATTTTCTTCAACCAAATTGCTTGCAAGTGAACATATTGAGGTTATTCTTAAAAATTCTACAATGATCTCCTTCGATTGCTTCAATGGTATTGTGGTGAATTTACTGTTTGCATTATTTGTGGAGCATGGATGAGTTCAGTCATGGATTTTGGTTTGAAACAAAAGGCTCTTCACCATAATCAACTCTATATATTCTCCCAATCATGGATTTGGGGTTGGGACGAGAGGCTCTTCACCATAATCAAGTATGTATGTTATTTCTTACAGAAAAACATCTATTGTAAACATCCATAAGTAGCGGGATTAAACAATTATCATTTGTGGAGCACAGTGTGCCTAGATTGACTTATGTCAAGTTGTCAATATGACGAAAGGAAAAAATGTCTAGTTTTTGTAAGGTTCTTCAACCGTTGTTGGATGATTTATGACAGCCATAATGGGCATTATATTTCATAAGGAGGGAATTAATCTTGGAATGCAGGTAGCCATGCCTAACTAACTTAACTCGTGGCACCAAAGATTTAATCATCTCAATTATAAAACTTTGAAAATACTGAGGGTTAAAGACACAATCAAGGAATTACTATTTGTCAAAAAAAGGTTAAACAATTTTGAAGGGTGTATTTTTAATAAGCAATGTCTAGCACCTTTTCTTATTTGTTTTTCTACTATTACCAAGGTTGCTTTACCATCTCATTTTTATTACCCATTCATTTTTGTTTGACTTCTTGTAGTCATCTCACATGCTTACTTAGCATAATCTTTAGAAACCTGTAAGCCTTTTGATTATCATATACATGATTATATATGTTTAGTCTACTTTCTCTTAAGGATTACGACGAATTGTGTTGAGAATCATGAGATCTAAAAAATATTATAATTTTGTAGATATACTTTAATTTGAAAATAAACTAACTTTATTCCTCTTCTTCCTCCTCTCACAATTACCTACATCAAGCATTATAGCCTTCTCCCTAAACTTGAAGACATCCTCACCACTTAATCATAATCAAAGGACTCATAGATTTACTAAGTTCCTTTATAATTTATATCCTTCTCTTTGTGGCAATCTTTCTTAAAGTTGGTGGTAAGAAGAATGAAGTTATGTAGTATATTAATGTGTATAGAGAATTATTATGAATTATATTGATTGTAATTATAGAAAATAAAAAAATTTCTTAGAAGAATAAATTTTATATAATGATTGGTTGATTTAATCGTTATGCAAGATTATTTATTGAATAATCAACTATTCAACCACTATAAAAAGCCAATAAAGATGCCATATAAGCATAACCTTATACGTCCTCTTATATTCATCATATAAGCGTGACATTATGCATCCTCTAATGTTCTTTTATTATGGCAATATTATTGTTTCAAATCATATCTTAAATAAAAAAATTACCTATAGATTTATAAATATTTCTTATTTCATCCATCTTCAACTTATCTAGCTTCTTATAATGACTAATTCTTAATAATTGTGCATCACTTCTTGTGTTGGTAATAACTTATACTCATTTAATTTTGTTCTAATCTTGTTTAAAAAATTTAAAGGATATAATATATTTGAATACTTTATTGTGTACAAGCTATACTCTATTTATATTAGCTAAAATTGTTATATTAATGTGTTCTTGTGCATCACTTCTTGTGTTGGTAATAACTTATACTCGTTTAATTTTGTTCTAATCTTGTTTCAAAAATTTAAAGGATATAATATCTTTGAATACTTTATCGTGTAGAAGCTATACTCTATTTATATTAGCTAAAATTGTTATATTAATGTGTTCTTTAAGTACCATAATTTGTATTTGGTTTACCATTACTAGTAATTGCATAAGGGATTAACTTAGAGGAAGCCCGATCAAATTGATTGAGAGTTGTTGGCATTGGTTATGCTATACCAAAAAAAATATTTCTTGTGTTTTTTTAAATTATTTGTGTTAGTTTATCTTTGAATTTGATGAATAAAGTCTTAAATTTTTTTAATATTTTATTCTAATAAACTTTTTTTAATATAAATCAGGTTCAGTTATAAAGAACAAATCATGTACTTTTGAAGATGGTGAACTAGTAATCTTCAAAACATCTTAGAGTGCTCACAATTTTTAAGGATTAAAGACAAGTATATCAACTTTGAAAAATTTTTCTTTTTTTATAAAATAGAATATTATTTTCTTAATAATTAATCATATGACACATCTCTCTATTTGTGTCACTTTTAAATAATGCTTAAGTATCAAAATTTACTTAATCCTTTTCTTGATTTAGATAACATGTAGAATTTCATTTTTTACTCAGTCTTTATTTATTAAATCTATCTTATATATCTTTGCCAAATTTCATGTTAAGTCAATTATTAAACTTTAGTTAAAATAAAAAAATCATTATGTTAATTTTTCTTAATTAAAAATAAAAAAGTATATTATAAGACACACCCCAAGTACAGAAAAAATGTAAAGGACTTGGAGCTACAAAGCCCAAGAAGGCTTGAGAAGTCTCGGATCAGAAGACCGGCCAAACTGTCGTGCTTGAAATTGGTTAAGATGTATTCTTGAAGTAGGTTAGGGTAAGTAGAAGAGTGATCTAGTTGGGTAGAACTTGAGTTAAGTATGCAGTGAGTCAGGTCAAACCCAAAATCATGAATAAACCTGTAGGTATACAAGTGGCTCTGATGATGCACAGGGAAGGAGCTAGCCTTAATTTTGGCTATAACTTATTTACTTTTACATTTATTAATCTAACTATCTAGACCTTCTATTAGATACAACGACTCTCATTGATCCTGTATAATGACTATTTTCCTAGTTGTTGTATGTGCCATTGTAGAAGTAGTTTGGAAGATATTTTAAGCTATTTGACAATAAGTTTTAAAAGACCTTTTCCTTGATTTTTTAATGGATATGATCAAAACTTATTTATAAAAATTTAAAAATTATTAATTAAATGTCTAATTAACATGGAAAAGATTTT
This sequence comes from Vanilla planifolia, assembly GCA_023846275.1. Taxonomy (NCBI): domain Eukaryota; kingdom Viridiplantae; phylum Streptophyta; class Magnoliopsida; order Asparagales; family Orchidaceae; genus Vanilla; species Vanilla planifolia. The sequence continues at coordinate 5,927,070 of CM043872.1, read as the reverse complement.
AAGATCTAAAAAAAGTATTGTGTGATATTTTAGTAATATAAAATCTCCTGGTAGCACACTATAACTTAGTACTTCCCAGAAAACAAATTCTTTTAGCTAAGCCTAACACTTCTAAGCATTCATTTCTTATTTTATCTCATAATTTTAAACTTTTTATGTCTTACTCTATTCATCAATAAGCAAAAAAAATGCTTTTTATCAAAAATAAATTTTCTTATTATATTTTTCTTTTCATTTGGATTAGGTGGCCTAACATTTATGAAAGCCCAAATTTGGTTTTATCTCGTAAAAACTTGAGTTGGGGTTGAGCTCGGAAAAGCCTAGATAACAGATGAACTCACAAAAGCTAGAGGATAATGGTAAGGAAAAAGCTCAAATAGGTTGGTGGTGAATTATAAGAAAACCCTCAAATAAGTTGGAGGTCAACCATAAAAAAAATCTTAAATGGGTTAGTAGTGAATCGTAAAAAAAAACCTCAACTTATAATTCTCTTATTGTGGAGTTTTTTTTACCTTGATTAATGGTGGATATATGTTCCAGATTGAACCTGATCATCAAAAAAATTTTGGTATATCATTTTAATTTTTATTTTTGCTTATCTTAATTTTAAACATTAAAAATTAATATATAAAAGTTTTTTAAAATTTTGGCCCTTAGCTTATTTAGCTTAGGTTAAAATGTCAAAAGTTTTTAGATTTAATTAATATTGATCAATATTAATTATTGAGACCTTATTAGGAAATAATAGCTTCTTTGTTAGTTTTGATACTCAATGTTTCAAAATATTAAAAGATGATCAAACATTATCACTTGGTAGAAAAAAAAGATGACACTTATGTGATTAAGTTTGATCAATTTGAAGTTAGAGAATTAGAATGTTGAGTTACATATTCATGTTAGAATACTTTATAACATAAAAATTAGGTAATGTTTGTTTTTCTACCTTAAAGAAAATAACCATGCTAGATATAATTAAAGGTCCTCTTAAGCCAAACAAGACTAGTTAAAAAATATGTGAATCACGTGAAAGAGAAAAGTAAGTTAAATCTTTTTTATACCAAAAAATGACCTAACCATTAGTAGACATTAAGAGATAATTTATTTTAGATATAAAAAAAAACTTAAGTATAGTTGAAACGAAATATGAATTTGTGATTAAATTAATTTTTTTAAAATTTATGTGAGTTGAATTTCATAAGAATAAAAAAAAGCTCATCATAAGTTTTTAAATTGTTTAAAGAATTAGAAAATAATATAATTTTAATTTAATGGTAGTGAATTTTTAAAATAGTGTATAAAGGAAAGAAAAGAACAAACAATAATGCATATAGTTTTTTATGAGTCAATTACAAAATAAATTAATAAAAATTTTAATAATTAGCTAAAGATATTGATGAACTTGGAATTGAAAAAGGATTAAAGTAAATTAGACAAGAAAGAATATGAAGATGATGATGATCAACAACTATCTTGAGTCTAATAGTATGAAAATCCATAAAAATTAATTAAATGATATTTTAATGAAGAAGTTAGAGCTTGAATTTTCATGAGAAAAATTGATCATAATACATTTTAAAATTCCTGCCCTTCCTTTTGTTGCGATCTTTCTTAAAGTTGGCGACAAGAAAAATAATGTTACGTAATAAATCAATATCTATTGAGAGTTGTTTATGATTTATATTGATTGTAGTTATAAAAACAACAAATTTCTTGGAAAAATCATATATAATGATTAGTTGATCTAAGAATTAAATAAGTACATTAGCAAAATCAAGTAGTTAGATAATAAAGTAAAACATAATATGATTATAATTGATATTAATAAAGCAACAAAATTAACAAATAATTAGAATTAATAAAATAATTAATTTATACCCACAAATAAAAGAGCACCTTAGTGATATTACTCATTTCATGTAGAAAACAATCATGTTATTCCTTGAGAAATAACATGATAGTTGTTGATGTAGGTAATTGTCAAAGGTAGAAGAAGAAGAGTAAAGTCGATTATTTTCAAAGAAGACTCCAAAATCTTTGAATGACAGTGGCTAGTCGAACCAAGAGTTATTTAGACAAGAACTTGTAGGGCCAATATTAAATATTTTTTTGAAATTAAAGATAACATAGAGACTAAAATGATTAATTAAAATATTTAATTACTTAAAAATTTAAAATAATTATTAGTTAATATTAACCTGACCTAACAAAGTCATGTACATAAGAAAAATTGTAGAATTTTTTTAGATCTCATGAAACTCAACACAATTGATCATAATCCTTAAGACAAAGCAGACTAAACATATAGAATCAAGTACACGATGATCACAAGGTATGCAGGTTTCCAAAGATGATGCTAAGCAAGCATATGAGATGACTGCAAGAATTCTATTTTGCTATTATTTAAGATATATTTTTGAGACAATAGAAAAACGTTTTATTACATATTAAAAAATTAATCTTGTCCTTGACAAAGATCAAATATTACTTCAAAGAAGGCATATTTAATATAAATATATATTTGTGGCTTGTTTATAGGCTTTAATATTGGACCAGTTCGTAACATTCAAACTAGAGGTAATTAAAAAACAGCACGACATGGTTAACGGCGTATTTCGAGTGAAGTATAAATTTGCAGCAAATCCTCCATTGAGGAAGACAAGAGAAAGATAGCAACAAGTCTTTGAAATATCAACAGTCGATGGAATTGAGCAGCAAATGGGGAAACTTGTTATCCAAGGCGAAGCCATACGCAGCCATGTTGTTACAGCAGTTCAGCTTTGCTGTTATGTACATCATATTGATTTCAACTCTCAAGGGTGGGATGAGCCAACCTATTCTGCTTGTCTACCGTAACCTTGTCGCCGTCGTCGTCGTTGCTCCTTTTGCATTCTTCGTCGACAGGTTGTTCGAACTCTATTTGGTTTCTTGGTTTTTCTTTTCTTTGAGTTTGTTAAGCTCATCCGTTTTGTTACTATTGCAGTAAGAAAGAAAAACTCAAGATGACACCTCTTGTCTTCATTAAGATCATGGGACTTGCATTCTTAGGGTATAATAATTCTACTATTTTGTTTACAGTTGTTACTTCTAGACTTGTGCTTGATACAGTTGTTACTTATATGTATATATAGGCCAGTGATGGACCAAAACTTTTACTACATGGGAGCCAAGATGACCTCTGCAGCCTTTGCTTCTTCGATGGAAAATCTAAATCCTTCCATTACTCTCCTTTTAGCACTCATGCTGAGGTAATTAATTCCCCCCAAAAAAGAAGTTTTAGGCTCTATTTGTGAAGGCATCAGATTCATACAACATGGGTTATGATATATAGGATTGAGAAATTGGACATCAAGAGCAGGCATGGCAAAGCCAAAGTTATTGGATCCTTCTTGGCTATTGCTGGTGCTTTTCTAATGGTTTTCTATAGAGGACCAACTATTGAGTTTCTATGGTCTGAGGCTCGAGAACATCAGGGCAATAGCAATGCAGTTGTACAGGGAGGAGGCCAAAGGTTGATAGGAACATTCATCTTATTGGCAAGCTCTATCTGTTGGTGTTCTTCTATAATACTTCAAGTAAACCAATCTTCTACTTCAAAATTCTATGAAAATTTATCTATATTTTTCTCTCAATTTTCTTCCACCATATTGTTTGCAGTCAAACATATTAAGGTCATTCCCAGCAAAATTCACCATCATCACCCTCATTTGCTTCAAAGGTGCTGTGGTGAACTTTGTGGTTGCACTATTTGTGGAGCATGGAAGAGTCCAACCATTGATTTTGGGTTGGGACAAGAGGCTCTTCGCCATAATCTACTCTGTATGTTCTTTCTTATAGAAAAAATTCTATTGCAAACATCCATAAGTAATGGGATTAAACAAATATCATTTGCAGGGCATAGTGTGCTCCGGATTGTCTTATGTCCTTTTGGCAATAGCGATGAAGGAAAAAGGTCCAGTTTTTGTAAGTTGCTTCAACCCTTGTTGCATGATCATGACTGCCATAATGGGCATTATATTTCTTGGGGAGGGAATCGATCTTGGCATGTAAGTATCCATTTTTAACTTACTTATTTCTAATGAAAAATTTTATTTAATGATTTGACTGACAATTACAGGATCATTGGCTCAATTATCATAATATTTGGCCTATACTCGATCTTGTGGGCAAAGAGCAAAGATCAACCAAACGAAACCACAATTAACAATGATGGAAAGGAAAACTTAGTTACCACAATGGTGTTCAACAAGCACTATTCCATTCAATTGGAGGATGAAAATGCCAAAGAAATTAGCACTACTCAAACGTCGAATGATTTAATACCAAATGAAGTGAAAATCAATGTTATTGTAACGCCAACACTAGATGTTGTTGACCCCTAGTTCAATTAATTTTTTCTCTTAATGTCTAGGTTAATGTTTTTAGGTGATCCTTTGAAGATGACTAGCAATTTTGTTCGTTGGGTTCATAATGTTCATTGTGCCTACATGTTTATAATCAAGTTCACTTAATATAAAAGAATTACGAATTATAGATTTTCAATGCCCCTTGCAATCCCTATGTGATGTTTTATCAAAGGGTAATAAAAACTTTAAAATTTCATTTTCACTATTTAGATTATTAACAATGAATTATTAATGATTGGCTTAACCAACTCCACAATGCTTTGGTACAAAATAAAGTGTGTTTTTTTTCAATGATTTCTTCTTTAAATCAACAAACAATGGACATCTAGATTGATTGTCCAACTATAACACCTTAAATAAATAATTGCATTCAATGAAAACCTATAATGGGTTAGTAATTTTATGTAACGAAAAAGATGTTTTCTAGAGCCATGTAGTGAATGGAAAAACGCATAGTTCTCCAAAGCTGTAGCCCTTCATACTTGCATTTTGCATATGCTAAAATGAACAAAGGTATAAGAGTGCCAACTATGAGAAAAAGAAATCATGGTAATATCACAAAAATAGTAAAAATTTTAGAAAATGAAAAATATAAGAATTTTATAAGAAAATATTTATTTGATGAGAACAAGAGGTAAACTAAGTCACACATTAAAATTAGTCCTAAATTATAAAACATGATCTAAACTTTTGAAATTGTAGAGATGCCAAGAAAAAAAGTGATGAAATTTCCTAAAATAAAAGATTATGTACAAACAGCTAATGTGATGATTACAACTTTTATTCTCAATTTAAATTTATAAATGTTAAAGATCATATTAATACAATATAACAAAGTCTTATTTTGTTTTATTTCAAACATTAGTTTCTGTACTTATCTTTTTTTTTTTAATTTTTTTAAGTTTGACGATAATTTTTATTATTTTATTTATATTTTAGACTATTGTAATGCATAGAATCCTAAAAAATAATATATATTATGCATTATGAGATTAAGTGAATAGAGTATTAATTATATATGGTTTTTTAATACAAAGTTAATTTCTTAAAATGTGATGACATCAGTGGACTTATAAACATCCTATTAAATTAATAAACTTATTTCTATCTTAATTTATTTGATGTACTTTCTCCACCAGCACCTTTAAAATTAGAAGGTGATTCCATTTCTCTACGTCTGCTTCTTATGCTTTTGACTACATTACTAAATGCATTAGAAAGTTTATCTTTTTCATTTTTGGATAATTTTTAATAAAATCACAATACTTTAGAGGCAAAAAATTTTATTTTCCTTGCTATATTCAATTTGTTCCCCATCAAAACTATCTGATACTTTTATTACATGAGCTAGTGTTATTAGAATCTATTGTATCTTGATTTAATAGAATTATTATTACATTACTATGTAGCTTCTATCCAAACTTAGTTAGGCATATCTTTCTTCTTGAGTGTTGCTCTTATCTTCTTAGTCATTTTTTAATTCTTTTTCCATTAATATCATTTTGTTAAATAACATATGATATTATCAGTTTCCTTTGAATGCCATATTCTTTGAAAAAATGATAAAAATGCTTCTGAAAAAAATCATCACCTCGTGACTATGCAACGCCTTAATTTTATGATCATTTTAATTTTAATTCAATAACTTGAACTACTTGAACACCTCATAGGCCTTCATTTTTTCCTTATTACATATGTAACTTTAATAGGTTTGTTATTGTCACCTCTAGAAATGTATAAATGTTGTAGTCCTTGCATATAATATTATATGTGTTTCTTTTACTTTGTCTTAAGATGTGGGACTAATTGTGTTGAGGATCACGATATCCAAAAGAATATTATAGCCTTGTTTTGATACACATGGTTTATACTAAATCATCCTGAGATAAACTAATTACTGTATTAAGTTTTTTAAATGGTTTAACCTTAAGAAATTATTTTATGATGACCAACTATAAAAATCTCAAAAATAAGTAGGCAATATGATTGTAATTAAATAAATATTTGAATGATTTTTAATTATTAAATACTTAATTTAGGAAAAATAGTGATATCATGATTAATTGACGATCCTAAAGATAAAGGATTTTTACCATTAGAAATGTAACAAAGATTGGTTTCTATTGTTATTTTAAATTATTTAGATTTCATAGAATCTTTGGGCATCTTTAAAAGCACATAATACTTCCTTCAAAAAATTATACATCACTAAAATGAGTTATACGACACTTCAAAGTAAGGAGGTGAACCAAAAAATTGAAAACACAAATTAAGTGGAATCCAATAATATCAAGTTAGTAAACATTAGACTTTTCCTAATATAAAATTATAAGATTAAGGATTTATGGGAGTTTATATATGTATTTAAAAAAATAGCCAAAATTAAGGAAAATGTTAAAAGGATTTAGAGAATTAGAGAAAGCTATCAAGACATAGAGCTTAAATGATAAGTCTACAAAAATTTTCTTGGCTAAAAAAAGAGGTGTAGTTAGCATGAAATGGAGAGCCAAAGGGGTTTTGAAGAAAATAATTAAATGATCATTTTGAGTATTTTAAGTCTAATATATTATTAGAAATACTAAATATCATTAAAATATTTTTAAAATTTGCTAACAAGTACAATTCATCAAGATGAATTAAACAAAATTAGTTAAAAATTTTTTTGAAGTTTGAATCAAATGAAAAAAACAAAGTTAAGGTTTCCTAAGTTCTTATTTTTGAAGGAATTTAATTAATTCTAAAAAGTTCAAATTTTAATAAATCTCTAATACAAAAATATGAAGGGACCCACCCGTTAGAGGCCCAAATTGATTGAAAACTAGTTGTAAAGGGAGGATGGTTAGGAGGAATTTATTCAAAGATAAAATATTGAGGATTGAAAATGGTGCCACAAAACTATCTAAGGTGAGGTTTACACCAACTGTAAGACTTTAAAAAACAAAGATTATGAACACACAGTTAGAAATAATTTTAATAAATAAATCAATAATTATTATTTCAAAAGACTAATTTGTTATTCAGAGTAATATATTTATAGAGATAGATGTCTTTTTATTTTTTTTTGAAATAGATATAATATATATTATATCAAAAAGGTCAAGTCATACACGTGTTACAAGATGGATCCTCAATGAGGATCGAATATGAAATCACAAAACATAAGCTTAAGCAGGGAAGGGATTCCCTCAGCATATTAAGGGCCAGAAGTATAGTCTGGGCTTCCATTATGTCCACGGCTTGGAAGAACATCCTCTTGCCAGTCACCAGAAGAGGCCTTCCCATACAATCTCTAACGATCATGCTAAGACCAGCAATAAAGTCACAAACCGCAGCATCTCAATTAACTTTTTTCCATCCTGTTGAGGGGGAACCCAACCATGCATAATAAGCAAGTCCGAAGAGTTGCCAGGATTCCCGCTAGACAGGGATGAATAGAAGGTGTGCCGGTTAAGTACAGTATTCACCTCGATCTTGATCGTCCGGATCAGCGAGCTCGGTAAAGGCACCGGATTGTTGTGCAGGGTAGCGTTCCTCCTTATCCAGATGTAATACATCGTGCTGGCTAACGTGGCGGCATGCCTCGCCCCGTCACCACGTTGCACATTGGGCAAGCCAACGAACTGAAAGAGCCGGTCGATGAACGGTGTCCCGATGCCCGTGGACTGGCTCAGTGCAGTTAATGCCTCGCGAGCCTTGGGGTCAACCCAGAGGTCTTGGGCCTTAGGGCAATCCCAGAATGCGTGCTGCATGGTCTACTCCGCCACGCAGCATAGCTGACAGATGGAGTCCCAGCATAACCCCCTTCATGCCAGCTATGCCGCCGTAGGGAGGAACTCACTGGCAACCTTCCACATGAAAATACAAACCCTGGGCGTAGCTTTAATTTTCCAGATTCCACGCATCTCCTCCATGGGCCGTCTACCATCCGGCCTGCCGGACTTCAAAGCATTGCAAACAATGCTCATGTAAATCTGGCCGCAGTCAACCCGTGCCTTCTCGGTATGCGTCTGAAGCAGAACATCCTGGGTAGACTCCGGAGCTCTTGGAAGGTGCAAGATCCGGTCAGTGAGCTCCTCGCTCGCCCAAAGTGCTGATGACATCCATATTCTAGTTCCCTGCAGCCGTGATGCTTTCAGCGACGCTGGCCAGCCATTGTGAATACATATTGATGAAAGTCAGCCAGCAACAGAGAGGGAGGATGCCAAGCCAGTTGTGCTCCACGAACCGTGCTGTTTGCCCATCGTCGATGCGCCAGAAGAAGAAGGAAATTGCCTCCGGCATCGCCCCAAGCACCATTTTGCACACAGAGGATGCATTACGGGGGACCATCATTAGCGGGTCGTTCAGGGAGTACTTCCTCCTCATGGTGTCAACCTAGAGGCTGGCTTCACGATTGAGGATACGTTTGCAATTGTCCATTTGGAGCACCTGGTGTCAGAAGAGGAGGTCATGGAGGCCAAGCCCGCCCGCAGCCTTCGGTAGAGTGATGCGATCCCAGGCCGCGTAATGCATGGCATTCTCACAGTTGGTCCCTCCCCAGGGGAATTTCTTGATACGCCTCTCCATATCATCGAGGACCCCCGTCGGCACCACGCAGTGTCCTAGGAAATGGAAGGGAATGGCGCTGAGGACATAGGAGGCCAAGGCGACCCTGCCCTCGAGCGATAGCGGCTGGACGCGCCAGTTGGCCACCATAGCATCCATTCTCTGGATAAGAAGCTGAGATCCGCCTTGGTCAGGTGCCTCGTGGCGATGGGGATCCCAAGGTAGGTAAACGTCCGGCCATGCTCCATGCGAAGCTTCCTAAGGATCAGCCTGGACTTCTTTCTGCTAAACTTGGGGCTCAAGAAGACCCTGGACTTCGCGAGGTTGACCAGCAGCCCAGCGGCCTCCCCGAAGGCCAGCATGATACTACGGACAGCGCGTGCAGCGACGTGGGTGGCAGGAGCAAAGAGCATGACATCGTCCGCGAATAGAAGATGCGAAATTCTCGATGCTTTCTGCCCCAGCCTAAACCCAAGAAGCTGTCGTGACTCGTAGTTCTTCACCAAGCACGAAAGGTACTCGGTGGCCAAGACGTAAAGATAGCATGAGAGCGGCACCCCTGCCGGAGGCCCCGCTGTGCCACCACCCACGGGAGACGAGCACCATTGAAGAGGACGCCGAATCTCGGGCAATTGATGCACGTAGCAATCCAATCACGCCAAATAAGAGGAAATCCCATGGCCATCATCATCTCAAGTAAGAATTCCCAGCGTATGCTGTCATAAGCCAACTCCATGTCAAGCTTCACGGCCATGAGGCCCGAGGCGACGGTGCAGGTGCTCATCTTCGCAGCCATTTCCTGCGCAATGTTGATGTTGTCGGAGATGCTGCGCCCAGGGATGATGGAGCTTGCTCAAGCGAGACAAATCCCGACATTAGCGTCTTCAGCCTCCCGACGAGGACATGCGCCACCACCTTCTAGATGGTGTTGAAGAGGCTGATCGGCCGATAATGCTTCGGCCTTCACGCCCCCTGCTTCTTCGAGATGAGAATAACGAGTGTGTCCTTCCAGCCTTCCGAGAGCCTGCGTTCCTCAAAGAACACCTACACAACACTGATAACGTCGCTGCGCGTAATGGCCCAGTAGCAATGCAGGAACTTCGTAGTAATCCCGTCGCTGCCCGGGGTCCTATTCCTCTTAATTCCCCACAATGCCGCGATGATTTCGTTCTCAGTAACCCTGCAGCCGAGGTTGGATGTCGCTTCAGCATCAATAATGCCAGGAAGCGAGGTGATGTGCATCAAGGTCCTGGGGTCCCCGCACTGCCATTTGCATTCAAAATAATGCAAGATAACTTGACCAATGCTGTCTGGAGAGTCCGCCACCCTGTCATAGTAGCCCCGCAGCATAGTAATCCTATTCGTCTGAGCCCGAGCCGTAGCCACATTGTGGAAGAATTTCGTGTTGCCGTCCCCAAGCTGCGCCCAGTGCACTTTGGCGCGCTACCACCACCACTGCTCCTCATGACCGCAGCCATGGTGGAAGGTAGTAACCATGATCCCGAGTCGTGCATGGTCCTCCTCAGTGAGGCCCTCCATCGACTCTCTAGTCTAAAGCTCATCGATACCACGCTCCAGCTCCTTATTCCAGTTAACCAGATTCCCCACCTCCTCCGGGCTCCATCTACGCAGTGCCATCAACAAACGTTTGAACTTGGTCGTGACAATCTCCATGCGATTTCCCTCCCGTTGCCATGCATGATGTACTACCTGGAAAGATGGTGGGAAGTTAAGCCATACACTCTCAAAGAGCAGCCTGCTGGAGTTTGGCCACGGGCTTCTACCACCCAAGTAGTGGTCCGACCCGAGCCGGCTGACATGATTCACAGAGCACTCGAGAAATGCAAGCATTCCAACAGGATTCATGAGAGCACGGTCAAGCTGCTCCAGTATCCGCGTGCCTCCCTTCTTCCCGTTACACCACGTAAACTGGTTGCCGAAGAACCCCAAATCAGCAAGTTTGAGGTCCTACATGAAGTCAGCGAAGTCTTACTGATCCCTGCCGTAGATGAATCTGCTCTCGCCGTGTTTCTCCTCCTGGGCCATTACCAGGTTAAGGTCCCCTGCAACGATGAGGGGGTCTTTTCCACAATGAGAGAGCCGAATGGCGTCCCAAATCTCCTGACATTTATGGTGATCTTTAGGCCCATAAACAAAGAAGTAGTTGAGGTTGCAGTCCACGCGAGGGGTAATCGAGCACGCCACCACATGTGCCGATGCTGTCGTGATCAAAAGATGAACCCACTTCTTCCACAAAAGGATAATGCCAGCTGACATTCCCAACGAGGGTTGGGCCGCAAACTCCCATTCCCTTCCAAGAATCCAGTCTGCATCTCGCTGGGAGAAGGACTGCGCCTTCGTTTCCATAAGCACCACGACTGCCGCGTTTCCCTCGTCAGCCAGACGTTGCAAATAACTCCTTGACTTCCCTTTCTTAGCACCTCTAATATTCCAGATGATCATTCGCATATTGACGTGAGCAGAAATTTCAGTTCTTCCATGTAATCACGCATCAGCTCCGGACCCAACTTCTGCCATCAATTTCCTTGATGGCTCCTACGCCCCACGAAGCACAGCCCATAGAGCGTCTCCTATTTAGCGCCAAACCCATCTGGGTTAGTGAGCTTATCCCCCACTCGTTCCTCCTGCACCAAGGGCAATGTCCCTTTACGCCTATCTGCTCGGGGCGCATGGCCTGTGTTCACAGCCATCAAGGGATGGCTATCCGAGCTAATCTGCTTTCGATCCTTGCTGTCCCCAATCTTCGGAGCCCGCTTAGCTCTACTTCTGCCACGTTTTTTGGAATGGCTTCTGGTTCCTTGAGACGTGCTGGCAATATCGTAGCCACGAGTTCTATGACTGGCGTCCTTCCGGGGAGGCAAGCTTGCCATAACAGCGGGGCCTTTGTGGCTCTGTCTCCCGCATTGAACAAGCATCCAAGGCCCCAGCCCTTGCTCCTCTCCATGTGACTTTTGAGATCACTTCTGCTTCCAAGAATCACAGATGCCTCCCAGCTCTGTAGGGTTATCCTCACCAAGGGACTTATCCCCCTCCCCGTGCAATGTTCTCCACCCACGACCTTAGACGAGGGAAAGCCAGAACGGGAAAACCCCACCTCCTCATGCTTGTTACAGTGGCTCTCCAAGTGTCCAACATGGCCGCAGGTGAAGCAGATCCACTGTAGCCCCTCGTACTGGAAGCTCTGATAGGTTCTCCCAAATTCTCCATTGAGTCATATGCCCGGTTTCAATGGCTTCGAAAGATCCATCCGAGCGTAGGAGGAGCGCCCCATTTTGATAGTCCAGCTATCGAGAAGAAAGGGTTCTCTAATCACCCGGCAATGCGTAGTATGTTGTCTACGTCCCAGTAGATAACCAGGAGGCCGAGGAGACGCACCCAGACCGGTGCTCACATCACGGAGGCAGAATTTGGTCCAAACTCGTGCGTCCAAATATCGAGCCCCATGGCTTGGCCGGCGATCTGCCATGGGCCGCCGAGCTAGACGTCATTCTGATCATTGATGGATTCAAAATGCAAGCAGAAGCAGCTAAAGGATAAGTCGAAAACCTTGAAGTTCTTGTAGTGGCCCCATCGCTTGAGTAACACCCGCCCAATGACGGGAAATAGAAGTGTATTCCCGTAGACTCGGCGAACCAAATGATATTTATGAAATTCGATACGTCGCTGGCAAGCATCCGATGACATGAGTACATCACCTCCCTCCGCGTAATCAGGAATGCCTGCAGCACGTTCCTTGACGTCGATGTTCGTCGACCGCACATGCGAGGTCACCAGACTGCTATTGTTGATGTTATTGTTTGCGGTTAAGGCTTCTCTGAAGCTCACCTTGGTTGCGAAAGCCACACGATTCCCGACATCCTTTTGAACTGGTTTCCCTTCACTGAGATTGCACACCACAGGCTCTGCCTCCTTGTGCTCCAAGTCCTGTGGCACCCGCAAAGCTGCGCTCGCTGAACATCCCTCCAGATCATCCACTGTAGCTACTCCCTGAGCCTGAAGAGCAAGGACCATCCCTGAAGTAATTAGCTCTGCCACAGACCCCTTAGCATCCCCACCATCCTGCGTGCTCCGCTGGCCCAAGGGTGTGTCCCCCTCGACGTCGGATATTTGGGGAGGATGCAAAGTTTCACCAACAGCCAATATGCTTCCCTCGGACGTGTCCCGCATAGAGGAATTTCTTCCAGAAGTCCGTGTCTTCTTATTGCTCCTTCGGGTCTTGCTTCCTGCCATTTACCGTGTAGCTAGGGTTGCAGGTGGCGCAAACCGAGCTCGAGGACGAAACGTTATGGTACTCTGCAGAATAGATAAGTTATTAATCATGTTTGAGCACCCCCACGCTTGTCGGGTCCAGATTCAAATTCAAATTTCCCAGACCAACCGGTTAGCAAACCGCAACGGTCGAGGGCGACACGCGGCCTTTGCACGTGCGACCGTTAGCCGTTGGTCCCTGACTGTTGTGCGCTGTCTGCCGCCGCCGCTCCACCGATAGCACCGTCCCTCCGGAGCAGAGTAACGGTGATGATGGTCCAAGCCGCCGCTCTCGAACTTCCGGCGCCGGCACCAGAGTTCAGGCCCCAAGATGTGGCCCGCACCACCCCTCCTGGGGCGCCTTCCGTCTCCGACCTCAGGCGCTGGCTCGCAACGTGATCTCCCACCCGGAACTTCCTCACTGTCTCCCGTTGCTAGCTTCCGTCGCTCCCGTTGTCGTAATTTTCTCTCTCCATATGTCTTTCTATTTTGAAGAGTATCACTAGAAATAGAGCGATTATTCAAAATAATGTCTCTAAAAATACTGATAAAAGAGTTATTGGAAGCACTATATAAAATAATGTGTTTTGGATATGCAAAAATTGATTTTAAAAATTTGAAAAGGCCCAACCTTTGATGATGTGAAAAATGAAATGAGAAAAAACCATTAAAAAATGAGTAAAAAATTGAAAGATTTCTTAAAGGACAGGAATGGATTTTAAATAAATTTAAAAGAAAAGATAACATGCTTTTTATTGTTGTCACATGTTATTCATAAGCTTATTATATGATATTGATTTAACATGTAGCACGGCCCAAGAATTATTTTTTTTATATTCATGTTGTACTATTTTTTCATTGAGTTATTAATTATTGGCTTAACCCTTTTTATAATTTTATATGTTAGGTTAAGATGGCATACAACATGAGACTCCAAAGAAGCAATTAAGAATTATTATTTTTTCAACCTTATGTATAAGCAATAGCCACCTCTTTTATTTTTCACTATCTTGCACTTTAGCATTACTTATAACTTCCATTAGTTTAATTACTTAAACTACAAGGTGAGAACTCAATATTTTGAAAGAACATATACATTTTCAAAATATTTTTGTGGTATGATTTTTAAATTATAGAAGTTTAAAGTCACTATAGTTTTTTAAGAATGAGATTATCAATGGATTTATTAAATAAAAAATTATTTTAAAAATCAAAAGAAAAATAAAATAAAATAGATGTTGTGACACCTAATTTTTGTAGAAGCGAGTGGGGTCATTAGACGCGTGGTATAGAAGTAGTTAAAATCTTTAATGGAGAATAATAGGAAATGAATAACTTAGGATATCAAACATAGAATGAATAGAACATAAAATGCAAAATTATGTTTAAAAAGGCATTCCAAATTTTTCTATAACCTACAATGTAAAATCTACAAAAAACTCGATAATTGGATGGTTGATGTGTAAGAAAAAAACACATATTATGACACTATTTGATGTTATTTGTTGATTGTTTTATATTTAATGCACATTGCAATTAACCTAGATTGAACATAGAAAATATTTAGAAGTGAAGCAATCAAAATAATTTCATTGTATAGTACAGTAATCCAATCATATCATATGACATATGAAATATCCTTAAACTAGAACAAAGAGGATTGTACAATATAGTATAAACTATTGTGCATTACGATGGAGTATTGTACAATATGATAGATAGAAAAATCAAAGAAAATCATATAATACAATTATAAAATCTTATGATACAATAGCATGAGTAGAAATATTATTTAGTTAAACTACAAAAATCAATAAAATCATACATAATAAAAGCAATAGTTAGAAAAATGAACAAACCAAAAGGATGATATAATTATTAAACCAATGCATAGTATGCTGCCTTAAGCAAATAGTATAGTGCACAAATGAAGCAAATGGTCTAATTAAGGTTTGGAGTCATTGAGCATACAATGCAAAGAGATAAAAAGAAGTAGAATAGATATTTCATTGTTTTAGAAGAATGATAGATCGAGCATATTGCATTGAAGTGAAGCATCGTACGATATGTCGATTTGTAGAATAAGAAGTATAAAGAGAGGAGCATCTTGCAATATAATAATATAGATCATATATTATGTTGATCAGATTAAAAAGAGAGAAAAAAGAGTAGTTATGAAATATATAAGGTATGATAATAATCTTTGTGAAGTAAATAAAAAACATGAAACTTCATTTTTGAAACAATGTCTCTGTTTCTATATAGCTGTAGGTGTGTTTGACCACCATGGATCACTACTTAAATAATGCAATGAGTTAAGCCATCTCAAGGCAAGAGATATCAACCTTCAAGAATGCAATCCAAAAGGAACATTATTCTTAATGAAAAAGGAGTTCAATAACTAATGAAGCAAATCAATTGGTGGAGTAGTTTCTAAGACTTTGAAAACCTCACATAGAAAACAATGTGAATCCATTCCAAGCTTAGGATTAGTTGGAAATGATTGAAAATATTGTTTGAAAAAATCGCATGTGATGGGAATAGGAGGGCAACAAAAATAGTATTGGTGCCATATTATACTAATGTATATTGTTAGAAAGGCTAGAAAAGAATATTATATGTAGATAAAGCAATCACTAAAATATCAATGCAATAGTTTTATCAATAATTTTCAGAATGGTACATCTCTAAATTGACAAGAGAAAATGCTAGATGATTTAATTGAACTAGCTAAACCATATAATAAATGAGTATGATGAGAGATTGCTAAGGTATGTACGATATGCTCCACAATTGGTAGTCATAGAAAAGCAAAGATGTTATATTTTTAGGAGGAAATTAAGAGATATTATAAGTAATATGTTTGCACCAATGGAATTCCTCTCTTATAAGAAATTATTGAAGTTGCTAAAAGAATAGAAATGGATCTTACAAAAAGAAAAATAAGAAGAGCATTAAATAAGAAAAAAAGAATTTCTCTTCACATGAAAAAAAACAAAGCAAAAAGGTGTGCACTAAATCTCCAAGGAATGAATTAAAGAAAGCCCCTTAATGTCATATTTGTGAAAACATTTCTTTGAAAGGAATGTTGGAAAAAGGGGGTTAAATGCTTTCGTTATGTAAATTTTTGACACTATGCAAGGGACTGCCCACAATAGGAAAGGAAATTAAAGAGTAACTAGAATAGGAGGTAATTTTTATATGGAGTCCACTTTAGAGATAAATAAAAACATCAATATAAAAATGAATATTCTAACACAAACTCAATAATAAAAAACACTCAATCCAATATTTATTCCTTAAACAAAAATGAATCTCCACCATTCTTTGATGTTATTATAGGCACATTAAAATATTGTTCATATGCATATGATGGTTTTATTCAATGGTGGAGGGTTGCATTTGTTTACTTCAATAATCTTGATAGAGACATGCTAATAAATAAAAAAAACAACTAAAAAGTCTTTTAATTGTTGTCTTGGTACCAATGGAGAATTAGTAACTATAGGTCAATACATTCTTGAGAATGTAAAAGCTAATGGAACAATGTTCGAATCCAACTGATATTATTCAATATAACAAAAATTGATACAACATTGCGAACGACTAGTCATTAATTCTTTCATTTACTATTGATTGTTGGAGGTAAATGTAATTATAATTAGAGAATGGATTAAAATTGATGTATATTTAGAAAGCAGTCACTTATGATCAAACAAAATGTTATTTGAACCCTCATTTATTGTATGAACAAAGAATAATTAAGTGAATTCAAAGATAACAATATTAAAAGTTGCTTTATAAAGATAACAATGCTATTAAAGAGATATTAAGGCTTGATTGATTTTTAAGTGAAGAAGTAATGAATAAGAAACATTGAAGATAAAAATTCGATAGATAGTAGAATATTTGAGAAAAAAATAAAAACAGTCACAAGATAGTTAAGTGAACTCAAAGTAAGAATGATAGGATATATTATTATTAGAAAAAAAAATGTTAGAAAAGAGTATGGTTAATATGTAAGAAAAGTCACTAAATTAGGTAGAAAAAAAAAGACCATAAAGTATTTGACTAAACAAGTAAGAACAAAAAAAATGTAAGTGGATATATAAATTTGAGAAATGGGCATTTGGAAGATCAAAGAGAAAACATTTGTTTGAGAAAACTTTTGGGAGAAAAATTCTTATAAGGAGAATAGATTATGATGTCTCAAAAATTGAGGGTAAATAACAAATAAATATTTCTAGAATTTTAAATTATTGAGGCAAAATTTCTCTTTATTGGCATATTACTAGATTGCATAAGACCACCTTTTTGTTTGTCGATTAGGTAAAGAAAATTGGGCATTAAAACTATTTTGAATTATTCTGATTTTTTAGAATTTTTAAAAATTATGATATTATATTCCCAAAAATATAATAAAATATTAAAAAAATGTATGACATCTCAAATGACAAAAGTGAGTTGAGAAATAAAAAACATGAATTATTTGAAATCCAACAATGCTAAGTAAAAAAACAAAATTTGGTTATAAAAATAGGAGATTGAAGATTTATAAGAGTTGATTTATAGATTTTGAAAAATATCAAAATTAGAAAAATATACTAAAAATTATGAAATTTACTAGACATTGCCATAAAATAATAAGCTTAATGAAAAATTAATTAATAATTTGAGTATTTTAAGTTTACAAAACTATAAAAGATGTTTAAAAATATTCAATAATATTAAAAAGTTTGGGCATGAAGAAAGTTAAAAATCACAAGCATATTATAAAAATTAGGAGAAAAGGGCTTTTGCAATTCTTCGTCAAAGTATCATTTTGCCCTTGTTTTGATCCACAAATTCTATTCTCTTATAACAATAATGTAAAGTTGAACTAAAACATAACTTATTAGATTAAGAACTTTTGGAACATAGTACTACGACTAAGGCTTTCTCATAGAAATTTTATAAATGTGAAAAGTCATGTTAATGGTGTTCCCAAAATCTATTGTGGTGTGTGTTGTTTTAAAGCATAATGAACATTCACCCAATTACAATTATTCATAGAAACAACCTCTCTACATTCCTATGCTATTCTACTTCTTTTTTCTCATGTCTTTTTCATTTACTCTTTCTTATGAAAAATAATTTCTCATAATTCAAAAAAATTTGTAGTATATATAGCATCACAAAATTAAATGATCAACTTTGTTAATCTACAAGTATTTATTGATACTATTATGTTCTTGCATTTGCAATATAATCAATGACTCAACCTAGTTTATTGATGGGTAACACAATACAAAATATAGTAACTACATAAGATGTTTAAAATCTTATTTTATTATTTATTTCTATATGTTGTAGTCTTTTACATCAAAGTTATTGTGATAAGATGAAAACCAAGCCATAACTTTATTCATTCAAAGAAGATGTCGTTGTTGATGTCACCTACATAGATTTATTTTCTTATTTAATTTTTCACATAAGTTTTCTATTCCATAATGTTTTTTCTATAGTGGCATATAATGTTTTTATAGATGCAAATAGTATTGAAGACATACCATAATTCACCTTTGTCTCATTAAGCTAATGTAGCATACCTTTAATCCATTAAGTTTTTGGCAGTATAAAAAAGAATAAAAAACTAGTAGCTTAGCTTGAAGAAATACTAGCATAGCTATTAAAAAACCATATTTAGGAGGTGCATGAATTTGTCAAAATTTATTTGTCAATAGAAAGTATTACGTTGATTTGGCAAATGATAGTGTTCAATTGTTGTTAAGACTTGGTTCTGTTACTTATAAACATGTGTTATATCATGTTATTTTGTATGCCTATTTTTTATTAAAAAAAAGGCATTTCCATCCTTTGCTTCTACCAATTATAATTTTAATATCTTGTATTAGAGCTCATTTTTAATATGAGCATTAATGAAGTAGTGAAATTGCTTTAAGAAAATTTGCAAAAGCTTCTCAAGCTAATGGTTTTTGGTATTGGTACAAGTATGACACAATTCATGGTTCTAATGTTTAGGAGAGAGAACCATCATATAAGAAAGGTTAATATGTGAATGGTACAGCTATCACAAAGATTATTTGATATTGATTATAAATACTAGTAAGAATATGCAAAAGGATAATAACTAACACTGTAGTAAAATGCTACTTTGGATGCTAATTGGCAAGCTATATTTATTGATTTTCTTTGGTAATACTTAAAACAAAAAAAATCTTCTCCTTCAAACTCCCATGACTATTGTTTTTTTGTATTTGTCTCAATTTTCTTCAACCAAATTGCTTGCAAGTGAACATATTGAGGTTATTCTTAAAAATTCTACAATGATCTCCTTCGATTGCTTCAATGGTATTGTGGTGAATTTACTGTTTGCATTATTTGTGGAGCATGGATGAGTTTAGTCATGGATTTTGGTTTGAAACAAAAGGCTCTTCACCATAATCAACTCTATATATTCTCCCAATCATGGATTTGGGGTTGGGACGAGAGGCTCTTCACCATAATCAAGTATGTATGTTATTTCTTACAGAAAAACATCTATTGTAAACATCCATAAGTAGCGGGATTAAACAATTATCATTTGTGGAGCACAGTGTGCCTAGATTGACTTATGTCAAGTTGTCAATATGACGAAAGGAAAAAATGTCTAGTTTTTGTAAGGTTCTTCAACCGTTGTTGGATGATTTATGACAGCCATAATGGGCATTATATTTCATAAGGAGGGAATTAATCTTGGAATGCAGGTAGCCATGCCTAACTAACTTAACTCGTGGCACCAAAGATTTAATCATCTCAATTATAAAACTTTGAAAATACTGAGGGTTAAAGACACAATCAAGGAATTACTATTTGTCAAAAAAAGGTTAAACAATTTTGAAGGGTGTATTTTTAATAAGCAATGTCTAGCACCTTTTCTTATTTGTTTTTCTACTATTACCAAGGTTGCTTTACCATCTCATTTTTATTACCCATTCATTTTTGTTTGACTTCTTGTAGTCATCTCACATGCTTACTTAGCATAATCTTTAGAAACCTGTAAGCCTTTTGATTATCATATACATGATTATATATGTTTAGTCTACTTTCTCTTAAGGATTACGACGAATTGTGTTGAGAATCATGAGATCTAAAAAATATTATAATTTTGTAGATATACTTTAATTTGAAAATAAACTAACTTTATTCCTCTTCTTCCTCCTCTCACAATTACCTACATCAAGCATTATAGCCTTCTCCCTAAACTTGAAGACATCCTCACCACTTAATCATAATCAAAGGACTCATAGATTTACTAAGTTCCTTTATAATTTATATCCTTCTCTTTGTGGCAATCTTTCTTAAAGTTGGTGGTAAGAAGAATGAAGTTATGTAGTATATTAATGTGTATAGAGAATTATTATGAATTATATTGATTGTAATTATAGAAAATAAAAAAATTTCTTAGAAGAATAAATTTTATATAATGATTGGTTGATTTAATCGTTATGCAAGATTATTTATTGAATAATCAACTATTCAACCACTATAAAAAGCCAATAAAGATGCCATATAAGCATAACCTTATACGTCCTCTTATATTCATCATATAAGCGTGACATTATGCATCCTCTAATGTTCTTTTATTATGGCAATATTATTGTTTCAAATCATATCTTAAATAAAAAAATTACCTATAGATTTATAAATATTTCTTATTTCATCCATCTTCAACTATCTAGCTTCTTATAATGACTAATTCTTAATAATTGTGCATCACTTCTTGTGTTGGTAATAACTTATACTCATTTAATTTTGTTCTAATCTTGTTTAAAAAATTTAAAGGATATAATATATTTGAATACTTTATTGTGTACAAGCTATACTCTATTTATATTAGCTAAAATTGTTATATTAATGTGTTCTTGTGCATCACTTCTTGTGTTGGTAATAACTTATACTCGTTTAATTTTGTTCTAATCTTGTTTCAAAAATTTAAAGGATATAATATCTTTGAATACTTTATCGTGTAGAAGCTATACTCTATTTATATTAGCTAAAATTGTTATATTAATGTGTTCTTTAAGTACCATAATTTGTATTTGGTTTACCATTACTAGTAATTGCATAAGGGATTAACTTAGAGGAAGCCCGATCAAATTGATTGAGAGTTGTTGGCATTGGTTATGCTATACCAAAAAAAATATTTCTTGTGTTTTTTTAAATTATTTGTGTTAGTTTATCTTTGAATTTGATGAATAAAGTCTTAAATTTTTTTAATATTTTATTCTAATAAACTTTTTTTAATATAAATCAGGTTCAGTTATAAAGAACAAATCATGTACTTTTGAAGATGGTGAACTAGTAATCTTCAAAACATCTTAGAGTGCTCACAATTTTTAAGGATTAAAGACAAGTATATCAACTTTGAAAAATTTTTCTTTTTTTATAAAATAGAATATTATTTTCTTAATAATTAATCATATGACACATCTCTCTATTTGTGTCACTTTTAAATAATGCTTAAGTATCAAAATTTACTTAATCCTTTTCTTGATTTAGATAACATGTAGAATTTCATTTTTTACTCAGTCTTTATTTATTAAATCTATCTTATATATCTTTGCCAAATTTCATGTTAAGTCAATTATTAAACTTTAGTTAAAATAAAAAAATCATTATGTTAATTTTTCTTAATTAAAAATAAAAAAGTATATTATAAGACACACCCCAAGTACAGAAAAAATGTAAAGGACTTGGAGCTACAAAGCCCAAGAAGGCTTGAGAAGTCTCGGATCAGAAGACCGGCCAAACTGTCGTGCTTGAAATTGGTTAAGATGTATTCTTGAAGTAGGTTAGGGTAAGTAGAAGAGTGATCTAGTTGGGTAGAACTTGAGTTAAGTATGCAGTGAGTCAGGTCAAACCCAAAATCATGAATAAACCTGTAGGTATACAAGTGGCTCTGATGATGCACAGGGAAGGAGCTAGCCTTAATTTTGGCTATAACTTATTTACTTTTACATTTATTAATCTAACTATCTAGACCTTCTATTAGATACAACGACTCTCATTGATCCTGTATAATGACTATTTTCCTAGTTGTTGTATGTGCCATTGTAGAAGTAGTTTGGAAGATATTTTAAGCTATTTGACAATAAGTTTTAAAAGACCTTTTCCTTGATTTTTTAATGGATATGATCAAAACTTATTTATAAAAATTTAAAAATTATTAATTAAATGTCTAATTAACATGGAAAAGATTTTAAGATCTAAAAAAAGTATTGTGTGATATTTTAGTAATATAAAATCTCCTGGTAGCACACTATAACTTAGTACTTCCCAGAAAACAAATTCTTTTAGCTAAGCCTAACACTTCTAAGCATTCATTTCTTATTTTATCTCATAATTTTAAACTTTTTATGTCTTACTCTATTCATCAATAAGCAAAAAAAATGCTTTTTATCAAAAATAAATTTTCTTATTATATTTTTCTTTTCATTTGGATTAGGTGGCCTAACATTTATGAAAGCCCAAATTTGGTTTTATCTCGTAAAAACTTGAGTTGGGGTTGAGCTCGGAAAAGCCTAGATAACAGATGAACTCACAAAAGCTAGAGGATAATGGTAAGGAAAAAGCTCAAATAGGTTGGTGGTGAATTATAAGAAAACCCTCAAATAAGTTGGAGGTCAACCATAAAAAAAATCTTAAATGGGTTAGTAGTGAATCGTAAAAAAAAACCTCAACTTATAATTCTCTTATTGTGGAGTTTTTTTTACCTTGATTAATGGTGGATATATGTTCCAGATTGAACCTGATCATCAAAAAAATTTTGGTATATCATTTTAATTTTTATTTTTGCTTATCTTAATTTTAAACATTAAAAATTAATATATAAAAGTTTTTTAAAATTTTGGCCCTTAGCTTATTTAGCTTAGGTTAAAATGTCAAAAGTTTTTAGATTTAATTAATATTGATCAATATTAATTATTGAGACCTTATTAGGAAATAATAGCTTCTTTGTTAGTTTTGATACTCAATGTTTCAAAATATTAAAAGATGATCAAACATTATCACTTGGTAGAAAAAAAAGATGACACTTATGTGATTAAGTTTGATCAATTTGAAGTTAGAGAATTAGAATGTTGAGTTACATATTCATGTTAGAATACTTTATAACATAAAAATTAGGTAATGTTTGTTTTTCTACCTTAAAGAAAATAACCATGCTAGATATAATTAAAGGTCCTCTTAAGCCAAACAAGACTAGTTAAAAAATATGTGAATCACGTGAAAGAGAAAAGTAAGTTAAATCTTTTTTATACCAAAAAATGACCTAACCATTAGTAGACATTAAGAGATAATTTATTTTAGATATAAAAAAAAACTTAAGTATAGTTGAAACGAAATATGAATTTGTGATTAAATTAATTTTTTTAAAATTTATGTGAGTTGAATTTCATAAGAATAAAAAAAAGCTCATCATAAGTTTTTAAATTGTTTAAAGAATTAGAAAATAATATAATTTTAATTTAATGGTAGTGAATTTTTAAAATAGTGTATAAAGGAAAGAAAAGAACAAACAATAATGCATATAGTTTTTTATGAGTCAATTACAAAATAAATTAATAAAAATTTTAATAATTAGCTAAAGATATTGATGAACTTGGAATTGAAAAAGGATTAAAGTAAATTAGACAAGAAAGAATATGAAGATGATGATGATCAACAACTATCTTGAGTCTAATAGTATGAAAATCCATAAAAATTAATTAAATGATATTTTAATGAAGAAGTTAGAGCTTGAATTTTCATGAGAAAAATTGATCATAATACATTTTAAAATTCCTGCCCTTCCTTTTGTTGCGATCTTTCTTAAAGTTGGCGACAAGAAAAATAATGTTACGTAATAAATCAATATCTATTGAGAGTTGTTTATGATTTATATTGATTGTAGTTATAAAAACAACAAATTTCTTGGAAAAATCATATATAATGATTAGTTGATCTAAGAATTAAATAAGTACATTAGCAAAATCAAGTAGTTAGATAATAAAGTAAAACATAATATGATTATAATTGATATTAATAAAGCAACAAAATTAACAAATAATTAGAATTAATAAAATAATTAATTTATACCCACAAATAAAAGAGCACCTTAGTGATATTACTCATTTCATGTAGAAAACAATCATGTTATTCCTTGAGAAATAACATGATAGTTGTTGATGTAGGTAATTGTCAAAGGTAGAAGAAGAAGAGTAAAGTCGATTATTTTCAAAGAAGACTCCAAAATCTTTGAATGACAGTGGCTAGTCGAACCAAGAGTTATTTAGACAAGAACTTGTAGGGCCAATATTAAATATTTTTTTGAAATTAAAGATAACATAGAGACTAAAATGATTAATTAAAATATTTAATTACTTAAAAATTTAAAATAATTATTAGTTAATATTAACCTGACCTAACAAAGTCATGTACATAAGAAAAATTGTAGAATTTTTTTAGATCTCATGAAACTCAACACAATTGATCATAATCCTTAAGACAAAGCAGACTAAACATATAGAATCAAGTACACGATGATCACAAGGTATGCAGGTTTCCAAAGATGATGCTAAGCAAGCATATGAGATGACTGCAAGAATTCTATTTTGCTATTATTTAAGATATATTTTTGAGACAATAGAAAAACGTTTTATTACATATTAAAAAATTAATCTTGTCCTTGACAAAGATCAAATATTACTTCAAAGAAGGCATATTTAATATAAATATATATTTGTGGCTTGTTTATAGGCTTTAATATTGGACCAGTTCGTAACATTCAAACTAGAGGTAATTAAAAAACAGCACGACATGGTTAACGGCGTATTTCGAGTGAAGTATAAATTTGCAGCAAATCCTCCATTGAGGAAGACAAGAGAAAGATAGCAACAAGTCTTTGAAATATCAACAGTCGATGGAATTGAGCAGCAAATGGGGAAACTTGTTATCCAAGGCGAAGCCATACGCAGCCATGTTGTTACAGCAGTTCAGCTTTGCTGTTATGTACATCATATTGATTTCAACTCTCAAGGGTGGGATGAGCCAACCTATTCTGCTTGTCTACCGTAACCTTGTCGCCGTCGTCGTCGTTGCTCCTTTTGCATTCTTCGTCGACAGGTTGTTCGAACTCTATTTGGTTTCTTGGTTTTTCTTTTCTTTGAGTTTGTTAAGCTCATCCGTTTTGTTACTATTGCAGTAAGAAAGAAAAACTCAAGATGACACCTCTTGTCTTCATTAAGATCATGGGACTTGCATTCTTAGGGTATAATAATTCTACTATTTTGTTTACAGTTGTTACTTCTAGACTTGTGCTTGATACAGTTGTTACTTATATGTATATATAGGCCAGTGATGGACCAAAACTTTTACTACATGGGAGCCAAGATGACCTCTGCAGCCTTTGCTTCTTCGATGGAAAATCTAAATCCTTCCATTACTCTCCTTTTAGCACTCATGCTGAGGTAATTAATTCCCCCCAAAAAAGAAGTTTTAGGCTCTATTTGTGAAGGCATCAGATTCATACAACATGGGTTATGATATATAGGATTGAGAAATTGGACATCAAGAGCAGGCATGGCAAAGCCAAAGTTATTGGATCCTTCTTGGCTATTGCTGGTGCTTTTCTAATGGTTTTCTATAGAGGACCAACTATTGAGTTTCTATGGTCTGAGGCTCGAGAACATCAGGGCAATAGCAATGCAGTTGTACAGGGAGGAGGCCAAAGGTTGATAGGAACATTCATCTTATTGGCAAGCTCTATCTGTTGGTGTTCTTCTATAATACTTCAAGTAAACCAATCTTCTACTTCAAAATTCTATGAAAATTTATCTATATTTTTCTCTCAATTTTCTTCCACCATATTGTTTGCAGTCAAACATATTAAGGTCATTCCCAGCAAAATTCACCATCATCACCCTCATTTGCTTCAAAGGTGCTGTGGTGAACTTTGTGGTTGCACTATTTGTGGAGCATGGAAGAGTCCAACCATGGATTTTGGGTTGGGACAAGAGGCTCTTCGCCATAATCTACTCTGTATGTTCTTTCTTATAGAAAAAATTCTATTGCAAACATCCATAAGTAATGGGATTAAACAAATATCATTTGCAGGGCATAGTGTGCTCCGGATTGTCTTATGTCCTTTTGGCAATAGCGATGAAGGAAAAAGGTCCAGTTTTTGTAAGTTGCTTCAACCCTTGTTGCATGATCATGACTGCCATAATGGGCATTATATTTCTTGGGGAGGGAATCGATCTTGGCATGTAAGTATCCATTTTTAACTTACTTATTTCTAATGAAAAATTTTATTTAATGATTTGACTGACAATTACAGGATCATTGGCTCAATTATCATAATATTTGGCCTATACTCGATCTTGTGGGCAAAGAGCAAAGATCAACCAAACGAAACCACAATTAACAATGATGGAAAGGAGAACTTAGTTACCACAATGGTGTTCAAAAAGCACTATTCCATTCAATTGGAGGTTGAAAATGTCAAAGAAATTAGCACTACTCAAACGTCGAATGATTTAATACCAAATGAAGTGAAAATCAATGTTATTGTAACGCCAACACTAGATGTTGTTGAACCCTAGTTCAATTAATTTTTTCTCTTAATGTCTAGGTTAATGTTTTTAGGTGATCCTTTGAAGATGACTAGCCATTTTGTTCGTTGGGTTCATAATGTTCATTGTGCCTACATGTTTATAATCAAGTTCACTTAATATAAAAGAATTACGAATTATAGATTTTCAATGCCCCTTGCAATCCCTATGTGATGTTTTATCAAAGGGTAATAAAAACTTTAAAATTTCATTTTCACTATTTAGATTATTAACAATGAATTATTAATGATTGTCTTAACCAACTCCACAATGCTTTGGTACAAAATAAAGTGTGTTTTTTTTCAATGATTTCTTCTTTAAATCAACAAACAATGGACATCCAGATTGATTGTCCAACTATAACACCTTAAATAAATAATTGCATTCAATGAAAACCTATAATGGGTTAGTAATTTTATGTAACGAAAAAGATGTTTTCTAGAGCCATGTAGTGAATGGAAAAACGCATAGTTCTCCAAAGCTGTAGCCCTTCATACTTGCATTTTGCATATGCTAAAATGAACAAAGGTATAAGAGTGCCAACTATGAGAAAAAGAAATCATGGTAACATCACAAAATTGTAAAATTTGTTAGAAAATGGAAAACTAATAACATAAAATAAAGCATAAGGATGGGGGTTTCATAGTTGTTTTCTTATTTCTAATTTATTATATCTTATATTCGATAGAGTCCGCTTTCTCTTTGAATCAATATCTTTTATATCTAATAATCAATAGCATATAACCTTAGCTAACTTCCAACCAAAAATAAAAGCATTATGACCTAGCCACCACACATAATATCAGTGATACTATATGTAAGAGAATTCTTACCCTTTCTAACAAGGTCATGCTATTTGTAAAGCTTCTTTACTCTGATATTATAAGGTTGTTGTCTTAGGAAATCTACTATTATAATTTTTTCCATTTTAAATAATCTTTTAGATTATAGTTTATGACAATGCCATTAATTCTTATATTTAACATAGCTTATGCATGTTTTTTTTTCATTTCAACTAAGCTTTTATATGATTACTTCTACAGTAATGTAGGTGATCATAATACTAAAATAAATATATGATAATAAAATTCATGTTAAATCAAATGCCATATTCACAACATGCAAATATGTGCCATTAAGTATGTTATGTAAAAATTAGAAAAATCTAAGTAAAATCATTTGAAATATACTATTATATTTATACCATCGATTATTAGATTTATCGACTTATCCAAGATGAAATTTTATTATCATATTTTCTCTTCTAAATTTTTTACAATGAAATTCATATACATAAATTACTATAAAATCCTATATATTATAACTATCAAATATGTTTCTTTATTTACATAACTATAGAATCCCCTTCATTTCTTGTGTTACCATCATTGCATCATACAATATGATTCATTATATCATACAATGCAATCGACATACCCTCCTTACCTGTCATTCTTTGTTTGATTCATCCCCCAAACTCATGATCAATTTCATATATTCTAATCAATTAAATAACTATTGGCTAGTACAATGAGGACCTTGTCCTTGTAGGATCATATTCTTCTTTCCTACTAGACATAGTTGCTCTATCCCCTTCTAACATCTAATTGACCATTCAATATGATAACCCACCATATTGGCATTATCTCCGCCTAATTACCTATACGATACCTAAAAAACTCAACCAATCCTTTATTTTATTCTTACTCAGATTAAATGTACAACTATGAGTACTTGTATGATTCTATCACTTGCCCAATTCTCAACTACTTATCACACAACATCTTGTATAATTAGCATCATCATACTTGCATGATTTACATATAAACACCTATATAATGACTAATCAAACTTTTCCAATATCTTATTTTGATCAGTTTAAAATGATTATACAAAGAATATTGATGTTATTGCTCTTGTACAATTTGGCTTAGACATCTAAACTAATTCTTCCACTTCTTGGTTCCATTCAAAACATTACCTAATTTTCGTCAAATCCTTTCTGAAGCACTCTAACCTAAATTTTCAACTCATACAACAATCTAGCCCACTAAAATTTGCATAGACCCAAATTAAACAATTGCAAGAATATAATTCAAGCCCTTACCTTCCTTGGTTTCACTTGTTGTGCTCCATTTCTTTCTTCCAACAACTATCAACAATTTCTCTTTTTCTAGTCTTGTTCCTATCTTCCTCTCCTAGTCATAATGGTTCATTCCAAGAGTTTCCACCAACCCTCCTCACCTTTTAATGCTATTCTGCCTCACTTTATCCTTTATTTTCCTTCTCTCTCTCTCTCTCTCTCTCTCTCTCTCCTCTCCCAAATAATTTATCCCTCTCTTTTATCTAGTTTCTACTTTATTTTTCCCCATACCCAATCAAAATGTGCAAATAATCTTTCTTGAGTTGAGGTGATAAGGCTTAGTTTAGAAATCCTATGCCTACTAATAATTGGGATAATTGCTTATGTATCTTTTTACTTAAAAAATTCATAATCAATTATCTACACTAAAATATTTTCATACTTAATGTCATTAGATTTCTCTTAAAAATACTTTTTTTAGTGATATACTCTAATAAAAATTTAAATTTTGATTGAAACTATGATATGCTTCCTAAGATAATATCAATTTAATGATATTTTTAGTCTATAGACATCACATTTTTGAAAAATATCTTTATTATATCAAAACATATATAATTAAAACTCTTATAATTTTTTTAATGATTTGTAATATATGATATACATTACAATTTTGTTTGTTACAATGTTGTTCTTGGTGCATCTATTTAACATTATGCTATACTGCTACTAATGGACTAAATTAGGTAAAATAATATTTAAAACAAATAAGTTCACTATGAATTATTTTGACAAACTATTCAATTTTTTTCTTTTGCAAATTTGGATGTTAACTCTTGACTGAGATTTCATATGCTATTACAACATATATTATATTTTAAAAAATTCTTTATATACATTGTTAGTAACACATAGGGATGCATAAAGCTTTTGCATTAATATTAGCATAAATAACAAAAAATATAAGAAAATCATAATATTAAAAACAAGTTCATTAAAAAAATAAAAGAGGTTGTAAAATAAATTTATTCTTATTTTATAGTTAATGACTAATCCATTTAGAAAAATGGTAGGTGTTACTCAAGTTAGAGAAAGCTCACAAGAGTGCATATGTTTTATTAATTTGTTAAAGGGTGTTACTAGATAGATAAAGGATCTTGAGGATGTATCCTATGGTTTTCTATTTTAGATGAAAGAGATTTATGAAAGGTTTTGGCTAGGTTGAATGAAGTTCTCAAAGGTAACTTTGGATATTTAGGTTAAAATTAACTTGGTTAACCAAATATTGAGAACTTATATTTCATAATATTAGAAAAATCAAGGGACTAATATTAAATAAAAATTTAAGAGCTTAAGTATTTAAAAAAATAATAAATTTGGAAAAAAAAAAGGAAAAATATTCCAATTAAATATAGATGACTTTATTTACATTATGACTATGCAGACTTTGCATGCTAAGCCTACAATGGTTGGTGTAGTCTATTTTTGACTTAAAACTTTCAAGCAATATAGATGCACTTCACAAGACTTTATGACGGTGATAAGTAGAATGATGATATAAAACCTTATTATTTTATTTTCATATTAGAGATGATGTATTACAATTTAGGCTATTGAGTTATATTAAATGCTACTGCATTAACAAAACTAATTGGTTTAACTCATGCAGTTTTTTTTATTTTAGTTTAGTTGTGAAACAATTCAAATTGTAAATTTTGTCAATCTAAATAAAAATGTATGGTTTCTCATATTCCGTTGCATTTGAAATAAAATGGTTTATTTGGTTAATGGTTTTTAATTAAACAAGTTTTATAAGAAAAGAGGATTTTATTTTAAACATAGGGGTTTTTTTATAAAAAATTGTTATAAAAATCAAATGGTTCCCAAATAAACCAGGGATATCACACGCCTTCCTGTTCATCTCACACACATGTAGTGTGCTTACATGTGGTACCCCTTTTCATAATTGGTCATGTAGTGATGGGCATTGGATGTGTGCACTCCTGTAAAGGAACTTTGCATGTGCTATTTAGTGTGTTGTGTAGCTAATTTACACTAGAATCAACCAATCCACTTAGTTCAATATTGCAAAAGAACAAGAACTCCATTCACATGTATGCTAGTTAAACTACTAATGTCATTAACTCTTTTATCGTCACCAACTTATGTAGCTTATCATCGATACCTCCTTGAAGTTGAGCTATTTAGCTTGAGGCATCTAAATAAGATCCCCTTATCATTGGCCAATTCTTTTGGTGATTTAAGTTCAATCAATATTTTTTGAAATATAGCCAAATTCTCCTACTATATTGGTGGTTCCCCCATATCAAGGTCTTCAAAGATTATTGATCCAAATATAACTAGATTCTCCAACTATATTGGTGTTTCCTTCATACTGAGGTTTTCAAGATCATTGGATATTGACATGATGGATAGAGATTAACCTTTCTTGATGTTATACCAATTTTGTAGCATAAAGAGTCGATACTTTCTTACCAATTTAGTAAGTGCTCTTAAGCTCTCTCTTTGTTATCATAACCCTCTTTTAAACAATACTGGCTTTGATCTTATTGATATCAAAGACAATATCATCCATTAGTAGCACACATAACTATAAAGCAATCCATCTTGGATTACATACTCCAAGCATTCCAAAAAATCATTCATATATTTATATAATATAGTTGAATAAATCACATTGTATTTGAGATTTCTAAATTTCATAAATGGGGAAAATTCTATTTTAAAGGGTTATTTTTGTAAAATATGCTGTAATGATGGTATATGCATCATTCTTAAAGGATAGACGAGAATATATAATGTTATAGAGAAAAATACTCAGAGTATAGTGAAATTGATTTCACAGAAATTACACTTAATTGGATAATATATTATAGTGACAAGGTTCAAAAAAGAATAAAATCTTTAATTCAAATAAAGGAATGATGAAAATCTTTGTTTTTTTATTGAAAAGGATTTATATTATTATGATGTAGTCCATTATTGGAAACTAATCTTATACTTGCCATGTCATGCCTTTCTATGGTATGCAAAATAAAGGACTTTATTACATCAATTATGTTGAAATCACAAAGGAAGCATGAACCTCTTTTTTAATAAAACCTTTTTTATTAGTCCCAATTTAATACCAATCAAGTCTAAATTGAGTTAAAGAAATCATAGGTTCCACACTAGTTAAGAAGAAAAAAGAGAAAGGAATGGAGGAATTGAAATCCCAAGGCTTGTAGTAGACCACAAAAGAAGGACTTCATGCATAAGAAAGTATTGAAAGGATGGTTTTATTTTAGAAGGATAAAACATAAGAAATATCTATATTTTAACTCAAGGTTAATTTTTTTCCTTTGTTTTATAATTTGATTCCTTTAAATTTTTGAAGAGGTGTTTATGCCTTTGTTAAGGTTCATAAAGTGATGAGGAAATGCATTGATATGTTTATTTAAAGCAATGAGTGCTTCAAATGTTTTTCAAATAAAGAAAACTATAACCTAAAAAACTAAAATATATAGCTTTAAGTCTATATCAAATGATCAAATCAAGTAATCTGAAGATTTGATGAAGAATTAGAGTAGAAGAACAATTTTATCAGCTACTCATTGGATGGTTTAATAATTAGTTGATGGGCGATTAGAAAGTGTTATGGGGACAATCTAATGGAGGGTCAAATAGTCTGATAGGAACATAGAAGTGATCAAACCATGCATCAAATAAACATCAAATTATCTGATATAAACAATTGGATAATTTAATGATATTAATAGATAATTTGATTGAGAGAATTTATTTAGGTTCAATGAGACCCATTAAACTCCAAGAGCATAACATACATAATAGAGCATGAATGCATGTCCTACTTAGTGCTATGACAATAAATCCATTAAAATACTTTAAAAATATCATATTATTAAGTAAAACAGAGCTAGTAATAGCATATTAAGGATCAAACTAAAATTGAGCAAAAGGGATGAAAAAATATCATAAATTGACATATCTTCAAGGATAAAACAATTATATAAAAATAATGTACATGTCTTAAGCTACCATACACAAAGAACTAGAAAGTTACATAACTATATCATTTGACAAAATGGAGTTATCTAATACAAAATCTCTCACAAATAAAATATTTTCTCACACTTACAATCCCTAACTATCCTCTAGAAACCTTGGGCTCTATGAACATCTATATCTTGGCTAATTGTGTTTGTAGATGATGAGCATAATATGCTCAATAAAAAAACTACTAACTATAAGAAAATAAGGTAGTATAAAAGTATAATATGTAGCAAAAAAGTAAAGATGTGACAACTAAATAAAATAAATGCACAATATCTAAATAGTATAAAAATATTTTGAGCCACTAAGTAAAAGCTCATGCATCATGTATTAATATAATCATCTTATAATATTAATATCATATAATACAAGTATTATTTTTTTAATTTTTATTATTTTTATTTTTTATTTTTTTTGAAATAGTAATTCACAAACAAAGTTGAAAAAAACCTTAAAGTTCTTTCAAATATTACCCCAAATGTTATTCATTTTTCATTAATTATACATTCTGACCTTCCTATCATATAGTATGATACACATTCTTTTTGCATAATTACCAACTTGGATGGATCGATCTTATGCTCTTCACTCCATCCCTGATGCTACTCATACAGTTCAATGGCTTCATTGTATGACTTAATATTCACAAGACAACATGTAATGGTTTGATTGAATTACTCATCATTTACCATCTATAAGTGATTATATAGTGTAATAAATATCATTATATCATATGATTGTCTTTGAAAACTAGGGTTCAATATTACTCAAAACTAAAATCTAACTCAAGCCATGGATATTCCAAAACTACAACTTAGGTAGCCTAATAGAAACCTCAACAACTTTCCTAAGAAAGAAAATCTCTAGTAAAGGCCAACCTTTAATTTCATTTCTAATTCCAAAAATAATTAAGATTCTCTCATGCTCTTCCTCTTCACCAATAATAAAGCTCCCTCTAAAAAACCTTGTAAGAATATTTTTGCCTTGAATAGTTGTTGCAAGCCCCACTACTCCTTTAATAGATCCACTTTATTCTTCCTTCCTAATCTTTCACTTCTATTCCTAGGTTTCATGACGGAGGAAAGACACAACATATAGTTTTAATCTTTTAATATTATAAAAGGATTAATAATTAATTAGAGGTCTGGCTTTCAAAAATTCTTAAATTTTCAAATGATACTCAAAATTATAAATTGTATATTAACAAATTTTTCATGTTAAGATCTTCTCTATGGAATGCTCAAATATCACAGTTGGCCACTAGTGATCTATAAAAAGAATTTTGAGGCACATCAAGATACAATAATTTCTTAATTTTGGAATTGAACTTACCACATCAAAAATTAACTACATAATTTAGAATATATTTTATAATTAAATAATTATGGTCATCATAGTGAGAATTATAAATAAAGTTAAAAATACTTAAATATTTAAAAATCAAGTAAGTTTTAAACATTATGCTTATTAATTTTGCATTGGATATTTTCTACGTGTAAATCACTTCAATGAAATATTATATGCTAACTTAGAAAATCATGAAAGAGCAATGCTATATATATATATATATATGATAAGAAAATATAACATTAGGTGGTAATGATGTCATGATGAGGTGAGGTAATAGCTTTGGATAGTGATGATACCATAATAAGGTAAGAAAATAATTTTAAGTAGTAATGATGTCATGAGTAGGTAAAAAATAGAGTTAAATAATAATGATGTTGTGAGAAAGTATGTTATAAACTGGAGTGGTGATGATGCCATGATCATGTATACATTATTTAAAGTGGTGTTGATGCCATGATGATATGTGAAATAACCTAAGAAGTATTAATGCCATAAAAAACATGACATAATTTAGTTAAGGATATAACAAAGAATTGATGTAAGTTTAAATAGTTATTAAACTAAGTAAGAAATGTTTTAACACAAGATTGTTTGTTTTTGTCCTATCTATGCACTTATTATATATATATATATATATATATATATATATATATATATATATATATATTATGTTCTTCTAATTTATTATCACATGTTATATTATATTTAGATTATAGAGCCTTTAATGTTGGCTCAACACATCTTTATTAATATTTTTAAGTATGGATAGGGCACATCATGAAACACAAAGAATACAATGATAACCACTAATTAAACTCCTATATCTTGATAAAACATGTTTCATATATTAAATTTAAGTGCTATAAATTTGAAATTTGAAAATACATTGAGTTAAAGGTCTCTTTATAAGGAAAATATTAATCATAAGGATTTATTTTAATCCTCTTATTTAATAAGATGATACACTTCTCCCTTTCCCAAGACTTAGTGGTTTTATTTGTGAAACTTCAGGCAATAAGGAGAGTAGGAAAAAAGGAAAAATAGAGTTGGAAAGGAAGGAAGAGAGAAAATGTTGTCATTTGAGAAAAATAAAGCGACTAGAAAAGGAAGAAGGAAGCTTATAGGAACAAAAGGATTTTTTTATTTGTATTTTTTTTTTTCAAATATAGCATGAAAAGCTAAGGATCTTACCCAAGCTCTCTTTTAAAGCATATATTAATTGATTTGGATGTCAAGTAAAGGTTGTATATGAGTTTTGGTATGAAGTTGAAAGGGATAATAGCTATTACAATTTTTTGTTGTAATGATCATACAAGGTAGTTGTTTAAATTTTATTAATATGACTCTAGCAAGTAGAGCTAGAAAGATTTTTGGCTTACATGTAAAATAACGATTTATTAAAAAAAGCATATTGGTTTTGTTAGCTTATCGTACTAGTATGATGATACTAGCTTGTTAACCTTTTTGATTTAATAAATTGTTGGTGTCATATTAATACAATAGGAAGATCATAATAGTATGATGCATTAGTGGATTTTGGTGATTGTATTAAAATGGAATGAAAATTGGACAATATAATAAGTTATTTACTGCTTAAGCAAGAGATCATCTTGTCTGATTATTTATCGAAACATATTTGCATATGTAAGCATGGATTGTACTAGTGCAACTCATATATTTGACTGATATGCTAATGCATAGTATATTGATCATAAACCATACTTGTACGATATTGTTATCAGACTATAATGATCTGATTGTTATACTATATATTTAAATTACATATCATAAAAGTATGAAAAGTGAATTAGACTAGTACAATTAATTATTAAAAATAATTTGTTATTGTATTAGTATGAGTGTTGGACCAGAGTTGTAAGATAAGTTCTTAAAATATTGAGCATATATTGACCAACATTAGGCATGTGTCATATAGTACAAGATGCAATATCATACCTTATGATGTGAAGATAAAAATATCATTAATGAATGGATCATATAGGTAAAAAAATGGGAATAAGACTAGCTTGTTTGTTTGATGAACTTATTAGTACCATTCTTGCTGTAGATTAAAAAATTACAATAAACCACTTCTTGTGATGTGATTAGAAACTTCAACCTTTACTCTAATTTTATTGAAAAACTAAAATTCATAGAATAAGAAAGACTAGTGCTGAGAAAGGACTTTCTCATTGTTGAATTTCACTAAGAAAACGACATATAAGGTAGGAAATACATATACATATATATATATATATATATATATATATATATATATATATATATATATATATATATATATATATATATATATAATAGTGGTTCTCTAAAACACCTTTATAGAAATATATAACCGTGCAACTAATGAACGGTTGCACAATCTAGCAAAAGTTCTTTAACTTTCTCAACTACTGGTCAAAGAACAACAATCAT
The DNA here is from genome assembly GCA_023846275.1 of Vanilla planifolia. NCBI lineage: Eukaryota > Viridiplantae > Streptophyta > Magnoliopsida > Asparagales > Orchidaceae > Vanilla > Vanilla planifolia. The sequence goes on along the minus strand of CM043872.1, from coordinate 5,890,282 downwards.
ATTTTTGAAATTTTTTATTGATCTGTTGAAGCTAAAGGTATAATATTCCACCCCCACTTGAAGAAGTAATGTCCTTTGTGACAAATACTCAATAATATACATTTCAAATTATTATAAAATAGTGTCATTCTCACAGTATATTTTACCTATAGGTTTTTCCTTCAATAAAACCAAAAATTTGATTTTAAGAATCTTCTTAATTTACTCAATGAGTTGATGATCTAGGATCTTCTTCACATCTTAATCAAACTATTATCATATAATCGGTGGAGCCTGCTTGGTTTGGATTCTTGAGAACTCCTTATATTCATGATACTTCTTTAAATAGCTTATATGAAAGGTTGGGTTAACCTTGATCTTTTTTGGCAAATTCAGTGGATAAACCACTTCAATGGTCAATCATACTTTGAGATCAATCCATGATACATAGGTTGGATATTATTTTTTCTTCAAATTTTTTAGAATCAACTTTAACAACATTTTATCTCCTACATTGAACTCTACTTTCCTGCACTTATAATTTGTATACTTCATTCTTTCTATAGCTTTGCTCAAGTTAGCACAAGCTTTCTCAAGTATCTCTTGCTTGTCTCTAGCATGCGTATTTGTTGTACGACACTTCAACTATACTTTTTATATGCAATTACTAAGGGAGTCTTAAGTTGCTTTACCAAAATAAACTTAAAAAGACTCAACTTTGTTGTTAAGGACTTGTACAAGTTATAACAATACTGTGCATTATCCAACAACTGTAACTAATTCTTCTAATTTACCATCGAATTCCTCAAGTATTCTTCTAATAATTGATTTAGCCCTCAATTTGCTCATCACATTATAGGTGACTAACTATAGATAACTTCATATTAGTTCCTATCAAATTGAATAATAATGTTTAGAACCTCCTTGTAAATCTTACTTGCTAATCACTCATAATGTCTATAGACATACCAAAGTACTTAACCATTCTAATAGAATAAGTCAGTATCTACATCAATTGACAAGGATGTAGGTGTAGTAATAAATATAGCATACTTTGAGAAGCAATCAATAACCACTATCACTAAGTTTATGTCATTGATCTGAAGAAACCTTCTAATGAAGTCCATGAAAATTGATGTCTATAATTTCTCTATAATTAGAAGAGATTTCAACAAAATTACTTTCATACTTTTCTCTGTTTTTTCTTTTTTGCATACCGAATAAGTCTTAACATATAGCCTATTATTGACATCCATTCTAGGCTAATAGCTAAATTTGATAAGTGAGCTAACATCCTTTCCCAACTAGGTTATCCATCCCACTATGGATCATATGACTTTTTAAGTATATCTCTCCATAAGTTATTTCCATAAGCGATAAATACTTTACCCCTTTGGAGATCAAGAATCCATCTTCAACCTAATATCATCTCGTAATCCCTCTTAAACCTGATCCAATTGTTTACTATATGTCTTGTCATTAGAAACAATAATTCGAATTCTATCCATCATGTCTACTTTCACTTGAGTAATAACATAGATGATAACAAACATCTCTTTATAACTTACTGCATCAACAACCTATTTATGCCTATTGGGCTTATTCTTCCATGCAAAGTCATATTTAGTTGGGAATTCTTACTAAGGGCCCTTCTTTGATGACAACTTTTACATCCTAAAAAATGTGTTGGTAGCATTGTCAATTTGTATAACAGAATTTGCTCTAGACCCTCCAAAATTGAAAGCAATGCATAACAAGTATTTCTTTTTCATGAGTTGAATACATTTATTGTGTGGCATTTAACTTCATGCTTTTAAAAGAAATGAGGTGACCTTCCTACACCAAAACTTTTCCAATAGTTTTATCTGACGCATCTATGTGCACCTCAAATGGTAACTCAAAGTCAGGTAGATATAATAATGTTTCATTGAAAATGGTATCCTTGAGTCTGTCAAATGCCTCTTGATAAGTATCAAACTAATTCCACCTCTTACTCTTCTTCAATAGATTTGTCAATAGGGTGGCCTTCTTTTAGTATTCAGTAATGAATCTTTGATAGTAATTTATAAAATTGAGAAAAGACCTTAGCTCAGATTCCTTTTTTGGAGCTTCCAATCCATATTGTCTCATGCCTTCTTTGAATCCATTCTCACTTAGTAATTGTTAACTAAGCGTCCAAGAAACATGTTCACTTTCTTAACAAACTTGCATTTTTTCTTCTTCACATAGATATAAAATTCTCTTAATCAACACAACACTTTTCGCAAATGCATCACATGCACTTCAAGAGAGTTACTGCATATCACAACATATAATAAGGGAATTGATAAGAACTTAAAAAGAGCCATATCGCATCACAGAAGTGGTCTTGGATTCATCTCCAATTGCAACTCTAACTTGCTAATACCTTGACTATACATCTAGCTTTGTGTACCATGTTGCCTTGCAAAGCCAAAGAAACTAGGATTTTTTTTTACACCATCATCTTGTTCAATGCATAATAGTACACACACACACATCTGTAATGAACTATCCTACTTTCTTTGAAATAGTATTGAGACATCAAATGGAGCTTTAAGTGGTTAAATGAAGCTAACTTCCAGTAAGTAATTTAGTTTTTGTATAATTCTACTCTAATAGAGACATTTAGTATGGTGGATGTGAAGAAGGAACAACACCAAGTAACAACTCCAAAGAAATTACATCTCCAAATTCCTAAAGACTTTATGCAACTACATTAGGTATCTCATTGACTTGATCCCTCTTGATCTCATTCAATGTAGTAAGGAATGTATCCTTATTAATTTTTAGTCCTTTGTTTAGCCATATTACTCAAATACAATATATTTTGTTCTACCTTTTACCAATATTATTCTTATATAGATGGTAGCAAGGAATAAAGCTAAGGCATGCCTTTTGCATCACCATAATCTCTTCAAGGTGAAGTGTTGCGGTTGTTTTAGAATTTCTACAAAAGTCAATTGTAAGGATTAAATCAAAATCATCTGAAGGAATGACCAAAAATTGGCCTTTCTCAACTAACTTGCTAAATTTAGTGTTACTCCATAAGCAATTACAACCACAACAAGAACCTTTGTATTAACTGCTTTTGAAAAACTGGGACACTTGCTTACCTACAACCCAAATTTCTAAACAAATTATGTAACTACAAAAGTGTATGTAGCAACCACGTCCATCATTGTCACAATCTCTTAGCCATTTCATCATCACTAAGACATGCATCAATAAACAAATGAGCAACAATAGCATCATTAATTATTGTTTCAATATTTCAATTGAATTAGCTAGCAAAGGATTAACAAGTGCAACAACTTCTCCATCATATTCTTCATTAGTTTTCTCAATTATGAGGGCCTTAATATACTTATGCTTGAGGCAATCTCTAACATGATGAGGTCTATTGAATATGAAACAACCTTACTGATGGATTGAATTATTCATATCTTGAAAGGAAGATCACTCCTGTTTGTGCTTGCCTTTATCATTCTTCCACACCCCATCATGCTTCCTTGCATCTTCTCTTATTCTCCTCTCTTTTCTTCGCATTTCTTTTTAGATTTTGAAGGGGTAACTGAAGCTTTGGATACTCGCAACTTCATAAGAGTGCCAGCACATGGTAAGTCCTTCACATTTTGCTAACAAAACTCTAACTACAACAAGGTTTTAGCCTAATAAGAAGTTCAAAATCATAACTTCCTTTGAGATATTCTAGATATCCAACATTAAGTAATTAAATTTCTTGATAACAACACCACTATGTTTCAGCTTTTTAAAAGCTTCTTGAGCCACCCAAGATATATTGCAAGTGAGAAATTGATCATTATTTCTCTTTTAGGCTTTTATCTTGTTTTAATTCTTGTCTTTCTAGCATTTGCATCATCAACACTCTAAATTCCCCCCCACAATTTTGCATCTCCCATGAGATTCATGTTAACAATGGTCAACTTCACTACATTTGACACATTCGTAGTGGTGAAGTATTATTGCTCCATGTCCCGCAACAAGTTCTTCAACTCCTTAGCATTTCAAGTTCCATTGAAGTACTTTAGTTTAGGAATCCTTAAGAGTATAAATCTTCTTATAAAAAATTTGTGCTTCCAATTGTTTTGTGCATCAAAACCAACTCATAGTACAATTCATTCTATTTGTAACACATCTACTTGAAATCCTTAACAAGGGTTCATTAGAGACTTTCTAGAACCAACTCCACATGAACCTTCCCCATCAAGTGTGGTACTAAAAAGAATTTTCACATGCGAATTATTTCTTTAAGTTAATTGATTTTACTAGTTATCTCGATTAAAAAAGACTTAATACTAACTATCACAAGTGCACTTGTCATAGATTCAAAAATGATAAAAAAACTAATTCTTGCGTAATAATTAGTAAATTCAATCCTTAGCCTAGGTTTACTAAAGTACCAAAATGCACAAAATAAATTAGGGTTGGGAACACATTCTCTATGTTAGATTTCACTAAGGAAACAACGTGCATGGCAAGAAACACATGTAGATATACTAACAATCTCTTAGTACCCCTTTTATATCAATATATAGCCTTGACAGTGTGGATGGTTGCTTAATCTAACAGTAAGCTACAATAATTTAACTTCTCTAAATGCTGGTAAAAGAACAATGGTTAGATTTTTAGAATTTCTTATAAATCTAACAAAGTTAATGGCATAACAAGATAGGCTTAGTATAAGTCATCTATCTAATCCCTTGTATGACATAGTGATTGTTATAGATTGTATTGGTATGACAATATGATCAAACTGGTATGATCAAAGTAATGCAATGGTTTTACCTTAGTAAAGCCTTGATCATAGAGTATAATAGGGTTAAACATATCATATGATGTGATGATAGCAAATGAATAAGAGACTAGTTCATTATGCCATAATTGGTAAAGTTTTTAGAAAGTAATTTTTTAATAAAAATTAAGGTATTTTGATACAAAATCATGTAAACTTTGGAAAAAAATGTGGGGAATTGATAAATAATAATGAAAAGTGATAAAATTAGTTCCATAAAGCCATTACATAATGAACCAATTACTTATGATATAAGTTATTAAAAATCATTTGTTATTATTATATAATGCATAAGATGTGATTATTTACATGGCATAATATTTCTTGTATATATTCTAATTCTATTATTATAATTTATGATTATATATATATATATATATATATATATATATATATATATATATATATATATATATATATATATTTATATATCAACACATGTATGGATATAAAAGTTATATGATATTATAAATCAAAACATATGATAAGATGGTAAAATTTAAAACAAAAAAGAAAAGAGGCTAATATATCTTAAAAAGAAGCATGATTCTATTTAACATTATGTTAATAATATATGTGATATATTTGATATATGTCACTCATAGTATCGTGGTATTTAAGGTAAGGCTATGGCATGCTAGAGGCCTTAAATTAGTGAGGATGAGTTACTTCACTCCTAAATATTATTGGCATTTAGAGATAAGACTTGAAGTTTTGAGTATCTCATTCCTCATTAATGTAGGACGTCAACATTAGGGGGAGATACTTAGTGATGATGAAGCTCTTGCATGTTATTGGTCTTATTTCCCTGTCATCACTAGAAGTTGGCTATAGTGCACAATGACTACATGAGTTGTTATTTGTACTTAAAGATGCAGCTTCAATATATTAAAATGTTTCATTTCCTTAAAGATGAGATTAGTAAAGTTGGGATGAGATACTATACTTCCTAGTATCATAATACTCAAAAATGAGGTTATAACATGTTAAAGATTAAAGCATATGATAATGAGATATGATATGAAATCTTTAGGTATTATGATAAGAGTCATGAAAGAGTAAAGGCCTAACAAAAAATGAATATATTAAAATAAAATTAATATAAAAGAAAAATAAAATTAAATATTAAAAAATGAATAAAAAAGAAAGAATAGTAAAATCAAAAGTATTATATACTTGTGATGAGCAAAATACATTTGTATATATCTATATATGCATTGTTGTAGTACTCTCTTTATGACTTGTCATGCATTTATTATTTATTGTTTTATTTTATTACTTAATTCTTTTATTTATTCTTTATATTATTTTACTACATATAGTTAAAATTTTTTATATTGAGCATATTATGCTCATTTTATACTTATATTATAAGACAAGATGCTTATACTTACCAAGTTAAAAATCCTTAAGGATAGTTTAGGACCAAATGGTTAAAAGATTAATGTATTTTATGAGTATGAGTGATCTAGTATATGTGTTAGAATATTTGTATATTATTTCAATTTTTGCATTAGTATTGGTTTTCAAAGTTTCATGTAGCGTGATAATTATTTTATTATATGTTGCTATTTTTATTGAGATGGTTTGAGATTGTTGTAGATTTTTATGTCAATCTTACTCATTTTTTAGTAATAATTAACTTCAATTCACACTACAAGCTATTTAAACTATTGAAATTGTATTTTGAACTTATCAGGTTGCATTGATTTATTCTAGATGAAGAGTGACAAATACTATGAAAGAAGGTTTTATTATTGCTATATCAATATTTAAATATATTTTTTGCAATAAAATAATTGTATAATAAGCTAGATTAAGACATATGATGCTTGTATGTGGTTTGTGATAGCTTATAATTTTTATGTATTATTATTTTGTCTACTTTTTTTTTTAGTTGGACACTTTAAAAAAGAGTGGAAATGATACTTTATTTCATAGTTAAAAATGCATAAAGTTACTTAAATTAAAGTTTTACTAAGTTGATGAATAATAATAGTATTGAATTGATGTGATACTTGAAAAAAACATGGGCCAAACAGATTCGACTACTGCTATTCAGGAGGTGACTCATCTGCTTAATCACCTTACGGACTCCCACGTCTTTTCAGATGCCCTTTATTATGCTAGGCACAGACTGACTACACGTTTCTCTCACATTCTTTGCGAGGGGAATGCCCCCGCTGACTGGATTGCCAAGAGGGCCTGTTTTGCTGATTTCTTCTGGGAAAGGGGTATGCCCCTACCCAGATCGCTTAAAAAGCTCCTATTTACTAATTTTGTTTTTGAACCCCCATAATTGGGGATGACCTGTATGGCTTCGGCCCCTTTTGATAATAAGAAACAAGTATTCAGGAAAAAAACATGGGCCAAACATCATAATTTTCTTCTTATAACTTCTTGTTGAACACTTCCATAATCTAAATTGTCTTCATTAGTACCAAATATTGGAGTGGTCTTAAAAGGTAGTTGTAATTGGAGGTTATCACTTTCTTTACTACCAACCACTAGTTTCATAATTTTGAATAAAAACAACAAAAGTTTTTGACATATGTTTACCAATCTCTTTACTTGACCAATAAAAACTATGTCAAAGTCTATGTCACCTTTCTACTGTTTCATAATAGATTTTTATCCATCCTTTGTGAACTATTATTATTGAGCTTGTCAATAATATATGACATCTCAGTTCAATAACTATAAGCATTCCAATATGATCATACAAATAGCTAAAGGCACATTTAATAGATAGCCTCAACGATATACTCAAGTGATTACAAATTTAACCTCACACTATTTCTCAACTCTTACCTCAGAGTCATTATAAATTAATCTTAAGAAATATGGTCTTCAATGTGGTGTAGTCTTTAAATGAATCTCATCATAACACTTTTTAATTTCAAAAGTTTTCTAGCTACCAATATTAACAATATCAATAATAAGTTCTTCTTTGAATGCGAGTGGTGAAGAGTTCCTCTCTTCTTAGTGTCATCTCAATATCTTTACATGATATTCCTTTTACTCTCACCGTAAGAGATGAGCTCTCATCTGAATGTTGTGGTGTCTGAAGTGTACTTTTATTTTCAACTATAATGAGAACCTTATACTTCTCATCTTTCTTGAATTTGTTTGGAAATAATTTTGAGTGTAAGATCTAACATTTCTCTCATATGTGTCTTATTTTCTTGCAATAATTACAATACTTTTGAGTTTCATTTGTGGATGAAGTATTGGTAGTGTGCTATGATATTTGTCATTGATGAGTATTCTTTCCTTTACCACTTTTTTAAATTTGTCCCAAATTTTATAATATTTAGGCTTTGTCTTTATCCTTTCATATTGGTTCTTCTTCTTGAATACCATCACAAACATACTATCTTTTATTAAAGATTACATAGAGAAAAAGATTATCTCTCTAATAATAGGATAATACAAACTTATGGTATACATTAACAACATTTGCATCTCATCAATAGATATTTTCAAAATCATTGATTGTGATTGAAACTCCATATTATACTTTTGCACCATTTGCCTATTTGTTGTAGTAATATATGCTAATTTCTCCATCTTCCCTTCACATATCACACGTAAGATAATTCTTCACTAATTAACTTCTTGAATTGTCTTTAGCTCACCTCTCTAATTGCATTTGTTTTTAAATGGACATTCCACTAAACTAATTTATGGCTTATCATCATTCATCTAGCATACACTATCTTTTGATAGTTGGATATTCATATAAAGAAAAATATAACTTTAGTTGCTATATTTAGAAATCTAGTTTGTTCACATCCATTGTACCATCATAAATGGGTAGTTTAAGTTTAGATTTAATCTTAAATGAACTTTGTCAATTACCAAGCATTGAAGAGTGAAACTAATGTTGTCTTCCTTATTGTCCCATGTTATCCTTAGATAGATAATGCATTCAGAATTCTTTTCATTAATAGCATTTCTTTTCTTGATAGATTGCTCTTTAAATTTGTCACCTAAGTGGATTGGGATTTTATCCCTACCTTGATTAACACTTATATCTATTGAGTTAATAGAGCAACCTATGCCTCTAGATTTGAAGACTAAACTATTGACATAGTCATCTAAACTAAGACCTCACCACTTTCTTGCTTCTTTTTTTTAGCTTGAATTTCACTGTATTTGTCTTATTGTTAGCCATTAGCATCGAACAAAGCTTTGATACTAATATAATATATCTGTGAGTAACTATTAGTATAAGATGATGATAACAATATTTCTATAGAGTTGCAATAATGGCAAGTGAAATATTGTTGTGAGAGAGAAGAGAGAGAGAAAGGTTATTTATAGTAATTACATACATAAAGAAAAAATGATAATGTATTTCTTACCAATAAATTTGTCCATTTCATGCTAATTCTTTTGATCTTATGTGCTTGTCCTACTATTGTTGCTAATTAAATACAACTAACTTGCATAGCTCATCCATGCCCTCCCACCATTGCCCTCCCATGAACTTATCTTCGACTACTTTCTTGTGCATCTATGTACACGTGACAAGTCATGCATGCATGGTTTTGACACTCAAGTGCAATTGTACTCCTTCATATAGCTAGTCCAACAATACTAAACACTAGATGTGCATGTTTTATCATGGGAACTCCTTTATACACACTAATATTGTGTTGTGTAGCTAGTCTGGACTACAATCAATTAGCTTGCTTAAAGACACTGCAAAAAAAGGAAAGCTACATTCACATGTGTTTTGGTTAGGTTACTAATGTCATCAATTCTTTATGCAGACTAACTTATATAGTTTTCCTTTAAGGTCTTCTCAAAAATAAGTTTTTTAAGCTTGATATATCTAAATTAGATCCTCGTATCATGAGCAGGACCTAGATCAACATTTGCAATAAGGATTTAGAGAAGAGATCTTTCTTTATTCAACATATATTCCAAAATAAAGATTTGTAGCCTAGAGAAAGAGATATATGTGTTTCACTTGGGATGTATTAAAAGAGAAATGTAGGATGTCTTAAAAAAAACAAAATTTAACTTTCTTGTGAAGAAAGACAATCATATTTTTAATAGTAAAAAACTCATTGAGGCAAATAACATAATAAGGTAAATAGTTTATGATTCAATTTTTTTACTATTTTTGTAGAATTCACCACTTGATTTACAAGAATATATAAAACTCATTCAAATTACATAGACAAATATTTATATAATTACTTTTAAATATATAGAAATTTTAATGAATATTTTAAAAAGTGTAATACTTGAATCATTAAAAAAATTAAAAGAAGTATTTTGAGAAAGAGTTTTTAAAAATAAATTTTATTGAGGGATTTAAAAATTTTAAGAATTTGATTTTTCAAGATTTAGATGGTTTTTATGGTTTTTTTATGCATAACTTTATGAACTAGAAAATGAGGTTTAAAAGTATTAATTTGAAAATATATTATGTCAACAAAAATAAATTTTCATAAAAATATTGTTTTACATATTAATGTTTTTTTATTTTTTTAAAATAATAAATTTTAACTTATTTTACAAAAACAAAATTGAAAAAAGTAACTTTTAAAAAATATTTCAAAAAACCCCTTAAATATCCTCTAAATTCATTGAAACAAACAGATTATTATGATGCCCTTATCACGTTAACACCATTTCAAAATGTTTATTATTTTATCTCCATTTTTGTTAAAAATACAACAAAAAGCATTTCAAGCAATTTAAAGAAATCAGTTTCTATTAAAAAAAATAATTTTTTCATAAGAAACTATCAACAATAACTTGTTAAAAGTGATTTGTTTCAATTAAGATTGCTACATACCAAAATGGAGTTTACTTAAATATTGGGGAGGTTACTTTTCCAAATAGTACGTTTTAGCTATTCTTTGTTGCCAAGTGGTTAAATATTTTGTGTTGCTTGACTTGATGTTAACTCTGTTAATATCTTTGAAGTGTTATTAACCATTATTTTTTTCAATATTTTTAAATTAAATATTTTATTGTATGCCATTATTTGGGATATCATTATTAACATTTTTTTTCTAAAATCATTGTCTCATGAAAAATGAAAATAAAATTAAAAATTATTTAGCAAATGAATTCTTAGTCCTTCAATTATTGTTTTTAAGCCAAAATTTCACAACCTTTGTTATAAAAATGTACATAACATATAGTTTTCTTAATATTTAGTCTTAAAGTTTTTTAATTCATCTTACTTCACCTTCTAAAAATAAAATTAAAAAAAATAATATACATAAATTTAATGTTAAACTAATAGAAGATCTTCTTCGATATCAGAGGATTTTTTTGCAACTTTGGAAGATATAGACATAACAAATGATCTTCTTTAATAAGTATGTCGATCAATGAATAAAACTTATCATTCAATTTATTATTTTTTTTTAGTTCAATCACCATGTAGTAAAGGATGTCTTATGTAATAATGGCAATATCAATATATTGTGCCTTGGAGAAGCATCATAACTATGCTCAACAAAACTCTTCCTTTGATAAGAAAAAGAAACAAATGTCTCAATACCTTTGGTTGATTGTGAAATAGATGGTAATGATATCAGTGAAACAAAACTTAAGGTTTTTTATAACGATCAAATGAGAAAAGAAAGCTGCAACCAAAATTGTCCCAAAATATACATAAGAGGATGCAAGTGGTATAAGGGGTATGATAGAGAAACATTGGAGAAGTGTAGAAGATGTTGATGGCTATAAAGGGTTTAAGCTCTTTGATATTCAAAGAAGAATGAAAATCCTTCATGAGCTTGAGTATTAAGGGGATCTAATGAATAGATATTAGTGCATATACATCTCTATTGGTATTTGGAATAGTGAGAATGCTACTAATAGAGTTAGAAATGGATTTTTTGTATAGGAGGTGACAATGAAGGTTGTATAGCATATATGTTACTAATGAAAGTTTTGTGGTTAGTTATTTCATTGGCCATGATACTTGGATAGTGACTATCAAACACTTAATTTGTTTCTTTTACCATTGATTATGAATATAGATATCAATAAGAACACAAAAATGTGCTGACTCTTGGGAAGCTATAGATTAATTAACAAGTAAAAGTTTTGATGTCGGGCTATTATTATCTTGGAATGTTAGAGTTTTAAGAATAAAAATTAAGAGATATGAGATTTATCATGAAAACTTGATGAATGACAAAAAAATAATTTGGATTAGCCATGCACTTGAAAATCTTCTTCATGATAGCTATTGATTTACCAAAGGAATCCAATATGTTCCCAATTCATTTTTTTATTCCTTTCATTATAAGAAAATAAGTCATTAAATTATATAATTATAATAATTGTTTAAACTTCTAACATAGAGGTGTGTAAAGATTTAGGAACACTACATTTGGCAAATGCCATGAGGTTTTGGTAGTGATTTAAAACTCTTTAAAAAATAGATAACTATTGTTGTTAATCATATTCTTACTTTGACAATGAAGAGCAAAATTAGCAATTTCAATATCTAATATTGGCATGGAATCACCACTATGACATTAAATTGTGATGTTTTATATAAAATTTAAACCATTTTCAAAAGTTACACTAATTTGGAGATCACTTCCATGGTTAATAGATCAAGAATGGAAGGAAAGAAATCAAAGGAGAAGAAAAAATGATGCAAATCGAAGCACAGCACAAAGCAGTAGAGTCATAAACTGGATTGCATGCAGAGATTCACTGTAGGAATATCGGAGTGCATGTTGCAACATGCTGGTCGAGTGCTAAATGCAGAGTCATGGATGCGCCCTCAAGAGACCTAATCCCAAATGAGAAATATTGAAAAAGAAAATTCAAAACATGCCACAAGAACTATGCACACATTGACTTTAAGCACAACACCTTTGCTAACTTTGTTGACCCGAATCACATGCACTTCGCATGACAAGGTAGCTATACCTACCCTTGCACATTCACGTGGAACAGTTGGCATGCAGAAGATGCACGCAATCAACATTCTATGTGTGCCGATATGGGCCAACTAACTCAAAATTTCAGAATTTGGTGAAAGAGAAAATGTGTTTTTTTATTAAAATTTATGTATTAAAAGTTGCATCCAACCCCTATATAAAGGAGTAAGAATATTGAGTGAGGATAAGGAGAAAAAGAATATTTTAGAGAGAGTTTTGGAATCATAACTTGGTGAAATTCAAGAACCCTTCAAAGAAAATCTTCTTGAAAAATTTAATTATTTGTGACAAAATCATTCTTCTCATTCTCCTTCTTTCTTTGCTCATAGCTATTATCATGCTTCCATCTTCGTTGCAACTACTCTTAAAAATATTTGCTTATGAGAACTTGATGTTAGAATACCTCACAAATAAATCATATTATTTTTTTATCAAAGCGGTTTGATTTTACACCAATGGCAGGAGCCAAAAGGAAGGGAGTTAGAGAGAAAATCACAAAAGGAAATCAAGAAATTTGAAGGGCTTTAGTTGAAGTGATTGTGTTGACTACTTCAACATCAAGTTTGGAGGAACACGTAGCACTATTAACCTAAAAAAGATAAGTGTTAATAGATATGACGCTAAAATCTCAATTATTTTTTACGACAAATCCAAAAGAAAATCTATCAAAAAAAGATATTCTTAATCCAAGGAATTATGGATTAACTAGTACTCCCAATATAGTTGGAGATAAGAATGAGAAAGACATCAATTTCTATTTTTTGATGTACAAGAATCAACAATATTTTTTCAAGGTTTATGTTACACTCGATTTACGAAATTATGATTCTACAATCGAAGCAAAAAAATTAGTTACCTAGTTAGAGCAATTAGAGATATATTTCTCTCTGTATGATTACTCCTCATCTGACAAATGACATATGCTCGACTAAAAATAATGAGTCATACTTTAGCCTGGTAGAATACTCACTTAAAAAATGGCACAATTATATAAGTTATATGAAGCCATTTTAAACAACTAATTCGAGAAGAATTTTACCTTAAAAGCTACATAAAGGAAAGGTGGAAAATGGAACATGATTTATGACATCAACAAGGAAAAATTATGTAAGAACATATCACAGAATTCTGACGATAATTCATGGGTTTGAAAATAGCTATTAAAAAGATGTAGATATTATTAAAGTATGTTTTAGATAAAAAATAACAATGCTTAATTAAACATGCTTTAAGTAGTTTCTAAGTTAGAGTTTTTTAACTAAAGACTCTAGTTAACATTATAGCAACTTTTAAAAATATAAATAAAGTCTTAATACATTTATAAAGATCTTAATAACTCAAGATGAGATTTAATAAGAGAATACATGAGTTTAAATATGTCATTTAATCCTAATTGTGCTACTGTCATAAAGTATAAAGTATAACATTCTAACTAGATACTTGAGTAGAATTGCATAGCTCCATGTGAATTAACTATGCTATGAAGATCTTGATTCTCAACTATATGTTTTGAAAATTGAGCCACCAATAGGCAAAGATCTCTAATTTTTATCCATTTCAAATTTGAGATCATTGGTCCAATCAATAAGCCAAATTTGATCAAGAGTCTCCACACAAAACCTACTAAACTCAAAGATTAAATAGCATGTTCACAAAACTCAAATAGGTATTAATAATAAACAACTTGATTTTATGATCATAATTCTTCATGGTACAACATCTTTTACATATGAGAAAATTCCAATCATATTAAGAGTTGTTAGTAACATTTGGAAGATACTTTCCTACTTTCTTGTTGTTCCAACTCTGTTGTAAATAGCACAAGTTGTTCTCTACATGATGGAACTATTTTTGTGTTTGTAGACTTGTGAATTATTCTAGTATTTCTTTTGTCATATCATAACTATATTTTCTATTTTATGTGAATATTACTTTGTTATAAACAACATTTGTGATAAAAATAAAAAAAGTTTCTTTGTTGTCCTTATATTATTGCATTCACAAACCTTTTTCACATGTTTAAAAAATGATTTCAAATGTGCAATTTGTGTTTCATCTTACATTTGAGGATTTTCATAGACATATCATTATCATCTATCAAACTTGCAACTCTTAGAATGTGTTTCATATTTATTTTTCGTAGAATTTGCTAGCCAATGCATTAAATGTTACACAAAAATCAATATTGTTGTCATTTTATGTATTGCATAAGCATGGCATTGACTTTAGAGTGAAAAAAGGGATGTTTACTCTCTGGTTATTTAGGAAATCAATTCGGTATTGAAGGAAGTTTTTAGAGTTGGTATGAAATGCGAAAAAAGGGATGATCAATATTAGCAAAGGCATAATAGTAAATGGATGACGTCTATGAAATACTCAAGTAAATGTTTCCTCCTTCCATACCAAGAATGATTGGATGTATCACCCACAACTAAATGATTGATGGTAAGTAGAAGTTCAACAAGTGCATGATGATAATCTGGTTTGTAGCACTAGTCAATGTTGCTAATGTTTGTAGGTAAGATTCTTTGGTAAATTTTATTCGTAGTAAAAGAGGAGAAAAAACAAAATATCACTTTAAAAATGAAAAAACCTTCCCACACTAATAAGTAATAAATATCAACATGTGCAATTCAATCTCATTTCCCATGTTTTCTCCACATTCTCAATGAACAAACTTTTCATTTAAGAGTTTTTGTGACATAAATGTTGTCATATTTTAAAAAGTTGTATTAAATCATTTTTTTTAGAAACAATTGTTTCGAAAAAATTTATCAAACTTTGATGTTTTTAGTTAGATAATTATGAGCAAAAATAATATAAGTGTTATGATAAAAATGATCTTAGAGCTTTTAAATTAATATAATAAAAGATGATAATGGCATTAGTTTTTGAAAAAATATTGAACTAAAATTGAGGTAAAAAAAGTATGATCACACTCTAATAGTTCTTCACTAGAATATATTAAGTGAATATTTTTTTATCTATTTTTCTTTTAATTATCTTCATTTATTTATTCTCTTTCATTCATCTTCTTTTATCATTCTGTCTTAGTCTTTCTTAAACATCTTTAATGAATTTTTTTTAAGAAAAAAACATTTAATAGTGTTTTTACAAATGGCTCTTGATCAATATTGCATACAAAAAAGGAAACAAGCTTCACATGTTTTTTTATAGAGAAAGTTCAATATAGAAAACTACAAGTGAAGCATATGAACAAAAATAAAAGACAAATAATAAAATAAACAACAAGAATAAATAAATGGAAGCGCGTTAGGTTTGTCAAACGCTATTGTTTTTACTGAATTACTTGATACAGCTATAAGGATTAGATCAAAATATTAAAAAAATAATTTGTTAGACATTTAGATAAGTGAATGTGAAGTATGAATCATTCAACTCCTTATCCTAAGGATGAGATTATTAAAACATGTAACACTATCTTTAGGTTTAAATAATAAATATTATGTCAAAAAATGTTTTTTTTTTACTTGTCACAATTGAGAAAAGTTAGCTTTGAACAAAATTTCTTGAACATATTTGATTTCTATATCTATAATGTATAATCCTAGAATTAAGATTATTAAATTAGAACAATACCCATTATGTAAATTTTGTTGAATATCTCGAATTATGTTGTTTAGCTAATATTATGTAATGATTTTAGGTGATAGTTGGCTACGACATCATGGGATGAAATGAAACCTTTTTGACATGTACTCTGCATTTGGTCATATAGTGTACGTGATGAATTTGCTCAATTGTCACCTCATTTTTTTTCACAATGTGACCTTTAACATCGATTTAATGGTGTTTGATTGACTCAAAAAACTTAGATAGCAATTTGATGGGCTTCAACTTTTGGCCTAATGATATTTAATAGTGTCTTGGTGGCTATTTCATCAAAAATTAGTGATAACTCCTTCATTATGAGGATACACTCAAAGAAGCATTCAATGACAATTTAATGAGCTACCCAAAAACGAGAAAAGTTCTCTTTAAAACTTTATTGTTAAAGCAATGGATAACATTCCTAACAAGATAGTCATCTTCTTCCAAGGGATAAAGGGCAAAGTTATATAGAGATTATATTAAATATATATTTTATTACTTATCTTCTCTTTTAATCATCTTTCTTCATATATTGATCTTTGAAGGGTTGTCACGTGTTGGCTTGCTCACTTAGCAACATTAAAGAATTTTTATTAAGAATAAATATATATTTGCAATATTACAAAATGCTCATGATCAATATTGAAAAAAAGAATAATAAAGGAGACAAGCTTTACATATTTTTGTATAAAGAATGCTCAATGTAGAAGATTACAAGTGAAGCATACGAACAAGAATAACAACAAATAATAAATTAAATGAAAAAGATAATTAAATGGAAGAGGGGTAGGTTAGTCAAAGCCTTTTATTGATTTGTTTAATTCAATTGTAAAGATTAGATCAAAAGTTTTGAAACTAACTTTCTAAATATAATTAAATAAGAGATTGTCAAGTATGAATTGTTCAATTTCTCATCCCATTGATGGGATTATTATTTTAAAATATTTATGGCTTAATTAATAAAGTTTATGACAAAAATTGGTTTATTTTTTGTTTGTTTGTTGACATATTTTCATGAAAAGTTATTTTTAGAACAAAATATTTCAATTATATTTGATCGTTGTAAACATTTATTATGTTAGAACTATTTGTCATATAAGAGAGAAAATAAAAAAGATAGAAAGCTTTATATGAAAGACAGCTAAGTTAAGAAACTATTTTGTTTGAGGTCAACATTAAAAAATCTTTTTTGAGTGAAAACATTTGTAACTTAATCCATTAATTACTGATATTTAGAAATTAGAAACAAAAATATGGGTTTTATTAAGCAACTAACAAGTTGAGCATTTATATTTGAGTCGTTGATAAAAGTATTTAAAGGTTAATCAATAACTTTTTTGCATCAATTCTTTGTAATTTTCAAATGCAAATAATGAGACTTGAATAGTCATTATGTAGTTTTAATTGAATATCTCGAGCTATTTTAATGATTGAGATTGTTATTTTAGCCTGTGATTTCATTCAAGTAATGACTACAAGTGATAGTTTGTGTTTGGAATAATACCTCTTTGATATGTAGTAAGGTGCATATCCAACTATTACATGACCAATTGGGACAAAGAATTGAAAAGTAATCTAAGTTTTCAAAAAACCAAAAAACAAACTTATAACCACTTAGTGGAGTTATGTTACTCACAATTTAATCTATCTATAAGAAAATCTAATCTAATTTGTCAATAAGACAATTTGATTAATATTATATTTTTTATAAAATGGTCTAGTCATTCAACAAAACATATGGATATGAAAATCTTAAGCTTAATTTTATAAAAAAAATTCTTTTGAATTGTGAAGAATATTTTAGAAACTTTTTAATGTGATTTTCACAGACAATTCAAAGCTCATCAATGCATTCTAAGTGCGTCAAATTTATTATCATAGATTTATAATCTAAACAAAATAAAGATGGCTTCATAAAGCACACTTTGTTAGTTTTTATGCCATCTTGTTTAATTTACTATATTTGCTCAATCTTCATATACGAGCCAATTACTACCTCTTTACCTAGCCAATACGAGTTGAAGGACAATGATCCAATCACTTTGTTAATTTAGATAAAAAGACATAATCTAAAACTACTTAGAGGTAAATATATTTTATTAGTAAAATAATTCTGTTATCATTAAACTAACCATTAAAAGGTTCAATAGTTTGTCCTTTCATTGTGGCGTAATGAGAGTCCAGCATGTACAATATAAAAGGCATGATGGAACATGTTTTTAACATAGTACACTACATAATAAGGAAAACACTTTCAAAATTATGAGAACAAGTGATGAATCATATAGATAAGACACTTATTTAGAAGGGCATTAAAAAGCATAAGTATGACTATCATTAGTGAATTTGAAGTCTCAATATATAATTTTTGTTGCTTTTATGTATAGTCTTAAATAAAGAAAAATCAAGCTTGTTTAATCACTAAGTGTTAATATTTGAAATTGTTATATTATTCTTCTTTATTAGAAAAGTGACATTTTTCATTATATAAATTTTATCATTTAAAAAGTGGAAGTAAAATATCATAAAAAAATAATAATGGTCAATCAATAGATAATGGCATGTGAGGTTTGACATTAATTTAATGAGGTTTAACAAAAGCCAACAAGGTTTGGTGGCAATTCAATAGGCTCTTACTTTGGTTCATTGTGCTTGACAATGGTACGATAATGGTCCAATAAGCTCTAAAAATGAATTGGTGGAGATTTAGCAAGAGTCTAGTTATATTGACTCTGCGTCAGGTTGTACTCAAATAGGCGTTCAAGATAATTCAATGATCTACCCACACCTTTATGACCAATGGCAAGTAGGAATTCAAAAAGTGCATGATGATAACCTAGTTGGTAGTGCGAGACAGTTTGCTAGTATGATGTTGGTATATAACATGCTTTGTCAAATTTTATTCAAAGTGTAAGAAGAGATAAAATAACGTAACACTTTAAAAATAGGAAGGTTTCCCTTGCTTATATACAATAGACATCAACATGTGTAATTTAATCACACTTGATATATTTTCCCTTAATTTACATTGAAAGAACTTTTAGTTTAAGAATGTTTTGACACAAATATTATGATATATTAAGCTAATCAATAAAAAAATATAGTAAACATTGTTAAAAAGTTGTATTTAGTAATTTAGTTTTGAAAAATATTTATTTTGAACAAATTTACCAATATTTTCTTTTATTTAAATAATATCATGAATAAATAATATACGTTTTTTATGAGGAGAAATGTCTCGTTTGAGTTATTAAGTTAATGTAATGAAAGGATAGTAATCAAACCCATTTGAAAAATAGATTGAATTTATGAAACTATTTGATATGAATTAAAATAAATATTTTTATGACAAAAAATAATTATTCTAGTTTGTGATAATCTAACTTTATGAAAACCATAAGGACATGAAATAACTTGTTTACCAAAATCTCAATTGATGTAATGGATATAATGACATTACAAAGAAGCTTGATTACCTAAAAAATAACTTATAAATTATAAAGTGCAAGAAAAAACTCTAAGTGAAAATTGTTTATCACAATACTACATATAGAATAATAAAATAAATACTAATTTTTATATAAAAAAGAAAAGCCATTGATATTCACATGGAGATTGATCTTGATAGAAATTTAAATAAGTTATTACATAGATATAAAACTGATGACCACAAACTAATAGTATAAACTTTTAGAATTATTGGAATAGTCCTCGTGTATTAGGCTTAAATTAATTCATAATTTGGTATAACTCCACTAATAAGTGTTATTCAAGGCAACTTGCATCAATTGACATTAAGTAGTGTTGTAGCACAAACGAGGTGATAGAGCCTACTTGGCGCAACAAGACCAAAAGGCGATGTAACCCATATTGCATGTAGTTGATAATTAAAATATGATTTCATTGGAAATGAAATAGATCTAGTATGAAGGGATCGATGAATAAAAGATATGTTGATGCACAAATAAAGAATTATTTCTCCTCAAAAGTGATATCACAATTGATGGTTCATTTAGGATTAAGTAGTTCTTGTATTTGTTAGCTTCCCATGATATCATTGATGTTTAATGTTGTTTTTGTCTTAGTTAGTTGAAAGAATTTAGAGCCATAAAGTTGATGATCAACAATTTAGATATGATTCTTACTTAAAAAGAAGATTTATTAAGTGCAAATAAAATTTGATTTTGTTCAAAATTATGAACTAAGTATCACAATAAAATCTTAATTTTTAATTAATGGTCTATATCTATTAATATTTGAGTTGTTTATAATATGCTATAAATACTTAGTCTATGACACAAAATGGGATTCCTAGTAATAAGATGTGGTTCAATTACTAATCATGTAAGAAGCAAGTGGTTTATATCCCTAAGAACAATAAAGATAGGGAGTAATTATTAAGTGATTTTTTATAGGAAGGAATGAAGGAATCAATAAATAAGGTATAACTCCTATTCAAAGGCTTCTAGATAAAGGAATATAAGTTAATTTATACTATATTAAAAAACATGAGAAGGATTTTAATTCTATTCTTTGGTTTTAAAGGTATAAAGTGTATTTTTAATAAATTATAATAATATAGTTCTCCTTGGTCAAAATGGGGTAAAAAATAAAATAATACTTCAATATCTTAGCACAAATAAAATGGATAGATAATAAAGTGGAAAAAAATAATAGCATGCAATATGCATATGATACATCAACTTATACTTTCTCAAATGTTATTTTGTGCTTTGCATTAAGCCATGAGGTTGATGATCTAAAAATGAGTCTATACTTTTTAATGGTTGTTTAAGTTATTGATTGTTAGTAGAAGAAATTAATGATGGTAAAGGAGGAAATCTTTGCTCAAAGAATTGGCTCAACTTGTCAAATTAAAAGCAACTTGTGATCTTCTTTTGACATGGCTAAACTATTTAAAGGCTCTCTTTTACTACATTACCTAATAGAATGTTAATGCTTTCTCTTTACATGATGGCACTTAAGATTGCATTTAAATATTCTTAGCCATGCATTTATATATGTTAAATCATTTCATCATGTGTCATAACACTTTAAGTCACATAAATCTTAATTAATATTATTACAATTCATGTTAGACTTAAAAAAACTAAATAATTAGATAAAATTGTTTGACATTAAGCTAATCATTTTAATGGTTATATGATCTATAATATGATATTACTTATTGTACTTATACGACTTTCTTTCCAACTCTATGTCTTAAATATAATTTAGAATGTTTTACACATCACATATGTACAATATGTTCATCATACATATATGTTACTTTTTAGGTAAAAACTAAAAGGTTAATGCATGGTTGTACATGGCATTAGCCCTACATAATTCTTCATTATGTTATGCCTTTAAGATATTCTTGTAATGTATATATACAAAGTATGTTTCATTGTTGTACGACAATATTTTCACAAAATCACTTAAGTTAAATGGAACTTAAATTAGGTTGTATAGTTATGCTTTATGTGATATAAAATTATGATTCATATATTTTTTACAACATAGTTATACAACTATCAAATCTTTGTCAATTCATGATACAACTATGGCATAGGTATGAAGAATTCTTATTAACTAAAGCTATTAGTTTAATGCCTAACATCTTTGTATTAATACGAGTTTGCATTAGATAAGAAAAAATCCAAGGCAATACAAAATTATCATACATATATAATCCAATTATGAAATAGTATGATCTTTAAGTCTTATAAAAAAGGTAATCATATAACAATATAATACTCATATAATTTTTACAACTATCTTGTATAATACCTATAAAACACCAATAATGGGTGCTAAGTAGCAATTGTATAAAATGGTTCAATCATACAACCAAATTTAAGTAAATGAACTATAAGTGATCACTTTATTATACATATAAGATTCATTAATTGGAGATGCGAGATCTTATGAATAGGCAAATTGACTAAGTATAAGTGTATTGTACTCATACAATCTTAGTGAATGTCTTGAACAAAATTTTTACAACTTGAGAATAAAAATTAAAAATAGATAACAAATGTTAATCGTGTAATATGACACCTATTATCATACTTATATGATACAATTTAAGGAAGTAAAAACTCTATTGGATGGACAAACATTCATCAGGGTTATTAGTTCACTCTATTCATCGCCTTAATATGGTCTTCTGTTTGTATCTAAACAAGTGAAACTAAGCTCATAATGACTATTTAATCCCTTTAAAAATCTTGATTTTATTGTTTAAGGTATCATAAATGGCCATAAACAATTCAATAGTACTAATAAGGGAGTATTAAAAAAAGACTAATGATTTAATTAAAAATGTATCACGGCTTGAAAGCTTAACTTGTCATATACATTCTCGACTGAAGCTATTATGTGCAAGTTGTCACACATCCCCGTCTTGTTTATGGTTTATCTTGCTTTGAATTGCATTAGTCACTCGATTCTTAACATTCATAACAATAATTCAACTTTTGCATTTGAGGGCTCCAAGGTATAGATTGTATTATATTGATGCTACTCCTTTGAGCACCATTTGCATTTTTTTGTCCCTATCTCTTGTAACAAAAGAAAATGAATTTAGTGGAAGTGTAGTCGAATTGATTGGGGGTAAATGTATGCACAATATAAGTCAAACTATCAAAACATTGCATATATATTTTTTAATTGTTATTTGCTTTGCTTGTGTTTTTATTTCATATATCTTTGAAAAAAAAACATAATTGTTTTAAAAATAAAATAAGTTTTTAAATAGTTTTAAAAATATTCTAAAAATTCTTTCAACTTGTTTATTGTCACACAATTCATATTCACTCTTATAGATTTAAGAATGCAATTGAGCTAAGGTATATGATATGTAGTTTTTTTGAAGTTAAATTAAAGAAATTATCTTTAAAGGTATTGCTTTCTTATTCATAATACCTTTCACAACATATTGTTTAGTTACTTAAACAAAATTGGAAGTGTGTTAGATCTTAAGTGATTATGGTGATCAATAGTCGAACAAATTCATGTGAGTTTTGATGGTGAACCAATAAAGTCGAGCAATAACAAAAAATTAAACTTTATATTATTTTATGTTTATTTCACAAAGTCAAAAAAAATCAAGGATTTCATTTTGTATTATGTTCGATCATCAACTAAAATCAAATATAACGAGACAAACCAGCATGACTTAGCTCAATGTCGATAGGTCTCGAGTTTATCTCTCTGTTATGGTTCACACGTGGTAAAAGACAGTAGACTACTATTTCTGTGTAATATATTATACAAGAAAATGTCAATATTTCTTTAAAAAAAATTATTCAGTCATTTAAAATAATTTATTTTTGTAAAAACAGCATTCGGACACGTGCATAACTATGCATGAGAAGTTGAAAAGGTCACGTGCGGTACATTAAATATTGTACGTTGCATGGATAAAATCGATGAGTTTCCTATTAATTGATTAAAAAAATGGCTTAAAAAAATTACACGGTCAACTAATTTTCTTTATAGAAAATAAAAATAAAATTGTATATTAAAAGTTCAAAACAAAAATGGAAATTGATCTCTTATTAAATAACTGTTTTACAATTTGTAAATCTTTAAATTCTTTTATAAAAAAAAACAAAAAAAAAGCTTGCCCTCAACATCGATTAAATAACTCACCTGCCAGATGCAATTTGCCTAAATTGTATTTTAAAATATTTATTCACTATAAATATTATTTAATGGCTTTAAAAAATCATAATGTAGTACATTTTCATTTTTAAGATTTAAAAAAAGTTATAAAAAACCATGCTATATTTGATAAAAAGACTGACAAAAACGAGTTTGTCTCACCATAGCTCTAAAAATTAAAAAAAAAACATGTGACACATATAAATACAAAAAAAATTAAATAAATAAATAAAACAAAGGAACAGAACAAAGTTCCATGAAGTGGAATTAGTTGAATTATAGCTTTTCTTCTATTAAAAAATACAGTTCAAAAATAATTAAACTTATATATTTCAAAAAAAAAAACATAAAGCTGGAGATGAATGAACTTTGAAAAGAATGTTTTCACTAAGATTTGTGCATTATTTTTGACTTTTCAAAATTCAAAATAATGAAAATTTATATTTTTTACCTAAATAATTTTATTAAATACAAATTTGACCAAGTAACTGTAAGCAACTTTTGGTTGTCTGGCTACTGAGAAATTTTAAAATAAAATTAGTTGTCATTAATCCCCACCCCTACAAGTAATGCAACATTGTGTTATGTGGCTTCCATTTATCATTATCATTGTCTTTATGTTATCATAATTTAATATCCTAAGAGCCATATGTCATATGTTTTGAAGGACAACTTTAATAATATTAGAGAAAGATAGAACACTTAATGTAGGACAATTCACAAATTTGATTTTATATATGTTAGGGGACTCGATGTAAGTTATTGTTGATATAGATGTTTAGTTATAAGGCATTCGATTGTGGTATCGAACAAGCAATCATCATGATGATAACTAGGATTGATTTTGGGTGTAATCGTCAGATCGAACCATCAGACATTCAATCCATTGTTTTACTTCACAACAAAAAAGAACAGGCAAAACCACTTCTTTAGTTTGAGAAGAAGGTGTCTTAAAAAAAAGAAGCTTGCTAGGTATCTCATTAAAGCCAAACGATACTTTTTGAAGGGATTTTCATGACCTCTATAGCTTTAAGATTAAATTTGAATGGACTCCACTAGGATAAAATCTAACTACATCGAGAAAACATCACATCAACTTGTTTCCTTGCATACCAAGTTATCACTTCTATTCTATTTTATGAGGATTAAAATTTATCTTGTTAGTTCTCTTTTGTTTAAATTTGAATTTTAAGTAAGAATTAAGAGTTATCTTTAAAAGAGTCATTAGCATGTGATAAAATTTTATATATGTAATCTTGCATATTGTATTCCATAGAGATTTTATTGAGCAAAGAAGAATTTTAATTGCCTTTTGTGGCAATTATCTATGCTGTGATGCTTGACTTATCCTTTATTTTTCAACTCTTAACTTTCATAGTTCCTCATCATCAACACAATTTTCTAATGTCAATCCAAAGAACTCTATCATCCACCCTCTAAAATTTTGTCATTGTGATGCTTGACCTTTTAAATTAGGTAATTTTTTATAACCACATGTGTCATCCTAAATAAGATATTTGGTATAATAACAAGATTTTTGCTAAGTTTTGTCCAAGATAACAATTCAGCTCCTTTTAGTTGAAATTTTTCTAGGCATTATGATTTTCCATCGATGCTTTCAACTTCTTCCCTAAGATCTACTAAAATTTTTCTTTGACCTTTAACCAACCCTATTGCATTGCCTTAAACGAACCACTTGCTTTTCTTGGAAAACTTTCTTTCCCAAATTCACTTTTAACAACCATGATCATCCCTATTTGGCTCAACTCTATCTTCCTTATTTACATGGACCAATTCTGCCACTACATACCTTAAACCATCTAACTATTAGTTACTCAATTCAAGCAATTGAACAAGCCTTAACTTCCAAACCATAAGTAACATTGCAAGCTACAAGAATTCCACTCTCATACATATTCCAATTAAGATACGAGAAATTTAGTATTTTCTAAAAACTATGAAAATTGTCATAAGGATACAAATAAATTAAGAAATTCCAAAAACAAATGATAAAAAATAAAGAAAAGCATTTTGGAGAAGAAGTTTGCCAAAAATATGGTTAACTTTAAGAATAATTAATTTTTTTTTTCAAATTTAATTTTTAATGGCATGCATTTTAATAATCCTAATGAATATTCACTTATACATTATTGACACTTTTAAACCTCCCTCATGATTTATTATGCGTAAAAAAAGCATGCTAAAACATTACTAGCTTTTTTATGATTTTAATTACCTTCATGAAATTCTAGACAATTAGTTTTACTTGATGCAAACTATCACAACTCCAAAGTTTACTTCCTTCACCTAGTTATGATCAATAATCTTTGTTTATCACATATATTAAATATTTTACTTAACCTCAAATCATTTAGATTCATGAAGCTTGAATGGTGAAATAAATTTCTTTTGTTTTTGTGAACACTTCAAGGTTCATTTCAAACAAGCAACCACATCTATATTAATCATTCTTTCTAATGGAACTTATATTAGAGTCAACAAACAATATCATTATGCATTTTCATGAACAACAATAGTTTGCTTGTAGTTGGTTTGTTAACATAGATTTTAATTTTAATAGACTTATGCTTGATCAAACTTTGTTAGATAAGTTATGTGTAATCTATAACGAAAAAACTCATATCATCATCAACAAGTTAATTTTTTTTTCCAATTTCTATGGTGTTCTTATCATCATACCACCAAAATCCAAAATGAATATGCTTTTTCCCCCATACCTCTTACAACATCAACACTCAATCTTGTTATTCTTGATTCCATACATAAATCACTAGTTCTAAACCCTATTTTTTTTTACCAAAGCTACATTGAATGAGTACTAGAGCTTGAACTAGAACTTGCATATGAAAAATAAACCTATACTACTAGTTAGGTTTCATGGGTCAACTATAGTACCAAAATTTTATAATCAAAACGAAATTTGCAAATTTCTTATAGAATTGTGAATCAAGACAAGACTTAGTAGCCATTCATTTTGAATAATTTTCTAATGATATGAAAAATTAAATTTTGAAAATAATAAGCAAGTGATTATTTCAAGAGACTCACAAGATAAAGCCATGCCTCATAGGCCCTCATCGAGGAAATACCTTTGCACTCTTGTCTATGTTGGGTTTAGAATCCAAATAAATTTGAGTTCTTTGTGAAGTTAATGTGTAGTAATTATGACAATTTAGCATCCTTAGCTTTCACACTTGTTCCTTTAAAAGTCCACAAGATTAATTTACTTTAGATGTCATAGACTTCTAAAATCACAATCTAAGACGATATGTTCAAATTTTGAAAGTAATTGCAAAGAACGTTGGGTGAACCATTGAATTCCAATGCATGTAGTTTGGACATAGATAATGATAAAGAATTTGCATGAATACATTTCTAATTATCTTCTTCATCCATAGGATTTTGTAATGATGCTTAGAAATCTAGCAAGTTGACATGAGCAAGAAAACTTCTCTTCTAAAAATGCCAATTCATCCTCAATTTAAGGCATAAGCATTCACTTTACTTTTCCTTTTCACATGTGCATTTTTTAAGTATGTTGTCAACAAATTTCAAAATATTACTTATAGAATCATGCTCTAAAGAAATAGTTTTATGCTTATCCAACTGATCATGCAAAATACTAAAATAAGTGGTGTTCATCCTAGCAAAATGTGTCAAAGATTTATTTTCTTTCCTATGATCTTCACATTTATTTTCTAGCTTATAGGTGTAATCTTCATGCATAAATATTTGTCTTTAATATTTTTATATTTCTTGAATTCTATTATGGTCTTGAATAATATTCAATTTGAATTTCTATAACCAAGCAAATTAGTTCCAAAGTACTTGTAGGGATCTTCCTTCTTTACCTCTTATCCATTTAGTTCATCTTCTTCTTCTCATTTATTTGAGACTTTTCTTGACATAATTTGTCTAGCTTAGACATTGCCTTAAAAAAATTATTTAGTTTACACATTTCTATGCCAATTTCTTGAGAAAGTGCACAAAATAAATCATTTAAACATTTTGCATTTAATTGTACTAATATTAAAGAATCATCATTTTAATGAAAATATAATTTTTCAAATAAAATCTATAAAACAAAATCTACATGTTGAATGGAAGTTTTGTAGGCATTTTTTCCAAGCAGAAAATGCTTGTCCTATAAATAAAAGATGTTGCTCCATAATTTTTTTAAAAATATATTTAGTAATGCTCAAATTCAAGTATAATGCCTAAAAGATATATTCTAAGTTGTTAAGCCTAATGGGGACAAGCTCTTCAAATTAAAACCATGCTCTTATATGAGTAATTGCGTTCAAATACTAAATGTTGGATTTTGTGGTAACACTGAGTCATAAGTCTCGTAAGAAGGCCAACAAGGGGTGGACTAGGAAATCTTGTGTATCTAAAAATTTTTGCAATTATTCACAATGATTCACACAGGTTTCTTATAAAGATTTAAATCAATGTTTAACATAAAAGTAAATAAGAAATGACAATTCAATAAGTAAAAGTAGAGATTTCTTGGAGGTTTCTCCATTAACCCTTGGCTTTGTCCACTCCCAAGTAGTATTATGCCAATCCCTCCTTCATTAGTAGAGATGCCATCACAATCTATATTTCTTGTGAAGAGCATATTCCCTTCAATGTCCCCATACAAGGCCAAGAGTTAAGCACCTCTTCTACACACCAAGCTTGGAGTAAACTTCTCTCTCAATTCCAAGCTTAATGTAGGCTCTTCTCTCTATATTAAGAAGACAGTAAGCTCTTCTCTTTAAAATCAAGCATATATTAGGCTTCTATCTCCTACACCAATCTTAGAATAAGGAATCCCTTGCTTACAAACTTACATAAATGTAATTTCAAAACTGAAAAAATAATAATGTAACCTCTCTTGAGAAATATTCAAAGCAAACCCAAAGATTGAATTGAATGTTATTAAAGAGAGATGAACAGCAATGTGTGGTGTCAATAGTCTATATGAATGTAGAGTAATGAATAGAAATATTTAGTTATGCACTTGAAAAGCTTTTGGAAACATTTTGGACAAATAGCTTTTATGGATTGTGTTTTAGATGAACAATAGCTTAGATTATTGAAAAATTTGATTTTGCAAGAACTTAAATGTGCTATGTTTATAGAGTATCTTATAGCTATTCTCAAGTCCTAAGGTTAAGGTAAAAAATTATTAACTTTTAATAAACCATTATTGCTAAGGGGACTTTTTATAAGCTAACAATTAAGGTCCAATAGTATACACATCAAATACTTCAATCAACTCATTGGACAGTCTAATCAATTCAAAACCAACTTTGTTTTAATAGATTTTTTTTGTCAAATTAGATGATAAGCTATTTGATGATGATTCAACTACCATTAAGAAAGCCTAATAGCCTTATGAAAACTCATATTATAGCTACTGATGATTGGATTATCCAATAGAAAGTTTGATAGCCATCTAACAAAACTATGATTTTCAACTAAATTTTAATTGAACTTCAAAGAATAGTCTAATCATTTATCAAACCCATTAATAATGAAACATATCAAATAATCTAATGGATATCCAATAAAAGTCTATTTTAGTGACTAGTTTTTTTCTTTTTTGTTGCATTATGTCATAGATGATCTAATTATTATAAAACTAACTGTTGGACTATTAATTGAATGATTTGATAACATTTGACGAGAAGTTTCAAATGGTGGCTAAAATCAATTAATGCATTTTGCCTAACCAGATGGCTTAATGTTCATCTTGACGATTATGAGTACAAATCTTACCAGTAATACGCTTCAAACATAAGCTAAAATTAGAATGTTTTTCTTTAGATTTTACAAAAGTAATATTTGTGAATAATTTAATTTTTTTTACATATTTTTTCAATGGCTTATAAACACTTCCAACGAATAAAAAAATTGGAGTGTTACTCTATTGTGTTCTTAACTCTATTGCAATGAACCTAAACATCACACATGATAATGCTCTTCAACCCAGCCAATGTTAGACCGCATCTTACTATGTCTAGCACATGCAGAATGGGACCAACATACGTCAAACGTGAATAAAATGCATTAAAACGAGCAAAAACATATCAAACAGGGCTATGATGCATCAAGCCCACTAGGACGTGCCAAATTGGCCAAGATTGAGATGAATTATGCCAAATGAGATCAAGCCAAACTAAATCGATCCAAATTGGAGCTGAACCTATCTAAATCGAGTCAAACCACACTAAATGAACCAAATAGGTCTAGATTGAGCAAAACTGTGCTAAATTGCACCATTTCTCTCCAAGCACATGACTATATGCCTAATCTATACTTACAACAAAACTTACTTTTCAATCTAACTACTCTTTCTTAATTTGTCTCAATAAAAGTCGCTTAGATGTTTCAACAAAGTACTCAAAGATACATCATCGTCAATAAGCTCAACTTTCTCTTCTTTGTCCTAAGTAAGCCTTTGTTTAAATTCTCCAAAACACATTTTTATATCAATAACATTAGTATAAAAAACGTGATTGTCTTTGCAAATCGTATTTATGATAGGATTATGACTTATGTACTTGAGCATTTAATAGGGATTCTATAGAAGATAGATATGCAAGTCCAATGACGACATGGTTCTCTCCAAACAACACTTTTGAAACTAATTTTTTCGATATGGGTTCTCTGCAAATCCGTTGTGACAATCATTGAAGAAGCATCACACATGGTTATTGATTAATACTCTTCGTGTCAATCACTATTTTTACTTAAAAATATCAAATTATTGAAAACAATACCAAATGTTTACTACAATGTAAAAATATTATAAAAAAAGGAACAAACTAAAATTATTTATTGGCACTCAGTCAAAGGCGTAGCGGTAACCAGAGCCGCGGTCCTTTGCCAACTTGCCTTATATATACCCACGGTGGCTCGAATGCTGGACTCAAACGAAATAGCCCAAACGATGGAGAAGATGTTCACCAGAAAAGCTTTTCAGAAGGTGAAGCCCTACGTGGTCATGGTTCTGTTGCAGTCCGGATTTGCCGGCATGCATCTGGTCTCAACGGCCACTGTCAAAGATGGTATGAACCATTTCGTTCTCGCCGCGTACCGCAACGCCGTCGCCGCCGCCGTCATTGCGCCGTTTGCGTTCTGGCTCGAGAGGTACGTATGTCTATGCGGAACACCATCTTTCAGATTTTTTGACGATGTTAGACCATAAAAGCAACGGTTTCCAATTTCTTTAAATGGGTTTTCTTGAAACAGGGGGAAAAGACCACGAATGACGGCTGTCGTCTTCCTAAAGATTGCAGGACTCGTTATGCTCCAGTATGAAAATCTTCTCCCTTTCTTCTCTCACGATCTCTTCGTGACGCTCTTTTCTGTTTATCAGGCCCGTTTTGGACCAGAATTTCTACTACTTGGGAGTCAAGCTCACCTCAGCAAGCTTCACGGCTGCTCTGGAAAACATCAACCCGGCGGTTACCTTCCTTCTCGCCCTCGTCCTCCGGTAAACACCAAGAAATCAACCAACCTGTTGCTTAACTAACCTCTTAATTAATGCAATTAATCAACCCGCAGTGTGGAGAAGGTAAATGTCCAGCGAAGAGGAGGAATGGCCAAGATGCTCGGCGTCCTCGTAACTTTATCAGGTGCTCTGTTGATGATTCTCTACAAAGGACCGCTTCTGCACTTCCCGTGGGCTAGTACTCAAGACCAGCGCAGCGCCACCGCCGCCGTCTCGGAGGAGGAATTTATGTGGGTCAAAGGGACGTTACTTATCCTTGGCTGCTGCTTCAGTTGGTCCATCTTCCTAATCCTTCAAGTAAGCAACAATAAGAAAAAGAATCCCCTACACCTCAACAGGGTACATAACTATGCTTTCTTGCAGTCCAACACATTGGAGTCTTACCCAGCGAACCTCACACTCACAACCTGGATCTGCTTCCTCGGCGTCGTCGCGAACTCTGCTGCTTCCATGTTCGTTTACCGTGGAAACACCGCCGCATGGGTCGTTGGGTGGGACAAGCGTCTCTTTGCTCCAATCTATTCGGTACGCCCGCCTTATAAGCCAACCAAGGAAAGTGTTTTTACGGGAATCTAATATATAGCTAGTGAACTTTAACAGGGGGTGGTATGCAGCGGACTGTCCTATTATATTCTTGGAATGGTGATGAATGAGAAAGGCCCGGTTTTCGCCGGAGCTTTCAGCCCGCTTAGTATGATCATAACGGCCATACTGGGTTCCATCATCTTGTCGGAGAAGATAACTCTCGGAATGTATGTGGTATTTGAAAAACTTTATATATTGACCTCAAACTAATCCACCGTTATTGCTTAACTTTATTTTTATGACGGCCTCAGGCTTGCCGGGACGATTGTTCTGCTTGCTGGCCTGTACTCTCTGCTATGGGGCAAGAGCAAGGATCTTTCATGCTCGACCAAAAACGAAGCCCAAGAAGGGCAAAACGAGATGGTCACGGTGGTCGTCAGCGGCGGGGAGCCGCCCAAGCAAGAAGAAGTTTAAAGGATTCTTGATCTCGCACCAGTTCCATAGCAATCGGACGATGAAGAATGAGTTAAACCTGTTAGACACCTTTACATATTTAAATAATTTTAAATTTAAAGTTTATAATTATCGTATGAATTACGAAAAATTTTTGGATTAAAAGAAAATATTTAAAAAATTATTTGTCTATAAAATAGTATAACTACTGTTTAGTTATTAAGATGTAATATTTTTTAATTTTTTTCAAACAATCTCGAATGTAAGTTTATTATTTGTAATTTGAGATCTGTTTTATTTTAATTTATTTCCATCAAAACTTGCAGAGATTAATTACACCCAATCGTTAATAATTGCTTTATTAAATATTTACAATAATTTTATTCCTGGTATAATGATGTAATAATTATGTAAAATTGATTTTTTTTTTGTTTATTTTTTATTATTATAAGGTTTAAAACGATGCAGCTTCACATATGGAGGTGCAACTGGGAAGTAGAACCGCGACAGCTGGAATCTGTAAATGAAAATTGTCGGAGACCTTAATTTTTAATTTTTTTTTTTTTTTTTTAACCTCTTATTTTGTTTTTCACATAGTAGTTTTATAATCAGATGCAGAACAAATAATAAATTTTATTATAAGTATAATTTTAAATAAAATATTGTCATGTAAAATAAAAAAGTCAGTTCAAATTACGTAATGAGTCGTTTGACCGCGTTGACCGGCCATTAATTCGCTATGTATGTATGTTTTTTTTCTTGTCATGTGTTTTTGTAGCCAAATGAAAAAACAATTATTCTAATTCTAAGATAAATGTGTTATTTCATTGCCTAGAAATTGTTTGAATCGATTGGCCTACTAATAGCCTAAATGAGTTTATCAGGTTGATCACAGATAGTAATGCCAAGGCTAATAACATGAATTCTATAAATAATATTGTCACAGTTAATCTTAATTCAAATTGGATGAAAGGGAAACCAAATCAAAGAAAAGATAAAAAGAATGGTCGATAAATTTTGAGTCTTAATGATGAAGTCTATGTCAACTAAATAAAAAAGGTCAAAACAGTATAAATGAAAGGAGTTAACTTTGTTTGATATGGTACATAATTGTCGTAACAATCATAAAAAAGATGACTCGTGCACCCTCAATGATCATCTTTCTCCATAAGAGCAAATAAGTTGGACAAAGTAAGCAACACTCTCAACAAGGCTAATGGTAGAGTCAAGACAAACGAGCACAAGACAAGCAAATTGCCTAGTCTTTGACTACAAACAATTCAAAGGACAAATATCTATGGTTGAGTTGTTAAGTCAAAATGGGCATGTGACTAATAGAATATATATATATATATATATATATATATATATATATATATATATATATATATATAATTAATTTAAGTTGATTAAATTGAGTCAAAAAGTAAAAAAAATTGTAATTTGAAGTAGAACAAGATACCATGATGCAATAAAGCACACTTGGGTATGGTCAAAAAAACCTAAGCATAGGGTGAAGCTTACCCAAGCACACTTGGGCTCATTAGACCTACTCACCCACATTTCAACATGTCTTTAGTAAAACCAACAACCTAAGTCGACATAGATGCCTCCCCACTCACAATCTTCATTCTTTATACATACAACAGAAACAAATAAGTGTGTTGGCCAAGCTTGACATATCTCTAAAGACGAAAGATGATAGGTGCTAACCAATGGTGGGCTCAAGTGTGTCAAATAAAGCCCATTTGTTCTAAAATTTTTCAATTTAAGACATTGTTAGCTTGACTTTAGCTTACTAGGACAAAATTATCATTTTCAATCTCTAATCAAAAAATAATGTTTGTCTTCTTTCTCACACTTTTTTATCAACCCAACCACTCCATTATATTGATTATCACAATAAACTCATAATAACAAAGAGAGTAGAAGATTGAAAGACTCTAATGAATAATAACTTCTTTCTTTTTTATTCTCTCACTTTTATTTCATCTTTATTTATCGACCATGGTAAATAAATGTAACCATGCCTAAGTTAAGAAACTTAAATATTACGTAATCCTTAATTATAAACAAGCCACATCTTTTGCCTCTTATAAAAAAACCCCTATTTCAACCACATTACGAAGGATTTAAGCCCCCTTAAATATCCTAAGCAAGCCTTCACACATTCACAAGTTTCCCTTTACTTTTCCATGCCTCTCGAGACTCTTATCTATCATAAACGTCCTTTTTAGATCAAGCATCAACTCTATCAATCTATTCACCAACATCACTGATAGCTTAGGCATTCTAAAGTATCCTTTTCCAAAGCCTCTCAAACCTCTTCATTTTTTTTTTTGTTAACAAAACTATTCTCTATCATTTTTTTCTCTTTTCTTTTTGTATATTAACCAAAAATGAACCTATAAAATCAAAACTATAGCTAACCTAACCAATGGTGTAACTTATCAATGGCTGTGTGGTAATGACATCATTAGGTGTTATTACCTTCACATAACATTATAACTAAATGCTTCATCAATAATCACATTACCACTTGTCAAAAAAGAATTCTTACAAACATTGACATGATAAAACAAACATCTAACAAACTTATCATTTTTTTTGGTCTTATAATCAAGAAAATTACCATGTCAAGGTTGACACTACAATGGACTCTCCATGATTGATGTTCTTTGTTAATCGAGGACCTAAGAAGGCTAATATACGCATCTTTTTAAGAAAAGATTTCCTCGTCTTTGTTACTTAATGGCATCATGTGTTAATGCTAGTATTTATAAATATCTTCTCACCTAATAATTTTTCTAGTTTACCACTAGTGAATAATTAAAATGAGTTTTATTCATTAGATAGATTTGTTATTAGAACCACAACTTAGACTAAAAATGGTCATTATTGAGTTTCTCGTAACTTTTGTTATATATTTATCTTGTAAGTTAATATAATATCAAGAAAACAAATCCATAGTAGAATACACCTTTTAATTCTAATAATCTATACCTTGTATTTCAATGTTATATTTTTTTTAATTATACTATTAGTTCACAATATTAAAAAATGATGCAACATTTAATGTTATCACACAACTTGTCTAAGCAAGATTAAGCAGAGAGATATATCTAAACAATATAAACTGAAGAAGTTTTAAGAAAAATTTTTTCATATATATATATATATATATAATGAAGCAAAGAAGGGACATATTCTTTCAAAAGTCATTGAAAATAAAATCTATTTGTATACAAACATCTTCACATAACCTAACCCTTCATTCCAAGTTATTTTAATATTATAATATTAAGATCATTTTAGGTCATCTTTTAGTTTTTAATAATTTGAATGACTTAGATTAGGTCAATTACGACAATAAAAGCCCACATAAATGCATCAACCAACCCAAAGCAAAACCAACATTCCAACTTTTCCTTGCACTTTATTTATTTTTCTCAAATATTTTATGTTACTATTCTAAGATAATTACCATACCAAATTTATTTTAAAATATTTATATTTTTAAGATAGTTATATTTCACAAAAATTTAATTAATAAAAAACAAAATTTATAACTTAAGTTTGATAATACTATTGATAGGCATGTAATGTCAAAAAACTATGATCAAAATTATATCTATATTACCATTACAAAACTATATATATATATATATATATATATATATATATATATATATATATATATATATATATATATATATATGCATCCAAACAAGCATAATACATAAATAACTATTTCCACTTTCATCTCATGCAAATTTTGATTATAATTGCACAACATTTTGAATAATATCTAGAGTTGAGTTTATCATAAATTCATTTTACAATGCTAATCATAATGATAATGATAATATTATAAGTTAAAAAAATTCATATTATGAAATATGATGTCAATTGACATCACAAATAAATGAAACAACATATAGTTTATGTCAGGCAATACTTATAGTAAAATAGATGTATGAAAGATTGATGTTGACTAAAAGTAAATATTACTTTATGGTATTGTTATTTTCTTTTAATGTTTTTAACTTTGATTTAATATCGACTCTCAAATTGAAATACATGCATTATACTCATTTTAGCAAGTATTTTCTAGTGTCATTGACTTCATTAAGATATGAACCTATTCTATTTTGCCAACATTTTCTCTACAAAACTATTTCATTTGATTTTATCATATAAATTATCATATTTTATTATATCAAAATTAATTATTAAATAAAATATCAATCTATTTATTCTTTTAAAATAAAAAATTAATGTTATTATGTAAGTTAGCAAAAAAATGAGAAAACATTTGGTACAACATAGTTTTTCATTTCATGAAATTTTCTTAAAATTTGGGTAACCATATTTTATAGTAAAAGCCTTTTGCTTTACTTAACAAATTAATTGTTCATTATTGCAACCATATTCAAGGCACATTCAACAATTGGTTATTTCTTTCGATAAGTAAACTTGTCTTTTTACTCTTTTCTAATAAATAGACTCCTAGATTTGTAATTATTGTATATTATCATAATAATTAAAGTGTTATTTGCTATTTACTTATATTTATAGGTTTATAAACAAAAAAATTACTAATATATTTTTTAAATAATAATCTTTTTATGATTTATATAATAGCCATGATATATATATTATAAAATTTTCTTTTTATTTGTAAATCTTTTTTCTTACTATGAAAAGAATACCTATTTACTATCTTTCTTCAAATAATACTTCAAAAAGAAATTCTATGTTATAATGAATAAATACCATTTAAATATAAAAACTCTTTTTTTAGTTGATTAAGAAAATAGATCCATATTGAAATCCGTTTAAGTAAAAAAATCTTCCTATAATATTATCTCACATTATATGAAATTACTTCTTTTAGAAATAAGTGTGCCAATTTTTATTTTGAAAGTATTTATTATATAGCTTTTCTTTATAACCAAGTATTCTAATCTTTTCTTTAAAATCATGACAAAATTTAAAATTATATTGAATTAATAAAACCATAATTTCATTACCAACATATAAAAATTAATTCCACTAAATTTAACATTGAATAACATCTAAAATATTAAAAATTATTAAATTAGTTTGTGTTATCATAGTAGCATGGCATACAT
Source organism: Vanilla planifolia (assembly GCA_023846275.1). Taxonomy (NCBI): domain Eukaryota; kingdom Viridiplantae; phylum Streptophyta; class Magnoliopsida; order Asparagales; family Orchidaceae; genus Vanilla; species Vanilla planifolia. The sequence goes on along the minus strand of CM043872.1, from coordinate 5,852,614 downwards.
CTCAATAGTTTAATTCTTGTACATGATTTCTAAAATTATATAAGATAAAGAATGCTTGGCTAATTCATCTTTTTATGCATGCAAGTCGATGCATGTTAGATAAATTTAGCATGTTTGGTCCATATCATCAAAAATAAATAAATATGGAAAATAAAAAATGCCAACATATCCATGCATGTAAACTAAGAATTTCTATTAAATTTTAATGCCATTCTTTTTTTATTTTCCATTTTATTGTTCCCTAACCCTTTTTTTTAATTTCATAAAAGGATATCATCATTAAGTTAATATGATAAATCAGTTTTTTCATCATCAGATTGCACTCTTATGAAATCCTTTCTTTCGAAGTTATGTCTTACATGAGTCTTCTTATCTAATCCAATCTTATTTAATCACCTTTTTAGTTGGCACTTTTTTAAGTTACACATATTGTCTTACATCAAGTCCTAAATTTTTTCTAAACATTCTTGCAACATCTAAGAGTTAGAGGTAAATTAGTTAGAGACTAGTTAGTCTTTGTGTATAATTAATTTTCCTTCAAACTGAACATAAAAAGTTGGCTTAATTATACCATGTAAAGTGTTATATTCTAGTGTACTACTTTGTTGCATAAGACCATTAAGGCTTATTTTGTGCAAAACATTTTCTTCACCTAGATGGTTCCAAAGCATTTTCTCATGCTTATGATTATTGGAACTTTTGGTTTTCCTAAGATTGTATAGAACTTTTGGCTTGATAACCAAGGTTTTAGAACATTTTCTAAGGAGCTTGCCAATCAAGACCTTTTGAGATAAAAATAAAGAAAAAAAAAGTTGCATGTCTATGTGCATTCCAAACTTTTGGCTTAGAGTTTTTAATACATTATCAAAATCCCTTAGTTATATGCTTTATTTTTCATGCTTCTACAATATGATGATTGTTATACTTTTGCTAGCAAGATAAAAAAAATGTTGGAAAAATCAAACTACCTATAACAATTTATTTTCATGCTTATAGCCTCTCTTTAGGTACATAATTTCTTGAGATTATTGTCATTCCATGGCCATGGCAATTCTTCTTATCTATGTAGTCTATATATTATTAGTCCAACTACCTCTTTAATAGTATAAGATCTTGTACAATTTGGACATAACTTACCAAGTCCAACTTTCCCAATTGACTAAGGCACCTCATGACTATGTTTCATTTGTCAAAGATTCTTTTTTTGATAAGCATATCATAACTTGTTTTAATATTATTTTGTCACTTCACTCTTCTTTTAATAAAATAGTCTAGTAATTCTCTCAAAAACATTCAAAACCAAGATTCACTTTCATTGTTAGGTTACGTCCATTCTTCAACTTATTCTTTTGAATATGTTATGATAGTTCCAACCCATTATATAAAACAATTCAGTTCCATAAGGATTACAACATCTACTTTGTACTTAAGAGAGTAATGAGACTAGCCAACAATTATTCTTCCCATTCTGTGATATGCTCATAGTATGACTAATAATTCATCAGCCCATTGTCCTTTGACTTTGCTTATTATTTTGGTTAAGATAGCTATTGTGTATTCCCTCACAACCTTTGTTAGTTTGTCAGTATGTATATGAGTGCTTCATGTTAATAATAAAGCAACTTTGTCTTCAAATGGAACTTTATAGTTAATTATAAAAAATACTTCCTATTGTTTATGATACTGGCAAATGACACCCAATATTGATTGTGTATATCTAACCACAATAATGTTTGAATTTGAATCCCTCCATGGATACTAATGTTTTGGTTTTATTCCACTTGATGAAATAATATACAAGAATAATTATATACTTTAACTATTAAAGAGATATCAAAAAGCGTTTGAGAAAAATAATTCTCCATATGATAAAGACCCACGAGCTTTCAATGAGTACTAATGCATATTATAATATTGCTTTTCCATAAAACTAGAATGTTAGATGTCTTCCCTAAAATTCCTTTATCTCTTTACCAATACTAAACTAAAAATATCCTTATTGTATTTCCTTGAAGCCAAAATCCTTTCCTTCACATGGTTTTTACATTCTCCTTCATTTAGTTCTTGAAAAACATCTTTAATTTTAGATGAATGAATGCATTTCAATAGAGGTTCCTCAATTGGCCTCTTATACAGTTAAGCATCAATAAAAATATTTCTTATATTATCAGTTCACATAACTCTTTCTTTAGTTGATTTCTTTGTAAGTATTCTATTTTTTAATTACACAATAATAAAAACCATCTAAATCTTTCTCTTGAATCTATAATAATTTGACTCATCATTAAATATTCTACTAAATTGTTATGAAGTTCTTTTATTATATATGAGACTATCTAGAAATACAACCTGAGCTTTCTTATAGTAATAATATGAGCGAAGATAACTTTTCTAAAATTGGGTATCTAGTTTCTAGTTCTCTCAAACTAATGTAATAGATGGAATTTTATTCTCTAGAATCCTATCAAACTAACATATACCAATAATAATAACTTGTTTTTAGATACACATAATATACTTTTTTAGCACCACTAAAAATTAGTAGTGCTATCAATTGATATTTAAGTTATGTAAAGGCCTTTTTGCAATCATCTATCCAATTATTCTTATTCCTTACAAAAGCAAAGAAAGATAACCACTTGTCAGCATATTTTTGTGCAAAATAACTCACTTAATAAACTATCTAGCTAGCTTTTTTATTTCTTGTGATGTTTTGGGAAAGAAATCTTTAGCATGGTTTATTTATTTTGGGCTTGCTTCAATCCAACACTATTAAAACAAGTATCATATAAATGTTTTTAAGGAAATGCCAAAAATACATTTCAATTATTTTAGACTAATATTGTTTTTCCTTAATGTTTGAAACTTTTCCTTCAAGTGTTCAAAATGTTATTCAACAAATTAGCTTTTTATCATTCTTTCAACTACATGATTCTTCATATCCCCATTAGTTATTAAACATGATGATAGCTATCCTTTGGTATATTACTCCTACATTCAATAGTCTAAAGATTATTATGTTATAATAGTTTATACTATAATTAGTGAAAAGTTGTTCTCTCCTTATTTATTTTAATCATGTCGATCTAATGTGCCACAAAAATGCATCCAAAAAACTTATTATTGAATATCTTATTGTTGTATTGGTTTAATGTCAGGGGAATATTTACATGATGTAGTACAATTCTCCAATCTATCCCTTAAATATCTAATGGACTCCAATCTAACATCAATATATTCAAAAACCATATTCATCATTTCATTTTGCTAGTCCTTCATTAAAGAAAAGCTAACCTTCAAAATTCTAACATAATCCTCTAGTATAAGTTTAGTATGGTATGACTCATCAAGTTTATATCTTCATTTTTTTTCATTGAATTTAAACATATATATAGATTAGATTCAGCATACTCAAATTAAATTTCTTTGATTCATTGTCCCTTTTAATCATTAATGCTCTATCAGCAATTAGAGGCATCATGCAAACATAGATGGTCAAGATAATTTCTTTGTTCATATAAGGAAGTCCAAAGAATGAATTGTACGCTAATACAATACTAAAGTCAATTATGAATGGCCATTTCTACTCTATTTCTTAAGGTCATTAACAACAACATCATTTCTTTAGGATTCATCCTCTCCTTGAGGAGTCCCATCAAAGCCTTCCAACATATGAGTTTAAAATGACCATAATGATTACTATGGATTCATTGAAAAAGCTCCCACACTCCAAATAATCTTTATGTTCAAAGGTGATTAGAATTAATTTAGAAGGTATACATGCTTCATGACCTACACTTGATAGGCATACTTCCTTCAATAATGAATTATGGGTAGTTTGTAACATTCCTTAACCCCTGTGCCCCTATCCTAGACCTACATCAGACCCCCTACAATATTGTATAAATGTTCTTTGAAGTATGCACTTCTTCATGCTGTATGGGTTGTTATTTTGGTTTTCACTTCATTTTGGCCATCAAATGTTAGGGATTTCTTATAAGTAGATATTATCCATGGTTTTGTAGAAATACCCTTTCTTGATTCTTTCTAATGAATTAAAATTTTGCATAGTTATTCTCTCTTAGGTAAATTGTGATAAAAAATATTTAAGGTATCTAGTAGTTTATGAATGTAACATTCTAACATTTCTTATGAGGTATTGTTCTTATTAAATTAGATTTTTTTTTTTCTTATTTAGGGGGCTTTTTCACTTGGTCATCTATCCCAAAAACTTTTTCAATCTAAGTTTAACCATGGAGTTATAATGAGATATAATATGGGTTTGTCACAAAAAGGCATCTCATTATTTCAATGCTTAAAATATACTCATAAAGCTTAGGATCTTCTCTCTTATTATTAATATGAGATAATTTATTCCTATACCTTCTCATCTAGAAGCCTATTAATAGCTATTTATTTCATGATTCCTCTTTATGATATTACTTAATAATCTTTCTTTATACTCTTTAATTTTGGTTCTTATAGGCCCACTACTTTTCACTTTGGTTTATTATTAAACAATATCAAACTAAATAAGATACCACTCTAATATCATATTATAATATTTCAACTTTCTTATGATATATTGTTTCAATCCAATCAAGTTTTATCCTTATCTAAGGAACTCTTTCCTAACAAAAATAAATTTAATATAATTATAAGCCAATGGCTCAAGTATTAAATAGTAAAGTTATGATAATAGCTATTAAACTTGATCTTAATTAATAGGTGTCTCACTAGTTTAAAATTAAAGTATCTCATATATAAATTGAGATCTCATCCTTACTAATCAATGTGAAATAACTCAGTTTCACACCCTTAAGATCTTTGCATATAAACTACTTATTATTTAGTGACTTGTCTCCCTTAAGGCATCACTCGACATCCATTCCCACTCACTTTGAGCATTATAGGTACACTAGCTTTTATTTAATCCATCTTTGAACTACATCAAATTAATAAAAGAGTTAGCTTTAATACTATATTATAATATTCTAACCTTTTAAGTGAGGTATTGTTCTTATTTAATTAGATTTTATCTTTATCTAAGGGATCCTTCTCTCTTAATCACACATCTCAACACCACTTTAATCTAAGCATAATTAAACATGAAGCTCTTATGGAGTTCAATATGAGTTTAACCCTCATCCTAACACCACTCCAATCTAAGCATGGTTAACCATAGAGGACTTATGGATCCAATGCAAGTTTACACCAAAAGGTGCATCACTATTTTTTTATTTACAAATTTACTCATAAAGGTTAGGATCTTTCTTCATGTAGCCAATATAAGACTATTCATTATAATACCCCTTTGCTTAGAAGTTTACTAGGAGTTATTCCTCATCTGATGATTCTTTTTTGAGTCATCACTCAGTATTAACTACATGCCCCTTTCAATCTCAAGTATTATAATGAACAAAAAGCCTTGTAGCATAGTAATCATGGGTATGATGATCTAATTAATATGACATAGGTAGATGGTTGGATCTTTAGCTATAACTTACTCAAAAATTGGTGATGATGGAGAATAGAGACCTTGCTTATCACATCCCTCATAACTTCCTCAGTCAATGTGAGCATGAGCAACTTAATCATTAGGTTTGTTCAAAAGTTTGCATATTTGAGGATATTTTACACCTAAGTGAGGATTATGATAAAACTAAATTCTATTCCCTTTTAAAATATATTTTAATCCAAAATATTATCTAATTTTGAGAAATAAAACATATAAAAGTTCTCTCTAAATATATATTTCTCCCTATATATACATTTATAAATGTTAGTAAAAGATAAATATAAACATCAAAATACTTTAAATATAATCCCAACAAAATCACTTCTATAATCCAATTCTTGTGTGACCAACCTAACTTGATTTGTACTTTGCTAGCTGCCCCAATCATTGTTAATATAACTAAAAGTCCTCTTCATTGGATTTACACAAACACCCATAAGCCAAATGGACTCATTCATTAATTATTTCTAATGAATGACATGTTGCATCAAGTAGATTATTTGAGTTAATATATTTGCTCTTATTTAATTATTCTATATTTTATTATATTTTTATATCATTAACGAGAGTAATAGCTTTTTTATGAGGCTCTTATGAGTTTTCTATATGTCTTATTATTTTTATTTTCTATTAAAAAGATATTTTTATTATTTTACTTTTGAATCTAAGTTTAACATTATAATTTATTTAAAGTATTGATATATAATAAAAAAAAGAAGTTTGTTTTCTTGGCATTTCTTAAAGCTACAATATGTTTTTATCATGCACGTATGCACATCTTTAAAAGCAATTTAAAACCTTGATTATAAAATCAATTTTGAAAACAACCTTCAAAAATTATAAAAATACACATATCTTTTAAAAGTTAAGTTTCACACAATGCAAGAGAATAAAGTTCTAGTACATATTAATCTACTAAAATGAAAATAAACTACTCACACAACAACTACACATCTAATAAAAAAGAAAAATGCAACATCTATGTCAAGTAACTATGATGCTAACACTTACTGCTCCTTAGTAGTCCTATGTTGAGTCACGTTTTGACTCAAAAAACTATTAGACCAAAAGTAAACTAAGTAAATTGCCACTAGCTTAGTACTAAAAACTATGTAACAAATATGTAAAATAGTATAATTTTATACCATGGCACATGTTAGGTCAAAATCAAATAATATAATAAGTGAACAACAAATGAAAAGATTTAACTCAATCATTATTTGTTTATTCTTTTTTTAAAACTCTTATACTTTTTTTCATTTTTTTCATTAGTTACACATTTTACTTTTTCTCATTTAGTTGGTTCTAAGTCAAGAGTCTTTAGTGATTTATTTTTTTTATTTTTATCTCTAAAATATATCATTTTAAATGACAACCCCAAATTTAAATCATTTCATTTTGAAATGAGGATTTATATTATTTACCATCTCTAGAGAATATCATTTTTTATAATGGTCTTACATTCAAAACATATTATTCAAAATAATAGATTTTTAATTATATAAATTATTTTTATATCTTTTTCAACTAACTCTTATTCTTACTTCAATCTTTTTTTCCTTTAACTTCTCTTCAATCAATAACTTGGTCAATTTATTTATATGATCATCCTCATAATTCATGTTTTAAAGCATGTTTGTAACATCTTTTTCTCTGTTTTTATAATATATATAGTGGAAGTAACTTTGAAAACCTTTGTATTTAAATAAATGCCCTTTCAATTTATAGCAAAGGGGAAAAGTATTTATATAAAACTCTTTTTTAATAAAAAAGTTCCTTTCTTAAAACTTGTATAAGTGAATAATAATAATTATCTTATAAAATCACTTGTTATTGAATAATACATTACCATTAAGGCAAGCTTTATAACAACTAAATAATTAACTATACTAATTTATCATTTAGCTACAAACAAAATTTTCAAACTAATAGCAAGATAATTATTTTAATACACAATCTATCAAAAATATATGATCTCAACTACCACATAACTAATTAATATGATAATACGTCTTTTAGATTTAATCATCATAAATCTAGTCTCACTACTTTCTTACATCCACATGCAATGTCTAATTCTAATAAAAAAACATTTGATCAAAAGTGGTATGAGCTAACTAATATTGGCTCAATAAAAAATAACTATACATGCATATATATATATATATATATATATATATATATATATATATATTATAATATTTGGGTAACCATGTGTAAGGGTTATTTGAATACAATATAAATAAAATATATGAGTATTTAAAGAAAAGTAAACTGACAATATATAGTAACTTTCATACTCAATAACTTGTATATTTACATTTTTTATATTATTTTTATCTCTTTAGAGATTTGGCTTGAGAAAAGACCATTTTATCAATAAATTTAGTATCTTTAAGGAATCATTATTTCACACTTAAATAGCCTAAATAGAGGCTCCTTTAGCTCATATCTAGACTATATTATTCCATACTAGTCATTTGCTGCTTTAAATATTACACATTCTTTTATTTTGAACATTTATCTTCCCTTCACCAAGTCTATTTTTCTTTTTATCATTTTGCTTTCATTTCTTTTTTTATCTTTGTGACTATTACCATAAAATAGTTGTCATTCATATTTGTTATCATAAATTATATCAATAACTAACTTGTAATTAAAATAGCACATGCATATATAAATCATAATGTAGAAAACACATGCTTTTATCAACATTCATAAATTTAACTTTTTGATCTTGTCTCAAATATATAAATTTCAGCAAACTTCATGCATCAATACAATTATCTTCTATATATATCATATCAATGCATCTCTAATTTAATCAATCAATCAAAGTTTCTATCCTATAATACACATTGCAAATAATTAGATACAACTTGATTCAAGTTTGTTCTTTACCTTTTAAAATGAAGTAATGGACTCATCAAGACTTAATTTTGCTTAATTCCTTTGGTTATTATAATACTTGAGGCTATGTTCTTCTGAGATTTGTCTTACCCATGAGCTGAAGTTACACAACTGCTTTCAAATCATATTAGAATTGCTTTCTTCATCCACTTTTCTCTCTCTTAAAGATATTGGGCTAATCTAATTGCTAAAGTTTTGTTCTTAAAAAAATTTGCAAGTCTCATGTAACACCTTATTTATATTATTTCTTATGATTGTTTACATTCTCAATCTTTCAAATAGCTCTAACAATTATATCCCTTAATATGAATGTTTTTCTCCTTTTGTTCACTCATATAAATCTTATTTATTTTCTCTAAAGTGAGTCTGTAGTATAATATATGTCTATATTCAATTACGATTTATACTCTTATGTTTTGATCACATTAAAATGATAAGTGTGTCTTATTATATGATCAATTTAAGATATCTTTTTGAAAACACATTCACACTAAGCTTATCTCATTTTCTTTAAAGTGATCAAATAACATAATATTCTTTTTTCATACTGCATGATAATCCTTATGTTGACAATGATCCATGCTCTTATGTCTTGATTGTAATGATATGATAAGTATATCTTATTATATGATCAATTTAAGATATCTTTTTGTGAATACTTTCACACTAAGCCAACTTTATTTTCTCTTAAATGATTATAAAGTATAATATACTTTTATTATATTGTACAATACTCCTTGTAACTTGTAGTTGATGACCATCCAAGCTCTTATATATTGATCATACTGATACAACAAGTATATTATGTTGTATGATCAATTTACGATATCCTTTTGTATAAGTTTTCACATTGAATCTACTTTATTTTCTCTTGAGTGATGATATAGTACAATATATTTTTGTCATATAATATGATATAATACTTTTATGGATTCTTAAAAAATACATATTGGCATGCTAATACTTTGATTATTTGATACTTGTATGATTGGGTGTTTAGTTCTACACTTTATCATGCTTATATGATAACATAATAGAACATATATGATGATCATCATACTTTCATCTCTTGATCAAGGCATACAATGAATGCTATCATACTGTATGATACAATCAATTCCTTTCTTATCTTGTTAGACTCATCCAACACTATGAGATGATATGCTATTTAAAAATTGGTCATGTTGATATGATAATCCTTTTTGTAGTGTAGGATTTTCTCTAACTAAGGTTATGTGAATACTTTCTATTTTATTATAGGATTTTTTATAAGAATTTACATTTTCATAAAACAATCACTCGACAATTTTATAATTTAAAAAAATTATAAATAAAAAAATAATTTTATTTGCACAAAATTCATGATGTTATAATGTTATTTAACTAATTAAGAAATAGTAGCACATCATTATGAGACAATATGAATAAATAACGTGTTAAATTGAATATATTGAACAATCATTAACAAATATTACAACACAAGCATGGATAATAATAATCTTCAAGTTAGAATTAATTTAGGTGATTCCCTATTTTGTTGTTAAACTACAAGCAATGGAATATCAAAAAAATACATATAAGTATGAGTCCTACCTACCTCCTCTTCCTAAGTGCTACAATACTAGTAGCTATAACCTTTCCAAATTCCTCAAATTCTCTTCTCAATTCTTATTCAGGCCATCCTAGATCACCTTCAACACCTCATCTCTTGCTTCTTTCCAATACTCGTGGCTAAACTCCATCTCTTTCTTTGGATTTTTTTCAAAATCCCTCACCAACTATAGCCTCCATTTTTTATAACATTACAACACTATTTTGCATTTCCATTACTTCAAATCCTTCCAACAACCGTGTCTCTTCATCAAGATGCCTCATCATTTTCTTGCCATTTGGAATCCAACAGTTTGCCATCAACTTAGACCATTTTTAGTTGATTTCCCCCACCTACATAGGCAAACAAGATCCATAAGCCATGGTTTTGAAATAAATGAAATACAAAAAATCAACTTTAACACATCAAACACTGATCATTTAACAAACTTATCTAAATCTACAAAATATGTGCAATCATAATATAGCAATTAAGCTAAAGTTGAAGCCTGTAGATGAAATTATCCAATGTGAATTTCATTATCCTGACACATTACAATGATGATGTAATAAAATTAGTGGTACCAAGTGTATATCATTGTTAAGTGGTCAAAGTTATGTCCTTGTTTGAGTAAGAGATCTATTGAATAGTACCCTGGCAACATTCTAGAATAAAACCAGATTGTATGCGTGCAATGGGATAAAGTTTGTAATGACAATAGATAAGTCTACTTTTTAACATGGAGCTAACTATATCAATATGATGTCTTAAAATTTGAACAATGAACTCCTCGAGATGTACTAAGTTGATGTGAAATCATAGCCATTTGAAGTGTTGCATTTGTGAATAGTTATGAGCGATTCCTTAATGTGTAAAGACAACCATCCAATGTAATAATTCAAAGTGATTAGCAGCCCAAGGAAATACACTTTGAATTAAAATATCATTTGGTATGATGGTGAGATTCATATGATATGTTACAAAAGTCAACTCTTTTACTGTCATTAGATTTAAGCAATGTCTTGGCATTTTTATTGTATGATTAGATTGCATGTCTTATATGATGAGAGAATGTATGGTAAATTATCTTTTCTATAAATATAATGGCCCCACATTGTGGTAGCATGCAAAATATGCCCCAAGTGAATGCTTTGTTCAATTTCTCAATAGTTTTATCGAGGATTTGAGCTGCTTGTTTCCCTCCTTATATGTTACTTTCGAATTTTCTAAGAGATATGTGGTTACTAACTTAACTACCCATATGATATTGACAATTCTTCAATGAGGTTTTAAACTTCTTTGGATCATTGTAATTAAAGAAATACAGTCTAGCTAAATCTCAGCATTAGTGTATTAACTGAAATTACACTATTATAAACTTTTCTTGATACTTGAAAAAGATGCCTCCATTACAAAACACTGACCAACTAGATAAGAAAAAGTATATGGAACATTACCTATATGATCTTTGATGATAACCTTCACACTAGAATTATTGTTCTTGTTGTTATCATGTATATTTATTTTCAAAGAGATGGTAGAAGGAGGATTCTAGTAAACTACTTCATGCCTTCTAACTTTCATTTATTTGGTAGGGGAATTAGGACCATTTGCACTAGCATTTTATCAGTTTGCATAATTTGCATTATAATAAAACACTTGAAAATGTTATGACATTTGCTGTTGATATTACTTCTAACGGTTGTCTCAAAGTCATAAGTCTCCTCATAGAGTTTCCTATTTCTTACCTTCCAAATATTCCAATATATTAAAGGTGATATGATTTAAAGGACTTTACCATATATTGCCCTCCTATAAATTTGTTACCACCAATTGTTATAGAAGCTATTTATTTTTTGAGTCTCTAATAATTGGATCGTTCAGACTATACCATAGAATAACCAAATCTTTTGTGCAAGATAAAAACTTATAAAAGCATGATTAATAGAATCTTCATTGAGATATTTTAGACATTTTGAGTCCAATTGAATATTTATCCTTTTCAATTGCTTTAAGAAGGACATCAATTTGTTGAGTATTCTCCAAACTAGCACAAAGATCTTTGTAAGAAATTTGTCATTTCAAATCCTTTTGCTCAACTTTAGCTTAAAGAATTTGCATCTTGTTTCATTCCATGCTAATTGTAGGTTAAAAGTTCTATCATTGGTGAGTATCCAAAACTAATTTCTTGACACAAGATTTTTATGTAATTGCTGATATCACGACTCATGTCTCTTTGATATGCTTCCATTTATCTAACTTGGTCACCTTTTGATTTCCATTCAAGTATTTTGTCATCATGAAATTGACCCAAAGTGATTGTTTAGCCAATAGCTTCCAATTCAATTTAGTTGAATATGCCAACATGGTGTCTTTTTGTTTCCTTAATCCTAATCCATTTTCCTCTAGTGGTGCACATATCATTTCCCAAGACAACAAGTGATGCTTGTAGTTGTTATCAAAGTCCCCCTATAAGAATCCATTCATAACCTTTTTAGCTATATTAATGATTTGTGTTAGATGATTTATTGCCATCAGTGAGTAAGCTAGTATAAAATTTCAACATTATGTTGTAATATAAGTCTAACACCCTTGGATAAAATGTTTTTCTTTTAGCAATCATCTTGTTGTGTAGTTTTTTAATTAATTGCTAGAAATATATTGATTTTGTTTTTCCAAAAAATAAAGGCACCCCATATATATAATGGAAAGTGAACTCTATTTAAAACCCATGACTTTTCTATTTTTTAATGTTTAAATAGTTCTAATAATTTAAATTTTTCACTTCTATGGATTTAGCACATTCCAAAAATGCCTTGAAAACTTTCTCTGATCACCTATATAGAAGACAATAATATCATCAACATAGCAAAAGTAAGAAACCACTTAGCACTCTTGCATAAGAAAAGCTACAATTGATGCTTTAGTAAAAGCTCCCTTTATTTTAGTCCTCTTTTTGGTTGAATGTAGTTGTAAGAGAAGCCATTGATAATAAGGAATAGCTATAAATTGCTTGTGATGTTAGTGATCAACACTTTTAACTGAGTTGAGAAGTTGAGTTTTGTCAATATTTTGTTAATGAATTCCTAAGATAAACTATCAAAAGCATTTTTTTTATTTCAAGTTTGATAATGCAATTTTTGTCTTTGATTTTTTTATTGAACCCATTAGTTCTTAAGCTATTAATATATTCTCAGAAATCTCTCTTCTTTTTATAAATACAGTTTGCTCGGGCGAGATAATCTTTGGAAGTACTATGTGGAGTATGTGAGCTAGTAGTTTGCATAAAATCCTTTAGAGAAATCACACACTCATGTTGATCTAAACTCTTTAAATAGTCCAGGATTTTGAGTCTTAGGAATGAACACAATTTTAGAACCTACAATTCTCTTAAGAATTGGACTTCTATGAATGAAATTTGTAACATTAAGAATATCCAATGCTATGATGTCTCAACACTTTTTGAAAAAATAATCATTAAATTCATAATCCTTATCTAATTGAAAAACTACTTTAACCTTTCCAACTCAACCTTTTTTTACATAAAATAGGTTTTCTTCCTTAGTTATCAACTCAGGTGTAGTGCTTATGATTTCTTCATCACATTTCACATTTTTCTCTAATAATAGGTCTTTGAAGAATTGCATGACTACATGCTATATTTTTTCTTATTTAGATATCGTCTATTCATTTGAATCTTTAATCTCACTAAGATAGGATTGCAATATTTTCTCCTCCACTAATGCATGAAATAATAGATTATGAAAAAAGATAGCAATACAAATAGCTTTTGACAATATATATAATATGATAATCTATTTAGCTATTACATGGTTTGCTAGAAGTAGAGCCACACATCACTTTAATACAAACACCATAGAAAAGAATCTAATGTACAAGCACAATCTAATGCTCCCAAAGATCCATCTAAGCTGGATGAACAAGGCATTAATAATGTCATTCTTATGAGAGAATCTAACAAAACACTATCTAAACCTAATAGGGTCTTAAATTACAATATCAAGGAAAGCTAACCACATCATTCTACCTCAATGCAGGTTCACATAGTTTTCACAAGTAGTCTTGGTAACTCAAATGACACATCAAATAAGGACATGCCATGCCATAGTTCACTTGAAAGGGATAAACAAATAACTTCGAATAAAATTTCAAGTGACTATGCTTCCTTTAAAAAAGTCAATAGGAAAGAAAATAATTGAGGTTTTATGTATGATTCAGAAGTATCCTAAGAAAGCTATCAATGGAATCCTTACTTACAAACTCTTAAGTATTGTTATCATGACTTTCTTGAAAGAATAGAAGATTTTGAGCTAATGCAATTTGAACAAGATGGGTTCATTCAAATTCAAAACAGGTGATCAAAAAGAAGAGCTAAAAAATAGCTGAAGTGTGTGTTAGATGAGTGCAAAAAGGACACAAAAAAGTTCAAAATCTCTACAAAATGATAACCAAACAATCATTTAGAACATAAGAGCAACCAAGAGTTTAATCTCTCATCTAAAACACTTAATTATTTCTAACAACATTACTTTAGTTCTCTTTGTGGAACCTATGTCACATTTTAGTAAGATTTTTTACCTTGCTAAGAGATTGGGCTTAAAACATTATTTCGGTAACTCATCTAACAAGATCTAGGCCCTATGAAAAGGAAACATTCAATGTTAAACACTATGTGAAAATGATCAATCAATATATTTACTCACTAAGAAAATAGAGAATTAAATATTACTCTATTGTTTGATTATTTATGCTAAATATGTAAAGGTAAGAAGAAGGACATTATAACACATTATCTCAAATTGTGACAAAATTTAAAGGATCATGACTTCTAAGAGAAGAACTCGATGTTATTATCTTAATGGATGAGCATAAATCTCTTCCAACCTTGGTTTAACAATAATGAATGAATTTAATGATTGTATAAACTAATGTAGCTTAAGAGATCTTGTTTACTTAGATTAGCTTTCATAGGGGTTGGAGAAGGAAAGGGTAATGAGTATGAAAAAGGTTAGATAGTGTTTTAGTAAATCAAGAATCAATAAACTATTTCTCACCTATTATCGTATAGTACTCATGCAAAATAGGATTTGATCACTCACCATTGCTACTTCAAATCTCCAAGGCTCGTACTCTCAAATAATTCAAATATCAAAATATGTGGTTGCAACACTCACTATTTTACATTATTATGGAAAGTAACTAATCAATAACCACCCATCCCTTTGGTATGTTAGCTCTAGTATTTAAACTTAAAAAACTAAAAGACTATCCTAAACACTAGAATAAGTTCACATTTGGGAATTGCACTTGTTAAGGCAAATGACTAATTAATGAAGGAGCTTCATAAGGAGGTGCCAAAAGGCTAGTACTAGATTGCTTAAAGATAGAGATAAAAATACAAATTTGTTTCACACTATTGTAAATGATAAAAAGATAAAACTCAACATTAGTTACATAAAAGATTTTACTGGAAACACAATTCATCAATAGGAAGAAATTCAAGATTTGACTATATAACATTTCCAAACATTATTTTCTTTTAATAAGATAACTATGGATGAGGAATTATTTGACTGCATACCAACTATGATTTTTAAGAAAGATAATAGATGGTTATTGAAAGATGTCACAATAGAAATAGCAACATTTCAAATGAATAAAAATGTTCACTAACACCTCTGGGTACAATTGCCACTTTTTCAACCAATATTGGGATATCATTTCCTGGGATGTGACAGATCGAGCCAAGGATTTCATAGCAAAGAATTCTATACCCAATGGTATTGCAAATGCAAATTTGTTATTAATTCCAAGGAATGAAACTTCTAAATCATTTAAAGATTTTATGACAGTTTGCATGTGCAATTTGCTAAAAAACTGTTTGACAAGCTACAAGAAAAGAGGCACCATACATTACTACCTAGAGTCATTGCACTTGCACAAGAATTAATAAGCTTTCTCAATAGGAAAGTCAAAAGCAAGAATTGTGTTATCAAGCCAAATTTAAAAAATACATTTGATAATTTATCATGAGAATTCTTATGCAAAACTTTGCCCAAGTTCAACTTCACGGAGTAATTCATCAAGCTTACTAAGAACATCACAGACAGCTCTTGGCTATCCATTATTATAAATTACATACAAAATTGACTCTTCTAACCTTTAAGGGTTCTTAAATAAGGAAACCCCATCTCTCTTCTATTAATCTTATCTATAGATATTTTTATCAAGGTTATTAAAAATCTTACTATTAATGATAAAGCCCTTTATTATATGTAGTCTAAACGATGCCAAATGATTATACATTTAAGCTATACAGGTGACATCATTAACAAAGTTATAAAGAAATTCTAAAATGCTTTAGGTCTTCAAATAAATACTCTCTAAAGTAAATTCTTTTATTAGTAGAAAAAAGATGTCAAGTTCAATTAAAAAAGTAAGCAAGGTTATTGGCTTCCAAAGTGGCTCATTTCTAATAACATATTTATGATGCCCTTAATACAATGGAAAGAAAAACTTGTATATTTTTAACAAATCTTAGACAAATTGTTCAACAAAACGATTGGTTGGAAAAAGAATTATTATTTATGGGTAAAAGATTAATCCTAATAAGGCATGTCTTGACCTCAATTTTAACTTTTTCACTTATGAACAGATTCTTATGAGGGGATATCAATAATACACATAAATATCATTGGGTTGCATAGGATAAAATGTGTAATCTAATAGAGGAAAATGACTAAGATCTTAAAACAGTCAAGGATATTATGACTATGTTTTATACAAAGTTGAATTAGAAGCTCTTAAATAGCAAATTACTCTGAGCTAAATTAATGAAAGATAAATACATGAAAGGTAATACAAAGGATAACACCATAGATACCTGAAAATATATGAAAGATTTTATGAATCTAGTGATGTATGATTCAAACTTTTGTACTAAGTTTGGTTCTCTTATCTAAATTCTTACAGCATATGGGACTTTTAGCTCACATTCTACCTGAAGTGTTATGAAACAAGTACTTCAACATGAAGTATAGAAAGATGATTTAGAATTCCAAATGCCTTATCAAGGTCTGACTATTAGTATAGAGAATCTTAAATAAACTACTTTCTCAAAGAAATTATAGTAACTAAATTTTTAGCTGGCCTCTAAGTGTCCTCATTGTCATAGTAAGGATTCTTTATATCATGCTTTTCTTCTTTTGAAATTGTGAAAAAGGTGTAGTCTTTCTTTTGCAAATACATTAACAATTTAATTGGAGAAACACCACAACATACAAGATATACTTGTCAGTTGGTGGCAAAATGTTAATTGCAATTTTACAAGGGGAAATTCTTTATATTTTGCCTTTGCCGGTCTACTAAAGTATTTGGAAAACTATGAATCTTAAAATATATGAGAAATTAAGCTAATCAAGCATTGGCATTATAAGTAAAGTCATTAGTAGCTATAACAACATATTCAAATGTTTTCCTCTCGTGCAATCTTTTTAAGAGGACCTAGTCACCCAATTCAATTACATGCAGTTCAAAACATGTGAGATAGTTAAATGGAACTCATCACCTGCTAACAAAGTGAAGCTAAATGTCCATGAAAACAACAAAAATGAGATGTCTAAACATGGCTGAATCATTTCAGATCACATAGCTAATATAATAAAAGCTTTTGCCTTCTCTATTGGTACATGATTTATAATGGAAGCAACTATGCTAGCTATTATCAAAGGATTGACATTTTGCAAAAACAATGGCCTTACAAAAGTTGTGATTAAATTAAACTGCATTATATTGCTTAAAATGATTTAATGGTTTAAAAAAAAAATTGAAATTAGCAAAATGCATTCAACAATCCAAAAAACAGATAGAAATAATTAAGGTGGATTGACAATTCATTCACAAAGATGCAAACAACAATGCTAGATTACTTGAAAAAGTGGTTATTTAATTTGGCAATACACAAACATGGGATCATTACAACATTCCTTCACATTGTAAGACCTTAATAAACATGAATAAAGCTCGCATGTCTTACATTCATACATCGTACAGGGTATGTTGCTAGATTGTTTCAAATTAAACGTGATACAATGCTTAATATTGAGGGTCTTTCTGCCATTACGAAAATAACGTATAAAATGATCTTCTAAATTGTATCAGACGACACTTCAATTTTCTCCTTCCTATTATTAAAAATTTGGACCACTAACCACATCAAACAAGGACAATCTAATATCACTACTAGATGATTGGACAATAAATTTGTTGTTCACATTGGCACCTCATCAGACTTAACAGCTAGCCATTTCATTATTATACTAAGGAGGATGGATAATATTCACATATTGCTCCTATCAACTCTTGGCAATCTGCCTACCCTATTGATCAGATAAATGCATTCATATATAACAAAATCGGCATGCTCAAACTAATACAATGGTGTGAACAAAATATTTGAATTCTTACAATCCTCAAATCAAGATTTGTGCTTCCTACTTTCCAAAGTGGCTAAGTAGCTCCGCTAAAGATGATAATTAAATAATCTTATACATCTTCTTTAATAAGAAGTACGTTACGAATCAGACACGATAATCACTCCTGTTAACAATTGTCATTTTATAATTTTGTAAACATCTTTGTATGATAAACGATTCTAAAACACACAGGAACTTATACCAAGCCCATCTCGGATTGTACTTTTAGTATTTTGATAATATATATCTAAATTTTTTTTTAAAATTAAAAAAAAAACAAAACTGTTTAGTTGGTATTATGCCTAAAGCCAACAATAGTTTCTATTTTGGCTAACCAGTAAATTAATCCATCTGCGGCAGCCCTTCCCGCCGACGGAGGGCAGTGGAGATCTCTTTTCGAAGGGAAGAGAGTTTTGGAAGCCCCGCTTTTCTAAAACGCGACGATAACGGCGACGGGGATTGGGAGAACCGAGATGGGGAAGGGGGCGCCTGAGTGGCTTAACAGCTCGCTATGGTCTTCCAAACCCAAACAGGACCATCTATCTCTCTATCCTCCCGAAACCTTAAAACCCGACTCCCCTCCTCGGCCACCAACGCCGCCGCCGCCGCCATCTCCACCCAAGGCCGAGTTTGCGCCCTCGGGCGCATCACTGTCGGCTGATCCCGGGCCTCCAAGGTTGTCGCCGGAGGAGATTTCTCGTCAGTCGCAGATTGTGTCTGAGGTGAGGATTATTGAGGGGGTCTTTTGTTTTGTCGTTCTTTTTCGCTTCTCTTATTATATGGGCTGCTGTTTATGTCTTGGAATTTGTTTAAATTCATCAGCTGTCGAAGAAGATTATAAATGTCGGTGAGTTGCGAAGATTAGTTTGCCAGGGTATACCGGATGGTGCCAGAATCCGGCCAACTATATGGAAGGTGTGATATAGTTCTTGAATCCTCTTTCTTTTTATTGTTTGCACTTCACTAATCATTGAAGAATCATCTTCTCCAAAATTTTTGTGGATGTCCTTCAGCAACTTCGTTTACATGTCTTTGAAGGATGCTAACTCTCGCTAATTATTTTGTAATGATGATTTATTATGATAAGAGAAGATAAGATCCATAGGAGCCAGTGAAACATCAGCCACAGGCTATTTTTGATTTTTTCCTATAGTAATAACACACTGTCACATTTTTCTTCTATCAAATGTTGCTTGAATTTGATCTTTATCAACAGTTAAACTCTGCATATGTAAAATGCCATTTGACCAACCTTATTTAACCTTGAATGCTCTGTTCTACAGTATCTTGGATCTTATTATAAGCTTTTATCTCAATGCTTTATTTATCTTTTAAATGACTACTGGTACTTGCAACCCACATTCTATAGTCCATGAAGTTTTAATGGACATTGATTTGCCAATTCCTCCTTTTTCTGCTTATGTGCATGTTATCCCTACTCCTGTTCTTCTAGATGTTCTAATCGTGGATTGCTTCTCAAGTATCATTGAAACCACTATGAGGATTCTTTTCTAGTCAATGGAAGTGCTAAAAAAAATTCTGATGGAAGTAGGAACTGTTCAAAGATTTACTTTCACCTTAGAAAGAGAGGTGCTGTGAGGTAATGTAAAGACTTCAGTAAGTTAAGGCAAATATTTTACGTTGTTCCCATAATCCAAAAAAAACTTACAAAGAAAGGAAGAGTTTTGATTAGAGTACAGTACTAAGGGAAGATCAACTTTGAAACCTTTAAAATAGGAAGTGGGCCTAGGATCCGAGTAATGTTCCTAACAAGCCCTTAAGGAAAGCTTTAAGATGATAAGTTGATATCCTTTTGTTAGAAAATCATGGCTTACAATGACTTACATTTTTCAATCGTTGATGGTCTATTTAAATACCATTCTTTTCTCCTTTAGGTGCCAATGTCAATTGGCTCTTTGTACATTTCTTTTGAGGACTCTATACAATAGGTGCTATTTTGGAATGAATTTCTTAAAATTTGTTGGTTAGAGAAACCTTCTAGTTCTAGATGGTGGTTAATGATGTGTACTTTTGTTGTAGTGATGTTTATTGTCCTTCATCCATGCTGTTGGATATAATAAGATTTTGTGTAATATCTTTCAAATATTGTGGGCATACATTTCCTTATTAATATGTAAACTCCTATCGTTGTTGTGTTATCATGGATCTTGATTCTTTAATGTCTCTTAAATTTTGCATTTTCTTTTTTGAAAACATTTGAAGGCATAGCTTAGGATTCATAAAAGAGTATAGTAGAGATTCGTCAAGGAAGTTGAAAGTCGGCTTGCAAGACCAAAAGATAACAAATAGATGTTACAAAATCGTGAAAGAGAGCCCAACAATGACATTGGGCTTTTGGAGGGAGGAGGGTGTAAAGCTATCTCAAAAATGATATATTTAGACAAGATGATAGGTCATGCTTGAAAGAGGAACAAGAAAAACATGGATCAACTTTTGTGTATTCATTCATCTCCAATTTCTATAGTTCTTTAAATTTGTATATTGTTGAAGTATAGTGCATTTGTACTAGTATCCTTAATCTTTTTGTTCCTTATTGTATTATAATGGGTTATTTGTGTGTTGTAATGGACAATTGACTTTACAATTCTACTCAAATTTTAATGTTGTGGTGTGTCACATAAATGATTTTTGGTAGCCAAACATGGCATTTTCCCTTACAAATTCCATTCCTTGTTGTTGATTTTTTCTTTGCTCTTATTGTGTACTACAACTTCTTCAATCTATGGTAGATATGTTGAGGAAAATGGTATTATGGTGTCCTTATGAGTAGTTGAGTAAAAGGTTGTAGACAAATGTTGAACTTTTTCTTAAGGACAAAAACTTTGAAGGGTGGAATGACTTCTATTGATTTTGTTGCTCAAGTGTTGGTGAGCACCACCCTGTTTGACGCTAAGTTTGGTAAAGTTGAAGAGACACTCTAATTGTTGTTGCTTTAACAAAGCTACCCTCCTTCTTGGAGGAGAAAGAGACAACTAGTGACCCAGAGCAATGCTTGGGGGAAGAGTTCATTGATTTGGCTTTGCTAAGGAACCATCTTGCTTTGTGATAAGCTAAGAGAGGGATGTATTACCATCCAAGTATTATGGCCTTAACTAGGGGTGATTGTGACATAGTTGTTTGAGACCTTTATAATTAGAAAATATCTCAAATTTGAGTAACCATCTCATCAAGCAAGCTCTTATGGAGGGTCATAGGCTTGTCCAATAGCCAAGGAACCATCTTGCTTTATGACAAACTAAGAGAGGGATGTATTACCATTAAAGTATGTCCTCAACTAAGGATGATTGCTATGGACCCTTAACATAGTTGTTTGAGACCTCTATAATTGGAGGAGTATCTCAAATCTAAGTAACCATCTCATCAGATAAGCTCTCATGGAGGGTTATATGCTCATCCAATA
Organism: Vanilla planifolia; assembly: GCA_023846275.1. Classification (NCBI taxonomy): domain Eukaryota; kingdom Viridiplantae; phylum Streptophyta; class Magnoliopsida; order Asparagales; family Orchidaceae; genus Vanilla; species Vanilla planifolia. The sequence goes on along the minus strand of CM043872.1, from coordinate 5,830,679 downwards.
GGACAACATATCTTTCAGTGGTCTCCAATGGCATGTTTTTTGTAATTATGTCTTTATTTATACTTTAGTTTCCCTCTTCCCTTTTGGCAATAAAATTAATTACTTTCTTGTTGATGTCAAAAGGGCTAGCATAAGTGTAGTTCCTTTGATTGGAATTATGATGCTATTGTTAAGACGAACAAGATTAGAAGCATTGGTTGGATTTTCTAGTGTAAGCTAAATAGGAAGACCTTTCAGTTTGGTGGGTGATCAATGATGTGGTCCTTTGTTGCAAAATTGATTTGTTTTTTTAGTCATTGGATGTGACAATCTTATTGTGATGAACAATCACACCAATATTATGAGGTTCTCGTGGACCTTTCAGTTTTGGTGGGTGATCAATGATGTGGTCCTTTGTTGTAAATTTGATTTGTTTATTTACTCATTGGATGTGACAATCTTGTTGTGAGGAACAATCACACCAATATTATGAGGTTTTCATGGTAGTGTCAATTTCTCTTTGCTCATATCAATGTATGATCAACATTGGTTGACTCAATCCTCCTATATGCCTTCTAACTTTTCATGCTAGGTTTTGCATATTTGGAGTGATATTTTATAAGCTAAGTCATGGAGTAATCTTTATTTTTCTTATAATCTTATAATTTTCTTTTGTATGATGCCTATTATGCTTTGCTATAGCTCAATTAATAGGTTCTTGAACAATAATCTGTTGCAAAAGTTCTTGGGTAAAAACAACAAAAATGTTATCAATTGTAAGAATTTCCTCAATCATTGATGATTCCTATCTTGCCCTATGTACCATCACAAGTTTTGGCTGGTGGTTGCTATGATCAAAAGAAATTTCAATACAAGAAACAATGAAATGATGGCTATAAAAAGAAACAGAAGAATGTGATTTACCTCTAAGTTTGGAGTTGATGGTAATTGTCACTAGATGAATTGATGTTGTTTAACTATCGTTCTTGATAATCAATATGAACATTTTTATGGTTTAAATGTATTATTGAAATGAAATAAATGAGGTAACAACAATAATAATTGTTGAAAAATACTGTAGTAATTGTCAAATGGAGCTCTTGTGCTACCAATCATGATGCATGTGCAGATGTTTTTTAGATTGAGCGAAGAATTTTGTTGATATTAATCACAAGTAAACTATATTTTCCAATTTAATAGAGCATTATATTTTTCAAAACACATAAACAAAATGTATTAAGTAAATTAAACCAGAATTTGTCTCAGCATTAAATGGCAACATTTTCAATTTGCTGTTTTTAATGGTTAAAAGATATGGAAGAAATATCAGTTAACACTTATTAGAAAAGCATAACAGCAAATTAATAGTCACACCAAATAGGCAATATAACTGAACTATGCTCATTTAAAACTAATATTGGATGACTTGGATTGGTCCTTTCAAGATAGTTTCTACAAAGGGAGTTTGTAGTTCAATCTTTATTTTATCTTTAATTGAATTTAAATAGTTTAATCAGTTTAATGCTCTATTGGGTCTATGTATCCTAATTGCTAGTATTTTATAAGAGACAACTTTGAGTGATGATTATTAGAGAGGATGTAATTAAAGAAATAGATGATTTAAATTGAAATTCAGTGCTTCCATACCTCCTTTTTATCACTACTTAAAAATCAACTCTAGCTATAAAGGAACATACTCCCATTAGGCTTCCAATCAATTAACAATTGTCACCCCAATCAAACATGCAAAGAAAAATATATTTTACTACATTTTTTTTTTTTTTTTTTTTTTTTTTTTTTTTTTTTTTTTTTAACTGTTTGCTTCCTTATTTTGATAGCCTTAACATCCCCATTAATCTTAATCTAAAGGTTAAAGAGTTTTGAAATTATTCTAATTAACTCATGGATTATCAAAGAATTTGATGTATAGAATAAACTTTAGCTTGCAAATCGATATTCAAAAAATTGTAAATTATGAAGCTTGGCTTGTAAATTTGTTTTGGGTTGAGCTTTATATGGCAAATGTTTAATCTTAAAACTATGTTTGTTTTATGTTTTGTCAAGTTAGCAAAAATGTGTCACTTGTAAAAATAAATTTACTGGAAGTCATGCAAACTATAAACCTTTACTGATACTTTGTTTGGGATGTTTGTAATAAAATGAAGACTTTTAACCAAATTACTGCTATCTTTATGTTAGTCATACCGTGAGCTTGCTTCAATAATTTTTTTAGCCCAACTTCGTCTTCTCCTTTATGGAACTTTGATGAGGCTTTGAAAACTTCAAAGCTTCAACATTAAAGTCCTTTCCACTTTATTCTGAGCAATTTGATTTATTTTTCCACTTGTGTTATCTACTCAAAGCATGTTGTATGGTAAATTGTCAACTAAGCTCATGCATAAATTTGTTAAATACACTTTCATTTATGATCATTAGAATCAATTAAATAAAGTTATAAAATAAGATATGTGTCATGAAAAGCACTCAAAGTAGCTTTGTCTTGAAGGATTCATTGGATTTTGTAAATTTTGAAAGAATGCTATGGATATCTTATGAAAAAAAATGGTAGTACCAAAATTTGTATTGTATTCTCTTTTATAACTTGAGCTAAATTGTTACGAATTTTTGCTTTATTAAATGTTTGTTTTAAACTCCTAGGTTATCTTCTTGATGAATGTATGTATTTTTACTTAATGTCAACTTCTTTTTGCTGGAAATTTGTAATTGAACCAATATGCCCTTTAAGTAGCACTTATACTAACGTTCGTCACGTCTTCAGGAAAATCTTTGTTGCCCTTCTATATTCTGCCCTTATATGTATCACTATTCTACTGATTATATGGGCAAACATAAGTGCATTTTTAGTGCCTTTTCTTGCCATAGAAGTTACAATGGATTAAGGCTTTATTGGTTTTGAGCTTATCAAAAGTGGTTGTCATTTTTAATTTCAAAAATATTAAAAGTCTACCAAATAACAATTATGATTTGTCCTTTTGTTTCTTAGATAAAATACCTTTTTTAAAAACACTTTTTAGAATATTTTTTAAAAATTCATTTTTAATTATAAAAATGTCATCAAATAGGCCTAAGTAATTAGACAACTGGATTCATTTGAAGACATTTAGTTATGCATAGAAACTAATATTCAATGATTTATATTTCTACAAATGTAATGCTTAATCTACCCCTAAACTATTCGCTCTTTCTTTCTTTGAAGGTTACTATAGTGCTAAATATAGAGGAACGGCCATTTCATGTGCTCCAAGTTTAACTATGTTGTATCCAAGATGGATTTTATTTGACAACTATACATTGTCAATGAAAAAGGTTGTATTTGAATGCTTGGCATTTAATCAGCAGAGTTTGTAAGGATGCTGTTTAAAAAAGGTAGAAATGGTAAAACGTGGATTCATGATTGCATCTAGTACCTTGAAATATGTAAATGAAATGGCATATCTTTTACTTTGTTTGCCTTTATGTAAATTTAATAACAATATGAAATGCTTTCCATGCTGCTCTGCAATATTTGAGTTCATGATAGATGTCTTAGCAATGGGAACTTTAAAGCTGTATCTTCCATATTAAGTTAACAGATTTAATTTTCATATGATCAATAGGTTCTCTTGCACTATTTGCCGAATGATCATGCATTATGGGCTCTTGAATTGGAGAAGAAGAGATCTCAATACCAGTCCTTTAAGGAGGAGTTTCTGCAAAACCCTGTATGTCTAACATTCAATCTTATCATCCTAGATGCTGACATTGGATTTACAAGTATTGATTTAGCTAACATTTTAGTTAGGATGTATAAATCTACATATTCTTAGGGGTTTCATTTGTATGCTTTAATCTGAACAAATTCATATGGCACTCCTTTGGTATTTCTGAATTTTTATTTTCTTAGTCAGACAGAGATTACTCGCAGGATGGATGAGTCAGCCCCTGCTAAATATGAAGAGCTGAATACTGAAGCAAGGGGCTTGCTTCAAAGGTCAGAGATAATTCATGGTGAACATCCTCTGAGCCTTGGTTCAACTAGTGTATGGAATCAATTCTTCCAGGTAATATTAGAGTTATATAGTTTTTCTTTCTCAAATTCGTTTTCATTATTAATCAATTTTGTTGGACCTTGTATTGAAGTTCTGCTCAAGGTATTTCTTTTTACTTTTGCCTTGTGGTTGTAACATAGAACTTTGACAAATTAAGAGTTGAAGTTTCTGTCATGCTACTATTTTTATAAGCGAAAACTTTTCTACATTAAAGCACCTGAATTCTGGAATTAAATGATCCTAGAGCTCATTTGAATTGTTTTTTTTTTTTTTTAACATTTCAAGTTTACATGGTCGTTTGACTATAAATTCATCATGTTAAATTAGTTGTACCTGCTGTAACTTATATGAGTTTTGCTGGCGTGCACACATTTGTGTCCATGTCCCAAATTCTGTACTATTTTGGCTGTTGTTCAGGAGAGTAAGCGAGACCTGAGTGTGGTATTATGTTCCATACTTGTTCAATTGGTTAGTAAGGGAATTTTTTTTTTCAAATGATATCCATGTGATCCTTTGAACTGGCTATCTGGGTTGATTAGTTTCACATGGCCATAGGATAAGCCTCCTCATATGCTTAAACATGTTTGAAGTTTTTAGGCTTATCAAACTTGGTTCAATGGGATAAAGTGCACCTTTTACATTGGTTAAGTGCAGTGATTGTTTAGAAATTAAAACACATGAACCGTTTAAAATTTCAGGAGGCAGAAATAATGGAGCAGATAGATCGTGATGTCAAGCGCACACACCCAGAAATGCAGTTCTTCTCCGGAGATTCATACCATGCAAAGTCTAATCAGGTATATGTTACTCTCTTATTGTGCCACAGATACTCTGATACTGCTTGAATAACTTGGGAGCATCTGTTTCAGGAATCTTTGCGACGCATGCTTAGTGTGTTTGCGAAATTAAATCCAGGAATAAGATACGTGCAGGGGATGAACGAAGTTTTGGCTCCATTGTTCTATGTTTTCAGGAATGATCCTGAAGATATTAATGCAGTAAGTGGCACAAAGTGGTATACTAATTTACTTGTCTGGAATAATCCCTTTCATTTTTGTTATCATAGCTATTTTAGACACATACATACTACGTCTATTTATCATAATTCAAATCATTTGATAGTTGCTGCACTCATTTTCTTTCGTAGGTCTGAGAGTTTCTGATAACTGCTTATCATACACTAATTTGAATACTTCATTAGAATCCTACTTACAATGTGCTGATTCTTTACAAAAATGGCTTATTAATCTAACCTTGAATTTGGATAACAACAGGATTGTTTGATGTTTTTGATGTTAGGAAACGCTCTTATTGTATGGCTATATACCCATTGTGAATTAATAAATTTAGACAGTTTAGTGCTGACTAACCCTAACCGTGGAGATATTGCTTCCTTTGGCTCATACTAACTTTCCAGTATTCATCTATGGAACCTTCAGCAGCCTAAATTTTGCTTCTACATTTATGTCCCATGAACCTTTCTCATTTATGAAACTATTAATCACTGTTCTTTCTCGTTGAAGCTTGGCAAGACCTGGGAGTGGCTCTTTTTCTGGTGAATCCTCCTTCAGGGTATCAGATGGCTGTCAAGTATGTTTTGAGATGCTTAGAACTCGACTATAGTTGGCATTAATGCATGTTTTGAAATCCTTAATAATGCCTGTGTCTAACATTTCCAAGACACGCTGCGAGATACTATGACGTATATGTCATGGTTTATCCTAATAACAAAGTAATAGTTAATGAACTTAGAGGACATGTGGTAGACACATCTAAGATGTAACTTATGGATACAATTTATGTACAAGACACTCAACCAGGCTGTATTGTGTGTTAAATAGTAGAGGGTAGTTTACATTTTCTTCCCCTCTTATGTGGTTCCTTCCAATTTGTTACCTTCCCGGACTCGACTCCAACTCCGTTCCCAATTGAGGCTAACTTACATCTTGCATTTTGCCTTTGATACTATTTTCTATTAAGACTACATCTCACCTTGCTTCCATCATGTATTGAATCTTACCTTCAGCTTCTTGAATCTCATACCCAGCCTCCAGTCTACATCTCCAATCCATTATACTGGTCATCTCGGCTTCCTGGCAAGTCCCTTCACAGGTAGAATGTCTCCACCAAGTGATATTAATGTTTTTGAACTGCTTTTTATTGATCACCATTCAGGTGCACCTTCATAATTTATGTTTATTATATTGTGTACATATGAATTGCATATATATTCCTAATTTTTTTTTTTTTATTTTCGTTTCATATCCAACCATCTTCTTCTTCCCCAAGTTTACTAGTTCTGGTGAGCCCATTGAACTCTCCTTTACCGTGTGTTTTGATGCCACACAGAAGTAGCATGTCCTGCATGCACTCCAACTGATAGTGTATTAAGCTATTCTCCTTTAGTGTTTGCTAAATCTTTTATACTTTTCATGTACCCATTATTTCTTTTTATACATGAAGATGAATAAAAAAAAAAAAAAAAAGAAATATCACTTCATCCACAACTTGTAAGGTCAATTTGCAGTTTCATTTTTTTCAGTTTCTTACCGTATGTTATTTCTAATTAATACAGGGCCATGTAGAAGCAGATACATTCTTTTGTTTTGTAGAGCTGATGGGTGTATTTAGGGATAATTTTTGCAAGCAACTTGACAACAGTGTTGTAGGCATACGTTCTACTATTTCTAAACTATCCCAGCTATTGAAGAAGCATGATGAAGAGCTTTGGCGTCATTTAGAGGTTACAACTAAAGTAAGATTTATATATATATATATATTTTGTATCGTTCAACAAAACTGTTATGGTTTCTTCTTCTCACTCATATAAGGTAGCCATTAAAAGAAGCCATGATTTCTTCCACTATTAACATGGGTTCAAAGAATCAAACTTCCTTCCTTGTTCACCTGAAAAGAAAGATATTTTTTTCATACATGTTCTACAATTTGTGAAGCCCCATGGTTTGCATACTACAGGTTGATCCCCAGTTCTACGCATTCAGGTGGATAACTCTCCTTCTGACCCAGGAGTTCGAATTCTTCGACTGTCTTAACATATGGGACACCATTTTAAGCGATCCCGAAGGTCCTCAGGTATACTTGAGTCTCTGCTTGCTTGCTTGCTTGCTTATCTCGTTGGCTCATCAAAGGTTAGCCATTTTGCTGCGCATCTGCAGGAAACTCTACTCAGGATATGCTGCGCCATGTTGATTCTGGTGCGAAGACGTCTTCTTGCAGGTGATTTCACGGCCAACCTCAAGCTTCTGCAGCATTACCCAGTGACTAATATTGGCCATCTTCTCTATGTTGCGAACAAACTGCGTGGCCCAATGCCGGACTAATCATCGCCTCATGTTTGCTTATTGATGTCCAGGTGATATGCTTGCTTGATGTATTATTATGTCTCTGGTTTTTTGTTTTCAACTGAATTTATTTCCCTGCAAATGCTTTTGATATGCTTGCTTGATGTATTCTAATCAACAAAAATTGATTTAAACATTAATCATTGTACTGTAATCGGTAAGTTATACTATTAGCCATCACTTTGTAGAATCCTCTATTGATCAATTTCAGAAAATTCATCCAACTCATCTTGTTCGAGGGAAAGATTCCATGATTGTCAAAAATTGGCTAAGAAAATTCCAATTTAACCTATCCCTTTACATCTAATCTTACAACTATTAAAGTAAAATAAATGATCAATACTCCTTTTATTATTCAATCCTAACTTTTATTGCCTAACAAAACTAGAATGTGATAGAAATGAAAATGAACAACTAAAAGAAAATTTTATATTAAATGTCCTCCAATAAATATTCATTAATTTAAAAATCAGAATTATTTCATATAATTATTATTAATGAGTAAAATAAATTAAAAATATTATCAAGATACAGGTTTAATAATATATTATCTAAAAAGATTTAATAAATAATTATATTATAGCTAAGGAATATCCCATTTTTTAGTAAATTTTTCTTAATAATATTTTATCAAGAATTTATTTTTATTGCTTTGTGGATTAAAAAAATTGTTAATCTCAAAGCATTCAAGTGATTGGTCTTTCTTTCTTCCTTCTCATCCATTGTTCTATGGTTGGCCACGTTTTTTTTTTTTTTTTTTGTCCTTTTTGGGTTGCCTTCGCTTATGGGACAAGTTTACCGAGCGTTTACTCGATCGTGGTCCAAACGCCAACCAACGGCAAAGCAAAAAATGGTTAAGTACGATGCATACAAATCAATGCTTCTTTATTTTTATTTAAAAAAAGAAAATAAATTTTATGTAAAAAAATATATTATTTTGTTTTTTAAAATTTTATGATTCTTTTATTTTTAGATTCGAAATATTAAAATTTTATTTTTTGGAACGAAAAAAAAAAAAAAAAAAAAAATCTTCTCTAAACTAGTAAACGTGTTTGGAAACGTCGTCTCCAAAGTGAGCATCAAAGCTGCCTTTTTTTTGTTCTTATAACCATTTCACCAAGCATCTTCCCCTGTTTGACCTTCTACATCTCCGGCTCACCGGAGACGTACGTCATGGACGAGAACGGATGCTTTGGGGATTACTTGGTGCTGAGGCCGGAGAAGGTTGGATTTTGGGATGTCCTCCGCCTCTTGTATTCGGGAAAGTTGGACGAGAATAGCTGCGTGGATGGGCCGCCGGGGACGGAGATCGGAGAGTTGAAGAGGAGATGGGTCGTCTTCGTCTCGCTCCTCATTCAGAGGCTTCTCCTCCTTTCGAGCTCTTCCATGGCGAAGGTAGGCTCGGTGGTCGTCTTCTTCGGGAATCTCGTCACCGATAACGGTGGTTTGTTGTCTCTCTTCGTCAATTATCTCAGAGGTGATTCTTACTCACTATTTTAGTCTCTAATTATCTTTTTAAAAAAATATAATTTTTATTTTTTTAAATATTAGACTCTAATTATAAATTAAACATGTTTAATCTAAGGTCATGTTTGGCGGCAGTTGTTCAAAAAGTCTTCACAATTTTTTATTTTATTTTAGATAAATTAATTTTTTTTCAAAATATGAGTTTATTTTACAGATTTTTGAAAATTTTCTTTTTTTAATTTTAAAGCATAAAAAATCAAAATGTTCACATTTTTATTTTATAATAAATATTTTTCAGAAAAAAATATTATCATTGTTATAAAAAATTGAATTTAATATTTTCTTTGTCTTTATTCTTTTTTAAAAAATACACCTTTAATTAATTATGAACAGTTATAAATTTAATGCTTCATGAATTTTCACTTTGAAGATTTTGTTTTCTGCACAGGAGAGGTACGAATACCCGAGAAAGAGTTCGATACATACAAATCCGCTATTGGGCTAATCGACACACGATTAAATCTTTGCACGAATATTACAGAGAGGGATGACAGATACAAAGAACAACTCGCAATCATGGCCGCAAAAGTTTCCTATGAGAACCAGGCGTTCATACGACGTGTGGTTGAAAATCATTGGAAAGTAAGTTTATAGCCATCCTTCTAAGTAAAGCATTTGGGGAGACAAATTTGTGATTAAACTTTAATAAAAAAAATTAATATAATTTAAATGCATTTAGCAAAAATAAGAAGAATTTATACATAATTAAACATGCCATTTCAAAGACTCTTTTAAAACATATAAATTTTCATTTTTAAGAATTTAGTTAAATTTAAAATGTTAGTTTCGATAGATGATAATATTAAAATTGAGAAAGATCGTGAAGATTTTTAATATTTATTTTTTGAAGAATGATAAAATTAGTTTGATGTTTTGATATGTCTAAATTTAAAAAGTTTTAATGAACACAAATAAAATGATAAAAATTTTTAAACATAAATAATAAGTTTCAACGAGTTCTGATAATATTTTAATTTTTCTAATGATAATAGATAATTCAAAAATCACTTTATGAAATAAAATTAATATATAATTCACTATAATTATTTTTTATTTTATTTTTCAAACCGCTTTTAATTTCCAACTCAAAATAACTAAAATATATTTAATAAGTTTTGATTTTTTTTTCACTTATATAATAAATTTTCAAAAATCTTAAGAATGGCCCTTTTTTGTAGACATCAACTTTGCTCCATTATAACTATTGTAAATAAAAATTGTTTGAAAATATATTTCAAATTTAGATTTTGGTAAAACAAATTTTTACACAAATCATAAAAATCATTTGTAAAAATTATGAAAATTTTTAAATTTTAGAGAAAAAATGCCTTCATGGATCAAAAGAACCTAAATGCCTCAAATTTCTTGCCATCACCTTTGGGAATAATTTGGCTTGTGAACCTTATAGTTTTTTTTTTTATTATTATTATTAATTGCAGATGGAGTTTCTTGCTTACTACAATTGCTGGAACGGTAAGGACATTACTTTTTGTAGTTTAAAATAATAATTATTATTAAAAATAAGACATTTATGCAATTTTCAAAAAGAAATTAGACCGATTTTTTAAAAAGAATTTTAGATTTTTTTAAATGTTTATGATATTTCTTAAAAAAAGATAAATACCAGATTACCAAGAGGACTACTCCACTCAAGCATTTATGATGAGGGACCGAGGCGCCGGTGACGGTGACGGCGACGGCGACGGCAACGAACTCCTTGTCGTCGCCTTTCGTGGGACCGATCCCTTCAACGCCACCCAGTGGTGCACCGACATCGACTTCTCCTGGTACGCCATCCCCCACCTCGGCAAGGTTCACGGCGGCTTCATGAAGGCCCTTGGCATGCAGAAAAACTCCGACGGTTGGCCGCGCGAGCTCGGCCGCTCGACCTCCCCTCGACCGTACGCGTATTACGTCCTGCGCGAGCGCCTGCGAGACGCGATCCAACGCAACCCGAGCGCCCGGTTCCTGGTGACCGGCCACAGCCTGGGCGGCGCGCTCGCGATGCTGTTCCCGCTCGTGCTCGCCCTGCACGGGGAGGACGCGCTCCTTCGTCGGCTTGAGGGCGTCTACACCTTCGGCCAGCCGAGGGTCGGTGACGCAAGCCTCGCCCGTTTCGCCGAGCGTTGCCTCGACCAACCGAGGCGGCGGTACCACCGCTTCGTATACTGCAACGATTTGGTCCCAAGGCTGCCTTACGACGACGGCACGCTCTTGTTCCGGCATTGCGGCGGGTGTCTCTACTACGACAGCCTCTACCGCGGAACGGTAAGCAGATCCTCCGCCCCCATTTCGACCCCGCCGATGACGAAAAAAAGCTGATGCCACCGCGTTCGCGATGCAGGTGAGGGAGGAGGAGCCGAACAAGAACTACTTCTCGGCGAGGGCGGCGATACCCAAGTATCTGAACGCGGCGTGGGAGCTCGTCCGAGGGTTGCTTATCGGTTTCGTGAAGGGCGCTGAGTACAGAGAAGGCTGGGCCCTGAGGGCATTGAGATTGGTTGGTCTGTTGATTCCTGGGTTGCCGCCTCATTCTCCTCAGGATTACGTGAACTCCACTAGACTCGGGAAGCTGCTCTGGGACGACGATGATGCTACAACTGAACTCAAGCAAGACTGAAGAAAAAAACTTTCACCAACTAAAGCTTTGATTCCTTCAACCAGTTCAGAAAACCCACAATAAAAATGATAAATAGAATAGAAAATTGCAAGAATTGGACATGTGAATCCATCGCACATAGTTCTAAAGCAGGTTGTCTTCACATTGTGGTCTTATATAGAGCCCTTCTGATTTATTTCAAACCTCATGCTGCCTCATTAGTTCAACATCCTATAAATCAGGGGCAAGTTACAACAATATGGCATAAAAGAATGAATCAAATGCAAGTTAGAGCATAACACACCTTCAAGTTGTAATAGTTAACCTATTAAACAAGTGGCCATTAATCAATCTAGAAAGCTTGGCAAGTGAAGCAACCGCTTAAAGAACTAATCTGTCCATTTCTGCTGAAGTAGGAAGGCTTCTTGGTTGTTTTGGCGACCTGGTGTTTTTGGACATCAAATGCGGCGATTCTCATCTCTCCTGCTTTCTTCTGAGCTGACCTGAGCTTCCTCAATATCCTTTCCATGGATGAGGACCTTTTCTTTTCTAATTTCATCTGAAATTAGAGCTCAAAATGATCAGCATTATAACAAGAGAATGGGATTCCATGAATTGACAACAGTTATGAGACTGATTTGCATATAAAGATGGATGATAACAAAGTGCAAAAACCTCAAGTTTCCTGATCGCTGCCTCAGCTTTTGCCTTTTGTAAATTTTCCCATGCATTGATTTTTGCTTCTTCTCTTTTGGACCTGTAAATGATGCCAAAAAAGACAAAGGATTACCGCTGTCCCTCTAGAAACATAGCATTTATAACTCCACAAGTAACTTCATACCAATAACGCTTCTTATACAAAAGAATTCAAAACAGCATACAACATTAAAATTAATGCAAGGACAAGAACAATTTGATGAAAAGCTTCTCTTGCATGCCAAAAAAACAAATAAGTGCATATGCATCACTGTGAAAGGTTCACTAAGAAGCTAAGTTCATGCACACCTCTCTTCCGTCATTCCCACTCCCATCTCTCATTGATATCTTGTTGACTTCTCTCACTAGCCTCCCTCATCAGGCCTTCATCTCTCTCACCAATCTATCACTTACCTCTCACTTTTCTCTGACAGAGATTAAAATAGATGAGTGAGTTGGAAAGAAAAGTCTCTATTTTTTATGCTCTTCTTTAGCAATTCCAAAATATGATTTGTTTGGTCCAATATGATTTTTTTCATTCTATTATAATTCAATCAATTCAACCAAAGCAAATGACAAAATAAAATTTATTTATATTGTTAAAGAAATATCTTTAGACTTGCATATTGCTTTCCATTTCTTTGCACTTATTATTCTTCATTTCATACCATGATTCTAAAGGTGTGACTTGGTTTTGTTGTATTTTTTTTATTTTGCATATTATACTTCTTTAGTTCATTATGGTTTTTCTTCATTCTATTATGAGATATATGTCATTATGAAAAGTTCTTTAGACATGAGAGTTAATTTTATTGTATTTATTATCCTTTTGATTGTAGAAAGTGAATGACTTGGTTTCCTTGTAATTTCAGACTTCTATCCTAGATTAACTCAATAAACAATCGAGTAGGAACTCGAGATAACACAATAACTCCAGCAAAACAACAAAATACAAAGGACTGATTAATTCTTCACTGATAAGGATAACTTACTAATGGGATGAACTAACCCTAGATAAGTTAGCTCCACACCAAACCAATCAGGGCAAAAGACTTCTACATAATCAAAGCCTAGTGTTAATGTGAATAGTATTAAACCATAAGTTCAAAAGCAGTCATGATGTTAGGATTGGTCTGAGATGAATTGAGTCTTACAACATCTACCTATGGAACTTTTAAAGAACTAGGTTAGAAAGGACACTGGGAGAAGAAAAGAATTCAATTGTTGAGCCAAAGTCATTGAAGAAAGGTTTAAAAGATTTCAGTGTTTGATCATACAGATTTTGGATAGCAAGAATCACATTATTTTTCAGCAGTTGAAGCGGTCTTTTATAGTATAGCCATCACAAGGCCAACTGTGAGGGTCAAATCATTTTCCAAATTTAAGTGTAATTCAACAGCAAGGTTGGGTGTTTAAACAATTGAAGTTGGACAAAAAACCTACCATTGAAGTGAGCTCACCAATCAGTGAACCAAAGCCAAATGGTTATACACTTGCCATCATTTGAAAGCAATATAGAGATTCTTGGCAAGTGGATCATCATTGTCTTGATCTATTAATCCTGGTTAACAATTATATTTACTAATGAATACTATTGATAAGAAAAAAAACAACAAACGTTAGTAAAAAACAAAATTATTTAATAGATTGTACCTTGACAACCAAGGATGAGAGTTTACAAGTAATCACATTCATTTGATTAATCTCAAAATTAACATAATTAATCTAAACCATCAATATAGCCAGTACTCATTTAGTACCAACCACTTGATGACATCAACAGATTACATATGTCTACATCATTGACGACTACTAAAAGACAACCACAAAAAGTATTAATCTTATCTTACCATTAAATAATATTAAGCCCAACCACCTTATCTTAATTAAATTACTCAAAAAAGAAAAAAAATAACAAGACAATTAACGCAATTATAAAATAAAATAAAAGATTACTTTTTTGTGAGATTTTCCTAGTGTATCTTATCTCTTCACCTACCTCTATTATATATAATATAACTCATTCTATTATTTTTCTTATGAAACTTAATATAAGGGAAACATTTATATTGTTACTTGTTTACTATTTTTTTGGGGGTAAACACATTCAATTATATAATTTTTGCAATCAATGATAAAATGATATATTTTAGCAGGTTAAAATCATATACTACAACCATTCAATGATAAGCACAGATTGAGAGTAAATCAAATCCAACTACTCGTACGATTACCTAGTTGACTCTGTGGAAAATTAACACTTACTTGGAAAGACACTTAGCAGTTTCTGATACTTTCCAACTGAAAGCCTTTGCCTCAAAAGTTTTCTGTTTAAATTCAACGACATTTGTTGAACACTTATCAGAGCATCGGGAAATTTGTTTCTTGGGCCACCTAGTCAGTGTTACCTGATTGTCTACTTGCACATCCCTGATCTCCAACTTTTTAAAATGGTTGTCCAGCTCTTGAACATGACTGATAGAAAAAGGAGATGCCATAAATGAAGGAGCATGCTTGGGAGAAGATTGGCTGCTTCTCACTGGACTCATCTGTGTTGCAACATCTTTCATAAAGACTTTCATAGCAGCTAAGTCAGCCACCTCCTTGGCATAGTCAAAAATTTCATCTACACAGAAATGTGGAAGGTGTGAAGAGTTAAAGCAGCTAAATTGTCACAGAACATGTGAAAGAGGGAGGAAAACATGCTACATAAATTTTAAAATGTAAAAGTTGTTCAAAGGGCAAAAGCATGAGAACTTGCAGCACATTTGGTGTTAAGGACGTGCTAATGTTAGAACCATCTTATAACCACAAAGAAACCAAAGCAAATTTCACTAAAACAAAGCATAGAATCAAACTAAACAAAGGAGCAAGGCATGGAAGCAATCTATAGAAGAAAAAAAATGAATCATTAGATTCCAACAAAGTTCAAGAAGGCTAACAATGATCAGCTTGCAACCAAAGTGAAATTGTCCTTTCATGGTCTCAAATCACAAAAACTAATTAGCCCACAGCTGACTAGGTAACACCAGCAGGAGATTGACCATAGTATACATGTACCCTTAAAGGTTCATTAGCTGATTGCGGGGATCTAAAAGCCTGATGGTTATTCAGTAACTATTCTTAAACCCTGCTTCAAAAGCTAGAGAAACCACAAGGTCTGTATATGGATCAAAATTTCTTTAAGAAAAAAAAAAAACAATTTGTAACATATATAGCACCCTTGTTCAAAAATTCTGAAAGCTATAAACTTGGGCATTACTCTGATAGGTGGGCAAAGTTGATGGCGGTTCCAACAATGTCTCTGAGCAACCATGAATGCTTGCAGATCTCATTATGAGGTCTGCATGAGCTGAAGAAGGTCTTGCACTTTCTGCACAACAAATTCCTCCACTTCGAGTATCAGGTAAACTACGGTCGACAACAAGAACTCCAGCAGAGAAGGGAGAGTTTGCAGCAAAGCTCCCCACCTTCTCGACATCAAAGCATGGTGCTATAGGTGAAGAAGGTAAGTATCCATGTGGCCCGAGGGGACCACTCTTCGATTTGGGCCTTCTATGGCGAGCAGGAGGCAAAGAAGACCGCTCAACCCCATCAGCAGCAACCGGGCTAAAGATCCATTTCTCAGCATCTTCCCACTTTGAAGGCAAGACACGCCCATTGCCGTAAGGAAGATAAGCACCGGTGCCCATAGAAATACGGCTGCAATTTGCCGACAGAGGCACTCTTTCTGAGCTCCAACCTTTCTGAAATGCAGCTGCACGAGGGCCGTGCCGGCAATTAGGCGTACCAGGGCTTGGGAATACTTCTGATCTACTCTGAAAGGAGCCGCTGGAGTTCTTCATGGAACCTATTCCACCGACCAAAACCCGAGGGGATGGAACAACAGCATCAGTGCTAGGACTATTAAAGTCAAACGAAGCAGGCCTATGCCTCCGCTGCTTCCTTCCTTGAAAAGGTAAGGGTCCGGATTTATGACGCTGGATCTGGCATTCTAACAAACAGATGCAGGTACGACAAACTACGGACCTTTATAGCTGTAAAACTTGAATGAGAAATTTTGAGATCTAGAAGACCTTCACCTCGAAAGGCGTGGGAGAAAGCACGCTTTGCTTCTATGCCCTTGTCCTCATCTCCCTTACTTCCCACTGATCTGTCCTCGTGCTCCTTCGAAGCTCGTTCTATTACGTCCACTTGACCTATAAAATCTTGAAAGATGGGGACTGCTAAAATTTTTATCTTTTACCTAGCAAACATTGTTGATTAAAAACTGCAAGAAGATCAGCTGCTCCAAGGCAAGCTAGTACCGAGTGGATCCTTGTGAAGTCACCTTTCTCCGGAGCAGGAGTTGGGACAGGGCCACCGATGCAGGCCTCGCTTACTGCCAAATGCCGTAGCAATCAAAGGAGATATGAGCATTTCAAATCCATAAGAAGCCGACGAAAATCGTCACACCTAGATGCCTAATGCCTACTACTCAGGAAAAGTGGGAATAGTTTGGGAAGAGAGATGGGTTCCCCATTACAAAGTTCAAACAAAACTTTCCTCTGTTCACTGTGCCTCAGGACACTCCATTTCATCCCGCCTTTGTCGAAAGCCCTCAATTTGAACCATGTCAGAATTCATTCTTTAATGTTGGCCTTCGCATTAAATTAACTGTGGAACCTACGGACCCGCTGACCATCAGACGCAAAATTCCTTCTCTTCAACTTCCCTTTCACACTATCTCACATGAAAACGAGGCTACTTCGAGAACGAAGCTACTAAATATTGTAAGAATAACACTCTAAATAAAATAAAAACAAAGAAATAAATTATTTACTTCTCCATCATATTTAATATAATATTACAACTATAGATATCTATAATCATAAAAAACTTATAGAATTAAACTAATTTTGATCACAAGTAATTCATTAAAAATAATAGTTTAATTAAATTTTACTATCACAAAATCATGAATCATAACCAATTTTAACCAATTATAAAACTAATAATCAACTTTGATTATAACAAAATAATTATCTAAATACTTTTTTTACACCCTTTCTTGAACTTAATTATCTTTAATCTATCAATCCAAGCAAGCTTCTGAATATGTTGAAAAGATCCACTCCGAGTGATTTAATAAAAATATCAATAACTTGATCTTGTGTCTTTACATAAGTTAACTCTCCATCTTTGTTCTTCATATGTTCTCAAATAGAATTAAAATGAATATTAATACGTTTGCTCCTTACATTATACACTAGATTCTTTCTCAAAATAATAGCAGATTTACTATTAATATAAATTTTTATTGCATTATCTTGTATATTTTGAATCTCTTTTAACAATCTTATAAATCATATAGCATGACTAACAAAAATAGAAACTATAATATATTCTACTTCATAAGTTGAAAGTATGACAATAAATTGCTTTTGAAACATTTATGAAAATACAATGTTTTCAATATAAAACAAAAACCTAGAAATATTTTTTCAATCATCCATGTTTTCACCCCAACCATTATCTGAATATCTAATAAATTGAAATATGAATATTATATATATATATATATAAAATTAAGTTCATTCTCTAACAGTAAATACGAATTTATAGAGAAAAAGACCGAGACGAAGAGTTCAGAAAGATATAATAGAGACGTTTGGGAACAACGCTTCATGGTCCGATTCGAAAGAGCAGCACCCTGCCGCACTTCGGTAGGTGGAAGAGAAGCGGCCGCCGCCGCTACGATGTGTATTATTTGAACCACTCCTGATTGCGGACCGGTGGTCGGATGAGTAGGCGATGGACTGTGTTTCTCAGCTTTCCTCCTCCCGTCGGAGGATCTCGCTTGCGCAGGCTTCCTTCGCTCCCGAGATTCGTCACCTCCAACTTCCGTAAACCCTACCTCGGGCATTCTCTGTCATCTGCATTCCCCTGCTTGGAGTAGGGAAAACAGTTCACGAGATCACAACCACCTTTTACCTGGCCTTTGACCTCTCTCTTCGAAACAAGCTTTTTCGTTAACTAACTATCAAAGTTCTGTTTGCGCATCACTTAACAGTGCAGTTATACGTAAAGTTATTTTAAGATATTTAATAACCATTTATCATTAATTTATTTAAATCTTTTATATTTTAAAAAATATATATTTTTCCAAAAACAAAACTTGTGTTGAGCCTTCTTATATTGCAACATTCGTTCCTTTAATTGTTGAGAATTTGGATATTTTTATATTGAAAAATATCATTAAGAGAGCATGTGATTTAAATATCATTATTATATTATATAATATTATGCAAATATTATAAGATCTTTATTTAAGGATATTTTCTATTTTAATTTTGCAAAAAACCTTGATGTTATTCAAACTTCAAAAATTTGTAAATATTATATTGTAAGTATAATTTTTTTATGATTGCATTGATTTTTAAAAAAATGTCAATGACAACACGTAGTGTTTCAACTCCCTTAACTTGTCTATGCAATGTGAGTATAAGAAGTTTTATTATTGAATTTAATTAGAATTTTAATACACAATTAAGAATATTATCCACCTAACTAAATAAGAGTGCTGATAAAATCAAACAAAAAATATGATCTAATTTGAAAAATGAAGGAGATATAACATTCCTTAAAATGATTATTTTTTCTATATGCATATTACAAATATCAATAATAAATTAAAAGATATATATATATATATATATATATATATATATATATAATACTCAAATATAATCTTCATAAAATTACATCCAAAGAGCACCCACTTATAAAAAATAATCGCAAAGGATATATATTTATATTTTCTTATAGCTTATATACAATACTATAAAATATATTTTCTTGAATATACAAGTAATATTAAAAAAAATATCACAAGTCTCCTCAACAACATGATATCAAACTCATTTCCTTTTATCTCTTTATACTTTAAGGTTTTCACCTATAATATAAGTATAAATTAAACCTATAAACTTTAATAAATAAATTATTATATAAATAATAATAACATGAATAAACTACCATAACAAAATAAGCTATAAAAATATAATGAATAGTAATAATAAAACCTTGGCATTTGTATAAAAAATAATATGAACAAGTAAGAACATTTAATAATCATATGAAAATATATAAAATAATATAACAAACTTATGACACTAAAAATCTAATCTCTACATATATTTCTATATTAATTTTTAATTCTCTTATTTTCTTAGCTTTTATATCATAATATTCTCATCTACCTTATAGCACTCATTCTCATCATAAGAGCTCAAGCTTTTTTGAATGACCATTATTCTAGTACAAAAGGATTTCATCTTATCTTATATTATATATGTATCAAGTATATAGTATATAAATCTTATATCATATTATTTGACATCACATTATGACATATAAATCTCAAAATATATGCATATCACTTCATGTTGTCTCATATTAGACCTTATCTCATATTTAGGCCATTAAATCATATAATAAGTAGCTCATTTCATCTCTAAGATATTATATTACACAATAAGTAGTTCATCACATATTCAGACTACTTGATCATATAATAAGTAGTTCATCACATATCTAAAATTAGATCATACAATAAGTAGCTCATCACATATTCAAACTATTTGATCACATAATAAGTAGTTTAGTATATATCTAGAATTAGATCACACAACAATAAGCTTATTCATCTTTATGGAGCCTGATGATAATGTTATAATATATCATATCATTATATTACATAACAAGTATCTTTCTTGTTAACCCTAAGTCTTTCATATCAAACTCTTATATAAGAATTCTTTTTAATAAACATGTCATCTATATAGAGCAGCAAGTATAGGAAAGATCCATCTACAAGTTTCTTTAAGTATATATAGCTATCAAAATTACACTTACAAAACTAATGAGATAGTACGAAAGAATCAATCTTTTTATACTACTATCTAGGAGACTGTTTCAAGCTATATAGAGATTTCATTAATCTACACGCATATCATTCTTTACCTTTACAAACAAAACCTTCAGGTTGCTCCATATATATCTCTTCTTTTAAGTTTTCATATAAATAAATAGTCTTGACATCTAGTTGCTCTAACTCTAAATCATTCATAGCAACCAAACTAAACAAAATTCTAATAGATTTGTGATTTACCATAAGTGTAAAAATATCAGTAAAATCAATACCTTTAACCTGGTTATATCCATTGGCTACAAGCCTGGCTTTGAACATGTCTTCCCTACACCTAGAATACCAAACTTTTCTTGAACACTAACTTGTATTTAATGGCTTTCTTACTAACTGGAAGCTTTATCAAATCCTAAGTTTTGTGCTTATGTAAGCACTCGATTTATTCTTGCATAGCCAAAAACCAATCTTTTGAGTTTTCACAAGTAGTTTTTTTTGAATAAGTACAAGGCTTACTACTTAAACTCATGTCTTGAACCACAAACAAAGCATATGCAACCAAATCAGTATCTACATATCTCTTTAGAGTTCTGATCACCCTTGTTTTTTTATCTTTTCTAATGCTATATGATTATCCTTCTTACAGAGTCTAATCATCTTCAATAACCTGTATAATTTTTGATAAATCATCTAAATGAATCTTAATTTCTATACTATATAGACTTTTACTCACAACATCATCTTAAAAAAATAACAAATTATTTAAAAATATTTAAACTATATCCTTCATCAAACACATCTTTCTAATTATCAATTTAGATTTAAAAGAACACCAAAGTTTATAATCTTTTGTTCCTTTTTCTCGAGCATAACTAAGAAAGACACATTTCTTGTACCTAGAGTTCAATTTTTCTTCTCTACAATGAGAGAAAATAATACAATCAAAAACTTTTAACTAAGAATAGTCAAAACACTCATCTCACCAAATCTTTTAAGGCATCTTCATATCTAGAACTATGTGAAATGAAATATTAATCAGATGAAAGGTTGTGAAATATGCTTATATCAAGAATGATTTTCAAAGACCTACAATAAACAATAGCCATCTACCCCTCTCTAAAATGGTTCAATTATATCTCTTAGAGGCACCATTTTATTGAGGAGTTCTTGCATAAGTTTTGTGGCTAATTATAACTTTTTTTTATAAAATTTATTGAATTCATTTGAACAACGCTAAATCATTATTAGCTTGAAGACATTTTATAACTTTTCTTATTTGCTTCTTAATAAGTGTCTTCTATTAGATAAAACTCTAAAAAATATTAGCTTTTTGTTTTAAAAAAACCCATATCTTTCTAAAGTAATTATCAATGAAAGTCGACATGTATTTGGTACTAACCTTAGATGGCTTCTGAGATGGATCCTATAAATCTGAATGAACATAATGTAAGATCTCTTTAATTTTGTATTATTTAGGATTGAAAACTTTTTTTTTATTTTACCCATAGTACACTACTCACAAAAACTCTAGGTTTCTTATCATATATCTAAATAAAAGGTCTCTTTTGCTTAATTCAATCAAATCTCTCTTACTCATGTGTCACAACTGCATATGTCATAGTTTTATAATATTAGAATCTAAAATAGATGATACTACTATTGTTTCTGTCATAATAGATCCTTTAAAAATGTAGAATCTACTATTAATCTTCTTCTGTTTCATTGTCATCAGGGAACCATGAATAACTCTTATAGCTCCACCTTTTCTGATGTATCAATAACCTTCACATTTAAGTGTGCTAAGAGAAACAAGATTTCTCTTTAGGTTTGGAATGTGTCTGATCTCATCAAGGTGTAAACAGATCTATCAAACATCTTGATCCTAATAGTTCCAATACCAATAACCTTGCATGATGTATCATTGTCTATAAGCACAACTCAATTTCTAACAGGCTCATAGGTGACAAATCATCCCTATTTGGTTTCATGTAAAAAAGCAAGTTGAATCCACAATTCATTTTGAACTTGAATTTCTTAAATCTGATACAAGCATGATGTCACTAATATATTCTTCATCATTAAATATACTGACTTCTCCTAATTTTTCAAATCTATGATCATCTTTCTCAAATACTTTTTTTCTCTTTAGTTTAAAATAGTGTACTCTGATCTAACTGTTATATGTCGTACTTCATATTTGCTATTCACAAAAAATTTAATAAATCAACGAATGTGACTCTAATACCAATTTATTATGAAATTGAATCAAATCACAGCAAACTAACTCAAATGACATAGAAATTTACTTGGAAAACCCAAATAGAAAAAATCATGGGAGTGCATAAGCAAAAAATTCTTCATAATTGAGGGTTAGAATGGACTTTTGGAGAAGAAAGAAAGTTATCCTTAAAATGACCTAAAAATGATTGCAAAACCCTAAATCAACATAGCATATATATAGATGAGTTTAGGATAAAATGCTAAAAAGGTTCAAAATTACAGATATTCTCTAATAATATCTCTTCTTTTATTTCTTTTAACAATAATTATCATATCCATCGTATTTGATTGCATATATAAAGTATATTTTATTTTAATTTTTAAAGTTCAAAATTCAAGAAAATATCAACATAACTATATTTATTATTATCCTTAAATGCATTATCAAATCAAATTTTAAATTTTTTATTTAAAATTATAATATTTAGATAACATCAAATCAAGCTATTATTTGGTTATAATCCATTAAATATTTTTTTATACATCAATTGAAATCTATATAATAGATTATACTACTATCTTAGCGATTGATGTTCAAAATAACATCTTATGAGAAAGGCATACATTTAAACAACGTGAAACAGTGTTGATCAATAAAAAAATGAGAGATCGAAGCATGTTCAAAAGCTAGTGTCATTACAACGAGGTTGATATCGATAATATTGTATTATGTTTTTTTATACAAAATTATTTTTCATCATACTAAGTCATTTAACTAATTAAATACAATTAAACTCACAAAAAATGATGTTTTTTATTTAA
Organism: Vanilla planifolia; assembly: GCA_023846275.1. Lineage (NCBI taxonomy): Eukaryota > Viridiplantae > Streptophyta > Magnoliopsida > Asparagales > Orchidaceae > Vanilla > Vanilla planifolia. Next base: position 5,807,519 of record CM043872.1, on the reverse strand, counting down.
GACTTGGTCTACACTTTTCACTCTATTTCCAAGTATTCGTCTTGAAGAAACCTAAATGCTACGTGTGGCATACGTTTGTGAAGAAGTCAAAACAAGATTACCATCAAAGTTGTTTTTATACATAATTGAATGCTTTTATAGTCCATTTAAATATGCAATAAAAATAAAATTTTAATTAAAAATCACTTTAATTATGTTAATAAATTAAAATTATGGAAAATTCTAATAAGAATTATTGTTTAAAATATTTAAGTTTTGGGTTTTGTTCAATTTGTTTAAAAAATATTTTTTCCTTTTTGTTTTATAACAAAAATATCTAATATACAACTATTAAATAATAATTGTTTTCAAACAACTTTTCCTATCATTTCGCATTCACCTAAGACGTTATTCCCCGTCCAATTATTGGTGTTATTTATTAAATCCTTTTCAGAAAAAAAATATTATTTATTAAGTTGCCAACTGCCTACGAAACTGGACCAAAGACCAGTCAGATTCATACCAACGAATTATACAAATTTAAAATCGTGTTTGAAAGGTGAAGCGTTACACCAACTTAAAATTTTTATTTTTATTTAATTAGGAAATATGTCATGATTTAAATATTGACCACTTTTAGATAAGCGTTTGCCATACGAATGGGTCAATTACGCTGACTTAGAATTCCCTGTAGACTAAGGACAACGGCCAGCTTTGGGCAGCATCAGTTAATAGCTTATAAAATAATTTTTATTAGTTTTTTTCTTCTTAGATGAAATAAACTTTAGAAAAACGTTATAAATAATTCATCATTTGTTGTAATTTTTGTGTTATTATTTTATTTTTTTAGATTAGCTTTGATGTGTAATTGTTAATTGATATTAGGTTAAATAATAAAAAATGGCTTTAAAAGATGTTACTAAAATTTTTAAATTGTTTAACCAAAAAGAATCTTCATCAATAAAATGAATATTTTATGATTTCAGCATTTATTTTTTTAACCACATTTAAATTAAAATGTTTTTAAATTGCACATTTTATTCGCAATGAAGTTGTTTTATTTTTAATTTAATTTTGCTTGAATCATTACTTTGGAAAACAAATTATTAGGATATTTTTAAATACATTATTATTCTATTCTCTATTTGATAAATATATTTTAATAATAATTCCGGAGAGAAATATTAATGATGACGCCGACCAACCGCCTCAGACCTACTAGTTGCCGTCGTCTCTCTCTTTCTCTCTCCCTCTCTCTTTGCTGCCTTAAAAGCCTCCTCCGCTCAACTCTCGCTAATTGTGCACCATCCGATCCCTCCTTCTCCGGCTCCCGCGCGGGGGCGAATCCATGACCGATCCAATCCCACCTCCGCTGCCGCCGCCGTCGCTCCAACACCGCTCACTCCTGAAGCATCGATCGTGGTCCCCTGACACGGAGCGCGAAGAGGCATGGCAGCGGCGGAAGGACCTCCACCGTGCGCGCCGGAACAGCGGCCATCTCGCCTTGAGTGTCACCGAAGATGACTTTGACGAGCTCCGCGGATGCCTCGATCTCGGAATCGACTTCGGCGACGGATCGCGCGGCGGCAGCTCATGCTCCAAGCGGCTGGCCGAAGTCCTCCCCGCCCTCGATCTGTATTGGTCCGTCCGGAAGGCGTTGCACGAAGAGAAAGCTTCGGATTGCTCATCGGCGTCGGAGTCATCGTTCTCGGAAGGATCTCCCGATGGTAGCCCCCTCTCGATGTTCGACTCAGGTAATTAGAAACGAAATTTGTGATTTAGGGTTTGCGGCCCGCGTCGGCGAAAGATGCCGATGGTGGTGGAGGATTTTTTGTGTGTTTATTTTGCAACGCGGTGAACGGTACGATGCGAAATCTGTGGTGTGCAGGTAATAATCCGGCGGAAATGAAGGAGACCTTGAAGCGGTGGGCGAAGGTGGTGGCGTTTGCCGTGCGACAGCGCTAGGGCAAACTCCGATAAAAAAAAAAAAAAAAAAAAGCATTGGAATCGTATCATCTGTATCATTGGACCATTTGTAGCTGATAAATTTGAAAAAAAAAAAAAAAACAAAACTGAAAAAGAATTTTGTTAATCGTTCGGATAGCAACCAAAAAAAAATTTAATTCAATAGTGAAGTAAAGAAAACAATTTTAAATAATTATTATTTTTAAAATTATTTCAAACGTTTATTTTGAAAAAGAATTGATTATATTTTGTTTTTTTTTTTTTTTTTGAAAATTTTTAGTGGTCCAACTAAAGGTTATGTTAGATTTAGAATTCTTATTGCTATAGTTATAATTTTGTTACAATGAAAAATGGAAAATAAAATAAATGATATTAGTTTGATCATATATAATAAAATAGTAATTGAGGCAATCAATGGTTATTAAATAGGTAAATACTACTACACCATAGCTTACAACATGATTAGTAGTCTACAAATTAACTAATCAAACAGACCAAACGAGCCAATATAGCAAGATAGAAAGAGCACAAGAGCACTCATTGAAGATGCATCCAATGTTTCAATATAGGCAAAGCTAGTGAACAATATGCATAATATATTTGCAAATTATCGATAGAAGGTCCATCACAAGGGGCTCTTTAATATATTCATAATTCATTTGTTTTTAAATAAAAATAATAATTTGTATAATTAACTTTTTTGTGATTAATGTATAATGTACTTGTACTAGTATGTATGTGTTACATTAGGATAAATACATTATAATTAAAAATATGTATATTATATTTAACTTGGTTATTTAGGATTTCTTGTGATTTACAATTATACTATCTAAAATAATAAAAAATTATATTCATCATTAAAATAATAATATATTCATAACACAATGTTAGCACATAAAATTATAATTATTAAACATTGTTTAATGTCATTAAATGGTACTCAATAGCATACTTGTTGGCACATTAACTATTTGAACTAGCATTTCATAAAATCATACATAAAATCAACAATATCCACCAACAGGTTCTTGCCAATATCCCACAAATCATCCATTTTAGGAATTTCATGATTGACTTATATCAGTTATATAAGATATCATAGCAAAGCGTCAATTTCATGATTGGCCTTACACTTAGTTGCACATTTTCGAGCTTTAGATGTGCAATTTGTTTCTCTAATTTGTCATTTTGACATATGCTAATCACCTTGGATGTATGACTAACCATAAGCTAATTGTTTTGATGCAACACCTATTTATAAGTTGAAAATTTTGATATATAACATGTTGACATATGATTTCGAATAAAATAACATGCAAAGCTTATGATAGAAAGTCACACTCATATATACATAAATATATACAAAAGACTTTAGTGACTATTCCAATGTAGAGAAATTTGATCATATACTATGTACAAATATATATAACAATCTTTCAAAATATCAAACAAATATATGATCGTTTATAAAATCAAAATTTTGAGAAATTTGTCACATTATCTAGAAATCAAAACCCACATTAATTTAAAGAATTTTTTGGGATATATTACATAAATTAAAAAGAAAAAGATAATTTTTAACACAAAAAAGTCCTGAATAAGAAAAAAACATTGAGGATGGAGTTTTACTGTTTTTTTTTTTTTTTCAATTTTGATAAATAAATTTGGAAATAATCAAATTTATTTATTTTGATATTGTGTACACGGTTAGCGAGGAACAAATGGATAACCGCGATGCTTGGCACGTGGAACAGTGTTGACCCTTCGATTCCCGCTACAGCCTTTGAAGACGTTTCTCCCGGGAAAGAGTTCAGTTGCCGAGTCTGGAAGCCACCGAAGCTACTGAAGTTACTTGTCGTCGTCGTCTTCTTCTTCTTGTTTTTTCTTGCCTTTTCCTACTCCTGCTTTTATAAAGCGTTTGCAACTGCCTCAAAGATCTTCACGTGGATTGTTGTTGCGATGCCTCAGGTCGTTGCTGATCGAATTCCGCTTGTCCTTCCGATGAGGAATTTCGTCGACCACCTGATGGACGGGGTACGGTTAAGTGATTGTTGTCACTGCCATTGGTGGGGTTCTTGACCGCTTACCTTATCGGTAAAGATATCGAGCAAACTCCGATCTCTCTTTCAAAAGATCGATTTTGTTTCGTCTTTGTTTGGATATGAGACCGAAGGCGGCGTCTGAGAAGCGGCAGTTAGAGCATAGCGGTGGGAGGAGCTCCTGGCCAGCTCCGTTTCTTGTGAGGACATATCGGATGGTGGAGGATGGGAAGACGGACGATGTGATCTCGTGGGGAGAAAAGGGAGTGTCTTTTGTGGTTTGGAAGCCGATAGAATTCGCTCGCGATCTCCTCCCTGCTTACTTCAAACACAACAACTTCTCCTCCTTCATAAGACAGCTTAACACCTATGTAAGCTCCTCCTCCTCTCTTTAGCTTTCTCGCTTGCTGGAAAGCTGATGTTTTTCGATTGATTGGACTTGAAAATGTTCATTTTACAAGAACATTGGCGCGGCATGGGAATTGTTCATCTGCAGGCAATTGACCATTTTGAGAATTTTAATCTAAAATTCGATCGAATATTAACCCTTCAGCTGGAAACTGTTTAATAATGCTCTGTTCCTTCAATTATTTGGTATCGCTCCGTTTCTTTCATATGGATCATGTTTGAAACGATTAATTTTAAATTTATAAGCTTCTTTGATTACTTTTGTGGATGATACATAAGCTGTTCTGGATCGATGCAGGAATTCCGCAAGGTGGCGACGGATCGTTGGGAGTTCGCCAACGACAACTTCCGGCAAGGTAATCAGAGACTCCTCTTCGAAATCCACCGCCGCAAGGCCCCTTACTCTGTTCCACCACGGACCACACCCGTCCCTTCCCCTGCGCTCCACCCTCTGCCGTCGTCCACATCGCACTCCGGCGAGGACAACAAGCCTTCCTCGACCTCCACCCAGCCGCCGCCATCGGAGTTCATCCTCGACCTCTCCAAACAGAATGAGATCCTTCGCAGAGACAACAGGATGCTGAGCACCGAGCTTTCCCGAGCGAAACGGCACTGCCAGGAGCTGCTCAACTTTTTGTCGAGACATGTCGATGCCGTGGGAGTCGACGGAGAGAAAGAAGCAGTGAAGAGCTGCTTGGAGGTGGGGGAGGAGGAGGAGAAGCGTTGCTTGATGCTGTTCGGTGTGAATCTTAAAGGTTGCTGCGGAGTGGTTCCGAAGCGGAAGAGAAGGCAGTCCGACGGTGGGGCGGTGGCAGCTGTTGGAGGGTCGTGGATAAATAAAGTTGCGTTCTCCGGTGAGCGGTCGAAGTGACGTTCACCGGTGGAAAATGCTTCATGAAGCACGCGTCAACATTGATGAAGCTTCTTCCAAGTCATTCGCTGCGATCTGTGTTGCACTTGCAAAGCAGTTCAGGGGAAAAGCTCACGAATTGGTGAATAGGTCTAAAACGTAATATTCTATTTTTCAAAAAAATTTTTTTTTTTTTTACTTCTTAATTCTATATTGTTTTTTATTAAAATTTTATTTTATTTTTCTTATGTCAAACTTATCCAAAATCCTTTTTATTAGTCTCTTTACTAAACTCATAAATCGTGTACAAATACTACTAAATTATTTTTTAATAAATAAAATAATTTTAATATATATTAATTATATTCTTGTAAAATTTAATGAAATTAAATATGACAAAACTTTGTTTTATTATAAGATAGAAGATAGAGATGATGAATATAATAAAATAGGTACTCAAAGTCGAAACATTAATATACCTAACAAAGGTTTTAAGAGGAGAAGATTTTACCCAAAAAGGCACGAGTAATAGTAATGATGATGGTATTAAGAGAAAAAAAAAATTAAAAACATTTGAAACTTAATTTTATTATAAAAAATAGACAAAATTATGAGATATATTTTTATATAAAAGAGATAGAATCTCAAATATTTATAATGATAAGAGATCTAATAATTCTTTAAATTTCATGATCTATAAGATAATTTGAAGGAATATAACATCAAATGTTACAATTGCACAAATAACCCAAATTATGCATAATAAGTTTAAAAGAGAAGCCTAATTTGCAAATCATAATATGTTAATATTTTAATTTTCAAATCATGAAAATTCTTAAAAACTTGGTTTTTAAACAAAATTGCATCCAAATATAGTTTAGTGAGTCTCAATCGTAGCAATTAGAATTTCAAAATGGACAAAACTGACAAAGATGTTTCAATTAGTTTAAACAATCTCAAAAATTAGTGTAGCTACAAAGCAATATATTTAATTCTAAAAAAATCAGATATGAAAAAGCTTACAAATAAAACTAAATTATTTTTAATTTTTAAAAATATCATATATATTAATTTATAATTTTTTAAAATTTAATGAAGACAATTTTGTTCGACCATAAGATAGAAGATAGAGATGATGAATATGATGAATTTGAGTATTCAAAAAGGCACAAGTAATAACAATGATGGTGGTATTAGGAGGTAAAAATAAAAATAAAAAAAAAATAAAAAAATAAAAAACATTTGAAATTTAATTTCATTATAAAAATAAAATAGAATTATGAGATATATTTTTCATATAAAAGAGATAGCATGTCAAGTATTTATAATGATAAGAGGTTATCAAATACTTATAATACTTTTATATAAAGAATATCGTACTTATAATTCACAATAAAGTATCTCAACAATAATTTCATCAATTTTTTATGTTAAGATATAAAATCATATAAGTAACATTAATACAATTTTTTTTTTTTGGTGTTACATTACTATAAGAAAAAAGTTTTGGAATTAAAAGAAGTAATAATAATAATAAATCATTTCATAGAATGCTTCGGTGGAATGTCGACCAGAGACATTTTTCTCGGAGGAATGCTTCGGTTGCAGGCGGCCGTGTCAATTCACCACTGCCGCCGCGGCACTGCCTCCGCTGCAGTAGTCGCCGCCACCGCTGCTGCCTCCTATACGAGTAATTGCACTGCCATAGGACAGCAGGACCAATCTGTAGACCGCGAAAACCCTCTCACGTTTGAACCTCCCCCAAAACCTAGCCTTCCCCCAGTCGAACCCTCCGAAGAAGCCGATGCACTCTCAAGTCTCCTCATCAGGCATCACAATCCCTTTCACCCCATGGAATCACCCCTCCAGTTTGCAGGGATCCGCCTGTATCCAGGTGTCGTGCTGCAAACCCTCCTTCGCCTGCGCAATTTGTCTAAGGTCGCCCTTAGCTTCTTCGTTTGGGCGCGAGATCACGCGCATTACTCGCACGGCGCGGGCGAATATGATCTCATGATCGACATCTTAGGTAAGGTTCGCCAGTTCGACGCCTCCTGGCAGCTCATTGTCGAGATGGATCAGCATGGCGTTGCCCCCACACCGCGGACGTTTTCCATCCTCATCCGCCGCTACGTCGCGGCCGGCCTCACGAGACAGGCAATTCGTGCTTTCGAAGATATGGAGGCTTTTATTGGAAGGGAGGTGGGGGCCGCGGAGTTAGATATGCTACTCGACACCCTCTGCAAATATGGTTATCCCAAGGTTCACCCTTCAACTCTGTAATTATTTGTTCTTCTGCCCTTTTTATTTTCTACAGTTTGAAAACTATTGGTTGTGTCTTCGTTCCTCAGCTGTTTGACATGTCATTACCTCTCTTTCATGTAAGAGATTTGTATTTGGGGGGTGTTATGTGCTACTCAGTAAAGTTTTGGTTTTGATACTGTTTTTATTATTCTAAGGCATGTTATTGAAAGTATGTTAATGGTCTTTCAATCATTACATTATATTTTTATCAGAAACACAAACAATGGTTCTTGGAAATGAAAGATGTTCATCATGGAAAAATGGAAGAAAATGAAGAGATGATTTGGTGGAAGTTCACATGCACAATCTACATCAACCGTTCTTATAGAACAAGTCATTAGATATTTACTTTCATATTGTCTGCACTCTAAAGATGTATAATCTAGCTTGGGATGACAGAGATCACACACAGAGATGTGGCTTCTACTTGGGATGATCTAGTAGCAATAGAACCTAAATGGACCCATGACAATTAATAGACTAGATCTAGGAAAGAAAGGCGTTATGATGAAGCCTATTATCTTGCTAACCCATCCTTGTCCAAGAGCATGTTGCGAATTGTATGAACTGATCCCTAACATGGTCAACATTGACGTTATTGGGCACCAATTTGTAGAAGATCACCCGTATCTAATCAACACTGAAAGATCAGATTCGAACTTACTAACCTTGCACGACACAATTCTCTGGTGGACTTGTAGGTCATGTGGACAAACTCGTATGTAGTCGCATAGCAAAGCTATAATGTTACGAGTTCATAAGGACATGAGTCAAATCTCATAGTGAGTGTTGATCATCTGTATTTATTTTACAAATTTTGGTCATGCATTTCTAGCATTTTCTTTTGACTAGGTAGTGCACCTTTATGATTATTTTTGACTTATGTCCACCCTTCACTACAACTTCCCTTGTTATCTATCTAAACAAAGAGAGGAAATTCTTGTAAAACACACGGCGAAACAAAAAACTAATAATTGGTGTTACATGAGAGCCACTTAAGAAAGAGGCAAAACAATGTGACTCATTTCATCTTCAACTATGGTCTTTCCAGATGGTTGCTTTTTTGTTTTTCAAAATGGTACTACTATTTATTCTTAATGCTAAATTTTAATACTTGACATTAAATTAGGACAATTAATGATATGATCTACAATCAAATTTCCGCTTGAGTTAAAATACGTAGTGAAAATTTATTATGTTGTTTGATTGAGTTGTTGTATTGTCCAACTAAACAAGTGCGTTGCTCTTGTTCATGCTAATGTGCACATTAGAACGATTTGGTTACAAATTTGGTCGGATCAGTTGTTTTTTGGTTTGATAGACTTGAAAAAGTTGAATAGAAAACTAAATTTTGTAAAAAAAAAAACAATAAAAAAATGCCAACCTTCGAAAAAAAAGAATTAAATAAACAAAATTGAATGTTCTTCGAAATCCAACTTGACCCTCAATATTATTTGTATGAATAAAATTTAATTGATATATTTTGTGATTTTGGAATCATTATTCTCTTGTAACTTCCACATGTATCAAATTTTAATAATGCCTTGTGTACTTGTAATGTCCAATTTACCTTCTTAAACTTAAGTGGGTGATGGAAGCATAATGAGAGCCATGATAGTCGATGCTAGTTGTTCTTTAATGATGTCAAAGGAATTCAATATTCGCAAAAGATGTCCTTAGAGTGTTGTGCAAGGTCATTTCTCTAGCGAGTAGCATGCATGCAAAACTATTCCATGTTTAAGTATTTGGGTAGCTCATTCTCCCTTGCCATGCAATGTTGTTCCTCGCATGATTATGGAGATGGACGTGAAACATCTAGTTCTCCTAGATTAGCATAGATTTGTGATAACTTGAAGAGTTATGAACTTATCAATAAGAAAAGTTCATTGACATGTTAGAATATTATTTCAAGTTTTGTAATGCATGATGTGACTGTGCTCTAAATTTTCTTTCTAACAATATTTAAATAACATAGTTTTTGAAGTAAAATAAAGAGACTAAAACATTTTTAATAATAATTATAAATAATTAAAATATCAAATGGGCCATGGGTCCTTTATATGACCAATCACAACTCACTAATAAATCAAAAAACTAAATAAAAAAATATTATGTGAACTCAATATGGGCTCTTGTTTGTGATCGAGTTCTTGGCTTGCGATAAAATGGAACCTTTTATGTTCTAGGCTCCACTGGATCTGTTTGACACACCTGATGTTTTGCATTATATGTTTAGATTTTGTTTTATGATTGCCAGTATCCGGACATACCTTAGGATTATCTTGAGCTTTGTGAAATCAAAGTTAACACATAGAAGACCTTGCTTTGTTAATTTGGTTCTTTCACGTGGTGTAGTTGTATTACTATTCTATTGTATGGTGTAGCTAATATGAGAAGCTTTATTTGCACATGTGTATGCATAGATTAGAATTTGCTAATTAAATCACTATTAGTTCATAAACTCCTAAACTATTTTTAACTCTAATTGAAGTAATAAATTTTATTTCTTGAAAATTGATCATAACCTATAAACATCAAGCTAATTTCACAAGCAGCTACTTCAAGAGAGGATAGCATAATTCAGGAGTGAGAGACCTATCTCCATTCTAGTGAATATCTTTAGTAGTCTCCATGTTGACAATAAAATTAATGGTGTAGTTAATGTTCCCATGCACGAGACATTTCATAAATTGTGAAGATGAAAAAAATGGCAACAATATTCGGTTTAACGTAGGAGTGGTTACCATTCATATTTGGCTGGTGGTATAATTACTCAAAGTGGGAAGTCCACTGATCCATAGCGCTGATTGGTCTTTACCTATGATCTACCCACAAAAAATGCTATATCATAGATGAAGCAAATGTTTAGGTGTCAAAAGCGTGATACATAATTTCCGTATACAACTCTTCTTGGATATCCTTTGACAACCTACTTAGAATCCCTCAAATATCATCTACAAATATACCACCCGGCTAGAAAGTTCTCGGGTCGGGCAAAATTTGATTGGCAAGGCTATCACTTACATTCATCATATTTAAGGGAAACTCACAATGTTTCACTTTTATCTAGCGCGGTAGTATGTTATGAGAAAGTATGACAAAATTATGATAAAAGTCTGAACCGACTCTAATGGTTTGTTGGCAGGAAGTTTGAGACAAAATTATAATATAAGGTTCTTAACTGACTCTAATATATATTTGACATACTATGTTCCCCATGGGGAAGATGATATATCATGTCCATCCAAATTCTTGGCTGTGAATGACCTGACCTACAGGACGATATGGTACACTGATGTGTGATGTAAGGCATTTCTCTTTCATTCCTGTCGCAGCTCTCTGCAACCTTGTTTCCATCACAAGTTTCTAGGATGGACCTTTTGTAAGTAATTATGGTTCCAAGTCTTTTTCTGCAGCTTTGTCCATCATCCTATTTGTAACCTATAAGGTTAGAAAATCCCATACGAGCTCATTCTAAATATAAACTCAATACTAATAGCACCAAAATCCAATATATTATTCTTTAAAGATTATATGATTTGCTTAATGTATGATAATAGGAATATTAACAAATTTCCAAACTTGTCAAAAAGATGGAAAGTCTCTCTTCTCTATTGTACTCTTAACACAAATCAGTCTGGCTGATGAAAATGAAGTCCTAAATCACATCTTTGTCAAAATACACAAACCTACAGTCATAAGATCACCTTGTATTTTTCACTAAATCATTTGATGATGGAAATCCTCGTGTGGACCATGAACACAACCATGGTGACGACATAAACTAGAAGGTCAAATTTGAAGCTCTTTCAAAGGATGGCATGTATGATAACGAAGTTTTTCTCAGCTGAACTTTGTTACCTTGTTATCATTTATCATAGAATTTCTACTGCATAGTCTTATTATTTGAGTTGATTATTGGCACTTGTGGGAGGATCAGCACAATTTGAGCAGTTTGTTAATACATAAATAGTTATTGGTTTATCATTGCTGATATGCATCTCATAGAAACAACAAAATCTATGTAAATGAAGGATTCGTCTTGTATCTTTCTCATACAAAAGGTTGCACTGCACCTTGAATTTCTTATGCAAACACGATGAATTGTTTGTACAGTAAGTATTAGAATCCATATTTTCGTAATTCTTAATTTTCTATCTTTTTTGAAAAACTATGATTGCAGGTAGCCACAGAAGTTTTCAATAAGCGTAAAACCACAGTTGAACCGAGTGAAAAGACGTACACCATATTGATATATGGGTGGTGTAAGGTGAACAAAATTGATATGGCTAATAAGTTCCTGATGGAAATGACTGAGCGGGGGCTTGAACCAAAGGTGGTCACTTATAATGTTCTTTTGAATGGGATTTGTAGGAGAGCAAGCCTTCATCCTGACACTCGCTTTGATAGAACCATTTATGCAGCTGAGAATCTTTTAAATCAAATGCGTGGCCGAGGTATTGAACCTGATGCCACTAGTTATTCAATAGTTCTCCATGTTTACAGTCGTGCACATAAACCAGAGTTATCGGTTTGTTTGCTGCGCCAAATGAAGAAGAAAGGAATTTCTCCCACAATCGCAACATACACTTCTGTGATCAAATGTCTGGCATCTTGTGGGAGACTAGAAGAAGCTGAAGAGTTGCTTAATGAAATGATGGCAGATGGCGTGTGCCCAACTCCAGCTACGTACAATTGCTTCTTTAAAGAATACTTTGGAAGGAAAGATGTGGTCAGCGCAGGAAAGCTATTCAGGAAGTTGAAGATGTGCTCATCTACCATGCTGGATATGCATACTTACAACTTACTAGTGAGGGCCTTTTCCCAGTTGAACAGAATGGATCTTGTAATGGAATTGTGGAATGATATGGCTGAGAATTGCGTTGGTCCCGATCTGGACTCGTATACTCTGCTCATACATGAATTGTGCAGGAGGCAGAAATGGCGCGAGGCTTGTCAGTTCTTTATGGAGATGATCGAGAAGGGTTTCCTTCCACAGAAGGTGACATTTGAAACTCTTTATAGGGGATTGATTCAGGCAGATATGCTGAGGACTTGGAGGAGGCTTATGAAGCGGGTTGAGGAAGAGTCATTGAAGTTTGGTTTGGAGTTTGAACGGTACCAGTTTAAACCTTATAAAAGATGACGCCTTTGTTGAACATTCCGTGGCAACTTGGAATCCTATTTTGTTGTTGCTGCATTTAGCAAAAGCTGCTTGTTTGAAGGCCGAAGCATGCTCTATTTTCCATTGGGGATTTTGATTGGTTATGAGGTCTAGTATTCACTCAATGCTGAAAACAGAGTTTACAAGGTTTGTGCAGCGAGGACAAATGAAAGTAATATATACCACCTATGGAGAGATGCTTTGGCTATTGCTTAATTTAATTAGAGATACCAAAGTACAGTTTTCCACTGAATCAAGGATGTGAGAATTGAAGGCTTCTCAGGAAATTTGAGAAGACTTGAGCTGAAGTACTTAAGAGGTTAAGTAGACCACTGGTGGGAACCATATTGAATCCAGTTCCAACGCAAAGGAGGGCTATAGAGTTAAAAAGATGGTAAACTTTCAAGCTACCAAAGCATTGGTTGGTTTTCTCCTCTACCTGGGTTTCTCTACTTGAGATCGATCTCTCAGATTAGCATAAGACATAAGATGGTATGACCAACATTAAACTTTTTTACGTTCTTACAATACTAGGTAGGCATCTTTTCTTACAAATTTGGAAGTTGATTTGTTTTTACATGTTGAATTACATTTTAGATCACCTTCGGGGACTTACAAGCCTTTTTTAAACTATGCAACTACAGAATAGTGTTGATTGATAACTAAATTAACATATTATTGCATTTTCTACAAGATTTTGAAATGAAGATTCCCAACTTAAAAAAGACTTTCAAGTTCTATTCGAATTAACTAATAAACCACATTCTACCCATACAATTTGCTACTATGCTACTTTCAGCTCTTAGATCATAGCTCTTCATTGAATTCTTTTTTATTCCAAAGCATATGAACTTATAACTTTGAGTGTCAATGTTTAATTGTTAAAGATCTTACCAACATCATGTATATTACAGAGACATTTGCCTATGTAGTGACAAATTAAAAAGAACAAGTTAAAATGATATGTTTATTTGCATAAAAATGATACAATTAAGCATTTATTGTTCATTTGCATAAGAAAAACCTAGTTTTGATTGTGTTGATGGAGATGGTTTGTATGTCCATTTCAATTTTAAACAGATTTTCCAATAAATTGCAGAATATTAATCATTGAGTAATTTTTATGTTGGAGATGGAGATGTGGAGAAGAAAGTTCTTGCATTGGTATGAAGAAGAAGCCCAATCAGGTATGGCCTAACCTTGTAATCAGTTGAATGCGACTTATATTGCTGCAAATTCTTCCGTTTCATACTCAGTTTCAAAATGTTCTCTTAACTTGTATCATGCGGCACTTCTAGATAGGTCCTTTTACTTATATTATTTTTTAATATCATTATTTATATGTAATTTTAAAATTATCTTTTTGGTATTATCTTGAGTTACAATTGCATTTTAAAAACATTTTATTATAATCTTAAATTTCATATTTGAGGATGACAAAAACTTTTACAAACGTGATCATAATTATTTTTACTTTATTCTTTTGTTGTTTTAGTCAATTAGTTTTAGTAGTTTTTTTATATTAAGTTTTTGGGAATCGATTCATTTATGTATAAACGTGGCGGAAAATTTATCTTCCTCTTTTATTTTTTTATTATATTATTTAAATAATTTATTTTATTTTCTTGATTAATTATAATTATAGAGGAATGAAATATTTGGTGACATTAATACAAGTTACTTATGATGTCAGAGTTTGTTAGTATGATTCTTAAAATTTTTATTTATTAAATCATAAAACCAAATTATTTTATTTTAGTGTCGTTTAAAGTATTTATTTTTGCAATTAAAATAAATTTCAAAATATTATTATTATTTTAATAATATTTTAAAATATTTTTTACTTATCCTCTTAGGGAAGGTTGTTGAACGATGACTTTTAAGGCTTCTTTTGTTATTTTATATTCTTTTTTTATCTTTTACCTAATTTATTTAAAATTTTAATGGATAAATTGGAAATTTACGAGTTTGTCATATAAAAAAAATTGAAATTTGTTTCTATTTAATTGTTTTCCCAAAAATCAAAGTCTCCATAAACTTTGTATACGTCTCCCAAAAATAAACTTTGGTCTCTGATTTTTATACTGACAAAAATCAAGGTAAATTATCTCAGTGACTTAACAATTTGTTTTATATTACCTATTTTTTATACTGTTTCATTTATTTTAAAAAAATTAATTGTAAAAAGAAAAGAAAAAAAGAAGTCAAGAGTCGCTTCCCCTCGTTATTCCATAAGAAGAGAGCCTCTCTGCTCTTCGAAATCAGAAAGACCGGGAAATGAGGAAAACGTCAGGTCTACTTCTTCCTCAACCCCTGCTCCTTCTCCTTCTACTCTCCCTGTTTTCTAGTTCGGCAACGAGCCAGATTCTCTTCCAGGTAAGAAACAAAGGAAAGTCATAACCTTGAATCACACAAGATACACGGCAACACACTTCACTCTGTTTTCGATCGTCTTCTTCCTCAGGGCTTCAATTGGGAGTCTTGGAAGCAGACAGGAGGATGGTACAACCTGTTGAAGACACAGGTCGACCAAATTGCTGCTACTGGAGCTACACACGTGTGGCTCCCCCCTTCTTCGCAGTCCGTCGCCGAGCAAGGTCCCTTCTTTCGCTTTGCATCTTCTAGGGTTGATGGCGTTGATTAAGATTTCTTCTCCCCTGTTTAGCCTTTTTCAACCTTTGCTCCTCTTCAGGTTACATGCCCGGAAGGTTATACGACCTTAACACGTCGAAATACGGCAACCAGGACCAGCTTAAATCCCTTATTACGGCTTTCCATTCCAAAGGAATCAAATGCGTTGCGGACATCGTCATCAACCACCGCACGGCGGAGAAGCAGGACTCGAGAGGCGTGTACTGCATCTTCGAGGGCGGAACCCCGGACGACCGCCTGGATTGGGGGCCCCACATGATCTGCGCCGACGACACGGCTTATTCCGACGGCACCGGAAACCCGGACACCGGCCTGGACTTCAAGCCAGCGCCCGACCTCGACCACCTTAACCCCAGGGTGCAGCAAGAGCTCGCGGACTGGATGAACTGGCTCAGAGACGACATCGGCTTCGACGGCTGGCGGTTCGACTTCGCCAAGGGGTACTCCGCCGCGGTGGCAGAGGTGTACACAACCCGGACGTCGCCGGGATTTCTGGTCGCAGAGATATGGAGCGCCTTGGCCTACGGAGGAGACGGCAAGCCGAGCTACGACCAGGACGCGCATAGGCAGGAGCTTGTGAACTGGGTTCAAGCTGTGGGCGGGCCAGCCATGGCGTTCGATTTCACAACCAAGGGGATACTGCAACAGGCAGTGGAGGGAGAGCTGTGGAGGATGGTTGATCCGACCGGAAAAGCTCCGGGCTTGATCGGGTGGCTGCCGGAAAAAGCTGTGACCTTCGTCGACAACCACGACACTGGTTCCACGCAGAAGATTTGGCCTTTCCCCTCCGATAAAGTCATGCAGGGATACGCTTACATCCTGACGCATCCGGGGATTCCTTCCATTGTGCGTTTCCAAAAGCTGTTTGGTAAAGCTTTCAAAATCCAAAAATCACATTTTTCTTTTCGTTTTCTTCGCAGTTTTATGATCATATCTTCCTGTGGGGCATGGAGGAGGAGATAAGCAAGCTGGCGGCGATTAGGAGAAGAAATGGGATTAATCCAAGCAGCGGTTTAAGGATCCTCGCCCATGAAAACGATCTCTATTTGGCAGCAATCGGTGAGAAACTTATGGCGAAGATTGGGTCGAAGCTTGATTTGGGAAATCTAATTCCACCGGATTTCAGGCTCGCTGCGTCCGGTAACGATTATGCTGTTTGGGAGAAAATGTAGTGTGCCTAAAATGAGCCAATCATATCATTGGCCTATAAGAAATAAAAAAAATTAGTCAATTATTATTATTATTATTTAATTTTTCATAAATCTTCTCAAATATATAATTATTATTACATCAAGAATCATATCCTAAGTTGATAGGAAAAACAAACTCTTTGTTTATTAGAAATCATTAAAAATAGTATTATGATAACTAAGTTAGGATAGAGATCGAACATTAGATTAAGTATAGATTTGATTTGATTAACGATTAAATTTACTTAAAATAGATTAAAGAGCAGCCCAACATTAAACCATTTAGACCCATAGAAAAGCTCTTGAAATGACTAACAAAAACCCTAAGCTTTTCTAAAATTACACGAAATCACAGATGAGGAAACAGCAAAAATCTGCCGACGATGGCATGGATTGGGTGGTCGACATCGACTCCTCCTCCCGACCTCAAACCGAAAACCAAGACACAAATAAGCCGATACCTAATTCGGGGAAAAAAGATTTGGACGACAAACCAAGAAACCATGCGACCCCATAAAAGATAAACCGGAAAAAAAATCAAACCAACGAAGAAGAAGAAAAACTGTGCAATAACAGGGGAGCCTTCCCTCTCCTCCCTCATCTGTAAGGCTTGTTTCTTACACTTTTTTTTTTTTTTTTTCAAAGAAAGAACCATTTTTGCTGCATCAATTTTGAATCTTGATTAACTTTTACAGAGAAAAGATTAGAGTTTTTTTTTTTTGTATTTCCAAGACGATGGAGGAAACGAAGGACAGAGAAGGTTGTGGCTTTGAAGAGGGAGCGCAGATGGATAGCAAGCATCGGCATATCGGCCGGCGGCGCCGCGCGTCGTCGGAGGTGGATGCAGGCAGAGGTTTCGTGGACACCGCCGCACCATTCGAGTCTGTTAAAGCGGCTGTCAACATGTTTGGAGGAACCGTGGATTGGAAGGCTCAAAGGGCTCTCGTGAAAGAGGTGATTTTTGCATAACAAAATTTTATAAAAAAAATGGTAAAAGAATGAATTTGTTGAATGCATTCCAGAGAGGTAAGAACGCCGAGCAAGAGCTGGAGGACGCCAAGCAAGAGCTGCTTCTTTACCAGAAGCGATCAGAAGCCGCCGTGTATGCGAAGGATAGAGTGATCCAAGAGCTCGAGATTACCAAGAAGCTTGCGGAAGACGTTAAGTTTCTCCTCGAGAAGGCTCGGACGGAGGCGGCCCAGGCGGAGCAGGATTCCGAGCTTGCCCAGCTCCGCGTCAGGGAGGCGGAGCAAGGAATTGCCGGTGAGGCCAGCGTGGCCGCCAAGGCGCAAGTCAAGATCACAACGTCGAGGTATTTGGAAGCAGAGGATGAGCTCAAATCCGTAAAAGCAGAGCTCGAAGAACTGCGGAAGAGGTACAAGGTGTTGGTTCAAGAACAGGGCGTGGCTTCCAAGAAGGCAGAAGAGGCCATTTTGGCATCCAAGGAGGCTGAGAAGAGAGTCGAGGAGCTTGCCATGGAGCTCGTCTCCGTGAAGGAGACTCTGGAGTTAGCTCAGGCATCTCATCTTGATGCTGAAGAGGTAAGACTCAATGCGGCCTTGATGAGAGAGAGGGAGAAGCTCGATTGGGAGAAGCAAGTGAAGGAGTCGGAGGAGGAGTTAAAGTCGCTTGAAGAGCGAATCTGTGCGGCAAATGATCTGAAGCTGAAGTTGGACAGAGCAACTTCTCTGTTGTCCACCCTGAAAGCAGAACTGGCGTCTTATTCACCTAGAGAAGAAACAGAGGTCCCCCATGGGGAGAAGGAGAAGATGACCTCGGCAAGGAAGGAGCTTGAGGTAGTGAATGTTAGCATCGAGAAGGCAAAGGATGAAGTAAACTGCCTCAGAGTTGCAGCTTCTTCACTCAAGTCAGAACTGGAAGCACAAAAAGGAAGCCTTGCTTCCCTCGAGCTCAAGAAGGAGATGTCAAACATCACAATTTCTTCTCTCCGAGCCGAACTGGAGAAGACCCAATCCGAACTGCAATCAGTTCAGGCAAAGGAGAAAATATTACAGGAAGAGATGGTCCATTTTCCCGGTGAGCTACAGAAGAAAGCTCTAGAAACTGACCGGGTGAAATCCAATGCCCAATCTGCAAGCCAAGAGCTAGCCAAAGCCAAGGAAATGGCAGAGCTTGCCATGGCGGGTGCGACGGCCATGAAGCTCAGGCTGCAAGCTGTTCTTAGAGAGATCGAAGCGGCGAAGGCCTCCGAGAAGCTGGCACTTGAAGCCATCAAAGCAATGCAGGAGAGCGAGGACCACACAGCGACCTCTCCCAAAGCGGTGGCCTTTCCCTTGGAGGAGTACATTGAGCTTAGCAAGAGGGCCGTCGAGGCAGAGAGCCTCGCCGAAGCGAGAGTGATCGCCGCCGTCGAACAGATAAAGGAGGCCAAAAAGAAAGAAACTTTGAGGCGAGAGGAGCTCGCTGCGGCTTACAAGGAGGTCAAACATTGCAAGGAGGCGTTAAGAGAGGCAACCGAGAAGTCGGAGATGGCCGCAAAAGGCAAGCTGAAAGCAGAGCAGGAGCTCAGGGACTGGAGGTCGGAGAACGAGCAGCGAAGGAAGGCGACTCGAGCCGCTGCTTCTGCTTCTAATGGCCAGGCTAAGAACGCGCACTCCCATTGGAGAAGCTTTGACGGCAACCGTGATGGGAGAGGCCATAATCCTGCTTCCGTGACTCGCGTGAACTCGACGCCGAATCCGAATCTCTACTCTCCGTCAAGCGAAGGCCGCGCTCCACCTGAGCTGAAACCAAGGAGGAAGAAATCGCTCTTCCCACGAATTGTCATGTTCCTCGCGAAGAAAAAGGCTCAATCTTTGAAGTAAAAAGGCCGACTTGCATCCGCTAAACAACAGATGTTGTTGACGCCATGTGTTTTCTTCTTTTCCAAGGTGTTTTCATGCAGTGAGCTCGTTTGTGTAGAAGAAGCAATGCTGTAATCATTTGTGCTACGTCAAAGAAGAAGAATTCATAGGATTTATTGTTGTTTAATAAATGCATTTATTTGAGACGTGTTACTATTTTTGTTAAATATTATTAAAAAAATATCTAAGTTATATATTATTAAAAATGTTAAATGAAATAATAACATGAAATTTTTAAATATTTTTAGGAGATTAAAAATTTTCTTTACTTTCAATATTTTTTATTCCTTTTTTTTTTAATAAATTTGCATTTTGACTTGCAATTAAAAATTAAACATTAATAGCATTTTCATACTAGTAATGTTATCTTTAAGATATTCTTAGTTTTTAAAAAATCAAATTTAATTTCAAAATATG
Organism: Vanilla planifolia; assembly: GCA_023846275.1. Taxonomy (NCBI): domain Eukaryota; kingdom Viridiplantae; phylum Streptophyta; class Magnoliopsida; order Asparagales; family Orchidaceae; genus Vanilla; species Vanilla planifolia. Next base: position 5,787,687 of record CM043872.1, on the reverse strand, counting down.
AAAAAGTATTAAATATACTTAAAAACTCAAGAAAAAATAGTAGCGCAACCACCAAAAAACAAACACAAATAAGATCAAACAATAAGTTTTTTAAAAAATAAAAAAATTAAATTATATTAAATTTATATTTTAATTGTCCCACTCTCAAATAATATTTCTAAATGTTTTTTTACATTAACTTTATTATAAATATTACATTACAATTCTTTTATGCATACCTTTTTATTTATATGTTTATTAGATATATAATTCATTAAATTATAGTAAGAGAATGATTAATATATATATATATATATTATGTCACATTTGCATATATTATTTTTTTTAAACATGAAACTAACGAGTGAGCAAATGTTATATTTTTTTAATTATTAAAAATAATACTTTTACTTATTCATAACATGAAATTAATAATTTGATTTCCTAATTATTAATGTTTCCTATTGTTTATAGCAGTTAACTAACCTTTATCTCGTGTTGTAGCCTGCATTTCCCTCCCAAGTTCGTATGCTGGCGAATGGTAGAGCGACGACGAGACCGTCTCGTCGTCGCTCATGTGGCATCCCTTGCTCCTCTACCTGCGCTTCCAAGCCGCATAATGTTCCATAACACCGCACTGTCGATGGCGATTTCAAACCCTAATTCCATCTCGTTCCTGTCATCAAAGTCCAAGTTTTCCACTTTCCTCAACCGTCCTAAGCCCTCGCGCCTCCGCCTCCGCGCTGCAGCAAGCACCTCGGACGCCTCTGCCTCTTCTTCTCCGGATTGGTTCGTCCCGCGTGTTCCGTCCTTCGGCGGAAGCGGAACGGTCTCCGGTCGTAGTCCTGGAATCAGAACCAACGCCCAAGAGGAGGAGAAGGACGTCGAAAGAAAGAAAAAGAAGAAATGGTTTTGGTGGCCTGGAGAAAGGCAGAGCTATCTGGTGGATGATTCGGATGCTCTTCCACTTCCGATGACGTATCCTGATTCCACGCCAGCTCCTCCGGAGGAGGTAGAGCGGCGCCTCCAGTGCGACCCGGTTGTTGAGGTGGAGGGTTTGTTACCCAATCTTTGTCAATATTGTTGATTTCGCTTCCTGTTCCCTAAACGTTTCTGCCTTTTGTAATAGGATTGCAAGGAAGTAGTGTACGAGTGGACTGGGAAGTGTAGGAGCTGCCAGGGGTCTGGCTTTGTCGATTATTACAGTAAGAAGGGTCGAAAGACAGTCCACAAGTGCATTCCTTGTCTTGGATTAGGTAAGGTGTCGTTGATTGGCCGCTCATTCTTTGATTTGACTACTATGGTTTTTATATTAACTTAGGCTATTGCATTTTGTTCTTGGTCATGGGAAAAACGATGTTTCCCTGGTGATATGACAAGTTAGAATCTTTGTGAGCTCTGTTATAGTGGGTTGAATTGTTCTCATGCACGTGTTAGTTATTTCTTTTGGTCCTTTGATCCTGATATAAATAAGCAGTGCTAGATATCAAAGGCTGCAATGTTTCTAGCATTTAACCTTTCTTTAGCTTCCCATACAATGAAGTGGAGCTTACGTATTCCATTAACTTAAATGAATTATAGGGTGATAATAAATGCTCTCTTTGCATATGAAAAAGGAAGAATCCATGGATATACTTTGGGATAAAATCAATGACAATACACAATGGAAATGATGCAAGATGAATAATGTGACACAATATTTTTTTTTTTGTTCAACTAAAATATCTCCTATATCAATAAGGCAAGGAGAAGCCTCAAGATGTGCCATTCAAGGTCAATTACAAATCAGGGTATACAAATACAAATGAAGCCTCTTTACAACACCAAAAGGAGAAAAGCAAAAAAAGAATCTCACAAAAACATGATGGTTGTTCTCAAACATAAATACAATCCAAATAAGAGATTCCTACTTCTTTTCCTTCTTTTGAAGTTGCAATCAATAATTCGAAGAATTAGATGCTTTGTGTCCTTTGCATTTCATTCCCTTAGGAAAGATTGGGAAAGAATGTAAAACTGATTTAAAAAAATGCTATTTTTTAATGTGATTCGTATCCTATATGTAATATATTAGGAAATTGAGTATAAAAGTTGCATTCTTTATTCAAGATTGCACAAGGCTGGTTGCCCATTATAGTTCTTAATGCATGTGTGAAACTTTAGTTTCAAAAAAAGATAAAATGCATGTTATTGAAAAAACAACATTTGTCAACACATGCACCTTCTATGCCCATGGTGGTTAGCACAACACTCAATGCAGAGTTGCCTACGACATTCCTATGCTCTCTAAGAAATCGAGATGTGGGTGGCTTAGTTGGCAGCCCAAATTGCTAACAAAGTGAATAGTAGCTGTTTAGTAGCTGAAGTGAGGGGTCAACCGGTGAATAGTAGCTGAAGTCTCCATGATCACAGCATGCTAATTGGGGAATAAAGTGGCTGCAACCACCTCAGGGAACTTGTCTCCTTTATCCTTCGTAACAAAGGCTGCCATGATATAGTAGGGAAGCCTTATTAGATGATGTTGAGGAAATCTTTAGCGAATTAAATAGGGCTTACCAAGCCATTGAACAGGACATGAAAGCATTATGTGGAGTCTTTAGAAAAAAATAACCCCATGGATGGAGATTTATAGCAAAAATACTGTGGATGGTTAGTTATACCCAAAAATCCTTCATCTACTCCAGACCAATCCATTTTTATAGTGACACTTCTTTTGTAATAGGACAATGGACTTTTTTTTGAAGGAGTCCTCCTGACACATTACTCATCTCAATGATTATCCCCATCTAGCAAAGTGGAGATCATTTATTGAGATGGCTAATCCATTTTGATGATTGTCAGCCACCAACAAAGGGGAGAGGAATCAATCCAATTATCCTTTAAGAATGATCAATCTGCTTCATAACCAATCCTTCATAAGGTACCATCTAAGGTTTTCTAATTGCACATGTAGATTAGCCTCCAAGCGTAGGAGTTATCTTCCCAAATCATGCAATCTTTGTGCCACAATTTGCTTTGAAGTTATCCACTCAAAAAGAGTCTACCTAACCTTGGAAACTTAACAACAACTTGCTCACCGACACTCTCTAAATCCACAAATCGTGGACGTCAAAGTCTCCTTAAGCATTGGTTTTACACATTGCATCCCATGCCACAAAGTGAAAACTTTACCTCTCATTTCCTTCATCTCCATGGGAAGCCTTTGATCAAAGAAAAGCTAGGCTATTTAAAATTTCATTAAATTTATGAAATTACATACTTGAAAGATATAAGTAATTTCTTAAATTCCTTCTTAAAAACCTCCTTAATATTTTGAGTTATTACCTTTGATTTATTGAGTTAGATTTACTAAATTTGTTTTAGCAAAGTATAATAATTAATTTCTACTTTTTATTGTTATATCAAGTATGGTATTAATAGTTGATTAGAGTTTAGAGAAAAATATTTGGTTAGTAAAATAGATGAATTTTACAAATATACTTGAATTTTTTTTGAGTTTTTTTTAGAACCTAAGTGATAGATTAAATGGAGGAGCAATTTATATTTCTTTTTTTAATGAAAAATAAAATTTTTCACCTCTTTGTTTTGATTGTTTGATGTTCATGCCAAAGATAACTTGATTGTCTTTTAAGATGCTCGAGACTTATACCTTAATACCTTACTTGCCTCAGGAAAGATTGGGGAAGAATGTAAAATTGATTTTAAAAAAATACTATTTTTTTATTGAGATTCATGTCCTATATGTAATATATTAGGAAATTAAGCACAAATGTTGCTATCTTTATTCAAGATTGCAAAAAAATTTTATGGGACAGATAACCCTCCTCCAAAAAAATATCACTATATGATGCTCTATTTATCACAAAGTTAGTTGCCTTATTAGAATTCTTATACATGTTTGAAACTTTAATATCAATAAAGATATAAAATGTGTTGTTGACAAAACAACATCTTCAACACATGCACCTTGCATCGCATGGTGGTTAGCACAACACTCAATGCAAAGTTTCTCTCAAGCTTGATGCCCACGTCCTCTATAGTCTTTGGTAGCAATTTGGGCTATCAACTAAGTATCATCTCGATTGCTTGGAGAGCATAAGAGTGGATTTACTTCTTGACAACTATTCTTCTAATGTGATAATCATGAATGATTATATCAATTCTAGTTGCATCAATCCTTTTGACTAAGTTGTCAAGTAGCATAATAAAAACTGAACAAGTTTGTTGGGTTCAATTTTTTAAGAGTAGAGTGAGGTTCTATAGGTGAATAATAGGTGAAGCATCCATGATCACAGCATGCCAAATGCGGTATAAGGCTATTGAAATCACTTCAGGAAACTTGTCTCTTTTACTTTTTGTAACAATGTTCATGTTGTAGTAGAGTTGTCATATTAGATAATTTTAAGAGAATTTCTAACAAATTAGATATGGGCTGTCAAGCCATTAAAAAAGACATGAAAGAATTATCTAAAGTACTTAGTGAAAAATAATTCCATGGGTAGAGATCTATGTTAAGAATACTACAAATTGCTAATTATTGTCACATAAGCATTGCCATGTGACACACCCTTCACGTAAAAGCAACAAATTGTTGTTGGGTTTCAAGTTGACAGTGCTAGCCACCTCGGCTTTGCTCAATTTTGAACCTTTCCCTTTATGAGATAGCTATAGGCACTTGAAAATCCTCAATCTGCTCTAAACCAATGCAACTTTACAGTGGCACTTCTTTTGTAGTAGGACGGTGAACTTTCTCTTGAAGGGGTTCTCTTGACACATTACTCATTCCAATGGTTATCCCCATCTAGCAATGTGGAGATCATTTATTGAGGTCGCTAATCCATTTTGATGATTGTAAACCACAAACAAATAGGAGGGGAATAGATTCAATTATCTTTTAAGAATGATCAATCTACTTCAAAGCCACTTTTTTGTAAGGTACTATTCAAGTTTTTCTAATTGCACATGTAGATTAGCCTCCAAACTTAGGAGTTATCTTTCCAAATTGTGTAATCTTTGTGCCACAGTTTGTTTTGAAGTTATCTACTTAAAGAGAGACTACCTGACTTTGGAACTTAACAACCAACTTGCTCACCATCACACTTTCTAAATCCACAAATCGTGGATGTCAAAGTCTCTCTGATCGTTGGTTTTACACATTGCATCCCATTTCCTTCATCTCCATGGGAATTCTTTGATCAAAGAAAAAATAGACTATTTAAAATTTAATTGAATTTATATAATTATATACTTCAAATAATATCTAATTTCTTAAATTCCTTCTTAAAATCCTCCTTAATATCCTGAGTTATTACTTTTGATTTACTAAGTTAGATTAACTATATTTGTTTTAGCAAAGTATAATAATTAATTTCTATGTTTTATTATTAAATCAAATATGATATTAACAATTAGTTAGAGCTCAATAAAAAGTATTTGGTTAGTAAAAAAGATGAATTTTGCAAATATACTTAAATTCTTTTTGGATAATCAAAGTGATAGATTAAATGGAGGAGCAATTCATATTTTTTTAATGAAAAATAAAATTTTTATCTTTTTGTTTTGATCATTTGATGTTCATGCCAAAGATCACTTGACTAGCTCTTAAGATGCTCAAGGTACATGCCATGATACATTGCTTGCTTGCAAATCATTTCTCGAGAGGTTTGTCTCAACGAGCGTGGCCTCAAGGGATATCATTTTGGACAGCGTGGTCTTGAGGAACATATCTAAGTCACAATGCAGGTTGTCCTCCACTCCTTATTCTAATCAATGGTCAACAACTTATTACATTTTCGTTGTTCCGCATCACTTTCAAGTGTTTATATTGATTTTACCTGTTGCTATGCCACAGCAAACCAGGTTACACAGTATTAATTGTGTATAAATAAGGCTTTTAAGTACTCATAGAGGTGAGCTTTTGGTTAGACTTCGTTTTTTTTTTAAATACATTTTTGGTTTTGCTGTTTGACGGCAGTTTGAGGGTGTAGATCTTGGAAATTTTTTAGTACTCATAGATGGGAACTTTTGGCTAATTTTTTTAAATATATATTTGGGTTTGCTATTTTGTGTGACCTTTGGATTTGTAGAACTCGGAGATTTTTTTGTCAGCTCCTTATCATCAAGAGTACATCTCCTAAAGTTCTTTGCTTTCTCATTTCAACCTCTTTAGTTAATGTGTATCATAATGACTAACTTTCTATTATTTCCCTTTCAATACATTATTTGAATCAGTATTAGTGTATTTTGTAGTTGTTCTCTGTGCTGTAAGCATTTATATGCGTTCATATGACTTCAAGACAATGTTGTTCCATTTTAGTACGATTATACACACATACCTCACTATTTCCCCTACTTCTATTCAGGAAATGAACGATTAGAAAATGTCATAGTTGTAGTGATGCTTGTGTTTTCCTCTTAGTTCTGTTGTAGAGGCTAAAGCTAGTTATTTTGAATAATTTCTTGCATAAATGTGAGAGTCAACACCATCAATTCAGCTATAGCTTATTAACTTAGTGCTTTGGTTAAGTTTTTTGGATGTTGTGATTTACCCTTTTGAATCTTATACGGCATGATTATAAACAGCTACCTTTGTAACTAAAGTTCCCACATCTAATTGACATCGTGTATGTCTGTTGCCTTAAGAAGCCATCTTGGCTTTTGTCAAAGCATGGCATTCATGGCTTGATCATACCTTTTATGACGTTAACTTTGATAATTAAGGAGACCAAATTGCTCATATTTGGTGGTGAAAGGTCTTTGAGTTAGTAGGACATTGTTGTATTTGTAATCGAGCTATCATTCTTTTGTCTATTGAGTCTTTGTTGTGTGTTCTCATAAATAACGATACATTATTAATTAGTTTGTGATGATGATAATCAGGTGATGAAGTTGTTGACATGCCATTTGTGTAGTGTAATGGTGGTTTGTAAAAATGCATGCAAAAAGAAAGACCTTTTGAATGAATATAAAAGAATAGTATAATAACTATAATACCTTTAAGGTAATAGCAAAGACAGTGGGATAGATCCAACCATGTTATAAGTAATTGTAGTTAGAATGTATATATTGCTGTTCTAATGGAATTATAAGGTGCCTCTTATGTGTTGAGACCAGGAAGGAAATGTTAAGGAAATTGCAATCTTAGTTCATCATGCTTAAGGCCTTCAAACTGCAAAAGCAAATGATAGATTAATTTCAAGTGATAGGTATTCTATTGGGGTTTATATACAAGAAACTTTTTAAGTTTAGTTAACTAAACAAGAATGTGTTAGTTTTTGACTTAGGATGACTTTCTCAAATTCTTGTTTGAATTATATCAAACATCAAATAATTTTGTTTATTTTCAACAAAATGTATTTATTTTTTATTTTATACAATATTATGTTATACATTAGCTTAAAGTCGTGTTAGGTTTGTGTTTTTTAGTACGTGTTTCACGTAATTATAATTTTGTTTATTATAATATTTTGATTAGATGAATTTATTTATCATGTATGTTTCAAATTGTTGTAATTTTATTATTAAGATTTATTTATTAAAAGAAACGAACACATCACCTGAGAAAAATCAATTTGAATCAAATCACATGAAATTATCTTCTTTGTAGTATTTTTCTTCCTAATAATTCTATCTTCCTTGGATGATGTATACACTTCGGGGTAGAAATCGGCTTTTACTAACAAATGTCATTAAATTGAATTAAAATGAGATATTCGATCGAGAACTAGTATCTTTAAAGTTACCCATTACAACTCGAAAAAAGTTAGAAGAATTGGATGAATTTGTTTATTTCAAGTTTTATTTTATTTTTCTAGTGTCTTTATGTTTTTTATTTTTGTTTGAATATAACAAATTAGAAATATATTCATGTAACATGACATGATTTTGCATAAATATTATAATTGAAATGTTATTTATTGAAATATAATTCTTTGTATAAAATTGTTTATGCAACAGTTTCATCCAAGTAGACGACAAAGATGGTTAATGACATCTATCATCATTCTATGCATTTAATTGATACAAATATGCATGAATATGAGGGTTGATGTTTTGTTACTTCTCATATAGGATATGTTCACAAGAGAACACTTCGCAAGGACATCGATGTTATGGAGGACCTCAACAATGAAAAGTCACCATGAATCGCAACTTTCTCTCGACATTCTTTCCGTGCTCCTTAATTGTTGCAACGGGATGTACAAGTTCTCTTGATTAAGAGACAAGTATCTATATTCATTCGAGCAGGTGCCATATTAATTCAAATATTTAACATTTTTTAAATTAATTTGTTTCTTAATCAATTTGGCAATCTTTATCTCAAAAAAGAAGTCATCATGAATGTTGAATGTTATATTGTATGGAGGATGAATGGGATTTGGCCTATAGTAATTGAAAATATTGTTTATATATATATATATATAGAAGAAAATCTTAAATTAAGTAATTTGTTGATTTGAATTACTTAACTTAATTGTGTATTATTCTAAGTTAATCATTATGTTAATAAATATTTCAATGTTTATGCTTGTTTAGTGATAATCACATTAACTTTGAGGAGTTTTATGAGGCTACTTTGAATGTTTATTTAATGTTCTTGTTATGATTTGAAAAGCAGTCCTTTAAATGAGTTATTAAAAGTTTTTTTGTTAAATAAAAAAATAATTAAAATAAATAAACTTATTTTTTTTAAAAATAAATGAAAATAAAATAAATTATGGTCAATCATGTAGTCAAGCATGGGCTCAAACAGCCGCTGAAGGATATTTTAAAAATAAGTTTTTGTAGAAATATTTTTTGTATGATTGAATCATTTAAATTATTTGATAATTTTTTGATATTCTAATACTAAAAAGATGAAAAATACTTTTGAAAAATAATTATCAAAGAAAATCTCAACGTGTGATACAATAATTGGTCAATGTACCTATGAGGTATAATTTGGGTTTAATAGATTTTTGAAACCAAACATTGGATCTAATCATCACTAAGTTGAATTTTTCTATATTGTTGTTATCTATTTATTATTAAATTTGCAATTCTTATGACTAAACAATAAATTTTTATAATGATTATTATGGTAATTAAATAAAAAAAAAATTTGACTAAAATTAGAGAATGTCTTATCAAATTCAACCCATATTTAAATTCAACAAACTATTCAAGAATTTTTTACTTTAAAGTTAAAGAATGTTCATAAAGTTTTATTTTTCTCTCGTTTTGTTGAAACAAAAAAATAAATGAAAGGGAAATAGTTTCTTTTTTTAATATATGAACATTATATTAAATAAAAGTGAGTGAATTTCCTTTATAATTTTTTAAAATTAGTTTAAAATAAATAGTTTCTTTTCTTAATATATGAAAAGCATTGATAGTTGGAACTAAATTGAGGTCATTTGGCTTGGCAAAGCATGATTGAGTTGAGTATGCAATTTGGTTAATGATTGATGGCTAGTAAGTATGTCTCTTCTTTATGATAGCTTCTATGGGTGTCTTTTTGTTTATAATAAGATTTTTTATATCTTGGTTGACTTCACGAGCAATTTCCATCATCTCTAATAAGAACTGTACTAAATTTCAAGCTAGTTCATGTCTTATTAGCCTAAGACAAAGTTCTTTTATCACATTATTCTTGTAGTTGCATGCTAAAACTTGTTTTAAAATGATTGATAAAATTTGAAATTAGTGTATGCAAATAGGCTTTAGTAATCCTCTAAAAGTTTTAGCAATTATTTAATTGTTGCTTTCTTAAGTTACTTTGATCAAAATACATGGATATTAAAAATGAAATCATTGAGAATATTATAAAGAAAATTTCAATTGATAAAATCTAATATTTCATACAAATAAAGTAATGCATGAAAGCAATTCAAACACGTAGAACTTATCTATCAGTACTTGTCCTCCTTGTTTTTGTCATCTTCCTTTTCATCGTCGTCTTCTTATAATTGAAATAAAGAGACATGTTAAATAAAATCAAGAGTCAACAATAATCTGTATGTTGTTTCAAACAATGATCATGTGTTCATATTAAGTTATTATTATGGTAGATTGTCATATTGTTATTGTTACATTCTCAAACCATCTATCACTTCTCACAAGTGTGGTACATAATGGTGAATCGGTCCTTATAAATGTATTGTATAATAACAAACTTATCATTGTAAGTGTGTTACATGTTGGTATACCTATCCTCATAGTTGTGGCGCCCATGCTTTTGTCACCAAATATCATTTTTTTACTTTTTTCCTTTAATTATTTATTAAATCCTATTTTATAAACCTACTTTATTTTAAAAATCTCTTTTTAAGTGTGAATAAATTTCTTTTTTAAAACTAGATAATTGTTCCAAAAAAATATGAATCTTAATTTTTAAGTAGAAATAAAGGTCACATATATAAAAATTCTCATAGTGAAATCTAAAGAATAACCTTATTAAATGTCAAACTAACACATGTAGTTATCGCAACGGTATTAATATATCACACACAATCCAAATTCTAATACACTCATCTATGATAAAGTAAGCAAATATAAACCTAAATATCTTTATTGCTCCCCTAGAGGCCATAATGTGCATCAACATTATATGTAATTATGTTATGCATTCTCTTCGATTAACCAATATGTGTTGTATTTTTTATTGAATAAACATTTGTAAATTTTGAATAATTAAGTTTAGTTGTTACTATTTATACTTTGGATAAAAATCGTATAATACAATGGTTGTACGGTACGATAGGGTAAAAAAACTTGAAAGAGTGATCAACTGTAGAGATCAAACAATATGATATTTATTAATCATACAGTAGGATTAGATAATAGAGAAAATTATGATATATGTTATGAAAGTAGGGTTTAGTCATATAATATGATATAGTTATCATATGAGTACAATATTGTCCATAATGTTAGGTTTGGATGCATCCAATAGGGATTGGTATCATATAATATAATAAGCAATCACAATATCGTATGTGGACGACAACAAAGAAATGGAGACTCGGTCGTATAAATACAAAGTGGTATATCGTATAAGTATGATTATAATAAAAGAGAAATAATCAAGAGTTGATAGTCATATAATATGATAATTGACATCATATAAATACGATTAATTAAGAGTATGTCATACGAATATTGTCACATTATTGTATAAGACGTCTTAGGAAAGTGTTATTCGATACAACAAGATTTGTTTGAACATACAGTGCGATGGACCCGTCGTACTAATATGATATAAGGTTGCTGAATAAATTATGATATTATAATTGGCTACTCTTGATCCTGACCATTGAAGTTGTGATGCCTTAAATTTATAGGGTGGAAAGGAGCTAGTTTGTTGAGATAACACATTGATTTAAGAGTGCATAACTAACCTTATTTAAGGTTAGTTTATGGTTTGATTGGATTTTTGAGAAAAAAAACCTAAATCATGGAGGGCTACAAGGAGGAAAATCACGAGATTACAAAGGAAAAAAGAGGCTTATCATAAGTAAGATCTCAAGACTTGAAGAAAGAAGAGTTTATATTTTTAGAGAAGTATTCTACTTAGGTTATATGATAAGATGATCTTTGAGATTGTACATTAAATTTGGCTAAGATCTTAATAAAGAAATGATGAGATTATTTTATTAAATTGTATGAGAAAACTTTGAAAAATAAATGTGGTTCTATTTCATAAAATTATTATGTAAAAAGAGAATTTTATTTTACCATGGGTAAGGATAATTGTAACTAACATGTAATGTTTGTTTGACATTATTTTTTATGAGAAATTATTAAATGATTCATACAAAAAACTACTATAATGTCCAACCCAAGAGTGCAAATTAAGTTACATGAATTTATGATAGCATCCATTAATTGTATTTGTGAACGTTGAATTTTAAAAAATTTTTAACTATATATTTGTAATGGTAGAATTATTTTAATTGATGTATATGCAAATTCAATTGTTTGAACTTGAAACATTGGTTATTAGTACAAATTTTTTCTTTATTGAGATGTATTTTATGATTAAAACCAAAATAGATCATAATGTTTTGCTAGTTATATGAACACATATACAAAATAATCTTGTTCTAAGTATGAAAATTGTTATAGTCTTTAAACCATGAAGGACTACTTTATGACTAACTTAGCCCTCAACCAAAATATTATAATATGTTTTATTTAAATATATAACATGGTGGAATTAAGAGCTATGAATCATGTAAGGTTCAATGCACAAAAGGGAATGAGTGAATTATGCTTTTAACAAATTTGTTTTGATTTCAAAAAATCTTTTTAATTAAAGAAAAATTTTAATGCTTAGTAATAAAATTTTTTTAGAATGATTATTTGACAAAATGAAAAAGAAAACTTTCATCACAAAACAAAAAATGATACTAAGATTTTTTAGGTGGTTCAGCCAAAATCTCTTGCCTACATCTACACTCGATCACTGATCGGGCTTTCATTAATCACTCAATTGTGTCGAATTCAATAAAGATAAACCAAGTACAAATCGATGCTCTAATGAGACACCAAAATTAACAAAAAATTGGCTACAAGAAAAAATTGAAAGCTTTATAAAATTTGACACGTATAAATTTCTTACACTTTTGAATCCTCCAAGCAAGAGTAGCACAATAAAATATTGATGTAGATGCTATCCAAATTATGTAAAATGATTATAAAGGAAAGTAGTATAGAAATCATAGTTTACACAAGTGTGATGAGAAAAATGAAGTTCTTAATTTTGGACTTAAATGTATTTGAACTTTTCAAGTTGATTCTTCATTTTCAAATATTGTTAAATGGTCTTTATTTATCATATAAATAAAAACAAGCCAAAATAACACTTACAAAAACTAAAAAGTTCCTTTTCGAGAGATAACTATTGCAGGAAATGAATAGAGGAAGACGAGAAGCAGTTACGAATCCTATCTGGGTAGACGAAACAAGTACTATCAGATCAGAATATTATTTAAAGGGTCCAAATCTAATTCTAACTTGATTTGATCTGGATCATTATATCACATAAGTTGGATGGAAAGTGATGATGCACAACATTACTATTCACTAAGATAGAGAAGCTCTCAATTGTTTGATGGAGCTTTTCGATTGCACAACTAGATGAAATGCAATATTCAAAATATAGAGAAGATCTCGTTCATTCAATTGAGTCTTTTAGATGAGCTATTAGATGAAGTTTATAGTTCAAAATGGTGGACACGATTATTATCATTTAATTGAGAAAACACACTATCGAACAACATTGATTCACTCTAGTTCAAAAGCAAAAAAGAGCCATTTTAGTTCCACATTGCAAATTTTTATACTTAGGAGATGAACCTTAAATTGGAACTTAAAATTTAGTTAAAACCATATGGATTATTATAACTAAGTATTTTTTTTGCCTTAGGTGTGCTTGAGAAGCATTGCGCCATATCTTGGTTAAGTCATGGGAAGCATGGGCTTAACTCATAAGAGAACTTAGATGTCTTCTAAGGTACATATAGTCCTTAGTTTCTAGTTAAGAAGCTTGGAATGGTTTAGTTTGAAGCCTTAAAAGAAGGATAAGTTGGCAAAATATATAGTTGTTTAACAAAGAGAGTAATCATAATTAGTATTGTTAATGTTAAGAATAGTCTTTAAGGTCTTATGTTTAATTCTTAGTAAGGTTGAAATAGGGACTTAAGATGCTTAAATAATATTATGTAAAATAATATTAGCCTTAAAATTGAGCTTATAAGCTTAGGAATAATTCATGAGAAAAAATCCATAATAAAAAGTCTTAGAATGAATTAAGATAATATTATTTGAAGAACCTTTATGCATATCATAAATAAAATTTTAGATAATAAAACTCTTAATTAAGACCTTAAGAAAAGGTTTTAGAGTTGGATTAAGTCTTAAAGATGTCTTAGGTTCAAACAAAGAACTAATAAAATAAAAAATATTAACTAGACCCTTATGCTGACTAGGTTTGTTAAGTAAGATCATGAATGACCTTAATTAGGCTCTTGGATCATGTCATGACACTATATAATGATCTAGAGGATGTGTGATGGCTTAAGAGAGGCCTAAGAATAGGTATTATGACTCAAGATTGGCTTTAGAGGTATAAGAGTTATTAATGAAACTTGTGTAAACCTAAATCCAATTGTAATGGTAATAATCTTATATTAAACTTGAAGGTAAAAGTCAAGAATATGTGAATACTAAAGATAACCAAAATAGGTAAGATCTAAAATAAAATCAAACCAAGATTAATTATAAAAAATAGATTGAGATATTCTAAAAAGTTGAATTAGTGTTTGGTAAAAACTTTAAGATATTTAAATAATGATAAACCTAGATAACTAAAATAAGACTTAAGGTTAAAACCCTTTATTATCTTGATCAGGGCATGAAGAATCATAAATAATAGATTTATGATTAAGGAAAATCTTGACTTACAAGGTTGTTAATTAAGTTGAGAATTCTTTACATGTTAGATTTAAATTGAGATAATCTAAGTACTATTAGGTAGTGATAGATTAATGTTGGTAAAATGCTAAGAGTCATATATGTGATTTGATTAGATGAAAGCTAAATATAGTGGACCTTTGATCATGCACTTTCACCCAAGAGATAGACAAGTTAATTAGTTTACTCCCCTGATTTGGAGATAATAATTACACTGATTGGTTAAGCCTATATGAGAAGTGCCAAATTGTGTGGTAAGAATCTCTAGGGTTGGCTACAACTTATTGTATAAATAGTCTTGAGAGAGAATAATTACACATTTAGTCCCATGAAGAACAAATATACTATGATAGTGGTGGAGAGTATATGTGATTGTTAAGAATTCCTATAACCCTATGGGGTTAGCCAATGTAATTGGCATTTTCTTGAGAAATATTATATTACATGATATGAAAATAGTACCAAATCCTATAATGATTTCTTTGGACTAAAGATTATGTTGGATAAGTAAAAGGACATTGAGTATTTGGTTAGTCACGTCATAAAGTTATGCTTAACTTAACTAGTAGATAGTGATTTATTTATAAGAATTTATATTTGATGTCATTTTTTTACATGATTTACTCAGTTGTTAATAAAGGGTTGAACTTTGGTAATCTATAAAGGAATCATCGAATCATACTATAAAGCCAAGGTTGCATATTTATGTTTTCTTTTGTTGAACTTTGGTAATTATGATATTTTTAATTAGATTTGTCATATATTTGATAATCATTAGATATTTAATTTTATGCATTAGATTTATTAATGAGAATTTAGTTAGATTATTATTATATTAATATTTTATTATAGTTATTTACTTGTAGGTATATTGTGGATATTTAAATTTTTTGTTACACTTGAGATTTTTGGAAAATAATCTAATGCAATGAATTGTTAAGACAAAATATATTAAATTAAATATAGTAGGCTCAACAAACAAAATCTATATAACAGAATATAAAGTAGTATAGAATTATGTCATGTTACATGTTAAGTTCAAATAAATAAATAATAACATATGTAAAACAAAATATCTATAATGAAACTAATATACTAATGTGATACTCTTGCTGTTCAGATTAGACTTTTATATGTTAATTTTATAATTACTTTGATTCCTTTTTATTTTTCATTTGAACCCATAGTTCTTATAACCCTTTATGCCATCCTTTTTTTCTTGTACACAAAATGCTTGCCTCAATTCATGTTGAAGTGGTCTTATCTTGTAATTGGTGTCTTCATTTGCTTTTGTACCTCCTCATAATTTTCCTAGGATCAAATTATCTCTCTTTGATTTTCTTTTTTTCCTTGTAATTTCTTTACAAAATTTCACTCTTTTCTCTTTCTCTCTTTCAAAAATTTTCCCCCAAAAGCATCTTAGCCAATAATGCATTCCTTTTTATTTTCTTTCCTTTGAACAATAACACATATGTGTGGAAAGGATTGCATCTAAAATCTTGCATATGCAATAGGGTATAGGATCACATGTTCCATCCTTCTTGACCAATTAGATTTAGAAATTAAGGAAAATTGAAAATTAAAGATTAAAGCTTAATTAAACCTTAAGTGTTAGACCCTTTACTTAACTTATTCACATAATATTTATAACAATGGATTAAAAGTAAATAAATATAATCTAGAATGAAACATGTCTTCCTTAGATAAAGTTTGACAATAAGATAAAAATCCAAATTATACCAATTTCATATATACATATCTATAAAATTAACAATACATAATTAAAATATCTAAACAACAAATCCATATATAAAAATATGTATAATAGGTACCTCATATTAATTTATAAGATACAAAATATCAATAACTAATATAAATTATTACCTGAGTATAATATAATGTTATAAACCAAAATAATATATATTATATTCTACCAATTAAAACATTTAATGAGTATAATTACTATCCATCTTATTATATTTTTTTGTGTGTGTCTGTAGTGGAAGTAAGAGCTGTGATATAAATATTAATAAGATTTTATGGATCTTGATAGGTAAATTAATAAAATAAAAAAATATAATAGTATGAAAAATCAACTTAAATCTATAATAACTAATTATGACATAAGAACTAGAAATATATACATAATGCTCTCTATATTTATTAAATGATACAAATATTTCATATTTTATTTTTTTAAGTTCATGTTTTTTTAATTATTATCCTTTTTATCTAATTATATCTAATATCCATATTAAAATGACCTCCGCTTGTAAGTTGTCTATAAGAATAAATAATATTGATATTCATCCATATATAGAAATATGGGGTCCCAAATCAATACCTCGACATCTTAAATAAAGTGTTAATGTAAATACTATTTCATCTATATAAAAGTATGAATTCTTAACTTAACATGTTAGCCACCATAAATAAACTACTGATTACTTTCCAATAGCATTATATTATAACTACAATGTTAATATTCATTAATAATCTCAAATCTATACTTAGCTATGTTATACAAAATACTAATGACTATTTAATAATACTCATATGAACTAAAGAAAATATCTCAAAAAAATCAATTAGATTATTACAATTCCCTTTTATAAATTATAAACTTGTTTAGATGTCATATTGTAAAACCAAGGTAATATGTCATTTCTTTTCCAATATATAAAAAAAAACATAAGATCACATGTCAACAAAATACTAATAATTTCCAAGATAACCATTTAATGTATCAATGTAAATTGATAATGAATAACATAATGTAATCAGTGCCAAATTAATGCACAAGAGAGAGTGAATTATGTTTTTAAACTTTTTATTATTTTAAAAACTTTTTCTTAAATTAAAGTATGACAATTATAAAATCATTAATTTAACAATTTTTCTAAATAAAAATATAAAAAGAAAATCAAAATTTTCCTATTTTAAAAATATGTTTTAATAAAATATTATATGTTTGATAAGTTTTTTAAATAATTTTTTATATATTTTTAAATTAAATATTATTATATAAAAATATTATAAATTATATAATAACAAAGAAAATAAAAAGATATAAGAAATTTTTAGGTGGTTGAGCTTAACCCATGTCTTAATCTACCCCCTAGTCAAATCGATTAATATTCTATTATCAAAACTATTTTTTTATTATAGTAGGTAGCTGTAATATTTATAAATCACACCCTTTTATTATAATAGGTAGAGATTTACTATCATAATCTCAAATATAAAAACTTACAATATTGAAGCATAATACTAAATAATAGATAATTATAATATTTTACGATTCATTTATAAAATTATATATGACATAAGTCTATATATTATGTTTGTTTGATGTGATATTAGAATATAAACACACAAAAAAACTTACAACAACATAAAAGATCTAGTTTTAAAGTATTAAATCAAAAGTTTTATTAAAATGTATTAATGTTATTAAGGAAAATAAAATCAACAAAGATCTTGAATTAATACAATCTTTTTTAAGAAAATAAAAAAGGAAAAAGAAAACTAAAAATTAAATATAAAAAGTCACTGGTAAAATGCGTAATTGAAGAGAATATTGAAACAAGAAAGATAAAAAAAGAGTCACAACATGACTCCAATAAAGGTGTCAAAATTAGATTATAATTTTTATTTTGCTCCTCTTTAAAAAATATTAATATAGCTTGAAATTATCAAACTATCCAACTCTTAATGCTTCTTTATTTATATTAGAATGTTTTAGACTAAAATAGAGTTCTTATAATAATTGTGAAGGGTCACTCAAAATTATTATTACAAATAAGTATTTTAGAGTCTAAACAATCACAAACAACTTTCTTGAACACTAAATATGAGTAAGAGCAGCAACGACCGCTCAATTATGGCTGATGGAATAAGAGCCACTCGATCAAAATACTGAATAAAGGTACAAATCTAATCAAATGATGATTTGATCTAGATTGCTAAATCTCAATTGTTAAATAGACAGCATTGATGTGCAAGAGTACCATTCATAAAGATAAAGATGATCTAACCATTTGATCGAGCATTCGAAAGGACGATTAGAAGAAATATATTATTCACAAATGTGAAAAAGATCTCAGTTATTTGATCAGCCTTTATGGCTGGACAATAAGATGGACGTTACTATTCAAAACGATAGGACTAATCTCACCTGTTTGATTAAGCTTGTCAAATGGACGATTAGATAAAATCTACTATTCACAAATACATACACAATCTTAAACATTCGATCATAAAAATGCATGATCAGATGACACTGGTTAGCTATAGTTGGGAAGCAAACAAAGCCATTTTTAGTCCTACACTACATGGATATACATGATGTTTGGCTTTTATAATACTTCTTTCGCACATATAAAACAACCTAATGAGGTTAGCTATCTTTAGTGGTCTTAGGAAGTTATAATCCAAGTCACTTGCATAGGTCTGAATTGACATGGTCCCATTACTTGATTATTAGGAGTTTGATTCAACTCGATAAGCCTAAGCTAGTTCAGGAATGATGCCCTAACTTTATTTAATCTAAGTCGTTATAGTATTGAACCCTGATCGAGACTCAGGTCTAAACTAACATTTTTTAGTAGATCTCTTAACCATGGCTCTACAAAGCCCATTGCTTAGTGCTTTGAGCCATTTGGCAAAAGCTTTTAAACTTGGTCGAGGAGTCGGTGCGTAGAATAAATGTTAGTTTTCTTATTTTCTTTTAAACATCTTTTATATATTATTATTTTTACTTTTTAAAATATTTTTATATCTACTAAAATCATAAAATAATTTTATAACTATTAAAATAATAATACATAAAAATAAGTGATTATATATGTATGACTAAAGTTATATAATTTAATTATGTCATATGTAAATAAGTGATAAGATAAATAATCAAATTAATAGGTATTTTTTAGATAGACTCTCAATGGTTAGCTATATTATTAAGAGTTTGATCACTGACTCTTTGATATGCCATTTAAGCTTAATTATCATATTGTCATTTTCATACTTGACATTGATTTACTTATAGATTACTCCATGAGACATCTAGTTAAAACTCTTAAAAATTGATTGATCTTAAAAGAGTTTGACATAGATGACTTAAAATATACTCAAGAAAAGTATTAGAGAAACTAACACAATGATTTTGTTGTCATTAAATAAGTGGTATGAACAAGGGTACAACATAACATATGAAAATATCTCAATTAAGAAATATGTCATGAATTAATTTTTTATTATATTT
The DNA here is from genome assembly GCA_023846275.1 of Vanilla planifolia. Lineage (NCBI taxonomy): Eukaryota > Viridiplantae > Streptophyta > Magnoliopsida > Asparagales > Orchidaceae > Vanilla > Vanilla planifolia. Next base: position 5,767,994 of record CM043872.1, on the reverse strand, counting down.
ATGTTATAGTTACCATATTTATCTTATTAAATTTGGGATGAAATTTTCTCTTCTAAAGTCTTTTTTGTTAGACCATTAGTCTTTTCACTGTTTATTTGATGACAACAAAATTATGATATTAGTTTACTAATTTTTTTCTTAAGTGTTTCAAATCATACATCTTAAGTTCAAACAAAAGATTAATTATTTGGAGAGCTTGATTAAGTATTTTATGGAGTAATCTACATGCAATGACATGCCAAAGATTGTCGGTAGCTTTGTTCAAGCTTGGCTTAACTTAAAAAATATGGAGTCTTTACTCTAGCTCTGATTGAGTGTCTACTCATTTGAAGCTCGTCATTTAGTTTTTAGTTATATTAGAATTATTAAACTTATCACTTGATATGAATATGATATAATTAAGATTATGTTACATATTTAAACTCATATATCATTTTATTAAATTTCATCTTGAATTATTAAGATCTTTAGAATTATATTAGGACCTTATTAATATTTTATAAATTGTTATGAATTCCTCTAATTAGAAAAATCTACTTATAAAACTACTTAAAACATGTTTATCCAAGCAATATTATTTAGTACTTAGTGGTCCTATAATATGATGTTCAATATCATACATAGACGATTCACTTGCTAGCTTATATTTATAACATGCATTGGCATTTGTACAAGTACAATGTATCCATCATCTAGCTGCAACTATCATATAAATTTAGTCTGTGTTTGCAAAATTGGTCGTATAAGAGATTAACCTTGTACGAGCATTTTTTGTTTTGTATATATTATATAATACAAAATCTCTGTGTTGTAATTATACGCTTTAATGAAAAACTTATATAAGTTATTAAATGCATTAGCTATGCATATTGGTATGGTTACTATATCGTAGTACTATGACTTTGTGCTATTACTATTTATCAACTATTCAAGTATGAAGTATTTGTGTTATAATTATATGCTCATTAATATATGTACTTACTACATTATATAAATATGATATTTATATCATATGAGTATGTGAATCAATATATAAAATCACTTCACATATAAGAATATTAATGCATCAAACTTATATGATCAATATTAAATATAAAGGCATAAACTTTGCATCATATTACTATGATAGCTATGTTATATCATAGGAGTATGCTAATCACTTAATATATGTTACAAGTCATATTAAGACGATTTATGTATTAAACTTATACGACGGTCAACTTCACAACACTTGTTATCGTATTAATATGATAAGAGTTATCTTTTGCATAGGATTATCTTAACTAATTAATTAATAGATCATACAAGCATCTACAGCTTATGATCATAGAGTAGATATTTTTTAGTGAGCTAAGCTTTTGTAAAAATATATATCATATAGTGGTGATCTACTTTATGACTAGTATGATCAATATAACAAGTGAGACTTAACTAAGGACTTAAAACAAAATTTAGACTACTTTTTATCATGCTAGTACGATGCTATTATTGTACTAATACAATTCATACTTATCTAAAACTTTGGTTTTAAAAACTTAACAATTTATTAGATGTGAACTTCTCATATGTTGTGTTGTATTATATGATACCGTATAACATTTTTTTAAGAGCTCAAAATTTAATAATGAGAAACTTTATTCTATTTGCACAATGTCATTATTATATATTTATAATACATTTATATTAATATAAATAAACTAATTAAATAGATGTATCATTAGGATAATTATTATACAAATCTTATGTCCTCGATGTACTAATATAATATGAATCATTAGAGTGTAACAACTATTTTGATCATTTCAAGAATGACATTTCATCATTTTAATTTTTTAATTGGTCATGTATCCTTGTGAGTATGAATAGGAGTGAGTTAAAAAGAGAATAAGCTATTAAATTAATTATAAAATCATCTTACAAGAGAAACCAAGTTCATAAACACTGATCGGCTTTAAAGTGTGGAATATTTTATCCATACTTCTATGTCTATTATGTTTTGGAACTTAATTATATGATTCACTCATCTATTACATCAAAGTTGCTCATATTGCTTGAAAAAAAATCCTTCCATAGCATTTAGATCTATGTCATGTTCTTTTCTCAAGTGTATACTATAGGACTTTATATAAATTATTTTATATAAGCATTATAAAACTTGTTTAAGCTATTATTGTTCTATTAAGTGAGGTTAACCCTACCTTATTATGACAAAATAGGAGTAAATTTATATTAGGTTAACCATTACTTAGTTATAACAAAAATAAGAGTATTTGTATTATATTTACACCACCTTGCTAAAAAAATAGGAGTGGATTTTAGTAGAAACTTAGCCATCTAACATAAGATAGATATTGGCAAAAGTTTTACTAAATCACCTAAAATCAAGTTATTTTATTTACTATTATTTCATTCTCACACAAATATTTTCTGACTTATACAATATTTCTAAAGTTTGTTATGTGTGCTAATACATTAAACAAGTATTAGTGATTATTATTTCTTATTATAAAATAATGATTCTGAAAACAAATTAATTATTTCTATAAGTAACTTTTATGTCTTCAAGGCAACTTAGAGTCACCATACTCATTCTAAGATCTCTTTTGAGCCATTACACATCTTCTAAATCATCATTCATGTTGTTATCATGTGTCTTAAGAGTATAAATAAAATTATTCATGGTCTTATCCAAAAAACCTGGTCAACTCAAGGGTGTAGCCAGCATCTTTATTTTTTTTATTTTCTTTAGTTAGACCTAATACATCCATAAATCTTTTTACAAGCTATTCTATCTTCATCCAAGGTCTTAGCTAAGATCCTAGCTATCAAAAGTTTAATTTACAATATGCATAAAAATTCACCAATGATGTTTTAGTAGCTATTCCCAGACCTTCTATTATAGGCTCCTTTTTATGGATTATTTATAAGCTTTTAAGCCTAAATTTAAGACTAAAATGACCTCGCATAGTTATATCCAAGTATTTTAAATTTCTAATTTAACTCTACTAAAGATTATGAATTATCTATAAGGCTTTTTATGTTAAGATCTAACTCAACCTTAACACTTCTAATAATAACAAACCTTATGCTTGCCAACCATATTCATATTTAACCTAGTCTTTTTTTTAAATCTTAAATTAAATACTCCAAAGCTTCTTAACTAGAAATCAAGGGTTACACACACATACACCTTATGAAGCCATCTAGGTTCTCTTAAGGGTTGAACTCATGCCTCCCATAACTTGGCCAAGTCATGGTTCCATACTTCCCAAGCAAAGTCAAGGCAAAGAGGAATGCTTAGTCGCAAACATTAACTAGGGTTTTTTGCTTTTAATTTCAAGTGCTTTTAAATGGCTTATGGTTTAAGTTAATGCGTAAATTATATCACGTGGTATTTCATACATTTTTTTATTTTTTATTTTGATAATAAGTCACATCAAAGATACATTTCAACACAATTGATTTCATGTGAAAAACATAAAATCAAGTCTCGATTCTACTCATATTGCTCAGTTTATCATGTCATGAAACTCTTTTTTAATTATGAAATAAGTAAAAAAATAAATTTTGTATCAATTTATTTTATCATACATCATTCTACTTAGAATGAATAAGGATTTTACTAGTGATCTCACATTCTAACAAAATATAATATGAAGACAAGGCTTTCTTGTTTAAGTTGTGAGAATTAAATTAACAAAAATTGCATTCTCATAGTTTGACAAATTTCTAACATATGTCATGATAACCCTTGCTCAATTCTTATATGCTTAGTCAACCAACAAGGCATAGAATTTAACATATTCTTAACTTGTTCCATATGATCATGGCTTAATTAAGAAGTGTTTTGTATCAATAAATTACTATTTAAATTCATCTTTCACATATATCTTATGTCCTCGATGTACTAATATGATATGAATCTATTTTGCATTTATTAGTAAGATATTAACATATATTTTTAGCATAATTTTACTAAAAATATTATATGAGAAAGAATGATAATTAAACCCTTTTGATTACCAAATAAAACTCCCTTGGTCTCAAGGAGAAGAAATTTTCTTATTCTTAAGAAAGATTTATGAAGAGAAATAATTAGTCATCAATTTTTTAAAATTTCACATACATTTAGTAAAGTTTTTTTTATCTTATCTTAAATCTCATTCATATTTATGTAAGAACTCGAGGATCATCTTACTTAAAAAATAGTATAAATAACTTCTCTTTAATTAGATCTTTCTTTACTTAAAAATTTAAATCATCCTCTTTTCTCAGAGACTATTCTTGTTTTCTCTTTAGTATTCTCTTAGTTTGCTTATACAATTTTTTCTTTTATAGCTAGGTTTTTTTAAAACCCTTAAAAGCACATCTCAAAGATTTATATAGTCTCGATCACACTTCCTTAAACCAAAGATTTATCTTAACTTAAATTGGTTTTTGTTTAGTATAATCATGATTCATGCTTTTAAACTAACCCTCTTTTAATCAACTCCTTTATGGTTGACTAAATCAAACTTCTAAAATTAAGAATCTAAGAAATTATAGCTAATAAATATATTCAATATTTATTCTTATCTTTCTTATATTTATTTTTTAAAATATTCTTAAATGCATTAGATTTATAATCTTTTTCTTTTAATCCTCTTATCTTAAATCATCAACTCCTAATTTTTAATAATCTTATTATTCATACATAATAATAAAGATAAGATATAAAATTAATAATATAAATAAAATTTTAAATTTATTTTACAACATTAAGCCCAATCAAGATTTATAGAGTACAACTAAAATTTTGTTATTCTACCATACTTCTAATTCTAGAATTTTAAATTTCAAAATTTAAAATTTAATTTATCTATATTCGAAATTTAAACTTATTTAAATTTTAGATTTTAATTTATAGAAAAACACATACCTTGATAAACTAATTTGTAATAATATGACAAAAAATACTAAGATAATAATAATGGTGTTGAGAGTTGTTAATATTAGCATTTGGGTATAAAAAGAGGACAATGGAGAAGACAATATAGGATAGAGAAAAACAAATTGATTTTTTTTTCAAAAAAATTATAAAAATTTCAAACGAATTCTAATTTTGATGAAATAATTTCCATTGGATTGTTTGAAGTAGTAGTTTCAAGTTTGCTATTTAATTCAATTTTCAAGATAGTCACAAATGGCATCTTTTTTTGTGGCAAATGGTAAAGCAAACTCTAACTTAAGAAATACATATAAAACGGTTCGATTCGCTCATTGTTTGTACTCGTTCGTGCATCTCAACCTAGTCCTCGAATAGCTGAAAATGGAGCTTAAGTTCGGGATGTCCGCCATCGTCACCGGAGGTGCCTCTGGAATTGGTAAATGAACTTCCGGCGTCTCTTCTCCTCTGCTTTTTTTGTTTTCATTATTTTTGCACGCTTTATGTTGCGTTTGGTATGCCGTTGTTCGCATGGATTTGCGATAAAAGCTGTTTTCCATAAAACAAGAAAAGGCTTTTTAGAATTGCTTTTCAAACAGTTCTTTTGCTGTTCAAAGCGAAAGTTTCTTGCTTATCAGTTGCCAAACAAAATTAGAATTAATTATGTTGTTTAAAAAGCAGATTTTTTTTTGGGTAACACATGAGCTTAAAAGGGATATTTGAAAGGAGTTTTGAACTTTTAAAAAGTGAAATTTTGATAACACATGAGTTTAAAGAATTTGCTAAAAATAGAATTTGTAAAGATAAAGTTTTTGAAATGAAATTTGAGAAGTTAATAATCAAACAAGGCTTTCTTCTGCTACAGTTGATTCGTGCTACCAGGGAAACCAAAAGATAATTTAATGTGAGACGTTTCAGCTTGTCTTTTGACCTTGATTGCTGTACTTTTAGGAAGGTAACATTGCTTTTCATTCCACCATGGAGATCAAATTGCATTACAGATTTCTAACTAATCTGTCATAGTTTAGGTTACCTCTTTATTCTGGATGATTTCACCACGATATAAAATCAAATTGTTTAATACTCAAGAATATAAGGGACCACCTAACTGCCAGTCCTTAGTTAATAGAATTTGCTATGTCATGTTTTAAACTTCCAGATCGTTAGGTGCTGTTAAATAAATCTGCATGAGAAGAAAATGGAGAAAGCAAATGTCAAATAGCTTGGAAACTAAGTTTGTAACTTTGTCATGTAGTTGTTCATAAAATAAACTTTTTTTTTTCTAAATCTAGTAAACAGTTTTGTCCATTTAAGATCACCTAGCTTGGGGAATGAACTAATCAATTATCACATTTTAAGGTATATACAGATATAAAAAGGATTAGAGAACCAAAAGTGCTCTTATTTGAGTCTCTATCTTAAAAGTACTTTTTCTAATACATAATCATAAAGCAAACCAAGTGAATTGATTAGAAATTCATAGTTGACAATGACCATATGTTGTATGCTCATAATCACATGCCTTTGACTACAGAGTGAAAATTATTTTGTGTTGATGATAATTTAAATGTAAAGTGTGTTTGGTAGGTTTTTGCATGGTGCATGCAAATGAAAATTCATGCATTTTCATAAAATAAATTTTAGGTTAAATTGGAGAATAGTTATATAAAATATCCACTTGTTTCTTTGGAAGATGCTTTTTTGACATGCACTAGTTGTTATTTATTAGTGCTAGTGAACTTAGTTTTTTTTTGTGTAAAGGATAAGATTGAAAACCATTGAGAAATTGGTTGAAGAGTCAGGACTTTATTCATCCTTTTAACATTAAAAGCTATATTTAATTTGATAATTTGGGTTTGGAAAGATCATCTATGTATTTTGAAATCATTGTTAGCCTATTTAATTGGGTTAAAAATAGGTCAACCTAGAATGACTAGATTAAATAATTATTAATTACAAATGACAAATAGTAAATAACATATCTGGTTTAATCATCCCACAATTGAGATTTTCTAGTGCGGCCATGCCCTTCTCTATCTTTACTTGATGTTATGGTATTGTTGTGATTGTTTGTTACACTTGTGGGTAACATAAGATATAGTCCAATTACCATAAATTACGTTGCAATATAGAAATGTGAGATTATGTTGCTTTGGCTTGTAGAATTTTATGCCTATTCAGATGGTTGGCATGTATATCCTATGTAGTTAATATCAATAATGAATTATCTTAGAACAATATTGAAGTTTGGATGTTGATGAAAGTGAATGATATAATCGATGATGATGATGTTCATGTTGGTAATGCAAAAACAGTTGTGTCAGAGAGATTGAAGGGTTTGAGGATGATGGACCAATGAGGGGCAACAATGCATGATGAATCGTATGGTGAAGGAAGGAGATGGAGCATGTGCTTAGTAGTAATGAAACAATGAACATAAGCATTCCTCTCTTGAACTATTGTTTACTACTGGTTCAAAACAACGAATTCAACCTTGATATCGAACTAATGTAAGAGAAATGTTAGAGCAAAATCCAAGGATGGTCATGGATGAACCTCAAAGGGTTGGGAAAAATTGTGACAATGGTGCTGACCAAATTTTAGGGGTTGGTGAATGGTTAGGACCTTTCATCCTTGGAACCTTTTGTTCTTCTCCCTCTTAGAAAATAAGCTGCAAGTAACAAATAGGTCTTTTTCAAAGATAGTAGAAAGACCATGCCTGACTATCCTTTTTTTGGTAGTGCAAATAATCTGTCGTCTAGAGTTAGGCAACCTGCTCTTGCATACATTTTGCCAACCTGCTTTTTGTTTGTCATGCATGAACGATGTATCATGAAACCTGCTTTAACTATATTAACTTTGGGAACATGCACCACCTTCTGTGAGAAGGTTTTTATGGTTGGAGAAGTGGATAAGATGGCCTATGTGATTAATTTCATGTTGGAGGAACAACTGTTGTCATGAGTTGCTGATTTTAGCATCATTTGATGGTGCTTACTAATCGAGGCATTTGATGTTCCGTGATTCAGAGCTTATTTAGAACTTGCCTTCTTTTGCAATTTGTTGAAGGATTTTTTGTTCACATAGTTAACATCTTTTGATAAAGTGATTTTTTTCGTTGGGAGCTTATGTCTGATATCACAAAGAACAAAGAAAACATTTGCAACTCTTTGTATGGTTTTTTGTATTGAATGTTCTGCATTAAATATTTTATTACCTTTTTGTCAAATTTTAGTTAGGTTGATAATCTTGGTCTTGGTTCAGAAATATAAAACGTTTACAAATTTTTGGGTATTTTTATACTGAATTTTCAGCATTAAATATTTTTGCTACCTTTTTTTATGTCGAATTTTTAGGCAGGGCAATCAGCTTGGCCCTGGCTCAGAAAGGAATCTTTGTGACTGTGCTGGACTTTGTAGAAGAGAGGGGAAAGGAAGTTGCATTTCTAATTGAGAAGGAGATCACTAAATTCCATCAGAACCTAAACATGCCAGCATCTCTATTTATTAAGTGTGATGTTACCAACTCAAGTATGTATATTTGAAAATCAACATTCATTGGTGCAACATAGTGTGTTTGAACTTGAGAAATTTTCCTCAATTTATAATAGTTTCTTACATTCTGCTCAACTTTTGTGAAGATTTATGGCTGTTCTGGTGCTATGCTATATTTCACTTTTTACCTTATATTTTTTCATTGTTGGTTCTTATTACTCTTCTCTAGTTATTCAGTTTTTTATTTTTGAACTTGTTTTGTCACTGGGATGAATCAAATGACAAGGCTAGTTGAAAATGCACTTAAATGCTGGTTCTATGGAAACATTGGTTTACCTAGCTTAGATGTAATTAGTTGACATCCCCATCTTTTCTACCTCTTTGGTTACAACTTTTAGGATGCAAATTCAGATTTTTTGTTGTTAAGAAGTTAAAATAGATCCCTGATTTAAGAAATTTAGATATGAAATTTTTATTTTTCTTGTTTATAGATTACTAATTTTATTCATCTTGATGTTATTTTTTATTTTTCTGATTTATTTTTTTGATTTTAGGAGTTAGTTTCGTTTTTTAATGTATTTTTAACAAAAGATTGAGTTTAGTTTATAAAAACTGGATATTGTTGTTTGAAAAGATCAATAAAAAATCATTCTTGAAGTTATTTGTTCATAATGTCAAAGCCATAAATCACTAAGACCCAAACTTGCACTGATTTGATGTTGTATGCACCAATTGATATCTCCATGATGGTCTCCCATCCTTCATCCCCCCTTCTCAAACTTATAACCATTATCTTCATATCATCTTTGCCAACTTAATAGAATCAATTTTTGGGAGTACCTTTAATTGGTCTTTCTTGTTCTCAAAGAGAAAAAGAAAGTTGACTCATCCATTGATCCAACATATTCTGCCCAAGATATTGAGAAATTCATTGTTATAACATGGTTAATAAACTCCGTTGAGCCATAAATGGGAAGGACACACCTCTTCTAATTAACCACGAGTTATGGACAGCTATGCAAGATATCTTTTTGAACTTGGAAAGCACATCTTAGTTTTTTGAAGTTTAATCCAAACTTTGCTAGATTTATCAAGAGACAAGTCTATGATGGAATAATTCAACGACTTGACAACCTTTTGGCAAGAGATGAATCTGTTTTGCGAGATATAGTGGGACACAATTGAGGATGGGTCAAATTTGTTTGAATAATTAAGAAAGACAAGATTTTTGATTTTTAACGAGGACTTATTAATGTGCTAAATAACATTTGGCATGATTACTCACAACAAAGCCACTTTTATCTATATGTGATGCCTTTGCTCACCTATCATCAATCATCAAGGGAAACTTAACATGGCTAATCAAAAACTACAAAGGGAGGAAGAAAAACTTTGATGGGATTATTGTTATAAGCCCAATCATATAAGGAAATAGTATTATAGACTTCATGAGTACTTATCTGAATTCAAGCCTCAAAAATAAAGATACGACAATAAAGCTCTTATTATAATGTCCTCATTAAAGTTGGTAATATTATCGTATCTTTGAAGTAATTTAAATTATTGTAGAATTTATTGAGCAATATGACCTTAAGGAGGTTGAACCTACATAAAATAACCTTGTGGTAACTATAGTTCATAAAGGTGCTACACACATCTTATGTTTTATTTGTAATCATTTTGATGAAAGTTGTCTAACGGCTCGTCACCGTAAGCATCAAAAGGTTCTAGTTTCTACGCATTTTGTAGAATAATTTTCAACAATTAAAATTGGAATGTGAATGTAAAATTAAATAGGGGAATTTTAGTAATGAATTTTGGTCATTGTCGCATAATTTTTGGAGCCATGGATGATTTTTAATTAATTTTTAAAGTTATTAATAAATAATATTAAATAAATTAAAGAAAAAAATTGGGATTTAAATATCCCGAAATTCCTGAAAGAGCTCACGAATCTCTTGAAAACCCTTTTCTGCAAGCGGCTTCCCTGACGTAGCTTGAGTTTCCAGAAGCAGTGATTTCGGGGGTCGAATCGGCGAGGTCTGGTCATCGGATGGTCGACGAGAAGGAAAGAGGCAACGTTCGAAAGGGTGAACGCAAAGGAAAAGTTATCTGACAGAGCTGCTTGATCAAAACCCTAATCGAGTGGGCTGCATGGTCTCTCGTCATTGAAAATTGAGAAAAAGGAGAGCTGTGGCTTCGATTCAAAGCACGGAAAGGAAAAAAATTAGAAAAGGTAATTTTTGTTGATTTTTCATATTTTTCCCATTGCATGAGGATTTTTCAGGCTGTATAGGGTTCCCGTCGGCAAGCATGTGGTGTCGTTTCGTCGTGGACCAGTGGAAAAAATAAAAATATATAAATAAGTAAATAAATAAAATAAAAATAAAATTCGAAGTAAATCCGAAAAAGGAAAAAAATGTGATGAAAAATATGAAGAGGAAAAATTTTTTTGTTGGTAGATATAAATTGAAAAAAAAATAAAATAAAATGATAAGGAAGATAGTATTGTATTTTGTAGCATATTGTTGCAAAAAAAAAGAGAAAATTGATGGACTCTTTTTATGCAAAAGAAAAGTTGCCTTGAAAACAATAAACCAAAAAAATAGTTTTTTTAGGAGGAATAAGTTTGCAGAAGTAACTTTAAATTTTAGTATTTAATTGATATTGATACATGCAAGTTTAGGAATTGATTTAGATATTTAATTATTTGCAGATAATGAAAAATAAAAGAAAAAAAAAAAGAAATTGAGAAAGCATTTGGGATAAAGGTAGGTGGATTTAATTATTTGTAATGTAAGTAGGTATGATTTTATTTAAATTATTGACATGATATTTATGATGCATATATTGTACAAATTGATATTGTAATACATTTTGAAAAGACAATAAAAAGATAAGCATATAGCATATGATGCATATATTGTACAAATTGATATTGTAATACATTTTAAAAAGACAATAAAAAGATAAGCATATGGCATGATGTGTGTTATTTGATAAAGATAACATAGTTAAATACTTTGATGAAAAAAGAAATAAAAATAAAACATAAAATTTTTCTGGACTTATCCTCATGATCCTTTGAGATGTGATGAGCACCAATACAAGATGTTGGGCATGATGAGATGAGCACCAGCATAGGATGTTGGACATCATAGGCACTGGTTTGATACCGGTCTATGATATTATACGAAATGTGATGAGCACCAGCATATGATGCTGGGCATCATAGACACTGGTTTGATATCGGGTTATGAGATGAGATGATATGACGTTAGAGATCTTCGATATTGCTTGCACTTAATGCAAGGATGAGGGACAAAGATGATATGTGATAGATATGATTAGTCAGCTATGCCTACAGGCACGTTTATGGGCAGTCTAGGGTTAATGAAATATCATAGATGAGATGACATATGATTGAAATATGGGTATACAGTCTTATAGGAATTATATGAGGTTTAGATATAAAGAAAAATGAAAGAAATGAAAAATAAAAGAAAAGAAATGAAAGAAAAAAAGAAACAACATGAAATAAAAGAACAAAAATGTATGTGCATATTTGATGTGTATATGACATGTTGCTATTCATGTTTTTATATGTTGAGCATTCATGATGTCTTGTGACATCATGTTATTATATTATGTTTATCATACATTTATTATTTATTCATGTCAATTTATCTACTGGGAATTTTATGTTCACCCCTACTTACATTATAATACATACCACATATTCACATAAAGAGGGTGTATAGAGTGACATGTGAGCCGTGTGAACACTCTTCTATATGTTGATTTTATTTGTCACATGTTGTTGAGGATTTTTATAGAATAAAATAGGTATGTGTGTATTTTATTTGTTGTGATGAATCAGTAGAATTGTTATTGAAGTAAATTGTTGTATCATTATTCCGTCACCCTTGTCCATAGTAGTTTATGTACTTACAATTAGCTGTGTAAACTCTGATCTGTCGTCGGTTAGGCTGTAATATTGATGTTAGCATTATAAGCTGAATTATTGATACTAGTGCTTTTGATCATATGACATGAAAATACAATGTTTTCTCAACATATGAGGGTTGTAGTGATAGTATCTTAATTATTGTTATTAAAGAAGTTATGCCAAAAGTAATGGGCTAGGGTTCAATAATCATATTGGTTCAAAGTTGAAATCAATTATTTATGTTCTCAAATAGAAATATAACCTTAATTTTTATTAGCAAATTTTCAAGAAATCAAAATTCTTCTTTAACATTTTCTTATAAATAGAAATATAATCTTTTAAATGCTTACATAAAACAATTAGGATTACATTACATGTATTCATTTGTTAAATATTATTTTGGTGTTGTTATGATTGCTTAAATTGCATTATGATCTTATTAAATATCTTTTCATGTTACTTTAAGTTCTAAACAAATCTTAGTTTTGAAAAATCTGGTTTAAAACTTATAAATTCAAGCCTTGTTCTCTATTGTCTACTGATTGTATGGTAGGGTGGTCGACGTTGCACTTGGACAATTGATTTTCTAGCTTATATTTGCACTTGAAAATAAACTGGTGTTAGGACCGTATAGCTATAGTGTATCTATCGTACTGGTGTGATCGTCAATAGAATTATTTGTGAGTGTGCAAAGTTGATCGTAAAAAGTATTTTCTTATACGAACGTTGTTTGATATCTGAGAGTTGAGTTTAAATTTGCATCATATGCTTATGTAGCCTGTTTTGTACAAATACACAACTTATTTTCTCTTAGGATTTGGGCTGAGTATAAGTCAGATAGTTACAATTTTATGTTTTTTATTATTATATTCAAAATTTGTTAAGACGAGCATTATATATATTGTACAGTACGAAGACCGTGTTGTACTTATGTGTTCGTTAATAGACGCGCTTGTTGCACCGTACAATATGAAGTATTTGTCACAACTATATGTTCATTAATATATGTGTTTACTATATCATACGATTATGATATTTGTATTTTGTGAGTACGTGAATCAATATATAAAATCGTTTTATGTAGAAGTAAGTTGATGGATCAGTCTTTTATGATCACTGTTAAATATAAGAGTATAAATTTGTCATTATATTGATATAATTGTTATATTGTATGAGTATGTTCATCACTCAATTTTTGTTGCATGTAATACTATGATAATTTATTCATTAGAATAGTACAATCAGTGTTAAAACCATCAGTTTATCTATGTTTTGGATTTTTTATTGTTGTAATATAACAATAGTATTATCATATTAGTATGATGCTTAGTTAAGAATTCTTGTGGACGCACAAGGACAATTTAAAATCGAACTAATACGTCATGCTTTGTACACTTCTGTTACTGTCATACAAATATGATAATGTATATTGTATGAGTATGATTTATTTTTTAGTTGGGTTAATTTAAGTAAAATTTGCATCATCATTACTTCGTAGTGTATGATAACAGCACATACGATAGTTTTTTAAAAGTTCAATTTTTGTGAAAATATACATCATATAGTGGCGATCTACTTTCAAATTAGTACGATCAATATTAAAACTTAAGCATTGCTTTTTGTATTAGAGTAGTACAGTACAAGAGTCATCTTAAAGTTATATGATGCATTGTTTTGAACTTGTCAGCACTAGTTGATCAATACTATGAGTTTTTCATACAATGTATCGTATTATACGATCATATATTGTATAGCATTTTTTTGAGAGTTTATAATCTTATTGTTGAGACTTTATTCTATTTGTATTATATGATGTCATCATCATATTTGTGCTATATATTTGCATTAACAAAAATCAATTGTTTAGATAGGCACATCATCAAGATGATCGCTGTATGGACCTTATCGCAATGATATGATGTTCTTAATGTATCTAAATCCCAAGTGTGTACCTGCTAGTTAGAACTTTTTAAGAACGTGATTTTAGTTATTGTAACTTCTTTATTTGTATGTATTTCACCTCTCATATAAATAAGTTTAGAATCTAGAAGAAATAGATGATGTTTCAACTTGTAATACACTAATCAATTGATTTGCTTAGTAATACTCTTAACTTATGGTTTGGAGCCTTGGAATTCATTTTATAACACCATTCTAAGTTCGATTTGTATTTTATTTCTAATTAATGCATATTGTTAATACCTTATCTTACTCATTTTGTAGTTGTATTATATTTTGCATTAGAGGATTGAGATATAGGTTGATGTATAAACTGTTAAAGTACTGTATATCTTGTTACTTTAGTTGTTTGATATTACTGTGTGTGCACACAGGTTGGGTTGTTACTATAAGTTCAGTAGAGCTTTGCTGGTCAGGTTGAGCAGCTGTTATTATAATGGTTTTGGCCTACCTGCAATTAGGCAGAATGACATTATGATAGTAGAAGTCTAGCCAAGTCAAGTAGGGGTAGTTATAAGTAAAGGTTTTGCTGAACTATCTACAAATATTGTTTGTCTTTTTTAATTTGCTCAACTTGCTTTACTTGATTTATTATTTAACAATAATAACATTGTTAGACGGAGGTTTTCAAAAGCTAACCTAGGTTTTCTAAAACAGGTTTGTAAACGCATTTAAGACAATTAAGAGATATTTGTTGTAAAGCACTTGTGTTGATTGAATAGAGTTTTAGCTAAAGAATTTCTTAAATCTTGTTTGAATAAACAACTAGATTTTAATTCTATTTAGTGATGCATATAAAAATAGTAAAAAGATTTTACTAAAAGCATTATATTTTGTGTTTCTATTCAAGATCGTTTGTTGTTAAACTAACATTAGATTGAGATGATCAAACGTTATAGATTAAAGAAAATCTTAATTGCACAATTCACCTCCCTCTTATAGGCTATTGAATCCTTTTCAAATTATTCAACAGAGTTCATGTACATGCATTTACGACCAAAATGGGGTGGAGGGTAGAAAAATAGACTTTTATTGAAAACAACTTGCTCACTCTTGTTTGCTTATCATGTTTCAAATTCATTTTAGGGGAAAGTTGTTTTAACTTTAGCTTATCTTATTAACCAATTACCTTCCAAATTTCTTAATCTCTAAACTCCAATCAACCATCTTCTTGAAACATATCTTTATGTTCAACTACTCAATTTCCCTTGAGTCTTTGCCTACATCACAAATATTCATAATTATAATAAAAAAAAGAGAAATTATATCCAAAGACTTTTGAGTGTCTTTGTTTGTGATTCTCCAACATAGAGTAATAATTTTTTGCATTCTCCAACAAGCAAATTTCATGTTACTTGTGATTTCACATTTATTGATTATTTTTTCTCTTCGTAGGGAGAAATTGAGTGAATATTACTATTGGTATCCTTCTAATTCTCTTCTTATGTCTTTAGAGCCGTAGTCTATTTTTTATTTTCCATCCTGATTGTGAATGGTCCATTTTCTTCATCCCATCTAGAAATTTCAAATTTTTAGTCTTTGTCAAGAAATGCCTCAAACAAGCACATTTAGATATTGAACTATAGGGTAGCGCCAAGCACTAAACAACTGTTATGTTTTTATTCTTGATGAGCAAAAACTCCACTTGTTGTTTAATCTTTGAAATTGAAGCCTAGTTTTGATCATGAATTAAAGGACAAATATTACTTAATGATCTACATCTTCTTATTGTTTCAATAAAAGAGGTAGGTTATGCACTCAACATCTCATACGTAATCATTTTGGCCATACAAAGATGTTCGATCAGCATAGGATGTTTGTTGCAGATTTGGAGGTGAGATTTTGAAAAATGTTCAATAAGCTTTAGAAGACCCAAAAATGGAAATGATGGTATTACTCATAAATGATGCTTTAGAGGTTATTCATATTCTAAATGGGAAGAAACTTATTTGTTGTAAAATTTAATGTTAATAGCGAGACAAAAAGATTTAAAGCTCATCTAGTGGCACAAGGTTATATTCAAACTTATTGATTATATGGAAACATTTATTCCAATAGTCAAGATAAACTCATTCATGATATTGTTGTCTCTTGTTATTAACTTCTATTGGGAACTCTATCAGTTGGATATTGAGTGCATTCTTAAATAGAAGCTTAGGGGTTTCATGGAAATGTCGTTAAAATTTGAAAAAGGAAGCAGCAAAGTTTGTAGGATAAAAAAAGTCGTTCTATAATTTTGAAATAATCTCTTAATGCATGTTTTGCAAAGTGTAATATTATATTGAGGGATTTGTGATATTCTCAATGGCAAGTTGAGCATACTTTTTTCACAAAACAATCATTAAATAGATAAAAGGTTATTCTTATATTATATGTGTACAATATTGTGATTATTGAAATAACCTTGAATAGATTGCTAATTTGAAGGTCATATTGAGAATGAATTTCAAGTCAAGGATTTGAATTCCACTTTTTTCTTAGAAAGGAAGTAGCTTATAGTAATTAGGGGATGTTCATCTCTCAACAAAAATATGTACTAGGTTTATTAGAATGAGGGAAAAGGGTTGCTACTTGCAAGTACTCCAATAAAGAGAAATTGAGAGAAAATCATTATGTAGGCAATGCCAACATCTGGTAGAAAGCTTTATCTTTTCCTTATTAGGCTTGATATAGTTTTCATTGTGAGAGTGATTAGCTAATTCATGCACTCTTTAATCATAAATCATCTTGAGGCTACAAACCTTGTTCTAAAATTCCTTAACCTTAAGGAATTACTAAGCAAAGGAATTCTATTAAAAAAGCAAAAATTGAGATGTAGAGGGATTTGCTAATATGGATTGGGTAAGTTTAAGGAGACAATAATTCAATGTCATGTTTTATTTGACTAAAAAAATAAAATAAACTCGATAAAATACTAAAAAAATGCCAAAATATCAGGTAAGCATAGAGTTTATAGCAAAATCTTGAGGACAATTCAAAATTGTAGGATGGTGACGAAAAGCATTAGAAATCCACATATCATAGTAAATACAATTAAATAAATAGTTATACACAAATTTCAAAGCTATAAAACAACAATCAAAATTGAAATAATATTTTTATACACTGCCATATAGATGCATCATAAGTTCCTTACAACAAATTCCTCATAGTGCTCTTAAAGTAAAACATTCCATCACTTTTATGGTCCCTTGTTGTGTTCTAAAAACTGCTCGTTCTATAAATACTTATATCTTGACTTATAATATAAGTAGATAATAAATATAATATTTTTAATAGATAAAATACTAGCTACAAACATATAAGATAATATGAAAATATAATATATAACAAGTAAATAATAATAGAGCATTAGATAAAAATACATGATATGTACAAATTTATGAATAAACTGTAAACATTACATATTTATTTATATATATCATGTTCATGTTTATATATAATCATTATATAACATTAACATCATATAATGCTTATATCCTATCCTTTATTTTTATATTCCGTACTTTTTATTCTTTTTTTCCTTCTTTCGTATTTCTTTATTAGGGCTCCAATTTTTTCAAATGACCACTATCTAGTTTTACGATATCTTATATCGTTTTATATCTTTGTGGTATTAATCATATCTCAAGACCTCCATCAGTAGTTGGCCAATCCATTGAAGCATTTCTCTCGTCACTACCAGCCTATAGTGAAGTTCTACTGAAAACAGATCTTTGCGTATCGTTGCCTAGCATTAAAGTACTCACAATAACAAGAATGAGATTAGATATTAGCTTTATCATGAAACAATTGTCTAACATAGCCTGGTATGGAGTATAATGATAGTAAGGTCTCTGCCTATTGTTGCCTAGCATTGAAGTACTTATAGCAGTATAAGTGATCTCATCATATTGAGTAACTTTGAGATGAAGTTAAAAAAAAAAAAATCTCATTTTTATCTTACTCATGATTTTATAGATGATCAGGTCTATTCATTCGAATATTCTTTTTCATTTTTTTTGTTTCATTCATTCTTTTTCTTATTTTATGTTTTAATATACATAGCATATGTACATATATATCATAATGCTATATTATCTTAGAGATCAAAACATATGCAGAAGAATTTATGTCATGGAGTATACTCGTATCATATAACATGACATTTTATAATAGTATTTTGAAGAAATTAATAATTAACTTATTTAAATAACAATTATTTAGTTTGTCTATTCGATAGGCTTTGAGAAACCTCTTTTAAGGTTTTCTTTTCTTTTTATTGTCTCTAATAAGTTCATCACGTATTTCAATAGTGACATTTTAAACATAAGACTTTCAAGTTCTCTTCTAGTTAAAATTCATTTTCTTTCATTATTTCATAAAAGCTGCATGCTTTCTTAACAGAAAATATTCACAAATATCATTGCCAATAAGCCTCTGAAATCTCCTTAGATTCCTCCCTTTTTTTTCTTAGAAATTCTTAAAAATTTCAAATAATTTTTGAAAATTATGAATTGCATGTTGATGAATTCCTCATATAAGACTCTTCACATTGGTATACCTAAATCTGTAAACTGGCTACCAGCAAAAAGTGTTAAAAATTTGTCAATTCTGCCAAATAATTCTATACACAACAAATACTAATTTCAAATACACAATTATTTGAGTATTCTATATTTATATGTTTGGGTTGTCAATTTAATTGTATATTTCACAAAATGTACTAGAAATGTTGTGATTTAGAGAAGCAAGAAACAAATGATAATCATGAAAGTGATATTGAACAATTGTGTAAGGAGTTTGTGAGCTTACTTTGATCAAAGGACTTCTCAAAAACACGGATAGCTCAAATTGGCCTTATTAACCTATATGGTGACAACAAATCTATTATTAGTATTATTTGTTAATGACCCATTGCAATATAATTGTATGAAACATGTGTGAATAGATTGAACCCTCATCAGAAGCGAAGCCAATTTTTGGTGCCAAAACTTGTATGTCTCCACTAAAGATTAGGAAACATAAGTTCTCACCAAAACATTGTTAAAATTAGAATTTGAGTTATTAATTGACAAGTTAGAAATGATAGATATTAATTCATCAACTTAAGGGGGGTATTAAAAAGTAAAAATGAACCCTTTATTTAAAGAATTAAGTGCATAATTTTCATTTTCCTTGTTTATACATTATTAATTTTGTGGTCTTTGATTTTGTTATTTATTTCCCTGAATTAAGAATTATTTTCCTTTCCTAATTTATTCTCCCAAATAGATGCATTAATTCTACTCGATAAATGCTATACATTATTATTCGGAAAGATAATTAAACAATAATTCAAAAAACAATTTGTTCTATATCTTGAAATAACCATCCTTTTCCATTTAACTCTCCTTTTCCATTTGTTGGACATTCTCTTTTTATCTTTTTTGTTGAGATGTGATGATCTGGTTAGCTTATGCTACCTGGAGAAACATCTTATACCCTCTGTTGGCCAGTTGCATGAATGGACTGCCCCTACTTATAGTTTATCACTTCATTTTAAGAATCAGTAATCACCATTGGTTCTGCTTCTAAAGTTCATTTTAATTTGTTTTTGATTTTTCACCTATTTTATCATTGCATTGTTGTGTATCAGCCTTCAGCATTGGCCCTTCCTATAAAGATCATTTTTTTGTTGATGTTTCAAATTGTCAGGAACTTGTTTATGTACCACTTAATGAGTTAGCCGTTGATGGAATGGAGTGAGTAGTTCAACGAGATTAGTGCTTGTTTCGTTTATATTGCCATATTTTTGTTTGTATGAATTGCTTTAATTCCCAAATGATCATTATTAACTTCAGCCTACCTATTGTTTGGTGTCTGCTTTATGTATTCTTGTCTTACATGCGTTACAGTTAATTGCATGCAAGTTGCTTGGAAAACAAGAATTTACCATTGTTGCAGATATACATGGAACACATTATAATTTTGTTTGATTTTTTTGATGTTTAGGAGACTTATCTGCTGCTTTTGACAAGCACGTGGAAACATATGGAGGTTTAGACATATCTGTTAATTCTGCTGGGACTTTTAGTCGTGTTATGTTTCATGGAGATAATACTGATGGTAGTAAGACATGGAGGCATACCGTCAATGTTAACCTTGTTGCAGTTATTGAATGCACACATCTTGCGGTATGCTTAAAGTTACCTACCTGATTAGTCAATTTGTTGACTGAAATTTAAACGATGACTTTTATTATTTTAATCATGCACTTATTGATCATGGACTTCAGAATTATAGTTAAAAATAATTTTCTTTTTTAAATGACATTCTTCATAAAGGTTGAACAGGTAGTTTATCTTTTCCTTGGAACTATCAATGAACATACTTTTCACATTCTATCCGTATTGGAGTTGATTTATTCCACGTTGGGATACAGTGAAGCTCTTTCTGCAAAGTTGCTGCATAAATCTGAAAGTGTTGTTTGTAACTTGAAGTCCTGCATTGGTCTATTTTTTTTTACAACATATTGTAATTTTGAAATCAATATTTTGGGTAAGGTACTTGTAAAGGCCATACAATTGAATGTGACTGCTGGAAGACAAATCGTAGTAATGTTTGAGAGTAATAGTGGTTTAGAAAATTTATTCCAAATGGCTTTGTGCATTTAGCTAAAGTTTTAATGCACGTCATGCTGAAACATAAACTTCTTAAAAACATTAATAAAATCATAAATCATGTTTATTGTATGTCTCATGAGATATTGTATATAACCTTGTGCGAGTTTAAGATGAAATGGCTGAGTGTCAAACTGGAAACTTGAGCAAGCTGTGCAGTTTTTGTTCAATTGCATATGGGAAATGACAGAACCAGAATAGGGTAGGTCAGGTAAATTGCTAAACATCTGTATAATCTACTTATCAAGATAGGTTTTATTTGACATCATTAATGCTAGTTCTTTTGCATTAGTGAGTTGTTGGAGCTATGTCAATGTGTGGGAGCTCTAGATAGAATTTTTTTGGCTGTACCATTTTATTGTAATTCAGATAAATGTTAGTTAGCCTATTTGGAAATATGACAGTTTGTATCGCATTTGTCAAGGTTCTTAGTAGTAGTTAAGCTTGAAGCTGATTGTTCGGTCACTGAAAACTTTTGATTAGAATGAAGTAGCTGAATATGGTGAACATTTGGTTAATAAGTTAAAGAATGATGTGTGAGGTGCTTCTCATGGTTATTTTATCAATTTTAAGTTTATAGGATGAAGCCATAAGTTTTTTAGATTTGAAATGACGTCAATGAAGCATGAAATGTGTTTTGTTATTTTCTAATGGACGAAAGGTTTTATCGACTACTCTATAAGGTATTCCAAGCATGAGTTTCATGAACTTTGCAAGTAGTACTGATTAATTGATACCATCTCTTAAATAAATCCATAACAACAAGTAGTGATGAAATAATTATTTTTTTATTTTAAATTAAAATCTTAATTTTATTTTACATCTAATAGATTATAAGAGATTCAATATATGATGCACAAGTTAAAACTACAATAATCAAAATAAGCAATATATTGAAATACTGTTAGGATTAGCACTTTGTCTTGCAAGGCTTATTTTGTTCCTTTTGCTCTTATATTACCAAACTAGGAGATCTTTTGTTACTCTAACTAGTGTATGGTAATCATCAGAAAAAGTTGACAAGGCCAAAGCATCATCAAAGATGATTTTGTTATAGCTAGGCTTCGATAAAGAGAATCCTTTTGCAAGTAATTTAAGAAAGTTTTTTTATGGAAGTTTTGAGTTCTTTGGTCTCTTTATTACTATCAATAGTTTACTATTCTTGTAGACATGATGAGACTTTGTGAGGAGGTTCAAATGAAGTGCTTTCACTGTACACTTAATTCTAGTGCTCTAATTGGGAGTTCAATGTAGGTGTGGAGATAGATGATATTGTACCTAGTAAAGATGTCCTCATTGTAAGAGAAATAAACTCTCTAAGAAGAATCTAATATAGAAGAAATAAGATTTGATTAGTGGGCTTGATGATAATAGGATCAACAGAGGCATTAAGGCCAATGATCTAATCAATAGAGATAATTGTAGTAGAGGTAGGAAGTGGAGCATTGGTATCTTAATAAGTAGTGATATGAGGATTGACAATATCAAATGATTTTGGCTATAAATCTACTTGTTTTACTTGTGATTGCTTGGGTTGAGAGTTCTGTTTTTAGATTTTCTGATTTTTTGTCTTATAATTCACACTATGTTGCTGATTCCTATAGACTTGCTCGGAGTTCAGATGGCAAATTGATTTATTATGGTTGAGCATACGGTAGAGAGAACAAAAATTAGGAAGATTTTTGTATTCTACATTTTGTTAAAAACCAACTAGATTATTGTTTATCTAATTTTATGTGGCAGCTTATTCAGGAGGTTTATTTTCACAAATGTCCTTGCAATATTGGGTCGTGCATAGGAAATAGTTGTTGCATTAATCTTAAGAAGTTCTCCAATAAGTTGGCTATAGAGAACATGGGGCCCTCGTTGAAACGTGCATCGACAAATGAGGGAGTGAGATCAAATAGGCACTATTTGAGACTCGGATTCAGTGGAGAAAAAAGGGCATCACCTGAATATTCTTATGGGGAAGCCATGAAAGGCACGAATCCCCTGCAACTAGCCCTTGAGGAAATCTTCTTCTCATTTAATTCGAATTAAAATATGCTTAGAGTTTAAGAGTCTAATTGAGAAGCAACTCACAAACCCAACTACCAAAAAACCTTTTTGCAAGGAAACTATGTTAGAACTACCTAAAGAGAATTTTCTAACCAAAGCAAATTTGAAAGGGTTGAAAAGCGAATTCACATCCTTCTTGGAGAAAATAACTATGGGATTGCCTTAATAAGTGGTGTTACCCGTCGCAATAGCCGGTTGATGTCAACAATATTCACAAAGAATTGACGCGAATATGTCGCGAACCCTCCTCCCCCCAACCCCAAGGTTGCAAAAGGCTATAGCTAGAGAAAAAGAGGCTGTTGTAACTCGCTTAACTATCTGTGCAAAAGAGATTATTATAGTAGCCAAAATTGAAGGAGTAGAAACTAGAGCATAAACAAGAGCCAAAGGAAACGGGATAGTAATTGAAGGGGATGAGATATAGACCAAAGAAGGAGGGTCAACCATCATGATCAATGGCACATGACAATGAGATGACGACAAGGGACCAACCTTGTGAGAAATCTGCAATTCGGTGAGAAAGACATGACCCAAAAAAAAAAGAAAGTGACAATGACTCAGGTGATTGTCGATGACTGCGAAGTCGAGGATGATCTCGTGAGAGCAAGAGAGAGCGAAAGACGTTCAAATGGATGTGAGGTGCTGAGTGAGAGATGAGCAAAGCTCTGTTATGAATCGTTATTAGGATGAAATAGTTAGGTTAATCATACATAAGCAAATGAGATGTTGAATAATATTTTTTTTTTTTGATCTTGTTATACATATTTGATTTATAACTTAACTTGTTGATTTTACAAAAATTTTTGAAAGAAAATGTCAGTTCTTCATCCATTTAAAGCAGCTATTTTTTTAATATTCCATTTAATATATTATTTTTGTTGTAATATGTTTGATGCATAACATGAGATGCTTTAAGAAGTTTGATGTCAGCTTAACCTTAGTTGATAAGAAGAAATAGGAAATTTATTGTTTAAGTTTTGTAAACAAAGTTTGGGTCTATAACAAAACTTTAAGATTGAACTGATTAGGTTTGTCTTTGAGTTCAAGAGGGTGGAATTCAAGATCGACTAGCAATTGTTAACTAGAGTTCAACGTGGAATTGATCGTTTTAATTTAATATTTTCTTATAACAGATAGTGGATATATCTAAGAGATTGTTTTCTAATCATCCTAACTATACAAGGTAAGAATCTATTCTAATTAATGATACATAACTACAATTAGTATAACTATTCGAAAATGTTTGCCTCTAAGAATGTAAAGTAATTATTTTCTATTATGCCTTTTCTTGGATTGCGATCTCCAAGGACCCTTTAAATCTCCAACACTCTCATGTTGGTGAGCAAATGCTAATTATTTCTAGTTTACTTATAATAGATTCAAACTTCTTTTTTAGTCTTAATTAGAAAATCTACTTCTTTTCTTGTGGATGAAATGTAGGCCAAGTTTAAGTTTATTCCTTTTTTTTTAATCTTCCTTTATATAAGGTTCTTGTCAAGTCTTATATTTTTTATGTGATTATGCTAAATAGGATTATTGACAATGTTACTTCTAGACTTATTATCATTATTGAGGATAGTAAGTTTGGTAAGTGGAAGATGTAGATCTTCAAAAAATTGTTTCCTTGGGCAATTGCCATGTGCTCAAACTCAACACTTATTGTGAAGGAGAGACAAGGCCATGCTAGAGATAAATAAATTAGATTTTTTGTTATCATGGTATTATCCTTTTACTTTTTTTTCTAGCCACATTTCAAGGGGATGCTTGTTGGTTTGTATCTAATAATGTTAGTTTCTTTTAGAAGATTTAGGATATATTTCTTTGAGAGATATATACATCTTGCTTCAATATCAACTCCATGTTAAGAAAGTGTTTCAGCCCAATAATATCTTTTATCCCAAATTTTGATTGTAGCTACTATTTTAGGTTCATAATTTCACTGTAGTTATTACTAATAATGATTATGTTGTCTATTAAATTTTGTGCTATTGAAATTATTTTTTATGAACAAGTTTTGATTAGTTTGTCTACTAAATCTTCAAAATCATGCCTTTGGAGTTTGCTGGAGTCCTTAAAAGGACTTCTTTAATCGACACACAAATTTTGTTGACATCTTCATGTAGATCTTCTCTTTGAAATCTCTAACTAAAAGCGCATTCTTTATATCAAGTTGATTTAGCTCCCAATCAAGATTAGATTAATAACTAATTAGATTTTAATATAATTTAATTTTGCAACTATTGCAAATGTTTTTTCATAATCAATCTTATAGGTTTGTGTGAAACCTTGGGCTTCCATCAGCTAAAAACCAATTGGCAACCAATTATTTTCTTATTTTTAGTTAAATAAATCGCATCTTAAGTTCCATTATTTGCCAAGGCTCTTATTCATGAGTTGCAACGCACCATTCTTTGCCAAGTCACCTTTTAAAATTTCACCTTAATCTCTCCCCTTAAAGAGATACATTAAGGAAATAGGTTGATTATCAATAAATATAACATCTAATGCCACATAATTTTCTAACAAAAGAACAATAAGATTTATGTTTCTATTAAGTGAATAACTCATAAAGACATTTTAAGATTTTTGTTTACAGCTTATTGCATTTGGGATAATATCAGGAGGAATATTAAAAGGTGAAATTAATCACTTTGATTCAATATCAATAGTTTGAATTGCTCGTTATAAGTGAAATCTCATCACCTATCATTAGAGATTAGCTATGGTTTTAATATCATAAAAAAGAGCCTAAGGAGGTGGAGTTGATCACTTTTACTTCAACATTATCTTGTAACATATGGAGGATATATATATATATATATATATATATATATATATATATATATATATATATATATATATATATATGTAAGATTATTTCTTAATCATTCTAAGTGCATAAAGAAAAAATCTATCTTAATTAACGATCCATAATTATAATTATTATAACTATCTAAAATATGCCTTTAAGAAGCAAAAGCAATTATCTTTTTTTATACCACTCTTCGAATTAAGGTCCCCAAGGATCCTAAGAATCACCTATAGAGTGCAGTAATATAATAAGGTCCAAAGATATTTTGTAATAATAAATTTGTATTATGTGATTTGGCAAAACTCCATTTAAATACAAATTCGACAATCATCCATGTTGTAAGAAAAAAATAGTCGCATGCATGTGATGTGATAGCCATCTGTAACTGGCATTATTAATGTCAAAAGATGATAGTTTAAAGTTGTGGCAAAAGCAAGACAAAAAACAAATACTAGACCTAAGATGTATTGTCACTTTAGTCTTTGTAGGTAGATTCTTGTGCTTCATAAAGGTAGATCAAGCCTTGCAATAGTTAAGATACATTCTACAAGCCACCTAGTTTAAAATGGCACAAAAGAGGAATTTTTCATAAGCAATCTCATAAACAATCACTTATGTAGTTGACATGAAACCTATAATATGTAAGGCTTCTGATCCCATAAAGTAATAACAAATTTATGTAAGTATCCATAAGAATTTTGGAAACAAATATAAAGTGATAAGAAGGTTTGCTCAAATTGGTTGAACTCTATTAACTTTGAATTTACCATATCAATCTTGGATTTGTCAAGGCTTTGTTTCCAACATAATTTTTGAAGTTATAGAGAAAACTGTTTAAACTTTGTAAATGAAAAAAGAGAAATTTGATACCTTTTATTTAAGGTCTAAACCAATTGATACCCAAAGAAAAATGTAACTAAAATAAAGAATATTGGACTTATTATTTATAAGTTTGCTTTAATGGATTATATACTAACACTTTGTATAGTAATCTAACACTCCTTCAAGTTGGAAAATAGTTTTTAATTATGCCAACATGTCACACAATTCCTTTTATACTACTTGGAAGCTAAAGGTTTAATAAAGGTATAGACTAACTGGTTGTAAGTAGTAAAAGGGGTGCAAATCTTTCGACCTATAAAAGTTTCTCTTATGAAGTGACAATCAACTACACTCGTGAATGAATAAATTGCTTGTAATTTGAATACAACTTGATTGCTATAGTAGGCTAAAGACTAAGTTCTTCAAATAAATGCTTAACCCAAAACATTTCACATATTATATGAGCTATGGTTTGATGTTTCGTGTCAATGTTGAACTGTGCTATCAAAGTTTGTTTCTTGTTCATCCAAGTGATTAAAAGTCTTCCAAAGAGGTTGTAGTAGACTGATGTTGATTGTCTATCCTTTTTTGAGCTAGCATGGTTGGTACCAGAATATGCTTGTAGATGATTATGTTTTGCAAAAATGATTAGGGACCTAGCTGTTATGTTTACAAAACTATAGGGATCTATCCAAATATCATTTAAATTTGAATATTCTACTCGCACAACTAGACAAAATATGGACCTATATAAAACTAACCCATTTCTATATTATCATCACATTCTTTGGGCATGAGGTTTCATGTCATGTGGTTGTGCCACATGTGCTCATTCTGTAGATGATTCTGTCTTCTATGTTAATTATGTTCTAAAATATATGAACATGAACTTGAATTCCTTACGTTATTGCATGATTCAAGAAGAATATATCAGATATGAGTGACTTCATTCAACTTGAAGTTAAAGTCATACTGTCTCTATGCAAGCTCACAATTCATTGCATCTCTATATGGTCACTTACATCTATATATCCTATGTTAGTTATATTTCCTGATGGACTTAATCTAATTATAGCTTGAAATTACGCAGATCCAAAAGATGCGATCTACAAAGAGGCCTGGAGTTATAATAAATGTCGGTTCTGCAGCTGGCCTATATCCAGCGTATCATGATCCCATTTACTCTGGCACAAAAGGTTTGAAGTTTTTATTAGCATGTCCATGCCAAAACTCATTGTATTATGTGGTTAATAGTAAATTATTGTATCACGTCACTTCTTTTCTGATATTTGTTGTATTTGAAAACTTCTAGGCACACACACATGTCAATAAATTGAGAAAATAAAATTTGTAGTTAAATAGTTTTGCATTTTTGTTTATCTTTGTGGCTTACATTTGCTTGATTTCATGCTTAATAACATTTTTCCAATCGTATTCTATTCCTGCTTTGCATCAAAGGCAGAAATTTTTCATCTCAATAAAATTTACTTAGGAATTCACTGAAATTAGTTTAGTGGTTTTTTTAAGATAAGAAATTGCTGGTCAGGAAAGTATGTTCAAGATCTAGTAAAAATGGGAAATAGGATGAAGGTCGCAACTCCACAATCAATGATTCTTCTTTTCTCTTCATTCTCCATTGGATACATAATAAAAGATGCATTTGATGTTTATTCATTGTGCCTACATCTTATTCACTTTTAAACCTTGGAACATGTCCATATCTTCAACCTAAACTTTATTTTTACTTTTTTGTATATGAATTTCCAAACCATGTCATATGCTTTCTACTGCCTTATTCCAATGCCCACATTTGTTATCTAATTTGTTCATTTCCCTGTTTATTTTTCTTTGTCAATGAGCAATTGTCTATTTTGTCTAATATGTGTATAATGTATATTGATATCATTTCATGGTGCTTTCTTTTCTTATTCTTGGATGGAGGCCCAATATTATTGGTGAACTGCTTTCTTGGAGTTGGTGTTATCATGTTTAGTTCATATTGTCCGTATAATCATTACACATTTTTCAATTTGTTCATGATGTTGTAGAATACTGATCACATATGCATTCTGAGAGTTTAAAGGAGGATCACAACTTGTAAACCCCTTTGACTATCGTACGCTAGCTGTAGGTTATGTCAAAAATACAACTAAGAGTCAATGCTGAGTTGTGATGCTTTGTATCATTAAAGGAAAGAAGGCTAGTGATTTGGATGCATAATAAAACTTTTGAGAAAGAAGCAATAGTCTCTAATTCCTATTAATTCATTATCAAATAATATCTAAATAGATGACGAAACCATGTATTCTATGAAAAAAGAAATAATTTCTTAAAGATATGGCATTCAGGCCATTAATTTACTGAATAAGTACTTACCATAAAACAAGGAAATGAAAAACAACTACATCTGAAAAAACTGACTTGATTTGATGTTATCACCGAAAACAGCCTTCACATTGTTAATTCCAACACTCCTCGAGGTGGATTATATATGTTGATCACACCCAATTTGCTAACTTATTCTTTAAGGCTTAGCTTATGGAAGATCTTTGTCACAACAACCATTTGCTCCTTGGCGGGAATATATATCCTGCAAATACTCCAATTATCAATGGTCTCCTTGGTGAAATGATGATCTACGTCAACATGCTTAGTTCGATCTCTGCGTGCAAGATTGTGATCAATGTTTATCATGCTTTGTTGTCACAGTATAGTTTTATTAGTAAACAATTAAAAAATTTTAACTAAGTAATCTTTATAGCTATATTTCTTCACATTTGTCATGTGTCAGAGCTGTAAACTCTGCTTATGCATTACTCGTTGCAATAACTGGTGGCTTCTTACTTATCCAATTTACAAGATTGACCCAGATAATGATACAATACTTGGAAGTAGATCTTCTGTTGATTGAAGAACATACCTAATCAGCATCTAGACTTTAATCATCCTATGGTCACTCTTCTTAAAGAAAAGTCCATTTTCTGTAGTATTCTTTATATTCCTTGGAATCTTGTGGACAACATTGAGGTGTTTTCCTTTGAATGAGTGCATAAATTGGATAACACTTTCTACAGAGCCTATTTCTGGCCAAGTTTGCGATAAGTAGATAAGCTTGTCCACCAATCTTTGATACTGCTTCAGTCAACCTCCTCACCACCATCAATTTTCAGTTTAACCTTGCGTTCCATGGGTGTTTCTGTTGGTTTTCTTTCTAGCATACCGGTATCTTGTAAAAGATAAATCACAGACTTCTCTAAAAGATGGTAATCCCAATCTTTCTCCATTTAATCTCCATTCCTTGAAAATATCTGAGTGCTCCAAGATCAGTTAATTCAAGTTCTCTAACTATATACCCCTTCAAAGAAGCCACTTCATCACTATTATCATTAATAATAATATCTTATACATATACTATAAGAATAACAATCTTTCAATCTTTTTATTGCTTGTATAATAGTGTTATTAAACTATGCCTATATTAAACTTCTTTTAATAGCTTAAATTTTTCAAACCACACTTGGGGACTGTTTCAAGTCAAAATGATTTCTCAATTTACACACAAAATTATCTTTCTTTTTAATCTTATTGGAGAATCCATATAGACTCCTTCATGTAAGTTGCTATTCAACATTGAATTTTTTACTTGTTCTAGAGATCAGTTAGCTTTTGTTACAAGTGATAAAGAACTCTTATAGAGTTAAGCTTGGCAATAGGGGTCAACATCTCTTGGTAATCTAAGCTATATCAAAGTGCATCCCTTGGTCATGATCTTACTTTGTAATGACCTACATTTCTATTAGTATTAAACATCATTGTGAAAGTGTGTTTGCATCCCACTATCTTTTTTTGTTAGGTAGTCTAGCCATCTCACATGAATAGTTTTTTTTGAAAGCACCATTTTAGAGAAATAAATGTCTAGAGTAGTCACTCCTAAATATATTTCTTTTGGAATTCTAACCACATGATTCTTGGTTACATCATTAAGCTTGGGAATAAGTGTTGGGACACGTTCAGATGAGTGGCTTTATTGGTCATCTGGTTTATTCCTATCTTGATAAGTCTTTCTACATGAATATTTAAGCAGAATGAGCTATCTCCCCCCATTTTTTGATATTTTTCCTTGTTGAATGAGTCGAACTAAAGGTTTAGGCATGTGTATGGGTAGTGAAAGCGATGAAACTAAATCTATTAGTGACTAAGTTTGTCTCAAGACTTATCTTCTAAATTCTCCCCTTGATGTAAAGGCTTGGTAAATTAGGTTTGCTTTTCAAGAAAATTAACATCCATAGACACAAACACAATGAAATGGAGTTAACATGTCTCTGCATTGTGTAAATGCATACCTGATAAACACACACGTCGTTGATTTTGATTGAGTTTTGAACAATTTTTAAGTTAAACATGAACAAAAACGTCTTGTGGGAAGAGAATAGATAGATCAAAAATTAGGATATGTATTAGGGAGGATTGTGACTTGAAACTTGAAATTTAGGACTTTTGAAAGCATTTTATTTATAAGATTAGAAGTAATAAGAGCAACTTCACCCCAAGGATATTTTGGAACATTCATAGTGAGCATTAAGGCTCTTGCAACTTGTAGGAGATGATGATTTTATTTTTGCTATAATGTTTTGATGGGGTGTATTAGGACAAAATTTTATAGAATCATCCTATTTGATTTACAGTGTTTCCCAAGAATTAAATAAAAATATTTTTTCTTATTATCAATTTTCAAGGTTTGAATAGAAGTATGAAACTATTTCTTTTATTGAATGAAAATTTTGAAAAGATTTAATAGCTTATGATTTCTCTTTGGGAATATAGATCTAGTACACTATAATATAATCTTCAATAAATGTAATAAATTATTAATTACTAGAAATATTTTTATATGAGAAGGTCTCCAAATATCATCATAAATTAGAGAGAATGGATATGTTTGATAAGGAATTGAGATGAGTGTGTTTGGTTAAATAACTAAAATTATAATTGAAAGAATTGAGATCTTTACTTTTAAACAAATCAGGAAACATATGTTTTAGATGATGAAAATTGACATGACCTACCCTATAGAATTACAACATTATTACATTATGATTTAAAGTAGAGGACAAATCTATCGTGACCATAGTAGCTTGTTTTTTTGCATTTGCTTCATTCTCAAGATAGTAGAGTCTACTATCTTTTGTAATAGTGTCAAACTTCCTCTCTTATCCTAGCTCTTATATTTCATACAGCACCAAATAATTTAGTAATGTACTTTAGATCATGATTCAACTTGCTAATCGAAATAAGGTTACATGCCAATTTTGGAATATGAAAACAAGAATATAAAATAAGTAAATTTGATAATAAACTGATTTTTTTCCAACCACAAAAGAGTGAGTTCCATCTGTAGTTTTCGGTGTGAAATTCCCATGACGAGGAGTGTATGAGTGAAATAAATGAGAGTCTGTAATACGATCTTAGACATTAGAATCAAATGTCCAAGGTGTTTGGCTTTTCACCTAAAATCTAGTACCTTTATTAACAAAACTGCATATAGCTATATTGGAGATTAATCTTACTTGCTGGTTAAGCATATAGTTCAAATGTTCTAGCTATTCTTTGTTCAGGAAAATTCTGGTTGACTCACTACTTACTCTACTGAATTTTCCTCAACAATTGTCTGAAAGCATTACCTTGATTTTATCCATATGATAGTTTAGTATTTGTGGGTTTTTTGTGGTGGTCTCATCATTTTTTCTCTAATGTGACCAATTTGTTGCAATGACTGCACCATGGTCACTTTTGATCTTCCCTAGGTTGATTTGAAAGCTTATTTTCTTTGTAAGAGCTATAGTCGTTGTAGGTATTCAACTAGAAGAAGCAAATATTTTTTTCTTGTTAAGCACGACTTTATTCTTGTTATATTCTTGACACACCTTAGAGAAAGCTTCATTGCTAAGCGGTAATGGCTATCTACCCAATATTTGGCTCCAAAGTCCATACACATCCTTGTTGATTCATGCAAATGTCTTTCTCGATGTGACGTTGAAAATTCACATTCTCTTCAAGATCTCTTTAGTTTGCCTCATGTTGCATATCCAATTCCTGTCAAAGAGTTTGTAATGCATTGTAATACTCAATAATGTCAATATTACCCTTGCTACGTATCCTTGAGTTTATTTTTTATCTCAAAGGCTTGTAAAGCATTTTCAAGTTTATAATAATTCTCCTTGATGACATTTTGATTGCCTTGATAGTTTAGAGGAACAAGTAGGTGCAATTGATGAGTGGCTCCATTGAATTATCAAACATACTATAACTATGCAATTATTAAGTTTACAGTTGGAATACGTTGGATTTGTCGTATTTAGACCCTTAACTTGCTAGTGACGTAACAGAGTTTTCGATGTCCTCTAATTACCAAGAGAATTGAGTGAGTTTATAGCAAAAATAGAAAAATCCATTTAACTTTTGATTTGCAATTTGCAAAGACTATTTTTTTTAAAGAAGTTTGATACCACAGATGAAATGGTTTGTAAAATCATTGGTGATGAAATGGACTTGGATGTGATTGTTGTAGGCACATCTTTCTTTAGACTTGAAGTTGAACTCTCCTACTTGGTATTCATTTTCATATGATGTTAAAAGATAATAAGGAAAAAATTAAATGAAGAGAAAGAAAGAGTGAATGGTTTTAATATTATTATACTTTTGAGAAGAAGTAATCTTTTACTCTTATTGATTCGTCATCAAATGATACATTAATAGATGAGAAAACCATCTATTCTACAAAAAAGGAAACATGATAGCAGGCCATTTATTAAAGGAATAGCAACTTATTATAAAAAGAGGAAATAAAAACACAAAATATCTAAAATGGAAGACAAAAATAGCTGATTTGGCATATCATGCAAATCAGCCAAGAACTTTCAGTTGGTATATCTTTCAAATCAACAAAAACTATAATTTGGTATATTAGCCAAATTAGCCAAGAAAACTAAAACTTTTAAGAGAGAAATAATAGTCTTTAACTCCTATTGATTCATCATCAAACAATCTAGGAAACTTTCCATTATATAAAAAAGAAACAACTTCCTAATGATGTAGCATGTCGCATGAAGGTCATTTATTAAAAAAATAACAACTTATCATAAAATAAGAAAATAAAAACTAATGATAAAGCAGCCAAAATTGTTATGTTATTCAAATTAGTCAAGAAATTTGATTTGGCATATCAAGCATACCAGCCAAAAAAAAATCTACCCAGAAATCATGAATTCTAACACACCCCTCAAAGATCTCTTCATTGATATAGTTATGTGCATGGTCAAGTTTCTCCTGGATGGTGTGCTAGATGGAATCTTGAGCATCAACTTCTCAAAATAGTCATTTGGAGGAGACCATCTATTTCTATCTTGCTTGACCTGCATAACCACTCCACAAAACCTTTAATGATAAATTCTGAGTTCTTCACCAGGGTTTCAAATTGAGCAATTTTTCGATCCACTTTTCTTGGCTTCAAGCGGTTAACGAAAAATGGAGGAAAAAGCCTTTTTAACTCACAAAGCTATGTACGAAATGAGGAGACAACTTCCAAAACCATTTTGAGGCAATGTCTTTCAATATTGTGATGAAGATTTTGCATTTGATGGAATCTAGTACTGGATGTAGGGATATAATTCTTTCAAATCCACTTGTAACTATTTACAGATATGTCTTACTGAAAAAGAAAGAAGCAGCGATTTGCACCTTAGTTGGTAAGGGCGTAGATTCAATCTCCATAGAAAATAGAAATTTCTGAATAAGGGGAATGGATGTAGGCCATTAGGAACCTTGCTTTTTCGTCCAAGGGATGATAAAAACTTGGGCCATGTAGAAAAGGATTTCTTTGATCTGCTAATGGAAATTGAGGAACAGTGCTTACAAAAAAGCAGGAGAGGAACAGAGGTAGGAGGAACTAAAATCAATTAATTTTTTGCAAATGCATTAGGTGCAAGGATAGAGCATGCTTGATGCATCATGGGTTAAAGCTGGACGATTCACTGGGGGAAGTCAATTTTGTTCGACAAATGTAAAGCAGGGATTGGCTAGCTTTTATCCGAACGAAATCTTCATTGAGCTTGAGGATGGATATGAAGCTGCATTAGCCATTAGTGTAGGAACAGCTGTTGATACCGATCTGGAGAGAATTGTTAGATCTGCTTTGAGAAGATCTGCTGGAGTAATTAGTGAAGCTTCTTGCAGTCTACCAAATGTAGATTGCAAAGGATCTGCAATCATATAAGGAGACATAGAGTGATAGAGACAGTCTTTATGAATGCTTTCAATTGTTACTGAAATAAATGCAGGATCAGAGCTTAATCACCTTTTTTGGTGGCAAACAAGCATAATTCATGTCATCTTTTATTGTAT
This sequence comes from Vanilla planifolia, assembly GCA_023846275.1. NCBI lineage: Eukaryota > Viridiplantae > Streptophyta > Magnoliopsida > Asparagales > Orchidaceae > Vanilla > Vanilla planifolia. The sequence continues at coordinate 5,732,935 of CM043872.1, read as the reverse complement.
GATGATCATTAGGAGCGTGAAAACTGGTGTTTCTTGATGGGATCTAGTTCTCATCATTCAATTAACTTGTCAAACGTCACTAGAAATATGTTGTCACAAATTTTGGGCAGGGAACAAAACAGTGATCTACTTCACAAGTATTTCAAAACACTGGAGGGAAGAAGAAGAGAAGAAGGGAGAATTATCAAAATTTGATATCAAGTTGATGAATTACAACAACTCCAAATCAAATAAATTTTCCTAATTTGCAGTTGTATTTCCTTAATTATAGACGATTATGCTAATGGGAGTTCTTCTAATGTGCCATGACAATTGATAGTATTTATGACTATCATGTGAAGACATCTCCTTATGTGGAGCTAGCAAAAATGATTATGACTTTTTTTTTTTCATAAGATTGAAGTAATTTGATGAATCTTGAGCTTCTTGTATTACATATTGAGAAGCTTCATGAGACCTATCCATTTGAGTCTGCTTCGCTAGAGGCATTTTCCTTAACTCTTCTAAATGGAATAGAAGTCCTTAATTTGGTTTTGTATTGCCTTAATTATAGACGAGTATGCTGGTGGAAGTTCTTCTAATGTGGCATGACAATTGGAAGTAATGACAACCATCATGCCAAGACATCCCTCTATGTGGAGTTAGCAAAAATGATTATGATTTCTTGTTTTCCATAGGATTGAAGTAATTTGACAAATATTGAGCTTCTTTTATTGTATTTTTCTTTTGAGAAGCTTCATGAGACTTAGCTGTTCAAGACCACTTTGTTAAAGCATATTCCTTGGCATTTAGCCCTAAGGATGAAGGTATTGTGACATGTGCCCTTGGAGTCAAGGAGGTCCATCAAGTGACCTTCATCTGAATTTGATGTTGAACTATCAAGATTGCTTAATGAAATTTGTCATCTATAAAAAATAAGATGAATGCTATCTATGAGAATGAATTAAAAACAATTGAATGAAGTAATTGGCTTGAATGATAGATCGCTCTGATCGAATTTGTTTGGTTGAAACTACCATTATGGACTTCCGGTGCTTATGAAAGGTGCAACAAGTTCGTCTTCAATAATTTATCAAAAATGGCTTCCCTTTCATATTTTTTCTTTCTTTTGCATCTTATCTTCATCCCTTTCTCTTGAAATTTTCTAAGTTGTGCACACAATCAAAAATTCTCCTCAAGTTTTTTATTACATGTTTTTCCTGGCAATTACTTTGAACAAATCATGCGAAGAATAGTTCAGTTGATTTATAATCGGCAACTTGTGTTAGTTTTTGTGAGAGGTGATAAAATTATTGGTAAGGATACGGTGTAATACTTGTCATTTCTTGGCATTGCATTATTTTTTCGGTACAATGTTTTTGAAGAGAAGGATTGGCAATGCTTCTCACTTATTGAGCTATTACTCCCCTTTGTAAGATCTTTGCTTAAACAAGAATTGGATTAAGTTGATCTTCAGATTTAAATTCTACAAATGATATTAATACACATTTTTGTCATTTTATGTAGTGGCTACCCCATCTAATACAATTCTAATTATTTTAAAATGGAAAAGAAATTTGAAAGGAGAAGTAACCATTTGCTTCAAGCAGAAGCATGCTAGAGATGTTACCTCATCTCAAAGTAGCTTGTGAAATGGGTTTTTTATTTGCATTATTATGTGAGAGTGTGCTTTCATTGGTTATTTGTAGTGGTAGTTCTTCAAGTTAATGAAATGAGTTGTTCATTTTTGTAGACATATACCTTATAAAAAATTCTAAAAAACGATGTCTAATCCTAAATTTTTATACATTGCGATGAGGAACTAAAGCAATGGATAATCACTGATTCATATTTGGAAGCAATCTACTTATTTGTCTTTATATTTTTCAAGATTGTTGACTTGTTAGTTGTCTTATTTATATCTATATGTTTGAAATTATTCATTAGCTGGTTAATTTTCATCAATTGCTTTTTTGGGTAAGGATCATTAGCAAGTTGGTCACTCATAAAGGGTAGTTTTTGCTATTCCTTGTTTGAATTACTTGTGTTATAACCCATAGTATGAAAAAAATTTATAGTATAGTATTTTCAATTGTCATTCTTCATAATGCATATTTAAATATTTTTTTAACAGGTGGTGTGGTCTTATTTTCAAGATCCCTTGCTCCATTAAAGCGTAAAGGAATTCGAGTGAATGTGCTTTGTCCTGAGGTATATTGACTTAAAAAAAAATCATGATACGTTATTTAGCATCAATTGCATTTGTAGCATGTCATTGAATTTATATTATGGACCATTCTTACCTCTACGGTATCTTGAAGGTTAGTTTATGGTTGTTACTTATGATTCTATTGTTTTTGTGATTTCTTTTATGTGACATACAACTACTTTGGTTTTGTATAAATTTGAATGCTTGTAGTTGATTTGATGGGTTTTTGAATGGGCAGGGGGTTATTGGAATTATAAGGTGATTAGGATTGTGAGACTATCATTAAGAAGGAGAGAGTAGATGAAGATATGAGGTAGATGCTTTTTTACATGGAAAATCATATAATTAGGAAAAACCTTGATGCTAAGAAATTGAAGAGGTGATCTTTAGACTTGGTCTCTTGGGAGGTACAATTACAATGGTTTAGATTAAGGTTTAATGCTTTACAGATAAAGGAGCAACCTTGATCTTAGGATTCTCTCAGTAATGCAAAAGGAGAGAGTAGATGAAGATAAGAGGTAGATGCTTTTTTGCATGGAAAATCGTATAATTAGGAAAACCTTGATGCTAAGAAATTGAAGAGGTGATCTCTAGACTTGGTCTCTTGGGAGGTACAATTACAATGGATTAGATTAAAGTTTGATGCTTTACAGAGAAAGGAGCAACCTTGATCGTAGGATTCTCTCAATAATGCAAAAGGAGAGCTGGAGAATATGGTGGCTTCTAGAGTGAACAAGATGTGGTCTGATTCCATTCCTTGAGTTATAATTAAGATCCTCACTTGTATAACTTTTTTTTCCCTCCAAGTTCCATTATTGTCTGACAACATTTCTATGACATGGTGCAAAGGGATGTGAGTTGGGTACGAGACCAGGATTTTTGTTCATTGCCTCCATGATACCATAATTGAATGGTCAAGGCTTCTTGATAGTGATCAAATGATGGCAATGCCTTGGTGCATTAGATTGATGAGTTGTACTCTTAATTTTTATCCTGGCCTCTTATGCATTCCTTATAAGCAGCAATAATGGATTGAGGGGTTATCATGAGTCAGACATTAGCCTGCTTATTTTGAATTTATGCAATGAGTAGTTGGTTGGGAATCATATCTTTATTAGGTTAGTTATATCTTTATCTTGTCTAGCCTTAACTTGATCTCAATAAACCCATGATGGTCACATTTGGTCATGTTGTGTTGTGTGAAACATTGTATCCTTATTTTCTTCTTGCTGCCCGCTCCATTTTTGTAAGCTAAATGGGTATTGTATAGTCTTACTTCTATTAATGTCATGATTTTTTAAATAGTTTTGTTTATTTGAACTTTGGAAATTGAAAAGCAATTCATCGAATTAGAGTTGTGCATTTGCATTTTGGAAATATTATTGAAGCCAATGAACCAAGTGATGTGCAAGTGAATGTCAATAGGATAAGGATGCGTTGGTCTCTATGATCGAGATCTCTACTTTTGGCAAATTATAAATTTTAACCCTTTGTAACTCGACACTATTAGCTTTGTTATTTTTGCTCTTTATGTGAATCATACGTTGTTATCGTCAGAAGTATCGATCAGGTTGCCCATGAGACTCCTGAATTGAAGTGAAAAAATTGAAGGTTCACTGATGAGGCAGTAAGAGACTAATGAAAGGTGATGGATTGCCTTGGGGAAACCCTCAGCAGCATCCTCTACCTCCAACAAAGATTAGGTTGACAAGTGGAAGGCAAGAATTTGGAGGTTAGCTCTCAATGTAAAGCTGGCAAATGGGGAAAGAGTTCAATTAGTCGGTTAGAGGTAATGCTAAAGGTTGTTGGTGATTTGAAAATGGAAGAAAACTGGAGGAGCCTTCCAATTGGGCTTTTATAAATGGTGAGGATGTGAAGGAGTGGATTCACAAAGGGATCCCAAGTCTTTTGACATCAATGTATGAGGGCCTAGACACGTTGTTGAAGGGTTTCAAAAGGTGTCGTTAAAATTCTGGAATGTTTGACTCCAATGCCATTGAACCTCTCTGGCTAACTAATTGTTCTTTTGGTGGTTCTCTTTTTGACCCCTCATGTGATGGTTAGAGGTATCTGCAAGTTGAGGTGGACTTACACAGATTTAAGCAGTCATTGTTGGACTAGCCTTTGCTCAGTTCCTTGAGTTCATTTGGATGAGGTCGGCGGATTGTGCACACCAATTGTATTTGAGGATGAAGAAGTAGAAAAAGGACTTGTAGGAAGGCATGTAGGCTGAAGGTCAATGAGGCCCAAGAAGCTTTAATCGTAGAAGCTATGAAGGAGACAACAATTTTGAGAAGCAGTTCTATTCCAAAGATTGTGTCCATTATCAGGGGATTCAGATCATGGGCTTTCTGAAGGCGGTCAGCAAGCTCTAGAAGGTTGGATGCAATCGAGTTGCAGCAATTGAGGAAGGAGATGGAGGTGGAGGTTATTCATGTCTAGCAATGGAACAAAGAGGGCCTTTTTTTGACTTTTCAACATACGCACAGGCAGAGTTGAAGAATGTGCTCAAGTAGATGGCATTTAATTGCCTAAAATATGGTGTGATTCTTTATCATTTGTACACTTTGAGCTCAACAAACCTTTTGGTATACTTTATCTATAAGCTATCAAGAATGGTTTGATGCTCAATTCATATTGCCAGAGCTCAGGACCTCTCTGAATTGTCTCTCCTTTAGAGTTGACCAGACCATGCAGTCCATAGGAATGGACCATCCAATTAGTTGAAATGCCAACTTTTAGGTGGCAATATACAACTTGCAATTCTACCAAAAACTCATTCCAGTAATTTTAAATGCATAAAACTTGATAAAATTAATTCTTCCTTCTTTACACCCTTCTGTTAAAGATCACACATCCAATTGAAATGAAATCAAGAGGCTGTATGTAATTGTTTCCTTAACCAAGTAGCTTGGTTAGTTTTTCTTTATTCTCACTATTTGCTAATTGTCTACATCAGTTTCTTCCGTCTCAACTCATTCATCGCATCACCTTCTCACTATTTTCTATTCTCCATGTCCTCAACTCTTCTTCCTCCTCAGCAAAACAATTCCTCTGCCAATATTGCATCCATGTTTCCCTCTTTTTCTTTATTCTTTCTCTCTTAATTTCTTTTTATCAAATACTATACTCCCTTTTTTTTTTTTTTTTACTAACCTCAGCTTACCCATCTTTAAGGTGGGCTGACTGGAAACATCTTTTTTTTTTATTATTATTTTAACTAGTAATAATAATCACATATGTTCCAATTCAATATCCAGTTTCCAAATGACCTTTGCTGTAGACAGAATTGCTACTATTAAAATCTTCTTGACGAGCACTCTCTAAAGCAACTTATATTTTCCAAATCCAAATGACTTTTATTTTGATGTAGATCTTGGCCTAAATTCAATGCTAAATATAATAATTAGCTCAATGGTTTCATATTTGATTACAACATTCATAAAAATATATTAACCAACAACCTATCACAAAATTTTCATTCACAATTTTCTATTTATTTCAAAATATGAAATTAGTCTAATAATTACAGGAGGTTTTCTTAGGTAAATTTTAGAGCATTATATATTGTTTCTTGCATGTGTCATGCCAAATTTTTTTTATCTCATTGTTTATTTATATTTTTAAGCTCAATGTTGTTGAGAATTCAAGCAGCAAACCTGCTTGGTGGTTTCAGCCTTGGTGTTTTGTTGTGGTTGCTTTGCTAATGTTAACAATAATTGATTTTTTCTCTTGAGTTCTTGCTTCACTAAGTTTATCATTGTTTTTATCATGTGAAAATGACTTATTATGTTCTGTATAATGGCTTATATGTATGCATTACTACGCAGTTTGTGGAGACTGACATGGGATCATCTGTGAATGATAAACATGTTAATGCAGTAGGTGGTTTCATATCTATGGACACAATCGTAGATGGTATGCTATCTTACAGGTCCCTTGTAGTTCACGTTTTAATTTACATATAAGCTGATATAGTATTTGTTATGCTGCTAATTGTTTTATAAAACATAGCTACTTATTTGGTTACATATCTCCAATAATGTCAATAGAAGAATCTTTCCTTCACAGTAATGTAATTACAATGAATTATTGGAAGATTTTTTTAATGTTCTTGTTTCAGTAATGTGGCTTTTTGGCCTATAAAATTGCTCTAAGTTATATTTTATAAGTATATCATGCTTATACAAATTGATTTTATAAAGGATTCAACTTCATGTGTGTTTAAGTTACTGATTTCCTTCATTTGGGAGAAAATGGCGAAGCACGACTCCAAAGAGTAGTAATAGAAGGTGGTGAAATATGGAGGATATAGAGGGCCCAATTGCAACTTCAAAAGAAATTGATGACCGGATAAGATACTCTTATAAGATAATGGAACTAAATACGTGTAGAGTCAAATACAAGCAATGCACATTTAGTTTATTCTCCATAGAAAGTATTTAATGGTAGGGTACTTTGTCGATAACACGTTCTCTAAGCAAACTAGCTGTATATACAATGACTGAAAAAATAATTTGAGCCAAGTGTTGCAACACTTTAACATGAAAGAAAAATTTGGAATTGTACCTGTGCATGCAACACTATACTTTTCCTATAGGTTTTCTGATTACTCTGCATTGAAGAAGAACCAACTTATGTGTTCCAATTTCTAAATGGTAGCAAGTAGTTGCTCTTTTGTGATAAACGCGAACTATATGATGGGGAAAAATAAGAAAAAAATTTAAAACATGATTGGCCATTACAAATACTCATTGCAGAAGTTGATTCAATGCTACTTCAATCAAATAAACTAAGGAAAAAGAAAATACAGAGTTTGGCCTGGTCAAATTGTTGAATGCTTCACGTGTAAAACATGCTCTTCTAATAGCACCAATCAACATCTTAAATTATCGAATAGATTACTATATCATGTGCTAAATTGTGGGTCTTGTGAGCTTGTCAAGCCTCGTATTATTAGCAAATAAAACTTAGCTTTTCAGTGCATTTTACCGTTGTTTCACAACTTCCATTTGTTCATAATGATGTCTTAGAAGTGAATTAGCAATATAGTCAACTATTATATGGTACTGTAACTTCGAAAATTATGAAGAAAATTGACTTGTCTATCTATTACTTTTGCAACCTGCATGATGACATTCAACTGGTAAGTGTGCATCATCGTTCAGGAAAGAATTATATGTAATTGACATTGTTTTTTGGTATTATGATTTATTTGTTTCTTGCATGTTGTATGCAAACTAGGTGCGCTTGAGCTTATCACAGATGAAACTAAAGCCGGTTCATGTCTATGGATTACAAACCGTAGAGGTTTGGAGTACTGGCCAACGCACGAAGAAACAAAGAAGTATAGATTACCTTTGTCGAAATCCAGTAAAAGCATCACATTTCCTCCTATCAGCATTACAGTACCTGATACTTATAAAAAAATGTAAGTCATCGAGCAAGATCATTTTTGTACTGAAGTTGAAATTTCTAGTTCCTTAGTAAATACTATCGATAGAAAAAACTGCTGCTGGCTATTGGCAGAGACTGAGATTTTACCTAAAAGTTTACATTTATTTAATGCTCTTTCCTGTTTAGTTTTCCTACTTGCCAGATGTCACAGTAGCTAAGTGGAGCAAAGTGTTCTCTTTTTTTTTAACTCTATAATTCCTGCTCTTTGTGTTTCCAAGTGGGCTGGTTCACCTTTGTCAATCTTTTGATGTCTCGGCAAATTGTGTGGAAGTTCTACTTTGGATTATAGGTCTGCAAATGCTCCCATGGAATATAATGAACCATCCTGTTGATGGAAAATTTTAGGACACTTGTGGTTTGCGGAGGGTTATCTTTAAGTTTTAGAGCTTTTTGATCCAAGAGCATTGATTTGACATCTTTCAAGTTTCAACAGAAGATGAGTGCAGAAACGGTCACTCCCATGAGCTGTTCTCTATGATTTCTCCTTCTGGCCGTGCTTTGATGAATTTTTCATTTTCAATGCACTTCAATTTATGTTGAACTTTAGAGGTACTCCAATTTGGCATCCGATTGATTTAAACATTTTTTAGGCTTGTACTATACAAAGTGAGGCATAGGCTCCGTCAATGCTGGACCTAGTGTAGTATTTTGAAGCAGCACGTCATTCATTAATAGGAAAAACACTCATTTCATCTGCTTTCAATGCTTTCTAATGTGGCATGACAATTGGCCTCTATAGTAGATAGATGTTAAAAATATATTTATTAGTGGAGAATTGAAGGAAAAAATGTCCAAAATTTGATGAAAAGTTCAGAATAAAAGTGTATAAATTAAAGAAATCATGATATAGGATAAAGTAGTTATTAAGAGCTTCTTTTAAGAAATTTTCTCAATTCATTAACAATCAGGGATGCACTCAAAGACGAGTTGATTAATATTATATTTGTTAGACATTCACTAGATGAAAAAATAGTTGCATTGATTGTGTATGTGGATGATATCATCCTCATTAGAGATGATGTATTTGGGATAAATTAGTAAAATCTTTCTCTTTAATGTTTAAAATAAAGCATTTACCTTTTTGGTATAGAGATTGCAAGATCAAAAAAATGAATTTTTGTGTCCCTATAGCATTATGTTGTTGATTTTTTCAAGGAGACTTGAATAAGTAATTGTAGGCCAATGAATATTATGATCAATCCTAATCAGTAGCTAGGAGATGACAAGGAAGGTAATCATGTGAATACAGCTCAATATAAAAAACTAATGGGTAAATTGATCTCTCTCTTATACATTACTAGATACTGCGTTTGCTTTCAGCTTAGTAAATCAGTTTATGCATTTGCCTTATGGGAAACATTTTGAAACAATTTATCTAATTCTTTAATATTTGAAAAACACTATAAAGTAAGGTTTAATTTTTTCAGCAGACCCCACAATAAAACATTTAGGCATACTTCGATGTAGATTGGGCTAGGTCGGTTGTTGACAAGAGATCTACATTGGATATTGTACTAATTTTTTTTGAAAATTTGGTGACATAGAGAAGCAAAAAACAAAATGTAGTTGCAAAGAGTTGTTTATATAGAATACAAAGCAATGGTTAATGGAGTTTATGAGATATTATAGGTAGAAAGCATCCTCAAAGATCTAAAGGTGTCAATTAACATGCCAATCAAACTATATTGTGACAACTAAGTTGTCATCAGAATTGCACAAAATCTGGTTCAACATAATTGGACAAAACATATGAAGATTGATAGATACTTTACAAAGAAGAAGATTGATTTTTGAGCCATTTATATGTCTATTATCCTTACTACACAATGTGGTAATATCCTTATTAAATGATTTTTCATGCCTAATTTGGAATTTCTTATGAGTAAATTGGGCATAATTGATATCTATGTACCAACTTGAGAAAGGTTATTAAATTTGAAGGAATTAGTTAGGCAATTCTAAGATTTTCTATTTTTGTAAATAAATCTAAAATTTTTTATCAGATTTATTGTAGATAAATTTGGAATATTCTATTAAAATATTATGTTAAAATTTAAAATATTTATTAGAATATTTTGTCAAATTTATTTTGTTATTAATTTCCTGATTTTTTGGGTAATTATTATTGTATAGGTATTCGTTATCTATTTATTCTTGTACTTTATCTTTTGTAATTGGAAAAATTATTATTTATTTCTTTTCAAAACCTATATGAGTCTTCATCCACCACAATCATACTCTACTTGACTCCCAAGCAATTTAAAGTAAAAATCAAGTTGAAGTTCCTCCCAATTTTATTTGATATTTCTGGACTTGCACATTTCTTTCATTCACATTGTTGATTCAATAGATTAGAGTATTTGATCTGAATCAACTCCAGATTAACACATTCTATTGCCATCGTTTTTGATGAACTAATGGTGTGATAACTAATCAAACTTTCTAATACCTAATGATGGGATGGTCTAATCAAGCCATTAGATTCTGATTATAGTTTTGTGCTCACCAAAAGATTTGGGGATTTCTTTTGGAATTTCTAATTTTGTTGTTTTTGGCCCAATGGGTGAGTTCTTGCCCTTTATGGCCCCCATTAAATTCCAGTTGTTGTAGAAGTTTTGTCAAATCATGATGGATCTCCATCTCACTCCCTATATTAGATTTTTGGTTCTTCAGTGAAACTAAGCTGTTTTGCCCTGTTGGTATGTCTAAAGATGTGTGGATTAAATGGTTGAAAAAAATGTTCAATTGATTTTCCTGCCTATGAAGTAGATATTTTTTTTTATCTGAACTCAAAATTGATTCTTTTTTATTTCATTGCAGAGTTTGTTTTACATTAAAAACAAAAAGTTTTTTTTATTGTTTTTCTTTTCTTGGCAAACTAGTGTTGTTCATACTCTCAACCACAATTTCCGAGCGGCTACTAAAGTTGTGTTCACACAGTTGAGTTTACCAGTTAAATCTCGGCATGCTCTTGTTAAAATCATATACGCTGGCGTTAATGCAAGTGATGTAAGATCTTAAGTTCAAAACCCAGTTCTTCCTCTTTGCCTGGATATTATTTCATCACTTGCTTATGAGCTATTTCAGAAATGCTTTACAATACCTGTGGTTTTCAATCTGCACAGGTAAACTACAGCTCTGGTCGCTATTTCACTGGAAAAACCAAAGAAGTTGCTGCACAACTTCCCTTTGATGCTGGTTTTGAGGTGTGGAGAAATACATTCTTAGAGTGATGGCACATTATGCTTGAAGTTTTGATTTAATTATGCAATCATTTCTATTGGAGTTGCTTCAATAATAAACAGGCTTCATGTATCCCATTTGTAAATCATTTATCCTATTAATTTTTTTCTGCTGCCACCTCTCCAAAGCTTCTCTATGTTGGCATACTTATTTTACAATGCTGGATCCATACGTAATAACTAATCATGTAGACTCAAATGTGGATTTTTGAGCTTTATAAGGAATTCGTGATATCTTTGTATAAAAATGAGGAGAAGAGCTGCTGCTTCATAGTAGTAACTTCCACATCATATTAACTGACCCTTGCGTGAGAACTTCTCAAACTTTTTATTCTTCAGGTGGTAGATTTTTAATCTTTATGATCCCTGTTCTTGATTTTGCATGCATTATCTAAAAAAATATTTTAATGCTAAGTTTTCTATCTGATCGAAGATGTGTTCTACCTCATTGCATAATATAGTTCTTTTTGGGTTTAGGCAGTTGGTTTAGTTGTAGCTGTTGGTGAGTTTGTACATCTGAAGGTTGGCACTCCTGTTGCACTAATGGCTTTTGGAAGCTATGCCGAGTTCATTGAGGTAGACTTAGTACTCCTCTTAACGTCATCATGCTGCCAACATTCATAAGAGTTATATAATTGTCATGGCTTGACATAACTTCTCATTCCAGGTTCCTGGAAAGCATCTAATTCCCGTTCCTAAGCCAGATGCTGAAGTTGTTAGCATGCTCACGTCTGGTTTGACAGCTTCAATTGCTTTGGAAAAGGTCCTTTTGTATTTTTTTTAACTTAACCTTTGTCAGACATTAACCTCTTGTATTTCTTGTAAATGTTTCAAATTTTTAGGCTGGAAAGATTGGGTCAAAAGAAGTGGTTTTGGTTACAGCTGCAGCTGGAGGAACTGGACAATTTGCAGTTCAGGTTAGTCCCTAATCCTAACAAGGTATGATCTTCAGAATAGCAAAATTTACCTAACTAGCGATCCATGAATACTTTACAACCTGCTTTTATAACTGTCCTGGAGTAATTAAATTCTTTTGCTCACGTACTATAATAGAATGAACTACAGCAGGTATATGGATGCCTAGATGTAGCAGTGAAAATAACAAAGATAACTTAAATATTCTTTAGATTAAGGTTGGAAGAGAAGGTGGTCAATTATACTGCGATTTGTCATTATTATAAAATCTTGAACCATAGACCTTCAAAAATATAACAGAATTGGTGGTATCATGCTTGTTAGATAGATGAGCATCCTTTCTTAAGCAGGTTTTGTTTGGTTAGTAAGATAATTGGAATTGATAAATTAATGTTTAATAATTGGTGTTTATGTAAATTTGTAATAATTGTTAGATATTATTTGGAAATCCAAGGTAATGGATTAGAATTAGAAGTTTATTTTTGGTGGATTTACCTGATATTGTATGTGTTCAGATTATTCAATTTTCTCATTCTCTTTGACCCCAACTAAAGAAATTAATCATGGTTATTATGTTTGAGGTTGTTAATGTTGAAAGAAATTCTTTTTAGTTCTTCCTAGACTGGAAATTGATAGCCAATGATACTTCAGAGATACGGTGTGATCAAGTGATCACTCATGATGATTCGTGAAAATTGTGATTTGATTTTTCATTTCTTTATTTATTAGGGAAAACGATGATGTTAGCATTGATTGTAAAATAATTGGCTAGGATTGGGTAAATGTTCTTATTGGCACATACTGTTCCTACCTAATTTAAAAAATAAAAGAAAAGGAAATAAAATAGAAGCCAATCAATTGCTAGGCCTGTGTGTGGCATGGGCTATAATGGGCACCAAGTATACCTTGGTTTGCCCATCTGTGATCCAGATGTGAAACCTGCAGGCCACCACAGGAAGTAACCCACCAGCCCTTTATTTAACCTTTTATGATTGATATGATAAGCAAGCAAGATGTTTATAGAAAAGGAGAAGGTTATGAGTGATAAGGTATGCAATGGGTTATGCAACTTAATTAAGGTCTGATTGAGTCAACAATGCAACATTCTCTAGCGTGCAATTCATTGATTAATGGGAGTGTTTAGCCTATTTTTAAATCAATCGATTTTGCCCAAGTCATTTTAATCATTTGAGCTCCCCTAGTTTGTCTGATTTTGGACAAATTTTCATGTCAATTAACTAATTTTTTTGCCAGTTTTGAAAATCAAAAGGTGCTCCTAAAAATGATTCATAGATTGAGAAACTCTGTGAATATTGCATCCCATGTAAACCAATGAAAGCTTGCATCAGAGACCAGTATAAGCTTTGGCAAATTTTATTTGAGCCCTTTGATATCTGACCCATTTTGCTTTGCACTTTTGAGGGTGGCTTACCACTCTTGTCTTCCAGGGTAATCAATCACCAGTATTCTCTCCTCTCCTTTTGTTCTCAAAACTTCCTAGCACCTCATATCATTGCTTGCTTGTGTTGCCGCATTTGGTTGTACTACTAGCAATTTCAAGGTGGTCTTATGAGAGCACCCTCTAGCTTTTCCTTAGTCATAATTATGATAATACTAATTGTAAAAGGGAGGCAAAACACTAAACAAGTGCACTTGGCCTTGCTTTCAAATATCTCCCCTTGAGGCCCTTCAATTAATTTTAAATTTAGCCAATCAAGACAAAAATAAATTGACTCAATCTAAAAGCTGGTTGGTCAACTAGTGTCAGGTGGTCGATTCCCAAATCGGTGGGCCGCCAAATTGTCATTGTCTAATTTACAAGTCAGCTCATCGACCTAACACTGAAAAAGAAAATTCCTTTGAACAATCAAATGATTGCATTACCTTTAGGTTGGGAATAACAAAAAATATCCGCAAATCATGGCATTAGCAAAAGGCCTTTGAGATGTGACTAAGAATATCCAAAATATTTATGCCCCCAAGTGACCAAAAAATCACTAAATAATAAATTAATTTATAGTTTTTATATAAATTCAAATATTTTATCAAAAAAATAAAATTTGAAAAAATTTTGAATGAAATTATTTTGGATTACAAATTATAAAATTATTAAAATGCTCAAAATTTGTCTTTGATTAAATGCTCTTTTTAATATTATTATTAAATAGAATAATATAGAAGCTAAATAATTTTGGAATAGTTTTACTTAAAAATGAATTAAAATTTATAATACTTGATTTTAAAAAATAATAAAACATGAAAAATGTTTGGGAACCATTGTTTACCTTACAAAGATGAAAAGCTTGAGCGATTGAATTATTGAAATTTGAATTAATTTAACTAAAAAATAATTTAAACTTAAAAATAAAAATTTAAGAAAATTGGGAAAGTTGTGTTGGACTTCGAGTGCAGCTTCTCCAATGATTCTTGAGCACCAATTAAGCAAGTAAGCCCTATTGAGGAAAAATAATTTTGATGTCTAGGTTAACATAAAATAATAGAAATGCTGAAAAAGCGCCAAACTAAAAAAATAGAAGGACAAAAAGGCTGAAACTCGTTCACCAAGTCTGAAAAAAAACTTGCTAATCTAGCTGATTTTGGAGCGAAAACATCCAGAGCTTTAGTTTTTAGCCCGGTTTTCTATTAGTTTGAACAGAAACTCATTTGAAACCAACCAAAACTTGAATTTTTTACTGGAATTTTGAACCATTGTATCTCTATCCTACTTTCAGTTGATTTAGTCACTGCTACATATTTTTATCACATTCATATCTTTGCTTCATAAACAGAACTGAAAGAGGCATTGTTTGCTTTTCCTATTTTAGCTCTATAATTAGAGAGGTTATCAAAATTATTTATTTATAATTGGTGATAAATCTTTAATGTTTAATTTGATCTGGTTATGCATGTGATGAGACTTTGTTTAAAAGAGTGCTTTTTAATTTGTAATTTTATTTGTAAAACATCCCATTCCTTAGTTGTAATGTTTTCTCAATATTATTATGGTAATATTGCTCCGATAGTGTGCATTTTTATACATGGAATGATTATGGTGCCATGTTTGTGTTGAACTTGATCAGCTGGAGTGGTTTCTTATGCATCCCTGGTATCATTTGATTGACAATTTGAAGCCTACCTGACTTATTTGGGTAGCCTGCTGTCTTTTCCAAAATAAAAGCCAAAATATAGGCAACTTTGAGATTTCAGGAAAACAGATAGGGGAAAGTTTTCATATGTTGAAAATAAATTCTTCAAAATGCTTGATGGAAATGGACTTAAGATCTTCGAACCAATGTAAACTGCATATGTGCTTTAATTTTTCACTAACCAATACTAGTAATGATAAATTTTTATTTTGTGGACATATGTAATACTGAACAAGCTTGTCATTTCTTCAACTCTATTTAAGGCATTTATCTTGCAAGAGGTGATGGAATCTCTTCTCTTTACTATATTATTATTAGTTACCAGCTTATTTCATTTTTGTTTAGTCCATCAAAAGGGCTTTGTGGTCTTTCTGGGTATAGATGTGGAGCCAGTAACGTAGCCGCTTTCTTGGATTGCCTCTGAGACCATAAATAATTGGACACTTACTGAAGGACAAATTTTCATAATAGTGTGTTCACTTTGACGTTGTAATATCAGCGTGTTCACTTGATGTTGCAAAGTCTATAGCCGTATGGCATGTTTATTTTTATAGGAAATCACAACTCTAGTTATTCTGTTAGATTATGGTTGCTAAAACATTCTTTCTGGAACGCAGGCAAGAAGTTTTTTCAAATTAATTTTGATTCACAACAGAGTTCTTGTGACCAACATTCTATTCATATGTGGATAGTTTATGTTATTGTACCTTCTTTCCATTTGTGATAATTCATTTGCATATAACAGTTTTAATTTCTGCAACTTTACTGAAAGCACTTCACATATTTTCTTCAAATATTTGGATGCTAATTTTCTTTTATGAACAAAACAATCATAAAGAGAATGTGGTTAGGGATCTAATGTAGGCAATATTAGTTTTCATCTTCTGATAAGTTCTTTCCTTGACTTAAAACCTGCTACGCTACATTCACATCGTGTGGAAACAATTTCTATTATTTTATCAATGTTTCTTTACAAAAGAAACATTGCACAATAGGATTCATTTTTTGTACCAAACGCTTATTATCTGCATACTTATATTATATTCAAGCTATAGCCTCATTATTAATTTTTTTCTATTCTTTAGCTGGCAAAACTAGCTGGGAATAAGGTAGTGGCGACTTGTGGGGGAGCAAATAAAGCTGCACTTTTGACTTCCCTTGGAGCTGATCGTGTTATAGATTACAAAAAGGAAAATATAAAAGAGGTAGGTATCTTATATCGTTTATATGGCCTTTCTGAGTCATTAATTCCATTTTGTAATTTAGTTACTAGAACGCTTTGCTGTTTTGGTTACTTCATAAATTGGAAGGTAATCCCATTTCAAGTATTTAAAATATGATTCAGCTACTCTATGTTGTAAGTTTTATATAAGCATGCCTCTACTTAGAATGGTTTACATCATAGCAATCTACGTGGAACAATATTGTTGTTATGCCAGTTAAAAATAGAATAAGTTTTTTTTACATGAATTGGTTTTTGTTGCTTATTGTTCAGGTTCTGAAAAATGAATTTCCAAAAGGTGTTGATGTTATATATGAATCTGTTGGAGGAGAGATGTTTAATTTATGTCTAAATGCATTAGCTGTCCATGGAAGGCTGATTGTAATCGGAATGGTATCCCAGGTGATTTTCTTAATGAGCTTCCTGTATAAGTAAAACTTTCTGTCTTTTCTTGATAGTTTATCATCTTTCACATTATTCTTTCGATTACATTTTATTTAATGATCAGTTTCTGGTGGATTTTTTTGCATTGTTTCAATTGATTTGGTTAGTGATATGTGAGAAAGAACAAATTTCTGTATTAACACAACCCTTCCGGGCAGAGTGACGTGCCCATTGCCTTATGGTTGAAATGTTGATGCTTAAGAGCATTAATAGCAAACCATTTAGCTACCGGAACAGTATGAAACAAAGGTTTTGGTAATGGCTTAGGCTGTGCTTGTGAATTATCTGTGAGTTTAAGAAAGAGCTTTTGAAAGAAATTTTATGTCAATAACAGTAAAGTATTGGCAAAAATTATTTATTAGAATCTTTATACTTAGATCAAAAAGAAAACTTTTAGCATGATATACAAGCAAAGTCTTAATATTTTCTCTTACGAGGTTGAAAAATTGTACTTTTCAAATTGTCATATATCTTCCTGTTCTTATTTTATTTTACCTCTTTGTATCCTCATAATCACATGGAAAAAAGAACCTAAAAGACCTTCGGGTGTAAAAACGATTTTGAAACAAGATGGTAGAAGCAGTAGGTTCAAAAGGAATACTAGTTTGTTTTGATTGGCACTAGTACAGCTTATAAAGGAACTATCAACTGTTTTTATGAGGAAAATGTATGGAGATGGATAACACACTGACTACATTTATACTATTGATGGAACATTAATTTCTCTTGATTGATAAGAGGGAATATATGAGACCAATGGGGTAGGTCAGTTTGTGGGGCCAAGTTAAATTGTCCGATTTGGGTAGAAGGATAAAATTGATTGTCTTATTCAGGTTTAACCCCTTTAGCCTGGATACAAGCTAGTCAGGCCTTGGCATCAATTTTTATATTATACCAAAATGTTATTGACACAGTTTAGAGGTTTAACCCATGAATGAGGATAGAGGCTGGAGATAGAGGTGGAGAATGTAGAATAACCAGAGGATTGGTAGAGAACAGAGTTAAAGAGTGGAAGCTAGAATGATATGAGAGAGAGAGGGAGGGAGAGAGGCAGTGGGGGGAGAGGGAGAGAGTAAGAAGAGTGGGTTTCCTACAAACTTCTTGAGGCAGTTTATGAGAACACAATTTTGTAAAGGAGTAGCAAAAGAAGGAAACATCTTTGTGAGGATTGCAACATACAAATGCTAAACATCCTTGTGTGACAAAGCATTCCTCTGCAATCAAGCTGATCTTGGTGGCTACTTAATGTTTTTTGTTCACGATTCAGTTCTGGAACATGGCATATGAATAACTGTGCACCTTATAAAATTAGGGTGCACTGGAGAATATGGGAGATATTTCTATCAAATTGATGTTTCTCTAGAACTATATTGTTTTATAACATTTAACTTCTCATAACCCAAATTATTCAAGAGTCTACAATAGCTTTTTGTGCTAAACTAGAATAATTAGCATAGATCACTTTTTTTGGTTGAATAGTGTTGGCCAAGTATTTATTACTTGGCTTCTATTTCTTCTCATTGGCTTTTTTTGGTTGAGTTTATTATCATGCTAACAATAGCTGAAGACTTTGGATTATTACCTTTAAGCACTATCAAGAACTTTGATGCAAGTTTTACAGTAAACTATTTTTTTAATCGTACCAACTATTGTATGCAATCTAAAGGAAAGGATAGATAACATTCTCTATTTTGGGATTCCTTGTGATCTTATTTTTTTGTGGTGTTATATTTCTTTACTAATATATAATCTATAAATAATCCAATTCATCATAATTTTT
The DNA here is from genome assembly GCA_023846275.1 of Vanilla planifolia. Taxonomy (NCBI): domain Eukaryota; kingdom Viridiplantae; phylum Streptophyta; class Magnoliopsida; order Asparagales; family Orchidaceae; genus Vanilla; species Vanilla planifolia. Next base: position 5,714,541 of record CM043872.1, on the reverse strand, counting down.
CACTTTATCTATTTCTCTGCCAATTCATGATGATGTTGATCTCAACATCATAAAGAAAAGATAAAAAAATTATTGTGGATGATAAAATGATCAACAGGTGTTGTTGGCTTTAACAAATAACAGCAACAATAGCTCTTTTAAAATATTCAGATGTATGAGATTTTGCTTTACTTAGTTTGCACACTCTAGAATAATGCCTTATTCTTTTGCTCTCCTCTTCCCCCTCCCCCCCACTCTCGAAAACCCATGTGAAAGTTGACGCATGTGCTTCTATTGGTGTGTTTAATTATGTAATTTTCTTTGGCAAATTGGTGCAGTATCAAGGAGAGCATGGATGGAAGCCTTTGAGCTATACGGGTTTATGTGAAAAGATTTTAGCAAAAAGCCAAACTGTGGTATGTAGTACTTATTTGTAAAATGTTGGTTCTATCACCTTACCTTCTCTTTAGTTTAATTGTTTCATTGAGAATACTTAGAAATTTAATTTCAATCACCTCATTTTCATTTGTGTAAGTTGAATATATTTTTCTCTTGTTGGATAATGATTAGGAAGCAAATTTGTCTCGTGAATTTTTTTTATAATACTATCAAAATTATCAACTACATTTTGACATATTGTCATAACCATCAAATCATGGATAAATTAGAATGTGATGTCATTCCTTAACAAATTGCATTATGATAGCATATTGTATAGCCATAGTAACTTGCATATCCCTACACCCATTGATTTAAACTTAAGCTTTTATAATAGTCTTGGTCACGACGTTTTGCTTTTTGCTCCATATCACAAGATTTTCCGCCTAGCAATGTATGGTATTCAAAGGTTGATCTCTTGTTCACAATTAAGCCTTCTTAATTAGCATATGTATAGGCTTCAAGAGATGCTCTCTTTTTCACTTCAAGTATTATAGGATCTTATAGAATGTCTTGAGATGTTGTTCTTAAGGATTGTACATAACTTAGCTCAACACATTCACAACATGGGCTATGTTTGGCTTACTATGTGCCAACTGGGCCTCCCAACAAATCTCTTATAGGAATCTTGATCTATTGCAACCTCTTCTAGGCCATGTCCAAGCCAGTGATTTGACTCCAACCTTATTTCGCAACTTTCTAGTCTCAATTAGTAGGTTGATGATGTACTTTTGTTAGAAAATAAAAATTTACTATTAAAAGTGGGCCCCATCACAATGCTTACAAAATGCTTCATACTATATAATTGTTTAATTTCAAAATTCTTATGAACATTTTTTCAATTTTTTTATCCTGCCTTCTTCATTCCAAGTCATGATGATATCATCTACCTGTACTGGTACAAGGTAATCACTTCCTCTAAAGTCAAATAATTTATAAACAAAGTGTGATCTCCTTAGCTCTATTTATATCCCATATTAAGCATCACTATGTTGAATTTCTCAAAGCATTATTGTGGGGACTGTATAAAACTTTTCTTTAGTTTGTACACAGCACCTACTTTGGTTCAAAATCAGGAGAAATATTCATGTAAATTTTCTTGTTAAGGTCACAATGTAAGGATGCATTCTTCACATTAAAATATAGTAATTTTCAAGCCTAGTTGACAACTAAATGTAATAAAACTCATTGTTTTTATTTTTGGGCTAATGTCTCCAAATAATCTATTTCCAATATTTGAGTTTATGTTGCACTCCATTATATTTGAATTTCATAATAAACAACTATGTACATCCCATGAGTTCTTTTCCTTTTGGTGGTGCACCTTTTTGTTAGTTTTATTCTTCTCAAGATTATCCTTCTCTACTTCTATAGCTTTCTTTAAATTCTTATCATTTTATTTAAGGTTTTATGAAGGTTATGGTGCTTAGGTTGGTAAAAATGGCTCTATGTCTAAGGGATATGAACAAATATAAGGGATGTTTGAGACAAATTCTTGTTCCCTCATAGAAAGAACATTAAGATCACTAGGGTTACAGTTGTTTTCAAGACAAATAGTATTGGAATTGGGCTAAAAGTAGCTTGTTGTTATTAAGAATGAGATTATTTTTAGGCCATTAAACTAGTTTAGAATGAGTGGCAGAATTTTTCTCATAGAGTATACTTGAAGTGGAGGGATATTTTTTGGTTAATACTTATTTTTATGAATGCTCACAAAAATTGAAGCAGAAGTTACACGAGGTTGATTGAAGAGGATACTGATGAGAAGTCCAAGAGAAAAAGATCTTAGTCTTCGTCTTTGAAGATTGAGTTCTTCTCCTTGATGATAAAGATTATGATTATATGGACATTTTTCAATAAATGTCACGTTGGCTAACGCAAATAATTGCTTTTGTTGGTGAATTTTAGAATTTATACCCCTTTGAGTGCAAGAATAGCCAAAAACTATGTACTTCAGAGCATGGGGATCAAACTTTCCTTTATTTTGAGTATATATGTGAACAAAAGATGTACTCCCAAAAGCTCTTAGAACAAGGTCATCAAACGTATGGATATTTGAGAAGTAATTTGAGAGGAGTTAGATAAGACTTTCAGGATCAAGTGTTTTGAAGAAAATCGTTTTGAAAGCTAAGTGGTAGTCAAGAAAGTATCTTTCTAATATTGTTTTGCCGCATTGTTTTGGAAGAAAAGAGCTATAGTGATGGTTAAGATGTAACCATTTTTCCTTTTATCCAATTTTATGGGGGTGTTTGAACAAAAGAGGACTCATGAAATGCAACATTTTCTTTAAAAATGAATTATAAAGATTGATTAAAGTGGTCTTTAGTATTGTCAAAATGGAATTGTTTGTTTGGTGTATTGAAATGAGTTATAATTATATTTTGTAGAATATTGGAAGGATTGTGTTGATCTCAAACTTATTTTTTAAGAGGTATAGAAAAATATCACGAATAAATCATAAATTAATAATACAAACCATGATGACCCAAAAATATTGCAATATTTGTGGGTTCTCATATTTCACTATTAACAAGAGCAAAGAGAGAATTCTTTAACTGATGATTGGAAAAAAATTATGCTTATGTTTTGCAAGTTCACGTATCACAATGAAATCTTGATGCATAGTCTTTTGAATAATAGAAACACCATTTTCAAAATATAGAATAGAGGATGATAATGGCAAAGGTGATTAAGCCAAAGTTTGGCTTCATTAAAATTGTAGTATTCGACAATGGATGACAAAGGCAAGTCATTTTCTTTAACTTGCCTATTCAACTCTTCAAGGTAATAAAGAGTCTATTCAATTTTTCAAGATAGTAAAGATCACCTCTTTCTCTAGAACACACAATAAAGAGCCTATTCAACTCTTCAAGATAGTAAAGATCACCTCTTTCTCTAGAACACACAATCATTGTCCTTGTGCCCTATTCCTAAAATTCATAGGAGAGATAAAAGATCACATTGCAATTAATAACTTTGTTGAGATTTTAGATGAGATCCAACATCTCACCAAAGATTCCAATTGTATCTTTCATCTCTCCTTATGTGAATTTCAGGAATAGGACACGAGTTTGGTGAAAAGTTTAGATATATGCGAAATATTTTTAAGATTTAGGTGATGGTTTATAATAACAACCCCTTGACCAGCAATAGTTGATAATAAGTTGTGGGCAATAACGATTTTTTTCTATTATTGAGACATTGGTTGCAGGAGACAATTCTATAAGAAGAGCATATTAGTCAATAGACATCTGGGAGACTTGTATTCGAAGCTTTAAGGTCATTAGAAGAGGAGAATGTCCTATACAAGTGAAAGTTCCTATTTATAATTTTTTCTCTAATGATCCTAATAGGTTCGTGGCCTTTCTATCTTTGCCTTGTTGAGCTCAACTAGAAATAATTGTTATTGGGATTTTACTTTAGTGGTTGCATTGACTATGTTGGCTTGCCTTTGTGCCCTTGTGCTGTTGTCTGTTCATTTCTTTTAGGTTTGCCACTAATGCCCAACATTTCTCTTTGGTGCATTAAGGCTTCTTGCGACATCAAAAAGAGTCATTATTGATTTCTTTTATGGAATAAAAAACTCTCTTCTTTTGTCCAATTGGTTTTCTAATTCTACAATCTAAACCATGGGTAAAGTTAAGCAATATATGGAAATGTTTTCAAGAATTATGCATCTCCTACTTTTCTCAGCATATATAATGGACATTACTTCATTTAAGAAGTATAGATCATCTTTTTCAAGGATCTAGATTCTCACTATGTCAAATTCTAGATTTAATTTAGCAAAGAAGTCATAAATCCTCCTTTTTCAATAGATCATTTTAGTAGAACACATCCTTACTGCATTTCGTTTGGATGCATTGATAATATTTTTTTTTCATTCCATAATGTTTGTAAATGATTGGCATATTCCGTGATAATTTTACAAATTTTATTGGTAGTTGCCACTTTGATCTTCATCTAATAAATCTCATGAACTGTAAGTATGTGAGTTTAATTGCATTCCAAATATTCTTGAAAGTGTTTTAAGAGCATCACAATGTGACTGATTTCAGATCACATAGAATTTGGCAGTCATGAAATTACTATTGAATCTTTTATGTCTTACACTTCTCATACTTTAGCAGCTCTTCACTTGGTCTAATTTCAAGTCATTTAATTTCCTTTTTCCCTTCAAGAAGGTTTGAACTACAAAAACAACATTAGGTTGTTTCTTTCTCTATTTTCAAGTAGAAGCCATCCTATGACTTCTTGTGAATGACACCTTAGATGTGTAATTTGCTTTTGTGGTGTCCATCATGACTCTAAGAAAGTGATGATGGATGGTAGCAAAGAGTAAATATCAATAAGATCAATAGGAATCGCAATCAATAGAGTTGAAGTGCTAGAGATTAGTAGGTGAACCTAATGTAAAGACGATATATCTTTGACTCTTACACAATGTGAAGAATGATGGAGAGAAATTTTGATCTTATTTCTTTCCAAGACTATATATATAATAGCCAAGTATACATAATTTGAAAACAATCCAAAAGAAAGAAATAAACTACTTTCTGATATATTCTTAAGAAATCTTATCATAATAATTGATAATAATCAACCCATGAATATTGATTGCTCTAAGAAAGTGACCATCGACAATAACAAAGGGGGAAATATAACAAAAAAAATCAGCAAGAATCACCATCGATGAAAAAGAATTGTGAGAATTTTAGCAGATGAGCCTTGTGTACACAGAATAAATCTTTGTCTCTTATATAATATTACAAATAATAGAGAGAAAACTTAATCTTCTTTTTATCCTAAAACTTAAACAATAGCTTAGTATACATAATTTGGAAAATATCCAAAAAAATGGAAATCACTAATTAGCTATATTCTTAAGAGATTCTATTATAAAAATTCACAATAATCAACCTATTAAAGTTGAAAAAAAAATATTATAGATTGTCTATAACCTATGATTTCCTAATCAGAAAAAAATAATATTTCTTGATTAATTTTAATAACTCTTTTATAATAATAAACGAGATCTTATAAATATTTAAATTATAGTAATATTCAATAATATGTTTTTAACAGTTTCTTCTTAGCAGTTTTAGTTGTAGTTCTACTTCTGATAGTTAAGTTTCTCACTTGCTGTTCCATGTTATATTTTGGTCAACCTCTAACCCATTTATTTTGTAGGTTGGTTTTTTCCTGAACCACTATAGTCGCCTTTGGCAAGAGCACATGGATAAACTCTTCGATCTTTACTCGGCAGGAAAGCTTAAGGTATTCTCTTTCGTACTTGTGAACATGGCATTATATTGATGGTTCTGATGTTTTTCTTAGAAAATTTGTTAAACTGGAACTATTTAATAGTTAAGCTCCTAGACATAAGTTAAAATAGTTTCTGAAACAGATATTTTGATTGCTAAAGGTTTTGATTTGCACATGTCTGTTTTTATTGTATATGGTTAAAATATAACATGAGTTTGAAATGGTAGTATAGTTGAAATGACAACGGTAACTAGATGCTTATAAGCTCAAGTTAACAATAATCTTCTCTTCTCTTCTCTCATTACAAGTCTATTGTGAAACCTTAAAGATGAAAATCTAAGCTTATTTGATGACCTTCTAGGAGATAAAAAATGTTTAGGCCAAAAAGATTTAGTTTGGATTCAATTGTGAAAGTTGCTAATAATAATATTAAAAGTATTTATTAGGACAACAGTGTTGTTCTTGCGAATCTTGTTATCAACAAATTTTGTGTTGCGAATCTTTCTTATCTTGTCCACACGTTAGTGACCTCCATGTTTTTTATATTGTACATAACACATATTTAATAACAAAAATTAAGGTTATAATTATGTTCATACTTTAATTTATTATAATCATAATTTTATTCTTTGATTTTTTTTAACCATAATAATATAATTTCAAACTTAAATATGTGATAAATATCATCTTGTAGAAATCAATAATAGTAAGAGTCATGTTTCTCATGTAAACTTTAATTAGTTGGTATAAATATCATCTTGTTTCATTTTCGATAACTACCAATTAAATCATTGTCAGGTCGTCGTGGATCCGAAGAGATTCATTGGCGTCGCTTCCGTACCAGATGCAGTCGAATACCTTCACTCTGGTCAGAGTCTTGGCAAGGTTTGTATTCTTGGCAAAGACAAAATGCAATACCCAAAAGTCCAGACCTTAGGGATTACTTCTAAAATCTTCTAACCCTACAAGAATTTCCCCCTTTCCTTTACTCATCTGAGAAATTTCTCAACAAAAAGCAAAATTCCATTGCAGGTTGTAGTGTGTATTGATCCAGCTTTCCTTCAGCAAACTGCCAGATTGTGATGTTTTCTATACAAGTAATGAAGATTCTGTCAAGAACATAAACAGTACAGGAAGTCATCTTCATCCATTATGCTGTGATGTGTTCTATATGAATAAATTCCTTCAGCTGGAAGAATCATGTCCTGAATATTTTAAAACTACCCAACCAAATGTTGTTAGTTTGGTACAAATGCTTTTAAATGATTTTAAAATTAAAAGAAATTTCTATCAAAATGTTGTTTTGTTTGATAGTTTGTTGTTGAAATGCATTTCATGTTTTGTTTTTCATTTTTCATCTAAAACATCGAATAACACATCAAATGGCACCTTCAAAAACGTTTGTTTGACAAGTTTTTAGTCTGTAAATAAAAAAAATGACATCTTAAATTTTGTAAATTATTCAGTTTTGGTTGTTTGACCCAAGAATCAGTTTTTGGTAGTCTGATGATTTAAGTGTTTGTTTCAATGCTTGGTTTTAGCCGATCTTTAATTATATTTTGAACTAAAATGCAAAAATATTACTAAATAATAAATAGAAATTGGTTTCATTTAACATTAGGAACATTTAGGTGCCCAAAGAAAGCCTTGAAAGTGCCATACAAATGCAACTTCCTGTATAAATTAGAAGTTTATATACAGTTGAAAGATGTTCACACTCTCATCCAACACAGCAATCTATGCTAAATTCACTCAAAAGCTTGAATATTCTCTCATATAAGCAGCATTTTGCAAATCAAATCTTTCCAAAAAAACAAATAGCAGCTACACATCTAAAACAAATGCAACTTCCTGTATGAGTTAGAAGTTTATATACAGTTGAAAGATGTTCACACTCTCATCCAACACAGCAATCTATGCTAAATTCACTCAAAAGCTTGAATATTCTCTCACATAAGCAGCATTTTGCAAATCAAATCTTTCCAAAAAAACAAACAGCAGCTACACATCTAAAACAAATGCAACTTCCTGTATAAGTTAGAAGTTTATATACAATTGAAAGATGTTCACACTCTCATCCAACACAGCAATCTAAGCTAAATTCACTCAAAAGCTAGAATACTCTCTCAACTAAGCAGCATTTACAAATCAAATCGTTCCAAGATTAAGAAGAAGATGAAGAAGGAGAAGAAATTGAAGGAGCTACACATCTAAAACAATCTCCACTGAAGACCCTGATCTGGTGGAACGCATTAGAAGGGGGCCATCCTTCTCATGACAATATGTAATCAGAATCTTCACCACCTGCCTGTATTTCCTCCTGTATGTTGGAAATTTGGAAATGGTTCTTGTCATTCCAACCAACCTTCACCAAACAAAAAATATATATAAAAAAATGGTTTAGAACAAAGGATTCTATGTATCATCTTTCAATAGGTAAACAATTGTACTTCAATACAAATCAAGTAGGAATGTGCACATATCACCAAAATGTGTGACATCTATGGAGTTTTTCTCAAAAGATGATCTCATTAAGTGATTGTTGATGAGTCAATCAAATTTATCTATAGTTTATTATAATTCAAGAACATAGAAGGATTATATTATTTATTAGATAATGTTATAATCTACAAGTTAGTAATCATTTTATAATTGTTGATGGTCTTCATATTTTTTATTTTAATATTTTAATTGTTGATTAAAACCTAATTGACGTCAAATGGGTTAAAGTGGTACAAATAATTTTATAAGAATTTATTTATTTAAGTCTATATCTACTTAATTTTATTTAAGATGAACTTTGATTTAATAGAATCAAAAGACTAAATAAGACTCAACTTATTTAGCATCTCTAATTGCTTCTTATACAAGGTTCAACCACAATAGGGCATTTCAAAAGCATTTTCCTACTAAACTTGCAACAATTTAACTAATAAACATCATATTCTAAGGAGACCAAAGATATTGAAGAGAATGTTAAGTTGAAAAGTTATTGTCATAATTCTACTTGTTAAAAAGGTTATTGAAGTGAATATTTCTTGATATGATTCATTAGATCTTCTTGCTTATTAAACCCACATTTATGGTCAGAAAGAGAGGATCTCCTACCTCCGGCTTATGGCCTGAATTTGAGCTTCCCTCAAAGCATCTTCAGGAACTATAGATCCATTCTCCCAAGACTGCATACTAAGACCATCTCCATTGAAGAGAACCAACTTCTCCAAGAACCTCACCTCCTCCTCTTGCAGACTTATGACCCGAATTTGCTCCTTAAGAACCATCACAGGATGAAAGAACCAATCCAAAAGACGGTCTTGTGGGCGATTTTGTTGGGTCACTTCGACACCGCCACTCAGCAGTAGCCCAATGGAACCGGCCTTAACAGAATAGAGAAGGCAGTGCAAGAAGGCATAAGAAGGCAGACCCAAGCTCACCAAATCTTGGTTGCTTTCTTTTGCCTTCAGCCATTCGGTCAGCTGAACTGCTGTGACGATTTTTGCATCAACAAGTTCTTTCCCTCGCATTTCGCTGCACTTCATTAGGTCCTCCCATATCTGTTGCATAAGAATTTCTCTTTTGAGAGCAGAAACAGACCAAATTTAAGGAAGATGACTTCAAAATAATAATATTTAGTAAGGAGACAACACAACATTCAAGTTAATACAAAACCTGACAGACATTTAGTAAGGAAACAACACAACATTCAAGTTGATACAAAACATGACAGTGAGATAACAGCTTACTCAAGGGAATAGATTTAGTAGACTCCAAGATTAGAAAAGAAGTGTTAGTATGATCATTAATACCCAAATTGGGTTAGCAAAGACTCTTGGCAAAAAAGATTTCTTCTTTTTGGTGAACACAACAAAACCAGCATGTTAATTTTGTTCAAAAAAACTCATTGGTCATCATTACTTCCCGAGTGTTTTGAAGGCTCATCTGCTGGATTCAAACCTTGATCATGTTCTTGCCTTTTTGTAGCATTAGAAATAAGACATTTTTTCAATTTATTTCAGCTTTCCAAATTTAACAGTATGTTTACTGATATGTAACCAACATGTTCTAAGTTCTCTCTAATTTAGAACTTTGTTTGAGGAAGAGCCTTTGGATTACTTTTCTATTATGCCATTCTTACTAATATAGTGGCTGTTATTAATCTAGCAGAAAAAGCAGCAAAAATTAGTAAGAATAGCATAGAAAAGTAATCAAAGGCTCTTCCTCAAAAACAAGCCACTAAATTAGAGAGGACTTAGAACAAGTTGGTTACACTTCAGTAAGCATGCTGTAATGTTTGGAAAGCTGAAACAAATTGAAAAAAAGGTCTTCTTTCTAGTGGTACAAAAAGGCAAGACCATAATCAAGGTTTGAATCCAGCAGATGAACCTTCAAAACACTTGGTAAGAAATGATGACCAAAGAGTTTTTTTTTAACAAAATTAACATTCTAGTTGTATGTATCACTAGCCTGATAATATTTATTGATAATGACAAACTTCTCTTCAGTTGTTTTACTGAAAACTGTCAAATAAACACTCCAGTTTTTGTGTAGAAATGCCATTGAATGCCAACATTACAAATGCCCAATTAACTTAAAAAAACAGCAATCCAGGGCTCTTCACCAAAGTTGTATTAGGTATTACTTCTCTAATAATTCATACATTAAATTGTTTCCTCCATATGTGCACAGTGTTTTCCTAATGAAGAGTCCCTTTTCTAGATTCAACACATCCTGTTGTGTCCCTTTTCCTAGATCAAGCACCTCTTATCATCTGATTTGATGCAATATGCTAAACGATATCAATTAAAAAAATGCATCTAAAAAACACATTCTACTTCAACAATGATGAATGAGAAGGCTTCTATATATTTTTAGAACTGCTTGTGAATGAAGGCTTCTTTCTAAAAAATTGCAATTGCAATAGAAATAACTATAATTATGCCACCAAACTGCTTTAAACTAACTATATTGCTGCATCATATCTTGGAATGACAATGTTCACACATCATATGAGTACAGCAGACTACCTGCACCATTTTGACCTCCTGTATTGTCTCTCTAACTGATCTTGAAGGAGCCAAGCTTGACATAAACATTGCAGGTGCTTCTAAAGGACCAGAACCACCGTTTGTTTTACCTTTTTGAACTGAATTTTCCGCAGAATGGGAGACTTTACTCTTGCGGTACCGAGGCCTGTGCAATACGAGAACAATTAACTAAGAAAAACTCAAAAGGATATCACTACTTCTGTATGTGTATTTACATGTTAATAATTTACCATAAATGAGAGTTTGTCAAAATGAAAGAAGAATTACTTGGGAAGAAAAGACCCTTCTCTTAGATATAGCCAATCATTAGTGTATTCATCAAACTTCGCAACAACAGCAACCACATATGCAACTCCCTTTTTAAAAGACCTTTCCTGCATTCAACACGAGGCATTAAGTTCCTGTTCTGACAACTTCAAAATCCTTCCAAGCAAACTTAACAAAGCACAAGACCATGTCGGGTGCTTACCTGGAATACAATTACTGAACCATACAACCCAACAAAGATGCTGGATACAATAGCCAAAATAACACAGCCTACTACAGCAAGGGGCCACAGAAGAATGGCCAAACCAGCAACAGGCACACAAGCTGTCTCAAGAAATGGACCTTCTCGGGTTATTAGATCATGAAGCAACCTTTGCCAGCCTTTGAAAAGCATGAAAGGGCTCTTTAATAATGCAATAACTGTGTAAAGTGGAACATCCACAACCAATCCCATCAGGCCAACAACAATGCACGCAGGCACTTCTGACAGCCTACAAGTGGTTTCAAAGACTTAATAGTCAGGAGTAGGATTCTCAAAAGATCAATAAAGTTCAAGCCAATGATACAAGTTTATCACACTGAGTTCGTCAACTTCAGATAGAACTTGAATGAATTCTATCTGCTTGTTCCCTTACAATTGACAATTCACAATGAAAAACAAGTTGTTTTGAATTGCTCATAACCAAATTGTCCAGGAGTAATTCAAACATAAATCGATCTTTTGAAGCTAACAGATGGTGTATTAAGCTAATTGCTTAACGTACAAGGTTCCATACAAACAAAGCAAACAGAAAGATGCACATCATTCAGATATATTGTTGATAACATTAAGTTATTGAAGCAAAAATACAAATGAATGATAAATAAGCCAAGAATAGTGGAATTAACTAGTAGCTATGTACAAAATAAGTAAAGGAACATAAATTTTGCAGAATTAATTAATCTATTCAGGTAACCTCAAGAAACTTTTTTAGAATTACATGCAACTGCAAAACTTCAAAATGATACAAGAAAGACCAAACACCTAGTGAGATATCCTTAACGGGAAATGGAGAACAAAATTGTGTTCTAGATGTTAGTGGTTGAATTTAAAGTATGAAAAATACACAATTCTGCATAAGAGAAGATCATTAGAGAAAAGGAAATGGAAAATAGATGAGGAAGCTAATAGCAAGTGATTTATGTTGCTACTTTATCAATAAAAACAAAAAAGGTGAACAATCTAATACTTTGTTTGATTAGTGGGCTATTGGTTATTGTATTTGGCTGTTTTGCTTGGAATAATTCCATCACTATGCTCACAAAGAATGACCAACTTCCCAACCAAAAGAACAATGTTTCTTATGGTTGTGGAAAAACAATTAGGTGAGCCAAAATAGGCCTTTAATCAAAAGTTCCACATATAAAAATTTTTTACAAGAGAAGTTTTTGCCAAATGAAAATTATAGAAGGTATGCTCTAAAACCACAACGAAACTTATAATGTAAATAAGAGAATAAGAAAAACAATGCATTGATATATTCTCGTCATTTATATTTGCAAAGACACTAACAATAGAGAAAGATATTAAATTTGAGAAGCTACAAAGTCAGAATTTTGTTTTGCAATGCAATATAATGCTTTATGTGCCCACCAATAGATTACATAAAAGCAAATGATGTTAGTTTCAGGCAGCTGTTTTTCTGGAGTAAAAAGAAAAGAGGTTAATGAATATGAAATAAGTACGTTGAGAGACTAAATAATCCTGTAACATCACTTGTTTATTAACCACTCTTATCACAGATTTCAATTAAAAATTGCAAGTTGGTTTACAATAGGAGTTCCATTTCAGCAAATAGACAAAACACCAGAATGTAAATGCCAACTTATTGATTGAACTGTGCTAACAATAAAACCTCTCATCAAACATTCAACTATTTTCTTTTCTAGGATTACAGAAGAATTGGTATTTTATTTACAATAGTATTCCTCACAATGAGCAACATTTTAATGGAAAAAGTTGCATTTGTAAAAGAAAGGATTCATGTTTAACAAACAAATCTATGCAGAAAACCACCATATAAGCACAGAAATCAAACATGTAGAAAAAGTTCTAACTTTTCAACTCTTGCTGTGTTATACCTGATTGAAAGAGTTTGATGATCACTTGTACTTTCCCTCAATTCTTTCAAGTAAAGTGGATAAGAGTGATAACAAAAGTCAGCAAAATCTCTAACCACCGTACAACTACCTTTGATAGTTCCCCATGTTCCGTCCTATATCAATTTCCAAATGAGAGTTTCAAGGATATATCGATCTACGATCCTAAGTTATTCCAGAAATATTGAAATGCATTTACCACAATACTGTGCAGAAACTTCTTTGCTTCACCTTTGTGTCGAAAAGCCTCAAATGTTGACACCCATGGTGTGAAGAACCCATAGCCTATGCCTACAAGGACACTCCCAAAAATGCTCAGAACTAGCCACAAACAAAACAGTATTGGGAGTGCAAAGATAATTGCAAATTTAAGAGCCGCATTAATCCGATTAGTCCTGTACAAAAAAAAAAAACAAGATATAAGAATATCCCCTGTTAATTGAATATTTATGAAGTTTAGTTAGCATATGAGGATATGAATAAGATATAATGAAGGTACAATGAATTGCAAATGCAAAAATAATTAAGATATTGATACGTTAGAATATGACAAAAAGATATAATAAGTGTAAAAATTATAAATTATAAATTATCATAATACTACATGCAAAAACATGGTGTAACACATGTGATAAATTGCTTGCATTTTTGTAAGAAAAAGACATAAGAACTTACATGATTTATAAATGTGAAAGTCAAAAATCTTAAAACAAAATCAACAACATCAATCTTACAACACAATTTTAAATTTGAACTTTTTAATACTATTCTATATGTATCATATCATAAGACATGATGACATTACTGAATAACTTTACCTTAAAAAGCTTTAATTAATTTTATCTTAACAAACATAATATTATAAATTTCTTAAGTAATTTATAAATATAAAAATAAAAAACCTTAATATCGAATCATTATCATTAATCTTGTAACACAATCGTAAACTCAAGCTTTTTAAAGCTATTCTAATATGCATATATAATAAAACATGATAAATTGTTTTAATTACCTTTATTTTAAGGAATATGCTAAAAATAAAAATGTGTCATATTTAGTCTAACATTGAATAAGAATATCAAACAATATTAAAAAAATTTGAATATTTATTTTACTCTTTTCTTTCATGCTTATCGTTATACCATATATCATATGCTATATGAAGGCATGGTTTAGCAATATCTGGTTAAGTATTGGGTAACTATTGGGCAAGAATCAAGAGTATGAAAAGTATCAGGGAGTATAGATATCAAATAAATATCCAATATAGATACATCAATCATAGAGAAGTTTTGGCATTTCATAGTTAAATAACAACAAATGCTAAATTAATCACATCTATTATTTTTATGATGACTTTGTTTTAAGGGCGTGATAACTAGAGTCATTGTAGAGTGTTAATAGGGTTATATTATATTATTCTCCATAATTTAAAAGGTTTAAAAATTTAAATGAGACTTGTCCTTTATGATATGGGCTAGGTGTTGAAACATGAAGCCTTATACAGAATGAACAATGCAATGTCCATATAATAGCTTAATTCTATAGAAGCATAATGTAACTCATATTTAAGGATGGGTAGCACATAACACTATGCATGAGCATAACATCGACAGAATGTCTAAAGCAACCTGTATTGATAAATGAGCAATGTGTAACAATAACGAAGCATACAGTTACATAAACTTTAATACAACTCATAATTTATGAATGAGTGTTCATAACATTACATTTGTATCCAGATGGACATAAATTTTATAAACATAGAATTTATAGGAGCATTAAGTAACAAATATGACAGTTTCTAAAAAGTAGGAAGACAAGCATTTATGGCCCAAAGAACGAAATTGTAAAGGATTGCTAGCAGATCATGCTTGGAAGAGGACACATGGTAAACTTTTACATGCTTATATAAGGAAGATGACAGATGAAAAAATAAGCATAAACGTGCAAACTTTATGCAAAACTCTAACTGTCTTTTTTTCTCCCTTTGAAACTATTATTGTTGTTTTGTGAGGGTTTTCATCCACTGTATTTAGAGTAAAACTTTAGGAGAAGCTTGAAACTTCTTTTAAATTCTAGTAAAAATCTTTGAAACTACAGTTTTCCAAATTAGGATTTCCACACAAATCTTTCTATTCTTTGTTCATATAGGAGTTTTTCCTTTGTTTTTTTATATGAGTGCTCTGCCTTATCATTCTTCTCAATATTACAACAAGCATTCCACTGTTTTGGGTGGGAATCAAGTATGAGAGGTTCATCTTTGTAATTTGGATTAGCTATGGCACATACTATGGTGTCAACTAAAAACAAAAACCATGTTTCATGCCATTAGGCTTTCATCTACCTACAAAAGCATGGAAAGTCTAAACTACTTATTGGTCTTTCAATATTTTCCATATGCCTATGTCATCTCAAAACATATTGATAAGCGTAATGCCTAAGTTTTAGATACTATTTTATTAGATAAAGTGTGGATAATTTTCTTATTATTTCTCAAAATTAGTTCGCATAAAATTATCAAGAAAAATGGTGTTATTTCTATGAAGAATAGTTGTACAATGCCTAGTTGTCACAAAGTAATAATAGTCATAAGGTAGAGCTTGATATAGATAAGAAAAATTCACAAGCCATAAAACTTGAGGTTTCGTCATTTGCAAATATGGAATGAAACCTAGATATAATGAAAATCCTACAAATATGGATAGAAGTAGTTTGATAAATATTACTTATCCATATGGACCATATGAAGTAATATCAATAGATTTTAGAGAAATAAGTTTTTCCTTGAAACCCAAGTTATTTACATTCCAATGCAAATGCATTTATCTTTACTTTACTACTTGTTCTTGATAGATGTTATAGAATTAAGTTGTTTCTTCAAATCAAAGCTTGCAAATGTATCTCTCAAGTGGGATTTAGCAATGAAATGATATTAAATCACCTAAGAAAAATTGTAACAAGAGTTTACAACATTGCCACAAGAAGAAAGGCCATGTAAAATAAGTGATTCTATAGATTAAATGAAGATGATGATTGGAATAAGTATTGCAAGGGGCAGCTATTAAGCAACACCAACAAAAAAGGATTTGACTATAAGGAGTTATTGTTGCCCATAATAAAGCTTAAAACTATAAACTTATTTTTGAGCATTATCATAGGAGATTATTTACAACTCAATGTAAAGACTATTTTTTACCATGAAAATTTGAAAGAAGAAATTTTCACAGTATAACCTAAAGACTTTGTGTAGACTTAAGAAGAATTTACATAATTTGAAAGAAGCTCCTAGGAAACATTAAATATGGTTTCACATGTTCATTCGTAATCATAACCATGCATGAAGTGGCATAATCCAATGTTAGCACTTCAAACGTTTTGACAACTACCACATATACTAATCTGTATGGATAATTGCTGATTATGGAATAAAGCATTGAGAAAATCCAAGAGTTGAAAAAAAGCAGCTCTCAAAGGAATTTGAAATGAAGGATATGAGATATGCACACCAAATTCTTTGAGTATGAATTTCAAGAAATAGACTTGAGGAACCTTTGAGATTATTGTAGCAAAAGTACATTCAATAAGTTCTAAATAATAAAATGAGTTTTCAATGCTCAATAAGGGATAATTCTACTGGGAAGTCAATTCAAAATGAATGAAATAACACTTCTTTAAAAATAAAAAAAAACAATAAGAATTGAAAATTTGGCCAAATAGTAATACAAAACTAACTCCACTTGCTCTAAATAACATGCACACACTTATAATGAAATTGCAATTACGCATCAAAATCAAACAATAATAACATACACAATTTAAAGAAATTGGGAACCCAACAACCAATGCTAAAACAACTCATTTTTTGACAAATAAAATTGATAGCTCAAATGGATTGACTACCCAATATTAAACCACCGACTAATTTTAAATCAAGTGTCCCACTAAACATAGTCATTCAATTGAATTAACTAGTTTCTTTCACGCCATTGGAAATTTTTTGATAAACCATTCTATTGAAAAAATTCATTTGATTGATTTCAACTAAATGATATCCAAATTAATTGATCAAGCTTAAAAACCATCAATCAAGACTTGGTTAGGATCAATAATTTCAAGTTTATAATAATACATTAGCTCAAGAAGATTATCAAAACACCAACAAGTTTGGAGTTTAAAGCCTCTATACCTTCAATCATCAAAATGACCAAAATATCCTCAATTTTAAGCTTCAACACCCAGTTATTCTCATTCTTCAAGAATAACCAAAAAAACATTGAGTTTGGTTTAACTCAAAAAACTATAAGAAACCTTGGGTAACACAAAAATCACAAACCAAATACCCTCATGCCAATGAAATTCCATTAAACTAAGTCAAATGCAAACAAACTATTCAAGTCAAACAAATTCCAAACAACTATTATAACATAGAGCCAAACTCACACAAAAACACCAATAAACCTTTATGAAGCTACCATCAAGTTAGGCAAAATCCCCATAAGCACTTCAATCTAAACAGGATCTCATAAATCTACCAACAAGCTAGAAAAAATTGTACGAGCCATTCAAGTTAAATGAAATCTTATTAAGATGCCCTCTATTTGGGAAAATTCACCACAAACCCATTAATATACTCAACCCAAACATAATTCCATAGCATTACCATTATATCAGGTCATATTGTCCTTAAACTTGGGCTCAATCAAGCTTTTCTGGCGTCGAGTAAAATTTTAAAAAAAATAGAATAGATAAAATTAATCATATGCAATATGCCTAGTTTGGTGAAAATATTGAATCATTAGATAGCTAGCTAGCTTCTTATGATCATCCATCACCAAGCTTGCAATAGATTCATCTACTAGGAACACACCCTCAACAAACATGGTTAATGTTCTCTCAAAGTGAATTACTTTCATAAACCAATGTTGTCACCTTTGTTATGGTTGCGGTTTTGTCCCCATCTATTGAGGGTTACTATGGATGGAACCATGGTCTGTAACACGACATCTAAGCTGATAGCCTTAGTTCCTAGCCTTTTAAACAAATGCCATTGACATACCCAAGAAGACTAAATAATTACAATAAATTCTTCAACAACACATCACAACAATCCAAACTTCTAACTTGTGAATAATGGAAACAAATGATGATTCTCATGCAGTAAAAGCAGCATTAACAAAAGCAAACATTATAGCAATTGTGCACAACTTATTTACAGGGCACCACATAATACAACAACAAACAATCCAACAACCATGCATTCATATAACTAGAAAAAAAAAATTGAAAAAAGAAATCTCTTTTAAGTAATTTGGAAATACAAGTACAAAAAGTCCCATTTTTTTTCAAAAATCTCCTATTTTGCTACAACAACATAGCCAAGCAAACAGCAATCCAAATGCTTTGGAAATCAAACATGGCACAGCAAAATTTAAAATATTTATTTATTCATTTATTTATTTTTACTTACTTTACAAAAGAGTATACAGTCCAAGTTACTTGAGCCGGAAAGAGAGCCAGAATCACCCCGACGTTCCCTAGTATCAACAGCAACCCGGCGATGGGCCCCACCAGTATCCCTGCAAGAACGTCTCAGAAGATGAAGAAGAAGAAGAAGAAAAGTAAAAGAAAGGAGAAAGAGAGAGAGAGAGAGAGAGAGAGAGAGAGAGACCCTTCAGAGCTCCGATGAAAAGGGCGGAGCAGAAAGCGAAGACGACGTAGGCGACCCTGACAGCTTGCTTCAAAGAATCGATAAGGTCGGCATAGTTCTCCTGAACCCATTGCTTCAGAGAACCCCACCAACCCACCGCCGTCGAAGTCATCTCACCGGAAAGCCGAAGCGTAGAAGACCCAAAACAGAGAAGAGAGAAGAGAGAAGAAAGAGATAGCCTAAGAAGCTCGGAAGCGTGACGACTTCGGAGAAGGATTGGGTAGCAAGAAATCAAACAGAGAGGATTTAATCATTGAAGTAGTTAAGACGGATAGAACGACTATAGTTTTGAATAAAATAGAAGGAGTAATTATAGGAAAAGAAGCCCATTTTCAAAAAGGTTGGAGATTCGTGAAAGACCAGCAGCCAGCGGCCGGGTATTTTCCAAAGAGACGGCGGACTTCGGCTGTGGAAAGGAGAGACCACCTTGCCGTTAAGGACCGTTATTTAATGGGTCCTTTTTTTCTTTGTTTTAAATTTCCTCTATTTTATAAATGGGTCCCATGTAACGGCCAACACTTGTTAGGAGTTACTATTTTTTTTTTAGTTTAAAAAATAAAAACTTAAATAAATATGAATATTTCTCTCCACATTGGACATGTTAAGGTGCTTTTGAGTTGCCCATAATAATAATAATCATGCACCAAAGTTATATGGCATTTTATTTAATTTAGATATATTAACTTAATAATGTTCTTCATTGAAGCCTTACCTACTTATTAGCATTAGTTAATGATCTTTTTAGATGTATTTGGAGTTGTATTATAATAAATAAAAACTTTGCTATATATTTAAGATTTTTTATTCAATGATTTAGACATAATTTAATAATAATAAAAACATTTTAAAGTAAAATATTAGCTAATTAGAGATATAATTTTTTCATCAATAAAAATATCAAATTATGTTCTTTTATATATATAAAAGATAGGATATTCGAAATAAAATATTATCATTAATTTGTATGTAATTAGTTATATTAGATCAATCTTCTAATAAAAAAATATTTAAAAAATATTATTTTGATTATTATCTATTTTATAAATTTGATTTTAATGACTATGTTATGATCAAAGTCTATTTATTTTTCATGTCTTATATGCAAAATATTATAACATATTATTTTTAAAATAAGACTGTTTTTTGAGATATCCTATGAATAAAAGAAATTAATGTACAATTTTTATGTATGATATTTTTTGTCTCTTGAGATGTTTTTTATAAGATCATTTCTTATGTGCTTCATAATCAGTTGATCTTAATATTTATTCCATCCCTTATATCGTTTTTATAAAATATATCATATACTGTGATAATGGTGATACTTACCAATTTTTTACATAAACTTAGTCATCATCTTTCATTCTGTATAAATGAATCGATGAAATCATATTTACTTAATCTCCATAGATATCGTAGTTGAGTTATCTTTTTTTAATGTTTATCTAAGGTCATAATATAATTCATTTGCAAACACAAAGTCATATATAGATCCCCTAGACATCTCAATAATTATAATGAAGCTTATCATAAATATATTTTCTTTTGAACTATCTTCTAGTCAAAACTCTTTTAATTTTAAAATATTTGATTTATGTATAAAAATTTCTTATAAACATAGAGATACAAACTTCCTTGATATCTCAATAATTATATATACAACTTATAACAAGTACACTCTCACGAGATATTTTCAAGAAAACTTTATATATAATATATATTTTTCTAATATTTTATTATATAATTTCAAATATTAAATTATAAAGATTTTTTGAAGACGTTAACATGACTTCAAATTAGTGTCAACCTATCCACATTATAGTAATAAGAATAGACGAAAACAATAATGAGATCATAATAATTTTTTTATTAAAAAATGATCTTATTACAAAAATGAGTATCTAAAAATGAAATACAATTCTAATGATAGTTTAGAAAAATAAAAAACTTCTTGAATCAAACAAATATGTGCCACATGTTTTTTATGTTTTATATAGCTTGTAAGTAAGAAGAAAAAATTGAAAAATAAAATAAAATAAAAAACAGAGAAGATAAACTTTTTTGGGAAGAAATAAAAATTTGAAAAAATATTATTTATCAAAACTTCAATAATTTCAGTTAAATACAAAAAATTTAAAAGTTGATTTTAAAATAATTTTATTAAACAAGGAATAAATTTGAATGCACCGTAACCGCGTCTGCCGTTCAACCGTTAAGTCGTGCGTGGCGATCGTGTAGGACCTTCTAGAATTTTGACTTTTTTGGTCAAAGCAGACCGCCGCTTACCCGAAAACGCTGCACCACGTCAGCTTATGTATCACATGCAAATATTAACAATGTTAGGAAGTTTTTTTTTAAAATTCATTTGTATATTATTTATTAAAACTACTTTCTTTTTTTAAAAAGCCAATACAAAAAAATTTCGATTTTTACATTTTTTTTTTCATTTTTCTAAGAAAAATTATGTTTTACCAAAAATATTACTCCAATTTTGAAATATTAGAAAAATGTTTTTTCGGTTTGCTTTTTTTAAATGATAAATTTGGTTCGAAGGAAGATATATTTTCTTATGAAAATTAATTTATTTGATTAAATTAGCTTATAACTAAAATGGCAGCGATGTGTATTCACATGGCACATTTAAGGAACATGTGATTTGATAGATATGTTTTTTTAACGTTATGTTAACGTTATTTAAAACAAACATTGTCTTTTACAATATATTTATTTAAATATATAATACTTAAAAATATTAATATTATTTATATATCATTTTTATTTTAAAATATTATCGAATTAACTTATATATATAAATGAAGTATTATTAATTTTAGAGATTAAAATGCTTGCTTGATAATATTTTATGATAAGAATGATATGTCAATAATATTAAAAACTTTAATATTTTATACATGAAACATATTTTAAATATTATGTGTATCACTATTTTTTTAAGATATTAAATATTTGATTTAATGGTAACTTTAAATACGTTGTTAAAATTACAATTTTGTGACTACAAAATAATATTGAAATTTTTTAAAAATTGAGTGACATCTAGATGTAGATTATTTTAATATTAAAAATAAAAGTAAAAATTATTAAAAAAATACTGAATCAAGTAAAAAGTATTAATAAATGTTAGAATTAACATCATGATAATATCGTTATTTAAAATTAATGTTATGCAAACAATTTATATAAAAAATAAAATTTGGTTCAAAATTATTTATTTTATTTAAAGTTTATAAAATATGTTATAAAAGGATAATCTGAAGCTCGTATGCAAATAGATTATGAAGTAATGATTAAAAAAATTTGGAGATTACTTAATATTTTTTATAATATGAAATTTTTTTTTAAAATTTGTTAGATTTTCCTTCAAGATAACTATTGTTTCCTTCTTATCTTTTGGTTCTAACATGGCAAGACATGTTTGTCATGTCTTCTCTTAAATTTTTAAACAAATATCTTTTGAGATGAGCCTTACTAGAAATAGAATATATGAATTAAGGGGTATAGAATTAAGCAAAACAAGTATTAGGTATAAATGATTAATTAGGCTCATTAATGAGATTGGTTGATAAGATAATTGTTAGGACTTCATTAGATAATGGATGAAACTTTAAATCATGAATGATTTACTAAACAAAAGGTTTCTTGAATCATCACCTACTATAATTACAATAATTAGATGATTTTACATGTGTAGCACTTTTCAACTATAATTTATCTAATAAATTACTAGATTTACAACATTCTTAATAACATTTAAGACATGTTTGGTTAACAGATGTGTCATATATTTTGAAAATTCAAAATAAAAATCATGTATTTAATTTTTTAGCCACTAATATCTAATATCTATAGATTTTTAAAAGACATTAAACAAAAATTTTTAAAATTAAAGAATTGACTAATTTTTAGAAATCAAATGTCCCCTAACTTTCTAAGTTATCATGCTTGGTTATTATTATCACCTTATTGGCTACAATTGACAACCATCCATCAACAACTACTGGTGCTACTATAACGACTAATGAAAGGGATGGGAATGAACATGCACGAGTAAGAGCACGTATTCTATTAACAAACTTTTAAAGGTGCAAGCATTGTTGTACCATTGGCCAATGAATCATTTGTTTGATAATAATAATAAAACAATTGTACTAGTTGTACTAATTATTTTCTTGAGTAATTTTTTAAATCATGCATCTTAAGATCAAACAGAGATTAATCAAT
Organism: Vanilla planifolia; assembly: GCA_023846275.1. Lineage (NCBI taxonomy): Eukaryota > Viridiplantae > Streptophyta > Magnoliopsida > Asparagales > Orchidaceae > Vanilla > Vanilla planifolia. The sequence goes on along the minus strand of CM043872.1, from coordinate 5,691,456 downwards.
TAGCAAACTTAATTAAGTGTTTCTTAGAGTAATCCATATGCAAAGATGCATCAAAGGGTGTTTGACTTTGCTCAAGGTTGGCTTAACTTGCAAATCATTGAGTAATTATTCCATCTCTTGGTGGAGTTGTTGTCAATCTAGAGCTTATCATCTACATTTTATTTAGGTTAGAATTGTTAAACATATCACTTGATATTAATATAATATAATTAAAATTTTATTATATTTTTTAATTCATATATTTTCTTATATCTCATCTTAAGTTATTAGGTTCACTAGAATTGCATTAAAATCTTATTAATATTTTTACAAGTTTCCATAAGTTCAACTCGAGCTTCTTGTTAGGAAAAAATTGCCTAAAAATCTATTTAAAACATGTTTAATTAAGTCTTATTATTTTTTATATGTTGGTCATACAGTATGATATATAATATCATACCAAACCATATATATTTTAACTTAAAATCTCAAGATAGACTTCGTATGATAGATATGTTAATATGTAAGTCTTACATGTCACACAATATGAAATCTGTCTCAAAAATGACATACCCTCTCACTAGAAACTACACTTGAAATATTTTGTATACAACTGACATTCTTTTAATTTCAATAACATAATGTCCAAATGTGTTATATGCTCATGTTAACGGCAAGAATATATTAAGGTATCTTCAATAAATATTATCATAAAATCATATAGCCATTACTTGAATACATGGTTAATTAAGTCCATAAATATAGTTCAGGCATTCATCAATCCAAAAAGAAATACAAAAAATTTATAATTATTTTATGTAATTCTTAATGCTATTTTTGATCTTGACCTCAAATAAAATTTACAGAATACCTCAACTCCTTAAAATTAATCAAACAATTCATCTATCCAGATAATAGATAATTATTCTTCACCATGATTCATTCAAATTCTCTAATTTACAAGAATCATTGGCCCTCAATCAATGTGTGTTTTCAACTTTAAAATTCAATTTATTCAACTCAATTTTGCACAAAATATTCAAAATGTTTATTACCATCCACTTTTGTTGATCATATCTGAAGTGATATGTTCTAACCATCATTTGAATAAATTTTTGATCATCTTTGTTAACATGTTAGCTATACCAAAGATCTTATCTTTCTAAGTATTTTAACCATTTCTCACCTAATCACATGCCCTTATTTGCTTGAAAAGAACATAACATAATAATTTAATCACATTTATGATATCTAATTAACATGCATCAGTCACATTACAGCATTCTGAATCATTTATGCAGTTTGTGTTCCAAAGATACAAAAGTCTATCATCTCTATTCAACAAGTTTTATAACAAGTTTGTGTTCACATAACCTAGCAATAGAAAACAATACCTCAAGTCTACAACAAATCATTCAACGTTTTACAACCTGGAGCGTTTAATGCATTTAACTGAAGAGAAAGGACCATGCCGGCCTGTAGAAGAGAACACACTAGTCTTGTTCAAGGATGAGGTGGGTTTCATGTCCCAGCCATCAACATTCTTGGGGGAACACAAATCAAAGTGTGCCCAGCTTGGTGATCGGATGGGTTTGATGCTCGAAAGACCGAACAGATCTCCCATGTAGTCATTGGCTAACGAAACACATTTGGTTTCCTTGCATTCAGTCGAAGTTGGTAAGAAGAAACCATCAGCTGGACTCATGATGGAGCCATTTGAGCATGGTGTCCGGTGGTGGGAAGAACCATGGGCAGGCCATCGGCTGGAGAAGTTGCAAGATGCCTTCTCGAGGAACTCAGATACAGCGGCTGCATATTCAGCTCGATGGTGTCGGTAATGAGCTGCAAAAGGGGACACAGAAGTTGGTTTAGAACAAATATAACTTCTTGCTTTCCATAGTCCAGTATAGTTTTTTACTGTTTAATCAAGAAACAAAGAGATTTTTCCTGAGGATTTGATGGGAGGATGTAGTAATCATTTAATCAACAACCAAGTGTGATGGTCGGAAGTTGAGAGACCTCGGGCATCACGTACAAAAGGCTAAAAAGAAGAGGAAAAGTCATTCGCCTGGGCGGCAAGTGGTGGCACTTCGACCACCTAAGTCCTATAAGGGTCCTTTCTGAAATAGAGAGAATCATCCAAGCATTTATTTGGGGTGCATCTTGCTCCAACTATGCCTTGGACGATGTAGATTGGGATATTATTGTCAAACCAAAGGATATAGGGGATCAGTGTATTAGTAGGCTTAGAGAATAGTGCATGCGGCTCTTATTGCCTAACATACTAGGAGATTTATAGCTCATGAAGATGAACTCTAGATCACCGCATTATATGCCAAGCATGGTGGCCACTCTCTTGCCTTTTGCACTCATCGTGCAGATTCATCTATTTGGGGAAGTTGCTTTGCATTGCAAAGGATTTGGCCTAGCATAATACTATTTGGTTCACTGATCATAGCATGAGCATCACCACCTACTTCGACAAGTAAATTGGCTCCATCGAAATTTAGGCTATGCCCACTTTTATTAGCATGAAATTGGAGCTCCTTTGGATACTTTTGTGCATTTTGGATGCCCTAGGGAAATAATACTTGAGCTTCAAACTCTCTATCACTATCAAGTGAATAGCGGTGAATCAACAGATCATGCATCATCAAGTGCGTAGCGGTGAGGCACAGTCTCTACACAATTATTCTTCAGTCTGACCATTAGCTTACTACATTGGATTCGACAATGGATTCATGACCGAACACTCTGGAATCGAATGGAAATGACAACCATCTTTGCAGCCACTTCACTATACTTCTTTTGGCAACATAAAAATTGCAAGCTCCACTTGCGATTTGGGACTTGGATAGACAATTTCTTGCAATAGGTAGAGGAGAATTCTCTATAACTATTATTATCATGGAGGAATGGGCCATTCTTGTGATAAAAAATCGATATTTTTTCAAAATATAATCACTAGTACTGTAATTGATGATAAAGAGTCGCATAAGAAAGCAGCTAGCTCAATGAGATCTATTGATATGCACCATTAACCATTGTGATTGCAAAGCACATACTAATATTACAAATTGATGTATTTCATTTGAAAGAACAGAAGTGAAGAAACCTTAGTTAAAATGACACTTGGTGTAGTTATTATACTGAAATTATTTTTTGATTAAAAAAATATAAAAACATATGAAAAAAAAAAAGAAAACAATCTTATGAATAATGAAGAAACTCCATGAAAGACAGATTAATAATTCATATAAATTTCTTAACAAAAAATGTCTTGAAGAAATCCACTGAATAACTAAAAATCCTATTATAGAGAAAAAAAGTAGTTATCATTTCTTTTACTAATAAATTATATATTATTTGGTTTTTGTATATTGATAAATTTATCAAATAAATTATAATCACAATTAAAATGATAAAAAAGAAATAATTTAATATCTATGCTAAAGTCACAAATATTATAAATATAAAAATCAATATAAAATAAAAATAAAATATATCAGGGATTAAATAGATTATAAAATTATATATTCTAATTTAGAATATGTAATTTCATTAATATAGATTTGGATTTTATATATAGATTAATAAAGCCTATATTTAGATTTAATCTTCATATTTTTATATTCTTCTATTTTGTTGATACATTTTTATTTAATTTATTTGATTTTTATGTCACCACTTGAACTTGAATCGAGATGCTCAAGTATTATTTCCTAAGAGCAGTGTGTTTAGTAATTTCATCATGATAGTTTTGTTTATATCTTCTTACATGTATATGAAATAAAAATAATAAATTCTTGTTACTATTAAGACATTTTGATTTATCTTGCAAAATATGTTCGAAATCAGACACTTCGAGTGTCACAAAATAGCTCCTCTCATTCAATGGGCAAGACATAGGCAATCGCTTAATAGCTTGTCCTTGGCCTTGCAATCCTCCGTAGGATTTAGGGTGTCTTATGTACTCATGGAAGGCAATGCTATAGCTCACTAGGTAGCTAGGCATGCTACTTCATGTGATTATATAAGGGCTAGAGTTATGCCCGCATTGAATGATTTTGATTCTATATTGTCTAACGACCATTTGTATGAATCTCGTTAAGGCTTTTTTATATAAGGCATATGCCAATCCTTTCAAAAACATTTCTTCAAACTAAGCCAACCATTTTAGTAATGTGTTATTAGTGCTTCAACTTTAACCTTGTGCTTGGTTCCATGTGGTTATCCTAGGAGATTGAGATCTTATATTCAACTTATTCTTAGGTGTATGATGACCACCTTCTAAAGGTTCAGATAGTGTTGACCATCACTTCTGTAAATTGGGTAGCTAAGCCATTTACGGTAGCTTCAATATTATCCTACCTATTAGACGAATTGCCCACTACATGATGCAGTGTGTCCATCTTAGTCTTAAAAAATCTCTGGGCTCTATATTTAATTATGCTTTGATAGAATTATGAAATTCCAATATGCCAATAAAGTAACAATAGAGAAATAATTTAGTTATGAGATAGGTCAAAAAAAATTATGTATTTTCTTTTATCAAAAAGCACATCAAAAGACTACAACTAGAAAATCAAAGTTGTCTAAATAATAATTTAAATAGGTTTTATTAAAAAAAAAGAAATTGGGATCCTAAATATTTAGTTTACACTCTATGTGGGCTAAAATAAACATATAAATTACTCACCCAATTGTTTCTTAAAATCTAATACTCGACTCAATTAAAAGAAAATTAGATAATTGAAGTACATAAAGTTAATTACATATACATAGAAGTTGTAATAAAGCACGACTATCATGCTAGTCTTTTATGCAAAAAAACAATCAAAGCTATAATGAGGAATGAAAAAAACTTATATTGTTCACAAACTTATCTCCCTTCAGCAACTCTTCAGAGTTGCAATCCTTTATGACGATAAACTACTTCTAATATGATTATCTACAACTCCTTGGATCTCGATCCAAAACTAGACCATGGCAGTAGTGGAAAAATCGCAAAGCTTTGGCTCTAATACCAAACTGGCATGAGTGGGTGCTTTGATATCAAAGCTTTCATTGAATGGTTGTAGATACTCACATACCAAAGAACCATTGGAGGTATGAAAGGTTTTTGCCAAGGATGTCACGAAGAAAACTGGTTGTCGACCAATGCAGTCGATGATGACTACAAGAGGGCATATTTGGCCAAGGGGATGAAATAGGAAACAGAGACTGAATTATTCGTCAAAGAAAATCCCACGATTAAGGCTCTGTAGGCCAGGTGGTTAATTTGTGGCTGACTACGTCAACCTTGATGAAGGCAAGGAACATGCACTGGTAGTGGCAACGAAAAGCTTAAAATGTCAATGATCAACAATGAGAGGCCTATGATCGATCATTAGAGGTTGGGCTTGCAGTTAAGATGTCTATGATGGTAATGGCGCAGTTCAGCTAGAGCAGATCTAGTGGCGATGGGACACAAGGTACAGCAGGAAGGGTAGGCAATCAGTTATAACTAAAAATGACAACCACAATTAGGAACCATGAAGATGCAGTAATAATGGCATTGGCAAACGCTAAGACAGCGGGGATCAATAATGCAAGGTCTATATGACCATTGGAGGAGGTTGCGACTAAGGGTGTCTAGTATGGCAATGGAAAGGTTTGGGCAACCGATGGAGAAAAACAAGCACAAAAGGCCAAGTTGCACCCATGGTGCAACAAAAATGCAGGTCGAGTGGCAATCAACAAGTTCCGAGTGACCGCCAAATATGGGAAAGTGCATGCGCTAATAGTGCAGATCAAGACAAATGCAAGCAAAATCATGACACGTCTAGTAGAGTTGTGGAGGATAGGATCAAGGTAGTAGTGTGAGCATTGATGCAGTTCTAAGATTGTAGTATCGGTCAATCCAAGAAATGTAAATGGAACAAGTGCTAACAATTGAGCTTGAGGAAGATGACAAGTGCAAAAACCGGCCACCGATGGTGCAAGAGGGATAATCATATTGTAATTTTGGTAAGAAGAAGGTTTGTTTATGTCTTTTCTAGGGACTCCTTTTGTACACTTACAACACAAAAACCTTCATACTTCTCAAGTTGATGATAAACATTTCTTTTCCTTTTCATTCTTATAAAACAATTTCAAACAAACAAAATGATGAATGAACTAAAACATAAGGAGCAAATACCTCTCAACCTAAGAACCAAAAAAATAATAATAATAGAAATTAAACTATATGAGAATACAAGTAGAAATAACAAAAATATCTTTATATTTTATAAATGTCTCATTACAATCCAATCTTATTTCTTTTTTTTTTTTTTGGAAACTAGTTTGAGATATAATCCACAATTTATGATGATTTTGAACCTTTTGCATTCAAGGCTCTTCTAACTCCTCTTAAAGAGTTGCATCAAATAGACTATGCACTAAGAACTTTAACATAAATTGTAGCATAAGATAGAGCCATTTTGGATGCTCATTTAGTTGCAAGCAGCTCATACGATAAAGCCTACCACATAGACATTCATTACACCCAAGCCTAACAATTCAAATATATTTTATTTTTTTTCATAAACATCTACGAAAGTGACACCTTTGAACTGCAAGATTTTTGTTTCTATTTTAAAGCAAGTTTTTGCTTAATGCTTATTTCTATTATACATGATGATTCTATTATTAATATACATCCTTCTGTACTTAATACATATTCTCTTAGAATGTAACTTTTTACTTAATCTTTATATACTCAGTATACTCCTTTCACTTAATGTCTTTTTGTTGACTATAAATTGATCGCAAAAGGTTTAATTTAACATCCTCTAACTTACGATACATCTTTTATTTAATGTCCATTCATTAAGGATGGAATTTTCACCTTTCATTTAAATGGTCATTCAATTAGATTGATTGTGCAAGTTTTAATATTTTTTACATAATTTTCACAACTTGCTTTCTTTTCATAAAATTTTTATTTTATAACATATTTGATATATCTTTTGATCCAAAACTATCAAAACTTAGGCAACATTTCAACAACATATCATCTAATGTGTATAATTTGCACATTAAATAACCTCATCAACATACAAAATCACATATTTAAAAAAATATTTCTCATCAACTCTTGGTATACCCTAACATAATCAATGCTTACTAAGGGAGTCTCTTGCAATCGGTGTATGAATGCAAACCATCAGACTCAATAAACCCTTTTTTTATTTATAAGATAGATCAATTTCATTAGCAATCGATTGACCATTTGCGTTTATTTTCTCTTTTTTCCTCAATTTGGTAATCCATCTATTGCCATCCATTACAACATCATTGGATTAAAGGAAAGACAAGGAGTCTAGTTAAGGCATTGTTTGCAACGATTTCACGATGTGGCTAACAATGAGGTTGTTGTGTTCATATATGAATTTTCATAAAAGGGTTCAAGATGAGGAAGATGCAAAGCTACACTACAGGGATGATTATAGTCATGCTTTTACATTAGAGACAATGGCATAAGCGTAGTATGTGATCAAGAACATAAACTTCAACTTAGTTTGAGTGAAATATGAACATGATTTCATAGGGGTTAAAAGTGCTCGAGAAAGGCAGTATATAAGAGGCGCAAGGTAGCCAGAATCTTGTATAACAGGGTGGAGGTGCTCAGGAAAAACATAGATAAAAAGGTGTGAGGTGGCTACAATCTACTTAAGAGGAGAGCAAAAGTGCTCCCTTGATTGTAAGAAACAACAAGATGGATTTCATTTAGATTTGATGAAACCAATATCCATTTGTTTTGTCTCATTTGGCCAAGTGTTTAATAGGGTTAAATTTAAACAACCCTACTAACTCAATCAAACAAGTCAAAAAAATATTTCATGAACTATGCCACCTATCCTCCTAACTCAAATTAACCAAGTTAAACAAACCATATCCAACACTCTCACCAAACCCCCCTCATGTTAAAATTTCTTTGATTCTCTTTCCAAAATTTTTTGCTAGCTAGCACTAGTTAACACCATTTAATACAATAATATAACTAAATAGAAATTAGAGTTACCACCAAATAACCTATATTAGCAACCAAACATATTGTTTGTATTACAGCATGACCAACACAATTAACACCATATTATCTTAACACCAAGTAACGTAACCTTATTCCAAAATAGGTATCATTTGCTACTAAACCCAAACTCAATTCCACCTTGCGCCACCTCTTTTCATACCCATAAAAGCTCAACCCACTCTCAACAAAGTTGAAGATACATTAGACTAGCCAGGAATGATGGAAAAGAAAGTTGAGACAAGGCACAAGGCAAGTTCATCATTAGCATTCAAGAAGGGTAAGAAATTAGGTTTTTAAGCTGGGGGGCAGAACAAGTTATTTGCAAGCCAAAAAATAAATTGAAATCAACCTGACATGGGTTTCATATTTCTAAAACATCATAATTTAAACTTTGATGTTACACTTGTCCCATTAAGTTAAGGTCTAGACTAGTTTAGCAGGCACAAATCACAACTAACGAGGTCACCACAATGCCTTCATCTTCTTCTTCAATTGAGTTATTTTTCCCTCTCTCCTTTTCTTTATCCCTTTGGTTTATTCAACACAAAAAAATGAAGATATGGTGGTTAGGAAGTGATGGACATAATCAAGTTGGAGCATGGCTCCACCATCTAGCTTACACCAATGCCAATTCAACTTCTAAAGTTCTTTTAAAGTCATTTTCAACCCACATTCTCTCTCACTTTGACACACCACATGCGCATGCACAATTATTCTCTAATTGTCCAACTCATCCACTAACATCCCCATGACCTCTCTCTTGGCATTCTATTTTCATTTTTTTTAAACATATCCCGTTGAATTTGCGGTCTTCAACAGAATGTTATTAACTTAAATAATCATATAATGGATGTTAACTTGTGATCTATTAATAGTTTTGTTATGCATAAATTTTTTATTTTATATACTAGTGATAAATCTTGTGCTCAATGTTGACTTCAACTACAGTTTGATGAATATAACTTGATTGTATGATCTCAACATTCACAAAATTATCAAAAGATAATCATGATTGAGACATCAAAACCTTTTTGTAGCAAAGCAAGCCCTCCACCAAAAGTACTACACCATTTTTGTACATGATACGGTCAATATTTCTTTAACTTATATTTTATAATTCATATCATATTTAATCATCATATCACATCATATTTGCATCATACTTTATTGATATTTGTTGTATCATCATTTTATTGTTGTATTCACATCCAAGTTTTATTTCAATGCTTTATGTGAGGCATAAGATTTCTCCAAGCAATAAAAAACACATTAACTAAATGTAGTTTAATTGTTTCTAGAAGGATTTCAATCAGAGAAGCAATATCATCATTCCATAGATACCAGCTGCGTCATGCAATAGTAACCATAATAGAAAATAAATGCTCAAGAGTTCATATTTTCATTGTCCATCTTTTTTTGAGTTAACCTATCTAACATGAAATTAATTCACCAACCCCAAAATAGTGAAAGAGTTCTAATAAATTGCTCTTCTAACAAACAAATTAGATGGCCAAAATTCAATATCCTCAAAATTTTCTCTAAGATTACCCTATGTTAGTGCAAAACCATTTAAACAACAAATAACTAAGAAAAAAAGGTATAAAAATTTGCTCATGAAGCAAGTAATAAAGAATCATCGATGTTTTCAAGTTAGCATATGATGAAACTAGAAAAACAAAAAGGTAGCAGAATGCCATCCGGGCTATCATCAACTAATATTGTAGAATGCACAACGTATCCAAATATAGACAAATATTGATGTGAACGCGTAAGAAGGTAATGATGAATTGTGCTTTTGACAAAACTATTCGATTTCGAAAAACTTTTTCAATTAAAGAAAAATCTTATGCTTAGTAATAAAGTTTTGTTTTAGAAAAATATTGTTTGATGAAATGAAAAACAAAAGTTGCACAACAACAAAACAAGAGAGATACAAAGATTTTTAGGTAATTCGACAAAAATGTATTGCCTACATCCAACCCCGATCATCCAATCGAGCTTCCACTAACCACTCCTTTTTACTAAAGCTTGTTAGGGTGAACTAAGTATAATATAGTGCTCCAATGAGACACCAAAAACAATAAGAAATTCAGCTATAAGAAAATATGAAAGCTTTATAAGAATAATACATACAAAACTCTTATACTTTTGAATTCTTCAAGCAAGAGTGACACAACAATTATAGACATAAATATTACTTAATGATGCAGAATGAATGAAGAGCAGAGCTATAGAAACAAAAAATGATCAAAGAACTCATAAGCACACGGTGAAAATGATGTTATCGTTTTGGATTTCTCTTGAACTTTTTTTGAGTTTGTTAAGTTAATTCATCCATCTTAAATGTTGTTAAATGACCTTTTTTTATAGTCCATATAAAAACATGCCCAAACAACCCCTCCAACGCCTAGAATCGACCTTTCTCAAAAGATGGTCATTGTTGGAAATGAAAAAAAAAGAAGATGCAGCAACCATTCGATTTTGATCGCATAAAGAACTATTGTATTAAAATCACTCATATGGATTGCTCTTGATGAAGGGACAACTAGAAGAGGAGCAACACTATTCATCTAGGCGAAATACATCACGGTCATTGAATGACGAATTCGCGCGATTGGACAGTGTGGGTTATCTTCAATGAAGCTGAAGATGTATCGCTATAACAGTGAGCACTTTAGTCCCACATCATCAAAAATATCATGGACTTTGTTGTTTTTAAGTAGTTTTGTGCATGTATGTTTCCAGTCAAAACATTAGAGTTGGCTGCCCCTTAGTTCCTTTGAAGACTAATACCCATGCGCCCTAGTTGGTACATTTGACTCAATCAATACTTAACCATTTCGAGTCCAACTTGACTCGATAAGCCTAAGTCGAGTTCAGGAGTAATTTCGTAACTCGATTTATTCCAAGTTGCTATAGGACTATACCTTGACCCGACTCGATTTCAACTAGTATCCTAACCCGCAACTCCCCAAGGCTCAATGCTCAGCGCTTCGAGCCACTTGGCCTAAGCCTTTGGGCTTGGCCGAGGGTTGGGTGCTTAGGTTAAATTTTTTTTTAGGAAAATATTTTTATATAAAATTTAAAATTAAAAAGAGTTAATTTTTAAACCCATACATAACACACCTAATACATTCTACTTATCACCAAAAATCAAATGTTTTGCATAAAATTTAAAATTAAAAAGACTTAATTTTTAAACCCAAATATAACACACCTAATTAAAAAAAAGAAATGTTTAATATGCTAATCATATAGATGATTAAGAATGTGGGTTCTTTGTGAATTAACCACTCTACAAAGATTTGGGTCCTTGACTCCAAAATTAACAAATTAAGCCTTCAATCTCCGTCCACTTCAGATGTTACAATCCTTGCTCTAACAAATCAAAACACTACAATAACAAGTTAAGATTGAACTGAAACAACACTAAGCTCAACAAAACATTAATAATAATTAGTTTTGTTTTATGATCATCACATCAAAAGATATAACAAATCTCTATCCAACTTTGTCTCTAATTTGACAATTAATCAGGTGTAAGAGACATCCATATCTGGACCTCTTTATTGTTTATTAACACCAAAATATGGACACCATCGCCAAAGAAAAAGAACCCACTTAATGGACACCACATAATTAATAATCCTCTCCTCTGATAACAACTCTTCATTAGCCTTTAAGCATAGCTCCTCTATAATAATTCATTGTTGTGTTTATTAAATATTCTTCTTTTATTGTGTAAGAAAACCTATCAATTCATGTCTCTAGACTGAAAAACTTTGACCAAATTTGACATATACCATACTTGCCTCCAATTTTTTTCTAAAACTAAACATCATCTTAGCCCAATAAAACTTATTTTTAAGTTTGAATAAATTAGTTTAGCATATAATACTTCATATACACCACTTAATAAATCCTAGTTGAATCCCTTTAAGGGCATCACCAATTTAATTTCTACTTTTCTAATACTTATTCAAGAAATCTAAGTTGCATGTTCTTTCAAGATACCATGGTATTAATATTATAAGCAATTGCTCCAACATTGACCAAATTAACATTCCTTATCACCAGTTTCAGATCTAAAAAGCAGAAGCCCCATACACCATAAAGTTAATGCAACTTGAGTTTTGTCTTAAATCATTCTATACTTCTATTTGCCTGATAACATATACAAAATGGAATATCAACTTGAATCGATCAAGTACATCCATAGGTAATGCAAATAAATAAGAGCTTAGAATTTACCCTTAAAATAATTTGTTTAATAGAACATTCGTTGATAAATATCCCCCATTGTCTATGAAAATAAGCAACAACTACCTTGCGCATCTCCAGTATCTTCAATGCATGCAATATAAACACCTTTTTATCAAAACCAAAAGTGGATTTTTGTTGGAACTCTACATATCTTTTACAAATTAACTAGAATCTAAAGAAGATATCCAGTTCATAAACCTTTCTATCAAAGTATAACTTATGGTGAACATTAAGAACCCTAATTAATGTTCTTCAAAACCATTAACTAAAGTTAGCATTTTGAAAATCTCAAAAACATGAACAATATTCGACAAAAGCATAAGTTCATAGTTCCTTCAAAAACCCAAACTTTTGTTATTGCAATAATCTTTATTAAAAAAATAAAGATCATAGTTTTCATATTATATATAGAATATTGACTTATAAAACCTAAACATACAAATAAATAATTGTTATAGAGTTGAAGATATTAAGATGGATAAATGACTAGTTCCATAAAGGATATGATTTAAAATGAATGCATTCAGAAGCAAGTTTGAATAACACCAATTGAGGATCACTTGGAGAGAGTCGACTTATATGTTTAAAAAATGTTAAATTAAGACCACTTAACATCTTTATTAGGAGCTATGAATTGTTGAATTTTCTTCATTTGAATAGAAGAGGTGGATTAAAAAAAATGACAAAATAGAAAAATCTCAAAATGTTTAGATATAATTAAAGATTTGTTAATAAAAAAAGCACAATAGTGTTAAGAGTATTAATATTATCAACCCTACTTAACGATATTAAAGCTTGTTGTTATCATTATTCCATGATCTTTATTTAAATTTTAAGAAAAATTAATCAACCATCAAATGAAGCTCTTCCTTTTCTAAAAGCATCATCTTTGAATCTTAATTTTATCCTCTTATTCTGGCAAGCTTATATATGCCTTTTACCATACATTCAATTTCTTATGGAAATTTTTAGTTGACATTTTGGTGAAATATTTGTTTTTTTTTTCTTATTTTAACAATTTTATATAAATGTCCATCACATTATGTAATATTTTTTTTCTTATAAAAAATATTTGAAGTCATTTCTCTAGTTCATTCTTTTTAGAATCACATCTACTTTCAATTCCAACATTCTAGCAATCTTATTTGTATTTTAGCTTTGACTTTTGGTTTAACATTTTTGTATATCTTGATTACACCGCCATCTTTCTTTATGTGTAACAAAAAGATATGTGTGCATCAATTGTTTCACTCATACAACATCAATGAAAGTTGCAAATAAAAGTAGGAAATTGTCACCTCATTTCTAACTAAGCAACATTCTATAATGGGACAAACATATAAGCAAGTTAATAAAAGCTCACCTACATGGGCCGAACCGCTCCATTTGATGAGTTTAATATCGCCACCTAGTTCCTCTAAACGCTTGGCAAAACTGCATAAAATTTTGTAAGGAGCCAATTCATCATCTTCCGAACAAAGTATCAGGAAAGGACCCATGTTCTGCAGACATAGAAAAACAGCATTTCAAACAGGAAAATGACAAAGTAAACACTACTTTATGGCTTTCAAGTTCTCACTATGTAGAAGTTAGCCTTACAACTGAGGAGAACAAGGTTTGCCAATATTCAGCACGCTCTGCCTCAAATCTGTTAATAAACATAGCATCCAACCCAGAAGCAAGAGCTTCCGCCATCCAAACGACCACCCTTGATGGATGAGACAATTTTAGCACAGAGGGATGAAGCACAAATTGAATTCCTGTTCTACTAGTGAAATCTACTGGACTTGAGTCATATATTTGTCCAAAGAGACAATCTCTAACAAGCTGATAATCAACCTGCAGATCAATGTTATGGAACAAAGATGAATAGTCACTCGCTTGCAAGAAGCTTACTGTAAAATATAAAAATATTATCAAGTACAATCTATTGAACAAAATAGGCATCTTCTCAGGAAATATCAAATGGTATTCTTAGCTATACATTGACATGATAGCTATGGTCACAAAGCTTGAAAATACGTTCGCATCAAACATAAATCCCACAGCAAAGCATACCTGACTATGCTGTCCTTTACATTTTCCATCAATCACCTACAAAGAAACAATACCTTTACTAAAAAATTTGCAAGAGGTGACTAATATTTGCGGTAAGGCATATAAAGGGCAAATTACATCACAGAAGCAGAAACCACACCTGAAGAACCTTGTATAGGCAACCTTTTGAGCCACCCGAAAAAGAAGCCAGCACAATTGGCAATGGCCTAATCTTAAGTTCCTGGTAGTCATAAATGAAAGTAGAATGCAGTTAAATGGTACTCAAGAGCAAAAATTCCTAGTTCACCCATCCAGATCCACTTAGAGGGTTAATTGAAAAGAGATTGTCATAGTTGAAATTGCAGTCTTCATTGAATAAACACTGGAGTTTAAACTGATGCTAAGTTAGAGTTTATGCAACCAGTTCACAAGAATTATTGCAAACAATGGTTTTGAAAGTATTAAAAAACCAGTTTGCAAATCACATTTCAACGAACTTCTTCCAAATTTTTTCCTTCTTAAACTCCATTTTTAATATATAGTTCTTACCAAAAACTCAATTTTCACTCACATAAAACTCCTTTTTTAAAAATATCTTTTTAAACTAATAAACATTCAAAACAAACCAAATTGCCTAACTTAATTTAATAAAAATGTTATGGACAAATCTAGGCTAAAAAGTCAAAGAAAAAGAAAAATCAATGATGGCATGCACTAAAAGCAGTTCCAGCATGCTAAAAACAGCCTATAATAATGCTCCTAGAAAAAAGTTCATAAATGATGTTATTTATTCGATTTACTTAAGTTTAGCAAAATAGAAAGCGAACAAAGATCAAAACACTAGAAGGCCATGAATCAAATATAAGTTTTGGAGATCAAAGTGTGAATTCATGTCCATGGGTATGATATTCAATCACACGAGGAGTCCAAAATTGCAAATTGAATAGTGTCGATGATCAAGGGATAGTCATGGGTCTACCACAACATTATGATCTTCCACAAAAAATCAATAAAAACAAATCTACCAGAAAGCACAAAAAAAAAGTATGAAAACTTCTTAAACTTATCTGACCAATCAAACTACAAGCAAAACATCATATAGAGGATACCTATAACACACGACGAGGGCGGAAGCAAACACGCACAAGCGAAAGTGCAATGGAATACACTAAGGAAAAGTTCAACTCCTATACAAGACTTCTAGGGGTACACAGATGAACAAGTCCTATGTTGGCTACAGGAAGATAGGCCTTGAACTTTACAAATAAAATCATGAGCCTTCAAATGGTGAAGCACATTTTGTGAACAACAAGGGCTTGGGGCTTTGCAACGAAGTCGCACTTTCCTCTAGTGCATTTCGTCCCAATTCTGTCCATGCATGCTCGCTCCTTGTTCTCATCAGGCGCTTTAGGCCCACCAACTTTCATTTAGTTCATCCTCGAATAATATCAAACTAGATAAGATACCGCTCTAAATAAGAACAAAACTAGATTGGAATGGAACAATACCTCACCATGGTTGTGCATTATGGAGTTGTAGTTTTAGGATGAGTGACAAAGAGAAAAAAGACCCCTCGGATAAGGGCAAACCTAAATGTAATGGGATAATATATCACCAGGAAGACTAGAATGTTATAGCTCCATTTCCATCAACTAACATAAGAGCCCCATTAGACTTTTCCATCATTAATGAGAACATCCAATTAGCTTAATCGGACTATCCAATAAAGGAAGAATTTTTCAACCTATGACAAAAGGATACAAATTTTGCAATATGGGAGTATTTTTGTAGTCATTACCAATAAGTGCAAGCACTGATGCAGATGAAGCAACAAGGTCCAATAGCGATTGTAGCTCGACAACAAGAGGATTCCTAGTTGAGTGGAAAAGAACATGAATGTTGGCCAAGAGTGGATTCATCTTGAGACCCTTTTTGGTTGGACTTCATGACTTCAACATCACATTGCTCAACAAGATTGAAGGCAGGGTCAAACCTTTCAAGATTGAAACCAAAGTTGAACTAAAAACCCACAACAAGGAGAACAATGCCAAGATGCTGGATTTCATGAATAATTGGACAATTATTGCCCCACATATAGATATTCTAGTCAAGATAAAGTTGTGTTTGCATCAAACTTAATCATCATGCTCTAATTTCATTAAATGCACTTCTACATTTCAAAATAGTGTATGGATGTAACTAAAGCAACGTCAAGAAATTCTTGCAAGATAAACTCAATCCTATGAGATGTAAGAAATGGTACAAAAGAAGGTAGCACAATTTGAGAAAACATCAAAGGGCAAACAGTACAAGAGTACAACATAGAGTTTCATCAACAAACAATGAAACTTGGCATGAATCTTAATGATTTGTCTATACTAAGAGAATATTTCTTGTACATGCACATCTAGCAATTGGGTTGAGCATATTTCTTACCTTGACAATTAGCTAAGAAGGTTCATATACCATGGTTATAGACAAGAACAAACATAATAAAGGAAAAGAGCAACCCTCAACAACAAAAAAACAATGCTAAAGGCAATTGTAAGAAGAATAAGTGTTTTAAACCTACTTCTCTTATTATACAAGAATCCACACAAGTTTGAAAGCATTGCAAGAAGGTAGGGCATCCCAAAGAGAGATGTTTAGAACTCTACCCTAAATTAAAGAAGCCAAGGGCACTCGAAAGAGAGATGTTTAGAACTCTACCCTAAATTAAAGAGGGAAGGATAACAAAGAAAAGGTATAACCTTGTTGAAGAAAAAGTGATTTTGGAAGGTTTGAAGATATAGATCCTAGCCTCACTTTGATGATATATGCTAAGAAGAAAGAGAAAATATATTGCTGAACATAGAGAGAAGCTCTTCCACATCTTCAAATAAAGCGCAAGTTTGTGGGAGCAGACACCGATGTAGGAGGCCCACTCAACTTAGTTTCTAACGGCCTTGTAAAGAAACTAAACTCGAAAACACAACCACTTAGAAATATGTATACACTCTGGTGGATTTCTAATAACATACAACATAAAGCAAAGATACAACGCACCATCAAGTTTCCACTTTCAAGGGATTTCAATAATAAAGTTAGTTGCAATGTTGTACCCATTAATGTTTGTATCATTATGCTTAGGACCCTTTTATCCATGGGTCTGATGAAGCCATCTACTATCATTGTAATCACAAGTACCGGCTCATAAAGGGTAGCATCCATTCATTACTTCCTTTCACACAAGCCTCAAGAGAACAAACAAAAGAAAACAGATATTTTACTTTTTAAAAGTCTGTTCTACAAGAAGATTTCGACAAAAAGCCTAAACCAACTCTGAAACAGAAACATAAAACAATTTCCTCATCTAAGAAGGCATGGCCCTACACAGCGCAAATGAGAACCGCTGATGTGGTGATTTCAACATCCAAAGACAGCTAGCAGGCCACTACATCTTTTCAAAAAAGAGGTGCAACCACAGTTGCATCATGAGTTGAGGAACTTTTAGCTAGCATGCTTGTAGTCAAAGAAGACCAACAAGAACCTCAACATCATAGTAGGGCTTGGAACTATTTCTTCCAATGGAATTTGGCTCACAAAAAGCCAATCCCCTCTTCGAAGAAGAGGGCCAGTGTTCAAGGGATCTATCATGGGTCTATCAAAGTACTGTGATCCACCACAAAAATCTGCAAAAACAAGCCTACCAAAAAGCATAGAAAAACAAGACAAATTTTTCAACTAATCAAACTATCTAACATGAGCATCAAGTCGTCATCCAAAGGTGAAGAGCACAAGTTAGATATACAAAAGCCAAGTGTTTGCAGCCTTGGCATCCCAAACATTTAGTCAGGCATAAATTAATTGCCCTTGGCAATTCTCCTGCAATAACACTTATGGTTTCTAGCAGTGTAGATGGAGGGAAATGAAGTAGCTAGTATGGTTCTTTTAGAATTGACATTAGTTTGAATCAATGTCAATTTAATAGTACATGTAGCAGGAGATAAACTTCATACATCATTGAGTTGACAGAGATCATAGATAATTTTAGATTTTGAGATCCAACTAATAACTTGCTCTAGCATACAATATTTTGAAGTTTTAACTAATGCAAACCTCTTCACTTAAACTAGCTTAGAAGCATAAGCATAAGACTCGCCTCCTCAATAGCTAACACATCATATGATGAAAATGGTGGCCGATCAAACATGTTTCCTTGGTGAAGTAGTTACCATTAATCTAAAAGACTGTGGTCAAACAAACTAAGGAAGAAATTATCTTGTAACTTAAATAAATGAGCATATTTGCTCATACTGTCTCTGATTAAATTTTTGACAATGTGAAACGATAATTAAACTTGAGTTGCTAACTTCAACTTTAAGAACCAAACTTTATGTGCTTTAAACATGCACCCCACAAAATAATGATCCATGGTAGTTTACTAATCAATATATGTCTTGGGCTAAAGTCAAACTTAGAAATGAAGGGCCTAAACTTCCATGCTCCTTGGGATCCCCTCATTAGGATTAGTAATACATTAATGCAAAGGGGCAAGAATCATTCGAGGTTGAATTCATCAAAAGCCTCTTGTTCTCCACTCATCGTCTTACTTAGTGATGCACCCTCAAAATTGGCTACCCTAGTAGTGAAGTCCTTCATGGCACAATTAGGATATTTTAGCTTCATCATGATGGACACAATGATGATAACAAGGTTTGGGCCAATCATACTCATAAAATCATCAAAATCAAACAACGAGAACATCCTCCCAAAATGAGTAGGCAAACCAATTGTGTAATGATGCAATGGAAAATATGATAAGGACCCACTTGGCTACTTGCTTTACACAATCCTATTTTGCAAATCAATGGAGCTAATATAACTCCAAAGTTTGGTTGATGGATTTGTAAATCTAAATGAAGCTTAAAATTCACAGTATATTCAAAGTTAAGTATTTTCCATGAGAAAATGGAGAATGAAATCATCTTTCCTTCGGAAAAACGCCACTTTGCTACAACAGAACCCCACCACGAGTTAATGCAAAGCTAAACTCCACCGTCAAATGGTCACCCATAGCCCCCATTGTTGACTGCCTCTTATGATTAGCTAGATATCCATAAACATAATAGCCAACCATTACAAGATATTGGCTCACTACTACAAAGATCTGATATTTGGAAAATTAGATTTAAATAAGTTTTAACTCCAACAAATACATTCAACCAAAAAACACAATATATAATTACAACTCCATTTATGATTTCATTAACTTGAAATTCATGTAAACTTTGAATTGCAACCAAGCAAATGTGCCCAAGATTGACTAGAGATTAATCCCCAATCCTAGAAAACCTAAGCTCTGAAACCAAAAGTTAATGCTTGCATAATGAATTCATAAAATAATAGAACGCATGTATGTGTGTGTGTACATGCATGTTAATCTTTTTAAGAAAAAGATGGCAAATCATTGATAACCAAAGGACAAGCAAGTCCCCCATTTTCAAAGAATTCAAATTGAGCAATAAGATGAAAGGAAATGCAATTCTAACTCAAGAAGGGACATAACAATTAGAAAATGGCAAGATAAATGAGGCTTACCAAGCGAGATACAAATTTATGGAATTATTCGTATCCACACTTATAGGAGAATACCTACCAAACTAATAATGGAGAGAATTAATGGCAATTGATGATGATGATAAAATCATTGATGAAGATAAAGTGGGATGCTTCTCACTCCTTGGATATTGCATCTTTCATCCATAGAACCCCCCCAAAGAGAAGGATACAAAGCTTCTTACTCCTTGAGGCATTCCCATCCCTTACCCAAAATCTCCACAAGATGTATGCTCAAAGAAAAAAAGTTCACCAATATTTGGCAAAAGTTGTTGCATCTCAAGGAGCCAATCAAGTTGCTATCACACATCCTATACAATGTCACAACATCTTAGAATGGGAATAAATATAGTTTAACATCTAGCATTACATATCGTTATCAGTTGTGGTAAAGCAAGGTATTATGGATAAAGGTAAAACTAAAGTTTGATCAGTGGTTCAACAAAGAACTAGTTGTTTTGACATGCTAAAGCCAATGAGTAGGCTCACATCATGAATTTAGTTGAAGACGAAGTCATTTTAGGAATCAAGTCATGAAGCAAAATGGCATCATCAAAAACGTCAAAAAATGCAGTCGAGGCTCGAGTGATTGTAGATTCTATCAATCAATGAAGACAAACGTTTAGAATGTTGAACATGTCAATAAGCTTATGTTGAGGCCAATCTAGTGATGATGTTGTTCCCATTACAAAGTCTACATAATATGAGCAACAATATAGAAATTAGAAGGTTAAGATAAAGAATTATCCCATTTTCAAGCCACTTTAAGGAGATTAGTTTTTTTAGCTTACTCTAACTTAAATCCTTGATGAGCTTACCTTTTAGGATAAGAACCAACTTTTAGGAGACATTAGAAGATAATAAGATTAGATTATATAATTGTTGATGTGCTCTATGACTTAGATTTAAATAGGTTATCCTCTAATAAGACCCTTTTGAAAGTGGTAATAAAATCAAACTAATTACCCAAAACTTACGCCTTTCCTCTAACAACCTAAATCTCCTCTTTGACATTTTCAAAGAGGCGACCAACCCAGCCAACCACAATGTGGAAATCACCAGACACCAAATATCATGTTGAGTAGTCAATATTGTTAGAATTATGTCAACTAGTTCAAATCACAAGCAAAGAGAACAAATGAGAGAATACAAAAAATCTGAGAACAAGAAAAAGCAAAAAAATGACTGTGCTTATGAAGGAGGAAGGAGAGAGAGAGAGAGAGAGTAAATCTTAAACCTTTCATATTCTTCACAATAAAAACCTTGTATGCCTCCTTCCAGAGACTTCTCTTCAAGAAAATCTATCAATGGCCGATGAAACGTGTCTTATTGCTTCTACAAACTCATCTTAGAGAAGATAAAAAGCATGAGTTATGTGAGGATGATGATGATCCAATTGAAGTGGAAAATAAAAAGCAAAGAAAACAATAGAGATGAGAAAGTAGACTCGTCAATAGATTGGTAGTCTAGAGATTTTTTGTTATGACTCAAAAAAATTTCAAGAAATTAGATCAATACAAAACAAAGTAATGATCAAATGATGGAAACTATTGGAAAAGTAAACTTAGGATTGCAAAATTGAGGGAGCTAAAAAGTCTAAAACTTGATCTTATTTCTATGTGCCAAAAAAAAAGTAGGTATACAATAATTAATAAACAATTTCAAAGCCTCAAGAGCCAAACCACATCAACTGAGATTTCTTAAAACCAAAAGGAGAAAGCCATCCAAAAAAATACACAATTGGACATAGGAATCATTTTTTTCCTCAAAGCTCAATGCATTCTACTTACTATCAAACCACAAAGAG
This sequence comes from Vanilla planifolia, assembly GCA_023846275.1. Taxonomy (NCBI): domain Eukaryota; kingdom Viridiplantae; phylum Streptophyta; class Magnoliopsida; order Asparagales; family Orchidaceae; genus Vanilla; species Vanilla planifolia. The sequence goes on along the minus strand of CM043872.1, from coordinate 5,669,716 downwards.
GTTATGAAGTATACAATGATGCATATACATCTTGCATGATTTGCATGATCTAAAAAAGATTGTCATATGTTAGGAAAAAGCTAATGGGACAATAAAATAATTTTAAAAACCAAAAATTAATAACAGAAGACAACATAAATAAAATGCAACTAGCATACAAATGATACAGTATTAGACTATCTTAGCATAAACATGTAAAGAAGCATCCAATTAGCTTCGTATAAATCCTTTATGATAGAAGATACCATCTATGATAACATTCAATTGTCATAGCTATCACAAATGGTACTGACCTTAATCAGCTCGTTCAAAACATCACAAGCTAGCTTTGTCCAAAAACCAAAAGGAGAAAGCCATAAGTTTTATCCAAAAAAATACACAATTTGACAACAGAACCATTTTTTCCTGAAAGCTCAAAGCATTCTATCAGCTATCAAACCACAAAAAGGTAACATTTATGAAGCAAACAATGATGTGTATACATCTTGCATAAGCTAAAAAAGATTGTCAAATGATAGAAAAAAGCTAACAACACAATAAAATAGCTTTAAAATCAAGCAATATTAACAAAAGACAATTGTACATAAAATGTGATTAATTTGCAGATTACATGAAAGTACTAGATTTTATCTTACTGTGAAAAATGTAGATGAGCATCCAATTATCGTCTTATGAATTCTTTATGACAGAAGATACTATCTAGGCTAGCATTCAATTGTCATAGCCATCTAAAATAGTACGAACCTTAATCAGCTCACTCAAAACATCACATGCCAGCTTTGTGGATTTTTCAGGAAAAAACCTGTGCACATATGTCAACTTTCAATAGAATAATTCAAACAAATAGTGCATGCAATCATAGAAATTAATATATGCTTAGAAGAATTCAATTATTGATATCTTTTGGATATTTGAGGCAAGTTTAATTGTTTCAAATATTATAATCCTTTAAATTAAACTTTGAGAAAATCATACATCATCCTAGCTAACATAGTTTTTTATTGCCAAATATAACTAAAAAAATGCACCTCAGAATGACAACTTGTGTATGATCAATAACGCCCATTTCATTTCAAAAAAATCAAATGTAAACACAATGAGTCAAAAGGCTCACTCAAGCAACATTGTGGAGGTCATATACTATTGAACCTTTACCCAATCATGTGCAGGGAGGCAAAGACCAATGCGAGCATCAAACTACACGAATCACTCGAGCATAGATGAACTACATATGGTTATTATTAAATGGTGGAATCTAATAAGACCATAAAGATTCTTGCAAAATAAATGATCCAATGCTAAATAGTTTATTCATCAATGAATCTATCTACAACTCGAGTAAGATTAATGTTGTTCCATCTCCAACAACTATGATATCACTTATTAAGGGAGCAACAATCTAAAATACTAAGCTATTGGATTCAAGCCAGTGCTTTAACATCAACACTACAAACTGTTATTAAGCACTCATCGTAAAATCATTTTCCATATCTATGACAACATATGACAATTTAACAAGCTAGCCTCATCTCATACAAATGAAGAAAAGAGAGAACCATGACAAGCAGGAGTTCAGTGATTACAGAGTTAGGAAATTGACATGGCAGACAATGGTGCCCCATCCGAGCGACCAGTAGAGATCCACGTACGGCCTCAGATGCTGCTCCTGACTCAACAGCCACGCGAAAAGCACCACGATCCCTGCCGCCTTCTTCTCCCCTTCCTCCTTCCTTCCCCAATAGAACCTTCCCCATATCCTCCCCATCCGCTCAAATTTGAACAACAGCAAGAGCGCTTGCCACCTACGGCTTATGCCAACAACTTTCCAAAGACCATCTCTCTCCCTCCACCACCAAATCGTCTTGTCCTCGCGAACTTCCTTTCAAGCAATCGAAACAACAAACCTCAAACCTCCAAATGTCCCTGGCTGGAGCTTTCCTTTCGCGCTGACCTCGCCATTTAGAAATATTAAAAAAAATATATGAATCCGGGCTCTCGACTTTAGAATAAGAACCAAAAGAAAAGTAGTTGGATGAGTCCTATAGTCTGACGTAGACGATACCGACATTTTTATTCCTATTTTTAAAAAAAAATTAATTGATTTGAAAGTTTAATAGAAAAATTTAGATAAACATTCCTTTAAATAAACATAATATCAAAGTAAAATAAAGTTGGACCTTGCAGATATAATTAGATTTGGGCTTTTAGGTAATCTTCAAAAACATTCTTCTTTTAAAATTAAATAAAAAAAATTGAACAAAGCGATGTAATTATTCGGATGTGCTTAAAGTTGGGATACATTTAAAGATTTAAAACATTAAATTGTCAGTTTAAAAAAATAAAAAATATAATTGTGATTAATAAATTTTAAAACAATTATATGAGTTGAAATAAACTTTTTATTACAATTATTTTATGAACCTTTTGATATTTTTAAATTTAAAAATAAAAAAATAAAAATGGATAAAACATGATTAAAAAAAAAGTATTGTTCTAAATGAATAAAAAATTTCTTTTGTAATGATTATTTTTCTTTTTTTTTTTTAGGTATAAAAGGTTATTAAAATAAATAAATTTCTTTTCAACCCTCTAATGTTATAATGGTGTAGAAAACAAATAATAAAAAATATTTTATAATAAATTTAACAATTGTGGTGAGCTTTTAGTCATTTAAATGAGATTTGATTCCATTGTGATGTTTGAGTTCGAAACTTCTAAAACTTTATTTTTATAATATAAGTATGATGATTTTTATGCTGATTGCAAAGTAGATGCATAATATGTGTGTTGTCTCTACTTGATGTTGTCATGTATTATTGTGTCTGCATAATTTGGATTACACATATGCTATCAAGCTATGATGTTTCACATGTTATACGAGGATGATTATGTTATAAGATAAGTATAGTGTATTTACACTAATTTTTTAGTAGATACATAGTATGTTTATATGTTTGATGTTACGATGAATCATTTTATTTCATAGTGATGTAGATTGTATATTATGCTATCAAACTATATTATTTTAAATGTTGTACCTATATTTGTTATATTATATGACAAACATGATGTGCCAATACCTTGAATGAAAATATATACTTCATTATGTGTTGGCAAGAGACATATATGAATGTGGGGTATGCAAGTAAAGCAATAAAAAAAATTGATTAGTTTCTGTAAAGGAACTAAGGAAACCCTATGTCATGATAGTGGTCTTATCCGTATAAAAAGGTTAAAAATCCCATATGTTAATTCTATAAGTTTAATAATCATAAAACCAAGCTATTGTTATATAATAATGATTTTAGTTAGCAAGCTTGTGGTGACCAAATATGTTTGCGCAAAACATATACTAATCAAATGGATTGAAGCTTGACCTTTGCTCTAAAGAGCTTAACTTGTTGATTTGGAGTTGTGTGGATTTGCTTCAAATGGTGTGGCTAAACTGTTTAGAGTTTCCTCTCTTAATATATTATCTAATATAGATGTTAAACTTACCCTTATGCACAAATGGTACTTAGGATTACATACTTATGCATTCATCTTAGTTAAGACATTCTTTCATGAATACAACTAAACATTTTTAACATTAAAATATATGCATCAGTCAATATATAACATATTGGATTTAAAAAAAATGTTAAAGTTGAATAAATTAAGTTTAAAATAAATATTATTCTTCACTAACTTATAATCATACACTACACTGATTATTATTATCCTTATATGATCTTATTTTTTTTGTTACATTCTAAGTAAATTTTGAAATTATGTGATCATTGTACATGTTTGATTCTTTTGTCGCACAAAATGATCAACTTTTTGTGTTCAAACAAAGAAGTAAGAATCTAATTGTACGTGGGTTTGTCTCTATAAAAAATTTTTGTATGTTCAGGTTATTAAAAGATGTATTATGCACATATGAAGCACATTTCATATTTATATAACCTTATCACCTTATTAAACACTTAGGTCAAAATGAACATAAGTTAAATCACACTATTATGTTTTAAATAAAATACTTATACAATGCATATATAATATAACTTTCATATCTTTAGGAATATTCGAAGTAATGAATGTGCATAAAGAGGTGCGCAATAATTATTGTGTGACAGTGATCCACCTGTTAGACGTGATGATCATCTAGAGCATGAAGAATAAATCTATTGTATATAGATAATATCAATGATCATCCACTACAATGATCTGAAAAAATAGATAATTGTGTTAAGAATTTACATTATATAATATGATGATTAGTCTTATGCTTGTACAATAAACTTATTTAACTAAAATCCAAAGGTCAAATAAATGGTTCATCGAGGTGATCAGCTCTTTTTGCTTATCACCTTAGTACGATCCATTCATTGTATTTGTGTGAATAGTTTCTAAAATTCATAACAACTAATTTACTCACTTTAGAAAAGTAGCTATATGTAACATCTAAAAAGTTAGTGTAAGAAATTCTAAAAAAATTTAAACAATGTAAGAAATTTTAAAAAATTTAAATCATGAGATATTGTAAAGAAGAATATTAAAGATTAATTAATGATCATAGAGAGTGAAGTTACAAAATAATAATTTTGATCAAAATATATTTTAAATTTTTTATAAACTTTCTATAAAATTTTTTTAATGATTTTTCAAATTTTTAAGTTATCATATTGTATGATAGAATATGATTTTATGGCACAATTAAGCAAGAGAATCAATTAAATAGATGTAAGATTGTGTCGTACAAGTACGATTAAGTAAATATACAAATACAATAAAGTGCAATCGATTGTAGATTCAAAGTAACCTGATAAGCTAAGGGGTGGATCATACAATATAATTATGGTATTGCATATGGTACGATCAGGTGAGGGAAGGAAAGAATATTGAACAAATGTGAATACATACAAAATTGACATGATGGCCATGATTAGGTTATTAATACATGAGACAAACAATCGATAGACAATATAACATTGTACTATACAAAAGACATAAGCGTATAAGTATAAAAAAGTGTAGAGCCTAATGCTCAGTAGTATAAGTATGATATGACAAATGTATTAGTATGAAAATGTGTAAGAAAGGATTTGTAAATATATTATATCATATAATATAATAGAAGTATATTGTATCATATAATTTTGCAAAGAAAAAATAAAGTGGACTCAATGTGAAAGTATTCAAAGAAAGATATACCCTAAAATGATTGTATAATATGATATATTAATCACATCAATGTGATTAAGACATAAGAATATGAATCACAATCGATTATTAGTACAAGAACTTATTATGCAATATGATAATGAGATGAAACCAATAAAATAAAAAAATGAAAATATAGTTAAGTATGATTGAAAAATGTATATTACAAATTTAATAATTATACTCATATGAGTGATAAAAATTGAATAAAATTAAACCCTAAAATAATAAATGATTAGAAAACTAATATGAAGACAAATTTGATAAATAGAAAGCCTTTGTAAATAAAAAAATTAAAAGGTAAAAAGGCATTTACACAAAGTGACATAATTGTCAAAAAAAACATTTGAAGGGTAAGGCATATGAAATGTCAAGAGAACAACTATAAATAAGGTGTTAAATATGACTTAGTGAGTTTCTTTTGGAGAATTTAGAAATTCAATAATTAGCTATAATTAAGAGAATAAAAAAGATCAATTGAAGGTGTGTCAAGAGATTTGGAAAAAATTATGCAAGTGGCAAAGACAAAACTAAGAGAAAAAATTCTCAGATATTATAGTAATCGAGACTTGAAGCAAATATCTAAACTTTCATAAGACCACTAATTGAATTTAAGAAATAGAAAAAAATTATACATGATATATATGATTTGATGTGATATATAATATTAAATTAAAAGTCTCAAATAAAATATAAATAAAAGTTATGTGTGTAAGTAAATATTGTCCATGTTGTATATGATTTTATGTGATATGAAATATTAGGTTAGCAGCCTCAATGAAATATAAAAACTTATATATTTGGAGATTCTTATTATTGTTATTATAATAATATGTTACTATATATTTTTTATTACAGGTTTTGATTAGTTACATGCTAAATGCATATTATATCTCTATCTTAAAAGGTAAAATGACTTATTAATGAATGTTGATAATAAAGTAATATAAGATGAGTAAGAGATGAAACTTCAAAAATTGTTTTTTCAAAATTTATTTCCAATCCAAAATAACATTTCTTTATAAGTAGATATTTTATTATTCAAAAATATTTCTCCAAGAGTATTGCTAAGAAGATATCATTGGGTAAACCAAATCAATGCATGTATACATAAAAGAAAATGGAGTTAAAAAAATTAATATAAATTTTTAAAGAGAAAATTGGTTTCAAATTAATTTAAAGAAAAATAATGATAATATGTCTTTTATTTATTTGTATTGTTATTGATATAAATTATACATGTGATTAATTAATAATTATTTATTTTATATTATGTCACATGTTCTTATCATTGAGCTAGTATCAATTGTCTCATGCATATTTTAGCTTAACATTTTTAAATCACATGAAGGAACTTTGTGAGATTATTGGAATAAAGTGAGAGTTGATGATGATTTAGATGCTACAAATATCCTATACATGTTATTTATTTAATTTATTTGAGCAAAAAAATATATAAAAGTTTTTTAATATTTTTATTGTATGTACATGTATTTTTAAGAGAAATGTTAAAACTTTATGCTTTTACTTAATTGTAAAAAATATTTTCATTACTTAATTTCAATAAGATAAATAATTTTGTTATGATTTTTATAAATAGTAAATAATGATTTTGTGTTAATTTTAAAATATTAAAAAAAGAGGAAAAAAATAGATGTGATACAAAAAATATGGGAACAGCTAATGAGAGGTCATCATGCTATAGCCATTGGACTTATCTTAAATTAGAAGACTAATCAAGGATATAAATAATAGTATTTTTAGTTATAATATATTGATTAGCACATTGCTACACCTTCAAAAAGTGCTTCGCATGTTTAAACCTATAAGACGATATGGAAGTTATATTATGTGAGCTTTAAAGATCATCCTGATGCACTTCGGTCATTCTATTCTCTCCATTTTATTTCCTTTAAGTATTGATAACATCTTCGTTATGCATGTAGATGTTGCTCCAATTTTGTTATAAATGGCATGGGGTATAAATTGTTGTAAAATTGATTTTAAAATGTTGTATATCTCTTTTCTTTTAACAGTTATAATTTGTTCAAGTTTTTGCTTTGTTGTACCAACTGTTTAGTCGATGTTTGTAAGCTCATGTGAATTATTGTAGATCAGTGTTGATCAAGCTTTTATGAGGGTTTATAACTTACCAATCGTGTTGTAAAAGTTATTTTGATTTAGCGCGTATGGTTTAGAATTGGGCTTTTTGTGGGTAGTCAAACCATTTGAATTTGTTATGTGATTTCTTTAATAGTTCTTATTTGTTTTACTTGACCCTTATTAAAAAATAACATGTTAAATAATTCAAGAAATAATTTCAAAAGATTAATTGGTTGAATATTTGTTAATTAATAAAACTCGTTTATTTTTAAGAATTGAAAAGGACATAATTCACTCATTTCTTATAGGTTTGCTATTTCTTTCACCTTAGGATAAAAATGACTTATCTATATAAGAAATTGAGAAATTCTCATGTAACAAAATAATGACTTGATCTGCATAAGAGAATTGTCTAGTTCATATAAGGGATTGAAAAACCCATGAGATTATGAAGAATTGAGGATTTTTTTATAGGATGAAAGGATGTCATGGTCCATAAGAAGGGTTAGTGAGAATATATATGGTATGAATATGTCATTGTCTATAAAAGAAAATTTAAAACAACTTTATGGTATGATAATGGCATAGTCCATGAATGATAAAAAAATCCGTAAGAAAGAGATGACTTATCCATATGACGAGTTAAGTGTTTCCTATGGGATGAGATGAGAGCCTACTAAGATGAGGAATTGAGGTAAAATCTTTAAGATAGATGTGTGACTTATTAAGAGGCCTACTAACATGTTTCCTATGGGATGAGATGAGAGCCCCGGGGGTTTGATCAAGAGGCCTCCTGAGTCGTTCATAGCCGCACAGCCAGGGGATATGACGGGGCCAGCACATCTCGAGGTAGCAGGGGTCTGCCCAGGTTTCGAGGGAGCAGCAGAGTTCGTGGGAAGGTCAAGGATGGGGTGCAGAGTCCTACGCCGGCTAAGCCTTCTTAGGCTGGGAATTTTGCCAATATCGTCCAGGTGAATTCGCCATTTCGGCAGAGGGGATCAGGGGCTGATGGAGCACCCATCCTGGATGGGGGTGACCATTAATCGGGACTTCTTGCTGACCGTGCTTCGTGGGGCACGGAGGCCAGCAGCTGTTTGCTGGAAAGCTGTTTCAGTTTGGTTGGAGATGCTGGAAGCAAATAACCATATGACTACTATGCAGATCATCATGTGGAACATAAGAGGTGCTAAGAAGAGCAAATCGAGGGCCTACTTGCAGCGTCTGGTTCGGGAGTGGAATGTTAAGGTTGTTGTGCTACTGGAGATCAAGATGCAATCTTTTTCCAGGGGCGATGCTAACTGGATCCTTGGGAAGGATTGAAATTTTGGGTTTCATCCATCTTTGGGTATGTCGGCTGGAATTATTATGCTGTGGAAGGAAGAGATCAAGTTAGCACTCACGGCGGCCTCGGCCTTTATGGTGGCTTGTTCGATTACCCCTTGGCAGGATTGCACCCTCAACTACTGCTTTGTTTATGGTCCAAGGGTGTCCCAGGGACGCCGCGCGATGTGGGACGCTATCCACACAACATACTGTGACAATTCCCCTCTCTTGGTGGCTGGTGACTTTCCTGATTATGGGCCAGGAGGAGAAGCGGGGAGGTCGGCCTTTCTTCTATGGTAGTGAGCAGCAGGCTTTGCTGATTTTATGCAGGACCTTCAGCTCGCTGATATGGGTTTTTCTGGCAACCAATTTACCTGGTGCAATGGGAAGAAGGGGGCGCGCGTATTTTGGAGCGGCTTGATCGCGCCTTGCTTAATTCTGCCGGCCTGATTGCTTTTCCCGACTGTTCGGTACATCATCTGGGTCGCCTTGGCTCGGACCACTGCCCGCTGTTAATCAATCTGGGTGGTGACAGGATCCGGCCGAAATCCAGTAGGCTCCTATTTGAGAGTATTTGGCTCCACTATCCCCAGTCCTATCGTGTGGTGCAGTAGGTTTGGAGCAGACGTGGGTCGGGGGACCCTAGGGAGATGGTTTCGATGAAGTTCAAGCGGTCACTTATGGCGTTGCGCAGTTGGAGCCGCAGAGAACTCGGGAGTTTGATTAACCGAAACCAAGTACTTTTGCGTGACATTGAGGAGCTGCAGGCAAAAGAATCGAGGGTGGGACTCACTGAGGAGGACCATGGGCGTCTTACGGATTTGATCACTACCTTTCACAGGGGCTGTGCCCATGAGGAGCAGTGGTGGTGGCAGCGTGCCAAGGTCCACTGGGCACAGGTCGGGGACACCAACACACGCTTTTTCCACAACATGGCTTCGTCTCGGGCCTGCATGAACCGCATCTCCATGATCCAGGGCGTTGATGACCTGGTGGTGGATTCCCCGGACAGCATCGGACAGGTCTTAACTGAGTACTTTGAGAGTAAGTGGCGTGGCGGCATCTCCAGGGTAATGCTGCAAGTCATCTCCCCCCCGGTGGTTATTAACGCTGATGTGGCTTCCAGGCTGGGAGCTAGGGTCACCGAGGAAGAGATCATCGAGGCTTTGCGGGGCATCAAAAGGAATAGGGCGCCGGGATGTGACGGGATCTCGGCTGAATTCTTGCACGGCTACTTGACCATTGCGTGCCATGATGTCATTAATGCCGTGCTGGCTTTTTTTGAGGACTGCAGGCTCCCGAATGAGTGGAAGGACACCCTTATCATCCTGATTCCAAAGAAGCAAGGCGCGAGCAAGCCGGAGCATTATAGACCTATTAGTCTCTGCAACACTGTGTACAATGTGGTAGCACGGGTCCTTGTCGGGAGACTAAAGCCCATCTTGTCGGACCTCATTTCGCGGGAGCAGGCGGCTTTCATTCCCGACCGTAGTATTTCTGATAATATCAACATTGCGTAAGAGATGGTTGCTAGGATGCGGACTTGCAAGGGTGCGACTAGACTTATGGCAGTGAAGCTCGATATAGAACAGGCCTATGACCGTGTATGTTGGGACTTTCTTCAGGAGATGTTGATGGCTATAGGTTTCCCTCCCATCTGGCGGGACTGGATTGCTGCTTGCATCAGAAGCCCTAGATTCAGCGTCCTCTTCAACGGTAATCGCCTCCCGTGGGTGGAGGCTCAGAGGGGTCTACAGCAGGGCTACCCCCTCTCCCCCTATCTTTATGTCATGGCTTCTGAATATCTCTCTTGTTTGGTAAGGAATCATGAATCCCGACAGCTTTTGGGGTTTCGGCCGGGGAGGCATGCGCCTTGCATCTCGCACCTCCTCTTCGCCGACGATGTCATCCTTTTTGCTCCTGCCTCCCGCATTGCTACCCGTCTTATCAGGAGGATTATCCGTGAGTTCGGGAAGGCCGCTGGTTTGCAGGTAAATCTTGCGAAATCCAGGGTCTTCTTTAGCACTAACCTTTGCAGGAAGAAGTCCAGGTTAATTCTCAGGAAGCTCAGCATGGAGGAGGGAAGTTCTTTTACATATTTGGGGATCCCCATCACTGCCAAGCGCCTGTCCAAGACTGACCTCAGCTTCTTGCTTCAGCGGTTGGATGCCATGCTGCTCAATTGGAGAGTCAGGCCTCTTTCACTGGCGGGCAGGGCCATTTTGGCTTCGTCGGTCCTTATTGCCATCCCCTGCCACGTGCTGAGGCATTGTGTTGTGCCGGCGGGGATTATTGAGGCCATGGAGATGCGCATCAGAAGATTTCTGTGGGGAGGGACTAATAGTGCGAGGGCCATTCATTATGCGGCTTGAGAGTGCATCACGCTGCCTAAGTCTGTGGGTGGCCTGGGCCTCTGGGACCTCCGCGTTTGGCACCGTGTTCTCCACATGGAGGGATGCCAACGTATTCTTAATCGGGAGCCTAGTCTATGGGTGGATTTGATGCGGAGAAGATATGATTTAGAGGATCCACGGATGAAGGCCCCTCGCAACGCGTCCCCGGTCTGCAAAATGGTGCTTGGGGCTATGCCGGAGGCCATTTCCCTCTTTGTTTGGCGTATTGAGGATGGGCGGACGACAAGATTTTTGGAAGATAATTGGCTGGGGGTCCTTCTGCTGAGTTGCTGGCCCACTTTCATCAATGTGCGCACCTACTAGCTAGCAAGCGTCGCCGAATGTCTCCTACCCGACGGGAATTGGAATTGGGATCTTATCAGTGCTTGGGCAGATGGGGAGCTTCAGGACCGCATCTCGCATCTTCCCAGAGCCGTGCGGTCCTCACATGACGTATTGCTTCTCTCCCTCACGAAGAAGCCCCGGGCGGCCAGCGGCAATATTTATTCGAGCATCGTTTGCAATGCTCAAAATGGAGGAAATGCTTGCAGGCCGTTGGAGGAATTTCGTGGCATCTGGAAGCTTAGGGTTACTCCCAGGGTCCACGTCTTCATGTGGAGGGTCGTCGATGATCACCTTCCGTCGCCGGTGTGGTTGACCAGCCGCAAGCTTTGCAATTCTCCCACCTGCCAGCAGGGCTGCGAGGAAGACGAGTCCTTGAAGCACGTTTTCTGGCGTTACTCGAAAGCCCAAGAAATTTGGGCTGACCGCACTGTTCGGGCAGCGTTGACCTGCTTGAACCAGCACTCCAGGTTTGACCAGTCTACGGGCACCGATTTACTTTTCATTGACTGGATCCTCCGGTTCGTCGGATCTCCTGCTGCTCGCCAGGGTGCTGGGCAATTGGTTGCGGCCACTATTGTGACTACGTTGTACTATATTTGGTCGAGGAGGAATGCAGCTAGACACAACATCCCGATGCCTCTCCCGGGTTTTACTATTCGGACCATCTTACTTGAGGTTCACTCGTCTCTCAACCGACATCTCTCTCTCTCCTCCCTGTCTTGCGGGAACCCTGGCAAGTCCACGGACTTGCTTGTTACGCATAGTTGGATTCCCTCCCTATAGGTTGGATCAGAGTGAACTGCGATGCGGCGGTTGGTGATTCGGTGGCCGGGTTGGGGGTGGTTGTGCAGGATTGTTTGGGTAGACCTCTCCTGGTGGCTGGTAAACGGTTGTTGTCCCAGGCAGTTGACATGATGGAGACCCAAGCTTTGCTTATGACGCTTGACATGATTAGGGATCTTCTACCTCTGCACCGGGCTGTGGAACTCCAATCCGACTCTATGATGGCCATTTAGGAGGTACGCGAATTGATGTCTTTACCCCCTGGATCAGGTGTCTTTGTTGTTACCATCCAGTACGCTTCGGGTCTTGAGGCCGTTCGCTTTTTACACATTCTCAGAGATGGGAACAAGCCTGCTGATTGGGCTGGGCTGCTCGGGCTGCGTGCTCTAACGACTTTGTCTGGGGCCTTGAGGACCCTATTCCGAAGCCCCTGCTTGACCTCATGTTATCTGATTTCACTTTCGATCCCCCTTGAGGGTCCTTTTGTAATTTGACATTTGCCTTGATATAATAGATATTATATCCTCTTCAAAAAAAAATATCAAAATCAAATAAGTTACTAATAAGGGCCAAATAAAAAGAAAAATTATGCAGAAAGAATGTGTAAAATAATACGTAAACATGCTTTTATAAGTACAATTGATTATTTAATGATGACGTGACATGTGATATAATTTAGATATTATTTCATTTTTACACAATATTATTATTATATATTTTTGCTTAGCGAGCTTATGATGATTAACTTGACTTATGTTTAGCACTCATGATTTCAAATACATAGGATTGACATATGAACATTAAAAAATGAATTACGATAAGGCACTGTACATGTTGCATATTAGATTTTAAAATATGCTTAAAGTATAGCTTTGTTATTCAATTATAAAACTATAAATATATTATTATATTTTGCTACATATTTTATATATTTAAATGATGTAAAATATTGCAGATAACTATGTGGTTTAAATATTAAATAATTATATGGATGAAATAATAATAGGTTGTAAATATTATATATTGAATTATATGCATATAAAAAACACATGATATAAGAGAGGTCTTTTCTATTTGAAATATAAGTAATGAGTGATATTAAATAGTTTTAAAATTATGAAAAATGGATCTTATAGTCTTAAAAGAAGTAGTAAAATGTCATACTTTATTTATAAAACAAATTCAATATTTTAATATTACAATGCAATATCTACAACTAAAAAAAGAAGACGATTTTTTTGTTATAGAAAAAACGAGAGGCCTTGACTATACCATATGTTAGCATCATGGGAAATTTTTTTTATCCTTGAGCATATGCTGATATTTTTTTTTGTATATTTCTTAATATAATTAGTGTTTTGTATTTTGATTTATCTATTACTATAATGCATGTTGTTGTGTCTCATTAATATGATCTTTTTGTTATGTTGCATAAAGTTTAACAAATTAAATTGTTTTATACAAAAGTATGCCATATCTATTTATTTACAAAAAGTGATATATTCACAATGTATGAAAACTAAAACTTAAATTGAGTTTAATAGACTAACATGAATAAAATTTATTTTAAATTTAATCATGATTTTTTAAAAAATGATTAATATATAATATATTAGTATGAGGAGAAATGCTTGTGATTTTTTTATTGCTCTAAATAACCCTTTGAGGAGACAAATGAAATATTTTTTAGAAAAGAATTTCATATAATTTTTTAAAAAAAACAAATTAACAAGGTATAAAACTAAACCTTAAATTAAATATAATTGACCAATACATATTAACTTTATTTAAAATTTGAACATGATTTTAATGTTAATTTTTTATTTTATAGCGCTTATTTTTGACACTATAATTTTGATATAATATAACAATGTATACATAGAACATAAAGTTTTAAAAAATTAAAAAATATTGAAGTATTATTAAATAAACAATAATCATTATAATTTTTATTTTAAAAAACAATTTCGTTTAAATACAATTTTGTGTATCTCGATATCATATTTCAATTTGAATTAAATGTCATTATATAATAATTATAAATTCTAATTTAATCACTTTATTACATTTTTAATCTGACGAGAAAACATCGTGATCATCGAAGCAGCCTTCTTTAAAAATCATGTGCACCACGTGTTTGAGCCGAAGAGCTCGAGACGAATCGGAAGAGTGGGAGAGATGGGAAGGGACTGCGGGCGATCCGGAGGTTGGAGTGTCTTCGACGCCATAAAGACTTTTCCCGCCTCACCGGAAACCCTAATGGCCGAGATCGATGCAGCAATCGCTGCGGTGGAGTACGACCATGCCACATCTCTCCTTGCTTCATCATTCTCGAATTTCCCGCCACCTGCGGTGGGTACCAAGAAAGCAGTTGCCGGCTCATCTAGCGACCCCACGCTGGCGGAAGAGGCGTACAGAGCGGCATGCGCCGCTCTGGCAGCCGGCCGGCCGGAAGCTGCCCTCCGATCTGTCCGCGTCGCCCTTGCTAGCTGCCCGCCCGACAAAACTTCCGCAGTGGCCAAGCTTCGATCCCTCTTCTCCGTCGCTTCATCTCAGCTCCAGAAGCAGAAACAGCCGCAGCAATAGTCGGCTTAACTCAATTCCGGGCATTCCCTTACCTTCGTCCCGGTTCTTTATGAGGCTTTTTTTTTTTTTTTTTTGCTTTCTTTGTTAAATTCCTTATTTTGGTTTTTTTTTTGAAAGGACGAGTGTGAACTTGTAGGCCATCTAGTACCTAGAGCCTAGGGGCAAAAGAGAGCGTTAAGCACATGGTTCATAGGAACTAAACAGCACGTTTTAACTGTCAAATAATGTTCAACTCTACACTTGTCCATTCAATAACAGTTACATAAAGTTTGAATTGTTGCACCGCTTGGAAATGGAATTCATCCTACTGCAAAGTTAAAATCCCGCTTTTTATGATTTAGGTGACCACAAAGATTTATTCTTTACATTTTCGTTTGCTGGTACTGCTGATTTTGAGGTTTAGATGGGGGGATGGCATTGATGTTTATGGTATGTTTTTATGGGTTGCTTGAATTTTAACATTTTCGTGGAAAGTGGTTTCAATTGTTTAGTTCATTGTCATCATAAGAATTATACTCAAGGCTGCTTCTATCTTAAATTTCCATGTAATTTGTGTATATTTGGATGGAAAATATTTGGATGATCGAGATAGATGGACGAATGGATGGATGGATAGAGAGAGATAGATAGATAAATAGATCGATAGATAGATAGAGAGAGAGATAGACAGAGTTTTGAAAGCATTTTAAAAGTTAAACATGACCTTGATAAGAAATAACCTTTAGTTTTAGTATTTCTTATCTTTTCAAACTAAATTCTTGTTATCGATGTGCAATGAACTAAATTCCCTCCTAAGTATTATATATGTAGATTGATACACAAATTGAGAGAAGAAAAGAAGTATAATCTTACCATTTATTGTTCTAAATTATAGAGTAATTTCTTACAAACACCAATCTCGTTGGGTGGTGAAAGCTTTTTTTTTTTTGGGAATGTCATTTTAGGAGTTCTTTCTTATCCTTAGGCAAGTTGATACCCTAGAGCGAGTTAGTTAGGTTGTTAAAGATGTTGAACATTATCAAAAAATAGGTGTAATGTGACAATTCGATGCTATGATGTCTACATGTAAGTCATTTTTGTAAAATACCTACAATGTCAACAAAACCAGACATCACTAGTAAACAAATTTTGAAGAAAGTTTGTGTTATCATTTGTTGTACGAAAATCATTTATGTACAAAATTGACTTCATCATGGTTAGCTACATCTAAAGCAAAGAATGATGTCTCTTATGGACGAATTGCCATATGCCAAGACTTGAACAGATGCAAATTGGGTGTCCCCTTTGGTCAGCTTAATGTCCATTTTGGCACTAGCACACAAGGACAGCTAAGTAAATCTTACTCTGACATAAAAGTCATTTCGTGATGAACCTTGGACAAGAGAAGAGCCTTTTCCCCCCTCTAATGCTAAAGGGAGAATAAGTGGGGAATCTAATGGTCTATTGAAGTCTTCTGAATGTGAAAGGCAATGAGTGATCTAGATTTGTTTTTTGAATCCTTCTCGAGCTTATATTTCTTATTGAAGGGAGATTTTGGAAAAGATGGAATAGGAAGACGTTTTTCTAGAAGGAATTTGGGTAGAGTTGTGTTGCAAACAAAAGCCTTTTGGCATCAAAAGCACGACATTGCATCAATCATTACAACTTTGCTGGTGGAGTCATCTCTAATCTCAATAATGTAAATAAGTTTCTTCATTGTTTGAAGGTTTATGATATGGTTACATGAGATTTACTTTTGTATTAAATGAGATTTTGTTGGTTCCTTGCTATTGTAGGAAATTCTTATGAAGTTTGAAATTTTGGCCCAACTAAGAGGTTTGTGGTGGCTAATTTCTTTCTTGGTTATGGCATGTATTATTGGTTAAAGATAGAATGCTATATTTCAAATAATCAGGTAGGTCGATTTTCTTCATAATGTTCACTATCAACTTTGTATTTGCAAACTTATATAAGTTCTTTATTGGCGATGAGGAAGCTATTCAGTCCATGACAACCATTTATAAAATTTGAATTATAAATTTGTATTGTTGAAAACTTGTTTAGAAGAATATATTTTGGTTAACATTTTAGGTTATATCTAATTCTTATCTCCATTATTGAGTGTTCTGTGGGTTAGTAAAACGTGGATTTCTTCCTTAGGTCATCACCCTAAACTTTGATGATTTACCCCATTAAAACTTTAACTTGTTCGCCTCTTTAGGAGCACAATTCAACCAAACATTCAATGTCCATTCTAACACTTTTTTTTATACTCAATACATCTTGAACTTGAACTTTCTTGTAGTGTTTTTTTTAAACTTTTTTTGGTTTCTTGCATAATACATATTTAGAATTAGGCTTCTCTTCATTGCTTTGGGTTATTTTGTTCTGTTGAATGTTTTCTTTATTCTTTAGGAAGTCATGCTTGAGATAGTTGTGAGGATGTAGTTAGAAATCAAAATGAATATCAACCTTGCATGGATAGTAAAAACCTCTTTTCTTGTGTGTTTTATGTGCACACATCTTCGTAATAACTGATCTGTTAGATTGTGTGAAGAGGAGTCAGATCATCCTAATAGTCGGTTACAATGTGAGTCCTTATAGTAGATGGCTTGTGTATTGTAAGAACTAGAACTCATGCACTGCATTTATAGAACATATGCTTGAAATTCTTAAATAAATTCTTTGGAAAGCATAGTTTGAGCGCATGCATTTGATGCATTGTTGATATTTCTTTTATGGAATAAGCCTCCATAATACCTCCTTTCTACTTATCTAGGAATGTGTTGATCATAGGAACTTTGCCTATCTATGTCTTTATCTTTTACCATAATTCATCAATCTTATCCAATTTAAAAACTAAGTTCCTTATGATTTGATTATCATTTTCCATTTTATGTATAATGCATTTTAAATATTTTCCCTATCTTTAATAATTCTCTTTTGACTTGTAAGAAAAGGTTGTTTGAATAATTGTTTTTGCTCTGATTACCAACCTATGTTGGGTTTTTTTTCAAAATAACTATATTATCTTAAAACAACAAACTGTGGAGTCTACTCAAATGTTTTAAGGCATCCTAAAAATTTTTGGGAGAGAAAAAAAGGAGTTTAATCTTTCGTCTTATTGATCTAAAAAATATATGTGACATGAGAGGTGCTTTGGAAAATTTTGTTAATAAAAAACTTTGCATGTAAATTTAAAAAACAATTAATACCTTGTACAATGTAGCATATATGACAAACAAATTATGTCTACTCATAAAATGAAGTTTTTGGAGTCTTAAGTTTGTGGTTGTATTTTCTTATGCCATCACATATGTTTAATCAATCATGCTGAATATAAGGTTGTAAAGTAATGCATTTGATTGGCAAATTTCTCTTATTGATGAGTCTAGAGAAAGAGCTAAGGGTGGGCTTAAACTTGGAAAACTCTTTAAGGTTCCACATTAATTCCAAAGTTTGTAGTGCTAGATTGGCGAATGTGCGAGTATGCATGTCATGGAGATAAGAATCATTGACAAAATAATGATGAAGAATAGGCACTTTAGGCATTATGGAAATTTTCTTGTAAATGTTTGGGGGAAATAGGTGGTGGTTAAAACATGATCAAAGTAGGGTTGGATGAAGTGGAGGGAGTTCATTTAGTATGTCAAAGGGTTTTGGTTATGGTGACTATAGTAAATTTTGTAATTAACTTTGACTCTTTTAATGTAATCTTAGATCTCAAATTTTTATAGGAAACATATTTGTAGATTTAGCATAGAAAATTTGGCTTGCATCTACCAATTTAATTGGGCATTGGAATGCTTTAATCTCTCTTAAATGGCTTAGGAAATGAAGCATTGGGGTACTTTCAGTTGGAGAGACATTTAAACTCACAAAACTTGTAGAGGGGCGATAAGCTTGTATTCACATCAATTAGAGTTGCCAATAAAATTTTGTTTATTTTATCACACACATAAAATGCAACGGATATTTGAATTTGCATAAACTGTAGTTTTGTGGAAATTCTAAGATATCTTGCTTATAGGTGATTTATAACTATATTTATAAAAATGGTTTTCATGGACTTATTAGCTTTGTCATAGTTTAAAAAGAATAATATAAGTTTCAATTGATTCTCAAAGTTGAAAGGACATACGTGGTGCAATAGCATTTGAAATAACATTTTGACAAAGGTTTTCTTTGTCATATCTATCTTTATCCATACAAGTTATATCTGAGGAGAAATTGACTTAATCAAGCTTCTTGTTGATTGAACTCTAATTATTGTTGTACGATATTCATATTTTAAGGTTGGATGATATCAAGTATGCAAGTATTGCTAATTTTTTAAATTGACAATTTAACTCTTGGATGGCATACATTTTCCAAATGGATTATATTTGGTGAGGTTCAACTTATAATATTGTTAGTTACATTTTCATGGCACAACTTGCTATTGTTTTTGCCTACAAATGTTTTCTAATTAACATCATTTCTAAACCATCAATGTAAGGTTTTTATTGTTATACCATGCACTGAAGATATTATGGTGCATTTTGGTTTTTTAGGCACATGATTTGAGACATTTTCTTTTATATGTTTTGTCTTCTGAGTTCAATTCTCACCTCTTTTTATACTCATTTTATTGTCTTCTATTATTTTTTTAAACTCGTGAACTTAAAATTTCTTACTATTAAACCTCATTTGTGTATGAAAAATCATTCTTGGATTTTTTTTTTCAATTTATTCCTGACCTTAGTACCTTTGTTTGGAGGTCATGATTTTTTTAGTGAGTGGTGCTTCTTACTTTTTAAATTCTGGAGTGTTCTTTAATTTTTTTAAAATGGAAACATGTTATTTGTATGGTAAGAAAATAGTTTCCAACTTAGCCAAGAATTTTACATTATTTGGCTTCAGGGAGAGGTACCAAGCCCAAATCCCTTAGGAGGGTATTTACTACTCGAATGAGGTGGGGATGTCCTTGTTGCAAGGTCATCTGTCTGTGAGAAGTCTATTCTAGGACCTCAACAATGATATTTTCTTCAGAGTTTGAATGGAATGGTTGAAAAACTAAGAAATTGTGAAAGACTGAACGCACACCTTAAGCATGGAACTCAAAGAAACGTGTTTATTCTTTACTTTTTTTCTCCAAGGAAAGCTTGATTTTTCTTATTTTTTTTACTCCCCCTTAATAGGAGGTTTAAATATTTATTTATATTGCGACAAAGGGGTATTTTTTTGTCAATATTTTTTATCATTGTTTTTTCACATGAGCTATTCTAAGGTGAGTTGATGTACCTACTCGTATATGTGCATGTTGTAGGTGTGACATGCACCACCTATTGCGTGTGTCACTCACCTGTGGGTGATAGGTGGCATGTGTCGTAGATACTGCATGCAAGTAGGTGTTCTGTTCCATTCGCTGTGTTTAGTTCCATGTGCAAGGTAGGTGGTGCACGTGCAGGCTGCGCATTTTGCGAGTGCATGGGTAGGTGGTGCTCGTAGTTAGTGGCGTTTGATGCTATTGTGCGTTTTGCACACTCGTGCACATGCACGGTCTGCTATGTGTAATTTCATGCACGTGCGTGGTCTACCACCACGCGGTCTACCATACACAAAATTCCACGTGCGTGCTAGTCTATAGTGCTTGTGTTGCGTGTTACTGGTGCCCCACATGCTACGTTTCTTGACTCACACAATAATTCTTTTTGCCTAATTTGTTAATAGGAAGTTCCTTTTCTCCCTTGAGGCCTTCTCGATATTGAATTGTTTAATAATTTATTAGATTTATAATTATGCCATGATCATAAGCTTTGTTTTGGCAATTCAAGTCCCATAAAATCTCCTTTTTTCAAATAAAATAAGATTTCTTAGTTGTATATGTGCTAACTTAGAATAGATTCCTTGGTTATGGTTTGGTTTTTTTGGTCTTACCAAAATTTCTTCCTTTTTTTTTCAAATACAATAAGATGCCTTGGGCATATTGGTGTTAATTTAGAATAGATTTCTTGATTATAAAGATATGATGTTTGTGGGGTGTCTTGTTCTGAGAACTTAAGAATGATCTTTCTTTAAAGTTTGCATTACGATGATAAGTGCAAAATGGTTGAAAAGCTAAGAAAATTTGAAATAGAGAGATGACATAAAAGTCAACAATAGAATTCTATTTTTTTTCCTTTTCTTCTACAAAACAATCTTGGTTTTTCATTTTTTTTTTTAACTTTCCTCTTTAACATAAGACTTAAACATCTATTTATAATGCTACAAGATATTTTGATCATTTCAATTGAATTTTTTTTACATGGTTTGCTCTAAGGTGGGTTGATGCATTTACTATATATGTGCACGTAGATGGTGGTGTCTGTCATATTTGGCACTTAGAATCGACAGTGTTCGTTCAGGGTGAAAGTTAAATCAGAATTACTTATTTATGATCGAACAACCTCAAAAAGGGTTTATTTTTTACTCCAACTTACTTTCTAACAAATTTGAAGACTTTTGATGTGAGAGAAAAACTAATTCAGTTAAAGAATCTAGTTGCATTTGGATAACATTTAATATAACTCTAATTGTTAAAAGAATAGGCTTGTGATTAGGAGATTTAAATTGATATCAATACAACTAAAGACTCTTGTTGTATTTGAAAACAAAAAGAAAATTTCATCAAATTCAAATAGTTAAAAGAAGAGGCTTATGAATAGGGGATTTGTTCTAAGTCCAACAAATTATTGAACCATTTTAGTATTGAGAAGAGCTCGAGAAAGAAAATTATTCTTAAGTGAAGAAAATTGGTAAAAAGAATCATTACGTGTGATGAGAAGTGATGTACATGACATATGGGACATCTGCAACATGGCATGAGCATAATAGATCAGTGGGTGCATGAAACTTCCCTTGCCATAGAGTAGGCACATCATTCCATGTGAGCATGAGCCACTACCCGTTTGTCCAGATGGAGAACATGTAATGTGCACATGATGGTTGTGGCGCTCGTCACCTTTGGCCCATGCGTGAGTCACCTACTGCGTGCATGTGGGTTGTTGGTGTATCAATCTATCTTGGAGTAGCTCATGTGAGAAAATGGTCAAAGACATACAAATTAACCAAAATGCCTTTTTTTGCATATTATAAATAGGTGTTTGAGTCTTCATAAAAGTGGAGGGTAAAAAAATAAGAAAGATTAAGCTTATCTTGTAGAAGTAAAATATAAGAAATTGAGCATTTGTTTGAGTTTCATTTTTGAGTTTTGCATCTATTTCTTATCATCTTAGTTTTTTAGTCGTGTTGTGCTTACCATTGTTGCACAAACTTTCAAGAAAAATCAATGTTAAGGTCTTGGAATAAGATGCCTAACAAAATGGATAATATTGTCATATCAAGGTCTCATTTCAACATCAATGACAATGAATAAGAAGAAAGGCAAGCAAGAGATTATAGAGGTATTATTTGAGATATGATTGTTCCAAAAATTTAGTTAATAAACATAGAGAATCAAGTAGTTTGTTTAACTTAATAAATTCAGATTTGAATAAAGATAGTGTTGAAATCCAAATCTCGTATAGTTGCAAATCTAGAGGATAACATGTTGAGCAAAAGAAATGTGATAATTTAGAGAAATTATTATAGAAATATTAATCTAAAAGTATCAAAAGGTGAAGATGATAGTGACATTATCAGTCTCGTGCTTTTGTTTAGGGTGGAAACTAAATTGGAAATACCTGTTCATATAGCTTGAAAATTTGAATAAGTGGAATTTTTTACTCTAACTTTGTTTTGCAAAATATTTGAAGACCTCATATGAGGGTAAAACTAAGACAATTGAGGAATCTGACTGTATTTTAAACAAATTCAATGGGGCTTGAATCATTAAAAGAAATAGCTTATGATCAAAGAATCTTTTTTAGATTGACATTAATATAGTTGAGGAACCTTGTTATATTTGAAAAAAATAATTAAGGTAGACAGGACTTAAATTGCCAAAAGAAGAGGTGTATGATTAGGGGATCTATATACTAAATCCAATAAGTTATTGAGTCAGTTTATAATGGGGAGAATTTTTTGAGGAAGAAATCAACTCTTAAGTGAAGGAAATTGACAAAATGAATTATTGTGTCAAGAAGTAGCAAACACGGTATCCACAGCATGAGCACGATAGACCAGAAAGTGCATAGAATTGCGTGCATAGTGGGTGTGCGTGTTTGCCCGAGTGCATAGTAGTAATGCACGTCACCTACTTGTGCATGCATAGATTGTGTAGTATGCATGTGTGTTACCTACCTTGCACATTGAATTGAACAAACATCACATATGCATAGAACTACGTGTAGTAGATGAGGCACACGCCATCTATTGCTTACGTGTGACTCATGTGTGCAATAGGTGTAGCATGTGCTGTGTACTGCATGCAGGCATATAGTAGGTGTACGAACTTGTTTTGAAATAGTCTGTGTGAAAAAAACTATGAAAGATATGTAAAATGTCAAAAAAAAATCTCTTTATATCCTTATAAATAAGTTATTTGAACTTTTACCTAAGAGGGGAGTAAACAATAGAAAAATCAAGTTTAAGGAAGAAAAGAAAAGTAAAAACAAAACATTTCTTTGAGTTCAATTCTTGAGTTATGCATCTTATTTTTTGTTAAATTTTTTATTTTTTTCCACATTTTATAGTCGTTATTTGCTCCACCTAGCTTTGGTGTAAGGTCGTTGTGATACTTTGGAAGAAGATCTCTTGTTGTTGAACATGGTAAGCCACCAGTGTTTTGATACCTCATTGTTCCTTGGAGAATACTCTTCTACTCCTTTTTTCTTAATCCTTGCCATTGACATTGAAATGATTCTCTAATACTAAAATATGATTTGTTTATAAAATTTATTATTCCAAGCCCTCAATAGACACCTTTTCTTCAAAGTTTTGGTAGTAGTGGTCAACAAAATGTGGATGGTAAGTGACGTGTTGTATGTGTTTGTGAGAGTCTTATTCCAAGATTTCAATGTTGACCTTGTTTTAGAGTTTGGGTATCAAATAATGAGCATAGAATGGATAAGAGACCAAGAAATGTTAGAAAAGAGAGAATAAACAAAGCTAACGAATGAGACAAAAGAAATGTTTTCTTTTTTTCTTCTCAATGATAAGTTTGAATTTTTTTTATTTTTCTACTCCCTCTTGATAAGAGGCTCAAACATTTATTTATAATGGCACAAGGGTATTTTGGTTATTTTATATGTTTTTGATATTTTTTTTTATATGGGTTGTTCCAAGGTAGGTTCGTGCAACTATAACATATGTGCACGCAATAGGTGTTGTGAGGCGCACTTATCTTGTGCATGACTCATATGGGCGGTAGATAGCTCTTTTGTCATGCTCGACATCCTCTGTACTCTCATTTTTTTTGTGCAAGGGAGGCAGTACATACATTTGTTATGCATTTTGCACGTACATAAGTGGGTGACATGCGTGGTTGGTGGTGCACGTTATTGTTGCATGTTTTGTAGGCTCGTGCTTGCACACGGTTTAGTGCATGTGTAGTTCTGTGTGTGGCAGTGGGTTAGTCTACCTTGTTTATACCATGTGTGTCATGTATGCTTTGCATGTTGTGTGTGTTGCTTTTTGATGAGTTCAATTGTTTTTTTGCCCTTTTTTTCATAAAAAAGTCGTTCTCTCTCTCTCTCTCTCAGGGCCTTCTTGATGTTGTATGGTTTAATAATTTGCTAGACCGAGAACAAATTCCTTGATGATAGACCATTTCTTTTGACAATTGTAGTCTCGTCGAAACTTCATTTTTGAAATATAATGAGATTTTTCACTTATATTAGTGTTAATTTAGAACAAATCCTTTGATCATATGCTCCTTCTTTTGGTAATTCGAGTCCCATTGAATCTTCTTTTTTTAAGTAGAATTAAGTTCCCTAGATATATTGGGTCAACCAAAAATAGATCCTCTAATTAAATCTTTTTCAAATACAATCAGATTTTCTAATTCTATTAATTTTTCTTTCATCTTGAGATTTTTAAAATTATTAGAAATTGAGTTGGAGGAATAAATATAGACCCTTCTCAAGGATGTGCTATTATAGATAAGTTGTTCAAGTTTAGCTTCAATCTTGAATGGATGTTATTGATTCCTTGGCACCAAGGAGCAAGACTAATGATATCATTATTATCATCTCTAGCTACTCTTACATTAAAATTTCTAGTTGAATTTCTTTGATTGATCACATGTTTTTTTGTTTTAATGGTCGTTCTCCATATTTTTCATTGGATGGAATTAGGATACCAACACCATCTTTATTAATATTTGCATTTGTTGACTTAATAGAGCTAATTAATTATTCAAGTTTGTTGGCACAATCGTCTTGATTGAAGCTTCGCTAATCTTTTGTTTTTCTTTCTTGGCTTGCTCTTTAACCGTCTTGCTCTTAGCTCTTACTATTGATGTTGAAACAAACTACATTGATTCCAAATTATGATCTGTTTATAAAAAGTTTTATTCTAAGATCTCAACAATAATCTTTTCTTCAGCGTTTGTACAATGGAGGTAAATACAGACTGATCAAATAACTAAAATATTATGAAAGAGAGAGATGATATCAAACTCATGAATGAAAGTCAAAGAAATGTTTTGTTTCATTTTTTTTTCTCCAAACCAAATTTAGTTTTTCTAATTTTTTTTATTCCCTCTTGATAGGAGGCTTAGAAACCTATTTGTAGTATTAGAAAATAGGTATTTTGCATACTTTTGACAATGTTTTTTCACATGGACTACTCAAAGTTGCATTGATACACTTATTAGACATGTACGCACAGTAGGTGGCATGTTCCACACTTACAGCGTGTATGACTCATGCGTAGGTGGTAAGTAGCACGTGCCGCACCTATTGCATGCAATAGGTGTGCACATGCCTTCTGGTGCATGCTTAGTTCCGCAAGTAGGGTATGTGGGGCATGCGTCATGCTGTTTCTGTGCTTTCAATGCGCTTGTGCAAGTGGGGTTTGTTGCACATTGGTGGTCTGTTAGTCTCGTGTTGTGGGTGAACCACATACATCGTGTGTTGCTATTTTGATACATATTATGATTCTTTTTGCTATTTTCTTTTATTGAAAGACCATTTTGTCTCTTGAAACCTAGATGCTAAATAGCTTAATAATTTGGTGGACCTAGAACAATCTTCTGATCATTAGACATGATCCTAGAGTCATCGTTGGAGAGGATTGGTGTTGGGTTGTGCTTTGAGGTTAAATATTTGAATTGCAAATAGAAACTTCTGTTAGATGGTGGGACCATTACATTTAGAGGCTCATTTGTATAGGGCCTCAATTTTGGAGGCCAATACGATGACTGAGTAGTTTGAGGAGAGGCTCTTTGATGAAGGATGTTTGGGTGGGCGCTATCATTCTCTGTTTCAAATTCACTTAGATTGCGATGGATAGGAGATTGTCAAGCTTATCATTAGGGATTTTCGATGGGATGATGTTGCCTTGTTGACCTATTGTAGGATTGAGCTTGGAGGATTGACTTGTCGACTCCATGTTTTTGACTTCTATGTTGTAGCTAGGCTATACAAATCTCTCTTTGAGGCATATGGATATGGTTTGGCCACTATTGTTGTTGATTGCTTGTCCAGCTTAGATTTGTTGTATTGCTTTGGTAGATTTGTCTTGGTATTGTGATGACTTTGACTTGAATTTGGGTCCATGGATCGGCTATTTTAGTTTTATATTGTTGGGGTGTGCCTTCTTAGAGGACTTGGAGCATGCTCTCTTCACCTAAAGGTTTGCTTGTGATTTCTTTTACAGTTTAACTTGCGTCTTACCCCACAATGGGACTAAAAACTTCTTATTGGATTCCCCTCAAATTGTTGAGGTCTATGTTGAGGTCAATTGGGTAGATCCTTAGCTTTCACATTTTGTTGCCTCTCTCAACCATATTTATAGGTCACAATGCTAGAGTTCATGGTAGGCTCTATTCTTTTCTGATGGTTGTTGGATTGATGATCCTCTTTTTTACACCACTATGGGACTACAAACTTCATATTGGATTCCCTTTGAATTGTTGAGGTCTACGTTAAGGTTAATTGTGAAGAACCTCATCGTTGACATTTTGTTGCCTCTCTCAACTATATTTATAGGTCACAATACTAGAGTTCATGGTAGGCTTTATTCTTTTTTGATGGTTGTTGGATTGGTGATCCTCTCTGTTGAGCATTTGGATTGCCTTCTCCAAATTCTTGGAACTAGGAACTACCTATCCTTTGCAAATTGCTTAGTGCCTTCTTGGTGGATCCTCTACTTATTTGAATTGGCTTAAGGTTAAATTTTTTGGTTGTTGTTGCTGTATGCTTGAATGGCATAATCATTGTGGTCAGAGATAGTGTAGAGGCATTTTTGGGCACATTGGAGATATAAGCAGTCTTTAGTATTGCTTGGTTTATTGAGGTTTGCACAACATGTGAAACTACAATCTTTGTGAATAGACAGGTGCCCATGATGGAGGTCTTTTGGCTAGAGGGGGACTCTCTTCTTATTATCACTACTATGCACTATGGGCTTCATTGGGGCTATATAGATGAGGCAATGCAGCTTATCTTTGCCTAGTTTCACTTTTGTTGACTAAGTTTTCATATCCTTATAGGGGTGCAAGCATGATCCCTAGTGATTTTTATGTGATCCTAACAACTTGTGCCTCTTTTATTGATATATCTTATAATGAATATGATTGATCTTCCCAAAAAAATGCTTAAGTTTTGAACTTGATGCACAAAAATTAAGATGCATTGGGGCATGCTCAAGCGAATGTCTTCTCACTTGGATTCAATCTTGTTGGAGGATAAAATCTATTAGCATGAGTAAGGTTAGACAAAGCTAGGATTGGGGTTGACAAAATCTATCCACATGGTATGTTATTTCATAATTGTTGATTTACATAGAATAATATAAAATGCTTGAGAATTATGATTGATGAAATTTATTAACTACATTTATTTATAAGTCCTTGATGAACATAATAAACATAACTTTTTATTGTTTGTATACGACTACGTATAATTTGATGGATATTTTTTAGGTTTTATCATTTTTCAATGCATCTAATTCTGTATGATGATGATTGTCAAAATAGATGTGATGAAAATACAATTTCATAATATCAATATATCTGATGTTGAAATTAATAAAGAAATCAATTGTTGGTTTGCAAAAGGGTGTTTAGCTTACCACAACCCGAATCATGGGGTGAAGTGAGGCCCTTCAAGCTAGGAGTTCTCTCCTTGCCTCAGTTTGGGCTCATTGGTGCTTCTCTTGGGGCGGACGCTTTTTGAGTGAACAATATTGGATAGTGTATTCTTGTAACCCCCAAAAAGAAGAAGGGCCTTGAAGGGTCTAGGAAGTGGTCCAAAACCCTCATTGCTCTTAATGCCCTCAGTCCCTTTTGTTCTCACCTCGCCCTTAGTTTCATCGAATGGGGATCCCCAAGACCACTGTAAAAGCAAAAGCTCCTTCTTGTCGATCAATCCATTTTGTGTCTTGGTATAAGGTTTGTCTGTCTAAGTAGCATGGTGATATTGGCATCCGCTACTTACTAGCAAATTTTTGTTTCTAAGTTTGTTGCATGGTTTTTTTGTTCTTGTGTGGGGTAAGGGTGTGGTGGAGGGGGGGAGGGGTGGGGGGGGGGGGGGGGGTTGTGGAGGAAGCTGGCTCCTTGTGTGTCAAGCACTTCAATGTCAAATATAGAAATAGGGAGCAATATCTCATGATGAAATTGGGTAACTCTTGGGCTTAGTGGCTTATCTCTATTGGGGTTAAATAGTGATGGACAATTCAATTTGGAGGATTATTGATGTCAACTATCACTGTTTTGTCAATGATTGTTGATATAACCTGGTGCCCATATGCCATTGCCTCACATTCATTAATATGATTGTTGATTGGTTGGCCTTTCTTGATGTTGTGGGGGTAGGAACTCTCTTTAGTTCCTCTTTGATGATATGCTTGGGGAGAAGATGTTGTTCTTAGACTAGGTCCTTAACTTGAATGTGATTTTCTCGTTTGGCATTTGATAGACTCTTCTTGTGCTCATCACTTTGGTGCTCTATTATTTCCTTACCTGAACTACTTTTGACACTATGGCATAGATTTGGAAGTTCAAGGCTCAGCCTCGAATTTATACTTTTTTGTAGTGGATTTGTAATGAGACTGTTTCAACATTGTCATCGCTATTCAACTATAGAATTACATAGAGTTCCTTGTGTCCTTGGGTTTATCGGGTTGTCCTCAAGCATTGAGCTCTTTGTGTCCATCCATAGTTATTGTTGATCTAGTTTCTTGCCCTTTTTTTTATTTGTGCTTTCTTTGATATAAGTGCATTCTTCCTATGATCAATCTACTTCGGAACCTGTAATTGTTGCCATTGCCTTCTACTAAATCTTAATGAACAAGAACACGAAGCTCCATTATAGACCTATCTAGTTAGTGGTGACTATTATCTTGGTGATCTTTTCGATGATGTACCCTTGAATTACTTTTTCTAGCCCAGAGGCTTATGATTTTATTTGCTTATTGGGCCTAGTTATCTCTCTTTTGTCTTAGTGACATCCTTCCTGCCCTCTAGGTTGGTTTAATGTAAACTTTGATGGGTTAGTTATAGAAGATGTTGTTGGTGGTTGGTACTGCTGCTGTTGCTCGAGATAACAAAGGCCTACTTATTGTTGTTGATCATTAGATGCTTGCCACCTTCGCTCCTTCAATCATTGCACCTTACTGTTAGGCTTGCTTGCCCTCTATGCCACTCTTTTGTTGGATTATAACTCTAAGGTGATGGTTTGCTAATTATTATAGATATTCATGAGTTGATTATCACTTATACCTAATGATGCTGTCCTTGTCAAGATTTAATCCATTATGCATTGTTCCAAATTGCTTGAGCTTCTCATGTATTTCTATTTGCTAATAATACAACAGATTTTGGTGCCCTTAGGACGGTCTTTACTTATTTTTTATGATAAATTGCCTTACCATTACCCAGTTCTGCCCCAGTGCTGGATGGGGATTGTGAATTTTGTATTTGATTGCTTATCTACGTGGGCTTCAGCTGCCATTGTAGGGAAATGTGCAGTGGAAAAAATCTGAAGGTTCTGAGTGAAGTGAGTTTGTCTTGAAGGTTGCTGTAATGGGCATATTAGGTTGAAATTGTAGGCAGCTCTATGCCGAGCGTGTCTTATTTGTTTGGATTGTAGCTTGGACTTGACTACTTGGCATGAACCAACATTGAACTGCTTTATTCTATTTGGTTAGGTACAAAGGGCATGTTTAGCTTGGTATGGGTGTGTATATTTTGTCATCGTAAAGGTATTACATTCAATTTGGTGATTGAGATGAAAAAAGTTGTTGGCTGCCATGTGATGTTGGGTGGGAGTTGCAATGTGATGAAATCTAGGCAGCAAAGTGGCATCAAACATGATGTGAAGGGTCATGATTTAGTTTAGCTTTTCAGTGTTTTAAAAGAAGCATTGTAAAAATATGGTGTAGAATAATGCTATTGGTGAGAAAACACTATTTGTGCTTGCTAGATTGATCCATATTGAATTCTCACCAATTTGCTTTCGAAGATCAAATTATTGAAGTTTCTCTCTTGAATGCAATTTAATAAATAGTTTTAGCCATCATGGTGGTTACACAATCTATTTGTTGAAGAGTGTATGTGCTATTAGATTCACAAATGGCTTGTTGAGCGGTCAGTGTGGAACCAGTTTGGGAAGAAACTCATGTATGAGAAACTAGGGTTGATGTATGCCCAATAAAATATAGAGTTCTAATAGTGTAGTGTTTGCATTCTCTCACTAATGTACCCATTGAGATCAACCTTGTTGATTACAATTTGAAGAGGGAGTTTAGTTACTTTTATTTGGTTTGTTTTGTGCTTCTCGATGCAAGTGCTCCAATAATTGGTGGATATGTCGATTTGGATGAGGCATATGGGAGTGTAAGTGAATCTCTTAGAAAGGATCTATACAAGTACACAGATTTATTTTATTCTCTTAAGATGGGTATTTATTCGTTTGGATTGTACTATTTAATTTATGGTATGCATTTTATGATGTCTTTTACTCACAATGTTTGGTTGGAAGGTTAACTTTGATGTCATTTCGCAATTTGAACTTTTGCATAATACGATGTCAAACGAGTGTTCTTTTATCTTCCTTTGGTGATGTCTAGATTAGGATTTCAATCTACGCAAGTGTATGACACTCAGGCTAGCCTTGTTAGCCTCTCCTTGGAACCATCCATGCCAATCCAATTCTTTCATTTCCTCTGCTAACTTTCGTTGGTGCAAGGGACTCCAACATAGAAGTGCTATAATAAAAAATGCATTATGATCGTTGACTTGGCATTGCAATTGATGGCCATCAACCTAGAGTCATCATAGATGGTTGAATTGGTAAATTTCTTGAATAACAGTTTCATTTCTCTCCTTGGATATTAAGATAGCTTTGTTGTCATTTATCACTACCTCTAGGTAGAGTTTTAGCTTTATTGTAGATCCTTTAATTTGTTTATTTTTATGATCTTATATAGGAATTTGATGATAACAAAATCATATGGTTAAGTTGTTTGAGATGATTCCTCAAGAAGAGCATAGGATGATTATTCGAGATGTGACGGCGTATTGTATCACTATCAAACTTTATCAAGGTTGTGCTTCATACAAATATTTTACCCATGGAAGAATTTTCTCTTGATGATGTGGTGCTCATCTTAAGTATTTTTTATTTACTTTTTAGTATGTTTA
Source organism: Vanilla planifolia (assembly GCA_023846275.1). Classification (NCBI taxonomy): domain Eukaryota; kingdom Viridiplantae; phylum Streptophyta; class Magnoliopsida; order Asparagales; family Orchidaceae; genus Vanilla; species Vanilla planifolia. The sequence goes on along the minus strand of CM043872.1, from coordinate 5,638,231 downwards.
GAGTGGTAAGACCTATGCAATATTTACTTGTCATACTTAAGATCTTAGTCTTGTTTGAATTAGTCTCAAATCTCATCTCAACATATCTTGCAATTCCATCAACTAGTTTGTGACATCTTTCTAGGTTTTGCAAATAAATATTTATCCTTAATCCCTTATAATATAGCTGAGTATAAATGAAAATTTAAATTTTTAAATAGGTTAAAGTCACACTCATTGTATAGTACGATATATTAATCATACAACATAGTCAGTCTTAAAACCTAATATACAAAGGAAAAAATAGTATGATTGAGTATATTTATAGGAGTTTCATTATCATCATTCAGTTTGATTCTTCATATAGTAAGGTACAATTGATTTGCAGTATCAATTTATTTCTAAGATAAAGTGCAAAAAAGTGTCTAAAGTTATGATATAAATGTTTTTGTATGATATGATATGTATTGTTATTTAGTATGACCTTCAGACTTAGAATAACGAGAGAAGTGATACACCTAGAGAGTATTGTATTGTATGATAATATGTTACTGTATAGTATGACCAATTATTAGGGTATATAAAGATGAATGAAATAGAAAACCCAAGACTTTCATATGGTGCGATATTATTCTATTGTACGGTTCAATCAAGTTCAATATCTGAATATATCTTTTGTTATAACTAAATTTGAGAATTTTGGGGTATGCAAATTTTTATTATACAGTCCAAACAATTCATTTTCATCTCATCGTCTAGTACGGTCTCATCGATTGTGTAATGTGATTAGATTCAAAAACTTTTAATAACTAGTTTAATATTTTTGGGAAATGAATTATAATTGTTGCTTAGTCATTAGTATCGTCATATTTGACATTTTGTGAATCCTTTAGCAATAAAATAGATAATTAAATTTTGAGAGAATAATCTAATGCAAAAATATTCAAACTAGGGAATCATTTTTATCATCATTGTTGGGTTGTAGATGATTTATCATTTCAGTTTTTTAGATTGTTTATAAAAGTTGTGCATTAGAATTTGTGCATGGATCTAATAAAATTTGGAAATCCAAGAATTAGAAAAATAAATCTTTTAGTGGGTAGGCCGACAGCTACGCCTCCTTGTGGCTCATGTTGAAACCTTTTCCCATCTTTTCTTTCTTCACTTGCTTGCAAAGGATAATTATGGTCCATAGATATTGCTCAATCTGTGCCTTAGTGGTTTGCAATCAAGCCTTTTGTCGAATCGCATTGTTTAGCGTGAACAAGGCTCTTTATAGTTGATTTCATACAAAACATTATTCGTAACTTTCCTAGCTTGCAAAGTCCTAGACCCTTGGGTACTACATTTTTGTCACCTCTATTGTTTATGCCTTTTGATTTGTTTAGTTTGTTGAAAATCCATACACTTTTGCTTGCAAATTACTCTTGTTGGCACAAAGGGTGGCCATAGATGTGACTAATCTTGTTTTTGCCTCCTTTGCTTCACATTCTGCTTCTGTTTTGTCATCCTTCTAGACACAGCTCATGTTTGCCCAAAAACATTGGGCAATGGCCTCGTCTTGCTTAGCCTCTAGCTTATTTTCTCACTCTGTGGTAGTGGACTTTGCAACTTCGCATCTTCGTCGTAGCTTCTTGTTTTGATCTAAGCCAGTGCTGTGTTCCTCGAACAGCTATCAAGTGCTTCTTGAATTAGGATGGCCATGTAGCTTTGGAAGGACTCTTGTAATGTGATTGAATTGTTGTGAGTCCTCTCTTCTCTCCTTAGCTTTCTGAACAAGGGAGACTAGGTGTTGGATCAACACCTCAGAATTGTTAAAGGGATTATAGCTCAGTAAACTGTGGTTGAAGCAAAACTTGGACATTGTACTGCATTACCCTTTGGTTATCGTTTATGAGGCTTGGAGAGATTCACTTTGAGGTGGTCAACCAATGCTCCTGCTTCCAATTCTCCTTGCAATGATTGTGGCCCCAATGAAGAAGTGTCATTATATCGGTTGCCACTCTCTTATGGCCTTCTATCTATTCTTTGCAGGTTTTACTCTTTGTTAAAAATAAAATCCCTTTTTTTAAGTGTTCGTTGTGTCAATCCTTACTCTGCCCCCTATCTTGAACGATAGTCCATGATTTGTTAGAGCAGAATCTGCCCATTGAAGATTAAGATGACCCCTAGTGTAGAAGACCAATCTAGAGAAACCAAGTCCGCACTAGTTAAAGCCTCGAGCATAGCCTTAGCCCCTTGAAAGAAGTTCTTGATCGTAGTGAGTTTGTTGTGGTAGCTTGTCGCTACTAATGTGGTTTTGATTAGGTTATAGATGTATAGTTTCTGTAGAGTGACCATAAATAGGGTGCTTGTATTGGCTCTTATTATAACGTCCTACTGTATTCTTGGCAATGCATCCACAATGAGTCAACCTACTTTTGACTCTTTTTACTTCAAGCTTCTATTTCTACTAGTTGTCGCTTTAGCTTGACGTTCCTTTTTTTAGCTCAGTTATAAGCTCTTTTTCCTCTCTTCTTATTGTTGTTAAGAGTCAAGCGCTTTTGCCAAGACGGCCACCTGCTTACCTGGCACCTTGTAAGCCTATTAGGAAGCCTTGTTGCTCTTGTTGAATCATTTTTTCTAGCTTTGTGAAGCTCTCCTCTTTTGTCAACTTTGACTGAGCTACTAGTAGCCTCTTTAGTTCCATTATGCTGACCTAGATTGCCACTTTTAAAGTTCTCTTAGTCTTGGGAGTGGAGCTTAAAAGATAAGACATCTCTCTCTATCTCTCTCTCTCTCCCTCCCTCCCTCTTATTCTCGCTCATTTTTTGGGCTCTAGGGACTACCCAAGTCTCCGTCAAAATCTACAAGTAAAGTCTTCAGGTTTAGGTTGTTGACTCCACTACAAATAATGACCAAAGTCTATTCATTTGGTTGTGATAGGCCTTTACTTAAGATCTCAATATAGTGGCCAGTTTAACCTTGTCTCTAATGTCAAGTTATTTGGGTTCCCCAAGATACCTGTCAATTGGGGGCGCATTCCCTTTCTTGATGGTCCTTTACTTGTTTTCCCCCTCTTTAGATCTTGTTGGTGTAGTGAATGGATAGAGTCCCTCTCTTACGAGTAGGCCATCATCTGACATTGTGTTGATGGCAACGTTCTCCCTTATCTCCTCCAACCTTTCGGTTTTGTTTGAGCCTTAGACCTTATTATTGGCAGTGGTTGGCACCTCTCAAGTGAAAACTCCCATGTCATTTCAGATGATGGTGTTGCCTCATCAATTCTAGAAGATGAGTCCATTTTCTTCTTTATCGGTTGTAGGGTTGCTTGAAAGAATCTCACATGTGAATAAAAGCTCTTGCTTGCTTGAAATTTGGAAATAGAAGAGTTTTCCCTTAATTGTCTCTTATTTAAAACCTTTTGGAGGGTATTAATTGTGGTAATTCCAATGGAACTATTTGGGCCTATTTGAATGAGAGTACATATATTTCCTTCCAAATTTGTCCCATTCATTTACATGACTCTTATCCTTTATTTGTAGCCAACATGGCACTTGAGCAAGCCTCATTAGTTTTCTCCTGGCCCAACTTCCTTCTAAGCGTGATACATTTTATTCGGTTTCTCCATTAGCTTACCTTTGATGCTTTCAACTAGCATGACTTGGATAGACGTTCTACCCTATGCTTCCTTGTCTCTGGCTAGCCCATTGCTAAGCTTTGTGGATATTTGGCCAAGACTCTTTGATCGGTTGAGCTTATCCCAAATCTTTGTTGAGGCTTGCTTTCCTCAATCATCAAGATCCTTTACTATAATTTATCTCTTCCACCATATTTGGACACCAAAATGGTCATTTAATGTTCTAGATCCTTTGTTGGCCATTAGATATGGCCGCCTGCCTTATTTCATCATTGTCAACATCTTGATTAACTCAAGGACTATTAAGGGCATCATGTAGGCTCTCTCTCAAAGTTTTTGGAGTCTTTGGGTATCACTCTCTCTAGATTGTAGCTTTCATTCTTCCTTCTATTCCTATTGAGAAGAACCCTTGTTTCACAATGGTAAAGTCGAACTTTGCCGAGTTTCGCTATGCATAGAGGGCATTTAGTTAAGTGTTATCTGGATAACATTGATATCTAAATTATAATGCTATGTAGATGTGAGTGTTATGTAAAATTTATTGATATTTTTTTTATTGTTTGACTCAATGTTATCTAAAAGTCTTTTATTTCTATTTTTTATATAATTTTATTGATATTTCAAATTTGAGTGACATTATAATGTCATTTTCAAGTCACAATATCATTATTTTAAACAAAGTTATTTAAAGATGTTATCAAGTTAAATATTTAATATCTTTAAATAACATAACATTACATCACAATGTAACTAAACCAAATACCTCTTTAAAAGAATTTAGTGGAGCTCTCCCTAACTTTATGATCAGGCCTTTTAGTGATTTTTTGTGTACCTCTTGTAGTCCCGGTGATCAAAGCAATTTCTGTCAATGCACTTCCCATTCCCCCTTGGTTGACAAATCTAGATGGCTTTACGTTTTTACATGCATGCATGATACCCACACCCACAAATGTGCTGAAGCTGCTGTTTAACACTTTGTCATGCTAACGTGTTGTTGATGTTGTGATCTATTGTTGATTGTGGTGATGTTATCCTTTGTGAGGATGATGCCTAAAACCAAATCTTGCTTTTAGGTGCAAGGTGTTTGCAAATATTAGGGAAGAATTATAGAGAAACAACAATAAGCAAATGCAAAAGAGTTGTTAGGTCAATTTGGTTAAAATACGTCATAAAGCACATTCTCCAACTTCCAGGCAAACTTTGTCAAGTGAATATGTTATGGTTATATTTTGTTGTTGAGGCTTGCACATTAGGTCTCGTTGTTTAAAAGTTTGCTAAGATTTTACATTAATCATTGCAAGTTTATAATAATAGAAAATCTTTGCAACTATCATTGCAAGAAAATAGCAATACCATCAAATATATGTCAATGTATTTTGTGATGTCAAATTTTAAGATCAGCTATAGCTGAAGTCTTCTGTGATGTGACATTCATCACAATTTCATCGCAATTTGGAGCTTTGTGACTTGTGACTGTCGCAAATTTATTGTCTCTTTGCAATTGTTGTGGAAGTTGTCGCAAATTTGATGCAATCATGAGCAATCATTCACAAATCTGTCCACAATCCATCACATATAAGCCTTGGCACTCATTAGTTGAATCGTCGATTGTCATACAACTAGCTTGCTATTAGAGAAGGTCCCTAGGCTACACTTATCTTTTGTGGCATCACTTTTTGCTCTAAGCTGTATTTGTTTCTCTCAGCATCTTCTATCGTTCTTAGAGCCTTAGATCTTCTCTCATCAAGGCATTGCTAGGTCCTTTTTGTTACCAATGGTTATTGGTGATTTGTTAATATAGCTTTGTTGGTCCACAATAATCTAAAGAAGAGGGGATGAATTGGGTCTATAAAATGTTTTGAAAGTTCATTTTTCAAAGCAAAAACTTTCTTTGAATTGCAACAAATATTTAAATTGTATTAATTACCTTCAAAAAATAAAGTATAGAAATGAAAGAGAATTTTTTAGGTATCCAATGAGTTTACATCTACCGTTAATCCAATTGAACTTAAGCTTATCGTTTCCTTTTACTCATTTGTCACAACCAATGGAGAAACTATTACAATCATGTCTATTTCTAGAGGTTAAGACAACCTCTACTCTTGAATCTTTTCAATAGTCAAACCCAACCTCATGTGGGTCTTTTCAAGGATTAAATGTAAGATATTTTGGTTTTTTTTAGTTTAAACAAAAAATCTCTCTTAAATTTTGAAGGCTCAAAATTAACCTTTACAAATCTCTTAAACAAGATAAAAAGTCATAAACTCTCACCCTGAGCAAAATTATAGATTTTACCTATATTGATCACATACATGGCTCAGGATGTTATAGATATATCAATGAAAATATGCTTACAAATTTGGAGCTTGAAGATGGCAAATTTTGTACACAAACATTGCTTTTGACTATCACCACAATTCTTTGGTATTATAAGCAATTTTTTGAAATCAAATGACAATTTGCACGTGAAAGATAATAGCAAGATGATGTTCTAGTTCATGTATATATGTTGTGCTATAAATTAAGTCTATTTATAGAAAATTGTAATTGGTTATCATTTCTATGATCACTTTAAGCTTTGTCACATATCATTCGTCACATTAAGACACCATGTATTCATCAAAACATCCATAAGAATGTTTGCAAATGGCTAATTCTAATACTAACGAAAACAATAAAATGAACTAATAATTAAGCTTTGCTAATGAACCAGAGGTATCATATATTATTTATAACGTATCATATGTGAGTTACTATTTCAGACAATTTTGCTCAACATACCGTTTACTTTGCCTTATGTATCATGTGGTTTTTATTGGATGTACTGTACTTTAATTTACATGTTCTATATGCAAGTATCAGGGTAGCACACTTGTAGCATAAATGTGCTTCATGTGTAGTATGTCAATTTAGATGTATTGTACCTAAGTCAAGGGCTAGGCTCACACTTCTATGCAACATAATCTCTAGCAGCATACCTTAGTTATTATGAATGGCGTATCATATGTTGCAAGTCGACATACTGTATGCCATATACAAATTTTAAAATTTAATAATTTTGCTCAAATATTTTTAAGTGTATTGTGATGATGCATATAAAAACTTTATTAAGTCAGAAAATAAATGAACTCATGCATATGTTTTGAACCATATAAGATCAAATTATGAAAAGGTCTAACTCATAGTTTTCCTCATAAATGATGTTGTAGTCTTCTTGCTTAGTTAAGAATTTTGACATGTTTCTAAGTCTTGTTGACATCATTGAGTTCCCTTGAGGCTTTTTTTATATGGTACTTTGTGGTTTATCAATGCAACATGAGCTTATGCATCTTCAATCACTTTAAAGCTTGCCTTGATTACTTATTTAATAACTTATATGTATTAAATAATCAATATTTATCATGTAATTGGATTGTTATCATCAAAAAACAAACTTTGAGTTAATTATAGCTCATGGGTCTAATAAGCTTTGTGTATGGGCATTACATTGTGGAATAACATTAGCAATCTATAGTCAGAGAGTTTGTACACTCTTCTTCTAGTTGGTCCTTAAGAACATCATGCAAAGTGTTTGATCTAATGCCGATTGTGTTGGCAAATTCACATCGTACTCAGAGGTTGTCTCTTGATATCTCTTTTGCATATAAAATGAAGTCTTACATTAAACAACTAAATTTGTAACCATTTAATGTTAAAATAACTAACAAAAATTTAACCATAATTATGTTTGCTATGCATGGTCTCTTATTGATGAACTCACTTTGGGCATGGTTGCATTTGTTGGTGGATTTAAAAACCATAAGATGCGTGAATTGTTGCCAAGTGAAATGACTTGAAAGCAACATAGCTAATAAAATTGAAGTCATTGTTATAAATTGCTTTTTCAAAGGTAAAAAGATAAAGTAAATATTAGCAAGAAGGCATTAACTTTCACTTATTGAAAGGATCTTGAGGAACATACCCTACATTGGTCATGCTTCATTTAGATAGTTCTAAAGTTTGCCACAACATCACTTGTGGGTATGGGGCCACTCTACATCCATCTTGGTTGTTAACAACATAGCAAGTATATCCGAATTGGAGAAAATATTGTTATACATGCATGTTTTTCAAAAATTGTTCATAAATGCCTATCTTTTTGAAGGGTTTACAAGTGTTTGTGGCTCAATTTTGGTTCCCCTAGTTGAGGGACATGATGCAACCTCCTGTATGTCCTCATCAATATCAGTAACGCATACAACCCCCACATCAAACCTCGACGATGGGTGCTGTATAGAGCTTTTGTTGAATCCCCATGATTCTCGTTGAATCCCCTTCTTAATCTCATGATCTTATGAGGAAGTTTGATGATGACAAGCTTTTATAATAAAATTTATTAATTTGTTATTTAAGTTGATGTCTTAGGAAAAGTAAAGATGATCATTCAAGTTGAGATAACATCATGTATCATTATGGGATTTAGTCAAGGATATGCTTTGCACAAGTGATCAACCCATGGAGGGACTTGTGTTTGATTGTGTTGTAGTCATCATAAGTACTATTTATTTAATTCTAGTATGCTTAGAATGTTAAGATTTATACAATATTTACTTGGGACACTTGGGATCTTATTCAACTTCAATTCTTATCTCAACTTATTTTGCATTTTCATCAAATAATTTGCGATATATTTTTAAGTATTGTAAGTAAATTTTCATCGATTAAGGCTTAATAATACAGGGGAGTATATAAAATCTATATTCTCTAATATGCTAAAGTTACACTTATTGTACGATATGATACATTTATCATATTATATTATACACTTGTCGTACTTTCCGCTTAGTATTAAATCTAACATATTAAGGAAAATAGAATAATCTAATTTTGTATGATTAAAGGAGTTCTAACATTTTGTAAGTTACAATCTTTCTTATTGTTTTGTACAATTAGTTTGTATTATCAATACACTTCTAAATAGATAAAGAGCAATGGTTAAGTCATAGTACAAAAGTATTTGTATGATATTAAACATATTATCATACAGTATAGTCATCTTCGAACATAGGATAGTAAAAGAAAAGATAAGTTTAGAACAATTAGTATAGTATCATAACATATCATTTTATAATATGACCAATCACTAAAGTATGAAAAGATGAGTGAAATAGAAATCCTTAGAACTTTGTATGGTACGACAATTATAATCATGCGGTACGATCAGGTTCTTAAATCAAAATATAGAAAATTTGATAATTTTATATGGTACAGTATTAATTTATTGTATCGTATAATCAAGTTAACTAAATGAACTTATCCTTGTTATAACTAAATTTGAGAATTTCAGAAGTTACAGTAATATTTAGTGTACAGTATGATCCCATCGATCATATATTACGATCAATGTTGAAAACATGTGACAACTAGTTTAACTACTTTGAGAAACAGATTATAATGACTTTTTAGCTATTACCACATTATATTCGACCTTTGGAGAATCTTTTGCTTATAAATAGATAATTAAATCACGAGAGATAAATCTAATGCCAAAATTATTTATTCATAGATTATAATCATTGTTTCTTGAACTTTTTTTAAAAAGTTGTGCACTCAATCTTTTCATATTTCTTTCGATTCTCAATTGGTAACATCTTTGTTTATTCTTAGTGTTTCATTAAGATTTACACTAGTTATACGCATGTTATACAAAATGTATTGTCAAGAAACTACAATTTATATTGTCTATTTCTTGTATTTGTTTTTGTTTTTTTTGGCTATTATAAGCCATCTTTTTAATCTCTTCTAGGCTGTTTATCAATCATTGTGAATTTTATTTATAAGGGTGTTTCACCTACCCTTATTTGGACAAATGGTAGTTAATTTTAATAAGTTTAGTCTTTTGAAGCTGGGGGTGGACATAGGCACGTGTATTTGTCGAACCACCTAATAATTTTGATGTTTTTTGCTTATTGCAATTGCAAACAATATTTTTCACAATTTAAAAATGATTCTCTAAAGAAATACTGATAGTTAACATTAACAACATGACTACAAAACTTGTTTTAAACTTATTTGTTCAAATTTTTATAAAATTACAATTCACCCTTATTTTATGGGAAGGATCCTTACACTTCTATGGCAAACATAATCTCGTTTCTAGTTAGTGTGTGTCAAAAAGTGAAGATTTGTAAGATCAAGTTATATAAAACATGAGATATATGTTAACAACACATGCACAATCTTATCTACTCATCATGTTTATTAGAATATGCATAAAATAATTCAACTATATTATTATTGCTAAAGGAATAAATTCTTGGTGATGAATTATGCAAGAAAATTTATAAATAGAGTTCTCTTTTGATCACTTTCTTTATGATTATGCAATTTTGTTTTCTTAAGTTTTGTCATAGCAAGTCAAGATTTGATGATGACATCGTCCTAGTCATGTCGTGGGTCTGTTTTAGTGTCATTATCATTTGCACTTAAAATCATTGTTGTATTGCTTTGCACTTTGGATTATTTTTCATTTTATACCTCACATTCATAACAATGTTGATAATTTTATCAATTATATTTTTGAAACAAGTATCGCATCAACATTATTGGGTATCAGAAGGGCGTTCTAGTAAGATAAAAAAATACGTGCCTTTGTCTTTCTTAACCTTGAACCTTTTCCTTTCATCATTTGAATCAAATGACACATTAGACAACCGAGAACAAGAGACTCATCATCAAAAACATATGGCGATAGGGTGGATGGTCCATCACCAATCTAACTTTGTCGAACTTCTCCATTGTCAAAATGCGAGAAAAAAACGTTTGTCTACGATCAATGAACAATAACTTATCCTCATTTTTATTTCTAATTACCAATTATGAAGTTGTCGATATTTTTATTTCTTGCTTCCTAATATAATCCCAAGTTGTAGCACTATCCTTATATAAATGTAACAACAAAATATCTAAATTTCTAATTAGCTTAGTTCCAACTTTGGCTGATTCCAAATATGATTCTCGCATCTATGGAATCGATGTTACCCGATCTTATTCGTAGATCTATTGATAAACAAGTATAACTTCACCCATAATTACTTATCATGTTGCTGAATTGAGGATTGTCCATTCTATATAGCATGGAGTGAACCCTTTATGTTGTAAGTTTTATTTCAGCTACAATTGAGATAAGTCATGTTGATTCTTTTATCCTGTGGGAATTGGAAATTGATATATCATCATTCTATCTAAAGTTAAAGGATTTTTTGTTCATCGAGTGTGCTCGATAGGCAAACCATTACATATACCATTGTACACCTCGAGCATAGCTTAACTCAATGCTCTTAAAACTGTAGCACACACTTTATTTTCTCCTTTGCTCTTTTAAACGATTCGGCAACATTCATTGCGTCTTTCTTAGGTTCACTTATTTCCATGAACCAATCATTTCTCTACAAGCATCATGTTATTAAGTGAAGCTATAGTTCTTATTAAAGAAAATGATTGTGATCTTTTCCTATGTATGAGCATATGTATACATTGTTCATGACACCGGGTTTGTTTATATTGTTCATTTCTAAAAAAAATTGACTTCTCCTCTCCTCTTAGTTCCCAAAGTATATCATGTTGACTGTGATTATGATAGTAATCTTTCCTTAATCATTAAATTGATCAAATTAGATATGAATTTAAGTTGTTTTTTTGGTTTGTTATTTAGATTTATATAAAGATATGCTTCTTATTCTGCTTGTTAAGGCTGATCTATGAATGGGTATTTCCTATTGTTATGTATTGATCACGCATGTTTGAAGGGAAGCAGATGCTTGAGGCTCATGGTTTTTTGGGTTCCTTTTAATTGATTTATTTTGAGAGAAGTTCTAAATCTGAACTGTTTGTTTTCTATTGATTTGTTGTTTTGTTACTTCAATGTTACCAAAGTTTAATTTTTATATTTAATTGCTATGTTTAGGATAAAAAGTGTTAAATAATTCTTTAAAACACTTAACATTTCATTACTTTTGAAGGCATGAAACGTGACTGATGAAATGTACATAGACAAAAACATTCTAACAAACTTTATGTGAAGACGACACAAATCATATAACTAATGCCCAACACCCGGGCTGTGACCCGGGACGGATGGCCGGGCATCATCGAGGGAAACCTTGGCCATGGCTGAGGATGAACCTTTGGTATTGATGATGCTGCCGTTGATCGTACCAAGTTTGACATTTGCCTTCTCTTCGTCTAAGAGTCTTGCTTCAGGAAGAAGAAGAGCTTCATTAGTGAGCACGAGGAACAAAATGAGAGCACAAATGGTAGATGCCATTTTAGTAGTAATGAGGTCAATTTGTACGAAGGGCAAAGAGGCTGTGTTAAGGAGGGAGATGGTTAATTAAGCAAGGAGAGGCATTAGCTTAGCTATATTTAAGCTCGAAGAAGCGTGTCATGGCAGTGCGGTTGACACACAACCAATGGAAAGAAGAGCATGCGAGAATGCTCCATGCAGTTTCCCTTTGTTACTTTATATGCTCTTTTTACTTGTAGTTATTTTATATGTGATATGAATTTTTATTATAATTTTTATATGAATTTTTGCATTTTAACTAATCTTTTTTAAATTGCTTTTTGTCTGTCTTACTTGCTATTTTATTTTTTTTAATAATGCTTTTTTTTTTCTTGAAAACGAGGTCGTTTGGGTTGAGCTTTTGAAAAGCTCTCTTCGTATTCTTTTTTGATATGGTGATGTGGTCTCGCATGACTTCGTTTTGATATGAACTTGGACGGTTTTGAGGAGGGCGAACAGAAGCAATGGTGGAGAAGAAGACAGGGGGATCCTTCTCTCCTTGTGATTGGTTCCTCAGTTTCGGGATGGTCAACCAATGTCGTATATGCTGACGGCTCAGTGAACGTAGCCGCCCCGTGTAACTTTATGAAATTATTAATTTAATGGATGGTTTTAGTTTTGTGTCAATTGTATATTTACAATAAAATTTTAACTATATTTATGCAAAAGATGGGTAGTATGGAATATGGTATAGTTGAAGGTTTTGTTTGATGATAATTTTTGAAAAAATGTATTTGTTTATGATAAATTTATTATATTTCTAGAGTTAGAAAAGAATAATTCATCTTGATATATGAATTTGAATAATTCATATATAAATTAATTAAAAAAAATGATGACTTATAATTGATAATTAATATTTTTTCAAGAAAATTAGACTTAAATTAGACATCTAATATTTGTATTGTATAAATTATAAATTATTATTAATCAAAAGTAAAATACATAATATCAAAGATGTTAAATGACAATATCATACTATTAATAAATTATTAATATTGATAATCATAATTTTAAGTGAATAAAAGAACTTCAAATATAATAATATTGTTTCAATACTTAGCATGTATCATATATGTACATTTTTGCTACCATATGTTGTAATATTTTGAGTCTAACTTATTTTAAATATTATAATTATTGGTGTAAAATAATAGATTTTTTTAGAAAAGACCTACAATAGTAGTAGAGGCATTAGACCTATACCATCATGGGTGTACTAATAAAACCCATATAATATAAAATTTTTTATTAGATCATTTTATTATCAATGTTAGTCTTCAAATTTATTACACATAATATATATATATATATATATATATATATATATATATATATATATATATATATATATATATATAAGAGAGAGAAAAAAAAATTATATTATGATAAATCATTATGTATCCAAAATACTTTCTCTTCTATACTCATTTTCAACATAGTAATCTCCTTCTTTGCTCATGATTTTTCTTTTATGATTTAAGATTTTTTATATAAATATATATATTTTTGTTTTTATTTTTCTTGTTATCTATCATCATTTTTTTCGTTTACAATAATAATAGCAAAATATTAAATTTATTTTTTTCATTAATTGTTTGTGAGGATAAGCGATTTTATTATGATTATGAAATATCTTCCAAAAGTCATAAGCAAACAAACCTACACTTTTTTTTACTTCCTAGACCAACTAAAGTGCTCCACAACTATTTAATTTGTTAATTCATTTAAAGCCTCCTCAATAATTTGGTAGACATACTAAGGCTTTTTTTATTATAAATATTAAAATTTATTTTTAAAATAGAATAGAATATAAAAATAAAATATTTTTAACTTCTAAGAACAATGCAAACTTAAAGTATAATAGTTATACACATCAAACATTATTTTAATGTTTTTATTTTTTATAAAACTAATAATATACCATATGTGGTGTATGTAACTAATAATGAAAATATAATTTTTCAAACAAAATTATGTTAAAATGCAATTTAATAAATTCAAAATTTTTTATTATAAACTCTAAGACAAAAAAACCTAAAAAGTTTTGCCACATCCTAACTAAATGAGAGCACAAATGATTGGTGGTCCAATGAGCTTTTAGACTTGATTAAATTTTGTGGTCCACTTAAATCAACTTTGGTTGGAAAAATAATAGAGGAAACTAAACCAAAAATATTTTGTTGGTTTGGTTTACTTTCAATTATATATTATTTTGTATGTTTTTACTTCAATCACTTTTTTATTATATAAACTTAACTTTATTATATCATCTTTTATGTCATGACACAATGTGCTCAAGTTTAGAATTAGACATGATTTTTTATTGCTCTTTTTTGAAAAAAATTGTTTTTTCTATGTTTCGAAAGCACTCAATATCAGTTCAAACTATGTATGTTGGAAGTACTTTTGTTGTACTATTATTGTTAATTTTTAGAAAATGAATGCACATTATCCCCAAAAAGCATACATTTTGGAGATGACAAGTTGATTAATGAAATGATCATATAAACACAAACATTGGGTATTTCACTTTTGACAATAATGAGTGATAGTCCAAGTGATAATAACCATTTTTTGTAATGTAAAAGTTTAAAGTTTAAGTTAGAATGTTTACTCATTTAAAAAAAATCAATTAGTATGAGTAGGTTATAATACATTGATTGTGTGTTAATTAAAAACATTATATTCAGGAAAAACATAATACTCAATAAAATAATCATCGTACCCTTCTTCAAGTTTCTCAAAAAAAATTATCATTTCTATTACCTCAACTAAAGTTAAATCTTTATAGTCTATCTCATTCTCTAACAAAAATTAAATTGTTATGTAAAGATAATACTCCTAATAGCTCTTAATCAAAATTATGATTTCATCCAACTTGCTTAGTGCATTTAGTTAGACTCAATTCACCAAGCAAATCAAAATCAAAACCAAATTTATTCCCCTTAAGACAATTCTCATGTGTTGGCTATTTACACATCTTTTGTAGTGATGAGGCATGGTGCATAAGATAATTGCAATATTGAAACTATCTAATGAAATGCACATAGAATTTTGGGATTTGTTGAGTTCATAGTTTAGAAAATAAATCTAGAGGATTCTTGTTGAGAAACCATTCTTGAGTGACAATTGTTGAAAATTGTCTAACATTGTCAAGAAAAAGTCATAGTAGATAGATTATTAAAAAAAATTCTTGAGAAAATAATTAACCATAACATATTGTTTCCATCTTTGTTGTCTCTCTAAATGGATGATCACAATCTTGATTGAATCATAAATATCAACTTTAAAAAAGCATATTAACTCATGAATTCTTTGTTTATGTTGAAACTATTGGAAGTGATGTGAATTACACCAAATAATTATTGGATCACAAGAGTGATCAAGTTAGACACACACAACTATTAGTGGTTGACACCATACTTAATGGTTGAAGATTACTTAACCTTTGATGGTCATCTTACAACCATGTAATGTGGGTTATTGCATAGGGTGATCTATATAAACCACCCCACATATTATTTAATCACTTAAGGGAGTCATTGTGTAGCCCAAGAAGGTTGTGATTGCTATTAATTTTGCTCTCATTTATCTATTATGAATGCCCCATAGAATGGATCAAGAACATTAGAATAATGTACATTCATCTCCTAAGTATGCCATATCTTCAAGGATGTTAAAGTAATGCACGTTCAATTTTACAATATTTTCCCTTTTTAAGAAGTTTCAGAGATTTTTTTCGTACTCCTCTTGAGTGAGTTAAAGAAGCTTATAAACACTTAATTCTTGCAAATTGAGGATCTTACAAGAGAGCTCATGTGAGGCCAAGCTTAACAAACGAGAGGTTATGTATTTTTCACAAATGCATGTCCCAACCCTTTAATGTTTTTCTAAATTATACTAAATAAAATCATAAAAGTAAAAGAAAATGTCCACAAAAAAATTCTAATACAAAAAATAACATTAGTACTAAAATTATCAAATCATTAATACCAACCCAAAATCCTTTCCACTCTCATATCTTAAAAGTGAAATCTTCTCTTATAATATCAAAATCCTCAGCTCTTAATATAATAAATATATGTCTTATAATGTAACAGTATGTGAGACAATAATTTTGTTAGATAAAATAAATATGACAACATAAGATTGATGATAAATTATATAAAAAGCCACATTACAAACAATGCATATAATATAAGAAAAGCTTATGTAAAGTAAAATACTAATTTCTTTATCAATTTCTGATGATTTGTCATTACAAGGTTATATTTTATTTAAATTATTATCCTCTCTAGATCCACATCATAGTTATATATATTAATAACTTTCTTTTAGCATTCATCTATAATAAGGTTATATAAAATATTGAAAAAGTATGATCCAAAATCCTATACCCTATGGTTTATTATTGGGTCTAATACCCAACTAGGTATCATCTAAAGATGGATACTCTAAGTTCCATTATTGGGCTTGGTATCATCAGCCATATCATTAAGTCATGGTTCATATACACTAGCCAGATATCTAATCCAAAGATTGATATCTTACTTTTATTATTGAATTTAGTGTTAAAGATAATTTCTTAAAAAATCTATTTTCTAATTCTAACTTTTATATCTCAATCATATCATCATGCCAATATAAATGTTATTTTTAAAGCCAATATTTATGCATTTTATTTAAATTATCCATTATGTTATCATGTAATAGCGAAAAATATGTATAAGATAAAATAAACATACAAGTAAAGCATCAAGTAACTATATTAAAAATTATAATAATAAAAGGCTATTAAAATAATACTATTATACTACATCACAAGCTACTAGATTTATATATCTTGATCTGAGAGTTATTTTCTCTTTTCAATATTTATCTTTGATTTCTTATCATATTATATGTATCTAATAATCAACTTATGATAAATTTAATAAATAATTAAAATAATATTAATTTCTTTTAGGCTCTTAAGTTGTTGTCCAAAATCACACTGATATGATTCTCTAATCATATTATACAATTATCAAGAACTAAGAAATCTATATTATATTATGCTTGTACAATCCTATTATCATATAGTACAATCGACTTTATCCTCTATTACTCAACCTCTTTGTTTGGTCTAATATGTAGGTTTATTAAGGATATCGTACAAATGGAATCCCCTTCTATTTTAGCATATTTTTTTAAGATCATCCAATATGATTTATATAATCATACTGAATAATCTAGAAAATTCTTTAATGATTGCATAATATGATGAATCCTATCATACAAGCAATTTTATTTTATTTCTTACTCTCATCGATCTGTTAACTTTTCCACTTATCATATTTACATGAAAAAAATATTATATCATATGATTATTTTAGTAGATTGAAATTGTATCATACTCGCATTATACCAGTTTGGCCATTTAGGTTTAGCCAATTTTCTTTAAGCTCAAACAGATCAAATAATATGATACCTATATTGTCCTGTACGATTAACCTATTTGTGTAATACTAATTGTGCTCATTGTACTAATATGATCAAAAAAATTGTTTAGTATGATATTTTTAATAACCCTTGCATAGCTCTATCATAGCCTTATGATCCTAGTCCTTTATATTAAACAATATATACCATTTAACCTTGAATGATATTTTCTTGCAATGAACCCAGCACTCTTCTTTTTCTCTGTTAGCAAAATCAGCACCACAAACCTCTCTCTCTCTCTCATAACTTTAACATCCTCTCCATCTTTCTTACTTTTCTCCTTTCACTAAAGTCTCAAGACTCACATGACATAATAGGGTAAAGCCAACAATAATTTATAAAGCTTAGCTTGTTGGAGATGTCAAAATCTTGAATCAAAATTCTTCTTACTTGATTAGAACATGGTGACAAAATGTTCTTGAGATTGCAATGACTTCAATAGAAACGACAACTCTTATTTTACTCACCACACTCAATTTCTTACAGAATGGTGGCTCAATGGAGTAACCCAATCTTCACATAGACCTGGCTCCTCTTGGACTCAATAAATTTATTTATTGGTTGTGATGAAGGCATGCTCAGGGTCAAAGAAGAGATTATTAATGATTTATAGGTTGTGGCAATGTTGATAATGAAGATGTTATGTTAAGCTTTTTCCTTATCATTTTTGTCAGACTTTCAATCTTCTGTTTACATGAAAAGATTTGTGTACCTTATTTTCATAAAATATCATTAAATTTCTAATATTGCAAATTTATCATTCACCTTTTTTATTTCCTTATGTAACAACATTTAAAAATTGTAAATATACCTTAACAAAATTTGGCATTTCTACATTACATATCTATCATCTATTAGTTGGTTTTAAACTAAATCGAAGTTTCTGTAATTGCAAATCCACTCTTACATAACTAATATTTTGATATTTATAAATCTATTCTCCTCTAATCAATTTTGACTTAGGTCAAAATTCTTGAAATTATAATTATAACCTATGTAATATTTCAAAAGTACAATTATATCTAAATTTTTAAAATTCATAATAAATTCTCTAGGTTTCAAAAAATTACAAATTCATTATTATTGAGTTTTTTTGAAAGTTCTTTCTATTAACATATTCAAATAATATTTTTTACTTTGTTAAAATTTATGACATTTTTTAATATTCTCTATTTATTTTATTTGTTTATGTATAAACAATGAATCAAATTAAATCATATGTGATCATAATCTTATTTGTTTGGTTCTAAGATATTTTTTTTTATCATAGGATAAAAATGAGGGATGTCATACACATAATCATCACTTTGCATAAATTGCAACAATCGAAGATATTTTAAATTTGGGAGGTTGTTTTTAGTTTTATGTCATAAGGAATTATTATGAATATATTTCAACATGATATGATGTAAATTTGATAAAATGGGATACCAATGTGGCAAACATTTTGGCTCATGTCTATATCGTAATGTTTAATCAATCTTAATTTATACTGGGCTTGGCTTATAAAATGCTAATGTTATGTAAATTCAAATTAGAAAAATGGATTTTAGAAACAAAAAATTGGTTTGCCACAAAGTTCTATTCACTTTGTTCAAAACTCGTTGAACTTAGTCCTTCAAATTAGATTATACTATTATCATAGATGTTAAATTTTATTCTAAAAAGTCTAAATATAATATTATATATATATATATATATATATTATTTCAAATATCATGTTTTAACTAAAGTTTATAAAAATTCATTACACTTATGTCATATGTTTACACATAATCAATCTCACTATTTTTATTCTGATGCTAAAACAAATTAAGAGAAAATTATATTATTAACTTAGGAATTAGGGATTTTAACTTCTTAGATTTGAGTAGAAAAATAGTATTTGAGCGAACGTCATATGCCTTAAAATTTAATAAAAGAAATCTATGTTTCAAAGCAACCCATAATCTATTATTGTAGTAAATAAGAATTTTTTTTGAAACGTTCAACCCAATTAAATAGATGTTTGCTAAATGGCATTCAAAACATTATATTTAAAATATAATAGGAAATATTTTAGACATGATAATCAAATTATGTGACAAAGAGAATCTAAAATTAACAAGTTTTAAGTTTGAAATAAATCTAAGGTTATTTTTTTAAAATAGTTTTTATTTTAAAAAATCGACAATGTTAAAAATCTATAAAAAAAAATTGCAAAAACTATCATTTTTTCACATAGTTTTTTAAAATATTTCTTATAAAAAATATCAAAGCTAATTATTGATTCATTACGCCCGGATGAGGGTATTTTTGTCCAGACACGTACCAAAAACACAAAAGGCGCACATGAGATGTGTTGGTGGCGCGATCACGTTAACTAATGATGTCCGCATGGCACGCCACCATGGGCCCTTTTGACGTGGCAGGTCAATCTATATGCCAGCTAGATTCGGATTCGGCTACTCCGAGGTGAGCATAGGAATAGCCTTAACAGGGTTCCGCCGTTTTTTCCCTCTCCAGCGGAGACCCACCATCGTATCCGAATTCTGAACTACGTAACAAATGGGAAACAGATAACAATGCCGAGGGAAGCAGAGTAGCAACAGGATAGGAGAAAAAGAGCTCGCGAGCCCTTTCTCCTCCTGGCTTTGCTTGCTTTGTCCTCTGTTTTCGCCTCTCAAAAATTCAATTTTCCAGTTTTGGGCAGAGAGAGAGAAAGAGATGCTCTACTCTAATGGTATTTCACTCACTCGAGTTCCGGGATGGCTGGTTAAAGATCGCAGCTTTTTGATTCTTTCACTCTGTTCCAGGGAGGAGTTGGGGTGTCCGTTTGTGATGAATTAACAAAAGAGGCGAGGAGGAAGTGGAGAAGTTGGGGAAGGAGATGAATGCCAGAGTACGGACAGCGGAGCATGTCATGAAAGCAGCTCCGAAGGGAGATAAAGTAAGCTCTTTCGTGGAAATGCGAGATGGGTATTGTTTTTCTCTGGATTTTGGACGTTTTGGACTGCATAAAGTTGGGTTCTTTGAAGAAATCTGAGAGCTTTCTTGCCTTGGATCCAATTCTTTGCTCCGGGAAAAGTATGTTCCGTCTGTTGGAATGGTTGAACGAACGATTCTTCGATGCCGTTTTCTCTTCGTCTTTTTCGTTTTTCTCTTTTTTTTTTTCTTCACTTTGTGCTTTTCTAAGGTCTATTTTTCGAGAATTGTGAGTTCTTGGATTGTTTTTAAGGACTTAATTTCCGTTCTCTGAGAATTTTCGTTTCGGAATCGCCGTAATGGGTTCTTCTTTTTCGCTTGCAATCTCCTCTCCTTCGGAGAGTGCAAGCAAGAGCAGAGTATATTGAAATTTCTTCTTTATCTTCTCATATAACTGACAAAAAGTCGATTTTTACTAATTGGAGTTTCTCCTCTGATTGCTTCTCGTTGAAGAAAGCCATGGAAGAGAAGATGGCGGAGTTCGTCGATAGGAGTGAGCTAAACGATCCATGTGGCCCGAAACGATCCATGTCGTGGAGAGAGAAGAAGATTGCTCTGCAACAAGATGTATTCCACGCTAGATGTGATTTGATTCTTACGCCATTTCCTTTATTCTTGCCCGTCCCTTCAATTTACTACCTTCTCCGATCCTTAACGAATCCCAGGTTGACAAGCTGAGGAAAAAGCTAAGGCACGAAGAGAGTGTCCACAGAGCCCTGGAGAGGGCTTTTACCAGGCCATTGGGTGCTTTGCCTCGTCTCCCTCCTTACCTTCCTTCACACGTAATGGATTCCGTCTATTATACTTTGCTTCTCTGTTTCTGTCTCTTCAAGAAACGAATACGATTCTGAATTGGTTGGCTTCCTTCTCTGTCTTCCCAAGACCCTAGAGCTGCTTGCTGAGGTGGCTGTGTTGGAGGAGGAGGTGGTCAGGCTCGAAGAGCAAGTGGTGAATTTTCGGCAAGGTCTCTACCAAGAGGCCATCCTCATTTCCTCGACCAAAAAACCCATAGAAAATGGATCAGAGACTTGCGCTGATAATTGTAAGATCTCAGAGCAGCACAAAGCCCATCACCAATCACCCAATTCCGGCACTTCTGTGCTCCGCATCTCTTCTCCTTCTGTACGGTGGTCCTCAGGAGCAAACCCAAATCATTATTCTTCCATCCACGTCTCCACCAGAAAACAGCATCCGAAGAAACTCCATTTTTCCTTGGCCGAAGATCATGACAGGGGAAAGGAGAATCAGTCGGCTTTGAATTCCACCAAAATTAAGGTGAAGTAGAATTGGTCCTCTTACTGCAAACGTTAGCTTTAATGAACCGTGTAGATTGCGAACTAAAGGATGATTTTGTTTTTCCATTCCAGCAAGAGAGCCCAGCAAAGGAAGCTAATTGGATTCATAGCGAATCAAATGAAAAAGAATGTGTAGAGCCAAGTGGAGCCAATAAACTATCAGAGGAGATCCTGAGATGCCTGCTGAGCATTCTCTCAAGGATTAGCTTCGTCAATAACACATTGGAGTTAAAAGGCGAGACCTGCTCATCGATTTCAAGCACTTGTGATGCCTCTGGGCTTGTTGGTTTTCGTGACCCGTTTGAAATTTGCGTTGGATTTCGGAGAAGGGACGTTGGTCCGTACAAAAATATGCATGAAGTGGACGCCTGCTCAATTAACCCAACTCTGATCACAAACTTTCCATTTCTCACTCGCAGACTAAAGTGAGATGTGTAGTCTAAAATTCCATCGACAGGGACTTAATATTGACCGCTTACTTGTGTCTGTTTTCATTGAATTCAGGTTACTACTCAAGAAGCTTGTGTCTGTTGATATTTCCAAGCACACCCATCAGCAAAAGCTTGCATTCTGGATTAACATCTATAATTCATGCATGCTAAATGTATGATCAAATGCCCTACTTGTTTGTTCTGTTCACATTTTGCTCTCATTCTCTCTTTTTCCATGTTACCATGTGCATATCACCAAACCTCATAATTTGCCAGGCTTTTCTAGAAAATGGTATACCATCGGCTCCAGAGATGGTTGTTGCTCTCATGCCGAAGGTATTTTACCTGCTTGCTCCTTGTTTTTCTTAAAAGAACCATTCATTTGCCACCAACTTGTTTTCTATTCCACACAGGCAAGGATTAATGTGGGTGGACATCTGTTTACTGCAATGACAATTGAGCATTGCATACTTAGATTGCCTTACCATTTGAAGCATGTGAGTGGGCCTCCTTAGTGTTTCCTGGAAAGCCAAATCTTTCCAGATGTGCATCAAATGCTCATGTTTGCTTTCACTTTTACAGTCCTCGCCGAAGGGAGTAAAGGCCGATGAGATGACGAGGAGGAGCATGTTTGGTTTAGATTGGCCCGAACCATTGGTTACATTTGCACTGTCATGTGGAAGCTGGTCCTCCCCTGCTGTGAGTTGTCTGAATTAATGTCAACCTTTCATCAATGTGCTAACCTAGATCATTATACAACGAGAAGCTTACCTAACAATCCTCCTACTGATGTATTCATTCTTCTCTTCATGCTTCGTATTCATTATGGACCTAACATTCTGCATGCTACTGCAGTGATTTTACTGAACGATTTGTCTGAAATTATTGATTTCAGGTTAGTCCAGATGTTTGAAATAATTCTTAAAAAGGAGAAATTTTGAGGATTATTTCTTATATTTTGCAGTTTTAGTAATTATAATTAGGTCTATAGTGATATAATTTAAGCAGACTTCTTTATCAACTGTGTATGATATAAGTATATAGTTAGAATTCTTTTAGCTAAAATCCAATCGAAGATGAGAGGAGATCACTAGTATCTCCCACAATTGAATATTGTATTTTTTGTGAAAGGTATGAGTTGTAAGGTGGAATAGCTCATCTGGGTCCAATTAAATTAAGTCCTCTGCCCTATTTGTGAATGAGTTGTGAGTTTGAAAAAGAAGTTTTCAAAATGAGTATTTAGAAAAAGAGCTTTATGGAATAGAAATTGAGTTGTGGTGATGCTCTTAAGATTGAAAAAGAGATAACTTCTCAAAAGCAGGTTTGAATCTTGAATTCGCAAACAAATGATTTTATGTTTCTTCTCAATTAGTTGCACTTATTAGGTTGAGGATCCCCTTTCTTATTAAAAACTCAACGGCTGAGAGAACTTCAACCTTGAGAGATGCTTTATGTGATCATCTTGAACAATTCTCATTCCAAAAGAAATGAAAAGAATCACTAATGGGCATGTTTTTGTACTAAAGGTGAGAGTATACACTGCCTCCCAAGTAGAGAAGCAGTTGGAAGAAGCTAAGAGAGATTACTTGCAAGCAGCTGTTGGCATCTCAAGACCAGACAGACTAGCAATACCAAAGCTTTTGGATTGGTACCTTCTAGATTTCGCGAAGGACATAGAGTCTCTAATGGACTGGATTTGCTTACAGCTACCAAGCCAGCTCAGGAACGAGGCAGTCGAATGCATCGAGGCACGAAGGAGATGTGCAATTCCTAGGCCAATACAAGTGCTCCCATATGAGTTCAGATTCAGGTACCTTTTGGCACCATAACAGTCTACTTTTCACTTGTCATAAAACCTTTGCAGCCCTATATGTTCCAAGATTTTACCTTTTTGTTTTTACAAATCCTTGTAATAAACTGAATGAAATCAATAAAGAATCATTCAATTAGCTCAGGAATTTGGGTGATGTAAGCATTACTTTCGTGCAGTAGAATTGATAATATGTAAACCCTTCAGAAGTTCTTACTCAACTCTTTTGTTGATGATGCTTTTAGAGCTTCAAAGTGAGCCACTGTCACAGTTCTGCCTGCAACAACTCAAGTAGTGAAACACAATAAATCACAATTGTGTTAGAGATGCAAACAAGAGAGGGTCACAAGGGCCTGGAAATCTAGCAACCGTGGTGAAGAGTTGCTATCACTCTTTTAAATTGCATGTCAGGCCTCCTTTCTCGATGATGGTAAATGGTGAACAGATTGATAGAAAACAAGGTTATAAACAACCCCAGCGTCCCTTTCATGATCCTTTGGATAGAAAATGCATGCTTTCTCTTACCCTTATATGGTTTTTCCATAAGTGTTGTAGAGGTTCTGCAGAGTAAAAAATGGTGTGGTTTTGGGCACCACAAGGCTGAGGTGGATGAATTTGGTCTCTATGGGGGGATAGGGTTGTGATGGGCACATGGTGACAAGAAAACAGCCTGGTTTTTCATGTGAATATAAAAAGAGTGTTGGGTTGTTCTTGATTTCTGTCCTGTGGAAGGTGGGACTAAAAAACTGCATGAAGAATCAGAGAACAAATGTGGTTGTTAATGCTGTCTTTGGATTCTAGCGAAGTGATGGATATAAAAAACTAAAGTGATCACCTGCTAGTTATTGACATTTGCAGACCCTGCTCATTTCATTTCCCTCAAATTGCCTACAGTCAAACAGGGCGATCTAAGAGCAGGATTTATGACTGGCTTTTCTGTCAGGTGCAAATGTTGGCGAGCCATGGTGTGATCAAGTTTAAGCAAACTGATTTATGGCGTTTGCTTTCTGATTTGTGTTGGATAATCTGTGTGATAAAAAGTTCACAAAGTTAGGGTTGTGTCAGCTTTCCAAACCCAAGCAAGTCCAAAGTACACCATCTTCTCTTGTACTAACACACAACAGTTTTTTGCTTTGCTCTTATTTGCTCAGAGCCTGACTTAAGCATAAACTATTAGTTGTTAGAGATGGAATGACTTGAATGACTACAGCGTTCATCATTGTCAACCTTTAAAGGTTCTTGAGACTTTCTATCTTTGATCATGGGGAGGTTGATCATGTTAAAAGTTTTTTAATAGAAAAGAAGAAGAGTTGCTATGCAATTAATCTAGTTTCTAAATAAGAAAATAACCATGGATTTCTTCCTAATTCCATAAAGTTTATATCTCATTTACTATGTTATTATTCCTTCAACCCTTTGACTCTATTATTCTTTAGGCCTATGATGATTGTGTGATTGATTGTGACATATTTGGCTTCAATGTTGGAGATTATCAAACTTAGTTGATTTGTTTGAGGTCAAGGAAATGAAACAAAGTTTGTTTGTTCTTGTTTGATTAAAGCATCTTAGTGATGCAAAAATATTTTATTAATCTATGTCAAATTGACTAACAAAATGTAATTATTTTTCCAAATCATATGGCTTATCATTATAATTATATTGTATTATTTTAGAAAAATAGAAGATTTTTTTATTTCAAAAAAGTAATTGTTATCTTCTCATTTATTATCTTTTCAGAAAGTCAAATTAAAAATGGTTTAACAAATTCTTAAAATAAGTATTTCTTAATTTAAGAATAACAAATGCATAAGTTTTTAATGACATTTTATTAGAATAATTTTTGAACTTATTTATCCAAATATGTGTCTTGATAGGTGACTCATATATGCAAAGGCACCATCAAGATTGAATGTGATAATCAGCAAAATAGTAATTTGCATATATCAAAATTAAAAATAGAACACATGGATTTATATGGTTTGATCACAACTCAAGTTTGTGTTTATAACATAAGAGAATATTCTATTAACTCAAAGTTCATAATGATGTCTTACAAAATAGAAATCAAACAAATTTGTTAAAGAAATAAAACATTTGAATAAATAACATACAAAAGATCATGGCTCTTATATCAAATAAGAAAGTGACTAGTATGCAAGAATGATGATACCAAGATCAAAGCCTGAGTGTTAAGGTGGTGACTCCAAATCATTGAAGAAATTGGTGAAGTGAAAACCTTCTTTGATTGGATGGAAGGGCATGGTTTATTCTATACCTCTCGTCACATTCATGATAGCTATCTATAGATGTGAAATCCATTAATAACTTCAATTTAAATCTCATAAAGATACATCAAATAAACATATATCTCAACTTTTTATTATATTCACCTCAAATCTAATTATTCAAATATTAAAAATATTTAATCTATTTTTTTAAAAAATAATATCTTAAATTTAACATTTGGATATGTTAATTTTGAAACAGTATTTTAACAATTCTATTTGTTGTCTCTTAGTATGACCATATCTAAAGAATATTTTCTTTAACTCCCCTCCATTGGAGGGATCACTCTCCCGAAGTCTCGAACAGTTGAGCATTGCCCAATCTCTTCAAGTATGTACTTTTGCTCATAAGACTAACAATAGGCTTTTTAAACACATGTTTCAGTATAACATAAAAATCTTGAAAAATAAAGGGCAACTTGCAAATATAATTTTTTACCACAAAAGTGGTTTTCTCCTTGCATTAAAATGCTATTATGGCATGCTCTGTCACTCAGAATAACATTTAATATTGAGATCTATCATCATAATCTTCTAGAATTGTTTTCTCAATAAGTGCTCCTTAATGTTCATGAACTCCAAACTTTTAAAACTAACTCTAAACTTGTCTAAGATATGATTCTTTGTTAAACTAATCGAAGGTGATGAAATTAAAGTGACTTTCTTCAAAGCTTTTTTGATTGAAGTAAATGTCAGAATCCCTTTTAGTAAGTCTTGTTCACATCTAATCATACATTCTACTTAACTAACAACATAACTCTTGATTTTAGAAATTTATTCTTTTGCTAAAAGTGAAATTTTAAAATATTTTATGCTTATGGTATCTCTACAAATAAGATTGTTGTCGTCTATTTGTATATATAAATTTATCATATTTCTAATAATAGGATTAAACTCATATAATTGTGACTCAATAATCATATTTTCTTGCATAAATAACAAATACAATTCACACAAAGCATGTTAAGGAGTCTAAAAGTCCCATACTTCTACTATAAACCTTAAGCACTTGCATTTTTCCAAAACCACAATCAAAACCTTATTTGTCAAACAAAGTTGAATATTTGAAATTACTTTTTGCCTAAATCCTTCTTTAAATCACTCAAAGCTTATAACATATTTTTTTGCTCATAATTGTCTTTGTAATTTCTTAAACAAACAACATTCATATCGTTCTCCATACCCTAAAAGTCTTTAAGCTATTAAATTTTTTAGTCTCATATTTAGGTGTTGTTGACATCTTAACTAAGTTTTAATAGACATTTGTTGTAATGAATGGCATGTAAGTGAGAAAGCAACAACAATTGCAAGAAACAAAAAAATACTATGTCGAAATTAATAAAAAAGAACTATGGATTTATGTGGTTTTACCATAGATAAGGCTTATATTCAAAAGAGAATAAAATGTTTTACTAATAAAAAAGTTGCGATAATGTTGTACAAAAAAAAGGGCAAACAACTCTCTTCTCAAAATCTCATGCTTCACCCAAATTCTTACTTTAAAAAAAATTTTGTAGATTTTGTTGGTCAAGTAATCATATCCTAGGCTTACATTTATGGAAGAAAAGAAATGTTTTTACTAATCAAGAAATCATAATAATAAATTACAAATAATTTTTTTTTCAAAACTTAAAGTAAACCCAAATACTCACTACAAAAGAAAGATTTCAAATTTATCTCTAATAGATTCACTACAAAAACCTTGGTTTACATCATAGAAAAAGACAAATAATATACAATAATGATGATACTAATATGGAGCACCAAACACTAGTGTGACAACGCTTAATCATTGATGAAACAAAAATCAAATATATAGAAGACTACAACTCATGTTATGTTTATTTATAGATATTTAAATCATGAATAGATATTTAAAATCAAATATTCTTTAGGAAGAAGGCTTTCTGCGTACAGTCAAAGCGAAGATGTCTCCATGTGTAAAAGTTGTGCCTAAGGGAAGATAATATCTTGATAAAAATTCTCCTCTTACTTTGACATGTGCACCAGTCTTCGGTTATCTTCCCCAAGAGAACCTGGTTGGTCTATCTATCTGGTTTTAACATGTTTCTTTTCTCTTAACAAGTCTAAGTTCCTTCTTTTCTAGTATTCTCATCCAATGAAGTCATTGTCTCTATAAAAGATCTTTTTCAACCTTTGAAAAGATATTCAAACCTTCAACCTTCTAACCTTGAATGAAAAAAGCTTAACATGAACACGCTCTTCGTATGCTCAGTCTCCTTTCTCCTTCAGTGCAAGATGAACCTCCAAAGTTTTGTTGATGCACTGCTTTCTTGTCTTTCTTTTAGCTTTAGCTAAAAGATTGTTATAACAACTAGATATATTTTTGTAACTAAAGTTTTTGTCCTTTCAAGGATTTTTTTCAGTTGTTAGTCATTGCTTCGTGTGCTTTTCTTTGCTCTCCTTTTCCCCCATCTTCTTTTTCATAGTTTGTTGATTCAATGTGGAACATTCTTGCTTGCATGAGCAATACTAATGGTTGTTCATGGCTGAGGATTATCTAAAAATTAAAACTAAAAGAGGGTAGTAATGATTCTAACTTAGTCAAGGCTTGAGGTGCTGATGACGATAAGAGAGTGTAAGATCTACACTCCTCTCCCAATCAACACTAAATGTCACATTGATTTAGAGAAACACTATTTTTCTATTAGGATCACGTCCACACAACAATTTAGATTCAACTTAATCATCAATGTTCTAATCGAGTGACAACTAAAGTGAGTTTGTGGCCCTGACTAACAATTCTCCAATTGCTCATGCACAAGTAGCATCCAACCACAAATGTCCAACAGATTAGGTTGGTACAAAAAGAGTAACAGTACTTGATGGGGTGGACAAAATGATAGCCAAAATTGTTAGGCCCCATGAAACAATAGATAGCAATAGAAACAACTACTTAGAAACTATGCAATTAAGAATCTGAACACAACACTAGTTCTCCTCACTCTCAGTTTAGCCCATTCCCATGTCAAATTGGCCCACAAAGGTAATGGTAGCTCTTGTTGCTTAGTTGATGTCTTTAAGGACTCCTCTCAGTTTGTCATCAAGCAAGTTAAAGGCAATGTTGAGGCCTAGACAAGAATCTACAATAGTGCTTGCCCTTAACTGATTTGATCTGGTGTAGTGGTTCTGTTCCTTATGGGAAGATAGCTATGAAGCTGACTACTTGGCCTGGAATGGCACTGGTTAATCAACCAACCCAGGCCATCTTGATGACAAATCAGTAACCTTCCTTAATAATAGTTCAATCCCTTCTTCACCCATAAAGGAGACTATGGAGCTACACCGAAGGAAGAATGCTTGCCACTCAGCTATTTCGTCAACGTTTGTATTGCAATGCTATGATGCATTGACCAAGTTGTTTATAGCTTTTCTAAGTGCTGCAGACTGAAGTTATTGCCGGTCACAAAGATAAAGGATTAACATTAAGAATTTGCATTACAGGTTTGAAGCTTCAATAACAAAACAAAGAGGGAAAAAACCCACAAATTTTTGATTGGATCAATCAATCCCAGCGACAATGGTGGTCTTCATCTTTGGCCTCAGACGAGTGCTGTTCTCAACTTGAAAAGAGGTCACTTGATCTACCAGCCGTTTCAAACAAGGGGCCATTTAACAACCCTACAAGTATAATTTCTAAAGATCCAAAGCTTAAACTTATGGAGAGCTTTCAGAACTTTGGTATCATAAACTTTCATTAGATTTACTAGTAATTTTATGGGTAAAATGATGAAGAATAGTAACATAAGAAAATTATAGATTTTTGTCAGGTGACAAAATGATGGAAAGTAATGAAACATGAAAGAGGCCTTAGGGAGAATGAAAATATGACAAAATATTTTCTATTTTTATTGAATCTTTTGAAAATGATGGCTAAATGTGATGTGGATAGCACTCTACTAAGTCAAAAGATGATATGATCATGATAATGGAGCCTTGAAGTGTGTATGAAGGGTGAGATCATGTTATGCCTTGTTTGATAGACTAAGACATTGTAACTATCACATTGATTGTACAATTGTACAAGTATGATCACATTGATCATATCATATGATTTTCAATCTTATCCAAATCTATCTTAATGTCTTCCTATTATAATATTACGATTACAATATCATACGTATTAAAAAAAAAATGATTAATAAAATGTTGATATAATTGAATTGAATAGGATATAATAAAATGATGTAATGTACGAGACATCAATAATTGTTTGTAAATAGCAACTTGCTATCTAGAGTAGTAGATGTGTATACTTATCTTTGACCTTTTAGTATGATTGTGCATAGTAATTGTTGGTTTTAATTACAATTGATTGGTGTGAAATAATATCTATGAAACTAGTGCTTTTTCGTCTCTATTGCCTATCTTTTTATTGGTTTTAAAACATTTTCGTTCTTGATGGTATGGTGGCCATAATGAGTAGTTGTTATTTTCTTATGATATTATAGAATTTTAAAACAAATTCAATATTTTCATGTGACACGTAGAATCTTGATCTTCAAATCATCCATTATTTTTATCTCTCAAGTCATATTGCATACACACTTGCATTTTCATCAAGTAGTTTGTTATACTTTTCTAACTTAACAAATAGATTTTTATCATTTAAAACTTAATCATACAGTTAAGTATAAAGAAACATTGATTTATGAAATAGGCTAAGGTTATAATTATCTTATAATATAATATTCTTATCTTATAGTATGATTAGTATTATTATAATAGTATGAAAGAGAATAAAAATGTTTGATTTAGTAAATAAGAGCTCTAATTTATCATGTAATATAGTCTTTTTTATTATACAATATTATTGATTTATATTAAGGATATACTCCATATCAAACATAGTGTTAATAATCCAACTGATAATATAGATACATTTGTATAATACAACATTATTTTATTGTATAATACGATCATTCATTAGATTTTAAATGATGAGTAAAATATGAATATCAAGAATTTTATATGATATAATGATTATTATGGTACAATATGACATTGTTCTTAAGATAAACAAGAAAAACCTAAGAGTTTTATATGATAAAATATTATTCTATCATACAGTATATTCAAGCCTTGCATATAATAACATTAATTTTTATCGTATGGCTCAAACATTTTATTTATATGTCATCATAAGTTATAATCATGTTAATTGTATATTATAATCAATTGTTAAAACCCATACTGACTTGTTTAACCTTTTCAAAAAATAGATTGTAATCATTGTTTAGTTGTTAGGACTATCTTATTCAATCTTATAAGTGCTTTATGCTTATAAAAATATAATAAACCAAGCAAAAACAATCTAATGCAAAAATAAAAAATTAAAAGGATTAATTTCAATATTCTATTAGTGTGCTTAATCATTAAAGCTTTTGGAATCATTCTTTTAACTACCAGTGCTCTTAATCTTTTCACATATTCACTAATTTTCATTACTAACATTTTTTTTATACATACTTAATAAGCTACTTGTGTTTTGTATTGGTTATAAGAATTTATTATACAAGTTTTATTGTTAAGAAATTATATTATTTTTTGACTTTTTATTTGTACTATCTCTTATATTATGATTATTATAAGCCATATTTTGATTGGCTCTTTTGTGCTTTTTTTGTTCTTGTAGAACTTGTTAGTTTAAGGGTATTTTGCTTACATATCTTTTAACAAAATATGATTAATTTTGGTAAGCTTGGTATTTTTTGGTTGGAGGTGAATATAAGCTCTTGTGTTTGTCGAACTAGCTAAAAATTCTTTGAGTCTTTTATTTTTTGTTATTTATCACACAAATGTTTTAGTTAAACAAGAATCATCAAGGAAAAAATTAGCTTGTAAGAACAAGATTTTATAAGTCATTCTAAGATTGCATGTTTAATTTTAAAAAAAATATAATTTACCCTCATTGTTAGAAAGTTGCACCTATCATTATGACCCATACCCACTTTGTCAATGTATTTTTTGTTGGGTCATCTCATATCAATTAAAGTGAATTTTATTCTCAATTTTCTTTTTGATATATTAAGATCATAGTCTAATATATAAAGTCCAAAATCATTTCTTTCATATTAATGTAGGACAAATCAATCACATATCTCTCTACCAAGAAGCTTGTTAAAAGTCACTCTTTTTCAAGTAGTTCTACCTTGAAGACATCACATGGTGACCACTTTACTCTCTCTTTGGTTTTGGGTTTCAAGAAAACTAGACCTTCAAGGTTAAGCTTCTCCAAAATAGATCTTTTTTGAGATCTAGCTACTTGAGAAAAATATCTAAGAGTGACATATTGACACATGTAAAAACATACGACCAAAAAATAAATAGAAATAATTATACAAAAAATGAATTATCCTCAAATAATAAGACAGTGTTCATTAATCATCTGAAAACACCTTTGATACATTTGTATCACTCAACATTGTTAACACGTTCCTTTTTAGCTATCACCTAAATTTGGTGTGCTCAAAGTTTAAAAATATGCATCTTGGTTAGCTCTAAGTGGTGTTATACTCTATTATTAGATACATCACAACCTCATAAGGATAATGTCTAGAAGGAAGTATAAACTTAGACTAAAATTCTGACATTGATGTAGCCATCTCAACCACTTGGATTCCTCCCTTGGGGTTGAAAAGGATGTTTCCTTCAAACTTTAGTATGCTTTCTTGGAAGAAATGCATCTTAAAGATAATACAAGTATTGTTGTGTCTTTGGACTGAACCCATTTCACTACAACAACAACAATTGACATGAATTAGTTTAGCACCAAGCTATAAAATTAGAGAATATGCTCTCAATGCTACTCAAAAGGGATCTTCAACCCATTATCCAAGAAACGTCAAGGCACCAAAAGTTGTCCTTCCTTCATCATGGCATCCATCCATCCTAGATTTGTCATTCTATCATCTCTCTAGGAAAATCCCTCCTTCAATCTTCCTAATCACCATTGAAGACAAATATAGATTCGTAGATCATGTTCAAGGAAGACCACATTTCATCAATGATTTAATTTGTTGCAATATTCTCCAATAAAGAAGGCCAAAACATCCTAAGAACATGGAGCAATAATGAATAAAAAAAAATTCTTGGAATAAATATAACTATGCATTGATGAAAGAAAATTTTCCAATTCATACAAAATAAGAATTTAAAGAGTTGCACTTAATATTTTAAAAATAAAATCCCTAAGGGAGAGGCTTTAGTTAGTGGGCATTATGTTCCCAAGATATCTTGAAAAGAAACTATAACAAAAGCCTAGAAAGAGGTTTTAACCAATAGGTATCATAGTTACAAGATATGTATCAAAAAATAAATTTTGATTACAAAGACCTTGGTGCAAAACCATTGACCAATGTGTGTTCTAATTTCAAGATATGTTTTAGAAAAAATTTTCAATCACAAATGTAGAAAGGAAATGTTTAAACAAACACGTTCTCTAATCCTGAGAAAGCATGGCAACAAAGGCCTTAAAGAGAGGCTTTAATTATCATATTTGTAGAATCAAGATTGACCACAAGATGGCTAATGGGAGTCTCAAGCAACTATGTCTAGGTTGACCCTTTAGGAGGAATAAAAGGAGGTAGTGTGAAGGCAATTCTCAAGATATTCAATCTCGAAGGAGGGTCATTCTAACCAACAACTTAAATTGAAGGCCTTGTCATAAACAAAGTCGAATGAATGATGTCCAATGATGTATTAATCAAATGGGCATTTGTGCACATCCTAGCCCTATTGTCATGATCTCATCAATAATCATTTTAAGCTCCAATTGACATGCCATTATCATTTTTTAGAAGGCATAATCACTACAAATGAATTGCTATTGTGATATCCTATAATTTTTCTTTTGGCTTAAAATATTGTAAATGAGAAATTATGTTATGAGTTTGTAATTAGTGATATTTTTCTTAATATAGTTTATATTTTGAGAAAATTTCATGATAAAATAGAATAATATTATTTTGGTTGATCTCAAATAATATGTCAATTTTCAAAGATTCTCAGAATTTTAGATTGAAGTTTTATTTAATAGACCTCTTTAAAAGGAATATATTTGTATTTGCTTTGATATTTTTGGAAATGAAATAGATTTATTATGAATTATTGAGAATGATGATTGAGCATATGGTTTATATGATTACATGCATAAAAGAATATAACAAGTTTTACTTTTAGGATGATATATTTAGCATAACTCATTTTATGTAATATGATGTTCCTTAGATGTCATGATTTTTTGATTGATCATTTATGTATAGATTTCTTTATCATCATCCTTCTTGTTGTATATAAAATTGCTTTTATTTTAGTGATCTTATTGCTAAGTTTTGCAAAGACTTGTTATTTATTTGCATTATATGGCATGCCATGGATGTATAAGAATAAAAAGATAAGTGTGATTTGAGATTTTAGTTATTTGTTTTTGTAGGAGTTATGTAGGACATAGTTTTATTTTTTTCAATGCTGATATGGACCTATATATATTATATACTATCACTTTTAAGCATGTATATTAAATATTGTGACTTTATATTGATGTTACGTTCTTTGGTCAAGAATAATTATGTAAGAACAATTTGGAATATTAATTGTATAATCATTCCTTTCTTAAGGGGTTTTAGTATCTTTTAGTTTGCACTATTACTCTAATATGTATTTATAATTGGATAATAAGTATGGATAACATGTGATAGATATAGTAAAAATAGAGGTGAAAAACTCCCTAAGCTACATTATTTTTGGGTGACAACTCTTTGCCTTCTACATATAAGATGAACTAAGGAGCTGTGGAACCAAAACTATGTATTTTTGGGTTACTTTAATCTTAGTTGTCCAAGGAGTATGTATTTTTGAAATACTTATCTGATTGTGCATCATACTATACAATTCCTGACAAACATTAGTCAAACAATGGATCGAAGGGATGATTGCTTCCATGTGTTTCTACACCTCATTGTATTTGTTCAATTAGTATCTTTGATTGTACAACACCCAATTAACCCTACTATCACATTTAATGTACATGATGATGGCCTTTACTAGCCCTAATTACAAATATGATTTGTCCGATTATCTTGTACAATCATCGTGACAGAAGATATGAAGAAGCCACCCAATCACATCTTCAGCAAAACCATAAAATCTATTCTCCAATACACCTTAATTAGCAAATACATGATTCTAAAAGAGAACTTAGTTGAAAACATAGCTTTAAAGTGCTAGTCCTACAAGAATGAAGTATCCCCCTTTTCTTTCAAGTTTTTCATTCACCTCACTTAGTGCTTTAATTCCTACAATGATTCAAGATGAATCTACCAAAATCACCTCTTTCTACTTCTTTCAAAGCTCCCTCACTTTTGGCTCTCTTCACTTGTAGTTCTTAGTTTAGGACAAACACATCAGAGAGAAAAAACTTATACTTTCATTAAATAAAAAGATTATTTTATTATTGAATTCCTTTTTTCATTCTCACTTCAAAAATTCATAAAAAATTTAAATATTCTTCAAAAAAAAAAATACAGATCACACTCTTATAGATTTTATAATTAAAGACATTTACAATGATATATTCAAAGTTTAAATCTTCAATTCACCTACATAATGATAATTTTTAGGTTCTAAATTTGAAATACACAAATTCTAATAATAAAACCTTATTTAGAAAGAAATTTTGGAGTTAATTATGCAAGATATCACAATTTCGATCCCAACTATGTCATTCTTCATTTGATTGCTAACACAAGCTAACTTTATATTTTACTAATCTCATTCATAATTTGAAGTTTTTTTAGTCATAATAGGGTTTTTCAACAAACCTCTTAATAATTTTTTAACCAATCTCCATATTATTTACAGAGTTGCCTCCAAAGTTATTGCCTTTGGCAATTAAGCTATCCTACGTTGAAGATAGAATGAGAAATAACTTTTGACAAAACTTTGAAGAAGCTATTAATGTCATTACAACTTTAATCTTATGAAACAACATATCGATAGTTGAGTAGACTATAAGGCACTTTGCTTATGTGCCATTGGTGTGTGGACCAAGGAATCTGGTTGCACTCATCTATAGACATGGCATCACAAGCAAGATATTTAGTTGTGAAATTATTGCTAACATCGAGATGAACACTTACCTTCAATTACATTAGAAGTTTGTCAAGCTTTTTAAGGGTCACAAGTCAAATCAAAAGCCTCCAATGTCGCACAAAAAAATTGATTTCCAATGGCTATCTCTTTGACTCTTACATAGATTGCATGATTGATAGCCATTACTTCATCATGTGTGTATAGATTAAGGACTAGGACAAACTTCATTATCACTTTTTATTGCAAAGTTGCTAACTTTTGTAGTTGTCATTTCAACAAGACTAAGGAGATGAACAAGGAGTTAAAAGATGCATTTGTGACTCAACTCAATAGAAAACTAAGCAATTAAAAAAGATTAAGCTGATGAAATCCCTAAGAATTTCTCCTTAAATTAAAGTCTACAATCTCCTCATGAATAAACAAAGCATCTTTCTTTTTAAAAGATGGTAAACTCAAAAACCCATAAAAAGTTTAAAAAAAAACTCAATATTAAATATTTATATATTGCACGAAGGTTGAAATGATAAGACAAATCAATTGGTGATCATATGGACAATTCTCATACTAAACCTAATGACTATTTGCACAAGTCTCAAACTCATCCAATAGAACTTAAAACTAGTCCTCAAGAGCCAAATGATCACGAGAAAGTGTCTCCAAAGTCAATTGTGAACTATAAAGTGATTATAAAAAGCTTCAAATGCTTCATGAGGCCATTGGTGTCTCGTACATTTCATTCTAAGACTACAAAAAGTTAAAAAATGGCAACTCGAGACCATGATATACCTTGATGATAGCCCTCAAAGTGTTTCGAGACAACTCACAAGAGATTTAAATAAAAGACTAAATACAATAGAATGTCTCATAAGAAATCCTCAAGAGATGTAAATAAACTTTTAAAAAATATTTCCTTGATGGTTTTTTAAATGGTGCTTCATGGTTTTCAACTGAACTGGCTTTATAAAAGCCGTCAAACAAACACTGTACCCAAACGAAATTTCTAGAAGGAGCCATCCCACATTATGAGTCAAAGTCGAGTCTTCGGCGCAGACTTCCTGGTCAACGAGTCAACCGTGTTTGATGAAGATCGTTGACCCAATTTAAACCTATCGGTACTGACCGATCTTGTCCAAGTCCTACTAGAAAACCACGAATATGATATTTTGTTATTAATTCTTTATAATATAAGGCATCATTGATTTTTTATAATATAAAGAAAGCTCTAATTTTCAAATAATCCAAAAAAAGACATTTTTATTCTCATCATTTAAATATTTTATTTATTTTACAATCCAAACATACTAAAGCATGTTTATGAACTAAACGATTATATTAGATACTATGACCATTTTATGATATAGTTGATCGATACAAACGTGTCATTGTGTAAATACAAACTCTGATAAAATATTATTTCATTCTATTTAATTATAAAAAAATAAAAATTGGTTTTGAAAGATTAATATAGAAGATATTTTTAAAAATGGTTAAGATTATAATAAATGTTCAATAAAAATCATATAACATCATATATATTATGAGACATATGAAAAATAATTATATATTGAATATTCAATAATAAATCATAACATTAGTATGTAAGTAATAATTATCATTCATTAATTTAATTTTTTTTATCTTGATCAACATCTATACATTTGCAAATTTGATTCAATTTAGGTATTAAGGTTTTAGTTATCTAACAAGTTATCGAGGTTGGGTTCGGGTTCTAAGTTACTTGCATAGGTTTTTGCTTCGATTGATATCATCCTATAATTTTTGTAAAATCCAAAAATAGTGACTCACAAGTTCCTACCACATGGCTAAAAGGGGTATTGGTGTGCATATAGTATATGAATTAAAAGAGCTCAAAATAAATCTAATGTAAATAAGTCTTATGTGTGAAGTAAATTGTCACGATACTATTAAGTGCAAATGATAGTGACATTACACTCATATTATAAAATAAAAATAATATTAAAATTTTAATATATAATTAATATGATATATATTTATATACATAAACTTTTAGGTAGTTAATAATCTATTAAAGTATATATTAGTTCTAACTTAAATTCATATGATGAAGATCCTTTAATAAGCGATTCAATTGGAATAAATTGAAGTAGTGGAGATAATATCACTAGACAAATTTGATAAGCTAACAAAATTAGTATGGCATGGTATGATGACAAAGTGGCAATGTTGGCATAATAGATATGGTGTAACAAATTTAAAAGAAACAATAGAGATGATTTTAATAGTTTCAAAATTGTTAATACAAAGGTAAAGTCGATATAATATCACATAGCTAATAGGGGCAAAGTTGTTGACAAGGGCAACATAGCTAATAGTAATGGTTCTAAACAAATTTATAAGTATAATAATTTTATGATATGATGATGATTATACTTCTTATATAATCTAAACAAGTAAGTTTAATATAAGTTTTATAATATTATTATCAATATTAACTACACGATATTATTTTAGAAAACTTCTTGTTAAACTTTGAAAGAAGTGTGATTACAATAAGCGAAGAACATAAGATTTTCAAGTGATTCAATAATCATACATACTATGTCCACGTTTATCTACAAAAGATTAGGCTCACTAAAATCATTCACTCTTTACCAAACATAAGTATGTGAAACACCTTTATAAAAAAACTCATTAGAATTAGTAAATAGCTCAATAAAGCTATGCAAAGGGCACTAATAATATTCACAATATAATAAGTATAAATAAAAAAGATAATATAAAATGCAACTCCTTTACAATATACCTTATATCGCAACTACCTATAAACCAATGTTATAAATATGAAAAAATTAGGAAATGCTCGTTAAAATGTAGAAAGATTGAGAGCACAATAACTTCAAAAATTGAATCCATGAAATCTAAAAATGATGAAGCTCTTG
Source organism: Vanilla planifolia (assembly GCA_023846275.1). Taxonomy (NCBI): domain Eukaryota; kingdom Viridiplantae; phylum Streptophyta; class Magnoliopsida; order Asparagales; family Orchidaceae; genus Vanilla; species Vanilla planifolia. Next base: position 5,599,007 of record CM043872.1, on the reverse strand, counting down.
CAACCTTACAAAAATGATGAAATTGATCACTTAGATTAAATATTTTTATAATAGATCCTTTTGTCTTTATTTAATCTACTATTTATGAAAAAATGATACTCAAAATTTTGAATATGATAGTGTTAATGGTTAAACAACAACAATAATCTATTTTTCAAAAAAGTTAAACTAATAGTTACAAAATTTTGACACTATTGTATTGTAAACTTAATTAGATTATTTTATATGATAGCATGAAAATACATTATTCAAACCATATGATAAATATTAACTTATCTTCTAAAATTCTCAAGCCTAAATATATTAAAGTTAAGGTAATATGCAAGACTTGATCATACCTTACAAAAGGTAAATATTATACCATAAAAAACTTTTAAATTTTCTTTATTCTGTCTAAAAAATTGATTATACTATATGATGATAATTATCTTGTCATATAAAGTTCTTAAGATTTTTATTTCACTTATTAGTTATAATCTAATGGATGGTCCTAATATATGATAACATATTATCATATTGTATAAAACTTTTTTATGCTTTCTTCTCTCACTAAATTATATTTAAAGATAATTACATTATGATATCATATCATATTCATATATTCATACATTTCTTAGATTTTTCTCTCACTATTCAATTATGAGTGTTTTGGTAATACAAACTTATCATATCTTACAATATGAATAATTATATTATATAATATCTTATAGACATACTCAATCATACCGTTCTATTTTCTTTTATATACTTGATTTTAATATTGATTATATTGTATGATAAATATATCATACTATATGATGAGTATAATTTTAGCTTAGTTTAAAATTTATATTTTTCTTTACACTCATTTTTATAATAAATTTTTAAATAATGAGAGGATATCAAGAAATATAAGATTTGAAATACAAACATATATGTGAAGCAACTTGAGATGAATATTGAAGATGATTTGAGTAAGATTAAGATCTTAAGTGTTACACTTAAAATTACATAGGTTTTAAGATTCTAAGCACACAAAAACTAATTAAAAAATATTCATTATGGTCAATGCACGATAAAAAGAAAGTTCTTCAATGGGTTAATCACTAGTGACAAGCACATTCTTAACTCAATATTATAATAAAATATAACATAATCACATCTTGAATGATTATCATCTTTTATTTTCTTGAAGCATCAAACCCAAGCAAAATATTAGTAAACTTTATTACATAGTTTTGTCATCATCAAACTCTCACATTAGGTTATGATCTTAACAAAAGTTATTGGAAGGATAATCTATATAATGTGACAGAGCCGATAGAGATGATAGAGTTGACAAAAATAACATAGTTGATGATAATGGTTATAGAAGAGTTGATGAGGAAACAAAGTGTATATAATGTTGTAGAACCAATAAGGAAAATAAAGCCAACCAGAAAAATAGAATTGATAGTGATGATTTTAACATAATTGAGAAAGCTATATAATTTAGCTAAAAAAATTAGTAAGGATGATAGAGTCTACAAATACAATAAAGTTAATGGTGACGACTTTTGTTGAGTTGGTAGAGGAACAAAATCAATTTGTTGTGCAAGATAAATAAGGAAAACAAATTCAATAAGGGAATAAAGTTGATGTGATGTTTCCAACAAAGCTAAAAACAAAAAAGAAAAATCATAATCAAAAGTTATAACAATGCAAAAAAATAATGACCCTTACCCCTTGGTGTAAGCTTTTGATTACTATTTGTCACATAAGCATATATTGAGTGCAACATGGGCTCCACTTGGGTATAACTTCTCTTAACAAATGCGTTTGAAAAAATTATGACACATTAGATATTTAATAATAAATTATGATTTTGATATGCTAGTGATATCTTTTTTCCTAAACTTTTTTAGATGATATACATCAATATATTTGTATATTGCATTCATCATGGGGCCCAAAATATTACTTTGCTCACAATGAAAAGAAAGAAAAGGAAGCCATCAAATTCATATTTTAGTCTTGTTAGAGTTTATGTAAAAAAATATCAATTTGTTTAAAAGTATCAACTCCAAATCACTCATACCTAGAGGCACTTGTAGAAGGTGAGAGCTAATTATGTGATGTTTGAAAACTTAGTTATTTCAGTAGTTAATTTTAACAAGAGTCTTGTACTTATAACAACTCTAATTAAAATAAATTTTCATGATCAATCCTTATGTTATTATTTTTAATTCATTATTTATTATTTTCATATGATCTATTTTGCATAATAAAAACCTGTCATTGTTTTACACTTTTTACATTAAAATATTTCATCAACATTGTAAGCATATATTTTCATATAATATTTCTAGAAAAAATTAATAGTATTTAAGAAATGAAGGACAAATAATAATCTAAACCCAAATTATTTTTTAAATTTTATTTAAACTATTTGATTAAAAATTTAGTATTAATTTTATCAAGGTAATTTTTATGATGATCTTTTGGTTATATGTTTTTTAAAGTTGTTATTTTAAAAAGTATTAGCTTGCATTAAATAAACATACTAAAAAAACTTAGAAAACAACTTGAGAAATGCCAAAAATTAGTTTAATTATACAATACAATATCTTTATCATATTTACAATTAATTAAACATGGGCAATATGTAAGGTTAAACAAATTGTATGATTAAGCAACAAAAGCTTTCAAAACTCATCGTATACATGTTACACGTAATATACATTACACTTAATCCAAATTGTTTAATATGTTGTAGGATAGGATGGTGCATTAAATATTTAACATGAAAATAAGATTTTTGTACTATGCAATAATATTATAGCAAGTATGTTTAATTCACTATGTATATGTCTTACAGAGTAAGCCAAAGTTGAAAATTTCATTCAGTATGCTTTTATTTATCATAAAGCATGAGTAGTACAAACTTATACCTAAAGTATAAGATAATATTCTTATCATATGATATAATTATTTCATTTTGTATAATGAATTGTTTGACTAAATTTTGGTATTATTCAATATAACTGTTAAAGATATATTGGGATTGTTTGACATCATTAAAGAGTTTTCTAAACACCATATAAAGGGGCTTAGAAATAGTTTAAGGCATAATGAACATTTGTATATCATTTTGAAATGTTAGCACTTGAAGATCATATCATTATTGAAGAAATAAAGAGGAAATCAATATTGTGACAATTAAAAACTGTCCCAATCCTTCTCAGTCTTTTCTTAAATTCATACTTTCTTAAGTTAAATTGTAAATCATTTCTAAGCTATTTTATAATACTTTTAGTATGCTTTTGATTATATTGTGAGTTGCAAAACTCTTGTATTTGTGAACATCTATTGCACCTTGTGTTCTTTTGTTAAGACTTTGGTTTTTTTTTCTTTTACTTAATCTTTTAGTCACTTGTATTAATTCAATGATTTGTATGATTATTTGTTTTGGTGTTAGATGCTCCTTTAAACCAATCCTCGATTCAAACTTTGTGGAGTATTTTGACTTGGTGTTTAGAGTTTTTTTATCTTGATATATGTAGAGTCATTTGGCATTATATAGAGTTTTACTTATCTGTTTTTGTGAAAGGTGTTTTAGTATTTTTTCTTAACATTTTTATTAAAGATGGACATAAAATTGATTTTGAGTCAAATCATCTAAAAATATATTTTATATTTTTTATGAAACTTTCACACAGTATCTTTTAAAATATAATAATAATTTCTAAAAATATTATCAAAATAATTAATAAACTCAAAAGATTTTTTTATTTTTACTTGATTTGTTTGAGATATTAATTTTTATAATATCCTTCCTCTAATGCTCTAATGTAGACATCACTCTTCCATATTCCTAACAACCATATCTATTATTTTTGTTGGCCACAAGGGTGCTATCTCTCAAAAACTAAGTCGACAAAAACTAATTATGCATTTAACAATCCAATTTGAATATTTTAATTTATTAATAAATCATTTAACTAAATAATATATCATAAAATTATAGTATATTATTTATAATTTCATACATTTGAATTTAATACAAAATTCATATTCCATTAAATGAGATGGTTCACGTGTGAAACATATAAAAATTATGGGATAATGAATTCATTTCTCATGTTGTCCAAACTTAACAAATTTTGGCCTTCTAAGTAAGATTAAATTAGTATATTCTTAACTAAAGTATGTTCAATCTCCAAAATTAATATTATTTAGTACAATTATTATTGAATACTAAGCATATTAATAAATAAATTAGTTTTTAAAAAGTAAAGTTATTATTTCTTCTTCAAAAGTTTTTTCAAAATTATGTCGATTAGAAGTAATCAACAAAATAATTAATATTATGGAATTACTAAATAAGATTAAATTAGTATATTCTTAACTAAAGTATGTCTTTAATCTCCAAACTTAATATTATTTAGTAGAATTATTATTGAATATTAAGCATATTAATAAATAAATTAGTTTTTAAAAAAAATTAAGTTATTGTTTCTTCTTGAAAAGTTTTTTTCCAAAATTATGTTGATTAGAAGTAATTAACAAAATAATTAATATTATGAAATTACTAAAGTATTATATGATTTTATCATAAAAGAGTCTAATTTTTTTCCCTTATTTTTAGTAGGAAAATTTGTATTTATTCTTTTTAAAAAAATGATTTCAAAATAGGATCAATGAGATGCTTAGCTTTATCTTAAAATGAAAATTTGCAAAGGACATATTAAAAACCCAAATAATAAATGAAAACGATTATTTTTATATTATGACATATCAATTTGTGATAGTTATATGATATCACATTATAGAACAATATTAATGCATAACCTTCATTTATAGTATGCATGCATATTAAATCATTATTTGATTTAGTACATCATCATAGCAAAAATTGCATATAGACAAATACAATTTTATAACATAATAAACAAAAATAAAAAGATATAACTTACCTTTCAAATCTATTGAATTCTTTTCATTATTTTTTTCTTTTTATATAAAATAATTATTTTTTTAAAGATTCATATTATAAAAAATTTCTTTGAATAGCAACCATTGCAAATGTACATTTTTATTAGATTTTAACAATTAGTTACAACTTTTAATTTATATTTGTATTTTTTTGGACGTTGATGTGTATTTACAAAAGGCTGATTCTTTTCCTTAATTCAGTCAAACCAATTTGTATTACCCCATTCTCTTTTTTTAAATGAAAATGCATTTAATAGCGGAAGAACCACAAGTAATATAGCGGCCCGTTATACTTTTTGTGTACACATCTCAAAGTGAATGAACGGCAAAACAAAACCATCCCTTCCTCCTGTCGATTGCTCGATGAGATCTCTCTTCCGGCTTCCATCGTATAAATTCCCTACTCCACTTCTCCCACATCACTTCCTCGAAGAATTCGGAAGCTCAAAGCAAAAAAGGAGGGAATGATACCTTCGCCGGAGTTAATCTTTCATATCTTCATGAGGACGCCTCACATAAGCGAGCCATCGAGCCCAGACCGAGTCGGCGGGCTCTTCTACCACCACGCAAGCGCCCCGACAAGCACCTCCACCGGAAGATCCCTTTACTCCTCCTTCCACACAAATTCCCCGGCCGCCGGAGATGGCGGCCAGGACTTTGTTTTCGGGTTCCAATTCGAGTGTGGCAATCCACCGCCAGAACTAACCACCGCCGACAAACTTTTCGAGCAGGGGAAGATCCGCCCCCTCAATCCACTGCCCCCACTCTGCTTTCCCAGTGTCGCGAAAGCTCCGGTAGTGGCCACCGTTTACACGGGAAGAAACAGAGCTTCTTCGTCCCCCACCGCATCCAACATCAAAAGATCGATTTTTCGTAATTCCCAAATCCCCACCTCCCTGACGCCGCATTCTCCTAGAATCTCGTGCAACGGAAGCGGCGACGGCGGACGTGGGTGGCGGATTAAGGATTTCATCCTCCTCTGCAGCGGATGGAAGTGGCATTCCACCGGCGAAGGGAGGAAAAATCCTTCTCTAAAGTTCACAACTTTTCCGAAGCTTAGGAGCAGGCATGGGGGGGAAGATTCGAGGAGCTCGAGCTTCCGTTCGGTGGACAGCGGCGGCTCCATGAAGCGAGGGGCACCTTATAACCCGAGCCGGGCGGCCGTGGAGGAGATGAAGAAGACGACAGCATTGCCTTATCAAATGGGATTCTTTGCCTTCCTGAACTTCCTGCCGACCTTCTGCAGCGTCCGCACCGGCGGAGGTGTCTGTCGGTTTAACAAAAGGGGATGAATGCACTATTGTTCAATAAATTGTGAACGAAAACATAATATTTAAATGAAATAAGTGTATTAAAATAATTTTAATTTTAATTTTTTAATCTTTAGGCAAAATAAATCTATAATCATATAATTATAAGTATATTTTTTTGAAAAACTTATACATTTTTTTAAAAAAATTGTGTTCAAACATTATTTAAGTTTCAAACACAAAAAGAATTTAGAAAGAGGGCATTTTCAATTCCATTTAACATAAATAATTGGGTCAATTTGTTCCTTGGTGAGAAGTGACATTCAACAACTCCTCATAAATACCTTTGAATAAAAATTAAAAAGCCTATGACTTTCTTATTTGATCTTTTTAAAATTACTATTAAAAAAAATTCAAAAACAATTTTAATCAAACTCTAAGATTGCAAAATATATATGCTTTATATAATTAATATGAACATCAAATTTATATACATATATAAAATACATTAATCCATGAAAAATTATACATATATTATATAATTTGCACAAACCATACCAAATCAAATGCACAAACATTTGATGTGCATCAAACTCACATGGCATAATGCACGGATAAATCTGTGTCACATTTTTCCATACATAAACATTATTTTGAAAAATAAAGTAATTAAATATTGTACAAAAACATGTAATGTTCTTCAAACACTTCATATATTACTCGAGAGTTGCTTATATATTTAAGAAAATTCTCCCAAAATACAGAAAAAAGTACACCATAGAAAGAAATTAAATATATAAATGTAATTTTTGATGCCCTAATTTGATTCTTGTGGACTTGCAATTAATCCGGTCCAACCTTCACTGATTTATATTCCAGAAACAGGTAGTCAAAAAGCTGCAGCCTTTCAGTTCGAAGCTTGCCCATCCATCAAGCCACTGCACCAGAAAAAACCATTAACATTTTTAAATGTAATTATTACACAATTATTTTACTTACATGACAAAAAAATCAAAAATACAATATGATCTTTACACTAACTTTATTTCATTAGTTTTATTTCAAGTATATTTCAACAAATATCATTATTTTCCCATCACACATTATCTTTCACCAATCTTTGATTTGGTATCAGCAAACATAAAAGCATAAGAAAAATAAAGTTAAAATCACGCAATTACTCATTGTGAGTTATATGGCTCTCGTGTTACTTAATTCCTTTCAATTAAAATATATAAAGTACTTATTTGAGGACTTAAACAATGTTATTAACAATGATTTCCTTGCACAATAGTATCTAAACCCTATAATTCTACATCAATTCCTTCAAGCATTCAGTTCCCCATCTTTCCATTGATTGAAATTAACAAAAACTTAGTTTTGTGTTTCTATATTTGCATCATCATCTAACTTGCCTAATTCATATATATAACTGCATCAATTAAATTTGAAACTAACTAGACACAAGCACAAATACTAAAGGTTCATTTGATGTTTCTATTATTGAATATTAAGGTCACTAATGAATAAGTTTCAAAAGTATTATCATTAAGCATTCTTGAAAAGTCATGTGATTCGTTCGTAACATGTTATCAAGAAAAACAGATTGAAATAATTTATATCATGAAATAATAAAAATATGCTTTGAACTTTTGATTTAAAAGAGAGTAGAATATTTCAATATTAATGCATTTAGGAACACTATATTGGTTCAACCATGAGTTCTCATTGGTGTCCTAAACCAAGTCTAAAGCATATCATTCTCAATCACAACAAGCCAACTCTCATTACATAAATAATTCCCTAAACTAGAAAATGTACACAGAAAATTGCAAGAATAAGAGAGAAATTGATCATCAAAACATCACTATTGGATATGACTTAGTTTTGAGAGAAAATAGAGTTTTGATGAAAATTGTATAATTGAAATGAAATTTCAAAAGAAACTTTTTAGAAATGAAGTTTGAAATTCCACATGTCGCCTAAGAAAATGATCTTGATTACATATGATTGGACTTTTCATTTGTCAAATGGCCTATAATTGTTTTCAGATGCGTGCGATGGAACTTAGGCTCCTTAAATAACAAACTAAGCAAAAGAAAAACATCAAGCATTGTACAAAAAGGTAACCGAGGGTTTTCTGATTTCTATACTTCAATCAGAGCAAACTTTGATGTATTGAATTTGTTCAATCTACCTAGAATTTTATGAAGAGACAATGATAAAATTGAAATTGAACAGCCTATGGACACAAGCAGGCAATTGTTAGTCAACATCTGAAAAATGTAAGATAAGTATATTTAATGGCAGAACCAATAGGTTGATACGAGAACTAAGCTGCTTTCACACATAAACGATGAGATCAAACGACATGCTTTTGCTATCAATTATGGTGCAAATCATTGTCAATGAACAATATCACGAATATGAATTCAGCTAATATTTGATAAACTAAGAAGAAATATTAGTTTTACACAATAGACTTGCAACAGGCAATATAACTAATGGAGCTTTAGTTTTTGAGACACTGAAATTTAAATGATTTCAAAAACTAATGGAGAAAAATATACAGCATGATAAGCTACAACCCAATCTTGAGAACATGATAGCAACAAGCTTCAATTATACTATGTGGGGTTAGTTATATGAATTCTCTCATGCCATTACATTCAAAACATCAACAACTTCTCCTAAATACCCAAATGCACAAGGTTCTTTCTTATAATCATGTGTCATGTCTTATTAGGTCTAACACTTCTATTCATAAGAAAAAATTTCAACAATTCATATTTCCTACATATCATTAAGTTGCTTTCATACTAAAACTCTAAGCACACTCTATGTAAACTTATCCAGTACTACACAAATCTTATCTAAAATATACTTGTTTCTAGTTATTTCATTAAGAATATAACTACTCATACATGAAAACATTTTCATCTTTGCAATGCTCATTTTGTTTGTATGTTTGAATTTTATAAACCAACATTTTATACAATATAATATGAGAGATCTCAGTGTAGTTTATACAATGTACACTTAATCTCAAGAATACAATGACTATTAAACTTGAAGGATGCATAATTATCCCATTACACCAAAAAAAAGGGTGAACTGAAGTTTTTTAATTTACTTGATTTTAGTTAAAAATAAATAATGAAAATTCAAACAAGATTCATTTAACCTCTTCAGCTCAAGAAAAGATTGCTTGCTGATTTCATTGATAAACATCTTTAATCAACTATCAGCAGGAGCAGCACCAAAATCGGGAAGAAGTTTGACAGCACTATAAAGGCTTGACAAGAGGCTAAGTATTTGTTAAGCCAAATGGAAGATTTCATTACCCAGTCTCCCAGTAATGTCCTGATTAAGGCTGGGTTTTTTAATAGTAGATAACAACGAGTGAGAAAAAGGGTACGGTAGCTTCATGAAGAAAAGGGAACGTGGAAAAATATGACACTAAACATATTTGGGTGAGTTTATGCAAGTGACTGAGGAAATGAATAGCATAGTACAAAAATACGGAACTTCACAGGATATATATCAGCTATCACAGTAGAATTTTAGATAATAAAAAACTTAAATAAAACAAATCAAATTCTTAGAAATATTTTTAGTATTAATAGACTGTTTAACACTTAGGATTAATGTTGCAAGTATAGCTAACTTAAGGAAAGCGAGCAAGTATTGCTATGTAGCAAATTTCATTGTGAAAGCACCATGAAAACATGGGGAAAAATATCTAATCTAACAAGTATCCACATAAATGTCAATAACAGCTGATGCTTATATTTTATACTAGTTTGCATTTGACAGACAGTAACTAGGAAACTTTAGTCAAAATAAATAAAAAACTTTGTCAGCAAGCTTGTATTTATATATAATCACAAAGTAAATTAGATTTGTTGTATACCAGAACTGATTATCACAAAACAAGGCTACTTTTTTAGAAAATATTACTCATTAAATAACTACAGCACAATCAATAACTTTTACGCATATGCATATGCAATAAACTGTTAATAAAAAATGTTATTGATTATTTCAAGCTGACAAAAAAATAAAACTGGCTGCCTAAAACGTTACTCAATGATTGCATCAAAACCACTAACTTCTAAACAAACACTAAATGCCAAAGCAATTCTTAGTTCTTATCAGCAACTGTAATACAATGAGTTAAATAGCACATGGTTGTTCAAAAGCTAGAGTAGAAACTTCACTAATCATTAAGTGATAACTATTACAAATAGTATTAATATCATTTGCTAATCACATTATCAAATTATTAACTAAAAAAAAACTTCATTCAATCTGATTTACTAACCAACTTGGCTTGGTACCAGCTCAAATTGCAAATTTTGGCAACTAAAAACTTCAATACCTTAACGCAAAGGTATACAACTAAAGGGATCATTATTTCATAGAAACTCAAAATAGAATAGCTAAAATAATTAAACCTATAAGCAGAAAAGGAAAATATTTTCAAGCAGGCCTAGAAAAACAATCTTGAGAAAAACAGTATGCAGTAGTAAATTGATGACTTAAAGGTTACACAATGCTCAAGAAAGCGCAGAAATAAAGGTTACATGTATAAAGCATTACAGGTAACATGCAGCATACGTCAAATGGAATCATGTTTATGTTCAAAAAAAAAAAAAAAAAAAAAAAAAGGACCTTATCGCAGCTGACCTAAACAAGAAACCATGCCTGCATTTAAAAGATAATGTCTTCATCCCTCTCTGCCCCAGAAACAAGTAAATTATATGCAGAATTCATTGATATTCCCTTCTGCAGTGAAAAATCTTCGGCACGCTTCTCTTCAGCAAAGTTTTTCGCTGCTTGCATTTGTCTCTCCATCTCCCTCTTCTTGTATCCTTGGATCTTTTTCAGCCTGAAGAAATCCTCCCGCTCGAGCTCATCAAGCTCCCCCTTGATATAGCTAATGGTGTTCTCAATCCGAGGTTTGACGACATTCTCAAGTGCATTGACCCTTCGGTTGGTGGTCTTTATGGCCTCATCAAGCGTGAGGAAGGAGGTCTGAAGGGAAGCCAGTTCTACGAGGACCTCGATGGCCTTGATGTGAGCAGCGCGACAGGCCTGGACTTGCTGCCCGCCACGAGCAAGTCCAGTGAGGGAAGCCTTAGAGTCCCCCGCAGAATCAGTGAAGTGCTCAAATTTAGGCAGCCTGACTCCAGCAATGTTTTCCTGGCGAGAACGGACACGAACAGAGGCAGATCGAACGGATTCAAGGACAACGTGCTTGATGTTGTCGCCGGCGGCGTATTTGGCTTCAGTGAGGGCGAAGGACGAGGAACGCATGATGTCGCCCATGGACTCCTTCGTGGAAACGATCTTCTTCAAGATCTGGCGGAATTGCACGGTAAGTGCGTCGCTCTTCTTCTTCAAGAGAGCATGGCCGCGAGTGGCGCCGACGAGCCGCGCTTTCATCGCACCCAGCATCGTCACCGTCGGCACCACGTTAAGCCTCTGCCCCTGGCCCGACATTTTTCCGTTCTATTTCCGTCCAAGAATCCGTCGATTAGGTTATCCTGCCTGCACTAGATCTCAACAAAAATAAAAGCTAGGGATTTGCTTTCTACTATTAAAAAAACAATTGAAGAACGACCGAAAATCTGTTGATTGAAAGAAAAACGAACTAATCAGGGAAAGATGGAGAAAATTATGCTGCAAATGAAAATGTGCAGAATTGATACTCGAAACAACCTCCACCAAGAAACGAAAATCTCTCGAGAATAGGAGGTAGATTTTAGATCAAGAATTCGACAAGATAGAAAACCCACGAGGCTATTAGCTCTTCTTCCAGGAGATGGTTATGCTGCTGCGGAGCCTTCCCTCGTCTGTGGAGGTTGCTTGCTCATCTTCCTGTTCCATGATTTGTATCTTTATCTTTTTCGTTTAACGTATTTTTTATCAAATTTTTGTCATTATATTTTAAACTAATTAAACTGCAATTACGTAATTCTGTAAATAGAATTTTGTTTGAGTCCTATATGTGATCCATTACTAAAAGCTTCGTTTTCTATTATTATTAAAAAAATTATAAATGATAAATATATTATTGACAAGCTTCATTTGCTATTGAAGTAGTTTATTTCTATTTGGTAAAAAAAGAAAAATGTCTTTTAAATATTATTATGAAATACTTTTATTTTTACTCTTCTTATGTTCTTTTTTATTTTTTAGTTTGAAAAATACATTTTAAGATATGATTAGTCATATACTTGATTGTGTTTCTAAAACATTTTATTAAAAATTGCATTTAAAAATTTCACATCAACTAAGGCCTAAGGTTTAAACAAAACTTAAAATTAAATGATAAATGATTATTACAATATTAAAATTATTATGAAAAAATGATGGAATAATATATATATATATATATATATATATATATATATATATATATATATATATATATATATATATATATATATATATATATATATAATGAATGTAAAATTTATATACACATCAATTGCATGTTTTCATATTATTTTTCATTGATATCATGATTTAATATTATTTTTTTAGTATGATAATTTATGAAGTTAATTCATTTCATTATTATGATATTATTTTTATTTAAAAATTTATCTATTGAATTTTAAAAGCTCATTATATTCTTTAATCACAGAATATATTACTAATACATATTGAGATGAAAATCAAAATAGTATATGAGATGAAATGTTTGAGAGACTTGTTATGTTAAGAATTGTTAGGAGTTTTATATGTATTTATAATGTACTTTGATAGAGGTGTATAAGAAATATATATTTATAATTTATAATTGAATGTATGGGTGATGAATACATGATTTGTTGTTTAATCTCTTCATATGGTTTTGTTTAGTTGCGAAAATCAGCTTTAGAAATAAATTTTATCGTTACCCTCACATGAAAGATGTAGAAGTGTCCTCCACATTATTTATTTACAATTTTAGCTTTAATAATAGTTTTATTTTATATATTATTAGATAAAATGGTCAATCAGGACATGTAATAATGATCTCTTTACTATTGATTTCAATGATGATCCCATCTTAATTATAGATAATTTTAAGAAAGACTTGAAGCAAAAACTTAGAAAAGTTGCAAGAGGCATCAAATAATTTCAAAATTTTCAACATTGCTTGGCTTTTCTAACAAGTTTCTCGATAATGCTTTGACTAAAATGAAGAAAATTATGAAACAATATTACAAGAATACTGCTTCAAGCCCCCAAAGAACATGTTAGGGAAATGAAATAATCTTTTATTAAGAGCAAATAGCTTAGCTTGATGTTGAAGTAAAGTTAATGAATGATTGATATGGAGTAATATTTTCTTTTATATTTGGATGGAAGAGATTGCAAAAGGAAGGTTTGCCTTGAATACAAAGAAAGTAGTTGATGATGTGAGCTTATCCATCTTCTTAATTAGGTTTTGGAGATTAGATCTTTACCAGGTTAGTCTAAAAGATTTTGATCTATGCCTTATAGTGACAAAGAATGTTCTCAAGAGAATGAAGAGTATTAAAGGGATTCCTTCAAAGATCTAATCCTCCAAGGTGGTTGTGCAATGTCCTTTTAGCTTGAATCCTTGCAAAGTTTTGAAAATAATAAAAATGAATGAACATTTTCTAAAAAAATGTGTACATTTTGAGCATAATTATCTTTTTCTTTGAGTGAAATGGTTTTTTTAATTCTATGAATATTGATATTTGTGTCAATTTTGATTAGATAGATTTATTATAGAAAACTAAATGAAGGTAAAGAAGCTCATGTCTGTCAACTATTTGATGTGTTAAATGGATCCAAAGGCAAATATCATCCAAGAGCAAATTAAAAATTATGGTCCTTTAATTATGTGCATGTGGTGACCACATCCTACCTTTCCCAAGTTCAATAAAACATCTTCTAATTCATTTTACTATTTCTTTGATTTTTAAAAACTAACTTTTTATATAAACTCTTAGAAATTTTTTTGAAGACTATTATAAACATAATGAAAGTAATTTAAAATTTTATAATCAAACTAATTTAAAATAATATTTGAAACTATATAAATGTCACATCTCTTTTAAAAGCCAAATTTCATACAATAAAATGAATAGTACTATAACACATAATCAACTAATACAGTATATGATAAAAGTTGATACAATAGCTTACTCAACTAATAGTAAAAAAAAAATAACATCTAAGTTAGAGTCCATGATGCTATCCTCATTGTACCCTGATAATCTAGCACTAATATTATCTTGACTTAAAAATATTAAGTTAAAAATAGATTGAGTCAATCGTCACTGACTTTACAGATGAGTCATATTACATATTGGGTCCATATCAAATAATATAAGATGTAAATAATGTTTGAAAATGTATAGATCAAATATTATTTTTTATTATTATTATTTTAAAACACCTAATCTTTGTTTCAAAAACTATGTAAATTTCTTTTCATTCTTCTCTTTATTTATTTAACTTTTCTTTTTTAATTGGTCCTAAGATAAAAGTCTTTAATAATTCAATTTCTTTTAGTTTTCACCTCTAAAATATATTATTTTAAATGATAACCTAAATTGTAAAATTTGGAATACTATCTCTGAAACACATCATTTTAAATAGTAGGTTTCAAGTTCTTTAAGTTACTACTCTATCTATTTCAACTAACTCTTATTCTTATTCTTATTCTTTTTATATTTTTTTTCTTTTCTCTTTTTAATTTGCTTTGAAATCAACAAGTAACTTGTTATTTTACTTAAAGTGACTATTCTCATAATTTATATTTAAAAGCATATTATACACTATTTTTAAAAATGAAGAATACCATAATGAGACAATAGAGATAAATATCATGTCAAATTGAAGATATCATGCTCAAACAAAAATTGGTAAACATTGTAGCATATTCATAGATAACAAGCATTCTCAACTAGGATAAATTTGGATCATTCTCTATTGGGTTGTTAAACTATAGATAACATTGTATTAAACAGATACATACAAGTATAAAATTTCTTTATATTAAAATTTTCAAGTAGTAGTCACATTGTTAAACATACTTTCAAAATGTGTAAATTCCTTTTCCTTCTTGGTTGCTATTATACTATTACAATACCAACAAACTTTTCTTCTAAATTTCAAAAATCTCTCTTGATTCCTTGGTTTAGTTGCTCCAAATGATTCTATATAACCTCCTCTCACTCTCCTCCTCTTGCTAAGCTCTCGATCAAAGTGAATCTAAATCAAATTTTTTAAAAATTCATTTGGATTAAATTTCCCTGTTTCTTATACTTGAGACTAACACCCCTTCACTTACATGCCTCTCTAGCTCCCTCCAATGGCTGCAACCCTCATGTAGGCACCTCATCGACTTCATGTTGCTTAGAATCTTTTGGTTTCTCATTAGTTTAGGTAACCATTGGACCAATTTTTTATCTCCTCTGCGCATGTGTTAGGATTGGTTAGGAATTAGGATATTACTAATTAATTAAATTAATATTTTGATTAAACTTAAAAAATTTAATTACTTCTTTATATTTTTTTCAATTAATTAAAACTCCAAAAAATTTCTTACACATTTTCTTTAAATCTTCTTGACACACTCTACTAATTAGCTAAATTTTACATTCTTTTTGTCATTTATTAGTATTTTTAAATATTTTTTCTAAATTATTGTACTCAAAATAATTATTAAATAAAAGCCTTTACATACCTTTTAGCTTTTTATATTTTTAAAACTCGTAAATAAATTCTTATAAATTTCAAATCCTTTATTTTATTTTTTCAAAAATAATATTATCTCTTACTTGGTGTTAATGACTCCCAATTAAATGATTTTACTAAATTTTCCCATTAGACTTCCTCTTCTAAGGTATCATATGTCATTTTTGTGAAGTATGATTTTTTGGAAAAAAATTATAATATTTAAAAATCTTTAAAAAAAATTTTAAAATTTTAAATAATTCAAAATAATTATAACTATCAATTTTTTATATTTATGATGCTAACATTTCTCTATTCTTATAAGTTATTTGATCAACTATAATATAATAATTTTTTACTTAATTTAAGCATTTAATAGCTCAAAATCCTTAAAATACTATTCAATTATTTGTTCATACTCTTAGAAAGTTATAATACACCCTCACATTTTTTGGCCCCCTAAGAAGAAGATCCTTTACTAAAGTAAGCCTTAAATAGAAGGTGAGAGTTTGAGAACTTGTAACTTTATATCGTGTGAAAGTTTTGCTCATTAAGTATCGTAATAATGGAAAAGCATGATGAGATTTGTATTTTTACTAACTTTCTTTAGTATGGCCTCTTTTCTTTTTCAATCATTTTTTGTTAAGTTAATGGGTTACTTCTTGATCAATCATGTTGAAGTGACACCCAATGGAATGGCCACTTTACATGCTTTTAGTGAAGTCTTATTAAATAATAATATGAAGTGGTCAATATGAAACATTTAGCTTATATTGGAGATGGTGTAGAATGCCACTTTTCTTTGTTTTCTTTACTCCAAGATATATCAAAGGAAATATTCATGAATGCCCTTCTCTTATCTTAATTGGAGGCAAAGGCACATCTTCGTTTCAAGGCCATGATAGAAGTTGAAATGTCCCTCCAAATGCCCAAGGAAAAGTTGTTGAATTATCCTATATAGTCAATTATCATGAAGGAATTTTTATCCCTTTTCGACACCATTGTATGTTTTGATTCTTTTTTGGACTTTCCTGTAGATATTACTCTTGATTTTGTTGGTTAGAATATAATGTTTTTGTTACCTTGAGACCTATATTTTTTATTGAATGGATAAAGACAACAAAAATAAGAGAAAACAAAGAGACAAAGGTATTGCTGCCACAAAGAAAAGGAAGTTATCCCTTCCATCCAAGATCCCAGAGGCTTAACAAGAATAGACTGAAAAACTTATTGCTTTCATCAACAAGATAAAGAGAATATTTCCCCTTATGGAGATATAAAAACATTAAGAAAAATGTGATTCCTAAAAAATCAATAGGTCATCCCTCTCCTTTTGAAAGTCTAAGAAGAAAAATTGAAATCTACTTTTTGCTAGAAATCTACTTATTTTGTTTGATTGATTTTTTATGATTTTGAAGGATTTAGAGTTGGATAAAGAATATTTTTGTGACAACCCTAATTATTTCATTATAAAATATATTCATAATTGCATATTTAATACTAGATGTGGGATTGTCAATTTTAGAATTATGAAATTACTGGGTTTTGATGTACTTCAAAATACATGCCAAGTTGTCAATAACTAGATTTAGTTTTGAGTGCACTATTAAGGTGGATGACAAATTTGATGATATGTTATTTGTAAATTTTTTAAGTTGTTATGAATTTTTCAAAGTGAAAAAATAAACAAAGAATATTAAATACTAATCCATTAATTATTAAAGGATATAATTAAATCCTTATTTAAAGAGCTCTTTAATTGCAATAATATGTGAGAGGAATATTGAGAAAGGGAGAGAGAACTTGAAAGAGGAAGGAGGAAGAGATCCTTGGAGAAGAAGGGAAGGAGAGCCTTGATCTTGGAAGCTATAATGAGAGGTACGAGCTTAAGGACAAGAGTCGAGAAAAAGCTCAAACCACTTTTGAGTGAGATCCAATATAATGTATGATTTTATTTGAGTTATCCCTTCCTAATGAGTGTATTGTTTTCTTAGTTATTTTTGGCTTAATTTGTGTTTTGGATAGGATTTGGGTCAAAATCATTAAGATGAAATGTTTTGGTTGTGCTTCGCATAATGTATGATAAAGTTGAATATATCATATGTTGAAGGAGATGAACGATGCGAATTCTAATCATATGGTATGTTCACATCATAAGGTACATCATTGGTCTAGTGTTATATCCAAAAATGCCTTACGATGAGTCTCTAGTGCTACATTATTAGCTTTAAGAATGGGGTATAGGTAAGAATTACTTCATCTTATTTAATGTATGCATAGTGATGTAATGTTTATTGTATTATATGATATAGAGGACTGAATGGTGCAATAAGAAGGGATAAGTAATGATTGTAAGAGAATGTTTGAAAGAATTCGAAGACTTTTTCAACATTGTTTAAGAATGTTCGATGTATAACAAATATGTAGTTGTGAGAAATAATGAAAAAAAGAAAACATAAAGTGAAATTTGAAAATTTTGAAAACCTTATGAATGAGATTTAAGCAATTGTTGATAACTTAAAAGAGTAATTATATAAGAAATGAAAGGAGAGATAAATAAAAATAAAAGACAAATTGGAGACATCTTAGAGTAATCAAATAGGAAAACTAGATAACTATGATGTAATAGATTAGATTATTAAATTATCTTAAAATTATGAGATGTGATGTGAGTATTTTGTATGACAAAGATTTATCTATATATTCTAACCAATAAGATACCATATCATTATGGCATATAAATATATCATAAGTATCAGAATATAAAATAAGAAATAAATGAATGAAGTAAAAAGAAATAAAAAAAGAATAATTAGCTAAATAAATGTATTGATCTTTAAGATCATAAGAAAGATGAAATAAAGTAATGTATGATCCTAAATGGTTACTATCTGATATAATTATATGATCACCACTAATATCGTTGGCACTTATATTGAGAGTTGCAATATAGATAAGAAACCCACTATCTTGAATCTCAAGACATCACCTTACAATTTACTTAAATATAACAAAAAGTAGAGGTTATACACATTTAAAATAAATAAGTAAGAATATAATATCCTAAGTGGAGACCTAATAATGAGACAATATTCATCCACAAACTATCTTTATCATATAGAATAAATAAAAATTAATATAAATAAATTATAAAATTACAAAACTAATATAAACCATATAATCATAAATAAATATTATGATAAGTATATATAGATACACATAGTAGATTAATCATAATATTCACTAATAAGCATAATCTTCATTTTTATCATCAAGGTTCTCAACTCTTAGTTTAATAGATGTATTATTAGTGATGTAAATCCTAATGAGACTCTAAAATATTTAGTAGATAAATTAATAAGATAACAAAATTATATTGTAATAAAAAAGATATAATAATATTCATAATTAAATAAGTCATGATACAAGTAACAAATATAAATATATACATGCATATTCTTCTATTTTTTTATTCTCTTTTTTTATATTTTGTTATATAAAGATAAACCCTTATATTTTATTTTTATCTTATTTTTAATATAATAACTCAAAATATCCTCTTTTAGATAATTATTTTTTAAAACTAGTATTATAGGATCTCATAAGAGTATCTTTACCTCTAAGATTGTCATCTACTTGTATCATGGATATAAGACACATTATCTTAATCATGTATGATAAAACCATGTAGATATGATGGGTTATCCTAGTCTTGGATCATCCTTACTTAATATAATATATAATATAATCATATACATATAAATGGGCTATCCTAGCATTGAGTTATCCTCACCTTATATGATATGTAATATAACTACATAGATATAGACATAGATGGGTTATCCTAGCCCTAGCATGTCTTTGTCCTATATTATATATAGTAATAGCTTGTGAATTCATAATATAATTTAAGAAAATTTAAGAATAATATATTCAAAAGTATAAGAATTATTTTATTTTATTTTCTTATTTGATGATTAGGTATGCCTGATATTCATATTTTAGTTTATTTTTTTATACATCAACTTATAAAATTTTTTATTATATTATATATCAATATCCTTTTTATTTAATATCATAAATGAATAACATATTTATAAAATATCTTAATAAGATAATATAATAATTTATAAAAATTACATATTTTTAAAGAAAGATTACAAATATTATCAATGCTTAGACCAAAGATAACATAAAAAGAATTTCATTTGATAATAATATAGAA
Source organism: Vanilla planifolia (assembly GCA_023846275.1). Classification (NCBI taxonomy): domain Eukaryota; kingdom Viridiplantae; phylum Streptophyta; class Magnoliopsida; order Asparagales; family Orchidaceae; genus Vanilla; species Vanilla planifolia. Next base: position 5,578,871 of record CM043872.1, on the reverse strand, counting down.
TATAGTTTATTAGCCTATTTACTTCACTATTATTAAGTATATATATTTGAATTTAAGAGTTAACTTCCTTTTTTAATCATAATTTTTTTTGATTTCTTATAATGTCATATATATATATATAATGGTTAACATATATTTTATGTATGATATATTTAATAAATAATTAAACTCATATTAATTTCTTTTAGACTCTTACGTTGTTGTTCTAGATTGTGCTTATATGGTTTCCTAATATACCATATAATTTGTTAAATAAATAAATATTCTAAGATAAATTGTACCATTTAATTCCTAAAACAACTGCTATGTTATTCTTAAACATACCTTACAATCACCAATATCATATCTTACAATCCTTCTCTGTGTTATCATAGATCTTGTTGATTATCCAATACAATCTATTATATCATTTTGTATAAATTCCACTCTCTTTACCTTGTCAAATAGTGGTACTATTATGATAATATTATCATATAGTATATTGTTTCTCTTATTGCACAACATGAACAACTTAATTATATTGTATGTTTTTGTTATTAATTTATCACCAAGATATTGTACCTTATGATGTTATAAAGCATATTAGTTTGATCACAACTTTTTTCTCTCTCAAACTTAACCATTTTATTCATAGCTCTAACTAATCATTCAATATGATTATATATGTCATATTATATGATAATCTATATGTCTCTCTTTATAATCCTTCTAATTGACTTATTTAATGCCTCTAATTCAACTTCTATGTCTATCATACAATATAATTACATTCATCGTACCAATATGATTTAGCTTCTTGACTTATTATAAGTTGTTATTCCTTGATGATCATAGCATATAAATCAAACTAATCCAACCTTAGACTTAGCCAAATTTTCTCACTTAAACTCAAACCTATCATACTAGTATGATCAAACATCATCTTTATATGATTAACTCGATTATTCAACTGTAATTTATTGCTCCTCATATTAGTACATTAATTGGTATCTTCTTAATATAATTCATTCAAAAATCATGTATGACTTATTATCGTAATCTTACAACTTATATAAGTATTGAGTTTTCAACTTATCATGTTATACGGTGCATGCAAAAACGGATTCTCTCAGTCGATCATCTCAATTTCACTTCAAAACACCTGCAACTCACTTATATTGCATCAAAACTATTTTAAACATATTTCTTAAATTTGAATGCATCTATGCAATTATTTTTTTAAAACTAAAAGAAATTTTACAATTAAATGCTTATACTTACTTTTTGTCTTATCATTTCCCACTTGACCACTATCTCCTAATTCTTTTCATCTTTAAATGTATTTAAGAAAATAATAGAGCCTTAATATATTAGAAATACATTATTAATTTATTTAGGCAAAGAAAGATGATTGCTCACATTCCAAATTGATCATAATCCTCTAATTCTTCAAAATTTATCTGACAAGAGTTTCAAATTTTAGAAAACAAATGAACAGAGTTTTTCTTAAAAATTATCTATTTTTTATATACATATACTTCAATTTCTTAACTCTATTAAAAATAATATATAGATAAAACAAAATTAACTATCACTAAACCACTATATCTTTATAAAATCATATCACCAGAATAAAAAAAAAAATTAGTACTAATAATGTCAAATTACATAATAAATGATAGTCATGAGATCACACAAGTTACACTATAGGATAAGATTATAGAAAAAACTCATTTATAGCATAACTTACTTTATTTCTCTTAAGATACTAAACTTGAAACCTTAATTCTTGCATTTCTCTTTCATTTTATTGCCTTTATCATATCACATGAGAATTTTTTGATTAAGTTGATCATTCTCATTATATGAGTATAAACCTTAATTCTTGCATTTCTATTTCTTTTTATTGCCTTTATCATATCATATGAGAATTTTTTTTATTAAGTTAATCATTCCCATTGTGTGAGTATATATATATATATATATATATATATATATATATATATATATATATATATATATATATATATATATATATATATATATATATATATATATATATATATATATATATATATATATATATAATTATAATCATCATGTATAAAATTTTTAATATTCATATCTTATCTCTTTTATCATAGTCATGTAACACTATGCTATGTCACTTATGTTAATCATTCATGCAAAAATATAATATACATGCATATGCCAATATGCCATGCTATTCATATCAAGAAATACAATATACAAGCACAAAGTAATAGTTATTCATACTACATTATTTGATATAATACTTGTATAAAGAATTACTATTTGTATCATAATTTAATTTGGTTTATCTACCTAGGCTATTATGTGTTAACTCTTCTTTTCCTTCACTTCCTATATCACAATGATATTTAAAAGGGATTCCTAATCATTTTTTCTTTACTCAATAACTTCTTAATTATTACATTGTACAAATAGATAATAAAAAAACCTTCTATATAAAATCTTAATGAAAAAGCATTATACCTCAACTTAATTCCATTATTATCCCTTGTAAGGATCCACAACTAGCCAAATCTAATCACTTTCTTGAAACTTCTAAATAACTTTTACAATAATTAACAAATTTCTCCTGTATTTTCTTGGAAAATATTGTCTCTTGAAGGATACAAATCCTTATTGGAATAAATGCATGGAAACAAAAATTTGCTCATTTACTTTTCTCCCTACTACCACAACTCACAACGAGAACCTTTGAGCATTCTTCCCCACCTTTGAATAGCAAAAAATTTCACCAACCTCTTTTCTATTTCCTTGCTTTGGCCTAGATAGCAACCTTATAAGAAAAGCACAAGAGTTAGGACTTAGTCAAGTTTTTTTTAAATCTCTTACGTTCTTCATAATTATATCACTTGAGATATAAATTATAGTTAAAAAAATTTCACGAGAAACCTCGATTCCCTTCATATGACATGGCACATTGGAAGGAAAATTTAAGTGCTTAAGTCATTAGAACCACCAGATCCTCCTCTTTGTACTTCCCTAAGTCATATGCTTGTGTTTTGCCAGAAAAAACCCTCTTTGAGAAGTTGATCCAAGGGGTTCGTAGTGGATTTTGAGTGGCCAAGTACCTCGTTGGGAGGAATGGAAGGGAGAAAAAGCAAATCATTTGAAAAATATAAATTACATACATAAATTATGAAAGAATTATTTATTTACTTCTTCTTTCTTAAAAAATTCTTAAAAACTTTAAATAGATTCCAAACATTGTGATGAGCATACTAATAGATTACTCATTATATGTTTTTTTAAATATATTCAGTATCAAATTCTAGAGTATTTGGTTGTACATACTTTTTGAGATGCATATAATAATATTATTTTATCCTACTTTAGATAAGATTTAAAATATTATATTAAGCATCTAAGTTAAAAATTATACTGAACTAAGTTAAAAATTATACTGAACTAGAGATTATCATACGTTTGCTCACAAAAAATTATAGCATGATAATGATGTCCTAATGTCCTTGTATCACTTCCTTTTTGTAGTTCTTAGTAGTTTCCTAAAAATTTTGATCTCTTATTTTTATAAACAATCAAAATCTACAAATGAGATTAGATTATGTGCGTATGAATTAAAATTAATTTCTTATATTCAATTATTTACATCATATTTATTTTAAATAAATAATTGTAGCCAAAAACCACTTTTGTGGTTGCACCAAATTTTCAAAAAAAGATGATGAAAACCTTAATCGATTAAATTTACATTCTGTCTCATCGATATTTTGTTATCTATAAATCTATCATCTACAAAATGTATTAGACATATGCTTAAATTTTTAAAATTGTAGTTTTATCTTAATGTATTTAATATTTTAATATTTATAAATATATCCTCTATTAATTAGATTTGACCCAAGCCAAAATTTTTAAAATTATAAATCTACTTAAGAGCCTTCAATATTCTAATATAAGCCAATCTGATTTGACATAAGCCAAAATTATAAATATAGCCTAACTGATATTTTAATAATTATAATTATATCTACATCTTTAAAAATTCAAGAAAAATTATTTAGGTTTTTAAAATTTATAAACTTAATGTCCTTAAGTTTTTCTTAAAAAGTTCTTTTTATTAATATATTCAAATAATATCTTTGATTAAATTTAAGCTTATGATATACATTATATTATTTTTTTATTATTTTAGTATTTTTATATATTAATACTATATTTTAAAAAATTGACTTGATCAAGTCCAATCATGCTTGATCAAAATCTTCATTTCTTGATTTTAAGGTTTTTCTTTTTTATTTGGGTTACAAATTGAGAGCTATTACAATGCTTACTTTATATTAGGTAATATAGGTAAAGGCTCATGATAAAAATTAGCATATGATCTCATTCCTATTATAGTGAGAGTTTGGTGTTAGGCAATGTTGAGTACAATTAGTTTCGAAGTAGCACTTTGGTACAAGCCAATGGTGGTAGGAGAAATTACTTTAATGACTTCGCTAGTTACTAATCGAGGTTGAGAGATATGATTGATATCGCATATATACGATATGACATAAGATCTTTTGTAGTATGAATTGTGATCATATGAAAGAATCAAGATACTGATAAAAAATAAGAAATAAAAAAATAAAATGTAAAATAAAAAAAAAATACTAATATTATATAATATTAGTATTATAAGATATGCATACATAAATATGATGCATAAGAGCTTATATGTCATGATTTAGAAAAATTTTTGTTAAGATACTCTTAAACAAAATCTATCAAAGTTTTATGACATAAATATGCTTACATAAAAATTACTTTAAAGACAAAAATAATTATATTAAATAAAAATAAATGATATAATTTACAAAATAAAAAACCATTATAGCTCAAATCAATCTCAGGCTTATTGTATAATACTTTTTCATAAATAAAAACTTCTTAAAATAAATAATAGTTAAATATAATAATAAATAAAATTTTAAATTCAAATTAACATATATCCACAAAATTCAAATAAAGAATGAATAAGATATAAAAATAAGATCAAAATCAATTGTAGCCTACACTAATTTGTTTAGGATTTCCCAAAGTTGGTTTATAGAAGCTTGATTTGTTTGTATTTACAAAGAATGTTAGTAATTGAAGTTATCATTTTATCAAGATAGATTTTGATAGTTTGATAAAACTATTTCAAAAGTATTAACACATAATTTTATTCTTATTATATATTTTATTTATTTACTTTCTTATATTAATTGAAAGAAATAATTTATTTTATCACTCTTAATCTCATTTCATGAAATTTCATTTTACATATTATATATGATTCAACTATATTTTAATTAAGTCTTGTTTATAGTTTACTAGTGATATTGATGGGATATGTTTTCTTTTTTATAGACAAATTTTTAAGTATAATAATTAATTTATTTTTTTAATAATTAATTATAAAATATTTTAACAGAATTTTAATAAAAAAAACAAGATTTAGTGAAAACTTTAACTATAATTTTTTTAATATTATAATAGAAACACAATAATCAATACACATTGTGTTTAAACAGTTAGGACTAGCATTTTTACCGACATTTTTGGGGCATCTTCCCCACCATGTAAAACGACCATTTTTAGGGCATCTTCCCACAGTTGTTGATGCGATTAGCAGGCACTTCGCGTACTTCTCTTCAGGAGAAGTTATGATTTCACACGGCGGAGTCACTGCTGGTGAACCGGATAACCACCCCGAGATCTCGCTCGCAAACGCCGCCCAACTCCTCGCCTCCGGCGATCTTGTCGGGGCCAAGACATTCGCTTTACGTGCCCTCGATGTGGACCCCCTTGTCGCTGGCGCAGACCACCTTCTTGCCATCATCGAAGTACTCCTCGCCGCAGATATCGACGGCTTCGAACACCAGGTCGATTGGTACTCAGTACTCCAGCTCGACCCGCACTCCGACAGCTCCGCTATCCGCCGCCAGTTCCGTCGACTCGTCCTCCTCCTCCGCCCCGATGTCAACCATCTCCCCTTTGCAGCTGTTGCCTACAAGATTGTCCTCGATGGCTGGTCTGTCCTCTCTGATCCTACTAAAAAATCCATCTACGATTCGGAGCGCAGGGTGTCCTCCCCGCCGGCTTCCGTTTCAACTCCACCACGGGCGGTGGAGTTGGGTTTCTGGGCTGTCTGCTCCTCATGCCGCTACTTGCACAACTGCGAAAGCTCCTCAGATGGCCGATATATCCGGTGCCATAGTTGTATGCGGCCATTTCGTGCCATTGCATTACCAACTTTTTGGACTGGTTGCCGTTCATGCTTTCATGTTTACGAGTATGATTGTGCCTACGAAGGCAAAACCCTTCGTTGTCAGACTTGCCATCGGGAATTTCAAGCAACTGTATTGAAGGCAGTGCCTTCAATTGTTCCGGGCACTGATAGTTATTTCTGCTCATGGGGATTTTATCCACTGGGGTTTGAATGCAACAATGGGGCATGGAATGACTTCTATTCTTCACCTCCCAAGTGGGAATCAAATCAGACAAGGCCGCCACCAAAGGCAAAGAAGGTAATGAAAGGTCGAAAGGAGGGGAATTTGGGATCTCGAAAGAGGAAAGTGGTTGTTAAGAAGAGAGGCAGGAAAAAAGCAAGGAGGAAATATCCGGTTTCTAGACATAGACGAAGGAATGGTGGATGGGCAGATACTACTTCTGAGAGCTCGGAGAGCTCTGAGAGCATCGACATCAATACGGAATGGGAGAACAGTTAATCTCTGGTTGTAATCATTGAATTGGGTGTGGGTGGGTTATTTAGATTGGGTTTGGTTTATTGTTTTTGGGCATTGGTTTGCTATTCAAGTGAGGAGGTTAGAGTGCTCATGTGGGCGAATGGGACAATGTAGAAAGCTATTTTTAGTTGATTGCTTTTGAATTCTGAACTGTAGATGGAGATTTTGGAGAAATGGCAAATTCAGTTCAGATAAGGGTTGCTTGCTCGTGTTAATATCAATAAATCCTAAATATCTTTTGGTAGTAGATTTTCTTGTAATTTTCATGCAATTTCCAGTATGTTTGTGCATGCTCCATCATTTCACCGATGCGAACTTGATGTTCCTTTTTCATATGGGAGTGCTGTAATTCTCCTTAATCTTGGTTTTATTTGATTTTCCATTAATATATATGATGTACTTGTTTACATTGTTTTGGGTTTTTATACTTCTCCTATTTTACATTAATTCAATTTTGTTGGTAATGATGGTTTTTAATTAACTCATACATGCTATAGTTTTCTCTTTGATGATCCATTTGAACAAGGATTTTGCTTTTGCTAAAGTTTTAGAAAATTTTTCATTAGCATATACAGATGTGAGTTGAACGTGAGATAGCTCTTCAAACATGATGCTTAACTTGCAAGTTAATGCAACATTCCTTGTTGGCAGTATGCTTTGACTCAAATAAATAGCAATATTGATGATAACCTAAAACATGGCAAATTTTCAATTCTAATTCTTAATGATTGATTTGAGTCTTCCCCTCCCCTTATGAGTGAATTTGTCCCAATAATCCTTTGTTGTTTCCACTGATCAATAATAAGGCGAGGGAACATATGAGTAGATCTTAGAGGTTTAGATTATCTCCACTAGGAATTGCAGCTATTGAAGGTGTTTAGTGAGAATGTGAGATCGATTGTGTAATCGTATGACACTTGAATCTCCCACGAGAAGTTGCAATGCCTTTCCATAGACTTCTTGGGCTGATAATCATCAAGGTTGAGCTTTCAAACCGGTGTGGTCACCATTAACTACCCAATATTGTTTGTTCAACCACATGGTACAGTTAGCTTGGATTGCCTTATGTTGTCAGCTGATTGTCTGGTGTGTTTCGTTGGCACAATTTCACTCTTGTGTGGTGGGATAGCTTGGGTTAGAGATCTTTTACCTTTTTGAGTCTTTTTTGCATGTCTAGTTTGCCCTTTTCTTGATTTGAAGAAGAGCACATGACTTGTGGGTGAATTCCTTGTGCTATTCATGTTTTTTGGGTCTTCTGTTGCACACTTGTAGGAATTTTGTCAAGTTCATGGATACCTTTAACAGGTGACCTCTTTTATTGTTTATAACAATTCCAATTCTAGTTGAGTAATCCTCTTTGTATTTTTTTTTCCTCTCTTCTGTCATTGCCCAATTTCCTAAGCCAGATTCTGTGCCTCAATCTTGTGCCTTGTTTGCTTCCTGTTGGGTGTGATCATATCCTATCTCGGGTCGGCTAGAACTTTGTTCTTACCTGTAAGTTTCAAATGTTCTTGCTTTTCAATTGTCCAACAGTTTATTCTTTCACATGTCATATGATCTAAAGAATTAGATTCTCATTTAATACTACAAGATAAATGACTAATATATTGTCCTTCACAATTATCCTGACTTATCAAATCAAGCATTGAATCAAAATACATTTGCACATACTCCTTGCTTGCTATTCTATTTTTTTTCTTGTACTTGCTATGGTAGCTAGAGATTCATTGTTCTAACAAATCCCCTTTGTAACTTTTTAGAGATGGTTAAACATTTCTAATTTATTGAGGATGCAATTTTTTCTTCTTCTTGAGGTTTTGTTCATGTTACCAATCTTTATGCTCAACTTTGTTCCCTTTTTTTTTAACCATTCACATTTCTCCCCATCAAAAATGCATGAAGAGTCATATCTTAACTTTTATTTATGCAGGAAATGCAGCAGAAATTCTTCACCATGAGTATGGATGTGGAAAGCTTCTTTTGATTTGCCTCTTTTAAGAGCAGTTATTGCAATATTCATGGAACTTTCAGCTCTTTTGTGTGCATCCTCAGCTATGGAATAACTATGAGGTTGCTGCTTAAGGTTGGTTATATTGATTTTACTTGAAGGATGCAGCTGTAAGACTTGTTTGTGTTAAAATAATATTGAGAAGTTTTGGATAAATATTGATGTTTAGATGATGAGATATAATATGCATCCTTAGAAACTATAATAGGGATTATGAAAAAATTCAAGTTTAAAGATAGAATAAATATATGAAAAATAAAATTAAATATAAAAAAGAAAAATAAGATAAAAGTAATATATGATGAATATGAATTGGATATATGTATATGATTATCTATGCATTGTTACAGTACTATTTTTACATATTGTTATGTATTCTTTTATTTGTTGTTCTATTTTATCTTTAAGTTATTTTATTTATTTTTTATATTATTTTATTGCATATAATTAGATGTTTGCATACCAATTATGTTATGTGCATTTCTTACTTATATTATAGAGAAATATGTTGACATTCATAAAACTAAGGGATTGTAGGTATAATGCAAGATGTTGGGTGAGAAACATGTTATATTTTGTATATACAAGTGATAGTATATGCATATATCTTAGGATACCATTTTGTCTCACAGATCAAAATGCATGTATAATTAATCATTGTCATATAATATGCTTATATCTCATTTTAGTATAGTATATCTCATCATAAGATAATTAATAATTTAACTCATATATATAAATTTATCTCAATTTGCTTACTTGATGGAATTGAGATGTATTTTTCTATTATCTTTCATTTTTTATCTTTTCTTTTTATTGTTTATAAAATAATCATCATATTTATCAAAATACGCTTATTTTATATATATGCTATTTTCACAAATATTTAAAGTTTTCCTTTCTTTCATAGTTCCTTAATTTAACATGTTTATAATAAAAAAAGTTTTTTTAAAAAAAAATTGCACATACCTCTTAAAATTTCTTTTCAAATCTTTCATTTTTCTTATTGTATTATCCAATCATCTTAATATATGATATGTTATACATATGATTGTTGTACTCTCTCCAAGGCAAAACTATTTGTAGATTAATTTCTTTGGAATCATGTACTTAACATATGTTGCATTAGCCTCAATGTATATTATACATTCTTTAAGACATCATATGTACACAAACATTATTTCATTCATTTTCTTTGGAAAGGGTTGATCCTAAACACACTATTGGCATACTATATGTCGGCCCTCAATATATGATTCATTTAGGTCTAATGTATGTTATATTTGGCTCTTACATATGGTATGTGAAACAAAGATGAAAAGGTACAATTTAATGAATTTAAACCAAATCATGTTTAAATAAAAACCAAAAAATAAGCCTCACAAAATATGAATCATAAGCATCCCAATGAAGGAAAATTTGAAATAAAGTTATACATTTGATCAAAGTTCTTGCCATAGTTCCATTAAAGATCGTGCTCCATTGATTCACCTACTTCCTTTAAATAGGCTCCCCCCTCTTATCTCTTCCAAGATCATTCATGATAGCCCAAAAGCAAGGGACTAAGACTCAAGTAGGGATTATATAATGCTTTTAAAAATGAAATGATCAAAGTCTCTAGAAATTCTTATAATAACTCTATTCTTCATTAATTTCTAAAATAATATCAAATAATTTTTATAAATTATAAATATATACAAATAAATTTTTCTTTTTAATAGTATACTAAAAATATCAATTTGATTACTAATATCATAACATGCAATTTGAGATATACCAAAACTTAACAATTTCTTAGAATAATTCTATACATAACAAAAACTAGTATCAAATAGATAAATATAAGAGTATTTAATATTAAAATATTTGGGTTGTGCATTAGTTTTTAATGAAACCATCCTAATGAGGAATTAAAAGTGTATTTTGTGAACTAGGATGCATTTGATATTTACAAAGGGTTTCAAATGTCTTACTTGATTAATTAGGCGTTGATAAAGATTAAGGATTTTTAGAAAGATATTGTTGACATTGACATCTAAGATTTAATTTCATTGTTCATGGAACACCTTATCAACATTATATTAATAAGTAGGATATATATTCTTAAGACCCAAGGGACAGTTTTTAAAACCAATAGTAAAAGAAATATTCGCATTATCATATTTTACCACAAAAGATTTGATGATATACATCAAGGGCATTAAAGAAGCACATGTTGGGGTGACTAGCTAAGATGGTGATCATAAGAGGAGGATAGCTATTATTTAAACAAAATTTGTTTAGGTTTATGACAAGCCATTTAGGATACTAATTTCTTAAATGAATCTAGATTATAGGATCTTATCCACTTTCTTTTAATAGTCTTATATTTTGGCACATAAGTTGCACTTTTTTGTGCTTGGCTAGTTGAATATTAAGCACAACATTAAGTGTTGGGCAATACTTCACAAATTTGTAATAGACCAAACAAAAGCAATAATATACCCACAAAGTAAGTAAAACATTTGTAGTTGTTACAATTCTCTAAGTTTCAAGGTTATGATTGTGAGATTACTTTTTTTGTCACAAATATTTTGGATAAAAGTTGAACTTTATTTTTCTTCTTCAACCAACTTCCTAGTGGGGTCCTTGTCATAAAGTCATCCACTATGCCCAAACCAACCACATTAAGGAAGCATCATCGAGTCATCTTAAGATCTCCTTTGCTAATTGATACCTCATGTCGGTTTTGATTTGAAGCATATGTGGAAAATAGAAACTATGAAATAAAAATGGTTGAACAATGACTATTTGAATAAATTATTGTGCGCATAACTAATATAGATAATGTTGAAGGAGAATAGGAAAGTCACTTCTTTGTTCCCATACCAAGTGTGAGCGATAACATGATGATTCTCTTGTAAATATTTGATAAATTGATAAGAAAAGTAAACATCCTTTATGTAAGTATCATGTGATGCTATTACTTATTGTTCTACAATAATCTGACGATCTTCAATTGTGTGCACAAAGCTTAACTTCCTTAAAATATAACTTATTAGTAGGCTGAAGCTTTTTTCTATTATATTCATATTTTGTTTTACGAAGTCTTACAACTTCTTTTGTTCATCAATTTGGGAAAGAATCAAGAGTAACACTAGTCACTGTTAATTGAGGGGATGAGGAAATAGCCACATATTGGTTGAAAAATCAATAGGCTTGTTAGTAAACATTCAAACTAATTATAAAAATTATCCCTATAACTATTTAAGAGTCTTTTATTCTCACTCATTTTGTGATTTAAGATGTGCCAAGTGATTGTTTAGGGCTCATGCAATAAGGCATAAAAATGTACTTATTTTTATCAGTAACCTTTTTAGACAATCATTATATGTTAGATGAAATAAAAAAAACACATTGAAAATCCATAAATAAACATGCACATTGATATCTTTTTGTGTATCTTATATGAATAAAAATTACGATAATTATTATTACGATAAACAAATTTTAAAACAAATAAAAATATTAAAACTATTGATATGAGAATAAGGGGTTATCTTTATCAAAATAATTCAAAGTGCAATTATAATTTGAAATATACTTTTTTCTACATAAAATAAAGTCTCTACAATATTATCATTATTAAAAATATTATTAAAATAATAATATAAAATCTAAATTTTTTCTTTCTCTTATCTTGTTAAGTACTTGATAATTTTGAAGAAATAATATTTGGATCTAGTATAAATTTAGTGGGCAGATTCAATCAAATATGATGACAAACAAGTAATTTAATGGAATCACAGGAGCATTTGTCAAAAATCCTTTTTTTAGATAATTTGAATATAACATATTTAATATGTTATTTTTATTATGTTTCTTGAGTTTATTTTTATTATGGGTCTTGACAATTTATTATAATTTGAAAAAATAAAATAAATACTTCATATCATCTACAAAAATTAATGATCTATTTTTGTTTTACATATAAAATATTTAATAACTTTTTAAGAATCTCTTCACATCATTGCTTTGTAAAACACAACTATTTTAAATTATTAGTTAAAAAATTCCTTTCAAGTTATTTTTTATTAACTCATTTTTAAATTATAATAATATATGTGACCTTAATTTTTATACTTTAATAACATGTAAATTATTTCAAATAAAATTGATAGAAAATGAGAATATAAAATCAAAATTAAATATTAACTCTTTGAGAAAAGGATAGAAAATAAAAACATTTATTGTAGAGAAATTTAATTTTTTTTATATTTATTTTATAAACATGATTATTGGTATTATGTAAAATCTATTATTATTAATTGCACATATCTTCCCAAATAAACTTACTAATAATCTCAAGCTCCAATAACGACGTGTAGAATTTGAAACTCCTAATCAATTTTTTTTAAGTAGCCTTTCTCTTTCAAATGGTCATAAATTAATTGCTATAGTCGTATCAGTTGTTAGGATGTCTTATAACTTGTTCGTTGTTAGGCTTTCATTCTTAATACATCTATAATAAAATTTGAATAAATTGTCTTAATCGAATGACTAATCAATTTAGTTTTAATAGAGATTGAGTTTATAATTTGTATATGAAGCCTTACTCAAATTAATAATGAATTTAAATTTAATATTTAAAGAATTTTTATGTACATAACACTTTAAAATGTTGTATACATACATAATATTTAAAAGTTTAGAGCATATAATGTTATTAAAATTTAATAATATTATTAAATTATCATATGTAATGTTTTGATTTTAAATTTTTTTAAAATTATAAAGAAGTTTATGTAAAAGGTAATTTTTTTACTATTTGTTCTTTATGAAATTTGTAGTTAAGAACATTTCCAAATTGTTATGGTGGCCTTGATTTACTATGTGAATATTCAATGAAATTTTTCAATAGAAAGGTTACAAAAATAAATATAAGATCGAATTAAATACATTAATCCATACAAACATTAATGTAAAAAAATACAGCAATTAAATTAAAATTTGGGTTTTTAAAACTATTTTTGAAATTTTTATTTTTTTTTCATTTAAAAAGTAAAAAATATGTTTAATCAATTTATTTGATTTTAAGTTAATGTGACATCAAATTTTAGTAAATGTTTTAGAATATGTCGTTATAATATAAAATTTGAAGATATTAAATCAATAAGTATGGTAATTAGGAGATATAATATTATCAATTTTAAATATTGTAAAACTATGTATACATTATTTGCATAATAATATTAAAATTTTGTGATTAATATTGAAACTTTATAATAATTCTATTATTATTCAATTTTTTTAGCATCGGTTTAGGTTCAATTTAGTATACTAATTTTAAATTAAGGATTTTTAGAAAATATTTTTGAAATACAATTAAACATTTTGTTAAATGATTTTTCAAAACATATTTTTTAATCTAAAAAAAATAAAACTAAATATAAAAGACAAAAATCATTTTTATATTTTTAAAAATAATTTAACATTTCTTTTATCTATTTAGACTAAATTAAGCTTTTCAATAATTTCTCCTTTTAGGTTCAAAATTATTAAAACCAATTTTTAGTCCCCAAATACTTTATTTTTAATTTTTTTTCAAATCATCCTTTTACAAATTATACACAAATTTAACTTAATTAATTAATTATTTAAATAAAAACCATTTAAATCATTTTATAACATACCAAAAGCATATTAAATGAAATAGTTTTCCATCTAAATTTTTAAAATTTAATCGTTAAAATAAAAAGGAATTAATATTCATAAAAAAATAATTTTTTTTAAAAGTCCTGCCCAAACGCGACAGAAATAAAGGAAGTCTTACCTTCCCCTCTGCCGCAAGCTTTGAAGAATGGCCAATGAAGAAGGAATCCATCTTGTTTTTGTTTTGCGCCAAAAGCCGGCCGAAAGAAGGCGAGCAGTATGATGAGAGAAAGAAAGAGAACAGTTGCCTCATATCAAAAGTTCAGAATAGACGAGACTTTGGCTTTTCAGACTTCACAGGGATTCGATCAGATCACTGATGCTCCTATTGAACAAACAAAGTACAAATCTTCTCCTTCCAAAGTGCCCATCCATAGCACTCCTGCTTTGTCGCCCCTTTTAAGGTCCAAAGTCGCAAACTTTACCATCTCCGACGTACTTCTCTGCCATCATCTTCCTCCAACATCCCCACATATCAAATAAAGCTTAACATTGAAGCAAAAAAAATATCATTTTTTGTGGCAATTACAGAGCATTTCACACACGAGAGATAAAACGATGCGAGACAAAAAGGAAACGTAATGGCATGAGCTACACTGTTGAAGTTAGGGCAAAAGACGAGATTTTGGATTCTTTGATTCAAAAAGGCGGCGGAGGCGGTGGCCTCGCGCTTGTCGGCCAAACGATATCCGGCGGGTAGTGGGATCCGTAGATAGCTAAGGTATGGGTGTCGGCGACCGAAGAAGATGGTTGTGCGGTAGAGCGAGGTGGCTGTTGACGGAAATGGTGATAGAACTGTTGGTGTTCCTCTCCGTGATATCGTTGCTTCTGATGGGAGGCTTCCGACGGCGCCACAGAGACGGGTGGCGGTCCTTGCATCACGCCTTTATCGTCGCCACCGGAGGCGGAAACTGATACCGTCAAGTCTTCTTCGACCGGGAGCCTGTGGAAGGTGGGGTTGCCGAAACCTGCCGCGAGAACTACTACCGTTCCCGCTGCTATCAACGGCCCCGCCACGATCCCGCCGACAACCTGCCCCTGCGGCCCCGCAAGCGAGATGGACATCCCACCGGCCGCCACGGATTGCGATTCCGCGGTCATCCCTGGCGGAAGGAACGTCGCCGACATCGACAAAATCTCGTACCTTCCATGGAACACAACCGCCGCAGCAGCCCCCGAGCCTCCGGAGACCGCTTGCGGGGCCGCTGGCTGTCGCAGAGCTACGTTGGCCACGGCTCCAGATCCCGCGAGGACGCAGATCCCGAGGTTGCGTCGGCGCGAGAGCCCCGCGAGGCAGTCGGCGACGTCGTGGCCGGCGAGGATTTCCACCACGTGAGGCCGCATCGCGCCGGAGCTCTCCGCCTCGGTTATGATCATCGGCGGCCTCGGCTTGTTCTTCGACCCCGGTGGCCGCCCGCGCGGCCGCTTCGCCATCTCTATGCTCGACCCGTCACCGCCCTGCGGCGCTGGAGCAGTCTTCTTCTCCCTCCTCTCCCCGACGTTTTTCCCGCTTCTCTTCTCCGTGCCCTTGCCGCTGTCCACCTCGTCCGAGAAAGGCTCGCCCTTCATGATGTCAAAGCTATTGAAGTTCATCGAGCTTCCAAAATGGGATTTTGACTGTTGGGAAAGCTTTCAGGAGTCGATTCTCCTACTATTGTATACGCTTACCAGGTTAGGTTTTGGGTAAGCAGGGGGGAAGGAAGGAGAGGTTGCTCCGCGTTATCCTGGAGGCCTTTTTTGAGTGTGGGGTGTTTTGAACTGGAGAAGGCGGAGAGGGGAAAGCGTGGCTTCAGCCGCGTTATTTGACGGCACGTGCAGAAGGGTAGGGGTTGAGCGGCGATCGCACATGTGGGGAAAACCGAGCGGTGCGCAATGTGAATGGGCTGGGTTTCAGGACGGGGCGGGCCGGGTCGGCGGCCGACCACCATGGGTGGATTAGGTAAGCTACGTGGAAGTGGATAAGGATGGCGCTTCCAATTTGGGCCGTGGACGAACCATTTAGAGAAAAGGCCCGGGCATTGGCTTTGCAATTTGCTATGGTCATATTTTTAATATAAGTAAGAAATTATTATTTTTAATTTGTAATTATTATAATTTTGTTTTATTTTATTTATAAAAAGATTAAAAGAAATGAGATGAGAAGAGGTATATATAAATATTATCTTTAAGGTCATCATTTCTTTTTTTTTTTTTTTTTGTATTCCTATTTGACATGTCCTACAATTCAAATGAAAGATCTACTCTATATTTGTCGAAGTTAGTGAAAACTTATATTTGAAAATGATCTTTGTATCAACAAACTATTCAAATCTCCTTGATGAACTCAATTTAGATTAGGTTGTTTTAGTGGTTTTATTTTATTTTTCATATTTTTTAAAACTAAGGACTATCTTTGATGAACTTAACTTGAAGTAAAACTTGTTGGCCATATTTTGTATTATATGATTGTATTTTATGATATTAAGAGTATTTCTATTTTGAGTTATAAGTTATATTGGTTCATTTTGAATCTTTTTAAATAGTTTAGATTTTGAGATCATATTGATGATCATAAGATAATATCATAATATTTAATGTTCAATTGATAGTTATTATTATTTATCTTTATTTGTTATTTGATGTGTTTGTCGACATTTTGAAAATGTATTGGATAATCACTAGAAGATGCCATAATACTTAATGTTTAATTGAGATTACGTGAGTTTTTTTATGCAATTTTTCATACTAATAAAAAAGTTGGCATTTGCATGCACACATGATCGTATTTGTTATATATTTTCATTATATTAATCATTGATTGTGAATGTAATATAAATTATATTATTTATTTTAAAAAATATAAAATTTTATTTTAAATTAGAATTGTTGTAATTTTTTTATTTTATTTTACTTTTAAAAAGATTAAAAGACATGAGAGAAGACATAATAGCACAATAGTGACATGCTTTTACAACCTTAGCCAAGCTCATTAACATTAAAACTAGTTTGGTTTCAACTTGGTTTTGGTTAGTTTTAATCACTTCTACTCACAAGTAACTAAAGTAAATCAATATGTGATTACTTTAAACCCTCTCATTTCATCACCATTTCTCCATTTGGAAAATATCATTTTATGGCACACTACATTGTACTTCATATTATGTTATTTTCTCTTATCTCTTTTTTCCTCATCATCTTGCTTGATTCTCTTAGTGGGGGCACCATTCTATTGACCAACTCTCCTTTTCTCCTCTTAAGTTTTAGTTAAGCTCTTTTTTTTATCAAGAATGATAAGCCTTTAAGCCCATCAAACAACTCTTTTTATTAAGCACATATAGTTTAGTTTATATTAAAGAATTCTATAGAAATGTAAGGAGTTAGAGTGAGTTTGGGAGTGACAATTGAGAGGCACTCTACAAAGGAAAGGCATAAAATGCATTTGTCTTTTGCCACCCTAGTGCTTATCAAATTCTTATTGCAAAAGTTAGCTAAGGTATTCAAATTGCTCATTTTAGTCCATGTTTAATCTTCTCACTTTCATAAGTCATACATCTCCATCAATTATTATCTATTCATTTTAGCCATCAACCATCATGATTTGTTACCTGTTATAAGCACCCTTTGTTGTCAACCAATGAACAATGCTAAAGATTACCTACTTATCAGTATTACTAAGATTGATTGTTAAGTTCATGGAACATAAAAATAATATACTTTCTAAAGGCTATGATTCATGATCTTGAATTTTGAGACTAATGCATCTTATTCTTACTATGTTAAGATATTATCTCATTTAGTTGCTCAATCTTAATCCAAGTGAGTTTTGCCTTAATCAAAAGATTTCTCAATATCTTAAGACTTCGACATCTTAAATAAATATCAACTTTCTCTTGATTTATCCTCGAACTACATTGGAATAGGAAATGGTCAACTCTAATACTAAATGTATCATCTTAGTCTCATTATATCAAGATATTATTTCATTGGGTCATGTCATCATAACATAGACTCTTAATATCTTAAGACCATGATATCTCATATAAATATCAAAATAACTCTCTTATTATTTAATGTTAAATAATTTATCATTATATCCTTCTATATAAAAGTCTATTAGAAGTTATTTCTTGTTCATTAATTCTCTTTCAAGATACTACCCAATTTTTACCCCCTACTCTCTTTTGGTTTGAGGTGTTACAAATAATGTAAGTGTTTTGCATCACATTCAACTAATGATAACTTATATTATGTTATAACAATGTGTAGTTTTACCTCAATTATATTTCTCCAAATTAGTGTTTATTAAGTTATTATTATAATTCTAATTAAAAATGTTGGAGCTACCTTCATTTGTTTGGCAATGGACCCACGCAATAAAGAGTTGTCTATCCTTGTAGTCATCATCAACCATATTTAAATGATTTATAATATCAAGTTGTATAAAAATTCTCTCTCCAATCTTTTGATGATCAAGACCAATTTGAGCTTCATTTTTCACTCTAATTTTTTAGTAATTTACCATAGCAATGAGTTTTGGCATTGTGAGTGTCCATATGTTGTAAATCACATCTCTCTTTCTTAATTGAGCACCTCTCTCTTTCGTTGATTGGCTATGAACTTTGATGCACTGAGTCAATGGACTTGCTGATCGAGACTTCATCCTTGTCATCATTTTTGTATATTAATGCTTTCTAATAAGTGATGAACAATCATTTCTTCTGTCGACATTGTGAAACCTGTTGATGTAACTCTTATAGCTCCTTGAGTTACTTAGGCTTTTGGAATCATTTTCATGTGACCAATTATGTAGCCCTTGATATCAATTTTTTTTGACATCTTGTAAAAAATTAGAATATTCTTCTCAAATTATTTTTTGTAAGATTATAAAAAAATTATTCAAATATAGAGGATTCCTGATGTAGGACAAAAATGTCCGCATCAATTCCTTTTTTTAAGTTTTGGCACTCATGGGAGAAGTGGTGAGTCAAATCATAATTTTAACACAAAGCTTTTAATTTGTTATTTTATAAATATATGTCATATTTGATATTTGTTGATGCCCATTGAATAATTGATGTATGATAATATAATAGTATTACTATTTTAGAAAACAACTATGTGTAAGTTGTTGTACCAAAATATTCTATAACTGAACATCCAATGCATTTCTAATCCTTTGCATGTGAAATAAAAATTACAAAGGAATAAAATGGAACAATTTGACCTTTTTTGTAGCAATTATATAATTCATTTATGAAATTAAAATTTAATGAAAGTCATATTTGAATCCTTGATTTGATCAACCATTGTCACAACTGCCTAAAATAAGTGTACATGATGCATTGGGCCAAAGGGCTTCTCAGACATAATGGCATTGATGTGACAACAAAGTGGTAATATAGTAATTCTTCTCTTTTGAGTCAATAGGTTAGAACATCACTTACCATTCCCCACAAGATGTATGTCATCTTTTAGAATTGTCAAGAAATACATAAAAAAGACTTGTCAAGAATAATAGGTTCATTGCTCTGGCTCTTATTGAGATTTACTTGATTCTTTTTTGAGATGTGATGTAAGCATTCTCTTGGTTAAAAGCATTGGGAGTTTCATGCGGCTTAATTAGTCAAGAAATTTGGTGATTTAATTTTCCTTTGGGTGGCTAATATTAGCATTATTTAGATTAATATTTCTCTCTAGAAATTCCTAATTATAACATCTCCTTTTTTTATAAACTCAATTGGCTTCTATGCATAGTTTAAAAGGTTAAGGATTATCACAATAAAAGAATTTTGTGCATGGGTGATGTATTGAATCATGGTTCATCATTACCACTTGCTATATTTTCTACATAAGATATGATGTTATTAGATGTCCTTATATTTTTAAACAACTTCTATAGTATTTTTAGCTATTTAGGATTATATTTGTATTGATATTTTGATATTGGATATGTGTGTGAGGATATATGAGCTCTATCAAACAAAATTAAGAGCTCTAAGGATGCTTGTATTAACTATCAAAATTGTTAGGATTTCTTCAATTGGAGATTAAAGTATCCCACAATTAATTAGAACCAAGGCTATTCAAGCTTATTTAGATGTTTTTATATTATTTTTGGATTTTTTTATTCTTTTTGAGATGATTTCTAAATATTTAACTTTGTGTGTTCATTTTTATGGCATCCCTTTAGTATCATTATAATTTTTTCCTTTCTTGTATTTTAGGGTTTCCTTTAAATTAGAATAAGGGTGTACTAATATAACATCCTCAAATCTTAATGCTCGATATGAATTAAATGATCTCATAAAGCAAGTTGAATTATTAAAGAAATAAAGTATTTTAAAATATTAAAAAATATATTATTAGAAAGAGTTCATCGAGATGAGTCCAATGAGCAACATGGATTATTCTGTAGATAAATTAAAATAATATTAACAATGATAGCAAGCTTACTATGGGTTTCCAAAATTGAAGAATTAAGGTTTTGCATTTTAAGCTTACAATCCCAAATTTTTATGTAAATGCTTTAAATCTTAACCCTATTTAAACATTTATCATGTTTGTACATTTGAGGTTTTGAATTGCACTTTTTCAAGATTTTAAGGATCAAGAAAGTTTAGACCCGTGGAAGGTAAGAATAGAAAGAAAGTGCAAACAAGGAAGAAATTGGGTTTGTGGAAGGAAGCAAAGTTGAGTAATCAAGATTTTCATTAATTAGTAAAGTAAGACCATGTAAACCTTGAGTGCATTGTTTATGTAATTATAATCAAATAATAATTTCTTACATTATATTAAGGTTGTTGTTACTTGGTAGGTTAACCAAAGGAGCAAAAACTTGTGAACAAGTACTAAGAAATAGGCAAGAAAAATGAAGAAATCTTAAAGTAGACACTCTAACATGATTTATATGTATATGCTTGATGTAATGCTAAATGGTATTTATATAACCTAGTGTAATAATCCTATACCATCTCTATGATGTTTGATGTACTATAGTTAAGCTTAAATTTTTTAAACTATGTAATAATTACATCATAAAATTATGAATATGCAAACATGTTATACAACTCATGTATTTTTGTATTGACTAACATACTTCTTATGTGAATAACATATATGAGTAATATATGATAACTAGTATGCTTATGAAATGTATAAGCATGAAAATCTATTAGCTAAAATATTTAAAGTAATGTCATTACATCCTTTATTGAGAGTAAGCATTATTTCAATTTCTTATTAGTGGCATGCATCTAGTTGAATGATGTGTGATTGTGGACCATAGACATACGAATCAAAGAGTTGAAAACATTATTTGAAATGGATTTAATAACCAAGTCATATAATTGAGATGCATTATTTCTTTTATAATTAGTGACCAGTGGGTCATGTAATTAAGATTTGTTATTATGATTATGATTATTGGATATTTGGTCACATGATTGACATTTATAATTGTGATGATGTCTAATGGCCAATGGGTCACATATTGAAATTTGTCGCTGTGATAATGGCTAGTGGCCAATAAGAGACATGATTGAGATTTTTCACAAAAGAAATAACCAATGAATTAATTAAGATTTAAATACTAAGCATCTTATGCTTAAAAATATGTCATAAATAATTAATAAATAAGGCTTTCTACTAGAATAAAATAAATTAAAAGGAAGATAATAATTAACTATCTTAAGAGAGAGATAACAATAAAACAACTATTATAAGATTTACTTAATTAAAAACAAGTCTTAATAAAATGATCACATTAAAAAAATAAATAAAAAAATAAAAAAAATTATATGCATATGTTATTTTTTTTATATTTATGGCATAATCTTATATGTTATGTAATGTTTTATGATTATATTTTAAGCTTAAATTAGGCCTTAATTTTTTATTTATTTGTTTAATATATGTAATTTAGACACTTCAAGTAGTATGACTCAATTTTTATTTGTTTTATAAATATTTATTTGTTAAATATAAACTACTTAGTTTATGATAATTAGCTTAGCCTACTTTTTTTTATAATAATCTTTTAGGTGCATTGGAATGATAACACAAGGGTGAACATACATAGAAAGAACCTATTAGAAAGAATTATTATCATAAAGTTTTTCAAATAAACTTAAAATATATATTTTTAATGATTTTATATCATGTACATGTACATCTAAGTGAATATTTATAATGGATAGCTATGGATCAATGTGCATGTGGATTAAATTATGTGGACAATTGTAGTTGCATATAGTTGTGATATATAATTATGTGAGATTGTTATAGTTTATATATGTATTAAAATATTATTTATGTATATAAGAAAATGAGTGAATTATAGGGGGATATTCTATCTATTTGAAAACTCAAAATGAAAAGAAATAAGAGTTTATTAGATTGAACTAGAGAAATTAAATTTTTTATTCTAGTGTTATGAGAAGCATTGCCATAGCAATGGTATCAAAGCAATTGATGTCTTAAGGACTGATGCCTAAATAACAAGATGTTTGAATAATTAAAATTCTAAGGATAAAGTTAGAAAACATTAAATTAGAATGGTTAAAGTTCCTAGGAGAACTTATTTAATACTTGTAATGTAATAATTGATATCCTAACCTATGAGTAGGTTATGTTTTCATGACAATAGGATGCACACATATTATACATTTAACTATAACTTGTAATGATTTTTGCAATCTATTTCTTAGTAATTTTATTTATATGTGTGCAATCAATGTGATAAAATTTGTTGTACAAAAAATTTTATCTTTATGTTTCAAGATGGAATCTAGATATTCAAATTCTACTGAAGAGGCTACCGATATAAATAATGAAGGTAGGCTAATTTAGTAGCTCAGAGCAGGGGAGAATAATTAATTGATGAATTGGCTAAGTTGATCTTATCAAAGAGAGGTATAGCTCTAGTTGCTACAAACAACTATAATGAATGACACCAAAAAAACAAGTTAATGGAGTAATTCATTAAGTTGCATCCAATTCAATTTTCATATGCTATAGATCTTATGTAGGCTAACAACTAAATTGATAACATAAAGACATTATTTGATAACATGCTATGACTTGAAATAGAAAATTCTTTTTGTTAGCTTTGTGTTAAAAGGTGTTGCAAAAGATTAATAAACTGATAAGAAAAGATTAAAATTTGATAGAAAGTCATACTTAGAAATATCATGACAAAACTATTGTAGAGCTTTTTTAGAATGCTATATACCTTTATCTGTGAAGAATCGAATGCATAATGATTTGAACTAATTGTATCAATGAAATTTGATAATAATAGCTTATGAACAAAATTTTTTATTTCTTACAAAGTATATTCTAGAAATGGTGACTACAAAAAAAAATAAAAGTATTATATGTTTAGAAAAGGGCTATTTGATTTTGTTATAATCACTATGGCTCATTTATATTTCTCCTCATATAGAAAACTTGTGGAATCTGCTCGTTGAACAAAGCATGATCAAGCTACAAGGGAGGTAAGAAGGAATTTGAAAAAAAGGTACCCAAGTTTTCTTCTAAAAGTCTATCTAGATTGAAAAAACCAATAACTATTGAGTTAGAGTTATCTCCTACAGCTTTTGCAAAATCAAGAAAAGACTCGTATAAGCAATGACACCAATAACGAGGGTAAGAATTATCTATAATATATTCTAAAAGCTAAGAGATTGGTAAGAAAGGGTTGTGAGTATTGCTTGGTTTTGATACAGGAAGTCGAAAGGAAAGAATTGTTGTTGCAAGAAAGTTCAGTTGTATGTAAATGCCTAGATGTTTTTTTTTTGAAAATTTATTAGGGTTATCACCTAATAGAAAAATTAGATTTATGATTTAATAGATACCAGATATATAGCAAATTTTTAAAACACCATATATGATGACACCACTTGAATTATAAAAATTAAAGGTACAATTACATGACTAAATTAAAAATGGTTTTATTATACCCAGTGTATCTCTTTATAATACACTTATTTTGTTCATGAAAAAGAAAGATAAAAATTTAAAAATATGTATTGATTATAAAAAATTGAACAAAATTACAACTAAGAATAACTATCTATTGTCCAAAATAAATGAGATATTCAATCAATCACAGAGAGTTAAAATATTTTAAAATTTTGACTTGTCATTTTGTCATTATTAAGTAAAGAGTAGAAGTAAAGATATTCCAAAAACTACTTATCAAACCATATATATATTTTTTGAATTCATTGTGTTGTTTTTGGATTAACAAATGCTCTAGTAACTTTTATGAAATTGATGGCCAAGATCTTCAAGTAATAATTAGATCAATTATATATATATATATATATATATATATATATATATATATATATATATATATATATATATATATATATATATATATATATATATATATATATATATATATATGTATGTTTGTATGTTTACTTGGTTAAAAAAATAAGATAAAGTTTTTAATATTTTTTCAAGAGATCAACTCAATAAGCTTTTTTTATTATAAAGTTATATTATAAAATACATCCATACAAACATATAATCATATTTTTAAATATTCATTAGTGAAAAGATATGTTTATAAAAACTATTTCAAACAAAATCTTTGAGCTCTAATTTGATAAAAGAGAATAAAATAAAACATAATTGTTTTAATTATGAAATAATAGTAATAACTTTTTAAAAAATTAATAATAAATTCATATATATATATATATATATCAAATCAAGCCTCCTTAGTTGTAGAATCTAAGGAGAAAATACAACCATTTTTTTTACTTATTTTTTATTTTTTTTAAGAAAAGCCGACCATCAAAGTAAAAAAAAAATGTTACTAAAATATGTCAATTTCAGTACATCATCACTATTTTTTTTTGTTTTTAAATAATTTTCGTATTTATGATTCCATTGGAGAAAAGAAAAAGCATATTCTCA
Organism: Vanilla planifolia; assembly: GCA_023846275.1. Lineage (NCBI taxonomy): Eukaryota > Viridiplantae > Streptophyta > Magnoliopsida > Asparagales > Orchidaceae > Vanilla > Vanilla planifolia. The sequence goes on along the minus strand of CM043872.1, from coordinate 5,553,500 downwards.
AGATTAGTGTGAAACCAAGAAGTCAACGAATAGATTTGAGACAAATGGTCATAGATTTGCCTACAACAGCAGCAAAATGTACAGCGAGATAAGGGTATTTTAATGTTGAATGGCCCCTCAGTTGTGCTTCTTGCCTTCGCTTTAGAGGTGCAGCACATATGGTGATGGATAGAAATGACTGCAATCTTGTCCCCATTTCCAATTTGCAATGTTCATTTTGAATTATTAGAGATGATTTTTTTGTTATGGTTGTTTGTTGATGGCTTTTTAGTTTAAAAAATATATTTTTTTTAGATATTGAACAAAAAGTTCAATATGAGAAGAAATAAAGGTTTTGTAAAAAATAATTGATAAATTTTTTATATTTTCTTCAACAAACATGATTTTAAAAAATAGATTACTTCCATTTTTTCTTAGCCCTAAAGAGGCTATGATGAGTTTTTTTTATGACATATAACATGTTTTTCTTTGTTTTTTGTGATGAAATAATCTTATAATAACCATGGTAGCAAATAATGTGTGATTGAATTTGTGACACATATTTTTGTTACAAGTTTTATATAAGATTATTCATTTTATCCTAAGCAAAATGTTATATTTTTTTAAATTATATCTAATTATTATTCTATTATTTAAAAATATAAATAAAATATAATAAAATTAACCTAGTAAACAATTATATTTTCACAATTTTTTAAAACTGATGCCAAATAAGCTAGAAAAAATAATTAAATTAAAAAATATAAAAATAAAGTTTTAATCATATGAATTTAAATTAGAAGATACAATTTTAACCATCTTAGAAGTTCAAAGGAGATAACATACCAAAAGGATATTGGATGTTGATATTAAAACCCTTTCAAAAGAGTTTCATTATTTTGACATCTAGTCCATCGATAAATCAATACATTTACTTAATCTCTAATAGATACCCAAATGCCACACCATGATGTTAAGAAGCATATTAAGCCATGATAGTAGTAGTTGCTATATAAAGGCAAAACAATTCCACTCTAATTTTTGGATTCTTTATTAGTAGACCCATGTGATATGTCCACCTCGAATGTCAATTAGATTACATGGTCATCCTCTTGTTGAGAGATTACATCTTGATGCTTCTCTTGCATAATGATAAATGAATAATTAAAATTGTGATATCTTAAATGAAAAATGAATAAGTGTAGAATAAAGTATGTATAATCGCTTGTTAATAAAATCATCCTCGTCTTTTTAGAATTAATGATGTGAGTAAGCAACACCAAATAGTTTTATTGGCATCCAAGTTCAAGCATACACATAATTCATACATTAAAAACAATTTTTTTTTATGAAATAAAGTTTATATAAAAAGCATTCATATGAAATTCGAAGTATAATTAATTTGTTACAGAAGTTTCTATCTTATGAAAGATATCTATCCCCAATGTGTAAGAGAACAACCATTGAACTTTATTACATAGTTTAACTTACTATCAATAACATATGATGTCATTCATCGATCATCTAGTTAGTCATAAGCTCACCCTTGATCTCAATGCTCATCGAATAGGGACTATAATGAATTGCTGTAATGTCCTAAGCCTTGCAACAATCCTTTGCCCCTATGAGTCATGAAAAATAGGTACTTGAACTTAATGTGATCAATGCCATTCTAAATGCATCATATTTTTTTATGGTTCTTATAGAGTCACATGTATTTCTTTTAAAACAAACATTTATTACATTAAATGACATAATAATTATAACAAATAAAAATAAAACAAAAAATTATACTTATATCTATAAGTATAATCTTTTCATTAGAAACAAGATAAATTATACTTTTTAAAATTAGTTAATTGAAATTAGAAATAATTTTAAGATCTTAAGATTAATATTGTTTACATTAAAATTTTTTTTAAAGAAATTCTTATTTAACTTTGACAAAGATTGTATACTAATTATAATAAGTAAAAAAACTCTAAAAATTTTGAGTGATTCGACAAACACACAAGCTATATCTATCTCTTGTTATGAAAGACTAAAATTACTAAACAAAACTATCTTATGTTGTAAGAAAGGTAAGTGAAATATTATTATATTAAACTATTAGTCTTAGCATCATTAATCTGATTATAATAAAGTTATTATGTTATTTTACTAATATTTTTTTCTTAGGTAACAAGTTTTACCCATCAATTGAATTTGATAATTTTTTAATAATTCATTTTTTTAATAATTTTATAAACTTGCAATTTTTAAAAATATTTATTTAATATTTTTCTTTAAATATATTTGACTTTTAATTCTATAGTTATCTCACATTTTTTGTGTCAAAAAAAATATTAATCTAATCTTAATAAGTTCTATGACAAATTTTCATCATTTTAAACTTTATTTAATATTTTTAAAATTTTTTATACTTTTAAAACTCATAAATAAATTCTTATAAATTTTAAATATTTTATTTTAATTTTTAGAAAAATCAAATTTCATGAACTTGATGTCATAGACTTCTAGATAACTTTTTTTTCTAAATTTTTTGCTCATCTCTTTCTTTTGAGGTGTTGTATCTCTTTTTTTTTTTATAATGTATAATTTTTCAAAAACTTAAAATAAATCTCAAAGAAATATGATTTGTTTTAAATTCATAAAAATATAAATAAAATAAAAGTATATTTTGTTTCTATATAGTATAACTTGTCATATACTAGCATGTTTTGTTTCAAAATTTAACATTGCTACAACATTTGTTAATTATGTTAGCTTTTTCCATTTTATTTGACTAACACTTATAAACTCATTCATAATGTTGATACATAGCTTTATTCATTCATGCATTGAACTTCTATGTTATCTAGGTTCCAATGATTTCCAAATGAACATTTTCTTATTTCCTTCTTAAAAATCTTAAGCTTCCTAATTATGCTTCCTATTTTTTTTAAGAAATACTTTAGCTACAAAACTTAAATAGGAGTGTTTAAAACTTACCTTTGTCTTCCTCATCTGATAACAATTGCTTAATAAGGACTCAAAGCTTTTTTTCAAACTTTCTCAAGCTCTTCCCTTTACATTCTCTTACCAGTTTTCATGTTACAACTTTTTCTTTTATCTATTTTCCTAAAGCTAGATATAGCTCTTCTTGTTTTCTTAAGCTATTTCTCTTTCTTTCCTTTTAGTTTATCACTCCCACAAGATCACTTTCCTCATCCTCTACTTTTTATTTACACTCTCCTTGTCGATTTCTCTCTTTTTCCAAGCCAAATCCACTAAAATCAAAAGAATTTCTCAAATATTTAGTAACAAAGGCAAACATAGTTATTTTAATCCTAATTAGTTATGCTTAATCACTCTTATCCCTTAATTAAACTCACTTAATTCCCTTAATGACTCTTCTTTCCCATAAATTTATAATAAATTTGTTTAGCTATTTTTTTGATGTGGTACAAAAAATAATATTTTATTCAAACCCATTTTATTTTTAAAATATTAAGCTTTCTTTATCAACATACCTATATTTATTTAATCTTATTATACATAACGATTTGTACCAAACAACATTTTAAGATATTATGAAGGGGGTGGATGGATTTTGGATTAAATGTCTTTTAACTTAAATGTAGCCAAGTGTTGAGAAATAGTGATAGAGCTAGTGATAGTGTCATTGAGATAAGATCATGATGACCATAATAACAATGATCAGTATGACATATATAGTTATATTTGATTGTATTGATTTACTTTCACCTTTTATGTGTACTTATAGTTATCATTTCATATGTTAATTTATTCTTACAAACAACAATTATGATTACTTATTTTAAATTAATCATTCAATACTTTTATTTTGTAGATATCATTTTGTTTAATAATGTGAATGTCACTATTAAGTATATAGTTGACTAATAAAACTTCGTTCTCAAGATTGCATAATTATAATTGAGATCACATGAATATTGAGATTTGACTAATTATATCTTAGTATTTATATACATGATTGTACTATAATCAACATAGTAATCAAAATATAGATATAATTTTATTTATAATTTTATAAATATAATATATCTACTTATAATATTGTAAACCTAATTGTAATATTTATTTTTTAATTTTATATATTGATACATATAATAATAACAATAAATATATATGTGTATCAATAAACATATTATCATGTAACAATGATTATATATTAAGAAAATGAAGGAGGTTATCAAACTTATTACAAATTAAGTAATGAAAAATATGTCATCACTATATTTAGGCATGTTCTATTCCAAAAATATCTAACAAATAAAAGTAGCATGTACACATAAAATATGTGATTGAGTATTGAATCATATATTGCATTGTCATGATGAGCACCAAGAATTGAAGTTTTTGGATTGATGCTAGCGAAGAAAGGCAACCAGTGATAATGTGAAATACCAAAATTATTAAATCAAAATGGAGATCAAGGATGAGGTGCCTAGATTACTCAAGTGTTTTTGTCTCCCTTGCTCCATCAATGAATCCAAAAAGTGTAGAATTGTTTTACCACAAAATTTAGCACAAAAATAATTTTTATTTCAAAATGGTATTTAGGAAGATCTAGATTAAGGTTTATACCTCTCATAGTAATTATATTCCATCACAAATTATATTAAAAGGGAGACTTCTAACTTTATTAGCCTTTTATATTTATAAAAAATTATTGTAGAAATTTTTGTAAAGAGTTTTGTCATATTCATTTGCAATGGAATGCAGTTACCATCACAAAAACCTTTGTTGTGAATAAAATTTTATATCAAAAAAATTTCTCATAAAAATTGCATATATTATGAGTAAAACATTTGTATTTTTTGTATTGTTTACCATTTTAATAACTTTCATTCCAAGTTGATACACAAACAATATGTCATTATGAACTCTTCTCTCAAAAACTTGATATTTCTTTTGTCTTAAAAAATACAAATTGTTTTATATGGAAGTCATTACAATTGTTATGAATTATGGTTTCTTCTGTTTTAGGGATTATTGCAAGAACCCAATAAAATAAAACTGTGATAAAATTGATAAGGTTATAATGTATAGTAGTTAAACCATAATGACATTCAATAAACTATGGTTCAAATATAATATTTAAAATAAATTAAAATATATAAAAATAGTTTATAGTTTGATTATTTAAGAATTATATAAAATAAAAATATAATAATTATAAACAGAGAGTAATAATTTAAGGATATTTTATCTTTTCAAAAACTTAGTCAGAAGTTCCATGTGGGGTCAATCATAATGCACGAATTATAGTCAGAAGTTCCATGTGGGGTCAATCATTAGCAATGATTTTTGTGCAAATAAGACCTAAAAGTGTGCAATTTGAAAAAGTTAAAATATGAATACCATTGAGTAATAAACAATACAAAGATTAAAGAATTTAAATTTATTAGACAAAAAAAAAGTGATTGTGAAATTAGTTTGATGTTATTTATTGTTGTTTGGAAAATATATTTCTTTTGTTTAAAAAAAGAATAAAATTTTAAAAAATATATAAATAAAAATAAAATTTTAATAAAAATTATTTGTTAAAAATTATAAATTGATTTTAAATATAATTAACAAACAAAATTTCAATTATTTAACATCTCCTCTAAGAAAAAGATCACTATGTATGAAAAATAAGATGATTTTTCCCCACATCATGATACTTCGATATAAAATGTAAACCTACGTGGCAGTGGGCCCCACTTGGCCGAATAAATTCCAAGTTGTTGTGTCTAAGATGTGGAGAGAGAGAGAGAGAGAGAGAGAGAGAGAGAGAGGGAGAGGTGACGATGCAGCTAAGGGAAGGTGGGTCAAACCTGTCCCTTTCTAGCAAGTTGGTGGCTTGAACTTGGACAAGAGGGGATAGGAGATAAGACCAAAGTCAAAGGGCGACCTCAACCGGGAGGAAGTTGGACCCATATGCGCCAGCCTGGACCGGTCCATTTGCCGTTTTTGAATTGGGTGAGCCGCTCCCAGCCACGAAAGCTGTGTGCTCGTGGGAACCAGGAATGGAAATTTTGATGACTCTGAACGTTCGTTCGGTTGACGTAATAAAAAGTGGCATTGAAAACTTATTATACATGTTTGTATAAATTAAATATTATTTCTTTTGAAATTTACTTTAATTTATATTTTAAAAATCTAAAATAGATAAATTAAATTAATTTTGTAGAAAAGAAAAACTTATAGATATGAAAAATATTTTTTAAAAAATGTATAATAACTATTTGATAATAATTAATTAATTACAGAAAATTTTTTTACTATTAATGTCACCAAAGTTAAGGATATGATATCGTTACCATAAATCACTAATAAAAAAAGCCCAATTTTTCAAAATTAATATCTCATAAATCACTAATAAAATAATAATTAATTAATCATTGGTTAATACACTATTTTCAGTGCCCAATTTTTTAAAACTATTTATAAAATTTTTTTTTATATTTATGTCACCAAAATTTGGGATATGATGCCGTTATCATAAGTTTAAAAAGAATAAATGGTTTTTTTTAAATGATTTATCAAAAATATTGTTTCATACATATGACAGAAAGTAGTTAGAATAATTTTTTATTTTTTGTGTATAAAAACTAAATCATTTTAAAAAAAATATGGAAATTTAGAAGAGAAACCAGGCCCAAATCACGAGGATTTTATAGCATAACTCCAGTGGCTGTAAACTAGCACAACGTTGAACTTGAGCCGACCCAATCAATCGATTAGTGGGTTAAGTGGTTTGGCAAAGTTCGGCCTAATTTAAACCAAAAAGGCTTGTTGGTTTAGCACGGCCGGGCAGTGGACCTAAAGTTTCTTAATGGTCATTCTTTTCGCCAATTCTTTCTATGGTTAAGCCTTTTTTCGGCTTACATGCATTATGTGAACTTTTTCTATGACTCAAACATGGAGATCTACCTTTCTTTATGGGTTGGATGAGGAAGATGGCCCATGAAACATTGGTGATAATGTCCAAAACTTGTGAAGGTTTTTAGAGTTTTTGTGATAATAGAAAGACTAGACGACGAGGAATGTCTTATAAAAGGTAAATGTGAGCTATGTCTCAATTTTAAAAGGGTATCATGAGGTTGATTATTGTCTTTGAAAGGCTCGAGGGTTTAGTTGGAGATTTAAATACTCTGGGGGCAAAGTCATGATTTTTTTTATAATATTTGAAGATTTTTGACTTATAACAGAGACATCATATCTTGAGAGATGTGAGACATATCAAGATCCTCATGTAATGTGCAAAAGAACTCAATGAAATATATAGAGGTGTTATTGTGAACATGTTTAATGTATCAAAAATAAGAACAACATCTTAAAAATAAAAGTAATTATTTAAATAATATTTAGATAAATTTAAATTTATTGTAAGAATAAATCAAAAGATAATCACAAATTTAAGGTGACCAATTATCTTATTGAGGGAGGATTTATAACACACCAAATGTGATAGAATAGACTTTTATAATTATTTGAGTTATTTGAAAATTTATTAGATTTTTTTTAGAATTTTAAGAAATTATATAATTTCTTTTAAAATATCATAACTATAAAAAGATGTATGAAGCATTAAAAGCAAGAGATGAGAAAAAAAAAACAAAATATATAAATTATTTGAAATTAAATAGCATTAAGTTGGTTGAAATTTGAGTTGTTTAAGTAAAAAAATGAAGATTATATATTTAAAAGATTTAATAGTCAATTTATTTATGAGTTTAGATAAGTCTAAAAAATTATTAAAAATATTAAATAAACTTAAAGAATAATAAAATTTGATCAAAACATAGAATATATAAAGATTAACTTAATAAAATATTCTTGAAAATAAATAAATCTGATGATAACAAAATTATTTTATAAGAATTTTAATGTTTGAAAAATTATTAAAAACATCTAAATTGTATTTATAAAATGTGAATTATGAATATGGGTAGAACTCATCGAATAATCTCAAGGATTTGGCCAACGAAGAGGTCAAATTAATAAAATAAAATAAAATAAATATTGAATTTTATAAAATTTTATTTAATTTAAAATCTTAATTTTGCAAAACTAATCTCAAACCACATGATGGAAAACCTGAACCATGGTGAACCAGGCAAAGAAAACCCCCGAAATAGGCAAGGTTGCGAGTGTTCAGGGAAGCTATGGGAAGGAGAAATATAATCAAATGCTTATAAAAAAGAAGGAGATGTCCATTGCTAGGGTTTTGAAAACCTAGGAAAATTCTGTAAATGAAAGGAAGAGGATCAATCTTGTTGCCATGAAGAAGAAAGGGAGAAAGGAAGTGTGGTGGTCGAGGAAGGAAGAGAAATTGAAGAGAGTCTTTGTAGCAACTGTGCATGGAAAAAGAGGAATTAAATCTTAGGAAGAAGAATTGATAGAAAGGCATGCAAAATATGAACAAGTCCTAAAGTGAGACTACTAAAAAAGAAAAATTAAGATATATAAGATTTGTTTTTAATATTATTTGTTGATCCTTAAGAATAAAAATTTTAATTAGAAATTTTAAAAATTATTTGTGATGACTACTAGCAATACTAGAGATTGTATACTTATTCATAATTGTTGTTAGACATTATAATGTCAATGAAAATGCTTAATTTTTTTTTATGCATTTGAAAATGTTTCAATGTCATGCAAAAGGCTATTAGAAACAAAATGAGAATTATTATTAATTATCAATTATTTATTATGTGAGTTGAGAAAAAAAAGAAAAAAAGAATGAAGTAAGAATAAGAGTTAATTGAAAAGGGCAAAACACAATTTTGAAAATATATAAATGATGGTTGCTTAAAATGGTTTAACTCATTACACGACATGTTCAGATAGTAGAGCCATTATTTGGAATATGTTTTAGAAGTCATGTGAAATGAGCTATCATGAAAAGAAATGTTTTAGAAGTTGAGCTATTATTTAAAATGATATGTTTTGAAGATGGAGCTTAAAAGAACTTGCAAATGCTAAAAACATTTATTGTAGAACTAACTAAAAGAGAAAAGGTAAACTGTGAAATGATAAAAGAAGAGTAAAAGGATTTATAAGAGTTTTTAATTAGAATATTGCAATTCAACTATTTGCATCATTTGTGTGACTTATGGATAGCTCAATAGTAAGTTTTCTATTGGACTAAGGTCATTGTTCTATTTAACAAGATGTATCCTCCCAACTTTACAAAATGTATGATTATTAGTGGTAAAGAGCTAACTTAAGCAAATGAACAAAATATTTCCTAATATGCCATAGTTGCAAGATAAAAGGATTTCTTATTTTAGTGAGGCCAAAAATTTGTTGTGGGAATCATACGCTAAATTTCAATTTAGAGAGCAACATGTTCAAGAAATTTCTTGGGATGAGTTTGTGAAGACATTGAAAAATGATATATTCTTATGTCTATGAAAGAAAAGAAAAGAAGATTTAGCCTTTTTGACTCAATAAAAAATATTCATGATAAACCATGAGTATGATATTCCCTTCCTTCCATCATGAAGTAAGATCTAAATTCTCAATCCTCAAACCATTTAAATTCATTATTATATTTCAAATGAACATAGTTTCTCTTATGTTTTATATAATTTTTTTAAAATTTTTTAGAGATTTAATTTGCTTTACTAATTTAGCACATTTAGGATTACTAGGTTCAACCTGTTGCTTAATTAAAATAAAAATATAATAAGAATAATTTGAAGATGCACATAAAGAAAAAGTAATAATATACATAGATATATCTAAAATACTTTTAGAACTTGTAAGGCATTTGTTATATATGTTAATTTTATATCTTTTAAGCCAATTTTTTCTCAATATCATCTCATCTTTATTAATACTAGGTGTAATTTCTTCTAAATCAATCTTGTTATGTTTTATTTTCTCTATATCAATAATAAAAATAATTTCTAGTTCTTTATAATATAATTTTTCTTCATGGATTTTCTCAAAGTTTAAGACATATTTGCATTAATAATTATCTTTTTCCTAATTTTCACACATTTATGACAAATTTCAATTTCATTACGAAAATATTTTCTAATGGTATTCTTTGGTATTTGAGTTCTAAATGAAGAAAGCAAATTAAACTCAATAATTTTCTTAGATTTTTTTATATAAAATCTTAATTATTTACCTTTGAAATTTATAGGCACTTAAGTTTGAAATACTCTCTACTAATTTAGTTATGTCATAATACCTTAAGTGTTTTAGGATAACACAGCTCAATTACCTTTTAAATCTCTTACCTAAGTTTCAAAATAATTCTTTTAGCTAATTATTGATCTTTATCATGATAACTAATCTTAGATACTAAATCTTTAAATATATTCAAATATTTTAACATAACAAAATCACTTTGCTTCAATATAAATAATTATTTATGTAATCCCTTATCATTAACATCTTGTGCTTTTTTTGTATTCCTTGTGTTTGATCTCCTTCGAATAATCCTACTTTCTCATGTGAATGTCTCCTCATTTTCTTATCTTCTCAAATTCTAGGATTATTGTCAACTGGACTCTCTTTTGCATTGATTCTTATAGCCATTCACCACTTCAATTCAAAAACTTTTCAATTATATAGTATTGTATTGGACAATCTCTTCATTTTGTACCATATGATGTTTGATATTTCTCTTCATGTAATATTAATTATACTTATCATACTTATATGATCTACTTGCTCATACAAGTAGGATCCATTTTAACTTTAAGTAGTTTAGGATTTCTCATTACATCATATTATACAATGGTCATTGTCATTATTAAATGATGTTGTCAATTAAAGAAAATAAATTGATCGTATTATTTGATTCTTAATATCATACTATACAATCTAAATTCAATTTGTTTAACTATTTCTTGTTTCCTCGCACTTGATCGTAATATATAATTTTTAATGTCATGTCTTACGATCCAAATGTTCTCTCACTTACACTATTTGAACTTATTCAACCCATTGTGGTGATGCACTACTTGACATATGTTCGTACTTATATGATGTTTTAGTCATACTTGTAAAATTTGTTTCAATTTTTTAGTTCAATTATTCACCTTCTATCATAGTATATGATATCTTTAATTATATTATACAATGGTTTTCATTAAAGCTTATTACTTCTCTCCTAATAATATTATGTGATCTACTTCTATTGTACTATACTATATTTTAAATAAAAATTAAAATATTCTAAAAAATTCCAATAATATAAACAACTAAAAAATTTTATTTTCATAAAATTTAGAATATTACATAATGTTTTGAAATAATCATTAATGGTTCACTTTTTAAAATTATGTATAACCCTCTTTTACCAATTTTTGTTTTTTACTTTGTTACTTTACCACTTTTCCAACTTAATTTAATTGATAATTTATTAAACAATATTTTGTTTTTCCTTTTAAATCACATATGCACTAGATTAAAGCCAAATCTTACAATTTTAAATTAAGAGATAATTTAGCATCTACATTATATTTTTCATCAAACATTGCATTTCATATCAATACAAGAAAAATTAACTATTAATAGCATATCAAAAAAGAAATAAGGACAACCAATGTCAAGTTGATCATTAAATAATTTATTAATAGAACATTACTCATCAAACAACAAATCATCAAGCATATACACCCACAATACAAGACACACCCACCTCATTTTCATATGTAGTGATCTTGCTATGAAATTGATTCTCAAAATGCACAATTGATTTCACTTTTTTTGTTGCTATAGTATTGCTATAGTACTCGCATAACCATTCCTCCCAATTCCATCTGATTCTCATTTTAGCTCTTTTCATTGAGTTTTAAGCTTCAATAAAATTTCATAATTCTTTTAATCCTTTTGACATTTTTACAATTTGTTTTTATATTTTTTAAAGTTGTTAGATAAATTCTTATAAATTCTAAATCATTTGTTTTAATTCCTAAAAATAATCATATTTACCAATTTAATGTCATAATTTTCAAAAATTTTGTTTACTAAATTTCTTTACTCACCTCTCTTTCCTTCGAGGTGTCTCGCGTTCTTTTGGCAATATATGATTTTTTGAGAAAGATATTATAATTTCTTAAAATTTTAAAAATTCATAAAAAGTTAATAATTAAAAATAACTTTAAAGTAATTTTTTATATTTTCTTTAACTAGTTTTACCTACCAACTAATTTTCATATTTTCTCAACATCATTTTGTATTTTTATTTAATTTTCACATTAAATGAGCTTTGACTTTTCATTCTATGATCATCATAATTGTTTTATGCTAACAAGATTTTTTTAACTCTATATTTTTAGGTTTTATGTCTCCATAAAATTTTGCTAATTAAAATTTTTAATAATTTTTTGTGGACATCTCTAAGCTTATAAAATAATCAATTATTAAATAATTTAAATCTCTAATTTTCTTATTTTTATTACTTATGAAACAGTAATTTCAACTAATTTCTTACAATTTAATTTTAAATAATTTATAGATGTTTTTTCAACTCACCTCTTTCTTTTATCATACATGTTTTTAGTAATATATGTTTTTTTTAGGAAAAACTAAATAAATTTCTAAAATGTTTCAAAATTATTCAAAAACTCTAATAATTTAAAATAACTATAAAGCTTGAATTTATCATATTTTAGATGCTACAGGCCATCCCTCCTTATAATAGTTCTAATCAACCTTGAAATCATAACTTTTTCTTTCTGTCATTGAAGAAAATCCTAAATTTAAGATCTTTATTATATTTTTTAAATAATTTCCTCCACTTTTTACATCAATCTTTAGTTAAAGTCTAATGACTAAGAGCTTAATTTATTTCACAACAAGATGCTCTCTCTCTATTTATTTAATCAAATATACTTTATAATTCCAACATTTTTTAATTTAAAATGGAGCATCACATTCATTCATATCTAATAAATCATGTATTGAAATAGTGGTTGGATAATTTTGGGATAATATTTATTGATAATATCTTGATATATTGTCTAAGTAAATATGAGCACACTTTACATTTAGACGTTGGTGTAGAAATTAAAAAAGCATTAAGTATATGCCATGTTGTATAAGTGAGGCAAGCTTTTGGTTAACGAGTGTTTCATTTTTTGTACTCAAAAGATGTAATAGTAATTGATTGACTTAGGCCTATGAATATCACCAAGATAAAGAGTTTCTTGTTCTTAGCTACATATTACAAGTTTTTCAAACTGATCTATCTATAAGGGAACTTGTTTCAAACCCTTGATACCACACTTTACTTTAGAGTTATAATAGTGGAATTAAGCTTGAATGATAAATATAAAACGTACGAGTAAAAGAGAGAATTTTTATGCTAAGAATTGTAAATCATTACTTATTCTCCACTTTATAAAATCTTGTGTATAATATTTTATTATAATAATCATTTTTATAACATTATTTATGTGTTGCATGCATTAAAATTTCAACTTTATAATTACAAAGCTTGTGCATGTTCAAGTGTGCACATTTGCATGCACTTCTTATGCTTTATGCATGCTAACTACACACCAATAATGACAGATGTGTGCATGCAATTTATGCATAGTGGTATATGTCATGAGGGCATGACTCACATGATGCACATGATGCACATGTGACAATAAGTGACACCTATCATGACACTGGCTACACATTTGTGGTAGGTGGTACCTACCATGGCAGGTGTCTTGAACACACTTTTGCATGCATTGTGGTTCTTTGGGTACTATTGTGCTCATCACATGTCTTGTTCATTGCTAAGTGTGCTATACATCTTGCATATTGCTACATTCTCCCTTTAGTCTTACATGTTGCTATGTGTGCCATGCATCCTATGTGAGCTACTATGTATAAGCTCACTTCTCTATGCACATGATCGTGCTCAATGTGGCATACACATACACCATTCAACTCAAGTGGCAATCCAAATAGCCCCTCTTAAGTTCCTTGCAAAAGTGGATTGCTAAATAACTAAATGAATCTCCAATAAATCCCCTATTCATAAATATTTCTTTTTTTAAATTGTAATTCATTTGACTTAACCTATATATAAGGTTATTCTAATTAATTAGGATCAAAAGTATGAAGTTTTCAAACTTCAAATTAAAATTAGCACTAATACTAACTTTATCATAAAAGATGGAGAATGTCGAGTCTATATTAATGCATCTTTACAAGGACTATCTTAGTGCAAACTATAAAGGCTATAGAATATGATTTATGAAAATAATGATCACATGAGAAAAATTATCTTTTGCATAATTTGGAACTAGCAACTATCATCATCTTTGTCTTAAAAATCTTGTGACATTACTTATTTGGCATGAAGACTTAGATATATTTAGAAAGCTTGTGATATATATATATATATATATATATATATATATATATATATACTTAGAAGAAACTCAATTTAAGACGATGAAATAGGCTAAAATTAGTAAATGATTATGATATAGATACTGTGTATCACTCGGAAAAGCTAACATTATAGCAAATGCATTATGTTGAACAGCCAGCTTGAATAACTTGAATCTCAAATTGTTGGAAGCATGATTGTGCATTGAGATGAACAAATTACAACTACATGCATTATATGCTACAAACAGGAGGAGAATTAATTAATTTATAAATTTAGTAGAGTAGTTGTAGTTTCTTAAAGATTTTCAAGACCATGATGCAAAAGTACAAAAGGTCAAAGCCAAATCATTAAATGGCTAAAAATCTAAATTTTAGCTAAACTAAGAGAATGATATTTAATATTATAACCACAGATTGTATATACCAAACCAAGAGGAAACATAGTAAATATTGTTGCAAAAAGAACATGCAATGGAATATACTATGTCCTAAAATGATGAAGATGTATTAGGATATGAAAAGGAGATTTTGGTGGCCAAAACTAAAAAGGATATTTAACATTATTTAAGCAAATGCTTGATCTTTCAATAGGTTAAGGGTGAGATCTATAAACTTAAACACTACAATCTCTTCTTATACCAATGTGGAAGTAGGAAGGAAGTTACATGGATTTTTTTATTGTTCTTCTTAAGACTAACTAAAGAAAAAGACATCATATGAGTAATTATGAATAGATTGATGAAAATGATACATTTTGTATCCATCAAGACAACTTATGGAATAAAAAAATTGGTATAACTCTAAATAGATCAACTAGTTAAATGACATAATGTAACAAAGTTAATAATATCTTGTGATGGCTTAATTTATTTCAAGATTCTAGAGAAAAATTTAAGAAACATTTAAAACATAATGAAAAGTTAATATAACATTGTAGCCTCAAATAAATAGATAAATAGAAAGAATAATAAAGACTTTAAAAGACATGTTAATTAAGTGTATTTTATTTTGGTGGAAGCTAGGATACACATCTATCATTGATCAAAGTTACATAAAACATAGCCTCCAATCAATTATAAAAATGGCCTCATTTGAAGGATTACATAAAATGAGCTACCAATCACCATTATACTGGTATTACAAAATTGAGAAAGCCCTAGTGAAACAAAAAATTATTTAAAAAACCACTATAAAGGTAAAATTGATTCAAGAATAAATAAAGAGACACAAGATCATTAAAAGAAATATTATGACTCTAAACAATAAAAGATAAAACTTTAAGAAAGAGATCATGTTTTTACCAAGTTCAGTCCTACGAAAGAGATCATGAGGTTTAATAAATGCGAAAGTTGAAATTGATATTTATTAGTCATTTCTAAATTATCAAACAAATTAATGACTTTGCTTATAAGATGGAATTAGTAGTAATTATGATTAAAACACATTATGTATTTCATATTTATTCACTAAGGACATACATGATAAACCCATCACATGTACTTAATTTTGATTTAAGCATGTTGAATATGCAACCATATCTTACTCATGAAGCAAAACTAATGATGGTATTGGGAAAAGAAATCAAAAAGCTAAGAAACAAAGAAATTCCAATAGTCAAAGTATTGTGACCAAATCAATCATGATAGGAGATTACTTAAGTATTAGAAGATGAGATGAGAGGGAAGTGTCCTTACGCATTTTGATTTTTAGGAACAATGTTCTCATGAGAGGAGAGGATTTTGTAGCATGCCAAATATAATAAAATTAACTTTTTCAATTATTTTTTCTTATGAGGAATTATTGTGTATTTTTTAGTTTTATTTTTGAAAAATGATATATCACTCAAAGGAATACAACATTTAAAAAAAGAAGAATAATTATAAACATAATTAAAAAAATTATTAAAAATTAAATAACACTAAGTTCGTAAAAAAATAAGAGTTATTAAAGCTATAAAATATAAAATCAAGAAATTATATGATTAAATAATCAATAAGTTATAAGAATTAAAATACTCTAGAAATTATTGAAAATATTAAATAAAATAAAAAAAACATGAAAAATGGATTGGGACATAGATTTTGTAAAGAAGTTCAATATAAACGTTTCTTAGCCTAAAAAAGAAATATCACGATCATAAAATAAGAAGCCAAAAAATTTCATGGGGAAATAGTAAAATAATTATTATAAGAATTCTTAGATTAAAAAAATATTAAAAATAAAAAGCACATTAAAAAAATAAGAAAAGTAAGCAAAAAGTAAAACTTTATGAAATTCAAATAAAATTAATTGATATGTTTTTTAGATTATTTTGATAGATTTTTTTAAAAAAATTTCATAAAAATATAAATTTTATTTAATTTTTAAACTATTTTCTAAAACCATAGATCCTTATGTGACACCTGGGATTGAAGAAGTTGAGGGGGTAATCATTGGGTGATATCTTATAGAAGATAATCATTAGGCAATGAGCAACACCATACAAGTTTCTTAATGGAAAGGTACCGAATTGAATAAATCTTACATCAGTTATAAGAGTGTAAATACTAAGCTTTATAAGTCATAAATCTTGAATTTGTGAAACAACTTTTAGAGGAATACTAGGTTTAGATCCCATGAAATTTTTAAGGTTGATCATGCTAGAGTTAGATAAGTTTTGGGATGAGTAACTAAACAAGAAGTGAACTCTAGATAATGATAAAACTTAATTAATTTAGGATAATATCTCATTAAAAAGACTAGAATGTTATAATATGATATTAAAATGGTACATTCTTTAGTCCAACATGGTTTAAAAATAAAGCAAGTGAAAGTTGGTGAGTCTTTAATATTTAAGATTAAAGAGGATAAGGAGTGATTGTTAGGTAATGTCCCAAAGAGAGGAATAATTAGCTAAAGAGTAGCTCTTATTAAGCTTTTAAGTTAAGGGTTACATGAATGAATATGTTCTATGTTGACTATAGAAGGACAGACATTAAACTTTATAAGTAAAATTATAAATCTTGAATTAGTAAAGTTGTCTTTAGGAGTAACCTGGGCCTAAATCATATGAGAATTGTAGGTTTAATAAGATAGAGTTTGAGAAGTTTTGGGATAATAATCTATCAATAAAGGACTCATTATAAGAACAAAACCTCATATTTTTAATAATAATACCTCATTAGGAAGGTTGGGATATTACATCCTAAACTAATGAAATTGATTAATGTTGGTTCCAAGTGGCAAAATCCATTAAAAGAGGAGGATGTTTGTCGATTCAAGGAGTGGAAAGGTTGAATGTCTTAAAAAGTGTGTTTGGTGAAGGAATGAAAGAGCTGAGGAAAGAGAGAAGTTGATTAAAGAATTTAAAAGGGGTTTGGCTATCAATTATGAAACAATTTAGGAAAATTAGGAGAATTCCTTAAAGCAGTTGGGTAAAAAGGAGAGAAAGAGGGAAGAGAAGAAATTAAAATGGGGTTTTGGAGAATTTCTTAAGTGCTACTTATCAACAAAAAGAGAATAAAGGGAGGACCAGGTTTTGGTGCTACTTGTGACTTAAGAAAGAGATCTTGAGATGATAGAAGCTTAAAAAGCATGTTCAACATATCAACTAGAGTTTTTTAGGAGTTGTCTTATCGAAGAAAGAGGATGACTCCCAAGACTTTCATATCATTTAAGAAGGAAAGAAGAGGCTCATGGATGTCTCAAAAATACAAGCTTATGAAAAATTCAAGAAGGATAGTGGAAATGTTTTGAAGGTTGATCAAAATGAGTATGGCCATGGTAACAATAGGCTATGTAATGTTGTCTCTAAGTCAAATAAAATTTAGGTTTAGATTGAGTTCATTAAGAAGTTGAACTTGTTTTATGTTTGCTTTTAATTTGCTAGAGTTAGGCTTTCTATGTTTATTTTCCATTTTGATTATTCCAACAAACCTTTAGCTATAAAAGAGACCTTTGAGAGAGATACTATTATCTTCTACTTTCAATTATTATAATCATAATAAAAATATTTAATTTTGTCTATATATTTTTAATGAATTTGATTAAGAAAAAGCATAATCTAAAAATATTTCTATCAAATAATAAAACTTTCACTCAATTTACCCACTTCTTATCTTTATTTCTTCATTTATGTGATGGTTCATATATTTGTAACATCATAATTGCTTAAACTAACTTATGCTTGCATTATGTCATTATATCTTAATGAGTATTTCAATCACTGTTTAATATAGAAAAACTTTTGTGATATATATCATTCATTTCTTAGATAAACCAAACATATCAAAAGATATTATACTAAAGAAGTTATAATCCATAATGTTCTTGAATCTTGGAACAAAGTAGGAGAGTTGTCCCTCAATTTTTCCAAATTAAATATTTAAACTATTGTGTAACATCTATACATGATCCAACCTAAACAATTCAAAAAATTATTATTATCCACTTAACTATGTTAAATAGTTAAAGCATTTCTAACGTTAATTTTCAAGCTAGAAATATATATTTTGACCTAAAATACTTGATCAGATTTTTTCCCCTTGGTTTACAAGAGAATTGCTTCAACCTTCATTGATTTTTGGTGTTACAATTAACAGAGGAGCCAAAGTACTGGGTTGTTGTTTTGATAAAGCAAGAAATAAAGAAGAGATCATCTTGTTGTAGCAAAAGAACTTTAAGAATCCCTTTGGAAAGTTATTTGAATTTCTACATGAATGAAGAAGTTTAGTAAGGTGAGTCTTTATATGAAGTTTTCTAAAACGTTTGACATGAGATTTCCATAAGCCTTACTACTCTTTTTGCTTTCGGTTATTAACCAGTCATGGTGGGATAAGAAATTTAAGTTTTTTTGGGTCTTACATGATTAAGAGATTTCCTTAAGAAAGCTTGAGGTGGTGTTGTGTAATTATGAAGATGTGGATTTTTATTTTTTTAAGAAAAGTAAGAATTCAAAAAACACATTTTGATTATAAAGGTAAGTATATTGTGATGAATTATGCACAATTCAATTGAATATAAAGTGAAAGAAAAAAAGTAAGTTGGAAAAAAATATCAAAAAATATAATAAGTAAACTAATATAATTATGATGTAAATAAAAAACTAATATTATCTTATAAGTAATGAATTGATATAAGTATTGATAATATGATATCATTTGATATATATATATATATATATATATATATATATATATATATATATATATATATATTAATAAATAGCATGTTTATTACTATCATGTGTTATATGAAATGAGAAAGAGATATTTGCATTTATACTTAAACATGAATAAATAGAAAATGCTATATAATAAAGGAAAAGTAATGAAAAATAATATTAAGTTATATAGGTTATATGTTATGAAATGACAAGATACTATGTGATATGAAAATTAACTTAAGACCCATTGTCACATGTGTTTTGTGTTAATTAGATGAGCAAGATTAATAAAACATAGTTGTACTTGTGCAATCATTTTAGCCATGAGGTGTATAAATATAATTTGACAATACATCATGTGAGATAAGATAGGATAATGGTTATTATAGAAAACAAGATTCCTTAATTTGAGAATGAG
This sequence comes from Vanilla planifolia, assembly GCA_023846275.1. NCBI lineage: Eukaryota > Viridiplantae > Streptophyta > Magnoliopsida > Asparagales > Orchidaceae > Vanilla > Vanilla planifolia. Next base: position 5,533,587 of record CM043872.1, on the reverse strand, counting down.
AATAGCACAAGAAATATAAAAAATAATAAAGTATGAAATAATTAAAAAATAATGAATCAAAGTATTATTATACTATAAAAAATATGATATGTTTATATATATATACACACACACATATATAAGAATAAGCATAATGTTTATTATATATTATGTGATATATTTTTATTTAAGTATTTTATTGATGTCACATATTCGATATTGCTCATTTATTATTATAAATTATTCTTTTTAATGCATTTCATACTAACTTATTGATTTTAGCAATCAATTTTTATATTGAGTTTGTGACGTTCACTATTTATATAATTGGTAATTTCATTCATTTCATTTCATATTAATTTATTACTTATGTTTATCAATTTTTTTATTGACATTATGAAGTTTATTATTTATTTATATTATACGTTAAGTCATAAATACACATAAAACTAAGGAACCTAGTGACAATTGAGATAGATTTCAGAGAGTAAGTTTTATGGTAAGTTTGTATGAGATGTTTCAATCATCTATTTTTTTTTATTTGGAGGTTGTATTTGGATATGTTGTCTTTACAATTATATACTTATGTTATATTATATTTTATTTTCAATTGTAAAAAATAGTTTTGAAATGTAATATACCTTCAACATTGCTTAATTGACTTGCTAGTGTCCTTGATCTTGTTGTCTAGCATAATGTTTTCCATGAGATTTATATTATTTTATGTGCAAAAATAATAGAAGGAATCATGAAATTTTTCATTATGACAACCAATCATGTGTGATAGAGTCACTTTATGTCACAATTGTTTTGATGTAGATACTTTATTTTAATTTTTATTAGTTTCTTATTCATTATAGTTAAGTCATCTTGATACTATTCAAGTTAACTTCCTAATCATCAATACTTATCGTGCTCATGTGATCAAAGCAATTCTCATGAGAAGTAGAAGAACATGCAATACTTAAGCCTACAAGTTTTTCATCTTACCTTAAAGTACACAATTTATTTAATAGGCAACACAACTATTCTCAAATAGTTAATGGGCTTTTTTTTGTGGGTGTTTCACATGATTGTACCTATGAAAAATGCATTTAGAAGAATTCATTAATTTAAAAAGCACTCATAGTTTCATATTTTTAAAACAACAATTTTAATATAAAAACACATAAAGAAAACTAACTTCATATTCTTTTCAAATTTTAATAATTAAATTACAAATTCGTATTTTTAATAAGTAAAATCTGACTTTAAAACTAATTCCGCAATTTACATAAGCTCCCTTCTTAGGCCATGCTTACAAAATTAGTTTAAAATCAAATTTTTTAATTTTTTCAAATAAAACAATATTAAAACTTAAACATACATTTTTTATAAAAAAATATATTTTTATTTCATAAAACTTCTTAAAAAAAATTAAAACCTCTTTTTTAAAACCCACATTGTCTTTTTTAGTATATCTTCTAAGATATTTGTTAGCTTTGCTTAACATATAGGTAATGTTTTCCAAAAATAAAATCTCACCGTACGAGGCAGCTCAATTCTATGGGCCCAACGTGGCCTCACCAACACGCATCGCGACGACAACAAACCATCGTTACAAGCAATCCACGTATATTAATTTTAATTTAATATAATTTAATTTGATGCCGAAGCAAGGCCCGACACCTCCTCGAGGAGCTTGTACCGCCGGACCTTTCCCCTGAAGCCCTGCCGCACTCTTCTCTCGAACGCTGCCTTCTGCCTCTTGACCGGCGGTCCGAGGCCCATCGCCGCCACGTCGGTAAGCGATTCGCGTCTCTCGTCCCTTAAGCACCAATTGCACGCGGCGTATGCGGCGGCCCTCGGGTACAGATCGCTGCAGTATCTGCCGATCCGAAATGGATGAGGACCTTTTGCGAGAATTAAGGAAGGAGACAGGTTTGATTGATTACTTGTGCTGCGATCGAAAGAGGCAAGCCTTGCATCGGAAGAGCTCTTCGGGGATGCCGAGGTCGCCGCACATACAGCATAGAGACGAGGGCGGTGGCGGGGACGGCCGTGTTTCTCCCATCCTCCTCATCTCGGGAAACAGGAGGACGGGTTTGTAAGCTTTTATTGAAGAAGGGGGCGGGAAGAAAACGCGGATATGGTTCGCCCCTTTAAGGGTACCTTTCCCGGAAAAGGAAGACGAAGGTGGCGTTACGGGAAATAATTAAACAAATTTGAACAATGAGGGGCAGTTTTAATATAATTATTTTTTCTATCTTTTAAATTAAAAAAAAAAAAAAAAAAAAAACACAAACTATACTTTTGTCACAAATGAATATCTTAAAACTCTTAGTCCACACGAAAATATTTTCTTAAAAAATATTTCTATAATTTTAAAAAACTTCTCTTCATTACACATGGCTTCCTTTTTCACTTATTACATTATTATAATATAAAAGGATAACAATCAAACAAAATGAGACGAGATTAGCATCTTCTCTTAAGGCATGAACTAACGCATTGCAACTTTGTTGTTTGAACGGTGCTTATCAATCCTCGAGTGTTAGAGTTGAACAAGTAGTATTATATCTGACTTGTTTTATTTTGATGCATAAGATGTGTCTGATCTTCTTAAATTAGAGAAATTAGTTATTAAAGATAACTATTTTAAATAAAAAAATTATTGAAAAAGAAACTAATCAAAGGTAATAAATTTTTTTTGTTATAAAATTTCTAATGTTGTTCTTGATTAAATAAATGAGAGTTCTAGTTTTTCTTTTGATTATTTTATCATGCACATCAATATGTGTAAATTCAAATTATTTTATGTTTATTATTGTATAGACTACATGTTAATTTATTTTATTTGTTATAATACATGTAATTGAGTAGTGTTATAAGTTTTTAATAATTTATCATAGATTTACATTAAATTATAGAATTATCGTACAAACATTATTATTAAGTAGGCTTAAATGTTTAACACATTTAAATATGTAATAATAATTTTTGAATTGCTTATATTAAATGGTAGTAATACTTTAAGTCAAGTTATTATCACAACAATTTTCTACATTTCATAATTTGGAATGGTTTTAATGGCTCTTGTCTTTTTTTTTTTTTCACTTTATACATAATTATAATAGGTTATAATAATATTTTTGTTCAACTTGTTTTGACTTATTTGATGAATCTACAAAAGAAAAAGGGATGTGTTATTAAAACTCTAGAGGATTGACTATCTTTATGAAAGAGAAATATTAATGAGTATAAATTTTATTTAAAATGATAAGTGTCATAATAAGTTTTCTTTAATTTCATATATATATATATATATATATATATATATATATATATATATATATATATATATATATATATATATATATATATATATATATATAAAGAAAAAGAGAAAGAATGATAAATCTTCAAATGGTTCACATCTCCTAACCTTGATTGTTCCTAATATATAAAAGGCTACAAACAACTACCAAACTTAGAAGACCCAATAATGGGATGCATGTGCTCAAATATTGAAAATAGTGTCATTTTCTCACACTAATTTATGGGAGAATTTATGTAAGTATATTTTTAAGTTCAATAATTGATATATACATATTATATATGATCCTAATATCTTCAATGTAGGTGTGATGATCCAATTAATATAAGCAATATTGTGCCAAATTTTAAGGCTATTTTTGATGGTGTGTTGATTAGATTGAAGGACCTTTCGTTAATGCATTGATAAATTTTTTTTGTTGCTTGTGATAAGTTGAAATTTTTTGCATTTGTTGTTCATCATATGATTGTAATTATATCCTTTCATTTAATACTTATTTGATGTAGAAAAATATAATTGGTTCCTTAAGAATAATATGATTTAGCTATTACATATTATGAGAGTATGATGTTCACAAGAAGGGCAGGGAGGGAGAGTGAATTGTATAAATTTAAATTTTCATGTTAACTCAAATAATTCAATTTATATCAGTTATTGTACCACTTATTTTAAAAAATATTATTACGTTTGCAAAAACTTCATGCATTATAGTGCAAGTAAATTAAAATATATAATTGGGTTCAAATAGCTAAATTTAAATTCAAATTTATATCCACCTTTGACTAAAAGGCTTTGTAATATATTAAAAACATCAACTTAATAAAAACATATAACTCCAGCATAAGAAGATTTTATAACATAGACTTAATAAAAAACTTACAATATTAACTTAATGTAAGCTTACAAAGATTGGCTTAGTAAATTCTTACACAATGGCTTAATAAAAGACAATAAAGCAAAGATCAAATAAAGATTTCAAATAATGAGAAAAATTAATTAAATAAAATTTAATATAATAATTCATATAACTAATAAATAATTAAATAAGATGCATATTATAAGAATATAAAAAGATATACAATAAAGTTTAAGAAAGTAACTAAATAATAGTATATAACTTAATTCAAATAAATGATAATAGGTATAATGATGAATGAAAATAAACTCACAATACTTTTTTTAAATCATTCTCTAATTATAAGATGATTATAATAGAAATCTCTTTTAAATAATAATTGAAATATTTGTCTTCTTTATCATGTTTGATTGCTTTTATTTATTTCTTAAAATGCTCTCTAAAAGCTTCAAAACACATTCAAATAATTATATAAAAATCAATCAAACAAACCATTATTTACATCATAAATTGATTGTTATCACACAATCTAAGAGAACAAATTAGTACAATACATTATTGATACTATCATCTAATGTCCAACTAGTTCGTTTGCATTACATAAAATAGATGGTGTAAATATAATATAAACATTATATAGTATGACTAAAATAAAACTATATCATAAAAACATTAATAATATATGATATGTTAAATATGTCCCCAAATGAATCATTGATAAACCCAATCTTAATATGCATCGATATGTGCAACCATTAATAATATGCACATGCTTCAACAAGTTTATATTCAATCTTTAAAATTTGACATTATATTTATTTTTATATAATTAAGACTGTCACAAACCTTGTTTTAACAATTGTGAATCTTTTCTTAACCTTATTTTTGGATCATCCATAAGCATCTTATCGTATTATTCTTGTTTAGATACCGTTTTAAATATTTTCAAGTTTGCTTCATTCTTTTATTACATATTAGTCTAAATCTTATTTTCAAATATCACCAATTCATTTTTAGGTTTATTTTTATTTACCTAAACCTTTTTGAGAAAAGCTTCAGAATACTTGCATTCTCAATGGTTCTATTGCCACTCTATTTCCTCTAATATTTAATTTGGTTGAATTAGCTATGTTTCACATAAATTTATACAAGAGATTCTATCTTAACTAATTCAACATAGCTTCTAAAACAAATGAAATCATCATCATTAGAGTTGTTTTGAAATACAATTTTTAAATATAATTTTATTTTTAAAAAATTTAAAATACTAAAATATTTATCATATATTTCATAACAAACTTACATATAATAATTGAAAAAATTAGTATTCATAATTAAATAATAATCACACTTAATTAAAAAAAATGATATTATCAATGAAGAAATTTTAAAAACAGTTATGATACTACAATGTATCAACAAGTATATCAAATCTTTATGATCTCAATGATAATCTTACAATAATATTTAATATATATTTTCAAAATTCCACGTAACATATTTTATATTTTAATATGATAACAACAAAAAAATTTATTTAGATTTCATTGTATGACAAATGAAAACATTGCTATTAAAATCTGAAAAATTCAATTATAAAAAATATATATTTTATTATATTTTTGTCATGCCAATCTGAAAGTACTTTTATCAATTAAATTATGCAATCAAGTTTAATACTAAAACAAAGTTTATCTTAAAAATCTACTATAAAACTAGAAGACAAAAAAAATCTTATATTAAACTAAAATATGAATTTGCCTAAGATGTTTACTTGATTTTTTGCCTATTGTTGGTATCCACATAATCTTTTTTGACTCTTTCTTTTTCTTTATTTTATTTTATTTTTTCTTTCAATAGTTTTTCTAGATTCGTTGACCCATTTGGTTTTATTTAATTTTAATGTATAACAATTTTTTTTTAAAAAAACTATCATGAAAATAAATTAGTGCTTAAATGAATTTTTAGGTGGAGGAATGGCCCAAGACCCTTATAGTTCCCTCTCATTTAATCATTTGTCCAAAAACAAAAAACAATATATATATATATATATGATTATTCTCAACAAACACTCTTCATTACAACTCAAACTTAGAGGAATACATAACTTATGTTTTCAATTTGTTATTAATTTTCATAAGTTTTTTTTATTAGTCACAATGTTTTTTTTTGTAATAGTTTATATCTTATTACAAAGATTAGAATTATTTTTTTTATTTTATGTTTATCTTTGTGACACATTTTGTTTGAAATATGATAATATTATTTAATTATATTATTTCTTCACTTTAATTAATTATTTAGCCACCAAATGATATATAAATATAATTAAAATATAAGCATTGGGTTCATCTTAAAAGCAATATTTGAATCAATTTAAAAAAACTTAATTTGATAAGCATTGTTTGTCCTCTTTAAAATTCTAACTTCTCTTTATTTTATTCATTTATGTTCACTTATAAACTTATTTCAATATAATTATTTTAATTCAAATAAAATTTTAATTGAATAATAATATATCATTTTATAAATTTTTTTAATAATATTATCATTTCTATTCCATTATTTATTGAAATTTATTTTAAAATAAATTTTGAAACTTTCCTTATTAAATAACTTTAAGACACTTAACATATAATGGTTGCCTACATGTTGAGATGATAGAGGGTGTTGATTATAAATCTTTGTAATAATCAATATTATATTTTTCTAATTTAAACTTGTGTAGTTGAGATTTTATTTTTTATATTTTAATTTAACAATGTTTTGTTTATTCATTTGACTAAAAGTCTTATAAGTGCAAATGTGACCAACTAAAAATATTGAAATTATCAAATATTTTTTAATGATAACATAGCAATCTAGACAATTAAATAAATTTGGAATCCAACAAGTTGACATTGTGCATGATTTTAATAGGAAAGTATGTGTACAAGATTGGTATTATAGATTTGAATATTATAATATCATGGATTATAATTTGCCATTAAATAACAACAAAGAGAGGTTCTTCTTATCTTGAAGCTCTTGAATATGAATAATTATGATTATATAATAGTTTTTTTTCTATTTTACAAATTTATTTAATTTTTAATCATCTTTTAAAGTTATATATAGCAATTGCCATCTTTTCAACATATAAAAAACTTTTATATTTATATTTATCATTTCTCGATGCTTTAGATCATTCATCTTCTTGATATGCTCATAAAAAATTGTGTCAACAAATAAATGTAGGTTGTTTATTTTTTAAGTTCCATTTTTTTTAAGTTCAAATTAAAAAAAAATTAACAAATGATGTTCATTAGAATGTTTTTATTTATATAAAACTCATTTTTTAAAACGTTTTCTAAATTTTCTATTTTAAAATATTTTTTAAATAAATAAAATATAACCATTATACACTATCAAATTTAACCAAACCTACCAAATTAATTGTTAAAAATTAATAAGGAGAAATTCTCCTTACAAACTAATCAAGAGCTTCATCTATTGTTATCAATACATATAACATTCCATAATATCAATCAATTACTATTTATAATTTACTTTTTAATGATTTAATTTCAATTTAATTTGAACCCAACTCAAGATTAGATCAAAGTCTTTAATTTAATCATATTCCAATCCAATCTTTTGGAAAAGAGTGAATTGAAATAGTCTCATTGGTAAACAATTGAAGGTATATCCAATCAAACTTTCAAAAACTAATATTTTTAATAAAGATATTAAAAACATTTTTATTGGTGTTTGAGCTCTTGGTTTCAATGTTGAGCCCTGCATGGCGCAGAGGGCGGGAGTGGACATAGATAATATTAATATAATAGATTGCGCGGGGAAGAAGACTCTATGGCGTCGGTCAAATGGAACAAACAGCTTGGATGAAGCCCTTTTAGGTATTCTCATGGAATTTATCTTCCTTGCATATCGTTCCTGGCCTCAGCGATCGACTGGAAATGTCAGTTGTTTGCTCCTGCTTTTGTGCGGGGATTAACTGTTTTGAGATCACTTTTCGTTTTGAGATGGATCGTAAACAAGAAGAAAGCAACCCAGATTCATTTTTTGCTAATCTCGATTGTGGAGACCTGTTTGTGCAGTTTCTGGTTTGCAGCCCCGTTTCGTAAAAGATTTGTTTTGATGCTGATGATTGGGACCTTGATGCTAGTTTCTTCAATAAATGAATCATGTTACCGCTAGATTTGTAGACTTCTGACTTTGGTTTCAATGGCAATCTAAAGGATGAGGACATTGATTGATAGTTTGATTAGAAATGGTATTGTATAACATGAATATGAGAAATTATGCGCCTAAATTAAGGGAGTTATTCTCAAGATTTCCACCGTATGTTGAGGCCTCTTTAAATCAAGTTCATTATTTTTTATGGAACTTCAACTATTAAGCACCTCTTTTAACCAAAAGAAACCTATAATCAAAAGCTTAACGATTATTTCACAGTTAACAAATCAAGTCTAGGTTTGTGTGGACATGGCTAGTTAAAATCTCATGGTATGTTATTTAGGCACTAGTTGCATTGAATTAATAACTTTTGAAGAGATTTGAAGGGGAGAATTGGCGCATGATATAAGTTGTTGCTATGTGACATGTTGGTCATGGGCTCCAGTTGTGGAAATAATTATTTACAAAATCTGAAATAAGATCATATATAATTGGTCTGCTTAAGTATCATATTTTCTTACACCTCTTATATGTGGGATGCTATGTGAGAGATTCTCTTTTGACTTGTATCCAATTCCCTATGACTCAAACAGATGGTGATACCAATAGAGTCAAATGGTCAAATAAATGCCACGAGCTTTTATTTGTTTAGATTTTGGATTAAGACAATGTTACAATCTAAAGATAATCAAAGGAGGTGAAGTTGTGAAAAATGAACTTATTAGCCATGTTTTCTAAGTGTTCATGAAAAATCTGGTGAATTTTACAAGTAATGAAACCATTATTATTTAAAGACCATTTAGTCATGCAATCATAATAAAGAACAATTTTGAATTCTTAAAAACATTGTTTGTGTTCCATACAGTTGATTTCTTATAAACTATATGGCATTTAGAGATGAATCATATTGCTTATTAGTTCAATGTACTGCAAGGACAAATTCTATGTTAACATCTACTTGTGTCTTGCAACAGTGTAGAGTGGGCATTTCCTTGAATGCTACATGCTTTCCTTTATCCCTATTTTAGCATGATGCCATATCTTTTCAGTCTATGGGAATGAATTGTTCTTTTACCATAAATATTTAGGTTATGTTTAATAATGACTTATGAGTTTAAAAATATATGTTTGAAAAGGAGATTTTGAATATGAGATTTTAGAAATTAAGTTTTGTGTGAGAAAGTCGAGTGTTGGTTAAAAATGTTTGTTCAAAATAAAGTTTGAAAAGTGAATTCTAAATAGCTTATTATTATTCTTCATAAGTTTTTGTGAAAAATGTTTTGTTTGAAATGAATTTTGAAAAGCAAATTCCAAATACCTGATTATTATTCTTCAAAAAGGATGGCTCTTAAAACATGGTGTATGAATTTATAATACAAATAAGCCTACTAGAAAAGATGATTTCCGATGCATTAATAAATTTACATCAACACTAAGTGAAGTACATATTCTAATAATATGTTTCACAAATGGGACGATAGATATTAGGACAATCTCCTAAGGAGATATTATTAGCATAGTGGAGAAGGTTTTTTCGTTGGGTAGGATGCTTACTGAATGGAGGGATAATTGTGTTGTTCTTATTCCTATGGTGCATGAGGCTTCTAAGACCAATTAGTTTTAGCCTATTAGCTTTTGCAACACTACTTATGTGGTTGTGATATGGATTCTTATGAGGCAATTACAACGTATGTTTCTTGACCTTATCTCCCTAGAGTGGGGTTTGTTTGGAGGAGGTTCATCATTGATAGTTGTTTTATGGCATAAGAGCTTGTGCATTAGCTCTTCACTTCATCTTCCTTTGAGGGATTTATGTTTATTGAGATAGATATAGAGCAGGCTTATGTTAGGGTGTGCTGGGACTTCATGTTGGCCATGCTTCGCTACTTAGGCCTTTTGGGTATTTGGTGCTCATGGGTGCAGACTTGTATTTTAGCTCTTGGGTATGCTATCCTTTTTAATGGTACTTGTTTCACCTTAGGACATGGATTTTTGTGACTTCTAATAGGACTTACTTTTATTTCCTCATGTTTTTATTCTTTATTCAAAACTCTTACCTCTACTTATTAGTTAGCAGGTGAACGATAGAGTTACATTGAGTATTTGCATACCCTTTGATGCATTTGGTCACCTGCCTCTTATTGGCAAACAATGTCATTCTTTATAGACCAACGACCTAAATTGTTGTTATGGAGATTAATCCTTTATTATACACTTATGTTATGTTGTAAGTTTGAGCCAATTTTTGAATCCCCTGAAGTAGTGGGTCATTTTCAGTGAAGGCATGGCCGCTTGACATTTGTCAAATGATTGTTAGAAAATTGCATATGTTCAAAGCTATGTTTGGCAAATACCTAGGTATTCTCCTTACTTTTGGTCATCCAGCTTGAGACTTCAACAACCCATTCTAGTTTGTTAGTGGTAGGATCACTGCTTGCGGCTCACACTCCATTTCATTAGTTGGCAGAGTGTTTCTTGCCAACACAATGCTTACAACCATCTCAATGTTTAATATGTCTCATATATTTGTGTTAATTGGTATCTTCTTTGGACTCAGATGTGCTTAACTCACATTTTGGGAATTGTCAAGTATACCAAATTATGTGTCTTAATAGTGCCCAACTACATTTTAAGAATTGCCTTAAGGAGAGACCACTAAGTATTGAGGATGCTTGGACTAGATAGATAAGAGGGGTGTCGAGGCTTGGCACATTTGAGCATAGGACTTGTGCTACTACTTTTATTTGACATCTATACCTTGGTGTTGTCTTTACTAGTGTGTGGCTTGGGGGTATTACATTTCTCTCTTGTGCAAATTGCTTTCTGTTGAGGATGCAGATCATGCTTTTCTACATTATAATCTTGTAAGGCCTATCTTTTCTCTATTTTTCATCAATCTGCTTGGGTGGTCCTCTTTTCAATCTATCGGCTTGCTTCTCTATTACATGGATGACACATAGCAAGGAATAGCAATGGCAAATCTGTGGCTCTGTTTGCCACCTTGATTTATCGCTTGTGGAGGGACTGGAATTGCAAGGTTTACTTGAGGCCCATCCTTTGACCTATACCCTTTTTGAGGACTATGTTTTTGATCATATCGGCCAACTTACATCATCCTTCTTTAAAACATTGGCTGAGTATTGAGGATGCTTGGACTAGATAGACAGGAGGGGTGTCGAGACTTGGCATATTTGAGCACAACCCCGTGCTATTTTATCTGACATCTATGCTTACTAGTGCGTGGCTTGGGGCATGATTTTGCCTGCTCATGCAAATGCCCGTTTGTTGAGGATGCAGATCATGCTTTCCTGAGCACAACCCCGTGCTATTTTATCTGACATCTATGCTTACTAGTGCGTGGCTTGGGGCATGATTTTGCCTGCTCATGCAAATGCCCGTTTGTTGAGGATGCAGATCATGCTTTCCTACACTGCAACCTTACGAGGCCTATCTTTTCTCTGCTTTTTGTCAGTCTGCTTGGGTGGTCCTCTTTTCAATCTATCGACCTACTTCTCCATTACATGAATGACACATAACAAGGAATAGCAATTGCAAATCTATGGCTCTGTCTACCATCATGCTTTATCGGGACTAGAATTGTAAGGTTTACTTGAGGCCTTGCTTTCGATCTATGGCCCTTTTTGAGGACTATTTTTTCGAACCTATTAGTCAACTTACATCATCCTTCTTTAAAGCACTGGCTATCCCCCAACTTTATGGGCCTTCTTTGATTATCCCTTTACGGGTGGCTTTCCCCTACTCCAAGCTAGATTAAAGTGAATTGTGACGGCTTTGATAAGTTCTACGGTCAAGTTGGCATGTGCTTTGTCTTTAGGGACAACAATGGGGAACTTCTTTTGGCCTTGGGTGGCAAAGCTTCCTAGGTGGTCTTGTTTGCTATGGAGGGGTGGTGTTGACAGAGGTTATTCTCTTGAACATGAGCTTGTGTTTGCTAACTCCAATAGATAGATTAATCTCAAATATTATATTTTGTTTCTTTGTGCTTACATGACATTTTAAAATATAGAACATCATCTTTATGTTATGTTTTCATAAAATTTCTCCTTTTAAATTTACAAGTTAATAAAAAGGTGTTTGCATTTTTTTTCTAATGTTTTTCAACCAAGGGAATAGAAAAGCATCACGAATGGGACTCATTGCATGAATATTACTCCTATTTATCAATTGTAACTTAGACAAAAAAATGAAATTTTATGTGGAATATTTAACATTTTATTTACAATTAACATATAATTTGATTCTTGAAAAATGTTCTTGTTGAAAGATGTGTTTGTTCAACATTGTTAATTTCTTTCCCTTCTTCTTTTAATTTGTTGTCAATCATAATTACCTATTCATCTCAGAGTTGTGTTTTGGGGTCTGTTCAGTCTGACATTTGTTGCATTCATTTGAATAGGTGGTTCATGTTTGTGTGGTCTGATCTTGGTTGATTACCATCTTTGTCCACATGCTGAAATCACCAGACTGTAAGGGGCAAAGTTGGAGAGTGTTTGGTAATAAGGTCTATTGTTGTTTTGTGTTGTAAACCCATCAATACTATGTGTTGTGTTTTTTGTGCTAGTTCTCAAAAAGTGAGTTGCACATGGTCCGTAAATTAAAGAGGGTTGCACATATAATATTAGACTTCAATAGCAAGGAATACTAGATCGTGATATTTTATTCTCATGAGGAAAAGCGTTATTAAATGGATCCTTGCTTGGAAAATAAGAGACCAAACTGCAAGGAGGCCAATAAATTGCAGATTTTTTTTTTTTGTTGAAAAGTTTGTTTTTTTCATATCAAAAACTTTTAACAAAAAGTGAAAGTCATGAGATTGTTCTTTATTACAAATCTAGCCCAAACTCTTCTAGATTCATGAGCATTATTAATTTGTGAAGCATTGAAGTAAAATTCGAGGTTTTATATTTACAAATTACAATATTTGATAAACAGTAGGCTAAGTTTTAAATTGCAAAATGCCATTAAGAAATATAACAAGAAAATTGGAGTTGTCATATACTGATTGTAACTTCAAAGGATGTGCTATTTTGAAATAAAACAATTTTTTTTGGAAGTTTAAGGGATTAGGCTTGGATTTGCACAAGCATTATGAATTAGTGACGTATAAAGTCAAAATGGAGGCTTTATGGCTCAAACTAGACACAAAACACAATATTACAAAAGAAGAAATCTTATGATTGTTGTAACTTCTAAAGAATGTGCTAGTATGAAAGGAACAAAGCCTTTTTTTGAAAAAGTTTGAAGATTATCTCTGAATTTGAGCTTTACATCTTCTTTTTGAAGAACAAGATTAACATCACATATCAGCAACTCATTCGCAAAATGTATAATGCTTTATTGCCAAACTTGAAAAAATTTTTCATTTCTTGTTTGCATCCTTCAAAGGATTAATTCCATGTTCATGACTAATATCAATCCCATCATATAATTTTTTTCAGCTTAGTTATATATAGTGTACCTCCAACTTTAGCTCTATAAGGTTTATACCATCCCATAAAGCTGTCTCATATCTTATTATAGAAGCTAGTTCTTTCTAACTCAATTTTATTGTCATCAAGGATGCTATTATGAACTGGAAGTTTGTGATAGATTTTGTTGGGTTCGATTCAAGTTCTCAATAGAGATGTTCCTTTCTTTGTAATATCATAATTTATCTATGGTTGATGTTTATCAACAAGATACATCTGGACAAGCTGGCATCATCAAATTCTGCAAATGGTAATGAAAAAATTCCAAAGGTTTCTGCTGGAATATCTTGTAGAAATTGAAATGTAGTTAAGCGCTCTTGTTTCTTTCACTGCTCTGTAACAAACATATCATCATTTTTCGCATGTGAGGATGAGAAAAACAAACAACAAAATGGGACGGAGAGATATTGTGGATATGTCAGTTGCTAAGCTTCACTGTGGAAGGTAACTACAGTGGATGTTAGCTTGAATGAGTCAGATTGGTCCACATCCATTTACTGTCTCGTTTACCCAATCTTTTGTATAGTTGAAGTACATGAGGTACCGCATGCCATTGTTTTCTTAACATTGACAACATTTCAGCGTGTCCTTTTTTCCTGGCTTGAAATCATTTTGCTTAGCAAAATCTGCTCTTTTGTGGTCCCTTCACAACTCCAGGACACCCACGTGTTTTAAATGAGCTTGTTTGCCTATAGGGTAGCCTGCTTTTCAGGTCCTTTATTTAGTAGTGGGCTTTTCTAATTTGTCCCAAGGCTTCCTTAATCGATAAACCTATCTGTACTGATTAACTGGTTTTTTTATTGCACTTTTACTACAGAAATTTCATTTGCGTAGATATCTTTTAAGCATGGCTGACCCACAAAGTTTCACGAATGGTTTAATGGATGCATAATATCTTAAAGACGTGCTAATAAGGTTTGCTAAATAACACTTAAGCTTATCAAGAAACTATGAATTGTAGTAAAAACCTGTTTTTAATCTACATTAGCATTATATTATGCTGGTTGTCCTGATTGTTCCCCTTAGTTTATGTTATATATTATCAGCAGAAATGTCTTAACTGGGTGGGTATTCAAGACGACTTGGACTTCTAGTTTAGATGCCAAAGTTCCAGTCCTTATCGATGATTCTACAAAAAATCATTTGGAAAAGAGATTCTTCCATTTTTAGAGTAAATTAAACGAAGGTTCTCAAAAAGGTTGGATCCTTGCAGTTCAACCTAATCTCTACCAGGAGCTGACCATGATCATCTCTGACGACCACACCAAAACCTGTAGCAATTATGCTTAGCCAACATGTCGAAGCTAACTTTTATCCACTGCAAGGGGAAGAGGAGGGTTAATGGTGCCATCAAATCGTTTTTCTTGTCTTTGCAGCAACATCGGGCAGCTTGCCCGCCAAAGAAACCTTGGACTTGGAGTGAGTGATCACATTGAGCTTAAAAAGCTGCATCCTTTAATGGCATACCTTCAAATATATTCACTCAATGGTGTAACATGTGGTTTGACCGGAGAATTGCAAATGAACTCCTGTTCCATTGATTTCATGGATGTGGACAAATCAAAGCATTTTGCTCGCCTTTACTCTTCCCATTATATATGCTGGATCTGCTTCCTACCATTTCTGCACCCCACCCCTTAACGTACTTTTTATAGCTTATATTAATGCAGCCCTCGTTAAGGATGTCATCTGCTTCTCCAGCTACGCTCTGCTGCACCTTTTGTGGTTGAGTTGGAGTTTGCTGTTTGCTTTTGCTTGGTGGGAGCTATGGAGCTTGTGCTGTGCTGTGGTTGGAGGTAAGCAGCAATGTGAAGAAAAAAGTGATTAAGGGGCAACGAAGATGGTTGCAAAGAGATCAATCTTAAGAGTTAGATGCATTGACCTTTGCTTCAGTTTTGATAGATGTTATGTCACTCCTTTTGCTTTCACCTTGATGATTTGTGAATTCCTTCACACTTTGTGTCGGGGAAAAATTTGTAATCGAACTGTATGATAATGTCTTATGGGAGTTGCTTCACTATTAGATGTGAGCTCATCGTCAATCGACATATTGTATAATGTTGTCTTATGTTGTTTACCCTTGATTGGATGTTGGGCGTCGGCTCTTTATGAATCTTGTGAGGATTAGTGGAGTATTTGATCTCAGTAGAGGATTTTGATGTCACGAATTCCAATATTGATATCGTTGGAAGTTTGGGATACAAATTGAACCTTGTGAAGTTGTAGATACAAGTATGGCCACTTTTGACTTGATAGATGCAAGTCCAACATTTTTCGATGTCACAAATTTGAATCAAATTTCATTCATACCAGATAAATTTTGTTGGATGTTTTAGACGTTAGTTGGAAAGCCTTTGAAGTTATAGACATGAGTTTGACTTTATTTGTGGTTGTTGACCTAGTTGGGTTGTTTGGATGGCCTAAAGTTGTAGAGTGGCACAGCCATATAGCTTGAAGAAGTATATCATCTTTGTCTTGTTATCTCAAATGACTATGTATAGGAATTTCTTTGTTTCGACGTTTGATACCACTTGTAGTGCTTAATCTATTTTATCAAATTTTGCATTATCGTGAACTAACAAAGCTATTGATTCTAATTTTTTGTGGATCTATGAAATTCTAAAGTTTATTAAAGCTAGATTTTGTCATGTATTTTCATTAGTGTTTCAATTCTTTTAGATTTTACGTTACTAAGTTTGTTGATGATAGAATTGAGCATTTATTGAATATAGATGCTAATCTTTTTGTTTTGAGGAGACATGGGCTAATGGTTATCTAGCCTTCTTATACTAGACATCTCCAAATTATTTTAGCAAGTTAGTCTCCATAGGTTATTCTCATATATCTTGATCTTATTTTGATGAGCATGATTATGGGGTTATCTAGTCTTAATATATCTCAATGTCATTTTGATAAACACAACACAAAGGGTATCAAGTCTTTGCGTATTTTAATGTTCCTTTAATAGGCATGATTGTGTGGTAGAGGTATTGTTATCTGGCCATTTAGGGGCTAGTATAGTTTTGCATATATATAATCATTTGTGTATTGTGTGAGATCCCTTGTTTATCATTGTATTTTATTATGGTGCATAAGATCAGTTATAATATGAATGAGCAATTCATGATTTTTATATAATTTGACACATTGGGTTTTCTCCAACTTATCTTGATTGCTTTTGAAGTTATTTGGTTTTTTTATGGTTTTTAGGGCTTATTTGGACTATCATAAGAGATCCTCATATAGTTTTAGACGATTTGACGGTGATGAGACAAGATCAACAACTTATCCAAATCATTATCCTATATAACCTAATTGGATTACTCTATTTGATATGAAGACTATTGGTGACTCCAAGATTACATAGGTAATTTAAATTATGGTTAGCCAATTTTTCTCTCTTCTTAACCCTGATTTTTCTACATATATTTATCAATGATTATGGAAATGTGGACTCTCAACTTTTGAGTATTAAATACCTTGTATGAGTTTTTTCTCATGAAAATGAGGTCTTCAACATCAATGATCTATCTAAGGTTTATTATGGTGGATCAAAGTGTGATTTGTAGCTCTTTTGTATCCATCATGTTTGTGTGAGCATAAGATATAAAACTAAAATGAGTTGTGGTATTGCCTCCACATTTTTTAAAAAATCCCTCACCCACTTCATCTCCATTGCCATCCCTAAGCTCTTTAAGATAGGTTAATTACTATACACCACATCTGTTATACCCAGTAAAAAATTTTTATATTAATCTTTAATAAATTAATTTTTGGCTTGGATGATTTCAGATCGACAGGAGGATGAGCCAGGAGCTCAATTAGAGGCTATTGGAATTTCTGAAATTTCTGGGGATTTTTCGGAGCACCGAGGTAATTTTTAAGTAATTTTCCCTGTTTATTTGGATTTATTGGATTTTTGGAAATTCGAAAATCAATTATGATCGGTTATTTTAAAACCGGAAATTTATTTTTATCGCGCGTGAACCGGACCGGAACGGTTCAGCGGAGGCGGAGGCGGTTCGCCGAGTTAGTTTGCGCGTGCGTTCTGATAAGCGGATCGGACGGTCGTGATCGACGGTTGGGATTGAACCGGCTGATCGGGTGCTTACCGTGTCGATAGCGTGTCGACAGCGCGTATCGGGTGCTTACCGTGTCGAAAGCGTGTCAACGGTGCGTAGTGGATTTTCACCGTGTCGTCCAGAAATATAAAACCCTCGCGAAACGATTAGGGTTCGTTCGACCGACCGATAGAGAGATTTTTCCGGCGTACGGCGCGTGATTCCGGCGGCCTGGCAAGGGGCTTTTTGTGCCTGGAGATTCACGGGAACGCGGAGAGTCGATTGATACCGGATTCGTTCGGTGAGGAGCTGCGGACGAAGTTCACCGTCGCCGGCGTCGTTGAGGTAGGAAATTCAGATTTAAATTAGTTATTTAATAGAAATTAAAAGCATGGAATATATTGCAAATTGCTACCTGAGCATGCAAGTTGTGGTTTTTGGAATTGATTTATGCAAATTATCGATTTTAGCATTTTAGGTTTTTTCGGATAAATTATACCCGTCGAATTCGGAATTTTTCCAAGCATATGTTGATTTGATTATGTGCCTAAATCATGTTAAGGTGTTTTCAAATGCTTAAATATGTTTAATTTCATAGATTGTCAAAATGGGGATCGGATGAAACTTCGGCGGAAAATTTTGATTGAACCTTAGAATTAGTGACATTATTGAAACATTAGGATAGTATGAACATCGGATTTTGCTTCTCCTTGATCTCGGTCACCGGAAATCGACAGGGAAAACGAAATTTTCCGGAGGACTCGTCGGCTAGGGTTTCGCGGGCGCCGGGCGGAGGAAGGAGACGGATTAAGTAAATTCGGTTTAATTATTTAAGTAATTATAATTATATAATTTTTATTAATAATTATATGCGGCGCGGAAGAAAAGAAATGCGGATTTTTAAATTCGGAAGATTAATCCGAATTTTTCGGAAATGGAAATGTGGGAATTCTAATTCGGAAATTAATCCGAATTTCGGAAAAAGGATATGCGGAATTTTAATTCGGAATTTTATTCCGAATTTTTGAAAAAAATGGAAAAAGGGGCGGAAATTGATTTTTGAAAATTTGGAAAATTCGGTAATTGAATTTCCGGGAATTATTAAATTATGAAAAAGTCAGAAAAAGGAAAAAACTTGGAATTTAAAATTTCCTGAAGTGTGAAAATGTGATTTTTGGAAATCACGTAGCCAAGTTGAAATTGACTGTTGGAAATTACCAATGAATTCAGTACAGCTGAATTAGTTGGAAGGAAGTGTGACACTTAGGTGCTGCAGAAACAATCAGAATTTTGGTACAGTTGTGTTACTTGTATGACAATGGCATGGATTGAGTCAGTTTACTCAGTGTGGGCATATTTTATGGATTGGCATACTGGACCGGACTACTATAGACCCTATATGATGTTTTAGGGTAGTTGTGGTAGGTAACTGTGCGGTTCAGACTTAACTTTCACAGTATACATGTGGACTGGTATGCGCCTTGTTGTATCTGGACACATGTTGCCGAATCTTGGAGTTAAAGCTTGGCAATGACTGTAGGGGCGTGGCTTCTATGGAAATTGTTGGGAGAGGACTTCTTGGGACGGTGGCTGAGTCGACCTCTTCTGGTCCACGAGTGTAGGCCTGCGTGCCTGAGAGTGGCAGCGGCAGGGGTGACTCGCCGTGGCTAGCCAGGGTGTCTCACGTTGGCTAGAGATCTATGTGACGGGTTTGTCTATAGTCTCCAGAAGATTGATTGACGAGAGACGCTGCGGTGTCGGGTGCTAGGCGCCATGCGTGCGCAGAGATGGGCGTGTTCCGCTGGCATGCTACCTGGGAGCACAGAGGAGAGCTACTCTGTTGTGACTGGGGGTGACTGTGATTGGTCGGAGTCTGGAACTGAGAGTGCCTATCCACCATATATTGTTATGCTGTATTCTTATACTCTTGCTATTATCCTTCTCTTGCATGTGAGTTTTACTAGCTGTCTTTCCTACTGGGCGTAGCTCATTTCCGTATTATATATTTTCAGTGGCTCGGCAGACTTGACGCTACCAGATTAGGTGGGATCGTGGTCAGCAGACTTGTGGAGGATATCTGATCGGTGATTATCTGAGAAATTCTGGTTAATAAATTGTTGCTGTTGGATGTTGTCAGTGAGACTGTTATTTTTATGTCTTGTATTATGTGAGGGTAATTCTGACTTATGTATCTAGTTGGATGATATTGTATTTGTTGGACTTGGATCTTATTTTTGTGATGTAGTTTCCATTCACTGTTTTACTTTATTATCTTGATGGTATAGTGTGTGGAGTGCTATATTTTATCTGAGGATGTTATGTATTTTATTTTTGATGGTGAGGTCATTACATGACTATGGAACTTAATATTGGGGGTTCAGACTTCTATTAGACCGGTTCTCCTATCGATATGGGTTAGGAGTATTGGGTCTAGTAGGAGTAACATTGCGCGAGTCCATCTGTTAATTCAGGAGTCATGAACCTGATTTGACGGTGTACCCGGGAGATGGGATCCACATTGTTAAGGAAAGTAGGTGTGTAATGATGTGTTATATCCTATGTTTTTCGTAGGCTACTCAGGTTGGTATGGGACGATCTGAGCTGTCTATATGCAAAAAAAAAAAAAAAAAAAATTTATGCCAAAATCAGCCTAGGAAATATGGGGTGTAACATCTTTAATAATGTTTAATAAAATCTAAAAAATTAATCCACATTCATTTTGCTATTTTTCCTTCTACTTTGATCCTAATTTAAGTTTCCAACAAGTTCCCATCTAGTCTAATTCTCATTAATATTTCAAATTCTTTGTTTTATCTCTCTTTCTCTTTTTCTTCCAAATATATGATTTCTTAGACCCTTTATTTTTCACTTATTTTTCTTATCAAACAAACTCTAAATTTTATGAAATTTAGTGCATGATAGCTTGCAAAATTTAAATAACTTTCATATTTACATTTTTTAGATTAAATTTCTGAGACTCCATTTTGATAGTCCCACTCTTGAATATCGTGAAAGATTGGGTTTTTGAGAATCCTTGTTTTATTACGTCTTATTCATCTTATGCCAACTTGGATGATAATGAAATTTTACAAGAAATTAGATTTCTTTTGGATCTAAGACTTTTATATTCATTGTTGTTTAACATTCTCCTTCTATTCTTGCAAAAAAAAAAATCCACAATTATCAAGTCGATGTTTATGGGATTCTAGATTTTTGATGTGTTTTTCATTAACATCTTTATGTTTTCAGTCTACCACAAGCTCTTATGGTGTTACCACCCTTATGAAACTTGAGGACCCATCTACCTTGTGTACATTGCTAAATCAAATAGTATTTTTTTATTATCAGTGAAATTAGTTGAAATGATTTCCTTAAATATTTATCATTTGAATATGTTAGATATCCCATAACCTTCTAAGTGAAAATTTTAGTTAGGAGAATTTTTAGGTTATAGTAAATTATTAGGATTAGTTAACCCACTTGTATGCTCTTATATTATTTCTTATCAGGTGTAATGTGCTTGTCCTTGCTTCTAGAAGTGGACTTAGTATCTCTTGGATATTGTCAGTCTAGTTGATTCCATTAGTTTCTTTATCTTACCTAGTCATTTCCCTAGGAGAGTATATTTGTTTTGATTACCTAATAAATCAAGACTTTTTCTCCCATTAGGACAAGATTCCTTTCGTTTTAGACTTCTTCACCAAAATGGATTGCTACTAAACATACACTCTAGATGCAGTTAGTGAGATTGGTTATGTTTATTCTCTTTCTAACCATTCTTTTCTAAGCACTTCTTCCAGTTCCTCTATTTATTGTTTGACCGCTACCCGCATATCTCTTTGTTGTTGAATCTTTTGGCTAACACACCATATCTTTGGCTAATCTTAGTTTATCACTTGTCTAATTAATCTTTAAATCAGCCAAACAAATCACATGTCCTTATTGTCTCCATAAAATCCAATTTCTATCTAATTAAAGCACTTTTGTCACACATTCAAGCTTTAAGATGTTATATGACCTTAGTCATTGCATACTTAAAAATCTTAAGCTCTCTTGCAAGCTCTTGCTATTTCATTATCATTGAGTACTTTTGTTGTGGTGGCTTTTGTTACTTCATCTTTCATAATTCATTGAAAATCCATTATCAACTCTATTTTTTCTTTTTGATTGACTTGAGAAATTGTGCAATAGGAAGTCCTTTTTTATGGAACCCAATTTGATATTTCATGTGTTAATCTTAGGATTATTTGTATGTATTGTGTTGATGATGCATTATATATGTCTATTTTATGCTTTGGCTTAGGACTTGTGTAGTTAGGATCATAAGTTATTTGGACCATTAACATGCAAGATGAGATACATCAAATTGTTCAATATCACATCAATCAAGGTACAACTAGCAGATTGCTCATAGGCTTTTCGCTTAAACTACCTCATGTAATTGTAGGACCAGCTAAGGCAGTTGGCTCAAAGCACACTGTGTGGTCTAATCAACTTTTCAATGTACTCCAATTGATTGATTGTAGTCTTATTATATTTAGTTATTGGTTGTCGTTTTTTGGCAGTTAGGTGGTTTCTTTTAAAAAAGTCATGAAATGTTGTAATCTACCATTCCTGATGAATTGAAACTTTTATGGTATTATTTTAGCTATTTTGGTTTATCTATCTTGGTATATGATATAGTAAAACTAGATGTATGATATGTGTACTTTTATGTATAATTTGTCTATTTGCCAATTATTATAACTAGTTTGAGTAGATTTTAGAAAATTAGATATAATCATTAGATACTTGTTTAGAGCCATTTGATGGAGTTTGAATCCTTTGCTTATAGTTGGATCCTAGAAATAATAAGAATTGATTGTTGGCCTTGAAAAAATATTAATAAACATTTGAGAGTGCCTTTATATGCCTTAGTTTCCATATTTTACTCATTGTTGAATTTGTGGTTGCTATTTAGTGTTAAAACATTGTTGAAGAAGGAAAATATATGTATCAAGGTATCTGTACATTTTCTACATCATCTCTACATCTAAACATCTCATTAGAGTTCTTAATTATTGTGGTATGTCTATTCGCAATATTTTAGTGTATTGTTTTTATTTATTCATCCAAGTTAAATTTGGATATTACATTTTAAACTTTTTATACTTTGCTCTTGGTGAGTGATATATTGGCTCAGCTTGAGGAGAAGCATGCTTTGAGCTTTTATGTGAAGAGAAGTGCCCAATTTTGGGCATTAGAAATATATAGAGATTGGTTATGATTGAATAATAAAAAAAATCTTAGTATTGATTGTGGTTGATTCATAAAAATATTGTTAGTGTAAAAGCATTTCCTTAGTCATGATGATGAAAGCAAAGAAATAATTAGGCTTAAGTAAATTGGCTTGGGGTTAGGTTTAGACTCATTAGGTAGGAGTCAAGGCACTTTAAATTACTAGTAACATAGTTTTGTGACTTCTTATTCATGTTCATCTTAAAATTCTTTATGTATTATTATTATTATTATTATTATTATTATTATTATTATTATTATTATTATTATTATTATTATTATTATTATTATTATTATTATTATTATTATTATTATGTTCAGTTACATGATAAATAGGATTGATTATTAAATACAAAAATTAATTTTATGTAGAATTTGTAATATAAAAATGTTCTTAAGGAAATATTTTTTTTCTAAAAAAAAATAGTAATAATAATAATAATAATAATAATAATAATAATAATAATAATAATAATAATAATAATAATAATAATAATAAAATACTAGTATAATTATCAAATAGTTTTTCTTAGAAATTTAACTCGAGCACCAAAATTAATGATAAGATTCTTTGTAAGTTATTAGTTATAAGTTTTATGATTAGTTTACTCAAGTTTTATGATTTGATTTTCAAATAGAGTAAAATCTAATGAGCATCACAAAATTTATAGATCTACAATCAAATGTATTATTTTCCAAGTTGGTATAATTCTATTATAAAAAGAAAATATATTTTAAGAATTTAAAATTCATCTTCTTTATGAATTTTTTTGACTCTTAGATCCTCTTTATCTCTCACTTATCATTTAAAAATAGCCTTTTTTGTTTTAAAAAAACTTTGGGTATCTTGAAAAAATCCTTTTTATCTAAACTCATTTAATTGTCATGGTGGTGGGAACTTTGTAAAACCATTACTTTGAAACCAATAATGGTCATAAAGTGAGGATGTTTTGATATAAAAAATTGTTATCATGTAGGTACATCATCCAAAAAGGTAATCATACTAGCATTGAGGAGGCAACTGACTGGGGTTGGCTACAAAACTCAGCTACAAGTTAGATCTAGTAGGCAGTTAGGCTCACGGCAAGTGTGAATCGTGAAGGGGACTAATCGATTTAATGATAAAGCTCAGTGATGTGAGTGAGGGTAAAAGGCGATGGAGTTTTGCCAAATTTATATTGAAGTGATGGCATCAACATGAGATCAACTTGGGTAATGATATCGGCTATTGTGGAGTAGCATGTGCTTAGCATTTGTGAGCGGCTAAGGGAAATCAACAACAAGCAATGTGGGCAAGTGTTGGAAGTAGCAATGGAATCCTACATTCAAGGTTGTGAATGCATAGGAGTAGCCAAGTTGTAAGTGTTTATAAAAAGCACGTCAAATAAGCAGATCAAAAGGGAACACATGGATGACTAGGGTGAAGTGGAAGATAGTTTTGAGTGGAATGGACCACATGAAATGCCATAAGGTGGTGGATGACATTTTTATTTGCAGTGATGGAGTTGATTGATGAGGTGCTACTGGTATGAATTTTGACTTTACATGCTATAGTTTGTTTTGGTGAGCGTAAAGGTAGCTAATGCATATGATCATCATTGGAGGAGGATCAGAGGTGTTAAAAGATCTAGATAAGAAGAGTGCTAGCTTTTACCTTCTCAAAGAAATTCACTTGTGCATGTATGCATTAGAACAACTTAGAGTGGTTCTCAAATTCATAGAACCTAATAAACTTCTTTCATGCATTTTTTTTAAGAGATTAAATAGGGTACAATGTTTTGCACAAATTACAAATAGAAAAGATGAAATTGACCCTTAATCTAAAAATAAACTAGATAAATATTAAAAATAATAAAAAATAATGAGAGAAAATCTAATTGATGCATGGATCCAAGAAAAAAAAAGTAAGAAACAATTTTGAGTCTCACAAATGACCTATTAAGACCCATTAAGTAATTTTTTACTTTTTAAATTTGCATTGGAGCCGTTTTCTCCAAGCATTTGGCTTATATTTTGTTTCAAACAAATTTTGAATTAAACTTAGAAAGCATTGTCTTTCATCATCCTACTAATGTAACTTATTCTACATTAAGAACATAAATGATAACTTAGTTATTCTTCATTAATCCTAATTCGACATAGCCAACCTTGCTTTTATAGTTACCTCACCATTGTCCAAGCATTAAGATGTCTATTACTCTGGTATCACCTAATTTAGCCAAGCCTTTAAGACTATGGGTGCTTGTGATACCCCAAGTTTTAATGATGTATAATATGATTAATAAATATATTTTAATATGTGGTATTAGTAGTTTGATATATGTAGAGATATTTTGACATTTTTGAAAAGCATGTTTGAAATTGTTAATTTTGGTTGCATCTTAATGTATGTGCCAATATATAGTGTATTTTAGAAGTTTAGTTAGAGCATGTCATTAAAAAAAGTTTTTCATGAGGAATTTATTAGTATAAAAATGTGATTTTTTTTAATTCAATTAGAATTATTATGAATTTGCAAATAAAATAGTAATTTTTGAAAATTTTAAAAAGGGGTAGTGACAATTGAGGTAATTAGCCTTAAGCATCAAGGGTATTTTGGTCATGGCACCTAATCATTATCCTAAAACCATTTGAAAATATGGATTAAGGAAAAGTGTGTTTCCTTTCTTAGGAATCCAACTACAAGGAGAAGAGAGGAAGTAGAGGAGAAGGAGACTCCAATATTTTGTCTTGAGGGCAAGAACAAGTTAAGACATATAGCTCATCATTTGCTATAGATTAAGAAAACAATTCAAATGAAGGTACTAATCTTTCACTACCATAATGAGGCGTTAAGCTAGGGAAATACATTTTCAATAAAGAAACCTTAAGAAAAGTCTTTGGATCAATAAAATGAAGAACTTAGCAATATAAAATGAGAATTAAGCTTTGCATAGAATTTCCACTCTGCTTTGGCTCTAATTAAGTAGGAACAAATTTTCATAAAAAGTTGATTTAAAATACATGAATTGAGAATGATATTTGAATTAAATGTGGAATTTGATTTTAAATGATTTTAGAGGTACTAGATATGCTCTTAATTCCTAAATAATATTTAATTTATGCTTTGCTTAAAGTTGTATTTTAAACTAAGAAAAATAGAGTAGCACCCATCCCTAAATCATGTACAATAAATACATCAAAATTTGATGTATAACATATTGTGTATAGGACATGTGATATGTTATTCAACGTATAGTACATTGGTATAAGATATACAATACATTGGACTCGACTTATAATACATCGGATATACGTACCATCTATGAGGAGAAAGAAGTAGTGAAGTTACAATGACAGTAAGGGAAAGATAAGAAATTGGGGTTTTAAGCAAAAATATAAATTATAAATATATTATACATGAAAAAGATAGTATTTTGTGATAAATTGTATGTTATTTACTTGTGAAGAAATGAAATATAAAGAAAAAACAATATAAGAATCATCTTTAAGAAATTAGGTAAGTAAATTAAAGTAATTATGATGTAGTTTATTATTATGTACTTTAAAATGTATTAATGTAAGCATGATAAATAACTTTAGATTATGCACATATATTCTAATCTTATCTAATATATTATTTGCATAATATGGTCGTGTCTAATTGAAATGAACCTTATATATTTGTATAGTGCATTTAAATTGTTATAAGTATCAAAATATGAAATGAGAAAAAACAAATGAATAAAAAGAAAAATGAATGATCATTGAGATCAAACTTGTAGAGCATGATGATATATCTTATGATATGATATGAGATAATAAGTAGATGATGTGATTTTTTTATATCATTATTCCGCAACTACTTAATATGATGAGATGAGATTGCCATTCTCAAAACTTACTACAAGGCCTAACATTAAACCTCTTAGCTATTGTTATATTTTCTATAGAACTTGATATGTTGAGGATCATTATCACTAGTAGTTTATGCAGGGAGTTAATATACAAATATAATATGATTAAGATTATAAACTAATAATATTATGTCAATAAGATGAGGTCTAGATTTACGATGATGATAATAGATGTGTAATGATATAGGATCTCACAAAGTAGGAATAATAATAATTTAAAGAAATCAAGATCTTACGCTTTGAAAAATATGAAAAAATAAGAAAATAAGAAATGCTAAAAAAGAGAAGTATTATAAAATAAATGACATAAAGATATACAATGAGCATGAAATACATGTATAAGTTAGTGAGATGCTTTTATGAGCACTTCTCAAATGCAATGCATATTTATTTATTGCTCCTTCAATTTTTGTTGATTATCCTTTATCAAATTTCATTTGTCCTTACTACTTATAATCATTAATTTATCTGCTGAGCTTGGTATTCTTATTATCTACTTGCATTATTGGTTAGGATACAAATATACATAAAGTTTAGAAAAGACAAGTGATATAAGACTGTAAATGTAAGTTTTGATTGAGAATTATGATAAATTTTGTATAAGATATTCTTATGATTCGTATCTTATGTGTCTAGAAATATATGTGAGTATTTATAAAGACGTGATATTTGTGGATAATATATGAGGTATGCATGTAAATTGTTTTAGTTTTTTATTTTCTTATTATTCTATTAAAAATAGATTTAAATGTATTTTTATTATCGTCCTCACCCGATTATTGATTTTGTGTCCATGAGATTATTGCATACTTTGATGTAACCTAATGTTTATGTTTTTTGTATATATATTATTAGGGATTAATAAAGAGAATTATAGGACAAGATATTATAGTGCCCCTCAATTATTAAGCCTAAGAATATCTTAGTTTGATGAAAGCTCAAAGCTTTGGTCAATAGACCTAATCCTAAATCCAACTTAGTTTGGGTTAGTACAAGCTAAAACTAGTTTTTGAGAGCCACTTCTCTTAGAAACCCTTTTGTATGCCTCTTTGTGAAGTGAGGCACAAAAGATCTAAGAAAATTTGCATATAGCTAGACCATTATGTGTAGTCATCTATATCTAAATATAGAGTTCAATAGATAGTTTAAGGTAGGTATTATGTAATTCTTAGTTAGGTAATCTAGTTTGTATTATGTTAAACTTTTTATATATTATATTAATATTTACCATGGACACTGTGTATAGGTTTTGGTACATTTTAGGATCACTTGTGGCTTTATATTAAGGCTAGGTGTATTTAAAGGCTCATCATGGGGCATGTCATCTTTAAATTCAAGTTGTTTAAGATGTGTTAAGGTAGTCATGTATCATTATTGGTGGTCAAAACAGATCTTAAAACACCATTTGAAATTTATATAGTGATTAACCCAAGTGATTCCAAGACTACATTGAGCTATCTATAGAAACTACACCATGCAATCCATCAAATTTCCTTGGGGCATGTCCATTCTTGTGTAGTTGCTTATATTTTTCATCCATTTTGACTTATATATAATATGGTATTTGAGTTCCAAATGTTGAAAAGTTTAGAAAATTGTATCATTGCTTCTTCGCTCTCAAGTGCAAGTTCTTAGATTTTGGTGTAATGCAATAAAAGCTTGGCCAACTTAGAGACTCCTAAGAAGATGTGTCACTCTGATGTCTTTCATTCTACTTTAGTTTACATTTTATTCTTTTTTCGGTTCTTATTTTGTTTAAGATTTATGTGCTTTCTTTAATACTATTTGCCTATAGATTTTTTGAATGAAAGAGTTATCATTAGTCTATAAATTATACTCAACATTATTTTATTTCATACCATAAATTCTTATTGAAACCTAAAATTCTTGCATTTTTTTATTCTTAGCACACATCTTAAATCATAAACTTTTTTTTCCTACAAATAATTTTGTTGCAATTCATGCATAGAATCAAATACATATATAAAATATTGTTCAAGCAATCTTTACTTTAACTATTCCACAAGTTAGCATACTTTGCATTATCTTTCTTTAAGAATAACTTATTTCTTAACAAAATACAATCATTTTTTTTAAAAACATAATGACTTTTTAAAGAAAGTATTTCACTCAAAACTAGGTTAGAAATTAACATTTGCTCAAATTGGTGTACAAGTAACTCACTTAGAATGAAAGACTTCCTATAACATTTAGAATATTATTTGTATCAACATTATTTAGCATTTGGAAATCCTAATTCAAAACTTTTATAGATTTGGCCACATGAGCTTTGGTATAAGTACTATAGGCTTTGAGATATTACTTACAACGATGGATCTAGGTTTTAAGAGAATGAGTATAAATTAGAGATTATGATATATGAAAAAAATTCAAATTCATATTCACATGAAAAAAATTACAACCACTCTTGAAAACTCCAAACTATATTAATAGACATGTTGGTATGGGCCATAACTTTCAAGTTGGTTTAGCTAAAGTCATAACTCCATTTGAAGAATGTTCATCTCATGAAATAATAGAGTGTTAATTATCCATCATCTTATTTGCATTATGAAACACTCTTACAAGCCATACAATGTTAGCATACTTGACCAAGGGTGACATTGTGGATCAAATAAATAATACATCATAGATTCACTATACTAACTCAAGGCATATAAAAAATTTTTAAATTTTTCTTCACAAATATTTTAAAATTAATTATAAAATAGTAACTAATTATCACAAATTTTGTAGTTGAAGAAGATAATAATAATAATGTTATACATAACAAGTTGGCATTAAACCAATATTTTATTCTAACTAATATAACTCATCAACACTCTAGTCTAGTCACTCCTTGAAATAGTATATAATTAAACTATAAAAGTAATGATAAATAAGGAGTTAACTATTAGCTTGGAAGGAAAACTTAGAAGCATGATACTAATATAAAGTACTTCTTTTATGTATAATTGCTTAATAAATATGTTATAGTGATACTAAAAGACACAAATATGCCTATGCCATCTATAATAAATCTTTTCTTAATTTATAATTTAATTAATTAATCATTGTTTCCTAATTGATCACTATACCATACCTCATTGTTAAATTCCTTCAACAAATCATTGTTAAATTCCTTCATCAAACCAAGTTGAGGTGCATATGATTATATAAAAAGACTATTTTCCAATTTATTTTTTACTCATGTTAGATCCATGAACCCATGATATCTCAAAAATATCTTAATGATAATAACCCAAATCAAGTTAATTCTAATTGATCATCTATTTTGTTATTGGTTACACATAGATAGGTGATTAAGTTAGCTCACTTGAAAATCAATTAAAGAGGCCTTAACTACAAGACGCTTGGCTATGAAAAAGCAAGATAGAAGCTTATTGTTTGCAAGATGTCAAAGATGCTCAATAGCAAGGTAAGAAAACAAGTGGGATAGATATGTACATTGATAATGAAAGAGACTCATGTGATTTGCATTTGCATCTTTTACAAATTTAAAATTAAGCTCATGCACTTTTACAACCTTAAATCATCTTGATGCACATGGCCTCATTTAGGAAAACTATTTATTTAATCATCAAATTCATATTTAATAAAAACTTTGACTTAATGTATGATATGTTATCATTAACATACAATATATGCAGACCAAATAAAGAGTGTAAATAGTCTAGTAGATGTGTGATGTTAAAAATATAAGAAACTTGATAATTATGTAGATGCCATTTTTTTATGTACAATACACATCTAGATCATTTGAGTAGCATACTTAGGTTAGTGTTAATGCATTAAGATTCTTATAAGAAACTTGAGACTTGTGTATGATGCGCTATTTTTGACATATATTACATATAAGTCAATTGGTAATATATGCTAACTAGTGGACAAAGTAAATAAGAAACTTGAGACTTGCATATAGTATGTCATTTATCTATGTACAATGTATACATTTCAATTAAATGAGGTACACAAGTTAATAGAAAAGAAAATTTGAAAAAGTGGATGACATATGATATGATAATTTGAAGTACACGATATGTAGGCATTAAAAAGTAATAATATATAATATGTTAATACTAATATATGATATGATATATGAAATTCAAATGTGAATTATCAAGAATTTTGTTATTACTTTTAGTTTCATTATGAAGAATATAGAATTATTTAAAAAGCAATTCGTCTATCCGAAAAGGGCTTATAAATAGATAAGGTTGTCTCCTCTTTATAGATATATATGCATCAACAATATAAATTTTATTGAAAACTTAAGCAAACTCAAAATAGGTTTTCAAAAGTGCATCATTGTTAGAAACATTGTTCATTCACTGTAGTATTTTTAGTCCTTCTATTGAGTAAGTTCTAAGTTATTTTGTTTTATCTCTCATTATATATTATTGAACCACATTGGTATCAATACTAAAAATTATAATATTTGACTCTCAAAGAATAGTTATTGAGTGAGATTTATCTTTTCTATTTTATTATTTTCACTTTGGTCAATCTTTAGGTTATTTAGTGCGTAGGAAAAAGGTCCATCTTTAGGAAATTGAATGTGAAGAGAAGTAGTTGTACCTTATATCTAAAAAGATTTGATTATAATAGGTTTCTTCACCTGATTATGATGAAAGAGTGAAGTATGTAAGTAGGCCTAATGTCATTTGGACTAGAGGTGAATGTAGCTCAAAGTGTAGGACCCAAACACCTAAAAATCATGTGTAATCTCTTTATAACATTCACATTTTTGTTCTTTCTTTTTTTATGCCTTCGATAGTTTCGACACTTGCAAAAGCTTCATTTTTTTATTTCTTTGAAAAAAAAACATCCAATTTAGCTCTTCTATTAATTTGTCATTGACATTACAACTTGTATCAAAGTTCTCTGCATTTTTCTCATACTTCCTAGGGAGGTATTATTTTGATCACTTAGGTTTTGTTCTTTTGGTTTTCAAAGGTTCTCTCATCTCTTGAAACTTTGTACGAATATCCATCTAAAGCCAAGATCATCCCGTAGTAGCTAATCTAGTGTTATACCTCCTGAATTCTATCCTTCAAATGTTTATCATCCTCATTAAAACTATTTTTAATACATGATTATTAAGACAAATTAAAAGTGAATAAATTAGTGAAATAGTAACCATGTTACTATTCCAATGGAGCCTTGTGATGTGCATTACTTGTACTTACAATCGTCAAGTTAAAGAAATGGCTAAGATAATTAACGCTAGTTTAGTTTTAAAAGTATATAACATACATACTACATATTTCATCTTTGAGGTCATTCCATATGATTGATCAAGTATCACATTATATCACTTACAAAACAAATTGATCAATTAGACAAGTATAGCAATGAAATGTTTCCTTTAAATGTACCACCATAATACATTAATATTCTTTTGCTCATTTAACATTTTCAAAAAACTTTTTTATCTTTTTTAAATCATTAATGGTCTCTTGACCTTTACATTTACGAATTTTTGTTTGATCTTTTAACATTATCCATTTTTTTTATAAAATACAATCTTGAGGTTCTTATAAAGTTTGAGTAATACCTTGTAATACTTTGGTATAATAGGGATATACTCTTGTGGTCCCCATCTAGCATGTGTAATGCACTTTAATTATTGTTTATGTGAACTAAATTTGGTTTTTAAAAAATCCCATATTAATTTTAATGTGCACTTACATGTGCTTACTCAACCTACGTAACACATCTTAATCAATTTCTTATATAATTAAATTCCTTTTTCAAGATATCTCACATTAAATACTCTTTTTTCTTTAATTTTCTTATTAAAAAATCATTTAATTTATAACAACTTTACAATTCTTTTGCACCCAAATCTTGCAATTTTGTTCATTATAACATGCTCATATAATGTAGTAACACATGTTCATTCAAGGATGAGAGTAAAATCATTAAACAATGCATTTGTTTTATCACATGACAATCACTAAACATGTAAAACATGACTTGCATCAAACCATCTTATTCCATTAAAATTGTCTTCACAACATACTTACATAACATAAGAAAGAAACAATTTGTATCACATATACATGCTATTATCATTTACCTTTTGATTTTCAGAAATAAATCATAATTTTTGTTTGAGATCTCTAAGATCCAAGCAATAAGACATCAATGATACACATGCATGGTATAAATCTTACCTACCTCATTTTCTCAATTATAGTGATTTTTTCTTGCAATTGAGCTTGTTCACATAATTCCCCTTTCATAAACCTTGAATTATTCTCTTTCCTTTATTAGGTCTTATAAGGAATTTCTCAAATTTCTTAGCTTTCTTGGCCTCACCTTCTCTTTTCTCCTTATTCTCCTTTCCTAACAACTTCCACTCAAGGGAATTCCTCAAATTTTGCTACACAACTATCTAGTTCTCCATTTTTTTAAAGTCTCTACATGGCCTTTCTTCTTCCATACACCCCTTCCTTTCACTTAATCCTTAAATCCCTCACTAGATGTGCAACTTCCTAACTTTTCCTTTACCCTCAATGGTTATGACCCCTCCTCTTCTTACAATTTTTGCTACTTGCAATAGTTTTCAATCTAATTATTTTCTTCAATAGTTTGAATTAAAGTTTAAGGATATATTTGATGGTTTTGAATTTGAATAAAACCTTAAGCTGATTAAAAGTTTTAAATATTTTAATGCATATGACCTCCAAAAATTTATTGACAACTTTTATATCATTATAATAATTATTTTATTTTTTTCTTTTTAATGTTCAACCTTTATAATACTTTCTTTTACTTTTGGGTCTAAACATTATTGATTATCAAATTTATACCATTCTCATTCTCTTTCTCTTTCTTTCCATATCTCTCTACCTCTCTTAGTTGTTAAGTCTAATTTGATGATCATAATTTTTGGTCTCTTGATTTCTAGCATGTTCATTTAATTCTTTCTAATCAAATAACATGTTTATAATCATTTTGCCTAATTCTTGGGCTTCGTAAAGTTTTTCACACACATCATTCATGCATAAGATAGCTTAATTCCTTACTACTCAGCTAACTCCCTTCTCTAATTCATGGCTTCCACCTTCTCACATGACAATTGCTTGAAGCCATAACTTCTCTCCATTGAGTCACTTGTTACTATTTAGTCATCAAAGTATTGTGAAGAAGGAGTTGCTACTTTCGTAGTTACTTTTAGCTAGGTGGACTAGGAGTGTTGTGAAGTAGCAATTTTTGTCATTGCCTTCTTATCATTTGGATTTAGTAGGAGCCTGCCTGTAGGGAGAAAAGAGAGAACAAGAATACTAAAAAAGGAAAAGTGAAACGAAAGGAAGAGGAAGAAGCCTAGGCAAAAGTGTGTAGCCAAGGGAGTGAGAGAGAAAAAGAAAGGAAAGAAAAAAGGAAAAAAGAGAAAGAAAGAGGGAAGAAAGAAAAAGAGAGGAGATTTTTAAGCAAGAAGTTCACACATTGCCAGAGGTAAGCTTCTTCCACAAGTCTTATTTGTATTTTAAGGTTTAGAGTTCATACAAGCATAGAATTATTGCAATCATAACAATTATTAAATGTCGTAATAAACATAACAAAGCTACTACATGAAATTTATAATAAAATTGTGAAATATGTCTTATGCATGATTGTAGGATAGAAAATTAAAAAAAGAAGCTAAATTCTTTGTTCTTCTAGATTTGACATTTAGTATTTGACATATTTATAGGTGCATATGATTGATGTATTAATGATTGTATAATACATCCCGTGTAGTATTTAATAATAATATTAGATGTAATGATGTGATTATGTGCATGAGTATGAATTAGTTACATAGTATATTGTGTTGCATTATTTTATATTTTATACCTATATATTATTATCTAATGAGTATGATATATATCTTGATTATTGAATAGGTATATGATAGCATGTGAATGACTTTAAGTACTTATAACATAAAAAGATGACATGATAAGAGAGTGACATTATAAAATAAGAAAGGTTTAATATGATATTACTAGATAAAATAGTGATTAGTTAGTTTGAAAAGTAATAAGACAAATGACCAATAAAATGTCATAAAAAATGTTAAATGTGATATTTTTTAATAGGATAATTGTCTATCAATTAGAAAACAATATGACACATAAAACTAAAAATTGATAATCACTGATAAAGAAAAGAACTAAAAAAAATACAATAGACATGTGAATATGATGTATTATTACATTAGTAGATGATTATTTAATCATGAACTTGCATATAAGATGATCCCAAATAATGTACTGCTTAAATGTTATGATTATGTTATTGTGTCTGTTGAGCATATGATGATTATCTTGGCTTAGGTTTGGTATTAATGGTTTCAGATTTGTTAGATAAATATTTGGACAATAGGAGTTAAAATAAGATGTAATATAGTCACATGAAAATAATAAATATGTTATGTAACCTTATTTTGAGACATTCCCAACATATAATTAATTTGTACTATATGTGTCATATACATAACTATTCTTATTTTTTACAACATGTGTTGTATACTTTAATTACATGGAACATTATAGATATTTATATGAATTGTATAATAAAAAATTACATAAGATACATGCAAGTTAAGAGTATTGAAAAACTAAAGCTTGGATGAAATTTTATTAAATTGTTTTACAATTATATGAAATTAGTCATTAGTTTGAGACAGGAGAGAGATCCATAACCATCTTGTCTTGGACAAACCGTTCTAAAGGATTCTCCTCATACAAGGAGAGGACCTTAATATAGATTCATACTTTATAGCATCTTTTGTCTTCTAATTTGGGGTTATAAAGTCCTTTTCTAATGAGCTACTATCCATATTAATGGGTAGATACTCTAAGTTGTGGGCATACATCCTCTTCTCCTTATTTTAGATCTCATCAAAGAGTCTTTCGATGATAAAGATATATCTCTTTGTCCTAATTCCCTTAGGGGTTCTTGTTTTGAGGTTACACACTCTTTGTGCTCTCCACCTTTCAAGTAGGACAATCCAAGGTTGGGTGTCTACGACTGGTAAGAATGATCAGGGGATTTATTCTAGATTCATAAAATTTTAAACTATCTGTATTTGAGAAGATCTCAAGGAAGAAGGCAATATTTTAGTGAAGATGTAGCAAACTAGACCATCACAAAATATGTAGAACATGCAATAACAAAAGTGACACGCATGAGTGGGTTTAATGTGACAACCTCATACAAAAAATATATCATGTGTATGCATCTGCATATATGCGTGTGTTGAAAGTCATGGCTACATGAACATGTTATGTACACATATATTAAAAGTGGGCTAGATGCTCGCGTGCTAAAATTGAGTAATGCATCAAAAGCGTTATTGTGTGCATGGACAAGACAAAAGCAGTTGCCAGGTGCCACACGTGGCATGGCCCTAGCATATCCATAAGACACATTTATCTACATGCATGAAGGCAAAAATGCTTATCTTATATGGAAAAAGAAAGCCTCTTATATTACTGTAAATAAAATATTATACCTAATATTTAAATATTAAGATTAGATATGTAACCTTTAACTTTAAATGAAGGGAAGAGGTTTGAAGCAAGGAAGTTCCATTTTTGGTAGAGTTTTGTTAAGGAAGGAAAAACACATTTTCCTTAAAATTCTGCTTGGTTTTTGTTTAAAAGTTCTCTCTCACACATTTTTCCCTCGATCATTCTGCATTTTTTGTTGTTATAATTTTTCAATCAATTTTACTATTGAGATTTAGAGTAAGGCTTCTCATAAAAAAAATTATATTTTGTATCAAAACAATATGTTAGATGCCAATGATAGGAAATAAAAAGAAAGTTGAAGAGCATTAATTAAGATCAATGTGCCAATAATTCAACCATTAAATCTAAATGATCAGACAACTCTATTAACTCAATAAGTCTTAATAGAGATAGTGTTGAAGTCTTAATCCCATCTAATAACAAATTTGGAGCATAGCCTAAATAAAGAAAGAAATGTGATTTATCAAAAACATTTTGATTAAAATATTAGCCTAATGATCATTAAAGATGAAAATGAAGATATATTATTAGTTTTGCCCCATCAAGGTAGAAGCTAAACTTGAACTACTAGTTTATGATAATTTATTAGATGTAAGAAAATAAGATACTTAGTGAAATAACTAGAAACATATTTTTTTCTATATAACTATCCTCAATTAACAAGGTAATGTATGCTTGATTAAAGATGACAAGTCATATGTTAGCCTGAATGAATGCCCACTTAAAAATGGATATACTTGAAGAGGTGATATAGCGATAGTTTAAGACATCAATTAGACAAAAGTTCTACCTATGTGATATGTGGAGAAAAATAAAAAACATTGCATACCTTAGAACACCAATAAGGATAAATAGTATTGTAATATACTATTAAATTTCGAAGACAAGACGTGTTTTTGGGGATACCAATTAATGAGATATAACTTTCTATTGAAGTACATCTCAAATTTGTATTATCCTATTAATATATAGCTAATTCTATGTCCTATGTAATCTTTGATGCAAGCCAGATGTTTGTGATGAATATTGAGAAAAACCAAAATATTAGGGTTCCTTCACACACTATCTAACAAATATGCTTTTTCTCACACCTTCATTGCTCTAAGATCTTCTAAAGCCTTAGTTATTGCATGCTTTTGAGCAATCAAATTCTCTCATGCACACTTTTGTAATTCCTTTTCCAAGTTTAGCTCATTTTATAATATTTGCTAGAAACCAATTATTCTTCTTTTTTTGCCTTAGAAAAGGCATTGTTATAATAGCAAGACTTTTCCTTCATAATTTAATGACATATTAAGATTGAAGTTTTTTTCCTTAGATATTTTTAAGCATTTCCAAATTATAGAATTAGGTGTTATTCTTTATTCTATCTTATCTTCTTTCATAATTCAACATGTGATCATAAAACGGTCTTATACATCTTTGAAGCACTAACATTTGTAAATATTTAGAGTTTTGTCTTAAACTTCAATAGAACTTTTTATTAAAATTGTTGAGAACAATTATTATTTATTTTATACATTATTTATAAATTATTTGACATTTTTATGTATATCATAAAACAAAAAAAGCTTCTTAAAAAGCTAGTTATTTTTTTAGTAATGACTTATTTAAAATGTTATAAATGATGTACTTAATAAAAAAAAAGAGGCACATGCTCAACTCACAAAAAAAAGAAAAAGGAAAAACATCATTGCAATGCTCGAATTAAAATAGCTTAAATGATAGGTTTTTTTATTATTAATTGCATTATAAGCTATTTATGGCTCCAAAAAAAGATCGATACAAATGGAAATGCTCTTTTATGAAGAACTTCATTTTTAAAAATTAGTTTTTTTTATTAGATTAGATGATTATAATAAAAAATTATTCCCTATTCAAACAAATCATTTTTTAAAAAAATATTTTTAGAGAACATTTTAAAGAACACCAAATAAGCATTTGATTGATTCTTATGTTTATAATATTGACACATAAATTTAATGATTTTTAAATATCTCCTATTTAAAAGTTTGTTAATTTTTTTTATTTTTTGAATTAATTGTTATCTATATTATCTTTTATTCTATTATCTAATATCAAGATGTCCAACATATAAATGTGATCTAAACTTTTATGACACACATTTAATTCTTTGAGGATATTGAATTTTTATAATATTATTTATATTATGTGCACATGAGAATAAAATATTAAAATTGTAACATACAATTAATATAACAATCACCATAACTTATGTTTTTGTGTTATTATGCTCATGTTAAGATAATTATATCAAGTTCAAGTTGACAAAGCTTTCTTTGAATAACCATAGCTCTTTTTGGTTTGTCTATTCATAATAGAACAATTGATATATTAAACTTAATTTAAATTCTTTTTTTCCTAATTTCTATTTTTTAATCATTTAAAAGTATCATAAAATTAAATATTAAAAAAAATTAAATAATAATACATACCATTATATTATTTTTAAACCAAACATATATGACATCTAAAAAGAAAGCTAACTCTTTATTTTATAGCTCTTATGATTCATATGGTTGATGATGAGAAAGAATTTGCAAATAATTTTTTTTTATAAATGGGTTGTTCAAAAAGTTGCAATTGGTAAAACATTGTTGAAAATGAGTTGATAAAAAATATTTACCAAATAATCTTTTATTTAATATCTTGTGTTTTAATTGTTAGGGTTAGGAATACCACATGTGGGAACAATTTTCAATTCTTTGTTCAGTGGTTTCACATTTTTTATTTACAATGAACTATCTTTTTGACAAAAGTAACTCAAAAATAACTTTTCAAAAGCAACTTCCAAACCTAAATCTTTTAGTTCTCACAACAGTAAGCACTCAGAGCTGTTGTCTTAACTCTCCAAAACAGTATTCATTTGGCACAAAGCCATCCCAAACATTGAAATTGGAACACAATTAACAAAGAACTTATAAGGTCCTACATGGTTGTTTCCATGTTAGATTAATATTGAGCACAGTTGATTACCTTACTTTCCTTTTGTCTGGCTATCTCAGTAGTACAAGGTAACTTCATTGTTTTTAGCAATATAAGTCTTTTTTCCTATGTTCACATGCAGACACAGCAAGGTCCAAGGACCTGTAAGGGCTGAAATGAACTGTTTTTGTCTTAAGCTTCTCTAGATTAGATCTCAGAATTACTTTAATCCTTAACTTCTCTTCATAAAGAGATCCAATGTCATTAATACAGAACATGACAAGAGGGCATGATTCTCCAAGTTATTGTTTTAAACTCAGCAAAATGTTGAGACAATGGACTGAAACTTCCAACGAAGAGGTGGAAGACTTGCCACTGAGCCCCACACCAGCTAGCTGTATAAACTAAGAACAAATTACCCTCCTCTCTCTGTTGTCTTCCCAAGGTCTCTTCTTTATTGCTTTAAGGGCAGCAAACTTCATAGTCCAAGCAGACAAGCAGTTAAATAATAGGATGACAAACACCAAAGTTACAGCAAAGGTTGCAAGGATAAAGCAATACCCAAACCATGTGTCATCTTCCTTCATGTTTTGGCACAGGAAAGTTTAGGCAGTGCTTCTCTTGGTGTCTAAATCTTATCTCCAAACAAATTTTTCCATATTTATTCACAAGATAATAATGAGCAGCCTATCACCTCTTCTTCATTTTTTTTTTTCTTTTCCATCTTATTAGGCTAAGTAATGC
The DNA here is from genome assembly GCA_023846275.1 of Vanilla planifolia. NCBI lineage: Eukaryota > Viridiplantae > Streptophyta > Magnoliopsida > Asparagales > Orchidaceae > Vanilla > Vanilla planifolia. Next base: position 5,493,299 of record CM043872.1, on the reverse strand, counting down.
TAATTTAATAGCCAATACTAACTCTCCTTTTTTTTTTTACCTTCTTATTCCCACTTTGAGTTCTTATGCGTTCCTCCATTTTTTTAATTCCTTCTTGTCCACACTCAACTCTTATTTTCCATACCAAATCAATCTAAATTACCTGAAAGAACCAAACCTCTCCAACCAATGCTGTCAATTGTGAACAAGAAGGGATGACACTCCTCTTCATGGAAAGGATGGGCTGCTTATTTTCCTTCTCTTAGCCGCTTGAGAGAAGAAGAGAGTACTTGGTTGTGACACACAAGGCATCTCATCACTCTGGTAGCTCAGGCATGCAGCATCGAGGATCCCAACCGGGCTCTTCGGTGCAGAAACAACTGATGTGATCCCACTCCCAGAATCTGCTCTACTCTCCAGTATCTCATCCTGTATTATCTCATAGCATCTCAACACTCTCTCCTGCAACCATAATTCCAGTACTCTTCCTCAAAATCCCACCTTGGGGCAAATGGTAACATAATTTAGTACGAAACTACCATCACCTGATCTATGTTGTGGAAACAGGTAATGGCCTTTTCGACATCCAGAGACTGGGCTTTCCCCACAGCCCAAAGAGCAGATGCAGCAGCAATTTCAGAAGGTTTGAATGCAAGAAAATCAATTCCTGCACAAATCAAAGTGACAAAAGCCTGTCATCTCGCTTAATTGGATCCTTAAGATACTAAAAGTTTCATCTTGTAGAGTTGAAGACATAGGAACAACCTCTGGTTGTGCCAAGGATGAGTTCCATTGCTCGAGAGAGTAACAATTCGGGCGGGGAATTGCCGCCATTGATCTTGTGGATGAAGTAGTCTAAGAAGGAGAAAGGAGTCACAGCTTGCATCCTCCACTTAAGGGTGCTTAACACAAGAAGTTCCATTCTTTTGATAGTTCGGGCCTCAAACACAAACTTGGCCTCACCCACCTACGTATCCAACATAAAGCACAAATAGCAGTCATTATCTGCATCAGAGAACTCAATTCTGATATGTACCTTTATATTACCTGTAGATCGAGCAAAAGAGGAGCGTCGATCTCCTCCATTTTGGCAGCCAAAGAAAAGCATGCCACTGATAACAGCTGAATAATCCAGGCTTTACCTTTCTACAGTTGGAGGATTATGGAGACCTTAGACATGGGAGAACAAACATCTGCAGATATGAAGTAAATTTTCCAAGAGCTACGAGAAGGGGGATGAAGGACTTACAGGGAGGTCATACGATGACAGGAATCTATCCAGATAATTTACAGAAAGGTAAGCACACAAAGGTCCAAAATTATAATGGGCATGAACCTGGAAGTGGCAAAGAGAGAACCTATTGGTTACATTACAAATCAGCGAAAATGGAAAACAAGCTATCAGAAATGCAGTGGACCAAAAATTAAAAGCATACCCAACAGGAAGACAAAGGAGTTGCAGTAAAGCATGCAAAGCTAAAACATATCAGTGTTCAGAGAGAATAAAATCTACGAATCAAAAGAAATCAAAGCAACAAATGGATGAAGAACTAGATGGGACGGCAGAAGCCCCAAATTCCCACCTTTAACATCCATTCAATTGCATCTCTTCGGATGGAAACATCCACGCACCCACTTATCAGCCTCCTGGTATAGTCCTCCCTCGGCAGATGCTGCCCCTCCGCCTTCATCAACAACCCAAAGCACTCATCCGACAGCAGAGGAAAATCCATGAACAAATCGCCATAAAAGCCACAGCTTTTGGGCTCAAGTGATCGATCGGACCAGAACATCTCCACCTCCTCTTGCTCATCAAAGTCCAAGACGCTGCTTTTGTCCTCGGCGCATAAGAGGATGGAGGATGCGCAATCATAGATTATACCCATCTTCACTCGAAAATCTCTCTTTAGTTATTGTTCAACTAGGAGTAAACTCTAGTATAGATGAGGGGTTCTTTTAACGAGAGGCGTGAGGCGATGCCCTCTTTCTTCCTCCTCCTTTTTCTTTCTCCCTCAAGTAGGCTCCTTCATAGAAGTGGGATTAGAAAGGAAGCCCTTTTGTTCTAGTGCTGAGGGGAGGGGAAGAACAAGGGCTGAAGTGGTGGATGACACTGTTTGATAGAGAGGAAAAGGGGCTTTGTAGGAATGGGGCGAGAGAATCTGGGGAAATACGAAAGATGGCCGGGAGGTTTGGGAAAAATGGCAGGCATCAGCCGTGACAATACTAGATGAAAAATAGACTCGAATTAAGTTTACATTTATATGTTGGATCATTTTGCAATACAATTTTTTTTTTCTCTACCTTAAGGCATTAAGTTGATTTTGCTGTCACGTATTCGAAAAATGTATTAAGAAAAAAAAAATTCATAAGTGTATTGAACGGTGTTGATTTCACTGTGAATGATATATGTAGCAAGTTACATAACGGCTTCCTAATTGCATTATTAACTTTTCAGATTTCATTGATAAAATTATTAACAATTTCTTAAATTAATATATTTGAAATGATTAAAAACATAAGTAGTAAATCAACAAATAAAAATGCTTTCACTTCTTGATTTACTACTTGATAAAATTATTAACAAGTGATAAATCTCACATGCCTAAAATTCGTACATCACACAAGGTATAATGTCCAGTCATTTTAAATCAAAGAAGATATGTTGAAAGTTCTTTCATCACTATAAAAAATAACATACAAAATGATCATTCAAATTATATCAAACAACATTTCAATTCCTTCCTTCACATTGTTGAAAAATTGGATAGTTAATCACATCGAACAAGTGAGATCTGACATCGCCTCTAGACAATTGAACCATAGAGATACTATTCATATTGGCATGTCATTAGGTTTGACCACTAGCCCTTCCTTATACGAAGCAGAATTGGTACTATTCATATCTTACATTTATCATCACTTGGTGACCTATCTGCTTCGTTGGTCAGACAAATACATTAATATATAAAAAAGTCGGCATGCTCGAATTGAAACGATGTTGCATATAATATTTAGACTCTTACGATATCAAATTGGGAGTTGTGCTTCATACTTCTCGAAGCATATCAATCAAATACTACATTTAAAGAATATTTATGAGCTTATTCAATCAAAAGTACATTACACATTAGACATCTACGACAATCACTCTCGCTGGCGTATCATCACTTTATGATTTTGTAAGTGTTTGTTTGTATAATGGAAGAATTTGTAATGCACGACATTTTTGCTAAACCCATAATGGTTGTACATTTTACATTTTAATAGTTTGCTAAATCATCTCTTTCCTTCATTTGAAATATTTTTATCTCCATTACACTATCATTAAAACCACCTTCTCTCCTTTCACTCTTTCTTGTTATAGTTAATTCTCTTCTCTTTCTCTCTCTCACCACTATATTATTATAAAAATCTCTTATTCTCATTGTCATTATTAGATCCTCACTTTGTTTTCCTTTAAATCTTTAATATCCTTCTCTCTTTCTCCTCTATGCTACCTCATTTAATATAAATCAACATAACTCAATGAATTACATTAACGATACTAGTTCATTAGACTAATTTCATCTATATTATAGAACACAAGATAATAAAAATGAGTAAGGGTGATGCAAAAATCATAATAATATCAAAATATCACCACAAAAATAATAATACAAAATAAATATCCATTATATTAAAAGAAAATTTGAAATCAATGTGGATAATGAACTTTGATAATAAAATATAGATGTTCTTACAAACATATAATATTACTCATACTCATAAAATATTCTTGTATTATAATTTAAAATCTTTAGTTTTAAAAGTGTAAGAAACTTGTCTTATAATGTAAGTAAAAAATGAGCATGATATGCTCAATATACAAATCACTACATGCACTAAAACATTATAAAAAGTAATACAGCTAAGAAATAAAATAGAATAGTAAATAAAAGAATATATAATAATTTATAAAGAGAAGTATGTTAATAATATATATATGGTCATATATATATATATATATAGACATTATATAGTGATTTTATCTTACTTTTTATTTTTTTATTTTCAATTTTATTTTTATTTTTTATTTTATTATTTTATCACATATTGATTTTTTTTCTAAACCCTAACTCTTTTATGACCCTTATCCTAGCTCTTAGGGATCTCATGTCATATCTAATCATCATAGCTCAATACTTAGACATACCAAGATCCTTTTTTTGAGCACTTATGATACTTAAAAATAAAGTATCTTATCTCATCATTATTATTCTCTTCCTTTAATGCCAATATCCTATGCTAATATAGAACAAGTTGTTTGGATATACCAAAGTTCTATCTCTGAGTACCCACAATAGCTAAAATTGAAGTATTTGATTTTATCATAACTAATCTCACCCCTTAATACTAATATCTTATATCAACAAAGAATCAGGGGCTTAAACATGCCAAAGCTCTATCTCTGAGTGTCTATGATACTTACAAGTGAAGTATCTCATCTCATCATTATTAGTCTTGCTCCCTAATGCCATTATCCTATATAGATGAGAAATAATGCACTGGGACATGCTATAGCCCTATTTATGAGTGTCAATGACACTTAGAAGTAAGGTATTTTATCTCATCATCATTACTTCAAGAGTTTTAACATATCATAACTCTACACAAGAACACAACATCAAAAGTGTTATATATCACATATTTTATATTTATCAAGTTATTGTTAGATAAGGCCATTCCTTTTTCTCTAATAATAATAACTTATTTTTTTATTTCTTTTTCTTTTTTTATTTTGTTTTTTTATCATATGTTTTAATTTATAATATCATATAACTCATATCTATATAAGTATATGTACTGGCATATGTATATACATCATCAATTATAATAAGTTATATTCAAATTACAACATATATAAAATTCATTTAATGACAAGGATTCTTTATCAACATTCCACAATAACAACAAAGATTTTTTTAATAATCTATTTACATTACAGTTAATTAGTTTTCTTATCAAATAACTTTAAGAATTTTTTTCATCATTTTTCTTTCATTTATTAGTTTATAATTTTTTGCATAATTCATATTAACTCTTATCAATAATAAATCAATTTTTATTAAGAACACACTTTTGAATGCCATTCTAAAGCATAAGTTAACAAATTACTCTCTTTCATATTTCTACTTTCATATCATATAATATGATCACCCTTTATCGTATAGTATGGTCAAAGTTAGATTGTTGCATTATGCTTATCGTACGTGTATAGTCTCCCTATAATATGAGTATGATTCGTGATAATCAGTAGATCATACCAAGGATCAGATATATGATGTATACTAAGCTTGTCTATTAACTAATTACACTAGTTCAATTCCTATTTCATGCTTGTATGATCTATGCATTACTCACATTTTGACTTTTATGTCATATAGTATGGTTGCTTATATCACATTGTATAATCAATGCCTTATGATGGTTAGGCACCCAATAGTACAATTGATATCTGTTAAATAGCATAGGAACTAATCATGCATCTTTGATCTCAACTTGGCATTAGTATGATCCATAACAGTGACTTGATTGACCAAGGGATTAGATAAATGAACACTTTTAAATATTTCTTAATGCATCGCATTAGTTTGATCTTAGTATTATACAAATATGATCTAATTTAGATGATTAGGAGATATTTTTTATTTGCATTCATGCCTTTTTAGAAAGAGTTACTAAATTAAGTTCTTAAGTGTCATATACTCATTGTACCTGTTCAATCCAATATCATACTAGTACCATGAAATATGCTTTGTATGAAACTCATCCAACAATTAATCATATCATTAAAATTTAATTTTTGTACTTGTGTGATTCATAATAATATCTTATTATATAAGGGATCAAATAAATGTTCTAATATAATTTTCTCATAACTATATCATATTAATCTAATCAACTTATTATAATAATATGATCCTCTCAAATATTAAATTGGATAAGTAATTGAACCAGACAACTTTTTCATAAAAGTATTACATAACCCATTATACAAGTCTGATCATATAGTTGTACTAGAACAATACGCAACAAATTCGCTTTTTGATTGAAAAGAAAGGTTATGTAGAAAAGTTTTCAAAATTAATGAGTTGTGAAAGGATAAGCATAATCTTACAAGTCAAAATAAGTATTTTCAAAGTTAATTATTTGTCTAAATTTAAAAATTCCATAAGTTTCTTAATCTCACAAGTTTATATGAAGCTATATTTACTTTTTAGCTACTATCCTACTTAGAGAAAAAAATTCAGCAATGCATATTAAGCTTGATTTTAAAAATTCTTGCCTTATGAATAATAAAAAATGACATTGACAATCCTTTTGTTAAGTTGGAAGGAAGAACATTCCTATTACTGATAAAAAGAAAATTTTAGAATATAAGAAATTTGAATTAAAGAAAGTTCAAGTGGTCTATAACTTGTTTTTAAGAAATAAAAAAAACTTTAAACACCTTTATAGATGTTTGTACATCTTCAACATGTGACACAAAAATAATTCTAATTATATGATTTATTTAATAAAATAACATATTGGATTTAATAATTTTAAGTATGCTAAGTCAATGAAACAAAATCTCTTAAAAAGTATGACAAGAATAATCAATTATTAATATGTATTGACTAGAGAATTATATTTTTTGCCATTCAAAACTTTTATGTAAGAATATTTGACTCATGTTAGAACATCATTATAAGTGTACAAGTTTTAGATTTTCTACTACATCACACACTCTCCCATTATAATGATGTTTTTGATGTTGTGTGTGATCTTCTACTTTATAAAAGACTAGTGTGAAAAATAATTACAAACAAATCTTATTAGTGATAAAATTGATAAGTATTTTTTAAATATCATTTTGTTAAAATATTTTAATTAATGTCTTTATTATATCATTATTAATATATTCTATTCCATTCCTCTTCATTTTCATATGTATTAAAAGGACCACCTCCTACTTAATATTTTGTTCACTAAATACTTTGAAAGATTATTATCAATTTTGATAAAGATATAATTAAAGTATAAATTTATAAGATAAATTTTCTTGTGATAGGTTGGAATAATGTAAAATAGGATATCATAAAGATTATTATAAGATAAAGTTTTCCATCTTGATCCATAACCAATTCAAACCCTAATAAGAGCACAAGTGTTAGAAGAAGAGTACTCAGTGTATGTTAAAATGTTAAAAATGTTCTAAATAACTTGAGTTAATAAACCATGTAGAGTATTTGCATGAGCTAGTACTATTTCTAAAAGTTTTCTTAATTTGTCTAGGCACCATTTGCATTTGAGTCAATAGATTTTTATTTTGGAGGATTTTATTATTTAGTTTTTACTTGAGTTAAGTTTTGATTCAAATTATAAGGTTAAATTTGTCTTTTTATTGTATTATGATTAATAGATTTGAGACTTATTTTATTGTCTTCTATGATAGAATTAAATTAAACTTTTGGATAATTTTTTCGAATCAAGTTTTAATGAAACATGCATAGAGTCCCTTAAAAGCTATAAGAGACCTCACACTTCTCTTTCTTTCTACCTCTCAGACTCTCTTTATCTTTTAGTTTTTATCTCTTTTGTCACTTTTCTTTTTCTTTATTTAACTCTTTTATTTCTTTCTCTCTCCCCCCTCTCTCTCTTACTTCCTCACCCTTTTCATCTCCTAATTTTTATCTTGCATTACCTTTTCTATTTCTCCTAATCTCTCTCTCTCTTTAACATTGTCTTTCTCTCTTTACCTTTGTTCTCTCTTATTATTTTTCCTCTCTTTCCCACCTCCCTCTCTTTTACACTCTCTTCCTTGATTCAAAAGTAGCAGAAGCCTACAAACCGACCTCCATTATGGAGGCTCAAATACAAAGTCAACCAACAATAACTTAAGCAAGGGTTTAGGAAGGGGCATACCCCTATCCCACACAAAATCAGAAGAACACGCAGTTTTTGCAATCCAGTCAGCAGGGGTATTGCCCTCTTTAAGCACATGCGTGAAGTGCAGAGCCTTCATGGCCCTCACATGATGGAGTGCATCCAAGTAAGCACCACCCTCCATAAGGCATCGAACAAGCTGCACCACCTCGTGAAGCGCAAAGGTGGAGTTAGTATGGATCTCAACAACAGTAAAGCTATGTAGCTTTTCCATAATCATCACAATGGCCTCCAGGATCTCCTGAACCTCTATAGCATCGCTCTCTTGGGAAATAAGTTGCCTTCCCATAATATAAATGGGTCTACTATAATGATCCTGAGCCACCATACCCACACTGGCTGCCTTGCCTTTCATGCGGCATCACAATTTATCATTATCCATCTTGTTGGGGGGAAAGCCAAGTATGGGCTACAAATGAGCCCATAGGGTGAAGCTTCCCGTTGGACGTAGAGGATAGAAAATCGTGGTCTTGGTTGTTGCAGCATTCTCCAGTTTTATCTTCTAAATTAGGATATTCTTGCTAAGAGTCATCTCATTATGCTTCTTAAGGTATTTATTCTCCCCACGCTCCCGTGGGCTGCGTCAGGCATCGCAGCGCAGTACAAGAAACGCCCAAGAGAGCGCGATGCCGCCCCTGCGTGCTACCCGTGGCACAAGTCCAGTGCCAGAGTTAAGGCGTGCAGTGCAGGGTCCGCCCAAATCTGCTGCGCCATCCTGCAGTCCCACAATGCATGCTGAAGTGTCTCTGCCACACCACACCCCTAAATGCAATGTGAACAGTCCCCCAAATGTCTTCTGGCAAGCCAAGCAGTCGTGGGGACAAGATCCCTAGCAACTCTCCAAATAAAAGTGTGGACCCGAGGCATATTCTTCAACTTCCAAATCCAAGCTAAGCGATCCTCATGAGGCCAAACATCTCTCATATCAATAAGAGCCCGATAAAACTTAATACATGAGACTTTGGCCAATTTAGTGTTCGCTTGCACAAGCTCATCCTCCGCACCATTGTGCCCCCACGATAAAAGCCGAATCCTCTCTCTAAGCATGTAGCTTGCCCAACTCATAATAGCAGCCATGTCCCACTTTCCCAACCCCAAGATACACTCCACCAATTTTGGCCAAGAGACCTCCATATTGATGAACGTAGGCCACCATCTGATTGGGAGAAAACCTAGCCAAGTGTCCTCATAGAAATCTATTTTCATCCCATCCATAGTTTTCCAAGCAAATCCCTCAATAGCCCGAAGAAGAGCCTCCTTGAGGAGCCTACAAGCATGAGAAGCACCCCGAGGAAATTTTCATAAGTTATTGCCAAGAGGGTGTACTTACAATGCATGATATTCACCCATAAGCTGTCCTCGCGATATAAAATTTCTTGCACATGATCTTTCTATCTCTTCGGTCATCTTTCCTTCTAATGAGATGCCATTTTAGTTACTATGAATGAATTTTCCATAACCATATACATATTAGATGGTTTTCTAAGGTCCTTAGACTTCCATTATAATGCCTACTTTGGCACCTTGTGATGTTCTATTGTTTTGCTACATTGGATTGGTTACAATTAGAACAAAAATTTTTAGAATGGAATTCAATTTGAAAATTTAAATTACTTTGTTAATAAATGTCACAAACAACCCTTAAACATGTATTTTAGCTTCATATCCTTTACATATTGACACATTAAACCAATCTCAACTTGAATATATGATCCTTCAATTAGCAATAATGTGATTCACCAAAACCTATTGGGTTTTTCTCATGCTAGTGGAACAAAGCTTAGTTTGAATAAGCATTTGATGTTCATGAGCTTCATTATAGACCAACAACTTATTTTTGAGGATTTAGACATTCTAACAACTTTCCTTCATACATGCATAATGATTAATATCACTTGGTGTTCATTATTATTAGTAATATTTGGTTAGCCTCATCTCTTAACATAAGTTATATTTCCAACTTTTGTAGACATTTTCTTACTCACATCTATAACTTATTAGTTTAATAGATAAGAACATGTTTGATATCACTTATTTACATTTAGTACTATTTTCATATGGTGGTTATCATCAATAAGTATATTGTGGTGTCATTACCAAAGCCATTATTGATATTGTTTTAAATTAAATTTTGGTTCATAGTTTCCTTACCTATTACAACAAATCATAATATTCTTAAGTTGTTCCTACACTTTATTGTGATATCTAGATAGTAGCATAACATTTAACCCCTAGCCCTACTCGATCATTTAAAACTAAACCCATTATCTTATTTGTCACTACTTCCAACTTGAAATCCTATCATTACCTAAACAACATTGCTATTCATCTCATTTGTCATCTATGATTAACAAATGATATACCCAATTCATCAAGCCCTTATATACATCATACCATTTTCACTAAAAAGATTTATTCCATTAATGGTGATTAATATTTGTTGTCACTTCATTATTAGTGTGGCCTATTCTTAGCTACTTGTCCTTGTAGCATTCTTCATAGCCCTCCTTATCACAAACTCTACTAGTATGACTTATTTATTGAGTACCCATATCCCTACACAATCAACAAATTTTGGTGTAAAGCATCCTTAAAACTCATCATAAAAATACTATAGTTGGCTTGTGAGGGATAGTTTGAGGTTATTTGGATAATGTTAGTGTTTTGATATTATTATCAATCTTTGGAAATGATTTTCAAAGTTTTTAATACAAATTATTTTTAATACAAATATAATATGATTATTTGAGGATCAAAGAGTGTGTTAGGATGTGAATAATCAAATAAGATTTTGTATGTTGAGTTAAACTCATCATGTTATACATATAACATGATAGATTGAGAGTTAAACAAGACATTTTGATCTTATATTTAGGTAAGTAAATTTGATAACTATGATATAAATATAATATTAAATTATAATATAATTTATTCTTAAATTAATATATTTTTATATGTTATTTAATATTATATATTCTAAGCCATGGCATAGTAATCTTTGAAAAGTTTATTATTTTATTGGCATATAATTTTATATTTTATTTAAGAAATATTAGGCATTTACATCAAAAATATTATATAATAATTTATGTGTATGTATGTATTTGTAAACGATTAAGTAGATAAAAGAATTGAGCAAAGTGTCTTTATCTTGAATTTAGATAAGTAAATTTGATCATTATGATGTAAATATAATATTAAATTAATACTTTATTTATTTTTGAATTAAAATATCTTCATATGTTATTTAATATCATATATTCTGCGATATGGCATAAAATTATTTGGAAAGTTTATTTATTTGATTAACATATGATTTTATATCTTAGTTGATCTTCTATTTAGTTATATTATAAATAAATTACAACAACAAAATCATACATATCATATAAAAATCGGCTTATATTAAGAAAGAAAAATCTTGATAATATTTTGAGATATGGCATTGTATTTAAAATAAATTATATTTTGTAAAATGGAATAAAAATAATAAAATTAGGTTTCTTTGATATATTATCCTCAATTTCTATAATTAAGATATAAGTTTAGGGGTGATGCCTAATTAGATATAATGTCATAATATGATTTCATTGGATATGTCATTAATACCTTGTATAAAGTAATTAGGTATTGGTTTAAAGGATGTATCTTATATGTTATTTGATAGTAACCAATACTTTTTGTAGGGTAGCCAAGTATAGGTTAAGAGATAGTACATTTATAGATGGATGTTGGCTTACTATGTCTATATGTGAAAATTATTTGAATATGGATATGACTATTAATTAATTTAGAGAATAACAATCAAAGGTGAAATAAGGTCATAAAAGAATAAAACATGAAAATTGATAATAATTGATTTAAAACAAAACATTTTGCATATTTTTTTATTTATATATATCATAGATATGAGTGATCATGATACTATTTTTATATTGATTTATTTTATTATCATACTATTATATTTTGTTATATTATTGATTTATTTGTTGAATGTTATAGATTTTTATTAGTATTTATATCATATGTCATGCATCTATTATATACCAAGATGAAAAGTATATTAACATGAATAAGTATATTATTTATTAGATGATTTAATAAGAGATATATTGAAAGTGATTTTGGTTCTATAAAGTTTTGTTATAGAAATATGTTATATATGTTAGTGATATATTTGTATCAATTGTAATACTTTTTACTTTATGACTTGATATTGATTTTTATAATGTAATTTTCACAATTTGATCCTTTGTTGAAATATTTACTTATGGGTAGTTTATTTGGATTGTTATAAGAATGGTATTGGTGGGCATGAATGGGTTTTGCTTAACCATCAAGCACCAACCTATGGAGTTTGTATGTCATCATACGTAAATGCATTTATGTTTACTATTTTATTTTATATTATATAATAAGGTTGGTCAAGTAAGGCTTTGACAAATTGTAAGAACTATGAGATATGACAATAACCAATAATATTAATGGACAACAACAATAACAAGTAGTGATAGAAAATAGAGGTAACATAGGTGATGGCCAGGTTGAGTTTGGATGATTTTTTTTCAATAAAAATGATGGAGATGTTTTTTGGTGATGACAAGTATTCCTTGGTGGTGGTTAATTGTGAATTGCAATGAACTATGACTTGTTCGATGATGATGAGAGCCAAACTATACAACTCTAAATAATTAAGAAATATTTAACTTTTTATCTTTAACCAAATCATTTTATTTTTAAAAATCTTAGTTTAGAGATTCTTGCAAATCTATGAACATTGAATTTTTGTAGATGCCAATATTAGATTTTAAAATGCATAATGCACTTGTGAACAAAATGCTATTATGATTTTTGTTATTAATTTGAGAATAAACTATCTACTTAATTTGTTAAAAAATTATTCAAAATTTATTAACCAAATTATATGAAAATTATGCATTTTAATAATTGAACCTTCATATGGTAGTGCTCTTTCCTATTATGCCTTCCCTTTTGTTTAGTCTTTTTCTTGCAATTAAGAAAAAAATTAGATGAAAATAGATTTTTGATTTGCAATTTAAATATAAAACTAAACTTGTTGACATCAACTTAACAACATTGATGTATACTCATATTATGAAAAACAAAAAGTTATGTACATATTAACTTAATCTAAACATGTATAATTTAATGGTGGGTGTGCATTAGGTATATTTGTGCATATAAAATTATATATGTAATATTTTATATAAATAATTAAATATAGGCAGACATTTTATTATATAAATATTATTGTTTTGAAAAGAAATATGCATTTGGACAATATGATGCAAACCATCTGTCACTCATGTGAAACTATAACTTTGAATTTAAAGTTAAAAAATAGCCAAATTAATAATATTCTTTGTTTTTTGTTGAAACAAGAACATTTTGCAATACAATACCTTGGATGGCCTTTTACTTGTATTATTACCATTAATTATTCTTGAAAAAGGATGATTATAAGTTCTTTATAGAAAAATAATTGTCTTGTTTTAGTTACCAAGAAAGTCAATACCAATCTGTTAGGGTTAAACTTTGTCAAAAAATGAAAAAGAAGATTTATCTTTTTGTAATTAAAAAAGCTTTCTTTTTTTTTTTTTCACAACAGCCATGTAAGAGCTGTTGCATTGCTTACACGAGAAAAAGATGTACTTAGGCATCATCTTGAAGATCCTATATTTTTTAGCACTTAATTCAATGTATCCTATCAGTTTGATTAACTTGTTTTTCTTTGCATTGCTAAATTGTGATAAAAATAACTAAGGATTTTGATGTTTATTTGATTTCTTGATAAAAATAAAAATAAAAATGGTTAATTTCTGCCTAAGAGGAGTACAGACAATGCCAATCATGGCTAAATTATAATTTAAAAAAGCACAACATAAATAATAATCAACCAATCTTCAGGTTGAAGTGTATTCAACGAGATGAATCGATTGAATAATGAGGTATATGCATTTAATCAATTAATTCAAACTCACTGTTACATCACAACAGTGTTCCGATTCTAATTGTCGGCAATTATAGGCCGATTCCAGCGGCGCCGCCGGAACTTACAGCCCTAATTGGGTGGATCGGGCCTCCGTTGAGCGAATCCGACTACCATTCGGTGGATTCAGCCGCCGTTTGCCTTATCCGATCGTGGATTTTTGGATCGAAGGGATTCAAGGAGGGAGAGAAATGAGTGACAGAGTACAAACCTCGGCAAGGCGGTGCACCAACGACGAAAGTAGATGTACGATGAAGCGACGACCGGCCGCCGAGGAGAAGGAGGCGCGGGAAGAAGAAGGGAGGAAGTCGCCCCCGTACGACTCTTCTAGAAAAGCAGATGAGAGGCGGCGCCGTTGCGGGCCCATTAAAAGCGGTTTAAAGTTTAAACCGACATTGAACTATTTAAGACAAATTTAATGACATGTTATATGTAATATTATAAGGCAAAATTGAGAGAAACAAACTAATGGAGGCTTGCGTAGTTGAGGGGTTGGATGATAACGTTTACTATGTTTTAGTTCAACAAAAAATAAATAAATGATAAATTATTAAATAACAAGACTTATTATATTATTAGGAAGCGAATATTAACATATTATTATGAAATAAATTATGATAAAATATATAATTGTGTAATAAACAAACATCGCAATGTTCATAAATCTTATGAATAAGTTGTTGTATGACTAATGTCTCACAATAGTATAGTATAGGTATAGACAGATGGCGAGTATTAGGATCCCTCATAATTTTATTCTCAATATTATAAAAAATTAGAGATTAAATGTATAAAAAATAATGAGAATACAAAAAACTTAAACAATGATTTGACGATGAGATAATTTTCTTAACTCTAATCAAATAAAATTATAAAACCAAAAGATACATTAATATAACCAAAATTTCATTGATAAATATTGCATAAAATCATATATTCTAAAATATATATAAAACTAAAATCATCGGGATATCAAAATACCAAGAACTCAACTCTAACAAAGTTATATCTTACAATCACATCTTGGTGGTATGATCCCCTTCACATGCATCAAAATTACCAACTTTTAGTATAATTAAAGCATGAATTGTAATGTAAACATTAGTATGATCTTATAAATCTCATTAGATAAATCTAATGAAGTAATTAAGAATAAAAAATTATCAATATAAAATTACAAGAATAAAAATAAACCATATAAATAAGTCAAAATTATATCAAAAGTCATGCATTTATCATAAAAAAGCTAAATACAAAGTAAGTACTACTTTTATTTTTTTTTAATTTCTAATATTTTATATGATTATTAGGTCCAATTTTATGTGATAATTAAAAGTTCATAGATTAAGACAGCATAAAATTATTTAATCCAAAATATACATAGAATTGAAATCATTGTGATATCAAAATACCAAGAACTCAACCCTAACAAAGTAATATCCATTATCATATCTCAAGATATAATCTTCCACTTATGCATCAAAATCTCTAATTTTTTATATAATTGATGCATGATCTATGATGTTAATACTAGTGAGATTTTATATATCTCAATAAATAAATCCAATATAGTAACTAAGTATAAAAATACCAATATAAAATTTTAAGCATAAGAATGAACCATGTAAATAAGTCAAAAATCACATCATAAATTATGCATGTATTATAAAAAAAAGCTAAATGTAAAGTAAAAAACTAATCTTATTTTTATTTTAGTTTTTAATATTTTATGTAATTATTAGGTCTAATTTTCTTTAAATCGTTATCCTTTGTAGAGCAAATAATAATTATACTTATCAATGGCCTTTTATTGACATCCATCTATATATATATATATATGAAATTAGGTATGACATCTTTGGATCACAAGAGCCTTTGGACCATATTTATTATAACAACTCATATTATATTATTTTAATATTATCCAAAATTTGAATGTTTAATAATAATATTTTAAATTTATTTGGATGAGAATAAAATAAATATTTTATATGTCTTAAGAAGTAGCCTGATGAAATAGCTCAAAACTTGGTTGTTAACATATTTTTGGAAAGAGCATACTGTAAGAAATCTATCTATATGTTCATTGTACTTTTTAGATATTATTTAGATTTTTTGCTATGTTTTGAAGAATGAAGAAATAAATAAAATTTCCTAACGATTTATACATTAATTTGTAGATTAATTTCTTTTTTTTCCTTTCCATTTCTCTTGATGGGGTGATTAGTCACTCCAAACCTTTTTCAAAATCACTTGGATCAGTTCTTTAAGAAAGGGTTCTTTGACAAATCATGAGCATATGGTCACGGGAGGGACAACAATGAGGATTTGGAAATTTTAGTGACCTAATCACTTGAATTTGTTTTGTGAGCCATATAGTATGAATGAATCAATGATGATCTAGCAATAGATTTGATGAGATTTTAGAAATATCTTCGAGAATCAATTTCTATTTTCCAAATTTTAGATATTTGAATCATGTAAATAATGTCATATGTGAAGCCAACATGGTAGCCTAGATGTCACTTTCCAAAACCCACATATATTCTAATTTCTAATTATTATTTATGTTAATATGTAGCAAGTAAAACTAAGTGCCATATGATAAAAAAAAGTTATAAGCAATGCCATCATAAATAAAGAGAATGCAATTCGAATGAAATCATATAAAAATATATTATTATGTTGTATTGCAGGTATTTAGATTTATTTATCTAGGTCAACAAAAAAGCTTTCTTAGTTGATCCACTTCTCTCTAAGTCTTTTACAATGAAAAGCACGTACCACAATTATTAGATAATCCTCCTTATTAGAAATTATCTAATATATCTTTATCTAGACACTCGTGCTTATGTTTATTAAAATAATATTAAAAGCACTAATAATTACCTTCATATATTTTCCCAAATACTTCCTTTTTTTCTTAGTTTTTTTCTTAATTTTGACTCCTTACTATATTTTCACATTTTATTATTGTTTTATTATATTTTTGTTTATTTTTATTTTATAATATGAATTTTTATTTATTTGTGTATGTATTTTATTTATTTAAACTTATTGTTCCCTTGTTTTCACTCAACTTTTTTCCCTTTTCATATCTTTTATTTTAATATTATTTTCTTATATTATTATTATATTATACTTTTATTATATTTTATTTATCTATTTTTAAATTTATTCCTTTTATATTTTTTATTTTTTGATCTTGTTATCATTTTCTTATTATACTCCGATATATTGTTTTATAAAAATGACATTATATTATTATATATTTATTTTTATTTTTTTATTTTTATTTTCTTAACATTCCTATTTTCTCTCTCCTTTCCCATTGACCTAGATTGAGTGACTCCAATCCCAAACTTAGTGTGTCATTGGTTACTCACACATTGAATCGATGATCACCTAATGTGGTACCCATGCATGCGTGCACCAATTTGTCCTTGTGTATTAACCTGTTTAGCATTACTTTTTTCACTAGTTTGGTAAAAGCTAAATTCTTATGAAAACTTAATTGATAACTCTCCAACTCTCTCTATCTTTTCCTCTCTTATGTTTTTGGAACTACGTTGCCTTTGTCCTCTTTCTATGACAAGCTCGCATAGGATTGCATCTCAGGTAAGAAGAATTGAGTTTCTCTTGCTTCCTCTACTCACAAACCACACTAGCACAAAAAAACATCAAATTAAGAGATAAAAATACATATCGTCAAAGCCTCACCCAAGATGTTGAATTCATGAGTTGAAACACTTTGCTCTTGATCAGAGCACAATAGCAAGAATTTCCTAAGATCACAATAATCCTAATGGGGATGACAATACTTTGCTTCATATACCACATCTAGCTTCCTAACCAATTGACTACCCATTGGAACAACATGGGCTTTCCATAATAAATGACTCCCTGTTAGATTTGCCAAACTTATTTATATGCATTAATGGTGGTTTAGCTATCATAAATTCTATTTATTATACACACACATATACACAAACACATCCATACACCCTCTTAAAAAATAAAAATTTTTACTTAAGAGTGCACTAAAAAAGTATATTTGTACATTGTGCACTTTTATGGGTAAAGCGTTTTGGTATTTCTTTAATTACAAATCTATCTTCAACGTAAAAAAGTTTGTAATAAAATTCTTAAAATTACAAATATACCTCAAAAAATTAACATTTATTTATTTTTATATCTACCTTCCAAAAAATAAATTAAACTTAATTAAAATTTCTAAAATTACAAATCTACTATAAGCATAATATTAAAAGTTATAATAATTATATCACAAGTCCTCGAAAATTTAAAATTAGTTATTTGTCTTAAAAATTATAAACTCAGTACCATTTAACTTGTTTTATAGATTTTTTCTTCTTGATATGTTCAAATAAGATTTTTGACTAACTTTAAAAGTGTGGTATGCTTCCTAAGGTTCTCTTAATATTTTAATATTTAAATATATAAAGATCTTATTTTAGAACTTTGATTTTACAACATTAAAATATACCTAATTACAATAATATTTGTTTAGTTCTATGATTTATCTCATCTTAAATAGTGTGACATGTGGGTTCTTACAATGAGAGTTCACAACAAATTAAGAATCATAAGACATTAGAATAAGATCTTCAAGATTGGTTAAGATGCATACTTTAAAAAGCCAAAGGCAATTATCATTTGTGATATAACACATCTAGATGATTGATGTGTCTACATCTGTCATATTTATCATTTTGATTACACCTTATTATGTGACTTGTATTATTATGCATATTCTTATGATTTTCTTTTTGAACTTGTTTAGTTATTTCATGATTATTTGTGACCTTTTAAACATATTAAGCATGTGTGGTTGTCCAAGATTCCATCTATTAAAGCGATTTCATTGCCAATTTTCTCATCACAATATTGGCCAAATTACCTCATATGGTCATCAAACAATATAGATAATTTGAATAAACTACCTAGTGTACTTAAATGATTGGATTACGTAGTTATTCTAATCGTCTTGAGGTAATCAATCAATCACACAAGGTGATCCTATATGAGAAATATTTTTGTTTGCGATTCCTCATAGCTTTTAGTGCTTGATTATCCTTATAAGATATGTAAATGTCACTTTTCAGTAATGTTTATTAACATAAAAATGTCTAATATTAACTCACAAATATACACTCATTGGCATTGTACTAGTTTCATAAATTTTTTGGTACAAAATTTGGTAAAATGTACAATTAAGTTTTTTTATTGTTTTACCACATATCACCATCCATTATTGTCTGTTGCCATCATGCTACTGCTAAAAGTCATTGTCTCTACCCGAGTTAACCTATATGACCTTAATTGTCCTAGGAACCTAATTGCTATGAAAAGGTTTCTCAACAACTTAACATCATAATATTTTATATAAATACAAAGGTTAATCTCTCAATAATTAATAAGAGATAATTTATTTTTATAGCTCTTAAACTATAACCATGTTAAGAGCTACTTTGTGTTTAGTGATTCTTCTCTCAGGACATTACTTAACCATCATTCTTTACCCATTTCAATCTTAAGAGTTATAGTGGTATCAAAATGTGACATCCTGTTATATTAAGATATTATTTTCTTGAGTCATCTAATACCAATTCAAGTATATTTTAATTTTAAGGTCATGACATTTTATATAAATACTATGATTAATCTCTTAATAACTAATGTAAAATAATTCATCCTATACCTCTCTACTTAGAAGCTTATTAAGGGTTACTAATTGTATAGTGATTCCTCTCTTGAGTCATTACCAAGCGATCACTCCCCACCCATTTTAGTCTCGAGTGTTACAGGCTTACTAGCTACCAATTAGTTGATCATTCAATGATATTAGGCTAGTAAAAGATGCTACTCTGATATCAAATATGATATCTTGGTCTTATTATATTGAGATATATTTTTTTTGGATCATCTCATACTGACCTAAGTACATTTTACCCTCAAAGGATGCATCAACATTTTAAGATCGTGGTGCTCATCTTTGTACAATTAATGCAGCCCAAAACTATAATAGTTTGCAACTACCATAATCTATCCAAAGTCATAAGATCTTAGTTCTTTACATTCAAGTAATCAAAATCTAATTTGTACACAATGATTAAAGAGAGTTCTTAACACTTTATATGATTTCCTTAAGCCAAAGATGATACCCTCTTTCTTTTTCTTAAGTTCTTCTGACTCTTAATCTCTTTAAATCTCCTCAAAGATTTATAATTGTTTTGCTTGGATTCACCTTCCCTTCCCTTCTCCACCTTGCCTCTCCTTTTTTTTTCTACTTCCTCACAAATTTTCCAAACATCACAAATATTTCTTAAGTTTGGGAGAGAGGTTTATCTTCTTATTAAATAAAAAGATTAAATAATATATATATATATATATTAGATCTATCTTAAATATTTGCAAAACATCTAAATGATCTCTAAAAGAAGCAAACCACGTACTTACAAATTCCTCACAATGACACCTTTATAATGGTATGCTCAAATTTGGAATCTAGCTTTGCCACCTGGGTATGCACTTCAAGATGCCCACTAGCCAAAATATTTTTAGGTTCTAAATCTATAATGTGCCTATGTAATACATAAAAGTTTATTTAGAAGAATATTTAAGGTGGTTGTTACAACCTTCTTATCTTATAAAATTTTGTCTTGAAATTTAGAACAATTTTGAGTGTTGCTATAATAGATTCACTTTCACTTCTTATGTTACATCTCATTCTATTTGATTTCTTCGAAGTGCCTTTAACATGGGAATAACTTCATTCTTTAATTTATTCTTTTATTCTACTAAGATTCTAACTAGCTACTTTTGATAAGACATGTTTCGTTAAATTACAATTTCCTTTGGGTCATACTAAATTATCAGAGATAGATCAAGAACATATCATATCAATGACAACACATGAAAAAATTAAGCACACCCTTCATCTAAAGAGATAAGGCAACTTTATAAGTGATAGATCTAAATCTTTCCAATATTTGGTAAAGCCAAACATATTTGGATCTTAATTTTCCTGTATTACTAAATATGATAACTCTATTTAGGGAAATCACTTTTAGGAAGACGTGCTCTCCTTCCTAGATTTTAGTATCCCTATGTTTTTTATTAAAATATTTCTTTTGTTAGTCTAGAGTAATATGGAACCTATCTTTGATTATTTTGATCTTTTCTATGGCCTCATCAACAAATTGAACACCAATCAATTATTTTTCTCTTGGCATATGTACCTCTAAACTAAGCTTTATAAGGAACTATTCTAATACTAGCATGAAAGTAGTTATTATATGTAAACTTAATTAAGGATAAGTGACATTCCTAATCACCCCCAAAATTAAGCACACAAAGGCATATCAAATCTTTAAGAGTTTTAATTATTTTTTTAGTCTATTCATTTATTTGAGAGTGAAAAGTTGTATTGAATTTCAATTAAGTCCCAAATTCTTTATGCACCTTCTTTCAAAATTAAGAAATTTGGGATCTCGATAAAAATTGACTTCCTTTGGAATACTTGATATCTTGCATTCTATTGCACATCTAATTGAGCTAAGTTTTTGTAGAATTGATAGCTCTAATAGTAAGAAAGTAGACATAATTAGTCCATTTATCCATTACTATCCAAGTAGCATCATGTCTTATAGGGGGTTCTAGTAGTTTAATTATGAAATCCATAGCTATACATTCTCACTTCCACTCAAAGATAAGCAAGGGTTGTAGTAATCCACTAAGCTTTTGCTGTTCACTTTTAACATGTTGGCATTCAAGAATATTTTCACCAATTCTACCTCATCTCATTTCATTCACAACCACCAATGATTTTATTTTAATTCTTAGTACATCTTATTATTTCTTAGATGGATGGAGTACTTAATGTTATGATCCTCAAATAATAGTAGTTGTCTAAGTTATTAATGGGCAAGTATACACATCCTTTCTTGAAATCTCAATATATCGTACTCATTAAGAGTAAAATCAAACACTCATCCATCCTTACCCCCTTGTATTAGCATATGATATTCTTCATTTTACTATCAATCTTGCTTTATAGAAAACATCCAATCTAAGTTTATCAAAAGTTGGTACAACAATCCAAAATTTTGATAAACAACTCCTTCAAATTATAGTCGATCAATTTCAAATTTGTTTTCTATTTTGGTTACTCAACTAGAGAACACAAGGTTGCCTTCCCACTTAATGTAACAGCAAACACATTGGATCTTCCTACATAATAATTAATAATCAAGATAAAATCTTTGATAAATCTAAAGTACATCTTTGTCTTAAATTTAATTCTTTTTTGAGTGAAAAGATATATTAAATTTTTGTGATTAGTAAATACCTTATATTTCATCCCATAAAGATAATGTTTCCAAATTTTTAGAGTAAATACTATAAAAACTAACTCTAAATCATAAATAGGATAACTCTTTTCATTGGACTTTAATCGGCTAAAGGCATAAGTAATTACCTTACAATTCTACATCAAAAACTCCAAGTTCTAAAGTAAAGCATCACTATGAGCTTAATATCCATCAAATCCTTTTAGTATCATTAGAACAAGGGTTGTTAATTTTTCTTTTAATTTTACAAAACTATTCTCATATTCTACTTTTTGTTAAATCATTTCTATTTTTTGTGTCAATCTGGTAAGTTAGGATGTAATTTAAGAAAATCTTTACACAATTTTTTATGATAAGTAGCTAACCAACAAAAATTTGTATCTTTAAAATCAAAATAGGTTTAGGCCAATCCACAATTGTAGAGATGATTTGATTATCTATATAAATTCTTGCTACACTAATCACATGTCTCAAGAAAACAACTTGGGACAACTAACATTCACACTTAGAGAACCTAGCATATAGTTGATTCTCTTATAGGGTTTGTAGCACCATATTCAAATAGATAATATGTACATTAGAGAATTAAGATAATATCAAGATATCATCAATAAAAATAACCATAAAATGATCTAAAAATTTCTTAAACACTTTGTTCATTGAATCTATAAAGGTTGTAGGTGCATTGGTAATGCCAAAAGAAAATACCAAAAATTCATAAATTCTATGGCAAGTTCTTGATGTAGTTTTTAAGATATCAACTTCCTAAGTCCTCTATTGATGGTAGCCTAATCTTAGGATAATTTTAAAGAATATTATAGTACTTTGTAGCTAGTTAAATAATTCATCAATCCTTGACAATGAATATTTATTCTAAATATTAATTTATTTAGTTTTGATAGTTTATACACTTCCTCAAACTACCATCTTTCTTTTGAACAAACAAAATTGTTGCTCCTTATGGTGATACACTATGATGAATAAAGCCTCTATTTTTTATTCCTAAATTTTCTCTTTTACTTTTGCTAATTTTGTCGATACCATCAAGTATGGAGCTTTCAACACTGGCTAAGCTTTGAGTATGAAATGACTTTTGAATTTGGTTTCTCTTTCAACTAGAAGATATGCTAATCCTTCAAGTAAAATATTCTGATATTCACAAACCATAGGCAAATATTGTAGCTCAGTATACTTTTAATATTAGATACAATTGATAGCTAAAATCATTTGCTACCCTTAAGTGCAAAAATAATTGGAGTTCCTCTCTTTTTGTCAAAGAAGATTACATGTTCTTCATTTAAGCAACCAAATTTAATCTCTTTCCCACATAATCAATAACTGTATGATACTTAGATAACTTATCTATACCTAAAATAATGTAAAATTTAGTTCTTGAAAAAATAAATAACTTAGCAAGAAATTTCTTCTCCTTAATTCTACCTCTCCCCAAAAATGCATCTGATAAGAACTCACTCCCATCTAGTAATAAAATAGATCAAAAGGCAAGACATCAAGTATATGATGTGTTATAAATGAATGAGAAGTACTATTATCAAATAAAACATCTATAAGAAACTATTAAAATAAAGGCATATATATGATCACTTTTATAGAGTGCATGTCCACCTATTGAGTAGTAGCATATACGTTGAAGTGACCACCTTGACCTGTCAAATGTCCTCAGCCCATACTTCTTGAGGTAGTAGCTAAAGTACTCCCCTTATCTTTATTGGTGTTTCCTTAACCAAAAAGATGACCTAAGCCATCTCTATTGCTTCTTGTGGGAATTATCATGTTGTATGTCCTAGTTCTCCATAATAAAAACATCTAGGCTGATCATATTTCTTGGCCCAACCAATTCCATAATGCAACTTACCACATTTTGGGCATGGAGATATTTTTTGACTTGATTGTATGTTGTCCTATTAGTACTGGTACTAAAGTCTTATTGACCTGATTATTCCTTCTAAAACCATCTTTCTCTAACCTTTTGGAAAATATTTTTAAAGGAATTATAACTTTTTGTTAGCTCGATAGTCTCTTTCTTCTTCACAGTCATTGTTGCTTTATGAGATTCACAAATTTTTAATTCTTACTTCACAAACTTGGCAAACTCTATAAGCTCACCAAAATTAATGATCTTATAAGAAATCAAAATAGCATTTATAGATTCATTTAATCCATGATGTAATGCAAAACATCATTGATCATTCATACTTACCACTTAGGGTGCATAGTGGTCAAGAAAAGAAAATCTCCTCTCATAATCTATTACTTACATAAGTCCTTTTTCTAAGATTTGAAACTCCTACTTCATCTTATCTCTAAGTGATGTTGGATCAAACCATTTCTCAAATTCTTTGACCAATTCTTCTCAAGAAATTTTCTTTCTTGATTAGCCTCTAAACAAAACTCACTGATAAGTCTCCCAATATGTAAGAGTAACCTTATTTAGAAGCATTTCAATAAGTGACATCTTTTGGCACTTAGGACAATCAATTCCCTCAAATGTCTAGTCAACATAACTATTACAATTGTATATTTCAAAAAGATTTATCCCTCCAACAAAATGAGGAGCTTGCATTCTATAAAATTATTCTATCAACCCATCAGCTTGTACTTTTCCTAGGGCTCTCTAAAAAACTAGATAAATATCATATTCTTGTTCCTTCCGTTTTTTTAGCACTTGTTTAGGATTTTATTCTCACTAATTCTCTTAAGATCCTTCTTCCTTAGAGCAAAAAGGTATTAATGTATTTTCATATCCAACATTCAACTTTTCAAAAGTAAGGTAATGTACTTTTGACTATTTATACTAATGTACATGATATTCTAGCATCCTTATACAAAAGCTAATCTTTATTTTCTAATGTTAGGATTTGATACTAACATATCATGCCCCATCCCTTAAAAAAATAATATAACTCAATAAATTACATCCACAAAATAAGTTTATAATATAAATAAAAGAAAGTAGTATAAATGGAGGACATGAATCAACCAAAATAAGCAAGGGTAACAAAAATACTATCTTAATTTTAAAATATGAAGTTTAACACAACTAATAGAATTAATATCACATAATAAATAGCTATCATAATATGAAAAGCTAAAAACCAAAGTTGATACAATATCTAAAAATAATAAATAAGCTATTCTCAAGCACATAAAATCCATCACACTCATATTCACAAGTATAATATAATATGCTCTCATCCCAAAGTAAAAATTATCATATAAGAACCACCAACTCTATAAGTGTCCACATCCTAGCTTGTATTGTAAGGAATAAGCATGATATGATTAATAAAAAAATTGCGAACTACATGTAATAAAATAGTATAAAAGAGTAATGATATACATAAGGATAAGATGGAATAGTAAATATAATAATGTATAACAAACTATAAATAGAAGTATAATATCAATACATCATTAATGATATGCATCCATCTCATATGATACATATACACCACATAATACTAACATCATATAATATTCATCATATATCTTGATTTTTCTTCTTTTTGATATTCAATTTTATTTATTATTTATTTTTTTAACATATTTATTCTTTCTTTAGACTTAGACTTTTTTTATGACCTATATCTCAACTCTTAAAGGATATCATATCAAATCTCATCATTACAAGTCTTAGTACTTTGATATGTCAGGATCCTCTAAGTACTCATGATATTATAAAGTGAATTAATGCATCATCACTAGCCTTTCTCCCTAATACCAACATCATATGCTAACAAAAAAATGAAGTGCCTTAACATACAAAAGTCATCATCAATGATGCCCATGACACTAAGAAAATGAAGAATCACATCGTCATTATCTCCCCTCATAATGCTAACATCTTATATTGATAGTTTCAAAAAAAACATCTTATATTGATGAATGAAATAAAGTACTCTAACTTATTGAAGCCCAAATCTTTGGGTGTCCATGATACTAAAAAGTGAAGTATATTGTCATCACTAGTTAAAACCTCTAACAAATTGTTGCCTTACCTTTGAGTACCATATCATCATGAGTGATGCATATCATATATATTTTGATTGATAGTTTTTTATGTTTATACATATAAATTTTTCATATCTATGTATGTATACACACATACATCACTAGTTTTTATGTGCTCTAATGAAATCAAAACATATAAAGAAAATATTATGTCATGCAAATACTTACATCATCATGCATCCCACAATAATAAATAATAATGTTTAATAATATGTTTAATCACATTTATATAGTTTACTTATCAGACATTCTTGAGAATCCTACTCAATAACATTTCCTTTTTCTATATCAGTACTCCTTATTTACTATACATCTCATATCACATGTTATCAATAAAAATCAACTACTATTTTTAACTTATTAGAAGGCCCTTTTAAAGGCTATTCCAAACCAACCCTTATAAATTATCTCTTTTTATACTTCTATCACCACATCATATAGTACTATCATTATTGTCATATTATATAATTGTTCTTATCATATTATACAATCTAAGATTTTTACTAGTTAGCCAACAAATCATATGACAATTTATGTTAAATATAACATGATCTAATCACTCATGTTCAATCTCCCATTCTTACATGTACAATCCATAGCATATACTTAATCATATTGGAGAGATGATCTAGCATATGTTTCCTATAACTAAATTATACTAGTTTGATACCTTGCTATACTTGTACAATAGTCATATGATAACTTTTTTTCATATTTAAGCCGAAAGCTCTTGCTAGGCCTTTGTGTAGACTGTACAAAATAATTGGAGTGATTGTCTTTATATTGACAAAGCAGCTGGAAATTTCCTTCGATCACCATAATTTCTATCAAACTCACAAGATCCCATTTCTTTGCATTCCAAGCAATTAAACCTTTATTTGTGCATAATAAGTTAGGAGAGACCTTATCTTATTATGTGATTCTTGCTAGCCCCTTTCTTTTCCTCAAGTTCTTGTTTCTCTTGGTCTCTTTGAATCTCTTTAAAGATCTGTAGTTGTTTTGCATGGTTTCACCTTACCTTTCCTTCTTTGCTTCTTCTCTTTATTTCTTTCTACTTTCTCACAAATTTTTTAAATGACATAAATGTTTATTGGGCATGGGAGAGAGGCTTATCCTCTTATTAAATAAAAAGATTAAATAATATATAATTATTATATCTATTTTTAAAATTTATAAAAAAATTAAATGATCACCAAAATAAGCCGACAACATATCTATGAATTCATCATTATAAGTCCTTTGTAATAGTATGCTCAAATCTAGGATCTAACTGTTGTCATCATGGTATGCATTTTAAGGCACTCACAAGCCAAAATATTTGTAGGTTCTTGATCCATAATACATATATATAATTTAGAAAACTTTATTTGAGAGAATGTTTAAGAGTAATTATGTGAACTATTATAGAATAATAGCTTTATGAGTGTTTAAAGAAACCTAAAATAAGTGAGCTTTTCAAGTTAGCAAGGATGATGAAAGTGACTTGTTTTCTTAAATGATTTTTCTTTTAAACTTTTTCTCTTGGTGTTCAACCATCAACTTATATGCAAAGTCTACCTAATAAAATCAAATATGGCATCACTAATAGCTAAATATTGACTATAAACCACTTCATGAATTGGTAAAACTAGTCATTACCATATTTTGACACTAATCTTACTGTATGATCATTTAGAACGTATTATATGATAATACCAAATGAACTATTTAGACAACAAGTTAGACTGCTCAATTACCTTTGAATTATAAATATTGTATTGTACAAGTGCTTGGGTTTAGTTTTTCTAAATGCATACACTATGCTCGATAAAATCGTACATGTGCAATGGGAATATTGTATTATATAAAGGCTGTGGGTTTACTTTTATTAATCCTAAGACAAATATCATATTGTATGATAAATTATTTTTGCATCATATGAAATTCTTAGGATTTCAACTTTTACTTGGTCACATGCTCTAATAATATATCATACTCTATGATAATATATATTGCATTGTACAACTATACTCCATAGCATGCTGGGGATCAATAATAATAGTCAGTGCCCTTTAAAGATTAATAATAAGATGATAATGGATAGATATTTTTAAGAATCAAGAATCCAAATATATTTATTCAAAAGAATTAAATTTAAGGTAAAGATGATGACTAGAGTGACCAAAAGGAATTCAATTGCAAGTGTGGTAGACCATTTAGGAAATCTAAATAAGTTAGTTATATGAACACAAAAGGATTCAATAATAAGATGAAAAAGCACGCATTGGATTTTATACATGTAATAAATTATATTCTAAGCATTATGGACGTATCATTGAATAAATATTATGAAGAGAAATTAAAGAAATTATGAAATTAAGAAACAACGAGATTTCTATAGATTAATTAATCTATATGAAAAGCCAACCTGTTTCAAATTTAGAGGACAAAATTCTAATGAAGGAGTTTGTAATGTCCTAAATACATGAGGGATTTATTTAAATAATTATTCTTGAGAATACTTTTTGCATAGTTTGATAATTCGATTGGATTGGATATATAGGGAGAGAGGGGAAAAAATAATAAACAACTTCCAAGACATGTAGATTTATAAATTTGAAATTCTAGTAATATTATAAATTTTTGATGATATATTTAAATTAACAAAAATAGGAATAATTAGGAAAAAGTGGCTACAAGTTTTGAAAGGAGAATGATGAACTTCAAAATAGTGAAATGCATCTTATTACAAAACCAATAGTATACATTTTTATAATTTGGATATAAATGAAACATGAGACAAAGGGTCAAAATGAGTAAGGGTCAGGTAAACTCAACGAGTGTCATGTTATATTGGATAAAGTTTCAACTAGATATCACTAGTGATGCACTCAAAAAATAAATAATTAGCTTAGTCATTTAAACTCACAAAGTGATTCTATTGATAGAGTAGCCATTAAGGATCCATCTTAATTAAGATAATTGAATTTGTTTGGTTCTATATATGTGATAAAAAGATTCCAAAAGTTACTATAATATAGACTTTACAGAGTGTATCAATCAAGTGACCAAGGAAAAAATAAACTAAGAATAGAAAATTATTTATTTCTAGTTATTCAAATGCATTGCATATGTGTTACATTTTATACAATGAAATGCATGTTCCTTGTTTATGTTATTATTATGTTTATGCATCCTATCATATGTAGTGTATCCAAACTTGCATTACTTTGCAATAATTGTATTAGCTTCACTCACTAACCCTATGACAATTAGCTTGACCTATTTTGGCTTAATAATTTCAAATGATATAGATACACTTTATGAGAATTTAGAAGAACAATAAGCAATGATGATGGGTTAGAACTTTATGAGTTTTCTTTTATATTATCATAGATATCATATTTTACAGTTTGTAGTGATTAATTTATGTAATGTTATTGTGTCAGTAAGTTTGTCATGAGTTGTGTTATTTACTTATGTTCTTATTAATAAATAATTATATTACAATTGATTTTAGTTTTATGATAAATAATGGATTTATTTTTAATGTTGAAAATAATGGGTTAGTTTTATCTTTTTTATGAATATAATTGAAAATTGGTTATGGAGTACTTAAAAAATAAAGAATTTGGTTTCCTTATATGAATTTAGTTGGTTTAATATTTTCAAAGAGATTACTTTATGTCAAAGGATCTTTTTCATAATAAAAAGAAGTTTTCTTAAATTAAGGATAGAACTATGGAATCTTATTATGCAAAACCCTATTAAATCCCTTATGAAAATCCAATCCTTTTCTTCTAGCTTTTCACTAGATTCCTCCTCATATGTTTTCCCCAATCAGCATATTTATTGGTAAGATTTTCCCCCTACTCAACACTTCTCTCACTTCAACAACAATTATTTACGAATTTAAGGGGATTAATTAGAAGATAATTATTAAAATATTTTATAATCATTTTGATTTAAACATAACAAAAAGCAATAATCTTTATATTTTTCACATCATATGACTTCCAAAGTTTATCAAACAAATTTTAAAATTTTCTACACCTTAGTCTTTTTGTTTATATAAAAATTCCTTATTTTTCTTACTTTGTTGATTGTTTTTAAAATGATAAATTTGATTTCATATTGGAAGAGCACAAATAGTTGGATTGCGACAATAAATGATGTGAGAAGAGGACATCATACATGTAGTGCTAAGCCACTATATCAGTCTAGTATTGCAAGATACTCTAAGATAAGAGAACTTGATCAAATCCATCTGAATTAGGCCCTTAAGTAATCTCAAATTTGATGGGTTTCAAAGGTGATTTATTGTGAAGAGAAGCAAGCTAGTTGAGTAAGCTAGTTTGCCATAACATTAATATCTTAAGGATGTGTTGCGCTTGAATTATCATCACATTCAGTAATTATTTGATTTGTTGTTGTGACCATGCATACTCCAAGGAATGAAAACTATACCATAAATCATATCTAGAAATATATGATAGCTCAGTTCCACTTGAACATTGAAACGACCCAAACTTCTACATAATTGTTGTCTCAAAGCCTTTGTTCTCTGGTCTTTAAATTAAGGATGTGTCCTTGATTTTGAAATTTATTACCTCTTACAAATTTCCTTGGAATCTACTTGGAATATACAAACTCAACTTGGAGCCTTATTTATAAAATACTATAAGAATACATATGATGGAGGTTTATCGCAAGTTTAATGCAGCTGGTGGGGGAGGCGTGTGTATATTAGAAGCTAACACAGAGTTGGCTAGCAAAAATGCTAGTAGATGCATGCAGGCATGAGCGCAAGAGGTTTTGTGGGTGTTGTTGCAGGAGCAATTGTTTAAGCATAGTTGTGGGGGTATATGCAGGCACAAGCGAGCAAGCACGCAAGTGAGTGTTTGATGGCGATGCAAGCATGGGAGAGCTAACAATGATCCAATTAGCATTGTTGTTGTAGGGATAGGTGAGAAATTGTGGATCCAATTACTAGTGTGGTTATGGCTGTGAGCAAGTGGGCTTGGCTCTGATTACCAAAATATTTGTGTGAATGGGCAAGCAAGTGCTAATGTGGATG
Organism: Vanilla planifolia; assembly: GCA_023846275.1. NCBI lineage: Eukaryota > Viridiplantae > Streptophyta > Magnoliopsida > Asparagales > Orchidaceae > Vanilla > Vanilla planifolia. The sequence continues at coordinate 5,461,882 of CM043872.1, read as the reverse complement.
TGCATGTAGAGTTATGCATGTGAGAGTTAAGATTGATAAGCTGTACAACACGTAGACTGTGTAATGTGCATTTGTGAGTGTCGACCAAGAAGTGCAAATGAGTAGAATGAACAATATTTGAGAAATATTTGAACTGACTTTAGTACAACTTGATGTAAAGGAAATGCTTTATTGATATTTTTATTTTTTTTCTTAACATATTTTTTACTTATAATAAACTCATATTTGGTTCTAGTTAAATTATTATCATTAGATGTCTTAATTTACTTTTCCAGTTTGATATTTACCTCTATTCTTTGAAAGTTGTCCCACATAATGATTACTATAACTATTCACTCAATAAATGCTAATGATCCAAATTCTCAAATTAAGGCTTAAATTAGAAATTTGATTTATCATGTGGCATCTTGGCCTTATTATATCAAAATATTATTCACTTGAGTTACTTCATTCTAATCTAAGTAGGTTGTGATTGCACATAAGAACCTTCCTACCTAGCTACTCATCTTAACACTTCTCCAATATGCTTCACCATAAAGTCTTCATGTAATCCAATGCAATTTTTCTCTTATAAGTGTCTCAACATCTTATGACTATCATATCCCATATAAAGATCAAGATCTTCTCTTTAGTAGTTAATATGAGATAATTATTCTCTACACCACACCCTTAGAAGTCTTACATAATAATTACTTGTGTAGTGATTCTTCTCTTAAGATATTACCTAATGATCACTCTCCACCTTCTTCAAGTGATACAAATCCATATATCTTCAAGGTTTTATAGAGGTACAATAACAAATATAGACAAGCTATAATAATATATAAAATATACATGAAATGAGAAAACTAATAAAATACAAATGTGCTTAATTTTATAGAACATGAAAAAAAAACTAAAATGAGAGATTACATAGTAATCAAGGTAAACATAATGTACAATTTGATTTTGTATATGGTTGATAAGTGATGCTTATTATATATGCCTTCTCATTTGGTTTCCAACTCCTTGGTTGAGTTATTGTACAACATTATGGAATGATTGAGCTTTTACTGATTATTTTTTATTATGTTATAACTTGAAAGTTCTATAACTATGAAATTGATGATCTTTATGTTAAAACATTCGTTGTATATCTTAATGTAAAGGGAATGGAAAAAATATGGTAGTAATAAGAAGGGGTAAAAAGGTTATGCATGATAAATGGTTAACTATAAGATAGTAATGCATCATATTACCAAGGATATTAGGATATAAAATGGTTAAGCTTATGAAATAAACATAGGAGCCTAAAAGATATTTAACATACAATTCATTTTATTCTAAAAGAGTTTACACCAAGATAAGTAAGGGTCTTATAAATATACACCTAAATATTAGAACAATATAATGGTTTAGCCCAAAGAATAAGTAATGTGGTAAATTAGATCATAGGGTAATTAAATAATCATATGACAATCAAATGATATTAAAAAAAATTAATAGACAATATGATAATAAAATGATCATAAAAGAATCAAATGACCAAATAAAATTAAATAATATTCATAATTGGTAAAACTTTAACATTCTAATCTTCCTACTAAGGGATTGTCATAGTTGGAGTTAAGTTTTGTTTTTTTATCTAAAAACATACCTCAAAGGGCCTTCCCCTTTTAGTCATTTAACCTAAAGGGTGATTTCGTTATAATTAATTTAATGAAGAATTTGTTCCAAAGTTATTATTTAAGAATTTCTTGTTGAAAGGAAAAACTTAGTTAGAGGTTTGAAATTAACTTTATTATAAAGAATACTTGGGCTAAATTTATGTTATAGAATAAGTGTCAAAAGGCGGCATTTGAGATTATTTAATTAAATAAGTTATCTTAATAATTGGTTTTAAACATTAGAAAATCATGTGGTCATGAGTATAGCCATGGCACTAAAAAGGGTAATCAAGGCCTAAATGTCTTTAGAAAATTTTAAATTTGTTGAAATTTTCTTCAAATATATATCACTTTATTCATGCAAGTAATGTAATTTGTAACTCTAGAAAGATAGTGGTAACATTCTCAAGTCGATGCCAAATAAGTTTACTTATATAAATAGTTTCCAATGCAAACTTACTCGAAAATGCCACTCGCTAATACTTTGGTTCTTACACAATGCCAACATGGAACTTCTTTTTTCTTAATGAGCTATTAAAATTGGTTTGTAATTTTTCTTTCTATTCTAGTCAATATTATCATTTAGAATTTCCAAATACCATTTGATTTAACTCAAATCCTTTATCTTTATGATACTATTCAATAAAGGGTAAAAAAACTTCTATAATCCAACTTTGGCTCCAATCTAAATATTGTTCTTTACCTAGTGCATACATTTACATTCTACTTGAACATATGATGCATGCTTACATTATATGGATCATGTGTGTTATACTCGGTAAAATATTATATGTTTAATCTTCAATAATTCAATTGTGGCTTGGATGATTTTAGATCGACAGTAGGATGAGCCAAGAGCTCAATTGGAGGCTATTGGAATTTCTGAAATTTTCTGGGGATTTTTCGGAGCACCGAGATTTTTTTTTTTAAACCGGAATTTGGTTTTTTTTTACCACGCGTGAACCGGACCGGAGCAGTTCAGCGAAGGCGGGGCGGTTCGCCGAGGTGCGTTTGCGCGTGTCTTTGGATAAGCCGCGGATAAGCGGATCGGACGGGCGAGATCAGCGGTGGAGATTAACTGGCTGATCGGGTGTTAAGCGGCGTTTTTGGAAGGTCAACCGGCGCTTAATGGGTCTTAACGGGTTATTACCGGTTTAAGCTGGGTATTTAACCTAAACTGTTCGGCTGTTAGGGTTTCGAACGGCGGCTAGAGGCGAAGTGTTCGTGGCGAACGGCGGTACTTTCCGGCAGCCTTCCAAGGGGCTTTTGGTAACCGGAGGTTCGCGGGACAGAGGCGAGCATTTTGGTACCGGTTTCGTTCGGCGAGGAGCTGCGGTTGATCGCGTGCGAGCTTCACCGTCGCCGGCGAGCAAAGGTAGGAAATTCAAATTTAAATCAGTTATTTAGCAAATTAAAAATATGGATTATTTTGCAAATAGCTACTTGAGCATGCAGATATGGGTTTTTGGAATTGATTAATGCAATTTATTGATTTTAGCATTTTAGGGTTTTTTTTTTATGAAGAAGAATATATATATATTCCGCCGAATTGGAATTTCTGTGCATAGAAGCATGCCTTAGGTTTTGATATTAACATATTGCCATTATTCAGGTTATCTGAATGCTAGAATGATTTTAATTTCATGAATTGGCATAGTCGGATCGGACAACACTTCGGCGAAAATTTTTGCATGGACATCTAGCTTCGCAACTTGATTATATGAAATTTTTAGGCTAGTACGAGCTTTAGGCTAGCGTCCCCTTGCGTTCGGTCGCCGGAAATCGACGGGGAAAACGGAGATTTCCGGAAAGTCGACGGTTAGGATTTCGCAGGCGACGGGCGAAGGAAGGGGATGAATTAGGGCTAATTAGGGATTAGTCTGATTATTAAGTGAATAATTATATTAATTATTAATATTTATATGTTAAGCGTCGGCCCGAATTCGGATTATTATCTTCGGCCGGCGGGGTTCTCGGCTCAGCGTGTAAAGGTTTCCGAACCGGCGACGAGAACCGGTTCAGGGGAAGTGCGGCGCGGATGAGAGAGAAGCGGAAGAAAAAAATTAATTCGGAAATTAATCCGAATTTTCGGAAAAAGGATATGCGGATTTTAAATTCGGAAATTTATTCCGAATTTCGGAAAATGGATAAAGGGCGGAAATTGATTTTGGAATTTAAAATTTCCTGAAGTGAGGAAGAGGTGATTTTTGGAAATCACGTAGCCAAGTTGAAATTGACTGTTGGAAATTACCCATAAATTCAATGCAGCTGGATTAGTTGGAAGGAAGTGTGACACTTGGGTGCTACCAGAATAGTCAAAATTTTGGTACAGTTTGTGTTGCTTGGATGGCAATGACATGGATTGAGTCAGTTTACTCAGTGTTGGCATATTTCATGGATTGGCATATTGGACCGGACTACTATAGGCCCTATATGATGTTTTAAGGTAGTTGTGGTAGGTAACTGTGTGGTACAGACTTAGCTTCCACAGTATACATGTGGACTGGTATGCGCTTTGTTGTATCTGGACACATGTTGCCGAATCTTGGAGTTAGAGCTTGGCAATGACTGTAGGGGCGTGAGCTTCTATGGAAATTGTTGGGAGAGGACTTCTTGGGACGGTGGCTGAGTCGATCTCTTCTGGTCCATGAGTGTAGGCCTGCGCGCCTGAGGGTAGCAGGGGTGTCTCGCCGTGGCTAGCCAAGTGTGTAGGCCTGCGTGCTTGAGGGTGGCAGGGGTGTCTCACGTTGGCTAGAGATTTATGGGACTGGTTCTGTCTATAGTCTCCAGGAGATTGATTGACGAGAGACGCTGCGGTGTCGGGTGCCATGCGTGCGCAGAGATGGGCGTGTCCCGCTGGTATGCTTGCTTAGGCGCCATGCGTGTGCAGAGATGGGCGTGTCCCGCTGGCATGCTGCCTGGGAGCACAGAGGAGAGCTACTCTGGTGTGACTGGGGGTGACTGTGGTTGGTCAGAGTCTGGGACTGAGAGTGCCTTTCCACCCTACATTGTTATGCTGCATTTCTATACTCTTGCTATTATCCTTCTCTTGCATGAGAGTTTTTTTTACTAACTGTCTTTCCTACTGGGCGTAGCTCATTTCTTTATTATCTATATTTTTCTAGTGGCTCGGCAGACTTGACACCACCCAGCTTTAGGTGGGATCGTGATCAGTAGGCTAGTGGAGGAGATCTAATCTGTGATTTTCTAAGACATTCTGGTTAGTTGATTGTTGCTATTGGATGTATTCAGTGAGACTGTTATTCTTATGTCTTGTATTAAGTGAGGGTGATTCTGACTCATGTACTCGGATGGATGATGTGGTATTTGATGGACTGTGATTTTCATATGAGTTACATTTTTATACACTATCTTATTTTCTATCTTGACGGTATGGTGTGTGGAGCGCCATTTCATATCGGTGGATGTTATATATTTTTTTTGTTGATGGTGAGATCATTACATGACTATGGAACTTAACCTTGGGGGTTCAGACTTCTATTAGATCGGTTCTCCTACCGGTATGGGTTAGGAGTATTGGGTCTAGTAGGAGTAACATCACGTGAGTTCATCAGTTAATTCAGGAGTCATGAACCTGATTTGATGGTGTGCCCGGGAGATGGGATCCACATAGTTAAGGAAAGTAGGTGTGTAATGATGTGTTATATCCTATATTTTTCGTAGGCTACTCAGGTTGGTATGGGACGATCTGAGCTGTCTATATGTAAAAAAAAAAAAAAATGGGGTGTAACAATGTGGCAGAGGATTAGCTAGAAGATGATATTTAGGGAAAAATACCTCTATTTTCACAAGGGGAAGAAAGTCTTGGCAATGGGTTTAAAGTTGACTATGGATGTGATGCTTATGTTTAACCAAATGGAAGATATTGAAATGCTCTTTGAGATGTTGCTTTTTGTTCCATTGATATTTTCTCATATCTTGCTTCTAAAATGTAGTAAAGCTGTATTGTTTAGTATTATGAAGTGGTATTGTCTTTCAAATAGACTAAAATGTCATAGAAGTTGTCTTTTCTAAATATTGGTTTACTCACATTCTGGTTATCAAATATTGATTGTTATAAAAAAAAAGTTCCCAAGATGTTTGTTGAAATTCCAGGACAACATTATTACATTTTTTAAGAGGGAAAACATGTTAGGGTTTGATTTCCTATGTGGTAAAGGAGATCCCTCAACTTAGAATTAGAGGCATTTTCAGATCTTATCCATGAACTTTCAAGATAATGACAACAAAAAAATATGATTTTATGATGGTACATAATGAGGAATCAAACATGATTGTTGCAAAGTTTGGTCTAATATATGTAGAGAGGTTATTTGAGAGAGACATACCTTTATTATTTTTTGGTGACTATGTTAAGAAAATGATGGATATAATACTTGGGATTAATGGTTATGAGGGTTGGATAGGATTTTTTTTTTTTTTACAAATTTAACCATTTAGAAGATTAGGATGAGTTGTTTCTTGACAAGTTGTGGTTTATAGTTGACCAAGCAATTGGCCTTTAACATGTGGATGATTAAGTTTTCCTAATTTTTTGATGATTAAACCTCCATCCTAATGTGGGTCAAATCATAAAAGTCTAAGTCCATTATTTGTGATGACCAATTTGGTGAATTCTTTAATTTTCATTGACAAACCACTATGGTTGCAGCCATATACTTCTTCCATGGAATGTGTTGCTTATATGAGGATTTGTCTCCAAGTTGACTTGACCAAGCCACTTTGAGTTGGTAATTAAGTTAAAAGAAATAGAAACATACTTCATCAAAAGGTGGTCATTCATGTAGGTTTTTCCATAGTTTGAATTTGTGCAAAAGGTCAAACATAAAGAAAATGTTGAGGATGAGAGAAGTTTTGACAAAGGCTTATTTATAAAAACAAGAAAAATAATGGAAAAGCCAATAAAAAATAAACATATAAAAATCAAACCCCAAGAGAACAAAAATTGGAGATCATTATTGTAAAAATATTGACACTTGAAATCTAATTGTATTTTTTTTACAAGAACAAGCTAATGAGAAAGATGAAAATAAGAAAAAAATAATACTTTGAGATTTATGCATTTGTTTAGTACTATTTAGATATAGATTTGGTGCTCTTTTAGAAAATTGTGAATTGTTATGCCACTTTTATAGAACAAATACTTCATTTAGTTTGTTCTTATCACATGACACTTAGTTCACTAAAAAATTAAAATATTTTTCATGAATAATGATCTAAGTTGCAAGATGGAATTGATTTAGCTCAAATCAAAAGTAGTGATTAAGTTATCAAAAAGTTTAGAGAAGCCATACATATGCAATCCTAGAGAAAAGTCTCACTTTTTTTTGTTTGAACTTTAATGATAACAAGTTCTTGATAGAAAAAAAGTATCATATGATTCCTAGAAGTCCTATTTGTGTTAAAAGTCAAGAACTGTAGTATTCTCTATTTCTAGAATGCAATGAAATTGTTAGTAAGTCATTTGTTCTAATCATCTAACCATATTATGAAACATAAACTTTTAACATTTTTTAGGTTTTGTGAACTAAGAAAACAAGTTTATTTTATCAAAAAATAAATTTTTGAGCCAACTTGAAGAAAAATTTGAGTGAGACAAGTTAGGCTTAAACTTGGTTGAGAATTGAATTAGGTCAACCATTATAGCTCAAATTGAGCTTGATTGTATTTTAATTATAGTAAGATAATTATTTTGGAACAAATTCTCATTTGTTTTGATTGTTTTATTTCCATGCTATTAACTAAACACATAATGGTTTTCATCTATAAGTAAAACACAATATTAATATAAAAATACTTTAGTTATTTTCAAATTTGGATAACACAAGTTTTTAAAATGTTTTTGTATTGGTCCATAGACATTTGAATTACAACACACATTATTTAACATTACCTCCATAATTAAGTACTTTTTATAAAATTTAAAATTACTATTCATTCTTGGTATTTCATATCATCAAAGATAAGCATATCAAGTTGCATTTAAGAATTAGCCAAAATATTTAGTAGGGGTGTGTGTGTGTGAGTAAAATATTGAAAAGTCAAATAAATCTAACATCGAGTGATATGACATTTAAATAATCATAAATAAAAATTAGAATAACAATTCATCAAAAATTAATTGTTATATATATTTTAGCTCATTACCTACTCTTTACAACCTGGATGAAGTCAACCACAATTACCTGGATCCTCATGGAAGTGAGCTTTGAGATTCATCAATAGCCCATAGACATCAAACATAAAGCAACTCCCGTCATGCCAAGCCTGTAAATGTTACAATGAATGGTAATGTGTAACATCCTCAAACTCTTAAAGCAATCAAGTTGTATTAACATGTTGAGATAAAATTATGAGCATGCAAAATGCCTCAAAAAGCATGCTAAAATTAATTGAAAAATAAAGTATTTCAAAATATAAAAAATAAAAATATTTTTACATAGAGATCGTTAAGATGAGTCTAATGATACTTGTTTCATCTTGAGCAGAATTATTTTAAAATTATTATGACATTGAAGTTTAAAGATAAAATACGTAAATAATTAATTATTTTTTTATAAATATAAATAAATCCTATTATGTTGGGAGAAAGTAAGGGTTACTATAAGAAGAGAGGGAGAAAGCAAAGTAAGGACCAATAGGGTAGATTTCAAGAGGAGTTGTTGATGTCAATGTCCCCAATAGTTTCTTGTGAGTCCTCAAAATTCTAGAGTCAGAGTTTTAGTGCTCATGCTCCAAGTTTTCTTATTTTTTACATAAATTAGTATCAATTGAACCTTAACCAAGTCTTCACCTTACTATTAAGTTGATTGGAAGAGAAGCACCTATGATTGTCAAAGTTATGGCTTAAGAACAATATTGAGAAAAGAGAAATTTGTAAAGAGAGAAAGAAGTGTTTTTCACATAGTGACATGGAAATTAGGTGAGCATCTAAAACTTAGTTGGGAATCTTCTCATTTTCCTTGTTCTGGCTACGTAATAGAATGTTTTAGATAACAAAATAAAGCTTGCTACTACTTCCTATAATTTGGTTTATGAAGGAGTAAGATATTGATAACTATTATTGGTAATTTTAGGCACAAAAATGAAGAAAAGAAAGGAAACAATATAGAATTTAGAGGTAGGAATCAAATGCATTTTTATGTGCATATGTGTGATACATTATTATTATGTTACGTAAAGACAAATAATATGATTATTATGTATGCATTATAAGATGAATTATAATTAAATTGATAAGTATTATAAGTTTATAATGTTGATTGACATGATGTGTATGCATAAGACTACAACCTATACTCTAAAAAAATTAATGAACCACTAAATGATGTGATGTATGAATGACATTTAGCATGTTTATTATGTACATGAGTATGAAAAGCTTATGATTAAACATGTATAGAATTGTTATTAGATGATATACTATGATTTAAAAATAAGTAAAAATAATGCAAATAATATGTTTTTGTGTTATTTAAATGGCAAGAGAAATTATACAGTAGATTATGAGTAATGTGAATTAAAAAATTAGAAATATCAATAAAGTCAATGTAATAACCATTAGGTGATATGAAAAAAAATGTTATGACAAAAATTAGCTAACTTAATATATTAGCCATTGGATCATTTGATTGAAAATTAAAAATTGAAAATATCATAAATAAGTGATAGAGACATGATTATTGTAATATTTACTTTGTTAAGAGAACATAATAGTGATAAATAAAACTATATTAAGAAATGAAATAATAACCATGATATTGCATGAGTATGCTTATTCATTTCATAGTTGTGATATATACAACATCATATTTAATTGATATAATAATGATCTTAATTTTTTTTTCTCCCTTTGTTATGTGATATAGACCTTGCATATGACATGATTGAAGTATTATATTATTTTATATATAATAATTATGTTTGATTTAGTTTACTAAGCTTGTGATGAAGGTTCAACTTATTTGTTGGCACTAATATTTCAAATACTTCATCATCACAACACAAAGAATGAATAACATAAGAACAAAATGTTAAGTTTTATTATTATATATGTAAAAGCTTTATATAATAATTAAGAATTGTAATTGTGATTTAGTTTTATGTATTATTCATATTATAATGATATAAATATATGATAAATAATTATTTGGTTGTATAATGAATATATCCTTGAATATATAGTAGATATATATTTGGATATTACAAATAATTGCATAAGATGTTATAACTCATAAGCATATATGAATTGATGTGTATGTGTATGAAAAATAGATGAAATACAAGATAAACTTTATTTGTTCAGAATTTAGAATTTAGAAAAAAAAAGTGATATTAAATGGTGTAGATTTAAGTCCAAAGTTCATGAAGAATTGATATGAATATTACATAGTTATCCCAAATGGTAACATTCTTGGAAAACTTTTCGACCAAGGCCTCCCATGAGATTGTTAGACACCTAGATCATTAGTTTACCTAAACCTATAAGAATTCTCTTATGCTATATGGTGAAGGAGATAAGAATAAAGTGCTAAATCATCTAAATAATCCTAACCAACACAAATGAATGTCTTAGCATATACAAGTGATGACATAAGGACAAAGTTCATCAAGGCAACCCATTTAGCCAAAGAACAAGCATGGGTGCCCCAACTTGATATCCTATCATAAGCAATAGATATGAAGTGCTCAAAATTCAAGAAGATAGTTTCTTACAAGAAAAAAGAAAACTAAGACATCAACCATCAATTTGTCTCTCGAAACCTTTTCATATTATAAGAATCTTCTATCTCTTAGTAAGATCATGTTTATCAAAATTCATGGAAGACGTGGTTTATTATCACATATTAACTATATCGCTTATAATATTCTGTCATGGTATCAAATAGGCGCTATCAATAACCTAATTTGGATCTCCCCCCAAGCAACGAGCAACTCAAAGATCACATGGATGACAGATGCCATTGATGAGCTAGAACAAAATGTTACAATGGCGACTAACATGAATGTACCTTGACTCACCTTAATAACTTGCATAGTATCTCTTACATAACCCTTGGGTTGACATATCAAAAACACCAATGAATGTTCCATAAATTGAGCATATCTAGAAAATGTTAAAGACTTACACGATAACCCAATAACCCGATAGATAAAACAAAACTAAAAAAATTAATTAAAATACCTAACCATAAAAAAAATTATTCATACCTTCTTAGGGAGAAATGTGGCTAAGCGGAATTCATCATCTTATAATAATCATACTCATTGTACATCCTTGTCACCGTTTTCCCATATTTATCTGTTAAAATAATATCTGCACAAAAATAAAATAAAAAATATGAAAATTATTTAAATATTAGATTTTTTAAAAGACGATCTACGATAAAAACCAACGATGTCATGCTTAATTAAGATGGTTTCCAATTCTTTAGAGCTTCCATTTGATTACGCTTCCATTCTTGAATTGTTTTCCCTTTGACCAACGACTATTCGATGGCTTTACAATAAAAAAAAATATTATTATATGATAATTAATTGGCCTCTTCAGCACATTTTTGTTTCAATTAGTGATGACATTTGGAATGGACGTGGCATTATCTGAGTCATTGTTTATTGGACAGTTATTGTACTTCGTTGATTAAAGGGCTGTTTTTTTTTATGTACATTACTTATATCTTAATGTGTTTAGGTGATTGAAAGATAATATTTGTGATAGACTTTGTCCTATTGCATACAAGTAGGTAAGTTAATAAGCACATTAAACAAATACATCAGAGGTGTATAGATAGATCATATATTTTATTTAAAAGAGTTAAATGTTTGATTGATTGAAATTATTGAAATAGTAATATAAATCTCATGAAAGATATTGAATAATAATAAGAAGTTGATGTTATCGGTTTGATGCCTCGAAGTTGAGAAGTCTCATTCATTCAGTTCAAGCTGTTTTGAATGGTAGAATGTTGTCCATTTGACCTTTGTTTTTCTCTCTTCTATTTTTTATAATATATAATAGCTTATAACTTTGTATAATACTATCGACTTCTTTTTATAGTAGTAATATGTACAATATATGTTTTGCACTCTTTGATAATGGCTCATAAACACTATGAAAAACCTTTCCTTTGATGATATCATGCAATACTTGAGCCTCACAACCACTCATGCTTAGTAATATTCTTTAGGATGAATACAAAAAGACATTGAGATAGTGATAAATAATGTAAGTGAAGTTGACAATTACTAAACATTATGTCAACAAGGCAATAAACAAACTTGCACCCCCTCAATGTACACCATCTATATGATAAAGATGATGTATTTGACCATAAGTATAACAGTACCAATTAGCTAGAGACGGGAGTAACTACCTTGTATGTAGGGATGAAGGATCTATCCCATGGATGTGGTAGCTAATGGCCATGTCAAGAGATTAGTTAGTCCATGTTGAATTTATTTCTTACAAGTAATTAACCTAAATGAGTTATTCAACTATCAAGAATAGAAGGATACAAGTTAAAAGCAATTATCGATAAGTATTTTAACATGTTTGAAAAGTTAGATTATCCTTAACAATGTAGACCATGAAAACTTATCTTAAATACATTTTTTCCCAACAAAATTAGAATTTGTAGACATTTAGTCAAAGAATCTAAGAAAAATATGAAACAAATATAAAAATTATTCAAGACTAGAGTCCTAAATTCTAAGCACTTCATAAAGTGGTTCACTCATAGTGATGACACCAAAAAAACATAGAAAATGACATATGTGTGTAAATATTGTTCTATTTATGAATAAATGATAAAAAAAGCAACAACCAATCTCTAGAATTGGTGAACTTCTAGACTAATTGCAAAACACATGTTTATGATCAGAAGCTAAAATATCATTTAGTTCAAATGAATCAACGAGATACATGGAGGATAACTTTCAAGAGTCAATACGGATTATTTGTGTGGCTTGTCATGTTATAGTGAATTTCAAATGGACCAAAAACATTTATAGGTTTTATGAATGATTTTCTATGTCCTTATATCAATGTCTTAATTAAGGTGCATTTAGATCATATCTTGATGTATAACTAAAGTTTTGCAGAGCAAAAGAAGCATGTGAAAAATGTTATAGATTTACTCCATCAATGCATTTGGAATTGAACTTAAAGAAATGTGAACCTGGATTGTCTACCTTAATCTATCAATGAAAATGTCATGACCAATGTAAAATAGGCTAGGGAATCTAATACTAGATAAGATCAAAAATTGTGATAAAGGTCAAGAGTTTTGTAGGAACCTTTTTGCACTTGTTGTAGTTTTCTCAAACATTTTTAGGATACTTGCACTCCTACACAATCCCACTCAATCAAAAAGAGCTCGATTAGAAATACTAACATGAGAAAGCACTCATTCCATTAAAGAAAATGAACAACGGAGCACAAGTATTATCCATAACTAATTTATGATAATCATTGGAGATTGAGACTGATACATTTGGATATCAAGTTGGAGTAACAACTCTATAAAAAAGGAGTCTATCAACATATAACAAAGAATTGCTATCACTACATCAGGCTATAAAGTATTAAAACATTTTTATTAAGAAAGAAAAATATTATAAATTTTGACCATAAACTTGGTTCTTATAAATAAAAAAATTATGCATTAAGCATAACTAAAACATCCTAACATGCTCTCCAAATATCTTTTATTATGTAGAGCTATTTAGAGGAGCACAAGCAATATATCTCAAGACATTTGGATGACTCACTTGGAATAACTTTGGAGGCATTATAGAAGAAATAAAAGATAGAACTCACTTGGAATTCATGAGATGCTCTATCATAGGCAATTTTTCATTTCAAAAGTACAAATAAGATAAAAAAATGTTTTGAATAAGCACTTACATCAATAGTTTTTTGACACTTTAGAATTAATAAAATAATTTTAAAATCGTGAAAATGCCTATAGTGGATCAAGATGAAATTAAATGTGTAAAAGTTAATTTGGGGTGTTTAGTATAACTAAATTAGCTAATCTTAAGCGTGGATTGGATAAGTCACCAATGATTTCTTATAAAGAAAAGAGAAATTATCTCCATGGATTTTTCAAGAGACTTACCAATAATATAACAAGGTAATAATAGCATGTTTATGAAAACTTGAGATCGAATCAAGGTTAGAAGATGCCAAGTGATGTGCTAAGAAGAAAATAGCAAGTTTTAAGTACCATTTATTGATCCCAAGAGTATCAAGAAGTACCATCTAAAGCCTCAAAGAGATTCAATAAGGAGAATTGATCTCTAGAATAACATGACATGAAATGAAGCAAGTTTTGAGATTTCAATTTATGATGAAACATCACCATGAGAAGAAGGTAGGATTGAAAAAAATTGGCTAACTATTGAGAACTAGCTTTAAGGTGTCAATATCTCCTTAGGATCGAAGAAATTCAAATCTCATTTAATATCAATGGATCAATGGAAAATGCACAACCCCTACAATTTGTCCTAGCTCATTAATTATCTCATCGACCTATTAAATCCACCTAGCAAAAAGCATCTTTATTGTCCCTAAAAAATTCCATCGCTAACCAAAATATAGCATTGATTGACCCATTCTAACACCTTCATCATGACAAGCCCAACTTTTTAGAATAGATGATTAGTTGTGTGCAAAAATCTCTTCTCTTAATATTGCCTCAAGCATCACCCTCATAAAGATATGATGGTTGGGGGCTCAGTTTAAAACAAACTCTTCACCTCCAACTACGCTACAATGTTAATCACCTCAACAATCTTTTGGTGTTTTGTAGCCCAGATCATCTTTACAATAGCTCTTTGGTTAAATGTAGCCTCCAATGTGAAGTGTCATTCTCTAATTTTCAGTATTAACTGGGAGGTGCTACTTCTTAGTCATAAGCTTTTTTACTCAAGCCTTCTCTCTTATTGGAACCATTCTCCAAGTGCAGCCTTCATTTAACCATGATTGTTGATTACCTAGTCTTTCTTTATCTTTATTAGTTTGCCCACTTGCAAGTCAATTATGTCTTCGCTAACCTTGCAACTCTCCCCCACCTTGGCAAACTACTAATGCATTACACATTTCCTTTCCTTAGTCTAGGCTCAAGCTATGGCCAAAGATTTCTTTAGTTCCAACTCCTTTATAAGTGTAGCATTCCACACAAGTTTTTAACTTACTTAGCTAGCACCTTATAAGATTTCTTTATGGCCTTATACCCTTTATGATTATCATCTTAGCCCAATGAGGGCAGCCCCTTTTGTTGATGAAAGCTACCCAACAACTAGTTGGTAGAGTACCAACATCTTGTCTTAAATGGCTCCTTTATAAGCTACTTCTCATCCTAAGAGTAAACCTCAATAGAGAGTCATTCTTTACCATCTTTTCACACCTTAATTCTAATAAAAAAAGCCTTATCAAAGTAATTCACTTTACATATTAATATGCAAAGCCTCAAGGTGTAGGTCTTGGATCCCCTCCTCCAAGTCGCAAATCTCATCCGTGAATCTTTTATTGAGTTTAGATAGTTCTCTACCTTAAGTCTCATAGGAGCTCATTGACCCCTCAACCACTCATTATCTACCCTCCTCCATTTCTTGTAGGATGAATAAATTAAGGTTGGCATCCATGATTGGTTATAGTCCTTCATATAGTGGTTGTTTCATTGGTTATACCTCTGCCAGCCAAGCTTCCTGTAGTTTTTGAAATGTCAATTACATTCCAAACCTCTCCATATAATTGTTTTTTGCTACCCTAACACTCAATTCCCATCTAACATCATAATGGGAGATCTTCTTCATCTTTGTTGATTACTTCTCAATAAGAACCTTGCTGATTAAGCCAAGACCCATCATTAGAGCTCATAAAATTCCAATGCTACAAGATTTTTTGAGTAAGGTGTTGAGCCTCTAACTTCTTGTTTTTGAAACTCTTCTTGAGGGAAACTTATTGAGATATCATTTTGGTGGATCGAATTATCACCAAAAAAAATGATAAATCCCCACATTCCTCTATTTCTAATGGGATTATTGACTCAGTCTTACTTGGATAATGATTAATCTCTTCATTCTACTAGTCTTTGCTCACTTTGCTTAGGTGTCTTTTTTAAGATCCCCTATATAACTTATCAACCCAACCATCTAGGCCCTTTTTATTTTATTAAGATAATTTTTCTTTCATTCTGATCTACTCTTCTATAAGAGTTATTGTACCCAAACCAAAGCTATAGGCACCCTCTAATAAGGTCGATCATCTCTTTCCTTAATTTGTTCATTGCTTATTTTGACCTAAGCAATTCACCTAAATCATTCTTCTTTATTGTTCAACCATTTCCCTAATATTTTCTTAAGATTCAAGTCATTAAAGTTCTTTAATATATATATTGCTCCTACAAATTATCCTAGCTTACCACTTTTCCCAATTGCATATCAAATTTATCTGACAAATCACATCATCCTAATTGTTCATATAAATCACATCTCCTATGAAAAATGAACACTAGTAAACACTTTCTAATATGTTGGTAATTGTATACTTTTTAGCATTCTTTCAAGCTCTTGTTATCTTATTGCATTCAAGTCCTTCTACTAGTGTTCTCTAATTCTTCACAAATTCATCTTCCTAAGTTTGCCAAAATCCAATGCTCTTTCTATTTTCCTTCTTATATATCTAAGAAATTATTGTAAATGATGGGAATTTTTATTTTAATCTAAAGAGGTTGTGGAACCCACTTCTTAGCATTTGTGATTGCATTTTTTTTGTCCTTCTAATGTGTTTTTCATTTCTTTTTGTCTCCCTAATGGGTTTTTTCATTACCAAATTACTAAATCCTATGTTGATTATTTCCTCCTCCTTTTTCACAATTCACAAATAAATATAGAACATCTTTATACATATACATAAGATTTACACTAACATTTTTCATCAACAAATTTGTTTCAATCCAAGCTTGACTCCTTGCTAAATAAATAGGTTTAGCTCATTGCCCACTTGCAACCTATCCTTCATAGGTAAAAGTTGGTCCAAATTTGAAGCAATGATTGAGTGCCTATTTTGCAACTAACCAAACAACTTCACATTAAAAACTATGCATCCACTCCAACCTTTCCTTTTCTCAACCTTGACAACCAGTTGTCATAATTGTTATCATCCCAGCAAACACTAGAAAACAACATCATATGTCTATATTATGCATATAGAAATAGAGAATACATCCATAAGATAAACAAGAGAAAATTGTAAAGCTCATTGGATACCCTTTGCCCTGGTGTGTAGAATGATTCTTCCTCAACTTATCTTTTAGCTGCATGTGGCTGTAAAAGAAAGAAAAGCTAATATGTGTTTTCTTGTGGGGTGCTTTTTTCTATCATGATTCGTTTATAAGGGAGGCTTCATGGAAAGATCACACGAGAACTTATCTTATGTCATAGATTAAATTACCTCTAAAAAATAAATTGCTCTTTTGCTGAGCTTTTTCTCACCGGAACACCAGAAGGGTCAGAAACCTGGATGCTTTAGCATGGGACGAAGCACATGCCCACAGATTTCAAGAAGGAAATATAAATGTGTATTGCAAGGGTGTGCTAAGCTTTTGCTGGATACATTTCAACATATAAACAAAAATACATTTGTAAATTTTAATACAATGATCTAAACAAACTGTTTTTTGGGTTATCAGCTGGGATCTTCCCAACAAGAAGGGTGCTTTTGGCACAGCTCAACAAAGGGTTTTGTTCGCTCGTTATCTCTATTGCGAGAGTAATTGTCTCTGCTACAAGTGAAGTCAATATTCTCATCGTCAGCGAAAGTCATCATCATCACAATCCTTTTGGGTAAAATTTTACAGAAACAACATAAGAGCTTATGTTCGACCTCTTCATGTGTCGAATGGGACAAGATTTGGGTCCATCTTGAACCAACCAAACTAAAATTTAGTTCTTTTTACATTGCAAATATGAACAACATAGAACATGTTTATTAAGCAGGCCTCCATGAGTACAAAATGGAGTGGGCAAGCCTCTCCAAAAAATCACACAGTTAGGGTTTTAAGTTTACATTTAACCAAATAATTTTGCATGTTTCAGGACAGTATGAATGCAAGCTTTGTTGTGTGTCTTGATGCTCAAACTCAGTTCCTTCATCTATGAAACATGTCAGCTTTTCCTTCAAAGAAATCTTCCTGTTCCTGCAGAACTTGATGATGCAAATTCTGAGGTTGAGGATCTAGCAAACTTAACAGGGCAAGAGTTTACTTATATAGTGATTGGTTATATGACAAGATAATTATCATTTATAGTATTGTATATTTGTCAATGTTCTACATGATTGCATTGTTTTATATATTGCACAAAAGTTGTTGAAGATGAAGAAGTTAGAGATGTTTATTACAAACAAAGGTGGAGAGGGTAGAGATGTAGATACAATTTTTGAGAGTTTATTCATCTAGATTATCAAGACATTCCCTAATGCTTGTGTCTATTTCGAGTGATCCTTATTTAACTTTGTGTAGATAAATTTTGCATTTTATTTATGTCAAATATATTATTTATGATCATCAAGTTTCAAGCAAGCTTTTAAATTATCTTTTATTGTTGATTTGGATAATGAGTTTAGAGCAGTTCTAAGAAGGTGTTATGAAGGGATAGTACAGATTTGGATCTAACTTTGATATAAAATAGTTGATGGAGATGTAAAGGAGAAAATTGAGCTATGATAACTAAATTGTGATTGAGAAGTTATACAAATATGGACCTTGCATTGATATTAAATGTTGATGATGGCTTTTGGATGATGTGGACAAGTGATTG
Organism: Vanilla planifolia; assembly: GCA_023846275.1. Lineage (NCBI taxonomy): Eukaryota > Viridiplantae > Streptophyta > Magnoliopsida > Asparagales > Orchidaceae > Vanilla > Vanilla planifolia. Next base: position 5,443,391 of record CM043872.1, on the reverse strand, counting down.
GTGCTAAGATCGATAAAGAGTGGACATAATGATGCAAAGTGTGCAAGTAGTGTACAAACGAGCAAACTCACTTGGCTCAAGACTTTGCCACTACCAAACTGGTGGCAACTATGGTCAAAACCCAATGGCGACATATTTGGTTGGTGAATTAGTGTAATTTCAATTCATGAGAGGTGATGTTGCAACTCATTGCCAATGGCTAGGTTAGGCATGCGAGGGTCATTGAGGACAAATATAGTGATGTAGTAAGAGAACTTGAATCCTAGATTCGATTTTCAAATGTTGACATAATGCATATGCATTCAAGAAGAAAGAGATTTACTCGTCAAGGATAATGCGTGATGGGATAAGCCAAAAAGAGGGAGGCAATCATGTAATCGATCATTTGTTAGCAACAGCATTCTCCATTAAGGCAAAGAAAAGGAGGGATATATGGAATTGGATTTCAGCTAGATGCTGACATGATCAATGATAACATTGATCAGGAAGGAGGAGGGCACTATTTAAGGTAGATCTAATAACCAAAGGGTTTATGAGGCTAAATGTAGTTGTCACTAAGTCATTGGTTAATAGCTGTAGAAAGAGAAAGGGATTGTCAATAGAAATTGGCCCAAGGTTTACTAGAAATGGTTGAAAAGGAATAAGATGATGGGTTGATGAGGACAATTCCATATTACAGCACAGATGGGGACGAAGGACAGCCTACACCTTTATTAGAGAACACCTCTTCTAATGCATGCATCTCATAACATTTTAAGCTTCAAATTGATGACTAATAAGAACTCCTTTTTCTATTCATTTGTAGTGCTTAGATAGGTACAAATGGAAATGTCTAACTAAAGTGCAATGACTAAAATGCATTCTACCATAATAAATAATAAAAAATTATGAAAATAAAATGAATAGGAAATGCATAAAGACAAAAAATAAAAGTGTTTAAGGGCCTCATAAATGACTTGCTAACTCAATAAAATCCAATATTATTAATAAACCCAATAAAGACACAATACAATAGATTTTTTTTAAAATCTTGTCCATGATTTCAAGAAAAATTGGACCTCTCACATCCTAGCCTCCATTGAATCTAATTGATATGTTGCATCATGGAGCGCACAAATTAGATTTCTTATCCTTAAGAAATTTCTTTGTAAGTGTATCTAAAATTAGACATGTAATAATTATTTAAGATGGATGACATAATGTTCAGGCATGAAAATCCATGGCAATTCATGTTTGGCAAAAGCAAGGGTAGTTGATGAGAGACATTAACAAGACAAACACACTAGAAATGATAAGTTTGTGACACTCTAATAAACCTGATAATGCAAGCCTAATGTTGACTAAGGTCAAAATTTGGTATCATCAAGAAGAGGAAACTTGATTGAAGGTGGCCTTGGGTAAACCCGAGTGATGGTCAAGTCAATAGTCTCAGGAACTTATAATGATGGTGATGCAAGGAGGGATCATGACTATGAAGCTCACAAAAACTCATGTTCGTGAAGGAGAAGAAATAGAATCACTAAAGGACAAATCCTATTGATGTGGCACAATCTATGTAAGAAAGCCAAGGTGCAAAATGTTTTGGGGGACTAGGAGGTAAGCTGGGTTGGGAATCAATGTAAGCAACCAAGGTTGAATATAGCTTGGGGAAGACATGTGCAAAAGAGGTTGAGAATGCATATGGATCAAAAGAAAATTGGCATCAATGCATCCAGCTAAAGAGAAGAAGATTTTAGCTAGTGTGGGTTGTTGATGGCTATTAAATGCATGTAAAAAAGAGATAAGTGCACAGTTGATACCAATGGGATGTCATAAGGACAAGAGAAAGATGAGTGGAAAAAAGAATTGTTATTTCCAAGGGCAATTAGGGAGGGGGAACAAGATGGTGATCAAAGAGATAGTGGTGGATAAGACAATTTTGGATCACAACTTGGTTAGATGAATAGTAATCCAAGTCTTTATGGAAAGGGTATCCTATGAATACATGTACCTCACCAAAACCATCTTAATTCAAATGATAGCAAACCAAATCTCTCCTTTTTACTTGATCACAAGAGTTTACGTAAAGTATAAGAAGGAATCCTTAATAAAAAATGTATTGATCAAAATATTCCTCACTCTAAAAAACTCATGAAATAATAATTAAAAATACATAAATGAACAATCACGCAAAAATAAAATATATAATAATTATGTGTCTAATTAATGACCCATTATAATCTAATAAAATGTAAAAATAAAAACAAACTAAAAAAGACTCCATTTCATGTCCTTTTTTTATCCCTTTACTTAAGATTTGGTCCATAATCTACAAGGAAATTAGATCTCTACATCTTAGTTGTACTAGATCTAGTTGATGTGTTGCATCAATATGACGTTAATGTTTTATGCCAAGTTCTTAGTTTTCTCAAAAACTTTTGTGATATTCACCTTGGGCCAAACTCAACTGTCACATAAATTCAACATCTCTAATAACTATAGACATGCATGTTTCAAAATATCTCTTTTCTTATGCATTCATATCGTAATGCATTTCATATGTCATCCTTAAAGTATGGCAAAATAACAATGAAATGAAATCATAGTAAGTTTACATAAATACATGCCTATACCTTCTAAACTTTTGGTTGCCATTACAACAATTGATGATTATAGATCAACTATGGTTCCAAAATTATACATAAGTTTATTTAAATGTATATTAAGCCATATTAGGATTTATTAGGTTAATTTCTTGATTGCAAAAATTGACTTAATGTAATTGAATTCTGAGATTTATTGAGTGGTCTAGAGAATAAAAGTAATGTTTTAAAAGCTTTAATAGTTTTTTATTTAATTTGGATGCATGATTAAAAAGTATTCACAAATAGCCTTAATTTGAAATAAGCATAATCATTGTAGTAAAGTCATGATTTAGAGTCTTCTTACATATGATTTTTAGTATTAGAGCATGATTTTTTAAAATTTTGCATTATTCTAATTAGCTTACCTTCTATAATGATTGTTTTCTTACACAATAATAGATATGTGCATGAATTACGCTTCCACATCACAAGCATGACATCTTATGGATGAAACTAATTTTAGTGGGGATAAGACTATAAAGAAAGATTTAGTATAAATTAAAAGGGATATTAATGAGCAACTAGGTCACTTAGTAGAAGAATTAAATATGATTTCATAATTACTAAATAGTCCAAATGATTATCATTCTCCTCCTCTACATTAGGATTTGAATTCCACGTTAGCCTTAGAGGACACATAGATAGATAAGCATATATTTTACAAGAAAGCAATATAACCAAGAAAGCCAAAGTTGAAGCTCCTATATAGGATAAAACTTTTAACACTAACTATTTTATTAATTGACTAATTCATATAAAACATTATTTTGATTTATATAATATGTTGAATGAGTGAAGAAGCAATAATGATGCTTATTCTTAAAGAGCAACATATTCATGTTCATCATCATGATCATACATTAGTAGAATTATCTAGTTTAAGGTTAAGATCTAAGGTTGTCCTTAAAAACATGATAATCTTAAGAAAGTTATATTTTAGATGTGAAATTACTAAGGAAGAATGTGTCACTTTAAGCCAATCAAAGCTTGGCCTTATACTTGAGATCAAGAGAGAAATTGTTCGATTTGGTTAAGATGATTTAAGTCATACTTTTATTATTGCATTATACATCAATGATTTCTTTAAATTATTTGCATCTAATGGAAGTGTATATAGGTAAGAAGGGAACTAAGAAACCTAATAAAAGTATGGTTATAATTAAGTCATTAACACAAATGGTCTCATTGTAGAAAAAAGTCATTATTGTAAACAACATGGGCATTTTTTTAAGGGTTATAATAAAAAAGAAAGTGAATTTAATAACTATTGAAAATCATGATAGTATTGAGAAGAATGAAGATAAGAATAAAAAGATGACTATGAATTGTTAATTCAAGGAGATCCTAACGGCACTTATTTTGGTTATATAGAAGATGATTGTTATAATTTTATTATGGGATGTATCTATAATGCATTATAATCAATTGAGGATTGTTTTAGGACTAGCATTTTTAAAAATTTCTATCAATTATTTAAAAATTTCAAATGTTGGATATAGATGATGCAGTTGAATGAACATAGTTTTTGAGGTTACACCTATATGAATGAATGTTAAGGTTGTACCCAACTCCAATAATATAAAGTAATATGGGAAAAATTTATTCTTGTTACTCAATGATATTTGATGTATTTTTTCTATTAAGTCTTATTCTAATAAAATTTGGCTTGTTACTTGTGGATACTTGTGATGTCTTGATTAGTGGAACTTGTATGATATGATGTTATACATCATAGAAAAGAAAATAAATATTCAAGTATGATGAATGGCAAGAAGGTGATATTATTTCTAGCAAAACCTATGAATGAATTCATTGCTTTACAAAAACAAATTGTATTTACTTATTGGCAAGAATGAGTTGCTTTACATCATTAAAAAAAGGGATTTGAAAGAGTTTTACATGTGGAATTGTTTATGCATTAGTATTGCTACAATTTTGTATAGTATTAGAGAGCAAAGATTCTTTATATTTTAATATTAAGTGTTTATTAGAAGAATATTGATGTAGGCTTGATTTTTACTAATCAAGTTACCACCTTTACATAGTATTCAACTTGCTATAGTTTTAATTTTAAAACTATTATTATTGAATTTATAACACTATAAAATATATCCTAATAAACATGAGCAATAGTAAAGATAATTACAAGAATTGTTGGAAAAGGAGTTTATAAAGAAAAGTATAAGCCTTTAATGTTGGATTATTGCATGAATAGATGATAATGAGTTGATTTAATAAGTCATATAAGATTTTTTTTATTTTTTTATGTTTTTAGTTAATTATGAGTTATAATTGGTCATATGTATAAGACTCGTGATTTTTTATCTTTTTTGCACATTTTATGATGTTTGCATTTTCTTATTAAGAAGGGTATATTCATTAATTTTGCTTTTCAGCCTAAGTTTATTCTTGTAATCTATTCAAAGCTATTTTATGGGATTAAAAAGAAAAAAAGCGATTGGTTTGCTTAGAATTACTTAAAATTATGGTTTCTTTTATCGTGCAAACATTCGTATCCTTAAGTTATGATCTAGGTTTTTTGGGTTATGATTTAAACATCTGAATTATGATTTAAACAATATATTATTTAGTATCAGACCTTAGTTAAGATCTAGTTATATGAGTTTTTCTTGCCCATTCTACCTCACCAATACTATTAAAACTAAAGAAAAATAAAAGTTGGAAAATACGTGCTAATCATAGAAAAATAAACAAAATTACTATTAAACATAGATTTTCAATTCCACAAATAAATGACATGTTAGATATGTATAGTGCTACATTGCTTTCTAAGAAGGATTTGAAAAGTGATGTCAATAGATTAGGATTAAAGAAGGTGATAAATGAAAATTTCCATTTAAGACTAATGTAGGCTTATAAGAATAGTTAATGATACCTTTTGGATTGTGAAATATTCCTAGTACTTTTACTCAAATATTGAATCATTTATTTAAGCCTTACATTAAAAAACTAAAAATATTGTTTATTTATGATAATATCATAATTTACAATAGATCAATAAATAATCATACATCATACATGAGGATGACTTTTAAAATATTTAGAATTGAAAAACCTTATAATAATTTAATAAGTGTATTTTTATGATATGATATAGTATTTTTTTAGAAATGTTATATCTTTTGAAGAAATAAAAGTCGATCTAATTAGTATGAATTTTGGTATCATTATGGTTGGCATTATTGATTCTATGTTAAAAGGTGAATTTAAGGAAGCAAATATTCCTTCTAAATCTTTCAATTTGATTAAAAATAAATGATCTACTTCTCCTATTTTAAAACCTTCATATTTTACCAAATTCTTTTAGGTTTTTGGTTATGTATTTGGGAATGAGGAAGGACATGGTGTTGCTTGTTTTAATGAGAAATCAATTGGTTCTAATATTAATTATTCTAATTTTTAGTGAGAATTGTATGCAAATGTTCAATCCTTGCATTATTGGAGACATTATTTGATCCCAAAAAAATTGTTTTGTTTGATTATCAACTACTTAGATACATATATTCATAACCTAAATCATATGTTAGTCATGTTAATTGAATTTCTTTTCAACAAGCATATATATTTCCAATGAAGCACTATAAAAATAATGAAAATAAATCAATTTATGAATAATAAAAATCCAACATATTTTAAAGATTGAATACTAAAGAATTTTGAAAGAATTAAAAAATGATTATATTGATTGCTATGATTTTGAGTGAGTCCTTAAGGCAACCATAAACCTCATATAAGATCAACATTATTGGTCAAGTCTAAATAAACAATTTATGGGAATGTAATATTAACTTAATTTGAACTAAACATAACAATGTAATATTAAAATTTCTATTTCAGAAGTTAATTTAAATTTCATTATTATTTTTACTATTATTAAAAAAAACATTGGAATGCTATTTGTACTCTGTGAATGTGTACTACTAGTTTTATAGTGTTAATTAGTTCAGATTTATCTTTGCTGGCATTGGTAAGAAAATAGAATATTAAGTTTTATTTACTGTAGCTTGGCATGCACGTTTTGCTTTATTCTCTTACTGGCCTTCTTCTATTGGAATCTGATGCATATTTTGTATTGAATATTGCTTTGGATGCTATCAGCATGTGTTAATTTCATTGCTTGCAATTTGTTAGGATGTTGTCATCCCCAAGTGTTTTAGTTTTTCATTGTTTTGGGTTTTTTTTCTTGTTATTTTCTTCTTCTTTTTTTCTTATTAATTATATTTTTAGAGATCATCATAGTGAAGAGAATAGGAAATAATCTTGATTTCTTATGTTTGACCTCCATTTTTTTTTAAGAATATTGGCATTCATGTGACAAAATTATTAGAATAAAATGCCTCAAGAATGAAAGCAATGATAAACATAAACATGATTTATAAACACACAACATTTGAAGCATAAAGAATAGAGTTTTGTGGATCCTTTTGTAAGGTATATTTGAGTAATGTTTTGATGTTAGGACTTCAAAAGCATTGTATGACAATAATGTTATAGAATGATCCCAATATAAGCTCTTAACTTCAAAAAGGACAATGTGATGATTAATTTCATAATGTCTCAAGAAAAATTGCTAACATATCATTAAGGAAATGATTGTAATAAGTTAGGTGTTGTATGACAAATTTGAAAGATGTGACAATGTACAAATTGATGCCCTCTCAACATATTCAAACAAGACCAATATAATCTAGTATATTTATTTATGAGAACCTTTAGCAAATGTTCAATGTTGCATACAAGAATAAGGATTCCTATTGTTATATAAGAACAAATTTTATTAATGAGTTCACTTATAGGAATTTGCTCTTTAAAGATAATTTTAAATGAACTCTATTTATTTTAATTACTATCACATTTAACAAAATATGGCATAAGGTTTATGGGACATTTTCTCACAAATATATATACCTCCTACGTAAAGGAAACTCAAATTATGAATTACTAACCAAGTAGGATGATTTGAGATGTTCAATTTGATCATTGATGAGTTGATTTGAACATTCTTATAGAAATGTTTCATCAAACATTTTATTTCATTAACTCTTTAAGCTTCTCCCAAAACCTTTACTTGTATTGCTCTCAACATTGCAGAAAATGTTGCCTTTTAAGGCATCATTTGATTTTACTAATTTGAAATTCATGTTTTCCCAACTAATAGTAATAATAGAATTCTTTCATTTAGTTGAATGAATTTTGGTAGAGTATTAAAAATGAATATTATTATTATCCTTATAAATATGAAGTAAAATGAATTCTATTTTCTTAAAGCCATCATGGTTTCAATCAAAACTTACCAATTAGCCCTCCATCATTATACCACTATCATCAAATTATCATCCTATAGTGTTGCCAACCTCCACGTTTTTGTTTCGATAACCTAATAACAACCTCCGTTAGCTTTCATTGATTAGAGGTTGATAATAATCTAACATACCATGTGTGAAGGTAGTCCAATAATCACCTACATTAGCCAACCATCAATGTTGGCCATTGGTGATGGTCTAGTGGTCAATAATCTGATGACTTAGTAGTGATCTTGAAGTTGTTAAATTACAACTTTATTTTTGATAAACTAAATTTCATATGCAAAAACTTAAAAAGATTTCTATTAGTCAAGCTAAACACATATTTAATCAAACAATAAAATATAAACTTATAAAATCATGACTTTTAAAATGATGAATTTCACCCTAAAGCATAATAATAGAATTTTGCAAGTTTCAATTAAATTTCTCATACATCATTTATTTCCACTATCAAAAATTAGTTCCATCAAAATATAAGACTTCGAATTTGTTTATCTTTTTTCTGTTATAGAAACTTATAATAAAAAACAAATAATGTTTTCTCATAAGGAACAAGTTTCTTAAGACCTGTCCTTACAAAAAAATGTGCTTAATTTATAAATATATATATATATATATAATGGTTTGAAAATTATTTTTTCATGTAAAGAGTCAATTAATTCCTTGTTAAGATTTACCATCAAATAATTCTATCTATAATTCAACCAAATAATATGTCATTATGACAACTTTTAAAGAAAATTAATTAAAGTTTTATCTTTTAATATTTTTGCAACTCTTTTTAATATATCATTACCATGTTAAGGAGGATATTATCTATTGGCTCATTTGATTGGGTGTAGTTGAAAGTCCTCATGGACTTCAACTTCCATAGTAAAAAAATTCATCTTAGTTTCACGTGAATATGGAAATGGAGTTTTGGTAAATGGAGGACAAAAGGTAAGATAGATATATTGTATTAAGATGATGATGAAAAAAATAATGATGATAAGCCCTACTCTTCTAAGTAGAGTTGTGTATTTCTTAGCATAATGGTGTACCCTTCTAAGAATAAAAACTTTGCAATGTTTTTTTTTATCAAATCAAATTCTTATTTATAGAAGTACAAAAGCTAAATCTGGACCAAAAGTAAAATATCAAACTTTTTTTCAACTAAAAAAATTACAAATATAAGAAAATTTGCAAAAAAAAACCTCAAAAGAGTTTTATACATGTAACCCATTATAACTCATAATAAATAAAAAATATAATAAATTAAATAAAATTTAATAAGGTCCATTGGATTAACTTAAATTATCCACTTGATATAATATTTTTTATATTAGATCACCCCACCAAGAAAACTCTATCCCATAGAGTTATATTCCTTTTTGAAAATCAAGACATCAAGTGACTTAATTATATAAAAATTCAGATGAGTTACTTATTTATATGCTTCACCAAACTCATTTGATGGATTCATCACATGAAAGCTTAAAACATTCAATTCAGTATATCTTTTATTTCTTAAATTTATAAATAAAACTAAAAGTCTCAATGTATCATAATAAATAGATATACTTTTTATATTAAAAGTTAGATTAAATATTTTGTACATAATAAAATTAAGATTACTAAAAATCTATATGAAAGTAAAGAAGTATTTATGTTTAATAGTAGAGCTAAAAAACTTTTAGAATGAAACACAATTCCAATTAGTTCTTCTTTTAATATATCAGTTGGTTTAGGCTTTAAAGAAACAAGCTTAGATAAATTAGGGTTAGAAAGCTTAGACTTAGTAGTTCAATTCCAACTAAGTTAGACTTTAATAATAGATTCTGAAAGGTTTTAGGAGTTCAAATATATATGAAATAAATTCATTAATTTTTTATTAGATGGCAATAATGGTCACTAATAAAGTTGATAGATATAAAATAATACATTAATCATTTTGAGTAATAAAAATAACTTGTTAAGATGTAAAATAGAACCTTGGCATGACATATTAATCACATCACACTAAACATTATTTAAATAATATTCATAATAGAAAGAAATAAAACATGTTTAAGTAAATTTAATTTGAGTGTTATCATGAAAATTAATCAAATATGAAGTAGGATGTAAAATAGGATCAATATTTGCAAATTCAATAAACCTAGATGACACAAGTTTAATTATATAGTTTTTATAAATTTAAGTTGTATAGCTTCTTAAAGAACTTTTAAAATTGGCATGTACATGGATATCTAAAAGAAGATAATGTAACATAATCCACATATGAGATGTGTGACGTTACCAAGTATTAGTATAATAAAATTATGAATAGCTATGCAATATTTATCATAATAAAAGTTTAAGATATAGAGTATAAAGATCAACACATCTCAAAAATGATAAGCTTTTGTGGGGTTAAGAATGAATTAAAAATGAATTTAGTAAAAAATATTTAAAAACATAAAGTTAACTATATATTTTAAAAGTATAACCCATGTACCTGCAATAAGTGGCACAAAATCTAGTTGAAAAATGTGATGAAAAACAATTCTAAAATACATTTCTATGCTAACTCTAAAAAAATCTAAAGAAACTAGTATGCTTTAGTTATTGGATATCACATTAGTACCAATTCAACCAATGATTTGGCTTGCTCAAGAGGGTTGTTTGATGCCCCATACCATCATATGCAAAAAATGTGTCAACTTAATCTAATGTTATGTTGGACCAAGTGTGAGGGCCCCACCTAACCAATCCATAATACATAATGATAATCAAAACTAACTACAAGTAATAAAGAATGTTAGAACACCCTAACCTTTAACAAGATTTAGTAGTATGACAAAAACCTTAATCCATCCAAGTACAATATGCTCATCATACAAAGATCATAAAATAAATCACTAGAATATAAAAACATATAACCAATTAAACATAAATACTATTATTAAACATAATAGCATCAATGAATGTTAACCTTGCACATATAATATTGTAATCTACAAAACATCATAAAAAACAATTATATATAAACACACCCATTGTGTCAACCAATAAGTAGTATCTTTGTTTATGACGTCCAAATCTGTATCTCTTAGTGTAATAAATATATTACTTGTAATATAAATACTAATGAAATTTATAAAACTCAATAGATAAACCAATAAAATAATAAAATATAAAATATGATATAACCAAATAAAATATTATTTCAATAACAATATAATAAGTAATAATCATAAAAAGTGATCAAATAAATTAATAACTATAATGGAACCAAATTATATAAAAGTAATTCCCTTATTTTTTTATTTTTTTTATTCTTAACATATTGTATTTTAATGGCCCAATTTTTATTTTAAACTATTATCCTCTAGATTTGATAGCCAATATCATTTGACCTCAAGTAATAAGCATAATAAGTTTACATCTATCCACATAAGGGCAATTCATGCCTTAAATCATATATGAACAATCCTTGTCCTATATCAATATATAGGCAATCCTCACCCTATCATACAAGGTATCCTACCCTATAAGTAATAAGATTAATGTCTTTGGGAAAGAAAACTAGTTATTAAATTTCCTTTCTTATATTGATAATGATGCATTCCAAATGCTTATGCACCAAATTATTTCCTTAACCATGGGTTATGCACAAATATCTTATTATATATGTATTTAACATATAAATATCCATAATGTCATATAAAATCATTAAATATTAAATATCATAAATAAATATGTTAATAAGATACAAATTAGTTTTGTTATACCATAATTTAACAAATAATAAATTAATTCTACAAGAAACTATTTAGATAATAAATAAATTATATTTCTATATTTTCATTATAGTTATCAAATTTATTTATCTAAATCTTAGATGAAGTTTCATTAACAAATCTCTTTCTCTTTAAGGTTTCTTATAATATTATATAATCACAATAATTATTATACAATTTTTAATTTAATATAGTTATCAACTATTTTCCCAAATTATTTAATCTTAAAAAATTCTCTTTTATTTCCTATCTCTCTACTACATATCAAATTTGTATAATTATTTTATTGTCCAATAAGATCAACCCTAGTTCTATGCTTTATAATTTTATAGCTAATCATATAACATAATCTTCCAATTCATCTAGTACAATCAACATTCTTCTTACTAGATTCATCCAATTTGGCCTAGTATCTAACTTCCCAACATATTATACTAGATGATCTAAACATCATACTATATAATATTGAAGCTACATGCCTTTCAAACTTGTTTGATCATAACTCTAATGCTTAGTTCTCTACTGATCGTATAAATATTATGCTAGACACGATCAAGAAACTCATTACCTCCCAAACTTAATGTTCAAGCTCTTTTAAACTTCTACTAATTGCATAATAAGATCACCACATCATACTTCCATGTTCTACTCATGAGTTATTGTATGATTTATACTAGATTAATCTAATCCTTTGATTATAGATCACCTTAGACTATCATATAATATGATCTTAAACACTATATAATATGATCTCCCTTAACAAATATATTTAATTTAACCTCTAATCTTATATTATCCAATTGATAAAAATATATTATAAATTGTGTAAAAAATAAGAAGGGTGGATAAATAAAAATTAAATGTTATATAAAGACTTTTAAGATCCATAATATAAAAAACTTAATAATTATGATTTTAAGTGAGTTATTAAATTTTTTTGGTTTTTATGATAGAATGCATGATGATGTAAGTATTTGCAATACACAATTATATATCATATATTTTGATGTCATTATGAAACTTGTTATGTTAATATACATATATACACATAAATGTATAGACATATATGTATAATACAAAATATCATATATTAGAACAAACGATAAGAAAGAAAATAAAAGAATGAAAAGAAAAGAAGTAAAGGAAAGAAGGCTACTGTAGCTAAGTAATTTAATTAATCATAAGAAAGAAAAGAAGTTAAGAAAAATATTACCACTCTAGACTCTACCATATAGTGACCTGATAAATAAAATACTTTACTTCTGATGTCATAGTACTTGGAGATAAATCAAAGTTATGTTAGAGGCTTAACTACATGATAATGAGATACTTCACTTTTTAGTTTCATGAGGATTTAGAGATGAGGTCTTGACATAAAAGGGGTCATGTTCATGTTCCTCATCAACATAGGTTTTTGGCAATAGAGAGCAATGTTGAGTGATGATGAGGTATTTCAGACATTATGTCATAATATTCAGATGTGGAGTTATGGTATGTTAAAAGCTGAGGCTACATGATGATAAGATTTTATATCAGATTCTTTAAAAGTGGGGATAGGGTCATAGAAAGAGTCTAGGTATAGAGAAAGGTTGAATATAAAAAGAGAAAAATAAAATAAAGGCTAAATTAAATTAAATATACAAAAAGAGTATAATATATTATAAGTATTATATGACATTATTTCTATACAAGGATTTTGTATATACATGAGATGGATGCATATGAGCATATATGCATTGTTAATATATTTCTACTTTCATATTACCATGCATTATGTTACTTATCTGTTCATTAAATTTCTCAAGTACATTACTATTTTTTGTACAACTTTTATTATATGTGATTAGTAGTTTTTTATTAATCATACCCTACTCATGTCTTAGTTATATTATAGGCTAGAATACTAACTGTCATAGAGCTAAGAGTCCTTAAAGGATAGTTTACGACCTTAGAATGAGAACATGTTATACTTTTGAGTGTGATTATGATAGACTTTATGTACTTGAAGACACTTTGTATATTATTTTTATATGATGTATTATTTTTTTATCTTTTCATACTACGACAACTATTTGTTGTACAATTTTATTTCTATAAGTTGTATTAAACTTTAAGCCTTGGAGATTAGTATGGTATGATGGTCACCTTAACTTGTTTTTGTTAGCTTGTATCCTTGTTCTAAGCTACTATTTCTTCTTTAACCTATAAATTTATAATTTTGATATATTTTTATGAGCTTTTATTGATTTTGTTTGATGAAATATGATAGGATGATGTCAAAATTCAATGTTTAAAAATAAAGATAGGCTTTGGGTGAGGACATTAAAATGGCATGCAAATAAGTATAAACAATTGTAATGATGCTACCTTTTGAAAAATTAAATTTTAGATATCAAAAGAAACTAATATCTTTCTGTGATAGGGAAAAAGAATCTCATGAGAATCGATAAGAGTAAAATCATAAACCATTACTAGAAATTGAAAATGGATAAGAATTAAATCTTTATCCCCCTATTTCCTTATTAAGTCATAGGAGAAGGTATCAAGCTAATATATTTATTAAACAGTTCTATAGAATGATACCTCATTTTGTTAAAGAGACAAATCCTTTTGAAGTAGATAATTAGATTAACCATGTTGGCTAGATATTTGAGAGAATTGTTTCTCCTTAATATTGAATAATGTAACTTACAATAATGTTTCTAGACAAGGCTATTCTTGCATAATTGGATTCTTGTAAGCAAGTTTAGTTTAGAGATCAACCAATTAAAAAAATTTTAGAAAGTATTTGTTAAAAAGTTTGAGAAATGGTCCGTTCCACCAATAGTTAGACATAGAATGGGGGAACTAATAATTTTAGAATAAGGAGACATGTTAGCTTAGACTAAAAAAGGAGATTCTTTTTCCTAGTCAGTTATGCCCCCTGAGATGATAAGTACAAACAATCAAAGGTGTTTTATGTTTCACTATGGATAAAGGAATATATTAATGCAATTCTGATTTTGTATAAGATCATTAATTTTGGTGAGCTTGTAGAGCAAGTCAGGTTAATAGGGCAAAAATTAGAAATAAATGAAGCTTACAAAACTATAGTAATGGAAAAAAATGAAAAATATAGTTTTTTTATAAACAATTTCTAAACCTTTTAAAATAGTGTAAAAAAGGTTAGGAAAAAGAGACGATTTCATCAGCTATAGAAAAGTCAATAAGAAGCTATTGCCAGTAACAATAAGATGGATTCAAGATCGAGTGGAGGATTATCTTCATGTTATAAATGTGGTAAGCTGTTCTATGAAATTTATTGGTCCAAGAAAAATGGTTAGCTCAAGTGCTTCAATGATGGAGAGCTAGGGCATATGATATGAGATTGCCTTCAAAAAGCATCAAAGATGGCTTCTTTCCCCACCAAGTACTAGTCATATTATTAGTAGGTGAGGCACTAGTAAAGGTAGGGGGTAATTTAACCATCAACTTAGGGAGCATGGGTCAAGATAATAAGTAAATATGTCATGGTGGTCAACTCAGAGTTTATGTTATTACCTAATTAGAGGTCCCACGCTTTATAAATGTGATAGTATGTATGCTTTTATTTTAGTAATTGCATATGACTATTTTATTTAATAGTGGTGCCACATATTCTTTCATAACGCATCATATTCTTGATGCATTAGTTGTGGATGCAAATCAAATAAATAATCTATTATCTATGATATTTTAGAATGGGAGTGAGTTCTTAGTGGATACTTATGTTTAGAGAGGTAGAGTTAATTGAGAAGGTATTTATCTTTTAATTTATTATTTTTTTATTAATTTAATTTGATATTATTTTAGGCATGAATTGGTTATCTAAATATCATGTAATTATTGATTGTGTGAAAATAAGAATAAATTCGATTGTTTTAAATGGAGAAAATGTAATCTTCATTAACATAAAGAGAGGAATTTCTCATTTTTTTACTTAAGGCTTAGAAATGTTTAAGAAATGGTAGTGAAGAATTTTTTTTATTAATTATATCTATAAGTGATAAGTATGTTAAATCATAAAGAGAGGAATTTCACTCATTTTCTCCATTTGATTGCTTTAAATGGAGAAAATGTAATCTTCATTGGCATAAAGAGAAGAATTTCACTCATTTTTTCACTGAAGGCTTAGAAATTATTAAGAAAGGGTAGTGAAGAATTTTTTTTATTAATTATATCTATAAGTTATAAGTATGTTAAATCATAAGCTATGTTTGTTGATAGTGAGTACTAAGATATTTTTCTTAAGGGATTACCTAGTCTTTCCCTTGATAAAGAATTTGAGTTTAAAATTTAGTTGATACCTAAAATTGAGCTAGTATCTAAAGCATGTATAAGATGATACTTGTAGAATTAGCCAAGGTTAAGATGCAAATTTAAGAAACATTGGATAAAGGCTTCATTTGTCCTAGTGTATCACTTTGGGAAGCACTGATCTAGTTTGTTAAAAAAAGATGATTGTTTAAGAATGTGCTTAGATTATCATGAATTGAATAAATTTTTAGTTGAAATAGATAATTATTATCAATAATTAATTATTTACTTGAGTAATTATAAGTTGTATTATTTTTTAAGATTGACATAAGATCAATATATCATTAACTAAGAATTAAAGAGTTTGACATAACAAAAATATCTTTCAGGTCTCATTATGGTCATTATGAATTTTTGGTACAATCATATGGCCTTATAAATGCTTTAACAATAATATAGATCTAATGAACAAGGGTATTACACCTATTTTTTATTCTAAAAAATCTCAAATGTAACAAAATATTTTAATACTCACAATTTACAATGCACCTACAAGTAAATGACTATAACAAAATACAATTATAATACTAATCCAACAAAATTATCATCCACAAATTTGTTACATAAAACAAAATATAAGATGATCATCAATCATATGTTCTAAATCTAATAAAAAAGCATAATAAATAACTACTAAATTTTAACAAAAAGAACATAAATAAGTAACTACTAAGTCTAAATATAACAATCCATACAGTCTTACGTCTATTAATAATATAACTGATAATCATATAAAATAACAACTCTATTACTAAAAATAAAATAATATAAAAGACTTTATCATCTACTTAATGTAATAACTCTAATACTCTCAAGCTTAGCTCCTACATAACTCTTAGCTCCTTAATGCTATAAAAATATGAAGAGATGAGCTTAAGTGCTCAATAAAAAATTCTTAAGTCATATGTAAAACTAACATATAATAATCAATATATATATATATATATATATATATATATATATATATATATATATATAATTAAGTAAATCATGAAAATAAATATAATATCACTATCTATTAGTTAAGTCAATACATAATCTCATGATATAACTAACTAGATGCTCAGTGTCTTCTTACCAATCTAATATGCTCTTCTTTCGAAGAGAATCATAGCAAAAGTTAGTATTTTTATCACATCATATAGTTTAGTATTCTTTAAGATAATGCTAATCATATAAGCCAACCTTACAATGTTTTAAGAGTCTTTAACAATCACATGTATTCCCTATCATAATCATAATGTATCATTTGCTCTAAACTAAATGTGAAACTATTTCCTATTATAATTATTTATGTAACAACTTTTAATCAACCCTAGAGATTCTTATCATGAGACCTAACACTCCTTTTATAGGCTCAACTAATCACGTGTAACCACCTCTAAACCAAGGAAGAATGTAGCTAACCTATATATTAGGTGAGTATAAATGATCAATGGTCTACTACATCTAGTCTTCACCTAATTAATTATATATATGATTCACAACATCTTAATCTACCACTTACTCTTATTTAGATTTCCTTAGTTTGAATCTAACATATAAAAATTTCTCAACTTAACAAGTCATTTAGTTAGTCAAAGTTCTCTTAACCCTCAATCCACTATCTAATAATATATATGCCATGATTATGACATTCTAAGATTTTAATCTAAGTTTTATTTAACTATCTAAAGTTATCATCATTTGGATATCTTAAAGTTTCTACTAAACCTTAATTTAGTTATTTGGAATAGCTTAGTCTATTACTCTTATATTTGATATTGCCTTAATCTCATCTAAAATCTTACTTATCTAGGTCATCCTTAGTGTTTACATAATTTTGAATTTTTTAGATTCAATGTATAGTTGAATATTATTTATAATTATGTCTAGCTTTACATAAGTCTTACTAGTGACTCCTATATCTTCAAAGTAACTTTGAGTTATTATACCCATCTTAAGGCCTCTCTTAAGCCACCACACATCCTTCAATCATCATATATGGTGTCATCATGTGGCATAAATATTTAATTAAGGTCACTCATGATCTTACCAAAAGAATATATTCAACTTAAGGGTCCATGAAATATTTTTATCTTATTATATCCTTAGTTGAACCTAGCACATCTCTAAGTCACAAGTCTTATTCTAAGCTCTCCAATCTTTTTTTTAAGTTCTTAACTATCCAAACTTAATTTATAATATACATAAAAGTTCACCAATATTAATATCTAAGTTTAACTCTAGAACATTCTATTGTGAGCTCCATCTCTATGAATTATTTATAAGATTTTAAGCTTAATTCTAAAGTTAGACTTTCATTACATAGTCTTATTTAAATATCTCAAGTCCCCTTTTGCATTACTAGTCATACACAATTTCTTTATTAACAAGTTATATCCCTACCTAACCTAACCTTCTTTTAAGGCCCTAAATTAAACCTTTCATAGCTTTCCAACTAGAAATTAAAGTCCATACATATTTTAGAACCACCTAAGTTCTCTTATAAGTTGAAACCATGCCTCCTATGACTTAACCAAGTCATGGTTAAATGCTTCCAAGCATACCCCAACCAAAACAATACTTTGCCTTAAGATTTTGTAAAGTTTTAGCTAAATGTCCTAGTACTATTATATAGTTCATGACCTAAGCTCAGAGATAAATTATACCACATGGCATTTTTGCACATTTTCATTCATGGTTTTGGAATAAAATCTTATATTTTTATCATGGCATGCCATCTAATTGAAGTTATAGGTATTATCATGCTTAACCACAGTGTTCCACTTCTCATGCACATTTCAAACAAATAAATTTATAAGCCAACATAGAATCAAGTTTTAGCTTTACACATTGTTTGGTTTATAATGTCATAAAACTCTTAATTTGATCATGTGTAATCATGAAGCAAACATTGTACTCAATCTATATTATCATACATTAATTATACTTAAACAAGCTTGAGATTCACTTTCTTTGTAGCATGAAATCTTAGTTTTACATAATTAGCAATTCAACATGTGATGAAACCTTAAGCTATTCATCCATCAACTAAGTTAACTACACATGCTAATAATTTATATTAAAAATCTTAATTACTTAAAAAAAAGGAGATCTTTAAGCATCTTAATTCTAGCATTCTATACATTAAATAATACATGTTATCACATCTTGGTTAAGAGGGTTAAGTTAGTTGTAAATCAGTTATTTTATTATTTGAAGACTTTATAATAATTTTATGCTAAGAATAAGATTATTTTGCATACATATTCATACAACCAATAAAGTATTATGATCTATCATGGCTTTAACCACAAAGAATGCATCAATTAAAGATAATTTACACTAATAACCAATGTTACATGTCAAAACAATTGAATTCACATATACATCAATTGAAGTAATGTTATTATTATAAGCATATAATTATGAAATCCCTTTTTATATTTTTCACCTAAGACTCTAGTAAAATGATCATGAATTTCTTACAAATTGCACAAAGATGTAACAAAAGAAATCCCTTATGTGCTCATAAAAGTTTCCTAAAGTACAACATTTAAAAATACAAATAAGTGATGCTATTATATGTTCGTGTAACTTAATTTTTACTTTTAAGTTGGACATTAGGGAAAGTTTTTGCTTGTGTTCTTTAACAATTTTTCACAAGAAAATAATACCAAATAATCATTACATACTAGTTATAATTATCCTTAGTCATAATAAAGTAAATTTTTTTTTACATAACACTTTCATGGAAGAGGATCATAATCATTTTTCACGATTTTGAAATGTAATTTAATAACATATTCCATTTTTATTTCCTTAAATTTAAACTAAATTTAATGTATAATCTTAAGGGTCATCACATCTTGTAACACGAGTAAATGACTTCTTTAAAGGTAAGTTCTTTCTTCTCTAAGTCTTGTAAGCTCATAGTTTATCTCCTTATTATACTCCATGGCTAAGGTTTTTTTTTTCTTCCAAACCCTTCCAAACCACAACATTAGTCTTAAATAAGATAGGATAAGCATCTCTAAACTAAGAGATTATCTCAGTAAACTAGCTCCTTTCCAACCTTTAGATATATGACATCATAATTTCAATTACTAAGGTCAAGAATAGCTAATATGATATATGACATATCATATTAGTATAATATGTTATTGTACTATACAATCATATATATTTTCTATGCTCTCTAATAGTTCCACATATCATACTTGTGTGATACACATGTTGATAGTCACTTATCATATCTTATGATTCTTTGCCTCTTTAAATAATTATAATAATATGATTACTATAATTTTTTTTCATTATTGTCTTTGTACAACACCTTAATTTTTTATTAGTATATTCAAAATATAACTTAAATTAGCTCTCATTTTCTACATTGTTATCCTTATTCGATATCTCCATCAACCTAGTATGATTAGTAGTGAAGTTTTGCACTCATTCACATGTGCATCTTGATATTGTCTATTAATCAACTACATATGATTAGTATAATATTGCATTATATGATAGTCATAACAGAGAACTTTTTTATTTCTTCTCATTCACCATACTATACAATCTTCAACCATTGTATTGTACAATTTTCATGTAATGCATAACTAATAACAACAAATCTTAACTACTCAAAATGTGTAAGTGTTTATCTAGCAAAAATAGTATCGTATATTGGTTAGTTAAGAGGACAATGTAATACAATGTCTTTAAAACATACTTGCTCAATTTATCATCATTTTCATTGATGGCATCTTAGTGTATTTGAAATATATTGATGAACATGCCTTACTTTTCATGTTATGTTATGGACTATAAGGGATAACCAATTGTATATTAAGTTTTTCAAGTATGAATTCTAATTATCCCACATTGAATTTTTGATGCATGTGATTAATGCAATAAGAATTACTATGGATCCTTAGAAAATCTCTACAATTATGGACTAGTTTGGACCCATTTTGACTTTAGAGATCAAGAGATTTCTTAATTTAGCTTGTTATTATTAGATATTTATGCATGGATTTTCCTAAATTGCATCCCCACTTGCCAAATTAACTTATAAAGTAGTAAAGTTTGAATGGGATGAGGAATATGGAACAACTTTGTGAAATTGAAAGAAAAATTAACTACAACTCCATTTTTGTGCTACTAAAAGGATCTAAATGATATCAAGTTTTATCAAAGCTCTATTTGATGGGTTGGGCATGTTTTGATGCAAAGTAATAGAGTAATCACCTATGCCTCTAGGAAACTAATCCCTATGAAAGAATAATCATGTACATGATATAGAATTGGATGTTATATTCTTTGCTTTAAAAATCTAGAGATAATATCTTCAAGGAGTGAAATATAAAGTATTCACAAATCGCCAAAATTTAAACTATCTTTTCTTTAAAAAGAAATTAAATCTAAGGTAAAGAAGATAGCTTGAATTTATCAAAAATTATGACCTAATTTTTAAATATTATTCAAGAAAAACCAATGTGATTTTTTATACATTAATTGAAAGGTAATATTGTATTCTCTAATTGAGGTATGGAATAAAAATAGGTTTTCTTTCAAATTGACTGACTGCAATTGCAAAATGTTGTGTGCTAAAATGTTTGGTTACTAGACCAACTTTTAGTAAGCCAGATTGGCTTATTTTTATTAAGAAAGGTTAATAACAAGATAATGAATACCAGTAATCGATTCAAAGAAATTAGGATGGATGGGACTAAGTTTACTTTTGATGAGCATGATGTGTTAAGATTCTTTAGAACATTGTGCATACTTGCCTAGTAATAGCTTAGGCAACTGTTGTTATTTGAGACTCATAGTTCAAAGTATGCTATTTATCCAAAAAATTAAATTTATTAAGAATAAAAATATAATTATTAATAAGGAATATAAAGGAATGCAATAGAGTAGGCAAAAAGATGTCTTGTTTGTTAACATGTTAAGAGTGAACAACAAAAACCTAGTAATTTATAACAACTCTTATCTATTCTTGAGTAAAACTAAGAGAATATAGGCATGGATTTCATAATTGTTCTACCTAAGATATGTGTGACATAATTCTACTTAGGTAATAGTATATAGATTAATTAAGTCTATATATTTATTAGCTTTTAGAACCACATAGTCTATAAAAAAAATTAAATATATGTAGCAAATTGTAAAATTACATTGTATTCTAAAAGTGATACTTTTTGGTAGAGATCTCAAATTTATGTATACATTTTGAAGGAACATGCGAATAGTTTTTCACCTTAAATAGATAAACATATTGAAAGGACAACCAAAAATCTTAACAATTTAATTATACTATGTGTGCTAGAATGGAAATGTCTCCTACCCTTGATAGAGTTTACATGCAACAATAGCCTCCATGTAAGTATTATAATGGTTTCATATGAAGTCTGGTGTGAAAGAAAGTATTTACCATTATGTTGTTTGGGTAAAGAAAAATAATTGATTAGTGTTGACTTTATTGATGAGGCCATAGAGAAAACAAAAATAATTAGAGATAGAATTCTAGCTATTCAAGACTAACAAATTAAATACTTTGATGGAAACCATAAATATATCAAATTATAAGAAAGCGAGTATGTGCTCCACAATGTAAGTCTCCAAGAAGTGGTTGTTTGATTTAGTGGAAAGAGCAAACTAAAACCCAAAAATATTGGGCATTTCCAAATATTGGGAAGAATTAGGTATGTTGCATATAAAGTGGCCTTTCCTTAAATATTAGGATGTATGATGTTTTTCATGTCTTGTCTAAGAAGATATATTTATAATCCACCTCATATTATTCAATATGATCTAAAGGAGACGGAGGTTCAACCCAATGTCTTCTTAGGAGCACCCAATTAAAATCCTAACAAACTAAGTAAAGAAATTAAGAAATAAAGATATTCCCATGATAAATATACCTTGAAAGAATTAAATAGAAAGAGAAGAAATATAGAAAGTGAAAGAAGATATGCTATTACAATATCTATAATTATTTTAAATATTGGGATAAACTTTTTATAGGATGAGGGGATTGTAATAACCCACTTAATTAATGACCATCATTCTTTTAAAGAATGTTTTACATATTGGTTGTATATTACAAATATGAAACCCAAGAATATTTTGATTAGAGGATACCTCAAACATGTCAAGAGGATAGTAACTGGGTCTCCTAGTTGAGCATAGCATTGTTAAGGTCTTGTCATGAAAAATCCACAAATATATAGTTTGTATTTTCGAAGATCATTTAAGTTTTTAGCAAATTTTTAATAAAAAAATATAAAGTAATATATATTATTTAATCCTTTTACTTAATAAGAGGATAATATCTCTTTCCCTTGCTCAAGAATCATTTGTGATGTTTGGTATTTTGGAGAGAAAACAAGAGAGGAAGAGGAAAGCCTAAGAGAAAGAAGAAAATGAGATCCAAGTGAATTCTTTGTTGTCATTTGAAGGGATTCAAAGAGATCAAGAGTTAAAGAGCTTGAGAAAAAGAAAATTTTTTCAACTTTGGCTTGTGAGAATCATATAATAAGGTAAGAGCTTATTAGAATCTTTATGCATAAATTAAAATTTGGTTGCTTGGTATGCAAATAAATGTAAGCTTGTGGGTTGGTAAGATGTTATGTTATCAAATGATATTGTTATTTTCAACTACGATGATCGTCCCAATCGTTTGTTATAGTTCTCACAATAAGAATTGGAAATAGCCCTTTATTTGATGTGAAAGGGGTTGTAGGATGATCATTGTACTAGTGCAAAATGGACACTAGACTAGTAAAATGATTTATTAAATCTCTATCAGTAAGATTGTTTATCTGATCCCTTGTGTAGTCAAGTATCTATAGATCGCACAAGTGCAAAAGGATGATTGGAATAATATGATCAATTTATGGTAAGCTTAATATAAATTATTTGTGTAATTATACCTAATGATTAGATAAATTACTAAATAGAGATTGTATTAATATAATAAAGTATAAATTTCAAGTCTAAATTGTATGTCTAATCTCTTGTATGATCAAGTAGCTATTATGTATCATATAAGTATAAAAGGGTGATCAGATGAGTACAATCAATTCATGGCATGTGTAATAGTCATTAGTTGTAGAATTCTTTGTCTAATCAATCTTTGTCATGTATTATACAATATAATAGTGAGATTGTAAGATATAATCTAAAGATAGAATTGAAAATTTGTGCAATATGTTAAAGAATTATTGGGAATAGCTTTTGATAGTACTTTCTAACAAGATAAAACTAGAAATCAAATTGGCATCGACCAAACGTATTATAGATTATATAAAAAATAAGTAGAGTAAATAAAGGAAAAGGAAATATTATAAAAGAGGCTTCTCAGAGTCATCGAGTAAACAAACTTAATAACCATAATGTAAGTGGGTTATTAAATTTTCTTGGCCATTATAATAAAATGTATGACTATGTAAGTGTTTGCATGAAACAACATTGTTGCATATGTTCTAATACATTATAACACTTGTAATGTTAAATTATACACACACACATAGGTGTGTATACTTATATGTGTAATCCAAAATGTTATAAATTATAATACATGATAAGAAAGAAAAGAAAAAATTAAAAAAAAAGTAAGCAAAAGAAAGAAAGCTAATACAGTCTAATGATCTAATTAATCACGAGAAAAAAGTTAAGAAATATATTACTACTCTATGACCCTATCTTGTAGTGACCTAATAGATGAGATACTTCACTCCAAGTATTATAATACATTGAGGTGGGGCCATAACATGTTAAAGGCCTCAATTATACAATGATAAGACACTTTACTTCTTAATGTCATAAGTACTTAGAGATAAGATTCTAACAGGATAAAAGTCTCATTTCTTATTAATATAAGATATTAGTAATAAGAGGGTGATTATTAGTGATGATGAGATATTATACTCTTGATGTCTTGATATTTCAAAGTAAAACATAACATGTTAGAGGCTAAGACTACATGATGATGATACAAAGTGAGGATAGAGATCATAGAAGGAGACTAGGCTCAAATAAATAATGAATACAAAAAAAGGAAAATAAATAAAGAAAAAATAATAAAATTGAATACAAAACAAAAGAAAGTATGATATATTATAACTACTATATGATATTAGTGTAATATGAATATTATGTATATATGTGAGCCGGATGCATATAAGCATAAATACATTGATATTATATTTTTATTTTTTAGATTATCATGCATTATATTACCTATTATTTTATTTTATTTTTTTAATTATATTACTGTATTTTATACTACGTTATTGTATGTAGTTAGTAATTTGTTTGTTGAGCATATCATTTTGATATCTTTCTTACATTATAGGCTAGGATGCTACTACTCATAAAGCTTAGGGTCCTTAAAACATAATTCAAAAACTTGGGATGAGAACATGCTATACATGTAAGTGTGAGTTTTGATAGATTTTATGTACTTAAGGATATCGTGTATGTTATTTGTATATATTGTATGAATTTTGGCTTTAGTTTTCTTACTATGGCAGTTGTTTGTTGTGTAATTGTATTTTTGTTATATGCATTAAACTTGATTGGAGATTGACATGATATTATCATCACTCTTGCTCTTTTTTGTTAGCTCATATCCTTAGCTTTATATCGCTAGTTTGATTTACCTAATAAATTTATAATTTAGATATATTTTATCAAATTGTATTAGTTTTTCTTGGTGGGTCATGACAAAAATGTTATTAAAGAAAAGTTGGTGTGTGATTATGTAATAAAGTTAGGTATGTTTTTTGTCTCCACATAAAGAGCTATTGAACTTATATGTTTATGGGTGGCTAACACATTATGTTTAAGTTACTTACCAATTATATTTAATGGTCGTCTATTTATTATATTTAGTTATCATTAACTCGTTATGTTTAAAGGTCATTAACTCATTAAGCACTAAGACAATTGACCTATTATGTATGACAATTATATATTGACTTTTTTTATGACTAGTTATGAAAAGTAAAAAGAGAGGAGGAAAATAAGTTGTCACACCCCAATTCCTTTAAAGGGGACCACCCATTAGCTTAATCTTAACAGCTTAAACTAATAAAGTTATCTACTCTAACAAATATAAAGTGAACAATTAACCTTAAGTTAATAAATAATTGTGAAGTGAATATGTGCTACGTACATAAGTAGTAAGTGATGAAGTGTTAAGTAAGAAAATGTTAATTGAAATTTGGAAGAATATGTGTTAATTAATAAGTGTAAAATCATCATATGTCAATTGAATATGATAAGCAAAGAGATTCTAACTTATTGTAGAAATAGAATGATTCACTAAGAAATCAATGTAGCTCATTATGATATCTTACAACCTAGTTATCTTTGGATGCATTATAATATTACTCAACTCAATACTTGGCTCAATTTATTTCATTATGTTTTAGTTTTATGTTTATCTCAATTTAATTCTTGACATCTTACTAGATTCAATGTTTCTAGTTATGTTTGTTTGATAATTTTAATGCTAATTATCTCTAAGCAATAGTTCTCTTTTATAAAAATTTAATGATACTTTTTTTTACAGAGTTGTGACTCATTCGCTATTAGTTTTCTGCTTCAAATCAAATTCTAAATATGCTTTTCAAAGTAACACAATAAAAGTGTGGAATTAATTCATTAGTGACTTAATATGTAATGTATACTAATTTTTTTGAAAATGATTTGAAGATGATTTAAGAAGCGTTGTTAACATTGGTGATTATTTTTTTTGGATGATTTTATTTTGATATATTTGAGTATTGTTTGTTTTAATGATTTGCAATTCAAAGGTTTATTTTTAAGATTATTATTTTCTAAACTTTGATGATTTGTTTATTTTTTTTATTAATCTAATATGACATTATTACAAATAGATGTATAAATATTTTTTCCCTCTTATGTAAATTTTGTTATTAAATCTATTTTATATTGACATTTGGATTATTTATAATAGTTATTTAAGATGAATATTATTATTACTTAAAATGTATTTAGATCATTTTATATATTGAAAATATCATCCCATAAGGGATATAACACCTAAAAATTTGTTTTGTTAAGAAAATTTATTTTAATACTGTTAATATATAAATAGTATTATAAATTATCTATCTATATATATTTTAACACCTCTGATATGTGGTTCATAAAATATGTTGTTATGCAAAAATTGTATATTTAAAAGTAATATTTTTTTACAAAATTTATTAAAATAAATTAAATGATATTTATTTTATCTCAATTGAAATTTTTTTACTTTGTTGTAAATTTTTAAAATATAAATATTAAACAAAAACTAATTAATAAATTAATATATTAATTATTTAAACCCTAATATCTAAACCGATCCGCCTCCCCTCTCCCGCCTCCTGTATAACAAGTTCCTCTTTTTCTTTCTCAACCGGTCGGAACGTTGTCGTGCGATTCGGTGCCCTAATTTCTCTTTTATCGTCGCTTCGCGTCGCTTTGCCGTTGCCTCGCCGTTAGAATTCTACTGAGGAGTCCCGAAACCCTATTTGCATCAATCCTTGTGAAGGGTGGGAAGGAATTGTTGCAGGTGAGGTTCGGCCGTCGTGAGCAGGTATTCGTTTGCAAAAAATAAGAATGAGAGAGAACAGAGTCGTCTACCGATGGAAACGTTGTCGGCCGGACCAGTTAGGGTTGGGAAAAAGGTTTTCTCTGGAAGAAGAGGGAAAGACGGAGAAAGCTTGAGAGAGTGGGAGATAACAAGGCTGAACTAAAGAGAGAACAAGAAGGAAAAGTAAGGTAATTATTCCAGTATGTTTTCCCTTGAAGTTTATGTAATTTCTCTTTGTTATATTCTGTAATATTTGTGTGCAATGAGTTTGTAAGTTTAAACATATTATCTAGAGAAGAGTGGCTCTTTTTTTGAATTAGAATTATTATGATTGTTTTAGAACAAGTGAGACTTGGTATTGATAAATGGTTAAATCATATCTTTTATATAAAAAATATTAAAAAATAAGGAATTTATGTGAAATATAAGGTTAATGAAATTATGTGATTTTGTATATCTATGATTACGAAAATATGTTTACATAAGAGATAAAATAACATCAAAAAAATTTGATAGGTAATTTTAATAATTGTGATACAAACATGTTTGTTATTATATTATTTTTAGGATATGCTATGATAATTATTTAACATTGTGACATAGTATATGGTGTGAACATGTATTTGGTTGACATGTTATGGTTATTTTGATATTGGTGACGTCTTATACCTTGCCCTTTACATGCATTTGAGATGATAGAATATGATCATCATATCCTTTTCAATCATTCCTTAAATAAAACTTAGTAATACATACATATATCTTAAAAAATCGTATCACATCAAAATATGTTAAAATCTCGAGAACACTCAAAATTGAGTGTGTGTGATGTAGAAAATCATATAAACTTTATATTTTCTTAATAAAATAAAACATGTATCAATATCAACATACAATGCTAGATACAAATATAATATAAGCACAAAATATCCCATACAATTCCTTCACAAAGCTCAACATAATGTTACTCATTCTTAAAGTCCAATGTCACATACTATCCCCAATTCTATTTAAATCTTTGCTAGGACTTGTAATGTAAGTAGATATAAGCATAAAAATTTTCAACAAACAAATTGATGGTTATAAGTAGCAAGCTAGTATAGAATGCAATAAATAATATATAAATAAAAGAGCAAATACAAATATTCATAACATGTAAGAAGTATCAGTAGAAAATACGATGTTGATGCACATAAGTATTTTCACATAAATTTTATGTCCATGTTACATGCATGCTCTTTATTATCTAATATTTCTCTTTATTCTATATATTTTTTTAATCTATTTTCATATTTCTCAATTTTTTATGCCTTTAAATATTTTCACTTATAAAAGCTCTGTTTTTTTTCGAATGATCATTAGTTTTGCTTTATGGGATCTTTGGTCATCACATCTCTAGACCTTGTAATTGACCAACTATCGCAACCACATAAACTTTGTCCATTATCATTCTCTTTAAAGTATTAGTGATAACAGAGCCTTTGGTTATTATCATTTTGCATAGATTATTGGCCAAAATAAAGTATGAGGTCTAATGTTAACTTGTATATCAAGGCTCTGCATGAAATGTTAGTGATAATGGTCTCATCTCATCATATTAGACAGTTGCGGGATAATATCGTATAGAAATCACAATGTTCTCTTTCATTTCATATTATAGGATAATATAGCTCATCAAGGTCTTGTGTTTTCATCTTATAGTTTATTTATTTCTTTTTTATTTTATTTCATTTTATCATTTACTTTCACACTTCATGTTCTGATATTTATATCAATATAGTACATATATTTCAATCATATCAACTTTGTCTATTTTTGTCCTCTACAAAGTACTATTGATAATTGAGTATGTCTATTTTCCCTCTATATAGAGTACTAATGATAATAGCGTATGAGGTTTAATGCCAACTTATACATCAAGGCTCTGCATTAACTGGTAGTGATAACAATCTCATCTCATCATATTAGGTAATTGTAAATTAATCATAGAGAAATAACAATCTTCTTTTTCATCTCATATTATATAATAATACAGCTAATCATGCTCCATGTGTCCTGATCTTATAATTCATTTATTTCTTTTTTTATTTCATTTCATTTTATTTTCAAACTACATGTTCTAATATGTGTGTGTAGATATATCAATTGCATAAGCATTCATATTATTTATACATATCACATGAGAGTATATTATATAATATTAAAACATATGCACATAATTATTTGATGCTATGTAATTATGTTTACATCACATCAGTAAATTTCAAGGTATATAACAATAGCTTTTTTATCTCCCAATTTTCTCAGTTTATGTATCAAATTACTTTGGGATATTTCTTCTGTCTTTTTTTCTTTTGTTATTTTTTTATTTCTTTTCATTGCATACACAAGTAATTAATTCACAACTCTATAACATGTTCATTTTTCATGTACAATATTTTCAAAATTACACAATTTGATTAAAGCTTGCTTTACTTTGATACTCAAATGTTAAAAAAATCAATTTTTGAAAAGCATTCTCAAAATAGCTTCTCAAAGCCCATAACATTCCTCTTTAAAGTTGTCTTCACGTACCATTTAGTCGCCTTGATGTATATTATATTAGGCTCAATTTATGTATAGTACATTGGTCTCGATGTACTTTTTGTTGAATTATTGACATACAATTCAGAATTCTTTGGAATGGGGCTATACAACTACTACTCTTAACACCTCACATTCATCTTTCGTGTGGTACATCAAATTTTCAGTGTACCATCCATAACTTTTGGTATAACTACTTTCATGAGTACTGTTCCTTGACCCTTGACTTATAGTACGTGGGACTTAGCGTGCGATACGTTGGCCTTTGTATTTAGTATATGAATCATGGACAAAATGTTGTAGCTACATATAATAAACCAAAGCCATTCCAAAACCAACTTCAAGTATCATAAGTAATAGCTCAAAAGTAGTCTAAGGGATATTCATATTCACAATCAAATCCATATTTTTCTAATTCTTTTCATGTAGAAATGAATCCAAGGCCTCAACCCTTTTATCTTCACTAAATTTCGACATCTTATAGATTTTCAATTGTTGGATTTTCATGTACTGCAACAAGTTGTAAAACCTTAGGATTTCTTTAGCGGGTCTCTCTCTCCCCTTTTCTTGGGCTTTCCTTTGCTGCTTTGAAATGTTTCATGATGTGGCATTGATTTAGCTCAAGAGAGGGTTAAATAATCTTTTATTCTTTATATATATATATATATATATATTACAAGATGATCAAATAATAAAAAATTTGTTATTTGCAACTAACTTTGAAAAATTTTGGGAAACCAAAATAACTTCCGAAAAGTACTAATTACATATTAATAAATTTCCATGCAAAGCTCTTCATAATGGTTTGTTCAAACTAACATTTTGAATTATTTTGCAACTTGACATATACTTTGAGATACCAAAAACCACAATTTTTAAACTAGCTTTGCATATACTTTGAATCTTTATTTTCTTGAGGTTATATCAAATAATATAAGACGGATGAGGAATATATTTTTTAATTGAAAATGTGGAAAACATTATGAATTACAACCAATTGTGATCAGATCACTTCGACGTTCATTAAAACCTAAGTTGCGTAAACAAATTGAGAAGACAAAATGACAAAAAGTCAATGCATCCCGAAGCAGTAGGAGTCATGCGCTATTCGAGTGATGCGTGTGAAGGTGCGGACACGTACGTGAAAGGGTGTGGCGCGTTGGATGCCCATGCTCACTTGTGCATGCAAGTGTGCGGCTCATGTGCGCCTTGTCAACCACTTATCGTGCATGCATTGCACACGTGATAAGTGCACCTACATGTGAGTAGGTGACTGCCCACACACAAGAACAATACCCGTGCTTGTAAATAGTTCCCATGGCGTGACTGTATGTAATTGGGATTAAGTCGGCCTTGAGGAATTTGTAGAATTTGGAAAGTTTTTATATTTTTTGTTAAAATCACATGTTTTTTATTTTATAATAAAATATTGTAACTAAACTTTTATATAAAAGAGAGAATAATGTATGAAGTAATTTTGAGAGTTCTGAAAATAAGAATTTTGTTAATTTAGAATCCCTAAAGGAAAATTTTTTGGAGAATTCAATTTCCTCGTGGCAAAAATCTTTCTCTATTTTTTTGCTTTGTGCCTTGCTATTATCATTCTTACACTTCCTATGTTGTTACTCTGAAAAGAGGGTTTGTTGACGTGGGTTCTAGGTGAGAGCACCTTACTGACAAATCATATTATTTTTGGTGTGAGAGTGTTTCGATTCGACACTGATGGTAGATGCAAAGAAGAAGATAGTTGAATATTAGGCCAAAAGGGAATGAGAGATTAAAGAGGTTTTAGTCAAAGTGACTATGTCGACTATTTCATCATCAAGATTGAAGGCACAAGTATTTCTATCAACTCAATAAATACAAGTGCTAATAGTAGTTATTTTTCAATAACTTTCTACAACGGATTCAAAAGACAATTTGCCAAAAGAAACACTTTAAATTGGAAGAATTTTGGATTAAGTGGTAATCGTAAGATAATTGGAGATAAAGATGAGGATAATATCAGTTTTAATTTTTTGATGCACAAGAATCAATAACATCATTTCAAAGTAGATAGTATACTTGATTTATCAATTTATGATTGTGCAATAAATGCAAATAAATTAGATATCTTGTTACAATAACTATAGACATTTTTCTATATATTATTATTCAGCAACTGATAAAGTGATATATACTCGATTGAAAATGACGAGTCGTGTATGAATTTGGTGGATTGCTCACTTAAAAAATGACACAATTATAGAAGTAATTTATAACTAATTTAAGAAATTAATCCATAAAAAATTTTAGTTATGAGTTATAAGGAAAAAAATGTGGAAAAAATGACATAGTCCATGATACCGACAAGGACAAAGATGCATGAATATACAACAAAATTTTGATGACAAGCCGTGAGTTTAGGCATATCTATTAAAGAGATGTGAATATTGTCAAAATATATTGCATGTTTTTACTATCTTATTGTCATTTATATATATTTTTATTCAATCTTTAATGTAAGTACGTTTGTTATGATTATTGAAAAAATGAATATAAAAAGATAAAATTAAAAGGACAAAATACTATGAGGTCAGGGTTTAAGTCCAAAATTTGGTGATAACAATAAGTATTATCCAACAAAGTTAATTATGGCCAGAACTAATAACACTTATAGTAAAAATTAGAAGTATTATTGTTATTGTAATATGACAGGACATACAATAAAAATGTTGAAAATTACATCTTGAACTATTTTCAAAAAAGTTCAAGAAAGACGATGCTTATTATATAGAGACTGAAAGGGTATTTGAAACTTCTCAAGTTGATGAAAGTTTATCGCTTTTGGTGAGTCTAAAGAACATCTGTCATGAAGCAAAACAAAAAGAAGAATTCTTCACTATTAAAATACAAGTGAAGAAAGAGCTTATTAGTGTGATTATTAACACTCGAAGTGAGAAAAACCTAATATCCAAACACTTCGTCCACAGATCAAATTGTAAAGCTAAAACTGCCCTATATGCCACTTGGCCAATTTTCTCTTAAAATTTGAAAAGATTCATTAAACTGGGCTTTCAACTTTTTAGTTTTACTGAACTTGATCATTTCTTTCAAGAGACTTTAAGAAAGACTAGCTCTCCTTGAAATTTAGCACACTTTATGTTTTGCATCAAAAAGTTTCTTTTGTTTATCTTGAACAATTTGTATTATACTCTTATTGTTCTTATTTTTCAATGGTTTCATCAACAAAATTTTCCCCATTTAATTGTCTTTATTTGCCAACCAATATATAGGAGATTGGCATAATTTTTGATAAAGAGCTTCATAAGAAGTCATTCTAATGCTAGTTTGGTAGTTGTTAATATAAGCAAAATCCACAAAGATTTTCAAAGATTTTCAACCCTTACCAATTAAACCATGCATCAAAAGTGATTTTGGGAATCACATATTTATTATCCTCTTATTAATGCATTTGGAGATGGTTCTATGGGAAAATGCTTCAAACGGTTGGTTAGCTTAAAAAACCATGTACAAACTAATTTTGCTTTAAGCTTTTAATATTCCTATTCGAAGGTGATTGATTGAGCATACAAATATGGAAGTGGGTGGAAAGTTTACTACAATATTGCCAAATTTCATTAAGCTCTATGCTCATTTATTGTGGTTAGCACCCAAAGAACAAGTTAAAAGATCGTCTTAGACAGCTTGAAGAGGGAGAAGGAATTTTTAGTGCAATGACATGAAAGGAATCAAATTTTTTGTTAAGAACACTTAGAAGTTTTCTTAAGCGAGGCACAATTAGAAACCTCAAGTACATGTTTTGACTTTGTTTTGGACACAAGTAATAATAAATGCGAATTGAAATTCAGCATTTTGGACTAGTATTGTTGGAATGTTGTGAGAATGAGAACAAAAGGTGCACCTAAGGAGGATATATAAGGGGTTATAGTAATCATATTTTGATGCATAAACTCTATCAACAACTAAAAGAGAGGGACACAAACATTCACATGCTACCTCTACTCACACTCTGCAAATAAGCACACTAAGGAGCTCTAGATCAGCATGGTAATAGGTTACATTAAGCTTAGTTCTCACAACTGCAAAAAATCCTTTTCCATATGCTCTAGCATGCCCTTTTATATGGTTAAAGAAGAGGGTGAAGAAGCTTGACCCAACCCCCCAAAATGGATTATGTTGAGCCATATTCTTACAAAAGCAAAAATTCCCTAGCATGCCTTTTTATAAGGTCAAAGAAAAGGTAGAAGAAGTGCAATTCAATCCCCAAAAATAAGTTGGATCGTTTTGGGAAGTTCTTGAATTGCATCGGTTTGTCAAGTAGGAACTAGCTTCGGTATTACCTGAATTTCTCGAGACGTTTTGAATTGCTCTAGGAGGTTCATATGGTTTCTTACAAAATTTTGTTGGATATGCTCAGCTATTATCTAATCACCATCAGATTGCTATTGGGCACTTTGAGGATCATCTAAGGTAGTCCAGCAAAACCTTGAACTCTCATGGAAATAGTAAATAGGCTTTGGATGCATTCGAGAATTTTGGGATTGCACCAATTACATCTAATAACACAAATACTTTTGACCTGTTTGACGAGTACAAGAGTGACATCAACTATACATATAACCTTAAAATACACTCATACATACATATAACAGGTGATTACCACTAAACTACATTATACAAAAAAAAACATGACCAAAGACTTTGGCTCCAAGTGCTTGATAGTATATGTAGAAGTTCTTGGACACAACAGCAAGCTTTGAAGTCATGCATCGATTTCTCTTTGCTAATACTTGATTAATGCCTTGCACAAGTTAGTTTAATCAAGATCAACAATTGAGATGATTAGGAAACTATTACCTATTAGGTTACACAGAGAGGTGTTAACAACAATAGTGGCAATCGCTTAGCATTGATAAAATTCACAAGAAAAATCCAAAGACAAGCTAGTCTTGAATATTCAGTTAAATAATCATGATTAATAGGAAATATGGCGAGGTAGAAGAGAATATCTCTGAGATTATAGAAAATGGGCGAAGAAATGGCCTTAGTGTGTAGATGCCAAGGAGGTGAGATGAAGCAACTAAGGATGAAGCAATGGTGGGACGATGTAATTGTGCATAATGGTTAAGGCCTTTCATCCTTTTGAGCCCGCACTCCCCTCATGGAATCCTTTCAAGTCTCTCATTTTATCAGGAGCAAATTTGGTGATTAAGACTCAATGGGTTATAGATGTTTATTTATAAAGAGGGTTCAATCTTAATACATGCCAATCCAAGAAAATCAGATTGTCCAAGTGGTGGATTAACTGACGAAAATAAAATGGAAAGCAAAATAAAATGAAAATCAAAATTGTTACTATTTTATTTTGTGTTTTTTAATTGGATACAATGAATCCTACTGAAAGTTATTTCTGTTAACTAAGTACCTCTCTTTTTTAGAGGGATTGTATTATTTTGTTACAATTACAATGGTAATAATGCTAATCGTTCAGAATTCCAGGTAATAAAATTGGTTAAAGTGAAACACTGGGTGCTTTACTTGTTAGCTTGGATTCAAGGCTGTGATGCAATAACAGTTTGAGCACAAGCTCCCTAGTTGAGCTTGTTCCTCAAGTTCTAGGATTCTCTTCTAACTCACATTTTTTAATTCATAGATATCTTTCTGTATTGGGGAAAACTTCTATACATCTTTGCTAACTTGTGCTTCCACTATTGATGGCATGATCATCCTTGCTTCTGCACATTGTTGAAAGATTCAAGTCTTTTTTCATGCCATTTTCTATGCATTCAATTTCTCCTAAATTCATTAACCATGTTTTTCTATTATGTTGCAGATGATGCTTATATCCATCTCTCTTCTGGATGCCCTACTCGCTTAGGTATAACTTGTTTGAGTATGCACGCTGTACGGAAACTTTGCAAGTTGACGAGGATACAATGTTCTCTAGAAGTCGTGCATTTCCTTCTTTGTTTGTCCGATCACATGATATCTTGCATCGTTGCCCACCCTGTTCAGCCTACTCTTCTCAGACAAATAGCCTCAGCAATGGCAACATCCCAGGAAAGAAAACTTCAGCTGTTGAAGAAGTTGCAGAAAGGGAGGAAGCTTACCATCAGCTTCAAAACCTTGATTTTAAGACTGCAGCCAAGATTCTCTTTACTACAGCTCCCAAAAGGAAAAAATTCGGGTTAGTCTGATCTTTTTCATTGCTTGTCTTCCTGTGGGATATTTCATTTTTTCCATTGTCACGTTAATACTCTTTGTAATCTTTGTAGTGTAGACTCGACTTTCATCTAGTGCAGCTCTTCTTTGCATGCATGCCTTCTCTAGGTACTTATCAACCACATGCATGCTTTTTAAGTTGTAAATTGGATGATTATTGACTACAAATAAGTACTTTTTTCTCTTATATTTTTTGCAGCTGTATACTTGGTGGCTCAATATGCACGATCTGAGATTAGAAGGATGGAAGCGGTAAGGTTGTTGGATGTGCTTTACTGTTATTATGCGTCTGTTGATTCTTTGAGTAGTGCCTTTCCTCGAGTTTTAGGTTAAGAAGAATACTAATAAACTACTGTCTTGAAACCTTTATTTTTTTTGTTCTGTTTCATTAAATATGCGATAGAAGCCATAAGGAGTTGCTGAAGCATAAGAATGATGGACAGCTTACAAAATTTGATGAAACAGCTTTAACGTTAGCTAGATAACCAAAATATTGTAAGTAAACCTCCAGTGATTTTTATTTTAAATTCTGGGAAAGTTGATTTAGGACATTTTAATCTTGATAAACTTTTATTACCTTCTATTCACAAATTAAAGAAATAAAATCAGAGTTGACTTCTATCACAAAAGAATAATTTAACTTGGATAATATAACTGAATAGCGATTAAGTAATCATATGTTTTATGACTAGTTAAATACTGTCAATAAATTGACTGCCCGGTGTTTGAACATGATTAGCATACTCTAGCATTAGCAATGCTCTCTCGTAAGCAACCTATTTTTTAATCTTCCAAACTACCATTATGATAGAGAAATTAGCTTTTTACAATTTTTGTTGGCCTTCCTATTTACCATCAATAAGATGGAATCGTTCTTATTTAATGGTTTGGTTTGTTCTTCGATGATAACAAATCAGTTATGTTACTATTTGCTAGAATTTTTGTACATTGTTCTTCAATTTTGATATGTGATGTTTCAAATTTGCCATAGGAAGCAGAACAGAAGAAGAAGCAAGCTGAAGAAGAAGAAAAGGGAGAAAAAGAAACAGAGTTAGTAGCAAACGGAGAACCGCAGTCTGAAATGGCAGAGGTTAAGGTTAGGCTTGAGGCATTGGAGGAAACTGTGAAAGAAATAATTGACGAGAAAAGGAGAACTGTTCCCATTGATCCATCACGTAATCAAGAAGCTGGAAAGCCTGTAACTGTACCTGGCGATGATAAGAGCTCTGGCAAACCAGGTGGGATCATCTTGCCCGAGGAAGGCAAGGTTTCGAACAAAAATATTGATGGTGCAGAGAGAACCAGTCAGGTGAGTAAAGAAATGAAATGAAAATTGATGCTTTGTTGGAGTTATTACAGATAGAAATAAATGTTGTTTTTTTTCAGACAAGTTGAATTTTTTTCTTCTTAAATTTTTTTTTTTTTTTTTTCACCCTCTTGATATCATGAATCATGACCTGCAAGTTGATTTTGATTTTTCTCACAGCTTGAACTAGTTTGCAGTTCTAGTTGAATATGGGATTAAGCTGTAAAAATGCTAGTCTATATTGCTGTGCCATTTTTGATAGAATTTAAACTTTCCAATACTAAGGAGTCTTCAAGACAGTTTCTTTGATCTGAATTTATATTATTTGATCAAGTCATAATGGGTCAATGCTTTTAAGATTTTAACTTGACCATGCTTCTATTAAACATACCCATATATTGAAGGCATGTCTTGACAAGTTGCAGGAAAGCTCGGCACCAAAAGCTAAGGAAAGCTTGGCACAATGGGGGAAAAGTACCTAATTTTAATAAGGATCATTGCATTTATCATCCTTCACTTTTTATTGAGACTTTATTCCTTCAGGCCTTATTCGCCCTATAAGAGGCTTATGCTTGCTTCCTTAAGTCTTGTATGGTCCTGAGATGAAAGGATTTTTTGGTATTGGCAATGCGATTCCATGTAGGATGTTTTTGTTATTTCTCATTTTTGCCTTTAATAATTGTCTCAAAGGTCCCTTAGTTCTAGTAAGTCTCTTTAGGTTACTTTCTTTTATTAAAAATCTCAACATCTTCAATTTAAGGGAATGATAGAAACATCGAAGAACACTAGCAAAAAGCGAACAAAATCCTCCACAATGGAATTATTTGCTTCTTTTGAAGCTTAGCTAGTGTCATTTGAGCAAATCTTAATTTAATTAGCATCTTTAATATCCATTGGAAGGGAAGTCGATCTCTAAGTCTTATCAATGATTTGATGAGTTGTGAGAAGTGGAGCACAAAAGCTTGAAGATCTTTAAGGTTTTAATAAGATCCTCCTTTTGGCTTAGAGATGATACAAAATCTTTCTTTTAATTACCCTTTAGATCACCTCAAGGATATCTAGATTGCATTCACCATCATTTAGCCTTCTAAAAACTACTTCAAAGAAGTGTTTTTATAGAAAAAGAAACCATATTGTTATGTGTTAGTACCCTTGCATTAATAGGAGACCTTGCCCATGACACCACCAAAGGGGTTATTGGCTACATGAAAGCCTTTTTGCTAAGATTTCAAGAGCAAATTTGGGCATCAAGAGGAAGGCTATTATTGACCACCTTAGTAATCATTTTAGATGTACTTTGATTCATCTGTGAGATTAATAATATGATTTTGATATCATCAAACTTTTATATAAGATTGTGGTTAATAATCTTTAAAAGAAACTTATTAATCTACAAGAGGGGTTGAAGTTTTTTTTAAAAATAATAATTAAATTTTTTAAAATTAAAATTAAGTTAATAATGCCAAATTTTTAGTTAAGTTTTAAGATTCAAGGGTTTAAGTAAATTTTGTGTTATTTATACAATAGTTAAAATAAATCAATCAAATAGCTTTTGTTCTTAAGAAAAAAAACTTTTTTAACATTTAAAAATCACTTTAGTGTTGATGAAAAGGTAAGTAGAATATATATATATATATATATATATATATATATATATATATATATATATATATATATATATATATATATATATATATATATATATATATATATATATATATATATATATATATAAAAGTGCTTAAAAAGGGTATATTAAGATTTCAAATAGTTTGATAAAATCTTTGTTTATATTTATTCTTAATTAATTTAATCAGACTTTTATTAACAAATATTCTTTTCCTAATTGATGGGTAGGCCACAAACTTTTATAATATTTTGATCAAGTTGATCAACATCTCTATTGAGTTTGTAATCATAAGCCACATATTGGTGCACATAAGTTGACTACTTAAAACAAACACAATAGCTAAACAAAAAGACATCCAATACTTTAAAATAATATGCATAATATCTTTTTAGAAAAAAGTAGCATAACAATTAGATGAGTGAGGGAAGATATTACTAATGATTGTTGAAGAATTAATGTAATGCAAATTGAGTTAAAATGAATTTGCAATGGGTGCCAAAGTGTTATAGTCATAAACATTAAGAGCTTGTCAATCAAACGAGTCTATTAAAGTATTAAAAGTTAAATCATCATCCTTTTATTTTTAAAACTCTTATTTATACGTCATATGAGCTTAGAATAAGTTAAGGTAAGTTCAATAGCTAGATTAATTTTTCCAAAGTGATTGAAATTGTTGTTAAGGCTTTCAACAATGTATCACATAAGTATATCATAAATTTCTTATCAGGATGATAAGATTACAAGCAGGATTGTCTTGAAAATTCAACTTTACGACCAATGCTTATTAACTCAAAAATAGCTTATCGTAAAAGTCTGAGAAATCTATGTAGTGCAATATTTAAGTCTATATGTATATCATAGCAAACGATCACACAAATCATACTAACATATAACAATTTATTTTTATAGTATAACTAGATTTTTCATGTCTGATAATAAATCATTATCGTAAGGTATATATTTTCACTAAGAGTTGTGTTCTTGGGAAAATTGTTGTACAATGTGATCATATGAGAATGAGCGTACATACTATCATATGTTAATTAATTTAATAGGACTTAAAAAGATAGTCATATGCATACAATGAATATATTGTAATAACACGGCAGATATGTGCAACTTTTTTCTTCTAAATCTTTTAAACTTAACAGTGACTAACAATGAACAATACGATATTGATCCATTGTTAGTGGCCAAATACAAATCAAGATTTTTAAAGGATTAATCTTAACCCAAATCTACTTAAGACGACTACATAGTCTTTAGCAAGGCCAATTGCTCCACATATTTATACCCTAAATGGGGCCAAAAACCCAAAACACAAGAACTTGTACGAAGCACAAACTCACTCAATGGTGAGCTAAATATACAATTTTATGAGCATAATCAATATAATAGATTATCAAGGTAGAGATACCAATTTAATTAAGAGCTTGCAATGCAAAATGTTTAATGAAGTTTAACTTAGGATGCATTCTTTCTTTCCCTCAACTTAAAGGATATTGTAATTAAAATTTTTTTCCTTGTCAAGCTACTCTTTGAATAAAAATGCAAGATATTATATTAGTTTTTTTTTATTTAATTTATAGTGAGATTAAAATGTCACAGTATTTGACTTAAAAATTATGTTATTTTATTATTAATTATTAGTTGTTACATTAGCATGTTTTTTATTTATCTAATTTGGATTTGTTAGTTACTTTAGGTATTATGATAGTATGGACTTATTAATATTTCAATTTGGTTATAATAACATGAAAATGTTAAAATCTTTTAAATTTTTTTTCATTATTTTTTAAAGAAAATATTTTATATTTGGTTCCTTTAAAAACTTTAAAATTGTTTCAAATTTTGTGAGGATATTTTAGTGATTTTTAGGTGTATATATATATATATATATATATATATATATGAGTTATCATGGTTTTATTTTAAAAAAATATTTTATCAAATCAAAAGATAAGGTAAAAGAATTTGATAACATGACACTGAACTCGAGAAAGTTCGGATTGGGGTGCCAAAGTTTAACACATGTAATTGTGGCTTTTAAATAAATAAATTTTGAACTCATTTATAAGTAAGCAATCTATGTAATTAATGATGTATTGATTCATGTTGACATATGAAACAGTTAAACAATTAAATAAAATGTATATTACATTCGAGATGATGCATGATGTGATGAAAACAAGTGTTTTTAAAAGCTATAATTAAATCATTACAAGAGTAAGATAAATCTAGAATCATCTATCATAATTATTATATGCAACTAAATTGTACATCAAGATGATGTGTAATAGATGTAATATTGAAATTTGTATGATTAAATTGGAATTTGAAAATGAGTAGAAAGATAACATAAATATTGTTGAAGTTATTTAATGTATGATTATTAGCTTAAATTAATGCACAAGTTAAAATTATATTACTAACATATGAAAATTTAGTTTTAAATTTTATGGTTTAAAATGCATAATTGATAGATGTTTTTTAGCTGAAAATCCACAAATGAAATCATGATGAAGGATAAATAACATATACATTTAATATGCTTATACTAAACAAACAAAGCAAGGAACAAAATTTGAGCTTAAAGAAGTGTACTCCAAAGTTTCAAAAGGTTGTATTAGTAATTTTGAAATTTTTATTCAACTTTCATAAAGTAATAATGTTTTAGTCATTTTTGCAAATGTAAATGACATTTTATGTAATTTTAAAAAACTGCATGACAT
Source organism: Vanilla planifolia (assembly GCA_023846275.1). Lineage (NCBI taxonomy): Eukaryota > Viridiplantae > Streptophyta > Magnoliopsida > Asparagales > Orchidaceae > Vanilla > Vanilla planifolia. Next base: position 5,401,272 of record CM043872.1, on the reverse strand, counting down.
GGAAAATGATGCACTCTTTAGATTAATTGCAAAACTTTTCATGATTTCAAAATTTTTTAAATTTTTTATTATCCAAAAGATATTTTTGTAATTATTTCACTAACGATTCCATAATTTATATTATTTCTTAACCACTTAACCTGTCTCCAAAATTAATCCAAGATTTTTTAGAATTCTTTTACTATAAGGACGTTCTTGTAATTTTTTCACTGAAGGTCATTTTCGTCATTTTTATAAGGGCATTTCTTGATATTTTAAAATATTTATATATTTTTTATGGATATCAACTATTTTTTATATATTTTTCTTTGATTTCTCAAATTTGGACATCTTTTATGCAAAATCTCAGAGCAGGCACATAACGAATTTAGCCAATTTGGGTCTTCAATGTTCACAATAGTATTAATATTGATAATATTTATTTGTATAGAAATAAGGGTAACCTTACCGCGTGTGCTTCTAACAGAAGCGGTCTATATAAGTCTTCCAAACCCCCATGAATTAGTTTTAAGACAAAAACCTTTAGACCAAGGAATTCGTTAGTTGAAATGTTTCTTTTGGTCCTTTCATTGAAATCAAATAAGGGCATGTGTTTGTAAGATATTGAAAAAAAATAATTCTTTACTCATATTATTATTCACAATGGTTTATAATCAAATGCTCTTTATATAGAGCAAATGTATGTTACTAACTCTTAAAATAATGTATAATATAATGATACTATTATTTATTAATTATTAATAACTCCTAATATAATATTGTTATTTGTCATTAACTAATTCAATTGTTAAAGACTTAGTCAACTAAACAAACTACAAAAGCCTAGCCATCAAACTTTTGTCATTGATTTTGTTAAGAGGATCTTAGGAATATGACACCCATTGGTGGGATCCGATCTCTATTGATGTAAGAAGGATACAATAGTTTAAGGGAAGTATTAGGATGCTTTAATAATGTATTAGTTAGAATAAATTAATTAAATAAAAATGGGAAAATTATTTCTTGGAGCATAGTTTTGTGGAGATGAAAGTTTGCAATGGGATAATTGATTTTATGAGAAAAAGTTGAAGCATATTGATAGGTAAAGTTATTGTGGTAGATTTAAAAATTTGTGACTTGCAAACTAGGTTTTAGGATCTTTTAGTCATAGGTTCATGAGAAGAAAGTATTTAGAGACTAAATAAATCCCTCATAATGATTAAAAGATATTTGCATCATCTTCTAAAAATCCAAAAACTAATGATTTCATGAATAAACTAATGTTACTTTTAACAATTTTACACATAAATTAGAATTTCTCTCAACCTTGCATGTTGATTATTTTCTTTAGAAATCTTATTAATGTTTTGTGGTTAATATGAGTTAATGTATTTTGCTAGGTTAGTAATTACTTCGCAACATAGATCAAGTAACTATTACATAGAAACATTGGACTCAAGAATTACATAGTTTCATAAAAAAACAAAAAATAACACAATAAGTTTAATGTAAAAGATAACAAATTTACAAAAACAAATAAAAGAATACTAAATCAAACATCAATAAGATCAACACAAAATATATCATCAATGAATTCTTTTTATCACAGAGGAAGTATGACATCAGATATCTCAAAAGAAAGTGAGAAAAGATAATCAATGCAAAAATTTCTTCTTTCCTAATTAAAACACATGTAATTTATTACAATATTTTCAAAAATAAGATGTTTATAAAACTTAAAAGGGAAAAACAATTCCAAAAATCATGAAAAATGAAAAGTACAAATTATTCTACAATGATTTACTCTTATATTGTCAATTTGCTAGCTTAGACAGTTTAAACTAGATACCTCTCATATTTTTTCAATTGCACTGGATGATTTAGTCAAATCATCCCAAATACTTGGGTAGTCATAAGATAGATTAGCTATTTTGTCCATGTGTAAATTGATAATTAGACAACTTTATCCAAAAAATATTTTACCACTTAATTAAACCCATATTATCAAAAATACTAAATAGAACACAAGATATAATAGAACATAATTACATAACCTCCATAATAAAATACAATTGAAACAACAAAAGTTTGAAGGTTTTTTAGACTTTTGGCGTACAATATTTGTAAATTGTTTCTTAAATTTAATTCATTTTGAGTTGATCGTTTAATGCAAATCAATCCATGAAATCATGGCACATAATCACCAAGTAATTTGTTTCTTTATAGTAGCAAAGTAATTTTTATTTTGCTTAATATTAATTCCTATATACATCCATTACATGTTTTCAAAGTTCTCATCCAAGTAACAATAACTCAACTACGTATAAAGATTACATATATACTTATTTTTATTTGTATTTTAGACATAATTGCATGTACTTATTTGTTTGTTGATGGGGCAGAATAATTTAAGGTTTTTTACAACATACTTTTAAATATTCACAAAGGGAGTATAGATATTTCCAATGCATCAAAAAACTCAATTAAAAAGAATTTTCGAAAATAAATTATGATAATATGCTTTTGAAAGTCACATGAATAGATAAAAAAGTAAAAAATTATTTGTGAGACTTCTAGTCCCATTTGAAAAGGATAAAACTAAGAAAAATGCTTTTCAAACAATGTTGACAAACAAATGATGTTTTTGTTTTTTAGGTTATCCTCCTGTATTGAGATGCAGTCATGTTTAGAAATAAAAAAATGCAAAATTTTTATCATTTTCTCATAATTATTTTACTTTTACTAAATTTTTCTAAAAAAATAAACACAAATTTTTGTTTTTATATATAAATCTTATTGTCAACATTATGCTCCAACCACAATTTGTGGAATATCATTCTACTAACATGACCAAATTTCAATCACACAACATTCTTATTATAATTCTCAAAGTGAATTGACCTAAAGTTTAATATCTCATATAAAAAAATTTGAGTTAACTTTAAGACTTGTCTGTTTCATTGTAAGTAGAAATAAAAAATGAAAAATGATTTTAAGTCATTTCCCAACTTTGTGTTCAATTCAACATAAGTTAGGAGAGTCATTCTATTCCACATTAAGTGGGATGTTATTTTTTCAATTCTCTCACTTAATTGATGCAACTGTTTTCTAACTTTCTAATGATCCATCACACATTGAAGGTGAATTAGAACAATCGATAGTTAATGCCAATCAAGTCCCCCAATACATCATCACTGACTAAGTGAAGGGAGCATGGCAAATTGGTAACAGACAACAGGCAATGGTTAACAGCGGTTGTAAGAGCTAGTAGTAACAATTTGACAAATTCTATAGATTCTTACTTCCATTTACACTATATTTGTCAATTACTTTTCAATCACAAGTTCCTTTAATAGAGATTTCGAAGTTCCAAATCACTTGATTCAACAGAAGAGATGCATACCAATTGTTATGAATCTCGTACAAGGTCTTAAAGGCTTCCTCTTTAGCTTTCTTTGCTCTCTTTCGCTTGAATGTCAGTAGTAGCCTATGATTTATAGATAAGAGAACTAAGTATAAAAGTCACAATCTTCTTTGAAGATGGCACAATTTCATTAAAGGTGGACAATCCTCCTTCCCACAACAAGTAATCCTTGGTGGTCCAGAATGATAGCAACAAAATTTATGGTCGAGACCCTTTTGACCACATCCATCTTCAGCTACACTGCAGTCTTCTCTGCCCACTTATAGGTGAAGTGAGCTGCTTTCCACGCTGCCATGAGCTCCAGCACATCTTATTCTCTTTTTTGTGTGTAATGCATGCAGCTTGTTCTTTGGTGCCAAAGGATATATCATGCTTTATTTGCTTTCAAATATAAAGTTATTAAGTGTTCTATGAATACCCACAAATCACCAGAAGATCACTGAGTTTACCCCTCATTTCAATGCATTACAGCTGAATGCTGAGTTGAATTGGCTATGAATTAAGGCTACCAGCCATGATATCTTTCATTTCCCTTTCAAATAACCTAAACAAGCATGCAATTTCTTCCCAATGGGGATGTGAAGTATGATCAGCAAAAAATGTGCTCAAGCTCCCATTAACCTCCACAAAGCTCCACCCTGGAGTCTTCTTCAATCCTAGCGCCCTCATCTTTCTCCATGACTCGGCAACACCATCCCAACGATCAATGGTAGCATAGGTATGTGCCAATTGCACATAACTCCCTGCAGATTCCGGCTTCAATGCAATCATCTCCTTTACAACCTCCTCAGCTAGATCGGCTGAGCCACAAGCCCGGCAAGCATCTAGTATGATCCCCCAAACATCAATGCTGACATTTGATAACATAGTCCTCAGGAACCTGACAGCTTCTTCCAAATCTCCTGCTCTGCAGAGGAGATCAACAATGCAAGCTAAATGTTCTGAACGTGGCTCAATACCCAACTCGTCTTTGATAGACTTGAAGATGGCAAGCCCTTCAGAAACAAGCCCCGAGTGGCTGCAAGCTGATAACACAGAAAGGAACATAACATCATTAGGCAACATTTCTGTGTGGATGAATTCGTTATATATTCTGAGAGCAACATCCCCTTTCCCATGGTTTCCATACCCAGAAATAATCACACTCCATGACACAACATCTTGCTCTATCATTCGGTCAAAACAACTCTGTGCCGACTTAAGATCGCCGCATTTTCCATACATATCCACCAAAGAAGTGTCCACAGAAATGCAAGCATCTATATGATTTCTAATGATAAAACTATGAAGCTGTTTCCCTTGATGGAGTACTCCAAATGATGCACAACCTTGGAGAAGTGATACAACAGTCACCACATTTGGCCTTTGATTTGCTAAGATCATTCCATTGAATAAACAAAATGCATCTTCCAAATGGCCACTATGAGCAAAACCTGAAATAATTGCATTCCAGGAAACCAAGTCTCTTCCCTGAATCGTCTCAAATAAATGTTTGCTCTGTCTCAAACGGAAACATTTTGCGTAAAATGTTATTAGAGAGTTCACAGAGGTTGTGTCCATTGGCAGCTGCTGCCTTATGATGAAGCCGTGAATGGAAAAACCGATCCTGAACATGCTCAGCTGAGCACAGGCTGACATAGCACTTGCTATGGTTATATTTGTGGGCATAAGCCCAGTGGACGTCAACATCTGATGGAAGATGAACAGTGCTTCATTGGGGTGACCATTTTGTGCAAGACCAGATATCATTGCAGTCCAGAGGACAACATCCTTCTCAGTAGATCGATCAAAAAACATGAATGCCGCATCTAAGTTGCTAGATTTAAGATAGAAACTCATAAGGGTGGTGACAATATGGGAATCTGATCCAAACCCAGAAGTCAAAATTAAGGCATGAATTGGGAGGCCAAATCGAAGTAAACTGCTGCAGTTTGTGATTAAAGACAGCAAAGACGCAAATGTCTGTTGATCTGGAAAGAACCCTTCAAATCTCATTCTATGTAACAAGTCTTTGGAATCCCGTACACTTCCACTTCTAGAGTTCCCCGCAAGCATGATATTCCAAGAAACCTTGTCTTTTTGTGCCATTGAATCAAATAAAACCCGAGCAAGATGTGCCCTCCCGCACAAGAAGTACACGTTCATCAAGGAGTTCATCACAATCAAATCGTTCTCAAAACCGAGCGCTATAACCAAAGCATGCAAGCATTGCACTTGACCCAACCTCGACACCCCTGAGAGCAATCCCAGAAGAGTGACTGAATTGGGTCGGATTCCATCATTCAGCATCTTCTTGTACATTAAAAACGCCATATTCATGTCACCGGATCGAGAATAGGCTGCAACCATGGTGGAATAGGGAACAACATCTCTCACGGGCATTCTGTCGAACAAGTGGCATGCGTCGTAGATGCAGCCATTCGCAGCGTACATGTGTATGAAGGAGGTCGAAACGAAGGGATGGGCAGCCAGGCCAAGAATTATAGCACGTTGGTGGAGGGAGCGACCAAGGTGGAGGAGACAAAAGGAGGCACATGCCTTGAGAAGAGGAGGGAAATCTTCGAGGTGGGTAGCTGCCGCAGCCGTCGATGGGAGAAGGCTGAGATATTGCTGATGGCTGCATGGGCGGATTCCGGCGGTTGGAGAAGGAGAAGAAACTGGCTGTAAAAGAAGTTTTGAATAGAGTAATTGATGTTGAGAGAGTTTTGCATTGCACATAATAGTCTCCGATTGTAATGCCTCATGTCTTTATATATATATATATATATATTTCAAAATTAGCATAATAATATGTGAATTATGAAATCGAAAACTTTGATAATAATTTCTAAATTGTTTTATCATTTAGCAAATATAAGACCATTAGCTTATAATGATCTTAAAAAAAAATTGAGAGTAATTAAAAAATAATTTTAATAAAATGGTTAAATTCTAGATAAAAAAATACAGGAATGATTTATATGAATGACTATCAATTATATATTAAAATTTTAAATATGTTTTGAATAAAAGGGTGGTCTGATTTGACCCAATGTCGTAAAGAATTAATTTATTAAATTGTTCTTTTTTGGGCGATAAAATTCAGAAAATAAAGGCCTGGTAGATACCACTTCCTCAAACCGGGCCACTCCTTTAAAATAAATAATATTAATTTAAAGCCCGGCCCAAGTAAAATGCGGTCCGCTATGTTGCATTTAGACCAACCCAAAACTACTGACAGTTCTCTCGAATAAGCATGACAAGATAAAAATGTCACTATCATAAAGTAAGCTCCAAATGGTAATATATATATATATATATATATATATATATATTTGAAATCGGTTTTAATAAGACTTGTGAAACATAAGAGCACCAAGATCAACTTTGCTAATAATCAATAAGTGAGTCACAATAAAAAAAGAAGAAAAAAAAATAACATATCTATGTGCAAATTAGTAGTTTTTTCTATTTGCTTTATATATGATAACAAACAAATGTCTCAATAGTTTTTGATACATCAAAGACAATGTTTTTATTGAAGGTTTTAATAAACATTCTCTTTAATCCACAAAACTCTACAAGAAATTTGATATTTGTAATAATATTTTTGTGTTAGAAAAATGTTATTATAAAATAAAAGGTTTATTGAGATGAAAAAATTGTGCATAAAAAATTTTATAATCTAATGTTCATGATTTTTGTGAACAACTGTATTATAAAAGAAAATATGTATATATGAAATGATTTATATTATTTTTTTAAAAAATTTAGAATATTTTATAATCTTTAATCACTATATATTAATTATAGTTATGATTTATTGATATCATAACATATACCTAATTTTTTTTTAGAGATGATGACCATTAAGAAATAATATTGAAACCAAATTTTCTTATATTATATAAGAGAAGAGGAATAAAAAAACTTTAAAATCAAGAAGCCTCACCATAGTTTTGAGTGATGATATCAATCCAACTTAATGAGATGACAAACCTTTCAAAGTTGATTTTAATGCAATCAAAAGGGAAAAATTCCAAATAGAGATATTATAGAAACCATGAATAGAAAGTTCTTTAATTTTGGATCAATATAGATAAGACGTTAATGCATAAATTAATCTTATTTTTTTAATTCCCTATATTTAGTAGTTTTTAAAAGTGATATTTAGCTTTATTATAGATAAAGAAATAGTATCACACTATTTGCATGAATTAACAATATTAATACTTTATTAAAATGAAATTAAAAAAGTAACACTTTTATTTTCAAAAATAAAATTTAAAAAGTATTTTATAAAATTATTTAATTATTTATTAAAGATATATCAATTTCTCTTACTCATTTGATTAATTAAGAAATTTGAAAGTATTAATAACTTTTAAAGGACAGTGATGGTAGCCTTCACAATCAATTATTGTCACAAACAATTTGTGATAATTTAAAAGATTATTGGTATTTATGTAGAAGTTTAACGTAAATCTCTCATATAAGAGACAAATGTTTCTTATCATGATTCAAAGTTGATTATCTTTTTTTTTTTTACTTTTTATTTTTGATTGCATAAAAAATAAAAACTCTTTGTATATTTTGGTCAAAGTTTGACACTATTTATTGTATAATGTTAATTTTAAAATTAAAAAATTTGAACAAATCTTGACAACCTTTTTCTAGTTTTCTAGAACCATTCAAAACTATTGACTTTTGCAAAAAAAAAAAAAAAAAAAGGAGAGTTGAAATATTTGCTCACCAAATCTTAACTTACTTCCTTGAAATGGTTACTCTTTGTGGAGCATAAGCTCGAGATTGATCCAAGAAAAGCACTTTGTTGCATTTAAGGACCCTGTTTGCACTATCATATTTATCAACAAATTAAGATTTTAGTGTCCTAAATTTTATGTTTTCAAGATAGATCATGAACATAATTTTTAAAAGAAATAATTCAAGAAGATTTTCATATCAAGACATTGCTCTTTTAGTTTTATGAAGACCAATTTTAATAACGTGACATGAGCTAGATGATACCAAAGTTAATCAAGAAACATTAATGATATTAACTATATTATTATTATCGTGAAATAGTATTGTGATAGTTCTTTTATATTTTCTAAGTTTACATGTTGGGTATTGTTGATTTAGGACATTGTTGTTATCAAATATGCATCAAAGCCTTTTATGGTTTAAATATCACTTTTTTTATCTATAATTGATAATGATTTGTATCAAATTTAAATTGCCACTTGGGTTTCAAAACAAAGATGGGCATAAAAATTAAAACATAAAAGGATTATTAAATGAATAGTTTAACTCAACTAAGTCATCATTCATTGGAATTATTGTTGATTTTATGTTAAATAAATACAAGTGAATGTTCATAGCACCTTTCTTTTTGGAAGTTTTTGAAATTAAACTGTTTATTATTATTTTAAAATTATATGCAATTTGGAATATGTTGAAGGCGACGTGGCACCTATCCATGCGGTTCCTTTAAACCGGTAAAAATACCAATAATAACAGTTTGTGATGTTGCCAGGCCGGGCCCTCGTGTCGGTCACTTAATTTGAACCATCCTTTGTTGACTGGTGGTTTGCTTTGTTATTTTTGCACTCATTGGATGCAACTATATTGGTTCAACTTTATTTTTTGGAAATGGAAAACTAAAAAAAAAAAAAATAAGATTCAACTGAGAATTTTTTTATATCCGTGTTTTATGAAAATATATCATTATTTAATTTTAATTTATCAAACATGTATAATTTTTAAATAATATTTTTTGTAAAAAGGATTGTATTAGGGATAAGTATGGTAAAGAAACTAAATTAAAATAAAAATTACATGATAACCAATTACAATAATTGTTTCATCTTTTGTGTCCCTACACATTTACTCAATTTGTTCTTAACTTTATACATTGTTTGGCCTCTAGTTATCATACAAATAAATAAATAAAGTTTGGTTATGGGAGTAGTCAATTACAAGTAATTTTTCTAGTTTTATGAATATATACCCAACTTATCTGTTAAACACCCCCTCCCTCATATTTTGATAAATTATAAAACATTTTTTACATATTTTTTTTAAATTTAAGGAAAGATAATCAAATTATGTTAAATCGAGTGTTCAATTTATAAAAATTATTGAATTGGTCAATATATTTTGTTTAGTTGAAAACAATAAATGTTGCTCTTGAAAAGTTTTACCAAACACTATCATAAAGTCTCACTATTTATTATATTTTTAAATCCTTTTTTTTTTTTTGCTTTTTCATCAATATGCTCCCTCCCTATAGAAATTAACACAACCAACTCATTCTCACAATAAGACATACTATCAAAAATCTATTTAACATGTTTTATCCATCCTTTGCCATCACTAAATCATAAGATTATACAAATCTTTGAGGGTGTACTTTTTAAACTAGATCGTACCTTTTTATGAAACTATGAACTCCTAATTTAACTTTCAGTAGAAGTATAAATAACAATAACCTCATGTCTCCCATGGTTTATACTAAAGTAATCAAAGTTTATGATAATTGTTTCTTAATATTTGCTATTGTTGATATTTGCTATTTCCTACCATCTCTCATATTATGGTAGTGCTCTCTATCAACTTAATTTTGAACATTCATTGACATCATTGTATTTATAATTTATGTACAAATATATATTTATTGAGTTTTTAAAATATTTATAAAATAATTTTAAGAATCACAATTTTTAATGTATTCATGCAATGTGCTTGCTCCTTTAAGACAATCTATCCAAACCTCACCATCTAAGAAATCACTCAAATATATGCATGCATATAATATCTCAAAAGATATGTTGACTATTTTAATATTTATTTTAAATATATTTTTGTTAAATTATTGTAACATGTTAAATATTTAAATATGAAATACACATATATTATAACTAATATTTGTTATGTACATATCTTCTTTTGATAAATTATTTAATTTTTTATAGATCAAATTTTGTTTTGTTTTATAGTTAGTTTAGATTGATGATTTGAGTAACAATGGAGAAGAGTCTCATGTGAAAAATTTATCAATATGTGATTTGTAATTTTTGGAAGATATTTAAAATTTTTTAAAATTTTAAATAAATAAAACTAATATTAAACTTATTAAATTATAAATATTAATTATTATTATTAATAGAGATGAATCTCATGGTCATTCTTGAGCTGAAGAGCAATTCCTTAAATAAGAAGCTTCAAGCAGTTGGAGAGCTTGAAAGGAAAGGAAAAGAGAAATAATAAAAAAAAAATCTTTAAGCAAGATGGGAAAATAAGTTATAGGCCAAAGGAGTAACTTGTGAATGGTTATGACTGAAGTATCCTTATAAATCCAATGAAGAGAAAGAACTTTAGACCTAGAATTGGTTCTTTTATGAAAGAGTGATTAAAAATATAGTTTTAGTTGAGCTTTGAAATATTTTTAAGCTGCTCAAAGTTGGTTATTTGATTGGGGGGAGGGGAGGAATTGGATTGAATTGGTTATAGTTGCAACTTATCATCCATCAATTATCTTGTAACATTCCAAATTTTTGCCTTATTTATAAGTTGTAAATTTCAAAAATAAGTTAATATAATTGTATTTTTGAGTATTTGTAATAAAATAAAATTAAGTTTATGCAATATTATCATTGTTGTTAAAATATTGTCATATTAGTTTTAACTTAGGAGTAAGTAATATTTTCAAATAAAGTTAAAAACTTAATTCAAGTATATAATTAAAAAATATATTTTATAAGGAACTCAATAAAGATGATATATAATTTTTAGAGGTCTAAATAACTAGTTATGAATTTTTGAAAAAACAAATAACATAAATATCACTTGGGTAGTTATCGAGGCAAAAAGAATAAACTTTCAAATCAAAGCTTATATCATATTTAGAATAGAAGTTTAAAAGGGGATTTTGGTTAAGGTGTGAGGTGATGGAGAGCTATAACAAAAAAAAAGTAAGAGAGAAAAGAGAAGAAGAAAAGTGATTATAAGAAAATAAGAAGCTAAAAAATAATAAATTTAAGAAGGTCTATAAGAATAATTATAGTAGAAAAAGAAGGAAGATTGGTTATAGTAAGAAGAATAATGGAAACTCAATATGAACTATAATTGTGAGTTAGGAATAGAAAAAGTAGATGTAAGGAAGGAGTTTGGTTTGATTTTTAATGATTATTTAGTTTTCTTTGAGATTTAGGTAGAAATTTAGTAATTATATATGTTAAAATGATTATTTGGAGGATAAGGAGTAAGGACGTATATTTAAAAGAAAATTGAGCTATTTTAGACTTCTTATTCATATGTAATTGTTAATGTATATATTATATGTGACATGGTTAGAAAAATAATTTAAACCATATTAATTCCTTATAGTTCTTTAAATTGCTATCCAAAATTGTATAAGTATTGTTCCCCCATCATACCATGCAATAAATAAAAAATAAACATGCAAAACTATATCATAAATGTACGATCACATGATTATACTATTTGGCTCCCAAAACCAATGTTTTGTTATTCAAAACACTTCTAAAAATACCATATGATCGCTAAGATCATATCATATGATCTTGCTCTACTTTAGCATAGTTTATATTACCTAAGGATAGTATAATACGATTCATAGTATCAAACTATACAATTCTCATTCTCTCTCTATCCTATTACTTTATCAACTAGCCTTACTATTACAATAATCCAATTATACCTTAACTTTTCTTCATTATTTCTTTTTTCGCACTATATGATCTCCTTGATCATAATGTATATTTTTAATGTTATTCTATCACCCATATGTCGTACCTCATGACATTACTCATCATACAAATCTAAATGTAATCTCTCTTTTTTCTCAAAACCTAGTTGTTTTATCCATATCTCTAACTAATCATCAAGTTTGATCAACTGAATGATATTGTATAATATTTCATATTAAACTCTTTATACAATTCTCCTAACTAACTCATCTAATGCCTTAAGTAAACTTCTATGTCATCATATCAAAGGATTTCAAGTGTCATACTAATATTATCTTAATCATCGACTTAACCAACTTGTCCAATACAATCACTATAATCGTACCAATATTACCATGTGTATTATGCCACAACTACATCTTATAAGATTGATACCCATATTCCTTTTATATGTTGAACCTAACAGCTCAACTTATTATATAAACATAATAGCCATGTCATCCATTTACAATGAACTTGACAGCTTAACCTATAGCTTAAATTCTCCTTGTATTAATATGACCCAAGAACTCGTCTAATATGATAACTTTTAAAAATCTAATACAACTTAGCATTGTGTCCTTTTGATTCATTACCTTGACGTGTTTAAATTGATCGTACCATACAATATCAACCATTGTACTTATACGATATATATTAATGGCCGCAATCTCTTCTTCTCTTTTTTCTCTCTTATTCTCTCAACACATCACCTTTATTTATAGGTGAAGCCAATGTTTCTTGTCTTATTTTTATTGGCAAAATGACTCTTTTTGATCTTATCTTCACTCTTATACTCACAAAAAACCCAAAAATATGCAAAATATAAAGTAGTTTAATGTTGATATAGCCTTAAGTCTTAGATCGCCAAAATTGTTGAAACCATGAGCTAGAATGCTTCTCTCTTGATCAAAGCACAATGACGAGACTTTCCTAAGTTCATAACAATGACAATGCCTTGCTTTGCTCGTTGCACTCAATTCCCAACTAAATAGTGGCTTACAAGAGTAGCCTAACCTTCACTCAATCATGCCTCCCTGTTAGACTCTGAGTCCTATTTATAAGTCATGATAAAAAGTTGGTGAATATAAACCACCATAATTCCTTGAAGACCTCTACAAGATCAGATTTGGATAACATGATTTGCCAAAAAAACTCATTTATTTAAGTTACCCATACTAATACCACATAAGTTTTGGCATGAGATGTTTGATAAATTTTCTATAAATTTATTAATTACAAATTTGTCCTTTACCACTTTGATTATATTTTATGCCAAAATCCAAAAATTACAAATCTACACTAGCACAAAATAACATTCTAATATTTGCACATCTATCCTCTATCAATCGATTTTAACTTAAACAAAAATTTTAAAAATTATAAATATATCTTATGTAACATTTTGAAATTATAATTATACTTAAATATTTAAAAATTATTATTAATTCTTTAAGTCTTTAGAAATTATAAACTTAATATTGATCGATTTGTCTCTTATGACTCTTCTTATTAATATGCTTAAATAATATTTTCAATAAAGTCTAATTTTATGACATAATTCTCAATATTTTATTATTTTTTAATATTTTTATTTATGAATAATATATTTTAAAAATTAACTTAATCAAGTTTTACCATATATTATCACAATCTTCTTAATTTGATTCTAAGTTTTTTTTTTCATGTTGATAAGGGTAAAAATTAGAACTATGACATATAGATTCCTTTAAATTGATCCATACAATTTTCATTGTTTTCCTCTTATCCCTCTTGTAATAGTTCTTCATACTTATCTTTTTTGTTAGTTTGAGATAATGAAGGTTGTAGTGTTTTGGTTGTTAAATTTTATTATAGCACACCACAACTCTTTTTTCTGTCTTATGACTCTTATCCTTCTTCCTTGAATTACCTATAGCCATCATCTCGAAAATATTTTTTATATTTTTAGAAGGTTTTTTACTTCATTATTACAAAGAGAGTCATCATCGAATGTAAATGGTGCAACTTTCAAAACAGTATCCTTCTTCTTATTAGATTATTTTAGATTACATTCTTTTCTTTTTGACATCTCTATCTCATTGGTCATGAGATCTCTAGGAAACTCATTCATTGAGAGATGGCTTATGTTCTTGGAGTCTTTAATGGTGGTTATCAAGTGGTTAAACTTTTTGGCAACACTCATAAAGTCATTTTCAACTATTCAATGATAGAGAAAACTTTAGCAAATTTTGAGGGACTATTAATGATGTTAATAGAATGAGTAAACATAACATTTTTCGTCTTTCTTTCTTGCAAACGAAAAAGTTCATAATCATGCATACAAAAATTGATCTTAGATTCCTTAACTTTGATAGTCCATTTATATGTAACTACAAGAATCTTCTAGACTTCTTAGGTGGTCTTAAGGTTCGTTAATCTATTAAATATATTGGTTGAGAGACCACAAAGAAAGATGTTCATAGCCTTTGTATTAAGTTGAACCTTATGCTTCTCTTCTAAAGTAAGTTCACTCAAAGGCTTCTAATCAAGACATTATTAACTTTCTTAACAGCAAACTCAAAATCATTTTTTACGATATCCCAAACCTCTAAATCAATGGATTCAAGAACATTGTGCATCCAACTTTTCTAAAACAAATTAAAATCTCCTTTCAAAAAAGGTGAACAAACTAAAGAACCTCTTCTTTAAGATAACATGATCAATTACTAACCTATGTGTCATTTTAAGGATCTTATTTAGGTTCTTTAAGCACTAGAAATAATTACACTTTAATACCGCTTATTTAAATTGAGAGTGTGATGTCCTTAAGAGGGAAAGGGGTTGAATTATGCAAATAACAAATTTAAGTCAATTTAAAACTCAAATAATTTTGTAACAGAATCTTTTCTTTATCTTAGTGCTCTTATAAACAACTTTTAGAATTTATTCTTAACTTTGAAAACTTGTTGTATAAGATAAAAAAATAAATAACATGAATATTTTTAAGTCATTTGATCTAAACTTAGATCCCACAAACTCAAAAGGACCTTACAACATTGGCTCAGAAAAACCTATAGTCTATAGTCAAAAGACCCTACAATTAGCCAAAAAATCTACAAAAAAGCAAATGTAAAGTTCAATAATGAAGTATGAAACTAAACAAAAAACTCAAGTACAAGGTACTATAACCCAAGTGTAATTAAATAAAAAGCACATTGATAACATAGTAAAACATTGTATGAGAGAATTTTAACTTAGCCAAATGAAGAAATAATGCTTGATATGATAAGACCAATGTATGCAATCATAACTTTGCTATCTTCTTTACTTATAAATGAAGATATTCAAGTGATACTCTGATACAGGAGCCTCCATTATTAGCTCATAAGCATGCACCTGTTAGCATTGCACTAGTCTCATTTAAACTTGGAGTTATACCTGAGCTGAATCCTATTTCAATTAGTCATCTTTGTCAATCACAATGGTCAACTACCACACTCTATTTTTTCCTATGGTTATCTCCATTATTTTTTCTTTGTTTGTGTAAACATATTTTAAGTTTTAATATTATTTTTGTTCCAATTATTGTCCACTTCCATCACAACTCATAATCATTGTCAACTTGACCCGATTGACCCTCAGAACCTAGCTGATCTACTCAACTCATGTCTATCCATCACCTGTGATGAACTCTATCTACTCTACCCACGTTGACTTGGCCTTTTTGCCCTACTCATGCTTACTCAAAAATCAAATAAAAAACAACATGCCCTCCTCTTGTATAGCACTGATTGCACCCCTTGTGGTTTCACAGCTCACCGTTTCCACCCAAAATGCACAGCCAATTTGGGACTGCTTAAGTCATTTAATTTTGTAGCTTCTCAATTTAGTTTTTTTCATTTTTTTGAAAGAATTACAATTAAATCATTAAAATCTTTATAAATAAGAATGTTCATCATATTGTTAAGGATCGAATAAAAAACTTATCTTGTTTATGTGTTTTCACCTTTGTGAGTAAAGAGCGTGTGCCCAACTCTAGTTAGAGAATTTCTAATTTCTCTTTCCCTTTTGAGAGATAAGGATAATCGATTAAAGGCATTCCACGAGGAGAGTCGATAACTAAACAAATTTTTGTTTCCTCCAATATCTTCAAGTCTTCACCCACTGTATCACTCACTCGATGAAACCACCAAACTACTACCCTCTTCAAAAGACTTCAAATCTTAGCTTATCATCATGTTACCCTTCTAAACAAGCTTCCTCACTATCCCAAACCACCACTTTGCTACTTTTTTCTATCTTTGGTGCTCTACACACCAACTCCAATAGAACTATAAGACATAATTCTAAAAAGGTAAACTTTTTTAACAATTTTTATTTTCTAAATAGTAATCTAAACTTAGAATTATTCTTTTTTCTATTAAAATACTCTTCATAAAGTTTATCTTAAAATTTTTATTTTATGTGTAAAATTAGATACAACAAAAATTACTTAATTAGACTTTATATTTAACGCTTAATATGTTGTCGTCTACTCTATTTAATAATCCAAACTACAATTTTAGATGTCAATATTAAATAATTCTAAAATATCACACATAGAATCTAATCCTAATTTATGTTTAGTCTAATTTATCTTACATTATGCTCACAACAAATATATACAAATCAATATTAGCTTATAATATCATGTTTACATCCCTTTATATAACATTTGCAAGCTTTTTTATGATTCTAACCATCCCTCTAATGGCTATATCAATCTCCATAAAAACTAATCAAAATAACTATTAACTATTATTTTATACTAATCATATTATTCAATCGGGGGGATTGTATGAGATGATACAACACTTAGTACATCATTCAACTTATTAGGTCTATTCTACTAGTTTATTTCTTAGCATATAATAGATAATATTTATACAATAAGGATATCATATATATAAGAATAACACAAATATCTCTAGTCCAATTTTTTTAAACTCTTGAAATTTTTTTTTGTATGATGTATAATTGTATAATACCATGAATTTCAAAGCTAACGTTTTCACTGATCATAATGATTGCACTCATACAAAATGTAGATCACACTCATACAAAACAAATATGCACAATTAATATCTAAGTCCAGTAAGGCCAAGTGTTGGATATGATTAACTGTTTAATCTTATGGCTTATTATTTGAAAATACTTAAAAAAAAATATCAATAAAATAGTATAATGATTTTGTATATTTCTTTAATATAGACATGTTTAGTATCTCTTAAGCACATGTTTGAACATAGTTAGGTTTCATTTGTCATGATATGAGCAATAAAATTTTAAATTAATATGAAACAATTTTCTTTGTTTCTATTATGATTTTCAAATTGTAAAGATTTTAAATTGCAATTGTTATGATTTTAAAATAGTTTTAAAATTATAACATACAAATAGTTTTTCAATTATTCTCTTTTTTAAAATTATTTTTAGAAATATAAAAAAATAAGAAAAGATCTTAATATACTTCTATTATGATTTTAAAATAGTTTTAAACTTAAAATATACAACTGATTTTTAAATTATTCTTTTTTAAAAAATATTTTTAAAATAAAAAATAAAAAAATAATAACAAAAAAATGACATGACATCGAACCTAATCAAGATGGCTGAGAGCAAACCACAAATTATCTCAAAACCAGACACAACAATATTATTTATATTACGTATTATTTTAATTATATATATTTATGTCGCTAATCAACTTGTTGTTTATGGACGGATTGGTTAAACGCTGGCGTTTGCTTTCATCTGCACCTCGCGAATCCGTACACCAACTACGTGGCATATCCTGATGACGCGAAATGTGGACGACAATCCCGAGTCCATCTCCAAGGTCAGCCGCTACTGTTCAAAAGAAACAAAAAGAAAAAGACGAAAAGGGCAAAGACGGAAAAGAAAAAGAACCTTCTCCACTTTCGAAAAATTCCAAAATAACACAAACTTCCATTTAGACGCGCGCGGTCACCACGTCTTAGTCAACCACGTGGCACCGTACACATGTGCTGTATCCCACGTGTCGATAGTTCGTTGTTCGTATTTCGGGAACGTGTTCAGTGGTAGTGAGCTTCGTTGTCTGGGATAGATTTGTAAATAGTGAATCTATGGTGGTGGTTTTGAAAATAGTTGGAAAATGTTAATCTTTGCGAGGCGGCATTTAATTTATTCGAATTTCTATAGTCGGCGTCCGAGGGAAGAAGCATCCCTAAACGGGTATATTAGATCTGATCCTATTCCAAAAGCTTTTCTTAATTCATTTATCTACTAAAATTGAAAGATAATTTAAGATATAATTTTTTAATTTAAAAATTAAAAGCATATATAATAAAAAAAATGAAATAATTTTGAAATTCAACAAAAAGTACATCAAACGCAACCTGCTTGTATTTATTTGTAATCTTTTTTGTTTAAGGATTTATTCAGAAAATCATTATTGAATGATTAAAAAAAATTTAAAAATATCTTGGCATTTGGATGTTTCAAAATATTTTTTAAAACTTTTTCATATAATGATAAAGTTATTATACTGATTTTTTGTTGAATGATAAAATAGTTAAGCTTCTGAAAATATAGTTTTATGGAAAGAGTTTATTAATATTTAGTGATGAATTTAATAAAGTTTGAAAAAAAATGTTAAGTCTACCTTTATTAAGCATATATGAAATACTATGATTGAACAATCAAAATTTAAAACCAATCAAAAGGAAGCTCAATTCTAGCAATGAATTTATGAACATGTTTAATTATAACACTATTTATTAATTAATTTTAAATTATTTTGTATAAATTATTTGATCACGATAGTTTTCTTGGGTTTTTATTATTTGTTATGGTATGTATTGTTGTTATAATTTTCAACATCAACTTAAGTTATTATTATGCATTTAAATAAGTATAATCTTATTAAGTGAATACTTTTAGATGTATTGTTTAATTTTACATGTATCATATTTATTACAATATAGTTTTAATTATTTTTTATCTTCTATCTTAAGAACTTTTGAATACTTTATTTTGTTAAAATACATTTTCTATATTTCAAGAAACAATTGTGTAATGAAATAGATTTAGTTAGTTTAAAAAATTTAAATGTTAAAATCTTATTTTTTTGAATTCATTAATATCATAAAAACTAGAATAATAAATCATATATTTATAAAAAGACTCATTCAGCTTTACAAAACTAGCTCTTATTTCTTTCTATAACAAAAATATTTGAAATATCAAAAAATTAACTATTAGAAAATTCTTTTTTTAAAAAATATTTATGTATAAATTATTGATAAAATATTATATAAGTATTTTGTTGACTTGGAAACTAAAACTAATTAGGTCATAGATCAAATTCATTCCAATCTTATATGTGACTAAATATTATATAGATCAAATTTTTATAATGATCATTATGATTCTAACTTCACCCATTGAGATACCTCAGACATAAATATTCACATTTGTATGTAATGGATCTAATCTAAAATTTGATTAATTAGATCCTTAAACATTGTTTTATCCAACAACCATAAACAAATAGAGAATAAATTTATTTATTAATGAGTGAGACCTCAGTTAACAATGCCCTTATCTTCTTTTTAACTTAAGAGTATATTTTAATGCTATTGTGCAATCATTTTATACCTAAATATCTTACTATTACATTTGTGTATATCAAATCTTAAATTTGTATATATCAATTTTTTTAGTTAAATTTAAATTTGTTCTTCTATTTTTATCATATACATAATATTGATAGTTTTTAAATTTAATATTTTGTATCTAAATAATTGATACTTAGTTGAATCCCAAATTAGATCCCAATAAACCATTAATCAACCCAAATTTTGGCTTGATTTTGGAAATCATGATTTGGGTTGAGTGATATTGAGCCAACCCACATTGATCTAATTGCTAACTTTGTGATATGTATATGTGTGAGTGCGTGGGTGTGTGTTGTGTTATAAAAGTATTTACATATATAAAAATATGATATTATTACATATCTATATATGGATGTTATTTTATGAAAATAAAACATATGATAATGTTGAATTCATTGCAAATAATTGTAAAAAGATTTATAGTATTTTTGATCAACTACATAATATTTGCTAAATCAAAGGCTATTAAAGATTTAATTTTGAGTGGATCAAGCATAGGCTAAAATTAAATTGAATGTTTTCAATTTAAATTTGATATGATCCAAGTTTTGCACATGAAGAACTTGATGCAATCTCAATTGGGTTGGAAATTTTTGTAAAATATTTAAATGGTTTTTACTCAATTATATAAAATTTAGTAGATTTTAGGCTATTAAATATTGAATTTGAGTTTATCAAGGATTAGGTGAAATCGAATTGAATTTTTCCAATTCAAACTTGGACTTTTCCAAGTATTGGATACAGGAAATGATACAACTTCAATTCAAGCTAAGCTTGACTCCTAAATTCTTGATTTAATCTCAATCAATCTAAAGTAAACTTAGAGTTCATGTTTTATTTTTTATTTTGTTAAAAAATTATTCTTTATAAAAAGTTTAATTATTTAATCTTATTAGATAGTTAATCATATCGATTTATTGGCTTTGTGTCATACTAGATTCAAGCCAAAATTTGATCCCACTTTATTGCAATCTTTAATTTTCAAATTAACTTAAAAACCAAAACTTAATATGCAAATTCATAATTATTTATTTGGAAAAGATTCTTTTTTATACCCAATATGTAATAGCATCTCTTACTGGTCGAATATTCTCTTTCTCAATGATGTGATTATTGCTATGCCTATCTTATGCGTGCAAATTCTTACTAATTTATTAAAATCTCAAATATCAAACTAAAACTAAAAAATGACATTTTAAATTAAATAATCTATTATAAATATTAGTTTTATGAGTAAAATTATAATATTTATCATGATAAATGAAAAAAAAATAGAATAAATAGTATAATTATTTTATATGTATACATATCTAATTAAATTTTATATTTGTTTCATTTAAATACAAATCATGTTTCTTATCTGTACTAAAGAAATTCATTGGTTACATTGAGTAAGAGATAGTAATGAGATTTTAAAATTTAAATTTTGTTTAATATAAGTCTTATATTGTCTATTTTTAAAATTTAGTTGATCATGAAATTTCATTTAAATAGACATAGTAGCCTTTAAAAAGATTATGATATTGTGATTTCGATATCATTATTGATAAGAGAAGAGTGTAAAATGTCTAGCAATATTTTAATGTTTTGAAGTTCGAGAAATAATGTTTGCTAATAGGATTATGCAACCACTATTAAAGACATCTTTATGATGGATTCCATGATTTGTGAAAAGATTAGTAAAGAATGTATTAAAAGAAATTAATATCATCTAAATTTTGTAAATATACATAATTGTATATGTATTAGTTCCATCATAGGAAATCAAGATCATATTTTCGAAAATATAGCATTGATTTCATTTGTTTAGATATGCGACACACTTATTTTGTAGCTAATAAAAATGCCTTTATATATCATGTAAATAAGTTAAACTAATAAAATATTTTTTTATTCTATGATTATGGTTAATATTAGTTAAGAATATTTTTATATATCATGTAAATAATATAATAAAATAATTTATTACTCTATGATTATCTTCATTATTTTATCATTAGCATGTTTAATGGTTAATGTTACTTCATATATATGTTAAACATGCTTTGAAAATTTCAAGTCATATTCTAAGTATAGCATTTAGCATCCAAGTTTTTTTCTATTATGAAGGTAGTTTGAGGATTTATTAATTAAGTTTTTTGTCACTCCATTTTGAAATTTTATTTATTATTTAAAGTATTTAGATATTATTATTAAAAAAATGTCCAGGATTATACTCTAATGTGTTGCTTAGTCGTTTCTTTGCCGAATTATTTTAGGGATTGATGGGAACGAGCATCATAGTTTAATGTTACCTCAAACATATTACATTTGTTGCAAATTTCGTTGTCATAGTAAAACTTTTGGCTTATCAAATCAATTAAATGTCGACATTTTCTATAGTACATAAAAATCATTTTTTATTTTAAGTTCTTGTTTTTATTGAGATCCCTAAAGTGGGACATTACCATAATGTGTCATCCCATCATGTCTATGTTTACAAAAACTTATTATTAAAGTTTTGATTTTTTTTTTTGTAACATCTCAATATTGGGATTTAATTTTAGTATTTTGAATTTTAATTTAAAAATAAAATAATGTTATTTTGACATATTTTAAAAAGTGTGTCTAACAAAATAATTTATAATTTATTAATGAACATGTTTTTGGATAGAGATCATCACATGAGATTTATAAGTATATATATATATATATATATATCATAATTTTCAAAAGTTAGATGGATTTTGTTTCAACTTATTAAAATTTAAGTAATTAAAAATATCATGTTATATATATATATATATATTATTTATGGTAGTTTTTTCATTTATTATTTTCCATTAATCCAATGTCATGAATAGGAAAAAGGAACTAAGGATTCTAAAAGAGTTTCTTCAAGAAGACTTGAGCTTTTCCCTTTTTTTGTGCATGAGTTTTGTTTGAGAGTGTTGTTAAGTTAGAGTCATGAGATGAATACAACTTTAAGACTAAGGATCAGAAGAGGAAAAAAAGGGATTATGGTCGTGAGCTAGGCTTGTTGGATGCGACGATGCCAGAATTGACTTCAAGAGCAATTGGGTGCTCTCATCAAAGGAGAGAAGAAATGTAACACCTGAAGAGAACAATGAGTGATGTCTTGATAGAAAGCAATCACTACGTAAAGAGTAAGTCTTATGCAAAGCTTTTAGCAGTATAAGAATGAATAGTTTCACATTGATTAAAGAGAGATCTTGATTTATATATATATAATATCATGATCTTAAAAAGTTAAAGTGTTTTGCAAGAACAAACCCACGTAAGATCTTAAGAACGCTATAATTAAGTATGATAGGTTTAAAATAGTTTTGGGATGGGTGATGATTATTGAATAAGGGCTCTTTTATAAAAAATAAACTCACTCAAGTCAAGATGAAGTAACCTGAGAGAATGATTATTGTAAATCATGAGAGTACAATATCAATAAAAGGATGATTAATTATGCGAACTTATAATTTTTAAGCTAACTTAAAATCACAAATATATTTATAATAAAAGATTTATAATTTTCTTAATCTTATTAACTATATAACACTTTTTTTAGAAGATACTATTAGGCTTAAAAAAGTTTGTTATGTTGTGGTACAAGTAAAGTACATAATAAATTTTAAATAGTTCTATTTAAACTCGAACTTACATCTATCCTTACCAAAAGGCTAGATAATCTACTAAAAATATCAACTTAATAAAACTTATAATATTGACTTAATAAAAGCCAACACACTTACTTAAAAGCCTATAATTAAGACAATAAAAGACAATAGAAGAAATAAGTAAAAGTCTTAACAATGAAAGAAGTAAACCAAGTAAAAATTATATAATAATTTTTGTAATCAATGAATAATTAAGAGACATATTATTTGAATCAATACAAGATATTCAATGAAGCCTAATATTCACATAAGAGAGAATATAATAGATATAATATAAAATAACAAAGTATAATTTAGCTTAAGGATGACAATGAAAGTTAAGATGAGTGCTCCAAGCTAAATATCATAATCTTGCTCTTTACACTTCTTAGAAATGATAAATTTATTCAAGCTTTCTCACAATAGATTTCCAATCAAGCCTTAATAATTTCAATTATATTTGGATGTCTTTATATACTCTTAAGAATGTTCTCAAATAATTTCAAAATCCTCTTAGATGACTATCTCAATAATTAATCAAACTAGTAGTTACTCAAATCTTAAACTAATCATATCATAAGTCCATAAGATTGTACACATATGATATACTACTAACGGCATTGTCAAGTCAACCACTAACATTCAACTAGTTCTTTTTTATTATATAAAATGGATCATACATATACATTATTAACATCATATGGTACGATTAAAACAAACCTGTACTAGTTTAAATTTTGAGCACTTAATGCATTATAGTACACTACGATAAGTTCTATGATAAGCTCATTTCTATTAATTATAATGTATTGTTTTAGTATGATAAGTGAATCATACTACTACAATCCAAATCTGTCTAATATATGAATCAGTTTGAAAACTAAACTCTTTGATAAAATGGTATCATATTGTATGAAATATATATTGTACTGCATAACCAAAAAGAATGTGCTCACAACCTAAGTCGTGAACTTTCATTAAATGATATATAGATTACAACTATAATGAATATCATTGTATTGTGCAATCCCATAAGCTCCTCATATCGCTCAATTAGATCCCTTGTCTAATCCTCATGATGAATATATTATATTAATACAAAATATAATATAGTTGTATAAAAAATAAAAATACTAAACACCTCAAAAATAAGACATCTTACTTAAATGATCAATTTATCATGCGATAATAACATCGTACTGGTATGACAAGTATACAATAGTCATATTACTCAAGATTGCTTTAGTAAAAACTCTGTTTAATCTAATTATTAACTAATCATACTATATGACGGGTTCATCATATAAGGATGATTAGTTTAGCCAAGCAAACTGATGTTCTCTTCAATCCAAATATTTACTTATTATATAGCATGATGAGTTTATCGTACAAAGACGATTTATTCAACTACTATAAACCTCACTTAAATAAATCTCTTTTTAAATCTAACTTAATTTAGTCTTAATATATGTTATAACTCACTATGAATATAATATTCTAAGATAGATAATATATATAAAATAAGATGAAATATATATCTTAAAAAAATCTTAAGTAAATTATTATAAGTTTTGACATCTATATCAAAATAAAGAGATTTAATAAAATTTTCTCTTTATGTTGCTTGAGCTTATGTTTTTCCTAATATCAGTTATGGGTGACTCACAAATATCTTTGTTAAGCTCCTTAAGTCACATGATATGCTCTTCATATGATTATCAAATGTGCTCTTAAGATGCATGATCTAAAATTAATATTTAAGAAAATTATTAATAAATATAACATAATGATTTTATTATAATCAAATTAGTGTTACATTGACTAAAGTGTATAACAATAATATTTTGGGTAAGATTGTTAAGATTTTCTTCTTGAAGTGCAAAATTTTTCTTACTTTAAGTGTTCTTGTTGTTACTACTATAAGCATAAAAGAAAAAAGTTTGCAAAGTATGTGCACTCCATATGAGTAAGAAAGAGCTTAGAAGAAGGAGATTAGGATTGTTGCTTTGAGGTAAAAATTATAAATGAGCTATTTTTGAAATTATTGTTTTTCCCATTATTGAAGTTATTTTTAAAGTTACAATTCTAATTCTTACTCAAAGATTGAGAGGCTTGGAATCGTGAAAGAAGAAAACTACTGTAGTTTGGTCACAAAAGAAGAGGAAGAGAAGGAGAAGAGGGCTATTATTTTACAATAAAAATCATAGATATATTATTTTTGTATTTATTTTTTTGTTATAATATTGACCCTAAGTAATATTACTTTATTTGATTTAACAAATCCTAAGTATTTCTAATAAATTTGTTTGAATGAATTTTTAGAGTTTAGATAGTCGATGCTTATGTTCATGGGAGAACTTAAAGAAGAAAAAGAGCAAAAATAAAATTTTATGAAGATTCTTTTAGTTAGAATGACAAACTATTAAGAGATATATTTTGAATTTAATTTTAGATATTTAACTTTATTTTAATTAAAATATTAAATTTGATTAAAATATTTATTATAAGACATGTAAATTAATTATTTTAGAAAAATATTTAAGTTTTTTAATATCTTTAATATATCTTATCTTTATCATCATTTCATTTTAATCATATCTTTATAAATCTTAATTAATCTGTTACAAAAAATGTCATAATAATGAAAAAAATCTTTTAAATTTACTTAACCCATTAACAAGTTCACTATAGCAAAACTACTTTGGATCAAGGCACTAACTTTTGAACTCATCTTATATAGTGAATAGGTCTAAAAACTAAATTTAAAACACAAATTAGATTATTAATCTCACATCTGTAATTGAAATATGATGTATCAACACATAGCAAACCAGGGGGCAGCCAACCCCAAACAATCTACCTTAGGTGATCATGCAAAGTTATAAAAGCAACATTTCTAAGTTCTGCTTCATCGTGTGAAACTAAAACATAAAACATTTATCTCGCAATTAACATCCTAATTTTAGGAGTAACTAGAATCGTTTGATCAAGTAATTTTGAAATCACATGGCTATGCTTATTCTACATGTATGATCTAATTCTAGCTGTTCGATCAAGGTTCAGATATAACGGTCATGATTTTAAATGCCTTTAGTTGAATCTCATTCTTTTGATAGCACAATTTTTACTATTGAATGGTCCCATATTGTTCTAATTGAATGGCTCTTGTGCAACAACTCTTTTAGTTATTATTTTGAGCATTTATGATATTTTATTTAAGTATTAATTTCCAAATTAAATATATAAATGGTGAAAGTTGTAACGACTAATTTGCCTATTTAGTAAGTACTTTTAGCCATTAAAAGTATATATAAATAACATAATTTTTAATAAAATAATTTGATGAATTTTTATGTAACATAAAGAAAAGGTTCAAGCCACAACATTCAATCAATTAGCAGCTCGTTCTCATCGTTACTTCTATAAGCTGTTGTGTCATTTAGTCGTCAAACTCCTAAAATTCTGTTTCTTTTTAAATCTACTAAGTTATCAATTTTTTTTATTTTTATTGATTTAATTAAAATACTTGTATCTCATTAATCATTTCATCAAGCATAAAATTTTATTTGTGATAATTTTGATTTTATATTATCGAATATTTTTTTCTATTATCATTTCATTGTAAAGTTATTATAGCTTGTTTCATTTATTTCATTGTAAGGCCTTAATAACTAGTCTAATTTATTTCATTATTGTGAAGGTTTATCTTACCTAACTTTTGATGAAAGGCTTACATTTGGTGTTTTAGTTTTGCTTGGCTTTTGTCAAAGGTAAACATAAGCTTGGTTTTATGTCGAACCTCTTAAAAATTATTGGAGTACATTTTTAATCATTGCTTATTTTTTCACAATTTTTATAAAAATTTAATATGAAAAGAAAATTTAATATATTTTAAATTAAAATAAAAATTTACATAAAATCATTTTTAAAGATTTTTTAATCTTATTAAAATTACTTTAAAATATTTTTTTCAAATATTTTGTAAGAAATTAAAATTTTATTTCTTGTAATTTACCTTTTATTTTACTAAACCACAATTTACTTCTTTCTATTATTGAACCAGTTTTTTAAGGTTACTATTACTAATTTGTACTCAAAGAATGAGAACTTTGGAATTGTAAAGGAAGAAATCTATTGTAGTTTGGTCAATGAAGAAAAGAAAAGCATAATTAAATGCTTTTCCTTGGGCTATACAATTAACTCTTTTTGTGCATATCTATATGTCTAAGAATGTTTGTTTGTTGGATTTTTAATGGTAGCAACAATAAAATCATAAGGCAAAAAGCTTTGGGAACTACTTAAGCATAAGAAAGCTAAACAAGAGAAGTTTAACATACAAGTCCCTCTATAGATTTCTTATTAAATTGCATGCATAAAGTAGGACTATTTAAATTAAAAGTCAGAAAGGTTTTGAGCACTCATCATTGAATTGTTGTAGTTTGGAATATTATGATAACTTGTGCATAATTTAATTGTATAGAAAATGAAGGGAAAATGAATCATCTTAGAGAAATTATGTAGGTAACTAAAATAATCATTATGTAAGTAGGTTATTGATATTTATTTTTGCAATACATTGATATTGTATGACTATGTTAGCATAACATTGATGATCATGTGCATATGTTTTGGTCTCATATATCATGTTATTGATATCATATATTCATTTGCAATGAAATAAAGTTTGTGCAACATTAGAACATAAAATGAGAAAATGCAAAGGAATATGTAAAAATAATAATAAATGAAAAAGAAAAAGAAAAGATCATTGAGATCAGGTGAAAAGTTTGATGATATAACTATGATTTGACATGAGATGATAGAAAATATAATGGAGTTTTCTAAGACATTGTCCTTTTACTTCTAGTTATAATATGATGACACTATCATTGCTAGCACTTAGTATAGGGCCTTAATATCCAAATTACCATCGGACATCATATTATGTTGTCACTATAAGCTATTGTACAAGTGAAAGAGATGATGTGATATGATATGCTTAACATCAAACAGTATAAGCCATTGGTAGTATGCAAATCCTTGATATTTTATGTTTTATTATAGCTAGTATTTTGTGTAGAGAAATGATAATATGAGATAATGACATGAATATTTCTATCTAATTATATATTCCTACAAAAATTAAGAGATATAATAATGTCATAAAGATATGTGAGGATAATGGTATCCTAAAGAGTTAAGATAATAGTTACTTGATAAAACTCAAAACCCCTAATGTGAAAATATGGACAAATGAGAAATATAAGAAATGCCAAAATAAGAAATGATAAAAAGGTAATACTAAATGAAGAATGCATAGAAGAAATAAATAAGTATGACATTTATATAAATATCATGATAAATTTCTTTGAGTACTTCTTAGATGTCATGCATGATTGTTATTACTCTTTTATTATTATTACTTATTATATTTCATCTTATTTACTACTTATAATTATTAGTTTATTTATTAAATATATTATACTTATTCTCTATTTACATTATAAGCTAAGGCACAAACACATACAAAGTTAGGGGAACATAATTTTCATGCGACATAAATCCCTAAGAGTAAGAGAGATGTTTTTAGCTCTAAGATAAGAGATGTATGAGATGCTCCTATTATTATATTATATTATATATATATATATATTAGATATTTATAACACCTAAGATTGAAGAGAGTAAAGGTTAATATCTTAAGAGATGAATCACTAAATAAGGAGCTTTTAATAGGCTTTTAAGTGGTGGGATACAATAACTTGCTATTAAGATGTTATCTTAGTATTTATATGAGATATCAGATTTTAAGATATGAAAGAATCTTTTAATAACAAAATCTCTTTGGATTGATATGGGATGAACCAAGGGAATAATAGCTTAATTTAGTGAGACCAATATGTCATATTTAGTATCAAAAAAAGCCCTTTACTAGTCCAATATAGTTTAAGGATGAACTAACTAGAAGTTGATGGGTCTATAACATCTTAGATCAAAGAAGATAAGAAGTAATCATCAGGTGATATCCTGAGATATTATTGGACAAGGAATTGCTCTTAATAGGCTTCTAAGTAGATCAATATAAGGATGAATAAGCTTATATTAGTTATTAATAGATTGATCATATTATTTAAAAATGGTATCATGGTCCTAAGTAATTAAAATATTTTTTTAAGATAAAACTTACTTGGGTCATTATGAAAAGGCCTAATAAGGTAATATTTTAATATAATGATACTAGAATTTTATAATATTATTTAAGGTTATACTTTTGATGCATATTATTTTAAGTATGTATGTGAATACTCATTGAGTGATCATGATATTTTCAACAATTATAAAAGATTTGTTTATTATAATAAAAGAGAGGATACCTTATAAAACATATTTATCTTATAAGCTTCACAAATGAGCATCTTATCCTTATAAATATGAGTAATAAACATGTTTAATAAAGAATAATTATTATATATTATTATCATTAGTATAACTATGATAATCTTGGTTGTGTGAGATTATTTACATAAATTATATCTTCATCATCTACAACTTCTAAAACTTTACTCAATTATCTCTTTAATTAATTTTTTGTTTATTACTTCTATGAATGTGATTAGACCACCAATAAATTTTTTTAATATAAGTTGCATTAATACATTTTTTTACTGTTCTTTAATGAAAAATGATAAGATTATTGCTTATGAAGTGACCTGGGTAATTTAGACATCCAAAGATTATGTGATATTTGAGTGCATACTTCTATTATGTTTAAGCTTTCTCATTCTTACATTCATGTACCCACTTTTTGTCCCCTTTGTGACTTCCTTCAATCATGTGAAGGGTCATGTCCAACTTAATGATGTTGATGCTTACAAACCCTTGAGGAAGGTAGCCATGAGTCATCTTCCAAGTAATGACCCAATCACTCCTTAGGGGATTTTGTGTTGTCCTAAAAAGTCTAATAAGCTTTTCTTAGATCCCTTTAGGATCTTTCCAATAATATCTATAATCATAACTCAAGGAGGAGGGAGGTGTTAAGTCCCATGCCTCCTAGCTTACTCTCATTTGTCTCAGAGTTTATAAATATTATTGACCTTAAAAATGATTTATCTATCGCACTTTGATAAAAAAAGAAAAACCAAGCCTATACTTCCCTATAATTGTCCATTGTTCCATCATATTTTCATGATTATTTCCATTCTTTGGAATTGCCAAGGGACGTAAAACCCACTTCTAAAAAATGCCTTTAAAATGTTTTTAGTAACATATCTTCTTGGGATGTCTATTTCATGGAGTCCATTGACAATGTTTTTTCTTATAAATCACCTTTAAAAAGCATGCAAAAATTATGATGTTCTAACTCCTTAATCTTCTACTCTTTTGATCTCTCTCTATCTCTTTAAACAAGCTATCACACATGCAACTCTCCTTCTTGGACCCTCATCACGATCTATGTAAAGGATAATTAACTCATGATATGCTTGTCTTAACATACCTTATTGCATTCTTTTAGGGTTCCTCCCTTATCATTATTGATGGTCATATCAATTGCATCCTTTCATGATAAGAAAAAAAAAGAGGGAAGATTTTCTCTTTTGTTCTTGCTAAAAGTGATATTATAGATTTTATAACTAATATTGACTTATGTGACCTACACTTCACTAGCCCTTCATACATATGACATAATAATACATTGGGGTGTGGAAGAGTCTAGTCTCATCTTGACCACATATTTGTGGACTTAAATGTTTTTATGGGTCTTATTAGCTTAAAGTTTTTCCACTTAACTTGCCTTGGTTCTCACCACCACCTCTTCCTATTATAATGTCACATATCTCTTTCAAAGTAATTATCCACTAGTTAGGTTAAAGGGCATTTGGCTTTCCTTTAAGGTGTCCCAAAACATTACTTTTTAGGATTTATCTAGAATAACTAATAGTAAGGTCCATTCTCAATTATAAATTTCATGAAGATGTTTGTGACTTTTGGCTAAGTATAAGCTTTTTGAATCTTAGATTTTGAAAACTCAAAAACAATAAAAATTAAGGGCATCATTATCATGGAGCATCAAAATTTTTCTCTTCTCATCACAAGCAATCATTTAGTATGGCTTAGCCAAACTCAATTATGTGACTGTGGGATATAGGAACCTTACTTTCTCTTATAAAATCAACACTAGCCACAAAAACACTAGTTACATTATCTCTCTCGAGAACAATGATGGTATAATCATTGAAGACAATTACAATTCAAAATATTTTAACTAGTTTCTTCCACCATAAGTTGGTTCATCCTCCTCTACTTACCTTAAATGTCTTCCTCCCTTGTTTAAAGGAGGCCATTTTGATTGAGTAGGCTACTACCCTTTGTTTCTCCATGACTCTTTTTATGGTCCAAGTTGTCTAATTCTTTCATCCTAATAACTCTCTAAAAAACATCACATGCTCTTTTTGTGAGATGTTATTAGAACATTGTGGATAATGTAAATATATTATTAAAGTCACACTTGATCTAAATTACAATCTAATCAAATATAAAATATCACAAATCAACATGTATACTGTATAATGCAAGATCAAGGGCACCCAAAACAATCTTACATTCAAAGACATGATAATAAAACACCATGTCAAAAAATTTTCAAACAAATGTCTACATCGATATACATTACCAAAAGTACTATGTATAACAAGTATTATCCTCCAAAATGCACCCTAAGAACTTTTCCAAAACTCTTTTACTTATCACATTGATCCCCAACTCTTGGTATATTTATGACATGATTATAATATAAGTAATTAATGTCATGTAACTTAGTAGATAAATTATTACCTATAAATAATAATATTTAAAGAAACATAATATTAAGATTACCATAATAATGAAAGAGTGATAACAAAAATATAAAATTTGTATAAGAAACGTAAACAAGAATGCAAGCATATAAGAGCATGTGAATAAGTCAAGACAAGTGACTATGTAAGATATGTGATCATGTAAATGTATGAACAAATATAATACCATGATCATATCTATTTTTTAGACATATATATATATATTATATCATCATGACAATCATTTAATATATATTTTTTTCTTATATTTCTCATATTTCACATCTATCTCATATTCATAAGAGCCCAAATATTTCATCAAATGATTATGTTTCAATTGTCATGAAATCTTATTTCATTAATCTCATATTATATCATCTAACATCTTATCATATTATAAAAACCCTGGCCCATAGACATTATAAATCAAATGGTAATATATATCATATGGAGTTTAGTTCTCATCATCCCTAATCGATAATATAACTCATTTGAATCTATAGCCCTTAATAGTCCTACATTATGTACATGTGATGACTTATCTTGTCAATATGTATTCATAGTCATTGTCAACCCTACATTATAGCATGTGATAGCTTTTATGTTATTAGTATGGACCTAGAATTCTTATCTTATATTGTGTGTGTAATGACTTTTATCTTCTTTACTAGAAGTATCATATCATATCTTAGTAGATCTATAATTTCCATCAAATCTACAAAATTTCAATGTAATAACTTTCATCTTTTCATTTTCACTTATTTAGCTAGTAGTTATAGCAAAGTATGGCTATTAAAGATAATGCCACAAAAAATATTTCATTTTATTTATCATATAATCATGTTATATCATCATGACATATCAACAAGTAATATCAATATCATTATTGGTGTAATGTAAGACTCATATAACCTAAGTCATATCTGACACTCATTTCATAACATAATGTTGTCTCATTAAAAAAATATTAGTACAACACACTTAAACTTTTAGCAAGCTTCCTTTTACTCCTTTAGTTGCCTTACTTCATGCTCTATATAACTTCCAATAGCTATTCCTCTATTTTCTTCTTGAGCTAAAACTATAGAAACTCTTCTTCCTCATTAATCTCCTTGGTTTTGCCCAAACTTCCTTTAGACTTCCTTTCTAAGGGAACCAAAACAATTAAGCACCCAAGATTATACACTATAGCTACAAAGGCAATTCATAGATCAATTCCCTTAATTGCCCCTTCTTGAAGCAATATTCATTATCTTAGCCAAGCCCATAAAACTTGTAGTTAATTCAAAATTTCTTTCAACTTAAAAATGCATACCAAATTCATTTGATCTTAAAAAATTATAAAATAAGCACCATTTGGAGTTATATAAAGATGTTCTTTTCAAAAATTTAGTCATTTTCAAAGTTTGAAATACTTTATAAGTCGGCAAACTTTTTAAGCCATTGTTAAATATTAATATTTCATTTCAATGTATGCCAAAAATCAAAATATTAACATTCATAACCTAATTCTCAGATGTTATAGTTGATGTCTTTCTATATATCTTTCATACTTTAAAGTTGGCAATGCATTGTAATGGTTCTAATACCCAAGATTGAAGGAGTTACCAAGTTCAATCAATTTCATCTAATAAGCTTGTGCAATACTATTTAAAATTGCCATCAAGGTCCTTACCAATAAGTTCAAGGCTAGCCTCATTAAGGTTATTACACTAAAGAAACAATCTTTTATTTTAAGTTGTTCCATCTTTATTAATTGCCTTTTAGTAAACAAGCTCTTTCACAAATTGATTTCCTCTTTATCTTTGGTATCATGGCCTTTCAAATTGTCCTTGAACAAGGTTATGATTATGTTAATTAGTACATTCCTTTTTCATGCTCAAGCATTTTGGCTTCTTAGGACCTTGGCACAACCTGGCATCCCTATTTTTTGTAGACCTATATTACTTTATATGGTTTAACAAGGCATCTATTGAGTAGATTCTTAGGCTCTATAGACCATGTCATATCTATCCACTCTTTCTTTATTCACCTTATTTGCCAAGCCCTTATCTCTCATGATCAAAGAATATGTTATAATCAGGGCTTTAAGGATGTCATTCTCCTATTTGGCCTAGTTTCCTGCTCCATAACCCTCAAATACTCTTCCAACCTAAAAAATGTTAACATTATGTTACATCTTAGGGTTAAGAGGCCAAGTTATGGCTCTCTTTAACAAGTTCATCTTACTTATGTGTAGGGAAATATTGGTTATCAAACTTTTCTTTTACTAGTTGGAAAACATTTAATACTTATCCATTCCTCTCTCCAAGCATAAGTTCATTACATCCAACTT
Source organism: Vanilla planifolia (assembly GCA_023846275.1). Taxonomy (NCBI): domain Eukaryota; kingdom Viridiplantae; phylum Streptophyta; class Magnoliopsida; order Asparagales; family Orchidaceae; genus Vanilla; species Vanilla planifolia. The sequence continues at coordinate 5,366,639 of CM043872.1, read as the reverse complement.
TTGCTTCCTTATTAATAAGGTTAGGTCTAAGGTTTTTGCATAAGGACATGCAACCTCACACTTGCTAGTAAAGTCACCCTCAGGAATAGTATCATGACTTCTCTCTTGATCTGTGAGCTATCTCATACCCATGTGTCTATAGATATCTTTAATTCTATTATATTTATAATATTCATTTGAGTGCTAATGCTTTTAGTCATGTCTTGCATTACGTATTGTGGGATGTATGTATAAGGATATGACTAACGATGGGTTCGATATGTAATGCTTACAAGATTGGAAGGAAGTTCTCATTTATCAAGCTTACAACACATTTGTTGGGTAAGTTCTCAACCTTTTAGTTGAATACTTATAAGCCAAATATGGGTAACATGACTACTCTTTCCCCATCCATAGGTAAATATTTAATTCTTAGAAAATGGAATGCTTAGAAAAGCATAAGCATCCTTGTAGATAGGCTTAGGTGTCATTGGGACATCAACAATTACCTTCTAGTGTAGAGAATTGGACTTAACATAGCCCGCTAAGATATTTGTTTTTCGATTCCTTTAGTGGAGTCCCCCTACGTTTCCCTTGAATCAAGGTAATATTTGATGTCCTAATGAATCAATATGACATTAAAGAACTGTTATAGTCCTATGTGATCATTGTGGGTTACTCATTGTTGCTCTAAAATCTCCACTTTTCTCCTTAGTTCTTGCCAACAAAAGAGATGGTGCCTACTAGAAACAATCGCTAACCAACATTTTGTGGTGACTTTTGATGGGATCTCGATTGAGGGAGACTCATGTTTTGTTATTTTTAATATCTATAATTAATAGAGGATGACGTAGGTGTGGAACTTCTATAGTTAAATCTATACTATACTCTATGCTAAATTAATGAAAGAGATAAAAGTAAATTCATACAATTGGATATGCATTAAGCTTTAATGCTAATTTGGCAATGAAAGAGACATGACAAAATCCATTAGTAGGACATAGGGTGGAAGATGATGGCGCAGTAGGTGATGATGACGATTGAGGTAAATTAGAATCACAACTCAAATTCTTTGGTTTGTAACATGAAGAAATTTAGATTGCAACCTAAGGATGTGCTTGCATGCATGATAAAAAAAATCACACTTTTGATAATATGAAATACTAAGAAAAATAAATTTCTTTTTTTAAAAAACTTTATGATTGTTAAGGATTAGTGAGATAATGACCACTCAAGGCTAAAAAATGAGAAAAATGGGGGAAGCAATGTGGCCTGCAGTGATAGATCATCCACTGGTTAGGACACCATGATTCTTCGACACTTATACCAAATTGATAGAAGAGGAGGCAAGAGTGGACAAGATTGTGCTTTGATACTAAATTGATAATAAAGGAACAAGATTTAATTTTGCATATAGATCTCAATTATTCTTTGATATCAAAATTGATGGAGAAGGAAGGATGATGAAATTCTACAACAATCCACAATGAAAAATGATGATGAAGAGGGTGATGATGACTATAAAGGTAGATCACTAGGGTTCATAACCAAGGATATGCATGCATGCATGATAAGAAACCACATTTTTGGTAAGAAACAATACCAAACAAAAATGATTTCTTTTTTTATTCCATCACAAAAGTTAAAATAGATTGTAATACTAAACCCTACAACTAAAAGCAAAAAAATGAGAAAAATGCCCTTCGTAATAAAATAATAAAAAAATACAAAAAATAAAAAAACTTGTAGAAATAAATAAAGCTATTTAAGACCTTATGCATGACACATTACAACTAATAACAAACTAAAAATACAAAATAAATAATGAAACATAAACAAAACACATTAGAATAGCTCAAGCATCATCTAAATGTCACTTGTCCTATACAAATCATGCATTCCTTAGAGACCACCACTTGAACTTTCTTATTACATAATTGCTTCTATTGTGCCCTCATTCTATAACTACGTGATCCCTTATATGCTTTAATCAGTTAATAGTGCCACTAACTTTTATGCTTACTATCCCATTTGTTATGATTTTTTTATTATGAAATAAAATGTTAATTTATTGATTTTAAGACACTCTCTTTTTGTATCAATTTCAAATTATATTAAAACATCAAATTATTTAATCATCTCATTGATTTAGTAAATGAATAAGATTCTATTGTTTCAATCTTATAACTCTTTTTTTGATTAAGTCATATCTTTATCAAATTCACATTACGTTGATTATTAAATATTGATAAAATTAAAAGATTAATTTTGTTAAAATTTTTATAATTAAAATTAAAACTTAAAAATTACCACCACATCCTAGCTTGTGTCCAAGTGCAATGCTTTCAAGCCGAGCAAGCCTAAGTAAGCACTCACAAGCCTTGGGTCAAGGCATAGTCGAAACCAAATTGGGTCTAGCCCAATGTTGGTGATGGAGAATTCCTAAACCTAGTTAGGGCAAGGCATTGATCGAGTCAGATAGCACTCAAACAAAGTATATGCATAGGTTGGGTCAGACCTATATAACCCATATGTTTTGAGTATGCTTAGGTAGTGAAATCTTGAGGGCACAAGAGGGATCCAAACCCAATTAGGCTCAAATATTAGTCCCACACAAATGATTATAAAGTCAAAATATTTTTCCTTCCCTACAATGTGAGACTAATCCTTGGTGCCTATCAGCTCCCAAAACTTGGAGTGCTCAGCACCGTCTGATTGTGCATTTTTGCTATTGCAAAGTGAACTTGCCTCCACTTTATTAAACTTGATAATCATTCAATCACATCGTCAATTCAATCTCCCAGATTTAACAGTGATTAGTTATTCGATTGATTTCATATGATTTATTCTTAGATTTAATGACTATAGTTTCATCCTAACTTATCAGACGACTAGAATTCTTTTCACCTTATCCTTGAATCTTAGGACTCTTAATTATCTGATTTGAATATTATGGTTGAGATCTATGCCAATTTTATCATTGTTGAATTGAATGATCTAAATATCATTTGGCATGATTGGATGGTCTAGATCAAATCCATCTTAATTAGACTGTCTATAATTCATTTGCTTATTTAGCATTAGATGTGATAGTCTCTATCACCTCTAATTTGATTTAATGGCTATAGTCCATCTTGCTTAATAACTAATTCTTTAGTCATTGTGTTAGTCGTTTTAGAAAAAACATTTTAACCTATTTGTAAAAGTTTTTTAAGATGTTTGAATGTAGCTTTTCAAATACCTTTTCTATACTTTCTAATGACTATAATCAATTTTTTTAATAAATACCTAGTAATTATAAATGAAATAACTAATAAACTTGAATCAATCTTTAAGATCCAATAAAGTGCTACTCAATATTCTATTGATAATAACTACGACTTGTCCTTTTCAAATTATCAAATTTTTTTAGTTAAGCTTTACACTTTTAAACTTTTAATTCCTCATTTTTCTTCTTAAATTTAAACTTGTTGTGTCATGTTTCATTAATTAACAAGTATAAAAGTTCTACGAATTTATTAGAATTTTTTTTGTCTCATTGTATTTTTCTTTTTCTTTTTGGTTGGGTGACCCAACATTTGTGAAAGCTCGAGTTCAGTTTGATCTCATAAAAAACAAAGTTGGGTTGAGCTCATAAAAGTCAAGGTTATTTGAACCTACAAAAGCTCAGGTTATAGTTGAACCCAAAAAACCTTGTAGGTTGTATGTGAATCATAAGAAAAAAACCTTAAGTTGTAGCTTTTTGTTAGTGGTGTTTTTTTCGACCTCAGTTGGGGGTAAATGTAGATTTTAATTTCTCTAAAATTGCAGTCATGGTAGGCTCTTGGTTTATTCTATTTTCAAGGACTCCCAAGCACACGTATTAACTAGAACTAGGAACTAGAGATTCAATAGATAATGAAAGGTTGGCTTGTTATCTAACAGTATAACATGGCTTATATCTCAATGTCAACCAATCAAAATGATCCATATATAGTCTATATCTAGATGACTAAACCTATAAATTTGTAAATGAAATGAGTTCCAATAAAGATAAAAAAGAAAGAGTCCTTTCTTTTTTACTTTGGTATACGTTGATGGGTTGCCGGTGACTCGAACCCGAAACTAGTTGGATGGAGTAGATAATTTTTCTCTTGTCGCAATAGAGAAAAAAATCCCTTTTAATTTTTATTTTTTTTATCATAATAAAAATTAATATATATATAAAGATTTTCTACAAACATACAATTATTTTTTAGAAATAAATATATTAAAGAATAGTAAAAATTATTTTTAAAGTCTATAATTCATGTCCATCTTGTAGGATTCATACACTAGTTTTGAGTTCATGTTGTACTAGAGATCAGACATATGATTTATACTAAGCTTTTATATTAGTTAATTATATGAGTTTTATTTTTATTTTGTATTGATACAATTCATGCCTTATTCATATTTTAGTCTTCACTTTATATAATATGATCACCCATATTTTACCATAAGATCCATCTTATGTTGGTCAAACATTGAATGGTACAATTGACCCTTATTAAATAGTTTAGAAACTAATTGTTAAGTCCAATCTCATTTTTATACTAGTACTATCTATAGGTACAAATCCATATACTAATTATACTTGTTTAATCCAAAGTCAGACTAATATAATGATATAAATTGATATATTTTTTAATTTCAAGATGCTTAAATTTAATATATAAAACACATTTTAAGAGAATATTAGAGTTTAATTAGATGAGCTATTGCCCTTAATGTTCTATCTTCTCTCTCTCTCTCTCTTCCTTCTTCACTCTCTCGACAGCATCACACCTCTCCTCTTTTTTTAGTGATCCATTCATTTCTTTCTCTCTTTAAACCAATCTCTCACTCTCATGAAATAAATATTGCAAGTAGCTATGACCTTTCCTGTTGGTGACCTCTCTCTTTCTTCCCACAAGGCAAAACCATGCATGAGGCCAAGTTTGAGTTTTAAAATTTTACAACTGATTGCTACTTCATTGCTACTCCTATGAAATCCTCATGATGCTACAAATGTTTAAGGTTGTGGTTATATAAATATGAAGTGTATATTAATTACTATTATTATCATTTTTGAAAGTTAAGGTTACCTAATTTTGTGAATTTTTCAATTAATTGGCTTACAAAAATTCATTGGTCATGATTAAAAATTCTTATTCCATGATATTTACTTGATATTAAACTTTCATATCTTTCTAACTTTATTTAGTAGTTTAAATAATTTTTCTTTTGATAATTTATTTCATTTTTAATGTTCACATTCTTAATTTGTGCTTGTTGCATGTCGTATCATTATTGATAATTTTAGCCTTAACTTCTTCATGGTTCTTACATTTTTATCCATTTTTGTAATTTCTTAAAATTGTTTAATATTTATTTTAATTCTTTAATTAATTTCATTTATATGTTTAAATTGTTATTAAATTCATAAAAACCTTTAATCTTCTATTTTATCATCTAGACATCCTTAATTTTTACCGTTGAGTTTAAAACAAATTATATTTATATTTTCTAAGTTTATCTCTATTCTTTTATGAGCTGTAGCTCATTTTTATCCCAATATGTGATTTTCCAAAAAAAATCTTAAAAAAATTCAAAAATTTTCTAAAAATCCAAATAATTCAAAATAGTTATAAAACTCAATTTAAGATGCTAAATTTCTTTTCTCCCTATAAACTCTCCAATCAATTCTAAGATTATGGTTTTTTATTTAATTTAAGTGTAAGATATTTTAAAATCATTAAAATATTATTTAATTATATATTCCTATTTTAAGGATGTTGCATTCCTCCTTATTTATAAGAATTTAATCTCCAAAATTTATATTAATCAAAACAATTTTTTATATTGTTATTTTTATTTATTGATTTTATTTTTCTTTGATAATTATCCTATTCCTTCTTTAATATCATCACTTCTTCACTACACATCTTTATTACTTAGAAATCAACTAAACTATTAGTGTCTCTTTATTAACATTTTAAATCTATGAAACAACATTTAATATTACTCTTCGTTCATATTACAATAAACAATTCTTACAACTAATATATCTCTTAGAGATCAAACATTTTCTATGTTGTGTTAGACTTATATTATAATTGTTTCATATTCCACTTCAAATATTATAAGCATATTTGTATGTTATTATTAAAATTTATTAAATTTATGCTTAAGCATTTATACAAATTAAGATTTTATGTATCATTTTTTTGAGCAAATAGATATTAACTTTTTCTTAATAAATTGAGATGATTTTTCAAAGAAAAAAAAATACCAAGACATAAGTATAATGTTTTTAGACTTATGTATGATATTTACAATTTTATTTTTCTAAGAATGGAGTCAATCACATCGACTTTAGTTTCTAATATCTTTTTGAAACCTAAAATGATTTAAGAAAAACTTTTACGTGACGGAAAAGTAGAAACGGGAAACAAATCGGACAGGATGCTAATAATAGAAAATTAAGGGGTTTCATCGAAAAACAAAAAACAAGATTTACCGGAGTTACGGCTTCTGGTCACTCGGGTGTCGCTCCCTAATTGGACTTCCATTTGCAGGCATGTCCGACGACGTCGATGGCGAAGGAGGCAGCGGTTCCTCGTACTTCCGTACCTTCCGTTCTCTCGTCGAGAGCGCTGACCGTAAGTTTGCTCGCGTCCGCGACCTTCCGCCCCACAGCCGCGGTTCCCTCTACATCGTATACTATCGCAAAGTCTTCAAGGCTTACACTCGCTTATGGAGGTTTCAGCAGGAGCACCGGCGTGATCTTGTCGCTTCCGGTCTACGGCGGTGGGAGATCGGGGAGATTGCCTCGCGTATCGGTCAGCTCTACTATGGCCAGTACCAGAGAACCAGCGAGGCGAGGTTTCTTCTCGAGTCTTACATATTCTACGAAGCCGTACTTAGCCGCAGATACTTTGAGTCCCCGTTGGCGGCAGTGGGTGCGGAGCTGGCGCTGAGATACAAGGAGTTGAGGTTCCACGCACGCTTCCTCATTGTAGCGATGCTGCTTAATAGGAAGGACGTGGTGATAAATTTGGCAGAGAGGTTTAGGGCTCTGGTCGAGGATAGCAAGTCAGCATTCAGGGTAACTATTTTTTTTTCTTTTCATTTAGTTGTTGATTTTATCCATATCCATATGCGGGGCTTCTCGTCAGGCTTGTTTTTGCGGATTCCTTTTTGATTTTGTCACATTTACTCTGGTAGAAACTTTTTGCTTTAAGATTTGATTTAATCCTGTTTGGATTAGTAGTTTTCTGCTTTAGTTTATCTTGCAGAGTGAAATCAGGATTAATAAAATCCTGTTTAGTGAGTGTTGTTTTGTTTGAGAAAGGATTAGCTAGTTGTATGACTTAGATATGGAAAACAGAAATTGTTGTTGCCTGGTGGACGAGGGACTAGAATTTGGGCAGCTTCTCCAAACAGTGTTTGCATGTCTATTCAGCTAAAAGGATGAAATGTACGCTGGATTAGAAGGCTAAATTATAGTATAATTCTACATTAGTCTCAAACCAATCCGCAAGTTCACTGATTAGTTATCTAGTTTTATGCTGAATGTGTTGCCATGTATAGCACTACTGATATTTGAAATGAATAAAAAACTTGGAAGAGGATGACCCAAAGAAAAAAAAAAGTGTCAACACTCACAAATTATGTTCTGTTAGAGGGAAAAAATTCCTATTTAAATGGAAATTTTGGATAATTGTCATACATGATAAGATTTAAAGAGTTTGATGTTATTTCTTGTTTTACACACTTGTTTCACATCATGCTCAAACAAATTGGTTGTAGAGAGAATGGTTAATAGTTGCAACTTGCAAAGGAAATAAACAATAATAAGCCTTAATTCTGCTATGTATGGTCTTTTGCATGAATCTCATAGCATCAATGCATTCAATTGGCTGTGAAAATTGCCAAGGAAAAGTTAACAAAGAAAATAACAGGTAAAAAATTATAATCCCACTTCAAGACACTTTTTTCTAAACATTTTGTTTGATTTGGTGCAGCATTTTAATGGTTAGAGAAGTCATATGAAGTTGATCCTATGGACTATTTCCTTTCATAGCTGTCCATGCACAATCCTTGTATTCAATGGTTGATGTTAAGTGTCATATCTCTTCTTATTATAACTTTCAATGCTTCATTTCCAATTGTTTCATTGTCTATTGTTCTTCATTTCCATATCTACATCAAGTGCTACTTAAAAACGATGCCAATAATGCCACTATCGATTGTAGCCTCTCCTCTATTGATCTAGCATTTCTTTCACACATGAAAATCAATTCAACAAGGCTTATAACATCAATAAACACTATTAGACTAGGCAATTTATTTCTTATGTCATCCCACTTGTTTGAAGTTTACAAAAACCATCTCAAGGGCCATTTTTCTTTTCTTTTGGGAAAAGATGCAACAACTTCTAGGAAGCCTCAAAAAATATTTAAAATCTATCTAAAGTTTTGTTTGTCATGCTTAAAGTCAGAAAGACATTACATTTGGATAACCTAGGTATGATGATGGATAACTTGACATCAATCCAGTTGATGCAAATTGAGTAGTAATAATTGAAACATGAATATGCACAACAAAATAATATGAATATATGGAGTATATAATAACAATTTTTACATAAGCACATGTTCATACCTCACAATAATTGTCATAAAGTAGCAAACAAGTACATAATGTCTTTGATGCATGATGTCCATAAATGAGAATAATAGGGTATGCATCAATGCTTTAGTGTCACTTATAATTAAACTATTTAAACATGACAATTGACCTAACTTCAATAACATACACACCCACTTAAGCTATGAGAATCGATGTTATCTCAAACTATTTCTATGAAACACTACCATATTCATGATATCAAAAATAGAATGAGAATGTATCAACATTGTAATGCATCAATGATATACATACACACATATACACATAAGTAAATATGCACCTCACAATCCACTCAATATAGCTTATATATAATATAAGTATTTTGTTGGTATATATAATAGTCAACTTGAAATATAAGGAAGGTTATTACTAATTTAAAATGGAAGAAGAGTTATTGCTAACATAAAACAAAAGAATCATTATTGAGAACCCATTGACTTAGGTAGCAAATCATACAATGGAAAGGTTGATGCAGCACCAAATGATGAAATGAAACTCTCTTCGTCAACAAAGGACAAGTCTAGCATAAACATCTTATGAGATCACAATCCAGGGTTATTAGATCAAAGTATGTACCAAACAAGTTTTCAATATGACATATGGCATAGTTCTTTTTCAAGATGGTTCTACTTGGTTCATGCATAGCTCAACATGGTTCATCATGATTTTTAGAGACTATTATGATTCTTTTATTATTTACTTGGTTTCTTCACTTGATTAAAATTTTTCAAATAATTAAAAAAACATAATAATTGACCTTGGTTTTGACTTATTTAGAGGTACCATATTGATAATTGAACCTTTTGTATGAAGAATAGTGAACAACAATTTTTTTTAGAGTATTAGAATCTTTTTTATTTTCTCTTTATTTGGGTTATCAAAATTAATTGCCTTGTTATGGCATAAGATTGACTTTGATTTTGTTTGAATTCCTTTTTTATTCTGTCTTACAACTCATAAAAGTACATGGTGGCCTGTTTTTTCATTTACTTTTATTTTCTTTCTATTGTCCCTCCAACATGGTACTATAGCTTTTGGCAATCATCACTGTGATAATTGCCTCGTTGCATTGCTCAACAAGCCTGGTGTGCATCATCTACCCTTGCTCACACACTGTACACAAGCCCTATTGTGACATCCATCTCCTACATCATATATTAGCCTCACATTTTCCTTTATTTATATACATACTATATGACTCATGCATATACATTGTTATCATAATTTTTTATAGAATACATCTTTTTCAAATTACTAAAGTATGCTTACATTTAAAAATAGATGCAACAGAATAATGTGTTATCATATAAAACATATAGAGTTACATACTCTAGTAATAAAAGTAAAAAAATTTATTAAAACATTCTTATTTTGGTACAATATAAGTATAATATGGGCATGTTCAAAAGGTATAAATAATATAACGCACTCATATTCTTATCTTGTGGCTTGCATGCATCTTATCCAATTACTTTGTTCTTGATGTTCATCTCATACATTTGAAATTGTGAGTTTCAAACATAGCTTAAGCCAATCATTATAGACTTAATAAGAAAAATAATATTATTATAATATATAAAACAATATATTATTTGGGATTATATCATATGCAAAGTTATGATTAATCGACTTACAAGATGAAAGCATGGTGACAACTCATAAAAGTACATTGTGGCCTCTTTTTTTTATTTATTTTTCTTTAATTTTTTTCTTGTTCTTGCCCCCCTCCAACACAGTACTATAACTTTTTCCAATCATCATTATGGTAATTGGCTCACTGCACTATTCAACAATCCTTGTGTGCACCATTTTCCCTTGTTCACACACTGTACACAAGCCCAGTTGTGATGTTCATCACCTACATCACACATTAGTCTCGCATTCTCCTTAATTTATATACATACTACATGACACATGCATATAAGTTGTTGTTATAATGTTTTATAGAATACATCTTCCTTCTCAAATTACTAAAGCATGCTTAGATTTAAAAATATATTCAGTATAATAATGTGTTATCATATAAAATATATAGAGTTACATATTTTTACTTTAGTAGTAAAAATAAAAAAGTTATTACAATATTTTTGTTTTGGTATAATACAAGTATTATATGGCAATGTTCAAAAGATAAATAATATAACATATTCATGTTCTTTTCTTGTGGCTAGCATGCATCTCATCCAATCTGAGCATACTACATGACACATGCATATATGTTGATATCATAATTTTTCATAGAATAAATCTTTTTCTTCAAATTACTAAAGTATGCTTAGATTTAAAAATAGATGCAATATAATAATGTGTTATAATATAAAACATTTAGAGTTACATACTCTATTAATAAAAGTAAAAAAGTTATTACAACATTTTTATTTTGGTGCAGTATAAGTCTTGTATGGTACATTCAAAAGATGTAAATAATATAACATGCTCTTATTTTTGTCTTGTGGCTTGCATGCATCTCATCCAATCACTGTGTCTTAATGTCCATCTTATGCATCTAAAATTGTAAGTGTCAAACATAGATTGAGTCAATCATTAAAGACTTGATAAGAAAAATATATAGCATATGAAACAATACATTTTTTGGGACTATATTATATACAAAGTTGTGATTAACTAATTATTTATTGATGCAATATAATAGGCATATATTTATTCATGTATTCATTGCATTTACTATTTATTTTGTTTTAATTTAATTGACACTTTTTGATAATTTTTCTTATTATTTTTCACATTCATAGGACACTTATCTTACCTCACGGGGTTTACATCAACTCTTCCTGACCATCTCTATCTCACAAGGACTCCTCAACTCCTTATGTGGACAGGTCATTCTTGTCGCATGGAGTTTCCTTAGTCCTCTCATATGGACAAGGCTACTTTTGACTCATTGAGTTCCCTTGATCCTTTTATATAGACAAATTACTTTCTTATTGCTTCATTTGCATTTTATATGTTCATATATTTATACTATTATCACATATAACATATTTGTTTATTATATAAGTTAGGTATTTGCATATTATCATGTATCTATTCAATAATCAGCGTACATATGCTCATCATGTAATAATACGCAAATACAACATGTGCAACAATGCAGTACAACATGTTATGTATCTAATTTATACTGTTACATAGCATCATATCATTGCATCAAATATTTTTGTTACATGCTACACAACACTATGCTTAAAGTATATCAATATATCAAGCATACACACATAAAGTGTCGAGTGCCTACCTCAAAAGTTAGCAGAACCAATGCTTAGCTCTTTCTCCGCTCTTATATTCTGCAATCATATATAGAGTTTACATCATTATATCATACATTATATATACTAGTTCTACTACGTTTATTACTTAAGGTTTAGCCCCACTTGATCCCTTTAATTTCATCTTTTTTAATCTTTGTTATATCGTTTATTAGCACCATTGGATCATCCAATCTTCTATTGGATCGTTCGATCTTCTTAAGTGCAACAACGTGAAGATTGTGAATTGTATATTGAACTTTGACGTACTCCTACGTTGCCTATTGGACCATCTATTCTGCCCTAATTAGATTGTTGCCCAAACTATTTGATGAATATCCGAAAGAGAAATATGCTAGTTATTTTTTATCTTATTGTGTTAAAATGAACATACAAATAATCAATATGTTAAAATATATTATTTTTATTTTATTGGGTTATTCAACAATATAAGAAATAAATTAGTTATAGATGGATCCACTTTATTTTAATATAATATGTCAAGATAAATAATTAAAGAGAATAAATGATAACAATAATTATAATATTTAATACGTATGGACAAAATATAAAATTTGAATTCACTTAAAGTAATAAATGAAGGTGGGCCCCAAACAATCAAGATTTCACTATCTTTTAATAGGTAAATTTTTTATCTCAAAATCTATTAGTTGAATTCAATATTCTGTTAGATATGCAAGCTCACTCTAGCTAAGGTTAATTTGTTTTACCTTAAAGCAATATCTAAATCAAACATGTATTTTACACAAATAATTTATATTAAATTAGTGAACTAATTCCACATTTTTAATATTTGTGAGTTCACTAAATTTTTCCAACATGGACAACTAATTAAGTTACTCTATAAAATCAATTTATTGTCAAAAATTAAATGATTAAAATTAGAGAAAAATGGTTGCTCATGATTAGAGAATGGAATAAACAACACTTCAATGAGGAAGAAGGGGTAGTATTTGGCTCCCTATTTGAGATGGAATAAGACTTCAATGGTGGTTCTCTATTGGATGCAAGTACGGTTAGGGAAAGCGACAAAACAATTTTCAACAATTAGGGAGAAGAGTGAAGGGAGAGAGTGCAATTGAGTTGGAGAGGTCCAATTGGATTGGTATTTGGTGAGAGAGAATGAGATAAGAACTTATGCTTTAGTTTTTGTTTAAGTCAATTTGGTTTTGTAGAATCAAATTGATTCAACTTTTTTTTTTCTATAATGTTATAGTCAATCCAATTTAAAGGAATTTGGACCTTCAATTCATATGTGAATTGTCAAACAAATGTGGATTCTTCACAAGCATTTACTTTTTGAGCTTCCAAGTAGCCTTCTTAACATAGATGGTTCTTCCTAGGAACTTTCATGAAAAGGATAAAACGTTGTCAGTGCTCACAAGTCTTATGATTGGTGATGCACTTCTACTTTTTCAAATAACTCATTATTTCAAATAATTAATGGATGATGCTGAATAATGTGAGTTGTCATGGATTTATCATTGCAAAAAAAAGTCATGAAAAATATCGTGCATTTTTTAATGTTGGGTGGAAGGATTGAGTGATAAGCCTTTTTGCTTATCCTCACAATCACCTCAAATGGCCTAATGAAACAAGTCCTAAGCTTTTCATATTTTCCAAGTCAGACAAACTCTTGCATAGGTGATACTTTCAGGAACATGTGCTTGCCAACTTGAAACTCAGTTTCTCAATGCTTTGGATCAAATTATCTTTTTTGTCTCTCTTTGATTAAGTAGATGACATTCTTATATCAAGTGCATCTTCTTGGTTATCTCATCCACTAACTCGGGCCCAATATAAGCAATTTTCCTTTTCATACCCTTTTTAAGTGGCATTCTACATGTTAAAATAAGATATTAAAAATTGATGCATATATGTATACAATGGGATGGATATCAAATATATCACAAATAATTCAACGTAGATTATCTAACCAATTAACCATATGTAGAATGTCAAAACAATCAAATTATACAAAGCTAATTTGGCTCGAATGCCACTTTGTCACATGCTCTAGGTTTGGATGCAGAACACCTTGACAACCTGGGTACAATGATGTGAGATTTAATATCAATCCACAGGACAAATCAAGAATCAAGGCCAAGTGAATTTAGCTTTGTATTATGAAAGAGACTAAATTATTTATATGAAAAAATGAATTAACAACAAAAGCAAAATTAATTTTATTCATTCAAAAAGATATGCATATGTTACCATACCAAAATATGAAAAAGTAGAATGTTACTCATAATCCAAATCCAAATGCTAATAATATAATCAATTAAAAAAATATAACAAAATTAAATGCTTGCTTTAAGAGATGGTCTATTCTAGTTCTCTTGTGATGATGATCCAATAATTAAACAAATTAGAACTCAAAAATAATGTATAAGGCAATGTTTGAGTTTTTAAAGTAAATATTAGGTGAAACCTTTTGGCAAAACATAAGTGAAAAGGGCTGGGCCAGAAATATGGCAAAAGAGAATGACACGAACACATTGAATACATAAAACAACGTTTACATGAACACAGGTTTGATAACTCACAATAAATGAAATGTAACTAGAAAACAAGTATATAATGTCTATTGGTCATGATGCCCATGAATAAGAATAATAAGTACATCAATATTCAAATGCTACTTATAATTATTTAAATGACTTAAACATGTCAACCAACTTAACTCCAACATAATAACATCAATATAAGCTATGAGAATCAATATTATGATTAACTGATTTTTGACTTGCCAATTGTTTATATGTGCTACAATCATACTAGTCATATAAAAAATAAAATAAGTGTAATCATTCATCTCACAATTCACCAATCGTAACTCATATAATATATTCATTATGTCGATATATTATGGTCATCCTGAAACAAATTAAAGGTTGTTGTTAATCGGAAAACTAAGTGTTTTCACTATTGAGGGCCTATTACCTATGTAGTAAATCATACAACACAAGGATATCCCAAATTATCACATCCAATATGCAATCCTATTTATATATGTTCAATCACGAAACTATTGATAATGATATGGTACTATGTAATATGAATCTTACATCAATTGCTAATGTTGATAATGTGTAATCATCATGTCTAATAAAATGATTATGTTTAACAATTCTCATATGAAAGTGAACATATAAATGATTAACATGTCAAAATATGTTTGTTGTCCTATCTTGATCATTTGACGACAAGAAGTAAACTAGCTATTGTTAAATCTACTTCATTGTAGTACATCATGTTTAGGACAATGATTAAATAAAAAAGACAGTAACAATTCTAATATTTAATAAACATGGATAAAACTTAAGAATCGAGCTAACTTAAATCAATAAATTAAGGGGAGTCATTAACAATGAAGGGTATGCTAATTTTCTAATACGTAATAAACATGGATAAACCATAAAAATTGAGTTAACCTAAATCAATAAATCAAAGCGAGCCACTAACGATAAATGATATACTCATCTTCTAATATGTAATAGTCACTTACCTTGAAATATACTTATTGGATTTGATCTTCTCCCTAGCATGTGACACCACTCCAACAATGGTTGATGCATACTACCAAAGCCACTATCTAAATTAGATGAATATTTTATGTTAATAAATTAGATTTAATTTAACAAACAAATATAAGGTTTTTTTAATATTTATGATTTGATTAATTTTTTCTAATAACGGAAACTAATGAAATTATTCTACTAAATCAATTTATTACTAGAAAAACAAATGATTAAAAATGGAAAAAATGATTGTTCATAGTATGAGTAAGGAAAGAGAGAAAGAAAAAAGAGGAAAATAGGAAAAATGAGAAAAGAGAAAGAGGAAAAGCAACTCATGACAGCAGTGACAAGTTGCAATTGTTGGCGAGAAGAGCAATAGCTAGTGCTCTCACTTAGAAGGAATATGTCTTCGCTAGCAGTTGTAGAACTTAAAGATGGTGAGGAAGGCTGCGAAGAGGGGGATTGAGAGGGAGAGGTGCGAAAATGAGGGTACTAGGTTTAAGAGGATGAGATAGGAGGTTTTTGAGGGATTATGTTCACTAATGTTTTTTAGTTTTTGTTTAAGCTATTCCTAAACTAGATAAGGTCAACTTTTTTTAATAATATTACACTTATCCTTTAATAGGTACATAATATTAATCGAACTAAGGTTGACTTTGCAAGAACAACCAATCCACAAGAGGGGATGAATTGTGAATTTTCATTAAAATCTTGTATTTACTTTTTGAAAATTTTTCTCTTATGAAAGCAACAATAAGAACGCCAAAACTTTTAAGTGATTTGGCTCTATTTTATGAGCCTACTTCTACCCTCAGTCCATTGATTAGGCTTACTCTAATAACTATTTTTGCTAAATGATAACTGGGCAAATTTATAATGTGATCTATAGGGATCCAAAAAAGGTCCAAACGAGCCAATAAAACTAATGACTCAAAGCGTCACAATACATTGTGTATCATCTACAAAAACAATTGCAAAACAAATCTTAACATTCTTACAACATCAGTTTGTACAATGTTTCCTACAACCTTTATCAATCATAATTGGCATTCTATAATGATGAAAAATGCATAAAAAATTGTTATCGGTTGTTGTTTATAATGAGGAAAGCAGGACTCATAAATCAGCTTGACAAACACTCCTTTCTCAAACCCAAGAGCTAGAATGCAAAAATTAAGGAAATAATGATGGTTGAAAGTTGAATATATTCCCTAGATTGAAAACTTTTTCATCTTTTTCTCATAAGGATTGTAGGATTATGTATAAGCAAAGAACCTTTACAATATAGCTTAAGGCAATCCCAATGATAATACAATGGCTAATTTACTTATTTCCATGGAGATTAATTTGGTGTTATGTGATTTTTTTACTTCTATACATACTATACATTTGATAGGAACGTATTGTATGTTTTTCAGAAAAATGGTATGCTATACATCAATGAATAACATACCATACATAAGTTACTAGTTTTGCTTGACAATATGGGATCATTATCTAAATGAATTATAAGTGTTATACGTTAATAATTAAGTACATGTCTCAAGGTATGCCTCAGTAGCAATGTATTTACAAATGTAAACTAAATGTATCACATGTTAATAAATAATATAATAGACTTCAGTCTCAAGTTTATTATATTTCTCTCAACACATTTTCTGTTTGCTTGCTTACTCTCCCAATTGAAGTAGACGTGTTTTCTTAAGTCTCGTGTATCAAACCCAAATTTCTTTACAATGCCTAAAAGGTATTTGGTTTGGATATAAATATTCCATTCTTTACTTGCTTAATTGAAGTTTAAGAAAATATGTGAGTTTATCCATCATACTCATTTTAAACTCATTTTTCATCAGACTGGCAAATTTCTCGTAAAACTTATTATTAGTTGAATCAAAGACAATGTCATCAACATACATTTGATAGACAAATTGATCATCTATTGAATTTTTAATAGAATGGGCGGTATCCACTCTTCCTCTAGTGAAACTGTTAGAAATAAAAAAGCTGCAAAGCTTGTTATGCCATGCTTTTAGGGCTTGTTTTTAAACCATATAGAGTTTTCTTAAATTGGTATGCACGGTCCAACTTATCGTGAACTTCAAATTTAGGTGATTGTTCTACATAGATTTCTTCATTTATGTATCCATTTAAAAACACAATTTTGCATTTGTTTGATGAACTTTAAAACCTTTGAAATAGGTATAAGCTGGATGTATTCTAATGGCTCTTATCCTAGCTATTGATGCAATGGTGTCATTAGTGTTTATGATGCAATTTGACTATATCTATTGGCATCCAATCTAGTCTTATTTCTAGCAACAATTCTTTTATCTTCTGACTTATTTTTAAAAAATTGTTTACTTCCAAGTATAAGATGATTTGGGGGCTTTGGAATTAATTCTCATGCCTCATTTCCCTCAAATTCGCTTAATTTTTCAATCATAGCTAATATCCAAAACTCATCTTGAAACATTTTTTGATGGATTTAGGTTCATAGCTTGATAAAGGTTATATGTAAATTTTCCTTTTTCTTACTCCTTTAGCTACATCTCTTAATATAAGATCTTTAGGATGATTTTATTATATTTTCAATCCCTAGAGATTGTTTAACTATGGATTCTTGAGTTTTACCTTTCTTTTGTTTATTTAGATTGATGTCTTTAGTACTTAAATCATCAAAATCTTTAATGTTATCTTGCATAATCATCTCATTATGTCCAATATAAGGAGTTTCATCAAATGTCACATAAATTGATTCTTCTATAGCAAAACTCCTTTTATTTAAAAGTCTATAAGCCTTCCTAGCTAATTATTAACTTGTACTAAAAAAAAGAGAAAAATCCATAGTTATGGAATGGTTAATTTTTTTATTTCAAAGGAGATTAACTAGTTGTTATGTGATTTATGCTTTCATATGTATTGTTTGTTTGATAGAAATGTATCGTAAGTTACGAGTTTTCCTTAATGGTATGTGATTATTATCTAAATGTACTATATGTATTATATGTTAGTTAACTTATTACACATAAGTCTTAAAAAAGTTTCAGTAACAATATATTTACAAAGATGAGCTAAACATGTGGTATGATAATAAATAATATATTGTACTTTTGTCTCAAGTTTTATGTATTTTTTTCTAACGTATGGTCTATTTGTCTATGTACTTCTAAATTGAATTAGACTTATTTTATGTTAATAATAATGTTATACATTATCAGGAAGAAGTAACAATCCATTGAGCTAAAGGTTAGATTCCCAAACTTAACATACTCTATGTCATAAATAATGTATGGTACGGCAATTGTTTTTGGGCAGTCCTTGAGAAAACTAGACAATCCATGGTGTGATGTTAAAGGAATAACATACGGTACGTAATCTTTAACGTACCATATGTTTAGAAGAAAATTCTTAATTAGTTAATTCAAGGGAAGATCTCATGTGTTGACATATGGTATGTTATTATTGTAGCAAGAAGGAAGGTTGAGGGTGCTTAAGTGTTCAGTAAATAAAATAAAAAGTGATGCAAAGAGGAATAAATTATTTTTGATTAATTTATGTTTGGATGGTAATGCAGAGAGAAAAAGGCAAAAAAGAATAACTTGAAACCCATTCCTAAGATTTTAGATAAATAAATCTTATATTAATAATGAAAAAGTAAAGAATCAATATTTTTAAAATAAAAGCATTTGCATAAGTATATGCATAGTATTATAATTCATTCGTTTTGTTTTTCAAGGGACATATGATATCTAAATAATATTATTGTGATAGAATATATATATATATATATATATATATATATATATATATATATATATATATATATTTATATATTTTTCTGATATACTAATCTTATATTATATGGGATGTAATATGTGGGTAAGATAATAAGTAGGTCAGATATGTCAAATAAGTTATTTAAATAATTTAAGTTATGTAAAGGTTATATATATATATATATATATATATATATATATAAATAGATTTTTTTAGAAAATAAGGCACGAATAGGGGAAAAGCAATGAGAAAAATGACAAAGGATGGAATAAATATTGGTTTATGCTAAATAAGCCCTTGTTGTATCTCAATGTCTTATATAATATGAGTAAATAAAAAAATAACAAAGTATAAAGTGATGAAAAGGGTTTTCCTTAATTCATTATTTCATATTTGATCATAAGAAATAAATATGACTTAGGACAATATGCATGCCATTATGACGTGTTGGTTACATATTGGATTATGAGTTAACATTAGAAACCTTCTCACACATTATTAATATTTTATATAGGATCTTGTTATATGAGATGATAGGATTGTGATACTTAGGCATCACTTATTCTCTATGTAGGGTTTGGTTGTATTGAGACCCATCATTGCCAGCACTTCATGCAGGCATTGATATGTGAATATGATGTGATATCGTATGATTATTGGTTATTTATGATATGCTTATGACCAGAGGTCTGATGATATGATGTTGAATAAAAATAAAAAATGATCGTGATATTTAAGGAAAAATAAGACCTCAAAAAAAAAAATAGTTTGTATATATAAATTGATACATATATTGGCTTATACCCAAGCGAGTATAAGCCTATATGAGATCATACTTAATATATGAAACTTTGCATATTACTCTGTGATATGATAACGGAGTATTCAGTAATTTATTTTGATATGAATGCGTGAGATATAGATTACTTTGATTATGTTAGTTGATATTAATATCATGATGATTTATTCAATTTAGTTTATCATTTCTATATCATTCTTATTTAGATGATCATAATTCTTGCTACAAAAATTTATCTGTTGGGCTTTATACTAATTACTTATTTACATTACAAGGATGCATCGAGAAAGGTATGCTAAGTTAGCAATAGGGATAAATAGGTGGTTTCACAATTTGTATATTTTTAAGAGATTGTAAATAATGAAGTTGTGTTGTATAATTTAGCTTTTTAATATAGATGTGTCTATGTTGTTCTTTTGTTTACTGTTACTATACTAGTGGGAAACTAATGAAAAAAAAATATGGTTTCATCATTCCATGCTTGGGACATTTTGTCCTCATTTATTATGTTGTTATTTTGATTTCGTGTGATAATAATTATTCAAATTGGTAATCAGGTGGGCAGGATATGATAATATTAATGTAAGAGCTCCTTGAGATTTGGCTAAAGGGCAATAATGGAAATGCATTATTCATGTTCTAACAATTAAACTGATTGTGACTTAGCAGACATCTCCGAAGCTCTTGATGGTTTTTATCAATAGGATCTTTGTGTATGAAGTTAGGGATTTTAGTTGAAATAATCAAAAAACACAATCTTTGCTATTATTCTTTATGCTTGTGTCATCCTTGGGTTTACTTTGTTATTTGCTTAGATCCCAACGGTATGGGAAGCATCCCATCCTCTTCTCCTTAGAGAGTACATTTTTTGAGATAGCTTGAGAATGCATTATTTCCATACTGCCTCTTCGGCGGAGCAAACCAATTGGTTAGAACACCCAAATCAAAACTCAAAACCAAGTTCAAATACTCTTATATGCTACATTTGTGTTAATATTGCTATGAGGTCTATCATCCCTAAGTGGCCTTCAAGAAACAGACCAAATTCTATTGACAGCCTAAATTAAGTTGACGTTCTTAAACATCACTTGCATTTTTATTTTAAATTTGAGTTGGAATATCTATTTATTATAATGTTTAATTAGTAGCTAGGTATTTTTTTCTCATTTATTGTTAATTTTGTAAGACATGCCCTTTCATTTTATGGAATGAAATGAAATACATCATTGATAAATGGATAAGATTTCAATTTTTGGTTCCTTGCATGAGACATCCTTATTGTAGTGTGGAATGCTTGCTTTGGGATTGGTGAAGAACTTATTCATATGCTCATGTTCTATTTTCTTCAATTTTTTTAAAGTTTTGTCCATTGTTGCTTGGACTTATTATCTTTTTTCAAGCCATTTTGATCAAGGAATGTACTACAAAGATAGCTCATGTAAGCTTGAAGTAAATCAGATTTCACATTTTCAAACTAAATATTTACTGGAGCTATCTTCTTCAGCTAAATTTACTTTGACACCCTAGACAATAAAACAATTGGCTTTCAACTAAACAAATGGGTTTAGTTAGATGAATCATTTGTCTTAGCAATAAATATCCATTTCCCAACAAGCTTCAGATAGACAATATTCTTTCTAATAGTTTGTTGTTGTTTCTTTCTTAATGTTCATCTCTTGAATACACAAGTGTCATTACAATAATTGCAAGAACCATAGAGTATAATAATAGCATCCAAATTATGAGCTTAAATTTGTTTATGCTATAACTATTTTTTGACTTCAATTATTTGTAGATAAGAATATTGAATATTCTTATATTACTCCTTTAAATAGTGAGCTTAAATTTTTATGCTTTTTTTACTATTATAGAGTCTAATTTCTTTGTAAATCTGAGTATCAAATATGCTCATAGAATTTGGATATATCACTTTTTTTAACTCCTTTTAATTATTGGTCCTCATATGTTGTTTTAAGTTTTTATTTATTAAAATGTTGCTACATAGGAAACATGTTTTTATTAATAAGATGGCGTTATGTGGTGTATTAAGAAACGTAAATATTAAGTGTCCAAATAACATCCTGAAACGGAACAATGGTGGAATGCATAGTTAAGTTTTAATCATTACAGTATGTTATGTTGTTAGAATATTGTGTAAAAGTATTTGACCAAAGAATTAACCTTTTGCTAACGTATGAGTCTGACAATCAATTCAAGTAAATAGTAATAGATAGTCTTTGTAGTAGTATGGTCATTTGTGTTTGAAGAAGTGTTAGAATGAACAATGGATGGATGACATGTAGTTTTCATAGAAGTATAGCCGAGGTGTAAAAACCAATGAGGAGGTGATCATATAGTCCGCAGTGGACGGTAATTAACTTCTTTCAGATTTGATGAAAAGAGAATTCCCTAAACTGACGTTTCAAACTAATGCGCATCAACATGAAGTTTGAAAGGATGAGATGCCCTGATTGTGTCGTTATTAAACGAAGTAGGAAACATCCAAGTCCAAAGACGTGCCAAGTGTTTCGTAGCTTCATCTTCCCGATTGAGTGAGCATCGTATGTTACGATGAATGCACAGAGAGAACAGTAATTTGCAGTGAGCGTACTAATCCGATTGTGAAGTTGGACATGTTCGATAGTTTCTAATAGTGAACAGTGCCAGAGAAGGCTCTGAAATAGTCGAGAACGATGCAGGATTCGTTCAAGTTTGATCATGCACGGAGTGAACAATATATGTTCTATGTGTTTCGTTAGACCGATTAAATGAGCATTGGACTATCATATGATATGTTGAATTCCCAATTAGAATAATGATATCCAACAAGCGTTCTGGTTTGATAGTGAGGTAAAGTGGGATCATACTCGCCCACAGTCTTATAAAAGATGGTGGGGTGTATTAAATTGAAGTATTGGATGAGACATTGCCCTCCACCATTGTGGACGATGGTAGAGTCGAGTGTTGATAGACAAAAGCTTCTTCTTCTAACCAGCAATCTTATACTGCAGTTTATCTACTAGACGTTGATAGTGTTTAGCATTTTTTCTATCAACATATATTGGGAATCCTAGGTACATAATTGACTTAGATCCTTGCTTGAATCTCAAAACTTTTGCATCTTTCTTGCTAGCGACAACCTTAACCTTGTGATAGACATAAAATTTGTATTTGTCCTTATTTATTATTAAGCCTGATGTGAGTTGAAAAGAGTTGAGCATGTTCTAAATACTCTTTAAAAATCTCACATCACCTTTAGGAAAGATTATAATTTCATCATTGTATGAGAGATGTGTGATTAAAGGAGTGTCATTTGTTGTAGCATAATATTGTATTGTCTTATTTTGAAAGCATACATTTAGGTTTTTAGAGAAATATTTCTTAGCAATGATAAATAACAATTGAGAGGTAAGACTACCTTGCAAAAGAACTTTTTGTGATTGGAAGATGCAACTAGGAGAACTATTGAGTATAATGGATAATTATGAATTATTGACCAGAGTGTTAATCAAGATACTAAATTTAGTTGAAAAGTTGAAGCATTACACCACTTTAAATAAAAATTCCCATGAGATTGTGTCAAATGCACTTCTAATGTCAAGCTTTGTTATACAATCCCCTCATTTTCTTATTCAATTTGGGACATTAACTCTGAGCAATTTATATATTTTAGGTTCTTTTTTGTCCTTTGATAAATCCAACCGACTTTGGAGAGATAATTTTGCCGAGTAGATTATGCATCCTGTTAGCTATAAATTTGTTCAAAATTGTCCCTACAAAGTTAGTAATACAAATTAGTCTAAAATCCTGATAGTTAGATGAGTTGTTAGATTTTGGAATTAAGACAATATAGTAGCTAGCTATTCCTTTAGGTATAGGTCTGTCATCTAGGAAATCTTGAACAATATTCTTAACATCCATTATCATAATATCCTAATATGTATTGAAAAATATCCCATCAAAGCTATTTGGGTTTGTTGCATTGTGCTTCTTCAAGATTCACTGCTTTAGTAAGCGCACTGTTATCTTCTTGAGTAATAAGTTTGGGAATACAAAGTAGTTGATTATTCTGAGTAGAGTTATCCATTTTTTCGAAGTGTTCTTTAAAGTGTTGTATAGTAGTGTTTTGCAATTGTTCCAATCCGGAAAATTTAGAACCATCCTTTTCTTTTAGCTCATAAATGTGGAGTTTTGAGTACCCATTTTTGAGTAAAGTGTGGAAAAATTTAATATTTTTTCTACGTTCATCTAACCATTCGACTCTAGCTTTCTGATACCAAAAGGTTTCTTTCTTACTCAACACATCTATGAGATGTTGATTTGCTGCATTCAATTTGATATTGTCATCATCAAAACTACTTTTCAAATTGTGTTTAACTCTTCCTAACATCCTTAGCATTTTTTTATGTTTTAAAATATATTCCCAAATGTAGTTCTATTCTATACCTTTAGAAAATGTTTTAGTTTCCTCATTTTAAATGCCAGGGCCTACATGCCAATCAAGTGAATAGGGAGCCCGTCCAATTGTTTTCAATCAATTTATATTAAGTGGGGTGTGAGGTTCATATATTTTGGAATTTAAATTGTCTTGGTCCATGAAATTGCTCGATGGAGTGTTGTAATAATAAAGGAGAGTGGTCAGATCCTGTCTTGCTCAAATGTTCCACAGCTGTAGTTGGGAAACACTCCAATCATTTCTTGTTTATCAAGATTCTGTCTATCTGCTTACATACCCATTTATCTTTTCTCTTACCCACCCATGTGTATGATAAACCCTTATAAGGAATCTTAGGCAAACTTTATTGATTAATACAATCCTAAAATTTATTCATAGCTCTTATGTTAAGAAACGAAGGGCCTTTATATTCATCAGCTAATGTAATGACATTGAGATCGCCCCTAGTAATCATGAGGTACTTTGATTAGTAGCAATTTCATTAATCTTACTCTATAAGGAATCTTAGACAAACTTTATTGATTCATACAATCCTAGAACTTATTCATAGCTCTTATGTTAAGAAACAAAGGGCCTTTATATTCATCAGCTCATGTAATGACATTGAGATTGCCCCTAGTAACCATGAGGTACTTTGATTAGTAGCAATTTCATTAATCTTACTCTATAGAGCACGCCTTTGCATTTTAGAACTTGTAGTGAATACCAAAGTGTAGTTTGAAACCAACTCATTCCTTGAGATCATTAAATGAATGAGTTGTTTATTATATATTGTGGAATGTTGAATATTATTCTTCCTTATAACTAGATTTTATTTGATTTTCTACTAGTGTATTGGTCAAACCATAATTTGAAAGCCAATTGTTGTAATTTCTTTTCCTGTGTCATAGGTTTCAAAAGAACTAGTGAGCCAATTCTTTTATTATTGAAAATTTTGTTCAATCTATAAATATATTTAGCATTTGTAACACCTTTGATATTCCAAATGAGTAAGTTATCCATTAATTAAGAAGGTTTCTTCAATTTGAGTAGTTCTAATACTTTTACGACTTACTTTTGGACTAGTATGTTGCTTGACGATCTTCTTTGCTCTTTTTTTAGCCCTCATAGTTTGGATTGGAGTAAAACCATTTTGTTCCAAAGGCATTAAATTTGAATTGTTAACTTTTTTCATGTAATTCCATTCCAAAGTCTTTCAAGGTCTACAGATCCAAAGTGGATTGGGATTTATGCCGAGCTTTGAATTCTGGATCTAATATGTATCCTTTATAGGAACGATGATTTTTGATTTTCATTTCCTGATCATCTGCTAACTTGATTGGCAAAATCTTACTTATCTTATTGCACTTAATTAATTGTGATGTTGAAGATGGTGTAGCTTTTCCTTATTTTAACTATCTTAGTGTATCACTGGTTGCTTTGTTTGATGCTAGTTATAGTGGAGATTCCATACCATTTTGTTGCACCAAATCATTATTTGGATTGATATTACCGTGGTCCTGATTGTTATGAAGCATTTCCAAGTTTGGTTGCATAGAGGCGAAATTAAACTTGATTGGCTCTTTATGAATTTCCAACTTTGCTAAGTGATGCTTATAATTTATAATAGAGTGACCTTGTTTGCTAAAGTGTCAAATTATCGTAATATATTTTCTACCAAAAATCACTGGAGTTGCTACCTCGTGAGTTATGTGTATACGTTTATAGAGCTCCTTTAACAAATCCAGCTTAACACGCACTATAGCAAAGCTTGGCCATATCAAATTCAGAGTGGCTGTGTTCACCTTTAGCGATTTCTCGATCGTAGAGGCAACTAAATGAAGAACAATTTTGTTAAACAAGTGTATTAGGAGATACTCGAGAAATCTAGACAGGGGCTAATGAGGGTTTCATGTTTAAATGGAAGTCATTGAAAACCTTCATTTGAAATTCACCCATATTCCTAGGCAATGTGCCAACAGAGAAGGAAATTTTCTTCCTTATCAAAACGAATTAATATGTGTCTACTATCTAGCAATCCAATGTTAACCTCATCAAGAAATCCAATATTCGCAAAAGCCTTCCTTATTGATTCCATATCTGGTCTTTCATATGAAAATTTTCAAATTAATGTCAATTTAAATTAGTTGTCATTTTGTTGATTTTCTCTTCTTCGAAGATGATCTCCGGTTCCCCCTTAAAGGTTGTTGGGGTTTTGATTTTAATGGGATAACGAGAGATGGCACCACCCATGTTCAGAATCCATGCAAATAGAACTTGACAGGTCCCTGATCACCATTCCTTTAGCATTCTCTCCGTGCTGGTCACCATCCTTGACATCTTTCTAATCGTCATTCCTAAAGAGCTTAAAAAAAATAGAAAACACTAAACAGTTAATTATTAGTCCTTATATTTTCTTTTAATTTCTTTATGAATAATTAATATCTTGAATATTCCTAGGCATTTTGGCATAGTTTTAGTTTGTTCACACTCAAGTCCTTGAACAATTTTTTACTTGCCTTTGCTTATCCATATCCTTAATTTTTATTTATTTTTTCCCTTCAATTCCTTAAATCCTCCCCCTTGCATTCTGCTTTTGCTCTTCGCAAAAAGCTTTATGATCAATACTAAAACTAACAGTAAATTGTAGAAGATCAACCAAAGATAGATTTAGGAACTTATGCCTTTTAGGAGAATTTGGCATATCTCATAAAAGCTTTATTACCATCAAAGGATCTTAGAGGGGTCTCTTGTTTATTTTTCTTTAGCCTTTATAGCTTTCAGAAAATAACTATTTGTTTTTATTCTTAGAAACCATCTTTGACTTAAGAATCTCTTGTTCATAGTCACCTACCTCTTTTCCCTCTTATGCTCTTATGGTTAAGTATTTCGTGCCATCTATGTCATCGTTTCAGTTGCAATGAGTTATTGATCATGCTGATCAGATGTGTATGGCTCTGTTGGAGATGCTTTCCTAGCAAAGGAAAAAGAGGAAAAGGATGAAATAGCTTTGTTATCAGAATACCTTATCGTGGAGCCATACTCCAAACTCGTTTCAGTTTCCCATGATAAAGGGGAATAAGAAATAGAGAAGTGAAGAAGATTCTCAAGAATTTTGTCTTACGAGTTTCTTGACTCTTTGATAACTGTGGGTTGATCTCCTAGATCTAATCTAGATTCTATTCAGCTGCAGGGTAAGCCCTTAACAAACTGAATTGCTTGCAAAGGTATCCAGAATTTTGAAGTTAAAGATAAATAGCTTGTATTATCCCATCAAGTTGTCATCATTTTATTAATTTTTTGAAGCCTAGCTAAATCAGACCTTTACAACGACCAAGCTTTCTTGTTTACTAATCTCTTGTGTATTTTAAGGGAAGATTTTTTATAACCGATTAGAATAATCTAATATGGGGATCTAATAGAGCTTGCTTTGTCATTCCATTGGATATTTATGATTCATATGACTGATGTTTTGATCCTACTTCGATTTGTTGTCCTAACTCATTGATCTTCAATATGGCTTGTCTTAACCATCAATCTCCCACCATTTTGGTATGTGAAGGTTTATGTACTTGTTTCAGCTGTGGTGTGTAGTTCTAACTGCAACATTTAGTTGTGATATTTCTCTAGTGTTTGGAGTTAGTCTAGAGGCTTGGCTGAAGCATCAAGAATTATGAAGTCATGAATTTGGTAAACACTTTCAATTAACTGAAAGACGAGCGATTTTGGTCTTTTTATATTAGTTGTAAATATTAAACTACTCATTTCACTTTTGTGATTGAGAGACATGTTTAATCTATATCAAGACAGGATAAATCGTGGAAGACAAGGGCCTTTTTGGTAATGTTGTATTATTATTTTGTTGTTTTAAATAAACCATCCAAAACTTTTAAGGTAATGCTTTGCCCAAAGTTGTAAATCTATGAAATTGGGAAAAGTTTTTCCAGTTATGAATAAATCATCAGTAATCAGTTGAACCTCCTCTTTAAACACTTGTTGTGGCTTTCAATTGCTTGTTTTGGAGATAATCTTTCTTCTTTCATTACCGCTACTTGGACAAGGTTTTGTTAGATTATTTAATGTTTTTTATCCATTGAATTTTTGTATAAGGTTGAAAACTTCTAGTAAGCGATCAATTTTTCATGCTATGGCAGTTGTCTGCTTTCTGATTCAATGAAACCTTTCTAATACCAAATTGCCTGCACTTGTATTCTTGCAAAAAACTGATAATTTGAAAATGAAACCTAGTAAAGATTTTCTCCTTAAATATATGTTTTCCTGCACAGGAAATTAATTTTAAAGAATGGAAGCAAGTGCTGCAAGAAACTTTCAGGTTTTTGAAAGCTGATAAGACGTTTACAAATGCTAGGCCTTTGAGATACAGTTTACTGTTTGATGCCCATCCTTCTTCCCTTCCATATATTGCACGATTGCACAAAAGAAGAGTGTTGAAGCTTCAAGATGCTTTGCTGACAAGTTACCGCAAGAATGAGGTTTGGAAATTTTGTCGTGTTTTCTTTTGAATTCAGAAGCTTGCTTTTAACTATCTATTTTTGTTATACATCTGAAGTTTTCTGGATCTTGAAACATTATTTAACCAAACAGGATCACTGATAAGTATTTAAATACAAATTTTATTCAAGTTACTTAACTACCATGCAAAATAACTGTAACTAAAATGCTTTTCTCCTTCTCAGATTATGTATTGACTTGATACTTACAGATTAAAATTACGGAGCTTACATTAGACACTTACAGAATGATCCAGTGTTTGGAATGGGAACCAAGTGGATCATTCTACCAAGTGGCTAATACCGAATCAAGCGATAATGGTGCTTGCAGTGATCAGAGTGGTGCATCTGGGTTAATTGATATCAACCTTTCTGCAGATATGACAGATCCTTCATTGCCCCCAAATCCTCGCAAAGCTGTTATTTATCATCCTTCTGTTTCACATTTGGTGATGGTGAGTGACAGAGTAGGAATGTTCCCTATTGATTGAGCCATGAATATGTTTGCTTTTTATATGTTGATTTTTATGTCTGCAAATTGTTTAAAATGCACAATAAACTTACTAAGGCGTTACATTTGCAAAGAGAAATGTTGGGCTTCTAAATTAGGAAACTGTAATTAAGCAATGGCTTTTTAATATAATTCATTGTTCAATCTCTATGTTGGATATATGAGTTGACGAGGTATTTTTGCAGGTCCTTGCGGCTATATGTGAAGAACTCCCTTCAGATGGCATCTTGCTGATATACATTTCTGCATCAGGTTGCTCGTTTTGCACCACTTACTGCTGTTTTTTCATGCCCATGCCTAAGTATTTTGAATTCATATTTATTCAAGTTCATGAATGTACAATATTAGGGAAGGCAGACCAGGTCGTTTTTTCTGAAAAGGATACCTCTACTGTAAAGATTTCTTCTCAAAGTTCCTACAAGAATGGTAATTCTCTATGTCAAGGCCCAAGTTGCAATGGGCCTGATATGAGCGATTGTTCTAGAAGTTTTCTGTGGCTTGGTTCTAGAGGGAGTGGAGGTATGATCATTTAAGTGGCTGCATCATATTAGAGGATCTTCCATTTTTGCCCTTCTATTATGCAATACACTATGAGATTTTATGTTTAATGTACCAAAAAGCAGAGTATAAGTTCTGTTTTACTTGGCAATCCCTGCAACATTCTATGATGAAGACTTGTGCTTAATATTGATTTTCAGGTGCAAACAATCTTTACCCAGACGATTTACTCCCTTTCACAAGAAAGCCCCTTTTCATCATTATTGATAGTGAAACTAGCTATGCATTCAAGGCAGGTTTGTCAGAACTTGTTTTTACTCTTATCAAGAAAATTTTTTCCATTTTGTAATCATGAGCTATTACTTATAAAATGGTTATTGCATCAATTAAATGTTATAATAAGTTCATTTCCATGTCACAAATTCAATTCTCTGAAGCTGGAGTTTAATTTATGAACAGTTTAGGTAAATAGCATCCACATCTTTGTATAGGTTAATTGCTTTTAAAAGTTGATCATCCCTCTTTAGAATTTCTTAGCACCAAAGCTTATGAGAGGCTTAAAATGAAATATTTTTTTTGGATATGCTGGTTTAATTTTTTGCTAATCATATTTACCCAAAGTTAAAAATCGTGTTTTAAATAGAATAGTCATCATTTGTGGAGTTTTGGATAAGGTTGGACCTAAAGGATTAAATATGCACAATTATACCTTGCATTTTTGTAAACATGTTTTTCATAATTTGAAATTAACCTCCAAGTTGAACTCAAATGTATCATATATGTAAGTTTATTGATGTCAGATAAATTATATAAAGATGATGATTGAACTGATCTATTAAATCTTATTTATCTTTTATTTAGTATATTATATTTTTATTTCATTATAAATTGTAATGAGTCACATATATAAGATATCATAGTATTTTTATTTTTTTTGACATATGTTATTATTTTTTATTTTTTATTAAAAATGATATTTTTGTCATTTTGCTTTTGAGTATAGGTTTAGTCTTATAATTTATTTGAAGTCATGAATGAAAGAGGTAAAATCAATTTTCTTAGCTTTGATTGAAATTGTGATTTCTTTATCGTGCATGTGCATCCCAATGTTACAATGTACATTCATTTGGATTGTGATCCAAACATATCTGAGTTGCAATTTGGATTTATTTTCACTATTTTTATATACTCATCATCATAGCCTTTCACCTTAGATCTTATTGCATAATTTACTCTAGTCCATTCTTAGTCAATTTTTGGTATTAGAATTTGGTTGGAGACTAGTTGCAGGAGTTTCTCCTGTCTATTCTTTATCCAATTTTAGTATTAGTGTCTCTTTCATGGTGTTCTAACCATTGTGACAATCCACCACTGCCACAAACCAAATTGCTCCCTTTGATTCCCTGTTTTTCGAGCCTTTGGCTACCCCACTAATCCCAAGTTGCTTCTTGAATAAGTTAAGAAAAAAGTAAAATACATAAAAAAAATAGTGCCTTGGGGTTTGTGCTTTCAGTCACCACCAATCGTTGCTGCATGATAGTCGTTTGTCACAATTAGCAACATGCACCTACAGCAGCCCTCTCCATTATTGCATGTAACTATCTGCCTAGTCGCATCCACGTTGTTGCGTTCATGCCTAACCATCCACACAATTCGCATGCAAACTTTAGTTATTGTTGCCGCTCTTCATGCTTGAAGCGATAAACCAGTTTCTACCTTTGGGAACCCTAGCATTGTTGAACGGGCATCAAAGCAGAACTAGCTTAGCCAATCGAAACGACATGCACCATATGCGTGCCCAAATCGTGCAAGCCAAACCGCGATCGAGTTGCCGAAGCTGAGACAAGCCTGAATGGGCCGAGCCAACCTGTCGTCGAACCGCACATGCCCAACACATGTGCGACCTAATGCCGCATTACTCATATTGAACAACCTATGTGAACCAAACCACCATAACCATTGGATTGAACCAATTTCAGTTTAATTTATGTTTGGGAACAATTTTTTCGAATTTTTTTTATCAAATTCTCAATCAAATTTTGTCACTCATTAGAAACATATGAGATATATTTTTGAAAGTTTAGATTTAACTATGTTTTTAAAATTAGGTTATTAAATTCTTGCACATTTCATTATTATCCCACAAAAAATGTCATTTTTGAAACATGTTAATCTCTGTAATTCACATCCCAAGTTTTCATTGTAACAAATATTACATAACTATTTGGGATTTTATTACACCAATACCCATAAGCAAACCTGAGCATTACATATCTTATTTATAGATTTTGTTATTATCCTCTCTCAGATATCTACGTGATATGACTTGAAAATGTTTTTCTGACCCTTAAAAGTTTTTTAATAACTTGTATAATTTATATTCATAAAGAATATATAATTAATCTTGTGTCATTTAGGTTTGTTAAATTTGCAAATATCTATCATATTTCACATCTTAGATCATACTTAATTACTTTTCATATAGTACTCAAATTGAAGTTACTTAATTGCTTTTCATATAGTTAATACGTCTTGTCTAGATTCTATTATGCTTGGTCATACTTAGATGTTTTTAGTCAGATCTTGGCACCTAAACCAAGTCATTGCCATTATTCCGAATGAGGATTCTTTTATTTTATATCCAACAAATTTACGAGCTATCATTTATATCACTAAAGAAAAATTAATGAATTTTTTAAATATACATTTGAACTTTTGGAACTTTCTAAAATCTATTCAGCAGTGTATACTTCACTTGAAATTGAACATACTTTTGAATAAGCCTTTCAACTTTTATTCATTTGAGCCTATTTCTATTGATCTTGCACTGAGTTAGCAATTAAAAGAACCAATTGAGTGTGTTAACTCTATAATTTGTCTCTAATTTCAACTCCATTATTAAACATAGGTGTTTGTTTACTTACATGTGGATTTTTTAATGGTTTTGATTTTAATATATATAAAGTGTTTAATCTAATTTTCTACATGGAAAGTATATTTATTTATTATGGTACATTAATGTCACCAGTTTCATTAACAAGTCTGATGAACAAGAGATCTACTCAACTAGATGTTTTAAACTTTTATACAATGAGATCATCGTATGAGTTAGATGAAGTATATACACAGTTGAATTGCTTGACTTTTTATGTAGTTAGGCCACCTGATGTTTTGATTTCTGAGGATCTATGCAAATTGATGTGTAGTTTTATAAAAGATTTACTTAGAGCATAACTCTGGAGGGGCAGAATTTTTCTTGGAGCGTACTGATGTCGGATAAGTTATTTGAAAATAATGATTGAATTTATTCAATAAATTTTGTTTATCTTTTATTTTTTTTATTATATTTTTATTTCATTATGTATTATAATGATTCATATATTTAAGATCTTTATGGTATTTTTATTTTTTTTACATGTTTTATTATTTTTTTATTATAAATGGTATTTTTGTTATTTTATTTTTGAGTTTAGAATTAGTCTCGTAATCTATTTAATGATATGTTATTGAATGAAAAATAGAAAAAGATTGGTTTATTTGGCATTAAATAAAACTACAATTTTTTCATCGACATCCTTAGGTTGTGATCTAAGTTTGTTCGGGTTGTGATCCAAAGATATCCTAGTTGCGATTAGGATTTATCTCCATCGTCATAAATATTCTTGTTATTACAACTTTTTCTTTAGATCTCGTTATAGGATTCACTCTTGCCCATTCTTTGTCACTTGTCTTATATTTTTGTAAGATGGCAAGGCAACAATTTTACATGTAGTTTAAATCCTAAACTGTATTTATTGGGAAATTTTTATTTGGATGAATGGTCTACATCTTAATATTAGGTTGATGGTTTTTAAAGTTGGTCATCTTGCTTTAGAAACTTTAGCTTTAAATTTCATGCAGGACTTGAAATAAAATATTTTCTGGAGATGTTATTATAATTCTTTGTTGATTGAGAACTACCCAATCGATATGTCAAGTGACTTTAATCCAGAATGTGAACTTGAATTTTTGGCTGTAAGACACTTAAGTGCCCCGTTTGTCATATATGATGCCGACATCATCTATGGTCATTAGTCAAGCAAACCGTGGTTTTCAGATTAAAAAGTTTTAACATGATTTTCTATAATTTTATATGCACTTTAGACCTAGACTAAACTATTTTGAAGTTTCAAATTGGCGATAGTTTCTTAACCCAGTATGGTATGTCCTTCACAATATATGGTATATGGATATCCTAGCTTCATACCCAAAGGGTACATATAGTGTGTTATATTTTAATGTATTTTACGTCATGTACATACGATATGTCGATACCAATGTTCATTATATCGTATTTAAATGCTTGTTATGCAAAACAGATTGGTCTCAACCCAAGTATTGCATATGACGTGTAGTTTAGAAAGGCTATAATGGCCAGTAAAATTTAAAA
Source organism: Vanilla planifolia (assembly GCA_023846275.1). Lineage (NCBI taxonomy): Eukaryota > Viridiplantae > Streptophyta > Magnoliopsida > Asparagales > Orchidaceae > Vanilla > Vanilla planifolia. Next base: position 5,332,195 of record CM043872.1, on the reverse strand, counting down.
TTATTTTTATGTTTCTTAGCCATTGCAAATGGCTTCTTCAGCAATGCAATGGATCTTGGATGCTTGAAAGAATTTTGGACAAGTGGTGGACCTATTTAAGAGATTTTAAGTGGTGATAAACTCTTGCAAACATCTATAAATAGGATCCAAGTTTTTTAGATACACTTCAAAACTTTATTTTTTGGCATCCTGACTTGATTCAAGAAAAATGCATTTTCGCAATGGCTATGTGCGCCAACTTTAGAGAAGCTCAAGAGTTCAATTTTTAAATCATATTAAGCTTCAAATTTTGTAAGGTCATTTTTCATTCATACTTCATACGAGTCACATGCAGTCAATCAAGGATCTTTTGTAAATCAGCTCTTTAGGAGATTTGAGGATCTTTGGTTTACTTGTAAGTTAGATGCCTACTCTAAACCTTTAAGTTGTAGAGATGAGAGTTCTATTCTGGGATTTTTAAGTGTGGAGGAGGGAAGATTGTGTCTTAACCTTAGTAATTATGCCTAAGTCCAGTTGAAATGGAGGTGGATATAGGTTTATTGGATAAAAGCTGAATTATCAAAAAGTTTGCAGTGTCTTATTTTACCCACATTTCATCTCTTGCACTTATATTTTTTTCATTTCAAACTGCTGTGTGAATTGCTTTTTTGATTTCAAAGTCTTATAAAAATTTTGTACACTCAATTCATCCCCCTTCTTGAGTGTGTCATAGGTGAACAAGTGATATTAGGGTGAGTGCTTTACATGGCTTACATCCAAGATTGATCCATCAAAGTATTTAGAAGCATGCCCAAGGAGTGGTATGCAAAAGTTGCAGCGATCATGGAGGCCAAGTATTGTAATACTTATTTAAAGATTTGTCATTATTACGAAAAATTAACGAAGATAAAATAGGAGCTTTCTCATAGGTTTATACTAAATAGTAAACAATACCAGGTTTCTGCACAATAATTTGGTAAGATAAAAATCTATGTTGAAATGGCATCAAAATAAGAACTTATCTAAATGAAACATTAAGATAATTGATTGAAGATGTTAACTGCAGAGTTTCAAGTTATGAACATGTTCAATCATTAGTCAGCTCCAACAGCAAGCTAATCCAAAAATGGTCTAGTTTCCTATCTCAGTTGGATAATTGTGTTTGATGAATTTTTATACAATTGTGTAAACACTTTCTAGTTCAAGCATTGAAATAGAAGTTTTTGAGAATTTATCCTAGTTTCATGCTGCAAAGTTTCTTCTCATATGAAAATCATTTGCTATAGGTTTTGATTGAAATACAGAGAAAATGAAAATCTATTTTAGTTTAGACAAATTTCTTTAACTGATTAAAACTTGTATTTAAAGATAAAGCCAGTAAACTCTGAATATGAAAGTTGAAGCTAACAAAATAAAATTGCATTCTGGATATTTTCACAAATTTTCTCTTCCATTTGTTTTTCCAGAAGCATCCAAAAGCAGAAGCAAAATCAAGAAACAGGGAAACCTATAACCTGCAAAGTTGTAAAATAAGAAACTACTACATTTATGTAACTCTTTAAATCATTTTAGCATCATACCAAATCTCTTCAAAGATCTCTGAGTTTTGACATACGGGGAAAGGACTCAATCTTCATAAGTGGTTCAAAGCTATGGAAACCAACAAACAAGTTCATTAGTTTTGACAAATCCAGTATAAGCCATATATGTAAAGGGGAAAAGAAAGGGTTGGCACACCATTTAAGACAAATCAGGCGAAGAAAAACAGCAGGATTGCCTAGTGTAGTTGACCCATCTTCCTGAGGTTTGTATTGACCGCCTAGTGCGGTAATAATAAATGGCATGGGGTATTTGGTTTCGGCTAGCTGTCTTCAAAAGTATCAGAAAGGCCTCCATTTGTTGTTGAGTTTTTTCTGATTATACTATAGGATCCACATGACCCAAAAAAATCCTAAAAGGTGACTCGAGTGAATCCAAATGAAATTGCCATAACGTTGAACTTTTCCCATGGTGAATCTGAGGGGTACTAAATATGCATCTAACATGAAATGTTGGAAAATATAATAGAAGTACACGACAAATGTAGTGAATCTCTAGGGTAGAGCTGGATGGTCATCATCAGAAAGAATAGACGTATGGTGCACCGCTATAGTTTGTTGTGTAGTGAAGATTTAGGTATATTCAGGTATGAAAAAAGTGTTTTATCTTCTATTTTATAAATCACTTAGTTTTTTTAGTGGAATATGCTCATAACTTATGAATATAAGTTTTTTTTTTTTTTGATGAAATTATGAATATAAGTTTTATTGTGATCAAATCATGTAAAGTTTGAGATTTTTTTTTTCATGTTATTGATCTTTACAAATTATTATTTTGTCACTCATCACATATGATCTTATTGGCGTTAACAAATGTGTCTCACTTCACAACAATGATTTATTCACCATTTGGTGAGGGCATGATTGTACTGGCTTTGACTATGCCATAGTAGACTAAGGAAAAAAAAGGTGTATAATCCATGGACTTGGGGAAACTACTGAACTAAATTCCCATCCTTGGTTAGTTGTAGATGCTCATTTCACATCTTTGTTACCTTCTTATGTAATGCGTTCTCTTATGTATTGATTCTATTCTTAATGCACTGGATCTTTTTGTTCATAAAAATACTCAAAATAACTAAGTTTTTTTGCCACCAAAGTGCAGTTATTGAATTATTATTATCACATTCAATCAGCTTAATGCCATGCATTTTGTGCTAAACAGATAAGAATTTTGAGGACTTTGCAAGATACTTGTTTCCACTTTTTTTGTACATTGTTAATATTTATTTCAAATAGTGTTTTCATCAACTGCTACTTCATTTTTTTGTTATGCAATATAACTTGATAATCTTGTGTAATTTTATTGTTTTTTCAGGAAATTCACGGTGCTGAAAGGGGAGAAGCTGCTGCATTGCTCCTCTCACCGATGAAACCTACCTTGCTATCAAATGTCGATGTTGCTCCTAGAGGAAGTCAGTTTACGTACTTCTTAACTGCCCCGTTGATGGCCTTTATTCAGCTAGTGAGCCTTAAATCTGATATTGATGTCGTAAGTTGATTTGAATTCTGTTTTCCTATTAGAAAAAAAAAAACTGAGTGCATACGTAATATTTGTATAACTATGTTCAGGATATATATAGCAGTGCTGAGTCCATACTTTCCTCTGCAATTGCTGAGTGGGAAGTAATTCTCTGCACGTCAGAAAGCCTACATAATGTCTGGGCTCAAGTTCTTCCCGATCCTTTTCTTCGACGGCTGATCCTTAGGTACTAGTATTCTGCAAATAATTATAAACAAAGTGTTCTTCTGTTCTGTAATCTGTAAAATTTTAGATTGCATGGTATTTATCATGATATATTAGAAGATTTCAAATGAATATACATGGATGCTATGATTGAGACCATTATCACACATAATAAGATTTGGTATACATGATCTTCCTTGGCTGTTATCTTTTAAATAGCTTGGATATAAAGCTCTACTAAAATCTGAAAGCATTTTGAACCTTCTCCTTGATAAGGGCTCTAGATACCAATATCGTAGTTGTCTCATTACTAAAACTACTGGCATTAGCTGTTTGAATCTTTTAGATTTTTCAAAGAATTTCTTAGATCAGTATTAAGTATGTTAGAGACTCGTTATTACTCAATGATACTAAACTTTTTTTGGGGGGCAAGTTATGTAGGCATTTAAGAAATAAGTACTGATATATATGAAATAAGCTGACAATTTATTCCCATTAGGTGGATGAGTGGAATGATTTTTTTGGGTTATGGCATCTATGTTCTTCGTCTTTGACTCCACCTTTACATTTTCACTGAAGTAGAAACATCAAAAAATTATATTTGAATTATTAGACCCTTGAATTCATTGAAGTTAAGAGAATATGTCTTTATCTCAAACATCTAGATAAATGTAGACAAATTATGAGAAAAAATTAACAGATAAATCAAAATTTTGGTAACCTTCTAGTGGTCTATTATCATTAGTGGAAGTTTAGATGAGTAGTGACTAGGCCTTGGATGTGCTAAGTCAAATAGTATCAATCATTATGGCCATGTAAGTCCATCTTCTACAAAAGATGTTACACCACTGTGACTATTAACAAAGTTAAATATTGAAAAAAATCTTGAAAAAATCTATCAGTCTTTATTTGACTAATGATAGTTGTTAAAACAAATCTAGCTCTCTACCAAGATATCAAATATTATACTACATAAGAAAAAAAATTTTCATCTTCTATCATCAAATAAAAAATTGTTGCAATAACAAACCTAATTTTATTTTTAATCTTATGTTCAAACATGATAATCTCCTCCGAGCCCTTCTGATGAGTCTGATAGCTTTGCTTAAAACCAAATATCGAAGTCAGTGTTTGGCATCATAATTCAGAACATTTTGTTGCACCTTTAAGGAAATGTTGATAGCCGTATAGGCAAGGCAATGTTCAGACAATTATCTAAGCTGCGGCATGAAAAAGCTTCAAACAATGTCTCAACTGCAAATGGGGTAAGAGGAAAGAGGTAGACATGACTTAGAAGGCTGATGAGAAATGCTTAAGAAAGTGAGCTTGTAATAGGAGCAACACCACCAAAATGACGAAGTAAGCAAGCATCCACCATCGCATCACAAGATTGATCATCATTGAGCAAATGTGTAAGTTAGGGAATAATTTTATTGCAAATAGACCAAAGATTAATGAAGCGGGAGACATGATCTAAGATACCATGGATCATTGAAGATCCACCAACGAACAATACACCACGCACAAAAATGAAGAAGAATAACAAAAACAATGATCACAAAAGTGAAGAGTGGTAGTTGGATTAGATAAATACCTAAGTGGTATAGGGGCTGATTTGATGTCTTAACCAAGATGATTAATTTCATATTGTAGCAACGACGATATATGAATTGATGCATATCTCTTATCTTTGAGAGATTGTTTGAAGGACTTTTTGATGGAGGAGAAGATTTGTGTGTTTTTTTTTATCTTTAAGTGAAAAGTGTTCCTTTCTCATTAACTTGTATGTTATTATTGTGACTTTGTATTAGTAATAATATCTTCCTCTTCTGTAGACAGTTCTCATTTATTGTTGAACTGTAAAAATCCTTCTCTTCAAATTAAGGTGTTATTGTTCATCACAACTAATTCCCGTTGATGCTTCCACATATAGCATTCCCCTCACAACATTATGCTTCCTTGGAGATGCATTACATATTTTGTGAAAATTGATCTCAAATTTGCCCAAGGCAGTGATAATGGATGGCCATATCATAATGCTAAACAAATTGAGTAATAGATCCTCAAAATTTGTGGATATTGCAATTTAAGTTATTATTCTTTTTTTTTTTTTTTTGTGCCTAAACTGATACGGGGATGACAAACTTATCCATCCCTTTACTTCCAAGTCTGTTGATTGTATAACTTTGATGGCATAAAGAGCACAGAAAAGCAAATTTTTTTTAATTACATTCACAGCTAACATTGCCCCCTTTGTAGGTTTATATTCTGCCGAGCTGCCCTTGCTCTCCTGAAATCACTCTCAAAAGACAACGACCATTTACCTCTTTGCCTACCAAGCCTCCCAGACCTCGTCTCTCCAGACTCGCCATCGATTCTATCGCATATGTTGAACTTAGCAGAGACGCTTGGAGTTGTGGATCGTTTTAACTTCTCAACTGACATCAAATCCTCTGCTCCGAGAAAATGAACAGAATCTAAAACGCTCTATCACATGCGTGTTGATAATTAGCAACATGTCGTCGATAGTCTCTGTTGCAGGGCAGGAGGAAGAAGAAACCAATGGCTGATATCTCGAAGAAGCTCCTTGCCATAGTGTATCAAGTATTCCTCTACAGCTCCCAGGTGCGTATTCGAGTTGAGAATCCTGCTTCATAATTGGAGGCATGCATTCAAGCTATTAGTTTGATCATTAGTTGTTGTGTAATTATTGCCTTTGCCACTCGACATTTGTGAATATGGTACATAATTGTTTACATGGCATCATGAAAAATTCATTAAGAAATCACCTTGCTATCTTGGCTTCACTCCATTTGGTGAAAGAGAGGCTTCTTTTTTCTTCAATACCATGTTGTTGATGTCAAGATAGCACTTGGTGATTTCTCTTTATTGCTTTTGTAGCCAACCTTTAGTCTATTATGATTCCACTACTATTGTTTGCTTCGACTCAATTCCATTATGTATTGAGCAACATTGTTGTGATTTTGCTCTTTACTTTTAGCCCTTGATGTCAACCTAATCCCTTTTACATGTAAAATATTTCTCTTCTCTTCAATAGGTTTTCTCTGTTTTGATGGTTAAGTTAAAACATAGTGATGGAAATATCATGATGAGATTAAAATATACGATTGAAATGTAATAATATTTAGTAAAACATGATCAAAACATGATGTTAAAAATAAATTTGTTTAATAACACAAGGGTAGTAATATATTATGTTGCGTTTTCCCAACTTTTTTACTTCCAAATTCAAAGTAGTTCAAGTCAACAAAATTCAACTTAAAATGAAATATAAAAATAATCAAGCAACCACCAGATTGTTTGTTTCAATGTTGTTTATGCAACTTGATAACATTGGGTAGGATTACCGTCATGTTGTTTATGCAATATTTATCATCAAATCATTTACACTTAATCCTTAAAACTTTACTAGTTTCATCCAACAGCAGAAGAAAAAAAAAAAAAATCTTAATTCACACACCAAAACATAACATAAACAAACTTCGTTCAACATTCCTGGAGCAGCAGAAGAAACCACAGACTCACAATAAGCTCCCCGGCCAATACGTTGAAACAAGGCCAGAGAGAAAAATCACTCAGATGAAGCTGAAACCAAACAAGTAATTGCAAAACAGTTATTACCAAACTAATCTTCTGGTTTTGAAGATTCTTTGATCTCATCTACACCATCCTCCTGCAGAAAAATAAATAAATAAATAAATAAATTCAACTCTTTAGCACATCTGATCTAACAAAAGAATCACAGAAATTAAATTCCTAAGATGTTTAATCATAGTGAACCTGCATATCTGAAGTCCACAAGGTTAGGTTGTCACGAAGCAACTGCATTATAAGAGTACTATCCTTGTATGATTCCTCACCAAGGGTATCCAACTCGGCTATGGCTTCATCAAAAGCCTGTTCAAGAAATAGCTTATTCAAGAGTGGTAGTCCTAAGGCAACAACAAAAACAACAACTGAACTTTCTAACTAACAAACAAATTGAGTTGTGGCCTTGTTTGCAAATTAAGTTTCAAAAGCATTCTTATCTGGTTCCTTCTTTTCAAACTCAAACATTGTGATCTAAGTCGAGGTTATGGAGAATGCAATCGAAGCCAAAGTCTGGTTCAACTTGAATCCACAAAAGCTCAGACCCAATACCAGGCAGATATGATTTACATGTTCTAACTGATCGAGTCAATTTTTAATGAATTTAAACATCTATGAATTTTAAAATCACATTACCACTGAGACCATAAGAATGAGCTTAATCACTTTAAACTATATATATATGAGTGTGTATTTATGTATATAACCTTGACATATATGTATATATATGGATTGCAAGTATTCATGTCTTTAATATTCCTCTACATATATAATTATCATACAATATATTCCTGATCAAAGAATTTAATCATTTGTCCATGATAAAATTGACCTTTTATCTCTCCCTAAGAAGCAATCTATAAGACTGTATTAATCAAGGGAGAATCATCTTTCAAAATGACAACAAAGGAAAGCTTGTTAGTTCTAAACTAATACTTACTATGAAAAAATAAATAAAAAAGAAAATACCTAAATAATTAATATTAAGGATTATTTAATGGGCAATAAGTCATAACCAAATTAAAAGAGATATATATTAGTACTTTCTCTTTTCCCTATAAACTAGATGATAAAGCAATCTACAATACAATATTGTGAGATCTAAAGTGGTAGAATTTGAATTATATTGCATCATAAAGAATAAAAGCTAAAACCGTTTAATGAAAGGAGTAGTTGCTATAAATAAACTAAAATTATAAATAATTATTGCAATGTAATGAAAAATATTATTTATTTAAAAAATCTTTAAAAGACACACTTGACTTATAGTTAATATGCCAAAAGTAGTAGAAAAAGAAATTTCATCTTGGTCTTATGATTAATAGCAAAGATAAAAAACACAATTAAATATTCTTCTATAAAAATACTAGATTTTTATGAGCACTAGGTAGAATCTAACCCAAGTTAATGAATCAAATTTTATAATAGGAAAATAGATCTAATATCTTTTTAACCAAATAACAAATTATTTAGATTTGATTATGGATTTTTAAATGTGATAATGGTGAACTAAATAGGCTTTAACTAAAAAGAAAATTTCTTCTAAAATGAGAGTCTAAAATAAAGATTAAGAAAAGAAAAAAAAACAAATTGACAATTTGATAAACAAAATAAAAAAAATGATTACTGCTAGAACTATTAAAAAATGTTTGCTAGAGAAAGTCCTTAGCATATTATGATTAGATATTCGAAAGAGCATAAAAAATAATTTCTAACAATAGTTCAAAAATGCACTTCAAATTCAATCTCAAATACCATGAATATAGCTAATATCCAAAGGAAGATTATTTCTATCCAATGAGTGCCACAAAGGTATCAAGAAAGGTCAAAGAAAAAGAATTATGTGTTGTCTCATAAAAGGAATCTAAATTATAAAAAGCACTCACCCAACCAGATAGGAACCAAGTATAATGGATTGACCAATAATTGTGACATTATCATTAATTGACAACTAAAATATTCAAGGTTCGAAATTCTATTAGATTAAATACTATTTTGAAATTTGAGATTATAAAAAAGGAGATAGTCTTAAAGCCAAAGGCATAACTAGAACAAGAGAACAACTCTACTATATTATAATCCTTTTTAATTGTTTTTGAGTGTTTACTTGAGTGCTTATATAAAGTTCAAAGTTCAAAGTATAAGCTGTAAAATTATATCTTTTATTTATTAAATCTTTTAGTATGACACAAATCATTTATATCATTTTTGTATCAAAACTATGCGTAAGTACTGTTTAACCAGAGTCCTTAAAGGGGTATGGATCTCCTTAATTGGCTACTACAATATAAAATGTAGGATTTAAAAAATTGTCATGATAATTGATTCTCAATGTAACACTTGGAATTTTTTTTTATAAGTAAATGAGTACAAAATATTTATGTTTTATGGATTAACATACGTCGCATATAAGCAATAAAACCCTATGCAAGGGTAATCAATACTGATAAATCGTTAATAATCGAGTAAGAATATGAACATGATGCGACTATTTTTTGTGTATATACAGATAAGTATATTAATACAAACATATCCTTTGCACTTAATTTTCCTTCCATTTTTTCTCTCTCTACTACTATTGTTATTCTCACAACCTTCAACATATCACACCATTTTCACACCCTATTGTTATTCTCTTAAAAATTCATATCCAGTCTCTCAACAAAACTTGAGATCTCTCTATAACTCACTTGTTAAAGATTAAACATCTTACTAATGATTGAGTGTTATAAGTGCTATAAGTTACACATTATCGATTTTATTATACATGAGCTTGACCTTGATTAATAAGAGTTTAATATTGCTAACCTTCTATGATAAACTATTATATTTGATGAAATTTATAACCTACTAATTCAGGAGAAAATTCTTATCAAATGTATGTAATTTACACCCATTAACTCTAATACCAATCTCATAGCAACCACCACCATAAGCCTAACAGACCCCTGTATCCCACTACAAATACTACAGAACCATTTCTCTCAAGAAGAGAACATGGTTGTGGCCATGGTAGAGGTCAAACATTCTCTTCTAATATTAGATGCCCTTCCTACAACCCATACAACACCACTACTTCACCCATTATGATAACCTATGCATACCTCTCTAACAACAAACCACCATAATTTTCCTATGGTATGCTTGGTGACAATTTTGCATATAATGCTAGTGCTTTAAATGAAGAACTCTCTTATGTTCATCTAAATAGCATATCTGATAATGAATGGTGCCTTAACTTGGATGCAACAATCACATGATCTTGTCACCTTCCACCCTTATCATCTCACAACTATATCAAGGCATGACAAAAATTGGTAATAGCTCTATGATAACCATCACGGATATTTGTTGTGTCCATCTTCAAATATTTTCTACCAATTAATACTGCCTTAATTGTTCCTTGTACAATGAAAAATTCATCGTCCATATAAAACATTTTTGTACATAATTAGTTGTTTCTATAGCATTCTAATGGCTTTAACATACAGGACAATTGAACTAACATGATACTAACCCATGAACAAATGAAAGATGATCTCTATCACATTACCAGTAACACAAATGCTCTAGCAACCTTCTTTGGAATAAGTACTAATGTAGTTGAAATTTCAGTTGGTTTCTTTTAGTTCTATATATTAACAAGGCAAAGCACACAACCTATATTTCTCTTTACACTCATCTACATTACCTATGCCTTTATGTTCTTTACATGTTGATATCTAGGGACTAGCATTTGCTAGCACAACTAGTGGCTACAAATTTTATCTTTCAATTGTTTATGATTGTACATGATATACTTGGCTTTTCCTACTACTTCATAAACCAAATTTCTAAGCAATTTTTCTAAACTTCAAAACTATGAATGAGAATTCCTTACAATTCAAGGTTAATTCACTAAATTTGATAATGCCAATTAATATATTAGTACCCAATTAAAACATTTTTACACCAACACAGAATAACTCACAAATTTCATGCCTAAATACAATTGAGTATAATGGTGTAGTTGATGTAAACAACATATTGTTAAAATGGGGCATTGCTTGTACAATCTGGCCTCCCATTTTCTTATTAGCTTAAGGCTTTCACAAGTTTGTCTTTCTTATTGACCACCTACCATCACCTATATTTCATAATAAAAGTCCTTAAGAACTCCTATTTCATAAGGAACCTTATTACCTATTGTTACGAGTTTTTTCTTACCCTTATTTTCTAATATGATTATAAAGAAACTTGTACAAGTTAATGTCAAAGTTTACTCCATACATCTTTTGTAAGATGTAATCAAAATAACAATGAAAAATTATCGTTGTCTAGATATTGCAACTACTACAATTTAAATCTTTAGACATGAAAATCTTACCCTACAAACTTTGATTCATCTACGAGGCATCTCACTCAAAGCCCTTGATAACAGATTTTGATTTAAAGTTACAATAGCAGAATTGAAATGTGAGAATGGAAAAAGAATTAAAAGAGTGAAATAGAAAACGAGTGTTTTTGTTGAATGTTGGGAATACTATGCTTAATTATTCTTTTCCTTTTATTGAGGTTTTGATATAATGTTTTATTATAAAATATTTATTTTTTTTATTTTTCACATATTTTATATATTTTGAATTCAAATTGATCGGTACAAAGAACCTGCACACACACACACACCATGCCACCAACATGGACTGCTCGCTTGTCACATGAGTGTGATCTGCATGCAGTAGCAAGTGTCACATGCACGATTCACGTGCAACAATAGATGTACATGTTGTGTGCTCATGACGCACATGTGCGGTAGGTGAACATACCACTACACACGCTACACTTGTAATTGTGGGACCTGCATACCACATTCTGCACACACTGCCCATCCCTCATCCTACGCTCTACGATGCTTGTTGAAGAGTCCCACATGTTAATGTGCCTCCTACTCCATTGCCCTATGCAATACCCTAGGTACAACTATTTCACACGCAATCTCACACTATTCCATGCTCAGTTGTGTGTGTTGCATGTTCAGCGTGCTAGTGGCCTATGCATGCCACACACATGGTAAGTTGTTTGTGCATTACACGTCCATAAAACGATGTTACATCCATTTCACAAGCTTTTGTCAAATATCCTCCATTGGGTCCTCCTCAAACATGGATTACTTGATGATCTATAATAATCCTTTGATCAAACTTCCATTTCTTAAAACTCCTTTATCAAAATTATCTAAATCTTTTTTCCAACCATCCATATCACACATCAATGAATTCCACCTTACCATAACCTTGTCATTCTCAACAACCATCACACGTAAACTAATCGAACAACTAGCTATTGCTCCTCAATGGTTGAATTCCCTTACAACTGCACAACTCTGCACATCATCAAGACAAACATATGCACTTAAATGCCTTATAGACTATGCTACACATTTATCTACCAAATTCTACCCCCACCTTCCTCCAACCACCCTTCCAACAAATATCCAAGACCCTTCAACATTTTAACCATCCTCATTTACTCAAATAATAAGCATTCTCAATGGATACAAGCAATGCATGAGGAATGCAGTGCTCTCATACATGGGTTCTTGTTTTGCACACACATCTGATGATCGTTGTAGGATCCAAATTAGTTTTCAAAATGAAATAACTAATTAATGGCTAACTTAAACATTACAAGACTCATTTAGTAGCTAAGGAATATCATCAAGGAGTTGACTACAACTACATATACAACACTACTATCAAACAAGCCATCATTTGTACCATATTGTCAATCACTGTTTCAAGATATTGGCCCTTACCTCGATTGGAAATACATAATGCCATTCTATACAATTTTTGAAATGAAGTAGACTACCTGTAGCAAACCCTCAATCTTTATAGATAAAAGATTGTTTAGTAATTAAAAGATAACATCAACAAGGAGTTGGCCACAACTACACATACAATTCTGCCATCAAACCAGCCACCATTTGTACCACATTGTCAATTGTTGTTTCAAGAGATTAGCCCTTGCATCAACTAGAAGTACATAACATTCATGAAGCTACCCCCTGTCTCTGAAGATTAAAAATTTCCTAGTCATATGCATCAACATTAACATGCTCTTTATGATCTAAAGCAAGTACCTCATGTTTAGTATTAGAGACTTCATTGTTATTTAACCAGTCAAAGTCTTACTAATAACAAATCTATTTTGTCTCTATTATTTAAGAACACAATTTCTCATTCAATTTTTTTTTTCAAATTTATGTTAGACAATTGTATCATAATTGGTAATAACATTATTTTTTCCCAATTCATTGATCTATTGGGCACAAAATATAAAAGCTATGATTTGGGATCCTTCAACTAATTCCTCAGAATGGAAACCACTTCTTAGTCCAAGTTTGTAATTCTACTTTAATCATGTTACATTATGTTTTACTATGTTGACACAAGTTCCAAGTCTACAAACCAATATTTGCATTTGTTGCAACTAGTTTAAAACCATCTCTATATGATGGTGGGTTGTTGCATGATCATTTTATTTATCATAGCACGGCTGGCATCTTGCAATACCTAGCACTAACTAGATTGGTTATCTTATATGTTGTGAATTAAGCATGTTAATTCTTACATGCACTAAGAACAACTCATTAAACAGTAGTGAAAAGAATTTTTCATTACCTTGAAAACATTCAATACATTGAACTTACTTTTCAAAAGCCTTCATCAACTAATCTAGTTGCATATAGTGATTCTAATTGGACAAGCAATCCTAATGATCATTTGTCTATCATAGATTTGTGTATATTCTTATGATCAAATCTAATTTCCTGGATGGCAAATAAGTAAACCATTGTATCAAGGTCCAACACGAAAGTTTGCCACCACAAACTTAAAATGGTTCGATTACAAGTTCAATTACATGTTGAATGAAATTTGTATTGTAATTCCAAAACCTCATTTACTTCTTTGTGATAATAAATCAATACCCTATATGGTTCCAAATCCAATCATACATGTGAGGATGACCCACAAAAATCAAAAGCCATTTTATACATAAATTATTTGCTCATAGAGCTATCTAATTTAGATACGTCTCCTCTTCTAAGAAGTGGAATGACATTTTTTTTACTAAAGATTAATCCACTAATAGATTTTTCTACTATGTCCATATCTCTATCTTAGTGTGCCTCGAATGCAAAGAAGTACTGGAGAGTATTCAAGCCCAATTAAATCAGTAGAGGATAATTTTTATTGCATGCCTTTTCTGATTTCTTGATTAGCTAATATTTGATTGTGTGGCTTATAATGCAAGCTCTTTGCTCTATAAAGACCCTCATAAGCCCTAAGCAAGAGAGGTTCTTTTCTTTTAATTGAAAAACCACAAATTCTAGAAACTTCTGTGTTACCTGTAACACTTCATCTTTCCTTTTATGGTCTCTGTATCTGCCTTGCTTGTTTGTTTTTGTTTTTGTCTTGTACAAGCGAAGCCAATGCAATGAATGCAGTTAGGGACTGAAGGAGCAGTGAAGGCAAGGCTTCAACAATGTGAAAGAATAATGCCAATAGTTTCAAATAAAACTTCTTATGGAACTCAAGAAAAACAAGAGCAAAGAACGAGGAAAAAGGTCATAACAACTGTTGCAATTGAACGGAGAGATGCCATCTTTCTTTAGATACAAAATAGAGCACACCCATCAAGAACACGTCGTAAAGACCTACGATAAAACAAGGGCCTCTCACCATGGCATTTAGGTAGAAAAAATTATAGTAAACACCATTTTTTAAGCTCCAAAACTTGATTACAACAAGCATTGTAGAGGAGCTAGTTTTGGAGAACACTTGAGAACCATTATGTTGTTAGATGGTTCAAAGGATATGAATGTTAAAAAAAATAATATTAGCAAATAGAGGACAAAAAATGTTACATGAACTACAGTATTAACCAAGAAACCATTGATGAAGTAATTTGCAACACAATATCACTAGACATCTAAGATGTGTTCTTTGGGATCACATATCTATGGGATTTATCCTTTACTTCCATCAAGCTTAGTAGTACCAATCAATGCAACTCCTATATTCTATGGGCATAAAAAAATACCCACCTAAAGAACCAAGTCTACTTCATAAAAGGAATTCTCAAGCAAGTAGAGATCAATGTCATCCAAATAGAGTAATCCAAAAAGAAAGAACCAATAAAAAGGGCATGAACTACAAACAACCATTGCGCCTATAGGGAACAAAAGATGCCACGAAAAGTCATAGAAGAATACTTTTCATCAACATCCCTCAGTCAAAAGAAACAAACCCTAACCTTTAGGTAATAAGCATGAGATCAGGACGACTACCTCACATGCTAAAAGTAGACTAATAAAAAAGGGAGATAGAAAGACGATCTAAACTGTACAACTAAAATTCAAAATTAGTTCAATTCACCTATAGGAGAGAGCATGTGTTCGTGATTAGTACACATGAGATGCTTAACTTAGAGACCAGCTTCATATAATTTCTTAATCATTACTCTAGACCAAAAAGTTTTCCAATAAAGATTACTAATTGTATCAATTCTATCATCAAATTGCTGAAAGAAAAGACTCCTTGTGGAGACCATAGGAACAATAGATCATCAATCAAAGCATGGGCATTCAAGATCAAGGCTTTGCAATTATAAATGAGATCTCCATTGGATAAGAGAAGAACTTAGGCTAGAAGATCGATTTGACAATATAGTTCGATCAAACCCATTCAATTAATTGCATGAACTGAATGAATGGTGGGAATGGGTATTCATCACTGCATAAAATACTTGCAACTCCTAATTTTACCTGTTTTGCCATATTGCAAGCTTTGTCTGGAGAATTATGGATCTCATAGTAGAACACAGAGAAATTTAATGCAAGGCCAAGACGAATTGGATGCGTCGGGGCCAGCTCTGCCACAGCAATTTCCTGCAAAAAGGTTCCTTAATACGATTGGAGTTTGACAAGGTAAATTCAATACCCTAACCGATAAAAGCTTCGGCAAATTCAATTAGATCCGAACATTCAAACCTATGGAAGCCAATTAATTCATTACCTGAGCGGCCTTATAGGACACAAGCGTGTTCTCAGCTTCCTCCTTCCTCTCGCTGCCAACCTTGAACTCGGCAAGGTACCGATGGTAATCACCCTTCATTTTGTGGTAAAAAACCTTCGATTCGGCAGAGACCGCAGAGGGTATGAGCAACGATTCCAGCAAACGTAGGATGCCGGAACAGATCGTAGACAACTCCAACTCGATCCTCGTCCGGTAGTCACGGGAGGCAGCGGCGCGATCAGCAGTCCCTCGGCCTTCCTCCTTCTGTTCGATGGAGGAAACGATGCGCCAGGAGGCACGGCGAGCTCCAACCACGTTCTTGTAGGCGACGGAGAGGAGATTACGCTCCTCGACGGAAAGCTCTTCTCCGGCAGGTAAGGAATGAACCACTTTTTCCGTAAATTGGACCATCTCCTCGTAGCGCTCGGCCTGCTCCGCGAGCTTCGCCAAGTAGATGTTCTCCTCTCTCGCGGAAGACGCCATCGTCGTAGAAGAGGAAGCCCACGTTAGGAAGGGAAAGCGGACGGAGACCGGAGAACAAGTGCGATCAAAAAGAGATCTTTATGGAATGGCAACTTAAAAGTTGCAATTTTTTTTAGGATGGCGCGTTTAAGATTGGACTTCCATCTGATATGCCTGCGATTAGGATCGAGTTTGAGCTGTTTTCATCCGTTTGCAAATGTGTTTTTTTAACTTCATATAGAAATTTTTGGTTACATTTATTAAACGATAGTTTTTTTTTTTAAATAGATGTTAACATTATATATATATATATATATATATATATATTAAAACAATGAACTTGTAAGAGCTCATTGTTGGCAATGTGACCCACCGTATTGGCGTTTAGCACAAAAGCCAAACGATAGAACAGGAGCTCCGCGTGGGCCTACACCTTTTTTAGTTTTTTTATTATTATAGAAGATGCTTTTTTTCCTTCTTGCTAAGTATGCCTATCAAAAAAAATCAAAGATTATCTGGTTTTTATACCAAAAAAAAAATTAAATATTTTAATAACTCTTTTCAAATATTTTTTATCAAACAAAATTGCTATTGACTCTCTTAAAAAATTTGTTTTCAAATTTTTTTCATCATCTTCATTTTAAATTACACAAATTTGAAACTTCTAAAAGTTATTCAATTTAGTTGATTTTTACAAGTTATAAATTTACTAACTTTTTTAAGCTAATGTTTTGTACCAACAATTAGTTTAAAGCCACAATTAATCACTATTTTGTCACCATCATTATCATCGTTATCATCAATCATCGTTGGAAACCTTCTTTTACTATGTACTGTCACTTTCACCAAATATCGCTATCATAATTAATCACTTTTAATAAATAATTGTCTCGACTGATTATTACTAACAAATGTTAGATTATCTTTATAGGGTGCAAAAAAAAATAATCTAAAAAGTCAACCTAAATTAGAATAGAATCAATAAATCAAAATTAATTCTAATCAACTATTAGGTCAAACTCAAAAAATGTAGATTTTTTTTAGTTTCTTTGATCATTGTTTTCAATGATTTAGTTGTAGTAATTTTATTTTATTTATTTGTTAAACTCAAACCCAAATCAGACCCAATCTAAAATTTTTTAATCATTCTTAGACTGAGTCATTTAGAGTTGTTCATAATATGTGAATTGATAATTTTTTAATCATACTTAGACTGAGTCATTTAGAGTCATTTAGAGTTGTTCATAATATGACATTCAAACAATCAAGTCCAATTGCACACTCAACAACCACAAACAACTAAAGTGAATCACTTTTAACCATTATAAGGAAAACACTATCGCTACCAACCACTATTTATCAATGCTTACAAACATTGATCAATGCTAACCACTATCAACCCTAACCTCCACCAACAATACTACATTGATTATTATTGTTGCCAACGACCACCTCTACTAAGAACTATCAAACATTTAAAAAATAGGAACAGATGATTATATAATATTTAAATATGTTGAATTACTAGATGCTTTAATTTTGCAAAATCATAATTATTTCAAAAATTTTAGTATCTCAATAACAAAAATTGAAGCTTATAATTATTTTAGATTTTTTTAACGAATCTTAAAATTTTTAGAAATTGTGATATTTTTGCTCAAAAAAAATTTGTTTTTGAAAGTCTATCATATCAAATTGGTAAATATTTAACTTTTCTAGTAATAAGAATGAAGGATTTCAAATTAATTAGAATTTATTTACAACTTTTAAAATATACTAAAAATATTGAAGGGACTAAAAAAATTATAAAGTCTAGAACTTATTGAGACGAGCTTAAAAACATATTGAACATAAAAAGAAGGTGCAATGACTATGAAATTAAAAGTCAAAGAAAATTTAAAGAAAAATGTTAAATAATACTTTTAAATATTCTAAATTTATAAAATTATTAAAATACTAATTATTGCCAAAAACATTTGGAATTTAGTTAACTAGCAAAGCTTATTAAAAAGATTCAAATAAATTTTTCCCAAGCAATTTTTGGAACTTAAATTATTTAAAAATTATAAGAAACAATTGGTTTTCCTATATTCTAAATAAAAATAACAATAATTTAATTACTTTTCTAATTTCTTAATTGCCTAACCTTAAACTTAACACTTAAATTGGAGGAAACTCCATCTTTGATAATCAAATCGATGATCAACTATCAGATTCCAAGTAGGAATGCAGGGAGGTGTCATTTGAAATGACAACCGTTGGAGGAGATGAGAAGCCTGAAATATGAAGGACATTAATCAATTAATCAAGAATTTAGAGAGAGAGAGAGAGAAAGAGAAAAATAGAATTTTAAGAATTTTTAAAAAAAAGATTGGAAAGAGAAACCTTGACTAAAACTTAAAAGGAAGTTGATTTTTGAGTTATTTTTACGCAAAGAAAAATAAAGAAAAAATATGAACATTTGGGGAAGAAAATTATGTTTATCATAATGTTGTTATAATAGCTGAGAAAGAGATGCAAATTTGTGCATTTTAAAATTTCATTTAGTGACATGACCACTACTCATAAATCTTAATATAAACAAACTTATACTAATATATATATATCTGTGTGTGTGTGTGTATGTGTGTGTGTGATATAATTCTATTTATACTTCAATTATCTAACAAGGAATGATTTAAAATTATTCTAATTTAAGAATAATTATTTATGCATATGTTACAATATTAGTCAATAATTGTTTTAGTATAACATTTGCATATGCTTAATTTAACATAATATTTGTTTATGTTATCTCATTATAATATGTTTATTATTTTTTCTATGATATATAATATGCTTTTAAAACATTAACTACGAAAATGGTTATAGAAAAATAATAAATTATTAATTGATTCAAAAGTAAATTAAAAAGAAAAAATAAAAAAAAAGAAAAATGAGTGAGAAAATAAGTTGATTAAAAGGGATAGAGCAATAACATAAATAACTTAAAACATGTTTAAAATGATGTGTTATAGAAGTTGAGCCATTATTTAAAATGATATATTTTAAAAATAATAATTAAAATTCTCATTTCAAAATAACATATTTTGGAATTGAAGCCATCATATGAAAATGACATGTTTCATATGTGAAATCAAAAGAAAACAATTCTCCAAAGCTTCCCATCCTATAACCAATTTTAAAAAAATGAAAAAAAAAGAACAAAAAGAAAAGGAAAAAAATAAAATTTATAAGATCTCTTAAAAAAGAAGAGTGGTTATTTTGAAAAAGAAAAAAAAATATTTATATGTTTTCCTGAAAATAAACCTTCATTCAAGCAAAGGGGTAAAACATGCAGCGTCCTCTACGGAGGGTCATACAGGAAATCAAAAAACAGTAACTTACATAACGGCTCAGGGAGAGGCACATCCCGTCCCCAGGTGAAGCTAGACCAGCACGCAGCACGCGCCACCCAGTCTGCCGGCGCGTTACCTTCTCTTTTGATACAATAAATGACAAGGGCATCGAGATCCCGAGCATGGAGGATTGCTTTGGCATATATACCCCCCGTGGGCGCATAGGCAAGGATAGCACGCACGTCCAACATGGCCAGCGTCGAGTCAGTTTGGACCTCGATGGCCGGAGTGTCTGGGAGCTCGGTTCTAGCCACTTCTAGGGCCTCCAGCATAGCATAGGCTTCCATGGCTGCACTCGCTTGAGAGATCACTTTCTTTCCCATCACCAGCAGGGGCTTCCCCACATGATCCCTAGCCACCAGGCCAAGACCTGCCAAGTGGTCCCCAACAGCTGCGTCACAATTGAATTTAACCCATCCAGTGGGAGGAGGAACCCAGTTTTGGGCTACGTTCAGTTCAGGTGAACTGAGCAAGTTCCCGCAGGATGTGGAAGGGCGCATTCGGTGATGCAGAGCAACCTCAATCTGCAGCTTCCTCAAAATGAGACTGTAGTTTGGCCTTTCGTCATAGTGCTTCTTCGCATTGCGGAGTTCCCAGATGTAGAACATTGCCGTGGCTAGGGTTACAGCGTGCTTCATACTGTTAGCTTCGCGTCGCGCAGGCGCTGCCACAAGCTCACAGAACCGCTGCAAGAAATCATACCCAGTGCCCTCACCATGGCAAAGACCAAGGGTAGATACGGCCTCATGAAGTTGGTGGCTACTCCAGAGGACTTGTGCACACGGGCACTCCCAGATAATATTAACATGTTATATTGTTTGATTTTAACTCAATATATAATATAACCAAATGTTGTATTATTTTATATAAATGCTATATAGTTTTTGTCATTGAGTTAATGAGAGTTGACTTAACATATATTTGACTTAACATTATAGAGATAAAACTTATCATTAGAATATTATGGTGTAAAAAGATAGCTTATAGACAATTTTACTTAACAAATATTTTCTTTTTTATTATTATATATAAATTATTATGATAATTTTTTTATATTTTATTAACATGAACTTATTATAATTGAATATGACTTAAAACATGTATTAATTTAAATAGTTTTATTATGATATGAGAACTCATATTTTAAAAGTAATATGATAAGTATATTGTTTCACACATTTTTTTATAGTTTAAAATTTATTTCAAAAGTTAGACATGCTTTTTATTTATTTTCAATATATGAGCATACCAAAGGAATTAAAAAAGTTAATTGTAATTATTGATTTTAGAATTATTTTCAAAACTAAAAGATAGAATAAAAAAAATTAGATGATGTGACAACAAAGTTGAGAAAGACTAAGCTGGGATGTTTAACTATGATCGTCAATTACCAATTCAAATACTATTATTACTAATCATCACTATTTATCTCTTCATTGATTAATAGATTTCCTATGACCATTTTTTTTTACCATGGTTGTCCTTCATCCTTACTAATGAAAATGAAAAGATAATTTATCATGAGTCCATAAATATCAACTAAAATAATCCTCCTAAAAAATAAAATTATTTAATATCAATATTCATAAATCATCAAACCAATTTTTTTTTTAAAAATATGCTTTTATAATATCAAATAACCAAGCATCATTAAGTGTCTATTTGATTATGTGTCCGAAATTTTTTATTTGAAGAAATTAAAATCAACAAATTTTATTGTTTAATTGATCAAAATTATATATTCAATAAGAATTCAGACCATATTTTTTTCCCAACAAAGCATTTCAACTTAGACCATGCCACCTCAGATCATACGTCACTAAATGCTGCAGCCGCTTAATAGCTTTTATTTTGCTAAAAGCAATAAAAAATTAAACAAAACTTTTAGTTATTAATTGAAATCAATAAGACAAAACATACTCAATTTTAGGTTAATCATATTTCAATAAAATATTTTGTTATATATATATTTATATTTTGAATTGTCATATGAGTACATATATTTATAGGTTTTTGTCTATTTTTATATTTAAATATGATTATAATATTAATAAATACACAAATGAATAAAATATATATTGTTTCCATTTGATTGAGGGTTATAATATTCATGCGCATTGCTCTGTTAAACAAATCCAGGTAAAGCTAATTGCTTTTTTGTCAAGCTCACATCTCATGCATGGATAGTCACATATCAACATGGCAATCGAGCCCATGTATGGTCATCTAAACATGGGTTTGTTTTCAAATAACATACAATGGATGGTTATTTTTCACATTTTTGGCATGATGCATAGAGATCTTGGTACCTTTATAATGAGCAAATTAAAAGGATTAAATGTAAAGTCTAAGATCCTATGAAATAGTTGGGATTTATCTTAGATATAATTTAGGTCATTCAAGCTCAACTCGATAAATGAGTCCCCGTACTTGTATAAGAAGATGAAGATAATCACATCTGAAATCAATGGGAGGTAAACTTGAAACATGATGTGTAATCAATCTTATTAAGACTCCTTAGCAAAATTGACAATGAGCTAGCATAAAATAAGGATCATTATTAAGAAATATCATATGATTAGACAGGTAAAACTTAAATGTTTATATTTATTGTTGAGCAGATGCAAAAGTTTATGTTTTGATTAACATGGATGAATGATTATTTTGATTGGTGCAAAATAAAAAAAAAGTTCAAAAGATAACATCCAGTAGAATGAATTTAACAAGTTCAAGATATATTAGATACAAATTGAGAGAAGGAGAGTTAAATTTGATCAGAAGATTGCAGATAATTGGTAATAATAAAAGAGCTATTCAAAAGAACAATACTTACTCATTATGCATCGTGAGAGAATGTGTGATGAACCATAAAAGTTTAAGTAGGATATGATAATGACATGAATTCCTGAATTGATTAAAATAACTCTTGAATTGATGCGAAGATGAGCCATCTAATTACGTAATTTCTAATTTATGAATGGATTGTCATTAGCTCACCTAATATTTGTTAAGATGCAATATTTTATATTAGAGGAAACATATAACATAACCTTGAATTGCAAGATTCAAATAAGTTTACTGAGATATATAAAGCCAAAAGGCTTGTTAATGGCAGTGTGCAAAGAACAATCGGTTGTGAAGAACCCTAGCGATCAAATTGCATGGGAGTGGTGGTGATGATGAGAGGTGGACGAGGGTGATGCTTGGGCATATTGGATGATATGACTCAACACATAAGTGAGGCTAACTGCATATAGGGAAAGAGAATACTAATTACAAAATGTACAATATATATGTTAGGGCCATAAGACAAAGAAAGCATTTACAACAATATTAAAGAGAAGTTGAGATCCAAGGGTATTGTAAGTAGTCAATAGTGATTACAAGGGCTTAATGACTTACTATTGCTTCTAGGCATGTGAGTTCTTATAAGATTGGAGCACGATAAAGCACTATTAATATAGATTGGAACTATGCAAAGGGGATCAAGACAGGGTGGATTAGAGCAATAGTGGCACAAAGGACATGATTGAAGTTGTCATGGTAGATTTAGTAATAAGACCATTGAGATGGCCCCTATAGCCTCAAGGTGCAAGAAAATGGCATCGATAGTGGTGGAAATTAAGGTAGATGGCTAAAGGATGGTGACAATTTGATATGGCATTGGATTGTAGGCGATAATCAAGATGATGGGGATAATAATTATGATGAGGATGAATCCAACTCTTAATCTTATGGCAATGAATTTCAATTAATGTGACATCACATAAAAACCATGTATATTAGTACTATATTTCTTTTGATTAATACAACAAACTAATATTTTCTTGAAAACATAAAATGTGAATTAATATAATATATCAACATCAAATGTTACCAAGGTCGTGTTGACACATATCATTATACCAAGCATCAAACTTATGTACTTAAAAAAGTGCTAAATGCCTACCTCAATATGAAGAATAGGTGGTTAGTTCTCCTCTCTTCATCTTTCCTATTTTGTAATAATGTATATAGTTTATATCAAAATCTTATTATGTATTTGATGTACTAGTTTTGCTAAGTTCATTATAATAATTGAGCCCCACTAGTCCCCTTATTTTATATTCCTTTTTTGCTTTAATTGAATTGTTCAATGTATATTCAACTCAACTACTTATAGCTACTAGGCTATTTGCCAAACCATTTGTTTATCTTAACAGACATCTAATCCATTTTTATTGAATCACCTAATGAATATTCGACTCCTGTCAGATGCCTAAAACATAAATCCAATCATTAACTTATCACTCTATAACTTTTCATTGAATGCTTGATCTTCACAAATCTAAAAATTCAAATATTAAGAACTACATACATAAGCCATTCCATACACAATGCATACACCACCCATTTTCTCTATCAAATTATCTAATCTCCAATTGAACCTTTGTTGCTCATCTAATTATCAACAAACTATTTAATAGAGCATCCAATAGAGATTGACTCCCACTCTTATCTTTTTATCATAACATATAGTTATCAAATTGGATTAGCTGATAGCCTATCTAATTATTCAATAATCTTTTAGAGTCATTGATGTGTTCATAATGATTTCAAAAGTTAAAAATATTATTTTTTTAATAGCTCCAAAGGTTATTCATTTTAAGTTTTTCTCCTAAAACTTCTTACCATGTAAATAATCCTTGCACTCTCCAAATCCTCAAAATAGAAAACAAAAACATAAGGAAAGTCTTATGTCAACTAATAACTGACTTTCCCTCACAAGAATCTCATTTTGAATAGATCTATCTATTATGATCCTCACCTTCTCTACAAAAGCTTTCCCTTTTCCTTCCCTCTTTTATGCACTTGGCCATTCCTTGGAGACTCAAGCACTCTCTCCCTTAGTTAGGTAAGGATTAAAGGGTTTAAACAAATATAATAATATATTTATATATTTTTTAATAATTAGGAAATCATAATTCCTAATTTATTTCATAACAAATGACCTTCAATTCTCATAGGACAAATTTTTATATCACTTAAGCTCTATCTCTCTATATTATTCATAATTTTCTAAACTCATTAATATAATATTATTCTAAAAACATCTTTTTGTTTTATTTATCACAATACTTTAATATAGTTTTGGAATACTACAACCAAATACAAATATAAAAGAGTTTATGATGTTACACTATGCCATCATTAAAAGAACTCATGTACAAATATGCATCCCATGAAACTTTTTGGTTCTTAATTAATGAAAAAATAAAGAAAAACTTTATTTCTTTATTATTAAAGTATAAGAATGCAATCCTAATTGGAATGTAAATATTTAAATGCATCACCTAAAAACTAACAAAATAATAATTATAAAAAATAATGTAAATTAATATGAACGAGAAGGTACTCATAAATAAAACAGGAAAAGTCACTGATGCAGAGAAGATAGTTAGATTTGTGACCACAAATGTAGGTTGGCTTTGACATCTTTTTGAACATAATTATCTAATTTTAGGAGTTTAGTATTGCATTATTAGTTTAATTAGACTATTTAAATATGTGTGAGGATATTCACTATGTTTGATGTTTTTATTATGAGTGAAGATGTTTATCATCAAGTTATATACTAAGATACATATCTTACAGGCAAGCATATGGTACCATGTTTCTATGCCAATAGGCCAATTTAAAGGGACTAAAGACTAGAGGATCACAAGTTGTAGTAGTGGCTCAAGTGCCTAACCCACTTGGTCCATCAAACGAGTGCCTTGTAGCTTATTAGGTTAGTGTTAGGCAAGCAAGGGTTGGCTGTTATGTCTTTTTACAAGAGTACACATGGACTAGCTCATGGGTCTTTTCTAGATGTGCAATTGGGTTTGTTGTTGGATCATTTTAAATGTATGCATGGGCCTCTCTAATGGATTTTTTGTGTGAAGACATTAGCTAGTGCATAGATGAATTGTCCTAAGAAGAGGACATGACATCATGGAAACTTCCAATGTGAAGGAAATGGGAACGTGGAGAAGGTTCCTTTGTTAATGTGGAAGCATCCAAATTTAAGTTATGCTTAAGGGAGCTTTGAATATTTTTGGGATCTTTATTTATGTGAGACTTTTAGGGAAAAAATATTAACAACTTGCTGCTACACTTGAGGTTTTTTGCATAGTTGGTGCATTGATGTTGTTATCATTGAGACAAAGGTGCTATCCACATGATTGGATTATTTTTAAGTTGTTAATCTTGTGAATGATTATGTCATATTTCTTTTTTTGTTTTCTTATCATATTATAGTTATCCTTATTTACGTGAATATAATTTTACTAGTTAACATTTATGTCTTATTTCAAATTAAAGTATAATTAAATTAGTTAATTATTAATTATATTTAAAAGGCATAATACTTATTATTGTTAAATAACTAAAGTTAAAATTAAATTAACTAACCAAATAATTTAAAAATGAAAAAAAAATTAAAATTAAGAAGAAATAATTATCTTTTTAAAAAATTTTAAAGTATGATGCATATTATTTGTAATTTGTAATACAATAATTTGATAGTTTTAGATTATTTTCATAGACCTTTGCACCACATCAGCTATTAGGTCTTATGAATAATCTATTACAATCTAATAATATTGACAAACTTAACCCCATATTGTAGCCTCCCCTTCCCTCTAAAAACATAGGTCTACAAAATTCAACTCCAAAGTTCTCTTAATAGATTCGATGTTTTTTCTCTGTCCTATAGGTCAGTTAAGGAAAATTTAATGGTTACTAATCTTATTATTGTGATGTAGTGCATCTCGAATCATCACTGAGGGGACATCATGAACTATGTCCACTTGACTAGATCATGTTGGGTACATTTTTTATATAATTATTTAGCAATTTGGACTTTATTTTTACATTATTTTTATTTTCCAAATTATTTTATTATGTGTGGAAATGTGTACAAAGTATCATGTATTTATTATAAATAGAAATACACATCATTATGTTATATAGGAGGTTACAAATCTTGGAGGTTTTGGCTCGTGTATTGGATTCAATCAACTTGCTAGATGCCCCCACTAGCCAATAAGGTATGTGCTTACATTCAACACCCACTTGTCTTAGATGACCCATGCTTGTTGGCTAGCACACATAAATTGTTGAATGCACTTAGGCATCCACTGAGCCCTTAATTACGCATGCATAATCTCTTAACATGTGCTAAGAGATCATTCCACACTCATGAATAGTTCACATGCATGAATAGTAAATTTGTGATAATCGAGTCTCATAATGTCAAGGTGTTGTCTCTGTAGCATCACAATTTTATTATGCTAAGATATTATCTCTTAAGATAACTTTATCTTAGCTTGAGTAGGTTTGTTCCTTCACACAAGGGTTCTTTTGCATGATTAATCATCCCAAAATGAGAATGCTTAATCATAGAGTTCTCATGAGATCTTATATAGGTTTATCCTTAAAATGCACCTTGATATTTTAAGACCATTATATCTCATATAAAAGCTAAGTTCTCCTCTTTAGTAGCTCATTTAGAATAATTCATTATTGCACTCCTAGAAGTATTGTATAAGAAGCTCATTACTTAGTAATTTCTGTCTTTTTGAATATAAACTAATGTCTCAAACTAATATAAAGGGAATACAAAATTATGATATCTCAGTCTCATTATATCGAGGTTTGGGTCTCCTTATCTTGATCAAAGAAAGTTTTTCCCTTCATACAGGGACCTTTTTCATATGTTCACTCATCCCAAAACTATTATAATGTTATCATGCTTAATCATAGATTTCTCATATGATCTTATGCTAACTTGTTCTAAAAAAGTACTTTGGCAATTAAAAACCATGATGTCTCACTTATGAACTAATACTCTCACTCAATAATTGATGTAAAATAAGTCATTCTTGTATTCATCGAAGTTTCGCATAAGAGTTATTCTTTGCTCAGTAATTCCTCTCTTATGGCAACATCTGATATCCATCTCTATCTACTTTAAGCATTACAATCCCTTTGGTTCGTTTCATCTCAACTCAAGTGGGTTTCATTCCAAAAGATATCTTGGCATATTAAGACCATGTCATCATATTTAAAGCTTAAAAACTTTTTTTATAATTAATGTAGAACTATTCATCATTATATCTCCATAAAACATTTTGTTAGGAGTCACTCATTCGATGATTTCTCTCTAGAGAACATTACCCTACAATCACCTTCCATCCACTTTAATCTTAAGTGTTATAGGATCATTAACTTTAGCTTAATTTGTCTTCAAATCATATCAAACTAAAGGAGGCACCTTTCTAATATCGTATTTTTGATGACTTGGTCACATTATATTAACATATTATTCCCTTCAGTCACCTCATCCAAACCCAAGTGGGGTTTTCCCTCCAAAATTGATATGTGGAGATAAGCCTTACTCTTTTAAGTAGGGTTGTGTTTGTTTAGGCATGGAGGTGAGCTCTTCTAAGCTCAAAGTTCTTTGAGACTTTATTTTAAATTTATCAAAAGTCTTTAGTTATATGATTTTCAAGTTGTTTATAGACTCGACATGAAAAAATAAGATATACTCACATAGCCATTATCTTTATAAAATAAGAACAAAAGATAAGATAAAGTCACATATTCCTTATTTTTATGAAGATAAAATACTTAAAATTTAAACTTTCTATTAAATTATCAATAACTATATCTAATGCAATTTTTATAACTAACTCAATAAAGAATAAAAATTTTCAATAGTTATAATTTTTATTGAGTATTATATGACTCAAGAACATAAAATCAAAGTAAATAAAAAATGATAAAAACGCTATCCTAAAACATATATCTCTGTTATTCTCTCGCTTTGTTATAACTCTCCAATTTGAGTTATGATAATTGGCTTATGCACTTAGTGTGTGTACTCTCTCATTAATTAAAATATTCTCTGGCTTAATCTATATGTTTGGGTTGTATTCTAACTTATGTGAATTATCTATTGATACTTGTCTTGCATCAAAAAGCTTATGGTAAATTAATTTTGAAGTTTCATCATGTTCTGTATTTTTCAAGAGTTTGACATGTATGGCCCTTATTTTGTTTTGTTCAATTAGAACATAATATAATAGTTATAATTTTTATGTATTTATAACATTTATATGATTGTTTAGTAAACATGTGCATGTAGATAGATCGAGATTACTTGGATGTACTTGCTATTATTGTTACATGTTAATGTTAGTATTTTAGTTAGTGGTATGTAATATATTATTATATACAGTGATATATGTGAATATTTGAATATTTGTATGACGAAAAATAAATAAGTACAAAAATAATCAAATTTGTTGAGTTAAAATGGTTTTAAGAGAGAAAAATAATCAAATTTATTATTACCATTACCAGAGTTATTAATAGTGTCGTCAGTTTAGCAATGTAGTCTTGATGCTTAAACAGATATTGATGCTATTAGATGTAATATTAGGCAGAGGTATCAAGTGATAAATGACATTTTCTTTAAAAAAACACTTTATTTGTTTTAATCTAGCCCAAAAGTAACATAAAATTAAAACAAACTAATTGAAATAAAATAATTAATTTGAAAATTTAATTATTTAAGATTAATAAAAACAAATTAGCTTTAAATCTAAAATTAATTAGCCATAATTATTAAATTGGATTAACTTAAATAATTTTAAGAAAAATCAATTAATTAAAAGATATATAAAATTTTAATCAATATCAAATAAATAATTAAATTAAATCATAATATATATATATATATATATATATATATATATATATATATATATATATATATATATATATATATATATATATATATATATTTGTGACCTGAAGTACATCAAATTAGTAGTCATAGCTTTGTTTTAAAAATCTTTGCGATGCATCATAATGAATCAAAAAATTTTGAGTAATGTCATAACTAGAAGAACACCAAAGAACATGACATAGAAAGATAGAGAAAATTGGTCATTATTTAAGTTATTATAAAATGTTTAAATTACAAATTTTCATCATATAATCATTTTTATTTAACAATATATTTTTTATATTAAAGATATTATTAATAAATATATTAAATATAAATTTTAGATATAAATATTAAGATTTAGTTCTTTAATGATTTTAATTACATCATAAACTATCATATATAACTTTTTAAATTTAGTGGTAGCAAATCTTTCACAATAAATAAACATTAATATATAATCTCTTTTATTATTTTTTTTTAAAATTATGCTTTGATTATCAACTTTAGCATAGTTTAAGTTGCTAGATTTATTTCGATAATTTATTTTCTCATGCAAAAGCTATATGTTATACTTAAGCAATTAGTGAACTTCCTTCATCATTGTACAATAAAAAAGAACTTACACAAGAAGGATTATAGGTTGTTTTGATCTTCTAAACACTTTTAGCTCAAGTTAGATCACTCTGTAAATCAATAAACGTGAGAAATAGATGCATGATTCATCTACTAGATTAGTTACTAGTTACTAATCTTCCTTTAGGACAATGAAAGATCACTAAACTACTACTAAAAATAAAGAAAACTTAAGATCAAGACACGACAAGAGAATGACAATGACTTTAAAAGAAAGGCAATAAAATAAGACTAGAGAAGATCAAGTTCATTCTAACAAGCTTGAAAGTATGAAGAATCAACCCCTTGAGAGGAGCAAAAGAACACCAAAGTTCTCCTTTGAGAGAGTGATAGAAACCGATAGGATTTCTATGATAAGTTCATATTGAAATGTGAAAATATCTATATGATATAATTAGATGTCTTTTTTTGAGTCGCTCATTCCATGTAGCTCGCTCACCTGAATAAACCAAACCTCCTTAAATCTCTATACCGGTTTATTAAACCGGAAGCGCATCTTAACCGACTACTCCCCGTAGCAGAGCAAGGGTATGAAGCGGTCAAGGTGAGGCCGAGCATCATCTCATCGCTCAGTTGAGTTTTCCACCGCTGTAAAACCCAAAGCTCGCTGGATTATCTAGATAGAGACAGAAGCGCTTATTAGGAAACGAAGATGAGTATCTCTTTCCTCCTCGTTCTTTGCTTTTGGTCTTATATAATATATTCTATCAATCGAGAAGCCCGAAATGCTGGATTAGCATGGAGAGGTATCAGGTGGTCAAGGATATCGGGGCGGGGAACTTCGGAGTGGCAAAGCTGGTTAGAGATGTTTCCACAGACGAGCTCCTTGCCGTCAAGCTTATAGAAAGGGGGCAAAAGGTTTCTCTTCGCTCTTTCAATGATTCCATTGTTTGCGTGATCGATTGCGCTTCAAATAGTACTGCGAAAGTCGACTATGACGAAACGATTTTCGATCGAAGTAGTCGGCAGCTTGTTCAATGGGAGATTTTGGTGTCTGGTTGTGTTTTCATTAGGTTTTCTTATTCTTAGGTATGCTTATTCTACTTAGTGGGTTCTTTTGGTTCATTCTTGTTAAAATTACTTTTGTCCCAACAAGTTGCTGAGATGGTGTGGTCGACATGGTGTTTAGCTTGAAGGACATGAGATTCAGAAAGCTCCTTATTTCTTTGAAATCTTTAAATTTAGTTCTGTAGTGATCTCACTATTGTTAATTGGTGATCCTTTACTTAGGAGACTTAAAGAAGAAAAATATTTCTCTTTTAGTGATTTTGTTTCTTATTTATTTCAGTACTTGTCAAACTTTAATTGGTAAAACAGTCTAGCTTTTCCTGAGCAACACAGTTTTGATTTCGTTTCACCTTTGAAATCGATTGTACTCTTTTTATATTTCAGAATCATCATTTTTGTCAATTTTTCATTATCCTATTATCTTCTGATTAATTGTATTTGGTCACAGATAGATGAGCATGTGCAAAGGGAGATCATGAACCATAGATCATTGAAGCATCCTAATATAGTGAGATTTAAAGAGGTAGGAGTTTATTGCAATGTATTTATCATTATCTTCCATTGAAGGTTAACTCCTAAAATTTGATCTTTTTCCCTTCAAGATTTCAAACCATTTTATTGAAAAATCTAATACTCGGTTATTGAAACTTCATACTGATCTTTCCTTAGGCTTGAATTATTTCTAGATCAATGCTGCAAATTCTCTTAAAACAACTTCGAAGATAACATTTTTCAGTTTAATCCTTCTTTATTTTTTCATTTTGGTGTTCATCAACCATAGAGTTTTCTAATAGGCTTTTAATCCTACCATTTAGTCCCCCTAATTCCATGGAAATCCAAATGATGACAATACAAATTTCCATTTGTGCTGTATATTTTTGGTGCTTGAATCTCATTAAGTTATGCTTCAGTTTCTGAAGGCCTGAAATCATTTGTGAAATGCAAAACCTTTCCTTTCAGGTTCTTTTGACCCCAACACACTTAGCCATTGTCATGGAATATGCTGCTGGTGGAGAGCTGTTTCAGAGGATATGTACTGCTGGAAGATTCAGTGAAGATGAGGTGGGGAAAGGATAAGTTGTCTATATGACTTGATCTAATCTTCTAACTTTTCCAAGATGTTGTTTCTTATAACAGGCAAGGTTCTTCTTTCAACAATTGATATCTGGAGTTAGCTATTGCCATTCTATGGTATGCCCTCTGTACTCCATAATATGGCTTAGATTTGCTCTCCACCCCAAAACCTTGTTTCCTATGTCCTATCAAGTAATGGGATCATAGTTCTTACTTGCAGCAAATATGTCATCGAGACCTCAAACTTGAAAATACACTCCTTGATGGCAGCCCAGCTCCGCGTCTTAAGATTTGTGATTTTGGCTACTCAAAGGTTATTTCAATAGCCAACAAATTGTGACCATGATCATAAACAGATAAAGCATTGCAGGCTTCTTCTTTATGTTTTTGCAGTCTTCAGTGTTGCATTCACAACCAAAATCAGCTGTTGGTACTCCAGCTTACATTGCACCTGAAGTGCTATCTAGGAGGGAATATGATGGAAAGGCATGCTCAGCATTAGTTATTTGTTATACTTGTTATTTTAAGATTAAGCATAACTGAAAAAGATCAACTTTTCTAGAGCTACTTTCCAGGTTGCAGATGTCTGGTCTTGTGGAGTAACTTTGTATGTAATGCTTGTTGGATCTTATCCATTTGAAGATCCGGATGACCCGAGGAACTTTAGGAAGACTATTGGGGTGAGCATTTGTCATTTCTACTAGAATGCTCATATATGAAAATTTCTCTGACTTGGTTTACTTTCATAGAGGATACTTGGTGTGCAGTACTCAATCCCAGACTATGTTCGGATATCATCGGATTGCAGGCATCTGCTTTCACGAATTTTTGTAGCAAGTCCAGAAAAGGTACCTCACTGCATTAAAGTCTAAAGCCTTTGTAATCATTATCTTGTTTAGTTATCCATTTGCTATTTAGTTAAACAGTGAATTGGATGCCACATCACTAGCCTATGAATAATTGAATCAATTGAGATGAACTTCTTGACAAAAACCAAGTGTGCTTGTCATCTAGGGCACAAAATTACAAATTGTGTAGCTCAATTTGAAGAAAGATCAGATTTCTAATATTTTGTTAATTATAAGCATTGGTTTTCCATTTTCCTTCATGACTATTGTTGATGACATGGAGAGTCTTTGCAAAGCTTGTGTTTGCAAGTTCCATGAGTGGGTAAAGAATGGTCCAAATTTGTGTGATTTGAGAGAGGAGAGGAGAAGAAAAGCTTTAAGAGAAAATATAAAATATAAAAGATAAAAAGACAAATTTGTGCCTTGAAAATCTTGAATGGGAAAAAACATTGACATTTTTTGAGTGGTGAGAAGTTCCGTTATTATTATACGAGTCGAAGAGTTGGCATCACTTTGAGTTACAAAAACCTCTTGAGGGTAGGAGTGGGTGTTGGAGAGAGGGAGAATAATAAAAAGAGAATCCGGTTTCCTTTAGAGTGGCTTTTATAGATAGAGTGGAGGGAGAGCATTGTTGATAAGGCAAACCGAAGTTGCAAAAATTTGTTAATTTAGTCTCAATCGTCAATTTAAAAAATAAACATACAACATCGATGAAAAGTCGTTTGAGACCAAGTTCTCAAAACCCAAATGATCAAAACCAAACTCTCAATACCCAAGTGCTTGAGGTTAGATGGTCAAGACCTAGGTGTTTGATATTTAGTCTATTAAAGTCAAAATTCTTGCATGTAAACTGTGGGAGTTGAAACATTCAAGCCCTAGTGATTTCTAGTCAATTGCTCAAGGATTCATCATCAGCCTCTAGTACGCTTTACAAAATGTCATCAAAGTGACCCCAGTAATGACGATAACCCCATCAAGTGGAATGCCCCCAACAATTCGACCCCTTCTGCCCCTATGCAATATTGATAAACATCTTCCGTGATTTCAAGAAATAAGAGAACATGTCATTTATTTTGTCAACTATAAAAAGTCTTTTAAGAGTTCAATTTAGGAGTGTTGTACAGCCTAATAGAAGTCTTCTATGTTCTCTTTACTTTCATTAATGTTTCTCAATTTTTAAACATCCATCTCTCTCTTTCTTTTAACACATAATCCTCACATTCTAAGTTCTTAATTAAAGTAAGTTTTTGTTAATCCCTTTGAGCCAAATTTCTATATCAAAATTTTCTAATGCCTTTTGTGGGAATTAATAGACAAGTCGAAATGAAGAATAAAGAATGTGCGACGATATTCCCTAAAGGAAAACCACTCAACTCTTATGATTAAGTAATAGAGAATGCATCTCTGCCTTAATTCTTGTAAGAGTCTAAGCCCTCTCCTCCATTGTTAAATACTTTATTCCATTTGTTTTAACAACAATTGAAAAACTTCACGAGATTCCTCTTTTCTCTTTTTACCCCAATAATGGAACAACCCAAGGCTGATTTGGTTGTTCAATCAAATGAGTTAAATCCCTCTCCCTTTAATTATGAGGTCCACAATGCCCTTCCTACCATACTTGAATCTCATCATTTTGTCTCCTCTTTCATAAATCCTTCATCTCATGTCCTCTCATAACTCCATCTTGTTAAAATTCCCAGATGTTTGACCCTCTGTCCATCATCTAGCTAATGCCCCATTTTATTGTCGACTCGATGTCTCAACTTGTGAAGACTCCATCCTAATGAGAACTCTCACCTCCTTTAGGTATACAGGTATAACTTGAATGTCATCAAAGAGATATCCTCATTCTTAAAAGTGATCTTATCTACTCACCTTTCTCCGAAGATGCAATTACCTGCTTCCTCTTTTTTATAGCAGCTCAAATCCCCAAGTTTTTTAGGAAAATTTAGACTAAAACGGCCTTACAGGTCATACTTGAACATGTAAAGTATAAGGTTTTCTCGACCCTCTTGAAAGATTCAGTCTTAGAATGGTTCTGAAAACTATCTCTTAAATCCATCTTTTCTTTTAGACAACTAAACAGGCAATTTGTCTCCTCATTTGTCAGTTGTACAAGGCCCATCCTTGACCCACCCAAAGCAATTTGATTCCAAATCTCTTTGAGTTCAAACCTCTTTGAGCTTACCTCCAACACTTATCATCAAGGAGGTGGATCAGGAGTGCTTATGCTTGATTCAGATAGCTCTCATCAGGTCACTTCGATTTGGCGACTTTAAGAAGTGCTTGATTTCATACCACTTGAGGTTGTTCTAAGAAATTTTCAATCGAGTCTTATGCCTTATCAATGAGAAAGAGTTCTCTTCATCTCTGATTATAGGCTCAATCCAAAAGGTATTCTCACCCCAAGGTTGGTCAAGCAAAAACCAAAAAAATAAAAGATTGTTTGAGACTTCCCTCGAGGAGTCCATCAAGGAAGTCATCCCTCTTAAGGCTTCCTAGCTTTGCACTATGAGAGACTACTAAATGCTTATCAAAGAGATAACACATAGTGATAAAAAAAACCTAAATTGAAAGACAAAGCCTCTTTTGCGGGTAGTGGGAGTAAGTCAACATTTTGCAAATATCATGAGAACCATGATTATACTATCTTTGAATATAAAGTTTTAAAAGACTGAAGTTTCTAAAAGAAAGCCATCTCTAGTAGTATCAAGCGAGAAGGATTGAATCCTCAAACTCTTAGCATGCAAAGATCTCCATTTATTGATCGCCCAATGCACGAACTTGGCTTTGATTTCCTTCATACTTGAAGATTTTCCTTCCCTTGGCAACCCTAAAGATGATGCCATAGTCATGTCAAGGATAATCTCTAATGTCAAGTCCTATTGATTATAGATCAACATAGATAGTTTGACTAATTGCCTCTTCCATAATGCCCTCAGCAAGATAGGAATCGATTGAAGCAGCTTCTTGTAGGCTTCTTAATGGACACACGAAGAAGCTTGAAGGTATCATCACCTTGCCCCTAACACCAAGAAGCCTTTCAAGCTTAGTGATGCACACAATGAACTACTTAGTGATTGTTGCACTCTTCTCCTATAATGCAATCTTAGGGTGGATGACAATGAACATGTTTAAAATGACAGTCTTGATACCTTATCTTTGTGTCAAGTCTAACCCTTTAGTGGGAGTCAAGTCCAACCCTTTATTGAGAGTTATGTGTATAAAAGGAGACTTACTACAATTGACACTACTAATTGAACACAATGACGAACAATCTCGAGTTTGAACCCTCGACAGTTGAGCTTCTTAAAAAAGTCTATAAATTCAGTCTTACCATGTACCCTCTTCCCACTTGATCCTTTTGAATCCTTTACAACTATAAATATTTCTTTGAATCTCAGAGAAGTATCTTGATGTCTTTTCCTGGCTGTTTTGCAATATCCCAAAATATATTGCTTGACTTAATATCATAGCCTCAAGATTAAACTTTGACTACTTAGCATTAGTAGAAAAAAAAGTGTATTTAGCGTCAAGATGCAAATTATGAGTAAGGTCATTTCCAAGTTGTCAGAGACCAAATTGATTAATCTAGTTTCATACCGAAAGTTGCTTGCAAGCATCATTCTCAAATGAAAGAAAGGGTAATGGAAAGTGGCGAATAGGCTTTTGGTTATAAGAACCTTAACCATGCTAGACCAAAGGACTTGTGTCCTCTTCCCTCGAGTTGATGACCTTGTAGACTGAGCTGTTGGCTTTACCTGTTTCAATTCTTGAATGCTTTCTTAAGGTATTATAAGATCAAGATGGCCAAAGATAACAAGAAAAAAACTTCATCCATTATCTACTTCAATATCTTCTACTACGTAACCTTACCTTTTGGTTTGAAGAATTTTGGAGTGACTTACCAAAAGGTGATTGACATCATCTTTCAAAATATTAGAACAGCAAAAATCTCAAGGCCTATCCATATGTTATTTACTTTGTTCATTATAGAAAGACCTTTAAGAGTCTAATTTAGGAGGGGTAGACAACTAAATAGAAACCTTTTATATTCTCTTTACTTTTTTTTAGCATTTGTTGACTTGTGAGTATCCAA
Source organism: Vanilla planifolia (assembly GCA_023846275.1). NCBI lineage: Eukaryota > Viridiplantae > Streptophyta > Magnoliopsida > Asparagales > Orchidaceae > Vanilla > Vanilla planifolia. The sequence goes on along the minus strand of CM043872.1, from coordinate 5,294,984 downwards.
TTTGTTCCCTCTGTTAACACTATAATCCTCACCTTCTAAAGTATGAATGTAAGCAATCTTTTATTAATCCTTTATAGTACAATTTGTTTATCAATAAAGTTTGACTTGAAGAAGTAGAAGATTTATTGGTGATGGAGAATCTAGAATGATAAATGTCATATTCCATAAGCTATAAATGAGAGGTAAGAGTGGTCATTGAGTTCTGAAGACTTGGTTGGCCATTGTGCTTGGTTAAGAGTTGGTAAGTTCTGGGCTTATACTATGCCATTAGTTCTGGATTTCTTTAGTTGAGATCTAGATGGCACGCTTGGTCAAGAATGGAGAAGGGGACCTTGGCATATCTTGCCAAACGAAGGAATGGGAAACTTGACAATTAACATGAAAGCCAGAGCCTAGCTTGCAATGCAAGGCTAGCAAAGGAATGTTTTAATGGAGGTATGGCCCCATTGTGGGAGGATCCTCATTGAGGGAATAACAAATTCTTACTAAGGAATGTCTTGTTATAGGAGACTACTTTCTCAAATGAAGATATCTTTTTCCTTAGATCGGAGACTTGGTCAGCACAAGAGGTCAAAACCATTCTAGATTATTTAAAAGACTTGGTAGATTATTGATCCAAAGCCTACCACCGATGTGCATGGATTTAGTTGATAAGGTGGGCTCACAAGAGTCCCCAAACCCTTAAAACCCAATCGTTTGTTATTTCGTGAAACACACTTGCAATGATAGATGCTATCCTTGTGTCTTTATTTTATAAATGGACCTTTGTAAGAATCTTTCCTTTTCATTCATCATCATCCTTATCATCTACCAATTCTTTTCAATTTTTTAACGTTCCATCAATTAATCATTGGAAAAAAAAAAAAAAGCCATGAGGAACACGGGTTAACAAATTGAAATTGTTTTGTTTTCATATGCAGAGAACAACTATCGAAGAGATCAAGAACCATCCCTGGTTCCTGCAAAACTTGCCTATAGAGTTAACTGATTCTTGTCAGAGCAACTCACAGGTTGATGCGAACCATCCTTGGCAAAATGTCGAAGACGTAATATCCATAATACGCGAAGCTAGGAAGCCCGGGTACAGCCGAAGCCTGGGCGGTGGACGTGTGATAGGTGGGAGCACGGATCTTGATGCTTTGGATGATGATGATGATGATGCAAACGAGGATGATCTCAACGTCGAGTCGAGTGGAGATTTTGTTTGTGCCATGTAAACCTCTTCCGTGAAAATCTTGTGTGCAGTTCTTGGTTTTCAGCATGTGATTACAATGTTCAGGAAGCTTGTGTTGCTAATACTCTTCAAGATATATTATTCAATTTCTGTATCTTACAAACTCGTTTCTAAAATTTGCAGACTTCAAAATTTTTTTATTGAACACTTTTTTTCTAAATGCATTTTTTTTATCATTAATTCTTGAAATATTTCATTACATAAATAAATTGAGCAATCTTTCCCTTGCTTTGTAGTGCTGTTTGTCTTGTATGTTCTTGTTAAATCTAGATCAACCTCAGCACAATACTCTAAATTTTTTATTTAAATAATATTAAGTTTACACATTCAACCAACCAAAAAAGACGGTCAATAATCATGTTCAAATTTGTGAAGCTAAAAAGATGTTTTTTGTATTTACTATCAAACAAAGGGTAATAAAAATAATTCAAAGAACCTATGGATGTTTTTAGCAATATATTATTCAAAGATATCAACAATACTATACCAAACAAAACACTGCAAAAGCTACTATTTCAAAGAACACCTTAGTAATAACTATTATACAAAACGGACTCTAAGATCATCAAGGGGTGTCATTCCCTGCAAGACATCGAGAAAACACATAGTACATACATTCAAGTCATAAAACAAATGGAACAATATATAGTTCAGAAGTTATCAGGGTTACAGAAAGAACAGAGCCCATAGCTTCCTATTTAATAAAAAAACAAGTAATATAAACAATTTAACAACCAACAAATCAATATCTAATTGTAAAACCTTGTCAAAGATATCACAATCGCTCAAACAAACTGTGCCAAAAATTAGCTTTATATTGTTGAAAATTCTTCTAATTAGGGTAATGCATTAGTTAGTTTGAATAAGAAAAAAATGCGAATTGATGGCTTTAAGTTTTCTGCTCGTTTTTTCAATTCAGAAAAAAAAATTAATCAAAAAATAATTATCATGCATGTTACAACAATTGGTTCGGTTTTCAGTTTGGTTGATACATTTTTAATGCTATGTTTTGCTGTACTTCGATTCGTTTATTATTAAAAAGAATTATTGAATTTAGATAGACACAAGCATGCCTATAACAGGATTTGTAGTGCCCAATCAAATAGCTAAGTTTCAGATAGTTTCAAACAATTTTGGACCAATTTTGGTCCAAATATCTGAAATTGACCTCTTTTAATTGTGAACTTATGTAATCTTTTATATACATTTTAGTTTTTGAAGACCAATCACAACCTATGTGTACTCTTTTGTATACATTTTAATCATCCAAATATTTTTTAATCTTAGCCCCATGAACATATTTCCTTCTAGAACTACGCTTTAAGAAACTTATCACCAATGTATTGCCTCGTTGTAGAACTTCTGGTTGAGAAATCCATAATAACAGAACGATAGAACATGAGGAAAAGAAAGACAATAACTGAGTAAAGGAGGGCGAGCAATGGTGGAAAAGAGATGAAAATGAATGACATGGGCAAAAGAAGGATCACCAAAGGAAAGATCTCACAAGTCATAAGGTTTTGGACTGGGCTCTTCATTAGGGTTATTAATAATTCAATCTCAAGTCTATCCAACCTTGGATCAAGATTGGATTGAACTTTTTCTATACGATCTCAATTCGATCCAAGCTTCACAAGTAAATGATTCAATTTGATCACAATTAGAGCTAAGCTTAGCTCAATGGTTACTGATTCAAACTTGATCTGAGCTAATACTAATCTCATTTTTTATTATTTTTTTATGTTTTAGACAAATTATCAATCATAAATAAGTTTATATATTTAAGAATATTAAATAGATTAATATATACTTTAATAATTTCATAAATTCATTTCTTTTTCTAAATATGTCTAAATTGATGAAAGCAATTGGCCCTTCATCATGAATCAAAATGACATCAATCACATAACCTGATGCATCCGCCACTAACTCAAAGGTCGCTACAAGCTTGACAAAGGCATCCCCTAAATGAAGAAGTAAAAAAACCAGAGCCCCTTAAACGACTTTTGCTTCTTGCTGTCCTATATAAGTTACAAGTCTTCTTGCTTGACCTCGATTACAAGTCATCACTCCAAAGAGGACCCCCTTTGGAAGGTGAAGTCAATAACTGAAGTCACAAGGAGATTATTTTGCTTAAGAGTTCAAGCTGCTACAATTTGATATAGGCTTGGTGAATAATCGGCTTGTAATATTTTGATTTGGGCTAGATTGAGCTCATAATTGACTCGAGCCAAAACTTTACATAATATTTGAGCGATTTTTGATTTTTGAACATTTTTTATCATCAAGTTAATTGAATAGATTTATTTTGCACTTAATGGCATAATTTTTGTAAATGGGGAAGAAAGTTAAAACAACACAACCCTTTGCACCCATCTTGGGTTACTTTGTATGTCAACAAGTAGTTTGACGACAATCGATGGCAATGATAAATCTAAATCTTAAAAATGAATACAAATCAAGAAAAGTTGCTTTGTTATAATGTATGGTTCAATTGTAATAATTTGAAAAATGAGGTGAGACAAAATAATATGATGAGAAGTTATAAAAGTAGTTAGGAATAGTAAAAATGCTGCTCTTGAAGACTTACATATAAAAAATTACATATTAAAGTGAGAAGAAGATGCATATATTGACTCACAAAACCAAGTGAGAAGAAAATTAAGGAACTAGATAAAGTAAAATGATGTATCAAGGATAACGATAAAAACATACTAATCGATGATGCCGACATTGAATATAGATGGATGAGCTATTTTAAATAGGGTAGAAAGATAAAACAATATAGCCCTTTAATCGTGTATTATTACCCTGCAAGTTAGTGAATAGCTTGAAGGCAATTGACTGCAACAATAAATTTCAGGCTTGCCTAAGAATTGAGAATAATAAGCAATTTTATGACAAAATAATAAAGTAATCGGGAATAGTAAGGTCATTGTTTTTGAATATTTATATAAAAAATTATACTAAAAGGAGAGAAAGATGCATATATTGAATTCTCATACCACGTGAGAAGAAAATTAAAGAACTCAGCTAAATAAAATGTAACAATCCCAATACACCGATTGAATATGCCAATATTAAAATATAGATAAATGCCCTGGTTTCATTAGTTTTAAATGAAAGATTATGACAATAAAATTAACTTAAAGGAGCTTAATTGTTAGAAAAAACTATAAATTTTTATTTTTATTAACATATGCACATAATTTAAGTGAAGGAACAATTAAATAAAAATGAAATGTAGAAAAATAGCAAAATGACATTGCCATTCCATGTATTCAAGAAAATGTTTGAGAAAAGGGAGTATATGTTGGCTAATTAAATAGTTTAACATTATTTTAAATAAAAAATAATTTGATATTATTTTTAAATAAAATATTATTTGATATCTATTTTTAAATAAAATATTCGGAGTCATGTTAATTATTAGGAAATTAATTTGATAAGCTATATTTTGAAATTACGACAAAGAGCAATTGCACGTGGATTATAATGTGAGTTCAATATATCTCAAATTAACTTAGTATAATGCCACGGAACAACCATTGATGTTAAAAACTTATTGTACGGTTTAATGGAAAAGTTTGTCTTGAGAGGTTTGATGGAAAAGTTTATGGTAAGAAAAGTTGATCTTGACTTAATTTTTATCTATCTAAAGAATGCATATGATATATAAAAAATAAAATACTTTAAAAGATTCTAATAAAAAAACAGTTATATTAAATATAATGAAACCATTAAGGGCACATATAATGATGGAAAAATGATGTGAACACACTCAAGAAGAATTGAAAAATGAGTTTGCAATTATAATTGGATGAAGTCTCCATAGTAAGTTTTTATTATTTTGGGTTATTTATGGATGCTATTACTAAAGAAATCCAAGATGAAGTTCTATGGTATATGCTTTTGCTATGATAGTTACTTATTGAAAAAATAGGAAAAGAAAATGAGAGCAATGGGAATTAAATCTAAGTACAAGAGATTTTGTTTCATTATTTAATACATAAAATGGAAATTTATCAATGTAAAATTACCTATAGTATAGATACTACTATAGATGATTATAAAATATTGAGGAATATAAGACTTCATTATCTTGAATCTGTATATCAAAATAATAATAAAACTAATGTAGAACTTAAAAATAAGTTTTAAACAAATCAAACAAAATAAAAAACTACTTTTGATGTATTTTTGATTGAAACATCTCACTATAAGCATAAGTTTCACAAGATAATAAGAACAAAAATGTTGTGCAAAGTATTGGTTTGTAAAGTCCATATATACAAATAAAAAGCATTTTCAATATGAGATTATTAAAATGATTTGTTATACTCAAAGAATAGAATTAGAAATGAGTGCATTTGAAAGAAAGTTATTATTACATTGATCAAGAATAAGTTTCAGGAAAATCAACTCCAATGGTTTTGACATGTAAAATGTAGACCAATTAATGTACCTATTATAAGATATAAGATTTTGATTTTTTCTTATGAGTAGAAGAATAAGTGGATCCAAAAACAAGTCACAAGGGTCTATCAGAAAGAACATAACATGCATGTATATAATGTAAAGAATGGGAGCACATTAAAAACTCCATGTAGCTAAACCCACTAGGTAAGATTAAGATTTATTGTTGTTAATCATTTTTATCATCGACCAAGATCAAAAAGAAGTATGGACAACACAAACAAAATAGAAGAAACAACACGTATGACTTGTTTCCACTATGTGGTCCAAGAAGTCACCTTCATTGTCTGAAACATTACCATCAACCACCCAATTTAATCTTAAATTGTTGATCGATTTGTCTTGCATCAATGTACAAGTTGTTAACATTAAAAAACAATATAAACAATTGACCAAGATTCTCTAGTCAACAAACCTATTTTAATCAATATGATCTTGATGCCCAACTTAGGAAATAAAATCAAGCTCAAACACAATAAGTTATGTTTGGTCATTTTAATGGAATCAAATAAGTCAATCAACAAGTTAGTAACAATTTGATCATTTCTGATTGACTGGTGAAGTAAGAAAGCATTAATGAGTATGCTAGGTCATCTATTTAGTTTAAGATAGTGATGCTGAAGTTTGTTCCCATCTTGCTTATACACAAATCAACAATTCCAAAAGCAAAAGTGCATGAACGTGTCCTACTTTCTACTTTTCTGCAAAATCTGTTCCCATCATAAGATTAGAGAAGCTGCAGAAGGTTTCAAGAATACTAGCTTCTCCTTGGGGATGCCTTTGGCTAGCTCTACCATGTTCCATTAATAACTTCATATGCAAACATTAAGAAAAATTGCACTCATAACTTTATCCTAACAAGTTCTTCTATACTTAGCTTCAAATGAAATATTCCAAGTCCCTGTTTCTTCGATCCCAAAAGTGTTGTCAAACTACAGTCTGATCACCCAAGTTTACTGAAGTAGCTAAACTTTTCTCCCAAATCTTTAATTCAAAATAAACAGGATTGTTAAAATGGAATTAACATAAACTGCGTTTTGACAAAGATTCATCACAATTATTATCCATCACAAAATTCACCTCCTCATGCATCTCTGGTAGGCAAATTAATCTAAAATCAGAGATGTCCATAATAATCATTCACTTACTATTGCTGAAAAGTTTTCCACTAAATGTGGCAGAATACTTTCATGGCATGCAAAGAATGTAGATGTTCACCTACACATTTCACAAAAAAATACTTTTAATTTTGAAATCAGCTCTATGTGCTGTTATTTTGCACTCAAAGTCTACGTCTAAATATCATAAACATCAATTGAAAGTTCCTAATTATCGACATTCAACTACCTTGGATCTAAAAGAGCAATTGTTATACTTAACTAGCAAATGTTTATTCTTGTGCTCATGAGCAGACAAATCAAAAGTACAATGCATCCAGAAAATAAAATTTTCATCATGCAACAAGAATTGAAATAATAAAGCAAAACCAAACAGAATCAAATCCAAGTAACAACTAAGGCAGTGAACCATACCATTTGATGAGTGATCCGAACAAAAAATGCTGCATAATTGGCACCTTTTCCAGTACCTCTGCCTTGTACATCTTGAGCAGCCCACTATTGACTTTAGTCCAAGCCGGAACACCACTGATATCATCCAGCATGGGCGAGTGCTCTGCAAACACCCCCTTCTTGACCTTCTTCACAAAAGCCACACAAGACAAATACATATATTCGTTGGAGAAATTATCCAAGATATCAGGGTTGTGTATCGACTTGGGCTTTATATATTTATGTTCAATCAGCTGTGCCGAACCAAAGACGAAAGGAAGGAAGTGGTAATCGTCCAAACCCCACACGCCATGAGATCCGGCCGGTTCAAGACAGTATGTCGTCTGCAACTTCCTCATCAGGTTGAGGTAGGCAACAAATGCCCGAGTTACTACTGGAGGATAATCCTCCTCCTTTATGAGCCCGAGGCGGGCGAGGCAATAAAGGAAGGCGGCAAAATTAGTCTCGTGACCGGTACCATAGTCGATTCGGAAGGCATTGCCGAACGAGTCATGGAGGTAGGGAAAGAGCTCCTCAGCGGCAGGGCGGAGCTCATCAGAGGGAAGCAGAGGAAAAATCAGCGACATCCCCTCATTAGACAGCTTTTCGTGCCAGGATCGGTAGGCTGGGTTACCGTAGCGAGAAGAATGAGGAAGCGGCGGGATCTCATCGATCCATCTATCTAGGGCATCGATGAGTGAGAGGAGAGAAGAGAGGGCAGGGCTAAGAGGTGGAACTGGGTCGGATATCTTGCATCCACGGACAGAGTGGGAAAGAGCGGCGATGAAACCTAGGAAGTTACTTCCAGCGAACGAGGAAAGGAACGGATGAATATCATCGATGGACGAGATGCGCTTTGAGGGAACCTCGAAGTGGAGGGGAGACTCGGCGCAGGGGACTGGAAGGGGTCGGGGGACCGGGGAAAGGATAACTGCGTTAGTGTTCGTCCGAGCGCTGATTCCTGGAGATCGGCTCGAGCGGTGCACCGGCGAGGACTCGCACTTTGGCTGAGGAGAGGAGATCGAGGCTGTGTCACTGGAAGGAATACCAAAAGAGCGATAGAAGGTTCGAGACGGAAGTTGGCTTCCGGACGGCGGTGCAGCTGCCGGTGAAGGATCGGAGGAAGACGTGGCAGAGAAGGCGGATGCCCATTTGGTATGGTGGTGCTCTTCCATTTTTTTTTTTGAGCCTTGAAAGAAAAATGAACGATTCGTTCGATAAACGGTCAGCTGTGAATTTTTTAAATTATTATATATTTAGTGTTATCTTAATTACATAATATGGAGCATACGTCTGAAATTTTTTTTTGTTAACCTAAGCGCATCTTTATTTGTATGTATATATATATATATATATATATATATATATATATATATATATATATATATACATATATATACATACATTTTAAAGAATCATAAAAAATAAAAATTGACTTTAATTTTCTAAAATAAATATTAAAATTTCATTATTTTATAAAAGTTAAATATCTGAATCATTTGACAATAATATTTCTTTCATTAAAAATATATATTAAAAATGATTATTATTTCTTATAAGAAACAATTCACCCATATCATTATGATTAAACTTTTGAAATGAAACAAATGTGTACTATAACCCATTATTTTGAAGATTATCATACATTTGTTTGTTGTGTAGTTATAGATATGTTTATAATTGATATCTTATTGGCTAAGATGATGATATATTTTCTATACTTTTTTGTCTTGACTATGAATATGCTTATATTATCTAAACTAAGTAAACTAAGTCTTAAGATGTCAAATCTAATTTCAATTATTTATCTTGTAACCCAAGATAAAACTCAAACCTAAAATCACATCTACCAAAAAAAATCTAAACCTATTTCATTCTCCATTAAAGCCTCTACCCTTATAGCTTCATTGAATATTATTTCTCATTGTTCTAAATTTTCACCATAGATTCCTATCAATGATACCACTTCATTTCTTACTGTTACAATTGATCCACTATCCATGTCTTGGAGTTTTCTCACCTATCATCTATTACATGATTGATCATAGATCTTTTTTATGTTTAGGTGTTCTCACTGTGGTATTTAATTAATGATGTTACCATTATCTCTCTAGAGAGGGAGCATGTCAGTATTATAATAATTTTCTTATATATGCTTATATCAAGATAGAGTCTAACCTTATCACCTCTTCTTGTTAGCCTTATGTCTCATATTTTTATTGTGATACAAGAACATGTCATGCTTAAGATGTCTTAAACACTTATTTGTGATGTCCTATCAATATTATGTACTTCTAATAAAGGATTATAAAGTATTGTCATTACTTATATACTTAAACTGTTACACCCCATATTTTCTAGGCTAATTTTGGCATAAATTTTTTTTTTTTTTTTTTTTGCATATAGACAGCTCAGATCGTCCCATACCAACCTGAGTAGCCTACGAAAAACATAGGATATAACACATCATTACACACCTACTTTCCTTAACAATGTGGATCCCATCTCCCGGGTACACCGTCAAATCAGGTTCATGACTCCTGAATTAACAGATGGACTCGCGCAATGTTGCTCCTACTAGACCCAATACTCCTAACCCATACCGATAGGAGAACCGGTCTAATAGAAGTCTGAACCCCCAATGTTAAGTTCCATAGTCATGTAATGATCTCACCATCAAACAAAAAGATATATAACATCCACAATAAAATATGGCACTCCACACACCATACTCCAAGACAATAAAATAAAACAGTGAATGAAACTACATCACAAGAATAAGATCCAAGTCCAACAAGTGTAACATTATCCAACCAGAAACATAAGTCAGAATTACCCTCACATATTACATGACATATGAGAATAACAATCTCATTAAATACATCCAACAACAACAATCAACTAACCAGAATATCTCAGACAATCACAAATCAGATATCCTCCACAAGCCTGCTGACCACGATCCCACCTAATCAGGTAGCGTCAAGTCTGCCGAGCCACTGAAATATGTAACACAGGAATGAGCTACGCCCAGTAGGAAAGACAGCTAGTAAAACTCACATGCAAGAGAAGGATAATAGCAAAAATATAGGAATACAACATAACAATGTATGGTGGATAGGCACTCTCAATCCCAGACTCCGACCAACCACAGTCACCCCCAGTCACACCAGAGTAGCTCTCCTCTGGGCTTCCAGGTAGCGTGCCAGTGGGAACGCCCATCTCGAAACACGCATGGTGCCTAAGCACCCGACACCGCAGCGTCTCTCGTCAATCAATCTCCTGGAGACTATAGACAGATCCAGTCACAAAATCTCTAGCCAACGTGAGACACCCCTGCCACCCTAAGGCACGTAGGCCTACACACTTGGCTAGCCACTGCGAGACACCCCTGCCACCCTCAGGCGCGCAGGCCTACACACATGGACCAGGAGAGATCGACTCAGCCACCGTCCCAAAGAGTCCTCTACTAACAACTTCCATAGAAGCTCACGCCCCTACAGTCATTGCCAATCTCTAACTCCAAGATCCGACAACATATGTCCAGGTACGACAAGGCGCATACCAGTCCACATGTATACTGTGGAAGCTAAGTCTGAACCGCACAGTTACCTACCACAACTACCCTAAAACATCATATAGGGTCTATAGTTGTCCGGTCCAGTATGCCAATCCATAAAATATGCCAACACTGAGTAAACTGACTCAATCCATGCCATTGTCATACAAGTAACACAACTGTACCAAATTTCTAACTGTTTCTGCAGCACCTAAGTGTCACACTTCCTTCCAACTAATTCAGCTGTACTGAATTCATTGGTAATTTCCAACAGTCAATTTCAACTTGGCTATGTGATTTCCAAAAATCACCTTTTCACACTTCAGGAATTTTAAATTCCAATTTTTTCCTTTTTCTGACTTTTTCATAATTTAATAATTCCCGGAAATTCAATTACCGAATTTTCCTAATTTCCAAAAATCAATTTCCGCCCCTTTTTCCATTTTTTCAAAAATTCGGAATAAAATTCCGAATTAAAATTCCGCATATCTTTTTTTTTTCCGAAATTCGGATTAATTTCCGAATTAAAATTCCCACATTTCCATTTCCGAAAAATTCGGATTAATCTTCCGAATTTAAAAATCCGCATTTCTTTTCTTCCGCGCCGCATATAATTATTAATAAAAATTATATAATTATAATTACTCAAATAATTAAACCGAATTTACTTAATCCGTCTCCTTCCTCCGCCCGGCGCCCGCGAAACCCTAGCCGACGAGTCCTCCGGAAAATTTCGTTTTCCCCGTCGATTTCCGGTGACCGAGATCAAGGAGAAGCAAAACCGATGTTCATACTATCCTAATTTTTCAATAATGTCACTAATTCTAAGGTTCAATCAAAATTTTCCGCCGAAGTTTCATCCGATCCCCATTTTGACAATCTATGAAATTAAACATATTTAAGCATTTGAAAACACCTTAACATGATTTAGGCACATAATCAAATCAACATATGCTTGGAAAAATTCCGAATTCGACGGGTATAATTTATCCGAAAAAAACCTAAAATGCTAAAATCGATAATTTGCATAAATCAATTCCAAAAACCACAACTTGCATGCTCAGGTAGCAATTTGCAATATATTCCATGCTTTTAATTTCTATTAAATAACTAATTTAAATCTGAATTTCCTACCTCAACGACGCCGGCGACGGTGAACTTCGTCCGCAGCTCGCCGCAGCTCCTCACCGAACGAATCCGGTATCAATCGACTCTCCGCGTTCCCGTGAATCTCCAGGCACAAAAAGCCCCTTGCCAGGCCGCCGGAATCACGCGCCGTACGCCGGAAAAATCTCTCTATCGGTCGGTCGAACGAACCCTAATCGTTTCGTGAGGGTTTTATATTTCTGGCCGACACGGTGAAAATCCACTATGCACCGTTGACACGCTTTCGACACGGTAAGCACCCGACACGCGCTGTCGACACGCTATCGACACGGTAAGCACCCGATCAGCCGGTTCAATCCCAACCGTCGATCACGACCGTCCGATCCGCTTATCAGAACGCACGCGCAAACTAACTCGGCGAACCGCCTCCGCTGAACCGTTCCGGTCCGGTTCACGCGCGATAAAAATAAATTTCCGGTTTTAAAATAACCGATCATAATTGATTTTCGAATTTCCAAAAATCCAATAAATCCAAATAAACAGGGAAAATTACTTAAAAATTACCTCGGTGCTCCGAAAAATCCCCAGAAATTTCAGAAATTCCAATAGCCTCTAATTGAGCTCCTGGCTCATCCTACTGTCGATCTGAAATCATCCAAGCCAAAAATTAATTTATTAAAGATTAATATAAAAATTTTTTTACTGGGTATAACATAAACACTATTATTCATTAGGATACCACATGAGTTTTCACACTGCTCCTTTACAAATATTTTAACATCTATTAAGTTGTTAACTTGTTTAGATGAGTTATCAACTGCACCAATACAAGTCAAGATTATTAATAGTCTACATAAGAGTGTACTCATTTCTTTCCTATAGAGTTATTTCTTCACCATTATTTTTAATACTTCTCTCATTACTTATCCTATGTTTTAACTATAAAACCTCTAGTCTTTACATCATTATTTGATAACAACAAAATTTTTATATTATTTTATTAGTATTTTTTAAAATATTTCAAATTATATATCTCAAGATCACATATATCAATTAATTTAAGACTTTATCACTTGACTCAATAAACTTATTGGTGATATTTTGATGTTAATTATAACTAGTACCAAGTGAAACAAAAAATTTGAGCAAACAAGAAGATCACTTTGAGTCAACTTTATTGGTATTAATAAATTAAACATATAGTTTATTTGAGAAATTAAGATTTTGTGAGATTTTGAGAGTTAAATGCTTTCAAATTCATTATTAAACTCATTTAGGATCATTTTAAGGTATGTATTTCATCCAAACTTATTTACACATAAATATACCTTAATGAACATTAAAAAAGTATGTTTGAGTGTATATGTTATGATAAATATTCATAGTTTATAAAATTTTTAATTTAAACAAAATTGTATTAGTCGTACAGTATGATATATGTGGTGCCCATTGACTGGCTTTTCTTAGATTTAGTGTCATGTTGTCAAATTCTTTAACTTTTCTTTGTTTATTTAGAAAAATATTTATTTTTTTCTTTTAATTTTGAATCCATATAATATAAGCAATTTTTAAAATCTTTATAATAAAACCAATTCAAAATATAGTAGAAGTAATATTGAAAAACTTTATAATAAATTATTTTTAAAACAACCTTTGAATTTCAAATCACATTCACAATTTAGAAAACCATTTCAATATTTGAAATGATCATAGCTTTTAAAATATCATGCTTTATTCATTACTTAAAATAAAATAAATATAAGCTATATTGTTAAAAAAAAGTTTTATTACATATCCATTTATAAAATAAAAGTAAATTATTACTACAATAACTACATAACTCGTGACATAAATAAAACATCCTCCATGTTATTAAAAATTTATGACCTAGGAGCCTAAATCAAGGTTGCTCATGATCTCACCCAATAATTTAAGCAAGTTTTAGGTTTAGCCAATATCTAAGAGAACAATTAGCACCTTGGTTGAGCCTAGCATCACTCCTAAGCCCAAAATCAAGCTCTTTCACTCAATCCAACCCTATCTAAGGTCTAACCAAGAGCCCATCCAAATCATAACCTTATCTAAAATGTGTTTAAGACCTTACAAAGGGCTTAATAAACCAGGTCCAACCCTAAATTCTCTTTTCAATTTTTTCTTATATAAAATCTATATAGCCTAACTAAAGCTATCTTATGCTTAATTCTTAATATTGAAGGTACATCAAAGTTATAATTTACTTCCAAGCCTTGCTAGGGTTACTTGGATACTTAAACTTATCTAATATTCAAAATTCAAACATTAGATATTTAACTTTTAAATCTTAGATATTTAAATTTCAACCTAGTAGTATTTAAATTTTAAATATAAGATATTTAAATTCTAAATCTTATGTAATTCAAATGTTAAACCTTAGGTTCTTTTGATTAATTCAATTGAACTTGAGACCTAACTTAAAAAAATTGAGCTTTACTAATTAGTCTAATCATTTTCTAAATCCTAAGTCTTACTTAACCAAACCATGTTCTCTTTTTCCAAGACCAATCAAGACCATGTATGACCTTTGTCTTCCTTTACGACTCAACCAAGACCCCCAAGCCCTTTTCACGAGGATCCCAAGAGCTCTTCCTTACTTTAAATCTAACAAAAATCATTTTAAAGTCTAAATTTGCATCTAAAGCCTTAAACTAAGTCTTACAACTAAGTCATAAGGCTTAACCTTAAGAATAAACCCCTCTTGGATGCCAAATTCATAATTTTCTTTAGTTTTTAAGAGGATAATTTCATTCTTCCTAGCAATGTCCAATAGCATAATCTAAAAAAGCTATTAAGTTATTATGTAAAAAATTGTCATAATGTCAATTCATTCTCCAAGTTTAGCATAATAATAACATCCATGGGAAAACTCATTATTTCAACATAAACATGACTAAATATTTATCAAGAAAAAGTTCAAGAAATTTATATAGAAATAAATAAACTAAATATTAGTAGAAACATTATCATAGCATGATTCAAATCATAGTTTAGAACAAGTCCATAGCATTCTATGATAATCTCGATTTCACAGAAAACATGATTGCAACTTTTAGTAATTTGTTTCATCAGAACATGATTTAGTTTTAAAAGCAATAACCTCAACTTAAATAAAAATTTTGATAAGAATAAAAATTTTGATAAGGCTCAAGTTATAAAATCTAAGATAAGTTTTGATTTTCTTTTCAAAATAACATAATTGAAATACTCATTTGAGATAAAATCCTTGTTATACATTAAATCCTTACCTTTAGGCATAATAGAATATATATGTGAAGTAAAATGAGTGTATGTCAATCTCACAAGAAGGAAGAGGGGTGAATTGCATGTTTTAAAATATTTTTGCTATTTTTGGATGTATTTATTTTTCATAAATTATTTATACAAATAGTTTTTATTTTATATATATATATATATATATATATATATATTAATTTTTATGATGGAAAATAAAAATAAAAATTAGAATGATACACTAAAATTTTTAAGTGGTTTGGTTCAAACTAAAACCTATGTCCACCCTCAATCGAGATAAGGAAAAACTCAACTATTAAAAGAGTTACAACTTAAAGTTTTTTTTACAATTCACCTTCAATCTACTTTAGATTTTTTTTATGGTTTATCTTTAATCTATTGGCCTTTGAGGGTTCAACTATAACTCAAACTTTTTTAAGCTCAACCTAAACTCAATTTTTTATGAGATCAAACTGAACTCAGGCTTTCATAAATATTGGGCCTCTTAACCTGAAGGAAAAAAATATAATAAGAAATAAATTTTTGATAAAAGTGTACAAATTTTTTTGTACTTGTTGATAAATAGAGAAAGATACAAATAACTCAAAATTATGGAGATAAGTGAAAAAATGAAACATTAGAAGATTTAGGCATAACACAAAGAATTTGAAATTTTGAGCAGTATTAAGTCGTAGATGTTGCCAAAAGATTGTTACGTCAATAAAATATGATTAGCTTTTCTTTGGGATCTTAAAATTTTGTTCACATTTATTGACCATTTCATTCAAATTAAGAAAAATAATCTTAAAAGTTGTTTCCAAACAACTTAAAAATTCTTCTCAATAACTTAAAATATGTTATCCAAAATGGCTAACTACAATGGAACATATCACAGCTAGGTAATTAGCCATTATGTAGGATAGATTGGAGCCACTGGATCCAATCAGAGATGTTTTGGATCATTAGATCAAAGGATGTAAAAGAGGCTGAGTTATTGATGGTTAGATCATCATGGATTAAAGCTGGGCTATCTGATCATGTCAAATTATAGGATTTAAAATACAGAGTTATGGACCATCTGATTCAAGGATAGATATTTCAAAAGGTAGATACATTAAAGACCATTCGATTAAATTGGATGTGGTATTACTTGTTCGATTAGATAATTGAAGCAAGGCTTATAGGAGAGAAAGATTTTAGCCACCTGATCAGAGATCAGATAGTGGCAATTCAATAATACTTTAGGCATTAAGATAGTGAAGGATTTTAGTCGAATATTATAAGAAGTGAAAATTTTATGCACTTTATAATATGTTCCAAGGGTGTGGAATGCAATCTAAATTGTGGCTTGGGGTTTCATCTTAGCACACTCATGTTATATAGGTTATTTCGAATATGGGTATAATCTGACCCATACACATATTTAATTTAAGTTCAGCATAGATATATCCTCTTCCTTATCCTATGCAAGTTCAAGGTGCACCCTAACCAATTTTGGCCCTAACCTGACTTTGTTCAACTGGTCATTGGTCAACCGAGGTGCTTGGTGTTGGAGCTTGTCGACATATTGTAGTGTTGAAAGATTTGATAAAGTATTATACTTATACGATATTCTTACTTGTTGCATGATCCTATTCAATATATTCATCTTTTTTTATTTCATCATATTATTTAATATCTAATATTGTATTATATGATCTTTTTAAAAACTTAAAAATATTCTTTAAAAAATCTTAAAATTATTTATAACATTCACAAAAATATAACTCAATTAAAAATATTTTTATTTTTCATAATTTATAACTCTTCCTTCCTTAGAACTCTATCTTGATAAAATTAATTTTCTTTAATTTTAACGTCTAATAAATTTAAATTCTACAAAATAATTTATCCCACTTTTGGGAAGTTGGAATATCTATATTGTTCTTGTATGATAAGTTAATTTGAGAGACCAGACAAAGAGTTAGTCTTAAAGATCTAATTTTAAGTTGATATCTTTGATGTTTGTATGTGTGTTATCTTATTTTCATACATGTTGATCCATACTTTTCTTAAGAAGTATAAAATGAAAAATCAATGTGTTTTGTACGATATGATATCCTAATCATATTTGTTGATTAGTTATTCACTAGATTGGAAAGAGTATTTGGACTATGCTATTTTGGTATGAACAAAGGTTGTCTTTGTTGTACATGTACAATCTCCATATTGTACAAGTATTTTACTTATTTTTTCAAGAGATGTAAGGAGACAGATGGAGTTAATGAGCTTCATATTATATGTTGGCACTCATCATCAAATACATTATATGTAACATAGAGCTAAAATTTGGGACTTAGGCAAATGATGAGTTGACCTTCTTCATTCATGTATGATTCTCTAATTGTACACGTACAATCCTTTATTAATAGAGTGGCTATAAGCATTAAATATGTCATAATTGCATGGTCTCCATTATCATCATATATGATTCCTAAAACACCTACAAAATGAAAAATTGAACTTAAATATATATGCTATTTATACTTGTATAATGGTTTCATCATAAAAGTATGATCTTTTGTTAGGTATAATTATGAAATAGTTAGACTTATTTGCCAACTTGGATGATCTGCATATAGTGTTATTATACTTGTATGATCTTTTTATTGGATAATATGATCAATTCATAATTATATGTAACAACAAATTTAATTGGTTTTTGTCAAAGTTTGATTTATTCATTGAAATTTGTTTGGTGCCATTGAAAAAGTTCCTAATGCATATGAAAAGGGATCCAAAGTTGAAGAATATGTTATGACCCATTAAACATCTTTCAAAGGTAAATTTACTTGAAGACTAATTCCAACCAAGAGAAAAACCAAGGTTGCATTCTTAAAGGCTTTCCCATCCACATTCGATGAATAGTTGGCTTGTAGCAATGAGGTAGAAGCTCTTTACAAAAGTTGAACTAAAATTTTTAAATAGGAGACAACATGTAATCATAAGGAGAGGAGTTATAAGGAAAAGGAAAGAAAGTGGAGACATACTACCATGCCATGGAGTGGGATATCAATACCCAAATTGCCCTGAATTGACAAAAAAGATACAGAGTATTACGAAGAATCATTTTAAGAAGGATAAAAAGAAGAAAACTATCATGATGGCCATATCGAGTGATTCAGAGGAAACTACATCCTCAACCAATGAAGTGAATGAAGAAATAAAGAAGAATTTAGAGATAAAGTTGATGTTGGAGAAATTATTTGCTTCATAGCAAACCATGACTCATTCAGGAGTAAAGACAATGAGGGATGCAAACTTTTTTTGTATTGAATTAAAAAGTGATTTGATCAAATTGGTTAATGCTTTTAAATTTCTTTTTAAAAATATAAAAGTTTGAAGAAAGAGCATAATATTTATGTTGGTTTGTTTGAATATTTGAATAAAAAAAATCAAGGTATTTACATGTCTTGCATCAAATTGAGATGAATTTGCCAAAACAACTAATTTGAATGCAAAAGAGAAACTTATTTTTGAAAAATTTAAGAAATTGAATTCAAATTATGTTACATCTCATTGCAAGCATAAGAATGTTTCATTTCAAAATTCTAAATCTATGCATGTTGTAGATAAATTTTCATATAATTTTTTAATTACATGCAGTTATTGTTCAAAGAACTACCATATATCTAAAGATTACAATCTCAATTAAATATTAACTCTAAGTACTTACTTATATGTGGATTAAAAAGAAAATTAATAATGTACTTAAAAAAATTAAATCACTTGATTATAGATCAGTCAGTCCCAAATCTGTTTGGATTCCAAAATCTAAATTTTAAATATGCTTGTGTGCATTCTTTCCTTTTATTAAAAAGAGAGACAAATCCATTAAAAAGCATATTAAATTGTTTAATATTTTATTTTAATAATTATTTATTTTTATTTGTTTTAATGTGATTTCTTGAATTTTTTATATGCATAAATAATGGGGGTGAAAATAAATTGAACCCCTTAAATATGTTTCTAAGTAATTTTACTTTTCTTATATCAATAAGTGGTATTTTGAACCCTTGGTTCTTAGTCACAAAATTCTCGACAATGGGCTTTCATGTTTATATCTTGTGAACAAAAGGTTTATTTTTCATATTTCAATAATGGTTTAATGATTTGCACCCCTTTTGATGCATACCAAAAAAGGGAAGAAAGAAGTGAAATAAAAAAAGATTCTATGCATTCTTAATGTACTTAATTGTTATAATTGCATACATTAAGAAAAAAACATCAATATAAGGAAACTATTTGTATAATTAAATATTTTAATATATTTTTATTTTAGCATTTGTTTAATGGTTTAATCATCATCAAAAGAGAGAAACTATCGAACCTTTGGTTTTTGTACCACTAATTTGATGATAGTAAATAATTTTATCAATTTACTAATATTTTTTAAGCATTTCAAATCATGCTTTTCAAGAACATATATGTCAATCAATTGGAGAGGTTGATCAATTGAGTAAAGGAGTTTGTTGATGGTGATTTAATGTTAACCATAACTGGTATGGAGAGAAACATAAAGCTTAAGAAACAAAGAGAAGATTAATTTAAGTCATATTTATTGATATTAGCATGTTAGACTAAAATAATTTATTTGAGACACTAAGATATAGTAAGGTTTAATGTAAGAGAAATGCTTTAAAATTTGTTCTTACACTTGTTTGAGATTATTTATGGCATGCATTTCATCCAAGTTTAGTTACCTTAATGAACACTAGAATTATGAGTTTGAATATGCATGTCAAGATAAATATTCATAGTTTGTAAAAACTTTAATTTAACCAAAATTACGTTAATTATACAGTATGAAATCCTTATATACTTGTACGATAAGTTAATTTGGAGAGTTGGACAAAGAGTCAGACCCTAACAATCTAGTTATAAGTTAATATCAATAATATTTGTACACATAAGATCTTATTATTGTACAAATGCAATCTATGTTTTCTCGAGAGGTGTAAGAAGAGGCATAAAACATATATACTTAATATAATGTGATATTCTTATTATACTTGTACTTTAGTGGATCAAACAAAGTGTTCAAACTAGATGATTTAGGTATGAATAGAGGTTTTCCTTGTATATATATATATGTATATGATCTCCATATCATTCAAGTGTGTTACTTATTTTCTTGAGAGATGTAAAGAGACATGAAGTTGAGAGCTTCGTGTTGTACGATGGTACTCATCGTACATGTCCAATAGTACTTATCTTACATGCACGATGGTAATCAACTTAAATTTTTTTAAATTAAATTATGCTTTGACACTATAAATATTACATCTCGTATTTTTACAAAATATTTAATTTATTTTTCTCCTAAGTTTTAGATTTTAAATGGATAAAACCTTAAAATATTTTCTCTTTTCTAATTTATAATACATCAATATAATATTTATATCCACAATATGATAATCACATAATTTATATCTATAATTGTAAATTATAACCGAATCTAATAATTATAAATAATTAAATTTATTAGAACAACTATATATCATATTTTTCATAATTTCTTATATTATATCAAGTTGTCACATGCATATATAATAAAAATTAATATACAAAATAAGTAATAATTTAAGACAACTAAATGTAGAGTTTAATCATAAGCATCAATCATAACATGTAAATAAGTAAAATTTTATTCATATTTAAATGTAAAAGAAGACATATGATATGTTATAAAAAAATCTATATTATAATTTCTAAAAGGAATAATAAACATATGAAACTTTTTATTCTATTTTTTATTCTTTTTCATAATTTAGGCTTAAGTATCAACATATATTTCTACTTGACTAAGTAAACCTTACAAAGTCAAGTGTTATTGCTCCCTTTCTCTCTTAAGTTAGTTAATATCGATTTTTTGATTTATTTAGTTATAATAAAAATCTTATTGATTAATTTATCATATCATATTTTTATGCATAATCATGCTTATTCTTTTCATATTTTTGATGTACATAACGTTGCAATAAATTATAATAGTACGGTCCACTAGCTATTAGCTACCTCACGACTATAATGTTATCAATTTAGCACACTAGCCATTAGCCACCACACAAAAGTAATATTAACCATGTGACACACTAGTCATTAGCCACCTTAGGATAACAATGTTAACCATGTAATATACTGACCACAACCACCTTACAATGATAATTCTCTTAATTTATTTTCATAGGTATAGTCTTCATTTCTCATAGTTTTTAGATAAATATATGTTTTTGTATCAATGCAATAATGTCATACTTATATAGTTAATCATGTCAAACAATTATACATAATAATTTAGCAACATTAAATTGAACTTTAAAAGAAATAACAAGCATATAAAGCTTATTATTATATTTTTAATTTTTTAATATAGTCTTGTTTATTTGTTTTTGTCATCAATTTTAAGTTAAATCATGAAGAAATAAAAGGAGTCCCATTTTCGATCTTTCAAACTTATCGAAACTTCCAATCATAAAAGCTCACATCATATTCCTTAATTTCATTGATACTTCAATGGTTCTCATAGCCCTCAACACCAATAAAACTTATTTCTATGAAGCTTCCAATCGACCACATGAAATTCCTCTACTAGGGTTTATGTTGAGCATAATGTCGCATCGCTTAAAGTGTAGGGGAGAAACTAAAATCATATTTTCAAAAAAAATTATAATATATATATATATATATATATATATATATATATATATATATATATATATATATATATATATATATATATATATATATATATATATATATATATATATATATATTAATACTTATTAATTTCGATAATTCACAAAAATTTAAAATAAATTTCAATCGAGGTAAAATAAATGTTGTTGAACTCATCTCGATGAGCTATATCATATTCATTTTTATATTTTAGAATAATTTATTTTCTTGGATTTGGAAATACTTTATAAGATATTTTAATTTATACTTGATTTGATGATAAAAGATTTTACATTATCATACATGTACAATCATATTTTAAAAACCTGAAGGTTAGAACTTAGGAAATTAATGAATTGACCTTCTTTGTATGATGCCTTAATTATGCATATTATAATGTAAGTAGAATAATAATATAAGCTATATGAGTAAGTCTAAACCCATGTTGTAGCTATCTGAATATCATAAGAAAGCTAGATGCAACAAAAATAATTAGTTTTATTTTTCTTTCTAATTTATGTAATTATTATTTTTAATTTTTTTTAATCTAATTAATAACCACATAATCAAATCAAATAAAAAGGTATCATGACTCAATCCATACTAAAATGATAATAGTTTTTATATAAAATATATCATAGCTCTAAACACATTAAAGTATTTATGACTTTTATATAGAGTGTATCACATCCTTAATCATACTTCATCATAGCCCTAGTCACACTAAATTGTTGGTGCCTTTTACATAGAAGATATCATAGCCTTAATTATATTGGCTTTTGCATAAAGTGTATCGTAACCCCAACCATACTAAATTATTAGTGATTTTCATATAGAGGATATTATAGTCTTATTCACATTAAAGTGTTGGCAGCTTTCACATAGAGGGTATCGTAATTCTAACCATACTAAATTTTTTGTGACTTTCACATAGATGATATTATAGCCATAGTCACACTTAAATATTCGTCTATTTCATATAGGGGTTATCATTGCCTTAGTCATATTAAAGTATTTTTGACTTTCACATAATAGATATTATAGGTCTAATCATATTGAAGTGTTTATGTCTTTCATATAGAAGGTATTGTAGTTCTAATAAAACTAAAATATTATTAACTTTTACATAAATTATATCATAACATAGTCATACTAAAGTTTGGTGGCATTCATAGAAAATGTATTGTAGCTCTAGTCACATTAAAATGTTTATTGCACTTAAGCATTGGTGACTTTCACATAGAAGGTAGGAGTATTATTCGATGCAAATAGATGTTTAAAAGAAAGATTGAAATGTTAGTTGGCAAGAGCATAAGATATAGAGCTAATTAATTTGCTAGTTGCTATAGTTAAAAGAGAGTGTAGGTTATAATGAGATCTTCTCACCTTAGTAAAATATACATCTATTTGGATTTTATTAGCATTCAAAGAACTTTAGCAATTAGAGTTAGAATATCTTGATGTAAACAACTTTCCTACATGAGAGCATAAGAAGGATATTTTTATGAGTTAATTGCAAAAGTCATTATATCATCTTAAATAATTCTTAAAATAGTGGTATAAGATATTTAATAACTTCATGTTTGATCATGATTATAATAGAAGTCCTTAAGATTACTTCGTATATTATAAAAAGGTAAAAGATGATTCTTTCATTCACTTACTCTTATGTGTTGATGATATGCTTATCGTAACTTTAACTAAATTTGATATTCAAAAACTTAAATCTCTCATTAGTGTAGAGTTTGATTGAAAGATCTAAAAGTAATAGAAAAGATTTTAAGGATAGAGATATTTGGAGATCACACACAAAAGACACTTTTCTTATTATAGAGGGGTTATATTCAAAAGATCTTATCTCATTTGGGATGCTCATGATAAAATTTATAAGTATTTATTTAGTGATACATATTTATTATTCTATAGCTCTTTAACTTCAATCATGAAAAGATTTGGAGTATATGCCTTGAGTTCTATATGCTAGTATAAAATGGATTCTTATGTATGCAATGATATACATTAGACCTAACATTGCCCATATAGTTTGAATGCTAAGTAGGTTTCTTAGTCTACAAGGAAATAAACATTAGAAAGCAATAAAAGCACAATTTAGCTATCAAAGAGGAACATCAAATGCTAGCCTTATTTATAGAGGTGGTTCAATTCCTTATAAGATACTTAGATTCATACTATACTACTATCTTAGATTTTAGAAGATCTCTAATAGATTATATGTTTATATTTTATAATTCAATTATTTTTTAGAAGGTTACTTTATAAGTTTCAATTGTTTTATTTATCACAAAAGCTAAATATATGATTTTGATAAAAGTTTCTAATGATGGGATTTGGTTAAAAGGTTTAATCAATTACTTTATTTTTTTTCCAAAATTAAGTTATTATATATTGTGAGTCTTATGTGCTATCTGTTTGGCAAAAGACTAATACATTATGATGGAACAAAAATATTAATGTTTGATATAGTATTGATCATTTATAGAACTGAATTAAAGTGTAAAAAATAAGTACAAAAATAATCTAATTAAGATGCTTCTAAGCCTATTCATAAGAGCAAGTTTATGCCTTGTTTGAACTTGCTCAATGTTAACAATTGGCGATAGTCCTAAAAGGTTGTAAGCAATGGGTTTTTGAAGAGCTATCTGTTTGATTCTCATGAATCACTCAAAAGTGGAGATTTATAAAGATGTCTTAAATCCCAATCAATTTGAACACCAATCAAATATATTTTTTGGATAATTTTAAAAATTTTTTATTTAGAAAAGAATATTTTAAGAAATTTATTTATTCTATGGAATGTTATAAAAGCTCTCTATTATTAGGATAAATTAGATTCTCAACTTTTAGTCATCTTTGTTGTTTTTCTATTCTATAACTTTATTTTTTTGTCATAGAGAATTTTTGTTATTGATGTCCATGGACTTGGACCAATCACTTAAGTAAATCACATAAATTACTTTGTTTTCATATATATATATATGTTATTTACTTTCTTCTTGATTTAATATTTGTAAAATACAACTAATATGAAAAAGTCTAACTATAATGAAAATATTAAGAAAGGAAGGAAGAAAACAATAGAAGGTTAGGATAAATTGCTTTCATCACATGGATAGGTTTTTAGCAATTATGAAATAGCAAATGGGCAAATAATAGACCTTGTAGGACATTTTAGTTGGAGATTATACAATAACTTTATGCAATGGTTGTTTAACATGACCATTGCATGTCTTTTGGAATATTCTTCTTCTCATAAGCATTATATGAGTTGTGTGATTTCTACACTTCAAATGAAAGTTTGTATAAAATATCTTTTAGGATACACATATAAATTATACAACGATTTTTATTTAGATGATCATTATAAAAGAATCTCCATGTTTTGAAAAATAAATATATTAAAGTAATTTTGTTGTTATTTAAAAATATAAATAAGATATTGTCAAATTTCTCTTAAAGATAAGTAACATGTTTGAAACTATTTCTTATTAATAAATTTATTTTATTAGAGAGAAATTTAAAAATCTTCTTTTGAAATATTAATTTAAGTATATATTAGAATTTAAAGAACATAATTTTATTTCCTATTTTATATAGTATTGTTGTTGTTTGATAAATAGTAAAATATCATCATCCACGAATTTACGTTCGATATAACCAAATCATATAATTCTTTATTTTCTTAATCTATTTTGCATTCAATTTTTTTGTTACTTTGCACATCTAACTCTCTTATGATACATATATAATTTTTTATTATGAATGGTTACAAATTTTAAGATTATAATATTACATCAAGACGTTTCAAAAATAATTGAAAATAGAGAACAAAAAGCATGATTCATGGATGAATGCCTTATAATGATGGCCTAAGTGTTAAAGTTAAAGATCGATCTCGTGCATCATTTATGTTGTGGGTTAAGATGCTCATCAACCCTCTATCTTAAATCAACACGCTGCTCAAATTGCTTAATCTTTTCACCATTATTCAAACTTTTAATTGAAATTTGTTAATAAATAATCTAAAAAGTATAATTGCTAAGTTTTAAATGCAATTGCTTATTGAAAAATTAAATTTCATCACAAATATTAGCAACCATTTTTGTTGCATATATTTTACAACAGATTATTGGCATCCAACCGTTCGCAAAGATTCAACTACGACGAGATTACGACCATAATTACTTCAAAATAATCGAAAGCAATATCTCCAGAAAAAAAAATTCTTAAATAATAAATAACAAAAATATTATATCAAAAAGGAAAACTCGTTTTATAAATAAAAGAATAATTGATAATAAGTGAATGCATCAAATGTTTTTATCTGGACGACAACTAGTCTAATTCACCCCGTGTTTCGTTTATAATTTTCAACTAAACCAAAGTGGAGCAGGAAGCCGTCGACGGATCAAAAATGGCCGGAAGAAGGAACTTCCGGCTGTGGGCCCCGTAGGCATTGTAGCTTGCACCGCTTGTAGCGTCTATCAATAACTCGCCGGCGTATCCCGGATACGCCCCCTTGCCGTAAACTCCCGGGCACGCTGTCGCAGCCTCGAGCGGCGCCTCCTTGGGGCCCATGAAGAACCCGTTCCCGAATGGATTCGTTACTGCACCGGCCGCCATGCTCGCCAGATTTATCACCATGCCGTCAATCCCGACGTCGCCATTCGGTGCCACGAGCGGCGGCGCCTGCGGACCGTAGATGGGCTGGTGGAAGGGCCACGCGCACTGACCCGGGCATTGGACCGCCGAGTTGCCAACCCAGATGTAGGCGAACCGCCCCCCCTTCGACCGCTGCCGCGAACTGTGGCTGGCACAGCGGTTCAGGCAGAACCCTTCCACCGCCACGTCCTCCGCCGTAAACACCACATTCAAAACCCGCCTTCCACTCCCCCTCGACGCTAGCTTCGCAATGTCCGCGTTCTTCAGCGATTTTCCCAGGGAGCAGGCCTCGTCGAGGATCTGATCGCCGAGGGTCAACTGAGGCGGCCTGGCATTCGATTCGGAGAAGAACTTTTCAGTCATCGCCCACCATGAGGTCACGGATGGGAATTGATGCTTCCCCCCCGCATCGCCGGCGGTGGAGACGGAATCGACGAAGTCAATGAGGACGGATCGCTGGGAGGAACTGAAGTTTCCGTACCAGATGAGATTGACGGAGATGGCGCCGGAAAGAAGCGGCCCCCGATGGTAGGTTATTGTGAGCGGCTGCTCCTGCTCGGCTTCGGTGAGCCGGCGGGCGGCGAGCGAAGAGGGCAGGACAAGTGAAGTGGCGATGAGGAAACAAGCAGCAAGAGAGGAAAGGGAAGACATGGCTCGTTGATTCAGGGAGGAGGAGGACGAGAAGCAATGCTTGTGGTGCAAGACCGAGATGTGGGGAAAAGGCAGCATTCGAAGTGTTATATAATGCCTCCGAAAATTAGTAGAAGGTACCGCGAAGGGGGCGACTGGATGGTGGCCACGGCGAGCGGTGGTCCTTTCCTGCTTTTAGTTTAATTTCGTCTGCAAGCAATTTTTAGTGTGCACATCTTAAAGCATATCCAAAGGATAGTAGTTCTCAATGCGCCTAACGGTTCACCTAACCTGTTTTCGACAGCTAGACAACCAGCTGTCGCCCCATTAAATTTTCTATCCCAAGAATACCCTGGATTTTATACCTTCCCAACACGAGACGGTTTCTAGTATTGGGGGCAAATTGGGTACGTGTTTTTCGAGATACGAGAGCCAGGCTGGAATATGATTGTACTTGTAAATATTTATAGTATTTTAATTTGCTAAAAGATGATTGAACTTGGTACAGCTCAGCCAGTTCAGTAAAGCATTTGCTTCTCGTTTTAGTTTTTTTTGTCCAATTTATTAATTTTTTTTAAAAGTTAAGAAATTGGACTATAAATTAACAAAATAGATAAATTATTGACATAATAAATTGGTTTGTTTTGTAGTAATTTTTTAAATTGATAAAAAAACAAAAAAACAAAAAAACAACACGGCTATATCAGCTGTCCAATTATGGCAGGAAGGAAGGATCCCGGAGAGCCAGAGAAAAGCGAGTTCATTAAAAGATTGGCAGAGTTGACGGGAAAATAATCATAATAAATATATATAAAAAAAGAAATGTTATTCAGATTAACATTTTAACATAAATTAACCAATAATCCTAAAGGATGAGTACCAAATTTCCAATTTAAATTTCACTCTTATTGCTATTCAGTCCAACTTAATAAATAATATGCATTTTCTAATGATTAAATTATTGTGTATTATTCTGGAAAATAATTGTATGTAACTATCACATCAAAAGTGGACTAATGGCAATTTAATAAATATTTGTTTATTTCGGTAAATTAATTTAGAAATTTACTATACTTCTACTTCTTTTTATCAATTGATATCATATACTCATAAAATATATATAACATTAATTAGTAAAATATATCTATAACTTAAGGTACAAACTATTACAACAATAATGCCTACCTAGATGCTTCATATGGAATATAAAAATTAAGTTTATGAAATATTTAAATATAATATCTCTAACACACAAAGATAAAATCTCCTATTTTACTCAAGTGCTTAACTTAGTATCTCTCCAAATATGCTGTGTGAAAAACACGAGCTGGTAGAGTTATAGTGTGAATCAATTACTAATTTAGTGGAAAAATTAATATAATATAATATTAAAATATCAATATGTTTTAGGTAAAAAAATAATTAATTGAGTTATACTAAATAATAAACATAATATTATGCATAAAGCAATGAAATAATAACCTCATTTATCATTCAATTCTAATTTCATTTTACTTTCTCACTCATCAATTATTGTATGATTAGATTTTTACATTATGAGTATTAAATCCTTCACTAATTATTAGTTAAATTAAAAAGCTCTATCACATTAGCTCAATATTAGGATATGCAAAACCTAAAAAAACTTGAGGTCTCAACTCATAGATTCACAACATATAAAACTAGTTGAACTATAACAACTGAATAACAATAATCATAGAGGTTTGCATATCCTTCTAATGCTTTGTATCATATCACATCTCAAGCATTGGGAAAAATGTCCCAACAATGATTCGTGAGATTTAGCATATAAGCGCATATCATATTATACTAATTATATTTCATATCAAAATAGCTTATGCTAAGCAATAAATAGTCATAAAATTTATTATCTAATTATATGCTTATAATTCATCTCATAATATAATATTTCATTTCACTTTACTTTCTTCATACCTTCTTATTATGATATCCATCATGTAGTTTATAAGGATCTTTCAAATAATTTCACAAGCTATTTTTCAATGATAAAACAATACCATGATTATATAGTAGAACCTATATGCGCATAATAATTATAATATGATAAATTATAGGATAACATATAACATGAAAAGTATGTCTATCAAGTGTTCATTCTCATCACATCACAAAATGACTAATTTAATATCAAATCAAAATAATTTATCATGATTTGTATAACTGAATATTCATTATTTTTATTAATTATTTGAAATTATCTATCTAATTTATTATCTTTTTTTCTTTCTATAAGATCATAAAAATTTTAAATTATTTTTGTAGGATTAAATTTCCTTTAAATTTCGTTAATACATAATTTAGAAAAAAAATCAAAAAATTGAATACTTAATTGGACCATTTAATTAAGGTTTATATCATCTCATTAATATAAAATTAATTTTCATTCACATTACATTCAAATTACCTTGCATCACTAATTAGATTACTAATTAGATGATGTGATCCATTAGTTGGAGCTATCCAATTGGTGAATCGAAATACTTTGGCTTAATCAACTTGATCAGATAGCTTGATTGAATTATAATAAAGCTCAACAATAATTCTAATGGTATGAACTCTCATAAAAACTCTAAAACTCACTTTTAATATCAAATAATGTAAAAAATTAATAGTCATAGATGGCTTTTGAATGATTCAGTGAGCATATGATAAAGATGTCATAATTTTCTTAATGTTGGAAGATTGTCTAAAAGTATAATTAAAATATTTTTTAACCTTGGAACTACATATAATACAGTGCCAATTTCTTTCATTATAAGTTATTTTTAAGTTCTTCCACTATTAGCTCTAGCATTATATCATATTTTGAATTTTTCTATTATATCATTTGATATGATGATCATAAAACTAACTTAAATATTTCAAATATCTTATCGAGCTTAATATTATTTTAATTCAATGTGTTACTATTATGTTGAATTTGTTAGAGTAAAAACTATGACACCTATGGAGATTGAAGGCTCAATTTGTTGATTTTAGAGCTTATGATCAAGCACTTTTTAAATTGGCCAATCTACAAATAACTATATTCTTAAACATCTATATGATTTGTATGTTAAATATTTTTTCTCTATAATTGTGATATATAAGATCATAATCATGATTTATATATATTTAAGTTCTTTTTTTTTATACATTAGGTTATACTTAATCTTAAAAATTAAGTCTTTTTAATTAAATCTTATACAAAACTATTTTAAAAAGAAAAAAAATTTTAGCCTCAACACTCACTCCTTGGCCAAGCCCAAAGGCTTGGGCCAAGTGGCCCAGAGATTTAAGCACTGTCTTTGGGGACTCGTGGGATAATAGACCAACTGAAATTGAGTCAAATTAGGCTCAAGTCTTTGTCAAGGTATAGTCTTATACCAACTTGAGTTAAATTGAGTCAAGTCATTACTCTTGAGCTCGACTTAGGCTTATTGATGAGACTTGAATTAGTTAAGTAGTGGAATCTACTCAGGTCAAACCCATGTATATATATATATATGCACATAGATGTCTTGAGTCGTGACTTTCCAAGAGTACTTCGGAGATGCCAACCTCATTAGGCTACATAACAACATGGTAGAATTAAGATATCTCATAAACTACATATGTTGTTTTGTAATTTGAGACAAAAAACATGATGCTTATTTGCATCCAACTAGAACCAAATCAATGTTATCTGATTGCACATTTTATGATCAAATGTTAGAGATCACGTATGCCTTTTTAACAGCAAATTCTATCTTATCGTTCCTTCGACGTGCCCAATCAAACTATTAAGATCTCCTCTGCATTTGTGAATAATGCACTGCTTCTCATTATCCATGTGGTAAGCATGATCAAATAGCTATGATACGTCTTACCTTTGTGAACATTAAGTTTATGTATTACCACAATCCATCTAGCATAAAAAATCTAATGCTCCAGATAAAATCCTATTGGGATTAGATGTGAACCCTTTAATCAAGCTTTTGGTCGAATGACATGAGATCCATCCACCTAGATCAGACAATAACTACACTTTTTCTTTCACTTTTCATTTCTTATAAGGCCTATCTTTTGGGAAAGACTATTTGTAGTTATTGGAAGAGATATTTTGGTATCTTTTATTTGCATCATAAATAGATATGATTTGGTAACATTTAGAATTAATGAATAAACTTGAAAAAACTTAAAAATAATTAAGAGAAGTATAAAATCTAGAACTTTATTTTTCACAATATATTGTGGATTTCATTTCTTATTTCTATCGCTCTTCTTTATAATAATTTTGAATCATTTGGGTAACATCTACATCAATAGTTTGTTGTGTTACTCTTGTTTGAATGATTTAAAGGTGTAAAAACTTTATATATATCAATTTTTTACAAAGCTTTTAATTTTTTTTATAGCTATTTTTTTGGGTTTTGGTGTCTAATCAGAGCACCTATTTGTATTTAGTTTGTTTTTACTGGCTTTGATAAAAGAGAGTAATAAGTGGAAGCTTGATCGTTAATCGGGGGAGGATGTAGGAATAAGTTTTTAGCCAAACCACTTAAAAACTTTAAGTGCCATTCTTTTTATTATAGTTAATGTTTTTTTTTCATTTTGTAAAATAATCCTTCTAAAAACAAAATTTTATTATTAAGCACAAAATTTTTCTTTAATTAAAAAAGGATTTCCAAAATAAAAAATTTATTAGAAGCACAACTAACCCTTCCCCTCTTATGCATTGAATCTCACATGATTCACAAACTTTCTACTTCCAAGCTCTCTTATATGCATGATCATCCATGTTAACTAAAACCCAAATCAATGTTGTAGTGAAAATCTTGTACAAGACATAAATTAGCCAATAACAAGTTTTTCTTTCACCATGATCTTCTCCTCAAGATCCAAGTGTCCTTATTACACTTCTTTCTTTCTTCTCCCATACTTCATCTTTTCTCTAGTAACTCATGAATCTTCTCTTATCCTTTTTTTCTTCTTTTTTTATGTGAGAATAAATATATAGCTTATAATAGCTATATTAAAGAAGGAGCCTCTTATGTTAGCTCACAAACACATACCCTCTTATGTCACACCAGTCCTATTCAAACTCACAGTAATACCTGAGTTGAATCTTTTTTCAATTAGTCATCTTTGTCAACTATAGGGGTCAATTAAAGTGCTTAAATTTTCTTATAATTATCTCTATTATTTTTTCTATGTTTGTCCAAACAAATTTTGTAGTAAAATATGTCATCATCAATAGTCATTCCTGTGTATGTTTTACTCATCATTATTAGTCATCCACCATCACCTAATCGTCTGTTGCTCCTAATTAGTGCTGCCTAATTGCCTAACACCACCCAGTCACCCACCATTACTAGGTTGCCCATTATTCATTGGCCTCTTATCATGTCTAACTGCTTGCTAATTACCACCCTCTAGCCTCTATCCACTACTATCATTTGTCTCGTCCATTACTGGCTTCCTAGCCACATCGTAATTGATATCTGATCATCATGTTACATTATTGCATAACTTTTTTATATCATTATTTTTTCATGTATTTTTATATTTTGTATTTAATGTGGTTGACCAACTTGGAGTTGTTGTTATAGAATTTTAAAGACCCTTTTAGATTTTCAAGTGATTTAACTCCAAAATTATTTTTTCTTATATATTTTATATTTAATGAAGTTGAGCAATTAGGAGTTAATATCATGAAATTCTAAATATGTCTTTTAGATTCTTAAATGATTTAACTCTAAAATTATCTTTCTCTTTTTTCATACTTATGATATTTTTCAAACGTATATTTTCCTCTTTTTTGTTTTTTTTTCATAAATTAAGCTCTCCTTATCTATAAATAAGAGAGGTTTTCTCATTATAATGTTGTTGATGAATAAAAATTTTCTTGGTTGTGTGCTTCCTCTTTTGTGAGTAAAAGGGTACACCTAATTCTAATTAGAGAGATTTTAACTTCCCCCTTTTATGAGAGACAAGGATTAAAGATGAGAGATCTTCCACTAAGAGAGTCAAATACCAAACAAAGTTTTTCTTTTGACGACACTCGTAAGTCTTCACCCACCATTTTAGTCTCATGTTAAATCACCAAAGCACTATCCCCCTCAACGAGGCTCCAAATCCTAACCTGCTTTCTTGTTACTAACCTAAACCTTCATCTCGTCACCCTTTTCTATCTTCGGTGCCCCACACGCCAACACCAAAGGGAACTACAAGCCACCATCACCAAAAAGGTACATATTTTCTGTAACTTTTATTTTCTAAGAGATAATCTAAAATTATGATTGCTCTTTTTTTTATTTGAACACTTCACATACAATTTATATTAAAATTTTTATGTTATTCATGCAAAGATGTGATAAAACTATTTAGTAAAATTTTATGCTTAACTCTTAATATATTATCACCTACTCTATTAATAACATATGCTACAAATTTTGAGATTAATATTTGAACAATTATAAAATGTTAAATATGACACCTAACACTAATTAGTGTATGACATCCTTTGATATTTTTTAATAATTTGTTGAGTATCTCTAGACTTGTAATCTCTAAACTAGATCTTGATAGAAGTCTAGTTTATCTTGTATTATATACATTTTAGTATATCAACATATCTACATATACTTATATATCAAAATTTGATATTTTAATTTTTGGCAACATTAAAGGACTTACAAATCTTGTCAAACATATTTCTATGTTAGCTTGTCATAGGCTCCACATGTGCATATTTTTTTTTAACTTTTTTGATTTCTCATGGTATTTATTTGAATTATATTTTTCATTTTTTTATAAAATAATATTAAAATATTCTAATACAACTTTAGAAATTTTGTCATTTAAATGCATGCATATAAGAGCTTGGGGTGCTATAAATCATCCCTTCATTACAAGAATTTCATCCTTAAACTTTAAGAGAATTTGGGATAACATTTGAGCATCTCCTTCTCTTACTCTCATGTTAGTTCTCTTTTACTTTGGTTAGTTCTCAACACCTTAATAATAGAGATAACTTTTTTTTCAAATGTTTTTGTTGTTAGGTAATAATCTTCGCTAGCATTTTAATATATTTTATATTTGGTTGAACTTTCATAATATTAGAATCATATGATACAACATGATAAGAATCTGCTATGTATCTCTTTAGAAAAAAATATTATATTTACATGTTATGAAATGTAGTTCATAAGTTACTATGAAATAAGCATTAAAATTTGAAATAATGATATTTTTTTTTGAATAATTATTTTATTTTGTATATTATATTGAGCATACATACCTGCTTATATGGAATTAGGGTAAAGGAAAAGAAAAGGGAAAATTTTTTTAAATGTAATAAACTTAATTGCATGGAATTAGGATAAAGGGAAAGAAGAATAGAATACTTTTCTATCTGTATCAAACATAGTTGTATGAAACTTGGGACAAAAAGGAAAAAGAAGAAATATTATTCAAAGGAATGCAACATAATTATTTATTCAACATAATTTAATCCTTGTGTTACCCACTAAAACGGTATATCTTTTATGATGGAATAGCCTTGTTGTGTAGTATAATTGTGGGGACTAATGGCATGGTGTATCTTGTATTGAGGAATGACCTGGTGGTGTAGCCTAATAATGAAAAAAATTATTGGATGTATCTTGTTTTGTGGAATGACTTAAAGGTGTATCCTAAGAGAGTCAAAAGTAGAGAAATTACAAATGGAAAAAGGAAAAAATGAAGGGGGTAAAAAAGCCATGGATTCAAAAAAGAAAAATTTAAAATAAGCAAAAGTAATGGTATAAGAAGAAGAAAAAATGAGTTTAACTATAAAATGTGGGAAGCATTACATCAGCACGCATAATTTTTGCATTTTTTAGCTTTTAATTTATAAGAAAAGTTTGTTGTTTGACCCTATCATGCGGTCTAAAATAGTTATTGTAATATTTTGTATTTATGTTTCATTGTAGTTATCACTTAAGCATATGATAATAGCTTAGTCTTTCTTTAGTGTTAATAGTTATGTGATAATGATGCACTACATAAGAAGAAAAATATGAATGTAGGAATTACATATTTACTATTTCCTCTTTATAATTTAACATCATGCATTAGGATATGATTTTAGAAATTAAATACCTTATTGTGTTAGTAAACTAATATCTTTTATTCAGTTAGACTATTTGTATTCCACTACTTATTAAAGAAAATTATCCATTTTGTTTTCAAAGAAGATTAATATTTAGATTAGTTTAGAAATTTTAGTGCAATATTATAAAGGTATATATTTTTCAAAAAGAAAAAAATAATTACAAATAATTAAACTAGAAAGAGAATTCAAAATTTTTAAAAACTAAAAAAAGATTTTTAGACCAAGAAAGGAAAAGAAAAAAAAAAGAAAATGTAGAAGTCCCAATTGTGAGAACTCAAATGCTACATATCCCTTCCAAATTATCTTGTTATCTCACTTGAATGACCTCTATTACAAGAAATTCTTTTAGTGAAGACTTGGGAAATCAAAGTTGTATTTTATGAAATAGGTAACGATCCTTTAGCATGTAGTTTAGATTGCATGTTTTAGGGTCTTTTGCAAGATTAGAGTGTCATTCCAAAATTAGAACACTTGGAATAATCCTCAATCAATCTCTCAATCCTTACCACCTTCACACTTATGGGGTCAACCCTCTTACAAATTCACTAATTTGTTGTCAACATTTGCTCAGTTTTTTAGAACCAATGTAAACTCTTGTAAATATTTCACACATTTTGCATGTGTAGAGCTCAACTTCTTTTGCACACTCAGGTTCCTCAATGTGTAATGATAATAGGACAATACAAACTCATGGAGTAGTATGAGGGATAAGTAACATCCTCAACAGTTGCTCACAATGCCAAATGACTACATACTCATCTATGCTCCTTAAAAGAGAAGCCTCATCATCAAGTGAAGGGTTAGAGGAGGCCTCTACTTTATAAGAGGTAGGGGAGTAGCCTCTCCTATAACCTAAAGTGAAGCAAAATAAGAATTTTCTTTTGTTATTCAACCAATCTACCATAGTATGATTGACCAATCCTTATAACCAAAACTCTTTTTAATGAATCTAAAGTGAAGCTTAAGGCTTTAATATCAACCTAATGAAGTATAAAGCTCCATAAATCAAACCTATGACTATAACTTAACGTACTTTAGGTCTCGAGTAATGCTTGTTCAATATAAAATATCTTCTTTTTTATTATTTGATTTTCATTAAAATTATTTTAAGTTAGTCAAATTTAATTATTAGATATACATTAAATTTAGATTTGAAATTAATTATTATTTTAATCTTAATTAATTGAATTTAAAATAAATTAGTTTTCTATAATTTGTAGATTAATTTAGATAAGATTTTGAACAAATAGTTGTTTTAAAATAAACAAAAAGAATTGATTTTAAAATATTTTATAATATAATTTTGTTTTTATCTTAAGGTCTATATGATGCACATGAAAACTTTCAAACCACCTAATTTTTTATATGAAATGCTACAAGCGATTTGTAATAATTTGAGGATGTTAGGTAAATCATGCATGGTATAAATTACAAAGATATTTCATAGAAAGTAACAAAATAATCTTAAGGAATTAAGAAAGATGCACATAAACCACAAAACTTTAACTAAAAGACTTTGAACTTTTTAAATAAAATAACAAAACATCTTTTATAGTCATGTAAATAAATAAAGCTTTTCATATTTATTTTAAAAGTAAATGAATATTCAATATCAATGCTAACAAATTCTTATATTTTTTTTTCAAATAAAATAAATATAAAAATAACACATTAAAGATAATTATAATATCTTTTAAATTATCATATGTTAGCTCTCACTCTATCTCAATAGTTTTATGAAATATCTTCTTTTAATAAAAAAGTATTAGGTCAAAATAAAAATGAGCTAATAGATATTGGCTCACTGCAAAAACA
Source organism: Vanilla planifolia (assembly GCA_023846275.1). Taxonomy (NCBI): domain Eukaryota; kingdom Viridiplantae; phylum Streptophyta; class Magnoliopsida; order Asparagales; family Orchidaceae; genus Vanilla; species Vanilla planifolia. Next base: position 5,257,791 of record CM043872.1, on the reverse strand, counting down.
TGTGTCATAATATAAAATAAGCAATTGTTAGGTAACGACATGCTTCATTTCTATCAATAATAATATAAATTAATAAAAGATGTTTTATCATTCCTTTTTATGGATTCATTTGAAATTCAATTTCTTTTTTTTTTTGAAATTATATTAATTGTTTTAACCTTTTTCTTTTGTGCATCCAAAAAAATTATTTTGAATTGCCAAAAAACATCTCCTTGGTAACACTCCTAGAAAAATATTAGTTTTAATATTAGTCTTATTTCTAAAAAAAAGTTATTCCAAATAACAAAAAAGTTATTTATGAAAAAAAATATAATTTTAGATAATAAATTTATTTTGAAAAATCATTATTGAATTTTTATCTCTTGCTTATATTATATCACTTTATCATCAATATTTGCTAATCATCTTTCTTATCTTTTAGCATATGTGACATGATATATAATTACTATGTAACAAAACAAAATACATAGCAAACAACGTATAGCAATATATTATTACAATAACAATAGTAAATAATTCTAAATAAGATCTTATATATCATTTAAAGTTTCCAACTTAATATTATGCATCCTATCAAATGATATGTACCATGTACAAGTTTTCTTACACAAGCATCTTCTATTTATCTTTTTCACATATCAGTGAAGCTTCTAACTTAATAATGCATATCATTTACAATTAAATATATCATATATAAGTTTTGTCTATCTCTTAAATTTGAGTAGTTGTATCACCAAAGCATAGAGTTTTACTCTCAATCTTAGTTGTTACATTATCTAAGAGATTTTTTTACTTTATTTTTGTTTTTTCTTTGCATAATTTCTTCTCAAATCTCTTGAAAAACCTTCATTTCCTCTCTTTTTTTCCTATTCTAACTATGATTGAGTGCTACATTTCTCAAATTTTTAAACAAAACTCTTTAAGTCACAACTAGCTAATTTTATACTTGTTCTCATGATATTTTACTTGCATAATCCTTTATATGCCTCTAAAAGTTGTGTTCTTTCATGTGGATACCTTTTCACCTTATAATCTTTCATTTATAAAGGTATCCCATTGATTAAACTTACTCTTAGTTAAGTTGTTTAGGTTGTTTGTCATTTCAAATTTTTAGTATTGTTCAACTTTTACAAATCATATAAGTATAATCATAATATTTGTATTTTATTTTTCTTATCTAAATCTACATTCATTTATTCTTATCATACTATATGATCTTATTGTCATAATATATGATAGTCTCTATTACCCATAATTAACTCAGTCTATTCTTTAATGTCTTAATCATTCTAATACAATGATTATATCATATTATATGATAATTTTAAGATATATTTTCTTGAGCCAGTTTTATACTAAGCTTTTCACATCATTTAATCCTATGGTATGAGATACTCCTATCAAAAAAATATTATTTTATACTTTATACCCACTTATGGTCGTACTTATATGTTTGTCATGTTATATTTATACTACCAAGAATTCATAACTCGATCATACTTATATCTTCTTGTCCTTCATAATATACAATAATATGTTATTTAATTATTATTTATTCTAATATATTAACAATCTAGTACGATGTCATGATCATATTGTATAATCTTAGACCCATTTATGTTCATTCACACTTATCTTATGCTTATTCTCTTTTTTTAGATCATACTATGTGATACTCCATGATCATACTATTTGGTCAATCACTTACCCACTTCACTTCTCGAATGACTCCAACCTACAACAAAATATGATTTATCATACTTGTATATTGTTATAATTATACTTATATGATAGAATCTAATATACTTAATTTGTTTACTTTATTGATTCTCTTACTAGATTGTAGTATAAAATCTTATTCTATCATATTATATGACATCTTTAAATCTTCAAATATCTTTAAAAATTGTAAAAAATTATAAAAAATATTTAGATAAAAATATTATTATTTATAACTCTTCACTTTTTAAGATCATCAATCATTTTTTTAAATTTATTTTTTTTTTAATATTCTAAATTTTATTAAAATTTCTTGTCATTATTTTTAAAATTTTACATAAAAAGTATAAAAAAATACTTTTTGATAACCAAATAAGTCCATAATAAAAAGAGAAAATTATGAATGAAGTTTTATTCACATAACCAAGACACTACAAAAAGACAAGAAAAATATCATTAAAAAGAATGAAAAAAAGAATGCAAAAACTCACAAGTTAACAACTAAAGATACACATTTGTCTTAATTATAGTGCTGTTTGGCACAACAACTGCATTGGACTTCACTCAAAAATGACACCGAACTTTCAAATCTTCTTTACTAGAAATACAAATCAAAACCATACTCTTTATAACATATGAAGCACATTTCCCACTTATGAAGCACTTCCCTGTGCATAGCATGCTTAAAACATAATTTTGTTAATTTATTATTCAAATGCACTAATTTTTCAGGCCATGCACCCATACAACCTCCCCAACACATGTTAAGCAATTTTGTGAGCTTGTGTAGTGGGATTGAAATATGAACAACAATAAGAGATAAACAGAGATGCAACATGCACGAGCAATGAGGCATGCATTTGTGGAGGGCATGTCGGTGTGAGTATGTCAAGGTTGTGGTTGTGCACATATCTGTTAGAACTCAAACCAACATCTTCAAGACGTAGTATCTAGTATGCATTCACATGATATAATAAAATAATCTGATAAACATATTATAGAAATAAATTTAAAATTTGTAGATAATTATTTATAAAATGTATCAAGGTTGATCTCAACCCGTGGACATATATCATAACATCACATCCACAATAATTAGTCGGGATGCTCTGCATCACTTAGTTATATAATAATTTTTGGAAGTAATTGTAAAGTAAATATAGCATAATTATATAATCTAAAGATTAAAATTTTACACTTTATTTTTTAAATTATTTTTTAATTAAAATTTTTGTAAAATGTTTTTGATAATAAGATCTTAGCTTACATTTCAAAAGATAATTCTTCAATTGAAAAAATATAAAATAATATAAAAGAAATTTAAACACAAATTTATTATTTTAAAATAATATTAAAACATATGCTTTACTCTCTTATCTTAATCAAACCATTTTATAAATCAATTTATTAAATAATTATCAATTACATATTCATCAATTATACAAAATTTGAATAATATTAATAATAATTCTTTTTAAATTTACTTTTTAAAAAATTAATTTAATATTTAACAATAATTACAATAAACAATCTAAGATTTAAATTAAACCCAATATAAAAGCAATTATCATATAAAACATAATACAATAATTATATATAAAAAAATGATAGATACTAACACTTCTCTAGCATACTATTTTCAAACTAATTTTTTTGTAAAAATATTTTTCAAAATGTTATGAAATGCTTATCTGATATCACAATAAAATCAGTTTTACGAAAGTTTATCAATAATATATTCATCAAATACACAATAACTTTAATAACATTACTAGTAATACTTTTTAATTTATTCTTTTATTAATCAAGCTAAGGTGAGAACGCAGCCCAATTTCGATCATCACTCTATCCCTAAACTCACAAACAGATGCAGAGAGAGATGAATCCAACGTTGACATTTACTTCAACCCACCAAAATGTAGATGGAAAACTTCTTCGATTTCCAAGCATTGCCAAAAAAAGAATCAATCTTTAAAAACAAAATGGCATCTTTGGCGTCAACAGTTCACGGGTTGAATAACTTGCCACCGCACTGGCACTTCCACACGACAGGTTTATAGATGTCCTTGAACTGGCTGTAGGTCGATTGGCTTGAGTGCCGGAGTTCGGACGATTCGAGCCGTGGAAGAAGTCCTCTCGGCCCGGGCGGGACGGGGACCTGAACCGCCGAGCAGGGCTCGCAGGTTTTGCAGCGGTTGTAGCAGCTCGGCGGGATGGAGCCCAATCGGATCTTGTCGTAATCATCCATCGCCCTCTGCCATTTTCCTTATTTACCAACCTCGCTTCCAAAGAGAGAGCAAGTAAAACAGAGAGATAAAGAAGGAAGTACCGGAGGAGATGAGCTCAGACACGGCCACTGGCCGACGCAGGTGACAAAGCCGTGGAGGAAGAGGAGTACGATGAAGCGAAGAAGGCCATTGCTCATGATCAGACGAGAGACCTTTGGAAACGAAGGGAGAGAAAGAAAGGTGCAAATAGGACGGCTTTTGTTGGGTTAGCGGACGAGCTGATGGAAATATAACTTTTCATTCATGAAATGCATATTTATAAAACCACACTTACATATATTTATAGCCAAAAAACATAACCAATTCCTTAAATAATTCTTCTTAATTTGAAAATTTGTTTCCTAAAAATACTTAACAAATTAACAAAATACTTAAAATATACTAACCATACTAAAAAAAGTGTTAATAAATCCTTAAAAAGTGCTAACAAGTACTTCAAAAGTGCTAACCAAACGTTTAAAGTTTGCTAACACGAGTGGCATTTTTCATAGAAGAAACATATGGAAAGCTTCCAGTTCAATTCGTTGTCGTTTTCCTGAAAACTTTCCTTCATTCATTCAAAAGGAGGCACCGTTACATGCATCATTCTCTATGGAGGATCAAACAGGAAGTCATGTAGCAGTAAGTTCAGTAAGGACTCAGGAAGAGGCATACCCTATCCCCAAGCGAAGTCGAAATGGCAAGCAGCGCGTGCCGCCCAGTCCACCGGCGCGTTGTCGTCCCTCTGAATGTGGGTAATGACAAGAGCGTCAAGGGCCCGAGCATGAAGAATTGCTTTAGCAAACACACCCCCCGTGGGCACCTAGGCGAGAGAGGTACACATTGCCTGCATGGCCAGAGTCGAGTTAGTGTGGAGCTCGATGGCCCAAACCTCTGGAAGCGCAATCCTAGCCAATTCAAGAGCCTCCATCATAACATAAGCTTCCATGGCTATACTCGCCTGAGAGAACACTTTCTTCCCGATCACCAGCAGGGGCTTCCCCGTATGATTCCTAGCCACCAGATCGAGGCCCGCCAAATGATCACCAACAGCCATGTCGTAGTTGAATTTGACCCATCCAGTGGGAGGGGGAACCCAGTTTTGGGCTACGATCAGTTTAGGCGAACTGAGCAGGTTCCCGTAGGACGTGGATGTGCGAGTTCTATGAAGCAGAGATATCTCGATCTGCAGCTTCCGCAGGATGAGACTGTAATTTGGCATTTCATCATTGTGCTTCAGTGCATTGCGGAGCTCCCAAATGTAATACATCGCCGTTGTTAGCAAACTTTAAGTTTTAAACGTTTGGTTAGCACTTTTTAAGTGCTTATTAGCATTTTTTAAAGATGGATTTGGTTAGCACTTTTTAAGTGCTTGTAAGCATATTTTAAGTATTTTGAGGATTTTTAGGGATTTTAAACAAACTTTTGAATTATGAGAAAAGATTTGGGAGATTAGATATTTTTCTTGACTATAAATAGATGTAATTGGTTCATTGTGATTATGCAATTTTATGAATGAAATATTCTTAGCTATTCTCTTCCTCTTTCTTAAGTCTTTCGTTGTCATTTCCAAATTTCTCCCAACTCTTTTATTTCCATTAAAGTGGTATCAGAGCTTGAAGAAAAGATCCAACACTGCAGCGTCGAAAGAAGAAAAGTAGAGGTATTTTCTTTAAAGAGTGTTGTTCATTTAAAATGTCTAGAATTGTGCAACAAGTCATTCCCAGATTGATGAACGATAACTATGACAATTGGTGCATCCAATTTAAAGCCCTTCTTGGCTCGCAAGACCTTTGGGAGATTGTTATCGATGGCTTTGATGAATCAGATGCTACTGAAGCGGAGAAGAAACTGTTGAAAGAAAATCAGAAAAAAGATAAAAAGGCATTATTCTTGATATATCAAGGGCTTGATGAAGCCACTTTTGAGAAAGTTGCAGAAGCGACTACAAGCAAAGAGGTTTGGAGTAAACTCAACACAATCTTCAAAGGTGTTGAACGGGTGAAGCGTGTACGACTTCAAATCCTTAAGGGAGATTTTGAGCAAGCAAAGATGAATGAAAATGAGACTATCGCAGATTATATCTCAGATTATGTCGACAAATCGCATGTTTCCTCTTCTATTAAAATCAACAAGCGAAGTTTGTTATCTTGGGCATCTTTCAAATGATTCTTTGAAATGACATCTAAGGTATGGTCACCTTAACTTTGGAGGTTTGAAATTATTGGCAAAAGAAGGAATGGTAAAAGGTCTTCCTTTATTGGATGATCCAAATCATATATGTGAAGCTTGTACACTTGGAAAGCAACATCGTCTACCATTTTAAAGAATAATACTTGGAGAGCTAAAAGGCCATTGCAGCTTATTCATACAAATATTTGTGGTCCATTGGTGCCATTATCAAATGGAGGTAACAAGTATTTTATTACTTTCATAGATGATTTTAGTAGAAAAATGTGGACATATTTTATTAAGGAAAAATCTACTGCTATTGTTACACCCCATATTTCCTAGGCTGATTTTGGCATAATTTTTTTTTTTTTTTTTTTTTTTGCATATAGACAGCTCAGATCGTCCCATACCAACCTGAGTAGCCTACAAAAAACATAGGATATAACACATCATTACACACCTACTTTCCTTAACAATGTGGATCCCATCTCCCGGGTACACCGTCAAATCAGGTTCATGACTCCTGAATTAACAGATGGACTCGCGCAATGTTACTCCTACTAGACCCAATACTCCTAACCCATCGATAGGAGAACCGGTCTAATAGAAGTCTGAACCCCCAATATTAAGTTCCATAGTCATGTAATGACCTCACCATCAAAAATAAAATACATAACATCCTCAGATAAAATATAGCACTCCACACACTATACCATCAAGATAATAAAGTAAAACAGTGAATGGAAACTACATCACAAAAATAAGATCCAAGTCCAACAAATACAATATCATCCAACTAGATACATAAGTCAGAATTACCCTCACATAATACAAGACATAAAAATAACAGTCTCACTGACAACATCCAACAGCAACAATTTATTAACCAGAATTTCTCAGATAATCACCGATCAGATATCCTCCACAAGTCTGCTGACCACGATCCCACCTAATCTGGTAGCGTCAAGTCTGCCGAGCCACTGAAAATATATAATACGGAAATGAGCTACGCCCAGTAGGAAAGACAGCTAGTAAAACTCACATGCAAGAGAAGGATAATAGCAAGAGTATAAGAATACAGCATAACAATATATGGTGGATAGGCACTCTCAGTTCCAGACTCCGACCAATCACAGTCACCCCCAGTCACAACAGAGTAGCTCTCCTCTGTGCTCCCAGGTAGCATGCCAGCGGGACACGCCCATCTCTGCGCACGCATGGCGCCTAGCACCCGACACCGCAGCGTCTCTCGTCAATCAATCTTCTGGAGACTATAGACAAACCCGTCACATAGATCTCTAGCCAACGTGAGACACCCTGGCTAGCCACGACGAGTCACCCCTGCCGCTGCCACTCTCAGGCACGCAGGCCTACACTCGTGGACCAGAAGAGGTCGACTCAGCCACCGTCCCAAGAAGTCCTCTCCCAACAATTTCCATAGAAGCCACGCCCCTACAGTCATTGCCAAGCTTTAACTCCAAGATTCGGCAACATGTGTCCAGATACAACAAGGCGCATACCAGTCCACATTATACTGTGAAAGTTAAGTCTGAACCGCACAGTTACCTACCACAACTACCCTAAAACATCATATAGGGTCTATAGTAGTCCAGTCCAGTATGCCAATCCGTGAAATATGCCAACACTGAGTAAACTGACTCAATCCATGCCATCGCCCTCCAAGCAATACAAACTGTACCAGTTACTGACTGTTTTGGTAGCATCCAAATATCATACCTCTGTATGACTGCTTTCAACTGTACTGTCGTCACTGATAACATTTTTCCCTACTTCAGGAAATTTTTAAATTCCGTAATCAATTTCCGTCTTTATCCATTTTTCGAAATTCGGAATAGTTTCCGAATTTAAATTCCACATATATCCTTTTTCCAAAAATTCGGATTAATTTCCGAATTAAATATTCTGCAAATTATTTTTCCGAAAATTCGGATTAAATTTCCGAATTAAATTTTCCCATAATCCTTTTTCCGAAATTCGGATTAATTTCCGAATTAAATATTCTGCATTTTCTTTTTCCAAAAATTCGGGATAAATTTCCGAATTTAATTCCTCCCGTTTATCCTCTTCCACGCCGCATTAAAATTAAATAAATCATTTCCGTAAATTCGGAATTAATTTCCGAATTATAAATCCTTCCGCTTCTCTCTCATCCGCGCCAATTTAATTAATAATTGTTAATTAATTAATTTACGATTAATTATTAACTAATTAACTAAATCCTAATCCATCTCCTTCCTCCGCCCGGCGCCCGCGAAACCCTAGCCGACGAATTCTCCGGGAAATTCCGTTTTCCCCCGTCGATTTCCGGCGACCGAGATCAAGGAGAACAAATTCCTAACATGCTCCTAAGCATTAACAAATTTTTCGGCGAAATGGGAAATTTTCCAGAAAATCCGAAATTTGCAAAAGACACCAATTAGCATTCAATTAAATCCGATTTTTCATCCACATGCTTGTTTTCATTAAGAAAAATATTCCATGCTTTTAATTTTCTACTAAATAACTAATTTAAACTGAATTTCCTACCTCAACGACGCCGGCGACGGTGAACTTCGTCCGCAGCTCCTCACCGAACGAATCCGGTATCAATCGACTCTCCGCGTTCCCGTGAATCTCCAGGCACAAAAAGCCCCTTGCCAGGCCGCCGGAATCACGCGCCGTACGCCGGAAAAATCTCTCTATCGGTCGGTCGAACGAACCCTAATCGTTTCGCGAGGGTTTTATATTCCTGGCCGACACGGTGAGCACCCGATACGCGCTGTCGACACGCTATCGACACGGTAAGCACCCCATCAGCCGGTTCAATCCCAACCGTCGATCACGACCGTCCGATCCGCTTATCAGAACGCACGCGCAAACTCACTCGGCGAACCGCCTCCGCCTCCGCTGAACCGTTTCGGTTCGGTTCACGCGCGGTAAAAACCAATTTCCGGTTTAATTTAAATGGATTTTTTTTCGAATTTCTAAAAATCCAATAAATATAATTAAACAGGGAAAATTACTTAAAATTTTACCTCGGTGCTCCGGAAAATCCCCAGAAATTTCAGAAATTCCAATAGCCTCCAATTGAGCTCCTGGCTCATCCTACTGTCGATCTGAAATCATCCAAGCCAAAAATTAATTTATTAAAGATTTACATAAAATTTTTTTTTTTTTTACTGGGTATAACAATCTCCCCACCTTATCAGGAATTTCGCCCTCGAAATTCAGCAAGAAGTTCCGGCCACTTCTCCGCAACATCCTGCTCTAGTTCCCAGGTTGCCTCCCTTTCGTCATGTCTATTCCACAGAACCTTGACCATAGGAAACGACCTGTTCCTCAGCTGTCTGCTACTCTCCTCGAGGATGCGAACTGGTAGTTCCACATAAGAAGAATCTGGTGTCACTTGCAAACCAGGAAGATCATCACTGATGCAATGAGAAGGATCTGGCACATATCTCTTGAGATTCGAAACATGAAACACATTGTGAATCCCAGTCAGATGCTCAGGAAGTACCAACCTGTAAGCCACTTCACCAATCCTCTCTAGAATAGGATAGGGTCCAATGTAACGAGGTCGAAGCTTAGAAGCCTTCCCGAACCGGAATAGACCTCGCATAGGACTGATCTTCAGGAATACCCTATCTCCCACAGAAAACTCAACAGCTCTGTGCTTAGGATCATAATATTTCGTCTGGCGATCTTGCACAATACGTAATCTGTCTTGCAATAACTTGACTTCAGCTGTGGTCTCCTCCACAATCTGGGGTCCCCACACTCTCCTGGAATCACCCTCCTCCCAACAAAGAGGAGATCTACACCGACGTCCATATAGTGCCTCGTAAGGCGCCATACCAATCGACGCCTGGAAGCTGTTATTGTACACAAACTCTACCAAGGGTAACCGTCTGGCCCAATCTGTTGAGTAAGTTTGTACGCTCAAGCGTAGCAAATCCTCCAAGGTCCGAATAGTCCGCTCAGACTGTTCATCTGTCTGAGGATGATAAGCAGTACTGAACTTCAACTGTGTACCCATGGTAGTGTGTAAGCTCCTCCAAAACTGTGATGTGAACTTGGCGTCTCTGTCAGAAATAATAGATCGGGGAATCCCATGCAATCTGACAATCTGCTGAATATATACCTCTGCCAATTGTGCCGCTGAATCCGTCTTCTTAATTGATAAGAAATGGGCTGACTTGGTCAATCGATCCACGATGACCCAAATGGCGTCAAAACCTTGTCTGGTACGAGGAAGACCAGTTACAAAGTCCATAGTGATGTCATCCCATTTCCACTCCGGAATCGGCAATCTCTGCAACAATCCTCCAGGTCTCTGGTGCTCGGCCTTAACTTGCTGACATGTAAGGCACTTCTTAACAAAAGCAGCAACATCTGCCTTCAAACCTCTCCACCAGAAAACACTCCTCAAATTCTTATACATCTTGACTTCTCCAGGGTGCATAGCCAAAGTTCCATAATGAGCCTCTCGAAGGATCCTCTCCCTGAACTCCTGATGTGATGGCACACACCAGCGACTCCTGAAAGTCAAAATGTCGTCTCTGAGAGCAAAGTCTCCTCCCAATCCCTGCGATGCCAACTCAAACTTCTCCTTCAGCTCTTCATCGCAACGCTGAAGATCACGCATCTCAGATAACCAGTCAGCCCGAATAGTCAACGAACTGAGTCTGTGAGCCAGTCTCTGAACAGACAACTGTTCCTGACATCTCTCAACATCCCAATCCAAGTCTGCTATAGAGTCGCAAGCTATCACAGTATGCACAACTGCGTGTCTGCTCAAGGCATCAGCCACTGGATTAGCCTTCCCCTCGCAGTAGTTTATCACCAGTTCATAGTCTTTTATCAATTCTAACCACCTCCTCTGCCTCAAGTTCAGTTCCTTCTGAGTGAACAGATACTTAAGACTCTTGTGGTCGGAGAAGCAATCTACAGGAACTCCGTACAAATAATGTCTCCATATCTTCAAGGCAAAAATGACAGCAGCTAACTCCAAATCATGAGTGGGATAATTCTTCTCATGATCCTTCAGTTGCCTCGAAGCATACTCCACAACCCTGCCATCCTGCATCAGTACAGCTCCCAAGCCTATATGTGAAGCATCAATGTACATCTGATAAGGCTTCCCTTGAGTAGGTAAAATCAATACTGGAGCGGTACTAAGCCTCTGCTTCAGCTCTAGGAAACTGTTCTCACAACTCTCTGACCACTCAAAAGATTTTCCCTTTCGGGTCAGCTGTGTCAGTGGAGCGGCCAGCCTAGAAAAGTGAGGAACAAATTTCCTATAATAACCTGCCAGACCAAGAAAACTCCAGATTTCAGTGACAGAAGATGGTCATTTCCAATCAGTAATAGCTCGTATCTTGCTAGGATCAACAGCCACGCCTTCTGCACTGACAATGTGTCCCAAGAATGCTACTGAGTCCAGCCAAAAGGAACACTTGGAGAATTTTGCATACAGCTCATTCTCCCACAACTCTGTAAGCACAGTCCTCAACTGATCTGCATGTGTTTCCCTATCTCTGGAATAAATCAATATATCATCTATAAAGATGATCACAAACCGATCCAGAAAGGCATGAAACACTCGATGCATCAGGTTCATAAATACTGCTGGTGCATTAGTCAATCCAAAAGGTAGCACTGTGAACTCGTAATGTCCATATCTAGTACGGAATGCTGTTTTGGGTACATCAGAATTTCTAATCCGGATCTGGTGATAACCCGAGCGTAAATCAATCTTGGAGAACACAGTTGCTCCCTGAAGCTGATCCAACAAATCATCGATGCGTGGTAAAGGGTATCGGTTACGAATAGTAACCTTATTCAATTCCCTATAATCCACACACAGCCTCATACTACCATCTTTCTTCTTGACGAATAAGACAGGGGCACCCCAGGGTGAACAACTGGGGCGTATGAGTCCCTTGTCTAATAAGTCCTGTAACTGAGTCTTCAACTCTGCTAGCTCGGCTGGAGCCATCCTGTAAGGAGCTCTAGCAATAGGAGCTACTCCTGCCATCAAATCAATCGAAAACTCCACTTCCCTAGTTGGTGGAAGTCCAGGCAGCTCCTCTGGAAAAACCATAGGGAAGTCTCTCACCACTGGAATATCTGACATAGGGGTAGTGGTGGCTTGGCTATCGGTCACATAGGCCAACCAACCAGTACAAGCCTTACTTACTAACCTCTCCGCCTGAAGAACTGAGATCAGGGGAATCTGCCTGTTCAGACCAAAGTATATCACATCCCCCGAACCAGGCACTCTGATCCTGACCTTCTTCTCCCAACAATCTAACACCACTGCATGGTAGCACAACCAATCCATTCCCAAAATGATGTCGAACTCTGCTAGTGGCACACATATCAACTCTGTCACGAACTCGTGTCCACTAATCAGAATAGGTCCGTCAATCTTCTGAACAGTGGGAATCTCTTTCCCATCAGGAAGCCTAACCAATAAGGTTTCCTTCAAGTAACCCTTGGATCCTGATATTTGATTCCAGATCCTCTCAGCAACAAAAGAATGAGATGCACCAGTATCAAACAAAGTCATGCACTGCACGTTGCCAAAATAAAGCATACCTGTGATCACCTCTGGTGACTCTGAAGCCTGCTGCCGAGTCAGTGCAAACACTCTGGGCTGTCCCCCAGATGAACCAACCGGTCCTGTGATCCTCTGTTTCTTCAACTCTGGGCAGTCACACTTCTTGTGTCCGGGCTGTCGACAATGGTAGCAGATAATTCCCCCAGTCCGGTTACCTGTCTGCTGCCCTGGTCTCTCAGAGATAGGTCGTGGCTGGACCACGCCCTCCTGAGTACCATGGTGATCTCTGTGTCTCTTGTCCTTTTTGTTTTGTTGGACATTTCTGAATTCCTTCCTCTTGTTGTGAGTCTCTCTCTGGGCCTCCATCCGGGTGTCAATAAGCTCAACGGATCTCGCAGCCTCTACCAAGTCACGAAACCTGGCAAACCGACTCACAACTAGCTGGCGCTGCAGCATAGGACGAAGTCCCTCCAGGAACATCTCACATCTGCGCTCCTCAGAAGGCACCAGCTCTGCGGCGTACCTCGCCAGATAAGTGAACCTCGATAAGTAATCGTTCACTAACATCTGGCCCTGCCTGAGGTGTATAAGTTCCCTCCTGAACTGAGACATGGCAGAAGCCGGAATGTAGCATTCCCTGAATGCCTCAACAAAGTCTTCCCATGCTATCTCGCTGTTCTGGGCCTCCCCAAATACAGCGCGCCACTGGCCTCTCCACCAGGTAGCAGCCTCTCCCTCCAATACTAGAGCAGCAAGTACTACCCTCCTGCCAAGTGGACATCCCAAAGCATCAAACAGCTCAAGCATATGAGCCATCCAGTCATCAGCCACCGCTGGGTCAGCCGACCCACTGAAGCTCCGCGGACGCAACCGCATAAAGGCATCGATCCAACGATCCATGGCTGGCTCAACTGGTAATGCTGGGATCGTCTCCGGGGTAGGAGTAGCAGATACAGGTCTGCCTCTAGCTACTCCACTAAAGGGAAGTCTCCTGGTACCAGCCATACTGTCAAAAGCAACTAATCTGGCATTAGAGTCGTCATTTGGCATTTGGCATACGGACTACCATAGTCTAATAAAATGACCAACAGTTCTCCCCACCTTGGGTTGAACTTCTATATATGTCTAGCCCCACTATCCTAACCTAGGGCTCTGATACCACTCTTGTTACACCCCATATTTCCTAGGCTGATTTTGGCATAAATTTTTTTTTTTTTTTTTGCATATAGACAGCTCAGATCGTCCCATACCAACCTGAGTAGCCTACGAAAAACATAGGATATAACACATCATTACACACCTACTTTCCTTAACAATGTGGATCCCATCTCCCGGGTACACCGTCAAATCAGGTTCATGACTCCTGAATTAACAGATGGACTCGCGCAATGTTACTCCTACTAGACCCAATACTCCTAACCCATCGATAGGAGAACCGGTCTAATAGAAGTCTGAACCCCCAATATTAAGTTCCATAGTCATGTAATGACCTCACCATCAAAAATAAAATACATAACATCCTCAGATAAAATATAGCACTCCACACACTATACCATCAAGATAATAAAGTAAAACAGTGAATGGAAACTACATCACAAAAATAAGATCCAAGTCCAACAAATACAATATCATCCAACTAGATACATAAGTCAGAATTACCCTCACATAATACAAGACATAAAAATAACAGTCTCACTGACAACATCCAACAGCAACAATTTATTAACCAGAATTTCTCAGATAATCACCGATCAGATATCCTCCACAAGTCTGCTGACCACGATCCCACCTAATCTGGTAGCGTCAAGTCTGCCGAGCCACTGAAAATATATAATACGGAAATGAGCTACGCCCAGTAGGAAAGACAGCTAGTAAAACTCACATGCAAGAGAAGGATAATAGCAAGAGTATAAGAATACAGCATAACAATATATGGTGGATAGGCACTCTCAGTTCCAGACTCCGACCAATCACAGTCACCCCCAGTCACAACAGAGTAGCTCTCCTCTGTGCTCCCAGGTAGCATGCCAGCGGGACACGCCCATCTCTGCGCACGCATGGCGCCTAGCACCCGACACCGCAGCGTCTCTCGTCAATCAATCTTCTGGAGACTATAGACAAACCCGTCACATAGATCTCTAGCCAACGTGAGACACCCTGGCTAGCCACGACGAGTCACCCCTGCCGCTGCCACTCTCAGGCACGCAGGCCTACACTCGTGGACCAGAAGAGGTCGACTCAGCCACCGTCCCAAGAAGTCCTCTCCCAACAATTTCCATAGAAGCCACGCCCCTACAGTCATTGCCAAGCTTTAACTCCAAGATTCGGCAACATGTGTCCAGATACAACAAGGCGCATACCAGTCCACATTATACTGTGAAAGTTAAGTCTGAACCGCACAGTTACCTACCACAACTACCCTAAAACATCATATAGGGTCTATAGTAGTCCAGTCCAGTATGCCAATCCGTGAAATATGCCAACACTGAGTAAACTGACTCAATCCATGCCATCGCCCTCCAAGCAATACAAACTGTACCAGTTACTGACTGTTTTGGTAGCATCCAAATATCATACCTCTGTATGACTGCTTTCAACTGTACTGTCGTCACTGATAACATTTTTCCCTACTTCAGGAAATTTTTAAATTCCGTAATCAATTTCCGTCTTTATCCATTTTTCGAAATTCGGAATAGTTTCCGAATTTAAATTCCACATATATCCTTTTTCCAAAAATTCGGATTAATTTCCGAATTAAATATTCTGCAAATTATTTTTCCGAAAATTCGGATTAAATTTCCGAATTAAATTTTCCCATAATCCTTTTTCCGAAATTCGGATTAATTTCCGAATTAAATATTCTGCATTTTCTTTTTCCAAAAATTCGGGATAAATTTCCGAATTTAATTCCTCCCGTTTATCCTCTTCCACGCCGCATTAAAATTAAATAAATCATTTCCGTAAATTCGGAATTAATTTCCGAATTATAAATCCTTCCGCTTCTCTCTCATCCGCGCCAATTTAATTAATAATTGTTAATTAATTAATTTACGATTAATTATTAACTAATTAACTAAATCCTAATCCATCTCCTTCCTCCGCCCGGTGCCCGCGAAACCCTAGCCGACGAATTCTCCGGGAAATTCCGTTTTCCCCCGTCGATTTCCGGCGACCGAGATCAAGGAGAACAAATTCCTAACATGCTCCTAAGCATTAACAAATTTTTCGGCGAAATGGGAAATTTTCCAGAAAATCCGAAATTTGCAAAAGACACCAATTAGCATTCAATTAAATCCGATTTTTCATCCACATGCTTGTTTTCATTAAGAAAAATATTCCATGCTTTTAATTTTCTACTAAATAACTAATTTAAACTGAATTTCCTACCTCAACGACGCCGGCGACGGTGAACTTCGTCCGCAGCTCCTCACCGAACGAATCCGGTATCAATCGACTCTCCGCGTTCCCGTGAATCTCCAGGCACAAAAAGCCCCTTGCCAGGCCGCCGGAATCACGCGCCGTACGCCGGAAAAATCTCTCTATCGGTCGGTCGAACGAACCCTAATCGTTTCGCGAGGGTTTTATATTCCTGGCCGACACGGTGAGCACCCGATACGCGCTGTCGACACGCTATCGACACGGTAAGCACCCCATCAGCCGGTTCAATCCCAACCGTCGATCACGACCGTCCGATCCGCTTATCAGAACGCACGCGCAAACTCACTCGGCGAACCGCCTCCGCCTCCGCTGAACCGTTCCGGTTCGGTTCACGCGCGGTAAAAACCAATTTCCGGTTTAATTTAAATGGATTTTTTTTCGAATTTCTAAAAATCCAATAAATATAATTAAACAGGGAAAATTACTTAAAATTTTACCTCGGTGCTCCGGAAAATCCCCAGAAATTTCAGAAATTCCAATAGCCTCCAATTGAGCTCCTGGCTCATCCTACTGTCGATCTGAAATCATCCAAGCCAAAAATTAATTTATTAAAGATTTACATAAAAAAATTTTTTTTTACTGGGTATAACAGCTATCTCCATATTTAAAGAGTTCAAATGCAAGGTTGAAAAAGAGAGTGGGCTATTCATTCAATGCCTTAGATCTGATAGAGGTGGTGAATACACTTCAAATGAATTTATTCAATTATGTAAGCAAGAAGGCATACGACATCAACTTACCACAAGTTATACTCCACAACAAAATGGAGTGGCTGAAAGAAGGAATCGTATCATCATTGATATGACAAGGACCATGATGAGAGAGAGGAATATGCCAAAAGAATTTTGGGCAGAAGCAGTTACATGTTCAACTTATTTGCTGAATTGATGTCCTACTAAAGCTGTGCGTTATATGACTCCACAAGAAGCTTGGAGTGGATATACACCAAGTGTTTCTCATTTTTGAATATTTGGTTGTATTGCATATGCACAGGTACCTAATGCAATAAGGAAAAAATTAGATGATAAAGATGAAAAATACATATTCATTGGGTACAGCGATGAGTCAAAAGCCTACAAACTCTACAATCCTTTAACCAAAAAGGTATTTATTAGTCATGATGTTGTGTTTGTAGAAGAAGATACTTGGAAGTGGACGGAAGAGAAAGATGATAAAACTATCACACTGGGGCAAGAAGAAGAAATTCAAAATCAACAAACTCATGATTTGAATTCTCCAACAAGCTCTCCCTCAAAAACAACTATTATACAAAATAAAGCACATCCTATTGACTCAAGCAAAAAGATGAAAATTTTACAAGAGATATATGAGAAAACTTCTCAGTATTCTAACTTATTTTGTTATTTTATTGATTATGAACCTATTTCTTTTGATGAAGCAGTACAAGATATAAATTGGCAAAAAGCTATGGATGAAGAAATAGCATCTATAGAAAAGAATAATACATGGGAGTTGGTTGAACTCCCTCCTCAAAAGAAACTCATAGGAGTTAAATGGGTTTACAAGATCAAACATAAAACAGATGGAACAGTGGATAGATACAAGGCAAGACTTGTGGCAAAAGGCTTTAAGTAAAAATATGCACAACATGGGAGAAGCAAGCATATCGAGACAATGTATCATTTTCTTCATGATCATGTCAACAAGGAGACTATAAGACTGATACATTACAGTACTGAAGAACAAGTAGCTGATATTTTCACTAAATCGCTTGGAGTGAAGAAGTTTGAAGAATTACGAGATCAGTTAGGGTTGAAGATACTTCAAGTTTGAGGGGGAGTAATGTTAGCAAACTTTAAGTTTTAAACGTTTGGTTAGCACTTTTTAAGTGCTTATTAGCATTTTTAAGGATGGATTTGGTTAGCACTTTTTAAGTGCTTGTTAGCATATTTTAAGTATTTTGAGGATTTTTAGGGATTTTAAACAAACTTTTGAATTATGAGAAAAGATTTGAGAGATTAGATATTTTTTTTGGCTATAAATAGATGTAATTGGTTCATTGTGATTATGCAATTTTATGAATGAAATATTCTTAGCTATTCTCTTCCTCTTCCTTAAGTCTTTCGTTGCAATTTCCAAATTTCTCCCTACTCTTTTATTTCCATTAGTCGTGGCTAAGGTTGCAACATGCACCACACTGTTGGCTTGGCACCGCATAGGCGCCGCCACGAATTCAAGGAACCGCAGCAAAAAAGACATCCCAGTGCCCTCACCATGGCGAAAGCCAAGAGCAGAGACGACCCCACAAAGTTGGTGACTGCTCCAAAACACCTACGCACGTGGGCACTCCCACATAATATGCTCCGGCGTCTCGTCAACATTGCAACCCCAAACGCAGATGCTGCACTCAGCAAGTCTCCTGCGAGCCAACCAAGTTGCAGTAGGGAGATGATCTCTTACCAATCGCCATAGGAAAAATCTCACCCTGGGCAGAGCCTTTACTTTCCAGATCGTCTTGAGGTGCTCCGTGTTTGCATTAGGGTTTCCCATGCAGCCACCCGCCTTATCGCAGCGTAATTGTATGTAAATTTTTGAGTTGTTGACCTGGGGTGACTCCGTCTGCGACTGCAAGAGTATGTCACGATTTCTGAGCCCAAGGCAGGTGCATAACGCGCTCAAAGAGGAGGTCGCTGGCCCAGGCACAGACTCATTCTTCATTCCAAACGCCCACGTCAGCAACGCATGCACTCACATGTCTTGGCCAATCAACATCCACGTTAATGAACGTGGGCCACAAGCAAATTGGGAGCACACCAAGCCAATTGTCTTCTGCGAATAATACGTCCTTGCCATTGCCAATTCTCCACACAAAGTTAGCAAGGGCAAACGACATGCCAGCAGCAACGAGTCTGCATGCATGAGAAGCTCCCTGCGGTGTCCTAACAAGGGTGTGAGCAGCACCGTATTCTCCTCACGGCCAATCAGTCTCCTGCAATGTTTCATAAGAAGAACCCGCTGCCAGGTGCGCAAGTCCAGGAGGCCAAGGCCTCCTGCATCCTTTAGAGTTTGGTTTTTAGAATTGTGACTTTGACTGCTACCCCAGTTCTGAACTTAACCCACCAAAACTTAATTCTGGTTAGTATAACCTGAGTTGACACGAAATCGGAATGAACTGAACATTGTTAAGATTTTCAGATAACAATCGAAAATGAATAGGTAAACAAAGTTTAAAAAATTTCACAATAAATAAAACTGGTAACTAAATATTTATTTAAGCATCAGATTGACGTTCTCCCCAACATCGGATTCACACAAAAAGTACACAAAAAAAAGATTTGTTATTTATATTTAATTATAAGAGAGAGAACAATCTCTCAACCAAAAAAACTTTCGTGTTAATCTCTCTTAAATTTTTCTTTTTTTTTCTGTCATAAGCTCTCTCTTACTCTCATAAACAATAAGAGTTGTTAATTGAAAATATTTAACTATATTGACTTAATTTTCGATGCTTATTATACATGTGATCATTACAGAAAGTTCTTTTGTGAGTATGTAATTTATACTATAGTTAGAGGCTCTGATAGTTATATAATTTTTATCACAATAATTTGTATTCATTGTGCTATATTTCAATATAACATTTCAATTAAAAACATGTTATGAGTAGTATCCATTGTTCTATTAATATAAATCTATAATTATTATATTTTTATATTATTTTATTATTAAAATATTAAAAAATATTTTTATTTTTATATATCTATTTTATTTTAAATACATATAAGAATATTATAAATAGCAAAGCAATCATTAAAAATTTTTGGAAAAAGACATTTATGATTTCAATAAAGCAAAGTCTCCTATAAGTATAAAAATTAGAATTAATGAATATCTCGTAAAACAATCATGGATGTAAAGGAACTCAAATTTTTGATATTATTATATTTTTTAGAAAAAGCTTGAGAAGAATTTAATGGATCTATTATGTAAGATTTGCTCTTATTGATTATCGGCAAAAGAAAATGGATTATTTAATACAAGTTTAATCGTTTGATTTAGAATGATTATAAGCCTTAGTTATGATTGAACAACTTAAAAATAATTATATTTTTTATTCTTTCTTGTTTGTAATCATATCATACAACAAGTTTGCAAAACTAATTAAGAGTTTTCTCAAAAAAGTTCTTAGAATATTTAACTAGAGTTATAAGTACCTAGATCAATTGCATAACTTGTAATTTCAAAGACATAATTCATCTTCCTCTTGTATCTTGCTCATCCTAAAATCCACAACTTCTTATATAGTTGCTTCTGATTTGTTGGAGTTTAGGTTTACATATATATTAGATTTAGTAATATTAATAATTTAATTAATTGAGTGGATATTATGGCATATTATTAATAGTTATTTGTTTATTATTTATTATTTGTTTTTTTAAAACATAGGGTTAATTAATGTTTTTGAAAAGTTTTCATTCAAGTTGGCCATCAAAAATTACTCTAAAACTTTATTGGTCACATTTAAAAATTCCTAATCCATGAGGCTATTGGCTAGTAAATTTTTATATTTTTTTAAGTTATTATTTTAAATAAGATTTCTTATGATAATTAATTTCATTAATAATGTTTGTCTTCTTATTTTGTGATCATCACAGCACATTCTTGTTAAGATAAATTTAACTTAATCTTCTTTATGGTCCATACACTACTTTTTAGTTTCATAATTTTCAAAAATTATTTAGTTTTTATTTTATTTTCTTGATTAATTTTAATTATATAATTAAATAATTTTTAAATTCTCACAAATCTCAATATTTTATTTTAAAGTCTAAACATCAATAATTTTTGTCATTTGGGTATCTTTGAGTTCTATAAAAATTGTACTCACATTTTCTAAGTTTGTCACCCTCCTTTTAAGAATAAAAGTTCTTTATTGTCCAATGTAAGCACTATTGAGAAAACTTGATAATCCATTGAAAACTCTAAAAGTCATAAAATTATCATTTAACACATTTATTTACCTCCATGATATTTATATTTTTTTCTCTTTCCTTAAAGCTCTAATTCATCCTCTAATATGTTAGAAATTCCTCCCTCATTAGAATTTTGTGATCAAAATTCAAGTTAAGAATATTGCTTTCTAATTGAATGATCTATGAAAATTCTTTTGTTTCCTCAATTCTTTAATTTTCCTTGCTACAATCTCCATTGATTTCTTCTCTTATTTTGAATCCATTAATTTTTTCACATACTTCCTTATCAAGTATCTCCTAATAATGTTCTTTGATCGCATATTTACTATGGACATTGACGCAATCTTGGTTCCTTTCCCAATTAATCTATCTTATTATCCTTAACCATGTCAATACTTGTTTTTCTTTCCATTCTTATAATACTATTAAATTTATATGTAACTACCAACCTTATTGCCATTGAATTATTATGGTATTTCTAAAATAATGATATCAACTATCATATAAAAGTTTAATATGTAAGATATGTTTCATAATCAAAATAATTTCATCTATTAATTTAATAGAATTATAATACTTGTTGCAGCATTTGAAGAGGATGTGCCTCTTTTCATGTGATAGCATAAAGATAAGACTATAATAATTGTGGTTGAAGTTGAAACTAACTTATTATCCTTAAAACCTCTATATACATTTGTAATGTCTTCACAACAAAATTACACAAATATTCTTTAACATAATGTTGAATTCTTCACAAAAATAATATTAAATATATTTTTTCTTATATTCTTCTCTATGACATTTACTACTTGTCTCATATGTATACTTTACCCAAGTAATAGGTCATCTTAATTCAAATGTTTCACCTCTCATTTTCTTCTATTCTCTAAATGATTAGATGATCCCTTTTATTTTTCTAGATTTCTTCTTTCTCTATAATTGCCTAGTCTTGTTTTGTTCATACTATGACATCCACTAATTCTTTATAAATAAAAGAACTGCACGAGAGCTATGGCACTCCAAAAGGAAACCTACAAACCTTTGCAAAACATATGGCATTTTGTTGTTCTATAGCTACCATCATAGGTGCATGCCTTACTAATTTAAAAAAAATTATGCTCATAATCAATACCCCTTGTAATGAATCTTTAATAAGTCATCTATTATCTTTTCTCTAATAGATTTGAGAACACATTATTCTAAAATTTACCTATACTTATACACTCATTTTGTTCCTCTATAATAAGGAGATCTATTTATTATGTAATAAGAAATTAAATTATTCAATATTAAGGAGGCAACAAAGAAGAAACTAATTTTTTTTGGAAAAAAATTAGAAAAAAAGAGCCATTGCACACATCAAGGAGTTGCATAAGGGGTATGTAGGACACCCATAACACTGCTAATTGTATGCACAACAAAACCTCACAAGCATAATAGACAATCAGTGTAGCAGACATCACACAGAAGATCGACAAGCACTTGCTAGCATGCTACAAACCAAAGTGTGGAAGATCAACGCATGGAAGCATGTAGTAAACCAACATGTTGTGAACCAGTGCGCACTTACCTACCTGGATGCAATATGCACCACTTATGATTAAGACACGATTCATGTGTGTAGTAAGTGACGTAGGTGTGGCAACGTCCCACGTGTTGAATTCTACATATGTAAAGATTATGTGGGTATTTTACTAATTTTTATATTATTTTTAGTAAAACATAAATGAAATTAAATAAATAACTGTAAATGGACCAAAAAAAACATATGTTGCTTAATTATTATTATATAATTGAATAGCTTATGATGGGGGGGGGGGCCATCTTCCTTAAGTTCTTATTTCAAACTTTTATTCAAAACCATTGTCTCTCTCTATTCTTTTGGCATTCTTTGCCAATCTCACTTTAATTTTATTTTTATAACTCTAAAATAAGGTTTGTTATTTTAAGATTAGAACAACACTGTTATACCCGGTAAAATATTATACGTTTAATCTTCAATAATTCAATTGTGGCTTGGATGATTTCAGATCGACAGTAGGATGAGCCAGGAGCTCAATTGGAGGCTATTGGAATTTCTGAAATTTTTTGGGGATTTTTCGGAGCACCGAGGAAATTTTTAAGTAATTTTCCCTGTTTAATTGGATTTATTGGATTTTTGGAAATTCGAAAATCTAGTTAAATCGGTCTATTAGATTTTTAAACCGGAAATTGGTTTTTACCGCGCGTGAACCGGACCGGAGCGGTTCAGCAAAGGCGGGGGGCGGTTCGCCGAGTGCGTTTGCGCGTGCGGTTGGATAAGCCACGGATAAGCGGATCGGACGGACGAGATCAGCGGTGGAGATTAACCGGCTGATCGGGTTTAAGCGGCGTTATTAGAAGGTCAACCGGCGCTTAATGGGTTCTTAACGGGTTATTACCGGTTTAAGCTGGGTATTTAACCCGATTTATTCGGCTGTTAGGGTTTTCGAGCGATGGCCGGAGACGGGGTGTTCGCGGCGAACGGCGATACTTTCCGGCAGCCTTTCAAGGGGCTTTTTGTACCTGGAGGTTCGCGGGACCGAGGAGAATCGATTGGTACCGGTTTCGTTCGGCGAGGAGCAGCGGTTGGTCGCGTGCGAGCTTCACCGTCGCCGGAGAAGAAAGGTAGGAAATTCAGATTTTAAATTAGTTATTTAGCAAATTAAAAATATGGGTTATTTTGCAAATAGCTATCGGAGCATGCAAATTGTGGTTTTTGGAATTGATTAATGCAAATTATTGATTTTAGCATTTTAGGGTTTTTCTTCGGAAAATTATAATCGCCGAATTTGGAAATTTTACCAAGCATGTGTTGATTCGATTATGTGCTTTAATCATGTTGAGATAGTATCAAATGCTGAAATTTGTTTAATTTCATAGATTGTTAAAATGGGGATTGGATGAAATTTCGGCGAAAAATTTTGATTGAACCTTAGAAATTAGTGGCATTAATGAAACATTAGGATAGTATGAACATCAAATTTTGTTTCTCTTTGATCTCGGTCGCCGGAAATCAACGGGGGAAACGAAATTTTCCCGGAGGAATCGTCGGCTAGGGTTTCGCGGGCACCGGGCGGAGGAAGGAGATGGATTAGATTAATTTCGGTTTAGTTAATTAAGTAATTGTAATTATTCAATATTTATTAATAATTTAAATGTTAAACGTCGGCTGGAAATTTGATTAATTATTCGGCCGGTGGGTTCTCGGTTCAGCGCGAAAGCCGAACCGGCAGCGAAAACCGGTTCAGCGGGATTAGGCGCGGACGAACGGCGCGAAGTCCCGAACCGGCAGCGAAAACCGGTTCAGCGGGATTCGGTGCGGACGGACGGCGCGGAGGAAATTTAATTCGGAAATTAATCCGAATTTTCGGAAAAAGGATATTTGTGGAAATTTAAATTTTATTAATTTTCGGAAAAAGGATATATGTGAATTTAAATTTTAATTCGGAAATTTATTCCGAATTTCGGAAAATTGAGAAAGGGCAGAATTTGATTTTTTTGGAATTTGAAAAAAATGTAGTAATTAGAATTTCGGGATTTTAAATTCTGAAAAAAATTCAGAAAAAGAGAAATTGGGATTTGAGCGATCTCGAAAATTCTGGAGATCCGTATGTAGAGGAAAATTTCCTGAAGTAGGGAAAAATGTTATCAGTGATGACAGTACAGTTGAAACAGTCTGACAGAGGTATGGTACATGGATGCTACCAAAACAGTCAGTAACTAGTACAGTTGTGTTGCTTGGACGGCAATGGCATGGATTGAGTCAGTTACTCAATGTTGGCATATTTCACGGATTGGCATAATGGACCGGACTACTATAGGCCATATATGATGTTTTAGGGTGGTTGTGGTAGGTAACTGTGCGGTACAGACTTAGCTTCCACAGTATACATGTGGACTGGTATGCGCCTTGTTGTATCTGGACACATGTTGCCGAATCTTGGAGTTATAGCTTGGCAATGACTGTAGGGGCGTGGCTTCTATGGAAATTGTTGGGAGAGGACTTCTTGGGACGGTGGCTGAGTCGATCTCTTCTGGTCCATGAGTGTAGGCCTACGCGCCTGAGAGTGGCAGTGGCAGGGGTGACTCGCCGTGGCTAGCCAAGTGTGTAGGCCTGCGTGCCTGAGGGTAGCAGGGGTGTCTCACGTTGGCTAGAGATCTATGTGACTGGTTCTGTCTATAGTCTCCAGAAGATTGATTGACGAGAGACGCTGCGGTGTCGGGTGCTAGGCTTTGTGATACGTGCGCAGAGATGGGCGTGTCCCGCTGGCATGCTTTGCCTAGGCACCATGCGTGCGCAGAGATGGGCGTGTCCCGCTGGCATGCTACCTGAAACCCCAGAGGAGAGCTACTCTGGTGTGACTAGGGGTGACTGTGGTTGGTCGGAGTCTGGAACTGAGATTGCCTTTCCACCATACATTGTTATGCTGTATTCCTATACTCTTGCTATTATCCTTCTCTTGCATGTGAGTTTTACTAGCTGTCTTTCCTACTGGGCGTAGCTCATTCCTTTATTATCTATATTTTTCCAGTGGCTCGGCAGACTTGACGCCACCCAGATTAGGTGGGATCGTGGTCAGCAGGCTAGTGGAGGATATCTGATCTGTGATTTTTGAGACATTTTGGTTAGTGTGATTGATGCTATTGGATGTATTCAGTGAGACTATTATTCTTATGTCAGGTATTGTGTGAGGATGAATCTGACTTATGTATCTGGTTGGATGATGTTGCACTTTTTGGACTTGGATCTTATTCTTGTGATGTAGTTTCCATTCACTGTCTTACTTATTGTTTTGGTGCTATGGTGTGTGGAGTGCCATATTTATATATTTATTCTGTGGATGTTATATATTTTGTTTTGATGGTGAGGTCATTACATGACTATGGAACTTACCGTGGGGGTTCAGACTTCTATTAGATCGGTTCTCCTATCGGTATGGGATAGGAGTATTGGGTCTAGTAGGAGTAACATTGCGCGAGTCCATCTGTTAATTCAGGAGTCATGAATCCTGAGTTGACGGTGTACCCGGGAGATGGGATCCACATTGTTAAGGAAAGTAGGTGTGTAATGATGTGTTATATCCTATGTTTTTCGTAGGCTATTCATGTTGGTATGGGACGATCTGAGCTGTCTATATGTAAAAAAAAAAAAAAAAAATGTATGCCAAAATCAGCCTAGGAAAAAATGGGGTGTAACAAACACTCTTTATAGATAGTTCATATTTAAGGGAAATCAATTATGAGGACTACACCAACATATTTAAATAACCAAATATCAATTAAAAGAATTGCACTAACATATTTTAGTGTCAAAGCAATTTTGTGTTAATGTTAATGTTGAAATGTGGCTCAAAATGAGAGAAGTGAGTTGCTAAAAATTAAAACTTTAATTTCTTAAAAATATATTAATTTTTATTTTAATAATAAAATTTTGAGAAATTGTGAAATAGAAAGGTACAAAAATCTAAATATGTACACAAGCGATATTTGGGTGGTTCGGCTTAAAATCAAGCATATGCTTGCCTCTAATAAAAACTAAGCATAAACAAAAACTATATAAGCTTTTCATAAAAAATTACATAAAGAAAACAACAATAGGCTACAATGACCTTACAACAAAAAAAAGAATTAACAAAAAAAGCATAGAAAATGATGATGAAAAACTATACAAATAAGTTTTATGCTTTACAAGATACTCAATAAGGAAAAATTAATTTAATTTAAGTACTTAAAGAATGAGAAAATATTGGTTTTGCTAATTGGAAGAAAAATAAGGAATTTGGAGTTCATTGAAGAAATGTGCAGCTTCAGAAGGTGATTATGAGCACTGATTGTGAATATCTTCTAGGTCATGACTTGAGAAACTTCCTTCAAAATTCTGTAAAAATTTCCATCAACAAAAAATTATTCAAGAATTTTCATATTTATAAGCATTTTGTAATGGCTAAAAGCAATTATCAAACCTCAAACTAGTCATTAGAAGGTTCACAACTTTTGTATGATTTATTTGGAAATTAATATTTAAATAAAATATCCCCAACAACTCAAAATAACCATGAAAAAAGATGTGTTAGAGTTGTTGGATTGGAGCAAACCATGACTCTTTGATCGCAAAAATTATGCAATGTGGAAGATGTGGTCTAATGAGCTCCCTTTAAAAATAATTTCATATTTAAATTGCTATTAAAACAAAACTTTTGAGGATGTTGATCATATAATTAAAAAAATATGGATTCGAGATATTTGATCAAAGACCATCAATGATATTTAGAAATAAAATTTAATTAATCTTTTTATGTGTCTTGAAAGAATAAATTTAATCAAGATTAATCTTCTAAAAATAAAATTAAAATATCTAAAATAATGGAAAAAATATCTCTTTGTGATTTATCACTCTAACCTAGATAAGTTTCTTAAGATTTTACTTTTGATTCTTTTCTTTTTTAAATTATCCTATGAATATGAGCATAAGTTATTTATAATATAAAAATCTAGTAAATAAAATTTATTAAAAATATTTAAGATTTGTTATCATTAAATAAAGTATCATGACTAAATGTTAATACCACAACAGATGTTAGGGATTGAAAAAATGGAGTTAAAGAGCAAGTCAAGAAAGAAAAACATGAGATTGATAATGCCTCTATCAAATGGCTACACCAAAAGATCAACCAACAAGTATGGAGATTCCAGTAGCTTTATTAGCTTATCAAATGTTGTTAATGGAAACAATGTTAAAATCTCAATCCCATCAAATGACATATTTGGAGAATTACCTACAAGACAAAGGAACTACTCTCAATTAGAGGAATTTTGATTGGAATATGAATCCATGAGTAGCTAAAGTTGATGACAATGATGATGATAAAGTCATCAATCTTGCTATTATAATACTTGGAAATTAATAATATCTATTCATGGGTGAAGCTAAACTTTAACTACCCATTTATGATGGTACAATGTCAAGAAAGGTTAATATTAATTCCTCTAACTTAGTTTCTTAAATATTACCTCGATATT
The DNA here is from genome assembly GCA_023846275.1 of Vanilla planifolia. Taxonomy (NCBI): domain Eukaryota; kingdom Viridiplantae; phylum Streptophyta; class Magnoliopsida; order Asparagales; family Orchidaceae; genus Vanilla; species Vanilla planifolia. The sequence goes on along the minus strand of CM043872.1, from coordinate 5,229,658 downwards.
AGGGAAAAATCAACACTATTAAGAATTTTGGTTGTATTTGGCAAAGATTCGATGAGACATGAATTACCAAAAGAATAAACCCATGATTAATGGGCTTACTCTAAGTCAACAAAGCTACAACTTTAGAATCAAGTTGTTTTTGAAAAGAAAAAGATTTGAAGGGAATCAAATCTCCAAAAGAAGAGGCATATGATCAGGGGGTTTGTTCATCATGTAGAATAAACTGAACCATTCAATATTAAGAATGAATCGAAGAAGAAATAACATTTTCATGAAGTAAATTAAAAATATGAACCATTGTGCACATCGAAAAGTAGCACAAGGGGTAGTAGGACGTCTGTGACAGATCATGCACGTGTGACACTATTTTCACGCATAGCACAACATGCATTGTTGACTATATGCATGTATAACTAGGTGTAGGGAAAAACTACGAGTTCACAAAATGATGCATGATGTGGATGGTGCATGAGATATTGAAACATGACTAGCACACATGCCACCTAACATCAATAAGTGAGTCATATGTGTAATAAGTGTAGTGACTATAGCCCATGTATGAAATTTCAATATATAAAGAGAGTATGTGCAGATTTTGGTAAGTTTTATATTATTTTGAGTAAAATATGAAAATATTTAAATAAATACATATATATGAATCAAAATATTTCTATTACAATACTATAAATATGTAATTGAATTGCTTATTAAGAAGGACATCTTTCTTGAGTTTTTATTCCAAAAGTGTGGCAAATTTGTTTATTCATTTAGCATTCTTCCCCATTATCATTTAATTTTATTGCTATCATTCTAAAGCAAGATTTGTTATTTCATGCTTGAAAAAGATGCCAAGTAGACAAATCATGTTGTTAAGTATCCTACTTAAGTTCATCCATTCCTAAGTCTTTGTTGCAACCTACATAGCTTAATGATAAACAGACCTAATAATATATTTCAATAACATTGAAATAAAAATTTAATAAACTATAATGAAATAAAAATTTAAGAAACTAAATAAAAGATAAATATGATCTACTGAATCAGCTTAATCTTTATCTTAACATAACTTATTCTACATCAAATAAACTTTATTAAGAGAAACTTTTTTCCCATGGAGTTCTTCTCCTAATGAATCTTCATCAAGCGTAGCATCAACTTTTATGTATCCTTCTCAAAAATAAAGATATCAAGTAGAGGATAGTTCTTTTAATACATTTAAAAATTGAGAATAATAAAAAAAATTGTAAAAATAATATTAGATAAAAAAATAATAATCAAAATACTTAGTTAAAAAGATATTTAAGAATTGTTCATCAAATTTGTCATTATTAGAGTTTAACTATAATTCTTTCCATGCATTAGTCTTTCATAAAATAAAAAAATATTAAATATCAAAGATATTTTTATAAAACAAATATGATAGTAAACTTAAAACGTATGTAATTGTACTAATGTTCTTATGTAATTCAAATGTCATCATATCAAAATTTTTGAATTTTGAAAGGATGTAACTCTCTAAGTAAATACATCAAGAGTTTATCACTATCATCAAATTCATTTAGAGGATTAATTTGTTTCACTGATTCAACATACTTAAAATTATTAAACCTAAATTATTACTTAATTAAATTAAGCATATAATAAAAATTATTTTAAAATATGCATAAAAAAGAAGTAATAATATGTATAAATGTGTCTATAAAATTTTCAAAATTTTTAAGGTTTAGATCATGAGTTAATTTTATTTGTTTTAAGCCAATCTTATTTTTCTTTATCTCTTCGTTCGTTTATGTAATATGTTTAATTTTTTAAAATGAATCTTCTTATCCTTATATTTTTCTTCTTATTTATAATTAAAATAACTTCTACTTCTTTATACTCTAATTCCACTTGTCAATCTTAAAGTTATAAGCTATACTTATAACCCTTATGCCCTTCTTCTCACATTGATGACAAGTTTTAGTCTCACTTCAAAGATTAGTTTTAGTAATATTTTTATGTGTGTGATTTTTAAATGAAGAAGGCAAATCAAGCTTAATAACTTTTCTTATTCTTCTAGATGTGTAAAGTTATTATTATCTTTAAGTATTTGAGGATAATGTGAACCAATTATCCTTCTAATCTCCCAAGCTCCAAAACAAATATTTTAGTTAATTGATATTTCTCATCTTGATAACCATTTATAATTATTGAATCTTTAAATTTATTCAAATATTTCATCATAATAAAATCATTTTGCTTAAATATATATGATTGTTCATATAATCTATTATCATAGTATCTAGAAATTAGTAGTGTATGATAATATTTTATTTATGAAGTTTATTCACTTATTCATTTTAGCTTTTAAAATATCTAGTTTTTTATTTATAATAATATTAAAAACATAAATTTTTATTTTTATATGCTCTAACATTTTCATTTGGTTATGTCTAAGAAGCATGATAAATAAAAGAAGTGATTTAAATGTTAGAAATCTTTTTCCATGTATTATTTAACTAAAATAATTATAATAAAAGTAATGTAAATATAGTTAAATTAATTAAATAATTCTTAAACAAAACAAAAACTAAAATAAGTATATTTTATACTTTTAATAAGCAACAAACTAAGAATAATAATAAGAAATACTATCACAATTAGTAAATACTTATCCTTAGAATTTTAATTTAAGTATGAAAACAAACTATATTTTAGATGGACTAAAGAAATTAAAGTAGAAGAATCCCTCATAGGTCACTCAAAGGCTAATGATTGGTTCATTCAAGATTATGATTAGGTTAATATATAAAATCTAATGAGTGCCACAATTATAATTTATAAATTAAAAACCTAATATATCAATCTTTAAGCAAAGATACTAAATAAAAAAACATGTTTTAAAATTTTTAGATTATTGGTTCAGTAGGTTAGGAGGATTGGTTTATTCAACTTGCAATGCGTACAATGCATTCTGGTTCAGTAAACATTAGACCCGTTTAATTTTGGTATTAGTTTAATACTAGACAATGGCAATTATGGAGATTAATTTGAATCACAATTTTGACATTGAATCGTAACTTTAAGATTCTATGTCGCAACTTAGGTTGTTGCATGCATATATAATAAATAACTCATAGTTTGTGGAAATACAATGTAAATACAAAATATTTCCTTTTTTTATTTCATAAGAAGACTTGAAATATATTATATTACTAAATTTAAACTCAAAAACATAATAAGAAAAATATATTTTTAAATAAAAATATATAAAATAATAAAATATATCAAAATGATGAAAATATTATGAGGATCTTATATATATGACTCATTATAAACAGCTCAATAATCTTCCTAATATAACTTGTTTTATATTATATTTTTCTTTTTATTTCTTTTAATGATATTTATCTTATTTTTTTATGTCTTGATTTATGTGAATATAATCTTCATTTACAAATTTTTACTTTTTTATATTTTCTTGTATTGTTGAAAACAAATCTTTTGTTGACACTATTTCTTTTTCTCATGTACTTGAAATATATTAACCTATGCTTAAGAATTAATCGTTTTGAAAAATTTATAAGAGACAATCTTTTAGTTAAAATTCTACGATTTATGTGCACCTTTGATAATCCCTAAAGAATTGAGTTATGTCATCTATAATTGATATATTCAAATTATTATGAATCACTTATTGCATTTCAAATAAAAAAATCAAACAATAAGATGATTTAAATATTTAAATGTGTTTCTCATACAACACATGATAAAAAAAAGACACTATGATATTAACTATTTAATAATCAATTTTAAGTTTTATTAATATATATTTGTTTAAAATCTAATCCAAATTAATCTAAATATTAAAACAAAACACTTAATTTTAAATTCAATTCATTAATATATATATATATATATATATATATATATATATATATATATTAAATTAAACTAGTGTTGTCCATGAAATAAAGTTAAGACAACTTATATAGTAAGTTCGATTTAAGGATCCGTTTTAGAAAATGTTTTTTTTAATATGGAAATTTATTTGTTTTTTTTTTTATTTTTAAAGAGGCCTATTAGAAAATAATTTATAAATAAAGTTTCTTTGAAGAAGGGTCTTTTTCTCGCAACAGGTGCTCTGTTTTGGGCGAAGAGCTTTAGGAAGCAGATCAGACAACCGACCGACGATGACTTCTACCATCCCTCACGCCGTGCTCATCCCGGAGCCAGCCCAAGGTCACGTTACCCCTTTCATCCACCTCGCTAAACTCCTCCACCGCCGCGGCTTCTACATCACCTTCGTCAACTCCGAATACAACCACCGCCGCCTCCTGAAGTCCCGCGGCCCGAACTCCCTAAACGGCGTCGACGGTTTCCGCTTCGAGGCCATTCCCGACGGACTCCCACCATCCGACGACGACGACGTCACGCAGGACATCGCGCAGCTGTGCTTGTCGCAGGCAAAGCACTCGGTTGTCCCCTTCCGTGATCTACTCCAACGGCTGAACACCACCCTGGACTCGCCGGCGGTGACTTGCGTCGTCGCCGATGGGGTGATGACGTTTGCTTATAAAGTGGCGGAGGAGATGGGGATCCCCGCAGTTCTGTTCTGGACCACGAGCGCTTGTGGATTCATGGGGTATCTCCACTTCGCCGAGCTGATAAGAAGAGGATACACTCCTTTTAAAGATGAGAGCTTCCTCACCAACGGTTACCTCGAAACCCGAATCGATTGGGTTCCCGGCATGCCCAACATACGCCTCAGGGACTTCCCCAGCTTTATCCGCACCACAGACCCCGACGAGGCCATGTTAAACTTCGATGGCAACGAAGCCCAATACGCACGCACAGCCAGCGGAGTCATCCTCAACACTTTCGACGACTTGGAAAACCCTGTTCTCCAAGCTATGGCCGCCATCATTCCTAACCTCTACACCATCGGCCCACTCCCCCTCCTCCTCGCCAAAACCCAAATCTCCGCCTCTGTAATTGGCTCTAGTCTCTGGAAAGAAGATCTCAGCTGCGTCCAGTGGCTTGACACCAAGGAAGCAGGTAAAGGACAGTCATGTCTTTTGTTCGGTTTGATCAGATTTCGCCAAGAAATTAAGCCAAGTTGGTTGCAGGGACGGTGGTGTATATCAACTTCGGCAGCATCACGGTGGTCACAGCCGAGCAGCTAAAGGAGTTCGCCTTGGGTCTGCGAAACAGCGGCTACCCTTTCCTGTGGGTGCTGCGGCCAGACCTCGTGCGAGGAGAGAAGGCAACGCTTCCCGATGACTTCGAAGGGAATGGGAAAGTGGTGAGTTGGTGTGAGCAAGAGGAGGTGCTCGCACACCGCGCCGTTGGTGCGTTTCTGACGCACTGCGGGTGGAATTCGACAGTGGAGAGCATATGCGGCGGGGTGCCGATGATCTGTTGGCCGTTCTTTGCGGAACAGACGACCAACTGTCGTTACGCGTGCGGAGAGTGGGGAGTTGGGGTGGAGATGGAGGGGGAGGTGAAACGGGAGGTGGTAGAGCGGATGGTGAAGGAGGTAATGGAAGGGGAGAAGGGGTTGGAAATGAGGAGGAGGGCGAGGGAGTGGAGGGAGGTGGCGGAGGCGGCGGTGGCGCAGGGTGGGTCGTCGTTCGCGGGTATGGAGAGATTGGTTCATCATCTGCGAACCGGATGTTTTACCGAATATTCGGCATCCTCTTCTTGACTTTGTTTTTGTATTTTATTTGTGTGTGTGGTAGTGGCCATTAGCTTATTGTTATTAGACTTTGTGCTCATTTTTATTCGTCTTTAGCATGGATCATCTAATTCAACTTTGTTGTAGACTTTTACAACTTGATTTTATTTTTTTAATTCGTTAATTCTTTAAATCTTACAAATTAATGTTATCTTATTTATTCTATTATTTACCATCAAAGAAGGTACAAATGTGGCATTCACTATATTAGTAAATTAAGTTGTTAATAAATAAATTAGTTTTAGAAGGATTAACTTATATTCTTGATAATATATTATTGATAAATACTTAATAAGATGATTAATATTGTTTGAGGGGATTGTTTTTTTTTTTTTTTTTTTTTGTTAAGTTGAGAAGTTTTATGTATGATGGTATGACAGACAAATTAAGGATGTGAACTTTATTTATAAATGAACAAGTATAATGGGCACAACTTGACATCTTAAATACTTAAAATAATTTGCTCAAGTCTATAAGGAATTAGTGTTAAGATATCGCTTAAGACACCAAGGTGGAAAATCTTAATGATTATTTTCTTTTAGATAGCAATAATGTGAGAAGGCAAAAATATGATCCCTTCTAAAAGAGTCATTGGATTTAATCCTTTACTACTAGGTCTTAATTCAAATAATGTTATTATTGTTGTCCACTACTATTTAAATAAATCGATAATTATTATACTCTTACATATGATAATCATAAAATTAAGTTAAATATTACTAATGTCTTAGTGAGTTTAGTGCTAGTTCAATTCAATTTTAATTGTATTATAGAAATTGGATTTGTTTAGAGCAAGGAATGTAGCATTTGAAGTAGATGAAAATTGAAAACTTAACTTACTGATTTTGGAGCCAATGACTAAGCTCTTTGTGGAGTACTTAATCCATAAAGAACTCCAAACATCTATATAATTAACATGCTAAATTTTTATTTTCTTCGTAATTATGACACATAGGATCGTAATGATTTATGTATATTTCAGTTAATTTTTTTGTGATACATTACGTTACATTTGGTTTTTAAAATTATTTTTTTTAAGTTTTAAAATCTTATAAAAATATTTTAATATTAAAAAAATAAAAGGTAAAAATTGTTTTGACTTAGATACCCAACTCTTCAGCGAAGCCCAAAGGCTCAGGCTATGTGGCCCTTAGTGCTGAGTACTAGTCCTTGAGAAGTCACAAGTCAGAAGAATTACTAAAACTAAGTTGGGTCAGGCCCAAGTCTTAATCAAGGTGCAAATCCTATAATGGCTTAGGTTAAATTGAGTTAATGTATCACTCCTAAACCTAGCTTAGGTGTATGATTCGAGCCAGACTCATGAATGTTGAGTAATTGGATTGAGTAAGGTCAAACCTATCAAACATGCATGGTGTCATAGATCATGACCTCTCAAGAACACCAAGGGGAAGTTAACCCCATTAAAACTGACTTATACACATAGAGGAAATAATATAAATACAAGTATATACAATACTTTGTAATGTATGACTAATAAATGACATGTTTTACTTTTAAACTGAAGCAAATTAGTGTTGTCATATCACATGTTTTTGCAATCAAGTGACCATGATCGCATCTACCTTTTTGAACATTAAACTTCATCTAGTTGTCCATCTGAAAAGCTCGATAGAATAGCTGAGAGCTTCTTTGCATTTATGAATAATGATTTTCATCTAACCATTGATCTATAAAGCTTGATCAAACGTTTGAAACCTTTTCCACTTTTGTGAACAATAATCTTGATCATTATCACTATCTATCCGATTTTCAGATCTAATAATCCAGATCAAATCTCGTTGTGATTAGATATGGACATTTCAACTATTATTCTAATTGGATGGTGTCTATTCTATCCTCTAGGATCGAACAATAATTACTTTTTTTTCTTTGTCTTTCGTCTCATATATTAGCTTTCAAAAATGCCAGTTATAGTCATTGGAGGAGTTATATTTGACCATTTTCCTTTACTATAAATAGAGATTATTTACCAATATTTGGATTTAATGAATTAACTAGAAATTTTCAAAATCATGCAAGAGAAGTTCATAATCGAGAGCATCAATTTCAGCATGCTTGTAGGAGCTACAAGTTCTTGCATTTCTTATTTCTATGGCTCTCTTCTACGATCATTTTGTATCATCTTTTTAACATCTACATCAATAGTTTATTGGGTCACTCTTTCTTAAATGATTTAAAGGTATGAGAATTTTATATGTGCCAATTTTTGTAAAGCTGTCGATTTTATCTTATAGTCAATTTTTGAGAATTTTTGTCTCATTGGAACACTAGTTCATAATTGGCTTACCTCTCTCGACTTCAACAAAAAGAAGTGGTTAGTAGAAGCCCAATCAATGATTGATGGTAGATGTAAGCATAAGTTTTGGTCAAATCATCTAAAAAATCTTAATACAATTTTTAGTTGTGGTCAATTTTATTTTGTTGACAATGTTCCTAAAAAACTTTAATTTCTAATAGTAAAAATGGCTTTTTAATTAATTTTTTTTAAAATTAAAAAATTTAATTAAATACACAATTTGCCTCTCCTCTGTATATTATACCTTACATAGTTTACATTAAGTGTTGTTAGAACATGGTTTCTGTTAAAAAAAATTTTAGATAAGATCTTGATGACTCTTTCATGTGTCGAGTACAATGTGATCTTATTCGTGGGAGCATTATCACACTGACCACCTTTGTTCAAAGATGAGTTTTATCTTTATTAGAAAAATTGTATGTCTTTATTTTTAGGATTGATCGGTTTAAAAATTTGGGACATCATTGAATATCCATTTGATTTTTTGATTAAGAACATTAATGGAAAAAATGAAAAAAACCATTATGTGAACTTACTCCAAAAAAACATAGAATTCGACTTAATTATTGGGCTATGAATATTTTGTATTATGGCTTGGGCATTTTCGAATATAATATAATCACAAGCTTGAAAATGGTACATTGGATTTGGTCAAAATTTGAAATTACTTATGAGGGTACTTCTTAAGTTAAGAATACTAAAATCAATGTGCTATTCATGAGTACTATTTTGAATGAATATTGATGAGAGTACTAATGTTATGTCTACAAGATTTATAAATATTATTAATTGTTTATCTAACATTGGTAATGCATTTTCTAACAATGAATGAGTGAGGAGGATTTTTCAAATACTTTCTCAATAATATGATCCTTTGATGAAGACTTTAAAAATAGCTAAAAATATTTTGACCATGTCACTAAATGAGTTATTGGTTGTGTTTTTAACAAATGAAATTGAACTTGTAAAGAAATAGGATGAAGAACTTATGTTGAAAAATGTAGAAAAAAGAAGAACAAATAAACAATAACTTTCGTAGCCAATTCTTTCATAAATTCTAATTTCTCCATCTTAAGTGAGGTAGCTCTTATTTCTAAAGGTCTATCTCAATTATATAACAAAAGAAACTTAGGTAAACGATTGTGGCAACAATAAACAATGAAAAAAAAAGATATTTCATGAAGAAATAATTTGTTATATATACAAAATATTTAAGCATACAAGGCCCAATTGCCCCCATTACAAAAAGAATGTTAAGAAGTTTAAAAAAATAGAAGAAGAAAAATAATAAGAAAGCTATGAAAATCTCATGAGATGATTTAGATAATACTTCTTTTAATGGTGATAACAAAAAAGAGAGTTTGATTTGTCTTATGATAAATGATAACATTTTTATTACATCTTTAGATGATGAGATATGTTCTCTTTTCTTCTCTATCATCTTCTTTTAAAGATAATTATAAAGAACAATATATTAAAATTTGTATAAAGTATAAGAAATTAGCTTTTAAATATTTTAAATTAGTTTCACGTACTTCCCTATCAAGTATCTCATAATCATGTTCTTTAATCTCGTATTTACTTTGCGCATTGACATAATTGTGGTTCCTTTCCTAATTAATCTATCTTATTATCCTTAAACACGTCAATACTTGTTTTTCTTTCCATTATTGTAATACTATTAAATTTATATGTAACTACCAACCATATTGCCATTGAATTATTATGGTGTTTCTAAAATAATGATATTAACTACCATCCTTTGGATCACGCAAAAGGCTCACTAAAAATTTATGGATGAGGACGAACATGGAAGACTCTATTGTGAACTTCAACTAAACTCAACAAAAACTTTCCTAGCTTTTACAAAATAGTGCTACGCATTCTCAAAACGTAATTGAAAATTAGGTTAAGGAATTAGAGATCACTTAAAAGGAGTGGACAACGATTAAACCTAATGCATGCAAAGTGTGACACTTTATGCCTCAAGAATTACATCATCACCTTTAAATTTATTAAAATAATATCAAGCTTAGAATGCATCCTAACATAACCCTTCTTGTTGTTTCATCAAATATACTAACTCCTTTTGAACAAAGGATCTTGAAGATTAGAGTTAAATAGGAAAACAACAATTTCCTACTCTACATATTTAAAAGAAAAGGGTTTATCATGGGAGAGAATATAATTAAAATCTACACCAACAATAGTTAGCATGTAGCTTCTCATGATAACTTCAAGAAGATGTTATAAAGGTGTCAACATGATAATCATAATATGCATAAACTATGGAGATGATTTAACTTTGGCCATTTGGCACAAGCAACCCAAATTAGGATAACTCTCCTAAATGAACGAAGATGTATGCAACTAAGATGGGATTTTAAAGAAGGATGATGCCACCAAACTTCTAAATCATAAGAGAGAAAGCAACGCTCTGTTATTAAGTAGTGAGGTGATCAACATCCCTCCAACTAAAACTTTAATTGTGGGTTTCAACTAAGCATATTAGAATAATGAACTTTGAAGGAGATTTAGTGAGATAGTTTCTTTGTGTCTTAACTATTCTAGAATATGGTAAGGATAATAGTGTATGTAAGGTGAAAGGGAATCACCTTTAATAAGACAATCAACTTGAGTTTTTTTTTCCTCTTGTGCTTTATAAGGAGATGGAGGTGTGCCCAAGGGTAAGACCACCCACAATAATCCCAAAAGATAGAAGGATGATGCAAGTGAGTTCAAGGGTTTAGGTAATGGCCACCTCAATGTTGATCTAAATATGCATGATTGTCATAATATGCATAAACCATGGAGATAATCCAAATACGACCATTTGCACAAGCAATCAAATTAGGAGAGCTTTCTTAGATGACTGAAGGGATGTTGTGTGACAAATATGGGATTCTAAAGAAGGATGATGTCACCGAACTTCTTAACCACAAGAGAGAAAGCAAAGCTCCACTAATAGGTATTGAAATGATCAACATCCCTCCAACTAAAACTTATTTGCAAGTTTCAACTAAACAAATTATAATAAGGGACTTTAGAGGAGATTTGGTGAATATTTTTCTTTTTTCCCTCGATACTAGGATATGTTAGGGATAATGGTGCATGCAAGGAGAAGAGGGAATCACCTCTAATAGGGAAAATAAACGTGAGTTTCTTCCTTTTGTGTTTTACAAGGAGATGGAAGTGTGCCAAGGGGAAGGCCACCCACAATAATTCCAAAAGGTAGATGGATGATACAAGTGAGTTCAAGGGTTTAGGCAGTTGCCACCTTAAGGTTGACCTCATCCCCACCAACACAAGCCAATGTCAACAACTAATTAAGGGCATTTGAGGTAGCTAGCAACCCACAAATACATATTAAGCATCAAGAACTCTTAGTTAAGTTCAAGACGACAAGAATAAGGAAGGCAGTTGCTAATGCACTAAAAAGATCGGCCCTTTCAATATGGATATGGGTCCTCAAGGAGAGAATTCACATTTATATTGGCTTTCACCACTCTCTTATAAGGTTTCTAGCCTTTGTGAGCACAATTAATACATTTGGATTTATTGTTTCTCCTCTTAAACTAGATATGGCACCAAAGCTCCACCCATTCTACCAAATGAGATTTAGGGGTAAGCTAAGAGAAGGAAACAAGGGAATCAAACTATTGGGTAGATCCAAGGGAAATTGAAGGAGAGGAGCATTGCCTACAAGCAAGTACAAACAAGGTAACAAGGTAGTTTTTAGGGGGAGCAATACTACATATGCCTCCCGATCAATGGGACAAATAGATCAAGATTGATAATAATTAACTAAATGGCCAATCCACCCACACTTAAAACAAACAAATAACAACCTATCATCTTCAAAAAGTTGAAAAAACCACCCACAAAGTGTCTCTGGACCTAAAGCACTAAGGAGAGGCTTATTAATGTTCACTTAGATGAATATACTAACAAATAAGTCTCTCTCAAAAGAATGAAAATAATTGCATCCATAAAGAATAAGATGCCCTTTTGAGTTTCATTGCAAAAGATTAGATCACCCCAAGAATACAAAGAGAAGCATGACAAGTAGATCTAAATGAGAATAAACTTAAAAACATGACATTGGACAAACATAATTTGAGGCTCCACTAATCTAAGACAAAAACTTTCTCGACAATCACCCATAAGTCCTCATGCCAAATTGCAATTTAATCAACCCTATTGTCAAACAAGAGGTGGATGTAATTAAACCCCAATTCCATTAATCTAGAATCCACTCATGTTTCCCCACCTTCAATGTAACTCAACAAAAACTACTAAAGGATTCTCCTCTCAAAAGATATCCCATTAGAATATTTTCAATGCAAGAACTTAATCTTTTGATCTCCAAGTTATCAAGCAAGAACAAAAGTACTATCATCTCCAATAGGAATCAATTCCAAGCCATCATATAATGAAAAAGGAGGCTGTTAAATGTCTACATTAAGCATAAAAGACATACTCAAAGTTAACATTTAACCCACTAGACTTATCATCTTCCTAAAATATGCTAAGTTAATACCAAGTTTAGACCACAATTTTCTTTAGTATGTGTTTTTTTATTACATAAAAACCAATTCAAAATTTGATATACTCGTAGATGAGAAACAATAAATAAAAAGTAAAATAATTTTTTTAATTTAAAAATATTAAACAGTGTTCACAATTTTTTATTTTTTTTAGAAACAACTTAGTTTTGAATTTTTTAAAACACGTTTTTGAATCCCATTTAACTTCCAAAAAACATTTACCAAACGTAGCCAATTATTTTTACTCTCTTCATACAATATTCACCAAGATAACCCATATATGAACTAAAAATATGAATTTATTCACATCTAAGTTTGTAATTAATCGATTCTAAAAAAATTATTAGAGAATATTTAATTCAAGATTTCTCGTAGAGAGTTTTGCTCTAAGAGATGGAACTACTACTAATCGTCTGAACTTTCGTTGTTTCCACCACTTGTCAACGACGTTTGTGGCACTTGAGAATCTGAAATTTTGTATTAAAAAAAAGAAAAAAAAATATATTGCATATAAATATCAAGCGTATTATTATTGTATTAAAAATTGTTCAAATAAGCTGCATACCTGGCATGGTAAGTGATTGCCTGCCAAGCGGTGGCTGTTGCAGCTGGAAGAATGATCCCTCCAACTCAACGTGGGCAGTTGGATGGTGCCCAAACGACTGCGTATACGGTTGGGATTGCAAACTCTGTAGAGGAAAGCCAGCCCTGGGCGATTGCGTCAAAAGACTCATAGGATGGTAATATTGGGGATGCCCGGCGGTAGAAGACGCCGTCGGACCATACATCTGATGGTAATATTGCGATGAAAATTGCGAATTGTACGCTCCCTATTGTAATTCCTTATATACTTAATAACTTTGCAAAAATTTGCACAACAAATTCTTTTATTTATAGAAATAAATTACCTGCTGATATCCAAAATCAGTTGCATAAGTCACATAACTGCATGAATTAAGCAAATTTAAAAACTTTAATGAAATTTTATGAAAAAAATTAAAATAAATGTTCGAGGTTGTGCCAATGTATTATGGGCCTTTTAATGACTGTATTAATGACTTACCCATATGGCGTAGGGTAAACCAGCGTCGGAGGAGGCATCGGAGCTGGCAATCTAGCATAAGGCACTCCCATTGGGCCACGTGGCAGCCCTATTTCCTGTTGTGGGCCACCTGCATGATACTAAAAATGCATAAACGTTCACTCTGTGTAACATTAGTAATATATAAATAATTTTATCACAATATATATTTTTCTAGCAATTCTACAGGTCAGCCTGACTCATTCTCCTGCATTTGTTATATTGAAATCGAACCGGTCGACCGAACCAGTCCAAACCCAGAAAGACCGGTGGGGTACCTCGCGGTGTTGAAGGGCGGGTCCGGCCTAGCGCGGCAATGTTGCAGTTAGCCCGGCGTCCGTCGATTAGCGGGTTGGGATCCGCTACTGACCGCCACGCGGATTCCGGATCGCGGAACGTTACCTGACCGTAAAATATAAACCATAATTTATACAAGCACGGAGTCCGAAATTTAAGCGGTGCAAGAAAGAAAACGATCGATCGGTGGATCGATGGAGACGAAGGGGAAGATTCTCACGAAGCCGTAGCCCTTTGACCTGCCGGTGTTCTTATCGGCGATGACGACGGCTTCCAATATGTCGCCAAACTGTTCGAAGTATCTTCTCAGCTCCTCCGTCGGCGTTTCCCATGCCAATCCGCCAACGAACACCTTCCTCATGGTCGTATCCCCAAATCTCGATCTGTAATACTGCGGACTATTCGCCATCGATTCCTCGTATCTCTATCGAACAAGGAAGGAGGAAGGACGAGACTAGCTGTCTCTTGTTTGGTGTAGTTTTCTCCAGTGTTTGTTCTCATCGTCTTCTTCCATCTGAACAGGGCCAAAGGGAAGAGAGAGAGAGAGAGAGAGAGAGAGAGAGAGAGAGAGTGAGAGAAGAGCAGCGCTTACTAAAGCAACGAATATATACAACGACAGCTGGGCGAGATGGATCCCCTTGTTTCTCTCTTCGCAAGCTTCAAGTGGATGGCGTCCCTGTCTGCTTCTCACATATTGGCCATTAATCTAAATAGCCATCAACGTTTATGAAATTAAAATAGGCAACTGGATTAGTTGAGAATTTCATTATCATTTCTTGAGGCTATACAATATTTGGGTGATTGTATTTGTTCCATTAATAGTATTTCGTTGAGAATAACTTACTGACCATTTTATAATTATATTATATTGTTTTTGTTGAACATAATTATTATTATAATATTTAAATTTAAATTTTTTAAATAAATTTTTTTTGATAATTGAGAGATTATGATTATTTAGATTGTTGGATCATATCGACCATAAAGTTGTTATGATCTTACCAAAATGTCTATCAAAATTGAAAGATTGATCCTATGTATTTCATTGATGAGTTAATCATGAAAACTTTATTGATTGATACATATGATAAAGCATAATTTTCTTCAAAATAATAATAATTCAAAATATTAAAATTTAAAATAATTTTAACTCTATTATATTATATTATATTTCTCTTAAATTTAAAAACATTTTTTTTATATCTTATTGAATAAAATATTTTATCAAATATTAACATATTTTTTAAATTAAATCTTTAAGAGCCTAAGAAACAAAAATAATATGATTTATTGTTAAAAAGTAAAACTTATAGTCTATTTTTCATGCAATTTGATTTTTAGCATATTTAGCGGTCATGTATATAATGGCCACACAGCTTACAATGAAGTTTTTGAAATATATATTTCTTTTGAAATAATTTCTTTAATTTTTTTTTAAAACGTCAAGCTATTTATAAAGCAAAACTAAATTGTGTTTAATAACAGATAACAGATCAGTTCTCCCTCTCGAGTTGGCTAATGACCCATCAGCCGTAGTTTGGATCATGGGTTCACCACACGTGCCAGTTTATATGATTGAGTACTAAACGTGCGGCCACTTGTCCACTATATAATCATATATCACACGCATACGCATAATATTATTATATGTATGGTCGTTTTCATCAACTTTGAAAAATGGAAACCCTAATGGTGGGAAGCAACGCCATTGCTTAGAAAACAAGTTATTTCTTGTGGGGATGAGCAAGTTATGTTTGATTTGTGCTACTTTATCACATTTAACATCCATGCATATCATCCTTCTTTATAAGGTAATGATTTTAGCATTGAAGTTTTTGTATTTATATATGAAATAATTAAAGTTATTATTATCCTAATAAAAATAAACGTCTAGTTCAAGGTTGCATTTAATCAAGTTTTTTTAAATATAACATTTGTTTTTTTTTTTTGAGAGAAAGGTTTTCATAGAATGAGATTACAAAGAACATGGAAAGAAAAAAAATTCAAACAAAAAACTATTATTGCCTAAATTTCTAATGAGTAAGGCACTAAATGTTCTTTGTCAAATATCAAAATATTACATATAGCTTGTAAAAAATTGTCTATTCTATGAAATTTATATTTTTCTTAAATTTTAATTAAGTGGAAACTCTAATGCATTGACATTTTTCTTCTTATAAATTAATCTTATTGTAATTATTTGAATGTTGTGTGCTCATCAAAACTATATTTAGTGATTTTATTATTAGGTTATCAAGCTTTGATAGATTATAATACCACAATGAATTGCTCTTATGAAATCTTTTCAACTTAAGATTTGTCTTTCTTAATTAAGCTCAATAGCCAAAAAGCATAATGAGAACTCAGAAGAATACTTTTGATTTTAATTAATAAAATATGACTCATGAAAAGCTTGTTGAATCAAACAATGTAAACCACTAGCCCATCTATTTAGACTCAATAAATAAATTTATGAATTAAACTTTTATAAGTGGGGCCCACTTAGAAGCATATAGCATCACTCCTAAAACATTTAATGAATGATGACTTAGCAAACATTACGCCCTTAATATGACAAATGTAAGGTTTTCTCACACGATAAGAAAACAATGCTTTTTCAAAGGCAAGTTCTATTATTGTTAAAAGTTTTACAATGATTAATGTCAATTGTTGGCATAAACAAAAGTGTTATGATGCCATTCAAATTGCACAATAAGAAATATAAATATTTATGAAAGGAAACTGAGAGAAAAATCAAAACATTTATAATAACTTTTTGATAATATAAATAGCATAAAACATAGAGATAAGAAAATGCCTTAATTCAAAAATAGCATTTTAAAAGGATATCTTGTTATTAAAGACAACTAACATTATATAATGATAAAAACATAACATTTTGAAAGTTGGTATAAGAAATTTCAATAAATTCAAATAATGAGAAATTTAAAAAAAGAATATTACAGAATGATAGATGTTCTTAAAAAATTATAAAATAACAATTTTGATCAAAATATATTTTAAAAAATTTGATAAAAATTGTTTTTTGAGGATTTTAAGGTAAGTAGAATATCATAGGATCACATATTATGAACGAGTGAGAGAACTAATCAAGTTGACCAGTTCATGTGATGGATTGGGCAGTATAATAACAATTATGATAACATATAAATATAATAGACATAGTTGGCTGAGGGTTGGATCAATTTGATAGGTTAAGTAATTGGTTGATTTTATTGTACAAACATGGAGTATCGTATGATATGATATAGTAAGAGAGATAATAAACTCAAAATAGATATGGATATACATAAAAATAATTGATAATTATACAAGACTATTATGAAATTATACTAGGCCATTAATTCATAATAGTAAATATCAATATAGATAATATAGTATAATATAGTGTGAAATCAAATAAAGAAGAGATTCATAAAAATATTAGATTATATAGTATGATATAAATATATCATACTATATAATTATCTCATAAAAAATAAAGTAAGCTTAATGTAAAAATATTTTAAAAAAGATATCTTTCAATGATATATAATATAATAATATTATTATCATTCAGTATAATTAAGATATAAATGTATAATATATATAGTTATTGTCAGTCATGATTAGTATAATATAATGATAAGATAAATTATATTAGTACTACAACCAAAATCATATAATATTATGTAAAGAGGATGTTATGAAATAGTCAATTGATGGATGCCATAAAGTATATTGATAAATAATGAATGGTATAATAAGATAAAGATCTATGTAAATGAAAGAAAAACCTTTATAAATAAGGGTAAATATCTTTATTTGATATGACGATAGATATAAAATAATTATAGTGAGTTTAATTGGAATAAAATTTTTGTAAATTGAAGGTTAGAAGGTGAAAAAGTATTCAAGTGGAGGGACATAACTATTAGAGGTATTTGAAAAGTTAAGTATATTAAAAATTATGAGAATAAGTATAATAATATGTTGGTTATGTCTTAGAGAGTTTCTTTTAAGAAATTTGAGAGATGTAATATTCGACTATAATTAATATAGAAAAGAGGAGAGTAAGTGAAGATGTCTTAAGATATCTGAAAAGGAGTTATAAAAGAGGCAAAGATAAAATCAAGAGAAAAAACTCTTTAGTATTATAGCAATCGAGACTTGAATGAAAGATCTAAAATTTTTTTCATAATATGTATGATTTCATGTAATATATATTATAAACTAGATGCCTAAATTGATATAAGAAAATATAATATTTAGAGATGTTTGCTATTATTATTAAAATAATATATTATTATATATTTTTTATTATATGTTTTGTTTAGTTACATGCTAAATATATACTATATCATATGTGTTGAAAGATAAAATATATCATTAATAAATATTGATAACAAAATGATGTAATATAAGTAAGAGATGAAGTTTTAATAATAGTTTTTTAAGGTTTATTTATTATCCAAAATAAAATTTCTCTATAAAATGTCATCTCCTTATCTTTATTATATTTCATGTGGCTATTTATAAAAAGGTGACATTTTTTTATAATACTGGCTTGTGAAGGTTACTCTTTGTCATCACAAAAAAGCTAACTAAAATAACAACTAATGCAACATGGTGGAGAAGGGATGTGTTCTTCTAACAATGAGCTACCACAAAACATGGTAGAAGCAAAGAGACAACAAGTGATCACAAATTCAATATAGAACCAAACTTTGGACAAAATTTAACTAGTAAATTGCACATGATAAATAACCATAAAAAAATTGAATCGCTAAAACTTCAAAATAATAAGGATGAAATATTATATGTCAAGATATAAACCTTAAAATTTTGTAAAGACTTGAGGTAATTTATTAAGACAATTTTACCAAATATTAAGCTCTGCAAAAAAGCACTAAGTTTATGACATACATAGTTAAAGGTTAGGAATATCGTATTATAGAGGTTGAATAAAAAAAGTGATAGGAGACTTTTAGAGATTTTATATTGTCAAATTTTACTTCGATTGGATATCATCTGGTGCATCATATTAATTAAAAATAGAAAATATTTTTTATTTTCTAAAGTGAGTGATAAGAAAATGAAAGAAAAATTTTGAATACAAAAATGGAAAGGAAAAGAATTATCCTTACGAATGTTTCACCAAAATAACATTGGCATTCAATCATCCACATAGTGAAGTAACAAATGAAGGAATTCACCAAAAATTAATCACTTAACTCTTAATGTAAGTTACACACATCAAATTTTACTTTTTCAAATACAATCATACCAATTGATAAAAAAATACTTAAAGTTCACTCAAAACTTAAGAAGACATCATAAACTATTTTTTTATTTCATAGAACAACATACTAATAAGAAAGATGAAAAAAATTATTAAAAAAACTAAAAACAATACTTGAAACTACATGAACTCCCCAGTGTAGTTCTTAGCTTTCCTAAGTAGTTCATGAAATACTAGAGGTCGCACAAGGTATGTAAGGCTATTAAATACAATGTAAATCCTCTATATACCTTCAATGCCTTAAACACTTATGGAATTTATTTAAATATTAAAACCTTCTAAAGAACCATGATTTGCCTACAACTAATATGTTATATGAGATTAACTAATCTCCAACCTTTGGAGTAATAAATTCTATAAGAATTATCTTAGACAATATTTTTAAATTCATTTACATAGAACATAGATATGTCACAAATATGTGCAAATTTATACCTGAAATTGTTTTCAAAATAGCTTCAACATTTTATTATCATCTATGGTGGCTCAAATAAATAATAGCAATAGTGTTAAATGTTATCACATCAATCCTTCTTATTTTTTGCAAAAATGAGATTGTGACAAATTTTATTAATAGCTCATGGAGGTCCATACAAAACATTTTGCTCCAAAATGCAAGATAGGCCAAAAAAGAATCTATGCCTTTAAGCCATATACAATAATACACAATAGAAAATTTAATAAACTAATTAACCGCTCTACTCTACTCTATTAATATATATGTAATCCTATTCTTTTGTAAAAAGAGTGAATGGTAACAAAAACCTATAAAGAAGTTTTATCAATGTCTTATCAATCCAAGTCATAGGTATACTCTAAATAGTTGCCATGGAATGACACTAAATCTAATCTTCAAAGGTAGGAAAAAACTCATTGAACTAGAAGGATGACTTTAAAGCCATCTCTTTCATGACTTATGATTTAATAATGAAGGCCCACACCCCTAGCTAGTTACTAGATCAATTTCACCATAATAGTCTTAAATCATAATCTCAATGGCACCTAATCCATTAAAGTAATTCAAGCCATTGTAGTACCTTAATCCAACTAGGAGTAAGAGGGAACCACCTTAAGAAAGTGGGGTAAAGGAGGCTTGATGTCTTAAGAGGCTTTTGATGCTCCATAGGGGTAAGAGAATTACAAGACAAGCTCATCACAATATATTTAGTCAAGATCAAAGAAGCAAAAGAACCATTGTACCCTTGAGCTTAATGACTATAAAACCAAGTTCTTGATTATCTTTGGATGCTTGAAGTGTTGTGTATATGAAGCATTAATTAGTGAAATAATAGATGTTGATGTTGAGCGAGGTTTATGTGCTTGGAATCAGATGAAGGTTCATGACCTTGTGCTTATAAATGGCTTAATCTACAAATCATGGAGTTATGAAGAAAAGTTATTTGTGGCATGACTAAAACACATAGAGTTAATCATTTTCTACAACTATTAGGGTTAGAATGCCAAACATTTATCCTTCGTAAAGTAGCACTCAGGACATGATTAACTCATGCATGCATTCTTTGACAAATCTATATCCTTGAGTCTAAAGTTATATTAGAATTTGAATAACATTCATATAGGTCTCTCTAAATGTGTTAAAATATTTAAGTTAATAAAATCAACTTTAAAATGAGTTGTTATTTTTACTATCTTATGATTATATAATCTGATGATTGATATTATAATTATATGGATTTTTTTAGGCTTAAAGTACTAGTGAATTTAGAGTTATCATGGAATCATATAAGTACATGATTTCATTATACAAGTATGATTATGAATTAGACTAAGACTAAAAAGTACAAACATAGTTGTACAAAGTATCAATCTTGTATAAGTGTTAAAGCCCCACTTAATCACATCCTTAATAATACAAAAATTAGAAGATAAATATAATTAAAACTATTGTGAGGACACTTAGTGAAGACGTGATGGTGAGACTAAATTTTCAAAATCAAGTAACTAAAATCATAGAGTTGAAATGAAACATTTGTAAAATTAAAAGCTCATGATTAAAGGCTACATAAACCATCCAATCCAGAATATGTACAAAATTAAAACTCCTGTCATCAAATATCCAAAGTTTAACTCTCACAAAGAACTATCCATTCTCACATCTTAGGGGTAGAATCCTTCTCTATAGTGTTGAATCCCCTATCTAATTATGCCATGGATACATACCTATGATATAAAGCTAGTGAGTAATAATTCTAATAGATAAATCAAAATATGATAATAAGAAAGAACATATAAATAAAAGAAAAACATATCTCAACAACATAGATCATATCATACTATATATAGCAAGATGAAAGCAAGGGCATTAAATAAAATCATGAATACATTATTAATATGATTTTAACTTGTTCCATATTTTATTTAATTATAGGATGATTTTTTTCCTTAATAGTTATCTTTTGGATCCAATCATAAAGATAATGACTTTAACTAGCATACTATCAATATAAGGAGTTTTTTTATTGTATCGAGTCATCCTACACAGAGTACTTGTGACATTGAATATATGTATATAAGACAACTTCACCTAAATCCTCTAATGTCTATAAAGGGGCAAACTTTTCTTAAGGATAATATTTCTAGGAAAGAGTTATGATCCTTTTTATTCCTTGTGTCATGTATTTAATTTATGTTCATATATTTTATAACCAATGTGTGAATACTTTTATGTCATTTATATCATTCATGTCATTACAAAAGAAATGTATGATAGTATACATATAAAAATACCATTACAACCAAAACCAATAAACATGTAATGTTTCTAAATTAAAGATGGCAAGACAAGTTAATGAATACACAAAATAATAATAATGCATTATAGCGCATATGACCAACTTTTTTTTACTTGTATTTGAGAATTAATGTCTTGCCCACACTTTAATTTATCTTGATTTTTTATAATTTCATATAAAATGATCAATATAAAACCTTATTATAGTATGCATTAGTTATTTTTTAAGCTAATAAATTCTTCACAGCACTTTTGGATCATACCTATACAATTCCCAAATCGTATATAGTATATATATATATATATATATATATATATATATATATATATATATATATATATATATTCTACTATGAATCATATATGTATGATCCCTTCTGTATCATATTACTCAACCTATTTATTTAATCTGATTGTTAAGATCATAACCATGTGAATTTGCTCTACTTTAATTAGTCTATAAGTTTTATTAATTTTTTTATCTATTAGATTATCATACAATATGAAGCCCAATATTGTAATATACATTCTTTCTTTAAATGACAAAAATGATGTGAACATCGTCTTATATGATTCTTTTATTATAAAATATTTTTATGATGATATGATAAGATTCTCTTTGATTGTATTATTTGATCCCACTATAAAACTACAACCAAGTAATCATACTTTATCATTATTTATAATGTATAAATTTAACTATAAGTTTTTCTCTCTCCAAGTAATTATCTAGTATGACTAATCAAACTATATTATATGATCCTTATAACAAATCTATCTAATGCACTAATTTAATCTCTTATTTCATTATACAATATAATTATAATCATCAAATAGTACACATATATGAAGAATCCAAGTCAACATACTACTACAATACTCATATAGGCTTTGTGTGATGAACCTGACATATATATGTACCATATAAGTACAATACTCATGTCTCTTATATAATGAACCCAAGAGATATTATTATCATACAAATATGATACTTATAACACCTTTGTATGATGAACTTAACACCTATATTTGCACCGTACAAGTACGATTCCCATATCACCCTTTTATGATGAACTCAATGCTTTACTGTTACCTTGTACTAATATAATAAAGGATCATCCTAGTACAAACCTCTCAAATATCTTATAAAACCCAACATTGTATCTATACGAGCCTTTACACCTTATGGGTTTTAAGTTGATCATATCATATTATGTAGACTATCGTATTCATATGATGTGTATCAATAGCCACATAATCTCATTTTCCCTCTTTCGAGTTCACTTAAAATTGTAGCCAATTTGCTTTATATGACTTCTAAACTATTATAGTAGTTTTTCTTTAATTAAAATGTAATTATGTTAATGTTTATGGAAAACTGAAAAGAAAATATTAAATTCTTACCTTACTTGCTTTCTAATCTTCGCTATTAGCTTCAACACATATTGGTTTCCCTTGTTTTTGGAACTAGAGCATAGTAATGATGCCCTGCTCGATAACCACCTTGGCTCACCTCCTCTTAATGGTTCTTGACCACACTATTTAGCACTTTGATGATTTTACTCACTCAAACTCTCAATAACCTCTACATGTATAGACCCAAACTCTAAGTATCCTCATCAACTTTTATAATTCTATTAATACACACCATAATTAATTTTATAATTAACAAGAATTTAAAAGAAGTGCATATTTCTCAAATTAAGAACATGCAAAGTATAAAAATATTTTTTATACAATTATTTGTATTGTATTTGTTTTGACTAAATAATTATTATCAAAACACACTTTTACCATCATTTCAAATAGTTATAAGAAGCTAAAAAATATTAATTAAAAAAATTAACATTTTAATTTTAATATATTATTATTTACAAATTTATCATTCAACAAACTAATTATAATTATATCAAAATTCTAAAAATTATACATCTAGTTGGTGTAGTCAACTTTTCATTATTTATATATCTATCATCTATAAATCAGTTTTGATCTAAGCCAAAATTTCAAAGATTACAAATCTACTCTTAGTGGTATTTTAAAATTATAATTATATTTGGATCTATAAAAATACATAATAAATTTTCTAAGTCTCTAAAAATTAAACTCAAAATTATTGAATTCATTTCAATACTCTCTTTCCATTGATAAAATCATAATTTTGAATAATATTAAACTTATGGTACACTCTCTAATATTTCATTATTATTTTAATTTTTTGATATACAAATAACATATTTGAAGAAATTAACTCAATCAAGTTGAACCATACTTAATCATAATCTTTTTAATTTAATTCTAGAGTTTCTATCATCTTGATCAATATAAAAAAGGGTTGTTATAATATGTTTTGTTTGTATTTTAAGCATTGAGTAATCACTCACATCATATAAATATGAAGCCTACTCCGTTTAAGTATCATATTTGTTTTCTCTCAAAATCTAATTCATATATAAGCACTAGAATGTTTGTTTGAGCATGTAAGATGTATCTATCATACCAATATAATTATATGATTATCTTAGACTACACAATTATAGCTCGATTATATAACCTATCATATATATATATGAAGTCCAAGCTTAATTTTATGGTATTTATAATCATTACATCATAAAGTACAAAGTAGTTACCATAACTGTAACATCCATTCCTCCTCATAGATGACTTTAAAACTCTTAGGAAGAAATGCTTTCATCTTATGAAGTAAATATTAAACTACTATATAATCTTGCGTCACATGAAAAATTTCAAAGAGCTCAACTCATAATGAAAAATAATTATTATACAATTGTGATCTATATATCACACTTATAAGATCAATTTTAATAATAGAAACGAATAGCATGTACTTATATGATCCTCGTGATCATCTAGTGTGATGTGCTAAGAACTTGAATAGCTTATTAAGAACCTTCATTGTATAGTATGAAGACATTTGTTGCACTTGTACAATACTTTATTAGTTTCTAAAATATATTAGTCTTTTTGTCACATTGTTGAGGCAATCTTAGTCTTATGTCTATCATCGTGATATAATCTTTTGCTACATATTTGTATGATTAAGAA
This sequence comes from Vanilla planifolia, assembly GCA_023846275.1. Lineage (NCBI taxonomy): Eukaryota > Viridiplantae > Streptophyta > Magnoliopsida > Asparagales > Orchidaceae > Vanilla > Vanilla planifolia. The sequence continues at coordinate 5,204,577 of CM043872.1, read as the reverse complement.
ACCAAGGGTGTAACTATTATTTTGATCACTTTGGAAATCACATTCTAGTTGTAGACATTCTAGTTTTAATCTTAAATATTTCAAAGACATAAGACAAACTTTTTAAAAAAAACAATAATAGGATGATGATCATGATTGTTAGATTGCATAACAAATAAAAAAGGTCTTAATTTGTTCATCTCTCTCTTAGTTAAAGCTAATGTGTGGTATTTACAGCATCTTCATACTCAACTTGAATTCTTTCTTGTCTCAAAATATGTTGGTAACATTTTTTTTACTTAGACTTATGCCACTCTTTCTTTAAAGATTTAAAGATATAAGTTTGTTGTAATTTTTATTGCTTAAAGTTTTATAAATAAAATTTGTTAACTATTAATTCTATTTTGAGTGGTTATCTTTCGCATCTCCTTTGAATCTCTTTTGTACACCATGTACAAGTTTTTTCTACAAAAGTATCTTCGATTTATCCTTTTTAATATATCATTTGAGGCTTCAAATCTAGTATTGCAAATTATATCAAATCATATATACCATGAACAAGTTTTTCTTTTCTTTTAAAATCGAGTAGTGGTCTCATGAATGATTAGATCTTTGCTTTAAGCCTTGGTTGCTATAGTACTCGAAAGTATTTTTCCTTTATGTCTTGCATAATTCTTTTTTAAATCTCTTGGAACACCTTCACTTTTATTTTTCTCTCTTGATTATGATTGCATGCTGCACTTCTCAAATTCTTCAAAAAAAAACTTTTTATGTCATGACTAAAATCATTTTTATTCTTATTCTTATAACTTTTCACATGCTTGATCCTTAAATGCCTCTAAAATTTGTGTCATTTCATATGAATTTTTTTATCTTCTAACACTTCATTTACAAAGATCTCCTACTGGTTAAACTTCTCATTATATTAGTTTTTTAAGTTTTTTTTTATTTTAGGTTTTGAATACTATTCAATTCTACAAATCGTACAAATATAATCATTAGATTTGTGTTGTATTCTTTTCAATCTTATTCATTTCTTTGTATTATTTTATTAAGATCTTATTATCGTATTGTATGATAGATCCCTATAACTTATAACCAATAGTGGGTTATGTCCTTATATCTTGATTGTACTGATTTGTTAATTTTATTATATTATATGATAATTTTAAGATATCTCTCTTTGAGTCACTTTCATAATGAGCATTTTCTTATCTCATAATTGTATAATATGATATATTCATGACATAGTATATGATCCCACACCTTATAGATTCAACATAATCATAATTGTGCATTTGTCATGTCAGACATGTACTATTGGGCATTCTAAACTCTATCATACTTTTATGTTCATATTCTTTATATTTTATGATTATGTATTATTTATCAATTATTTATTCTTATGTATTAACAACTTAGTATGATGTCATGATTAACTTATGTAGCCTTAGTGTACTTTTGTGAACGTTTATACTTGTCTCGTTTTCATTCTCTCTCTTACCCAATCATATCATGCAATATTCTATAGTTATATTATATGATCAATCTTTTAACCACTTCATCTCTTGAATGATTTATAACAAATTATTGTATATTATCATAATCATACTTGTATGATAAGTTCTTATATATTTAATTTATCCATTTTATTGATTCTCTCAAACGATTATATCATATGATCCTACCATACTATTTAAAATCTTTAAACATCCTTAAAAAATTCTAAAAAATATATAAAAGTTCTAAAAATATATTTAGATAAAATATTATTATTTATCACTTCTTAGAATCATTGATTATTTCTTTAATATTATTCTTTTTGATATCTTATAGTTAAAATTTATTAAAATTTATTGCCTCCACTTTCAAGATTTTTAGATTAATCATATGATATAGGTCTTCGAATTGTACCTACCTAGTAACATTATTTGACACTAGACTAAGCGATGGACCACAAGTTATAGATCTTTGAATCATACTTATTTAATGTAGGCTCCATGACCTTAGGATATATTTATATATAAGATGAGACCAAACTTAGTGATAGACTACAAGGTATAAGTCTTTAGACTATACCTACTTACTGGTGCTAGACCTAACAATGGATTGTAAATTATTGGTCTTTTAGCCATACTTGTTTAATGTTCTATTTTCATATATACCTTCAGAAGGTCATTATGGAAATATTTTTATTATACCCAAAGGCTAATGGTTTAAATGGAATTTAGCCTTGTAACTCATAAAATATTGAAAATTTTAATAAAAGATAAATAAAACATTATTATTTACATTTCTTCTAATTTTTTATGGTGTATATATGACTTATAATATCTTTTTATCTTATTTTATGATTAATCATCATGCTTGTATTCTTACATTAGTTTTAAAAAGTTATTTCTTTTATATTATGCTACTTATATAGTTTGATTACTGAACTTAATAGAGACTTATTAGTATTTATATCATAAGTCATGCATCTATTATTATGATGGTTGAGGATTTTGATGACTTGAAGGGATACCATACTTCTAAGGTGTGATAGTAGACAATAATTTAATTGGAGATGGGTTTCTGTATTCTACTTATACTTTATTTTAAATATAAACTCAATTTTGGACCTTGTATGGTTTTGATAATTTCATTGTTGTAACATTTTATTTAATTGATGGTTATTCTATTGATTAGTTTGATGTTAGATTTGTTTTCTCATAATTAAGCCCTTACATAGGTTTTAGTGTCATCACTTATCAATTTATTATTTCTTAAACTCTTACTTTAATTTATTAAACTAAAATAATTAGGTGAGTCCCTAACATGTTTAGTGTTTTATTTTTCATGAGTATGTTAATAAATTAGTTATTTTAATTGATTAAGACATTATCTTTAATAACATAAAAACCATTTACTTAAGAATATTTTGAAGAATTTTAATGAGCTTTGTAGAGCTTATGTGCTTAGACGAGCACATCAATGTTCTAGATAACCCCATATGAGAGAATAAGTTTTATCCTCGTGTCTTTTTTGTCTTTTTAATCATTTTTCTTCATCTTCATCTCACAACCTAAAGGAGTCCAAATTCCTTAATTGAAGGTACTTTCATTACCTTCCACATCTTTATGCTATCATAAAGAATACACCTAGAATATATTATTATGAGAAAGTAAGCTCCCATGTGTTAAGCAACCAAAATTCATCTTTAATCCCTTATATAATGGAGGCTCAATTGCTCATATCCCTTAGGGCTCACTAAATTGTGACACTTGAGACCAACGAGAGTAAGGATTGCATGTCGGGTGATGTCTCAAGAAAGGAATCACTAAAGTTACGAGTGAATTTTAACATGCTTCTAAGTGTAGAGATTTAAGGATGAAATATCTCACTTTGCTACTAAAGGAGTGATTTTAGTATGAGATATTATGATCTTAAAATATTAAAATATCTTTTGTAGGAAAAATCTACTTGGGTTGAACTAGGACAACTTAAGAGGATATATTTTAATATAGTAAAATCAAGATATCAAATTTGGTATCAAAATTAAAACTCACCAATTTGATGTAAGTTAAAAATAAACAAGTGAAAACTAGTTGGTGTGCAACACTAGGGATTAGAGAAGATGTGGTGTGAGCATTGAGTAATACCTCGAGAAAGAAAACACTAAAGCAAAGAATAGCTTTTAACATGTTTTTAGGTGGAGAGATATAATGATGAATTATCTCATATTAGATATTAAGAGAATGATTTTGACGTTTATATGAGATGTTATGATTTTAAGATATTGAGATATTTTTTAAGGATAAAACTCAGATTGGTATGAGATAACCTCAAAAAATAATATCTCAATATAGTAAAACTAAGAAATCATAATAATATCCAAAAGAAGATAATTTAAGCCTCTCTAATTAATAATAGTGTAAAATCCTAAAGGTATAATAATTAATTTAATTTTTTTTGGCAACTAAACCATGAAACTATATTAATCAAATGATGGATTTAAGCTCAAAGAAGGGAATGATTATAAATACTATTATAAGAAAGAAAATTTAATAAATTTTGATTCTTATAATTTATAAAACATTTTATGAATTATAATTTTTTTTTGAAAAATCATATATTCAAATAATAAAACATAAACTATTTAAAAAAATGTTGTACAAGTTTCTATAAACTTGAGCTTAAATTAAGTACAAAATAAAGAGCCAAGGTTATAAAAAATATTATTATAAAAAATTTTAGAATAAAATTTATTAAATTAGCAAATAATGATAAAACATTTGGTAACATTATGAAAAATAATATGTAGTTTATTAGAAGGTCAACTATATATTTTTTGTAAAAATTGAATATGTATGTGCCATGAAATGAGATGACAAATTTATGAAAAAAATAATATTTATATAATTTGTTAAAATATTAAATTTTAAGAAATATATAAAAAAATTATGAAAATATTATAACTTGTATAGTTTAAAGAATAAATTATTTTAAAAGTAGCCAATAACTTTTGAAAGGTAATTAGATTGAAAATTTTAAGAAGTTCAATCACATATAAGGTTTTGATTAAAACCTAAAATTTGTTTATTTTTATATGATTAACGATTACCTTGAGAAAATGTCGGATGGAGAATTAAATATTAGAATTTGAAATATTTTATTAGGATTTAAAAAGTTTGGAAATGTTATGCATTCAATTGATTGCTCAATTTCAAGAAAAGAAAGAATTTTAAAAAAAGAAATTTGAGAATTTAATAATATAGTTTAGAAGGCTAAATTGAAATATGAAAGGTATGAAAATTGTTTTCATTTAGTTTGTTGAGCAAATTTGAGAAGATGAAGAGTTGGAAGAGGAACAGGTTTTTGAGAAACTATAAAAGCTAAGAAAAAAAAGAGAATTTGGTTTTGGAAAGTTAAGAAAGAGAATTTAATATAAGTATCTTTGAACCCTGTGTTGTATATGTTTGATATTTAATGGCATGCAAGTTAGTAGTTCTTAGCATCTAGAAATTTATTAATTTACAAAAAGATACTTTTGTTATGCATGATGCTATGTTTGATGGTTGAAGCATTAGAGTTTAAAATCCTTAATATATAAGATGATAAAAGTGCAAAGAAAACATCTTGGTGATGCTTGATGTATTGACATGATTGTTAGATTCATGTTATGTTGATGCTTAAAATGATGGTGAAATTATAAGTTACTTTTTCCATATCTCAATTTTTTGTATGGTATAAAATAGTTATTTTGTAATTTATATTTGCAATAGTATCAAACTAGGAGATTGGAACAATTTATAACAACTTTTTAAAATTATAAATATATAGAGACAAAAAAAAGAATACATGAGAAAGGTCTACATCATAATCCTAGAAATGCAAAAATCCTTTAGGATTTTGGATTGATGAAAAGATTTATGAAAGATATAACCTAAAAAGAAAGGATTTCAAAAGAGTATAACTAAGGTGTAACCTAAAGAGAAAAGATTTCAAAATGGTGCAACTGTAATTGTGAGAAAATTTATTTACTAATACCAATCTGGTAATATAATCTTAAGAACAAAACAAACTTACAAAGGGTCAATGGACCAACAAAATGTGTAATCAAGACATCAAATGAAATTATAAAAGGATTTTCTCATTTCCACATCTATAATTATTTCGATTATTTTGCTTATTTTATATGTTAAACATATAATCATATGATAAAATTTACCATGCATATGACATGATCCAAAGTTGTAAGGATTTGTATACATAACTAAATAATTTGTCTATTAAACTTGTGATAGTTGACTCAATTTATTTTTTTTCTTATTTATGTTATATTAATGCACTACATGAGAGCTAAATGGATAAGAAATAGAGAGATAACTTAGCCAAGCATATTTTCTTATGTTGTTTTAAATATCATATTTTGGATTGGAATCATTTAGGAAGTATGTGATGTTATTATGATAATAAGAGTTTGTTGAGATATAACATCATAGTTGTTGAACAATGTTAAGTATAATTAGAATCATTTTTGTATCACCAAAGAATTATGGTTTATTTCAATGTTAAGTTCAATATGATTTTAATGTAATTATGATATCAACAAAAATTGAGTTATATGATAAATGTTTTTAAAAAAAGCAATGTTATTATTTTTAAAATCTAAGAAATTTTACATTATAAGAGATAATATTAAAAGAAATTCTTTTATAAAAAAATTTTCTATGTTAATATATATTTATAAAATTGATTTTAAAAACTAAGTAATAACCCCATTTATATATTTAAATAAAAAGGGATTAAATTGGGAGGATGCCACACCCTTTTTACAAATGAAGGATCTCATATGCTTCTCAATTCTAGCAAAGACCCACCAAAGATTGGTGAGTGGGACACACTATAAGTCAAAATAAAAGATAACATTGAGTTTGTTTAAACAATCTTGTCAACACATGATAAAGAATGCACCCCTAAGCAACAATACTCTTCATAATAGAATATATCAAGAGACTAAATATAGCAACTCGATGCTTACAAGTAAGTCTTCTCATATCCATGAGTTCTTATTAAAATTACTTGTCATTAAAAGTAGAATTACTTAAAGGGGTAATTATTAAATCATATTATTTTTTCATAACCACTAAAAATATTAGTCCACGTATCATCAATTATGACCATTGAAAGAAAATAGCCCAACTTAATGATAAATAAATAGAATAAATAATATGTAACATATCTTTCTACAATTGATCTCAAAGTTATGGAATTATTAACAAAAAGATAGCTTCTTTGAAAACAAGTTTAACTAGTTAATAAAGAAATTAAATTTAACTTACAAGTTTTATGTTTACTAGTAAGATAGATAAATAAAATTTATAAAAAGAAATCAATAGCATCAAATGATGATTGAGATAGTAAGTCATATCATAAGTAAAATCATTTAGTGAGAAGAACAATAGTAATCTCATTTGAAATAAGAACAATAAATTCATTTAGTAAAAGTATAATAAACTTAGCTACATGTATAGGACAAATGAGCTCAAATATTGTTGGAGGTAGCATAAAGCCTTTTGGCAATGGAGACATAGGCTCATCTAAAGACATAAGAGGAGAAGGTTCATCATGATCATTATGTGTAGGGATAAGTGAGATATAAGAACTATCATCCCCATGATTATGGGATTAGTAATTTGCTTAACAATAATATTATCATGTTATGAAGAATCAAATGTGATAGTCTCAATATTAAAATCCTTAAATGTCATTATTGTTATGAAGGTAATAAGGAATATATTATAGACTCTAATATTGGGTTAAAGGCAAACTTTTGGAACTTAGGTTGAAATTTTAATGTATTGATATAAGCTATTGGGATAATAGTTTTAGGAGTTGGTAAATGAGTAGAGATGAGCTTAAGTTAGGGTAGATTGTTAGTTAAAGGACTTGGAGCTATCCATGCACCATAACAAGTTTTAGATACCACATTTAGATATGTAGTATGAGATAAAAGTGTTTATACTAAGCATAATATAAAACAATATCGGTAATGGGTAAAGCTAAAAATCATAGTATATAAAAGTATAATGTATCACTTTCATAATAAAATTATACAAAATATTTGCTTCTAGCCATAATAATAAATTTATTGAGCAAAAAAAATAAAATGGATTTGACTAAGAGAGTGGTTAAGGATATAGATCATGTAAGATATTTTATAAAAACGTATTAATCATACTTGAACTGCCTATAAACTCTATAATGGATAATGATGAGTATGCAAAAAAGTAGTATAAAAATTAATTTGATTAACATCTTCTAAGATAAGATAATTATCATTGATTAAATTTATAATGTTATTATTATTTTACAAGGTTTTGCTTTCACTAGCATCATAAATAAATCCCAAATAATTGTTGAAAAAAATAACATTAATATTTAATAGAAGTTCACATTAAGGTTTTAAGGTATTAATAGGAACCATAGAATTAAAAAAAAATGATAGGTAATAGATATATTATGGTTGGTTTCAAAACTTAAAACATTAGAAGGAATAAATTATGACAATAATGAAGTGCAATCCATAACTTTAAAGCAAACCTATCTCTTTCCTTTTGCAAGTAATGAAATACAATATGTTAAAAAAATGCCCCCAAATGCTACTGTGTAATTGAAACTTTTGTAGATGAAATGAATGAACGATGAACGATAAGACAAATTAATGTACTTATTTAACTAATAAGATCTATCAATTAAAGCCAAACCACAAAGGTCAACACTATTTTTCACTTTTTGGATATATAATAGAAAATAAAAAACTAATTCCTTCAAACATGTCCTCAAACAAGTATTAAAATTTCTCCAACAATAATATGATAGATAACACAATGGTAATAATGAAAAAGTGCCATGTTTAGCACGAAAATCATTAAATAAAATCATAATTTGATACCATTAAAAAACAAGTGGATGAATTCCTTTAATAATACATCATTATAGAATACATTATGGAAAAAAGAGAACCATCAGTTGACTAGTAAAATTTATTTAGATTTTAATTTTGCACTAAATTTGGGAATAATTATAGTGCTCTTACTTTTAACATGTTCTTTATCATGCTCTTAACATATCACATTGAATTTGACACCTTCATTATGAACTCTTGCTCCTTAGCATAATCAAGGATTAATTGCAAATTGAAATTGCTACTAATGGTGTATCTTTAAATCTAGCATCTTAAAAACTAAATCTATATGAAACTTCTTAAGTATAATTTTATCTTGATAATATTTTAGTTCTTTAAATTTCTTCCTTGAAGTTCACATTTCAAGAATCTGATATGCAATCATTAGATTATTTATTTCAAATTATAATGACAATTGCCATTTTAGTTCAGAAATCTTATCTATGCTCAAACTAACAATCAACTTATTATCAAAGCATAATATTATAAACAAATAAGAATCACCAATGTTTTGGAATTACAATTTGTGTCCATATTATTCTATATGTAATCATGCAAAAATATTGAATTGTACATACCAATGCCTTCAAGCTTGTTAAATATATACAAAATTTTTCATAATTTGCACCAGTAAATTCCTTTGTTTTGTGGCTTGGAAATGCTATAAATTATATCATAAAGATTTTTCTCTTCCAAATCACCATAATGAAAAATTGTCTTTACAACTAATCAATCCAATTGTAGAACATCATTCACAATAATGCTCATGGATAAGTGTACGTTTGTATGCTTTAATATAGGTGAGAACATCTCATCATAACTATGTTTTTTAGCATTAACCCTTAATTATTTACTATGCATTATAATGTTTGCTCATATCAATATCTTCTTTTAACATTTTGACCCACACATTTTATTTGATTTTCTTATTACTATTAATATAATCAACTCCCAAGTGCCATTCTTCTTGAATGACTCTTACTTTACTACTATATCTTAAAAGATTCTTCAACGTAGTTCAAAGAAATAACTTGATTTTCCAATGTCTATCAAGACAAATAGTGAAAGTAAGGTTTACATCTTGGAATTAGCCTTGGTGATAGACTTAGCTTTTACATGAAGGTGAATATGATGTTTCTAGAAATGAATTGATTTCGTTTGTATCTATAAGCTGCATGTCTATTTTTGTGTCTAAATTATGTTTAGAATGTATGGAAAATAATGTTTCACAAGTTAAGTTGGGAGAATTAATCTCATTTACTAATTTATAGGTCCACTTCTCATTAGACTTGAAAATATACTAATTAATGTACAAGTATACCTTACGAAATTCAATTTTATTTGTTGGAATAATTTTATGTTGTATTAGATTCCAATTTTGATAACCAAAATTATTCACACCTTACCAAATAAAGTAATATAATAGACACCTCCCACTGATGCAAATCTATCAAGCATAATGATTAAAATAAGTATTCAACTCAAACATAGAATCCATTATACATCATGAAGCATAACCCTTTTGTCATTTGAGCCATAAATTTACATTTTTCCTTAAGGTGTATAGAGGTTCAAAATCTATTAGATGAACCTTGTAATGATGGCTTGGCACAAAATCTTATGATAATTCTCCACACTGCATTAAGTAAAATGAAGCACCTGAGATAAGAATCCATGGCTTTATAAGATTGTCAACACTAAGCATCTAAACATTATTTATACTCTCAATGATGACATTTATAGAATTTATTTTGCTATCTATTTTTCTCAAAGTTTTATAATCACACTTCAGATCATCCCTATTATCACAATTTTAACATACTAGTTGATTCTTTGGCCATATGGTATTATGATCCATGTATTATGACTTTCTTATATCCAAATTCCTACATTCTATGTTTTGCCTCCTGCCTTTAAAATTTAAGATAAAATTGGATGACTCTCTTAACACCTTATTCTTATCATCTCGATATTAGACTATGGCATCCTAATTTTGTTTTTAAAAGTATATATAATTAATTACATGAATGCAATTATATAAAAAATATCACATATTATCCTTTTTTTTCTTTTCTTTAATTTGAAATTACTAATTTTAATTTGAGAAAAACATGGTAGTTAAAGAATTCTTTTTATTAAAATTATCCTTTTATTCCTTTGGAAAGCATAAGTCAGGTGATCTTAAAATTTTTCTTTTGCAGCAAAATAATAAGAGATCTTTTCAAATAATAGTTGAATTAGGGCATTGACTTATTGAAGTTAATTTTCATCAAAATTAGTTGTGTAGTTAGTAAATTATACTCATTAATATAATCTATGATAAAAGTTTCATTTGTCATTTTCAAATTATAGAACCTCTAGAATGATTTTGATTATAAGGAGTTTCCATACATTTTACATCACGTTTTGAAAGGCTTATTGTTGTTTCTTGGGATGCATGAAAGTCTACTTTTCTAGTTAGAATAAGCTATACCACACTTAGCCTTGCCAAGTAAGGTCCTACTATTCCTTGATTCGAATAATATTTGTAAAAGTTTTTTGAATAAAGATGGTCTTTTACTTGTATCTTTCACAAATAAAAAAATTAATAAAATTCAAACATAAGAAACTTAAAAGAGATTATAAATTTATTCTCATAAAATTTCTCTTATAGTTGTAGTGATAACTCCTATAATAATGGTCTTAAGAGAGAAAAAACAAAGGCTAAGTTTTAACTATGCTCACACTTTGCTTAAGCTTCATATTAATTATTTTCTTCTCATAATAGCCCCAAAATGTAACTATTATGAGTTAGGATCATAACTGACTAACATCATGTCAACAATTATGTCTCATCATGCTACATGTTTCACCATAATTATTTATTGGGCCAATTTACCAAAAGTTATTTCTATATTATTTATTTAAAATTATGAACTTTAAATGCATATATACATGAAGTTTATGCCCATTGAGAATGCCCATAATATTATATCATGCTTAACAAATTCATAATATATGTAATATATTATAAATTACATCCAAGAATAATATTACTCCAATCAATCTATATGAACCTATAAAAATGTATCAAAATCCATATCAAAACAAGAATTATAGAAATATGGAATCAACTTACCCAAACTAGGCAAGTTTTGATTATGTTATACATTTTGATATGATAATCTTGAATCCAACAAGCTATTAAATTGTTTGATCAACCAATAGATTCTTTAATTCTTTGCCATTTTTTTGTATATTGGAATCAAACAAACCGGCCTATTCAACTAAATTAGATTTAATAACAAAAAAAAAAGAAAGAAAACAGAGTACACCTAACTTAACAACATAGAAAAAATGAGGAATTTTGATACCCTAAGATAAATTTAAGAGCATATCCTAATGATTTTGGTATTTCTTTCATTATTTAGAATTTGTATGATTGGAATAAGAGATCTATCCACATGGGTATTAAGGGGCTTCTCATAATAATTTCTCTTCTTTGGCCATAATTTGCTACAAACCTCAATTAAAAACAAATATAAAAATTTTTGTCTATAAATCTGTTGTTCATCCTTGGCTCAGTTTGCTATAATTATGATTAAAGCACAACTATGAAGACAAAACCATGCTTTTACCTATTGAGATTAAGATACAATAATTGTATAAAGAAGATAAACAAACTTTACAAAATTGGAGAGAAAGGCTCCACAAGACATCTCAAGAAAATTGCCTTGCGGAGGTTCAATTCCTTAGCTTTGATGCCAAAAAATGTACACTTCTTTCTTATGACTTCCACAACACAGATTGATCTCCATCAACAGAATGCTCTATAGAATATTCCTCCAAATGCCTCTGAAAGTTTTGAGCCACGACGAGCACACCTTCAGGTTGTGATTGGAATTGGCCTCCAACAGTAAAAACATGAATTCTTCCATCAATCTCGACCGAGCTCCAACCTGTTGTCTTAGAAACACCATTCCTCTTCATCAAACTCCTAAGGCTTTCCACGTCCCGCCATCTTCCATCGCCACCAAATATGTTGGACACAAGAACATAGTATCCGTCATTTCCAGGATCAGAGTCCACTGCTCTCTCTGCCATGCGTTTTCCCATCTCCACATTTTTGTGAATGTAACAAGCAGAAAGCAGAGCTCCCCAGATTCCACCATCAGGCTTCATGGGCATGGAAAGCACCAAAGCTTCAGCCTCCAAGAGATTTCCGGACCTGCCCAGAGCATCAATCATGCAAGCATAGTGTTTTACATCAGGAGAAATGTTGTAATCCCTCATTCTAACGAAAAGTCTTCTTGCCTCTTCGACCAGCCCAACATGGCTGCAGGCCGAAAGGACAGCAAGGAAGGATACTCCGTTTGGTCTGACGCCAGAAATCTCCATTTCTTCGAATGTGTCTAATGCTTTCTCAGCATCTCCATGGATTCCATAAGAAGAAATCATCGCATTCCAAGCAACGAGGTCTCTCTCATGCATGGAATCAAAGACTGCTCTTGAAGTTGCCAGATTTCCACATTTTGCATACATATCAACAAGAGCTGTACAGAGAGAGACATCAAAGTCCAAACCCATTTCTTTGATGCAAGCATGCACCCGCTGTCCCATATCAAGGGCAGCCAGGCTCGAGCAAGCTGAAAGAACGCCTACAAATGTTGAAGAATTTGGTTGCATGCCTTGTGAGAGCATTTGCTCGAATAAAACCAAAACATTAGTTGAATCACCAAGATGTGCATAAGCAGATATGAGAGCATTCCAGGTAACAATACTTATCTTTACTTGATGAAAGATCGTCCTCGCCGACCCTAGATCTTCACATCTACCGTACATATAGATTAATGAATTGGAAATATTTCCCTCTTCATCAAGAGAATTCTTTATTACATAGCAATGCAGCGACTTTCCTAATCTCAGTGCCCCCAATTTTGAGCAAGAAGAGGAAACACGAACCAGGCAATTTGCAGCTATGCAAGGTCCTAAACCGTGTAACTGCATTTCTCTAAACAAATCCAAGCATTTGATGTCCAATTCAGTCTTTTCGTATTCACAAATCAGTACATTCCAGGCCTCTGCAAACTGCTTGCCCAAGTAAAAGAAAACAGTTTCTGCTACATTGAGTTGCCCAAGCTTGAAGTACATCGAAACTAGGGAACAAAGAACTTCTGAACAGAACTGAAAATATCTCCTCAGCAAAACAGCATGGAAAGCCTTCCCTTCATGAATAAAGCTACTACTTGAAAATACGGAGAGCATGCAACAAATCGAGACACAATCGGGTTCAACCCCTGAATCGATCATTGCTTGGAAATGGTTCAAGCAATCACGAACAAGGCCCTTCTTAGCATAAACAGCCAATAGTTCAGTCCATGAAACAGGATCCTTTACAGGCAACTCGCCAAATGCAAGAAGAGCTTCCTCGAGGTACTCACACTTTGCATACATGGAGAGAAGCGATGATCTGACAGAAGCAGAGTATTCATATCCAGTTTTTGACAGGAACCCATGAATACAAGTCCCAGCTTTCAGTTCACCCAAACTAGCACAGGCCTGCAATGCGGCATCCAAGGTACGAGAATTGGGCATTAGCCCTCCACGTTTGCTGTCACGATGCATCTCTGTGAGACAAAATAAACCGTTCTCGCTTTCTCCATTCCTCACACAGCCCACAATAAGAGCTGTCCAAGTGACCACATCCCTTTCAGGAACTTCATCGAACACCCTAACGGCATCATCGAGCACCCCGCATTTTGAGTACATAAACACCAATGAAGATCCAACACCAGCACACTGAGCTGAAAAAATCCCATTTTTCATGGTAACTCCATGAATGCTGGAACCAAAGTGTAATAGGAGAAGCTCCGCAGAAGCCGAGGCAACCATGGGAATCGTGAACTGATCAGGTGGCGTGTTAGCTGCAAGCATCTGGCGAAATAAGCGGAGCGAATGTGGAAAATCGCCATCTGAAAAATGCGTTTTGATGATGGAGTTCCAAAGAAAAGTATCATGGAGATTTTCAGAAGACCAGAAAACGCCATCAGATAAGTCAGAGCGCTTTAGTGACGAGTAGAAAGATATAAGCTTCGCTGCGAGGAAGGGATTTGCTGAGTAGCCGGAGGTGATGGCTAATGCGTGATGACGGACGAGGATGTTCAGTTCCGGTGTTTCGACGCTGAGGAGGAGACGAAGTGCTGGTGGAGGGAGGAAGGATGGTATCGGAGCTGTAGAGAGATGGAGCCTTGAGAAGAACTTGCAGTAGAGCTCGCGCGGAAGTCGGCGGTTTTGAAACAGCATGATCCTCGATCATGGCACACTTGGATTTATTGAGTATATGTGAGGCTCCAAAACTTGGTTCAATGAGCTGGTCAAGTCATATTAGAAGACTCCATTGAGCAGGGTCATTTGCAGAGGTATTGGGCGGAGGCGCTGGTGGGTAAGTTTTCTCACGGCCGTCCTACTCTCGATACCATCCGCTCCTCGTTGGCGAAGGCTGGCTTTCGTGGTGCAGTCTCAGTTGGGCTCCTGAACTTTCGTCATGTCTTGTTGCGATTCACGGTTGAGGAGGATTATCTTTTTTGTTGGTTACGCACGGTCTGGTATATCCAGGAGTTCCCGATGCGGCTGCTCAAGTGGTCGCCGGTCTTCAGCTTTGATGCCGAACCCACTACGGTGCCGGTTTGGATCTCATTCAACAATCTCCCTCTACACTTATTTGATAAATCCATCCTGTTCTCAATGGCGGCTGCCATTGGGTCTCCCCTCAAGCTTGACACGGCGACGGCAGCTGTCTCCCGGCCGCACATTGCCAAGGTCTGTGTGGAGCTGGATCTTACCAAAGAACACCCAAGCAGGATTCGAATTTCGTCACAGACGGGGGTGGCGTCTGGCGGGTACTGGCAGAGCATCTCCTACGATAATAAGCCACAGTACTGTTCCCAATGCTTGGTTATTGGGCACGGTAGAGAGAGTTGCAGGAACCATCCAGTGCAAAGTGTTCCAGTTCCAATGGAGAAAGGTAAAATGCCAAAAGTGCCCTCGCCGCGGTCGGCGTGCTCTACGCCGCGCGTGCGATTTCTGGGAAAAGGGGAGTGTTCGTCTCCAAAAATGCCTGCTAAATCTTCCTCCCCGATCTCTATCAGATCTGCGGGATCCTCTCCTAGACATGGTGGTCTGGTGGTGCAGTTATCCCCTGCCCCGGCTAAGGTTAATAGTCTGCCTGTCACACAGTGGGCCCATTTGGATGAGTCAGACAAGTTGGATGTTACGATTCTCACCCGGAAGACCGAGGTTGACTTGTCTACCAGGAAAGGTTCCCTGTACGGTGACGCTTCTTCCATTAACGAGTGGATGTCTCCAGCTTCCAAAGATCCTACTCAAGGGAAGTGTCAAGTTCCGCTTGACAATGCAGCTACGAAGGCGGTCGAACAGGAGCGGCACCTGTAGAAAACAGAGGATTCCTCTGCTTCTTGTGAAGAAATGGCGGAAGGCAACGAGATTATGCAGCAGCCGGTGGATTTTCCTCCTCTATCGAATCTCAAGGTCAAGACCAGGAAACACAAAAACAAAGGTGGGACGAAGCCTGTCTCTCCTCCATGTACGCGGAGCGTGGCGGGCTTGAAACCGCCTCTCCAATTAAATGATTAATCTCCTTTCGTGGAACGCCCGTGGAGTTGGGAACAACGCAACTCGCGGGAGACTCCGACAGCTCATCCGCTCCAAGTCCATTGACCTCCTCGTCTTGATCGAACCCATGATTGGGGGAGATCGTATTTCCAGGCTCTGCTCCGAGGTGGGTTTGGCGGACGGGTGGTCGTCTCAAACTGGGAAGTTTTGGCTTCTGTGGTCACATCGCTGTCAGGTTACTCTTCTTCGGTCTACCGATCAAGCTGCAACGGCGCAGGTCTCACTGCCGGGGCGGCCCTCTATCTTTCTCACGGCGGTTTATGGGAAGCATTCCCGTAGCCTGCGGCAGAGCCTGTGGCAGTTTCTCTCGGAGGAGGGCAGAGTAGTTGGAGATGAGCCGTGGTGTGTGTGTGGGGATTTCAACGTCACCATGAGCGCCTCGGACCAATGCGAGGCGGTGCAGTTCCGTAGTAATGAGGCAGGGGACTTCGAAGCGGCAATCTCGGAGGCCAACCTGCTCCCCCCTGTTACAACCGGCGGACCATTTACGTGGCAGGGGAAGCGGCAGGGCAGCATTTTGCTTAAGCGCCTGGATTACTTCTTTTGCAATTCGCGGTGGATGGATTTGTTCAGGGATTGCTGGATCGAGATCCTGGCCCGCACGGCTTCGGATCATGCTCCAATTCTATTTTAGCCGGGAATGAAGCGGAAACGGAGGCCGAAGCCTTTTCGGTTCCTCAACACATGGCTTAAACAGGAGGGGTTCTTTGATGTTGTGAGGACCTCCTGGTCCTCCCCCATTGCGGCGACCGGAATGTTCAAACTGGTGGGGAAATTGGCTAGAGCTAAAGTGGTGATTAAGGAGTGGAATCGTCGGGTATTCGGCAATCTGTTCAATAATAAGAAGCTTGCGGAGCGGGCGGTGGAGGAGGCGGAAAAGCAATTAGCAACAAATCCCTCTGTGGAGGCTAGTGGTCAGCTGGACTTGGCAAATAAAAAGCTGCTCCTCATGCTGCAGAATGAAGAGGACTTTTGGCGGCAGAAGGCGGGGGTGAGGTGGTTAAGGGAGGGAGATGCTAATACCAAATTCTTTCATGCTTCGGTTCAAAGGAAGCGACACATTCTGGGAATTCATAAACTTCTCCGTTCGGATGGTTCGTGGGCGGAGGGGGAGGTGGAATTGTCTCAATTCCTCCCGTCATACTTTCAGGAGCATTTTTCGGGTCTGCCCAACTGCATGGCGGCAGCGGACACTTGCCTCCAATCCATGCCGAAGACGGTGTCAGCTGCAACCAGCAAGGTATTAACCCGGCACACGGACGCGGCGGAACTCTCCGAAATCATATTGTCCATGGCTGCTTCCAGTGCGCCTGGTCCGGATGGTTTTACAGTGGATTTCTTCAAACACTTTTGGTCGGTGCTTGCAGATGACGTGGTGGAGGCAGCGAATGATTTTCTCTCGGGTACAAGAATCCCGGCGGCAGTTGGCGCGGCTTGGCTGTGCCTCGTCCCCAAATCGACGGCGATTGCTACGCCGAATGACTTCCGTCCGATTGCCCTATGCAATGTATGTGCTAAGATCTTTTCCAAACTTATTGCAGTCCGCCTGGCACCCTTCCTTCCCTCGCTCATTGCTGAGGAACAATCGGCAGCTGTTAGGGGTCGCTGCATCACCGATAATATTCTCTTGATGGAGGAAATGCTCACACGGTTGAACTTGCGCCGTCGTCATCTCAATGTTATTCTGAAATTAGACCTTAAATCGGCCTTTGATAAAGTGAGTTGGTCTTTCATTAAAGCGGTGTTGGCTGCGATGGGATTTTCGGAGGATTTCTGCTTGATAGTCTCCAACATTTTAGAGGCTACGCGGCTTTCGGTTTTACTCAATGGGCAGCCTGATGGCTTCTTTTCTCCGACATGTGGTGTGCGGCAGGGAGACCCCTTGTCTCCAGCCCTGTTCGCAATTGTCATTAACGCTTTCAGTCAAAGCCTAAAAGATGGGTTCCGCTCCGGTCGAATTGAGGGTTTTTCCATGCCTCGACACTGTCAACAGGTGACCCATCTTGCGTACGCAGATGACATTGTTATTTTCACTACAACTAGGAAAGGGTCCCTTCGGCAGCTGTCGGGCTGCATTGACTCCTTCCTGGCAGCTTCCGGGTTGTCTCTGAACCAGCAGAAATCCTCCGCCATCCATGCCAAGTCTGCTCAGCGGGCGGACAGGGCGCGTGTTAAGAGAATCCTGGGTTTTGGCTCGGCAAGACTCCCTCTGTTATACCTGGGCTGCTGGCTGGACTGTGGCAGGTCTCGGGGACGGCTCTTCCTCCCGCTGATTGACAGGATTAAGGCTCGCATTACGGCTTGGCAGCACAATTTCCTCTCTTTGGGTGGGAAGAAAGTCTTAATAAACAGTGTTCTAAGCTCCATGTCGGGTTTTATTGCGGCGGCTCTGTCTCCGCCCAAAAAGTCGGTGGCGGCCATTCATAGTGCTCTTGCACGGTTCTTCTGGGGGAAATCGAACGCCTCGGACAGGCATCACTGGGCGGCGTGGCACAAGGTGGCGAGACCGGTGGCCGGACATGGTCTTGGATTGATTAATTTCGGTGTTCAAATCCTGGCGTACTCCGCCAAGCTGTGGTGGCGGCTCCTCCACTGCTCTAATCCCTGGACCAAATATGTTTGCCAAGCGTATCTTACCCGGCGTAATCCCTTTCTGCTGCAGGGTTGCATCTCGCCGGGCTGGCGGAGACTGGTGAAGTTTAGGGTTTGGCTTATCCACGAGCTGGAGGTTCGGGGTGAAGGTCCTGGACGGGCTTGGGCGGATTCGTTCGTGGACGGTTCGTCCGGACCATCTGGTTCGGAATTGGACCGGGTCCTGGCTCGCTTTCCGTATAGCTTGGACCTGGTTGAGGAGTTCCATGTGCTGCAGGTTTGGTTAAGGAGGTGTTTGGATTCCGCGGGTCATTTCTCCTTCGCCACTGCTTATGACACTCTTTGCGGCTTGTCGCTTCCGGAGGTGCATCAACAGCATGACAACACACTGGTGTGGCACCCAAGGATTCCGGAAAAAATCTCTATTTTTATGTGGCGACTGTTTAATAATGCACTTCCGTTGCCTGCAAATCTTCAGAAGATTCATATCTCGCTTGCCTCTAAGTGCCCGTTCTGTCCAGAATGGGACACGCTGGATCATATCTTTTGGCAATGCCCCATCATCAACCCTACCTGGAAGTGGTTTTGTCGGCTCCTGGGGGTTCCCTACCAGTCCAATCTCTTCGATCAAATCCAGTGCTGGTGGTCTCATAAAGCCTACATAAATTCTCTCGCCTTCTCAATTCCAGGAATAGTATGTTGGTCAGCCTGGAAAGCTAGGAATGCGGCTCTCTACTCAGATCGGCTCACTACGCCGGGTAAATTGCAGTGGGAAACTCAACACTTCTTAGCTTATTTGTACTGCTTCAATTCCAAGAAACTGCTTGTTACTGAAAGCCTCCATCTTCGGACGCTGGGTCTCTTGTAATCACTCTTATTAGCAATAAAATACAATCCTTATTTAAAAAAAAAAAAAAGAAAAAAAAAAAAAAAAAGACTATAAATATTTAGATAAGTGATAATTATTATTTACTAACATTAGATTTAGCATTATATCATGATTAAGAAACAATATCGGAGAAATTCTTCGGTTGCCACATGGTTAGGAATTATATAATTAAATGTTATTTATAAATTAATATTATTGTTAGGTTTGATTTAACTTAGTGTAGTAGCTAATATTCAAGAAAAGATTTATATATGTTATAGCTAGAATAATAATTATTTCAAAAAGTTTTTGAACAATCTCCTTGAATTGGTAGCTAACTTATTTGTCAACTTGATGAAGATTCTTCCACCAATATAATGAGGACTCTTATTAGCTCAATGTCAAGGATGGATAATTTGTTAGTTCTATAAAAATATTTTAAATAAATAAATAAATAAATAAATAAACAAATAAATATATATATATATATATATATATATATATATATATATATATATATATATATATGTTTATTTATTTATTTATATTATATTTATACCTCTAAGATTATATGTATATATAGTTTATACTGACATGTATTTGAGTAATGACATATATGTTATAACATCTAAAAATATTAGCAATAAATTATTTTGTTGAGTTGATATATAAAGTAGACATTTGATAGGTGAAAAACTAATTATTGAAAATTCTTACATGATCTAATGTTTTTAGAGTTATTTAAGATAATGTTATCATTTTTAAGTATAAATCATAGTTTTATTAAATTTTGTAATTGTATGATTGTATATACCATGCTTTTTGCTAATGTTTCAGGATAAAGTTGCACCAACACTTACATTAAGTTGTATTTAAGCTCAATAAGATTCAAAGAACTTTTATACAATTCTTAATTTTAAGTAGCATTATTGAAGTTTTTATTCATGTTTCAATAATTATTTGAGTTTTTTGTCCAAATAATTAGTTGAATTATTCTATGTATTTCTCAAACTGTAGTAGATAATGAAAAAATGTTATCATTGATAGTTAAGATTATGTTAGTTAATAAAACTAGGTCAACCTCTCTAGATTGTTCTTGAACCACACTTGATACTTTAGTTAAATCATATTTAATGAGAATTTTTTTCTGTGCTATTTTTCTTCTTACTAATTAATCCATGAAAAGTCTATATATAGTTATGCATAGTCTAGCACGTGAATTTTAATTCTTTGAGATGGAAGTGAAGAGTATTCTTCCTTAACTAGATGTGACTACCATGCATAGATTTAGGTTTAGTTGTATGCACATAAAAGAAAATTATGTTTCTCAATTCAAACTATTGTAGAGGATAAAAGCTAAATAAGCACAGAAAAATAAAAATTTTATACAAATTCTTGAAAGAAAAAAGACTAAATCCAAAAAAATGTTGAATTTTTGGACTCTTACACTATGAAATTTTAGATCTACATTATATTTGCATATTTGTATTATTTTAACTAAGTTTGAATTCATTTAATGGGGATATAAAATAGAACAATAAATTTGATATAAAGTTCTTAAATTTCATAATAGTCTAAGATATGCTCTTAAACAAAAGTCTTAGAAATTTTATTATAGGAAATCTAAAAGTTCAAAATTTATATTAAACATCAGTATCACTATACTTTAAAATTTCATACAATTGAAATGTAATTTCATAAGACAAAATATAAAAAAAATAAAGAAGTAGAAAATTGATTTTTCTTTAACAAAATCTAGACATAAATATCTTTATAAATGATTAAGTCAAAGAAAATGATAAAAATCACTAGCAAATAAAAAAATACTTATTATTAACACAAAAGAGGATGTACATATCATGTTTTTAGATTTGTTTTTTTAAAACCCTTGATGTAAACAATGTGACAATATGAACAAATCACTTATAATCAAGAAATAATTACTTAATAAAAGGTGGTGAGTAAATGGGATTATTGGTAGAACTAAGAAGGGAAGATGTCGGTTTGGAGCATAACTAAAATAAATGAGAAAGTAATATATATTTTACAAATTGTGAGAAAACATAAGAACATGACATTATATTTGAAAAAAGAATTCATTCTTTACTTAGTGTAATAATTACAATTAAAACACAATATAGTTAAAATATTTATTAAAATACAATGATATTAAACAAATATATTATTAAAAAATATTATTAAAAATAAAATTTTTTTATAAATATGAAGATATCAATAAATTTTGCAACATAGAATACATGAATAATAATTGTATTGACCAATAGATAAAATAGTCATTTTTAAAAAATAAAATTTGTATGAATACAAATTAAATAATATGCATTAAAATCCAAATTAAATGCTTTCTATTTTCAAACCGTGGTAGGTACAACCAATTTGAAAAATAGATTTTGATTGTTGTGATGAGAAAAAGATCATTAAAATAATATTTATAAAGTTTATCATTTAATGATGTAATATACGAGTATAAATGACCTTTTCTATACGATCGTTTCATGTGAACGTTTGGAAAAGAAGCTACGTGTTTTTTACCATTAGAAAAACAAACATAAATATTAATAAATAACATAATTTAATTTTTAATGTTTTATTTAGTCATGCAAGCTCCGCGTGAATCGTACGCCGTAGGGCTGCCAGCTCAGCAGCTTATCTTGTAGTTTTGTTTGGTAGTTGTTTGTCAAAGCTATTTTTGTCTTTATTTTTCTACTTTAAATATATCAAAAGATTTGCATGACTCGTTCCATTTCTTGGACAAAATATTTTTTGAAAGCTTTAATTTTTCAATCACAAAACAGTCATCTAATAGGAATATATTATAGTAGAAATGTAAATAAATTATTATTTATATTTTTTTTAAAGAAAATTTTGAATTTTGGCTTAGCCCATGTATTATTTAATTATTTAGTAAGATTAAAAGCAATAATATGTTGGCATGATAAGATTAACTTGTGACAATTAAAGTTTAATAGTAACGAGTCTTTAGTTGACTTACTACTAGTTTATTTTTATGATTGATAGAATAGATGATAAAAAAATTTCCTCAATTTATAAATTCTTATTTCATGAATGTATTTGAGAGTGTCTAATAGAACATAGAATTTGTGCTCCTAGTGTTAATGAGCTTTACAAGTGATATTATTGATATATGTTAGTATCTAATTTTGTTATATCAAACCCTATGGCAACAGGGGATTTGTTTTATAATTAATGTGTCCTTATTGACTAAAACTTTGTTAAGAGTATTTTGTTCTAAGTTGTAATTTTAGATTCACTCTACTTGAAATGATCAAATCATTATCATAAGAGTTAGATTTAAATATTCAATTATTAATAATGTTGATTCTAAAGTGCCATTGTAAGTGATGCCTTATGATTAGTTCATTTAGTATTATTTTATTTTTTATATGTTATGATGTGGTTCTTATAAGCATGTGATGCATTTGTTGAAGCCACATTGGCTTGATCAGTTTTATGTGACATAGTGATCAAAGTGACTCTTTTCATTCAATTGAATTTGCTCGAGAGAGACTCTAGGCTTACATAGGGTCGTGTCTAGAATGATGATCTTTAGTGTTTTTGGGTACTCTCGCACCAATGTCTCTAAAGCCTTTTGTGTTGTAAAGGTACAAACTCTGCATGTTATAATCTTAAGGGATTCTCTCAAAAGGATCTTTCAAACTAAGTGCTATAGGAAGCAAGTAGAACTCTTTAATTATGTTCTCCTTCAATATAAGAAATGGTTTGATAATGGTGGAAATTAAATGCTTTTAGAAGTAAGAGGTAGCAAATAAGATTCACTTACTATCTCATCCTTTACATTGTTATTAATGATCTTGTTTAAGTACTCATATTCTGTAGTCTTTAAAGATAGCTATAAGAATAGTGGTAGTAGAGTTAGCATAAAGTGAGTGATGTAGGGCATGTTGGGGGCAGTTAAGTTCAAAAGTTGTGTATAGCATAACCACAACAATTTCTTTGGTCGGGAATGATAGATGTTACTCTTTAGATCATTTGCATGTGTGGTTAGTTTTTTGAGTTGAATCATCATGTTGGTTACACTCTCATATTTTATTTTATGCATTCTTTTTGTAGGACATATTAACCTTTTATATTTAATATTTTAGATACACATCATATAATTGAATTCTTAACTTATAAGAAAACTTTATGTTAAGAGATCATTTATTTATGTGTACTTCAATCTCTTTAATCTCGTATCTCTTATGAGTTTTTCACTCATAAGGATGAACTTTATATATAAGGACTAAAGAGCTATTATGATTATGATATATTAAGTATTTATTATCAAATTCTATTTTATGTGAATGTGGATATGAATGTTATTCTTTGGAAGTAAAATCTAGTTGATGTAATTCTGATGGCATATTGTGAAAAACAGCTTTATGCAAAAAAGGGGATATCCCAACCTAATCAATTTTAATGCATCAAATAACTTTTTGAAACTTATTGATCTTTTAGATTTTCATTTTTTGTCTTTAATTTTAATCCTAGGTAATTTAGATCTCATTCTTTCTTTTTTCCTCATTTTTTTCTTAAGTGATATTATCTTTATCTCTTTACCCTTTAACTATTTCTACCATTTCTAATACTCTCTTATCACCTCAACAACTTTTAATTTATTTTCAATTCTTTTTAGATTTTTTTTCTCGACAAAAAAGATTTTTTTTGTACTAGTTTATGATTGTTAGTTCTTACTTAGATCTAGTTTAGAATTGATATTCATTCGATATCAACTGTGTGAATTTGCATCTTTATGAATTTCACCTTATATGTGTGCATCATTTGTGGTTGGTTTGAGCTACTATTCATATTACTTTTGATCTATTTTTTAAAATGTGAGTATGATTCATAGTTTAGGTAGGTCTCTTAACTTATTGATGATTTAACATTTTTTTAAATAAATTTAACTTTTTTTATACCCTTGTAAATTTGATTTATGAACTTGATATGAAAAAAACATCATCTTTCGAGTTTAACCATAAAACTTATGTCAAGCCACCACCTAACCAAGTACCATTATATAACAATATTATCATAAATTTACTTAGCTGTTACATCAAGTGAGGACAAATAACCAAACCAAAGGTAGGGACTCGACGGTAAGGCAAACACCAACTCCAAAATCTAAAATAGATATAGGCATGTTTTCAAAACATTTAATCACACTAAAATTTTTTTACTCTCACACATCTCTTGACAATGGCTCTTCTGTAGCAGCACCATTCCCATCTCTCAGTGTAGTGGTTCCATGACCTGTGATGTAAGCACTAAATGAGATTTTATAAATCTCAGTAGATAAATTCACATAATTAACCAAGAAAATAAAAGGCATAACAAATACCATTAACAGTAAAGATGTATGTCATACAGACATATAAGGTAATGTCAAATGAAAACCATAAAGAAATGCCAGTTCTTTATATGTGTATTATTATCGGGCCCAATTCCCTTTGACGCATTATCCTCTGGATCCAAACATCATCAATAAATGACCTCCAGCCGGCATCCAACCAAACACATAACACTAGGCAGATGTCTGATCCGAAGATCGATACCCTGCAACACATGCTGGGCCTAGTGCCACCAGGCAGGTATGGTACCATACCCTGCAACACATGCTGAGCCTGGTGTAAATCATCATGGAGTCATAGCACATAATACCAGGCAGATATCTAATCCGAAGATCGATACCCTGCGACACACGCTGGGCTTGGTATAAACACTAGGCAGATATCTGATCCGAAGATCGATACCCTGCAACACATGCTGGGCCTAGTGGTGAGGATAATGTTCTCTGGGAATCCATTTTTACTATCATTTCCAATCGATATTCCAAACAATTATGCCATATCAAAAGACATTCTTTCTATATTGTTTCTTTCTTTTGATTTCATTGTCATACCATGTTATTTCTTTCTTTTCAATTTTTCATGCAAATGCATAAATAATCCACACCATAATATTCCTTTCTTTTTATACCATAAACATATGCAACAATTACAATTCTATAACAGCAAGAAAAAACATGTAAAAATACATAATATTGTGTTACATCACAGGGTTAGGAATTTATCTACCTGAATTTGTTGTACCAACTGTCTTACTCACTTCTGCTTCTTCTTGATGTCCTACAAGCCCGTAAAATACACAAATAATTAATTTAAATATGCTTGGTAGTCAAAAATTGCTTTCTAAAAGCTTTCCCAAACACACCCCAAAATAATCCCAAAAGATGGGCTTACGCGGCACTGAACCGCCCGCTGGACCGCGCGCACACGCTCGGCGGCGCTGGACCGCGCGCGCACGCTCGGCGCTGGACCGCCCGGTTCACGCCGCCCCTCTCTCTCGCGTCCGGCGAAACCAAAGTATTTCGCCAGCGAACTTTAATTCTTAAGTCTCTCGTCGGCCAACTGACCGCCGCTCCCCTAAAACTTATAAAACAACAAAGGAAATAAAATTCACCTTCGTTGGCCGTTGTCGTCGCGTGCCGAAATTCACAAAATTTCCTCGCCGCCGTACCTCGCTGTCGTGTCTCGCCGCAGCGTTCGCAGAAACGCGTTTCAAACGCGCAAAGTCGGCTTTTATAGCCGCGGCCGAAACCGACTAAATGGGAGGATTGTGAACCGCATTTTTTGCAGAAAACCCCTTCTAAATTTTCTATTTGCAAATATATCCTCCGCCAATCGGATTTGAACTAAGCCGACATTTAAAATTTACAGATCTATCCTCTACGTTACAAATTTATCCCAAATCTTCAAAAATTCATAATTTATTCATTAGAGCTCCGAAAATTACAAATTAAACATCGTTGGATTCGTCTCACAGAGCTCTTTCTATAAAAAATATAAAAATACAAATAAGAGAAAACTAGGGCTGTTACAACTTATTTCATACATGATATAAAAGTAACTTGCATAATATATTATTTGATATCAAACAATTTTATCAATATATGCATATCTCTATTAAAAACATGATAGATTTTATCTTACCTCTCTTTAAATGTGTGCTCATTAGTTATATATTTGCAAGCTTTAGCTTAAATATTTTATTTTTCTAACTTAATTATAGCATTTTATTCTTTAAATCAAAATGCATCATTGTTACCAATTTTTTTATTTAGGATTTTTTGTTCATATTGGGGCTAAAACAAATCAACTTTTTATTTAAGTTAAATGACAATTTAAACTCAAGCCTAACGCATTCTCTACCACCTTAGTAAGAGCTTCAAACTTGTTATGATCCTACATGATATTTTTTTTTGTAGCAAAGGAGTTTATACTTGAACCACTCATTATCCAAATTATTTTTATGTCATGAGAAATTTGACATGACAAGATGTACCCTTTTATCTAATAAGAAATATCCCCCTAATTGACAAAGATATTCTTCTTGGATGACATCATGCATCATTTGTAATTTTTTAATAATTTAATTATATCTTTTATTTTAGTAATGCATTTTATTAGTTGTACTCGTACAATATCATGAAAATATCCAGAAATAATATATATTATTTATTATTCATTTTGGGTTAAACTCTATAGTTTATAATATTAACTTTAATTACATCACTAAGTCATCTCTTCAATTTTTTTTTGATGATTTATGCTAAACTCCACCTTCTTTCAACTAATTAAAGACTTTGTGCTTCATTATATATTAACTTTAATTATATCACCAAGTCATTATTATCTTTTCAATCTTTTTTTTTTTTGATGATTTATGCTAAACCCTACCTTCTTTTAACTAATTAAAGACTTTTTGCTTCACTTTAAGAAGCTAATAAATATTTTTTTAACAAAAAATTGGAAAAAAAACTATTTTTTGCTAATGATTAATGACCAACTTCATTTTATTCATTCAATGAATGATGTTTTTGAGAGGATTATATATCCAAGGAGATGGAGGTTTGAATTTTCACATTGAGGGATTGAATAAGTGATTTTTGTGTGAGATTAAGCTATTTTAGATGTAGAAGTCATGTAGAATTTTTTTTTCATCATTTTGATTACTTAATTTGCAAATTCTTTTGAGTTGCTTGTACCATTGTCTTATTTAGTGTTTGATAATTATTTGACAAGACAGATGGATTTCAATAGTCTAGAGGCTTTTGAGATTTGACACTCGTGTTATTTAGGATGTTTTTAGTTCAAAGCTTTCTTTGATTCAAACCTCGAGTATCATTTTTTGAATATTGAATAAAACTTGCCTTAAGACATCATATTTTAGAATTTCTATTTTGTTTGAGTTAAAATAATAACAAAAACTCATTCAATCCATACAAAATATCTTAGGTGTTACAAAATCATAACATTCTTGTAAAATCACTAGCTACTTAAATACACCCATATCTTCAAATATAATATGAAATACAACACATATATGCAAAAAAATAAAATAAAAATCAATATGAAACCTATAAAATATTATATATAACTATGATAAAATATGAATAACTCTAAAAAAATTTGATGTGATATATAACTACTTAAAACGTGACATATATCTTGGATACCAACCATATAAAAGTTCTATTAATAACTTATTTAAAAAATTCAAAAAAATGACATCTTTATCTATTTTCTTCAAAATTTTGTTTATTCTTATTGTAACTTGTCCTCCCCTTCATGAACTTCATAATATTTATAATTTGTAAATAATTCATAATTAATAACATATATTCTTAGTCTTAAAATTTTATTTACATTTAACCCACATAGTCAACCATAAGGGCATTTGATTCCTTCAATCATTCAAACATTGTTATACTTAATGAATTCTTAAAAAGAGAATAAAATGTCATCTTTTGCTAGCCATCCAAATAGATTTTATTAATAACCATGTGAAGAGCATGATATTTAGAAGTTGCAAAGTAAATTATGAGTATGATATATGATTAAGTTCAAATATTTTATATTTTACAAAAAAAAAAGTTGGCATTTATCTAAACATGAAAAAAATTGGATTGCAAAAAAATAAATTCTTTTTGTTGTTATATCTGATTTTATTAATATATATATTTAATAAAATAATCAAATTTTCCTAAATTAATTTTTATGACCCTAGATATTCTAAACAACGTCGAGACCGACGCGGCCGGTAAAGTGGGAAAGTAAAAGGGCGGCAACCCGCAGCCATGAGTTCCACATGCGCCGTAGTCCGCTCCCACGTCTCCACAATGCTTTGCACGTATCATATAATTCTCTTGCCCTTCTCTGAGAACAGCGGTCGCTGATTTCTTAGTACGGCAAAGCGCTATGCCCGGCATCAACACCACCTCCGGCCACCGCAGGCTTCCAGCTCCTGCGAAGCCCATGACATGTCCTCTTCTTTGCCTTCCAAGCTGGGAGCCCATTGAGCCCTCCGTATGGAGGGACGAGAAGAAGATGAAGGAGGAGCTCGTCGCCTGGGCCAAGGCCATCGCTGCGGTCGCCGCCGCCCTTTTCTCTCAGGATCAAATACCCAATCTCTAATCGAAGGGGGATTGGTTTCTTGTTTCATTCACCAATTTGGGGGTTTTTTGGTAGGAGAAATTACCAATATGAAAGACTTCAGTTTCATTTTGTTTTGTAATTTACGGTTGAATGGAAAGCTGCCGGACGGCAGGTGTTTGATTATTTGCTTGAAGAACAAATTTTGCTCATTTTTACGATGTGTGCAAGCTTGTTTGTTGAATTTTTCAGATGCGAGTTTAATTAAAATTTGTAAAGAAAACTCAAATCTAATCTAAGTCATTTGTTGACTGTTTTTCTAGTGATTAGTTATGTTATGGAAAAAATGTTGGATAATTGAAATACCAGTAGAGGCTTTGGATATGAAAGAAGAGCTGGAAAATAAATATAAAAGTTTAAAAAAGAAAGAAGAGATGATTATAATTCAAGAATATTTTTTTTAGTACTTCAAAGAGTTATTATAAATAGGAGAGATACATCTCTATTTATATGATTGTTTCATTTCTTTTATATATCTCTTCATAACTTTAGAGAATTATATTGAAATAAGATTGTAGAGAATTATATTAAAATTTTTTAAGATAATATTTTTTTGTTTGACTTTTAAAATCTTTTTTAATTAACTACATAGAAAATGAATTCTAGAATCATCTATGATCAATTCTATAAAAAGTAAATTAGACTTTAACACTTTTTTTTTAATTCAATTTCTTTTACAATACTAATAAGTTTTGTAAGATAAAAAAAAATGTTTTTAAGATAGTGTTTTTGTCAATATATCTGTAAGTCATTTTTTTGTCTTTACAAGTTGAAGTTTGATGTTATCTTTCTTGATTGCTTTTTTGATAAAATGATACTTGATTGAAATATGCTTTATATTATCATGACTTATTAGATTGTTGTTTATTACAATTGTTGACTTGTTATCACACAATATTGTTTTATCTCATTCATGGTGTTCTTAAGCATGTTTTAAGATTCCTCTTAATTATAATGCTTGTGAAGTTGTTTTAGCTTTTGCTATATACTCTACTTTTACTAATGATAAAGTCACAATATTCTTCCTCTTACTAAGCCAAGTGAAATTCTAGAGCCAAGTGAAAAAGTTATAGCTAAATGTATTTCTATCATCATCTAACCCAATAACTTATTATATGGCTAATCAGTCTTAAATCATCAATTTTCATATACTTATATATCATATTCAAGTGTATCTTATAAATATCTTAAAACCCTTTTTGCTTCATTATAATGAAACTGACTTGGATCTTGAATGGGCTTTGAAGGAATGCTTTTGCAATCATAAGATCAAGTCTTGTACATGCAAGATAAAAAAGACTTCCAACTAGACTTCGATAAAGCAAAGCATTTGCTTTCTTGGCTTGATCTTCTTTACTTCTCATTTTACATCAAAGGTGATGAAACAGATTTGTAATCATACATATTATATTTTTTCAAAATAATTTTAGCACATTTCTTTTGGCTAATGAATATTTCTTTACTTATTTTAGTAACTTCAAAGCCCAAAAAATAATATAATAATCCCACTTCACTTATTTTATACTTTTCGTGTCTTTGAAACTTTTAGACATGTATTCAATACTTTCTATATAAATAAAATCATCAACATATAAAGCAAGTAAAAGTAAATCTTGTTCTTTTCTAATTGTATAAAAAGCTAGGTCACTTTTATTCCTTGTAAATTTGAATTTGATGAATCATTTATTTTTATTCCTTGTGAATTTGAATGTGATGAAGCATTTATTTATTTCAATGTACCAAGTTCATGGGCTTGTTTGAGTCTATATAAAGTTTTCTTTAGCTTATACACTTTGCTTTCTTCTTTTATAACTTCATAACTATGTGATTACTCAATGTAGATTTCCACTTATGAAGGATCATTTAAGAATGCTGATTTTACATCTAGTTGGTAATATCATTCACTTCTTTTGTGCTATTAGAGCTATTATAGTTCTTGTTGCTTCATGTCTTGCAATTGTTTCAAAATATTCAATTCTTAGCTTTTGTATAAATCTTTTTGCAACAAGTTTATTCTTATGATTATGTATTGATCCATCTAGATTTGGTTAATCTTATGTATGTACTTTACTTTAATAATGTTTATATTCTACAATATATTAAAAAGTTTTCATAGATAATTGTTTTTTCTATCATTTGAATTTGTTCTTCCATTGCATTGATTCACTCCTTTTATTTTACTTTTTATTTAAAATTATATAGTTCTATTAAGTAAAAATTACATTTGTCACATATTTCTCTTAAAGATCTTACTCTTCTTGGGAAAGATTATGTTGAAAGCAATTCTTCACTTAAAGTTGGGATTATACTTATTGGCTCTTATTGATGAATATTTTGTATCATAATAGGTATTAGAGTTGATAACTATTGTGTAATAATTAAATTTATATGAATTTTTTTCTTTTATCTAATTTCAAATGTTTTTCTAAAAAATATTAAATTTTTACTAATCAATAACTTTTTTATTTAAAAGTTATAAGATTGATATTCTTTTATATTTGTATTATAGTCAATAAAGATATATTTCTTAATTTTGTTATTGTGATATCTTGGTCTCACTATGTTGAGGTATTATCCTATTGGGTCATCTTATATCGAACTAAGTATGTTTCTTCAAAAGATGTCTCAACACCTTAAGACTATAACTTCTCATTTAAACACTAGGATTAATCCTTCAATGCCCAATACGGAACAATTCATTTATGTACCATTCCACGTAAAAGCTTGTTAAAGCCATTCATTGTTCAGTGGTTATTCTATTAGGACATCACTAGTGATCACTTCTTATCTTATAATGCACATGGTCCCCATATGTGACAAGGCATGTCCGCGTGTGGAAATAGTACTCGTGGCATGAATAGTGCCCTAGCATGGGTCCCTCACATGCACGTACATGCATTTGTATATATGTGTGTGTGCATATATATATATATGTGTGTATGTATACTTATATACATACATATTATATATATATATATATATATATATATATATATATATATATATATATATATATATATATATATATATATATATATATATATATATATACACACACATTTTTATGTGTGTATGTATGTAACTCAAAAAAATAAGGATACAAAAAAGGAAAAAAAAAGAAGAAAGACAAAAAAAGGAAATAAATATTAAAATAAGATAAATAAGCATGGTTAAACTTCATTACTATATCTAACTTATAGTAATAAAAGATATAAAAAGTTATAATTTTTTCTTATATAATATCCCATAGTTGATGAGAGAAAATGAATAAAAACTTAGTATATGATACAACATATGATGAGCTATTAATTCTACATAAGGTAATGATGTTGCATTAATGGTCTCCTTCTCATACATTATTATTGTTTTTTGTGAGACTTTAATGTATAAAGATAATGTGATTTTGATAGTCAAATATCATCTATGCTTTATAAGAGTTAGGATGTGCTTGAACCACCATCACTAGATTTTTGTACAGAGCTTTGAAGTGTAGATGTTATATAATATAATATGATTGTTGGTTAGCTATGATTTATCTATTGATAAATTTTGAATATATTGATATGATGTCAAATAGAAATGGGAAATAGTATGAAATAGAAGCATATGAATTAGGATTATGGAGCTTGAGAAAAATAAGGCCCAAATGAAAATCAATACACATACTCACAAATTTCTTTATGTATGCATGCTATGAATATAAATTGAAGCATATAACAATATATATCTAAATGGGATGCCCATATGTGGCTTTACATATGAAAATTTCTAGCATGTTGCTTTATGCTATGATAATGGAGTATTTAGTAATGAATATCTAAGACGTGAATTATTTAGGATATGTTAGATGATGATGATGGTATGATGATTAGTTAGGTTATTTAGCATTTATATATTGATCTAATTTAATATTAATATTTTTTCTATAAAGATTTATTTGTTGAGTTTTATACTTGTTATTTGTTTATACTTATATTAAAGCGCATACCATTGGTACACTAGGAAGGGTAAGCCAAGCAATAAATAAAGATGAGTGATGGCTTATCTTGTTATCTTGGAGGTTAATCTTTGTATACTTTTGGTTGTAAAATATATTTTATCATACTTATATAGATACAAATTTATATTTTGGTAATAGTTTTTGGTTTCATATATTTTTAATTCATGGATGTGTCTGGCTTAAATAGAAAAAAATAAAAATTAGAATTGATTTCATCATTCTTTGCTTAACAGATATTTTGTCTTTCATTTTGGCACTATTACTTTTACATGATTCAACATACCTAATTAAAGATAATGGGATGTGATTTATAGATAGGTTATGAATTTTTTGTTAGGTAAATTATCTTTATATATCAAGAAATCATCCCATTAATGATATTGCTAATAAACATGTTGAGTGATAACTATGGAACAAAAGTCTTAGCATTCATCTTTTTAATAATTTTGAATAGACAAAAAGCTCTCGCATATAACTTTTTGCATTTGGTGGTGGCAAGTCTTCAAAGGTGAATTTTCTTTAACATATAATCCTTTTATTTAATTCTCTTAACATTATACGTCTATTAATAATTTAGAATATTTTGAGTTACTAGTTTCGATACATAGCTATACTTTTTTATAAAAATTTTGAAAATATTTTATAAAAAAAATAAAATCTGAAAATAAATAAATAAGAATATCCATCAAATCAATAAGTCATTTATATTTTGATTATATATTATTTCAAAAAGTAATGATTTTGTGGTCATATTATAATAAGAAAACTTAATGTGTGTAAAAGTATGTCCTAATTTTTAATGCTCTTCCTAACTAATAATCTCAATAAGCTTCTTGGTATCTTATTGACCGTTCACTTCGACCAATAATCTAGGACTGAAACACACATGAAAATTTTATCTTTTTTTAAACAATGTTGATAAAGTCTTTCACAAATATGAAAGATATCTTATGGATCTATCTAAAATAATGGTATTTGATAAGCAATATAACCTAACAAATTCATTAAAAAATAACTTTGAACATGGGATACAGTATATCATTTTAGATGTTTTTCTTCTTCTAATTTTTTTATTGTTATTGAATAATTAAAGATTCTCTAATAACTAACAAGCTAATCAATTACAATTGTTTTTCTAAGTAACAAATTATAATTCAAAGAATTACATAAAAAGTTAAACTTTCATAGATAATCTCAAAGATATAATTTGATATATTGATTATTGAATTTGAATATATAAATAATCTTTTTTTCATAATTTATCATACTTAAATTCTATAAACAAAATCTCCTCAATAAAATACATGTTATTTCTATAATTAGGACATCACATAAGTAAAATCTCTATGGCCAGGATTATTATGTTCTCACAATTTCCTATCTTTGAAGTTGATTCTTGGTGGGTAACATCTTTTTGTTATGTTATCTTAAAACAAGATCTTGATATGACAGGCTTTTATTACTCATGTTTAATACAAACCCAAGTATGAAATAAATATGATAAAGCTATAGTTTCTATTACAATGTTTGAGACAATGGATCTGAGACCAATATATCAAATCCCTGAAACGATAAACACCAGATATAAATAAGGCAATTTTTAAACTGTCCACAGTTTAACATCTGCAGCAGCAAACCCTCTTGTTGCAATCATACCATCTCCACAAAATGTTCTGGATATACTTGGGCTGTGTTTAAGTTGCTGGGCTGCGTCTCCATCGAGAAGGGTGGATTCCTGCTTTCCATCTCAAACGAAGCACTCTCTGTAGCATTGCTGATTCCTGTAGATCTCTGAGGTGATATGTAGAGAAAGTAAAGCAACGTTGCAGCAACTGCACCCATTACAGGTGATACCAAGTAGATCCATATCTTGTTATAGTTGCTGGTTATGATTGCTGGACCTAAACTCCTTGCAGGATTCATTGAAGCTCCTGTTATCTTTCTGCAAAGAAGAGTTATACTAATTAGCCTTTAAAAGAAACTCTTAACATATGTGAGAAATAAAAGTTCTCTTTAATTACCCAGCAAAAATGACGATAAAGAAAACTGAAGCACCCACGGCCACACCTCCAAGCTCTTTAATCTAGTACAGAATAGAAAGAAGAAATGGTCAATTGATGATACCTATCCTTGCCAACCTTATGGAAAGTTTTGGCCGGGTTGACTTCTTGACTTGTGGAAAATGTTGTCTTTGAAAGAGCTTAGTCCTTTTTTAAGTGACCTTTAGAAAGATGGTTTGTGATTGATACAGCATCTTTTTAAAGTTTTTTTTTGTTATGATTTTGAATTATTGGCTATGTTTGTTTGATTTTTTGAGTTTAAAAATGAGATTTTGAAAAAAAAATTGAAAAGAATTTCATATGATGTGAGATTTAATTGAAATAAAATATATTTTTTGAAAAAATATTTTAAATATCTTATAAAAGCTAAAGATGTCAAAGTGTTGTTTGCGTTTATTTATAAATACATTTTTAAAAATAAAATTGTTTTGTATATAAAATAAAATAAAATATTGATGAAAAGTTTTGATTGAAAAAAGCACTAATTTTTTTTAAACATAAAGTTGGAAAAACATAAAATACCTTATAAAAGCTGAAGATATCAAAATCTTGTTTCAGAGTTTATTTACAAACACATTTAACAAAAGAATTTGTTCCATGATATTATTAAAATAAGATTAAAATACTAAAACAATA
The DNA here is from genome assembly GCA_023846275.1 of Vanilla planifolia. Lineage (NCBI taxonomy): Eukaryota > Viridiplantae > Streptophyta > Magnoliopsida > Asparagales > Orchidaceae > Vanilla > Vanilla planifolia. The sequence continues at coordinate 5,168,786 of CM043872.1, read as the reverse complement.
ATAATAATAATTACAAGTGGCAGAGAGATGTTTGATTTTCCATCCAAAACTAAAAAGATGGGTTAAGAAGGGCAAACAGAAGCTTACCGCCCTTGGGTCTGTTCTGGCTCCACTGCTAACCAAAGTATACATAAAGGTGACGATAGTCTCAATGGCTACCACCTTAAGATCATTCGCCGGCCTTGGACCAACAGGGCGGGTTAGCATCACCTCCGAGTGTTTCCCATCAAACAGCCATTTTAACGTTGAGCATGCGATGAAGCTACCTAACAATTCTGCTGCAATATATAATGGAACCTAAAGAAAGGGTCACAAACCCTAATTGTTAAGCTCGATAGAACTTTAAATCGTAGAGGTTTGAGATAAGGTGGTGACGAACATGTTTCCACGAGAACTGCCCAACAACTGCGAAGGCAAAAGTGAGAGCAGGATTGATGTGTGCGCCTGATATATGCCCAAAGGTGTATATGTTTGCCATCACGACTGAGCTCCATGCGAAGGCGACGCCCACAAGGGTAAGATCACCACGGTTTTCCATGTACAATGATCCACAGCCGATGAACATAAACATGTATGTTCCGATGAACACCGTCAATAGCTGTTGATTAGTAGGAGGCAGAACATTAATAAGTATAGCTTACTTCTCTTCTTATGAATAAAAGAAAGAGAGAAGGGAGAGAGAGAGAGAGAGAGAGAGAGAGAGAGAGAGAGAGAGTTGCCTTCTGATTTCCTGGGAAGAAACCCATCTTTCTTTCCTCCGTTGAAGAGGCCTGGAGATAGCGTTTGAGCTATATATCTACAAATGATGGAAGCAATTATTATATAGGAAATCTTTTTTTTCTTTTCCGCGTGAGAAGCAAGTTGGTTTGATTCGCTGGTTGCATTTTTACATGAGCTTCAGTATAAATGCAAAAAATTCCGAGAGAATTAAAGATGGAATGTTGAAAATTCATTATTTTTTTGTTTGAAAAATATGTATTATTTTAATTGCTTAATGGACCGTTGTTTCTCTCATGCTATTTGTTATTGAAAATAATAGAAATACCAATTAAGTAATAAAAATATTCTTTTGGGCTTTAAAAGATTTTTTTAATTATATATCAAAAAATTGAGAGAGTAAAAATGTGGATAAATCTGACTCTAATACCAATGGTGACATAGGTGTAGGAACAAAAGAAATTGTGTTGATAGATGCTTGAATTTATGTGTTATGCCATGGGAAAGGCTAGCCAATAATGGTCATAGGTAACATAAACAATGATATTATTGGATCGGATAGGGGATGATTGTCACAAATATGACAATCTTGGGCTAGATCTAAGCGCTAGAGAGTACTTACTAGATTTGAATGATGGGAAGCCTTAAAAAAGATTTGAGCAACAAATCTTGGGCTAGATCCATGTGAAGGTGAGGGAGGCCACCATGATCATGATGTTGTTTGGTTGTGTCAAGGTTCATTTGGCATGATTTAAGCAATGAAAGATAAATAGATTCAAGAAAACATTGGTTTAATTGAGGAAGTAATGAGATAATGGGATCTATAAAAGCGATTGATGATGGTTGGCATGGTTAGGGGTTTTTACATCATTAAGGATGAGAGGATCATGGTGAATGCAATGCAATTGAGCTGAAGATGCATGGCCCACTAGGAGTGGTCCATGAGAGCTTGATCAATGGCAAAAGAATTAAGATAGTGAACACGTGACTATGATGTTTACATGCTGGCAACCAAACAAATGAAGACAATCACGAATAGTTTAGCCCCATGACTTTTAGTTGGTTCAAAGTTGTTCTGATAATAACAAACTAATTAAATTGGATATTAATAGATTATTTAATGTACATCTATATTTTATTAAGATAGGTGATCAAAACTTCATAGAACTCAAAGTGATTAAAAAGTATAGAAAAACAATCATAGCATTCTTGATAACTTTAATTGAACCTTTGGAAGCAAAGATAGCAAACACAACATAAAGATCAATTTGGCAATACAATGAGTGTTAATTTTTATGTAAATTGTTCTAGTAATTAGCTCATTTGTATCATTTGTTCATTGTTTTTAAAATTAAAAAAAGGGAGTTAACATATATTTGAAAATCATAATATGTACTCACTTAAAGATGTAGACTATACTATCCTCTTAAAATCAAAATGTGAAAATGGCCAAGGGTCCTAAGAAATGCATCATAACATAAATTGATTAGCTATTTACTTAAGTCTGATGATCAACATATTCACAAGTAAAAGGATATGATAGTTAAAGAAATTGTTCGGCCTATCGATAGATCCATAAAATCATCTCAAAACTAGTTTAATATCTTCAATAAGAATTGGATAATCCAAGGCTATAGTTTAATTAAATTTTTTAAATGATAAAAAAATTAAGGTTCTGTCACATGACCATCAAATCATTTGATAGGTGATTATTTCCATATGATCACAATCTAATGCTCTGTCGATCATCCAATAATTTTTCATAAAAATCGATTTAAAACCTACACCTCTATTAGATGGCTATTAGACCATCTGATATATAGTCTTATAAGTTTAAGTGAAAAATGAGTCTCTATCAAAAGCTCATTAATCATTTAATGATCAATTTGATGAATTTAATTAGTTAAAGAAAATGATTAATAAGGCATCCAATCTAGTGAATGGACCATTTGATGGGTTATAATAGTTAGAAAACATAATTTTTTTATTGTTTAAGCAAGCTTAGTGGATATTAATGTTGTATTTTATGAGAGCTAATCAAAGCAGGTTGAGGACACATTACACTAAACATTTAAGTGAGTTTAAAGATAATTAATAGCTTGAAAACTTTACAAATAGGATTCACTTTATTTCATAACACAAAATGCATTCACTTGATACACTAAATTGTTATAAGTTCTTTGATGTACTAAGGCTTTATACTCAACCTTTGAGAAACTTTTAAAGTTCAAGTGCTAAACCTTTTAGCTTCTTCTAGTAAGCTTTTAATACTACATTTCAGTAATTAAATGAACTAAAATGCTATCATTTTAGGAATAATTATAATATCAACTTCATGTGAGAGTTGTAACCGTTTACTTTTGCTTTTGTAAATGCTATAAAATATTATTGTGGGCTTTAGAGTATAGAGGTGTGGATAGCCTACTTTGAAGCATTGTGTGAAGATGAAAAAGCCACTCCATTACCTTTTGTGGAGATAAGCATGAGATTAGACTTAGCCTTATGAAAAAAACATTTGATGTAAGTCGTGTTTACATTAGCTACAATGAAGGAGAAGTAAAAGAGAGTAGGCCCATGGCCACTTAGTTGGGGTTGGATATAAACACATTTAGTTAAGAATTGAAACATACAAAAATCTTATTTTTTTTTACTACTTTTATTTCTTATATTTTAAATTCTACACTTGCTCTCTTGTTGTGCTTTGAATACTTTATTTTGTTGCATTATGAATTTTGGCTTGCATTCAAAAGTATTTTTAAAAAAACATATCACTAATTTTACCCCACTCCCATGTGTGCCAATGAGCCACCAAATGATATTGGGCAAAAGCAATATAATTAGGTAAATGTGGATTTCCACTTGGTTGGAGAGAAGCCTAGTTTAAGCCTTATTAAGGAAAATGTACTATGCATTCTTGCAGATCGTAAAACCTTCTTAATCAAAATGATAATAAACCAAAAGCTCCTTTTTCATTTTATAATGAGATTTAAATAGAGTATAAGAGGGATACCTTAACAAAAATGAAATCATAAAAAACAACTTTATTCTAAACATTAATAAATAAAATAAATAAAAAGATGCAAAAAAAAAAAAGAAATAACATCGATCTCATAAATAACATAATAACTTAAACCAAATGCAATAAACCTATTTTTGGCATTCATAGGTCCCTTTCATGAGATCTTGTCCATAACTTATAGCATCTCAATGTATGGGCAATAAATCAAGAATTTTTTTTTAACTTAAACATTCTACATTTTAGACTTTATTGGATATACATGATGCTTTGCATCAAGATGGTGATCTTTTATGCATAATATTCTCTCTAGGTGCGTCGTGACCTCCTTTTAAGTGTTCATCTATATTAAACTTTCGATCTTTATAGCACTATTTTGATAATAACAAAATTATTATATTATTTTATTAATATTTTTTTTAAATATTTTAGATTATATATCTTGAGATCAAATTGATCAATCATATAGAAAGTTTAATTACTTAACTTAAGAAGTTTAATGATAGTGGTTTAATATTAATCATAACTAGTACTAAGAAAAATTCAAGCTTGAGAAATACTTATAAAAGATATTTGTTGAGCAGTTTTTATTAGTATTATCATATAAGATCTATAATAATTTATTTGAGATATTTAGATTCAATATGGTTGAGTGTGAAGTTAAAAGCTATCAAATCATTCATGTACTCATTATGGATTAGCATATAGCATGCATCTCATTTAAATCTTTTTATATATCTTAGAATAGAAAAAATTTAATAGTTTGTATTAGTTAGTTTTTTCTAATGAAGTAGAAATTAAAAATAATGTGATTTAAAGGAAGAATACAAAAACTATACTAAATATACTTATATGATTTTCTCATGATATAGTATGACTAGTTAGCTTTGGATGAGATAAAAAATTAAACTTGGGTGTTTTTTAGTTATGTTAATAAATTATAGTATTTGTATATGTACGACACCTTTATCATAAAAGTACTATTGATAATTCTCAAGAGATGTTAGTTAAGGATTTGAACTTATATGTTTCGTACATTACAATATCCCTGTCATACTTGTATGATATGTTCTTCAGCAGGATCGAACAAAGTGGCCAAAAGGGGTGATGAAGGAATAAGCAAGAATTTCCATTGTTGTATATGTATAATCTGTATATTATACTAGTATGATATCTTTTTCTAGAGAAGTGTATTTCACGACTTAGGTATTGAGGGAGCTAATTTCCTTTGTACAAGTACAATTCCCTTATCATATGATTGTGATCCTTTAGAATTAGAGTAGTAAGTGAGTGCAGCTTTGTATGAGTACTATCCTTTTTATTATATTATATGATCCCATGAAAACTTAAGAGATAAAAAATTAGATTTGAAGTGCTATGCTATTTGTACAAGTATGATGGTCACATTGTATGGTTACAATGCTTTGTTAGTAGCAAAATAAATTAGTAAAACTTGTCCAAATAGTTAGATGATGTATTGTTATTGCATAGTATTATCTTGATTCTTAGATTAAATAGTAAGATTAGTATAAAACTGAGCAATGACTAGTTTGATTGATTTTTTAAAAAAAATTGATTATCACTGGGAACAATTTTGAGTCATTAGAGAGCATGCAACACATATATAAAGTGATCCAAACTGAGGAGAATATGATCATGATCACTTGTATATCTTTCTAAAAAGCTACTCTTGAAAATCATTACTCACTTAGAAGAGGTTTTGAAGAAAGCAAGAATGTAGTGTTGATAATCTTCCCTTATCATTTCCAACCATCTTTTCATTATATTGCATTGACCCAAGTTAAAATTTACTATTTATTATTTTACTACTTTGTTAATATATCTCTTGCTTAATTATATTTGGTTTATAAGATCTTGTAATTGAGTTTTTGTATTTAATTTCTTACTCCTATTATTAGGATTTTATATTTGATCTTTGTATTGGTCTTTTGATAATGCTATAGGATCTTTTGGCCTGGTGATTTGTAAGATCCATTAATATTGTATTGTAGGCTCCTTTAGTCGATGTGTAAGACTATTTCGCTTGGTGGTAGTTGCTTTTTTTGGGATAGTGTATAAGGTTTTTTGGCCCAGTATTTTTAGGGTCTTTTGGTCAATAAAAGAAAATTTGATTATACTAATACATTTTGTATTCTAGATGATAGATGGAACATGATAAAGAAATGTATTTATTATGATGTGATAATCTTGTAGTCCCTTGATTTAAAATTGATCCATCATAGTAGTGGAACATGATAAAGAAATAACTATATACTAAGAGTATAATGGAGGTTAAGAGATCTCGATGATAATAGATAGTGAGATAAGATGGCTACATTAGATATGGAAATGATTGGGCTATGTAATATTAATGAAAATAGAGTGGTGGTAAATAATAGCTACAATTGGGGTTCTTTATTAGAGATGTTAGAGCAGTGACCATATGGGGCATGGTGAGAAGCGTCATAACTAACAAGCATTGTGATAATAGTGTTTGGCAATGCAAGATCTATAAGGTTAGAGTCAAACAAGCTACTAGTTAAAGAGATATGATGGTAATGTTACTGGGGTTAAAAATCAAGTTATGAGATGCTCAAGCAATGATTGGTGAGGTGAGGTTTGTGACACCAAAGTAGATGACAATGGACAATGAAGATAGTGATAACATAGTGCAGATAATAATGATGTTGATGAAAGTGAGATAGTCAAAGAATAATCATGTTAAGGAGAACATCCATCTTCACCTTCTCCAAGGATTACTTTAATGTACACATCTACCACGTAAAGACCTTCATGGTTTTGAAATTGTTTGCAAAATAAAAAAGTTCTCTTTCTTATTCACATAAAGCATCATCTATCCTTTTTAAGGACATTTATAAATAATTATGCAAGAAATTAACTATGCCTGATAACAAACGATAATAGTAGTTACAATAAACAAGTTTATAGTCTTTTGTTAGCTTTTATGAAGCCCTTGAATGATATGGTCTAGAATTGCTATTCCTCTTAAATGAACAACCTTGGAGGTGTGATTTTAAAATATGTTTTTCAGCAATTGTTAATGTTCTTTTTTTAATTTTACCATTTTTCTTGGCATACTAATAGATGTTTTAAGTCTATAATTTCTTATATTTTCATGATTAATGTATTAATTATTATTGGGAGGAATTTTATTCAACATATTCATCTTTTAAGCACTTTATAAAAATATACATTTCTTTGAAAAATATTATATTTTTCAAAGACTACAAAACCAACCTATCACACCTCCTTTGATAGCAATGTCAATGTTAAGAGTCAAATCTTTTGAAAAATTAGATAAGAAAATAAAAAAAACTAAAAATATCAATTGTAACAATTGACAATAAATCACAAAAGTGTTCAAAAAATATTCTCATATATATACTCAAGAGAATTAATTATGCTTAACAGCAAATAATAATAATAATTATAATAAATAAGTATCTAAAGTTTTTTGTTAGTTTTATGAGATATTGTTTAGAATTACTACTCCATTGAAATGAACATTAAAGACAACGAGAGAATTTCATAAAAAACTTGTAGAAGAATCACTAGTAGGTAGCTCAAAGATAATTTGTACACTGGTTAGGAAATAACCCAGGAGTTGGCTAAATAGAATTAGGCCTAAAGAAACCTTGATAAGGGCCAAAATTAGTGGTATCTAAGGTAAATATGTATGTGCAATATGTCATTAAATAGGATGGTTAACTAGGCTTGAGGTAGATGAAGTTACCTGCCTTATTGAGATTTGATACATGCTACCTATATATAAGGGTTTAAGATTCTACTATGGCTTGTTATTTAGATTGAAAAAGGTTATTGGTTAGGCCGAATCAAAAGGTCAAGATGGCTTGTCACAAGCTATTACATGTTTGATCTTTTTCATGCCTTGCTTAGCCAATCCTCTTTTTAATGTCTGCTAGTAAACACAAGCAACAAAAATATCAAGTTGCATTAAAATATCTCGAGGATACAAAACCAATAATCAGATGAGGGCGATGAAAAAAATACATTTTTAAATCTATTTTGTGGTAAAATAATCAATACAAACTATAAGAATATATATAAATATCTCATATACTATTCATAAATATCACACACTTATGCATGTATCAACATACATCTTTAGATACATATAAAATATAAATTATATGAAAAATCCCAAATAAAATTTATCATAAAGCTCAACACAAAACACTAACTCTCAAGGATCTATGTCATATGCTACTAAGTTTTTCTAGGTTTGTATATATCTATGTCATAAATTATAATACAAGTAATGAATATAATAAGATTACCAAGTAAACTGATAGCAATAAATAGTAAAACAAGATGAAATACCACAAAAAAATTTATAATTTTCAAATGAGTAATAAACAAATATGAATGACATCTAAAAAGTATTTATAAAAAGGCGTCGCTAATATACATATGTATGTAGTCTTCATAAACTTTATCAATTAGAACATCTTAAGGAAGTCTTTGCAAAGATAAAGATAAAAACATTATTTGTAAATTTGAATAAAATGTTGAATTATGAAAATTGAAATGAATTTATTATGATCACTAAAGGTCTTCAACTAATCTAGAGAAGAAAAAGGTAATGTTAATAAGTTTTTTCTTAAAAATTTTATAGAAGTCTATTATTTTTAAGGGCTAACTACCTTCCATAAGAGATTTACTAAAAATATAAGTTCAATAATAGTCAACATAACTAATCTATTGAAGAAGAACAAATTTTTGTGAACTAATGGAGCAAAATGTGGATTGCACAAATTAAGATCTTAATGACTTAAGAATATGTATTAAAATTATTAGATTTTTGTATAGAATTTAAAGTTACTTGTAATATATTAACAATAAAATTTTGGTGGAGTTTTAAGCCAGAAGGAACAACTATCAGCTTATTTTAGTGAAAATTTATATAACTCTAAGTATAAGTATTTAGTGTATGATAAAGAGTTCTATGTCATATGCAAGCTTTGAGGCATCGAAGATATGATTTTCTCCATGAAGGATTTACTTTGATGACTAGCTACTATGTTTTAAAATATATTAATATTTCAAGGAAATTAAAACATAAGCATATAAAACATATTGAATTCTTACAAAATTACTCCTTTGTCTTAAAAGCATAACTTGGAACTTTATCATGAGCACCATTAGTTGTGTCCTCACTTGAATTTAATATTCTAGGTTTTGATCAATTGAAAGATGATTAAATGACTTTTCTTGACTTTTATGTGGTTTATGATGAAATAAAGAGAGAGCATACACTTTTGCATGATCTTTTTCACTTTATTGATGAATATCTATTTAGGGGAAAGGCATTGTACATTCTTTGAATTGCATTCTAAAAGAATAGTGAGTCATATGATTCAAGATAAAATCATTAACTTTATCAAATCTAGGTTTTATTGACTTGTATTAAATAAAAACATGGACCAAATCATCTCTCAATGTTTGAGACTATAAGTTAGCAATGATCTCTTAAATGCACGTCTTTGCTTGTTCTCATTAGACTTAGGAAGATCTATCTATAGATTACTTTTTAGGATTATCATATGTTTCTCAACATACTAATAATATTTAACTAATAGTAGATAAGGCTTTTAAAATGAGAAACTTTGTCCCATGTTAGAAGATCAATGATGCATCCATATTTGCAAATTATTTGTGAGAAAAATATTAGGCTATATGGTTTACCAAATAATATTATCTAAGAAGGATCTATGGTTTATTTTAGATTTTTAGAATACTTTATGAAAATTATTTGAAATATAATTAAAATTCTCTTATATGTTCTACCCATAAATAGATGGTTAAATTGAAATAATCAATAAGATATTAGAAAAGTTATTCAATCTGGTTGGAAAGAGTATTAGAAATTGGGATTTGAAGTCACTCATAATTGAATTTTTATACAATAGCTTCATTTTCAAGACTACAAAATTATAGTCCTTTGTAATAATACATGATAAAAATTCTAATGCATATTCACCCTAATAGATTTGTCACTACAAAATTTAAGAGCTATATGCAAGTTTTTTGGTGCTTTTAAAATTACTTAGATGTTTTCAATTTCTTACTTTCTAAGATTGCTTTCTAATATGCTTTTTAGCAAAGCTTTTAATGTTGGAGATTTTGTTTGGCATATAAAGGTATTTATATTGATAAAAATTTGTAACCTAACTCTTCTACACATGACTTAAATGATGATCAACATCTTATAATTCATGAAGTTGGATTCTTTATTATTGATAGTTTCTTGATGGATATATCTTCTAAACATGATGTGGCTCATAAGTTTTTGATTTTTTGATGAGATTAGCTCCTTAAAAGAAATTTTGCTGACTACAAAGAATGAGAAGAGATAAGCATCAAAACTATTTAAAAATTATGTGGATTTATCTCTACAAGATAGATTTTTTCTTTATAAGAAGGAATTAGAGGAGCCTAAAGAACCCAATATGCAAAATGCTCAAGATGTCATAGATTAAGGAGTAGATTTCAAATAAAAGCTAGCAAAGAGTAAAAAAAGTAGGGTTTATTGAGTTTTATTAGGTTATTATATTGTAATAATTATTTATGAAACTCAATGATGTTTTCTATTTTTTTGTATATCTTTTCTAATATATTTCTTTTTGATATTTTTTTATTATTTTATTTGTTTTTAAGTTGAGGGATATTTTTGACTTTACATTTTAGAAAGGACATATTTTTTAATATATTTAAACTAATTTTTTGAATAAAACCATCAACTTGAAAATTTTGTAAGTCTTAATGTGGTGCAAATGTGTATAAGAGGGCTCAAAGAAAATATAAGTTTTGCTTCTCTCTACTTGAATTTTCAATTAAATTAACTCAATTTCATCATCACTATTATTTATATAACATTGTCATAATCTATACCAATCATTACCTTAGAAGTTCACTACTTATCAGCTTATCAATATTCACCACCACATCAAATTGCTTCCTTTTCAATTCCTTGTCATTGCCTCCATCTTAGCATATCCCAATCATCTTAGACTACATCAAAGTCTTCTGTTTCCTTAGATAAGCCTAGCTATGTCATCATATTTGATATGGTTTTCCACACAATCAATTTCATGGTGGCCTCATTGGCATCTAGTCTTCTAACAATTATAGATGTCACTAAATTTGTTTTTGTGTTATGGATCTAGCCTCATCAATCAGCACTTGAATGCCTTGACACTTAATTTTTAACTTCAATCATGCAACAATTTCTTTATTAGAAAAGGATGCACAATGTGCTTGAAAATGAAGCCTTGCTAAGTGATTACCTAACAAGGATTTTCAAATGTTTAAACTATTGATTGTTTCATAAAAGCTTTGGAAGATGAATTGTTCTTGAGGGGAAATAAGTTGTAAGTTGGGAAAGTCTAATATGATAATTTTATTTAATGATAGCCAAATAGTTATTTGTCTTGAAAAAATTTTGATATATTTTTATAAGACACAATACATATAATTGAAATATCATAATGAACTGTTGATTGATTACGAATGTCTATTATTGAAGAAAAAGTTTCAAATTTGTAGATATAATTGAGATAATTAAAGATATTCACACCAACTTGACTAGGACTTACAAGTCAAGTTGTAAGTCAATTATTACTTCTAAAGCCTAAGTTTATGAGGTCATTCAAGTAATTTATTTTATATTTTTTTAATATTTAGTATATTTTTATTTTTTTGGAAATTTATGAGTGGAAGTCATGACAAGCTCCCAAGTCACTCCAAACTTCTAAGTCTAAGAGAACATTTGATCGAAGAGATGTTTAATTTAGTAATATAATTATGTGATACAATATTATATTTATCTATTAAATGTTTAATTTAATAATAATTTTAATAATTTTTCAAAGTATAATTTTATAATTTAAAATTAATATCTAATGGTCATTTAAATTTAAGTAAAAATCTAGCTTTCATCTTGCTGTTAAAAAAAAAGGAAGACAGTTTAACTTTAGCTTGTAATAAACTAAATAATTAAAATTTTTTATATGCTTTAGATGAGAATGATATATAAATAAAACTATTATGTAAATATTAATATTATTAATATAACTTTAACCAAATTCTTCTTAATAATACAATTATTAAATGTAATGTTATTTAAAAATTTTTAATATTTAATTTAGTAATATCTTTAAACTATAAGTTTATTATTTAAAAATGATATCAAACCATTGCACAAATTTTGGTGACACCAAAATGTCAATCAATCTTTACATTGAAATTGAAAATAAAAACATTATGCTTATTAAATTATATTAAATAATTAATTTTTTTTTGCTTTCCATATCAAAGGAGACGCATTTCTCTATCACTGGACTAGCGTCAACTTGAAAGACTCGAACCAAAGATACTTTGGCAAGTCTTCCATATTGTCTCAATCATGAATAGGAAAGACCTGTTATGTTTAAAATAGATTTTTTTTTTTAATAAAGATGATTTTAAAAGCAATAATTTATGGTGGCGAAATTGTTTTTTTTTTTTTTGGGAGCATGTTATAAAACTTTTTAAAAGATGTTTTTTAAATAGTTCTGAAAAATAATAAGTACCATTAATTATCTTTAGATATCAAAATGCTATTTTAGTGTTTATTTATGAATGAATTTAAAAAAAAGTTCTTTGAAACCTTTGAAAATCATGTAAAAAAAATTAGAATATGATAAATTAATCTTAAAGTTTATTTTTATCAATCTTTTCTTTTTTCTTTTGTAATCCAATGGTTTGTTCATTGCCAATTAAAGCTTTTGATAATCTTTTATAGTTAATCATATTCACATCTTGTTATTCTAAATATTTAAGTCATTGTAGTTGTTCAACTCTCTAAGAAATATTTGGTGTTAAAATTCTTCAATATAACTTTTTTTAAGATTTTTTTATCAATTAATTATTAAAACAGTTGGCTCTTATAATTTAAAAGATAGCTAAACACATGTCACCTAATGATTATAATATTTCAAAATTTTAGTTATGTATAATACATTATAAATCTAGAAATCAAATCAATAGAGTTGTAATTATGTATACTTTAATATATTAAAATTAGTTTTTAGAAGTATTGGACATATTAATTAAAATATTAATATTTTAAATTTATTTTAAAAAATATGTCATATTTTTTAATAAAGTAAAAAAAAATTTATTTTAGGATGTTATTGGAGAATGCTCATTAAGAAAAATCTAATAATTATGATTTTATAATTTTTTGAATTATAATTAATTAATTATGAATTTTTTAAAAAATAGATGTAAATATAAGTTTTGTAATTATTTGAATATGCAACTACCCATATTTTTACAATATTTAAGAAATGATAAATTTTTGAAATTAAGTTAATGAAATGTTGATTAAAGACATTTTGATATTATAAAATCAATTCTTTGAAATAAAATATTTTTACATAAAAATATTAAAATAATTATAAAATATAGGGAAGTATGTCATCATCTAAAACTTAGTCAAAACTAGTATTTGAGCATATCAATATAATAAATTATCAAGTTGAACTTAATAGCATTGTGTTTATAGTTTTTAGAGATCTAAAAAATTTACTATGAGTTTTGAAAGATTTTAATTATATTTATAATTTTCAAGATTTTGCTTAGGTAGATTAATAAGTCAAGAATTTTGGTGTAAAAGACTTGTTTTGATAAAGAATAGATTTGTAAATAATGAAATTGTGAGGCGTTTCATGTGAAAGTTGAAACGAGAAACTAGTGCTAAAGGAATGTGAGTTTTGCGATGGTGGAAAACATGAATTTTAACTTTGGGCAAAAATTTTTCATCATTATGAAACATATTATAAGTATATCAATTATTTTAACTAATTCTGAGAAATTATTTATTTTATCTGAATCCAATGCATGGACCATTGAAGATTACTCCAACATTTTTTGACTATTGAGCCTTATTTAACTCCCTATGCATGCCTAAGTTGATCTATAAGTAAGTAGTGAGTTATCTTTCCCTTGTGTAAAATTTGATCGGAAAAAACTAAGAGTGAGAGAAGCTTACGTAAAAAGGTAGTTCAAAACAAAGAAGGAGCTTGCAACACATATGTTGCTAAAGTTAGGAGAAAAGTTGGAAATAATAAGAGGTTATTGAGGAACTCCATATGAAATCCTTTATTGTATTATATATTTAATAGCATGGTTGCATCTTAGTCTAAGTAAAAAAATGTGTGTATCATATAAATACGATGGTCTACATCATATTGCACAATCAGTTTAAAACTATTAAGTGTAAAGGGTTGTAAGGATATAATGTTAGGTTGTATAGGATTTTAGGAGGATTGTACTACAATGATCATTGGGACATAATAGTATTACAGAATTGTAAAGAGGTAGGTTGAGCTATTAGATTCATAATACAATAGCGATGTCCATGTCGTACTAAGTAAAAAGATGTTGGGCTATGCAATTATAATCTTAGCTATCTATTTGGGATTATATGAAGATTTATTATACCAATCTAATTGTGGAGATCATACTAGATGATCCTTTAGAGGCTTAAAGACAAAGAATTGGTTGAGTTTGATGTTTAAGATCATTGGACTATAATACATAGAGTCATATTTTATATAGAGATAGAAATTTAATTGAGACATCACATTAGCTTGTTAGAAAGTTTATATAGAGGTTCTTTTATGGAAGATCATATAATTCAATTAAGTTAATCATATTGGACAATCAATCAAAGCTACAAATAAAATGGCTTAATTTGGAAAGAGAAAAGATAATGATTAAACTTGTTTAATGAGTACATCTAAATGTACAATTGCTTGGTGGTAAACTAATAGTGGGAGCATACGATATGATCAATTAAGTTCATATCATGTGAAGAGAAGAGTAGTGATTTAATTGTACTATCCAACTGAGTCTTCTATTAGTATGACTGGTTAACACGATAATAGGATTGGAAAAGACTGTAAGAATCATGTAGTATGATGTAAGAGATCATATTATATGAACATTAAATAATAAGAGTTATGTTAAAGTTGAAAGGGATCATTTGGTTCAATCATAGTTATTGTAATGTATGATAAAAATATTATGAATAATAAAGAGCATTGGTTAAGGGAATCATACAATACGATTGAATAAAAAGCAATGTCTTCAATATCTTAAAGATTGAACTACAATGTATATTTTTTATATAGAAAAATGCTTTTTATAGTTATTAAGTTTCTCACTAAAGAAAATAATAAGAAGTTTACATTAACTAAAGGCATCACCTATCCCTACTCCCAATATATTGTGTGCAACCTAAAATGTAGCAAAAAAAATTAGACAATTTTAGAATAGGTGCTTTGGTCATAGCTTATTACAACTTTTAAAAACTAAATTTGTAGATTTGGTCCAAGTACATTTATCAAACTTAGTACAATCGGTAATCAGTGCAACGACAATACTAAATTCTTTAATGAATCATCAATAAAATGTAGCCATATCATAGAAGCATTTAATGCCATAAATTACTTTTACAGTAAGCCACTTTGTAAATTTCTTAACTTTACTAAAGTTAGTAAATAACTTTTTAGAAGAAATTATGTATCCTAAAAAAATAACTTTGGACATAAATAATTTATATTTTTTTATATTGAAAAATAATTATTTCTTTCTATAGTACAACATAATTTGTACAAATGGTATAAGTGATTCTCAATAAACTTATTATAGAAACAAATGCCATCAAAATACAAAAACCATGAGGAATTTGCTAGAGGTCAATGTGGAGCAATCAAAGCGTATTGTCAATGGATTTAGCAAAGGCTAGAACGAGACGCCTTCAGAAAAAAAATATATATATATTATTTTGTATTGCTACTTATATTAGCTTAGTTGGTTTGCTGTGTCCAGATTAAACCTTGTCATTTTGAACTTTTCAAAGCTTTACTATTTCTCTAAGAAATTTATACGAGTTGAAAACATCTTAGTATTTAAGACAATTTGATTAGCCTCACGTATGCCAGCCAAGTGGAGTATTATTTGATATGAAGGTTAATTTTTTCATCTTTAAGTGACATTAGACAATAATCATTGGATGGTTTCTTCAAGTTATCCCTACTCTAACTTCTTGGGATTTCTTCCTCGTCCTTAATTTGTAGCTGGTACATCTTCCAGCCAAACTTTTCCTTTGAAGTAAATATTAACATTGAAGCTATAGTTTGCTACATCAATCCAGAAGAAAGAGATGAGAGCAAAAGCAAAATACGAGAGTTACACATAAGAGCTTTAATGCTTTCGCGGCCACCTTCTCTCTTGTTGAGATGTCAAGCAGCAAATCCTTTGTAACAATCACACTATCTCCATAGATTTTTCTTCATGTACTTGGATAGTATTTAAGCTGCTAGGTTGAATGTCCATCGAGAAGGTTGGATTCTTCATATCCATCACAAACGAAGCGTTCTCTGCAGCTTTGCTCTTTCCATCAGAGCTCTGAGGTGCTATATAGAGAAAGTAAAGCAAAGTTGCAGCAACCGCACCCATTAAAGGCGATATGAAATAGATCCATATCTTGTTATAGTTGTTTACTATGATTGCTGGACCTAAACTCCTCGCAGGGTTCATCGAAGCCCCTGTTATCTTTCTGCAAAGCAAAGTTATACAGTTAGGTTTTAAAAGAAACTTTTGCGTATGTGAGGCATAAGATTTCTCTTTAATTACCCTGAAAAGATAACGATGAAGAAGACCGAAGCAGCCACAGCCACACCTCCAAGCTCTTTAATCTGCCAAAAGAATATAAAGAAATGGTCAATTGAAGTATTAAAGATGCCATTTCAATGCCAAATAGTTCAAAGCAAGTTACTTGTAAAATTTTTTTAATAAATCCAAAAAGAAGTTGACTTTTCTTTTTGTTAATCGGCGACGCTTACCGCCCTGGGGTCAGCTCTGGCTCCACAATTAGCCAAAGTATACACAAAAGTTGTGATCGTCTCGATGGCTACCACCTTCAGATCACTCTCCGGATTTGAACCAAACGGTTGGGTTAGCATCACGTCCGTGTTCTTCCAATCAAACAACCATGCTAATGTTAAGCAAGCAAAGGTGGAACCCATCAATTCCGCTACAACGTACAATGGAACCTGCAAAAATGGAAAAGCTAAGCTCGATTGCATTAAAAATCGTAAATTTTTTAGATAAAGCTAAGTGAACGGACATGTTTCCATGGGAATTGATTGGCGATTGCATAAGCAAAAGTGAGAGCTGGATTGATGTGTGCTCCTGATATATGCCCAAAGGTGTATATGTTTGCCATTACGACTGAGCTCCATGTAAAGGCAATGCCCACAAGGGTAAGATCATCGCGGTCTGCCATAAACAATGATCCACAGCCGATGAACATAAACGTGTATGTTCCGATGAACACCGTCAATAGCTGTTGATTAGTAGCTAATAAATATAGGACTTTATTCATTAGAAAGAGCGATAGAAAGAGAAGAGATAGAAAGAGAGAGGGAGAGAGAGAGAGAGAGAGAGAGAGAGAAATGCCTTCTGATTTCCTGGAAAGAAATTCATCTTCTTTTCTCTGAAACGAGTTGCTTTCAGAGAAGGGGTTTCTTAGGAGATCTCATGGAGAGAGGCTTCGGCTTATATATCTATATATATATATACAAGTATATATAAAGGAAGGAATTATTATATAGTAACTCTTCCATTATTTTTTTCTTATAAGGTCGAATATGTATGCGAAGTTTCCAAGAAAATTGAAGTTGGAGGCCTGAAAACTCATCATTCTTGTTTTATTTAATTATATTTTTATTGAAGAATGAGAGCTATCGTTTGGAAGATTGGCTCGAATTTGTTTTTAGTCCTAAGTAGGTGAGAGATTATATTATTTTATTTAAGTTATGAGATCAATATAATAAAATAAAATAATAAAATATTTTCATTTATAAAGGAGTGAAAATAAATTTATTCCTTTTGGTTGGTTTTTAATTTTTAAATTGTTTTACAACTTTCTCTTAAATTAAGCAGAAGTTAATAAACATGATCACCTAGTTTTTTATAATTATAGGTCACACTTGAGTTTTTAGAAATTCTAAAATATCTAACAAAGAGTTATTGTCTCTGGACTTTTTATTTTCCATTTTTGTATGAATTTAAAAATTTAAAAAATTTTATTTTTTATAATTTCTTTATTTTAATATTACATTGATTTTGATATTAAAACTATAATATATTTTTTAATTTAGCACTACAAAATAACTTTAAAGTTTAAGAGTACATTTTATTTTCTATATTGATTGTGAAGACATCAAACAATTTCTCTTTTCAATTTGATATTGACCTTAATTAAACCTACAAATGTTGGGATTAGTTTATCATTTTGGGCAAGATAATCATCACTACTTACCTTACCTAACTTAACAATAATTATGTCTGACAAAATGCTTAAAAATTCCAAATTACAGGGTAAATACAAAGTGAGAAACAATGATAAAAACAACAAAAAGTTAGGCAATGATGATGTAAAATATTACAAATTTGGATGTCACATTAAATAGATTATTATATAAACAAACTTATACAAATCTTGAAGTTGTTAATAAAATTAAGTTGATGAAAAATTCAGTTACAACTATCATATAGATATACATCTCAAGATCTTTTGATACAAAGCTTCAAATAGAGTTTTCAAAAGATAACATCCTCACATGCTCTAAGACTCATGCCCTCCTTTAAGAATGCTTAACTCCATGCATATTAGAAACCTATCATGTAATGTAACTAGTGTAAAAATCATATACTTTGTAGGTAAAATATCATCTAAAAATAGATAATGTAATATAACAATATAATATATAGTAAGTAAATAGAAGTGCTTGACATGTGTAAAGGATAACAAAATATTGAACCACTACATATACACTTATATTTATCATGTACATTAATTATTACAATCATCATATAGTATTAGCATCATGTAATACTCATGTTATCTCTTTCTTTTCTTATATATTAGATTTTTTTTATCTTTTTATCATTCTTAATTTTTTATTAGTCCTTAATTTTTTTATATGACCATTTATCTTCACTCCACAACACCACATATCATATTATTTCTTTGTGGCATCAATCATACTATAAAAATATATCTATAACTAGCCAAACTATTGAAGTAATCTCTAGCTCCACCATCGACTTATACTGAAGCAATAACATAAACAAGTCTTTACTCTCCATTGCCTAGCTCCAAAGAACTTATAATCCATAATAATATCCCAAGGTAGTTAACAATTAACATACTTATATCATAATTATTTAAGCTTCTTATTTGGTGACTCTAAGAAACCTCTTCTATTATCTTTCCAATTTTTTTATCTCTTCCTTTTATTATTTACAAAAATGTCATCACATTTATAAATATTATTCTTTAGTTTATACCCAATGATATCGTAATTGGTTAAATTTTTAATTTCTTTCAAAACCCCTTACTTCAACATGCTTAGTAATAAATGAAGTACTTCAAAAAAATCACACAAATTCCCCCTATCCTATCGTATGGTCACCTTAATATATAATACATCATCATGCACAATATCATTGTGTGTGTCCCTAGATAAATCATCCATAGCTTGGCTTCTTTACATACTTGAGCTTAACATATAGGATATTGCTCATAATATATAATACACTATTCACAACGCATTGCATGCTTGACCAAGCAGACCATTTGATACTCATTAAATGTATAGTAGTTTAAATATTAACATTTGTTCATCTTTTTTGAGAATTTAGGGTTAAATAGCTTGTTCTAATCCATGACCTGAACATACAGAATACTAATAAAAAACATTATAAAGGAAGGAT
The DNA here is from genome assembly GCA_023846275.1 of Vanilla planifolia. Classification (NCBI taxonomy): domain Eukaryota; kingdom Viridiplantae; phylum Streptophyta; class Magnoliopsida; order Asparagales; family Orchidaceae; genus Vanilla; species Vanilla planifolia. The sequence continues at coordinate 5,149,180 of CM043872.1, read as the reverse complement.
CCCACTCTCATGGGAATATCAAGGATGAAGGTTTTACATGTTGGCATACCTTATGGAGAACTTAACTTTTTGATAGTATTGTAGTCTTCATAAGTAGTATTTCTTATTTCTTTGATTTAGAATGTTAAAAGCTATAATTTTTTCTTATGACAATTAAAATTATATTGCATATCTAGTTTTATATATTCGTTCTTAAATATCATTGTTATGTATTTATGATCATTACAACTGATAGAGCTTTATTACAACTTGTTTTAAGTTTAACTCAAACCTTAGTATAAAAGAAATCCAACTTTAAACATGATAATTTAAGCTATCTTCACTAATTATTAGTGCTATTATATAATGTTCAATATCATATTTAAAAAAATTTTATTATAGCATGCAAGTGTTATAGAAAAGTTAACCATTTAGGAATCATAGAGATGTGACATTCTCTTGAATTAGGGTTGAGTATGTAAAGTTGGTCATACAAGAGACCAATTTTGTACAAGCATTGTCTAATAGTTGTACACCTCTAAAGCTACTTTGGGATTATCGATCTAGCCTCATCGATTAGTGCTTGAATGTTTAAATTCTCAATTTTGAACTCCAATATTGCCATCATTTCTTTATTAGAAGAGGATATATGTTATAATTGAAAGAAAATCTTGATAGTGATTAATTAACAAGTACCCTCTAATGCTTAAGTCATTAATTACTTCATTAAAGCTCTAAAACATGATTTGTTCAAGTTGAAAAAAAGGTTAAGCTAGGAAGGAGCAATATGATTGTAGTTTAATTAATGATAGCTAAAGTGTCATTCGTCTTATAAAAAATTCTAATATTTATTAAAAGTCAGTAGATAAAATTGAAATATTATCATATGAAATTGTTGATTGATGATGGGTTTCAATTATTGAAGAAAAAATTTGTAAATAAAAAATTCCATGAAACATGTTAACAAAATAATAATTCTCAATAAGTTTATGTTGTGTATTGTCTTGGTGGTGCTTCAAGAGAAATGTAAGAAAGCATCTCACTTAAAAAGATGGAATAGGAAAAAAAAAAGTTTATCATGAGATGTAAATGCCAAAGACATAAACTTTTATGTTATAAATATTTGATATGTAGGCATGATTGAGATCACTAAAAACTTTGCATGCACTTAATCATCTTGAGGGTCAAGTTGTAAGTCAAGTCTTACTTCTAACATATAGCTTTACAAGGTCATTCATGAAATAATGATGGAAATAAAAGAGTAGGGAGAAATTTGGAAATGACAACGAAAGACTTAAGGAAAAGGAAGAGAATAGCTAAGAATATTTCATTCATAAAATTGCATAATGACAATGAACCAATTATATCTATTTATATCCAAGAAAAATATCTAATCTCCCAAATCTTTTCTCATAATTCAAAAGTTTGTTTCTAATCCCTAAAAATCCTCAAAATACTTAAAATCCCTAAAAATCTCAAAATACTTAAAATATGCTAATAAGCACTTAAAAAGTGCTAACCAAACGTTTAAAACTTAAAGTTTGCTAACATTACTCCCCCTCAAACTTGAAGTATCTTCAACCCTAATTGATCTCGTAATTCTTCAAACTTCTTCACTACAAGCGATTTAGTGAAGATATCAGCTATTTGTTCTTCAGTACTGCAATGTACCAGACTTATAGTCTCCTTGTTGACATGATCACGAAGAAAATGATACCTTGTCTCGATATGCTTGCTTCTCCCATGTTGTGCATATTTTTGCTTAAAGCCTTTTGCCACAAGTCTTGCCTTGTATCTATCCACTGTTCCATCTGCTTTATGCTTGATCTTATAAACTCATTTAACTCCTATGGGTTTCTTTTGAGGAGGGAGTTCAACCAACTCCCATGTATAGTCTTTTTTATAGATACTATTTCTTCATCCATAGCTTTTTGCCAATTTATATCTTGCACTACTTTATCAAAAGAAATAGGTTCATAATCAGCAAAATAACATAATAAGTTAGAATACTGAGAAGTTTGCTCATATATCTCTTGTAAACTTTTCATTTTTTTGCTTGAGTCAATAGGATGTGCTTTCTTTTGCATAATAGTTGATCTTGAGGGAGAGCTTGTTAGAGAATTCAAATCATGAGTTTGTTGATTTTGAATTTCTTCTTGCCCAAGTGTGATAGTTTTATCATCCTTCTCTTCCGTCCACTTTCAAGTATCTTCTTCTACAAACACAACATCACGACTAATAAATACCTTTTTGGTTAAAGGATTGTAGAGTTTGTAAGCTTTTGACTCCTTGCTGTACCCAATGAATATGTATTTTTCACCTTTATCATCTAATTTCTTCTTTATTGCATTAGGTACCTGTGCATATGCAATACAACCAAATATTCGAAAATGAGAAACACTTTGTGTATATCCACTCCAAGCTTCTTGTGGAGTCATATAGCACACAGCTTTAGTAGGACATCGATTCAGCAAATAAGTTAAACATACAACTGCTTCTGCCCAAAATTCTTTTGGCATATTCCTCTCTCTCATCATTGTCCTTGTCATATCAAGGATAGTACGATTTCTTCTTTCAGCCACTCCATTTTGTTGTAGAGTATAACTTGTGGTAAATTGATGTCGTATGCCTTCTTTCTTACATAATTGAATAAAATCATTTGAAGTGTATTCACCACCTCTATCAGATCTAAGGCATTGAATAAATAGCCTACTCTCTTTTTCAATCTTGCATTTGAACTCTTTAAATATGGAGATAGCAGCAGATTTCTCCTTAATAAAATATGTCCACATTTTTCTACTGAAAGCATCTATGAAAGTAATAAAATACTTGTTACCTCCATTTGATAATGGCACCAATGGACCACAAATATCTGTATGAATAAGTTGTAATGGCCTTTTAGCTCTCCAAGTGTTATTCTTCGGAAATGGTAGTCGATGTTGCTTTCCAAGTATACAAGCTTCACATATATAGTGTGGATCATCCAATAAAGAAAGACCTTTCACCATTCCTTCTTTTGCCAATAATTTCAAACCTCCAAAGTTAAGGTGACCATACCTTAGATGCCATTTCAAAGAATCATTTGAAAGATGCCCAAGATAACAAACTTCACTTGTTGATTTTAATTGAAGAGGAAACATGCGATTTGGTGACATCTTCACTTTAGTAATATTCATTCCTTTTGAATCTTGCAAAAGAAGATAACCATTCTCTATATGTATAATATATCCTTTCTCAATTAATTGCCCAAGGCTAAGGATATTACTTTTCATATCAGGAATAAAATATGCATCTGAAATAATAATTGGAAACTCATTCTCTTTGTAAAGTTTTATATTACCTTTGCTTTCAACTTTCAACTTTGATGAGTCTCCAAGACTCACACTTGCTTGCACATTTTCAATTGACTCAAATAGATGTCTTTTTCTACACATATGGTTGCTTGCTCCTGAATCAAGAAACCATACATCTTCTTTTCCGTTGCTCTCTTTTTCAGCCAATAAAGACATTGACTCTTCTTTTGATGTTTCAGCATAGTTTGATTGATTATTTTTATGCCAATAATCAGAAGCATAATGACCAAACTTATGAAAATTGTAACGTTCAATATTTCTACCTTGTCCTCGACCTCGAGAAGCATTATTTCTTCCATGGCCGTGTTGAGTGTAAGATTGATTAAATTTCTGTTGAGATCTGTTTTGGAAACGACCTCTTCCACGTCCTCGATATGAACCTTGTCCTCTTCCTCTTAAATTTGAATTCTCTTTCTTCATTGTATTGTCTTCTTTCAAATTCAATTTTGACTATAATGCTTGATCAATAGGTGTAACTTCAGCCTTTTTCTTTAGTCGTTGCTCATGCACTTGTAAAGAACCCATTAGCTCTTCAATAGATAAACTACATATATCTTTAGATTCTTCAATTGCTGTTACCACGTGTTCACACATAGGAGTTAAAGAACGAAGTACTTTTTCAATGACACGTACATCGTCGATTTGTTCTCCATTTCTCTTCATCAAATTCACAATATCAATCAAGCTTGAGACATAATCTGAGATTGTCTCATTTTCATTCATCTTTGCTTGCTCAAAATCACCCCTAAGGATTTGAAGACGTACACGCTTCACCCGTTCAACACCTTTGAAGATTGTGTTGAGTTTACTCCAAACCTCTTTGCTTGTAGCCGCTTCTGCAACCTTCTCAAAAGTGGCTTCATCAAGTCCTTGATATATCAAGAATAATGCCTTTTTGTCTTTTCTTTGATTTTCTTTCAATAATTTCTTCTCCACTTCAGTAGCATCTGATTCATCAAAGCCATGATAACAATCTCCCAAAGGTCTTGCGAGCCAAGAAGGGCTTTAAATTGAATGCACCAATTATCATAATCGTCGTTCGTCAATCTGGGAATGACTTGTTGCATAATTCTAGACATTTTAAATGAAAACACCCCTTTTTAAAAAAAACTTTGCTCTTCTCCCTTCGACGCTACGGCGTTCTATCTACTTTCTTTTGCTCTGATACCACTTTGATGGAAATAAAAGAGTAGGGAGAAATTTGGAAATGGCAACGAAAGACTTAAGGAAGAGGAAGAGAATAGCTAAGAATATTTCATTCATAAAATTGCATAATCACAATGAACCAATTACATCTATTTATAGCCAAGAAAAATATCTAATCTCCCAAATCTTTTCTCATAATTCAAAAGTTTGTTTCTAATCCCTAAAAATCCTCAAAATACTTAAAATCCCTAAAAATCCTCAAAATACTTAAAATATGCTAATAAGTACTTTAAAAGTGCTAACCAAACGTTTAAAACTTAAAGTTTGCTAACAAATAGTTATTGAATATAAAGGGGATCAAAATATAATAACTTTTCCCAAGTTGTGATCAATGGAATACAATTAGAGAAATGTCAAAACAAGCAACTAACAAGTTCATCTATGCAAGCTTTGCAAAATGAGGGTAAAGGGACGCGAATAACTCAAACGACAACACATGGTTTCTCATATATTTTGATACTAAGGCTTTTGATGAGCTTAAGAAGGTAAACAAATTTATTTTAATTTTTATTTTATTAGCATTGTTTTATTATACTAAAAAACTATTGTTTGAGCAGTTGCCTATTTGATAAATAAGCTTTTTTAAACTATATATGTTTTGTAGAAAAAGAGATTATTTTATTAATAAGTTTATGCATAAAATTTTTTTTAGCATTTTATTTGATGATATTTTTTATTTATGATTTTTTTATGAAAAAATAACATTGAGATATCATTTGAATTTAGATAATAATAAGTTATTGATCATCTTGATATTAAAATGAAAAAAAAATGTAATGTATTTGAAAGGTCTTTAATCTTTGAAATCATTGCAATTCAAACCAAAGATGTTTTTGAAAAGTTTTTTATCTTGTTAATTTAATAATTTTATCATATGTTATAATATTAAAATGTTGATCATCTTGATATTAAAATAAAAAATAAATTATAATATAGATAATATTGTGACAAATAACAAGAAATATTAATAATTTTTAGACTAAATAGATCATGTCAATATTAATATTTATATGTCGATCTTATTTTATATAAAAAAAATCTCTTAAATTGCTTTTAATATTAATTAGTGAATTTGAATTCATTTCTCAATTATTTGATATATGGAATCACTACGACTCAAGCCAAAGATGCTTTTGAAAATCTTCCATCTTGTTAATTTAGTAATTTTGTCATATGGTGTAATATTATTTATAAATAATGAAATTTAATTTTGTGATATTTTTACATAATAATATTTGAAATTATTATTTTAGTTTTAAAGATGGCATCAATATATCATAAAAATTTAAAAAATAATTTATATTTTTCATCTTGTTATTAAAAAAATAAAAGATTATTTAGACAAAAATAAACCAAATAATAAAAACTTTCCTAGAAATTTGAAATAATACCAATATCTCGATGGAACTACAATTTTGATGTTAATGTTATTCAAATAATACTTAATTAAATTTAATTTATAGAAAAATATAATTATGTGTATTTAACAATTTTTTATATTTGATTTAATAATATCTTTTCATTATGATTTTTTTTAATAAAAACGATTTTCAGATGTTATTAAATTTTGGTAATTTCAAGATGTTGAGTACCTTGATAATGAAATTAAAAATAATATATTATATTGGTAATATTATTAATAAAGTCCATCTTTCTAAACAAAATAAATATTTACATACGTAATATTTTAAAATTTCTTTTAAAAAGTCTAGATTCACATAAAAATAGTTTTAACAATAAATAATGAAATAAAAATTCCACCAATAATCAGAATGCTGTATTAATTATCATAACAACATCTCATATATCAAATATAATTCAAATTCTAATGCAATTATATAAGTTAAAGTAAGGAATTGTAATATTAAAATCTTTTTCGTTGTTCCCCTATTATTTTGTGATATGTATTTTTATTTTTTAAGATTATTAAATAAAAATAGATTGAACTCATTATCATACACTTAAGAAGAAATATAATTTATCAATAATACAAAATAATAAAACTTAGGTCATCTTATATATTGGATCTAAATATATAAATATATCATAATAAGTATAAAATAAAATTATCTATAAAGAGATAATATATCAGCGTAATACTTTCATCGTTTAAATTATATTATTTTAGATTTCTTTTATAATAATTTTTACCACTCTTTTAAATTCCGTTCAAATTTTTCATTCTTGAACCCTTTGAATTTAATTTCTTACTTCATTCACGTAATCAAGAATAAGACCAACATTTCAATATAATGCTCACACTCTTTAAGTTAAATTCTTTATATTACTTTTACAATTATTTTAATCATTTTTTAAAATTTTTATTAAAATTTATGGTTCTTAAATACCTTTAATTTCAATATTTTTCTTTGCTCAACCTTTTCTTTTCTTTTTTATTATTAATTATGGTTTATTTTTTAGAATAAAATCTAAATATTCTTTTAAAATTGGATTCCACCTTTAGATGATGCTTGGGATGAGATATACTCTTGTCTTGGGTTATACCTTTGGATAATTGTTAAGAATGTTAGAATAATATCTTAGAACAAGATATCTTAGAATGAAATACATCAACCTGGCAACACAACTTTATTTCTTTTAATTGAAGAGGTTTGTTCTTTAGAACTAAGTTTTGTTCTTGACTTTTATAGTATATTTTACATATCTTTATAAAAATAATTTTGTTTATTTAAAAAATACCATTTTCATTTTTTTCATAATCTTATGCAATTAGGTGACATATACCCAACAATGGACAGTAAAAATGATTCATTAATACTCCTAACATGCTAATAAAATATTCAATTAAAGAGAAATTAAAAAATTAAAATTTTGGAGCAATCAATTGAACTTCAAGATACTAATGAATAAAAATAATAATATTGTAATTAAAATATGTAATACTACATTACAATAAAACAATATATAATAGCACAAATTTATATAATAAGCCTTTTTCATTTAATATTAAAAACTCTTTAAAAATTAAAGACTAAAAATAGATATTCATTATATACAAATGATATATCTCAAGCCATATAATACAAAATTTTTTTTAAAACAGGATCTTATCATAGTTAAAGGCCATTAGACATATCTCATACAGATGCTAAGTTAAATAGTATGCTTAACATGGTTGTTGCATAGTGGTCACATTTTAAAAATTTTATTTCTTGTGTAACCTCATAAATTCCCAAAGTGTTTAGATATTCTATTTCTTTTATTTCCTCTACAAGAATTTTTTTGTTTTTCATTGCTTCCACAAGAATTCCCTTCTTTCTCTCTCTCAAGAATGGTTAAGACCTTTCTCCTCTGTCTCTCTCTCACCAAATATTATCATAACTTTTTCCAAAACTTACTCTTAGCATGCAAGGAGAAAATTTTGAATTTTCTCAAGTTCCTCGGGTAAAAATTCTCAAAACTTTCCATGTCACGACCACTCCTTATAAAACTTCTTTACCATTCTCCTAGCATAATTGATCTTCTTATCCTTGGAACAATTGTGTCCCCTTCCTCTTTTGGCATTTCCATCAGTTGATTCACTACTTTCATCAACTGAGATCGCTAGTCAAGTAATAAAAAAGCATAAAAAAAATTTTAACATAAACATTATGCATTTTGTAATTTTTAGCCCTAATGATTTTCAAAAATTTACTAACCATTGTATTTATAATTATTTGACAAGTTCTACATCATTTAATTATAATTATTTGTTGATATTATTTGATATTTTTATTGAATTTTTCTCTAAAGATTGTTATTATAATTATTTTTAAACTTTAAGTCTATATTTTGTGATCGTAATATTTTGTATGCATATTCAAATAATTTTAACGTGAGCCATTCCATAAGATCTACATCTCAACTTAGTCTTATAATGAAGTTAGTCTTTTCTTTTTTCTTTTATTTCTTATATGATATTAGAAATTGCTCTATCATAGCATCCCCCTTTTTATTGTTAGATCTTTCTAATCTTGAGCATAACTTAACATCCTTTTTCTTTTCTCTGTGTTTTTTTTTCTTGTAACATCAAATAGTAAAACCTTTTTAATTTTGCTTTAAAATCAAATTGTGAAAAACAATACAAATTTTTTTGAGAAAAATATTTAAAACATTTGTAAAAGTGATATCAAACAACTCATAGAAATATCACATTTCTTTTTAAAAGTAACATATTTTAGACTGTATCAATAGTTAATAAATCTTTTATATATATCCTTACATCACCTTTTTCTTACATACAATAAACATAAAAATCATTTTCTAGCATCTTCTAATCATCATATACTACATTTCACTTTATCTTAGTAACCCCAAAAGATGCCTTCTTTTAATTTAAAAGTATTAGCCAAAATAGGCATAAGCTAACTAATATTAGCTCAGAGATAATAATATGCAATGTAATGTAAAACAAAGATTCTTGATTAAATGCATAAATGGTTTATATCAATAACATATATGAAAGTAACAAATGATTTTATTTTGGATTACCTAATGACATCTCATGACAATACTCTCAAAGAAATGTTATTTAGGATAGTTATCCTTTTGTAAAAAAAATTTATTCTTGATAGTTAAATACTTTTAAAGAACTATTATTTTTATTGTAAGTTCACTTTGGATAATAATCTTAATGATTCTCATATTAGATTACTTTGTTATATCATTTGTAATTAAATAATAATGTATTAATCCTTTTCATATTTATGATTATTATCATCACAACATGAAAGAAATAAGCATATAACTATTGAACATAACACTATCATCTTTAAGGAAATCATTTATCAAATCATTATGTCATTATGTTATTATAATCACATATGTAGACAACTGAAAATTGGTTTTTAATATATCATTTTAGCAATCAATAAGTTTTTCTTGCATTTTAAATCTAATTAGTAATCTTACAAAGACTTAGATCATTATTTCAAGTCTTAATTGCTTTAATATTTGAGAGATTTTTTCTTTCAATTTTTCTTTATCTTGCACCTAACTCCTCTTAGACTTCTTTTAATTCTTGAGAGTCTCTCTTTTCATCACTCTAGCATAAGTGACTAAATTTAGTTGCATTAATACATACGTGAAAAATTCTTCCCATCACTCAACCAATGACTTTGTGCTTTCTCACCAATTTATCTCCCTTTAATAGTCATTTTTTCCATTTTTCAACTCTTTGACTTCATTTTTACTTAATTTTAATTGTTTTATTTTGATTGAACTCTCTTTATAATCATTCATTTAGTTTTCATTTTGAATCTTAAATCTTTTTAATTTCTATGGAATGTACTTATATGTTTAACATTATCTATTGTATATTTCTAAACCTAGTCAAAACCTCTCTAAAGTTATTCTTATAATATTTTATGAACCCATTATCATATGAGCATGATATGTTATTAATTATATACTGTACAAATAATTTTTCTAATATGTTACGACTTTCAACTTGATCATACTTAGAGAATGCCTAACTTTGAACTTTATACTTAATTAAATTTCTCGTTGTTTGTGCTCATTGAAATTGATTATAATGATAAGATCCATTCTTGCTTAGCTCACATATTCACTCTACCACATACTTATATGGTTGCCCTCATTATATTATATGATATATGTTCAATAGTACGTCATATATCACAATTCTTGTGTTAATACTCATTATATCATACAATTTGTCTATTTGTTACTCAAACATTTGGACTTGGTTAATGTTTCCAACTCATTTGTTTGTACTTGTATATTATTTTCTTTCTTTCTATATGGAGTTGTATTATTTATATTAATCATTTGTTTATATGTATTAATAGTTTTATATGATGGACTAGTCATCTTTATACAATTCTTAAAAAATGTTTATTCCTATTTACACTTTTCTTAAGTTCATTCATTTTCTCTTACTTGATCATACTATATAACACAATCCTTCTTTAGTTAGCTTATTAGACTCAGTTGTCCCATAGCATTGACACACAATCTACACTCTATCATACCAATATAATCCTGTTGTTATAACTATATGATGTAATCTCATCTTATGGATATGTTCACATTATATCATTGCTTTATATTTTTTTGCTACTTGATCATAATGTATGAAACACCTTTGTCATATTGTATATTTTAATTCTTTTTTCTTTATCCCTTTAGAGTAGTCAAGCTCATATAGATAATGCTACTATTGCCATAACATCATACATATGTGATGGCCAATACGTACCCTATGATCCTATTCAACTTTTGTTTATTATTCTATCACTTAATGTGATATCTCATATTATATTGAGCGATGATCTTCATTAAGCCTTTTTTCACTACAATCCCGATCATATTATACGATTTACTATCATTATACTTTATGAATATTTTTCTAAAATATTTCTATAATTGTACCAATTATTTTTTAGTCAAAATTATTATTTTTTCATCATTTTTACTACTCTTTTCTCTTTAGAATCATCAATAAATTTTTAATATTTTTATTTTTAACATCTCATTATTTGAATTTATAAAAATTGCTTACCCTTACTTTTGATATGTTATTGTATTAGTGTTATACCCGGTAAAATATTATATGTTTAATCTTCAATAATTCAATTGTGGCTTAGATGATTTCAGATCGACAGTAGGATGAGCCAGGAGCTCAATTAGAGGCTATTGGAATTTCTGAAATTTTCTGGGGATTTTTCGGAGCACCGAGATTTATTTTAAAAAAAAAACGGAAATTGGTTTCTTTTACCGCGCGTGAACCGGACCGGAGCGGTTCAGCGAAGGCGGGCGGTTCACCAAGGTGCGTTTGCGCGTGCGTATGGATAAGCCGCGGATAAGCGGATTGGACGGGCGAGATCAGCGGTGGAGATTAACCGGTTAATCGAGTGTTAAGCGGCGTTTTTAGAAGGTCAACCGGCACTTAATGGGTCTTAACGGGTTATTACCGGTTTAAGCTGGGTATTTAACCTGATTTGTTCGGCTGTTAGGGTTTCGAACGGCGGCTAGAGGCGAGGTGTTCGCGGCGAACAGCGGTAAATTCCGGCAGCCTTTCAAGGGGCTTTTGGTAACCGGAGGTTCGCTGGACAGAGGCGAGCATTTTGGTACCGGTTTCGTTCGGCGAGGAGCTGCGGTTGATCGCGTGCGAGCTTCACCGTCGCCGGCGACGAGTAAAGGTAGGAAATTCAGTTTTAAATTAGTTAATTAGTAGAAATTAAAAGCATGGAATATTTTGCTTAATGAACACAAGCATGCGGATGAAAAATCGGACTTAGTTGAATGCTAAATTGCGTCTTTTGCAAATTTTGGATTTTCTGGAAAATTTCCCATTTCGCCGAAAAATTTAGTTAATGCTTAGGAGCATGTTAGGGATTTGTATTATCAGTTTGCCATTGAATTAGTTAATTAATTGTTGGAATAATCTTACGGCAATGGCGTACGGGCGAACTCCTTCGGCGGAAATTTTGGATGAACGTTAGAAATTAGTGGCATTATTGAAACATTAGGATAGTACGAACATCGAATTTTGTTTCTCCTTGTTCGCGTTCGCCGGAAATCGACGGAAGGATTGGATTGGTCGGCGAATTGCGTCAGTTAGGGTTCGCGGGTGTCGGACCGAGGAAGGAGAAGGGTTTAGATTAATTACGAAATTAATTAAGTAATTAATGGTATTTATATAATATTTATTAGTAATTATAATTAATTAAGCATCGACCGATTAACGGATTATTAAAGAATTTGGTTCGGCGGTGTCGCGGTTCAGCGCGAGGGTTCCGAACCGGCAGCGAAAACCGGTTCAGCGGGATCCGGCGCGGACGAACGGCGCGGAGGAAAATTTAATTCGGAAATTAATCCGAATTTTCAGAAAAAGGATATATGTGGAAATTAAATTTTATTCGGAAATTTATTCCGAATTTCGGAAAATGGATAAAGGGCGGAAATTGATTTTTTTGAATTTAAAAATTTCCTGAAGTGAGAAAAAAGTGGTTTTTATAAATCACGTAGCCAAGTTGAAATCGACTGTTGGAAATTACACATAAATTCAGTGCAGCTGGATTAGTTAGAAGGAAGTGTGACACTTGGGTGCTACCAGAATAGTCAGAATTTTGGTACAGTTGTGTTGCTTGGATGGCAATGACATGGATTGAGTCAGTTTACTCAGTGTTGGCATATTTCATGGGTTGGCATATTTCATGAATTGGCATATTTCATGGATTGGCATATTTGACCGGACTACTATAGGCCCTATATGATGTTTTAGGGTAGTTGTGGTAGGTAACTGTGCAGTACAGACTTGGCTTCCACAGTATACATGTGGACTGGTATGCGCCTTGTTGTATCTGGACACATGTTGCCGAATCTTGGAGTTAGAGCTTGGCAATGACTGTAGGGGCGTGAGCTTCTATGGAAATTGTGGGAGAGGACTTCTTGGGACGGTGGCTGAGTCGATCTCTTCTGGTCCATGAGTGTAGGCCTGCGCGCCTGAGAGTAGCAGCGACAGGGGTGACTCGCCGTCGCTAGCCAAGTGTGTAGGCCTGCGTGCCTGAGGGTGGCAGGGGTGTCTCACGTTGGCTAGAGATCTATGTGACTGGTTTTGTCTATAGTCTCCAGAAGATTGATTGACGAGAGACGCTGCGGTGTCGGGTGCTAGGCGTTGTGATGCGTGCGCAGAGATGGGCGTGTCCCGCTGGCATGGTTTGCCTAGGCGCCATGCGTGCGCAGAGATGGGCGTGTCCCGCTGGCATGCTGCCTGGGAGCACAGAGGAGAGCTACTCTGGTGTGACTGGAGGTGACTGTGGTTGGTCAGAGTCTAGGACTGAGAGTGCCTTTCCACCATACATTGTTATGCTGTATTCCTATACTCTTGCTATTATCCTTCTCTTGCATGTGAGTTTTTACTAGCTGTCTTTCCTACTGGGCGTAGCTCACTCCTTTATTATCTATATTTTTCCAGCGGCTCGACAGCCTTGACGCCACCCAGATTAGGTGGGATCGTGGTCAGTAGGCTAGTGGAGGATATCTGATCTGTAATTTTCTGAGACATTTTGGTTAGTGTGATTGATGCTATTGGATGTATTCAGGGAGACTGTTATTCTTATGTCATGTAATATGTGAGGGTGATTCTGACTTATGTATCTAGTTGGATGATATTGTATTTGTTGGACTTGGATCTTATTCTTGTGATGTAGTTTCCATTCACTGTTTTACTTTATTGTCTTGGTGGTATAGTGTGTGGAGTGCCATATTTTATCGGTGGATGTTGTATCTTATTTTTGATGGTGAGGTTATTACATGACTATGGAACTTAACCGTGGGGATTCAGACTTCTATTAGATCGGTTCTCCTACCGGTATGGGTTAGGAGTATGGGGTCTAGTAGGAGTAACATTGCGCGAGTCCATCTGTTAATTCAGGAGTCATGAACCTGATTTGACGGTGTACCCGGGAGATGGGATCCACATTGTTAAGGAAAGTAGGTGTGTAATGATATGTTATATCCTATGTTTTTCGTAGGCTACTCAAGTTGGTATGGGACGATCTGAGCTGTCTATATGTAAAAAAAAAATGTATGCCAAAAAATCAGCCTAGGAAAAAATGGGGTGTAACAATTAGATGATTAGCTAAATAGTATTCCACTTGGGTTTTATTTCAAATAGGTGATATTTCATATTGAACCTATTATAATTTCCTTATTTCTTGATTCCTCTCTTCACTTGTCTCATATATCTTTGTTTTTTCTTAACATCATTTTTCTTTAGATGTCTCCCAAAATTATTTTAAATTTTTATATTTCTAGCTTTTAAATCTCTTCAAATTCACCAAATTATTCCTCAATATTTTTCTTAGCATTAATTTCTTTTGAATTATTTCAAATTATTGATTTAACTTTCTTAATGTCTTGTCTGTATTATATTCTTTTAAATATCTCTCAAAATCCTTTTCACTTATCACATATTATTCTTACTTTATTTTAAATCATTTTAAATTTTTTAAATTATCCTTCTTACATCATATTCTAGTAGATATCTCAAATAATTACTTAATCATTAAATGATCATTAAGCATCTTCTTTTTAATTGATGCTCTTGTTATTGTTGAATAATGGGTTAAGATATCCCCTTTAAGCCTTTTGCTTGCCCTTCTAAGACATCTTTGGAATCATACCATCATCTGATTGCTTATGACACCTCTCATCTTAAGAAAGCTTGGCAATAATACTATGTTACTTCATCTAAAAATCTCCATTTACAATATGGTGAGTATCTTAATTTATATAGATTTTAAGAGATATAATGGTAATCTTAATAATATAAAATGACACTTAAGAATACTATAGATCATATTTTAGAATTCTAAAAGATAATTTAAGAATTCTAAAAATTACCACAAATTAAAAATAATTATTCTTTAAATTTTGTCAAATATTTGTTTGAAAAACTTTAAAATTAAATATAATAAGTTGTTCCCCAATAACTAGTGAAATTTCCACTTTTAGGGTAGTAGTGTGGCAAGTGGTGAGGTGGCAAACTGATAAGGATGGAATGGGCTAAAAAGCATGATGATACTTTAGTGACTGCCACAGGTCAATGTTGGTCATTGGTAGGTGTATGTGAAGCGAGTTTGTAGTTTAGCATGAGTTCACAAGTCAATGAAACAAGTAACCTCGAGAGGTAGGGAAGCTGAGTGGGAAAATCAGTGACAGAGGTGACAGGAGGTGGCTGGTGGCAAAAATTGCTTTAAATCTTAAATTAAGAACAATATTAATCAAATTTGTTACTGAAATAATTACAAAACTATTGTTGGGATTATCGATATTAGATTTTACACTAAAAACATCAAAAAATCTCTTACTAACCTTCAAATAACAAAAAATAATGTATAACTGGGCAAAATTGAATTGAATCTAAAATAAGCTAAAAGAAAATAGTAAAATATGCTAAAGTGATAAAATAGAGTTTGTTGTAAAACTAATGGTGGTGATAGCCGAGACTCATGCTATTGTTCTTCAGCAAATGTCATAAGTTTTTTAGAAAATAATTAGTAAATCTTACATCATGTTAGATACAATGGTCATTGGGATATTGTAAATTTAATTATTTTATTGAAAAACATCTTAGCTACATGGGTGGCATCTGAGGTCTTACGATAAAAGACAAAATGAGTCATTTTAAAGAAATGATCAACAACCACAATCAAAAAGTCATGTCTAAATAAGGTCTTAGATAATCCAAGTATAAAATCTATACTTATATGCACTCATGGCTTGTCAAGCATAAATAGTGGAATGTATTGTATTTGACCCATATTTGGAGATTTTGTAGTTATGCATGTGCAGCAATAGTTATAACAAATATAATATGATGCATCATTAGGTTAATAAAATTTCTCAAGCATCTCTAAGAGTTTTATCTCTCTTAAAATAATTAGATAATCTTTTAGTATGTATTTCCTAAACTAAAAAACCTCTAAATGATGAATTTTTTATGCATAACCTATTATTCTTATATAAGTATCCATCATTCAAGCTAAAATCTTCAGATACAAGGGTTGGAATTGAATTAATTTCTTAATAAATTGCTCAAGGTCAGAACAATCAAGATATTTGTTTTTAATTTTGTCAAAATCTGCAACCTTTATAGACAAAGTGGTCACTAGGTGAAAATGTCAACTAAGTGTATTAGCTACTTTGTTTTTTAGGCTAGGCTTATGTTTAATAACAAATGTATACTCCTAGATGTACTCGAACCATTTGGGATGCCTATAACTAAGGTCTTGTTTGGAATTTAGCAACTTAAGTAGCTCATGATCACAGTATAGGAAAATTTTTTTGAATAAAAAGTAACGTTTTCAATATCTTAAAGATTGAACTACAATATATAATTTTTTATATAGAAAAATTCTTTTTATAGTTATTAAGTTTCTCACTAAGGAAAATAATAAGAAGTTTACATTAACTAAAGGCATCACCTATCCCTACTCCTAATATATTGTGTGCAACCTAAAAGATAGCAAAAAAAAATTAGACAATTTTAGAATAGGTGATTTGGTCATAGCTTATTGCAACTTTTAAAAACTAAATTTGTAGATTTGGTCCAAGTAAATTTATCAGACTTAGCACAATCGGTAATCAGTGCAACGATAATACTAAAGTCTTTAATGAATCATCAATAAAATGTAGCCATATCATAGAAGCATTTAATGTCATAAATTTCTTTTACAGTAAGCCACTTTGTAAATTTCTTAACTTTACTAAAGTTAGTAAATAACCTTTTAGAAGAAATTACGTGTCCTAAGAAAATAACTTTGGACATAAATAATTCATATTTTTTTATATTGAAAAATAAGTATTTCTTTCTACAGTACAACATTACTTGTACAAATTGTATAAGAGGTTCTCAATAAACTTATTATAGAAACAAATGTCATCAAAATACAAAAACCATGAGGAATTTGCTAGAGGTCAATGTGGAGCAATCAAAGCGTGTTGTCAATGGATTTAGCAAAGGCTAGAACGAGACGCCTTCAGAAAAAAAATATATATATATTATTTTGTATTGCTACTTATATTAGCTTAGTTGGTTTGCTGTGTCCAGATTAAACCTTGTCATTTTGAACTTTTCAAAGCTTTACTATTTCTCTAAGAAATTTATACGAGTTGAAAACATCTTAGTATTTAAGACAATTTGATTAGCCTCACGTATGCCAGCCAAGTGGAGTGTTATTTGACATGAAGGTTAATTTTTTCATCTTTAAGTGACATTAGACAATACTCATTGGATAGTTTCTTCAAGTTATCCCTACTCTAACTTCTTGGGATTTCTTCCTCGTCCTTAATTTGTAGCTGGTACATCTTCCAGCCAAACTTTTCCTTTGAAGTAAATATTAACATTGAAGCTATAGTTTGCTACATCAATCGAGAAGAAAGAGATGAGAGCAAAAGCAAAATACGAGAGTTACACATAAGAGCTTTAATGCTTTCGCTGCCACCTTCTCTCTTGTTGAGACCTCAAGCAGCAAATCCTCTGTAACAATCACACTATCTCCACAGATTTTTCTTCATGTACTTGGATAGTATTTAAGCTGCTAGGTTTAATGTCCATCGAGAAGGTTGGATTCTTCATATCCATCACAAACGAAGCGTTCCCTGCAGCTTTGCTCTTTCCATCAGAGCTCTGAGGTGCTATATAGAGAAAGTAAAGCAAAGTTGCAGCAATCGCACCCATTAAAGGCGATATGAAATAGATCCATATCTTGTTATAGTTGTTTACTATGATTGCTGGACCTAAACTCCTCGCAGGGTTCA
The DNA here is from genome assembly GCA_023846275.1 of Vanilla planifolia. Classification (NCBI taxonomy): domain Eukaryota; kingdom Viridiplantae; phylum Streptophyta; class Magnoliopsida; order Asparagales; family Orchidaceae; genus Vanilla; species Vanilla planifolia. The sequence goes on along the minus strand of CM043872.1, from coordinate 5,131,352 downwards.
TCGAAGCCCCTGTTATCTTTCTGCAAAGTAAAGTAATACAGTTAGGTTTTAAAAGCAACTTTTGCGTATGTGAGGCAAAAGATTTCTCTTTAATTACCCTGAAAAGATAATGATGAAGAAGATCGAAGCTCCCACAGCCACACCTCCAAGCTCTTTAATCTGCAAAAAGAATATAAAGAAATGGTCAATTGAAGTATTAAAGATGCCATTTCAATGCCAAATAGTTCAAAGCAAGTTACTTGGAAAATTTTTTTAATAAATCCAAAAAGAAGTTGACTTTTCTTTTTGTTAATGAAAGGGTCGGAGACGCTTACCGCCCTGGGGTCAGCTCTGGCTCCACAATTCGCCAAAGTATACATAAAAGTGGTGATCGTCTCGATGGCTACCACCTTCAGATCACTCTCTGGATTTGAACCAACCGGTTGGGTTAGCATCACGTCCGTGTTCTTCCAATCAAACAACCATGCTAATGTTAAGCAAGCAAAGGTGGAACCCATCAATTCCGCTACAACGTACAATGGAACCTGCAAAAATGGAAAAGCTAAGCTCGATTGCATTAAAAATCGTAAATTTTTGAGATAAAGCTAAGTGAACGGACATGTTTCCATGGGAATTGATTGGCGATTGCATAAGCAAAAGTGAGAGCTGGATTGATGTGTGCTCCTGATATATGCCCAAAGGTGTATATGTTTGCCATTACGACTGAGCTCCATGCAAAGGCAATGCCCACAAGGTTAAGATCACCGCGGTTTTCCATAAACAATGATCCACAGCCGATGAAGATAAACGTGTATGTTCCGATGAACACCGTCAGTAGCTGTCGATTAGTAGCTAATAAATATAAGCCTTTATTCATTAGAAAGAGAGATAGAAAGAAGAGATAGAAAGAGAGAGAGAGAGAGAGAGAGATAGAGAGAGAGATGCCTTCTGATTTCCTGGAAAGAAATTCATCTTCTTTCCTCTGAAATGAGTTGCTTTCAGAGAAGGGGTTTCTTAGGAGATCTCATGGAGAGAGGCTTCGGCTTATGTATCTATATATATATGCAAGTATATGTAAAGGAAGGAATTATTATATAGGAACTCTTCCATTTCTTCATCAAACCAAGGAATTATATATAGCAACTCTTTTTTTTTTTTTCTTATGAGGTCGAATATGTTAGCAAACTTTAAGTTTTTAAATGTTTGATTAGCACTTTTTAAGTGCTTATTAGCATTTTTTAAGGAGTTGTTAGTACTTTTTAAACATGGTTAGTATCTTTTAAGTATTTTGAGGATTTTTAGGGATTAGAAACAAACTTTTGAATTATGAGAAAAGATTTGGGAGATTAGATATGTTTTTTTGCTATAAATAGATGTAAGTGTTGTTTTGTTATTATGCAATTTTGATGAATAAAAGTTTCTTAGCTATTCTCTTCTTCTTCCTTAAGTCTTTCGTAGCCATTTCCAAATTTCTCCCTACTCTTTTATTTCCATCAAAGTGGTATCAGAGCAAAGGAAGTAGATCGAACGCCGCAGCGTCGAAGGGAGAAGAGCAAAGTTTTCTTTAAAGAGTGTTGTTCATTTACAATGTCGGGAATTATGCAACAAGTCATTCCCAGATTGATGAACGACAACTATGATAATTGGTGCATCCAATTTAAGGCCCTTCTTGGCTCGCAAGACCTTTGGGAGATTGTTATCGATGGCTTTGATGAATCAGATGCTACTGAAGCGGAGAAGAAATTGTTGAAAGAAAATCAGAGAAAAGACAAAAAGGCATTGTTCTTGATATATCAAGGACTTGATGAAGTCACTTTTGAGAAAGTTGTAGAAGCGACTACAAGCAAAGAGGTTTGGAGTAAACTCAACACAATCTTCAAAGGTGTTGAACGGGTGAAGCGTGTACGGCTTCAAATCCTTAGGGGTGATTTTGAGCAAGCAAAGATGAATGAAAATGAGACTATCTCAGATTATATCTCACGATTGATTGCTATTGTGAATTTGATGAAGAGAAATGGAGAACAAATTGACGACGTACGTGTCATTGAAAAGGTACTTCGTTCTTTAACTCCTATGTTTGAGCATGTGGTAACCGCAATTGAAGAATCTAAAGATATATGTAGTTTATCTATTGAAGAGCTAATGGGTTCTTTACAAGTGCATGAGCAAAGACTAAAGAAAAAAGCTGAAGTTACACCTATTGATCAAGCATTAGAGTCAAAACTAAATTTGAAGGAAGACAATACATTGAAGAAAGAGAATTCAAATTCAAGAGGAAGAGGACAAGGTTCATATAGAGGACGTGGAAGAGGTCGTTTCCAAAACAGATCTCAACAGAAATTTAATCAATCTTACACTCAACACGGGCATGGAAGAAATAATTCTTCTCGAGGTCGAGGACAAGGTAGAAATATTGAATGTTACAATTGTCATAAATTTGGTCATTATGCTTCTGATTGTTGGCATAAGAATAGTCAATCAAATTATGTTGAAACATCGAAAGAAGAGTCAATATCTTTATTGGCTGAAAAAGAGGGCAACGAAAAAGAAGATGTATGGTTTCTTGATTCAGGAGCAAGCAACCATATGTGTGGAAAAAGACATCTATTTGAGTCAATTGAAAATATGCAAGCAAGTGTGAGTCTTGGAGACTCATCAAAGTTGAAAGTTGAAGGCAAAGGTAATATAAAACTTTACAAAGAGAATGGGTTTCCAATTATTATTTCAGATGCATATTTTATTCCTGATATGAAAAGTAATATCCTTAGCCTTGGGCAATTAATTGAGAAAGGATATATTATACATATGGAGAATGGTTATCTTCTTTTGCAAGATTCAAAGGGAAGGAATATTACCAAAGTGAAGATGTCGACAAATCGCATGTTTCCTCTTCAATTAAAATCAACAAGTGAAGTTTGTTATCTTGGGCATCTTTCAAATGATTCTTTGAAATGGCATCTAAGGTATGGTCACCTTAACTTTGGAGGTTTAAAATTATTGGCAAAAGAAGGAATGGTGAAAGGTCTTCCTTTATTGGATGATCCAAACCATATATGTGAAGCTTGTATACTTGGAAAGCAACATCGTCTACCATTTTCGAAGAATAACACTTGGAGAGCTAAAAGGCCATTACAGCTTATTCATACAGATATTTGTGGTCCATTGGTGCCATTATCAAATGGAGGTAACAAGTATTTTATTACTTTCATAGATGATTTCAGTAGAAAAATGTGGACATATTTTATTAAGGAGAAATCTGCTGCTATCTCCATATTTAAAGAGTTCAAATGCAAGGTTGAAAAAGAGAGTGGGTTATTTATTCAATGCCTTAGATCTGATAGAGGTGGTGAATACACTTCAAATGAATTTATTCAATTATGTAAGCAAGAAGGCATACGACATCAATTTACCACTAGTTATACTCCACAACAAAATGGAGTAGCTGAAAGAAGAAATCGTACTATCCTTGATATGACAAGGACAATGATGAGAGAGAGGAATATGCCAAAAGAATTTTGGGCAGAAGCAGTTGCATGTTCAACTTATCTGTTGAATCGATGTCCTACTAAAGCTGTGCGTTATATGACTCCACAAGAAGCTTGGAGTGGATATACACCAAGTGTTTCTCATTTTCGAATATTTGGTTGTATTGCATATGCACAGGTACCTAATGCAACAAGGAAGAAATTAGATGATAAAGGTAAAAAATACATATTCATTGGGTACAGCGAGGAGTCAAAAGCCTACAAACTCTACAATCCTTTAACCAAAAAGGTATTCATTAGTCGTGATGTTGTGTTTGTAGAAGAAGATACTTGGAAGTGGACGGAAGAGAATGATGATAAAACTATCACGCTTGGGCAAGAAGAAGAAATTCAAAATCAACAAACTCATGATTTGAATTCTCCAACAAGTTCTCCCTCAAGATCAACTATTATGCAAAAGAAAACACATCCTATTGACTCAAGCAAAAAGATGAAAAGTTTACAAGAGATATATGAGCAAACGTCCCAATATTCTAACTTATTCTGTTATTTTGCTGATTATGAACCTATTTCTTTTGATGAAGCAGTGCAAGATATAAATTGGCAAAAAGCTATGGATGAAGAAATAGCATCTATAGAAAAGAATAATACATGGGAGTTGGTTGAACTCCCTCCTCAAAAGAAACCCATAGGAGTTAAATGGGTTTACAAGATCAAGCATAAAGCAGATGGAACAGTGGATCGATACAAGGCAAGACTTGTGGCAAAAGGTTTTAAACAAAAATATGGTATAGACTACAACGAGGTATTTGCTCCAGTTGCTCGATTTGATACAATGAAGTTGATTTTAGCACTTGCAGCACATCATGGATGGAAGGTATGTCAACTTGATGTTAAATCGGCATTTTTGAATGGAGTTTTAGAAGAAGAAGTTTATATTGATCAACCTGAAGGTTACAAAATTGTGAATAATCCACATAAAGTCTATCGTTTGAAAAAGGCTTTATATGGATTGAAACAAGCACCAAGAGCATGGAATACCAAGATTGATGGATATCTTCAACAACAAGGATTCCAAAAATGTCCATTTGAGCATGCACTTTACATTAAGACAACTCAAAATAATATTCTTATAGTTTGTCTTTATGTAGATGATTTGCTTTATACAGGAAATTCTTTTGAATTGTTTCAAGAATTCAAAAGAACTATGCAGTATGAATTTGAAATGACAGATAATGGTGAAATGTCATACTTCCTTGGTTTGGAAGTAAAGCAAATGAAAATTGGAATCCAAATCTCTCAAAGAAGATACGCTACTGAACTTCTAAAGAAGTTTAGAATGGAAGATTGTAAATCAGTGGCAACACCACTTGATGTAAGAATGAAACTAAGTAGAGAAGGAGAAGGAAAAGATGTTGACTCTACTTTATTTAAAAGTCTTGTAGGTAGTCTTCGTTACCTCACTATCACAAGACCTGATATTTTATATTCTGTTGGACTCATTAGTCGATATATGGAAAATCCAAAGGAAACACATTGGATGGTTGCAAAAAGAATACTAAGATATATTAAAGGAACACTTGATTATGGTTTGTATTTCACTAACCAAAGTGGGACAGATTTATGTGGCTACTCTGATAGTGATTGGGGAGGTGATATAGATGAAAGGAAGAGTACAACTGGTTATTGTTTCTTCTTCGGATCATCAGCATTTATGTGGAGATCAACTAAACAAGATGTCATTGCTCTTTCGTCTTGTGAAGCAGAGTATATTGCAGCTTCATCAACAGTTTGTGAAGCAATTTGGTTACGAAATTTATTACAGGAGTTACAACATCAACAAGAAGAGCCAACAACTATATTTATTGATAATATGTCAGCCATAAAATTAGCAAAAAATCCAGTACAACATGGGAGAAGCAAGCATATCGAGACAAGGTATCATTTTCTTCGTGATCATGTCAACAAGGAGACTATAAGATTGGTACATTGCAATACTGAAAAACAAGTAGCTGATATTTTCACTAAATCGCTTGGAGTAAAGAAGTTTGAAGAATTACGAGATCAATTAGGGTTGAAGATACTTCAAGTTTGAGAGGGAGTAATGTTAGCAAACTTTAAGTTTTTAAATGTTTGATTAGCACTTTTTAAGTGCTTATTAGCATTTTTTAAGGAGTTGTTAGTACTTTTTAAACATGGTTAGTATCTTTTAAGTATTTTGAGGATTTTTAGGGATTAGAAACAAACTTTTGAATTATGAGAAAAGATTTGGGAGATTAGATATGTTTTTTTGCTATAAATAGATGTAAGTGTTGTTTTGTTATTATGCAATTTTGATGAATAAAAGTTTCTTAGCTATTCTCTTCTTCTTCCTTAAGTCTTTCGTAGCCATTTCCAAATTTCTCCCTACTCTTTTATTTCCATCAGAATATGTATGCGAAGTTTCCAAGAAAATTGAAGTTGGAAGCCTGAAAACGCATCATTCTTGTTTTATTTAATTATTTTTTTATTGAAGAAAATTGATATTGGCTGGAATTTGTTTTTAGTCCTAATTAGGCGAGAGATTATATCATTTTTTTAAGTTATGAGATCAATATCATACAGTAATATAATAAAATATTTTCATTTATAAAGGAGTTAAAAAAAATTTATTCCTTTTGGTTGGTTTTTAATTTCTAAATTATTTTACTACTTTTACTTAAATTAATCATAAGTTAATAAACATGGTCACCAAGTTTTTTATAATTATAGGCCACACTTGAGTAGTTAGAAATTCCAAAATTTCTAACAAAGAGTTATAGTTTCTTGACTTTTTTGTTTTTCATTTTTGTGTGAGTTTATAAATTTAAAAAAAATTATTTTTTATAATTTCTTTATTTTAATATTTCATTGATTTTGATATTAAAACTATAATATATTTTTTTAATCTAGCAGTACTTATATATAAAATTCTTTTGAGCTGTTTTAAGAATTCAAAAGAACTATGCAGCATGAATTTGACATGACAAATAATGGTAAAATGTCATACTTCCTTGGTTTAAAAGTAAAGCAAATGATAACTGAAATCTAAATCTCTCAAAGAAGATATGCTACTGAACTTGTAAAGAAGTTTAGAATGAAAGATTGTAAATCAGTGGCAACACCACTTGATGTGAGAATGAAAATAAGTAGAGAATGAGAAGAAAACATTATTGACTCTATTTTATTTAAAAGTATTGTAGGTAGTCTTCGTTACCTCACTATCACAATACTTGATACTCTATATTCTGTTAGACTCATTAGTCGATATATGAAAAATCCAAAGAAAACACATTGGATGCTTGCAAAAAGAATACTAAGATATATTAAAAGAACGCTTGATTATGATTTGCATTTCACTAACCAAAGTGGGACAGGTTTATGCGGCTACTCTGATAGTGATTGGGGAGGTGATATAGATGAAAGGAAGAGTATAACTGGTTATTGTTTCTTCTTAAGATCATCAGCATTTATGTGGAGATTGACTAAACAAGATGTCATTACTCTTTCATCTTCTGAAGCAGAGTATATTGCAGCTTCATCAACAGTTTGTAAAGCAATTTGGTTACGGAATTTGTTGCAGGAGTTACATCATCAACAAGAAGAGCCAACAACTATATTTATTGATAATATGTCAACCATCAAATTAGCAAAAAATCCAGCTCAACACTAGAGAAGCAAGCATATTGAGACAAAGTATCATTTTCTTCGTGATCATGTCAACAAGGAGACTATAAAACTGGTACATTGTAGTACTGAAGAACAAGTAGCTGATATTTTCACTAAAATCGATTAGAGTGAAGAAGTTTGAAGAATTACAAAATCAATTAGGGTTGAAGATACTTCAAGTTTGAGGGGGAGTAATGTTAGCAAACTTTAAGCGTTTGGTTAGCACTTTTTAGTGCTTTTTAGCATTTTTAAAGATTTGTTAGCACTTTTTCAATATGCTTATCATATTTTAAGTATTTTTTTTAATTTGTTAAGTATTTTTAGAAAACAAACTTTTGAATTATGAGGAATTATTTAGGAAATTGGTTATGTTCTTTGGCTATAAATAGATTTAAGTGTTGCTTTGTAAATAAGTATTCATGAATGAAAAGTTCATAGTTTCTTTCTTCCCTCTCATTAAGCTTTCTGCTGTCATTTTCAAATTTCTCCCAATATTTTATTTCCATAACTATACATCTTCCAGCCAACCTTTTCCTTTGAAGTAAATATTAACATTGAAGCTATAGTTTGCTACATCAATCGAGAAGAAAGAGATGAGAGCAAAAGCAAAATACGAGAGTTACACATAAGAGCTTTAATGCTTTCGCGGCCACCTTCTCTCTTGTTGAGATGTCAAGCAGCAAATCCTCTGTAACAATCACACTATCTCCATAGATTTTTCTTCATGTACTTGGATAGTATTTAAGCTGCTAGGTTGAATGTCCATCGAGAAGGTTGGATTCTTCGTATCCATCACAAACGAAGCGTTCTCTGTAGCTTTGCTCTTTCCATCAGAGCTTTGAGGTGCTATATAGAGAAAGTAAAGCAAAGTTGCAACAACCGCACCCATTAAAGGCGATATGAAATAGATCCATATCTTGTTATAGTTGTTTACTATGATTGCTGGACCTAAACTCCTGGCAGGGTTCATCGAAGCCCCTGTTATCTTTCTGCAAAGCAAAGTAATACAGTTAGGTTTTAAAAGAAACTTTTGCGTATGTGAGGCAAAAGATTTCTCTTTAATTACCCTGAAAAGATAACGATGAAGAAGACCGAAGCTGCCACTGCTACACCTCCAAGCTCTTTAATCTGCAAAAAGAATATAAAGAAATGGTCAATTGAAGTATTAAAGATGTCATTTCAATGCCAAATAGTTCAAAGCAAGTAGTTTATGTTGTTTGTTACTTGGAAAATTTTAAAACAGTTATACACGACAAAAATGGAATTTTAATAAAAACGGTATATTAGTGATGGAAATAAAAGAATAGGGAGAAATTTGGAAATGGCAACGAAAGACTTAAGGAAGAGGAAGAGAATAGCTAAGAATTTTTCATTCATAAAATTACATAATCACAATGACCCAATTTTTCTCATAATTCAAAAGATTGTTTCTAATCTCTAAAAATCTTCAAAATACTTTAAATATGCTAACCATGCTTAAAAGTGCTAATAACTCTTTAAGAAATGCTAACAAGCACTTGAAAAGTGCTAACCATCCATAAAGTTTGCTAACAATTAGATGCAGCATAACAGCTAATATTCATTGATTATTCTTCCCATCACTGAACCAATGACTCTGTGCATTATCACCAATTTATTTCCCTCTAATAGTCATTTTTTCCATTGTTCATCTCTTTGACTTCATTTTTACTTAATTTTAATTGTTTTATTTCGATTAAACTCTCCTTATAATCATTCATTTAGTTTTCATTTTGAATCTTAGATCATTTTAATTTCTATGGAATGTACTTATATGTTCAACATTATCTATTGTATATTTCTACACCTTATCAAAACCTCTCTTAATTTATTCTTACAATATTTTATGAACCCATTATCATATTAGCATGATATGCTGTTAATTATATATTGTACAAATAATTTTTCTAATATGTTACTACTTTAAACTTGATCATACTTAGAGAATGCCTAACTTTGAACTTTATACTTAGTTAAATTTCTCACTTATTGACATTGATTATAATGATATGATCCATTCTTGCTTAGCTCACATATTCACTCTACCACATACTCATATGAATGCCCTCATTATATTATATGATATATGTTCAATAGTACGTCATGTATTCACAAGTCCTTTGTTAATACTCATTATGTCATAAAATTTGTCTATTTGTTACTCAAGCATTTGGACTTGGTTAATGTTTCCAACTCATTTGGTTGTACTTGTATATTATTTTCTTTCTTTCTATATGGATTTGTATTATTTATATTAACAATTTGTTGATATGTATTAATAGTTTTATATGATGGACTAGTCATCTTTGTACAATTCTTAAAAAATTTTTATTCCTATTTACACTTCTCTTAAGTTCATCCATTTTTTCTTACTTGATCATACTATATAATACAATCCTTCTTTAGTTAGCTTATTAGACTCAGTTGTCCCATAGCATTGACACACAATCTACACTCTATCATATCAATATAATCCTGTTATTATATCTATATGATACAATCTCATCTTATGAATAAGTTCATATTATATCCTAGCTCTATATTTTTTTTGCTACTTGATCGTAATGTATGAAACACCTTTGTCATATTGTATATTTTAATTCTTTTTTCTTTAGCCCTTTAGAGTAGTCTAGCTCATATAGATAATGCTACTATTTGCCATAACATCATACAAATGTGATGGCCAATACATACCCTATGATCCAATTCAACTTTTGTTTATTATTCTATCATTTAATGTGATATCTCATATTATATTGAGCGATGATCTTCATTAAGCCTTTTTTCACTACAATCCCGATCATATTATACGATTTATTATCATTATACTTTATGAATATTTTTCTAAAACATTTCTATAATTTTAGCAATTATTTTTTAATCAAAATTATTATTTTTTTCATTATTTTTACTACTCTTTTCTCTTTAGAATCATCAATAAATTTTTAATATTCTTATTTTTAACATCTCATTATTTGAATTTATAAAAATTGCTTAACCTTACTTTTGAAATGTTACAATTAAATGATTAGCTCGACAGCACTCAACTTGGGTTTTATTTCAAATAGGTGATATTTCATATTGAACCTATTATAATTTCCTTATTTCTTGATTCCTCTCTTCACTTGTCTCATATATTTCTTAGTTTTTTCTTAACATCATTTTTCTTTAGATGTCTCCCAAAATTATTTTAAATTTTTATATTTCTAGCTTTTAAATCTCTTCAAATTCACCAAATTATTCCTCAATATTTTTTTTAGCATTAATTTCTTTTGAATTATTTCAAATTATTGATTTAACTTTCTTAATGTCTTGTCTTGTATTATATTCTTTTAAATATCTCTCAAAATCCTTTTCACTTATCACATATTATTCTTATTTTATTTTAAATCACTTTAAATTTTCTAAATTATCCTTCTTACATCATATTCTAGTAAATATCTCAAATAATTACTGTTACAGCCCAGTTTTTTAAAAAGGAAATTTTTTTTTTTTACATATAGATAGCTCAGATCGTCCCAAACCAATCTGAGTAGCCTACGAAAAACATAGGATATAACACATCATTACACACCTACTTTCCTTAACTATGTGGATCCCATCTCCCGGGCACACCGTCAAATCAGGTTCATGACTCCTGAATTAACTGATGAACTCGCGCAATGTTACTCCTACTAGACCCAATACTCCTAACCCATACCGGTAGGAGAACCGATCTAATAGAAGTCTGAACCCCCAAGGTTAAGTTCCATAGTCATGTAATGACCTCACCATCAACAAAAAAATATATAACATCCACCGATATGAAATGGCGCTCCACACACCATACCGTCAAGGTAGAAAATAAGATAGTGTATAAAAATGTAACTCATATGAAAAATCACAGTCCATAAAATACCACATCATCCATACGAGTACATGAGTCAGAATCACCCTCACATAATACAAGACATAAGAATAACAATCTCACTGAATACATCCAACAGCAACAATCAACTAACCAGAATGTCTCAGAAAATCACAGATCAGATCTCCTCCACTAGCCTACTGATCACGATCCCACCTAACGCTGGGTGACGTCAAGTCTGCCGAGCCACTGGAAAAATATGGATAATAAAAGAATGAGCTACGCCCAGTAGGAAAGACAGCTAGTAAAAAAAAACTCTCATGCAAGAGAAGGATAATAGCAAGAGTATAGAAATATAGCATAACAATGTAGGGTGGAAAGGCACTCTCAGTCCTAGACTCTGACCAACCACAGTCACCCCCAGTCACACCAGAGTAGCTCTCCTCTGTGCTCCCAGGCAGCATGCCAGCGGGACACGCCCATCTCTGCGCACGCATGGTGCCTAGGCAAAGCATGCCAGCGGGACACGCCCATCTCTGCGCACGCATCACAACGCCTAGCACCCGACACCGCAGCGTCTCTCGTCAATCAATCTTCTGGAGACTATAGACAGAACCAGTCACATAGATCTCTAGCCAACGTGAGACACCCCTGCCACCCTCAAGCACGCAGGCCTACACACACTTGGCTAGCCACGGCGAGTCACCCCTGCCATTGCCACTCTCAGGCGCGCAGGCCTACACTCATGGACCAGAAGAGATCGACTCAGCCACCGTTCCAAGAAGTCCTCTCCCAACAATTTCCATAGAAGCCACGCCCCTACAGTCATTGCCAAGCTCTAACTCCAAGATTCGACAACATGTGTCCAGATACAATAAGGCGCATACCAGTCCACATGTATACTGTGGAAGCTAAGTCTGTACTGCACAGTTACCTACCACAACTACCCTAAAACATCATATAGGGCCTATAGTAGTCCGGTCCAATATGCCAATCCATGAAATATGCCAATCCATGAAATATGCCAACACTGAGTAAACTGACTCAATCCATGTTATTGCCATCCAAGCAACACAAACTGTACCAAAATTCTGACTATTCTGGTAGCACCCAAGTGTCACACTTCCTTCCAACTAATCCAGCTGCACTGAATTTATGGGTAATTTTCAACAGTCAATTTCAACTTGGCTACGTGATTTCTAAAAATCATCTTTTTCCCACTTCAGGAAATTTTTAAATTAAAAAAAAATCAATTTCCGCCCTTTATCCATTTTCCGAAATTCGGAATAAATTTCCGAATAAAATTTAAATTCCACATATATCCTTTTTCCGAAAATTCGGATTAATTTCCGAATTAATTTTCCTCCGCGCCGTTCGTTCGCGTCGAATCCCGCTGAACCGGTTTTCGCTGCCGGTTCGGAAACCTCGCGCTGAACCGCGACACCGCCGAACCAAATTCCTTAATAATCCATTAATCGGTCGATGCTTAAATAAATATAATTACTAATAAATATTATATAAATACCATTAATTACTTAAATAAATTCATAATTAATCTAATCCCTTCTCCTTCCTCGGTCCGACGCCCGCGAACCCTAACCGACGCAATCGCCGACCAATTCCAATCCTTCCGTCGATTTCCGGCGAACGCGAACAAAGAGAAACAAAATCTGATGTTCGTACTATCCTAATGTTTCAATAATGCCACTAATTTCTAAGGTTCATTCAAAATTTCCGCCAAAGGAGTTCGCCCGTACGCCATTGCCGTATTGTGAGATTTAAGGTTAATCCAACAATCAATTAACTAATTCAATGGCAACACTGATAATACAAATCCCTAACATATTCCTAAGCATTAACTAAATTTTTCGACGAATTGGGAAATTTTCCAGAAAATCCAAAATTTGTAAAAGACGCAGATTAGCATTCAACTAAGTCCGATTTTTCATCCACATGCTTGTATTCATTAAGCAAAATATTCCATGCTTTTAATTTCTACTAAATAACTAATTTAAATCTGACTTTCCTACCTTGCTCGCCGGCGACGGTGAAGCTCGCACGCGATCAACCGCAGCTCCTCGCCGAACGAAACCGGTACCAAAATGCTCGCCTCTGTCCCGCGAACCTCCGGTTACCAAAAGCCCCTTGGAAGGCTGCCGGAAAGTACCGTCGTTCGCCGCGAACACCTCGCCTCCAGCCGCCATTCGAAACCCTAACAGCCGAACAGTTTAGGTTAAATACCCGGCTTAAACCGGTAATAACCCGTTAAGACCCATTAAGCGCCGGTTGACCTTCCAAAAACGCCGCTTAACACCCGATCAGCCAGTTAATCTCCACCGCTGATCTCGCCCGTCCGATCCGCTTATCCGCGGCTTATCTAAACGCACGCACAAACGCACCTTGGCGAACCGCCCCGCCTTCGCTGAACCGCTCCGGTCCGGTTCACGAGCGTTAAAAAAAAAACCAAATTCCGGTTTTAAAAAAAATCTCGGTGCTCCGAAAAATCCCTAGAAAATTTCAGAAATTCCAATAGCCTCTAATTGAGCTCCTGGCTCATCCTACTATCGATCTGAAATCATCCAAGCCACAATTGAATTATTGAAGATTAAACATATAATATTTTACCGGGTATAACAATTACTTAATCATTAAATGATCATTAAGCATCTTCTTTTTAATTGATGCTCTTGTTATTGTTGAATAATGAGTTAAGATATCCCCTTTAAGCCTTTTGCTTTTCCTTCCAAGACATCTTTGGAATCATACCATCATCTGATTGCTTATGACACCTCTCATCTTAAGAAAGCTTCGCAATAATATTATGTTACTTCATCTAAAAATCTTCATTCATAATATGGTGAGTATCCTAATTTATATGGATTTTAAGAGATATAATGGTATTTTTAATGATATAAAATGACACTTAAGAATACTATAGATCATATTTTAGAATTCTAAAAGATAATTTAAGAATTCTAAAAATTACCATAAATTAAAAATAATTATTCTTTAAATTTTGTCAAATATTTGTTTGAAAAACTTTTAATTTTGTCATTGGGATATTGTAAATTTAATTATTTTATTGAAAAACATCTTAGCTACATGGGTGGCATCTGAGGTCTTACAATAAAAGACAAAAGGAGTCATTTTAGAGAAATGATCAACAACCACAATAAAAAAATCATGTCTAAATAAGGTCTTAGATAATCCAAGTATAAAATCTATACTTATGTGCACTCAAGACTTGTCAAGCATAAGTAGTGGAATGTATGGTCTTTGACCCATATTTGGAGATTCTGTAGTTATGCATGTGCAGTAATAGGTTATAATAGATATAATATGATGCATCATTCTAGGTTAATAAAATTTCTCAAGCATCTCTAAGAGTTTTATCTCTCTTAAAATAATTAGATAATCTTTTAGTATGTATTTCATAAACTAAAAAACCTCTAAATGATGAATTTTTTATGCATAACCTATTATTCTTATATAAGTATCCATCTTTAAAGCTAAAATCTTTAGATACAAGGGTTGGAATCGAATTAATTTCTTAATAAATTGCTCAAGGTCAGAACAATCAAGATATTTGTTTTTAATTTAGTCAAAATCTGCAACCTTTACAGACAAAATAGTCACTAGGTGAAAATGTCAACTAAGTGTATTAGCTACTTTGTTTTTTAGGCTAGGCTTATGTTTAATAACAAATGTATACTCCTAGATGTACTCGAACCATTTGGCATGCCTATGACTAGGGTCTTGTTAGTAATTTAGCAACTTAAGCACCACATGATCACAGTATAGGAAATTTTTTTTGAATAAAAAGTAATGTCTTCAATATCTTAAAGATTGAACGACAATATATAAGTTTTTATATTGAAAAATTCTTTTTATAGTTATTAAGTTTCTCACTAAAGAAAATAATAAGAAGTTTACATTAACTAAAGGCATCACCTATCCCTACTCCCAATATATTGTGTGCAACCTAAAATGTAGCAAAAAAAATTAGACAATTTTAGAATAGGTGCTTTGGTCATAGCTTATTACAACTTTTAAAAACTAAATTTGTAGATTTGGTCCAAGTACATTTATCAAACTTAGTACAATCGGTAATCAGTGCAACGACAATACTAAATTCTTTAATGAATCATCAATAAAATGTAGCCATATCATAGAAGCATTTAATGCCATAAATTACTTTTACAGTAAGCCACTTTGTAAATTTCTTAACTTTACTAAAGTTAGTAAATAACTTTTTAGAAGAAATTATGTGTCCTAAAAAAATAACTTTGGACATAAATAATTTATATTTTTTTATATTGAAAAATAAGTATTTCTTTCTATAGTACAACATAATTTGTACAAATGGTATAAGTGATTCTCAATAAACTTATTATAGAAACAAATGCCATCAAAATACAAAAACCATGAGGAATTTTCTAGAGGTCAATGTGGAGCAATCAAAGCGTGTTGTCAATGGATTTAGCAAAGGCTAGAACGAGACGCCTTCAGAAAAAAAAATATATATTATTTTGTACTGCTACTTATATTAGCTTAGTTGGTTTGCTGTGTCCTGATTAAACCTTGTCATTTTGAACTTTTCAAAGCTTTACTATTTCTCTAAAAAATTTATACGAGTTGAAAACATCTTAGTATTTAAGACAATTTGATTAGCCTCACGTATGCCAGCCAAGTGGAGTGTTATTTGACATGAAGGTTAATTTTTTCATCTTTAAGTGACATTAGACAATACTCATTGGATAGTTTCTTCAAGTTATCCCTACTCTAACTTCTTGGGATTTCTTCCTCGTCCTTAATTTGTAGCTGGTACATCTTCCAGCCAAACTTTTCCTTTGAAGTAAAGAGATGAGAGCAAAAGCAAAATACGAGAGTTACACATAAGAGCTTTAATGCTTTCGCGGCCACCTTCTCTCTTGTCGATATCTCAAGCAGCAAATCCTCTGTAACAATCACACTATCTCCACAGATTTTTCTTCATGTACTTGGATAGTATTTAAGCTGCTAGGTTTAATGTCCATCGAGAAGGTTGGATTCTTCGTATCCATCACAAACGAAGCCTTCCCTGCAGCTTTGCTCTTTCCATCAGAGCTCTGAGGTGCTATATAGAGAAAGTAAAGCAAAGTTGCAGCAACCGCACCCATTAAAGGCGATATGAAATAGATCCATATCTTGTTATAGCTGTTTACTATGATTGCTGGACCTAAACTCCTGGCAGGGTTCATCGAAGCCCCTGTTATCTTTCTGCAAAGCAAAGTTATACAGTTAGGTTTTAAAAGAAACTTTTGCGTATGTGAGGCAAAAGATTTCTCTTTAATTACCCTGAAAAGATAACGATGAAGAAGACCGAAGCTCCCACAGCCACACCTCCAAGCTCTTTAATCTGCAAAAAGAATATAAAGAAATGGTCAATTGAAGTATTAAAGATGCCATTTCAATGCCAAATAGTTCAAAGCAAGTTACTTGGAAAATTTTTTTAATAAATCCAAAAAGAAGTTGACTTTTCTTTTTGTTAATGAAAGGGTCGGAGACGCTTACCGCCCTGGGGTCAGCTCTGGCTCCACAATTCGCCAAAGTATACATAAAAGTGGTGATCGTCTCGATGGCTACCACCTTCAGATCACTCTCTGGATTTGAACCAACCGGTTGGGTTAGCATCACGTCCGTGTTCTTCCAATCAAACAACCATGCTAATGTTAAGCAAGCGAAGGTGGAACCCATCAATTCCGCTACAACGTACAATGGAACCTGCAAAAATGGAAAAGCTAAGCTCGATTGCATTAAAAATCGTAAATTTTTGAGATAAAGCTAAGTGAACGGACATGTTTCCATGGGAATTGACTGGCGATTGCATAAGCAAAAGTGAGAGCTGGATTGATGTGTGCTCCTGATATATGCCCAAAGGTGTATATGTTTGCCATTACGACTGAGCTCCATGCAAAGGCAATGCCCACAAGGTTAAGATCACCGCGGTTTTCCATAAACAATGATCCACAGCCGATGAACATAAACGTGTATGTTCCGATGAACACCGTCAATAGCTGTTGATTAGTAGCTAATAAATATAGGACTTTATTCATTAGAAAGAGCGATAGAAAGAGAAGAGATAGAAAGAGAGAGGGAGAGAGAGAGAGAGAGAGAGAGAGAGAAATGCCTTCTGATTTCCTGGAAAGAAATTCATCTTCTTTTCTCTGAAACGAGTTGCTTTCAGAGAAGGGGTTTCTTAGGAGATCTCATGGAGAGAGGCTTCGGCTTATATATCTATATATATATATACAAGTATATATAAAGGAAGGAATTATTATATAGTAACTCTTCCATTATTTTTTTCTTATAAGGTCGAATATGTATGCGAAGTTTCCAAGAAAATTGAAGTTGGAGGCCTGAAAACTCATCATTCTTGTTTTATTTAATTATATTTTTATTGAAGAATGAGAGCTATCGTTTGGAAGATTGGCTCGAATTTGTTTTTAGTCCTAAGTAGGTGAGAGATTATATTATTTTATTTAAGTTATGAGATCAATATAATAAAATAAAATAATAAAATATTTTCATTTATAAAGGAGTGAAAATAAATTTATTCCTTTTGGTTGGTTTTTAATTTTTAAATTGTTTTACAACTTTCTCTTAAATTAAGCAGAAGTTAATAAACATGATCACCTAGTTTTTTATAATTATAGGTCACACTTGAGTTTTTAGAAATTCTAAAATATCTAACAAAGAGTTATTGTCTCTGGACTTTTTATTTTCCATTTTTGTGTGAATTTAAAAATTTAAAAAATTTTATTTTTTATAATTTCTTTATTTTAATATTACATTGATTTTGATATTAAAACTATAATATATTTTTTAATTTAGCACTACAAAATAACTTTAAAGTTTAAGAGTACATTTTATTTTCTAAATTGATTGTGAAGACATCAAACAATTTCTCTTTTCAATTTGATATTGACCTTAATTAAACCTACAAATGTTGGGATTAGTTTATCATTTTGGGCAAGATAATCATCACTACTTACCTTACCTAACTTAACAATAATTATGTCTGACAAAATGCTTAAAAATTCCAAATTACAGGGTAAATACAAAGTGAGAAACAATGATAAAAACAACAAAAAGTTAGGCAATGATGATGTAAAATATTACAAATTTGGATGTCACATTAAATAGATTATTATATAAACAAACTTATACAAATCTTGAAGTTGTTAATAAAATTAAGTTGATGAAAAATTCAGTTACAACTATCATATAGATATACATCTCAAGATCTTTTGATACAAAGCTTCAAATAGAGTTTTCAAAAGATAACATCCTCACATGCTCTAAGACTCATGCCCTCCTTTAAGAATGCTTAACTCCATGCATATTAGAAACTTATCATGTAATGTAACTAGTGTAAAAATCATATACTTTGTAGGTAAAATATCATCTAAAAATAGATAATGTAATATAACAATATAATATATAGTAAGTAAATAGAAGTGCTTGACATGTGTAAAGGATAACAAAATATTGAACCACTACATATACACTTATATTTATCATGTACATTAATTATTACAATCATCATATAGTATTAGCATCATGTAATACTCATGTTATCTCTTTCTTTTCTTATCTATTAGATTTTTTTTATCTTTTTATCATTCTTAATTTTTTATTAGTCCTTAATTTTTGTATATGACCATTTATCTTCACTCCACAACACCACATATCATATTATTTCTTTGTGGCACCAATCATACTATAAAAATATATCTATAACTAGCCAAACTATTGAAGTAATCTCTAGCTCCACCATCGACTTATACTGAAGCAATAACATAAACAAGTCTTTACTCTCCATTGCCTAGCTCCAAAGAACTTATAATCCATAATAATATCCCAAGGTAGTTAACAATTAACATACTTATATCATAATTATTTAAGCTTCTTATTTGGTGACTCTAAGAAACCTCTTCTATTATCTTTCCAATTTTTTTATCTCTTCCTTTTATTATTTACAAAAATGTCATCACATTTATAAATATTATTCTTTAGTTTATACCCAATGATATCGTAATTGGTTAAATTTTTAATTTCTTTCAAAACCCCTTACTTCAACATACTTAGTAATAAATGAAGTACTTCAAAAAAATCACACAAATTCCCCCTATCCTATCGTATGGTCACCTTAATATATAATACATCATCATGCACAATATCATTGTGTGTGTCCCTAGATAGATCATCCATAGCTTGGCTTCTTTACATACTTGAGCTTAACATATAGGATATTGCTCATAATATATAATACATTATTCACAACGCATTGCATGCTTGACCAAGCAGACCATTTGATACTCATTAAATGTATAGTAGTTTAAATATTAACATTTGTTCATCTTTTTTGAGAATTTAGGGTTAAATAGCTTGTTCTAATCCATGACCTGAACATACAGAATACTAATAAAAAACATTATAAAGGAAGGATCCCACTCTCATGGGAATATCAAGGATGAAGGTTTTACATGTTGGCATACCTTATGGAGAACTTAACTTTTTGATAGTATTGTAGTCTTCATAAGTATTATTTCTTATTTCTTTGATTTAGAATGTTAAAAGCTATAATTTTTTCTTATGACAATTAAAATTATATTGCATATCTAGTTTTATATATTCGTTCTTAAATATCATTGTTATGTATTTATGATCATTACAACTGATAGAGCTTTATTACAACTTGTTTTAAGTTTAACTCAAACCTTAGTATAAAAGAAATCCAACTTTAAACATGATAATTTAAGCTATCTTCACTAATTATTAGTGCTATTATATAATGTTCAATATCATATTTAAAAAAATTTTATTATAGCATGCAAGTGTTATAGAAAAGTTAACCATTTAGGAATCATAGAGATGTGACATTCTCTTGAATTAGGGTTGAGTATGTAAAGTTGGTCATACAAGAGACCAATTTTATACAAGCATTGTCTAATAGTTGTACACCTCTAAAGCTACTTTGGGATTATCGATCTAGCCTCATCGATTAGTGCTTGAATGTTTAAATTCTCAATTTTGAACTCCAATATTGCCATCATTTCTTTATTAGAAGAGGATATATGTTATAATTGAAAGAAAATCTTGATAGTGATTAATTAACAAGTACCCTCTAATGCTTAAGTCATTAATTACTTCATTAAAGCTCTAAAACATGATTTGTTCAAGTTGAAAAAAAGGTTAAGCTAGGAAGGAGCAATATGATTGTAGTTTAATTAATGATAGCTAAAGTGTCATTCGTCTTATAAAAAATTCTAATATTTATTAAAAGTCAGTAGATAAAATTGAAATATTATCATATGAAATTGTTGATTGATGATGGGTTTCAATTATTGAAGAAAAAATTTGTAAATAAAAAATTCCATGAAACATGTTAACAAAATAATAATTGTCAATAAGTTTATGTTGTGTATTGTCTTGGTGGTGCTTCAAGAGAAATGTAAGAAAGCATCTCACTTAAAAAGATGGAATAGGAAAAAAAAAAGTTTATCATGAGATGTAAATGCCAAAGACATAAACTTTTATGTTATAAATATTTGATATGTAGGCATGATTGAGATCACTAAAAACTTTGCATGCGCTTAATCATCTTGAGGGTCAAGTTGTAAGTCAAGTCTTACTTCTAACATATAGCTTTACAAGGTCATTCATGAAATAATGATGGAAATAAAAGAGTAGGGAGAAATTTGAAAATGACAACGAAAGACTTAAGGAAGAGGAAGAGAATAGCTAAGAATATTTCATTCATAAAATTGCATAATGACAATGAACCAATTATATCTATTTATATCCAAGAAAAATATCTAATCTCCCAAATCTTTTCTCATAATTCAAAAGTTTGTTTCTAATCCCTAAAAATCCTCAAAATACTTAAAATCCCTAAAAATCTCAAAATACTTAAAATATGCTAATAAGCACTTAAAAAGTGCTAACCAAACGTTTAAAACTTAAAGTTTGCTAACATTACTCCCTCTCAAACTTGAAGTATCTTCAACCCTAATTGATCTCGTAATTCTTCAAACTTCTTCACTACAAGCGATTTAGTGAAGATATCAGCTACTTGTTCTTCAGTACTGCAATGTACCAGACTTATAGTCTCCTTGTTGACATGATCACGAAGAAAATGATACCTTGTCTCGATATGCTTGCTTCTCCCATGTTGTGCATATTTTTGCTTAAAGCCTTTTGCCACAAGTCTTGCCTTGTATCTATCCACTGTTCCATCTGCTTTATGCTTGATCTTATAAACCCATTTAACTCCTATGGGTTTCTTTTGAGGAGGGAGTTCAACCAACTCCCATGTATAGTCTTTTTTATAGATACTATTTCTTCATCCATAGCTTTTTGCCAATTTATATCTTGCACTACTTCATCAAAAGAAATAGGTTCATAATCAGCAAAATAACATAATAAGTTAGAATACTGAGAAGTTTGCTCATATATCTCTTGTAAACTTTTCATTTTTTTGCTTGAGTCAATAGGATGTGCTTTCTTTTGCATAATAGTTGATCTTGAGGGAGAGCTTGTTAGAGAATTCAAATCATGAGTTTGTTGATTTTGAATTTCTTCTTGCCCAAGTGTGATAGTTTTATCATCCTTCTCTTCCGTCCACTTTCAAGTATCTTCTTCTACAAACACAACATCACGACTAATAAATACCTTTTTGGTTAAAGGATTGTAGAGTTTGTAAGCTTTTAACTCCTTGCTGTACCCAATGAATATGTATTTTTCACCTTTATCATCTAATTTCTTCTTTATTGCATTAGGTACCTGTGCATATGCAATACAACCAAATATTCGAAAATGAGAAACACTTTGTGTATATCCACTCCAAGCTTCTTGTGGAGTCATATAGCACACAGCTTTAGTAGGACATCGATTCAGCAAATAAGTTAAACATACAACTGCTTCTGCCCAAAATTCTTTTGGCATATTCCTCTCTCTCATCATTGTCCTTGTCATATCAAGGATAGTACGATTTCTTCTTTCAGCCACTCCATTTTGTTGTGGAGTATAACTTGTGGTAAATTGATGTCGTATGCCTTCTTTCTTACATAATTGAATAAAATCATTTGAAGTGTATTCACCACCTCTATCAGATCTAAGGCATTGAATAAATAGCCTACTCTCTTTTTCAATCTTGCATTTGAACTCTTTAAATATGGAGATAGCAGCAGATTTCTCCTTAATAAAATATGTCCACATTTTTCTACTGAAAGCATCTATGAAAGTAATAAAATACTTGTTACCTCCATTTGATAATGGCACCAATGGACCACAAATATCTGTATGAATAAGTTGTAATGGCCTTTTAGCTCTCCAAGTGTTATTCTTCGGAAATGGTAGTCGATGTTGCTTTCCAAGTATACAAGCTTCACATATATAGTGTGGATCATCCAATAAAGAAAGACCTTTCACCATTCCTTCTTTTGCCAATAATTTCAAACCTCCAAAGTTAAGGTGACCATACCTTAGATGCCATTTCAAAGAATCATTTGAAAGATGCCCAAGATAACAAACTTCACTTGTTGATTTTAATTGAAGAGGAAACATGCGATTTGGTGACATCTTCACTTTAGTAATATTCATTCCTTTTGAATCTTGCAAAAGAAGATAACCATTCTCCATATGTATAATATATCCTTTCTCAATTAATTGCCCAAGGCTAAGGATATTACTTTTCATATCAGGAATAAAATATGCATCTGAAATAATAATTGGAAACTCATTCTCTTTGTAAAGTTTTATATTACCTTTGCCTTCAACTTTCAACTTTGATGAGTCTCCAAGACTCACACTTGCTTGCACATTTTCAATTGACTCAAATAGATGTCTTTTTCTACACATATGGTTGCTTGCTCCTGAATCAAGAAACCATACATCTTCTTTTCTGTTGCTCTCTTTTTCAGCCAATAAAGACATTGACTCTTCTTTTGATGTTTCAGCATAGTTTGATTGATTATTTTTATGCCAATAATCAGAAGCATAATGAACAAACTTATGAAAATTGTAACGTTCAATATTTCTACCTTGTCCTCGACCTCGAGAAGCATTATTTCTTCCATGGCCGTGTTGAGTGTAAGATTGATTAAATTTCTGTTGAGATCTGTTTTGGAAACGACCTCTTCCACGTCCTCGATATGAACCTTGTCCTCTTCCTCTTAAATTTGAATTCTCTTTCTTCATTGTATTGTCTTCTTTCAAATTCAATTTTGACTATAATGCTTGATCAATAGGTGTAACTTCAGCCTTTTTCTTTAGTCGTTGCTCATGCACTTGTAAAGAACTCATTAGCTCTTCAATAGATAAACTACATATATCTTTAGATTCTTCAATTGCTGTTACCACGTGTTCACACATAGGAGTTAAAGAACGAAGTACTTTTTCAATGACACGTACATCGTCGATTTGTTCTCCATTTCTCTTCATCAAATTCACAATAGCAATCAAGCTTGAGACATAATCTGAGATTGTCTCATTTTCATTCATCTTTGCTTGCTCAAAATCACCCCTAAGGATTTGAAGACGTACACGCTTCACCCGTTCAACACCTTTGAAGATTGTGTTGAGTTTACTCCAAACCTCTTTGCTTGTAGCCGCTTCTGCAACCTTCTCAAAAGTGGCTTCATCAAGTCCTTGATATATCAAGAATAATGCCTTTTTGTCTTTTCTCTGATTTTCTTTCAATAATTTCTTCTCCACTTCAGTAGCATCTGATTCATCAAAGCCATGATAACAATCTCCCAAAGGTCTTGCGAGCCAAGAAGGGCTTTAAATTGAATGCACCAATTATCATAATCGTCGTTCGTCAATCTGGGAATGACTTGTTGCATAATTCTAGACATTTTAAATGAAAACACCCCTTTTTAAAAAAAACTTTGCTCTTCTCCCTTCGACGCTACGGCGTTCTATCTACTTCCTTTTGCACTGATACCACTTTGATGGAAATAAAAGAGTAGGGAGAAATTTGGAAATGGCAACGAAAGACTTAAGGAAGAGGAAGAGAATAGCTAAGAATATTTCATTCATAAAATTGCATAATCACAATGAACCAATTACATCTATTTATAGCCAAGAAAAATATCTAATCTCCCAAATCTTTTCTCATAATTCAAAAGTTTGTTTCTAATCCCTAAAAATCCTCAAAATACTTAAAATCCCTAAAAATCCTCAAAATACTTAAAATATGCTAATAAGTACTTTAAAAGTGCTAACCAAACGTTTAAAACTTAAAGTTTGCTAACAAATAGTTATTGAATATAAAGGGGATCAAAATATAATAACTTTTCCCAAGTTGTGATCAATGGAATACAATTAGAGAAATGTCAAAACAAGCAACTAACAAGTTCATCTATGCAAGCTTTGCAAAATGAGGGTAAAGGGACGCGAATAACTCAAACGACAACACATGGTTTCTCATATATTTTGATACTAAGGCTTTTGATGAGCTTAAGAAGGTAAACAAATTTATTTTAATTTTTATTTTATTAGCATTGTTTTATTATACTAAAAAACTATTGTTTGAGCAGTTGCCTATTTGATAAATAAGCTTTTTTAAACTATATATGTTTTGTAGAAAAAGAGATTATTTTATTAATAAGTTTATGCATAAAATTTTTTTTAGCATTTTATTTGATGATATTTTTTATTTATGATTTTTTTATGAAAAAATAACATTGAGATATCATTTGAATTTAGATAATAATAAGTTATTGATCATCTTGATATTAAAATGAAAAAAAAATGTAATGTATTTGAAAGGTCTTTAATCTTTGAAATCATTGCAATTCAAACCAAAGATGTTTTTGAAAAGTTTTTTATCTTGTTAATTTAATAATTTTATCATATGTTATAATATTAAAATGTTGATCATCTTGATATTAAAATAAAAAATAAATTATAATATAGATAATATTGTGACAAATAACAAGAAATATTAATAATTTTTAGACTAAATAGATCATGTCAATATTAATATTTATATGTCGATCTTATTTTATATAAAAAAAATCTCTTAAATTGCTTTTAATATTAATTAGTGAATTTGAATTCATTTCTCAATTATTTGATATATGGAATCACTACGACTCAAGCCAAAGATGCTTTTGAAAATCTTCCATCTTGTTAATTTAGTAATTTTGTCATATGGTGTAATATTATTTATAAATAATGAAATTTAATTTTGTGATATTTTTACATAATAATATTTGAAATTATTATTTTAGTTTTAAAGATGGCATCAATATATCATAAAAATTTAAAAAATAATTTATATTTTTCATCTTGTTATTAAAAAAATAAAAGATTATTTAGACAAAAATAAACCAAATAATAAAAACTTTCCTAGAAATTTGAAATAATACCAATATCTCGATGGAACTACAATTTTGATGTTAATGTTATTCAAATAATACTTAATTAAATTTAATTTATAGAAAAATATAATTATGTGTATTTAACAATTTTTTATATTTGATTTAATAATATCTTTTCATTATGATTTTTTTTAATAAAAACGATTTTCAGATGTTATTAAATTTTGGTAATTTCAAGATGTTGAGTACCTTGATAATGAAATTAAAAATAATATATTATATTGGTAATATTATTAATAAAGTCCATCTTTCTAAACAAAATAAATATTTACATACGTAATATTTTAAAATTTCTTTTAAAAAGTCTAGATTCACATAAAAATAGTTTTAACAATAAATAATGAAATAAAAATTCCACCAATAATCAGAATGCTGTATTAATTATCATAACAACATCTCATATATCAAATATAATTCAAATTCTAATGCAATTATATAAGTTAAAGTAAGGAATTGTAATATTAAAATCTTTTTCGTTGTTCCCCTATTATTTTGTGATATGTATTTTTATTTTTTAAGATTATTAAATAAAAATAGATTGAACTCATTATCATACACTTAAGAAGAAATATAATTTATCAATAATACAAAATAATAAAACTTAGGTCATCTTATATATTGGATCTAAATATATAAATATATCATAATAAGTATAAAATAAAATTATCTATAAAGAGATAATATATCAGCGTAATACTTTCATCGTTTAAATTATATTATTTTAGATTTCTTTTATAATAATTTTTACCACTCTTTTAAATTCCGTTCAAATTTTTCATTCTTGAACCCTTTGAATTTAATTTCTTACTTCATTCACGTAATCAAGAATAAGACCAACATTTCAATATAATGCTCACACTCTTTAAGTTAAATTCTTTATATTACTTTTACAATTATTTTAATCATTTTTTAAAATTTTTATTAAAATTTATGGTTCTTAAATACCTTTAATTTCAATATTTTTCTTTGCTCAACCTTTTCTTTTCTTTTTTATTATTAATTATGGTTTATTTTTTAGAATAAAATCTAAATATTCTTTTAAAATTGGATTCCACCTTTAGATGATGCTTGGGATGAGATATACTCTTGTCTTGGGTTATACCTTTGGATAATTGTTAAGAATGTTAGAATAATATCTTAGAACAAGATATCTTAGAATGAAATACATCAACCTGGCAACACAACTTTATTTCTTTTAATTGAAGAGGTTTGTTCTTTAGAACTAAGTTTTGTTCTTGACTTTTATAGTATATTTTACATATCTTTATAAAAATAATTTTGTTTATTTAAAAAATACCATTTTCATTTTTTTCATAATCTTATGCAATTAGGTGACATATACCCAACAATGGACAGTAAAAATGATTCATTAATACTCCTAACATGCTAATAAAATATTCAATTAAAGAGAAATTAAAAAATTAAAATTTTGGAGCAATCAATTGAACTTCAAGATACTAATGAATAAAAATAATAATATTGTAATTAAAATATGTAATACTACATTACAATAAAACAA
Organism: Vanilla planifolia; assembly: GCA_023846275.1. Classification (NCBI taxonomy): domain Eukaryota; kingdom Viridiplantae; phylum Streptophyta; class Magnoliopsida; order Asparagales; family Orchidaceae; genus Vanilla; species Vanilla planifolia. Next base: position 5,104,385 of record CM043872.1, on the reverse strand, counting down.
TATATAATAGCACAAATTTATATAATAAGCCTTTTTCATTTAATATTAAAAACTCTTTAAAAATTAAAGACTAAAAATAGATATTCATTATATACAAATGATATATCTCAAGCCATATAATACAAAATTTTTTTTAAAACAGGATCTTATCATAGTTAAAGGCCATTAGACATATCTCATACAGATGCTAAGTTAAATAGTATGCTTAACATGGTTGTTGCATAGTGGTCACATTTTAAAAATTTTATTTCTTGTGTAACCTCATAAATTCCCAAAGTGTTTAGATATTCTATTTCTTTTATTTCCTCTACAAGAATTTTTTTGTTTTTCATTGCTTCCACAAGAATTCCCTTCTTTCTCTCTCTCAAGAATGGTTAAGACCTTTCTCCTCTGTCTCTCTCTCACCAAATATTATCATAACTTTTTCCAAAACTTACTCTTAGCATGCAAGGAGAAAATTTTGAATTTTCTCAAGTTCCTCGGGTAAAAATTCTCAAAACTTTCCATGTCACGACCACTCCTTATAAAACTTCTTTACCATTCTCCTAGCATAATTGATCTTCTTATCCTTGGAACAATTGTGTCCCCTTCCTCTTTTGGCATTTCCATCAGTTGATTCACTACTTTCATCAACTGAGATCGCTAGTCAAGTAATAAAAAAGCATAAAAAAAATTTTAACATAAACATTATGCATTTTGTAATTTTTAGCCCTAATGATTTTCAAAAATTTACTAACCATTGTATTTATAATTATTTGACAAGTTCTACATCATTTAATTATAATTATTTGTTGATATTTTTATTGAATTTTTCTCTAAAGATTGTTATTATAATTATTTTTAAACTTTAAGTCTATATTTTGTGATCGTAATATTTTGTATGCATATTCAAATAATTTTAACGTGAGCCATTCCATAAGATCTACATCTCAACTTAGTCTTATAATGAAGTTAGTCTTTTCTTTTTTCTTTTATTTCTTATATGATATTAGAAATTGCTCTATCATAGCATCCCCCTTTTTATTGTTAGATCTTTCTAATCTTGAGCATAACTTAACATCCTTTTTCTTTTCTCTGTGTTTTTTTTTCTTGTAACATCAAATAGTAAAACCTTTTTAATTTTGCTTTAAAATCAAATTGTGAAAAACAATACAAATTTTTTTGAGAAAAATATTTAAAACATTTGTAAAAGTGATATCAAACAACTCATAGAAATATCACATTTCTTTTTAAAAGTAACATATTTTAGACTGTATCAATAGTTAATAAATCTTTTATATATATCCTTACATCACCTTTTTCTTACATACAATAAACATAAAAATCATTTTCTAGCATCTTCTAATCATCATATACTACATTTCACTTTATCTTAGTAACCCCAAAAGATGCCTTCTTTTAATTTAAAAGTATTAGCCAAAATAGGCATAAGCTAACTAATATTAGCTCAGAGATAATAATATGCAATGTAATGTAAAACAAAGATTCTTGATTAAATGCATAAATGGTTTATATCAATAACATATATGAAAGTAACAAATGATTTTATTTTGGATTACCTAATGACATCTCATGACAATACTCTCAAAGAAATGTTATTTAGGATAGTTATCCTTTTGTAAAAAAAATTTATTCTTGATAGTTAAATACTTTTAAAGAACTATTATTTTTATTGTAAGTTCACTTTGGATAATAATCTTAATGATTCTCATATTAGATTACTTTGTTATATCATTTGTAATTAAATAATAATGTATTAATCCTTTTCATATTTATGATTATTATCATCACAACATGAAAGAAATAAGCATATAACTATTGAACATAACACTATCATCTTTAAGGAAATCATTTATCAAATCATTATGTCATTATGTTATTATAATCACATATGTAGACAACTGAAAATTGGTTTTTAATATATCATTTTAGCAATCAATAAGTTTTTCTTGCATTTTAAATCTAATTAGTAATCTTACAAAGACTTAGATCATTATTTCAAGTCTTAATTGCTTTAATATTTGAGAGATTTTTTCTTTCAATTTTTCTTTATCTTGCACCTAACTCCTCTTAGACTTCTTTTAATTCTTGAGAGTCTCTCTTTTCATCACTCTAGCATAAGTGACTAAATTTAGTTGCATTAATACATACGTGAAAAATTCTTCCCATCACTCAACCAATGACTTTGTGCTTTCTCACCAATTTATCTCCCTTTAATAGTCATTTTTTCCATTTTTCAACTCTTTGACTTCATTTTTACTTAATTTTAATTGTTTTATTTTGATTGAACTCTCTTTATAATCATTCATTTAGTTTTCATTTTGAATCTTAAATCTTTTTAATTTCTATGGAATGTACTTATATGTTTAACATTATCTATTGTATATTTCTAAACCTAGTCAAAACCTCTCTAAAGTTATTCTTATAATATTTTATGAACCCATTATCATATGAGCATGATATGTTATTAATTATATACTGTACAAATAATTTTTCTAATATGTTACGACTTTCAACTTGATCATACTTAGAGAATGCCTAACTTTGAACTTTATACTTAATTAAATTTCTCGTTGTTTGTGCTCATTGAAATTGATTATAATGATAAGATCCATTCTTGCTTAGCTCACATATTCACTCTACCACATACTTATATGGTTGCCCTCATTATATTATATGATATATGTTCAATAGTACGTCATATATCACAATTCTTGTGTTAATACTCATTATATCATACAATTTGTCTATTTGTTACTCAAACATTTGGACTTGGTTAATGTTTCCAACTCATTTGTTTGTACTTGTATATTATTTTCTTTCTTTCTATATGGAGTTGTATTATTTATATTAATCATTTGTTTATATGTATTAATAGTTTTATATGATGGACTAGTCATCTTTATACAATTCTTAAAAAATGTTTATTCCTATTTACACTTTTCTTAAGTTCATTCATTTTCTCTTACTTGATCATACTATATAACACAATCCTTCTTTAGTTAGCTTATTAGACTCAGTTGTCCCATAGCATTGACACACAATCTACACTCTATCATACCAATATAATCCTGTTGTTATAACTATATGATGTAATCTCATCTTATGGATATGTTCACATTATATCATTGCTTTATATTTTTTTGCTACTTGATCATAATGTATGAAACACCTTTGTCATATTGTATATTTTAATTCTTTTTTCTTTATCCCTTTAGAGTAGTCAAGCTCATATAGATAATGCTACTATTGCCATAACATCATACATATGTGATGGCCAATACGTACCCTATGATCCTATTCAACTTTTGTTTATTATTCTATCACTTAATGTGATATCTCATATTATATTGAGCGATGATCTTCATTAAGCCTTTTTTCACTACAATCCCGATCATATTATACGATTTACTATCATTATACTTTATGAATATTTTTCTAAAATATTTCTATAATTGTACCAATTATTTTTTAGTCAAAATTATTATTTTTTCATCATTTTTACTACTCTTTTCTCTTTAGAATCATCAATAAATTTTTAATATTTTTATTTTTAACATCTCATTATTTGAATTTATAAAAATTGCTTACCCTTACTTTTGATATGTTATTGTATTAGTGTTATACCCGGTAAAATATTATATGTTTAATCTTCAATAATTCAATTGTGGCTTAGATGATTTCAGATCGACAGTAGGATGAGCCAGGAGCTCAATTAGAGGCTATTGGAATTTCTGAAATTTTCTGGGGATTTTTCGGAGCACCGAGATTTATTTTAAAAAAAAAACGGAAATTGGTTTCTTTTACCGCGCGTGAACCGGACCGGAGCGGTTCAGCGAAGGCGGGCGGTTCACCAAGGTGCGTTTGCGCGTGCGTATGGATAAGCCGCGGATAAGCGGATTGGACGGGCGAGATCAGCGGTGGAGATTAACCGGTTAATCGAGTGTTAAGCAGCGTTTTTAGAAGGTCAACCGGCACTTAATGGGTCTTAACGGGTTATTACCGGTTTAAGCTGGGTATTTAACCTGATTTGTTCGGCTGTTAGGGTTTCGAACGGCGGCTAGAGGCGAGGTGTTCGCGGCGAACAGCGGTAAATTCCGGCAGCCTTTCAAGGGGCTTTTGGTAACCGGAGGTTCGCTGGACAGAGGCGAGCATTTTGGTACCGGTTTCGTTCGGCGAGGAGCTGCGGTTGATCGCGTGCGAGCTTCACCGTCGCCGGCGACGAGTAAAGGTAGGAAATTCAGTTTTAAATTAGTTAATTAGTAGAAATTAAAAGCATGGAATATTTTGCTTAATGAACACAAGCATGCGGATGAAAAATCGGACTTAGTTGAATGCTAAATTGCGTCTTTTGCAAATTTTGGATTTTCTGGAAAATTTCCCATTTCGCCGAAAAATTTAGTTAATGCTTAGGAGCATGTTAGGGATTTGTATTATCAGTTTGCCATTGAATTAGTTAATTAATTGTTGGAATAATCTTACGGCAATGGCGTACGGGCGAACTCCTTCGGCGGAAATTTTGGATGAACGTTAGAAATTAGTGGCATTATTGAAACATTAGGATAGTACGAACATCGAATTTTGTTTCTCCTTGTTCGCGTTCGCCGGAAATCGACGGAAGGATTGGATTGGTCGGCGAATTGCGTCAGTTAGGGTTCGCGGGTGTCGGACCGAGGAAGGAGAAGGGTTTAGATTAATTACGAAATTAATTAAGTAATTAATGGTATTTATATAATATTTATTAGTAATTATAATTAATTAAGCATCGACCGATTAACGGATTATTAAAGAATTTGGTTCGGCGGTGTCGCGGTTCAGCGCGAGGGTTCCGAACCGGCAGCGAAAACCGGTTCAGCGGGATCCGGCGCGGACGAACGGCGCGGAGGAAAATTTAATTCGGAAATTAATCCGAATTTTCGGAAAAAGGATATATGTGGAAATTAAATTTTATTCGGAAATTTATTCCGAATTTCGGAAAATGGATAAAGGGCGGAAATTGATTTTTTTGAATTTAAAAATTTCCTGAAGTGAGAAAAAAGTGGTTTTTATAAATCACGTAGCCAAGTTGAAATCGACTGTTGGAAATTACACATAAATTCAGTGCAGCTGGATTAGTTAGAAGGAAGTGTGACACTTGGGTGCTACCAGAATAGTCAGAATTTTGGTACAGTTGTGTTGCTTGGATGGCAATGACATGGATTGAGTCAGTTTACTCAGTGTTGGCATATTTCATGGGTTGGCATATTTCATGAATTGGCATATTTCATGGATTGGCATATTTGACCGGACTACTATAGGCCCTATATGATGTTTTAGGGTAGTTGTGGTAGGTAACTGTGCAGTACAGACTTGGCTTCCACAGTATACATGTGGACTGGTATGCGCCTTGTTGTATCTGGACACATGTTGCCGAATCTTGGAGTTAGAGCTTGGCAATGACTGTAGGGGCGTGAGCTTCTATGGAAATTGTGGGAGAGGACTTCTTGGGACGGTGGCTGAGTCGATCTCTTCTGGTCCATGAGTGTAGGCCTGCGCGCCTGAGAGTAGCAGCGACAGGGGTGACTCGCCGTCGCTAGCCAAGTGTGTAGGCCTGCGTGCCTGAGGGTGGCAGGGGTGTCTCACGTTGGCTAGAGATCTATGTGACTGGTTTTGTCTATAGTCTCCAGAAGATTGATTGACGAGAGACGCTGCGGTGTCGGGTGCTAGGCGTTGTGATGCGTGCGCAGAGATGGGCGTGTCCCGCTGGCATGGTTTGCCTAGGCGCCATGCGTGCGCAGAGATGGGCGTGTCCCGCTGGCATGCTGCCTGGGAGCACAGAGGAGAGCTACTCTGGTGTGACTGGAGGTGACTGTGGTTGGTCAGAGTCTAGGACTGAGAGTGCCTTTCCACCATACATTGTTATGCTGTATTCCTATACTCTTGCTATTATCCTTCTCTTGCATGTGAGTTTTTACTAGCTGTCTTTCCTACTGGGCGTAGCTCACTCCTTTATTATCTATATTTTTCCAGCGGCTCGACAGCCTTGACGCCACCCAGATTAGGTGGGATCGTGGTCAGTAGGCTAGTGGAGGATATCTGATCTGTAATTTTCTGAGACATTTTGGTTAGTGTGATTGATGCTATTGGATGTATTCAGGGAGACTGTTATTCTTATGTCATGTAATATGTGAGGGTGATTCTGACTTATGTATCTAGTTGGATGATATTGTATTTGTTGGACTTGGATCTTATTCTTGTGATGTAGTTTCCATTCACTGTTTTACTTTATTGTCTTGGTGGTATAGTGTGTGGAGTGCCATATTTTATCGGTGGATGTTGTATCTTATTTTTGATGGTGAGGTTATTACATGACTATGGAACTTAACCGTGGGGATTCAGACTTCTATTAGATCGGTTCTCCTACCGGTATGGGTTAGGAGTATGGGGTCTAGTAGGAGTAACATTGCGCGAGTCCATCTGTTAATTCAGGAGTCATGAACCTGATTTGACGGTGTACCCGGGAGATGGGATCCACATTGTTAAGGAAAGTAGGTGTGTAATGATATGTTATATCCTATGTTTTTCGTAGGCTACTCAAGTTGGTATGGGACGATCTGAGCTGTCTATATGTAAAAAAAAAATGTATGCCAAAAAATCAGCCTAGGAAAAAATGGGGTGTAACAATTAGATGATTAGCTAAATAGTATTCCACTTGGGTTTTATTTCAAATAGGTGATATTTCATATTGAACCTATTATAATTTCCTTATTTCTTGATTCCTCTCTTCACTTGTCTCATATATCTTTGTTTTTTCTTAACATCATTTTTCTTTAGATGTCTCCCAAAATTATTTTAAATTTTTATATTTCTAGCTTTTAAATCTCTTCAAATTCACCAAATTATTCCTCAATATTTTTCTTAGCATTAATTTCTTTTGAATTATTTCAAATTATTGATTTAACTTTCTTAATGTCTTGTCTGTATTATATTCTTTTAAATATCTCTCAAAATCCTTTTCACTTATCACATATTATTCTTACTTTATTTTAAATCATTTTAAATTTTTTAAATTATCCTTCTTACATCATATTCTAGTAGATATCTCAAATAATTACTTAATCATTAAATGATCATTAAGCATCTTCTTTTTAATTGATGCTCTTGTTATTGTTGAATAATGGGTTAAGATATCCCCTTTAAGCCTTTTGCTTGCCCTTCTAAGACATCTTTGGAATCATACCATCATCTGATTGCTTATGACACCTCTCATCTTAAGAAAGCTTGGCAATAATACTATGTTACTTCATCTAAAAATCTCCATTTACAATATGGTGAGTATCTTAATTTATATAGATTTTAAGAGATATAATGGTAATCTTAATAATATAAAATGACACTTAAGAATACTATAGATCATATTTTAGAATTCTAAAAGATAATTTAAGAATTCTAAAAATTACCACAAATTAAAAATAATTATTCTTTAAATTTTGTCAAATATTTGTTTGAAAAACTTTAAAATTAAATATAATAAGTTGTTCCCCAATAACTAGTGAAATTTCCACTTTTAGGGTAGTAGTGTGGCAAGTGGTGAGGTGGCAAACTGATAAGGATGGAATGGGCTAAAAAGCATGATGATACTTTAGTGACTGCCACAGGTCAATGTTGGTCATTGGTAGGTGTATGTGAAGCGAGTTTGTAGTTTAGCATGAGTTCACAAGTCAATGAAACAAGTAACCTCGAGAGGTAGGGAAGCTGAGTGGGAAAATCAGTGACAGAGGTGACAGGAGGTGGCTGGTGGCAAAAATTGCTTTAAATCTTAAATTAAGAACAATATTAATCAAATTTGTTACTGAAATAATTACAAAACTATTGTTGGGATTATCGATATTAGATTTTACACTAAAAACATCAAAAAATCTCTTACTAACCTTCAAATAACAAAAAATAATGTATAACTGGGCAAAATTGAATTGAATCTAAAATAAGCTAAAAGAAAATAGTAAAATATGCTAAAGTGATAAAATAGAGTTTGTTGTAAAACTAATGGTGGTGATAGCCGAGACTCATGCTATTGTTCTTCAGCAAATGTCATAAGTTTTTTAGAAAATAATTAGTAAATCTTACATCATGTTAGATACAATGGTCATTGGGATATTGTAAATTTAATTATTTTATTGAAAAACATCTTAGCTACATGGGTGGCATCTGAGGTCTTACGATAAAAGACAAAATGAGTCATTTTAAAGAAATGATCAACAACCACAATCAAAAAGTCATGTCTAAATAAGGTCTTAGATAATCCAAGTATAAAATCTATACTTATATGCACTCATGGCTTGTCAAGCATAAATAGTGGAATGTATTGTATTTGACCCATATTTGGAGATTCTGTAGTTATGCATGTGCAGCAATAGTTATAACAAATATAATATGATGCATCATTAGGTTAATAAAATTTCTCAAGCATCTCTAAGAGTTTTATCTCTCTTAAAATAATTAGATAATCTTTTAGTATGTATTTCCTAAACTAAAAAACCTCTAAATGATGAATTTTTTATGCATAACCTATTATTCTTATATAAGTATCCATCATTCAAGCTAAAATCTTCAGATACAAGGGTTGGAATTGAATTAATTTCTTAATAAATTGCTCAAGGTCAGAACAATCAAGATATTTGTTTTTAATTTTGTCAAAATCTGCAACCTTTATAGACAAAGTGGTCACTAGGTGAAAATGTCAACTAAGTGTATTAGCTACTTTGTTTTTTAGGCTAGGCTTATGTTTAATAACAAATGTATACTCCTAGATGTACTCGAACCATTTGGGATGCCTATAACTAAGGTCTTGTTTGGAATTTAGCAACTTAAGTAGCTCATGATCACAGTATAGGAAAATTTTTTTGAATAAAAAGTAACGTTTTCAATATCTTAAAGATTGAACTACAATATATAATTTTTTATATAGAAAAATTCTTTTTATAGTTATTAAGTTTCTCACTAAGGAAAATAATAAGAAGTTTACATTAACTAAAGGCATCACCTATCCCTACTCCTAATATATTGTGTGCAACCTAAAAGATAGCAAAAAAAAATTAGACAATTTTAGAATAGGTGATTTGGTCATAGCTTATTGCAACTTTTAAAAACTAAATTTGTAGATTTGGTCCAAGTAAATTTATCAGACTTAGCACAATCGGTAATCAGTGCAACGATAATACTAAAGTCTTTAATGAATCATCAATAAAATGTAGCCATATCATAGAAGCATTTAATGTCATAAATTTCTTTTACAGTAAGCCACTTTGTAAATTTCTTAACTTTACTAAAGTTAGTAAATAACCTTTTAGAAGAAATTACGTGTCCTAAGAAAATAACTTTGGACATAAATAATTCATATTTTTTTATATTGAAAAATAAGTATTTCTTTCTACAGTACAACATTACTTGTACAAATTGTATAAGAGGTTCTCAATAAACTTATTATAGAAACAAATGTCATCAAAATACAAAAACCATGAGGAATTTGCTAGAGGTCAATGTGGAGCAATCAAAGCGTGTTGTCAATGGATTTAGCAAAGGCTAGAACGAGACGCCTTCAGAAAAAAAATATATATATATTATTTTGTATTGCTACTTATATTAGCTTAGTTGGTTTGCTGTGTCCAGATTAAACCTTGTCATTTTGAACTTTTCAAAGCTTTACTATTTCTCTAAGAAATTTATACGAGTTGAAAACATCTTAGTATTTAAGACAATTTGATTAGCCTCACGTATGCCAGCCAAGTGGAGTGTTATTTGACATGAAGGTTAATTTTTTCATCTTTAAGTGACATTAGACAATACTCATTGGATAGTTTCTTCAAGTTATCCCTACTCTAACTTCTTGGGATTTCTTCCTCGTCCTTAATTTGTAGCTGGTACATCTTCCAGCCAAACTTTTCCTTTGAAGTAAATATTAACATTGAAGCTATAGTTTGCTACATCAATCGAGAAGAAAGAGATGAGAGCAAAAGCAAAATACGAGAGTTACACATAAGAGCTTTAATGCTTTCGCTGCCACCTTCTCTCTTGTTGAGACCTCAAGCAGCAAATCCTCTGTAACAATCACACTATCTCCACAGATTTTTCTTCATGTACTTGGATAGTATTTAAGCTGCTAGGTTTAATGTCCATCGAGAAGGTTGGATTCTTCATATCCATCACAAACGAAGCGTTCCCTGCAGCTTTGCTCTTTCCATCAGAGCTCTGAGGTGCTATATAGAGAAAGTAAAGCAAAGTTGCAGCAATCGCACCCATTAAAGGCGATATGAAATAGATCCATATCTTGTTATAGTTGTTTACTATGATTGCTGGACCTAAACTCCTCGCAGGGTTCATCGAAGCCCCTGTTATCTTTCTGCAAAGTAAAGTAATACAGTTAGGTTTTAAAAGCAACTTTTGCGTATGTGAGGCAAAAGATTTCTCTTTAATTACCCTGAAAAGATAATGATGAAGAAGATCGAAGCTCCCACAGCCACACCTCCAAGCTCTTTAATCTGCAAAAAGAATATAAAGAAATGGTCAATTGAAGTATTAAAGATGCCATTTCAATGCCAAATAGTTCAAAGCAAGTTACTTGGAAAATTTTTTTAATAAATCCAAAAAGAAGTTGACTTTTCTTTTTGTTAATGAAAGGGTCGGAGACGCTTACCGCCCTGGGGTCAGCTCTGGCTCCACAATTCGCCAAAGTATACATAAAAGTGGTGATCGTCTCGATGGCTACCACCTTCAGATCACTCTCTGGATTTGAACCAACCGGTTGGGTTAGCATCACGTCCGTGTTCTTCCAATCAAACAACCATGCTAATGTTAAGCAAGCAAAGGTGGAACCCATCAATTCCGCTACAACGTACAATGGAACCTGCAAAAATGGAAAAGCTAAGCTCGATTGCATTAAAAATCGTAAATTTTTGAGATAAAGCTAAGTGAACGGACATGTTTCCATGGGAATTGATTGGCGATTGCATAAGCAAAAGTGAGAGCTGGATTGATGTGTGCTCCTGATATATGCCCAAAGGTGTATATGTTTGCCATTACGACTGAGCTCCATGCAAAGGCAATGCCCACAAGGTTAAGATCACCGCGGTTTTCCATAAACAATGATCCACAGCCGATGAAGATAAACGTGTATGTTCCGATGAACACCGTCAGTAGCTGTCGATTAGTAGCTAATAAATATAAGCCTTTATTCATTAGAAAGAGAGATAGAAAGAAGAGATAGAAAGAGAGAGAGAGAGAGAGAGAGATAGAGAGAGAGATGCCTTCTGATTTCCTGGAAAGAAATTCATCTTCTTTCCTCTGAAATGAGTTGCTTTCAGAGAAGGGGTTTCTTAGGAGATCTCATGGAGAGAGGCTTCGGCTTATGTATCTATATATATATGCAAGTATATGTAAAGGAAGGAATTATTATATAGGAACTCTTCCATTTCTTCATCAAACCAAGGAATTATATATAGCAACTCTTTTTTTTTTTTTCTTATGAGGTCGAATATGTATGCGAAGTTTCCAAGAAAATTGAAGTTGGAAGCCTGAAAACGCATCATTCTTGTTTTATTTAATTATTTTTTTATTGAAGAAAATTGATATTGGCTGGAATTTGTTTTTAGTCCTAATTAGGCGAGAGATTATATCATTTTTTTAAGTTATGAGATCAATATCATACAGTAATATAATAAAATATTTTCATTTATAAAGGAGTTAAAAAAAATTTATTCCTTTTGGTTGGTTTTTAATTTCTAAATTATTTTACTACTTTTACTTAAATTAATCATAAGTTAATAAACATGGTCACCAAGTTTTTTATAATTATAGGCCACACTTGAGTAGTTAGAAATTCCAAAATTTCTAACAAAGAGTTATAGTTTCTTGACTTTTTTGTTTTTCATTTTTGTGTGAGTTTATAAATTTAAAAAAAATTATTTTTTATAATTTCTTTATTTTAATATTTCATTGATTTTGATATTAAAACTATAATATATTTTTTTAATCTAGCAGTACTTATATATAAAATTCTTTTGAGCTGTTTTAAGAATTCAAAAGAACTATGCAGCATGAATTTGACATGACAAATAATGGTAAAATGTCATACTTCCTTGGTTTAAAAGTAAAGCAAATGATAACTGAAATCTAAATCTCTCAAAGAAGATATGCTACTGAACTTGTAAAGAAGTTTAGAATGAAAGATTGTAAATCAGTGGCAACACCACTTGATGTGAGAATGAAAATAAGTAGAGAATGAGAAGAAAACATTATTGACTCTATTTTATTTAAAAGTATTGTAGGTAGTCTTCGTTACCTCACTATCACAATACTTGATACTCTATATTCTGTTAGACTCATTAGTCGATATATGAAAAATCCAAAGAAAACACATTGGATGCTTGCAAAAAGAATACTAAGATATATTAAAAGAACGCTTGATTATGATTTGCATTTCACTAACCAAAGTGGGACAGGTTTATGCGGCTACTCTGATAGTGATTGGGGAGGTGATATAGATGAAAGGAAGAGTATAACTGGTTATTGTTTCTTCTTAAGATCATCAGCATTTATGTGGAGATTGACTAAACAAGATGTCATTACTCTTTCATCTTCTGAAGCAGAGTATATTGCAGCTTCATCAACAGTTTGTAAAGCAATTTGGTTACGGAATTTGTTGCAGGAGTTACATCATCAACAAGAAGAGCCAACAACTATATTTATTGATAATATGTCAACCATCAAATTAGCAAAAAATCCAGCTCAACACTAGAGAAGCAAGCATATTGAGACAAAGTATCATTTTCTTCGTGATCATGTCAACAAGGAGACTATAAAACTGGTACATTGTAGTACTGAAGAACAAGTAGCTGATATTTTCACTAAAATCGATTAGAGTGAAGAAGTTTGAAGAATTACAAAATCAATTAGGGTTGAAGATACTTCAAGTTTGAGGGGGAGTAATGTTAGCAAACTTTAAGCGTTTGGTTAGCACTTTTTAGTGCTTTTTAGCATTTTTAAAGATTTGTTAGCACTTTTTCAATATGCTTATCATATTTTAAGTATTTTTTTTAATTTGTTAAGTATTTTTAGAAAACAAACTTTTGAATTATGAGGAATTATTTAGGAAATTGGTTATGTTCTTTGGCTATAAATAGATTTAAGTGTTGCTTTGTAAATAAGTATTCATGAATGAAAAGTTCATAGTTTCTTTCTTCCCTCTCATTAAGCTTTCTGCTGTCATTTTCAAATTTCTCCCAATATTTTATTTCCATAACTATACATCTTCCAGCCAACCTTTTCCTTTGAAGTAAATATTAACATTGAAGCTATAGTTTGCTACATCAATCGAGAAGAAAGAGATGAGAGCAAAAGCAAAATACGAGAGTTACACATAAGAGCTTTAATGCTTTCGCGGCCACCTTCTCTCTTGTTGAGATGTCAAGCAGCAAATCCTCTGTAACAATCACACTATCTCCATAGATTTTTCTTCATGTACTTGGATAGTATTTAAGCTGCTAGGTTGAATGTCCATCGAGAAGGTTGGATTCTTCGTATCCATCACAAACGAAGCGTTCTCTGTAGCTTTGCTCTTTCCATCAGAGCTTTGAGGTGCTATATAGAGAAAGTAAAGCAAAGTTGCAACAACCGCACCCATTAAAGGCGATATGAAATAGATCCATATCTTGTTATAGTTGTTTACTATGATTACTGGACCTAAACTCCTGGCAGGGTTCATCGAAGCCCCTGTTATCTTTCTGCAAAGCAAAGTAATACAGTTAGGTTTTAAAAGAAACTTTTGCGTATGTGAGGCAAAAGATTTCTCTTTAATTACCCTGAAAAGATAACGATGAAGAAGACCGAAGCTGCCACTGCTACACCTCCAAGCTCTTTAATCTGCAAAAAGAATATAAAGAAATGGTCAATTGAAGTATTAAAGATGTCATTTCAATGCCAAATAGTTCAAAGCAAGTAGTTTATGTTGTTTGTTACTTGGAAAATTTTAAAACAGTTATACACGACAAAAATGGAATTTTAATAAAAACGGTATATTAGTGATGGAAATAAAAGAATAGGGAGAAATTTGGAAATGGCAACGAAAGACTTAAGGAAGAGGAAGAGAATAGCTAAGAATTTTTCATTCATAAAATTACATAATCACAATGACCCAATTTTTCTCATAATTCAAAAGATTGTTTCTAATCTCTAAAAATCTTCAAAATACTTTAAATATGCTAACCATGCTTAAAAGTGCTAATAACTCTTTAAGAAATGCTAACAAGCACTTGAAAAGTGCTAACCATCCATAAAGTTTGCTAACAATTAGATGCAGCATAACAGCTAATATTCATTGATTATTCTTCCCATCACTGAACCAATGACTCTGTGCATTATCACCAATTTATTTCCCTCTAATAGTCATTTTTTCCATTGTTCATCTCTTTGACTTCATTTTTACTTAATTTTAATTGTTTTATTTCGATTAAACTCTCCTTATAATCATTCATTTAGTTTTCATTTTGAATCTTAGATCATTTTAATTTCTATGGAATGTACTTATATGTTCAACATTATCTATTGTATATTTCTACACCTTATCAAAACCTCTCTTAATTTATTCTTACAATATTTTATGAACCCATTATCATATTAGCATGATATGCTGTTAATTATATATTGTACAAATAATTTTTCTAATATGTTACTACTTTAAACTTGATCATACTTAGAGAATGCCTAACTTTGAACTTTATACTTAGTTAAATTTCTCACTTATTGACATTGATTATAATGATATGATCCATTCTTGCTTAGCTCACATATTCACTCTACCACATACTCATATGAATGCCCTCATTATATTATATGATATATGTTCAATAGTACGTCATGTATTCACAAGTCCTTTGTTAATACTCATTATGTCATAAAATTTGTCTATTTGTTACTCAAGCATTTGGACTTGGTTAATGTTTCCAACTCATTTGGTTGTACTTGTATATTATTTTCTTTCTTTCTATATGGATTTGTATTATTTATATTAACAATTTGTTGATATGTATTAATAGTTTTATATGATGGACTAGTCATCTTTGTACAATTCTTAAAAAATTTTTATTCCTATTTACACTTCTCTTAAGTTCATCCATTTTTTCTTACTTGATCATACTATATAATACAATCCTTCTTTAGTTAGCTTATTAGACTCAGTTGTCCCATAGCATTGACACACAATCTACACTCTATCATATCAATATAATCCTGTTATTATATCTATATGATACAATCTCATCTTATGAATAAGTTCATATTATATCCTAGCTCTATATTTTTTTTGCTACTTGATCGTAATGTATGAAACACCTTTGTCATATTGTATATTTTAATTCTTTTTTCTTTAGCCCTTTAGAGTAGTCTAGCTCATATAGATAATGCTACTATTTGCCATAACATCATACAAATGTGATGGCCAATACATACCCTATGATCCAATTCAACTTTTGTTTATTATTCTATCATTTAATGTGATATCTCATATTATATTGAGCGATGATCTTCATTAAGCCTTTTTTCACTACAATCCCGATCATATTATACGATTTATTATCATTATACTTTATGAATATTTTTCTAAAACATTTCTATAATTTTAGCAATTATTTTTTAATCAAAATTATTATTTTTTTCATTATTTTTACTACTCTTTTCTCTTTAGAATCATCAATAAATTTTTAATATTCTTATTTTTAACATCTCATTATTTGAATTTATAAAAATTGCTTAACCTTACTTTTGAAATGTTACAATTAAATGATTAGCTCGACAGCACTCAACTTGGGTTTTATTTCAAATAGGTGATATTTCATATTGAACCTATTATAATTTCCTTATTTCTTGATTCCTCTCTTCACTTGTCTCATATATTTCTTAGTTTTTTCTTAACATCATTTTTCTTTAGATGTCTCCCAAAATTATTTTAAATTTTTATATTTCTAGCTTTTAAATCTCTTCAAATTCACCAAATTATTCCTCAATATTTTTTTTAGCATTAATTTCTTTTGAATTATTTCAAATTATTGATTTAACTTTCTTAATGTCTTGTCTTGTATTATATTCTTTTAAATATCTCTCAAAATCCTTTTCACTTATCACATATTATTCTTATTTTATTTTAAATCACTTTAAATTTTCTAAATTATCCTTCTTACATCATATTCTAGTAAATATCTCAAATAATTACTGTTACAGCCCAGTTTTTTAAAAAGGAAATTTTTTTTTTTTACATATAGACAGCTCAGATCGTCCCAAACCAATCTGAGTAGCCTACGAAAAACATAGGATATAACACATCATTACACACCTACTTTCCTTAACTATGTGGATCCCATCTCCCGGGCACACCGTCAAATCAGGTTCATGACTCCTGAATTAACTGATGAACTCGCGCAATGTTACTCCTACTAGACCCAATACTCCTAACCCATACCGGTAGGAGAACCGATCTAATAGAAGTCTGAACCCCCAAGGTTAAGTTCCATAGTCATGTAATGACCTCACCATCAACAAAAAAATATATAACATCCACCGATATGAAATGGCGCTCCACACACCATACCGTCAAGGTAGAAAATAAGATAGTGTATAAAAATGTAACTCATATGAAAAATCACAGTCCATAAAATACCACATCATCCATACGAGTACATGAGTCAGAATCACCCTCACATAATACAAGACATAAGAATAACAATCTCACTGAATACATCCAACAGCAACAATCAACTAACCAGAATGTCTCAGAAAATCACAGATCAGATCTCCTCCACTAGCCTACTGATCACGATCCCACCTAACGCTGGGTGACGTCAAGTCTGCCGAGCCACTGGAAAAATATGGATAATAAAAGAATGAGCTACGCCCAGTAGGAAAGACAGCTAGTAAAAAAAAACTCTCATGCAAGAGAAGGATAATAGCAAGAGTATAGAAATATAGCATAACAATGTAGGGTGGAAAGGCACTCTCAGTCTCAGACTCTGACCAACCACAGTCACCCCCAGTCACACCAGAGTAGCTCTCCTCTGTGCTCCCAGGCAGCATGCCAGCGGGACACGCCCATCTCTGCGCACGCATGGTGCCTAGGCAAAGCATGCCAGCGGGACACGCCCATCTCTGCGCACGCATCACAACGCCTAGCACCCGACACCGCAGCGTCTCTCGTCAATCAATCTTCTGGAGACTATAGACAGAACCAGTCACATAGATCTCTAGCCAACGTGAGACACCCCTGCCACCCTCAAGCACGCAGGCCTACACACACTTGGCTAGCCACGGCGAGTCACCCCTGCCATTGCCACTCTCAGGCGCGCAGGCCTACACTCATGGACCAGAAGAGATCGACTCAGCCACCGTTCCAAGAAGTCCTCTCCCAACAATTTCCATAGAAGCCACGCCCCTACAGTCATTGCCAAGCTCTAACTCCAAGATTCGACAACATGTGTCCAGATACAATAAGGCGCATACCAGTCCACATGTATACTGTGGAAGCTAAGTCTGTACTGCACAGTTACCTACCACAACTACCCTAAAACATCATATAGGGCCTATAGTAGTCCGGTCCAATATGCCAATCCATGAAATATGCCAATCCATGAAATATGCCAACACTGAGTAAACTGACTCAATCCATGTTATTGTCATCCAAGCAACACAAACTGTACCAAAATTCTGACTATTCTGGTAGCACCCAAGTGTCACACTTCCTTCCAACTAATCCAGCTACACTGAATTTATGGGTAATTTTCAACAGTCAATTTCAACTTGGCTACGTGATTTCTAAAAATCATCTTTTTCCCACTTCAGGAAATTTTTAAATTAAAAAAAAATCAATTTCCGCCCTTTATCCATTTTCCGAAATTCGGAATAAATTTCCGAATAAAATTTAAATTCCACATATATCCTTTTTCCGAAAATTCGGATTAATTTCCGAATTAATTTTCCTCCGCGCCGTTCGTTCGCGCCGAATCCCGCTGAACCGGTTTTCGCTGCCGGTTCGGAAACCTCGCGCTGAACCGCGACACCGCCGAACCAAATTCCTTAATAATCCATTAATCGGTCGATGCTTAAATAAATATAATTACTAATAAATATTATATAAATACCATTAATTACTTAAATAAATTCATAATTAATCTAATCCCTTCTCCTTCCTCGGTCCGACGCCCGCGAACCCTAACCGACGCAATCGCCGACCAATTCCAATCCTTCCGTCGATTTCCGGCGAACGCGAACAAAGAGAAACAAAATCTGATGTTCGTACTATCCTAATGTTTCAATAATGCCACTAATTTCTAAGGTTCATTCAAAATTTCCGCCAAAGGAGTTCGCCCGTACGCCATTGCCGTATTGTGAGATTTAAGGTTAATCCAACAATCAATTAACTAATTCAATGGCAACACTGATAATACAAATCCCTAACATATTCCTAAGCATTAACTAAATTTTTCGACGAATTGGGAAATTTTCCAGAAAATCCAAAATTTGTAAAAGACGCAGATTAGCATTCAACTAAGTCCGATTTTTCATCCACATGCTTGTATTCATTAAGCAAAATATTCCATGCTTTTAATTTCTACTAAATAACTAATTTAAATCTGACTTTCCTACCTTGCTCGCCGGCGACGGTGAAGCTCGCACGCGATCAACCGCAGCTCCTCGCCGAACGAAACCGGTACCAAAATGCTCGCCTCTGTCCCGCGAACCTCCGGTTACCAAAAGCCCCTTGGAAGGCTGCCGGAAAGTACCGTCGTTCGCCGCGAACACCTCGCCTCCAGCCGCCATTCGAAACCCTAACAGCCGAACAGTTTAGGTTAAATACCCGGCTTAAACCGGTAATAACCCGTTAAGACCC
Source organism: Vanilla planifolia (assembly GCA_023846275.1). Lineage (NCBI taxonomy): Eukaryota > Viridiplantae > Streptophyta > Magnoliopsida > Asparagales > Orchidaceae > Vanilla > Vanilla planifolia. Next base: position 5,085,478 of record CM043872.1, on the reverse strand, counting down.
ATTAAGCGCCGGTTGACCTTCCAAAAACGCCGCTTAACACCCGATCAGCCAGTTAATCTCCACCGCTGATCTCGCCCGTCCGATCCGCTTATCCGCGGCTTATCTAAACGCACGCACAAACGCACCTTGGCGAACCGCCCCGCCTTCGCTGAACCGCTCCGGTCCGGTTCACGAGCGTTAAAAAAAAAACCAAATTCCGGTTTTAAAAAAAATCTCGGTGCTCCGAAAAATCCCTAGAAAATTTCAGAAATTCCAATAGCCTCTAATTGAGCTCCTGGCTCATCCTACTATCGATCTGAAATCATCCAAGCCACAATTGAATTATTGAAGATTAAACATATAATATTTTACCGGGTATAACAATTACTTAATCATTAAATGATCATTAAGCATCTTCTTTTTAATTGATGCTCTTGTTATTGTTGAATAATGAGTTAAGATATCCCCTTTAAGCCTTTTGCTTTTCCTTCCAAGACATCTTTGGAATCATACCATCATCTGATTGCTTATGACACCTCTCATCTTAAGAAAGCTTCGCAATAATATTATGTTACTTCATCTAAAAATCTTCATTCATAATATGGTGAGTATCCTAATTTATATGGATTTTAAGAGATATAATGGTATTTTTAATGATATAAAATGACACTTAAGAATACTATAGATCATATTTTAGAATTCTAAAAGATAATTTAAGAATTCTAAAAATTACCATAAATTAAAAATAATTATTCTTTAAATTTTGTCAAATATTTGTTTGAAAAACTTTTAATTTTGTCATTGGGATATTGTAAATTTAATTATTTTATTGAAAAACATCTTAGCTACATGGGTGGCATCTGAGGTCTTACAATAAAAGACAAAAGGAGTCATTTTAGAGAAATGATCAACAACCACAATAAAAAAATCATGTCTAAATAAGGTCTTAGATAATCCAAGTATAAAATCTATACTTATGTGCACTCAAGACTTGTCAAGCATAAGTAGTGGAATGTATGGTCTTTGACCCATATTTGGAGATTCTGTAGTTATGCATGTGCAGTAATAGGTTATAATAGATATAATATGATGCATCATTCTAGGTTAATAAAATTTCTCAAGCATCTCTAAGAGTTTTATCTCTCTTAAAATAATTAGATAATCTTTTAGTATGTATTTCATAAACTAAAAAACCTCTAAATGATGAATTTTTTATGCATAACCTATTATTCTTATATAAGTATCCATCTTTAAAGCTAAAATCTTTAGATACAAGGGTTGGAATCGAATTAATTTCTTAATAAATTGCTCAAGGTCAGAACAATCAAGATATTTGTTTTTAATTTAGTCAAAATCTGCAACCTTTACAGACAAAATAGTCACTAGGTGAAAATGTCAACTAAGTGTATTAGCTACTTTGTTTTTTAGGCTAGGCTTATGTTTAATAACAAATGTATACTCCTAGATGTACTCGAACCATTTGGCATGCCTATGACTAGGGTCTTGTTAGTAATTTAGCAACTTAAGCACCACATGATCACAGTATAGGAAATTTTTTTTGAATAAAAAGTAATGTCTTCAATATCTTAAAGATTGAACGACAATATATAAGTTTTTATATTGAAAAATTCTTTTTATAGTTATTAAGTTTCTCACTAAAGAAAATAATAAGAAGTTTACATTAACTAAAGGCATCACCTATCCCTACTCCCAATATATTGTGTGCAACCTAAAATGTAGCAAAAAAAATTAGACAATTTTAGAATAGGTGCTTTGGTCATAGCTTATTACAACTTTTAAAAACTAAATTTGTAGATTTGGTCCAAGTACATTTATCAAACTTAGTACAATCGGTAATCAGTGCAACGACAATACTAAATTCTTTAATGAATCATCAATAAAATGTAGCCATATCATAGAAGCATTTAATGCCATAAATTACTTTTACAGTAAGCCACTTTGTAAATTTCTTAACTTTACTAAAGTTAGTAAATAACTTTTTAGAAGAAATTATGTGTCCTAAAAAAATAACTTTGGACATAAATAATTTATATTTTTTTATATTGAAAAATAAGTATTTCTTTCTATAGTACAACATAATTTGTACAAATGGTATAAGTGATTCTCAATAAACTTATTATAGAAACAAATGTCATCAAAATACAGAACCCATGAGGAACTTGCGTAGAGGCCAATGTAGAGCAATCAAAGTGTGTTGTCAATGGATTTAGCAAAGGCTAGAACGAGACGCCTTCAGAAAAAAAAATATATATTATTTTGTACTGCTACTTATATTAGCTTAGTTGGTTTGCTGTGTCCTGATTAAACCTTGTCATTTTGAACTTTTCAAAGCTTTACTATTTCTCTAAAAAATTTATACGAGTTGAAAACATCTTAGTATTTAAGACAATTTGATTAGCCTCACGTATGCCAGCCAAGTGGAGTGTTATTTGACATGAAGGTTAATTTTTTCATCTTTAAGTGACATTAGACAATACTCATTGGATAGTTTCTTCAAGTTATCCCTACTCTAACTTCTTGGGATTTCTTCCTCGTCCTTAATTTGTAGCTGGTACATCTTCCAGCCAAACTTTTCCTTTGAAGTAAAGAGATGAGAGCAAAAGCAAAATACGAGAGTTACACATAAGAGCTTTAATGCTTTCGCGGCCACCTTCTCTCTTGTCGATATCTCAAGCAGCAAATCCTCTGTAACAATCACACTATCTCCACAGATTTTTCTTCATGTACTTGGATAGTATTTAAGCTGCTAGGTTTAATGTCCATCGAGAAGGTTGGATTCTTCGTATCCATCACAAACGAAGCCTTCCCTGCAGCTTTGCTCTTTCCATCAGAGCTCTGAGGTGCTATATAGAGAAAGTAAAGCAAAGTTGCAGCAACCGCACCCATTAAAGGCGATATGAAATAGATCCATATCTTGTTATAGCTGTTTACTATGATTGCTGGACCTAAACTCCTGGCAGGGTTCATCGAAGCCCCTGTTATCTTTCTGCAAAGCAAAGTTATACAGTTAGGTTTTAAAAGAAACTTTTGCGTATGTGAGGCAAAAGATTTCTCTTTAATTACCCTGAAAAGATAACGATGAAGAAGACCGAAGCTCCCACAGCCACACCTCCAAGCTCTTTAATCTGCAAAAAGAATATAAAGAAATGGTCAATTGAAGTATTAAAGATGCCATTTCAATGCCAAATAGTTCAAAGCAAGTTACTTGGAAAATTTTTTTAATAAATCCAAAAAGAAGTTGACTTTTCTTTTTGTTAATGAAAGGGTCGGAGACGCTTACCGCCCTGGGGTCAGCTCTGGCTCCACAATTCGCCAAAGTATACATAAAAGTGGTGATCGTCTCGATGGCTACCACCTTCAGATCACTCTCTGGATTTGAACCAACCGGTTGGGTTAGCATCACGTCCGTGTTCTTCCAATCAAACAACCATGCTAATGTTAAGCAAGCGAAGGTGGAACCCATCAATTCCGCTACAACGTACAATGGAACCTGCAAAAATGGAAAAGCTAAGCTCGATTGCATTAAAAATCGTAAATTTTTGAGATAAAGCTAAGTGAACGGACATGTTTCCATTATTTTTTTCTTATAAGGTCGAATATGTATGCGAAGTTTCCAAGAAAATTGAAGTTGGAGGCCTGAAAACTCATCATTCTTGTTTTATTTAATTATATTTTTATTGAAGAATGAGAGCTATCGTTTGGAAGATTGGCTCGAATTTGTTTTTAGTCCTAAGTAGGTGAGAGATTATATTATTTTATTTAAGTTATGAGATCAATATAATAAAATAAAATAATAAAATATTTTCATTTATAAAGGAGTGAAAATAAATTTATTCCTTTTGGTTGGTTTTTAATTTTTAAATTGTTTTACAACTTTCTCTTAAATTAAGCAGAAGTTAATAAACATGATCACCTAGTTTTTTATAATTATAGGTCACACTTGAGTTTTTAGAAATTCTAAAATATCTAACAAAGAGTTATTGTCTCTGGACTTTTTATTTTCCATTTTTGTGTGAATTTAAAAATTTAAAAAATTTTATTTTTTATAATTTCTTTATTTTAATATTACATTGATTTTGATATTAAAACTATAATATATTTTTTAATTTAGCACTACAAAATAACTTTAAAGTTTAAGAGTACATTTTATTTTCTAAATTGATTGTGAAGACATCAAACAATTTCTCTTTTCAATTTGATATTGACCTTAATTAAACCTACAAATGTTGGGATTAGTTTATCATTTTGGGCAAGATAATCATCACTACTTACCTTACCTAACTTAACAATAATTATGTCTGACAAAATGCTTAAAAATTCCAAATTACAGGGTAAATACAAAGTGAGAAACAATGATAAAAACAACAAAAAGTTAGGCAATGATGATGTAAAATATTACAAATTTGGATGTCACATTAAATAGATTATTATATAAACAAACTTATACAAATCTTGAAGTTGTTAATAAAATTAAGTTGATGAAAAATTCAGTTACAACTATCATATAGATATACATCTCAAGATCTTTTGATACAAAGCTTCAAATAGAGTTTTCAAAAGATAACATCCTCACATGCTCTAAGACTCATGCCCTCCTTTAAGAATGCTTAACTCCATGCATATTAGAAACTTATCATGTAATGTAACTAGTGTAAAAATCATATACTTTGTAGGTAAAATATCATCTAAAAATAGATAATGTAATATAACAATATAATATATAGTAAGTAAATAGAAGTGCTTGACATGTGTAAAGGATAACAAAATATTGAACCACTACATATACACTTATATTTATCATGTACATTAATTATTACAATCATCATATAGTATTAGCATCATGTAATACTCATGTTATCTCTTTCTTTTCTTATCTATTAGATTTTTTTTATCTTTTTATCATTCTTAATTTTTTATTAGTCCTTAATTTTTGTATATGACCATTTATCTTCACTCCACAACACCACATATCATATTATTTCTTTGTGGCACCAATCATACTATAAAAATATATCTATAACTAGCCAAACTATTGAAGTAATCTCTAGCTCCACCATCGACTTATACTGAAGCAATAACATAAACAAGTCTTTACTCTCCATTGCCTAGCTCCAAAGAACTTATAATCCATAATAATATCCCAAGGTAGTTAACAATTAACATACTTATATCATAATTATTTAAGCTTCTTATTTGGTGACTCTAAGAAACCTCTTCTATTATCTTTCCAATTTTTTTATCTCTTCCTTTTATTATTTACAAAAATGTCATCACATTTATAAATATTATTCTTTAGTTTATACCCAATGATATCGTAATTGGTTAAATTTTTAATTTCTTTCAAAACCCCTTACTTCAACATACTTAGTAATAAATGAAGTACTTCAAAAAAATCACACAAATTCCCCCTATCCTATCGTATGGTCACCTTAATATATAATACATCATCATGCACAATATCATTGTGTGTGTCCCTAGATAGATCATCCATAGCTTGGCTTCTTTACATACTTGAGCTTAACATATAGGATATTGCTCATAATATATAATACATTATTCACAACGCATTGCATGCTTGACCAAGCAGACCATTTGATACTCATTAAATGTATAGTAGTTTAAATATTAACATTTGTTCATCTTTTTTGAGAATTTAGGGTTAAATAGCTTGTTCTAATCCATGACCTGAACATACAGAATACTAATAAAAAACATTATAAAGGAAGGATCCCACTCTCATGGGAATATCAAGGATGAAGGTTTTACATGTTGGCATACCTTATGGAGAACTTAACTTTTTGATAGTATTGTAGTCTTCATAAGTATTATTTCTTATTTCTTTGATTTAGAATGTTAAAAGCTATAATTTTTTCTTATGACAATTAAAATTATATTGCATATCTAGTTTTATATATTCGTTCTTAAATATCATTGTTATGTATTTATGATCATTACAACTGATAGAGCTTTATTACAACTTGTTTTAAGTTTAACTCAAACCTTAGTATAAAAGAAATCCAACTTTAAACATGATAATTTAAGCTATCTTCACTAATTATTAGTGCTATTATATAATGTTCAATATCATATTTAAAAAAATTTTATTATAGCATGCAAGTGTTATAGAAAAGTTAACCATTTAGGAATCATAGAGATGTGACATTCTCTTGAATTAGGGTTGAGTATGTAAAGTTGGTCATACAAGAGACCAATTTTATACAAGCATTGTCTAATAGTTGTACACCTCTAAAGCTACTTTGGGATTATCGATCTAGCCTCATCGATTAGTGCTTGAATGTTTAAATTCTCAATTTTGAACTCCAATATTGCCATCATTTCTTTATTAGAAGAGGATATATGTTATAATTGAAAGAAAATCTTGATAGTGATTAATTAACAAGTACCCTCTAATGCTTAAGTCATTAATTACTTCATTAAAGCTCTAAAACATGATTTGTTCAAGTTGAAAAAAAGGTTAAGCTAGGAAGGAGCAATATGATTGTAGTTTAATTAATGATAGCTAAAGTGTCATTCGTCTTATAAAAAATTCTAATATTTATTAAAAGTCAGTAGATAAAATTGAAATATTATCATATGAAATTGTTGATTGATGATGGGTTTCAATTATTGAAGAAAAAATTTGTAAATAAAAAATTCCATGAAACATGTTAACAAAATAATAATTGTCAATAAGTTTATGTTGTGTATTGTCTTGGTGGTGCTTCAAGAGAAATGTAAGAAAGCATCTCACTTAAAAAGATGGAATAGGAAAAAAAAAAGTTTATCATGAGATGTAAATGCCAAAGACATAAACTTTTATGTTATAAATATTTGATATGTAGGCATGATTGAGATCACTAAAAACTTTGCATGCGCTTAATCATCTTGAGGGTCAAGTTGTAAGTCAAGTCTTACTTCTAACATATAGCTTTACAAGGTCATTCATGAAATAATGATGGAAATAAAAGAGTAGGGAGAAATTTGAAAATGACAACGAAAGACTTAAGGAAGAGGAAGAGAATAGCTAAGAATATTTCATTCATAAAATTGCATAATGACAATGAACCAATTATATCTATTTATATCCAAGAAAAATATCTAATCTCCCAAATCTTTTCTCATAATTCAAAAGTTTGTTTCTAATCCCTAAAAATCCTCAAAATACTTAAAATCCCTAAAAATCTCAAAATACTTAAAATATGCTAATAAGCACTTAAAAAGTGCTAACCAAACGTTTAAAACTTAAAGTTTGCTAACATTACTCCCTCTCAAACTTGAAGTATCTTCAACCCTAATTGATCTCGTAATTCTTCAAACTTCTTCACTACAAGCGATTTAGTGAAGATATCAGCTACTTGTTCTTCAGTACTGCAATGTACCAGACTTATAGTCTCCTTGTTGACATGATCACGAAGAAAATGATACCTTGTCTCGATATGCTTGCTTCTCCCATGTTGTGCATATTTTTGCTTAAAGCCTTTTGCCACAAGTCTTGCCTTGTATCTATCCACTGTTCCATCTGCTTTATGCTTGATCTTATAAACCCATTTAACTCCTATGGGTTTCTTTTGAGGAGGGAGTTCAACCAACTCCCATGTATAGTCTTTTTTATAGATACTATTTCTTCATCCATAGCTTTTTGCCAATTTATATCTTGCACTACTTCATCAAAAGAAATAGGTTCATAATCAGCAAAATAACATAATAAGTTAGAATACTGAGAAGTTTGCTCATATATCTCTTGTAAACTTTTCATTTTTTTGCTTGAGTCAATAGGATGTGCTTTCTTTTGCATAATAGTTGATCTTGAGGGAGAGCTTGTTAGAGAATTCAAATCATGAGTTTGTTGATTTTGAATTTCTTCTTGCCCAAGTGTGATAGTTTTATCATCCTTCTCTTCCGTCCACTTTCAAGTATCTTCTTCTACAAACACAACATCACGACTAATAAATACCTTTTTGGTTAAAGGATTGTAGAGTTTGTAAGCTTTTAACTCCTTGCTGTACCCAATGAATATGTATTTTTCACCTTTATCATCTAATTTCTTCTTTATTGCATTAGGTACCTGTGCATATGCAATACAACCAAATATTCGAAAATGAGAAACACTTTGTGTATATCCACTCCAAGCTTCTTGTGGAGTCATATAGCACACAGCTTTAGTAGGACATCGATTCAGCAAATAAGTTAAACATACAACTGCTTCTGCCCAAAATTCTTTTGGCATATTCCTCTCTCTCATCATTGTCCTTGTCATATCAAGGATAGTACGATTTCTTCTTTCAGCCACTCCATTTTGTTGTGGAGTATAACTTGTGGTAAATTGATGTCGTATGCCTTCTTTCTTACATAATTGAATAAAATCATTTGAAGTGTATTCACCACCTCTATCAGATCTAAGGCATTGAATAAATAGCCTACTCTCTTTTTCAATCTTGCATTTGAACTCTTTAAATATGGAGATAGCAGCAGATTTCTCCTTAATAAAATATGTCCACATTTTTCTACTGAAAGCATCTATGAAAGTAATAAAATACTTGTTACCTCCATTTGATAATGGCACCAATGGACCACAAATATCTGTATGAATAAGTTGTAATGGCCTTTTAGCTCTCCAAGTGTTATTCTTCGGAAATGGTAGTCGATGTTGCTTTCCAAGTATACAAGCTTCACATATATAGTGTGGATCATCCAATAAAGAAAGACCTTTCACCATTCCTTCTTTTGCCAATAATTTCAAACCTCCAAAGTTAAGGTGACCATACCTTAGATGCCATTTCAAAGAATCATTTGAAAGATGCCCAAGATAACAAACTTCACTTGTTGATTTTAATTGAAGAGGAAACATGCGATTTGGTGACATCTTCACTTTAGTAATATTCATTCCTTTTGAATCTTGCAAAAGAAGATAACCATTCTCCATATGTATAATATATCCTTTCTCAATTAATTGCCCAAGGCTAAGGATATTACTTTTCATATCAGGAATAAAATATGCATCTGAAATAATAATTGGAAACTCATTCTCTTTGTAAAGTTTTATATTACCTTTGCCTTCAACTTTCAACTTTGATGAGTCTCCAAGACTCACACTTGCTTGCACATTTTCAATTGACTCAAATAGATGTCTTTTTCTACACATATGGTTGCTTGCTCCTGAATCAAGAAACCATACATCTTCTTTTCTGTTGCTCTCTTTTTCAGCCAATAAAGACATTGACTCTTCTTTTGATGTTTCAGCATAGTTTGATTGATTATTTTTATGCCAATAATCAGAAGCATAATGAACAAACTTATGAAAATTGTAACGTTCAATATTTCTACCTTGTCCTCGACCTCGAGAAGCATTATTTCTTCCATGGCCGTGTTGAGTGTAAGATTGATTAAATTTCTGTTGAGATCTGTTTTGGAAACGACCTCTTCCACGTCCTCGATATGAACCTTGTCCTCTTCCTCTTAAATTTGAATTCTCTTTCTTCATTGTATTGTCTTCTTTCAAATTCAATTTTGACTATAATGCTTGATCAATAGGTGTAACTTCAGCCTTTTTCTTTAGTCGTTGCTCATGCACTTGTAAAGAACTCATTAGCTCTTCAATAGATAAACTACATATATCTTTAGATTCTTCAATTGCTGTTACCACGTGTTCACACATAGGAGTTAAAGAACGAAGTACTTTTTCAATGACACGTACATCGTCGATTTGTTCTCCATTTCTCTTCATCAAATTCACAATAGCAATCAAGCTTGAGACATAATCTGAGATTGTCTCATTTTCATTCATCTTTGCTTGCTCAAAATCACCCCTAAGGATTTGAAGACGTACACGCGTCACCCGTTCAACACCTTTGAAGATTGTGTTGAGTTTACTCCAAACCTCTTTGCTTGTAGCCGCTTCTGCAACCTTCTCAAAAGTGGCTTCATCAAGTCCTTGATATATCAAGAATAATGCCTTTTTGTCTTTTCTCTGATTTTCTTTCAATAATTTCTTCTCCACTTCAGTAGCATCTGATTCATCAAAGCCATGATAACAATCTCCCAAAGGTCTTGCGAGCCAAGAAGGGCTTTAAATTGAATGCACCAATTATCATAATCGTCGTTCGTCAATCTGGGAATGACTTGTTGCATAATTCTAGACATTTTAAATGAAAACACCCCTTTTTAAAAAAAACTTTGCTCTTCTCCCTTCGACGCTACGGCGTTCTATCTACTTCCTTTTGCTCTGATACCACTTTGATGGAAATAAAAGAGTAGGGAGAAATTTGGAAATGGCAACGAAAGACTTAAGGAAGAGGAAGAGAATAGCTAAGAATATTTCATTCATAAAATTGCATAATCACAATGAACCAATTACATCTATTTATAGCCAAGAAAAATATCTAATCTCCCAAATCTTTTCTTATAATTCAAAAGTTTGTTTCTAATCCCTAAAAATCCTCAAAATACTTAAAATCCCTAAAAATCCTTAAAATACTTAAAATATGCTAATAAGCACTTTAAAAGTGCTAACCAAACGTTTAAAACTTAAAGTTTGCTAACAAATAGTTATTGAATATAAAGGGGATCAAAATATAATAACTTTTCCCAAGTTGTGATCAATGGAATACAATTAGAGAAATGTCAAAACAAGCAACTAACAAGTTCATCTATGCAAGCTTTGCAAAATGAGGGTAAAGGGACGCGAATAACTCAAACGACAACACATGGTTTCTCATATATTTTGATACTAAGGCTTTTGATGAGCTTAAGAAGGTAAACAAATTTATTTTAATTTTTATTTTATTGGCATTGTTTTATTATACTAAAAAACTATTGTTTGAGCAGTTGCCTATTTGATAAATAAGCTTTTTTAAACTATATATGTTTTGTAGAAAAAGAGATTATTTTATTAATAAGTTTATGCATAAAATTTTTTTTAGCATTTTATTTGATGATATTTTTTATTTATGATTTTTTTATGAAAAAATAACATTGAGATATCATTTGAATTTAGATAATAATAAGTTATTGATCATCTTGATATTAAAATGAAAAAAAAATGTAATGTATTTGAAAGGTCTTTAATCTTTGAAATCATTGCAATTCAAACCAAAGATGTTTTTGAAAAGTTTTTTATCTTGTTAATTTAATAATTTTATCATATGTTATAATATTAAAATGTTGATCATCTTGATATTAAAATAAAAAATAAATTATAATATAGATAATATTGTGACAAATAACAAGAAATATTAATAATTTTTAGACTAAATAGATCATGTCAATATTAATATTTATATGTCGATCTTATTTTATATAAAAAAAATCTCTTAAATTGCTTTTAATATTAATTAGTGAATTTGAATTCATTTCTCAATTATTTGATATATGGAATCACTACGACTCAAGCCAAAGATGCTTTTGAAAATCTTCCATCTTGTTAATTTAGTAATTTTGTCATATGGTGTAATATTATTTATAAATAATGAAATTTAATTTTGTGATATTTTTACATAATAATATTTGAAATTATTATTTTAGTTTTAAAGATGGCATCAATATATCATAAAAATTTAAAAAATAATTTAGATTTTTCATCTTGTTATTAAAAAAATAAAAGATTATTTAGACAAAAATAAACCAAATAATAAAAACTTACCTAGAAATTTGAAATAATACCAATATCTCGATGGAACTACAATTTTGATGTTAATGTTATTCAAATAATACTTAATTAAATTTAATTTATAGAAAAATATAATTATGTGTATTTAACAATTTTTTATATTTGATTTAATAATATCTTTTCATTATGATTTTTTTTAATAAAAACGATTTTCAGATGTTATTAAATTTTGGTAATTTCAAGATGTTGAGTACCTTGATAATGAAATTAAAAATAATATATTATATTGGTAATATTATTAATAAAGTCCATCTTTCTAAACAAAATAAATATTTACATACGTAATATTTTAAAATTTCTTTTAAAAAGTCTAGATTCACATAAAAATAGTTTTAACAATAAATAATGAAATAAAAATTCCACCAATAATCAGAATGCTGTATTAATTATCATAACAACATCTCATATATCAAATATAATTCAAATTCTAATGCAATTATATAAGTTAAAGTAAGGAATTGTAATATTAAAATCTTTTTCGTTGTTCCCCTATTATTTTGTGATATGTATTTTTATTTTTTAAGATTATTAAATAAAAATAGATTGAACTCATTATCATACACTTAAGAAGAAATATAATTTATCAATAATACAAAATAATAAAACTTAGGTCATCTTATATATTGGATCTAAATATATAAATATATCATAATAAGTATAAAATAAAATTATCTATAAAGAGATAATATATCAGCGTAATACTTTCATCGTTTAAATTATATTATTTTAGATTTCTTTTATAATAATTTTTACCACTCTTTTAAATTCCGTTCAAATTTTTCATTCTTGAACCCTTTGAATTTAATTTCTTACTTCATTCACGTAATCAAGAATAAGACCAACATTTCAATATAATGCTCACACTCTTTAAGTTAAATTCTTTATATTACTTTTACAATTATTTTAATCATTTTTTAAAATTTTTATTAAAATTTATGGTTCTTAAATACCTTTAATTTCAATATTTTTCTTTGCTCAACCTTTTCTTTTCTTTTTTATTATTAATTATGGTTTATTTTTTAGAATAAAATCTAAATATTCTTTTAAAATTGGATTCCACCTTTAGATGATGCTTGGGATGAGATATACTCTTGTCTTGGGTTATACCTTTGGATAATTGTTAAGAATGTTAGAATAATATCTTAGAACAAGATATCTTAGAATGAAATACATCAACCTGGCAACACAACTTTATTTCTTTTAATTGAAGAGGTTTGTTCTTTAGAACTAAGTTTTGTTCTTGACTTTTATAGTATATTTTACATATCTTTATAAAAATAATTTTGTTTATTTAAAAAATACCATTTTCATTTTTTTCATAATCTTATGCAATTAGGTGACATATACCCAACAATGGACAGTAAAAATGATTCATTAATACTCCTAACATGCTAATAAAATATTCAATTAAAGAGAAATTAAAAAATTAAAATTTTGGAGCAATCAATTGAACTTCAAGATACTAATGAATAAAAATAATAATATTGTAATTAAAATATGTAATACTACATTACAATAAAACAATATATAATAGCACAAATTTATATAATAAGCCTTTTTCATTTAATATTAAAAACTCTTTAAAAATTAAAGACTAAAAATAGATATTCATTATATACAAATGATATATCTCAAGCCATATAATACAAAATTTTTTTTAAAACAGGATCTTATCATAGTTAAAGGCCATTAGACATATCTCATACAGATGCTAAGTTAAATAGTATGCTTAACATGGTTGTTGCATAGTGGTCACATTTTAAAAATTTTATTTCTTGTGTAACCTCATAAATTCCCAAAGTGTTTAGATATTCTATTTCTTTTATTTCCTCTACAAGAATTTTTTTGTTTTTCATTGCTTCCACAAGAATTCCCTTCTTTCTCTCTCTCAAGAATGGTTAAGACCTTTCTCCTCTGTCTCTCTCTCACCAAATATTATCATAACTTTTTCCAAAACTTACTCTTAGCATGCAAGGAGAAAATTTTGAATTTTCTCAAGTTCCTCGGGTAAAAATTCTCAAAACTTTCCATGTCACGACCACTCCTTATAAAACTTCTTTACCATTCTCCTAGCATAATTGATCTTCTTATCCTTGGAACAATTGTGTCCCCTTCCTCTTTTGGCATTTCCATCAGTTGATTCACTACTTTCATCAACTGAGATCGCTAGTCAAGTAATAAAAAAGCATAAAAAAAATTTTAACATAAACATTATGCATTTTGTAATTTTTAGCCCTAATGATTTTCAAAAATTTACTAACCATTGTATTTATAATTATTTGACAAGTTCTACATCATTTAATTATAATTATTTGTTGATATTATTTGATATTTTTATTGAATTTTTCTCTAAAGATTGTTATTATAATTATTTTTAAACTTTAAGTCTATATTTTGTGATCGTAATATTTTGTATGCATATTCAAATAATTTTAACGTGAGCCATTCCATAAGATCTACATCTCAACTTAGTCTTATAATGAAGTTAGTCTTTTCTTTTTTCTTTTATTTCTTATATGATATTAGAAATTGCTCTATCATAGCATCCCCCTTTTTATTGTTAGATCTTTCTAATCTTGAGCATAACTTAACATCCTTTTTCTTTTCTCTGTGTTTTTTTTTCTTGTAACATCAAATAGTAAAACCTTTTTAATTTTGCTTTAAAATCAAATTGTGAAAAACAATACAAATTTTTTTGAGAAAAATATTTAAAACATTTGTAAAAGTGATATCAAACAACTCATAGAAATATCACATTTCTTTTTAAAAGTAACATATTTTAGACTGTATCAATAGTTAATAAATCTTTTATATATATCCTTACATCACCTTTTTCTTACATACAATAAACATAAAAATCATTTTCTAGCATCTTCTAATCATCATATACTACATTTCACTTTATCTTAGTAACCCCAAAAGATGCCTTCTTTTAATTTAAAAGTATTAGCCAAAATAGGCATAAGCTAACTAATATTAGCTCAGAGATAATAATATGCAATGTAATGTAAAACAAAGATTCTTGATTAAATGCATAAATGGTTTATATCAATAACATATATGAAAGTAACAAATGATTTTATTTTGGATTACCTAATGACATCTCATGACAATACTCTCAAAGAAATGTTATTTAGGATAGTTATCCTTTTGTAAAAAAAATTTATTCTTGATAGTTAAATACTTTTAAAGAACTATTATTTTTATTGTAAGTTCACTTTGGATAATAATCTTAATGATTCTCATATTAGATTACTTTGTTATATCATTTGTAATTAAATAATAATGTATTAATCCTTTTCATATTTATGATTATTATCATCACAACATGAAAGAAATAAGCATATAACTATTGAACATAACACTATCATCTTTAAGGAAATCATTTATCAAATCATTATGTCATTATGTTATTATAATCACATATGTAGACAACTGAAAATTGGTTTTTAATATATCATTTTAGCAATCAATAAGTTTTTCTTGCATTTTAAATCTAATTAGTAATCTTACAAAGACTTAGATCATTATTTCAAGTCTTAATTGCTTTAATATTTGAGAGATTTTTTCTTTCAATTTTTCTTTATCTTGCACCTAACTCCTCTTAGACTTCTTTTAATTCTTGAGAGTCTCTCTTTTCATCACTCTAGCATAAGTGACTAAATTTAGTTGCATTAATACATACGTGAAAAATTCTTCCCATCACTCAACCAATGACTTTGTGCTTTCTCACCAATTTATCTCCCTTTAATAGTCATTTTTTCCATTTTTCAACTCTTTGACTTCATTTTTACTTAATTTTAATTGTTTTATTTTGATTGAACTCTCTTTATAATCATTCATTTAGTTTTCATTTTGAATCTTAAATCTTTTTAATTTCTATGGAATGTACTTATATGTTTAACATTATCTATTGTATATTTCTAAACCTAGTCAAAACCTCTCTAAAGTTATTCTTATAATATTTTATGAACCCATTATCATATGAGCATGATATGTTATTAATTATATACTGTACAAATAATTTTTCTAATATGTTACGACTTTCAACTTGATCATACTTAGAGAATGCCTAACTTTGAACTTTATACTTAATTAAATTTCTCGTTGTTTGTGCTCATTGAAATTGATTATAATGATAAGATCCATTCTTGCTTAGCTCACATATTCACTCTACCACATACTTATATGGTTGCCCTCATTATATTATATGATATATGTTCAATAGTACGTCATATATCACAATTCTTGTGTTAATACTCATTATATCATACAATTTGTCTATTTGTTACTCAAACATTTGGACTTGGTTAATGTTTCCAACTCATTTGTTTGTACTTGTATATTATTTTCTTTCTTTCTATATGGAGTTGTATTATTTATATTAATCATTTGTTTATATGTATTAATAGTTTTATATGATGGACTAGTCATCTTTATACAATTCTTAAAAAATGTTTATTCCTATTTACACTTTTCTTAAGTTCATTCATTTTCTCTTACTTGATCATACTATATAACACAATCCTTCTTTAGTTAGCTTATTAGACTCAGTTGTCCCATAGCATTGACACACAATCTACACTCTATCATACCAATATAATCCTGTTGTTATAACTATATGATGTAATCTCATCTTATGGATATGTTCACATTATATCATTGCTTTATATTTTTTTGCTACTTGATCATAATGTATGAAACACCTTTGTCATATTGTATATTTTAATTCTTTTTTCTTTATCCCTTTAGAGTAGTCAAGCTCATATAGATAATGCTACTATTGCCATAACATCATACATATGTGATGGCCAATACGTACCCTATGATCCTATTCAACTTTTGTTTATTATTCTATCACTTAATGTGATATCTCATATTATATTGAGCGATGATCTTCATTAAGCCTTTTTTCACTACAATCCCGATCATATTATACGATTTACTATCATTATACTTTATGAATATTTTTCTAAAATATTTCTATAATTGTACCAATTATTTTTTAGTCAAAATTATTATTTTTTCATCATTTTTACTACTCTTTTCTCTTTAGAATCATCAATAAATTTTTAATATTTTTATTTTTAACATCTCATTATTTGAATTTATAAAAATTGCTTACCCTTACTTTTGATATGTTATTGTATTAGTGTTATACCCGGTAAAATATTATATGTTTAATCTTCAATAATTCAATTGTGGCTTAGATGATTTCAGATCGACAGTAGGATGAGCCAGGAGCTCAATTAGAGGCTATTGGAATTTCTGAAATTTTCTGGGGATTTTTCGGAGCACCGAGATTTATTTTAAAAAAAAAACGGAAATTGGTTTCTTTTACCGCGCGTGAACCGGACCGGAGCGGTTCAGCGAAGGCGGGCGGTTCACCAAGGTGCGTTTGCGCGTGCGTATGGATAAGCCGCGGATAAGCGGATTGGACGGGCGAGATCAGCGGTGGAGATTAACCGGTTAATCGAGTGTTAAGCAGCGTTTTTAGAAGGTCAACCGGCACTTAATGGGTCTTAACGGGTTATTACCGGTTTAAGCTGGGTATTTAACCTGATTTGTTCGGCTGTTAGGGTTTCGAACGGCGGCTAGAGGCGAGGTGTTCGCGGCGAACAGCGGTAAATTCCGGCAGCCTTTCAAGGGGCTTTTGGTAACCGGAGGTTCGCTGGACAGAGGCGAGCATTTTGGTACCGGTTTCGTTCGGCGAGGAGCTGCGGTTGATCGCGTGCGAGCTTCACCGTCGCCGGCGACGAGTAAAGGTAGGAAATTCAGTTTTAAATTAGTTAATTAGTAGAAATTAAAAGCATGGAATATTTTGCTTAATGAACACAAGCATGCGGATGAAAAATCGGACTTAGTTGAATGCTAAATTGCGTCTTTTGCAAATTTTGGATTTTCTGGAAAATTTCCCATTTCGCCGAAAAATTTAGTTAATGCTTAGGAGCATGTTAGGGATTTGTATTATCAGTTTGCCATTGAATTAGTTAATTAATTGTTGGAATAATCTTACGGCAATGGCGTACGGGCGAACTCCTTCGGCGGAAATTTTGGATGAACGTTAGAAATTAGTGGCATTATTGAAACATTAGGATAGTACGAACATCGAATTTTGTTTCTCCTTGTTCGCGTTCGCCGGAAATCGACGGAAGGATTGGATTGGTCGGCGAATTGCGTCAGTTAGGGTTCGCGGGTGTCGGACCGAGGAAGGAGAAGGGTTTAGATTAATTACGAAATTAATTAAGTAATTAATGGTATTTATATAATATTTATTAGTAATTATAATTAATTAAGCATCGACCGATTAACGGATTATTAAAGAATTTGGTTCGGCGGTGTCGCGGTTCAGCGCGAGGGTTCCGAACCGGCAGCGAAAACCGGTTCAGCGGGATCCGGCGCGGACGAACGGCGCGGAGGAAAATTTAATTCGGAAATTAATCCGAATTTTCGGAAAAAGGATATATGTGGAAATTAAATTTTATTCGGAAATTTATTCCGAATTTCGGAAAATGGATAAAGGGCGGAAATTGATTTTTTTGAATTTAAAAATTTCCTGAAGTGAGAAAAAAGTGGTTTTTATAAATCACGTAGCCAAGTTGAAATCGACTGTTGGAAATTACACATAAATTCAGTGCAGCTGGATTAGTTAGAAGGAAGTGTGACACTTGGGTGCTACCAGAATAGTCAGAATTTTGGTACAGTTGTGTTGCTTGGATGGCAATGACATGGATTGAGTCAGTTTACTCAGTGTTGGCATATTTCATGGGTTGGCATATTTCATGAATTGGCATATTTCATGGATTGGCATATTTGACCGGACTACTATAGGCCCTATATGATGTTTTAGGGTAGTTGTGGTAGGTAACTGTGCAGTACAGACTTAGCTTCCACAGTATACATGTGGACTGGTATGCGCCTTGTTGTATCTGGACACATGTTGCCGAATCTTGGAGTTAGAGCTTGGCAATGACTGTAGGGGCGTGAGCTTCTATGGAAATTGTGGGAGAGGACTTCTTGGGACGGTGGCTGAGTCGATCTCTTCTGGTCCATGAGTGTAGGCCTGCGCGCCTGAGAGTAGCAGCGACAGGGGTGACTCGCCGTCGCTAGCCAAGTGTGTAGGCCTGCGTGCCTGAGGGTGGCAGGGGTGTCTCACGTTGGCTAGAGATCTATGTGACTGGTTTTGTCTATAGTCTCCAGAAGATTGATTGACGAGAGACGCTGCGGTGTCGGGTGCTAGGCGTTGTGATGCGTGCGCAGAGATGGGCGTGTCCCGCTGGCATGGTTTGCCTAGGCGCCATGCGTGCGCAGAGATGGGCGTGTCCCGCTGGCATGCTGCCTGGGAGCACAGAGGAGAGCTACTCTGGTGTGACTGGAGGTGACTGTGGTTGGTCAGAGTCTAGGACTGAGAGTGCCTTTCCACCATACATTGTTATGCTGTATTCCTATACTCTTGCTATTATCCTTCTCTTGCATGTGAGTTTTTACTAGCTGTCTTTCCTACTGGGCGTAGCTCACTCCTTTATTATCTATATTTTTCCAGCGGCTCGACAGCCTTGACGCCACCCAGATTAGGTGGGATCGTGGTCAGTAGGCTAGTGGAGGATATCTGATCTGTAATTTTCTGAGACATTTTGGTTAGTGTGATTGATGCTATTGGATGTATTCAGGGAGACTGTTATTCTTATGTCATGTAATATGTGAGGGTGATTCTGACTTATGTATCTAGTTGGATGATATTGTATTTGTTGGACTTGGATCTTATTCTTGTGATGTAGTTTCCATTCACTGTTTTACTTTATTGTCTTGGTGGTATAGTGTGTGGAGTGCCATATTTTATCGGTGGATGTTGTATCTTATTTTTGATGGTGAGGTTATTACATGACTATGGAACTTAACCGTGGGGATTCAGACTTCTATTAGATCGGTTCTCCTACCGGTATGGGTTAGGAGTATGGGGTCTAGTAGGAGTAACATTGCGCGAGTCCATCTGTTAATTCAGGAGTCATGAACCTGATTTGACGGTGTACCCGGGAGATGGGATCCACATTGTTAAGGAAAGTAGGTGTGTAATGATATGTTATATCCTATGTTTTTCGTAGGCTACTCAAGTTGGTATGGGACGATCTGAGCTGTCTATATGTAAAAAAAAAATGTATGCCAAAAAATCAGCCTAGGAAAAAATGGGGTGTAACAATTAGATGATTAGCTAAATAGTATTCCACTTGGGTTTTATTTCAAATAGGTGATATTTCATATTGAACCTATTATAATTTCCTTATTTCTTGATTCCTCTCTTCACTTGTCTCATATATCTTTGTTTTTTCTTAACATCATTTTTCTTTAGATGTCTCCCAAAATTATTTTAAATTTTTATATTTCTAGCTTTTAAATCTCTTCAAATTCACCAAATTATTCCTCAATATTTTTCTTAGCATTAATTTCTTTTGAATTATTTCAAATTATTGATTTAACTTTCTTAATGTCTTGTCTGTATTATATTCTTTTAAATATCTCTCAAAATCCTTTTCACTTATCACATATTATTCTTACTTTATTTTAAATCATTTTAAATTTTTTAAATTATCCTTCTTACATCATATTCTAGTAGATATCTCAAATAATTACTTAATCATTAAATGATCATTAAGCATCTTCTTTTTAATTGATGCTCTTGTTATTGTTGAATAATGGGTTAAGATATCCCCTTTAAGCCTTTTGCTTGCCCTTCTAAGACATCTTTGGAATCATACCATCATCTGATTGCTTATGACACCTCTCATCTTAAGAAAGCTTGGCAATAATACTATGTTACTTCATCTAAAAATCTCCATTTACAATATGGTGAGTATCTTAATTTATATAGATTTTAAGAGATATAATGGTAATCTTAATAATAT
Source organism: Vanilla planifolia (assembly GCA_023846275.1). Lineage (NCBI taxonomy): Eukaryota > Viridiplantae > Streptophyta > Magnoliopsida > Asparagales > Orchidaceae > Vanilla > Vanilla planifolia. The sequence continues at coordinate 5,064,913 of CM043872.1, read as the reverse complement.
AAAATGACACTTAAGAATACTATAGATCATATTTTAGAATTCTAAAAGATAATTTAAGAATTCTAAAAATTACCACAAATTAAAAATAATTATTCTTTAAATTTTGTCAAATATTTGTTTGAAAAACTTTAAAATTAAATATAATAAGTTGTTCCCCAATAACTAGTGAAATTTCCACTTTTAGGGTAGTAGTGTGGCAAGTGGTGAGGTGGCAAACTGATAAGGATGGAATGGGCTAAAAAGCATGATGATACTTTAGTGACTGCCACAGGTCAATGTTGGTCATTGGTAGGTGTATGTGAAGCGAGTTTGTAGTTTAGCATGAGTTCACAAGTCAATGAAACAAGTAACCTCGAGAGGTAGGGAAGCTGAGTGGGAAAATCAGTGACAGAGGTGACAGGAGGTGGCTGGTGGCAAAAATTGCTTTAAATCTTAAATTAAGAACAATATTAATCAAATTTGTTACTGAAATAATTACAAAACTATTGTTGGGATTATCGATATTAGATTTTACACTAAAAACATCAAAAAATCTCTTACTAACCTTCAAATAACAAAAAATAATGTATAACTGGGCAAAATTGAATTGAATCTAAAATAAGCTAAAAGAAAATAGTAAAATATGCTAAAGTGATAAAATAGAGTTTGTTGTAAAACTAATGGTGGTGATAGCCGAGACTCATGCTATTGTTCTTCAGCAAATGTCATAAGTTTTTTAGAAAATAATTAGTAAATCTTACATCATGTTAGATACAATGGTCATTGGGATATTGTAAATTTAATTATTTTATTGAAAAACATCTTAGCTACATGGGTGGCATCTGAGGTCTTACGATAAAAGACAAAATGAGTCATTTTAAAGAAATGATCAACAACCACAATCAAAAAGTCATGTCTAAATAAGGTCTTAGATAATCCAAGTATAAAATCTATACTTATATGCACTCATGGCTTGTCAAGCATAAATAGTGGAATGTATTGTATTTGACCCATATTTGGAGATTCTGTAGTTATGCATGTGCAGCAATAGTTATAACAAATATAATATGATGCATCATTAGGTTAATAAAATTTCTCAAGCATCTCTAAGAGTTTTATCTCTCTTAAAATAATTAGATAATCTTTTAGTATGTATTTCCTAAACTAAAAAACCTCTAAATGATGAATTTTTTATGCATAACCTATTATTCTTATATAAGTATCCATCATTCAAGCTAAAATCTTCAGATACAAGGGTTGGAATTGAATTAATTTCTTAATAAATTGCTCAAGGTCAGAACAATCAAGATATTTGTTTTTAATTTTGTCAAAATCTGCAACCTTTATAGACAAAGTGGTCACTAGGTGAAAATGTCAACTAAGTGTATTAGCTACTTTGTTTTTTAGGCTAGGCTTATGTTTAATAACAAATGTATACTCCTAGATGTACTCGAACCATTTGGGATGCCTATAACTAAGGTCTTGTTTGGAATTTAGCAACTTAAGTAGCTCATGATCACAGTATAGGAAAATTTTTTTGAATAAAAAGTAACGTTTTCAATATCTTAAAGATTGAACTACAATATATAATTTTTTATATAGAAAAATTCTTTTTATAGTTATTAAGTTTCTCACTAAGGAAAATAATAAGAAGTTTACATTAACTAAAGGCATCACCTATCCCTACTCCTAATATATTGTGTGCAACCTAAAAGATAGCAAAAAAAAATTAGACAATTTTAGAATAGGTGATTTGGTCATAGCTTATTGCAACTTTTAAAAACTAAATTTGTAGATTTGGTCCAAGTAAATTTATCAGACTTAGCACAATCGGTAATCAGTGCAACGATAATACTAAAGTCTTTAATGAATCATCAATAAAATGTAGCCATATCATAGAAGCATTTAATGTCATAAATTTCTTTTACAGTAAGCCACTTTGTAAATTTCTTAACTTTACTAAAGTTAGTAAATAACCTTTTAGAAGAAATTACGTGTCCTAAGAAAATAACTTTGGACATAAATAATTCATATTTTTTTATATTGAAAAATAAGTATTTCTTTCTACAGTACAACATTACTTGTACAAATTGTATAAGAGGTTCTCAATAAACTTATTATAGAAACAAATGTCATCAAAATACAAAAACCATGAGGAATTTGCTAGAGGTCAATGTGGAGCAATCAAAGCGTGTTGTCAATGGATTTAGCAAAGGCTAGAACGAGACGCCTTCAGAAAAAAAATATATATATATTATTTTGTATTGCTACTTATATTAGCTTAGTTGGTTTGCTGTGTCCAGATTAAACCTTGTCATTTTGAACTTTTCAAAGCTTTACTATTTCTCTAAGAAATTTATACGAGTTGAAAACATCTTAGTATTTAAGACAATTTGATTAGCCTCACGTATGCCAGCCAAGTGGAGTGTTATTTGACATGAAGGTTAATTTTTTCATCTTTAAGTGACATTAGACAATACTCATTGGATAGTTTCTTCAAGTTATCCCTACTCTAACTTCTTGGGATTTCTTCCTCGTCCTTAATTTGTAGCTGGTACATCTTCCAGCCAAACTTTTCCTTTGAAGTAAATATTAACATTGAAGCTATAGTTTGCTACATCAATCGAGAAGAAAGAGATGAGAGCAAAAGCAAAATACGAGAGTTACACATAAGAGCTTTAATGCTTTCGCTGCCACCTTCTCTCTTGTTGAGACCTCAAGCAGCAAATCCTCTGTAACAATCACACTATCTCCACAGATTTTTCTTCATGTACTTGGATAGTATTTAAGCTGCTAGGTTTAATGTCCATCGAGAAGGTTGGATTCTTCATATCCATCACAAACGAAGCGTTCCCTGCAGCTTTGCTCTTTCCATCAGAGCTCTGAGGTGCTATATAGAGAAAGTAAAGCAAAGTTGCAGCAATCGCACCCATTAAAGGCGATATGAAATAGATCCATATCTTGTTATAGTTGTTTACTATGATTGCTGGACCTAAACTCCTCGCAGGGTTCATCGAAGCCCCTGTTATCTTTCTGCAAAGTAAAGTAATACAGTTAGGTTTTAAAAGCAACTTTTGCGTATGTGAGGCAAAAGATTTCTCTTTAATTACCCTGAAAAGATAATGATGAAGAAGATCGAAGCTCCCACAGCCACACCTCCAAGCTCTTTAATCTGCAAAAAGAATATAAAGAAATGGTCAATTGAAGTATTAAAGATGCCATTTCAATGCCAAATAGTTCAAAGCAAGTTACTTGGAAAATTTTTTTAATAAATCCAAAAAGAAGTTGACTTTTCTTTTTGTTAATGAAAGGGTCGGAGACGCTTACCGCCCTGGGGTCAGCTCTGGCTCCACAATTCGCCAAAGTATACATAAAAGTGGTGATCGTCTCGATGGCTACCACCTTCAGATCACTCTCTGGATTTGAACCAACCGGTTGGGTTAGCATCACGTCCGTGTTCTTCCAATCAAACAACCATGCTAATGTTAAGCAAGCAAAGGTGGAACCCATCAATTCCGCTACAACGTACAATGGAACCTGCAAAAATGGAAAAGCTAAGCTCGATTGCATTAAAAATCGTAAATTTTTGAGATAAAGCTAAGTGAACGGACATGTTTCCATGGGAATTGATTGGCGATTGCATAAGCAAAAGTGAGAGCTGGATTGATGTGTGCTCCTGATATATGCCCAAAGGTGTATATGTTTGCCATTACGACTGAGCTCCATGCAAAGGCAATGCCCACAAGGTTAAGATCACCGCGGTTTTCCATAAACAATGATCCACAGCCGATGAAGATAAACGTGTATGTTCCGATGAACACCGTCAGTAGCTGTCGATTAGTAGCTAATAAATATAAGCCTTTATTCATTAGAAAGAGAGATAGAAAGAAGAGATAGAAAGAGAGAGAGAGAGAGAGAGAGATAGAGAGAGAGATGCCTTCTGATTTCCTGGAAAGAAATTCATCTTCTTTCCTCTGAAATGAGTTGCTTTCAGAGAAGGGGTTTCTTAGGAGATCTCATGGAGAGAGGCTTCGGCTTATGTATCTATATATATATGCAAGTATATGTAAAGGAAGGAATTATTATATAGGAACTCTTCCATTTCTTCATCAAACCAAGGAATTATATATAGCAACTCTTTTTTTTTTTTTCTTATGAGGTCGAATATGTATGCGAAGTTTCCAAGAAAATTGAAGTTGGAAGCCTGAAAACGCATCATTCTTGTTTTATTTAATTATTTTTTTATTGAAGAAAATTGATATTGGCTGGAATTTGTTTTTAGTCCTAATTAGGCGAGAGATTATATCATTTTTTTAAGTTATGAGATCAATATCATACAGTAATATAATAAAATATTTTCATTTATAAAGGAGTTAAAAAAAATTTATTCCTTTTGGTTGGTTTTTAATTTCTAAATTATTTTACTACTTTTACTTAAATTAATCATAAGTTAATAAACATGGTCACCAAGTTTTTTATAATTATAGGCCACACTTGAGTAGTTAGAAATTCCAAAATTTCTAACAAAGAGTTATAGTTTCTTGACTTTTTTGTTTTTCATTTTTGTGTGAGTTTATAAATTTAAAAAAAATTATTTTTTATAATTTCTTTATTTTAATATTTCATTGATTTTGATATTAAAACTATAATATATTTTTTTAATCTAGCAGTACTTATATATAAAATTCTTTTGAGCTGTTTTAAGAATTCAAAAGAACTATGCAGCATGAATTTGACATGACAAATAATGGTAAAATGTCATACTTCCTTGGTTTAAAAGTAAAGCAAATGATAACTGAAATCTAAATCTCTCAAAGAAGATATGCTACTGAACTTGTAAAGAAGTTTAGAATGAAAGATTGTAAATCAGTGGCAACACCACTTGATGTGAGAATGAAAATAAGTAGAGAATGAGAAGAAAACATTATTGACTCTATTTTATTTAAAAGTATTGTAGGTAGTCTTCGTTACCTCACTATCACAATACTTGATACTCTATATTCTGTTAGACTCATTAGTCGATATATGAAAAATCCAAAGAAAACACATTGGATGCTTGCAAAAAGAATACTAAGATATATTAAAAGAACGCTTGATTATGATTTGCATTTCACTAACCAAAGTGGGACAGGTTTATGCGGCTACTCTGATAGTGATTGGGGAGGTGATATAGATGAAAGGAAGAGTATAACTGGTTATTGTTTCTTCTTAAGATCATCAGCATTTATGTGGAGATTGACTAAACAAGATGTCATTACTCTTTCATCTTCTGAAGCAGAGTATATTGCAGCTTCATCAACAGTTTGTAAAGCAATTTGGTTACGGAATTTGTTGCAGGAGTTACATCATCAACAAGAAGAGCCAACAACTATATTTATTGATAATATGTCAACCATCAAATTAGCAAAAAATCCAGCTCAACACTAGAGAAGCAAGCATATTGAGACAAAGTATCATTTTCTTCGTGATCATGTCAACAAGGAGACTATAAAACTGGTACATTGTAGTACTGAAGAACAAGTAGCTGATATTTTCACTAAAATCGATTAGAGTGAAGAAGTTTGAAGAATTACAAAATCAATTAGGGTTGAAGATACTTCAAGTTTGAGGGGGAGTAATGTTAGCAAACTTTAAGCGTTTGGTTAGCACTTTTTAGTGCTTTTTAGCATTTTTAAAGATTTGTTAGCACTTTTTCAATATGCTTATCATATTTTAAGTATTTTTTTTAATTTGTTAAGTATTTTTAGAAAACAAACTTTTGAATTATGAGGAATTATTTAGGAAATTGGTTATGTTCTTTGGCTATAAATAGATTTAAGTGTTGCTTTGTAAATAAGTATTCATGAATGAAAAGTTCATAGTTTCTTTCTTCCCTCTCATTAAGCTTTCTGCTGTCATTTTCAAATTTCTCCCAATATTTTATTTCCATAACTATACATCTTCCAGCCAACCTTTTCCTTTGAAGTAAATATTAACATTGAAGCTATAGTTTGCTACATCAATCGAGAAGAAAGAGATGAGAGCAAAAGCAAAATACGAGAGTTACACATAAGAGCTTTAATGCTTTCGCGGCCACCTTCTCTCTTGTTGAGATGTCAAGCAGCAAATCCTCTGTAACAATCACACTATCTCCATAGATTTTTCTTCATGTACTTGGATAGTATTTAAGCTGCTAGGTTGAATGTCCATCGAGAAGGTTGGATTCTTCGTATCCATCACAAACGAAGCGTTCTCTGTAGCTTTGCTCTTTCCATCAGAGCTTTGAGGTGCTATATAGAGAAAGTAAAGCAAAGTTGCAACAACCGCACCCATTAAAGGCGATATGAAATAGATCCATATCTTGTTATAGTTGTTTACTATGATTGCTGGACCTAAACTCCTGGCAGGGTTCATCGAAGCCCCTGTTATCTTTCTGCAAAGCAAAGTAATACAGTTAGGTTTTAAAAGAAACTTTTGCGTATGTGAGGCAAAAGATTTCTCTTTAATTACCCTGAAAAGATAACGATGAAGAAGACCGAAGCTGCCACTGCTACACCTCCAAGCTCTTTAATCTGCAAAAAGAATATAAAGAAATGGTCAATTGAAGTATTAAAGATGTCATTTCAATGCCAAATAGTTCAAAGCAAGTAGTTTATGTTGTTTGTTACTTGGAAAATTTTAAAACAGTTATACACGACAAAAATGGAATTTTAATAAAAACGGTATATTAGTGATGGAAATAAAAGAATAGGGAGAAATTTGGAAATGGCAACGAAAGACTTAAGGAAGAGGAAGAGAATAGCTAAGAATTTTTCATTCATAAAATTACATAATCACAATGACCCAATTTTTCTCATAATTCAAAAGATTGTTTCTAATCTCTAAAAATCTTCAAAATACTTTAAATATGCTAACCATGCTTAAAAGTGCTAATAACTCTTTAAGAAATGCTAACAAGCACTTGAAAAGTGCTAACCATCCATAAAGTTTGCTAACAATTAGATGCAGCATAACAGCTAATATTCATTGATTATTCTTCCCATCACTGAACCAATGACTCTGTGCATTATCACCAATTTATTTCCCTCTAATAGTCATTTTTTCCATTGTTCATCTCTTTGACTTCATTTTTACTTAATTTTAATTGTTTTATTTCGATTAAACTCTCCTTATAATCATTCATTTAGTTTTCATTTTGAATCTTAGATCATTTTAATTTCTATGGAATGTACTTATATGTTCAACATTATCTATTGTATATTTCTACACCTTATCAAAACCTCTCTTAATTTATTCTTACAATATTTTATGAACCCATTATCATATTAGCATGATATGCTGTTAATTATATATTGTACAAATAATTTTTCTAATATGTTACTACTTTAAACTTGATCATACTTAGAGAATGCCTAACTTTGAACTTTATACTTAGTTAAATTTCTCACTTATTGACATTGATTATAATGATATGATCCATTCTTGCTTAGCTCACATATTCACTCTACCACATACTCATATGAATGCCCTCATTATATTATATGATATATGTTCAATAGTACGTCATGTATTCACAAGTCCTTTGTTAATACTCATTATGTCATAAAATTTGTCTATTTGTTACTCAAGCATTTGGACTTGGTTAATGTTTCCAACTCATTTGGTTGTACTTGTATATTATTTTCTTTCTTTCTATATGGATTTGTATTATTTATATTAACAATTTGTTGATATGTATTAATAGTTTTATATGATGGACTAGTCATCTTTGTACAATTCTTAAAAAATTTTTATTCCTATTTACACTTCTCTTAAGTTCATCCATTTTTTCTTACTTGATCATACTATATAATACAATCCTTCTTTAGTTAGCTTATTAGACTCAGTTGTCCCATAGCATTGACACACAATCTACACTCTATCATATCAATATAATCCTGTTATTATATCTATATGATACAATCTCATCTTATGAATAAGTTCATATTATATCCTAGCTCTATATTTTTTTTGCTACTTGATCGTAATGTATGAAACACCTTTGTCATATTGTATATTTTAATTCTTTTTTCTTTAGCCCTTTAGAGTAGTCTAGCTCATATAGATAATGCTACTATTTGCCATAACATCATACAAATGTGATGGCCAATACATACCCTATGATCCAATTCAACTTTTGTTTATTATTCTATCATTTAATGTGATATCTCATATTATATTGAGCGATGATCTTCATTAAGCCTTTTTTCACTACAATCCCGATCATATTATACGATTTATTATCATTATACTTTATGAATATTTTTCTAAAACATTTCTATAATTTTAGCAATTATTTTTTAATCAAAATTATTATTTTTTTCATTATTTTTACTACTCTTTTCTCTTTAGAATCATCAATAAATTTTTAATATTCTTATTTTTAACATCTCATTATTTGAATTTATAAAAATTGCTTAACCTTACTTTTGAAATGTTACAATTAAATGATTAGCTCGACAGCACTCAACTTGGGTTTTATTTCAAATAGGTGATATTTCATATTGAACCTATTATAATTTCCTTATTTCTTGATTCCTCTCTTCACTTGTCTCATATATTTCTTAGTTTTTTCTTAACATCATTTTTCTTTAGATGTCTCCCAAAATTATTTTAAATTTTTATATTTCTAGCTTTTAAATCTCTTCAAATTCACCAAATTATTCCTCAATATTTTTTTTAGCATTAATTTCTTTTGAATTATTTCAAATTATTGATTTAACTTTCTTAATGTCTTGTCTTGTATTATATTCTTTTAAATATCTCTCAAAATCCTTTTCACTTATCACATATTATTCTTATTTTATTTTAAATCACTTTAAATTTTCTAAATTATCCTTCTTACATCATATTCTAGTAAATATCTCAAATAATTACTGTTACAGCCCAGTTTTTTAAAAAGGAAATTTTTTTTTTTTACATATAGACAGCTCAGATCGTCCCAAACCAATCTGAGTAGCCTACGAAAAACATAGGATATAACACATCATTACACACCTACTTTCCTTAACTATGTGGATCCCATCTCCCGGGCACACCGTCAAATCAGGTTCATGACTCCTGAATTAACTGATGAACTCGCGCAATGTTACTCCTACTAGACCCAATACTCCTAACCCATACCGGTAGGAGAACCGATCTAATAGAAGTCTGAACCCCCAAGGTTAAGTTCCATAGTCATGTAATGACCTCACCATCAACAAAAAAATATATAACATCCACCGATATGAAATGGCGCTCCACACACCATACCGTCAAGGTAGAAAATAAGATAGTGTATAAAAATGTAACTCATATGAAAAATCACAGTCCATAAAATACCACATCATCCATACGAGTACATGAGTCAGAATCACCCTCACATAATACAAGACATAAGAATAACAATCTCACTGAATACATCCAACAGCAACAATCAACTAACCAGAATGTCTCAGAAAATCACAGATCAGATCTCCTCCACTAGCCTACTGATCACGATCCCACCTAACGCTGGGTGACGTCAAGTCTGCCGAGCCACTGGAAAAATATGGATAATAAAAGAATGAGCTACGCCCAGTAGGAAAGACAGCTAGTAAAAAAAAACTCTCATGCAAGAGAAGGATAATAGCAAGAGTATAGAAATATAGCATAACAATGTAGGGTGGAAAGGCACTCTCAGTCTCAGACTCTGACCAACCACAGTCACCCCCAGTCACACCAGAGTAGCTCTCCTCTGTGCTCCCAGGCAGCATGCCAGCGGGACACGCCCATCTCTGCGCACGCATGGTGCCTAGGCAAAGCATGCCAGCGGGACACGCCCATCTCTGCGCACGCATCACAACGCCTAGCACCCGACACCGCAGCGTCTCTCGTCAATCAATCTTCTGGAGACTATAGACAGAACCAGTCACATAGATCTCTAGCCAACGTGAGACACCCCTGCCACCCTCAAGCACGCAGGCCTACACACACTTGGCTAGCCACGGCGAGTCACCCCTGCCATTGCCACTCTCAGGCGCGCAGGCCTACACTCATGGACCAGAAGAGATCGACTCAGCCACCGTTCCAAGAAGTCCTCTCCCAACAATTTCCATAGAAGCCACGCCCCTACAGTCATTGCCAAGCTCTAACTCCAAGATTCGACAACATGTGTCCAGATACAATAAGGCGCATACCAGTCCACATGTATACTGTGGAAGCTAAGTCTGTACTGCACAGTTACCTACCACAACTACCCTAAAACATCATATAGGGCCTATAGTAGTCCGGTCCAATATGCCAATCCATGAAATATGCCAATCCATGAAATATGCCAACACTGAGTAAACTGACTCAATCCATGTTATTGTCATCCAAGCAACACAAACTGTACCAAAATTCTGACTATTCTGGTAGCACCCAAGTGTCACACTTCCTTCCAACTAATCCAGCTACACTGAATTTATGGGTAATTTTCAACAGTCAATTTCAACTTGGCTACGTGATTTCTAAAAATCATCTTTTTCCCACTTCAGGAAATTTTTAAATTAAAAAAAAATCAATTTCCGCCCTTTATCCATTTTCCGAAATTCGGAATAAATTTCCGAATAAAATTTAAATTCCACATATATCCTTTTTCCGAAAATTCGGATTAATTTCCGAATTAATTTTCCTCCGCGCCGTTCGTTCGCGCCGAATCCCGCTGAACCGGTTTTCGCTGCCGGTTCGGAAACCTCGCGCTGAACCGCGACACCGCCGAACCAAATTCCTTAATAATCCATTAATCGGTCGATGCTTAAATAAATATAATTACTAATAAATATTATATAAATACCATTAATTACTTAAATAAATTCATAATTAATCTAATCCCTTCTCCTTCCTCGGTCCGACGCCCGCGAACCCTAACCGACGCAATCGCCGACCAATTCCAATCCTTCCGTCGATTTCCGGCGAACGCGAACAAAGAGAAACAAAATCTGATGTTCGTACTATCCTAATGTTTCAATAATGCCACTAATTTCTAAGGTTCATTCAAAATTTCCGCCAAAGGAGTTCGCCCGTACGCCATTGCCGTATTGTGAGATTTAAGGTTAATCCAACAATCAATTAACTAATTCAATGGCAACACTGATAATACAAATCCCTAACATATTCCTAAGCATTAACTAAATTTTTCGACGAATTGGGAAATTTTCCAGAAAATCCAAAATTTGTAAAAGACGCAGATTAGCATTCAACTAAGTCCGATTTTTCATCCACATGCTTGTATTCATTAAGCAAAATATTCCATGCTTTTAATTTCTACTAAATAACTAATTTAAATCTGACTTTCCTACCTTGCTCGCCGGCGACGGTGAAGCTCGCACGCGATCAACCGCAGCTCCTCGCCGAACGAAACCGGTACCAAAATGCTCGCCTCTGTCCCGCGAACCTCCGGTTACCAAAAGCCCCTTGGAAGGCTGCCGGAAAGTACCGTCGTTCGCCGCGAACACCTCGCCTCCAGCCGCCATTCGAAACCCTAACAGCCGAACAGTTTAGGTTAAATACCCGGCTTAAACCGGTAATAACCCGTTAAGACCCATTAAGCGCCGGTTGACCTTCCAAAAACGCCGCTTAACACCCGATCAGCCAGTTAATCTCCACCGCTGATCTCGCCCGTCCGATCCGCTTATCCGCGGCTTATCTAAACGCACGCACAAACGCACCTTGGCGAACCGCCCCGCCTTCGCTGAACCGCTCCGGTCCGGTTCACGAGCGTTAAAAAAAAAACCAAATTCCGGTTTTAAAAAAAATCTCGGTGCTCCGAAAAATCCCTAGAAAATTTCAGAAATTCCAATAGCCTCTAATTGAGCTCCTGGCTCATCCTACTATCGATCTGAAATCATCCAAGCCACAATTGAATTATTGAAGATTAAACATATAATATTTTACCGGGTATAACAATTACTTAATCATTAAATGATCATTAAGCATCTTCTTTTTAATTGATGCTCTTGTTATTGTTGAATAATGAGTTAAGATATCCCCTTTAAGCCTTTTGCTTTTCCTTCCAAGACATCTTTGGAATCATACCATCATCTGATTGCTTATGACACCTCTCATCTTAAGAAAGCTTCGCAATAATATTATGTTACTTCATCTAAAAATCTTCATTCATAATATGGTGAGTATCCTAATTTATATGGATTTTAAGAGATATAATGGTATTTTTAATGATATAAAATGACACTTAAGAATACTATAGATCATATTTTAGAATTCTAAAAGATAATTTAAGAATTCTAAAAATTACCATAAATTAAAAATAATTATTCTTTAAATTTTGTCAAATATTTGTTTGAAAAACTTTTAATTTTGTCATTGGGATATTGTAAATTTAATTATTTTATTGAAAAACATCTTAGCTACATGGGTGGCATCTGAGGTCTTACAATAAAAGACAAAAGGAGTCATTTTAGAGAAATGATCAACAACCACAATAAAAAAATCATGTCTAAATAAGGTCTTAGATAATCCAAGTATAAAATCTATACTTATGTGCACTCAAGACTTGTCAAGCATAAGTAGTGGAATGTATGGTCTTTGACCCATATTTGGAGATTCTGTAGTTATGCATGTGCAGTAATAGGTTATAATAGATATAATATGATGCATCATTCTAGGTTAATAAAATTTCTCAAGCATCTCTAAGAGTTTTATCTCTCTTAAAATAATTAGATAATCTTTTAGTATGTATTTCATAAACTAAAAAACCTCTAAATGATGAATTTTTTATGCATAACCTATTATTCTTATATAAGTATCCATCTTTAAAGCTAAAATCTTTAGATACAAGGGTTGGAATCGAATTAATTTCTTAATAAATTGCTCAAGGTCAGAACAATCAAGATATTTGTTTTTAATTTAGTCAAAATCTGCAACCTTTACAGACAAAATAGTCACTAGGTGAAAATGTCAACTAAGTGTATTAGCTACTTTGTTTTTTAGGCTAGGCTTATGTTTAATAACAAATGTATACTCCTAGATGTACTCGAACCATTTGGCATGCCTATGACTAGGGTCTTGTTAGTAATTTAGCAACTTAAGCACCACATGATCACAGTATAGGAAATTTTTTTTGAATAAAAAGTAATGTCTTCAATATCTTAAAGATTGAACGACAATATATAAGTTTTTATATTGAAAAATTCTTTTTATAGTTATTAAGTTTCTCACTAAAGAAAATAATAAGAAGTTTACATTAACTAAAGGCATCACCTATCCCTACTCCCAATATATTGTGTGCAACCTAAAATGTAGCAAAAAAAATTAGACAATTTTAGAATAGGTGCTTTGGTCATAGCTTATTACAACTTTTAAAAACTAAATTTGTAGATTTGGTCCAAGTACATTTATCAAACTTAGTACAATCGGTAATCAGTGCAACGACAATACTAAATTCTTTAATGAATCATCAATAAAATGTAGCCATATCATAGAAGCATTTAATGCCATAAATTACTTTTACAGTAAGCCACTTTGTAAATTTCTTAACTTTACTAAAGTTAGTAAATAACTTTTTAGAAGAAATTATGTGTCCTAAAAAAATAACTTTGGACATAAATAATTTATATTTTTTTATATTGAAAAATAAGTATTTCTTTCTATAGTACAACATAATTTGTACAAATGGTATAAGTGATTCTCAATAAACTTATTATAGAAACAAATGTCATCAAAATACAGAACCCATGAGGAACTTGCGTAGAGGCCAATGTAGAGCAATCAAAGTGTGTTGTCAATGGATTTAGCAAAGGCTAGAACGAGACGCCTTCAGAAAAAAAAATATATATTATTTTGTACTGCTACTTATATTAGCTTAGTTGGTTTGCTGTGTCCTGATTAAACCTTGTCATTTTGAACTTTTCAAAGCTTTACTATTTCTCTAAAAAATTTATACGAGTTGAAAACATCTTAGTATTTAAGACAATTTGATTAGCCTCACGTATGCCAGCCAAGTGGAGTGTTATTTGACATGAAGGTTAATTTTTTCATCTTTAAGTGACATTAGACAATACTCATTGGATAGTTTCTTCAAGTTATCCCTACTCTAACTTCTTGGGATTTCTTCCTCGTCCTTAATTTGTAGCTGGTACATCTTCCAGCCAAACTTTTCCTTTGAAGTAAAGAGATGAGAGCAAAAGCAAAATACGAGAGTTACACATAAGAGCTTTAATGCTTTCGCGGCCACCTTCTCTCTTGTCGATATCTCAAGCAGCAAATCCTCTGTAACAATCACACTATCTCCACAGATTTTTCTTCATGTACTTGGATAGTATTTAAGCTGCTAGGTTTAATGTCCATCGAGAAGGTTGGATTCTTCGTATCCATCACAAACGAAGCCTTCCCTGCAGCTTTGCTCTTTCCATCAGAGCTCTGAGGTGCTATATAGAGAAAGTAAAGCAAAGTTGCAGCAACCGCACCCATTAAAGGCGATATGAAATAGATCCATATCTTGTTATAGCTGTTTACTATGATTGCTGGACCTAAACTCCTGGCAGGGTTCATCGAAGCCCCTGTTATCTTTCTGCAAAGCAAAGTTATACAGTTAGGTTTTAAAAGAAACTTTTGCGTATGTGAGGCAAAAGATTTCTCTTTAATTACCCTGAAAAGATAACGATGAAGAAGACCGAAGCTCCCACAGCCACACCTCCAAGCTCTTTAATCTGCAAAAAGAATATAAAGAAATGGTCAATTGAAGTATTAAAGATGCCATTTCAATGCCAAATAGTTCAAAGCAAGTTACTTGGAAAATTTTTTTAATAAATCCAAAAAGAAGTTGACTTTTCTTTTTGTTAATGAAAGGGTCGGAGACGCTTACCGCCCTGGGGTCAGCTCTGGCTCCACAATTCGCCAAAGTATACATAAAAGTGGTGATCGTCTCGATGGCTACCACCTTCAGATCACTCTCTGGATTTGAACCAACCGGTTGGGTTAGCATCACGTCCGTGTTCTTCCAATCAAACAACCATGCTAATGTTAAGCAAGCGAAGGTGGAACCCATCAATTCCGCTACAACGTACAATGGAACCTGCAAAAATGGAAAAGCTAAGCTCGATTGCATTAAAAATCGTAAATTTTTGAGATAAAGCTAAGTGAACGGACATGTTTCCATGGGAATTGACTGGCGATTGCATAAGAAAAAGTGAGAGCTGGATTGATGTGTGCTCCTGATATATGCCCAAAGGTGTATATGTTTGCCATTACGACTGAGCTCCATGCAAAGGCAATGCCCACAAGGTTAAGATCACCGCGGTTTTCCATAAACAATGATCCACAGCCGATGAAGATAAACGTGTATGTTCCGATGAACACCGTCAATAGCTGTCGATTAGTAGCTAATAAATATAAGCCTTTATTCATTAGAAAGAGAGATAGAAAGAAGAGATAGAAAGAGAGAGAGAGAGAGAGAGAGATAGAGAGAGAGATGCCTTCTGATTTCCTGGAAAGAAATTCATCTTCTTTCCTCTGAAATGAGTTGCTTTCAGAGAAGGGGTTTCTTAGGAGATCTCATGGAGAGAGGCTTCGGCTTATGTATCTATATATATATGCAAGTATATGTAAAGGAAGGAATTATTATATAGGAACTCTTCCATTTCTTCATCAAACCAAGGAATTATATATAGCAACTCTTTTTTTTTTTTTTTTCTTATGAGGTCGAATATGTATGCGAAGTTTCCAAGAAAATGGAAGTTGGAAGCCTGAAAACGCATCATTCTTGTTTTATTTAATTATTTTTTTATTGAAGAAAATTGATATTGGCTGGAATTTGTTTTTCGTCCTAATTAGGCGAGAGATTATATCATTTTTTTAAGTTATGAGATCAATATCATACAATAACATAATAAAATATTTTCATTTATAAAGGAGTTAAAAAAAATTTATTCCTTTTGGTTGGTTTTTAATTTCTAAATTATTTTACTACTTTTACTTAAATTAAGCATAAGTTAATAAACATGGTCAACCAGTTTTTTATAATTATAGGTCACACTTGAGGAGTTAAAAATTCCAAAATATCTAAAAAAGAGTTATAGTCTCTTGACTTTTTTATTTTTAATTTTTGTGTGAATTTACAAATTTAAAAAATTTTTTTATAATTTCTTTATTTTAATATTTCATTGATTTTGATATTAAAACTATAATATATTTTTTTAATTTAGCACTACAAAAATAAGTTTAAAGTTTAAGAGTATATTTTATTTTCTAAATTGATTGTGAAGACATCAAACAATTTCTCTTTTTAATTTGATATTGACCTTAATTAAACCCACAAATATTGGGATTAGTTTATCATTTTGGGCAAGATAATCATCACTATTTACCTTACCTAACTTAACAATAATTATGTCTGACAAAATGCTTAAAAATTTCAAATTACAGGGTAAATACAAAATGAGAAACAACGATAAAAACAACAAAAAGTTAGGCAATGATGAGGTAAAATATTACAAATTTGGATGTCAAATTAAATAGATAATTATATAATCAAACTTATACAAATCTTGAAGTTGCTAATAAAATTAAGTTGAAGAAAAATTCAGTTACAACTATCATATAGATATACATCTCAAGATCTTTCTATACAAAGCTTCTCATAGAGTTCTCAAAAGATAACATCCTCATATGCTCTAAGACCCATGCCCTCCTTTAAGAATGCTTAACTCTATGCATATTAGAAACCTATCATGTAATGTAACTAGTGTAAAAATCATATACTTTGTAGGTAAAATATCATCTAAAATTAGATAATGTAATATAACAATGTAATATATAATAAGTAAATGGAAGTGCTTGACATGTGTAAAGGATAAAAAAATATTGAAGCACTACATGTACACTTATCATGTATATTTAAGCATACAATCATCTTATAGTATTAGCATCATGTAATACTAATATTATCTCTTTTTTTTCTTATCTATTAATTTTTTTTACCTTTTTATCATTTTTAATTTTTTATTAGTCCTTAATTTTTTTATATGACCATTTATCTTCACTCCACAACCATATATCATATTATTTCTTTGTGGCATCAATCATACTCTAGAAATCTATCAATAACTAGCCAAACTATTGAAGTAATCTCTAGCTCCACCATCGACTTATACTGAAGCAATAACATAAACAAATCTTTACTCTCCATTTCCTAGCACCAAAGCACTTATAATCCATAATAATATCCCAAGGTAGTTAACAATTAACATACTTATATTATAATTATTTAAGTTTCTTATTTGATGACTCTAAGAAACCTTTTCTATTATCTTTCCTCTTTTTTTTTATCACTTTCTTTTATTATTTACAAAAATTTCATCACATTTAAAAATATTATTCTTTAGTTTATACCCAATGATATCGTAATTGGTTAAATTTTTAATTTCTTTCAAAACCCCTTACTTCAACATGCTTAGTAATAAATGAAGTACTTCAAAAAAATCACACAAATTCCCCCTATCCTATCGTATGGTCACCTTAATTTATAATACATCATCATTGTGTGTGTCCCTAGATAGATTATCCATAGCTTGGCTTCTTTACATACTTGAGCTTAACATATAAGATATTGCTCATAATATATAATACATTATTCACAACACATTGCATGTTTGACCAAGCAGACCATTTGATACTCACTTAATTTCATTTAAATGTATAGTAGTTTAAATATTAATTTTTGTTCATCTTTTTTGAAAATTTAGGATTAAATAGCTTGTTCTAATCCATGACCTGAACATACAGAATGCTAATAAATAACATTATAGAGGAAGGATCCCACTCTCATGGGAATATCAAGGATGAAGGTTTTACATGTTGGCATACCTTATGGAGAACTTACTTTTTGAAAGTATGGTAGTCTTCATAAGTATCCTTTCTTGTTTCTTTGATTTAGAATGTTAAAAGCTATAATTTTTTCTTATGACACATTTAAAATTATATTGCATATCTAGTTTTATATATTCATTTCTTAAATATCATTGTTATGTATTTATGATCATTACAACTGATAGAGCTTTATTACAACTTGTTTTAAGTTTAACTCAAACCTTAATATAAAAGAAATCCAACTTTAAACATGATAATTTAAGCTATCTTCACTGCTTATTTGTGCTATTATATAATGTTCAATATCATATTTAGACAAATTTTATTATAGCTTGCAAGTGTTATAAAAAAGTTAACCATCTAGGAATCATAGAGATGTGACCTTCTCTTGAATTAGGGTTGAGTATGTAAAGTTGGTCATACAAGAGACCAATCTTATACAAGCATTGTCTAATAGTTGTACACCTCTAAAGCTACTTTGGGATCATAGATCTAGCCTCATCGATTAGTGCTTGAATGTTAATTTCTCAATTTTGGACTCCAATATTACCATCATTTCCTTATTAGAAGAGGATAAATGTTTGATTGAAAGGAAATCTTGATAGTGATTAATTAACAAGTACCCTCTTGTCTTATAAAAAATTATAATATTTATTAAAAGTCAATAGATAAAATTGAAATATTATCATATGAAATTGTTGATTGATGATGGGTTTCAATTATTGAAGAAAAAAATTGTAAATCAAAGATTCCATAAAACATGTTAACAAAATAATAATTGTCAATAAGTTTATGTTGTGTATTTTCTTGGTGGTGCTTTAAGAGAAATGTAAGAAAGCATCCCACTAAAAAAGATGGAATAGCAAAAAAAAAGTTTATCATGAGATGTAAATGCCAAAGACATAGACTTTTATGTTATAAATATTTGATATGTAGGCATGATTGAGATCACTAAAAACTTTGCATGCGCTTAATCATCTTGAGGGTCAAGTTGTAAGTCAAGTCTTACTTCTAACATATAGCTTTACAAGGTCATTCATGAAATAGTTATTGAATATAAAGTTGCTCAAAATATAATAACTTTTCCCAGGTTGTGATCAATGGAATACAATTAGAGAAATGTCAAAACAAGCAACCAACAAGTTCACGTATGCAATCTTTGCAAAATGAAGGTCAAGGTACGCGAATAACTCTAACAACAACACATGGTTTGTCGACCCTAAAATCCTTCGATATTCATCGAATTTACTACAATCTCATATATTTTGATTCTAAGACTTTTGATGAGCTTAAGAAGATGAACAAATTTATTTTAATTTTTATTTCATTTAGCATTGTTTTACTATAATAAAAAACTATTGTTTGAGTAGTTACCTATTTGATAAATAAACTTTTTAAAATTATAATATGTTTTATAGAAAAATAAATTATTTTATTAATAAGTTTATGCATAAATTTTTTTTAATATTTTATTTGATGATATTTTTTATTTATGGTTTTTTTATGAAAAAGTGACATTGAGATATCATTTGAATTTGGATAATAATTAGTTATTGATCATTTTGATATTAAAATGAAAAATAAAATGTAATGTTTTTTAAATAAAAATAGATTGAACTAATTACCATACACTTAAAAGAAATATAATAAATCAATAATACAAAATAATAAAAATTAGGTCATCTTTATTTTATTGAAAAATTTAAAAAAATTTCATCTTATATATTGGATCTAAATATATAAATATATCATAATAAATATAAAACAAAATTATCTATAATGAGACTAATACGTTAGTGTAATACTTTCATCTTTTAAGTTAAATTCATTTAAATTTCTTTTATAATAACTTTTACCATTCTTTTAAATTACATTCAAATTTTTAATTCTCGAACTCTTTTAATTTAATTTCTTTCTTCATTCAAGTTATCAAGAATGAGACCAACATGTCAATATAATGCTCACACTTTTTAAGTTAAATTCCTTATATTACTTTTACAATTATTTTAATCCTTTTTTAAAATTTCCATTCAAATTTATGGTTCTTAAATACCTTTTATTTCAATATTTTTCTTTGCTCAACCTTTTCCTTTCTTTTTTATTATGAATTATAGTTTATTTTTTAGAATAAAATCTAAATATTCTTTTAAAATTGAATTCCACTTTTAGATGATGCTTGGGATGAGATATACTCTTGTCTTGGGTTATACCTCTAGATAATTTTTAAGAATGTTAGAATCATTTCTTAGAACAAGATATCTTAGAATGAAATACATCAACTTGGTAACACAGCTTTATTTCTTTTAATTTAAGAGCATGTTTCTTTAGAATTAAGTTTTGATCTTGACTTTTATAGTACATTTTACATACCTTTAAAAAATAATTTTGTTTATTTAAAAAATACCATTTTTTTTCATAATCTTATGCAAATAGTTGACATATACCTAACAATGGATAGTAAAAATGTTTCATTAATACTCCTAACATGCCAATAAAAGATTAAATTAAAGAGAAATTAAAAATTAAAATTTTGGAGCAATCAATTGAACTTCAAGATACTAATGAATCAAAATAATAATATTGTAATTAAAATATGTAATACTACCTTACAAACAAATAATATATGAAAGCACAAATTTATATAATAAGCCTTTTTCATTTAATATTAAAAACTCTTTCAAAATTAAAGGCTAAAAATAAACATTCATTAAATACAAATGATATATTTTAATCCATATAATACAAAATTTCCTTTAAAACAATCTTATCATAGTGAAAGGCCATTAGACATATCTCATACAGATGCTAAGTTAAATAGTATGCTTAACATGGTTGTTGCATAGTGGTCACATTTTAAAAATTTTATTTCTTGGGCAACTTCATAAATTCCCGAAGTGTTTAGATATTCTATTTCTTTTATTTACTCTACAAGAATTCTTTTGCTTTTCATTGCTTCCACAAGAATTCCCTTCTTTCTCTCTCTCAAGGCTAGTTAAAACCTTTCTCCTCTGTCTCTCTCTCACCAAATATTATCATATCTTTTTCCAAAACTTACTATTATCATGCAAGGAGAAAATTTTGAATTTTCTCAAGTTCCTTGTGTAAAAATTCTCAAAACTTTCCATTTCATGATCACTCATAAAATTTCTTGACCATTCTCTTAGGATAATTGATCTTCTTATCCTTGGAACAATTGTGTCCCCTTCCTCTTTTGGCATTTCCATCAGTTGATTCACTACTTTCATCAACTAAGATCGCTAGTCAATTAATAAAAATACATAAAAAAATAAAATTTTAATATAAACATTATGCATTTTTTAATTTTTAGCCCTAATGTTTTTCAAAAATTTACTAACCATTGTATCTACAATTATTTGACAAGTTCTACATCATTTAATTATAATTATTTGTTGATATTACTTGATATTTTTATTGATTTTTTCTCTAAAAATTGTTATTATAATTATTATATTTTCCCTTTTAAACTTTAAGTCTATATTTTGTGATCGTAATATTTTGTATGTATATTCAAATAATTTTAACATGAGCCATTCCTTAAGATCTACATCTCAACTTAGTCTTATAGTGAAGCTAGTCTTTTCTTTTTTGCTTTATTTCATATAAGATATTAGAAATTGCGCTATTATGGAATCCCCTTTTTATTGTTAGCTTTTTCTAATCTTGAGCATCACTTAACATCCTTTTTCTTTTCTCTTTGTTCTTTTTTCTCGTAACATCAAATATGAAACCTCTTTAATTTTGTTTTAAAATCAAATTGTGAAAAGTAATACAAATTCTTTTGAGAAAAATATTTAAAACCTTTGTAAAAGTGATATCAAACTCATAGAAATATCACATTTCTTTTGAAGAGTAACATATTTTAGACTATATTAATAGTTAATAAATCTTTTATATATCCTGACATCTCCTCTTTCTTACATACAATAAACATAAAAATCATGTTCTAGTATCTTCTAATCATCATATACTACATCTCACTTTATCCTAGTAATCCCAAAATATGCCCTCTTTTAATTTAAAAGTATTAGCCAAAATAGGCATAAATTAACTGACATTAGCTCAGAGATAATAATATGCAATGTAATGTAAAATAAATATTCTTGATTAAATGCATAAATGGTTTATATCAATAACATATATGAAAGTAACAAGAGATTTTATTTTGGATTACCTAATGACATCTCACTGACAATACTCTCAAAGAAATGTTATTAAGATAGTCATCCTTTTGTAAAAAATTTTATTCTTGATATTAAAATACTATTAGAGAACTATTATTTTGGATTGTAAGTTCACTTCAGATAATAATCTTAATGATTCCCATATTAGATTACTTTGTTATATCATTTGTAATTAAATAATAATGTGTTAATCCTTTTCATATTTATGATTATTATCATCACAACGTGAAAGAAATAAGCATATAACTATTGGACATAATACTATCATCTTTAAGGAAATCATTTATCAAATCATTATGTCATTATGTTATTATAATCACATATGTAGAAAACCTCAAATTGGTTTTTAATATATCATTTTAGCAATCATCAAGGCTTCTAGTTTACAATACATATTATATGATATATATATATATATATATATATATATATATATCATGAACAAGTTTTTCTTGTATTTTAAATCTAATTAGTAATCTTACAAAGACTTAGATCATTATTTCAAGTTTGAATTGTTATAATATTTGAGAGTTTTTTTTTCAGTTTTTTCTTTATTATGCACCTAACTTCTCTTAGACTTCTTTTAATTCTTAAGAGCACTTCATTTCTCTCTTTTCATCTCTCTGGCATAAGTGACTAAATTTAATTGTATTAATACATAAGTGAAAAATTCTTCCCATCACTCAACCAATAACTCTGTGCATTCTCACCAATTTATCTCCCTCTAATAGTCATTTTTTTCCATTTTTCATCTCTTTAACTTCATTTTTATTTAATTTTAATTGTTTTATTTTGATTATACTCTCCTTATAATCATTCATTAAGTTTTCATTTTCAATCTTAAATCTTATTATTTTTTATGGAATGTACTTATATGTTCAACATTATCTATTGTATATTTCTAAACCTTATCAAAACCTCTTTTAAGTTATTCTGATAATGTTTTATGAACCCATTATCATATTAGCATGATATGTTATTAATTATATATTGTAAAATTATTTTTCTAATATGTTACTACTTTCAACTTGATCATAATTAGAGAATGCCTAACTTTGAACTATATACTTAGTTAAATTTCTTATTGTTTGTGCTTATTCACATTGATTCTAATGATATGATCCATTCTTGCTTAGCTCACATCTTCACTCTACCACATACTTATATGGTTGCCCTCATTATATTATATGATATATGTTCATTAGTACTTCATATATTCACAATTCTTGTGTTAATACTCATTATATCATACAATTTGTCTATTTGTTACTAAAAAATTTGGACTTGGTTAATGTTTCCAACTCATTTGGTTGTACTTGTATATTATTTTCTTTCTTTCTATATGGAGTTGTATTATTTACATTAATCATTTGTTGATATGTATTAATAGTTTTATATGATGGACTAGTCATCTTTGTACAATTCTTAAAAAAATTTTATTCCTATTTACATTTCTCTTAAGTTTATTCATTTTCTCTTACTTAATCATACTATATAATATAATCCTTCTTTAGTTAGCTTATTAGACTCAGTTGTCCCATAGCATTGACACACAATCTACACTCTATCATATCAATATAATCATATTCTTATAATTATATGATACAATCTCATCTTATCAATATGTTCACATTATATCCTAGCTCTATATTTTCTTGCTACTTGATCATAATGTATGAAACACCTTTGTCATATTGTATATTTTAATTCTTTTTTCTTTAGCCCTTTAG
The DNA here is from genome assembly GCA_023846275.1 of Vanilla planifolia. Lineage (NCBI taxonomy): Eukaryota > Viridiplantae > Streptophyta > Magnoliopsida > Asparagales > Orchidaceae > Vanilla > Vanilla planifolia. The sequence goes on along the minus strand of CM043872.1, from coordinate 5,041,158 downwards.
AGTAGTTTAGCTCATACAGATAATGCTACTATTTGCCATAATATCATACATATGTGATGGCCAATAACTACCCTATGATCCAATTCATCTTTTGTTTATTATTATATCATTTAATGTGATATCTCATATTATATTGAGCGATGATCTTCATTAAGCCTTTTTTTCACTGCAAACTAGGTCATATTATATGATTTACTGTCACTATATTATATGAATAGTTTTCTAAAACAACAATTATTTTTTTAATCAAAATTATTATTGTTTCATCATTTTTACTATTCTTTTCTCTTTAGAATCATCAATAAATATTTAATATTCTTATTTTTAACATCTCATTATTTGAATTTATAAAAATCGCTTACCCTTACTTTTGATATGTTATTGTATTAGATGATTAGCTCAATAGTAGTCCACTTGGGTTTTATTTCAAATAGGTGATATTTCATATTTAACCTATTATAATTCTCCTTATTTCTTGAATCCTCTCTTCACTTGTCTCATATATTTCTTAATTTTTTCTTAATGTCATTTTTCTTTAGATGTCTCCCAAAATTATTTTAAATTTTTATATTTCTAGCTTTTAAATCTCTTCAAATTCACCATATTATTCCTCAATATTTTTCTTAACATTAATTTCTTTTGATGTATTCCAAATTATTGATTTAACTTTCTTAATGTCTTGTCTTGTATTATATTCTTTAAAATATCTCTCAAAATCCTTTTCACTTATCACACATTATTCTTATTTTATTTTAAATCACTTTAAATTTTCTAAATTATCCTTCTTACGTCATATTTTGGTAGATATCTCAAATAATTACTTAATCATTAAATGATCATTAAGCATATTCTTATTATTGATGCTCTTTTTATTGTTGAATAATGGGTTAGGATATCGTCTTTAAGCCCTTTGCTTGCCCTTGTAAGACTTTTTTGGAATCATACCATCATGTGATTGCTTATGACACCTCTCATCTTAAGAAAGCTTGCAATAATACTGTTACTTCATCTAAAATTCCTCAAGTACAATATGGTGAGTATCCAAATTTATATGAATTTTAAGAGATATAATGGTAATTTTAATGATATAAAATGACACTTAAGAATACTATAGATTATATTTTAGAATTCTAAAAGATAATTTAAGAATTCTAAAAATTACCACAAATTAAAAATAATTATTCTTTAAATTTCTTCAAATATTTGTTTGAAAAACTTTAAAATTAAATATAATAAGTTGTTCCCAAATAACTTTTGAAAATTTCCACTTTTAGGGTAGTAGTGTGGCAAGTGGTGAGGTGGCAAGTTGATAAGGATGGAATGGGTTAAAAGGCATAATGACACTTTAGTGATTGTCACAGGTCAATGTTGGCCATTGATAGGTGTAGGTGAAGTGAGTTTGTAGGTTAGCATGAGTTTATAAGTCAATGCAACAAGTAGCCTCGAGAGATAGGAAGGCTGAGTGGGCAAAGTAGCGACAGAGGTGACAGGAGGTGGTTGGTGGCAAAAATTGCTTCAAAGCTTAAATTAAGACCAACATTGATCAAATTTGTTACTAACATAATTACAAAACTATTGTTGGGATTATCAAGATTAGATTTTAAACTAAACACATCAGAAAATCTCTTACTAACCTTCAAATAACTAAAAATAAAGTATAACTAGGCAAAATTGAATAGAATCTAAAATAAGCTAAAGAAAAATAGTAAAATATGCTAAAATGATAAAAAAAGAGTTTGTTGTAAAACCTAATAGTGGTGATAGTTGAGACTCATAAGAAGTAAAAGAGTTAATCCTACCACAACTCTAACTCTAATAAGACAATAAGCCTTCAAGTAAACCCTCTTCGTCATGTGCAAGATGCTATTATATTAATAGGCTTGTAATTAAGTTATACCATATAAAAATCTTTTCTCTTTTATGTACTCATCTCGATTTTTATTCTTGTTACATTTGATTATTTTATTATAGCCATTGGAAATTATTTTACTAAACAATCTTCAAAAAATCTAAAAAGAAGTAAGAAGAGTTGTGATTTAGTAAAAATAAGTTTTAAAAAGCTTATTAATTCTTTAGCTTGTCAAAAGATTTATTTTAAATCTTGAAATACTAATTCACCTCCTATTTTGATGTGCCTCTTTAGACCTAATAATACAATATAATAATTTTTATCATACAACACATCTAGCTCTAGATTATCTTCATAGCATGGTTTTAAAAAAATTTAAGAATCCAATATGTTTTCTTAATTATGTTCCCATCATCACTTTTTAAACACTTTCATCATTGTTACTCTTCATATTACCCATACAATATTATTGTGACCATTCCACCTTATATATCCCACTCTGCATTATAACATTTTTTTTAATTTTGTTAAAAGTATTTCTTTGTGCATCCTTGAACTTATAGTAAAAATTAATTTTTATATCCAATGAAATTGTATGGTTGCTTTAGCATCTAGTTTGTTATTTTATTAACATTTGCATTCACCTAAAAAATATTACAAAAATCCTTCAAATGTAAGAAATTTATCTTCTTTCTTGTCAATTTATTCTCACATTATTATTAATTTGTTTTAAAAAAAAATTCTATTATTGAATAGTATTTTAATTCATTAGAATAAGTCTAAAATATATAAAAAATATAAAAATAGAGTTTAACATTTTAAAGATTTAAGAGTCCTCTTTGATCTCCTCAAATGGCGTTTAAAAAGTCATACAACTATTCTAATTTCTCTCTGGATTAGCTTCATTTAATGATTAGTTTATTATTATATATTTCTTTTTGTCAAAAGTTACATCTATGATATTTTATAATACTTTTTATATTCGTTGAAATAGTATTTTTGCATTGACTTTATAATTGATGTTAAAAAAGATATATGTGCATTGTTACAAGAGCCATAAAGTCCCATGGATAATAAATTATATTTTAATAATTTAATATAAAAGATATTCAACAACACATTATCATCAAAGCATTTTTGTGACCAAGCTTCCAAAGATGCCATCCTATTGAGTCGCATACTTTCGTATGTTTAAATAATTTATGCATAATACATAATTCTTTTTTTAATATTTCAATTTTTAATTAAATAAAAAAACATTGATAAAAACCCAAAGTAAGATTAAACACTCAATAATTTAAAAATGATCAAAATAACGATTTTTTTTTTTTTTTTTGCTGAGTTTCACCAATTGGAAACAATATAATAAAGCTACATCTTGCTTTAATTATAACTTATGTGAATAAAATATTTTTATTAATTTATGCCAAATGACTTTAAAAAGCAAACATAAAATAAGAAGCAATTAAAAAAAAAGAAATTCAAATTACAATAACCGTTTAATCGTTTTCAATATTTGTTGGAAAGCAACAGTCCAAAGTTGTTATTTAAATTTGAATTTTCTTCTTTTCATTTCTCAATTTTTAGATTTTAAAATAGATTATTATTATTATTATTATTATTATTATTTTATATGTTTGTTTTATTAAAAGCAACAACGTTGACTTTGATTATATCTCTTTGTTTATGTTTAGTACTTATTAGGAAATATTTTTTTGTTGATGAGATCGTCTTGTTATCTGTATTTCTAGTTTGCTATTTATTAGTATTTTTATGTATTTTTATTTTCTTTATTTATTTTTTTCTTGCAATCATATCATTTGGAAGAATTAAAATTTTCGTTAAATAGATAAATGTTATAAAAATTATTTTTATTAAGAAAAATTTTGGAAAATCCTCATGAGCTCCACTAGGAAATTTTGCTTCCATTAGGCATGTTTGGATTGCATTTTCATTATTCAAATATGTCAATTGAAATTTCTTTAAAATGTAAGAAGTGATGAATTTAAAAAATTAATATATCTTGTTTTAAAAGGTTTATAAATAAATTTAAATTATTTATGTTATATATTTGACTTTGAAATTAGATATGTTTTTTCGTCAAACTCAAATTGAATTGATCTTAACCTAATAACATTCAAGTCCTATTAATAAATAGATCGTGTTTGAGTCAATCAAAACCAAATCATGACTCATCAAATTTCAAATTTTCATGTTAATTTAAAATTATTATTAAATTTTTAATAAATCATTTTATATAGATTTCTTTAAAAAAAGATTAGTATTGATATTTTTATAAATATGTAAGAAAATTCTGTCAATAAAGAATACCAAATTTATGAAAACAAGATCAAATACAAGGTACAATAAAAAAAATTAAACTAAATTAAGCATGATACACATGTAAACAAAATAAACAATGAATAAAAAATATATTACTGATTTATTATAAAATCATAAAAAAACTTGTTTGACAATGTAATACATATTTTTTTATATATAATATAATTAAATTTAAGAACAATGTATCCATATTATGATAGGAATGTAACCTCCAAAAATAAATTTTCATAAGAAGTCTATGTTAATAATCTTTAAAAGCATAATAAATCATGCTTTAAATTATCCAAATCATAAAAAAAAATTCATTATATAATAAATCGTATTTTAATAATTTAATATAAAAAAAATAGTTTGCAATATTCTATCATTGAAAGCCGAGAAAGATGCCATCTTTTGAAGTTTTTGAATATTCTTATATTATTCTATCCCGATTAAAGAAAACGTGTTTAAAGCTCACATAAGGCAACTAGTAAAACATCAAATCGAACACACAAACCAAAAGAAAAATAAACTAAAAATGTTTAACATTTTATATGTTATTCATATATTATATTTTTATATTTGACTTTTTTAATCAAGTAAAAATATTGATGAAAAAAACAAACAAAAGGACAAACTTATAAAAATGTTAAAATATAACAAAATAATAACATTTATTAAACTATCATTCTTATCTATTAAGTGTACCCAAAGAGCCATATAGAGGTGTTATAATTTTTTTAAAAAACAAATAATATATAAAATAACTATTATGCTATTTAAACATTATAGATTTTTTTTAATAAAATAGAGATTTTAACTTTGCATATAGCATAATAGATTTTTTAAAAATATAATAATTCTTATAAATCTTTATTAGCCTTGGAGATATAAAAATATATTATGTTTTGATTTATTAGGTTTGTTGATACTAATCATTATATATTGTCATGTGTGAAAGTCTAATGCTTCTACCTCATTGGAAAAAAGAATTCATGGATGACATTGACAAATTTCTTAAATTTGTCTATCAATAACAAGAGAAATTAATAAAAAAATCTGTCCAAACATTCCATGTATTAGTAGATATTTTAAGTCATTTCATATAGTAAAGGAACATTTATATATGAAATAAATTTTGAAAAATATAAAAAACAACATGAAGAGGATAATGTTACTTCACATATGTTACAAAATCAAGAAAATAATAAAACTCATTCTCAACCAAGCCAACACACTCATGGTTGTGAAGGATTTCAAGAGTTAGTGTATGAGTTTAACTCAAAAATGAATGAAGAGCTACCCAATATTCCTAAAATTAAAAAAAGATACAAAGTTTGACTTATATATAAATTATTGAAGATACTCAATAGTGTCATATATTTTATTATTATATTATAATAAAAATTTCAATTCAAGAATATCAAAATCATTTCATATAATATTCAACTTATTATTTGATGTCCTTACTCTACTTTCTAATAGTACTTATCAAGTAAAAATTAAGAAAATATTTAAACTTGGATATACAATAAATCAAAATTGTATGTTATTTTAGGGGTGAAAATGTCGTGAAGGAATGCTATCGAATTTGTGGTCCTCATTTGCAAGCAATGTAGACAATCAAAGCAACAAAAATAAGATCAAGCAACCATTAAATGTCCTTAGGTTCTATATACATAAGGAAAGAAAATGTAATTGTTCTTGAAGCATCAAGGAAATAATCAAGCTTAAAAGATATTTGATGATTGTTACCCACATTTTTTATTTGATAGATAGAACGTACATAATATGATTTTAATATCTTTAAGATACCTTTCTTCATAGTAAGATATAGTTAATTACTTTAGTTTTATTATTATATTTTGAAAAGTAAATAAACAACGTTAATTTATATTTTTTTATTTTTTGTTTTATTTTTAATAATTTGTTTTATTCACAAAATTTATATGTTGGCCTATGAGAGGAAAACATATCAAGCATGAAAATACAAACAAAAAGAAACCAAATTATATTAACTTTTTAAGAATGGGATGGGATTTAGTTATAAAATAAGATGTTGAAACATAACAGAGCAAGATAATAATTTTTTAATCAAAATATTTTATAAGAAAAAATTCATAAAAATTATCAAAATGCTTTAAAAAATTATGAAATTAATTTGAAATGTAAGGCTAGTATAGTAGTTCACTTAAAATTTATCTAACAAATTTTGAAAAATACAAAAAAATTTGAATTCATATAAAGTTTTAATCAAACTTTTACTTTTTATAGAAAAAAGAACAAAAACTAAACTCCCCATGAAAAATTGGCAATGTTCTAAGGGGACTAGTTATAGATCATTGGATCTCAATAAGGGTGTAGCCCAAATGGAATACAATCCATTAAGGCGCATTTCAATATGAGAGAATTCACTTGGTTAGCCCAAGTGTTATCGATAAAACATTAAACCATATGAAAACAAGGATTTTATAGTTGAAGGTCTAAGAAAAAAAGGGACCAATTAAAATAAAATTTGAAATTAAAGAAATAAAAGATTCATAATAAAACTTTAAAGGATGGCATTTTGAGATGAGTTACTTATTTATTTTTATTATAATAATACTTATTACTTATTTGTTTCACATTGATGTGTTATATATCCAACATATAATATAACTCTCAATTACATTGACTTATATATTTGATTATATACTTTTGTTTATTGAGATTGTATCTATTGACTTAATTTATTTTTGACAAATATATTTTAGATGATTTGGATCATCTAGATGATACTACTTCCATCATTAGATTAGTTTGCTTTTGCATAGTAATGTAACATGATTTAGACATTTGTATTGTAATTAAGTGTTATTAAGTTAACAAAACATAGGTACTTTATTTTATTTTTTTATATTTCATTGCAACAATTTCAATAAATTTCTTTTATTTGTTTCTTTTATATTTCATTCCAACAATTGCAATAAAGTTAGTTTGGAGTTTTTGCAATGAAATGTGTTTTGTTGAATGTTGCAAATTACTTGACATTAGTTAGAAAGAAAATTTTATGCCATAATATGGTATCAAAAATGAAATCCATAAGATATTATACTTTATACATGGCTAAAATAAGAAACAAATAGATCAATTGATGTTATGGAAGCCACAATATGGTATTAGAACATGTTAAATAGTTATTATAAGAAACAAAACATATGGTGAGAACTTATATAATAGGGTAAGTTAGATAGCTGCCAAAGGGCAAATAAATTAGAAAATAATAACACCATAAGCTATATGAGTTAGGTAGACATTTAGTGGCATGACCTTCAAATTCTAGATATAAAGAATAACATATAATATGTCATTGTTGATGTATGGTACTTGGGCTTATTATGTATGGCTTCAATTTAGAAGATCAAACCAAAGAATGGTATATGATGCATCTATTTTGATGTATGGTACATCTCATATGAAAACCTAAAATTATTAACTTGACCAATTTTAGGAAATTTTAAGGTAATGAATATTGGGAAAATTTTTTTTGTGAAGATTAAATTAAGTATTCCAATGAATTTTTATTAATATCCCTGTGTTTGATAGTTATGTCAAAGATTTTGAATTCACCCCTATTTATTTGAACATGTGTGTGGTAAGTAAGCTTTTTAATATATTCCAATAAATACATGTTTCAAAAACTTGCTTTATGTAAGATAAAATCTAGAAAACTAATCCACATGCTGAAGAGGTAGTAGGTTTTAACAATAAATTGTAAATGAAAGAATTTTTTAAGAAAAGAAAAGAAACATACGTGCAGAACATGTGGTAAGCACCATTATGGTGAATACAATAAAAAAAGATCATCAAATGCTTTACTTATGAATAGGTTAGACATTATACAAGAGACTACCCATTATGCATAAGAAATTTATTAATGATGGTGATGCTAATGGAAGAGATTATGTACCTTATGGGTATATAATTAGGGACCTAGATTTGATTCATTAGTCAAGAAAAGGGCAAGTTTTAACAACTCAAACACAAATTTTTCAACCAAGGATTCATACAATCACACGAAACAAAGCTCTATAACCTCTTAAAGTTATCATAAGTTCCTTATTTGTAACATCTTGAAATATTGATTCATGTAATTCATCATGAATCTTAGGGCTAAGTTAACATGATTATAATTATGAGTATTTTAATAAAATCAATTAAAATTTTTAAAATATTTAGTTTATAAAATAAAATATTATTATACTAAATTTAAATTTAGAATTGTATCATGATTCTAAATGAAGTTGAGTATTTTATTTGAGTATATTATTAAAAATAATCTCTATAAGAAATATAATGGCAGTGAGTTTATAATTTTTAAAAGTCTAAATAATTAGTAATAAATTTAAAAAAAGACACGTATTTAATTTTTTGAATTATTGACAAGCAATTTTGTAATTTTATTAATTATGTTTTACTATCTCAAGTTGGAAAAGCCTCAGAAGAAAATTTTGATTGCGGTGTGAAGCGATAAGGGGTAAGAAAAAGAATTTGAGAAAGAAAGGGAGAGGAGAGATTAAAATGGAATTGTGAAAGGTTCTCAACTAAAGGAAAACAAATAGGAAATGGAAGAGTTGTTTTCCTAAAATAAATAAAATAAAAAGAGGAAGCAAAAGAGATTTGATAATATGATTTGAAGATTTAAGAGAGCTTAGAAGAGATGTATAAAGGAATTAATTTGATTTCAATGTGTTTATTTTCATTTAAATGAGATTGTACTATACGATAGGTCTAATCCTATAATATAATCAATAGAAAGGCAATTTAGAAACCAGGGGATTAGATGGTCCATTAAGGTATTGTACAATCTTCATGAATAAATCAAATTATATAATAAACTCAACAAACTATATAACATTTTGTAAGTTAACAAAGGTGAGACAAAAGAGTCAATTGTATTGTATAATGGGTATGATTGTATAGTGTGATAGTTGACTAATCAATAAAAGCTAAATAAGGAATCAATCAGTTCAAGGGTGTTATTGTATGATGATTGGGGTTGATTGTACTTTACAATGAATTGATCATATAATACAATTAACAAGAGATCAAATGAAATGTTAAGTGTAATAGTTTAATGAGCCTGTATATCAAGAAAGTGTTAATCGTATGATATGAAAATAAAATAGTACAATGTCATTAGGACAAAATAAAAAATAAAAAGGATGCATTATGTTGTGTAAATCTAAAATAATATTAGATTTTCATAATATAAAAAATTATAGAATAAATTTTGTACATGTATTGCATTATAAGGAATTAAGAAGATAAGAAAGATAAACAAGAAAATTTTATTCTTGATTTAAGTAGGTAAATCTAATAACTATAATTTAAACACAATAATAAATTTAGATATATTATCTTTCTTAAATTTTATATTTTAAATTTTATGAAATAATAATTGATTAATAACACTATCTTTCTTACAATGTTCAATCAATTGTTTTATTTTGATGTATACATGGATAGAAACAAGTTTAGACATATGGTATGAAATGAAATTAATAAAAATTGGTTTTCCTAAAACATTGTCCCCATATTATATTATATTATGTGGCCACGTTCAAGATTCTTGTGTTATTGGTACCATTATCTCAATGGATAATGCCACCAATATTTAGTACAAGTGTCTAAGGTATGATTAATGTCATTTGTACTCTATGTTAGAAATATAAAAACATGATGTCCACACAAAATGATATAAATTATGTTAAAATAAAAATTAAATACTATAAAGATTTTTTAGAATTTCTTAATAGTTGTTGTAATTTATTTTGAACTATTATTTGTTTTTTAACTCTTTGTGTGTGGATATAAATAAAAAAATATATAAAGATTTTTAAGTCATTCAATCTAATACCAAATCTACATCCACTCCTAACCAAAAAGTTAGGCTTATACTAAAGTGTATTTCAGAAAAGTAGGAAGGTAATATAATAAGTCAGAGGATTCTACAAAGCACTAGGCTATGAGACCCTACAAAGTACCAGACTAATAAACCCCTATAATTCAAGAAATTATGATTAACACATCAACAAAGTCATTTTTAACTTAATAGATATTTAAAATAATATTATTTAAATAATATCAATATTAATTTACTTTATTGATAGTTTTTGTTGTTTCATTTCATATTATTTAAATAAGTTGCATTAAGATGAATAGCACTTATATATCATTTAAATTTAAGATATCATCTTTAATAACAAAATTATAATTTGTAAATGTGTCATCTAATTATTTAAATAATATCAATATTAATTTACTTTATTGATAGTTTTTGTTGTTTCATTTCATATTATTTAAATAAGTTGCATTAAGATGAACAGCACTTATATATCATTTAAATTTAAGATATCATCTTTAATAACAAAATTATAATTTGTAAATGTGTCATCTAATGATATTATTAAATCAAATATATATTACCTTAAAATAATTTTTCATTACTTAATTACATTGCTAAACTAGTTACAACTTAATTATTTGCCTCTAAAAATAATACTAAATTTTAATAAAATGAACACAATTTTAAGTTAATAAATATTTAATTAGATATTATTTAAATAACACTAACAACTACATATGTTTTCTAAATGATGATATAATCTTAACTTGTCCATAATTTTTTATTGTTTAATCTAAATTATCTAAAAAATATCATTATTTTTATTATTATTTTATTTTAAACATAAAAATAATTAACATCTAATAATTACATGAATTCAAATAATACCTTAACATAGATTTTTAATAACAAAATTATTAATAACATTACATACAAATATTATCAAACAAAATATTTAATATCTTTAAATAATATTATATTATATAGTAATACAATTAAGACACCATTAATGACATTGATAAGTTACACTTTAAATGTTTTATTTAAGTATAATTTAAAATAATATTATTAAAAATTATAGCTTCATAAATAAAAAATGAGAAATCAGTTATAAACCACCCTGACCTGAAGAACATTTGCATGTCAAATACATTCATATTAGAAAAATAAAATAAAATAAAATAACAATTGGAGTATAACGAAACAATACTGTCTCCATAATATTCAACAATTAGTCTTCCTTCTTCCTTGCAACATATGGATACTTCTGGTACACGTAGATGCTGCTCATCACAAGAGGCAAAGCAACCAGACAGAAAACCGATGGTGGCTTGCTATCGAAAACGAACTGCAGCAGCGCCGTGACCAACAAAGCCGAGACGATGACGAAGCCCTGCAGGGTTGAAGAAAGAGGTCAACAGCAGCAAAGCCAAGCTCGAAGAAGAAGAAGAAGAAGAAGGACGGAAAGCAGAATGCTGCTTGCTTGCCTTCCGCACACCACCGGCGTGTGCCGTCACGAGTCCCACGAGGATTCCTCCGACGGCATTGGAGACCACCGGAACCTGAAGAACAAGTTATGAGAAGCTGTGTAGGGGTATCGAGCACCCTTCGAAAACCAGATTGGCATTCGACCAGATTCGAAATGCACGGCTAAGAGCAATTCATTTATATATTTATTAATTTAAATATACCATTGAATTATAGTAATATATAAAAATGCATGTAACTTGCAAGCATAAACATATCATTGATTGATATTAGATTAAAACATCACACAACAATTGTCAAGATCCTACGAGCCATTTCCCAGCCAACTTTCTTGATGAAACTCAACTCCATTCTCCAACTCAGTTTCCTAATGGGACCCTAGCTCTATACTCCATTCATTTTCTAAAGGAAAATATCTTGTTTCTACATGTTTTAGGATGTGAGAGACAAAATGAATTAAGTGTTACATATCTTTATCTTCTCGAATTAATACTAAAAGCAAAGCTTTAGATTGCTAAATAGATGAACAATGATTCTCTAGGCATTAGAATACTCAAAATAGAGGGGTGAGATAAATAAGTTTTGAGCTCCTGAAAGACTTTCTTACAATCCTCGATCCATTGAAATCTGGCCTTGTTATGATTAGGTTTAAAGAATGGTTAAGCCTTTTTTTTCTCGATGCTAAACATTAGTTTCTTTTCCTAGATGATAAAGATTCTTGAATCAAGATAGAGTAAGCGTTGGGTCATTGAAGGGTCTATCATTAGCATGTCTGAGAGTACCCATGTAAAAATATCAAGATATTCGATTAAGAGTTTGTGGGTGGCCTCCCTTTCTTTTCATCTCGATTGACAAAGATAGTTACAAGTTTTGTTTGTTCAGAAGGATCAAGACACGATGAGATATAGGGTTAGCAATCTCTTTATCTAAAAGCTGAATAGCTAAGAGTGATTTTCATAGTGTAAAGATAGTATTTCCTTGATTGTTAAAAATTCCCTTACACTCAAATGCTCTTATTAAGATATTGAATTTTATGCAAAAATGTGTTGTCAAGATTATCATTTTGAATGTGTTCCTTGTTGGTCTTTTAAGGATAACATTTAAAGGAAAAAGTTGAGAGACAACAATGAAGTTGAACATATGCATGGTAGAGTCAAAAGAGTTCCCCATTGTTAATAGCAATGTAATAGTTCCTTCTGGCTTTTGAGATTCTCCCAAGAAGCTCACAGGTGAACTAATGGTCGAGAGGACAAGGTTTCAACTAGTACCATTTTAGTCAAAATAGTAAAGAAAAAAATGTCTACCAAACTTCTAGTGTCGATGAGCACATGGCGAATTTCAACATTGATAATTATCCTAGAAACTAATATGGCATCGTCGTAAGGGTTGCCAAGAGATGGTATATCTTTAAGCCCAAAGGATATTGAAACTAGATCCACTTGTTGATTTGTCAAATAGGTGATCGGGGTTCTCACAAGGGATTTCAAAATGGAGCTCTTAAAATAATATTGCCTCCATCTTGCAACAATGTACTTGGGAGTAGAACTCTTAAAGTGGGATTACCTCCATCTTATGATGACATAGAAATTCTAATAAGAGCCTTGCCTTTATCTTTAAATGCTAATGGAAATGTCTAATCATCCTTCTTGATCTAAAGTCGGTCAACAGCATTATGCCCTATAAGTTTGTTAGAAGAAGAGATAAGTTCAAAATTTCTTACTCAAAGATGACTTTCTTTTAATAATCTATTAATTAATTAAGGCTTTGAGAGTTTTGCATTCAAAGATTATGTGGTCATGGTCCTTGTGATAATTGCAAAACTTCATTGTGTCTTGAATATCCCCTGACAGTGGCCTTGGCCTTTGATACGATACATCTCTTTTTATAGCTACAAGTATTTCTTCATATGGCACTCTCAAGGGAGTATTAAAATATTGAGCCCGATAAATTTGTAAGTGATGGTCGTCCTTAAGGCCTTTTGAGAATAATCTATGTCATGTGGCAATCCCTTTTGTCCTCAATCAAGGGTCTTGGAAGCAACAGTGTTTTTCTTTGCAATCTACCAAATAAGGTCAAGGAGAACTCGTTGACAAAGTAAATGACTTTGTCAAGAATTTCTTACAAGGATCTTGATAGACATCTAACTAGATGTTTTTGAAGGTCCCTAGGTTGAAAAGTCCTAATAAGGGTTGCTCAAGTAAGTTGAAAGTCCTCTTAATTCACTTAAAAACTTTTTTGAAGCAATGTAAGAAAACGCAAAATGATTTAGATTGATGCTACTCTAGGATGAGAAAAGATTCATAAATCTTCTTGGGTTTGATGCAACTAGCAAAGGATAATAAGACTAGTCCCCTGAACTAATTAAATGAAAAAAAATAATCTAAAAATAACTTTTAAAACAACTATGAGGCTGCATCTTTAAAATAAGTAGAGAAAATCATGTATCGTGTAAGCCTAATCATAACATACAAGACACATTTGTCTCAAATTCTCTCAAGAAAATATAAAGGTCTAAATTGTCATAATAAAAGGAAGAATTATGCAACTAAATTGTAGGAGGAAAAGGTATCAAAATGATATCTTTTGTGAATGAAAAAATCTTCTCGACAATACACGGGTTATACCCGTATTACTAAAGCAAAATGAGGCTTCTCATTGGGATGACAGGGGGGTCTTGAGGTGTATTAAAAACAAGTGCAAATGGTGCTTCAAGATCAGGTCGATGGTAGATTGAATTAGGCAAGAGCTATAAGATCTTACATCATAAGGTGTTGCTAGGTTATTGATAAGAAGTTATTGTGAGATATGAATTAGAAGATTTTTTTGGAAGAACAAATGATGTAATGAGGTTTGAGTGTAGAAGAAATAGCTTCGAGTGGTTCTTTCTTAAAAGGAGAGATGTTTAGCATGTTTGACATATGTGACATATTTGGCATGACCTCCTTAGATAAAGTAGCTAAGGTAACTCTAATTTGCTCTCCTATGCACTTAAGGAAAGTTGAGAATAAGTTTATAAAACACTCCATCTGTCGTTGAAACAAATGGAAAGGATTATTAGGGATGATGGAAAAGGTTTCGATGCTTGCAATATTTGAGACAAAGATACAAAAACCTCTGTTGCCTCTTTGTCATGGCTATTAAGCACTTCGATGCCAAACAGTGTCGATGCAAAAAAAAATAAAGAGATTTAAACAAAAGCTTATATCAAAAAATAAAGAAGTTAGTCCTATGAATAAAAGGCATTTTTGAGCAGTTTGTAGTAGCACTTTAATGACTTATTGTAGAAATAAGAGTATTTTAACAGTTGAAAAGAGTTTTGTACTAAAATAAAGCTTTCAGGCAGCTTAAAAAGGCTTGGGGCCAGTTTAAAGAAGCTTCAAGAAGCTCTAGAGAAGCTTTGGACAGCTTTAAAAAGACTTCGAGAGGTTTAAAAGAACTTCTAAGCAGCTTCTAGAGCTTTGGGCAGATTTAGAGAAGCTTTGTGGAGCTTTCGAGCAGCTTGCAGAACTTCAAGCAACTTTAAAGGACTTCTGGCAGCTGCTTCCAGATAGCTTATAGAGCTTCCAAAAGGGGTTTTGCATCCAAGCGTGGGCAGCATTCAGGATGGGGTTTTGGTTCTGCGGGCAAGTGCAGGTAGGTGTGTGCAGCCTTTAGGAATGGTATTTGGGTTCAAGCAGGTTTTCGGAGTAGATTTGAAGCTCAGGCAGCCTTTGAGAAGGGGATTTGAAGCTCGGGTACAGAGGTGAAGATCTGGGGCAACCTGGGTAAAGTTTTAGAGTCCTTGGAGAACTATATTTTGGAGCTCAGTAAGCAATGCATGCGACACGGGCTAGGGTTCTCAAGGGAATTTCTCTAACAAGAAGAGATTTCTTGCATCGAAAAGCACTGACTGCCCTCTTGATCAAGTTCGAAGGTTCTTTTTATAGAAGTTCCCGACTAATGGCACCAAATTATCGCTGGACTCCTCTTACCCTTGCTTTATTCCCACGTGATCAAGCCACTCTGACAGATGAAATATGGTGCACTCAGTAGGTATTATGATTTGCCTTTTTGGTGTTTCTTCTTTTACCTCTTCAGTTTAGTAGCATCTAACTCTTCGAGATTATAGTTAATCAAGAACCACACCACTTTCAGCATCTTCCACAAACTGGAAGGACAATTTTTTGAATTCATGCTAGCAAACCAGTGCAATAAATGGCTAAGGCATAACAGTTCTCCAAACAGCTAACATTTTCACATACTAAATAGCATTGTTATCAATTCCATGATGTTAATATTATCTAAGTATATTCAATAACAAAACTTAAAAAGTGCTACTTTTAAACATTTTTGCTTAATTTAGCATATCATCAACATGAAACTAAAACAAATTGCACATATGTAACTAAACAATTTAAACAATTTCGTTTATATATAATTTAATTAAAATCAAAAGAATTACCACAATAAAGATGTCAAGAAAATAAACCATATTTCATAGGGAATAGAATCTATCGTAATTGTGATATACGTCCTGATATATTTTATAACCCAATATGTTGTGAAGTTCACCTAATCTTACAAGCACAAAAGGGTTTGCATATGATATAAGAATTTCTTGATGACTTGATAGAATGCTAGAGAGGTGTTCTAAAAAACTTCGAGCAAAAAAACAAACATTGGGCTACACATATGAAACCATTAAAGATACAATGAGGCAATGAATGTTTGAACAATAGGAGGATCAGCATTTCTATTACAGTAAAACTTCAAGATTTTGATTTAAGCTCTTATCTACAAGCATTATTTATAGTGGTGATGTGGTCATAATTTTTGTTGATAGAACTAATTAAGAGAAAATAAATTAGGGTTTAAAGAGCATCATTTTGGCAACTCTAAGAAAAAGAATATATAGAATGCATGTTCAAAGAAAGTGGCAGCATAAATAATACAAAGAATACAATCATTGATCATAAAATATCAAAGAAAGTTCTAAAATTATGAAGAAATTGGTAGAAAGTCATTAATAGGATCCAAGCATATCAATAAAATGTAGAAGCAATACAAGGATATTGTGTGATTAAATCATCCTACTATGGATTAAACTACACCATAAGACTATGAAGTGCAAACTTAAAAATAGAAATGCTATTGTACTTGAAATAATATAACTGAGAATGAATACACATTGCGCAACATGGGTATGGCATTAATTGAAAATAAACATAAAAAAATCAACTCAATGACTTGCAACAAGTTAACCATAGAAAAAAAATTAGATAAGTAATGAAATAGAATAAAGATAAAAAAAATTAGACAATATTAATCATGACTAGAGTAAAAACAGTAACAATATGTTTCAAGAGATTTGATAACTACCAGAGTCCATAGTGTCCATCCATAAAAGAATCCATGCTTTCTTATAGCCTCACCATCTGGAGACTTGTACAAGCTTGCAAATAAACATAAACTTCCAACAATTGACATTTCTATGGTCATCAAGTAAGACGTGTGCTTCTTTACCTGTAAAGAAGATGCACGAATTTGTAACGAAAAAAAATATTGAATAATTGTCAGGTAAAGGGACTAAGCAAGTCTAACCTGAGAAGCCCATTGGCATAAAGAAGAAGCCAAACCAGACAACACTGAAGCAATCATCACAGGAAATATTCCATAAAATAAAACCTGATCAGAGTTTTTTCCACCAGCACCTTTATTAGATCCCTCTCCAACACTTAGAAGAACAGCAGCTATGATTAGCAAGGTGAGGGCTCCAACTTGTTGACCTGTTTGCTTTTGTCTGCAAGCATAAAAGGGAATTAGAGAAGATTAAAGAAAAAACTGCGTCTTATATGACTTTACAATGCTCATTACCTTCTCACAAAAATAAAACCTAGCAACGATTGTGAATGACAATCTCCTCATAATGAAAAAGAATCATAGCAGTAGGAAAAACATGCTTCCAAACAATTCATGTGTCACAAATTGAAAAATTCTTAGCCCTACAAAGCAATGCAATTCCTTTTCATGACAATAAAAATTATCCAATAAATTGTAATTCATATGACATAACTCTTGTCCACCAAAAAAGAAGATCAAGGTTCGAATTTGAATATAACCTTCACATCTTTAAAAAATAGGGACAGCTGCCCATCATTAACAAGATGGCATACTGTGCAAAAATGCGCTCTCTATTATTGATTGGAATAATTATTTGCAAGCTGCAATTAGCTCCTCTGCTATATGGTTCCATTTTGCAACAGTTTTATACTTAAACTTAATGTTCAACACTATATCATCAAGAATGAAATGAGGAAATCTTCAATAACATTTAGGTCATTTCAGGAAAATATACAAAAGGACCTATAGTGAATCTAAAGTTTAAATGTTAAATTCAAAATTTAGTAATCCAAACCACCTAGAAGTACACTAATTACAATTACATTCTCTTGTCCACTAAAAGCTACAAGCTCCCACATTTAAATGCTGAATTTCATAACAGGGACTTCACTTACAGCAACTACAATAAATATATTCCAACAAAAAAGAGCACCCTGGTTCATATTTCAGGTTACATGATGCACAAAACAGCCATGTACTCCATTTTGTATTGCATTAGAAAACAATTTTCTACTTCTGAAAAACATTAAACAAGCCAATATGTGAAATATATGAGTTTTATGATATCACAAGAACATACCCTAAAATGAGATAGGTAAAAATTGCTGTGAAAAATAGTTTTGTCTGATTAAGAATAGAAAAAGTCAGCGAATCAAGATTTCGGTAAGATATCTGCAAAAGGCTGTTCTGCAATGCATAGATAGCTGCTGGAAGACCTGATGCAGTCAATGAGCCAATCAAAGTCCATTGACTGAATAACCTCCGCAAGCTACCTTCGTTTGCAAGGAGAATCAATGCACAAACAACCTAATAGAGGATGTTAAACATACAGAAGCATCATATTCTGAAAGACCAAAGAAAATGAAACGGAAAAGCAATATGGATCACTTTATCATTACCTTTGCTGCCTCACATACTAAAACAGCCGATGTAACAATAACTTCTTTCCTGCACCCATCATATCACAATGAATATGTCATCAGTTAGAAATCTTCAATATGATAATAGCTTTAATGAATTTCTGATGTTTCCATGATCTAACAGGTGACAAGGCAATTGTTTTTGGGCATATTATTACAATAAAATATGAACAATTAGGAAAAAGAAGCAACAGAATGATCCAAGTTCAACATTTTACCACATGAGTATTATGAATTCCAAAAAACAAATTCAGCATGGTTTCCATACAAACTTTGATGCCAATTTTAAAAGGGAACCATGCTAAAGTTCCAAGACTTCCCTAGCCTGGAATTGGATTGTCTGATTAAAAATAGAAATCTTTTTAATTCGTTCACATGATCAATGGGGCTGCTCATGAGCGGCTTATCTTCAGATACTGGCTGATTGAAATAAACAATCCGAACATCATTAGCACTAGATCTATAGCATAGCAAACTTGTTAGGGACAATTTAGATGGAGTGTTCGTTGAATTTTTAGTGATTTTTTTCTTGGCTCCTATGCCACTTAAAACAAACTGAATAACCTCCAAAAGATGTCTTGGAATGCATATATACCCATATAGCCTTCAAAGGCTATCAATATATGGTTTCATCCTAGTCTATTCCTCCATTTCACTTACCAATTTGCATCAACCACAAAATAACAAATAGGAAAGACAATATATTAGTCAACTAGGAGATCAACTCTTAACTAAACAGTGAAAAAGGCTCTCTCCCATTTGCTTCTTCTTTAACATGCTTTCTGGGTCTAGAATTGACTTTACAAACAATTCATTGATTCATAAAATACATGTCTAGATATTTGTTCTCATGGCCTCCACAATTTCTTAGATAATCATAAAACTGAGCCTAGTGTAAATGTGCCATCAAGTCCAAATTCTTGTAGATATGAAAGTTTTAGAAACTACTCTACTTTCTCATGTCAATTTCAAACAATATGCTTTTAAAACTGGCAAATAAATAGAGATTAAAAAAATTCTAAATAAAGTATTTTTCCATTATTATTTCAAATAATGAGCAATATCCCAGTAGCTTTCTTGGTGGACTCCTAGCACACTAAGTTTTAATCCATGCAAGTGAATTAGAAAAGCTCTAAGTAATTTGACAATTCCATTTAGAAATTAAGAGACTCAATTTTCTAGTAAATTTAGAAGTGCAATAAAACCATATTGCACCTTACTGAAGAAAATAGACAACATAGAAACAGGACACTTCTTTTGATGTCAAAATAGATATTGCCCAAACAACTTACAACAGCGTGAAGCTCTTCACACAATGCGTACCCACCATTGGCCCAAACAGATACTTATATTTTGGTTAGTAACTTTGTAGTGGTATTATGTTGTGCTCTAATTTCTGAAATAAATCACTGATACTCGGATAGAGAAGAACACCGTGATTTACAATTGTATTGTGTGTTCACATCATAAGACATTTTTACAAATTCTAATAAAAATCTAAATAAAGAAGCATTCGATTTTAGAAAGAAATGCAAGGAAGAGTTTACCAAACAATCATACCAGTGCGGACATCAAATGCATTACCAAAGTTTCTAAAATATCTCACCAATTCATACATACAGCTGAAATTGGCTTGGCTTCAACACTACTGCATGAGGATTCTCACAGCTTTTAATGTTTCGTGATACTCTGTTGATGACTACTCTTGACAGTTGATGATATTACTATTGCTTTTGTTTTGGTCAACAATTGCTCCTGTTATATTGTATTCTGAGGCTACTACTGTTTTTGGGTGTGTTCGTTTATTTTGTTGATTAAAAGGTAGTAGAATTCAGTATGACTGTAAATTAAGTACAGTTGATGGTTATGGAATGCATTGAGGGCCATGTCTAATATCTGTAAGTTGTCCCTTACAGTTTGACTAAACAATACTTGTGGTATGTGCTATATTATAAAATTTGCCATCTATAGCATAAAGCAGAGACAATTTTAGACCTTACCTTTCTTAACAATTATATGCCATTAAAGGGATGATTATGGTTTGACGTTATCATCTGGAATTTGTACAGAGTAGACAAAATTCGAGGAACTATATAACTAAGGCGAAATTACAGTTTTTTGAAAGTTAATGAATATTCTGTAAAAATTTTCACCAAGCCCAAATATTTCACTGACATGATCTTGGTAACAAAGAAGACGAACAAACTCGGAGAATGAGGTGTGGTGAAGTCCAAAGGAAGGGATAAATCCTACCACAGTAATATTTGTGTTTGCAACTTATAGATTCAGTAGTTTCATTACTCAATTTCATATCTGCATACTTTCCATTTATTTTGTCACCACACTATATGATAAAATAGCAACTTACAATTAGGCAAATCAAATCTTACAGCTAGTTCAAAATTTGTTGGCACAGTATCCAGTTGTACAATTAGATGTGATACATTCGGAGTAAAATACAAAATTGACACATCAGTTTGATTTTAATATTGCAGTGATGGAATGGATTTGTTTCAACAAGATGAAAATGTAAGTTCTTCAAAATATCAATACTCATGCATAAATGAATTTGGATTTGAAATTCTGATTTTAAATTATTAGAATACTATGCAAAATCTAAGTTCCCAAATAATCCTTGAAATTTTTTATTTGAGATGCATAAAATTAGATCTACTTTCTGGAAGTTTTATTAAATGTCGACATTACTAGAATTGTCCCCACAGTCTGAGCATTTTTATCTTCTGTAACCCAAGATTTCCATGATTGTCTTGATAAAAATGCGTGAAAAATTCCTATGAGCAAATACCTAATCATAGCTGAACACTTTTCTGTTAATAACATTAAACAACAGTGCATCTAGATTATCATATACTACTCAACATAATGAAACCATAATCATTGTTGCCTTGAAGGATACATTCTATGGTTACAAAAGTTAAAGGTTATGTCCACTGCAATTAATCTCCAAACATAAATAGATACGTAGACAATACACTTCTCTCATAACTTCATTTCTAATAAAAAATTTCTAAAAGCATTCTTAAAAGTAGAAAAACAAATTCTCAATTTTTTCAAAACTATCGCATCATAAAACTCAATTTGACCCATAAGTTTTCTATAAATGGGTACATATCAGCAGCATTTTAAAAACAATTCCTTAGCAACAAGCAACTTTTAAACTTCAAAAGTGGCGCCAAATGAATCATATCTTGTAATGCCATGAACACTATGACAACTTCAATGCTTAGATGGAATGGAAAACAGTACTCTCAAACAACCAGCCATTCATAAATATGTAAGAAGCTTGATGCATATGATTGTTTATCCAGCATTAAAGCATGATATAATATCAGCATTTATTGCTGACATCACAGTACAGGATTCAGATAAATCAAGTTGATACATATTTTGCTTTGCAAGTACTGAGTCCTACATGGCTAATGGAAGGTTACATGGAAAAGACATTAAATAGATCTCAATGGCATAGTAGAACATGAGCTTTGTAAGACGTGTAGCATGAAAACAAATAAATTGGACATGCATCAAACAAGGACACTCCTCGCATGCCCGAGGGCACCTGTTGGAGAGTCCAAATTATTTTTCCGATTTAATTAACAGAGTAAGATCAAAACCTGTCAGAAGCATAGCTTATGCAAATTTAGATATTAAGCCAGTGTTTAATTTATACATCTAATAATCTAAAATTAGATTTTCAGTGCCTTGTATGTAGGCCAACTGTCAAGAGTGTATTTAATTCCTTTAATTTCAATCAAATGTTTTGCCCAAAATTATTAATTTATAATAATTTTTGATATCCTAACTCTCATCTTTGACCCAAAGCCCTCTCAAGTACAACATAAATAGATGAAGTGGCTGTGTAATTCATCAAAAATTGGCATGCTTTTAACTATTGTATCGGTAGGTGACCAAATAAATTTATAATTATCTTTTTTGTTCATACTTTATGAAGTGTCCATGTCATATTTTTTTAAATGCATTCAAGTGTCCATATCATGTTGTGTTCGTGCTTCATAATTCATTAATAGGTTATTGAAAAAAAAATGACTTTATGGGTAAGCTAAAGTGGAATCATCACTTCCAGGGGATTTACCAGTATAGGTTATAAGATAAGTTCTCAACTATCACAAACAGGTTAGATCACAAGGAGACTGAAGGACAAAACCTGAGCATTGCCCTTGGCTCTAACTAACCCATAGAGTCTGTCTCATTAGCTCTAGAATTCTGAATCGAACCAGATGCAGATTTTGTATGAACGAGTTTTGAGTTCATTAGAGAACTTTTGCACCACTTGAGGCACGAGTGCTCGAGATCACCATGCATTTTTGGCAGAGTCAAACAAGAGGAAATCATTGAAAAGATTGGCATTATAAAAAATAAAGCATATTACCAGGCTGATCATATTACATGCTTACTTCTAAAGGTCACACTATTCTAACTGCTCAACTTATACAAAATATTCTGAAAGGATGTCAATAAACTATGTTCTCATTACCCAAAAATATTCAAAATAGAAACAATTCAAATTAATCATATTCTCTTGAGTCAAATAACAAGCCCAAATGTAAGACAATAAAGACAATCTAACACGATTAGTATAATTCCATCCAAATATAATAAAAACACAAGCAAAGTACTGGGAAATTGGAAGAAAATTAAGGAACAAGGGAATACCCAATGAATCGCTTGGAGAATAAGGGTTGAGCACCATATTGTAGTGTGAGGAGAAGTAAATAAATCCAAACCCTCGAGTTAATCCGATCCTTTTTCTGTGGCATGGGAAAAGATGGTCCAATGCCAAGTATATAACTTGCTTCTCGAACTACAAAAGAATCAAGACATTAATTGTACCAATACAATGATTAAGATGCATTTGCATTCAGTTTTTATTTTTAAAAGAAATCCAAAAAGTAGTCATAATGGAATAAAAGAAATTTATATATTTTTGTGTAAATGTTTTGAACATGGAACTAATCTTAAAAATAATGAAAGTACAATATCCAAATTTTCAACTCGGCTTTAATGTGAAAGATTCAAGTTTGAATTCTCAACCATATTTTTATTCACAATCACACATCACTAACACGATAATTCAAAAAATATATTCACATAAAATAAAAACCAAATCTTAACTCAAAAACAATCCTCAAATTGCTAATCACAAAATTAATATATTAGATGCATCCATTCGGAGTAGCTTTCTACTAATTTTGACATGTTATATTTTTCATCTCACCTATGGTGTCCTCAACAACTTGTATGTGCTTACGTCATTACCAGCTATTGAAGGATGAAGCCAACAAACTTTATCCCATCCTACAACTTTATATGGATGAAACCTCTCAAACCATCCTAATTGAACTTACAAGGATACAAAGAAGGAAGTTAACACCTATAAATAATAAAAGAAGCAACAAGACTCTTCTTCCATTTTCTCCAATAAGCACGAGCATGTAGGAAACTTCAATTCCTGTATATTTGTTGTATATGAGCCTATTATTATCCATCCTTATGGACCTTGATGTATGACAAAGAATGTTGTTTCACAAGGTAAATTTCTGTCTCTCTTCGTCTATTTTTTTCGATGTTAGTTTTGTTCTCTTCTTTTCATTTTGTTTCTTTAATATCCATGCAATCAAATGTAAAGAACATAAATTGCTGATTTCAGCCACTTGATCCTTTAATGGTGCCAACAACTATTGGTGTTCTCATTGTGAACTCAAACTCTTTCTTTTCAAATACAAAAATCGTTTTCTTGATGATTCTATCTTCGAATTTAATTTATTGAGTTTTAATTCGCAAGAAAAAAATAATTTTACATAATTTTTCACCTAAATACATTATTAAACGAGTACAAAACAACAAATAGAAAATAGATTTCTTCCATTTATCCCTAAGGAACTTCAAAGTTCAGCCTCCAAAATCCCACTTCCACTTTCTATTGTCCTAACATGAAACCCTACAATTTTATCCTCACCTTATCGAAGGACCGTAAGATCTCCAAATTAATTTTTACACCTTTCTTAAAGCACACAATATATCTCTATAAAAATATTAACAAGTTTGAAATTAATATATACATTTCAAACATTAGAAGGCATTAACACAAGTACCAAAAAAGATATGCATGGAACAAATAAACCAAAATACAAACATTTTTCAATTGAACTCAACATATCATATCCGCAAAGAATTCATCAAAACAAATTATTGCTATCAAAAGGCTAGGCAAGATCTCATCATTGATGATGGGCACTTCCTCATCCACAACTATCCCTTTTGCTGCAAACCAAAAGCCCATTTGGTGGGAAACTTGTCAAAAGTTGTGCACAAGTTATCAACGAAAATCTTCTCCGAAGCTTGGATGACTTTTTCCCTACCAAAGGCAAATCCTTTATGGTCAACAATACACTCCTTAAATTCCAACAACAACTAAGTCTTTGTTTCCAATGAAAACCCATATGGTATTAATTGTTATTGTCATCAACCATTGATCTAGCAAAGAACACTTTCTCGACGTTGTCAAAGGCCTTGGATATCAAGAGCCACTTCCTCAAAGCCGACTACAACCTTGTGTGAAAACTCTTCTCAATCAAAAAACAAAGCTAACCAAATGAGTCAAACCAATATATACAAGAGCCACTATAAAACAATTTTAAAAATACAAAGAAATAATGAAAGAAAAGACAACAACTATAACAAATCTCTTCCTCAACAATGATAGCTTCAATGGCAAGCATTCCACTCATCAATGCTAAGAACACGCAATGGTCAAGGAGATGCACATGATGTTCCCAAATCTAGGTATAATGCTTCAATAGCTCTCATTAATGAAGAAGAAGACTTAGTTAAGGACCAAGACAACGATGGTTGTCCATATTGAAATCAACCAAACCAACTTTAGTGTGGCAAGTTTTTTTTGGATATGCCAAGAAATTCTTCAAGCATGGTAAGAAACCATGGAAATTGCATGAAAGAGAATATATGGGAATATGAGTAGGGGAAAACCTATGCTCAAACCAGCCGTAAGGCAAAAGATTGTACATATGGCAATTCAGAAAAGCTAAACAATGCAGTCAATGATACTACAAGATCATAAAAATCTTATAACGCGATAAGCTCAAAAATGATATGTCGAGGTTTGAAATTTGGTACTTTCAAGTCTAAAAAGTTGTACACTAAGGTCCAAAATTTGATAGAGAAGATCTGACCTTTTATAAGGTATGAACTTCATAAGAAGAAATTTTCGACATATAAGATAGATGGTCTTTTACATAGCAAATTCTAAAATTTTGTAAACTTCTTCTATGTATATTAAGTTTTTTAGAGATCATAAGAATTTTGTTACTATTAAATTTTGAGCATTCATGTGACACTTCTACATCATAAAAATTTAAGAAAAATATAACGTCGTATTTTAAGTATAAAATTTTTTAGGCATCATATAATTAAGCATTAAGTACATATAAATAATATTTTTGTTCAATAAAGTATATTGTTCAATAATGCGCATTTTTGCAGCACTTATGGTCTATAAAAAAATGATTTTCATTGTAAAGAATATTTTTGCACTAAAAAACATGAGTTAATGTACACATTCATATTTTGGCCTACTTTAATTATATTTTCACCAAATAAGTTATGCTCATGACATATTTTTGTTATATTTTAAAAAAGTAAATATATCTTGACCATTTTTATTGTACATTTTCCATAATTTTGTATAAATGTGTATTTTTTAAAATTTGTTAGTTTTGTCTGTTTTTTTTACTTGTTCCCCTATAATAAATTATGATGAATCATATTTAGACTCACGACATTGTATATAATTGCTGCACAATGTGGTATTGGTTTTTTTTTTTTAATCAAAAACATCTATTTAAAACTTTTTAATTTATAATGCTCATTTTTGTGCTTAATTGATTTTTAATTATTTTATTTCATACTCCACTATGCTACTTATTATCTTAGCCCAAAAAAGATAAGAGAAATTTTCATGGCACAATAGTCATCAATAGATTCAACAAATATATACAATTTGAAATAATTACCTTATTTTTAAAGAAATATTTTTTGAATCCATTCATCATATATCAAACTATAGATTAATTCTCATGTAACTATGGGGGCTTCATCATGCTATATAATCCTTCACAAAGAAAGTCACAAATATTTTGGATCTCATTGCTTGTAGATTTATGCTAAGTTTTGACAAGAATTTAGCCAACTTGTAGGCAGCTCCAACCCTAAAAAATGGAAAAAAATCATGCAAAACTTTTTACTTTTCTATTTTGTGCTCCAACAATTTCCTATATAAATCAAAAAATCCTGACAATCCAAGCAGTATTTCCTCAAAACTCAATCAAACCCAGACAAAATCCTAACATTCTCATGGGTCATAAAAACACAATCACAAGAATAAAGTCTAACATGATTAGGCCAAAGCCTACAGGTTGATTAGTTATCAAAAAAGTTCAATTTAATTCCACTTGATGGGAAACCAAGGGCATAAATAAGCCATAATGATCTCAGGAAATAAGCAATCAATATAATGGTATAAAGTTCTTTATATTTTATCATCATGCAAACTTTTTTGCAAAACTTTTTACTTTTCTATTTTGTGCTCCAACAATTTCCTATATAAATCAAAAAATCCTGACAATCCAAGCAGTATTTCCTCAAAACTCAATCAAACCCAGACAAAATCCTAACATTCTCATGGGTCATAAAAACACAATCACAAGAATAAAGTCTAACATGATTAGGCCAAAGCCTACAGGTTGATTAGTTATCAAAAAAGTTCAATTTAATTCCACTTGATGGGAAACCAAGGGCATAAATAAGCCATAATGATCTCAGGAAATAAGCAATCAATATAATGGTATAAAGTTCTTTATATTTTATCATCATGCAAACTTTTTTGCAAAACTTTTTACTTTTCTATTTTGTGCTCCAACAATTTCCTATATAAATCAAAAAATCCTGACAATCCAAGCAGTATTTCCTCAAAACTCAATCAAACCCAGACAAAATCCTAACATTCTCATGGGTCATAAAAACACAATCACAAGAATAAAGTCTAACATGATTAGGCCAAAGCCTACAGGTTGATTAGTTATCAAAAAAGTTCAATTTAATTCCACTTGATGGGAAACCAAGGGCATGAATAAGCCATAATGATCTCAGGAAATAAGCAATCAATATAATGGTATAAAGTTCTTTATATTTTATCATCATGCAAACTTTTTTTCAATGTATGCAGCAAATTAAGCATCATTGAATCAAATAATACAACAACATCTATGAAGACTATATCAAAAGTGATACAAGAGAAGGGTCTGGACAATTAACGTATCAAAAAATGATATGTCCTGGTTTATGATAAAGATAACAGCTTAGTGATACGATTAATCATATGACTTTGTTAAATCAAAAACATAGTAACAATGTATACACCAATATGCTGATATTATAAACTAATCAAACTTAATAACAATAATATTATATATAATGATTAATGTGGCATTTATAGAAAAATGTTACATAAGGTACATTACATTTGTGCATTACTTGTAAGACTCGTTAATCATAACAATGCTAAATGTAGTTATGCATGCAATTATTCATGCACATTATATTTCAGGCATTATACTTCACATTGCATATAGCATATTTGACTTTGGGACTACTCAGCTGGATATGAGATATTGATGCAAGAAAAAATCATATACAATGATAATATATGATATTTGTTATCCTGTAGTTTGCAAAGTACTGAGAATACCAACAGTTGTCCTGCATAGCCAATGACACTACTAGTTGTTTCAATCAGTGCCAGCCTATTTAAAAGTCATGAAAGTTGGATTACAGCAAGCTCAAAAATACTCGTTAAAGATACGATTCCAAAACTTTTTACAAAACAAAAATAGCAATATCGTAGGATCTGTAACAACAGTGATAATAATAGTATTTACTAATTAAAATAGTCCAACAACCACAAAATCCATCACATAGAATATCAAAACCAAAGGATCGTCACCGCAACACGTAAAAGTATCAAAGTATAACAGCATAGAGAAGGCAACCGTAGGAATCAGCTGCGATCACCCAAGGGTCGTAGAGAATTACCACAGTATAAAAAAACAACTGAAAAAAAAAAATTAAAGCCCGACCTTCCAATGGTTGAGTGCAGCGAAGTACAAGACGATGCTGCACAACAGCAAGAATCCAAAGCAGGTAGCAAGATGGATGTTGTAATCAAGCAGCGAGAAGCAATGAGCAATTTGTGATCAAAACCGAGGCGACCGAAGGATCAACAGATCGGTCACAATGAAGGACAACAGAACCGCCGGCGATAGTAGACGGAAGCCAGTTGGCAAGTCTTCCTCGGTAGAAAACTTCGAAGGCTGGAGCGCGGCTGCACAAGGTCGGAGAGGATTACGGCGATCGTGTACAGCACAGCAGGATGGCCCTGTGGTGAACGGGCTGCCGTTATTCGCTCGGGAAGCCTACGATGGCGAAGGGGGGATCGAGTACGAATGCCTGCTGCGATTGAAGGAGATGCGGCGAGCCTTCAACGGAGATGAGCTTGGGCATGCGTGAGGCAAGTGCTCGCATGGAAGACAAGGGCTCGGGGGAATGGTAAAATAGTAATAGTAATAATAATAATATTACAATTCTTTTTCAAAAATAACAACAACTTGAAGTAAAAAAAAAAAAGCGTTCTTCGTCTTCGATGTCATCAGTTGCTGGACTTGTGCATGATGAACCTTGTGCTATCTATTATTAGAATAATAATATATTTTAAGCATAATACTTATTAAATAAAAGATTATTAAAAATATAAAATGAATAATACATATTACCTTATGAAAAAATTTTCATTCGCAAGCAATATTTATAATCTTAAAGTTTAAAAATAATATAATGCTAAATAGTTTCGAATACTTATTTAATAATAATATGATCATTTATTATATGAATTGCCGAGCAAAGAAAAATGTATATAATTATATTGAAGAAACGAAAAAATAGTTTATCCAAAAACTAAAAATGGTATGATTTGATCTCAAAGCTGTAACTAAATAGAAGATGGCCCGTATCTAACTTCGTTTTGAAATTAATCAACCAAATAATTGTGTGAGAGTTATATGAAATTCTTTAATAATTATTTTAATAATTATATAATTTCTTCAATATCATGGCTGTCCATAATTCATAACAGATTTCCTAAGAGCTTTAATTCAAAATATTGGATTTTTTCATGATTATATATTCTCAATTAGGTACTTTTGGTCTTCTAAATATTATTTTTTTAGACATTCCTATTATGTTTATTTCTTTATTTTTAAATATTCACAAAATATTACCTCCTAATGAGATAGTGCTCATGTTAAACCAAAATTGAGGGATGGCATCCACATAATTGTAGCTAAATTTGAAATTATGTAGTTTATTAATTTTTCTATTGTATTTTTCAAATATTTAACTTTTAGGTAAATTTACATTTAGAAATACAAAAGTGATATATTTAGCTATTCAAAATATATTTTTTTTAATTTTCATAATAGTTTTTTTAAAGTTGAAGTTTATAGCACAACAGTTATTCTTATAGACTACGTGATATTAATTTGCAATAATAAATGGCTTAGAAGTTAGGTTGATATTAAATTGCAATAATAAATGCCTAAGAAGTTAGGTTGGTAAATAGAAACTCCTTAAGTTGTTTAGCTAATTGTAAATCAAAATAGTTAATAATAAACTAGAAAATCTGACAAACCACGATGTGGGTTCTTAGAAAATTTCAAGAAAAAAAAGGTGAAAAAAGAAATTTTTATGATTTTTTGTGACTTCTTAAAAATTATCATCGAAGTACTATAAAATCAAACTAAGCTGCTAATTTCAAAAAATGAGTATGAAACTAATAAAATAAGTGTTAAATTATCTAAACATTTAATAGATTAAATAAAGTAGTTAACTCTAAAAGTAACATGGCAATGATTTTCAATTACAACAATACAAGGTTGGAACCACTTCATAATGTTATGTAATCGCACAATGTGGTTTTGGTGAAACTAAAAGCACTAAAGTAGACTAAACTTGATCCAAATGCACTCGTAAATCCATTGGACAATGTTTCAAGCTGATTGATGTCAAAACAAATATGTAACATGTAAACAAAAACATGATCAAATCATAAAAAAATAAAAAAAAATTATTATCAAAATTTTTCAAACACGAACAAAAATTGTTATATTGAGTGGTTTATGTGACATCATATCAATTCTCCTTATTTAGAAAGAAATCAATTATGACAAGTGTTCTAAAAACTACAATAGAGATGGAATTTCTTCGCAATTTGACATAGAACGTCTTGTATTAGCTCACAAATCCACGTCCACTGGCATTGCACCAGTCTTATTCAAATTGAGAACCATACCCAAGCCAAATCTTATTTCGATTAGTCATCTTTTGTCAACTATATAGATCGATTATAGCACTATTTTTCCTATAGTTATCTCTGTTATTTTTTCTTTATTCATCTAAGCATATTTTATATTAAATTATGTCATCATCGATGTCAATTCCTATGTATACTTCGCTCATTATTGACAGTCATTCGTCATCACCTAGTCATATACTGCTTCCAATCATTGCAATCTAGTTGCCCAACATCACTTGGTCACCCAACATCACCAAGTCGCTCGATACTCCCAGATTGCCCACCATCGCCTGGCCACCCTTCAGCCAACTGCTCTCTAGCCACCATCGACTGCCACCATTGGCCTAATCCACTACTGGTATACTAGTCACATCATCATTGACGTCTAATCATTATGTTACATGATTGTCTGATGTCATTATTTTTTTCATACTTTTTTATATTACATTTAATATGATTGACATGTTTGAAGTTAATATCTTAAAATTCTAAATATCTCATATATCTTTATTTTTTTATTTAATATTGGTGACCCACTTAAATTTAATATATTAAAATTATAAATATCTTTTTTTAGATTTTTTAAGTAATTTAACTTCAAAATTATCTTTCCTATATGTCTGCTTAGAGTTAATATATTAGAATTCTAAAATATTTATTTTGGATTCTCAAGTAATTTAACTTTAAAATTATTTTTTCTCATGTTTTCTCATCTTTCTCATGCTTATATATTTCTAAAGTGTATTTAATTCTTTTTTTCTCATGTATAGCTATTGAGTCCTTTTTTTATTTATAAATAAGATAAACTCTCATTATAATGCTCTTAATGATGAACAAAACTTCTCATGTTTGTGTGTTTTCACTTTTTTAATAAAAAAATATAAACTCAATTCTAATTGAGGAGATTTCAACTTCTTCTCCCCTTATAAGAGACAAAAATTTAATGTGAGAGACCTTCTATCGAGAGACCCAACAACCAAACAAATTCTCTTCCTCCAAGACTCTCAAGTCTTCACCAACCTTTTCACTTTTTTGATTAGGCCACAAAACTACAAACCTCCTTAATAATGCTCCAAATTCTGATTAACCATCTTATTACCCCTTTAGCTAAGTCTCTCCACTAACCCAAACCTTTATCTCAATCACACTTTTCCATCTTTGATACTTTACACTCCAACTTCAAAAAAAACTATAATACATCATTACCAAAAAAGTACATAGTTTGAGTAAACTTTATGTTTTATATAATAAGCTAAATTTAAAGCTACTCTTTTTTATTAAAATACTTCACATATAATTTATCTTAAATTTTATATTTTATATGTATGAAATTGGATGTGATAAAACTACTCAATAGAATTTTATGTTTAATACTTAATGTGTTACCACTTACTCTACTTAATAATCTACAATATGACTTTGGACACTAATCTTTGAATAATTATAAAATATAATGTACATTACCTAGCTCTAATTAGTGTATGATATATTTTAACATTCTATAATAATTTATTAAGCATTTTTAATATTACATACTTCAAATTAGATTTTGATAGAAATCAAATTTATCTTGCATCACTATTTCTTAATGTTAAATAAGTCATTATCTCTGATTAAATTAGTACTTTAATGATCATCTAACATAAACCCAATTATTATATAAAAAACTATAAAAAAACTTTATCTTAGTACATATATTAATAAAAATTTAATAATAAATATAATATTAGGCACAACTTTAATTATAAATATGTAATATCTCAAAAGTATATAATGTTAAGACCTTACCTAACTAACCACATAATCAAATATAAAATCAAAGATGATAGTCAACTAAAATATTGAGTGAAGACATTAAACCATAAGTGAAGATCTAATAATGTGAAAATCTTTAACATCAATCAGAATAAAATCATAGAAATAAGTTACCAACATAATATAATCTAAACTGAAGATCATTATAAAGTATGTACAAAACTAAAATCAATTTTCTATTATACTTTTGATTATCCAACTCATATCAAGCATTGTCCACTCTCAAATCTCAAAAGTATAGTCTTCTGTTATGATATTAAAATCCTTAACCCATAATATAATTGATGCATGACCCAATGTGTAACCTATGTTGAAGTACTAATAAGATTTATAAATATCAATAGATAAATTTAATAAAATAACTAAATATAAAAAGAATGTCAAAAATAAATAAGTGTGATGAATAAAATAAAAGTAATACTATAAGTCATGATAATAAGCCATATATATAAATCTAAAATCATATCATATGCCATGTGTACCAAAAATAAGCCAAATAAATGTTATATTATATGTTCATTCTAGTTTTCAATATTTTATGTATTTATTATACCCAATTCTCTTTGAATCATTTTTCTCATTAATCTAATGATCATACTAATAAATAATCTCCAATTAACATCCATCTTATCTATCCACATAACATTAGATAGATATATAATTCAAAAATTGATATCTTATAATCTAACATGTTGACCTTAGTATAATATATATATATATATTGAGATCGTAACATATACACTAAAAAAATATCTAATCTAAATATCAATATCCTATCATCAATTCATTGATCCTAATGTTGAGGATATTGTCTCCAAGAATTTACTTTTCATTTTCATTTATTATATAAAAAATAATTATGTCGATCTATATGTATGAAATACTTATATTGATCCAATCATTGTATCATAATAATACATATCAACCTATTTTCACTATTGTTGTCATACAATATAAAATTAATGCATCGTACTTGTATGTGCTTGAATTATCATGCTTCAATGTCGTACTTGTACAATAAATTTATCATATAAATATGTGAACTTACTCTCATATTTTTCATTTAATATTAGGATAATCAATACATTAAACTAGTATGATTAATGTAAAACCATTAGTTTATATACTTCATATTTTTTTGACATATTATAATAATAATATTGTACTAATATGTTAATTTGTTAGAAATATTTATGGATGTATTAGGATTATCTATACATCACATTAGTTTGATAAATGTTAAAAAGTTTAGTTTATATATTTTTTTAGATTTTACATTATTGTACTATAATCATAAGTAGTATTATATTAGTACGTTCATTTGTTATGAAATTTTTATGATAATACGAGAATAATTTTAAATCAAATTAATATATCATTTTCTATATTTTTTTGTTACTATTATACAAATACAATAATATATATCATATTAGTATGATTTGTTTTATAGTCTAGATAATTTAAATAAAATTTACATCATATAAGCATTTGTAGTTTATGATTACAACATATGATATTTTTTTAAGAGCTTAACTTTTCATGAAATTATGTATCGTACAGTGATAATTTACTTTCAAATTAATAAGATTAATCAAACTAATGAGTGCTACTTTTAGACTTAACCAAAATTTGGATTGATTTTATCACCTTGTATAATATCTTTATCATACCATTACGATTCATACATACCTAAAAGTCTATTTTAAAGACTTAATCATTAGTTGTATTGAACTGATCAGGCAAGTGTATCATCGAGATGATCACTGTATATACCTTATCATCATAATACAATGTCCTCAACTTACTTGTGCGATCTAAAACCTAAGAGCATATGACTATTTTGATCATTTAAGGGATAAGGTTTTAACTATTATAACTTTTTAAATCATCTATATCTCTTTGTGTGATATAAATAGAAGTGTCATAAAAAGAGAAATACCAATGAATTAATTACTAGATCATTTTATATGTGAAATAAAGTTAATAATTGTAAATTGAGCTTCAAGGTGAGCTTTTTATTCGTACTACATTAAATGGAGTTCATTGGCATCATTTTTCAACTATTACGCATAAGGGCTTAGCGTCTTACTTGATAATATCCTTCGAATTCATTTAGAGATAGTGTCATATTTTTTCTCAAGTATATGATATAAGATTTTATTTGAATTACTTTATACACGTATTGTAACTATTTTAGCTGTTTTGTGCTCGTTTTGTGTAAGGTTGACTCTCATCTAATTACAACAAAAAAGATAGTGGTTGTGTTAAGTTTATCCCACTTGGTCGAGAAAAAATTAGAGAGATTTTAGTAAAAGCTTAGCCAATTGGCTGAGGATAAACGAGGTAAAAGTTTTCTCAAATAATTTAAAAATCTCATGTATCATTTTGTGTTTATTTATTTATGATTATTAATGCTTATCATATATTATCATATAAGAATTTATAAAATATAAACAATCTCTCTAAAATTTACTTGCAAAAATCATTGCTTTGAAAAACATTTAAGAGAATCAAAGAAAATTTATTATAAATTTATTTAAATAGATTGAATTGAGTTTGTGAAAGCAAATACCTTTGTGTGTTTGAAAGCAAAGAATTTCTAGTATGATACTATTTAAGTTGGGTGAATTCATACGAGAAGCAAAATGATCTCTATTGTTATTATGTCCTTTGATTGAAATTAAATTAATACTACTTGATTCAAAGATTTTATTAATATATGTCTTATGCCTACTAAGAATAATTAAGATTATCAAAAGATTTATATAATTAAAATCTTTAAATAGAATGACTAATTATAACATTACTTGAATTATTAATTTTAATTTGGAGAAAATAATATACTTTTATTTCTATCTTGTATCTTTGAGAGCAATCAAAATATCAAATTGATTCCCTTCATGACATTATTTGTGATTACTTGAATTGTTATAAGTTGGATTTAGTTAAGCAATTGATAATTCTATTAGATTATATTTGAAACAAAGTTTAAATAGTTTTTAAAAGTTTTTTTAAGTATTTTAATTTTGATTTCTTATTAGAATTTGCATAATTCTTCCACCCCTTTATGTAGACATCAATACTCATATTTTCAATAAAGAATAATATCAATGCTTAAGAATATGGCCTTGCCCTTCCCATCTCTTTGGCAATGAAGATTTTCAAGTGGCTTCTTTTGCAAAGATATACAAAATAAATATTAACCCATTTTCTTAAGTTTGGATCACTTTATATATACATTTACATGCTCTCCAATGACTCCAAAATAATCCCTAATAGCTAAATATTTTTTTTTAAAAATCACCAAAGCTAACTAATGCTCATAATTCTAAACTAATCATATTGTCTGATCCAAGGATCTTAAAAATATAACATATTAACTATCCAACACATCATACTTGTTTGGTTAGTTCATTTCAGTAATTAATAACTTATTATAATACTATAATGAGACCATTGTACTTGTATAAATAATATAACTCTCCAAATTTGACTTTTTATTTATTAGGTTTTGACATGATCATATAATAAGAATGGTACTAGTATGAAGACTTCTGTATTTAATAACTCTATTTGTAGAATTATACTTATATGAAGAAAATAAGCTCACTTATAGCCTAAATTCTCAATTATCACTATTAAATATTATCATACTTGTACAAATGGGTAATCACACATGTATGACAAAACAAATTACTATTCATGCTAACATTACCTAGTCTAGATACTTCATCTAATCCAACCAAAGAATTGATCTTATAAGTACTATAAATGTCATATTATATAAATATCTTAAACTTACACTTTTCAAGAAAACAAGATCATACTTGTACAAAAAGGCTATCTTATATGTGCAAACACTATATATAGTGAACACAACTAAGAATCACCCAAATCTAATTCTTTGTCTAATTCTAATGATAACTAATCATATTATATGATAAAAACTTATATAAGTACAATTAATATAATTTTTTTGTAGATTTCACTTAATTCACATTATTTTAATTTTTTACTTGATTAAACTTTATTAACTAATACATTCTATTAATTTTGCTCTATTCTAAAAAATATTTTAAATGTAAAGCAACCTAGGTGAGATGCATGTTTTAAAGTTAAATTTATGAGTAGAGAATGATTTTAAAAATTTTAATACTCATAGTTAATCTTACCAAATCTTAATATCTCAAGTAAATTATTATAAATTTAATATTCTAATCAAATAAAAATGACACAAATTATTATTCTCATTGCTGGCTCAAGCATTTTATTTCTCTTGATGTTAGTTAAAATTAATATCCAAACATTTGAAAAGTTTTTTGAGTCAAGTTATTAAACTCTTAAATTGATTGATTTATTTGATCTTGAGATGAATGTTTTGAAATAATTAAAAAAATATTAGTAAAATAATACAATGATCTAGTTATCATCAAACTAATGATAGATGAACAAAAAATTTAATATTGCTTACCTACTTTTACAAAAGTTATTTTGATGTTTTTCCTGACATTTTTATTAAAGCTGGATTTAGATCCGATTTTGGATTGAAATACCTAAAATTTCTTGGTATATTTTTTTTATTTACACTTAAAACATAAAGCATTTTAAAAGTAAAAAGTTTTAAAGAGCTTTTTAAAAACTCTAAATCTTATGTTACTTTATTCATTATCATTAAATTTGTGATTTTGTATAATTAACTTTTTTTCTTGTATGGATATCATGCTCTTACTATTATTAACAGATTAGACAGTCTAATAAAAACTTGAAAGAGATTAGGCGATGTGTTGAATGCTCATTGGATGATTCAATAAAAGGAATTAGGTAATCCAATGCACCAATAGATAGTTTGAGAAAGAGAATTCAGTTAAATTCAATAGGTCAAATTAGTCTCTTAGATAATAATGAATATAATAGACATAAAAATTATAAATAATATGAATATAATCAAAGGTCTATGTTTAATTATATGAAGAGATGAAGATAGAAGAAGAGAAATAAAATACTTGAGGTGTCTAAGCACTTACGTTTATATGTTATGTTTTGGAAATTGAAAATATTAGAGAAGAAAACATTGTAGAGGTTGGAGGTTGCTTAATTGAAGATGGGGAGAAATTGGTAGAAATAGTACCTCAAAAACTAATGGTGATTGAACTTAAACAGTTGTTTGATTTTGTCTATTAACCTTTATATTTAATTCAAAATATTTATAAAAATGTTTCTAATTAATAACTTAACTAATATAGATTTTGAGATAACTGTTGGTCTATAAGCCATTGTGGACAAGCAATGACATCAAATTAAAAAGAAACCTTAAGTTTTGTTCTCAATAAAAATATCAAAACAATATTAACACGAATATTTATTAATTATTTTATAACAATTAAATTATATAACTTGAATTAACTAAATTATTATTATGAAGAATATAATACAGATTGTCAAAGTTGAACAACACCTAAATTGTCGTAGAAACAACAGAATAGATTAAAACTACGTTGGCAATGCACTTATAACTTATTTGTTATCTTTTTCTTATTGTTGTAGAATAATGAAGTAAATATCACTCCATAGGAAAAATATCAAAAAAAAAAAAATCTTAAGAATTACAAAATATTTCTTACTCAAGAAACCTCCATGCTTATTCTCTCAAGCTCTCTATTTTCATGTCAACGACCTCCTTAACTATTAAAAATGTCTTCAATATTTCTAGGGTTTCAATGGATAATCTTCTAACCTTTGATGTAGTAAAGAAAGTTAAATAAACTCGACAAAAGTAAATCATAACCATAGAATATGCATATAAAGTAATAAGGATACATTTAAAATTCTGTCTTAAATTTTAATAATTTTTTAGCTAACTCACAATTCATGAGAGTTCATCAAATGCGCAAATCAAACTTTCTGCTCTATGTTGCTAAGGTATACTCGAGCCAAATTAAGTTTCTTAATTATGTAATAAAATTCCTTTGGTTCTAACAAAGAATTTTGATGAGTTATCTTATAATGGTTTAGTTTAAAGAGTAGGTTTAAAAGAAAAAAAAAAAGAGGAAAAATTTCACAAGATTTTAAAACGTAGAAATATTATTAAAACAATTTTTAAAGATTTTTTTAATAGACCTTTTTGTTGTCGGCAACGGCTAAATATGGAAGGATTTTTTCTAAAAAAATATTTGATATAAATGAATTTTATAAAAGTTGATTTATAGATTTGTGGTGTAACTAAATCGATGGATATTAAAAAAAAAAAAAAAAGAAAAAGAAGGTATTTATGAACAACAAGCGCTCCCTTTCGTCTTCTTACTGGCCCTTGGTCTTATCAATTTGCTCAAAGCCATGGCGACACTCCGAGTTCCGCAGACCGTACCTTCACCTGCAGAGGACAGCGACCTCCTGCGCAAAGCTTTTCTAGGTGATGCCATCTCCTCCGTCCTCTTCACTCCACCCTTCCCTGGATCCGGATCTTGTACGCTGTAATGGCTTCAACGAGGATTTCCCATGACATTATTCATCCGTCAATGCAGGTCTCGGCACGGACGAGAAGGCGATCATCTCCATCTTAGCCCATCGCAACGCTACCCAACGCCGCCGGATCCGGGAGACGTACCATGAGAAATATGGCGAGGATCTCTTCAAGTCCCTCGGGAAGGAAATTTCTGGAGATTTCGAGGTGACTTGTTTATCTTCTCCATCGTTCTTCTTGTTACGTCGTTTCTCTTAAAGCAGAGGTGGTTGTGTTATGGATCGACGGACTGATTTGTGGGACTTTTGTCTGAGAGCAGAGGGCAGTGTTCCTGTGGACGCTGGACCCGGCGGAGCGAGATGCTTTACTGGTTTATGACGCGGTGACGAAGTGGCAACCAGGGAACCGCGTGCTGGTAGAGATAGCTTGCACGAGGGGCGCAGGTGAGTTGTTTGCGGTGAGACAGGCATACCAGGCTCGCTACAAGAGGTCCCTTGAGGAGGACGTGGCCGCTCACACCAAGGGCGACTACCGCAAGGTCGTAATTTTTTCCTTGTACGTTCCAGTTTGATTTTTTGCTACAGTTCTGTATTTTTTGGGAGGCAATTTTTGAAAAGTGTTGGCTTTACATAAGAATTGATAAAGTTCCATATTTTTATCAACTACTTCAAAAATCTTTAGCAATAAGCAGATTGCTTTTCAATTTCAATTCACTGGATTGGCCGGGGAAATAAGTACCAGAACATTAGTGACAATAAAAATTATTATAGGAAATTCTTTGTCCAATACGTCCTTTTTATACTTGTTTATTATAAAATGTGCAGCAATTAATCCAATGTACATTTAGCATGAAACTATTGATACAGATGGGCAATAACGTTTGCTGTTTGGTGGAATGATGAAATCATTGTGGATGAAACGTTGCAAATTTCAATTTAAGCAAGATTGAAGTTTGTCTTATTGATCACTCATTGTACTCTATGTGATACTTTGTCAGGTTTGATAATAGCGTCCGTACTAGGTTCTTATGGGCCATTGTTGCTGTGCAAAATGGTTAAGCATGAGTATCTTATTCCGCAAATTAATGCTATCAGTTACTTTAAGCGAAGTTTAGGTGGTGCTGGTTTTCAATTGAGTTTGACAATATGTATGTAATTGCAAAGCTCATAGAAACGATATGAGGCATGGAAATTGAAGGGTGAACTGCTTGAAAGAAGTATATTAATATTTTTAGAAGAGTTTACTTGATCAAACAATCTAAGTCATCCAATGGAACCAATGTCATCTAAAGATTCCTCTTAATTTAGAAGGCATCATGCTACGAGTTCTATGTAACACTGACTTTCAAATGATAAGGAAAAAAATAGCATCTCATGCTAATTTTTTTATTTCTTGAATTTGCTATTGAAGAGCAGCAATCAATTTACCCACCATTGAGTGATGATTGACAATTTCGTCTTATTTTAGCACCAAAGTCGTTACAAGTAAAACATAAAGCCTATTTTCTTGCAAAATTTTCAGCGGGTTAAAGATAAAGGAGAGGGAAATTAGTGATGAGTCATGAAAAATACTCATCATTAACAAAGAAAAAAAAACCCACGTTTTGTTTTTATTGCTGTCCACCTCCGTAAATAGTCTAGAAATGAATCCTTGAGCTGTACCTGTAGTTCAAAAAAACACTCGTAAATCCCCTTTTCATTAAATTCATTAGTATAAATTTTTTATTATTTGTTTACCTTCTGCCTGCAATCCTTATTTTCACTGTTATCTTTAACTTCTCATACATCAGCACAATGCTCCACTTTAGGTTCTCCTTGGCTTTATTTTCCTCTGCTGCCATTGTGTACATTTGAATAAAAGGTCATCATGGGCTTCTTCTTTCTGCAACCATTGTTCTTTTTTCTATATAACACAAAATCTTTTGTTCAAGTACCATTTATTGCACTAGTATGGTGTTGCAAATCAATTATAATGTATTAGCTTGTCTTTTGGGCAACAACAATAATTATGTTGTAGAAAAAAATAATCCTTTATTTTAACGAAAAAAGATTAAACATGTACACTTCCAAATTATTTAAAAACATTGTAAGACATTGTATAGCTTGAATTTTTTTGTGAGCCAAAAAATTGATGGGGAATCATTGCCTAAATTATTTTTTAAACAAGTTCTTTGAAAATTTGGACATCTAAATGGCATTTTTTGTAATGGTCTTGATTATTTCATTATTATTTTCTTTCTCAAGAACCATTATAAATAGAAAGTTGGTGCCAATGATTGCAGCTCCAAGATGACTATCTATTTTAAAGTTTGTTCTACTTTTAACATGGTTCAAACAAATAATTATAAATTAATGAATTCAATGATCTAAATCAACAGAAGACAATATTTAAAAGTTACTTATGAAATCATTAGCAAAGCAAAAAATTCTCAAAAAAAAATCTACAAACATTTAAGCCACATTATGAAAAACTTTAGAGATAAGAGAGGGAAAATCTAATTTCTAAGTGTTGGGCAATAAAGATTATGAGAGAATTGAGGAGGTGAGTATTCTGTATTCTTAATAGCAATGGGAATAATGGCAATGATAGACGAGTACCTTAAATCATGGCATAGATGGACATGTTTGACTTGACGTAAATGAAAGAGGGGCAGAGAAGTAATGGTGCAATAGATTGTTCGACATAGCATGAGGGGAAGAGGGGTGGAGAAGCCTTGTATGTGAAGTTAAGTTTGTTTGGAATGGTAAGGATGTATTAAGGGTGTAAGGAGATGTAGGTGTAGATATG
The DNA here is from genome assembly GCA_023846275.1 of Vanilla planifolia. Taxonomy (NCBI): domain Eukaryota; kingdom Viridiplantae; phylum Streptophyta; class Magnoliopsida; order Asparagales; family Orchidaceae; genus Vanilla; species Vanilla planifolia. Next base: position 4,999,071 of record CM043872.1, on the reverse strand, counting down.
CATAGAAGAAAAGAAGGCAGGAGTTTTGTATGAGGTTTCCAAACATCTAAATGTTTGAAGTTTGTCCAATTTAGGTGACTTTTAAAGGTCATGGTAGTTGAACTTCCATTGATTAAACAAGTCGTTATAAGTTCAATTTCAATGCACCAAAATTTTCATCATATAAGTAGCCTTGTTTGGATTAAAGTCATGTTAATTCATTTGGGGCTAAGCCAACTTAATTAGTGATGGGTTAGTGATGTTAAGAAGAATTTTTTTTAGTTGTTAACTTGTTTTTATGGGATTTATTTTAAATTTTTTTTTATTCACTAACCAAGGTGAAGAAAGGGTTGGTTGGTAGTGTTCCTGATTATTGGCAGTGGATTATACTAGATGGTGTTGACCATTGGTGACAATAATGTTAGGTACTTGTGGTTGAAGTTGTAAGAGATCTAACCTCATTGACCCCTCACAAATCTCTAATCTAAGAGAAGGTTGGGTTAAGCAATTATGGGGGTTAATGGAGTTAGGGATAAGAGTAATATTGGAGTGATCAGGAGATCGATTGTGGGTTCATTTAATTATCAATAAATCAATGTTTGAGGACTTAAGGGAGGATATACAACAGAAGTTTGTTAAGAGGCATAAATGTGGCACCATTGCTTGTGCAGTTGTGTGTAGAACCATGATGCACTCGTGGCATGGTGATAGTTGTGCATAGGTCGGCGTGTGAGACAGCGTTGGATAGTGCGTGGGATAACGCCGAATAATGCACAAGACAGTGATGCTGCATGTGGGATCCACCATCGCACACACAATTGTTATGGTTGGTATAACTATCACCGACATGCCACATGCGTGCACGGAACCTACACCTACCATGACATGCAAATTATGAGGGCGGTAGGTATGGCTATCACCGCATGCGCATTTATTATCAAATGTTGATTATGTGCATGTGCACATGCGTGTGGACATTTGTGCACAAAGATTCTTTGCAGTGGCAAATTTCAAATCAAAATACATGAAATATAGAAGAATTTAAAAAATAACTATTTTATAATAAAATATTGTATCAAAATCTTAATAAAAAGGAGAAAAATGGTGAAACAAGGCATTCCCAATATTCGACAAGATTATTTTATCTCCTTTACTCATAGTTTTTTTGTCATTTTCATGTTTAATTTCTTTGTTGCAACTTTGAAGTAAGGTCCCTCTTAGATAGATCATATATTTTGGTATCAGTCGAGGTGATTGTGCTAATTATTTTACCATCAAATATGGAGGCATAGATAATTTTATTAACCTAATAAATGCAAGTGTTAATTGACATGGTGTTAAAATCTCAACCCCCTCTTAAGACGAATCTGAAGACAATCCGTCAAAAGAAAATGTTTTTAACTAGAGAAATTTTGGATCGAGTATTAATCTAAGGATAATTGGAGATGAAGATGAGAATAACGTCATCAGTCTCTCGTTTTCAACACTTGGTAATTGACAATATCCATTCAAGGTTTAATGTCATCGTCATTAGTGTCTCCCCTGCTTATTTATGATGATATGATAGATGTCACAAAATTAGATACTTGATAGGAGCAATTAGAGATATATATTTTTTTTGTACAATTATATATTATCTGGTAAGGTGGTATATGCCCAATTAAAAATGTGAGTCATGCATTTGTATGGTAGAATACTCACCTAAGAAGTGATACAACTGTTTAAGTAATATGGAGTCAGTTTAAAAAAATTAATTAGAGAAGATTTTATCTTATAAGATATATGGAGAAAAGGTGGAGGAAGTGCAGACTTTATGATATTGATAAAGCAATCGATGCCGGAGTATATCACTGAATTTTGGTGATAAGCTGTGAGTTTGGAAGTACCATCTATAAGATACAAATATCATCAAAATACAATAGAGGTTTGTACTATCCTATTATCACCAAATTAATTGTATTCTTTGTTCAATATTTAACATAAGCTAACACATTTATAATGGTTATTGAAAAGAGGAATTAAAGTAAAGGAACAAATACACAATGATCAACTGTTAGAAAATTTGAGTCCAAGTCTAAATTGGTAACAAATGAAAGAGTATTTTTTGACAGTATATTACTGCATGTGCGACAGTTTGCACGGGACAATGTGTGAGATAGTGCCAGATGACGTGAGAGACAACTTGCACGCATTGAAAGTTGGGTGCAAGAATTGCAGTGTATGATGCTTTGGAGCCACCATAGCACGCACTAGTAGGTATACCTACCGTGCACGTGTTATATACTTACTGTTGCATGTGGATCGTGGATGCTGGTGGTATAGCTACTATTGCACATGCACTTATTACTGCATGTTGATCACATGTGTGTAAAAGGCATGTAGACTGCACAAGTGTGACAAAGTGAGCATACACATTCTCTATAGCAATTGATTTCAAGTTAAAATACATGAAATATTTGGGAAAAAAAAACTAATTATCCTCTATTAAAATATTATATCCAAATCTATATAAAAAGTAAAAGAAGGATGAAGTAAGATATTCTTAATATTTGACAAAATTACTCTTTTCTTATTTCTTTTTCATTTTCACTCTTTCATTACTGTAACTCTGAAGCAAAGTCTATTGTTGAAGGCTCAGAGGGAGATGCCTCTCAGATAAATTATGGAGTTTGATTAGATTAACAAAGATAAGTTATCCTCTCTATTTCTATTGTGTCAAATAGTGGTTAGTTCGTACTATAATTCCTAATTATGGAAAAATGTTAGTTGCTTCTTTTTGCTCAAGTTTGGTGAAACAAATTGAGAAGATAAACTTTCGTATGGAATCCAAGATTAGAAAAGCAAAATATGTTCATATGAAACAATGTTTAACTAGAATATATGTTTAGTTTAAAGAAAGATAAAATTTCTTATGATTGCAAATGGCTAATGATACGGATTTAAGTGTCATGCTAGAATGATATATTAGGATGTCCACTAGTACGCCTACATAGGAACATTTGAATGAACGAGCCAAAGGTGGTGGCCAAGTATGTCTTGATCCTTGGGTTTTTCTTTTATTGTTCAAATAATATTGCATTTTGTTCAGGTTGGCACAAGTTTAAACTTATGAATCATCATAACAATATGTATTCTTTTAACTTTTTTGCCCACTTTGTCACTACACATAAGTTCAAAGATTTTTGGACTAACAATAAATGTGTAACTTTGATGTAAATCTACTACTAGGTGATTGGAATACCATAGTTTTGGAGAATAACAAGTCTTGTTCTCATTGGCTTTATGGAATTTTTTAATACTATTCTATTCTATTAATTAAATTTTTTTTCTTGATATTTGAATATGTAATTTCTTTTTAATAGTTTTCTGGTACTATTTTTGAATCATTTCTTTCTCTAATCATGAAAATAAATTTAAATGATTCATATGTTCTATTAGAACATCAAGTGGCATATTTTTAACGTGTCTAGACTCATCCAAGTTAGCTATATTTAAGCTTATCATTTGTTGGTACTATTCAAAATTTGTTTCTTTCCACCCGTTTGTTATTATATGCTTTTGAGTGTAGCCAATTATCTATTTAACATTCATTTCATTTGTATGTTTGAACTTAAGATATCACTATTCTATATCATATAATATTTTTGGTTTTAATATAGTTATAAAAATCATTGGTTGCTCTTGTTCATTTCAGTGAACCTCCTTTAATTCTATTCTCATGTCAATTTTGTAAAGTGATACATGTTAATTTGTACTATGTTATGTAAAGAAAAATATAAAGTGGACTTCCTGCCATGAGAAGAATTTAGGGATCCCTTGGTCCATGGAATTTTGAAAGTTAGTGCATTCTGAAAGCCAGACATGTTTAGGTGTGGATTGCCTAGTTGATGATAATTATTGTTATCTTAACTAAAATCATCGTTACATGTTAAATAGGACACATAATTTTCTATTATTAGATAAAGTGCAAATCATTTGAAGTATTTGATAATGATGAATTGAAAGGTAATGATAGCACAATTTCTTTTATGCAAAAATTACCCATTCAATTATGATATGTTGAATTTGTATAACATGAAGGTTTTGGGACTTCTACTTGTATAATAATATAAAAAATACTTGCATCTCGATTTTTAAATATTACTATTATACAACCAATAAGATTTCATTCGCATGCACATATCACCTAAAATGTTCATATTATTAAACTATAAATTTTGGTAAATATACCAATTATATTTAAAACTAAGAAGATAAAAAATTCTTTCATGCATTTGCTACTCCCGCCCTTCTTCCCCACACCATGCTTGTTTGTGTTCATGATTGTACTGTTATATAGTACTTTTATTTGTGACTACAGTTTTATGTTACTATTTATGTTTATTAGTGTTTTTGACTGCAATGTTATATTATTGTTTATCATTGTTTTTAACTCATATTCTTTCCAATTATGGATTGTTCATGAATTTTTTTTCTTTCATTTGTGTATATATAAGTTTATGTAGTTGTTGTCATCTAATTAAAGGCATTATTGATTTTTTTGAAGTTATAGTCAATGATAAAATAATATGATTGTTTGATAATAATGATCAAGTCTTTCCACCTTTCTTTGTCTCCTTGTTTATTCATTGGGTATACTAATAAATATGTAATAATGTTCTATTGCAGGGTAAAATCACGTTTATAAATTATTATATTAGTAAATTTCATTTTTGTTAACTATAGTTCACTAACTTAGTAAAAAGATGACATCACTATTAAATATTTGAGTGTTTTCTGTAATACAAAGGTGTAATACTTACCCAAATCATTAGTGTTTTCACGTTAAAGTTGTGGTTTGACAAGTTTTTTCCAAAGCAATACTGATGAAAACTATTACTAAACTGAACCATAAAACTTTTTAGATCAGGCACCCAATCTTTATTCACAGAGTCATGTTCTTCTTGCTCTTTTATCAGCTTTTAGTGCTTCTACTTACCACTTATCGCTACGAGGGCTCAGAGGTGAATATGTCACTGGCTAAATCAGAGGCGAAGATTATCCACACAGCAATCTCCAAGAAGTCTTACAATGATGAGGAAATCATCAGAATACTTGGAACAAGAAGCAAGGCTCAACTTATTGCTACATTCAATCAATATAACAATGAGTTCGGCAATTCCATAAACAAGGTATGCTAAAATTACTTAATCTTTGCATTGTGTTTATGTTTGGTTTGAGTGAAACATTAGAAAGAATAAAGAAGTAAAAAAAGAAAAGTGAAAAGGCATTGAAATGAGTTAAGGTTTATTTGTCTAGTTGATTTGGTTGGTTGTTGCATGAAATTTGGTTTTATTTGAAGTTATAAGTTTTATTTATTTTTATTTAATTTAGAGATAAATGTTTGTTCTTTTAAATTTTTCTAGTGTTTGTGATAAAGTAGTTGTATGAAGATTTATATAAACAAGTTAATTTTTGATAGGTAAATCTCTTTGTTAATCATTTCTATTCAAACCTTGATTTGGGTTTTGGTTTTAATCAAATTATTTTCTTATTTTTGTTTTTAAAAAAACTATTTGAAATTTCATAAAATAATTTAATATTGCATTAAGCATAGATAAAAATTAATTGAAAAAGAATGTGAACTATCGAAACTATCAAAACTAAATAATTGATCAGTTGATTGCAATTGAAACATAAATGTGATTCAAATATCATAAATGAAAATACTTTAGACAAAGAATTTCATTTTTTTTATCTTCATTAAAATCAAACATGGATTGACATAAAAAATAAAAATATTTTAGACAAATAATTTTATTTTCTTTATTCTCATTAAAACCAAACATGGATTGTGAAATTTGAGTAAAACTTATTTGATTATCTTCATGTGATACTCTTTTGTTCTTTTGTGATATCTTTAGGATTTGGGTCACAACTCTGAAGATGAGTTTCTTGCTACTTTGAGAGCGATCGTGGAGTGCCTTGTTTGCCCAGCAGGATACTTCGAGAAGGTGGTTCGACTTGCGATCGAGGGATTGGGAACAGATGGAAGCTCGCTCGCTCGTGTCATAATCACTCGAGCTGAAGTGGATCTCAAGGAAATAGAAGAGGCCTATGCCAAGAGGAATAGCATGCCTTTGGTGCAAGCCGTTTCTAAGGAAACTTCTGGAGATTACAAAGCTATCTTGCTTGCCTTGTTGGGCCATGAATAAATTTAAGCTACACCTGGAGTCTTCTTTTGTTGAGAAATGTTGAACTCTTCTGTACTTATTTGTACCTAAAGACTAGATGCCCAGACTTCTTGTGGAACTCTGTTAACCTGCAGCTATTCATTTCTAAGTATGGTTGTGTTTGTGAGGTAGGAGAAGAGGATTTTAAAAAAGGTGTGTGAAAAAAGAAGAATTTTTAATAAAATTAAAAACATTTAATTTTATTAAATTTTTGATTATTTTTAAAAACAGAATTTAAATAAAAATATGCTTAAGAAATTAATGAAGTGGAAGTTGTTTGCTCAGCAAAAAAAATTCCTTTTTTTTCTTATAAGTATTAAGATTTTAAAAATGGTTTTATAAATTTGAATATCTTTTTTCTAAATAGATATGCTTTTCAGAAATAGAGCTTAGGTCCTTTATTTGATGTATAAATGTTTTCTTATTTAGGTCCTTTATTTGATGTATAATTTTTAAATTCAAAATTTTACATTAAAAAATTGATATTCTGTTGAATATTTATTTGATTATGTTTTAAAACATTAAAAATAATATTTAAAACTAAATCTTATCTTATTTAGGTCCTTTATTTTATGTATAATTTTTAAATTCCATTTTTTTACATTAACAAATTGAAATTCAGTTGAATATTTATTTGAATATGTTTTAAAACATATTTTTTAATATAAAACATAAAAAAATTAAAATTATATATTTTTTTAACAAAAACTATAAATATAATTCAATCATTTTATTATACAACACTTATCAATAACAATTTTATTAAAATAATTTTTAAAAACATTAACGATCAAATTAATATTCAACAATAACAAATACGAAACTTAATCTTGACGAGTCTTTTTTTTTTTTAATCTTTTTCACACCAGAAAAAATTATCTTTTCTTAAAAATATGTTTTTTTATTTCTCTTACCATCGAATTATTTCAAAAATCCTCCAGTTGTTTCAAATAATTTTGGCTTTTGCCCTCAATTTCAAACTTAAAAAAAAAAATAAAATAAAAACCACCATCTTGAAGAAATGGAGAAACTTGAACAAGTACATAAAACATAGTACATATTAAAGCAGCAAATAAATTCAATTACAAAAATGCATAAAATTTAATATTTGTCACATATATTAAAAACTATATTAGAGATTAAACTAAGTTGCCCAATTCATCAATATCAATCAACACATTGACCTAATTGCCCTTCACAACCACACGCAAAACACAAAAGTGTTCATACTTGCTAATGTTAATAATTGAGAGAATTTACATCCACCGACGCCCTAATCTAATCAGCTTAACATCAAGACCTTATTAAACCTCAGAACACACCTAGAAAACGCCAAGACAAACACGTCTAAAGATCAGCAAAACGAGCCGTTAGAATTCAAACAAGCGCGATGCTGCTTCCGCCGCCCGGTGGCTTCCGCACCCCGCCGAAGTAGTCTCGGGAGGCCGCTTTGCCGTCGGCAAAAATATCGCTGCCGCTCATTTCTCGGAGCTTGGCCGAGCTCAATGGCTTCTCTGCGGTCGGCGGGGATGCTTCACCCTTAAAGATGTCGGCACCCGTCAGCTCCTGGAACTTCTGGTTGTTCATCTTCTTCGCCGTCTTCACCGCAGGCTCCTCGTTCAATGTGAGGCTGCTCTGGTCTCCTATAGGCTGCAACAAAAGGATTGAACCAATTGAAAAAAAATTGAAATTGAAAAAAAGAACAAACTGAAAAAAAATCTTTAATATTATATATGAGATTTTTATTTGATATAAAATACAAAATAACAAAGCTTTTGTTGTTCTTCATAATGTATCCATATTTCATATGATAATCATCATGTATCATGTTTTTAACATTGTTTTATATTTTTGACATTTCTCATATGCACGTATTTTTATCATGGTCATCATGCATCATAGCATCTTATTCTAGATATATGTTGATTAGTTTGACAAATAGATGCAATTAAAGTTCATCTTAAATTAAGTTAAATATATACAACTTTAGATGAATAAACTCTAATAAGATTGTTCTAATAAATAGTATAATTTTTCAAATTTATGAGTAAAGTTTAAGACAAGTTATATATTATCTTATTAAATACTCCTAGTTCTAGATATTAATCATTAAAAACAACCAAAGGCTATGTTTGTTATATAGATTTCCTTCCATTATTGTATTTGAACACATTCACCAAAAGAAATTGTGTTCCAATGCAAGTGACAAACCCACTTTTTAGAAAATCATAAACTATTTTTCTATATTTATAATTATCATATTTCTATTTTACCCTATAAAAAAATTGAAGGCCCATTTTGTCTTTATATATTTTATTTATTTCAAATATTACGTTTTGGACACACATTAGACAATATCATGATATTTCAACCATATGTTCTAACCTCACAAACTTTATTACATTTCTATTCCATTGCATTCAGCTCATGTCAGGAACTTCCTATTGGATGCCTAAATAAATGTCAATGTTACTAATAGGCAAAGCTTCATAACAGAGAATTACTTGCAGGTAATGAAAAACAAATCATATATAGCAGGTAAGGCCAAATGTAGTAAATTGGTAAAGCTTTTAGAAGAACAAGATTAAAACAGGGTTAATGCTACTTACATTAGATACCTTTACTGATGTCTGTATACTTGGTGAAGAAGGTTCACCAAATTTTAGTTGTCCCCTTAGTTCTAAATTCCTTGCAGCTAAAGGCCTGGGTGGTACCTCAGGAGGAGGACCAAAGATATCATGCCCACTAAGCTCTTTGCACTTCGCATCAGACAGTTGTTTCTGCACTTTAAGCTCCATTTCACTTTCAAGGGTTCCGCTTAATTCTCGCTGCTTTGCAACCTCCGGTAAGGAAGTCGGTTTCTTGGGGGAAACACTCTCCTCGTCTCTAAATGAAATTTGGCTTATGCCACTCATTGCTTGCTGAATCAGAGTAAAGTGTGGCTTAGCAGAGTGAAGGCAATGTTGCAAGGAATGCAAGTTAAATAAATTTCTGATACAAAGAAGCAAAACCCACCAAGATATAGTAACTGCAAGTTATACTCTGCAAAACAACCTACATACTTCCTACTTGGTTCATTACTTATGGCAGCTGATCTAGATAAAGCTTATCATCAGTTTTTCTGTTATGAAATGCACTGAAACTTGCTGTATTAAGGGCACATCAAAACTCAAAAAACATAGTCACAACTACACTGGCAAACAATGAAAGTACCCAAGGAATACAGCATGGTAATGCTAGCTAGATGTTCAACATAATATCCTCGATTTAAATCTCACAGGAGAAGGAGAAGTTGGAGAAAGGTACATGGAGATGTAAAAGGGTTTCGAGTACCTCAATGATCATTGTAAAAAAATGGGGAATTTGGATAAACGTACAATGTTAATGGCCTAGCTACTCCTTTATTCTTAACTTGGAGTGGAATATTGCTTTGCTCTTTGATAGATTAGATACCTGGTAGATTCTTACACCAGTTTTGTTACTGGAATTTGTCATGGAATTACCAGACTCTGATGCATAGTTTTTGGTACCAACAGCAAAGATTCCATTACCAGTCATCTCTCTCAACTTGGGACCAGAGCAAGGCTTCCTAGATGTCAAACAAAGAAAAGGTTGCAGCATTTCAAAAGATGAATTACAAAGTAATTATGAGTACAAAAGGACTTGCCACTAAAACTTTAGAAAGATAAAATCATTGTAAGTTACTAAGGCTAGAAATGTAAGTTAGAAATGAATTAGGCAGCGGTAAAGCTCAATTTCTTATCAAGTAAACCGCATCAACAAGCGAAAAGAACACAATGGATAAACAACTGTTATTAATTACAACAACACAATAACGAAACGCAAATTTCAACATCCATAGTTAATGCATAACCACCAAGATGAAAGCCCAACAACTTAAAATCAAAAAGTAAACCATGGCAAAAAGAAATAATAACCTAAAATGTTCCACCCAACATTTTACGCAATGCAACATGCCACAGTAGAGCAGTGCATTGTTAACAAAAATAGTGATAGGTTGATGTAGCTCAAAATTGGAAATGATGAGGTGGAAGATAGGATTGTTGATAAAGAAGGTATGGTAGGTTGGTGAAGCAGATTTAATGGTTTTATGCATAGACATACTGGCCTAAATAGTATTGAAATTTGACAAAATGAGATGCATAATTGCATAAAATGCATTTGGAAGAAGATTTATTGCAAGAAATATAAAATAGAAGGAATTTCAACTGTATTTATCAAAAAAAAAAAAAAAAAAAAAAGTAAAGAACACGGAAACAACTAATTCCTATGCCTAAGTTGCAAAATCTCAGTGAATTAACCAAGACTGCACTCTTCCTCACGGCCTTACAGTTCCTCATGAACTAAAAAAACGTGTGGGCTTTGTTTGTGATTGTGCTTGTGCAGGATCGAGCCCACAGATGTTCAAGTACATCTATATATAATGAAGCAATACATGTTTCATTATATTGCAATAAATTATGAATCATTTATCTGGTAATTTATAAATAATCAAAATGGGAGGCATGGATAGAGTTGGGGACGATGGCGGAGAAATGCTGATATCCAGATCACAAAACTAGAATCCAACCTTCTGACAACACTAAGACAAGATCAAACCCGTGCAGTAAACACGTTAAAGGGTTTGAAATTCACTCTGCTTCCACCTCCATCTAAACTTGAAAGGCATTAAAACAAAAAGGGCCTTTCTCAAAATAATAAAAACATTTAGAAGCCAGAATAGGTTCGTTCTTCATACCAGACATACGAATCAGCTTGATCGATCTAAGCTCCGCCCACATACAGAGCACGAAAAGCCAGTAAAACCCTATCACTCCAGAAAAGTACTTCCACCAAGCCATCGAAATTGATTCGAGCAAAAAATTTGAAATTATATGACAGATCTCACCTCTTATTGACGCTCTCGACCTCTTCCTCCGTCATCTGCCCACCGAACAAGGCGGGGCTGATTCCTCCGGCCGGCTTCATTATTGATTTAGAACATTGCAAACTTTTAATAAGCTACCAAAGCTAGGAAAATACGCAGCATTACAGCAGCGGCGAGTCGGCACCTTGTGAGAGCGGCGGGCCGCGGATTCCGGCGCTGGGGGATCCGCCGGAGGAGGCGTCTCCAACCATGTAAGCAGATCCGCCGTCGAAGTGTGCGTTTTCCTCACCGGCGTGCTCCGTTCCATTCTCCTTCACGCTTCAACTCTCCCTTCTCTCGATCAATATAGTTTGGGGGGGATGACTGACTGCTCGCTGTTTTTTTTGCTTTATAATTCCTCTCTCTCTCCTCTCTCGTTCACTCTCGCTCTCTCTCATGCGGGCGAGTGAACGCTCTGCTCAATCTCCGCAGGTGACGTGGCAACGGAACCGTTTCCGTTCCGCTATTATGTTGCTTCCCGTCACCGCTCTCAGTGACAACCACGGCTCACCTAACGGCGGCAGAAGATCACGCTGTAACGGCTACTAATTGAATCTGGTTTGAAACTTTAAACGCTCCAACGTTCTATCATTATTAATTATATATAAAATAATTCATAGAAAAGGTGCTTTATGTAAAATATAATTTCTTTATGTGTATTTTATTTGCTTTAGGCTTAGGTTCTTTTAGGATTGTCCTAAGATGACTGGTTATATGCGCAATCGAACCCCTTCACCAATGTTATGCTAACTTTTAAATAGTTGATTTCTTTTGTTAATTTTTTATTACAAAATAGATAAAGTTAAAATTAAAATTATTACATCTTATGTTTTTAATTGATATTTTTCAATCAACTTTCTTTAACAAAAAACTTTTGTAAACTCATTGTGCATAAAACTTTATTCATTAATTTCTTATGAAAAATATGTTAATTATTTCAACTTTATTTGACTATTAGAATGATTGGAAAAGAATTTATTAAAAATTTATCGATTAAGGTTTAAAGAAAAGAGAAAATCAAGAAAAAATGCTTAAAGAGAGAAAGGAAAAAATCAATTTGATGTGAGTTTTATAATAAATTTCAAATCTTAGTACATCAAAATTTTTTTAATTTTTTGTATTAAGCTGAATAAATGTTATTTGATAAATTAAGATTATGAAATATGAAGTTTTACTAACAATAAGAATAAGCATAAAAAATAATAAAACTCTTGAGGTATGATTTGACATAAAAAATGAGAAAATTTGTTAAATCATTATGAAATTTATGTAAACTTTTAGAAAGAAGTTATGTAGTAATTAGTTGTGAATCACAACAAAAAAAAGCAAAATTAATGTTATCATGAAAATTTAGGTAGATAAATTTAATAGAATTATTATGTAAGTAATAAATTATTTATACAATTATTATATCAAGATTTTGTAATATATGTCATCATTTTTTTATATCTTATATAATACATAATTTGATATGAGTAACATGACATCATATATAAGTATTTATATTTATTTATGATTAATATTGTATAGACTTAGTATATTATTATATGTTTATAATAAAGAAAATAATAAAATAAATATTAAAGATATTATGTATGATAAATTAAATGACATGCATATCTATAAATATTCAAAACTAAGAATAATCAAGTTATATATGAAAATTCTTATGTTATATGTTAAAGACAGAAAAAAAGTGAATAAAAAAATTTTAGTTTTAAGTCTATTATTTTATGAAGAGTAAGTAATATTTAATAATATGTTTCTCTTGTATTATTATCATATAATACTACTTATTATGTGATTTAATGGCCACTACTTATTGTGTGATCTAGTGATTGAGATTTATAGTGATGATATATATGTATGTATGTATATATATATATATATATATAGTTTTCTGTGTGATTTGGTACATATCATATGCTATGTGATCTAACTGTAATGGTACCATGGCATCAAACCTCGATGATTGAGCCATCTACTATGTGATTAGGAGTTATCGCTTGTTGTGTGATCTAGTAATCATTGCTTACTATATGATTTTGTGGTTGAGGTCTATAATGATTAAGCTATATGTTATTTGCTATGTGACATGGTAGCTATCGCTTGTGTGATCTAGGGATTTTAGTATCACTAAAATTAGACCTTAATGATTGAGTTTTTTGACATGTGATGAGAAGATACCACTTGCTGTGTGATCCAATAACCACTACTTATTATGTAATTTAATAGTTGAAGTTTATAGTGATTACGTATATATATGCCACTTATTGTATGATCTAATAACCACCGCTTGACGTGTGATCTAGTAGTAAAAATGATGAGATATCATAAGATATAAAATTGGGATGTCAAAGAAAGGGTAATTAAGAGGAAACCAAGACCTTTATTAATTAAAAAGAAATTTTAAATAAAAATAAGAAAAACTAATATCAAATTAGATTCGATAAATAAATTTGCATATAAGTATTTATATAAATTATTTGTAAGAAAATAAAAGGAGATGAAAATTGTTGTACTCTAAAGAGTAAATGCTATAATATGTTTGTATTGTATTCAAAACTTTTTGTTATATGCTTATGAAGTTAAAAAGAAATAATAATGTAGAGATATAGGAATATGTATTAATTTATCTCTTAAGTTTTTATACTTACTCTATTACTTATATTATAAGACATTATACATGTATACATTGGGTGAAGATATATAGAGATATAGGAATATGTATTAAGAACTTGAAGCAATTTACTTATAAATATTGATAATATTATGGATTTTGTTATATTATCTCATGCATATGAGCTTTTAAAGACTATGTGATGTAGTTTCTCTTTTGTGGAATGTGGTATTACTATAATGATATAATGTTTGTTGTGGTGTTGATGGTTTTCTCGTAGTGATAGAATTTTTTAGTAGTAACGTTTCATTGATGATATATTTCTTAGATATAAATTATTATTAAAATATGGTTAATAAATTAATTATATGTATATAAAAATTGATAATTTTTAAAGAAAGTTTTGTCCATTTGTTTTTTGAAATTTAAATCTTATGTGAGTTAAAAAAATTTTGAATTATCAAAAAATTATAAGAATAGTTAATCATAATTTCTCATATAAATAAGCATTTTGTGTCCTCTTAACATGTAAACTTTATTTATTTCTTAAGTATTTCAAATTAAAGAGAAGCTAACTTGATTAGGCTTTCACTAACCATTCCTTTTTATCATAATTAGTTAAGATAAAAATCAAATACAATAATGATGCTCAGAAGAGACTAAAAAATAATATAATCATTTTAAATAATATAAATATATACTATTATTACAAATTAGCATATACACAAATCTTATACCTTTAATCTTTTAAGAACAAATGTGACACCAAACTAAATGAGAATAAGACACTAACCATAGGAATCAAATAAGAAGAAATATTGTAATGCAAGAAATGTATGACAGTAACTAAGCAGCTGCTTTAGTCAAACTCAAGAGAGTTTGCATTTTTGTTTTTTTTCTAAACTTTTGATTTTGCACTTTGTCACATTACTTTCTTCTCTTTGAAATTAATCTCTATACATACTAATGTTAATCCCAAAGTTGATTATGTACCTTTTAATGATTAATTGTGCTCTTCAAAGAAGATTCAAAAAGCTATTATGCTCATAAAATTTTGTTCATATTAGTACATTGATTATATCGTATTAGGATGATAATAATATAACTATGATTGTCTTAATGATCCAATGATATGATTAATGCTTATTGAGATAAAAAGACTTATCGCACAAGCATAAAAAGAGTCTTGTATTGCACGATGCTAATTTGTAATGCAGTACTTAAGTTCTTATCTATATAATACTAGATAATTACACAAATTGTTCTAGTATTATATTGTTTAGTTGTATAATTTAAATAGAAGTATATGTCTTATAGAAGATCACCATCACATGATATGCAGTTTTATTAAGAATTGAACTCTTAAAAAATATTATTCAATGTGATCATATAAGGACAAACACTTATACTATTATATACATATTAGTTTTATTAGATTTAAGAAGATAGTCATACACATGTGATAAACTTATCATAATAGTATGATAGTTATGTACCAAGCTCAAGTGTTATGAAGAAAGAGATCGTACGAAATGTAATACATAAATTATTATTATATGACAAAGTAAATATTTCAAAATTCAATCTAATTAGATTATTACCATATTTATATGATAGAACTATCATATTATATGACATTAATGTAATCATTTTTTCAAAGTCTTTCGATTAATAATGAATCATATAAGATCGATGCATAGGATATTCTCATATGTTGACTGATATTAATTATATTAGGTCATATAGTTATACAATACAAATGTCACTTGTGTTACATTGTAAACACATCATTATTCTAAGTTATTAACATTATTTATGAGTTGGATTGAGATGTATAATTATGATATTATACTTTATACTTCATATTTTACAATAGTAAAGTTTAGCGATTACATAAGAAATATAGAGTGAATGACAAATAGCAACAAGATGTGGTTGTATTAGTATGAATAGTAATTGTACTTGTTTTGCCGCTAAGCTTACATAAATTATAGATTTTGAGAGAACAAAATCGTGTACTTATATAAAAAAGGCTTTGTACTCAAACAATATTGGTCAAAACTCAATTCATAGAAAATAGATGACACATTATAAGGTCAATACCTTGTACAATCCTTTTTGGGCTTCTAAATGTTGTCCAAATCAAGTCTATATGGTGAAGCCATTTTATCTATAAGATGCCATAAAAATATCAAACTTCAATTAAGGCTTTAAGTTAGAATGTAGGCCATACAAGTACGATATGAGAGAATGCATTATATGATCATTAAGCTGTAAGGAATATGGCTTATTTTAATTACATAATAAGTTTAAGCAAAATAGTATTATTATTAAAAATTATTTAAAAAAATTTGTATTTATCATAATATAATATTAAGAAAAAAATTGATATTATGAAATTTTTATGATATCCTTTAAGCATAAGCAAAATAATAATGTAAACTTTTTGGTATTCTTTTAAAGAATAAATTTTTTATTCTTTTGTATGTAAAAAAGTTGCATTTTAATTACATAACATATTAACTATTTAAAATAATAAATAGTCTATCGAATAATTTTGTTAATGGTATCAAGCTTAGGAATTGGAAACTTATTTTAATCATTATTTTGTTAAAGGAATGACTATCTATGTACATACACCAAGTTGTGTCTTTTTTTGAAGCTAATATATAGGGATAACACATGGATTAATACTTTCGTTAATAAATCATTTTTGAATGAGCTTATTTATTTATTAAGTAAATGTGATAGTGAAGTGTCAGGAATTGAATCTATAACATACTAATATCTCTTAAAAGTAGGATAATGTCTGACAAGTCATACAAATATGTCCACAAATTCATTTAAGGGTTGGACTATGGGTGATGGGGTGGGTATACTAATAAGAGATTCTCTAATTACCACAAACCAATTAACCTTACCACTAGTTATATGTCTCTTAATCTTGACTAATGAATGATACAAAATAGTTCTTCTTTTTCTTTTTCTTTTTCTTTATAGTAATTGGGTTAGAAAGCTCCTTAAAGGGAGATGAAAGGTATACTAAGATATTTTTCTTATAGTATTTTTTCTTTACTAATTTTTTTATCATATTTATTTTTCAAAAAAATTTATAAAATTTTATGTTTGTAAAAAATCTTAATTTTATATATTTTAATTTTAAATTTTTATGATTTAAAATTTTAAAAATAAAATGATACACCAAAACTTTTGGGTGATTCGGTTCAAACTAAAATTTACATTCACCCTTAATTGAGGTCAAGAAAAACATCATTATAAAAAGGTTTATAACTTAAGATTTTTTCTTATGATTCACATCTAATATATTAGCTTTTGTAAGTTCAATTATAACTTGAGTTTTGCGAGCTCAACCCTAATTTGCTTTTTTATATGGTCAAACCAAACTCGAGCTTTTGGAAGGCTGCCTAACCCAAAAGAAAAAGAAAAATCAAGAAGAAAAAATTTTGATAACTTTCTACAATTAATTGATAGAACAAGACCTAAAGAGCTCACAATTATGAAGAAAAGTGAGAAAATGAAAGCTTAAAAATTTTAGACTTAAGTGAAAAATTTTAGAATTTTGAGTAGTACTAAGTCATAGGTACTTCTAGAGGATTATTATATAAATAAAATATAATGTAACCCTTTTTTTAAGATTTTAAAATCTTATTCACATTCATTAGTTATTTCATAAATAATAATTAGGTTATATAAATAAATTTGGATACTTTACCTCACCCCAGCTAGATTCAGAATGCAAAGTTGCCGAGATTAAGCTTGACCTGATTTCGTTTCAGTTGTCTCCTGACCCGAGGTTTGCTAGTGTTGCCTCAAGCTTTCTTGGCCTAAGAACTTTTCACTTGGGCATATGCTTGGATTATGTCTTAGGATATTTTTTTCTTTTTTTAATTATAAAAATTTAACAATAATATTTGTCCTGATTTATCCAAAGTTTAATAATTAACTTAACATAAAATTTAGCAAAGATGTATAAGAAGAATTTAACCAAGAAAAGGATTAAGTGATTGAAAAATAGTTACCTATATATTTCTTAAATCAAGAAAAATATTGAATAAATTTGGATAATTAAGTAGGATTTGAAAAACTTAAATGATTTAAAAATGAAATCCAATATTTTCAAAATCAAGGAATAGTTTAAGTATAATTTAAAAAGATTTGCATAGAAAAATATGTCTTATTATTAATACTCAACAAGTAAACATTCTATTTCATAATAAAAAAATATTTTCAAATTTGATGTGCATGTTTTCAATCCTTAAATCATGTTAAACACTTTAAGATATTTTGAAAACCACTAATTTATCATCTTTAAAATTATATTACTTAGTTTTTTTACAAGTAACTCTATTTCACACTAAACAACCTATTGAATAAAAATACTATAACATTTAAGGCTTAATACATCAAACACAAGGGTGACTTAATAATCAAAATTATTATTTTATAACAATTAAGTCTTAACAATTATATGAAAAATATGAGAATTGAACTAGGAAATCAAGGTTTAGCAATACAAAATTCACCTAAGAAAATAAGTAGTATAGAGATGAGCTCTCCTTCGAATAAAATCATAATGCAATTATAAGTGGTTACTGATAAGATATTTGTAGTACAATTAAGTAATGAATAGGTTAAACCATTACAATCCAAAAAACCAATTCATCAAATATCTAATTACTATAAGATTCCAAGTTAGGACAAAGCCAAATCTAATAAGGAGGAAGGTTTGTCAGATTTAGAAGCCACTAGAATTAACTATTCTCATAATCTCCAACACCACAATATTCTATAAGGTCTCAAACACGTTAGTGAGGACCTAAAAGAAAGAGCTTATGACTAAAGAATTTTATTAAAGGATACATAAAACTTCTAATTTCATGATGGTTATCTCTAAAAATGATAGAAGAAAGAAGAAAAATATATATATCTAAGTAACCCAATCTAAGGAACATGAGTACGAGATTAAAAAATATACAAATAATGGAATCACTAGCTTATTATGACTAGTATGTTGATTTGGAATATAAAAGGATAGTAGAAAAAGACTCTATGAACCACCTTAAATCTATTATTAAATCTAACTAGGTTAACATCATTGCTTTACTTGAGCTTATGGCTAATAGTGAATAAATAGAACATATAAAAAGCATCAATTTGGACATTATACCTT
Organism: Vanilla planifolia; assembly: GCA_023846275.1. Lineage (NCBI taxonomy): Eukaryota > Viridiplantae > Streptophyta > Magnoliopsida > Asparagales > Orchidaceae > Vanilla > Vanilla planifolia. The sequence continues at coordinate 4,980,142 of CM043872.1, read as the reverse complement.
AAACAACAATTATCATGGTATTTTGGAATAAAAGCATATCAAGTCAAATAATTATCATGGATGATCAACTTATATACCTTCTCAAATGAAAAGTTGGTACACTTAAATGATTTGTACTTATATTAATGCTAAAGCTCATATATTGAGAGGAGAATATTATGGAGAAAGCTAAAGACAATTATAGATTTTATCACCCTCTCATGGCTCATTGGTGGGGATCTTAACGTTATTACTACACTTGAGAAATGTAAGGGCATTCCAAGGCTCACTCAAGAGTTATCCATGAATTTAATGATTGCATTGGGCATTGTGGCTTAAAGGAGCTTCCTTTTATAAGTAGTCTCTTCATTTTATCAAGTGAAAAGATAGTTTGTTTGGTATGAAAAATGTTGGATAGAGTATTAGTTAATCTTGATTGGTTTAATCTTATGCCAAGCATAATAGTTTAACATTTGAGCAAAATTATTTTAGATCATTCCTTACTTTTGTTTTTGTTTTTAGAAATACCTCAATCAATTATAAAACCATTCAAATTACAAAACATAAGATTCAATCATCCATATTTTATGCAAATTATTGAAAGAAATTAGAATTTACCTTATGCTAGAAATGGAATAAAGGCCATCAAACTCAAAAGACTTAAGCTATGCTTGAAACATTGAAATATGAACTACTTTGGTAACATATTTGAGGCCTTAAAGTCTATTGAGAAGCATTTTAAGGAAAAAAAAAAAAGATTGTTCAAGCTTCATCAAAATGAGAAGATTAAGCAAGATCTATTAATAACACAAGATCTATTAATAAAAGATTGGACAACTACTAGTCATATGTTTAGAGGTGCATTTGGAAGCTTATGGCTAGTTGATTTCAATGATAGTATGAAGTAGTCGACTTGATGCTTATGATTTTAACTTGTTATCATCACTGTTGCATGTTAATGATTTGTTTTTGTTGAAATATAAGCAAAATTTTCATTACATTGCTTTGTTTCACTCTTTTTATGCTTCTATTAAATATATTTGATTGGATAAAAATGGTGACCTCTTATCGTAGAGTTTTAATTATAAGTTGAGATTTAATAAAGATATTTCTTTGCTAGTCTTTTTTATAAGTTACTACCATGACTTCTTTGTCTTATAGAGATAGGCTTCATTTGTGAGCAAATTATATCAACTTTTGTATCTTTTTTTTGTATTATTGAGTTTTAAGCTCTCATATAATAAAGCTCATTTAATGGATTTGTTGCTTCTTGTTACCTCTAAACAACTACTTAATAGAGATTTTTAAAAGTATATTTCTTCACAAAAATGAGATTTAATTAATTTTTTTTTATTAAGTCATATTTTATTATTTTAAAAATATTTATAAAGATATTTTTAATTTTGAAAGAAATGGCCTAAAAAATGAAATTTATGATTATTTAATAAATATTTTTAAGTTTATACTAGGTATTTGAAAATATTATTTTGAAAAAAAATTATGTGAATTAAATTATTGCTTTGTTTAAAATTATTTTTTTAAAAAAAGTTGAAATAGAATTAAAAAGAAACGAAAATCCAACATGTCTGCCTTTCAATTAATGTGGGAATAATTAACGCCAGTGATTAATAGTTTACTGTTACGGGAAAAGCAACGAAGGTTATCTTACCCAGCGGTGATGGGACCTTCAACTCCACCTGAGCAGCAGATTACAGAATGAACGTTGGGTGGCCCGTAACGTCATCCTAACGTTCTTTTTTTACTTTCAAAAATTTGAAAATTGAATTTAAATGCACCCGCGTTTGGACCATACACACAAGCGGTGCATGCGTGTGATAAGCACGTTATTGTTTACAGTGAATTGAAGACATGGTCCTCTCTCAACAGTGAATGATAGGTAATTTGATGGAATATAAAACTTGATCTGCACCGTTACTGTGGAATATGCAACACGACATTCGGGACCAATAAGGACCACCCAGTTGTATTATAACTAAAAGTCATTGAGATTTATTAGGAAAAGAGAGAAGCTTTGAATTAAAGGTTATAATATAACTTTCTCCTAGCTGAGAGGATTAAAGCATAGGGATTGTGAGAAAGTTTGATTATTCTCACAATGTTTGGTTGTAGATTTTAGAAACCAAAAAGGAAAATAGACTTATATGTGAGAAAAGTGCGACATTGTTATGATCAGTTATGATGATAGGATTGATTTGACTGTGGCTATTAAGTAGAGATACTATAATGGTTCGATAAAAATAGAAATCTAAAGATGATTTGACATGAAGATAGAGGATCGACAAAAAATGATAATAATGTAAAGAAGACATCACTTGTCAATTATTGTTAGTAAGTTAAGAACAAGCGTTAATTAGAGTAAACCTCCTTTCACTTTCAAAGAGTAAGAATATGAGATTTTACTTGAGGCAAAAACAAATATTTAAATTAGATTTTTGTTATTTAAAAAAAATTATTAAATTTTATGTTTATAAAATTCTTTTGAAATAGATTTTAGATATATTCACAATAACAATATATGTCGTGATAGATTAAAGAATTTATTTATTTTTTGTTTATAAAAGAAGTTTTGAAAAAGAATTAAAAAGTAGTTTTAAAAGAAAATTATATAAATAGAATTATTTTTTTGATAAAATTTATGTATTAAAAATAATTTTAAAATAAATTAATTACTTTTGACTTGTCATATTTTCAATAGATTGTGGATATGTTCAAAACAATTTTAAGTTATTAATGTTGAAATTATATATTATTTTTATCTATCACAATTTTAGCCATTTGATTTATAATAATTTGAAAAATATTGTTATAAGCCAATTCACTTGAAATAGATGAGTTAAACAAATAATAAGATTAATAACTCTACTGTCTCTCATTCTCTAATGTTGTTCTCATTTTTAATAACTTTATTGTTACTTGTCCTTCTTAATCACTCTCTTTTTCTTATCATGTTCTCTCAATTCTCTCATCGTTGGCTATTATTAGTTGTTCTTTCTTTTTCATCATTTTTTTGTTGAGAGACTCATGCTTATTGAAATCATAATGTCATATAAGAGTTACCACTATTAACTAAATCATGATGAGTATTTGTTATTAATATTGAATTGATTTTAGTTTGATAAATCATATTATTGAGTAATTGCATTTTATATAGTTTATTCATTCAAGATATTGTTTAATAATCATGAATATTACATGTATTAGACTAACTCATTAAATTCACTATAATCTATTCATTTCAAGATATTGTTTTTTTTATAATATGAATCTTCTTATTTGAAGTGACAATGTATAACAATAAGAGCTAAAATTTAGCTCGTGTTTTTTTGAGGTACATAATTCATACTTCTTAAAAGATAAGCACACCCTTCATTGAAAAAGACTGACATGATTTGTTGATTTAGATTAAATCAAATTTTATATGATATTTATTTTTATTAAATATTAGAACTGTTATCATGTCATATTCTATAATAAATATTAATTTTGATCATGTTATAATAAATATGAAATAGACATATCAATTAAAAAAATAATTATTTTAATTGTTACCTGACTCTAATTAGATAGTAAATAAGAATATATAAAATACAAAAAAATAATAATAAAATTATTCTAAATAAAACTTTAGTAACAAACATTCTAAATTCTTTATCACTATTGTCCAAAACAATGGGATGAATATTCACTAAATTAGGTAGAGAAATAAGTTTGAAAATAATCTATAAAACCTAGTTGGCACTCGAAAATTTGGCAATGCCTTGGATTTAAAAAAGAAAACTTATTCTATCTTTTATTAATTATATGAATATTTATTTGCTCTTAAAAGTGATAAAATGGACATTATATAAAGCTCAAATAAACTATTTTGATGAAGTAATTAAGTTTCTTAACAAATACTATTAATATTGTCTCACATTTTTTAAGAAATTAATATATTCCCTTTTTTATAAATAAGTTAGCATCTTTTGAAAAGGACATTACTATTCCTCCCTTTTGTAGAGGGGCATAGGTGATTAAATAAAATCATTAATTATTGCCCTACATAAGGAAAAAGCTAAGAAAAAATTAGGCAACTATGGTGGCTGAAAGCAACTTGATGCTTTAAATATAAACTATTTATATTAGTCTAATTAATGGCTCTAGGTTCTTTTTATATGCATTAAAAAGTTAGGTGAAAACACAATAACCTAAGTTTTTGTTGTTTTGTAGACTTCAAGCTAACAAAAAAAATTCTCAAAAGGTAATATTTTTATTACACAACATTTTTAACAATACAATTTATAAATATTTGGTTAAAATAGATTTTTAAAATGTGACATTTTTATATTTTTTTTATTAAAAAGTCTAATGTTCACATATGTTTAGCAATCATTTTTATAAAAAAAATTTAAAGAAAAAATGATAACATTTATTTATAATTACGCACATGCAAGTGTGTGTGCATGTGTATGTATATATGAAAAGGAATGAACTTGATATTCCTAAAATATTTATCATATTATTCATATTATTATTGTTGACATTTGTTTCATATGTTTCACCTTTATATTGAGATGAAACATTCATTGTTTTATTATAATATTAAATTTTCTTTTTCTATTAAGTTAAATTTAAGGATAGAGATCATGATGAATAAGTTGAGATGAGATAAATGATATATCTTGTTTTCTTCTACATTATATTAAATGTAATGTTATAATTAGATTTAGTTTTATATATTTATTATCATTTTATCATTAAATTAGTATCTAAAAATTATAATATTTTTTTATAATAATAAGTACTAATATTAATTTGTTATCTTTGATTTTAAGTAATTGCTATAATGAATCTTATTTTATAAAATTAAAGCTTGAAAAAAAGACTACCTATACATATATAAAAGGAGCAGCACATTATACCAATAATCTAAAAGGGGAGTTGTGTATAATGATATGAATAGGGTTATTCATATTAATATAAGTGATGCTCTACACAAAACTATAGGTAAGATAGTTTCATACATTATAGATAAGATAATAAATTACAATATAGGGGGACTTATTGTACAATTACTAAGGGACATAATATTATTAATGAAAATATAAAAAATGTACTACATAGTATAACCTCTCTTCTCTTTTTAACAAGGCATAAGCAACCTCTCCTTTTTGTGTATATGTGCATGATACTTTGAGAAGGCATACATAGCTAACTCTTCTCTTCAAAAAGACATAAGAAACCTTCATTTCCTCAATCTCCTCTTTTCTTGTTACATTTAGTTTACTAATTTGATATTAAAACAAGCTTCATCATGTTGTCTAAGATAATGATACACAACATCTTTGTCATTGATTGTTTATGATGTTAGCCACATTGCCTTTATTATGTGACTGATGTTGTGTCAATGATAAGGCTAGCCACTCCTTTGATGATCTTCAACACAAACTTCATGCGAATGAGCTCCTCTAACCAGCAAGAGCTTCCTCTTATATTCTTTAGCATGTAGTTACATAGTTGTCAATAATAATCAGAATTGATAAAACACACAAACAATGACCAAATTATTACATTTATGATTTGCCACCCCTTTGGATTTTTAATATTATTGCAAGTTCTGCTGATAGGACTCTCATTGTAGATAAAATTTGTGGATGATAGAGACTAGCACAGAATACTTATATTAAAAATATAAAATGATGTTCAAAATTTGTCATGGATTTTTGAAGGTTACATTGAATGCAAAGCATATTATTAGTCCTAAAAGTTTTAATTAAAACTTAATTTAATATATAATTTCTAAATACTTGGACTCTAAATAAATTGGTAAAGGAATCCAAGTGGTGTCACGATCCAATAAACGATAACTACAAGCAATCAACAGCTAGGGAGGAGAGGAGGAATATGGTGAGAGTTAATGCATTCGATTAAGATTCAAGAGTCAAAAGAAAGGAAAAGTTGTACGGAAGCAAGGAGTTCATTAAGGAGCTTTAAAAGGGAAATGTTTGAATGCTAAGGGTAAGACAAAGCTTAAGGGATGTAGAGAAAAATTCCTTTGCAAGCAAGCCAAAAAAAGAAGAAAAGGAAGAGAAGAATTTGAGGTTCCAAATAAGTGAAAATTTTGTAATAAATCAATCACAAAGTGACAACACTATAAATTAGAAATTGAGAAAGAAAATGTTATATGTTATAGATGCATCTGTATGATGTATAGGTGAATGTAATTTATTAAACTATTATTAATTTAAATTTTAAAAGAGAAAAAGTTAAAATGTTAGTGATTGATGATTTCTTTACATATTTCACATGTTTTATATGCTTAATGTATTTTTATTGATTGTACATTATTAGAAGATATTCATTTTATTTAAATGGTTATATGGTTGAAGTTTGTTTTAAAGCAAATCATGTTTATATACATATTGATTTTGGTTAAGAATATTATAATTTGATTCACATACTCATCATTAGGAATTTAATTTATATATATAACTTAATATTACATGAGATTCATTTTGTATCATTTGACATTATCATTAATGCTAGGGTCTCTTCTTAACCTACCTTGATATCAATAATAGAAAATAACTATAAATAATTATAATCTAATTATGCACATGCTTTTCCTAAGTGGAGTCTAGTAATGAGACAAAAACCCAAATTATATCAAATCTTATATACATATCTTTAAAATTAAAATAATTTTTTTATTTAAAATATCTAAATAAAATATTCACATATAAAAATCCATATAATTGACAACCTATATCAATCTACAATATGCAAAATATCAATAATTAATATAAAACCATTATCAAAGTATAACATAATGTCATAAACCAGAATAATATATGCTACACTCTACAACTGGACCATCAAATGAGTATGATCACCATCAATCTAATGATAATCCCCATCTCTATCTGTAGTGGATGTTTGACTCGATACTAATATGAATTTATAAAACTTAGTAGATAAATTAATAAGATAATAAAATATAATAATATGATAAACTAAAATAAACTAATATATGAGAAATGACATGATAACTAATATCAATAATATAAGAATAACAAATATATATAAAATACCTCTTATATCTATTAAATAATATAAATTTTTCATATTATTATTATCCTTGGTATCTAATCATGTCCAAATAATCTCTGTCTATAGGTTATTTGTAAACATAAATAAAGAAAACAAGTAAATATATATAAAGGCATAGGACCCTAGACCAATGCCTTATCCATCCATAATATAGAGATAGGCTAATACCTAGCCCCTTACATAAAATACTAAAGTTGAATATCATATCATTCATATTATGATACAAAGTCCTAGGCTAATACCTTAAATACATTACACAAAGTATTAGTTATCATCTAATGAAGTCATAATATAATCATGATGCAAATATCTAATAAGATATTATCCCAAATATATACCTAGTCACCATATATATAATACTAATCTTTATCAAATAATATACATATGAGTAGAGAATAATATCTTAGGAAAGCTTAATTTCATTATTATAATTTTATTTCTAAAATTATAAACTTAATTATATCATACCATAAACAAAAATAAATGTCTTATTCAATTTTCCAATATATAACTAAATTCTATTTTATATTCATGATTTTATACATGTACTTTTGGTATCATATAAATCAAGTAATTAAAATATCTCATTAAAATGTAAAATGACATATAATAAAATACCAACAACTCTTAAGACAATAATGCCACGTATCAAAGTAAACAAATAATATATAAAAAACCTCAAAAATGAAATGTTAAAAATTAATTTATTATTTTATTTAAATCATAATTATTAAATTTACTATATAAATTTAGGTTGAAAATGTCTTTCTTAATTTTTCTCTTGATCTTGTTACAAATATTATATATACACACTTGTTAAAGAATCATTTTCAATATATACTACACACCTCTCATGATTATATGATGCAAAATATTTTTTTTATTTTTTAATTTCTTACTATAATACCAATATATCATACTTTATCAGTGATATACAATACTCTATATCCATTTTTTAATAATATATTATTCATTAAAAACATCATATATTTTATATAAGATCTCTTTAAAACCATCCTAATCACACACTCCTTTTCCTTAATCTTTATAACCTAAAGTTCCATATTGGCCCTACATATAACAAGTGCATAATAAATACATTAGTACCAACCAATAGTATTGCATGCTTTCTTAATCATTCTATCTTTCATTCTAATGTGCCATATATTTTTCCATCATATGAGACATATAGTTTAGTACACTATACTTACCTCCAACAAACCATATATACCCTTATCTATTCTTTGTGTTTCAAGATAATATATTGTTCAAGACATTATATCTTATTCTTAATATTATTAATCTTAAACCTTTGCTTTATTAATATCTTATTAAGGCCCTCACTTAACCTTGTTATATAATATATCAATAATAAAATATTAGACATAAATAAATAAAAATTGTGAGATAAAAATCCTTGACTATACCAAGTCTCATATATAAATATCTTAAAACCAAAATATAAATTTTTTATTATTTAAAATATATAAATAAAGGATTCACATTTAAAAATTCAAACAATATGAAACCTTCATCAATGCACAAGCTACAAAATATCAATAACAAATACAAAACTATTATTACAGTACAACATAGTGTCATTAATAAAAATATTATATGCTATAATTTATCCATTGAATGATCTAATGTATATGATCATCATCCATACCATCACAATATCCATCTTTGTGCATAATAAAAACATAAATTTTGGTAAAAATATTAATAATATTCTATAGAGTTCAATAAATAAATTAATAAGATAATAAAATATAATAATTTGATGAACTAAAATAAAGTTATATATGATAAATGACATAGTGACTAATATCCATGATATAAGAACAAAACATGCATGCATAATGTTATATTTATTAAAGTCTATCAAATTTTTATCTTTTATTCCTTTAAGGCTCTATTTTTTATTTTTACTATTATCTTCACTATCAAACTATATGCAAGATCATATCTAAATAAAATATGTTTGTGACTACCAATAAGAAAAAATAGAGTTGATATCCAACCATATATAGAGGTTTGAGATCCTAGACGATATCTCATCCATTCAAGTATATATAGGTATAAGGTTCAAAACCAGTACCTTGACATTTTATCCAAAATATTAGTGATAAAAATCATATCATCTATATAAAAGAATAAGGTCTTAGAATAATACCTTAATGACTATATACAAAGTATTAATTTCCATCTATTAATAGTATATTATAATCATGGTGTTAATATCTAATAAAAAATATGCCTATACATATACCTAATAGCTTACATATAATACCAATGGCTATATATATATATATATATATATATATATATATATATATATATATATATATATATATATATATATATAACACACTTCTCATAATTATCTAAACCAAAATATAATTTTTTGATTTTTTTTTAATCTCATTACAGTACCAACATAATGTCCTCTACGCTTGATGTACTATACATTTCGTACATTTCTTAATAACATATTAGAAGTTGAATGCTTTGTATTATAAATTAGATATAATACTTTCTTATAGCCATCCTAACCATGTGAACCTTTTTCATAACATTTATAAGCTAACATACGATATGTTAAGCTTCACATATTATACATGTAAATAAAATATATTATATACTTATCAACAAATAGTATTGTATGCATCATTAACTTTTTTATCTCCTAACTTAACATTCTATATGCTTGTTTCATCATATGGTACATATAATTTAGCATACTTTACTTGCTTTAATAGGTTGTTTGTATCTATATCTATTATTTGCCTTCTAAATTATTATATTATACATTAGGTTAACATATGATATGTCTAATTCAAGACATCATATAATATCCTCAATAGAATTTACATAGATCTTCTTTTATAAACCAACTAATTCTTAGCATATTATACATTAAAATTAATGTATAATATGTTCCCACTTTATGAAAATAAAATACAATAATTAAATTTAAACAAATAAATCAAATGAAAGAATTAATGTTGTTTCTTACCTTCTTGACTTACTCTTCTTTGCTTCACTATATCAATGCCTACTTTATCTCTACTATAATAGCAAATAAGTTCCTTCTTACTATTTCCTACTCATGAGTTTGCTCTTGTAATAGCTATTTTTTATAGTTCCTCTAGTAGTCACAACTCATATTCTTTCCTTTCTCTTATCTTTTTGTTATTTCTCTTCTCCACTCTTATTCTCTTTAGCTTTTCTTCTCTCACACAACAAATTGTCTCTCTTTTCTTAGTTTATAATTATTTACTTCTTATATAAATCTTAGATCTTAAAATTTAATATTTATATTATCTTCTGTAAAAATTTATAATAAATTATTTAGACTTCTAAAGTTATAAATCACCATCATTAGATTTCTCTTAAAAATCTCTTTTCAATGGTATACTCAAATAAATTATTTTATTTTATTTTATAACATAACTTGTTTTTAAAATAATATAAAAATAATAATATTTTAATCAATAACATCAATGTCTCATAAACTCAACTTTATTTTATTAAATATTTATAATTATATTAGCTTAATCTCACTTTTTATAATATCTTGTATAAAGTAAAATTCTTAGGTGTTACCAAGTGTTAAGTTCTTAGGATTTTATAAGACAAAGCATTATATGACCATGTTATAGTTAACTTCATAGGCTTGGTTAGTTGAATATAGAGTTCTATCAGTATGATGACATACATGATCAACTTGTTTACAATTTTAGTATAATTGAGATGAAATACAACTATACACATACGAAACTGAATTTGTATATATGTATACTTGTAATAACTCAACTCCTAACATATAAACAAAAATTGCATAAGATTGATAACTTATAAGAATAATTTCATACTTCATACACTTAATATAGACAATAATCACACCTATACAATGTAAACATTATACTTATACGATGCCATTACACTTATAAATACTACTAGTAATATAAGATAAAAAGTAAATCATATAAGTATGATATTGATCATCATATTGTATAATCATAAAGCAATTAAATATATTATTTATTTGACTTATATTTCTACAACCTGAGGACTTGAATCTAAAATGATCTATGTTGGTGTTACTCAAATTCAAATACAACTTAGATAATTTAAAACCTAAAAAAAGAATTTTACAACCATGTATGCATGAGAAATAAAGTCCTAAGTGTCACTTTGCCAAAAAAAGAAAAGGTTTGACATTCTCACCAAAGGTTTGTAAAATATGATCAGCTCCAAGTGGTTTAGCCTATCACAAGAAACTTTTCATCATAGCTCTATGATATGTAAGTTGAGCCAACCTTAAGAAAAGGTCTTTAAGATTCATCTTACTCAAAGTTCTATGTACCTTGCTCCACATCAATATTCACTATCAAATTCTATATGTACATAACACTTCAAGCATCTATGTCACTAAGAGTTTAGTTTTTTAATCTTCAATCTTAAAGGTATAATAATGGGTTTCTTTAAGAAGAATAATTTCAATCTAAAGATGGATTGTGCCCACAAAAATTTATCTTATAGTTCATCACTTCATCACAAGATGTTACTCAAGCTGGATGAAATCATCAAGAACCCATCTTATAGTATGATAACTAAGATTAAATGATTAAAACAAAATTTGTAACCTTAAAAGGTCTAGGGATTGATGATGATTTAAAAAAGATAGTTGGATCAAAGGAAATGCTAAACAAGTAAAAAAACATTACATTAAATAAGTGCATCTTATGAAAATATTTCATCCTTATACTTATCTATATAATCAATTTTAATATTTTGTGCATACTATGATGTGATACTTGACTTAAAAAATGACATGGCTCTAAAGATGTAACATTTTGCATGAATGTTTTATAATTTTTACTCGTTGAGACGATGTCATTTAACTTAACTATTTCTTTAGTTTAATAATTATAAGAAAAATGATGTACTTTATGCAACTCTAATGGAGTTGTAAAAAGTCATGGTTGTTAACTCACTAATTTATTTACTTTATTTTTATTTAATAATCATGTATTAGGACTATTTTTAATAATGTAAAAGTATTATTGTGACAAGGACAAAATGGTCTAACACTTGGGACTAAAGAGATTAGAAAGTGAATGTTAGATGATATAAAAAAAATCCTTAGACAAGTGGCACTAACAAGCTTTTAAATGGAGGGATATAAGGATGAGTTATTTTATATTAGCTATTAAAAATATAATTCTATTATTTATATAAGATATCATGATTTTAAGATATTGAAGAGATTAAGATATCACATTTGATATCAAAGTTAGCCCATACAATTCTGATGTAAATTATAGATGAATTAAGTAGAAGTTAGTAAGCCTATGATACTTGGAACCAAAAAGATAAGTAGTAAACATCGAGTGATAACTTCAGAGAAGAATTATTAAGTAAAGATTGACTCTTAGTAAGTCTTTAGGTGGAGGGATATTGTATAAGTTATCTCACATTAACTATTAAAAAAATGTTTATGATATTTATATGAGATATTATGATCTTAAGATATTAGATGTCTTTTGAGGACAAAATCTACTTTAAGTCAAGGGGACACAACCCAGAGAATAATACCATAATATAACAAGATCAAGATATCACACATAGATTTTATAATAATACTTTGTTTTTATTTTATTATAATGATTGTTGTATGAACTTAACATTAGAAAGAAAATCTATAGCTTTTATATGATTTTATTTAAATTTTATTATTTGATCATGTGATTAGAATTTTATAAAAAATGATTCAAAATAAGTGATCTTCATCTTTTTATGCATATGTGTAGGTATTTTAATAAGAAATATGTGTTCTACCCCTCTTCTCTCTCTAAGAAGGGAACAATAACCTTCCTTCTCCTCTATCTCTTCTTTCCATATTATATTTGCATAATCAATTATATATATAATTATTAATATTAATGTGTGGGATCACCATACAATTATTAGGGATGACCCATAACATTATAAAAGAAAGGACTAAATCCAAAAATGAGCTATGCATCCCCATACCATAAACATATAAGAAGAAAGATTCGTGTCTACCATAACCATAAAAATATGCATTGAGCTATCTAAGTAATCCTTTATTGGAACAACCATTATATTTACATACATACACTAATAAAACTCTTTAGAAGGGAGATGTTGACCTAAAAAAAGAATGATGGATTGCTGAATAGGGGATTAACAAAGGGTTAATTGATTGATGATGTGTGATGATGGGAAAAAATAAATCAAAATAACTTGGACAAGTAATAATAAAGAAAATATAAGACTTTTTGGAAGTAAAAAATGTGTTGAAGTGTTCCTTAATTCTAAACCACGTGAGTAGAGGGAAAAGTACAAATAAGGCCTCTCCATCATGAAATCCACAAGGTTGCACACAACAAAAAATAAGAAAAAAAAAGAGATCATGAGGGTTGATAGGGATGGAAAAGGTGGACCATGAACATTTGATAAAAGGGAGACCATGTATTGTGGCAAAGTCCCTTTGATTTCATGAGCAAATCATTAACATGCTTTTGTAAGATTACATATAATATTAATCTATTTGAAGGATAAAAATAATTAGTGCATTCATGGCATTAAATTTATCATTTTAGCATTCTAATACATTAAATTTGTATGCACTTTATAATGATGTATTTATGAGATTATTATTAGATAAGGGTGACTATATCCTTTGATATCCATTGGTGTTTCAAGAGGCAAAGTTATATAGGGTGATCTTACTTATAAATAAGAAGGTTCACTCAAGATCCATAAGATTTAGTCACATAAGTTTCTATCTCTTAGTCATTATTAAATGCTACGCGCATGTCAAGAGTTCGCCAAGGGATCAAGTTCATTATTTAATTAGGTGACCTATTGGGGGAGGAACCTCTTTGGATATTAAGAATACTAAGAAAGGAACCTATCAAAACCACTAAAACATGTTGAGAGAAAGTTGCTTGTGGTATTATTGGTCTTTCAATTCAAAGGCATTGGTAAAATTATCTTTAAGAGATATTATGTCAAACTATCAAAATTACATTATTATAATTGTTTATATAACTTAAATTGGAATTAAAGTTACTTTTATCCATTATAAAAGCTTGTTATATGTCAATCCAAAAATAGTTTGATAAAATTTATATTTCATCGACTTTTTAATGAATCAAAAAGTGGTTCAGGCAAATTGTGTAAGGATTTTTGTCCTTTGGCACTCTTCTATTAATACTTCTCATTAGAAATATCCTCTCCATTATCTAATTAGTTGTCTTTCTTATCAGATTCTAGGTTCGTTCTTTCTTTCTCAAAATTCTTTGTCATCTAAGGATGCTCGAATTATGTACTTAAACTCTCATTATAATGAATGTAAGATGTTTTATCTCCCCCTATTTTCTATGTTCATGTTTCGCATAAATGAAATTTTTGTTTTTTGTAATCTCTATTTTAATTTGTTCATTAGCAAATCTTGTATCAAAAATTAAAAAGTTTCTTATTGATATCAAAATGCAACAAGAGAAGAAAGTTTTGTATAGATGATGTCAATAAACAATTTAGATTATAAATGTTCACACACCTAAGTGACAAAACTCTAAGCATTATACTTTAAAATTTGAAAAAATAATCATTTATGAATATTTTATTCAATTTTGTAATTCAAGACTTAAAAATATAATCATCTATACTCAACCATTATAAAAAACCTAGATTAAACCATCCTTGATACAAATATTATTAAATATTAAATTAATGAATTAAAATAAATTTAAAAAATATAATCTAAATTTTTATTGAAAACTCATATAATTATAAATATACCATAAAGTAAAATTTAACAAAACAATTAACATTATAAAATTATTAAAATAATGTATTTTGAAACATGATGTGACAAACATCCAATTATATTTTGAAAATTATTTTTTTATAAAAAACTAAGCTTAAAAATAATATATCAAATAGAGTCTTAAGGTTTACTTCTCATTTTTTTTTCTCTTATAAAATAATTTTTTAAAAATACTTTTGTAAAATATGTTTTACAAAACTCATTTTTAATTGAAAAAATTTATCACCAAATAAAACTCTAACAAAAAATACTTACTAATTATTAACATAAACATACGTAAACACCTTTTATTTTTTATTTTTATTTTTTTAAATTTGAATAACCTAGTGTCATGTCATGTGATTCCTTTGGATGTAGGAAGGCAACATCACATGCCCCCCATGTGTTCTCAAAAGTATAGATCGATGCCTCTCACCTAATGCAAGCATTGCCATTTGCTGGCCAATTTGTGGACATAAAACTAAGCTTGAACAGTTCAAATATTGTTGACATAACAAATTATATTAATTAACATTTAATTATGAGAATGCCATCAGATTAAATATTTTTTTATTCCTCAAAAGCATTTTTTTATTTCTCTTTTCTCACTATATTTTTCCATAAAGTTATGATAAAATTGCATATTATATATGATGAGGTATTTATACCATGTGTAATTCCTACATTGTTTTTGCATGAAAGCATCATTTGTGACAATTGTATATACAAATGTGTTTACAATAGGAAAGCATGTGGTTTCTTAATGGGCATGTGATGGGTATGACAAAAAAAGAGAGATAACATGAGGCATGTGAATATAAAACTTGTTTCTTGTAAACTATATATAGAGATTTAGTTGAATAGAGCTATTTAATGTCGAGGATAAACATGCTTTGATATGATTAAACTCTATTTTGTAAAAATTAATTACAAGAACAAAACAAGTCTTAAAACAAACTCTAAAATCTAACAAAGTCTTAAATAAAACCTAATGTAAAACACAAACTAAAACACTATAAATAAAATATGAAAATATTGATGTCAATATATCTTACTTGTCTTATATCAATCCATACCACTATAAAGAGCTAGCAATACAAATTTAGAACTAAAATGGGTAAATAATTGAATGTCTTTGATATTGACACTTTGTGAAGAGAAAAACTACAAAAATGTAGCATGTCATTTAACTTGTCTTCTCAAGAGCCCACATAAATCAAGTCATTTGATGGCCTAACTACATGATAAGTTAAATAAGCCAATTGAGTCCATTTTTTGACTAAGCCATCCAATGGTCTAGAATGAAACATCAAGTAATCTAATTGAGTGCATCTTTCATGCTATGTTTTGCAATTTGCTAATATAAACAAGAAAGCATCCAAATTGAAAGTTAGCTTAAGCACTTCATGGAATAACAAATTTAGACATTTATAAATATATATATATATATATATATATATATATATATATATATATATATATATATATATATAAGTGAAGAAACTTTGATTTTTAATAGTGAAGTTGAAATTAAGAATAAAAAAATTTGTGTTATAAATTCAATAGGTTATTTTTTTGGTAACCTAGTTAGCTTAGCTCAAGAGAACTAAGCTCAAGTGGAAGAACTTAAAAAGATTACAAATGAAAGAAAATTATCAATTATTTTTATAGTAGCATTAATAACGAAAATTAAAATTAATAATAACAACTCCCATTTTTATTTAATTTAAAGTGTCATAATCATAGTTTTTATGCATTTAGGATTATAATATTAGTATTTTGATTAATCAAAATTAAATTATAAATTATAAAAAAATTTAATAAAATATTAATTTTTAATTTTATTTCACAAAGTGTGTCAATTGGACATATTATTTGATAAAGCTCATTAAGACTAATCTATTGATACTTTTTTTTTCAGAATTAGAATTCCTTTAGATTTAATGATATTTTTTAAAATTAAGAGTATCACTAACAATTATTATTATAAAATATTATATTACAATTATTAAACCTAAATTTCCCTTTACCCAATCCCCTTTATTGGCATTACAACAACCCTCATTCTAGACATAAGATGCATAGGAAAAGATGAGTTTCAAGAACTCTAGCTTGCAAAAAGGAGGGGGAAAGCTACATCTCTCCAATTTCTCAATGAAATTGTTTTCACTACCTCAGGAGGAGATGATTGGAATGATTTTGCATGGATTTTTCTTTAGTCCCATGAGACATAAATGGGGTTTTTTGAGAGCTACTCACCACGTAGACATAAGGATCTTCAAGGTAAAAGTTTTATTGTGACTTGGCATTGTTTAGGACGAATTTTATGCTAATTGTATGCATCATTCAAGTTTTGGCTATCGATAAGGGGAAGAATTTTCGGCTTGAGGAGCAAGGTAGTAGCATAAACAAATTATTTAATTTCCTAATTTTATTTATTTCATATTTTTATAAATATTTTAAATCATTTAAATTTGATAAAATTAATACTTTAATAAGAATAGGCATGACTCTTAAGTGAAGTGAACTTTAAAATGTTAAAATACTAAATTTTAGAAACCCATAATTACTAAATTCATAAAAATTAAACACAATTCAAAGGCCAAACTTAAGAAAATATAAATTCATACTATAGTATTTTAAATATTATTAGAAAATACATTATTCAAAATATCAAACTAGTTCAAAAATTTATGAAATTTATATGAAAAGATACTCAAAATGCAAAATAAAAAAAACATAGCCTTTATGTCTAGTTCTTAAATCAAATTCTCATCGACATGGAATCTTAATCTAATATAGGTTACCACTTCACCTTTGAACTACTTTTTCTTTTTTTTTTTTGTGCTTTGCTAAAAGAAGCATCAATTTTGCATTGAAGGATAAGCATAACAACCCTTTCAATACTTTCTATTCTCATTTTTAATATGTAAGAATCATGGAGTAGTGCATTTAAAAAAATGACAAACCAAGTTTTGAGAATTATTTAGAACAAATATATAAAAAATTAGCCAAGAAGCTAGTTGATAATTAAATTAATTATTAATTTATTTCCAAATCATCAAATATAGTGGTTGAATAGATAATTAGATAAGTTATATTATTATCCTAAATCTAATGTTGCATATAATGGGGCACTAAAGTAATTATATATATTAAAAAAAATACTAAATGCACCTTTTTGAAAAGGATATGCATGTGAAAGAGTGCAACTTTTCAAGAGAGGATTAAAAAGAAAAAAACATCCTTTAAAAGGATAGGTGAATTTTATTTGCTTAGGAGCCTAAGGAGCCCTTATACCTTGTGTGAATAGGTGATTAAGTAAGCATTGTACTAGTAGGATAAGTTGATCATATAATTATAATAAGTTCATGATATACTTAATAAAGATCATCTATCTGATCCCCTATCCAATCAAGTATTTGTTATGGTCATATATGTATGAAATTGAGATCAAACAAGTATGAAATTTGTTGTATACTTAATAAAGATGATATATTCAATCCCCTATCCAATCAAGCATCTGTTATAGACTATGCAAATACAAAATAGAGATTGAATAAGTACAATGAATTCATGTTATGCTTAATAGAGATTGTTTGTTTATTTCCTTGATCGATATAAATTGTACATGTATGAAATGAAGATAGGACAAGATGAGTTTATTGTATGCTTAATAGAGATCACTACCTTATCCTTTATCTAATCAAATATCTATAATGGATGACTATATGTATAAAATAGAGATTAAATAAGTACAATGAGTTAAAGAAATGCTTAATAAAATAGCCCATTTGATCCTTTGTCAAATCAATTTTGGCCATGGGTTATAAAATATGATGGGGGGATCTTACTATATAATATGATGCATAATTAAGTGAGTAGTATTGTAACATAGGTGATTTGAGTTATGCTACATGAGTCTTGTATTGTATTAATTCAATACTAATACTACATATGATATTAGATAATGATAAAAACTAAGATGGTTTTCTTAACGACATTATCCTTAATAGTCATACTATATTCTTATTATGGGTTGTTAAATAAGCATATTCTATTGTCAGTAAAAGTTGGACAAGGGGAAATGAATTAAATGAAATGGTACTACTAATATCAAATCTTAACCTTAGATGTTGCTTACGAGTTATTAAACTATTAGAATAGATTTGATACTGTTATGACAAGCACTGAGTGTGGGGATAATTAGGACTAAAGGTTCTTATTAAGATATAATATACTCATTGGCTAACTTCTATATGATTTGATGAGATATTAGATGATATGATATGAGATAAGATGATTTATATTTTTTATTTTAAAAATTCATAACTAATTATTTAGATATCTAAAAATTATAAACTCAATATCACTATATGTTTCTTGAGAGTTTTTTCTAATGCTTTTAACTTCATTTAAATCAATTATATACTTTTCAAGTTTACATAAATTTATTAATATTTTAATTTATAAGTATCATATAAAAAGATAATAATTTTATTATATCAAAATATGCATAATTATAATCTTATTTGCCTAATTTTATGGTTTACATCATATTTTTCATAGGAAAATCTAGAGTTATTACAAATATGAAAAGAAGTTAATGTGAAGAAAGTAAAACAATGATGAAAATTTGGTTTTCACTTTGATGATAATGAAATATTGAGAGTTAAGAATCAATTGTGTATCCATAAGCTTCAGTAGATGAGACACTTGCAATTAAAAGCAGCATACAAACTTTAGTGCTTATTGATTTTGAAAAAAATGTATTTATCTAAAAATAATGTTAGATGGTATGTATTGATAGAGATGAGATGAGGTTGAGAGGTGATGTATAAAAAATGCATATGAAATTATCAATTAAAATTGAATAATAAACTTGGATAATATGAAAATGTGAGAAATAATGATACAAGATGGTATAAGACTAAGAAATAATATATAAAAAAATGAAATTGCATGATAAATTTTGATATGAATTAAGAAGGAGATTTATTTCAAAATTAATAAAAAAAAGATGATAGATGTATAAAACATTATGTACAGTTATTGATGATTTGTGAAAATAGGAGGAAAATATTGTTAAAATAAGATGAGTGAAATTATTGAAGCATCTGACATGAGATGAGATTTATTGAGATGATTGTAATAAAACGATTGAATAAAATTATTGAAGTGGAACAATAAGTTAAGATTAGATATTTATATTATAGATGCAATGGTGTTATAAAATAAAAATAATTTAGAAATACAAAATAAAGAATAACATTAGAGATAATAGATTAAAAATGAAGTACAAAGATAATATCAAAATAAAAATATTAGATGATAGATAAAGAAGTAAAAATAAAAATTAAAATAATATAAGATGTAAATATAAGAAATATAATATCATGGAGATTTTGATCTAATAACTAGATATTAGTTTTTTAATGAAAAATAACAAAAGCGAATTAGATATGATATATAGATAAGAAAAAGGAATGAAATAAAAGTGATAAATAAAGTTGATGATAAACAAAAAAAGTGGAATGATCAAAATTATCACATGCAATAACATGTGTTTGAATGTTTCCAAAGTAGTAGATAAAAGACTATTAAAATAAAGGTGAAGGAAATAAAAAGAGAGTAAATATTAAAATTAGATGACATGAGAGGAATTGAAGATGATAGGAATAAAGCATGATCATGAGATTGAAAACTGATATTTGATTAATAAAAGATGTGAAATGATGAATGAAAAGAGAAAAGATTTGGTAAATACTATGCTAGAGATTAGTTATATGATAAGAGAATTTTGGTAAAAGAGAGTAAGATAAAAAATATTGAATTGTTATAATATAAATATGACAATGATGTTAAGAAAATTAAGTTACAACTAAATTTGATTAATGGAGAAATCTCAATCATTTTTTATAAAGGAAAAAATATATGAAGAAATAAGTGATCTTGATGATTGAAACTCAAAGCTCAAAAACTACTTAAGACAGAATCCATTTAGTGGTTTATAACAATAGTTTTTAAATATTTAAACCAAAATCTCTATAAAGTAGGAAGAACTGTAATAATCAAAATTTTTGTCTAATTTAAAGTATTATAATAATGATATTTATGTATTTAAACTTATAACATTATTATTTTGATTAATGAATTTTAAATTGTAAATTTTGATTAAATAAAATATAATATTAATTTTAGAGTTTTGTCTTGTAAAATGTGTCAAATTTTCAAGTATCTCATGTGAAAAAAAAACTATACCATTAGTTATATCTCATTGATCAATATTAGTTTTGTCTTAATCAAAGTTCTTTTTGACTTTATGCACATTTGTGAAGTTAAGGGGAGTTAAACTCAAATTTTCCTTTGCATGATCCCATATAAAAACTTTAGAATAACTCTTCTTCCTTGGACACATAGGAAAAGTGAGTTTCAAGAACCCTAGCCTGGCAAAAGAGATGAAAAACTACATTTCTCTTTGATTTCTTGTCAAAATCCTTTTTGAAACCTCCAAAGAGTTAATTAGAAGGGTTTTTCTTGAATTTTGTCTTGGATCCATAAGAGAAATTGGAGTTTTGTGGGTTTCTTTTTACAACTATATGGAACTTCAAGGTAAAAGTTTTCTTATGATTTGGCATTATTTAGAAAGAATTTTGTACTAATTATCTCATCATTCAAGTTTTTTTCATCAATGTTAGGAAAAGATAATTTAAGGTTTGAGGAGCAAGTAAATTGCAAAATTTTTATAGCAATGAGGTATTTGGAATTTATTGGAAAAGCATAAGAATTGAATCTAGTAGCTTTAGAAATACAAAATGTTTGATAAGGCAAGTTTTTATTTTTATTATTTATAGAGATTTGTAAGGCATTGGTATAAATTTTCTATCTAATTATCGTTGGAAGCTAGGTTAGTTTGCAAACTAGCACTTTTACTTATTCAACTTGAGTTGGAATTATTGTTTCACAAATAAGCTAAATATGAGTTAACGTGAATGAAGAGAATCTCAATAATAAAGTAATGTATATAACACAAATGGCTAAGTTAGTATGTTGTAATATGATTGTACTGTTGAACTTAAAGGGCGATGATATCTACAAAAGGAGGTAAATTGTGTAAATTTAAAACTTTAAACTAACATAAATATTTCAAAATAACTTAGCAACAAAAGATTTTAAAATTCTTAATCTTGTTGGCTCTTGAACTAGTAACAAATGTTTTATAAATGTTATTAAGCTTTGCAAATCTAGTTGTATTGTAGAGCAAGGAAGTAAAGTACATGAAGAATTTCAATTGCTTTGATCCGAATGCAGATTTACATCTATCTCGATCAAATGGTTAGGTGACAACACTAAAATCACTGGTTTAATAAAGAATTACAGTATTGCTTAATAAAAGCTCTGCAACACTGATTCAATAAACTTTGATAACACTGAATTGATAAAATAATATAAATATTGACTTAATAAAACCCTACATAATGACTTAATAAAAGCCAACATAACAAAATTTAAATAAAAAAGTGCTAACAATGAGACAAGAACCAAGTAAAAATTCAATACAATAATTTTTTGGAATAAGAGGTACATTATAACTATAATAAAAACAATATAGAAAGATATGCAAAAATAATTGAAAAATAATATATAGTTTAACTCAATAAATGATGAAATAATGTTTGTATGATAATGGATAAAAAGAAACTCATTGTCTTTCCTTTCTCCAAATCCTTCTTTAAGTATAAGATGATTGTAATAAAAAGCTCCTTCAAATGATAAGCAAGTGAAATATTAACCTTTTCTTCATTATTTGAAGGTCTTTATATAATCTTAAGATTTCTTTTAATAACTAAGATTATTATACCTCTAGAATTATACTTCTCAAATAGCTATAATTAATTTTCTAAAATCCAATAAAACTAATCATTACATCTTGAACTGGTCGTACTTTATGATCCAAATAACCATGCAAGCACGATGTACCAATAAGCACATCATCCAACTAATCGTCGTCATTTGATTAGTTCATTTAACATAATATAGTTGTATAATACAAATATGATGAGTATAACATATGATATGAATAAAACAAAGTCTTTCACATCCAAATTTCAAGCTCTGAGAAAATATTGTAAGAATTGTACAATATAATAAGTATTACAATAAGCTCATATATACTAATTATAAAATATCATATTCATATGATAAGTAAATAATACTAGTATAATTCAAATTATTTAATATATGACCAAGTATCAATATCAAACACTTAGATGAAATAGTATCTTACAAGTACAAAAGTGATATCACACATGTACAACAAAAATTTGTATGCTCACAATCAAAATTTTTATTATTTATTACACTATTAAATATATCACACTGTTATGAAAACCATACAATACCAACACAATAGAATTTAGAATGTTACTAATTATTAAGATAATTATACAAAGATGATGAGAACCATCATATTAACAAGGCTTATTTTCCTCAGCTCTTAATGACTCAACTCATGTCACTTAATCCAATCTTCCAAATGAATAGATTGTACAAGTATAAAATATAATATCATAATGTACAACGATTAATAATTCTAAACGTTAACAAACACCTATATGATGAACTATCAATGCACTTGTATGATAAGGTCATCATACTAGTATGAATAGTTTGACTTATTTGTATACTATTAGATCTCTTATGATGGATGCTCTATCAAAATCATATTATATGAAGGTGAGATTGTGACGACATTATATTATGACATAGGTATATAATATAATTTAACCTATATGAACATTACAATTTTTTTCATGACAATATCTCTAACAACCACATTTTGGTATTGTTATAGGCTAATGAATGTGTGAATTTATTGTCACAATGTTAGATGAGTGGAAATAAAATGAAATTTTACTACTATCATGAAATTGCAAGCTCAATTATCTTTACAAATTATTATACGAGCTGAGATCCATTATCATTATGTGGTGTTGAATAAGACAAATCCACTATCATTATAAGTTATTGAATAAGCAAAAAAAAAATATGATATGTTCATGACATGCACTAAGTCTGGATTGATTAGTACTAAAAGTTCATATTAAGATATTATATACTTGTAAGTTAAGGTCTATATGATTTGATCAAATGCTAAATTATGTGATATAAGGTAAAATGAGATCTCATGATACTAGAATATTGATCATTTGAGAAAAACCTAAGCCCTTATGACATATGAATAAAGAAAGATATGAAAATAAAAGGAATTATCAAAATAGAAAAGTATATAGAATAATAAATCATGTTAATAAGGGAATAATATTAGATATGATAATGAGTTTGCATTTGTCAAATATTCCAATGATCACATATTTGTATTTATCACATACTTTACATGTTCTTATGCTTTAACATGTTCCTACACTTTTACATATTATTGGACAAATGCCACATTTTGTTATTACTCCATTATTATGATTATCCCATTATTATTTCTTATTCTATTTACTACTTGTAAATAATAATTTACTTACTAAGATATATAGACTTGTTACATATTTTCATTATAAGATTGTCATAGATGTATATTAAGTCGAAAAAATTTAATAGTATTTAAGAGAAGTTCTTGAAAGATAAAGTCTGTAATAAATTAATATGAGAAGTTTCATTATATATAATATATTTTTAAAGAGTTTGATATGTATGACCTTTATTTTGTTATGTTTAATTGAGACATAGCATGGTGATTATAATTATAATATATTTTTAATATTTATATGATTTTTTAAAAAACATGTGGATGCAAATAGACTGAGTTGATGTAGATTTAATTGTTACAATTATTATATGCTTTCAATATTGATATTGTTGTTAATAGTATGTGATATATTATTATTTGATACGATTATATAATTGTTTATATAAGAAAAAAATGAATATTTATAAAGGAGACTCTCCATCCATTTAAAATCCTAAAATTTGATCAATTTTGATTAATTTATAAAATTGAAATTGTATTAAGAGGAAATTATAGTTAATTTCATTGTCACCCTCATTTAGCTATTTACTTTAATGTTCAACCCAATATTAACTTCTATTATATGTATTATCAATAAAGGGTTTAAGTAGGGTGTGAAGTTAAATATTATAAATAGGTCATAAAAAAATTTTAATCAAAATATCAAGCACTTATTAACCTCAACAAAAACTCATCAAGTGTAAAATATCACACCAAACATTATAAGTGTAATTTAATTAGTGTATGAAAATAAAATATTTTTTAATAATTTCAACTTAAATACTACTATAAAAAATAATTGAATATAATCCATTATCAAGATTGTGATTGATTTTTGCAAGTTTAGGAAATCTAGATTTCACTAAATTAGCAATATAAACATCACAAATAAAACTCATAATTTCTCAAAAGCTTTATAAGTGTCAGACAATGAGATTGTAAACTACACATGTGAATATCTATAAAAACATAAATAACATAGTCTAAATATGATGTACGTTTAGCATATGGAAAGTAAGGATCAACATAGCTTTAAAATGATTGTCAAATGTGAAACAAGTCAGCGAGGATGGATGGCTATCGATATTTGGTTGGTGGTAGTGTGCCTCATCCTAAAGGGAATTTAGGATGTTATGATGCTCAATTAAGTGAGATTTGATGTGAGTTGTTCTATGCGATCAATGTTCAAGCACAATTAGTTTTTGGGATATCAAACAATGTGAATGATTAAGTGTCATCAAGATGCAATGCCATGGAGAAATCATGAAGGTCCTTGGCAAAAATAAAGGAGATGGTGGTTTCCACAATAGGCTAGCTTAGGTGAGGGAAAGGGAGTTCACTACAATGATGAACAATTGCATTGTCATGGGTTAGTAAGCATCATAGAGGGAATTAGAAAAGATAATGGCAAACAACAAACATAAAAAAGAAGATATTGATGTCAACAGAAGAATACCATCAAAAACTTGTTATAATGACAAATTGATAAGAAAAAAAATCACAATTGAGAAAGAAAAAATTGAGAAAATATTAAAAAAATTGACTATTTATGATAGGGCTAAAGAGAAGAATTCATACAAGCATACATAAAATTTAAAACTCATCCAAATTATCAATATTATTTTATTCTATCAAAAACATTTTTATACATAAAGATTCAAGGTAATTTATATCTCAAAAGACCAACTTCGATTCTTCTTAAAAATTTTAAATAAATTATAAATAACTCAAAACAAATTTAACAAAATCATGAATAAAATCAAGTAAAGTAAAAGCACAAATATTCCAAATGAAATTTTAAAATGCATATGTAATCGAATCTAGTTTGTGCCAATCTTATTTGGTCCTATTTCACAGGGAGTAATACAACAATCAATTAAATGAAACAGATATATAAAAGCCTATCAACAATAACTAACATGTACATCAAAAGTTGTTTCACCATGTCAAGGACTCCACATAGGTCATTATGTGAAACTTCTAATACAAGGAGATATAATATCCCTCATGAGGATACTCCTATTGGGTCTTATGAGCCTCCCATGAAAGACAAACTATGTTTGATTACCCAAACATACTTTATTAGTGAATCAATTGCATGATTGGCTCCAAGTGATGAAAATATGTTTGATAGAATCTTCTTAGAGTTTCAATTATAGAAGACATTAATTAATAAGACTATGAATGACCATACTAGTGGATGGAGAATCATTCTCTAATATGTGATACATCAAGCTTCGTAGTGGTTTAAAGACTTCAATGGCTTGAGTATCGCTTGCCAATGTGGTGGGAGGATGAAGATGTTTATATATAACTTTTTCAAGCTCCAACATCGAATTGATGAGGCCATGTTAGTAATGCATAATGAAACCACATCTAATACAACCCAAAACACACTGAGATTGAAACTAAGATAGTAAAGAGTTATTTTGTTGTCTTTGGGTCTAGGTTTAGGGGATAGAAACAAAGCTAACTCAATCTAAACAAACGAGGACAAAGTTAAATTGAATTGTGAGAACTTAAATTTACAAACAATTACACATACTTATAAATGTACTCTATAGAATAACCTCAAATATCTTTCCAAATTTATGATTAAAACTTTATAGTCTAATATAATTTTAACAATTTTACAACTATAACAATTTTTTAGATCAAGATTTAAATAATAAACTTGTTGCAAAACTTAATAAAGTTTACTCTTATAAATTTTCACTTCATTTGGAACTCATCAGAAGGGGTTTTCAATCAATTTATAAAGCATTCAAAAACCAAAATGTGTATGATCAAATTTTGTTCAAAGCAATCAATTATCTTTTTTGAAGATCTAAATCAAAAGAACTTTTTGTGCTACGAAAATATTGCAAACGATATGAACTTCGTTTTTTGAAAATTTTACAAAGTTTTGGTGTCATTTTTTAAGTTTTCTAATCAAAATTAAGAGAGCTAACAAATCTAGAGCTTTAACACTATTTTAAGTTCAAGATTTAAAACACTCTTCCTTAATGACCAAATCATAAAATACTTCAAACAACAAAAGTAGAGACAATAATATTTAAAAACATTACGGAGAGTCTAATAGCATGTCGAATTTTTTTTATATGCCAAATTACATTCAAAATAGTAAGAAAAAAGAACCTAAAACAATAAAACGAACTTCAAATTAAGGTTATTAAAGAGCAAAAAACCTCATCAACTCTAAAATCACTTGAACATCACATTAAAACTATTTAAAGATCCCCATATATGATTGCTCAGGTGTCTCTATTCCATGCTAGAATGAAGTCACTCCTTTCACAAGAAAAGAAGATTTTTTATAAAGTGCATAAAGAGTGGAAAAGAACAAGATTCACCCATCTACACAAGTTCTGGTCTAAACACATGTGACAGAAATTATTGTCATTAGGTTTTTTTTATATTACAAGACAAAGGAGTTTATATAGGAAGGGTTAGAATAAGAAAAGAAAACAAACTTTGACGATTTTCTTGGAAGTGTTGGACAAGCCAAAATGCTTTGGCCTAACTATTTCATGCAATCAAAGAACTACAAATTGCTATTGGGCTAAACCATCAAAGTAATTTTTCTAGTTGTCTATGTACAACTCACAATCATGTGACGCCATTCATGATCTCAACATTCCAAGAGCTCTTTATCGTAATTGATACTACTTGGGAAAAGATTTCCAAAGTAAAATTTGAAACTCTTTCAAAAAATCTCAATAAGAAGACAAAAATTATATCATAAAAAAATAATTATTGTGATTCAACCTCAACAAGTCTATTCTAACTTCTATCTCTTACATACATCATAAAAAAATAATTATATTATAGAAAAATATATCATACAAAATCTCAAAAAAGAAGACAGAAATTATATTATAGAAAAATAATTAGTGTGATTCAACCTTAATAAGTCTATTCTACCTTCTATCTCATACATACATCATTTATCCATTTTATTAAAAGAACAATTCACAATCTCAAGTTTCACTTTTTCTTACCTCACCTTAGGTCTTCTCAAAAAAGTTACATTTAAGAACCCTAAAAAAAATTACTTGCATAATTGCAATAACTCAATCATACATGATAAATAATTTCACCCAACTCAAATGCTATTTTTCTTAATCATAATTATGTAAATAGTATAATACAAGACACAAATCATATCTTTTGTCAACCCCTCATTTGACTTATTAAAAACCAATTATTTGTGCTTTTGTATTTCAACTATAATAATTGTATCAAACACATTGAGTTATATTTTTATTTATATTTTTAAAAAACATTTTTAAAAATACTCATTTTAATATATATCAAAGACAAACTTAGGTAAAGGCATGCTAATTTAGTCAATGTCCATCATTCGAATTTCCACCATCAGAGATGTGAACTCTCCCATTCTTCCTCTTGACCTCCTCCTTAAAACCTATCCAACCCCCACCGTCACTCCTATAAGTCTCTTTCCTAGTCCTCCGCCATTGAAGCTACCCTTCGCCGACACGTCCATGGCCTCCTTACCCTCCTTTCCGGCCATGGCCGCCGCTGTCTTCCTACTCCTGTTCCTCCTCCCCATTTCGCTCTCCCTTCGTACACCCGTGTCTCTTGAAGACGACAACCTCAAAAGCCCTGTTTCCAAACCAAATCCCTCTCCCAAGAAGAAACCCATTTCGGAATTGCCGGAAATCAAGAACAAAACCAAGTCTCTCAAGC
This sequence comes from Vanilla planifolia, assembly GCA_023846275.1. Classification (NCBI taxonomy): domain Eukaryota; kingdom Viridiplantae; phylum Streptophyta; class Magnoliopsida; order Asparagales; family Orchidaceae; genus Vanilla; species Vanilla planifolia. Next base: position 4,950,977 of record CM043872.1, on the reverse strand, counting down.
CAAAGAAAACTAATGATTCCACCACCACCATTTCCACCAGCGCCTCCACCAAGCTCAAGCTCAACAAAACCCTGTCATCCGCCGCCACCAAATTCAAGCTCAACATAACACTAAACGCCGCCCCCATCGCCGTGAAGTCCAAGCTCAACAAAACCTCGGTTGCCGCTGCCCTCGTCTCCCCCGTCACCTACAAAACCAAGCTCAACAAAACCACCAACGCTTTGAAGACGAACGCCACCAAGCTCCTCAAAACCATGAAGCTCCTCAAATCTAATTCCACCAAAACCCCACAACCAAAATCCCCCAATCCTTCACCCAAATCCCAGAAGAAAAAGCTGGAAACGATAGACCCCCATCTGTCGAAAACGAAGCCGACTTCAAAACAGGAACCCAAGGCCTCGCCGGCGAACTGGCTCGATGAAACCGACGCTGGAGACGATGCTGACCTCATCTCGGACTTCCGCGAGCTCCCATCTCGATTCCACTCAGCCTTTGTACCCGACCTCGAGAAGCTGTCTACCACATCAAAGTTCTACTTTTCCAAGACTCACCGCGAGATCTCCGCCGGCTTTAAGCCCTTCGTCGGGCAAAAGTATGCCCCCTCGATTGCCTCCGCCGCCTCCGTGGCTTTAGTCATCCTCCCCCTGCTTCTGGTCACTGCCGTCTTTCGCTATCTCCTCCGCACCGGCTCCTTCGCCTCCCTCCACCGCGCTTTGCTCTTCGTCCAGGCCTACCTCGCCATCTACTTCGCAACGCTCTCGCTCACCGCCGTGCTCGCCGGACGCGAACCCCTCCGGTTTTTCTATGCTGCGTCCCCCGCGGCCTACGCGTGGACGCAAGCGGTACAGACGTTGGGCTACGTCGTGTACCTCATTGCCCAGTTGATTGCCATGGTGGTGGCCTTCTCCGCTGGTGAGAGCGAGAGCTCGCCGGCGAAGGCGGTTGGGTTGGCCCAGATGCTGCTGGGATTAGCGGTGGGCCTGCATTACTACATCACGGTGTTCCACCAGGCGGTGTCCGGAGACGCACCGCGGGCCAACTGGAAAGTGCACGGGATCTACGCGGCATCCTTTGTCGTCATCTGCGGTCTGGGCCGGGCCGTGTGGCGAAAGAAAGCCTACCTACAAGACGACGGTGTGGATAATGGTAAAAAGAGTTGAATATCAGGGGTTTTCTGCATAAATTTAAGTATCTAATTTGTCTATAAGGTAAGCGAGATGGTTGGGAGAATCCCGATCCATCTTTACTGAAGTCTCAAGTTTCAAACTATTTTGTGGGCAAATTTATTAATTTAGTTATGTATTGGGGTGTGTTCATGAAATTTTATATTTTTGGACCCAAATGCAATAAATCACCGACTGGAGAGATCGATAAAAAGATGTTTTTTGTGGGTAAATCCAGTTGTAATAAAGCGTTTCTCTGATTAAAATTTTCTGTTATATTTAATGTTATTCAATAGCAAAATATTAATTAAATCTTTTAGTACTCTTGCAATAAATAGTTCTTTAAAACGAATTACAAACTGTTGAGGGTCTTTTCTGCTTATCTCCATGTGAGCACCAATGCAAGTTGTAGACCGTCATTATAAAGAGCACTCAAAAAGGGCCCACCTTCCTAATTTACGATTGTTTTGTGCAATTATTGTATTTAGGTTAATGATAAAGTCAAAGGCATTACTTCACATTTTTGTTATTATGTAATAATTTTTTTGACTTTTAAAAGAGTAAATTAAAAAATAATAATAATAAATATAGACCTCAAGAGAAGCAAAGAGTGATCAAACCTCAAGAGAGGCAAAACCTTCACACGTTTCTTTTGATCATTTTCTAACTGTCATCGCCATGGTTAGTGTTCACTATCAATGCACGTTTTCTCTATTGTTAATGATATCCTTGTTTGTAGTAATATGCGTCACAAAGAGCGACAAGCATTAACCAGTAGCAAATGCATGTTTCATTGTGACAAAATCTAAGATGTTGCAAAGTGTGACTCATGATGTTTTCTCTTATTTTATAAATTTATATTAATATTCTTTATTTTTAAATAATAATACAAATGTTTATATAAACATGAAAACTTTTCATGTATAATCTTATAGAATTCTAGTACAATAATTGTTAATGTGTTTTACTTCATTGATCTTAAGCAAATAATAATAATAATATTTTTGATCATGCAAATTGTATAGTTTGATATTGCATAATATTTAGATATCATTATGATAATTTAAGTTATTATTTATTTTCGAACGTGTTTTAGATAATTAAAAACAAATGGTACACTACATTACATTACAAAGGTGATCAAACTATGATACTAATTAAATGGTTTCAATATCTAACAATTAGCCTAAATAGTGTTAAAAGTTGCAATTATAAGTGTCATGAAGATGCACATAAGATTAAAATTTCTTTGCTTTTAACATCATGAAAACTTATGATCATGCTTTTTTTTTTTTTTTTTTTTTTAGGTTAAGTAGATTTATTGATAAAGCTAAAAGGTACAAGAGTTTTTCAAGCTACGGGGAGCTAGGAACTACATAAGTCCAAGTTTAGCAAGGGAGAGAATTTCTGAACTGAGTAGCTGACCCGACGGTCGGAGTAAGTAAAGATTGACTATGAACTTTTGTGTCTCCCATAGAAAGCGATCAGGAGTTGTCACTGTACCCTCATGGAGTGCTGAATTCCAATTTTTCCAGGCCATCCAGCATATAGATGCTGGGATTGAGTAGGCTAATGAGTTGATAGTTGATTTGTGGGACCACCAGCTGAATATCCGGGGAAGAGATTGCCTCTTTATGTTGATGTCGAGGCGGCGTTCGAACCAAGTCCGTGTGGGTTTGGTGATCGAGCAGTGCCAGAAGATGTGCTCCAATGTATCAATCTGCGGACAGAAGGGGCACTTTGGAGCAAAAGAGATGCCAATAGATTGAATTTTGTGTGGTAATGGCAGTGTGTTGTTGAGTAATCTCCACACCAAGATGGAGACTTTTGGCAGAATTCTTTTGTGCCAAATAAGTTTGTTGTGGTCATATCGCTTGGGAACCGGGGGGAGAGATGTTGAGCAAAATATACCATAAGCGGAGGCGGAGGAAAAGGAACCGCGGTTGTCGGAGCAGCAACCGAGCCATTTAAGGTGGCTGGCCAAGTCAAGTTGGCTGGGCCTGAACCGGCAGTGGTTGGGGCGAGTACAGACCGAGTCGGCAGAACCGGACGAGCTGGGCGAGCCGGATAATCCCGAACCATCTTCTTCCATTTCGTGGACGAAGAGCAGATTATCACAAAACTTGACAATGCGACGCCAACTGTGAGAGTCTCGTCTGGTAGCCCTGATGTTGTCGTCGCGGGTCATGTATGCTTGGGTGAGAAAGCTAGACCAAAGGGAGACCGTGTGAAGCAGCCTCCACCAGAGTTTCGCCGTTTGGGCTCAAATTTGCGCCTCGAGGTTAATAATGCCGATGCCCTGGTTGGTTATTGGCCTTGCAAGCTTGTTCCATACCGCCCCTTCTTAATGAATCAACTTATGATCATGCTTCTTGTTCATGGTTTGACTATAAATAATTTAATTCAAATTCTCCTTTGACATGAGTATAGACACAATGTATAAAGATAGACTTTCTTAATGAATCAATTTATCAAAAATTAATTTACTTGTTTATTTTTTTTAATTCAACATATTTTATAAACTTTATTGCTTCATAAGAACTCATCAAGTTATCCCCTCTACTTCCAAATAGTAGTTTTTTCATCTATCATTTCAATAATACTCTTTTTGCCCTACTTATGTTACATTTGCCAATTTTATCATTGTGTTTAACTCTCTTTTTTAATATCTAATAAAAGATGAATTGATTTATCATTATATTTCAAATATTTAAACGTCACAATTAAAGTTAAAAAGCTGCTATAATAATATTAATAAATATTATTATAATAAATCTAATGTAAAAGATATAATTATTCTTATACAATCATTAAGTAATTATTAGCACAAATACAATTCTCAAATTTTCATAAAAAAAATTCTATTTTATTACATGTGTAATATACAAGAACAGATACTGATATTCTTTGTGTCAAACACATATATCATATATATGCAAAGATATATAAACAAGAAATTGGGTTATTATGGCTTAAAATATAAACAATTTAAAAAGATTTTTTTCATTTTAATGAGTATTATTTCATGATAGTTAATATTAAAATTTATTATACATTTTTTCTTAGTGTTTGAAAAAAAAATTTATTTATGAAAACAAAAACATCATTTAATTTGTTTTGGATGATGTGAAATTTCAAAATACAAATAAATATTTTTTAAAAAAAATTATAAAACTTTTAATGTTTTTTATAATTTTTAAAAGCTTTCTCAAACATGCGTTTCTAAAATCTAATTTCATAGACCATATACATGATTAGTGACATCATTGTCAAATGGTGGGTTCCATGGGTGGATTTTATCGGTAGACATGCAGACTTCTTCGTACCTTATTGAAAAAATTCATTTAATTTTGATAATTAGAAGAGAAATATCATAAAATTAATTTGTAAAAATAAAAAAAAAGTTGGTGCATTTAAACTTATATTATATTTTAAAATACTTAAAATTGTGAAACATAATTATTTTTATATATGTTTAATAACATCAAAATTGTCAACTCTTTTTGTATGAAAACTCTTTTGAATTTATGAGCAAATAATTAGTATTCATAAAAAATATACAAAATTAAAAATTTAATAATTTTTTTGATTTTATAAAAAACAAAAAAAATAAGTAATATAATAATTACAATTATTAATTCGTGCATTATTAAATAAATATAAAATTGAAGGAGTGAAGGGCAACCTTAATGCCGATGTCCCACCAATGGAGCAACCCATGAGTCACATGTGTCTCATGTGAACAAGGTGGCCTTCACATGCATTCACATAGTCTATTTATTACTAGAAATTAAGGCTATTTAATAATAATGGTTTAAAAAAAATTATGTTTGATGATTTTTTGATAGTCTTACCAAGAAGTATTTATTTTAAAAATTTCTACCAATCATTATTTTATTTTAAAAATTAATAAATAATGATCATAAATTATTAGAATAAATAAAAATTGTATAATATTAAAATAATTCAATAAAATAATAATAATGGACTTATTATTTGTAGTATAACTAAGATTAGTTAAACTATTTAACATGATTTTAAAGAAGCATTTTTATTTTAAAATATTTATTTTAAATTGTGACTCTAGTCTTAACAATGAAATGATATGTTATTATATTTTTGATAGGATTATTTTTTTTTTACATATGTTAAAGGATTTGACATAAAAAAATATAAATTATCATTCTATATTTATAATTATTAATTTTTTATTTTATTATATTATCAAAAAAGTTGAAATGTCGTATAATTTATCAAGTTTATATAATTAAAAGAATGGGTTTAAATGTAAATTTTATGAAGCATGGACTGAACTGCTGTATGATGGTCCACATCATCAATTCAATGATGTGCTTCTCGAACCAAAATGGGTGATGTCAGAACCGTGGCTGAGCCCAAGACAGCTTCGAGGAGAATTACTGCTCAGATTCTTTGATTGTACAACTATAATTATTTATATTATTTTTTAAATTCGAAAGTATTAAAATATTTGAATTTTTTTAATTTAATTGTTATTCATAAAAAAATATTTGTTTTCAAAAAAGCTAATGATTTTTTATTTTATTCATATGAGCATATAAAAATAAAAAATATTTTTTAAAAAACATCATTAAGATATTTATAGTTGGAAAATGCTGTTTTCTCATTGTGTTCTTGTTTGACTTAAGAATTATGTATGTATTATGTTAGAGATATTTAATAAAATAATTAAATTAAATTTAAAATTATTTAAAAATTGTATGCAATATAAAAACAAATAGAGAGCTTATTATGTCGTGGGGATGCAAAGGCGGAAAAGTCTTTCGCTAAGTATTTATACTCTTTTGGTCATAAGATGAAAGTAAAAATGTCAGAAAATTAGAAAAGAAAGAGATGAAAATAAAATATATTTTTTTTATGAATAATTAAATTTTTTTTAAGCATAGGATGAACTTTTTTAGAATCTAAAATTTTTTAAAATTTGATGATTAAATTCAATAAAAATCACATTGATCATAGTTTTTATAGACCTAATATTAAAAGATAAGAAATACTCAAGTAGTTTTATCTTCATCAAAATAAGGTATTTAAAATTTAAAATTAAGTAAAGTTTTCAAAGAAAAAATATTTTAAGAAAGTCATTCTTTATCATACATTAACTAACTATATTAATTACTAATTATCATAATAAATTTAACAATCATAAATAAATGAAAGCGGTATAAAAATAAACCATTTACAACTTATGAAAATATAAAAATTTTCACATTACTTTTTAAAATCACATGTCCATATAATATCAATAGTTTTACATATATTATTTCTCAAACAAACAATGTTTGTAAATAATACTTTTATTGGTAAATGATCATCTTCGATGACATATTATAAGCTAGATCTCATTTCTTTTCTACAATCTCATGTGATACCTCTTTTGATCTAAAAGTATCAAGTCAAAATAGACATAAACTAATTACTATTAGTTTAATAACAAAAGTATGTAATATGATATAAAATAAATAATTATTAGATAATCATATGCATAATTTATATTAAAAATAATATAAATTAATAAAATACATGTTATCTTTCTTTTTTATTTGGATTTATTTGAAAGTTAATTTCATCTTTAAAATTTATATTAATTTCTTTTTAAATCCCTTTCATCTTTGGTGCATCCTAAATATTTTATTTCAAACAACCCAATGATATTTCTTTAGTAATACTCTTAGAGATATATTATTCTTGATAGTGATCTTATTTCTAAAGATATGTTATTTCAGATAGTAAAATATTTTTTTAGATATATGTTATTCTAAATAACAAGTTAGTTTTTATAAATAATCATTGATGGCTTTTATATTTATATCACTTTATTATATCATTTTTAATTCAATTATATTAATATTTTGTTAATCATATCTTTGCTTTTAACACATATAGCATGATATGCATTTAGCTTGTAACAAATTAAAACATATGATAAGATTAGCATATAAACATGTTATTATAATAAATACTTTAAAGTATCTCTCACATATCCTTTTTCACATATCACTAAAAACGCATGAGAATATCACGTTCAAATGAATTATGTATCAATTATAATGTTAACATATTATTGCAAATCATATAGAGTAAACACCTTTCAAGTAAAATTTCACATATTATTTGATCAATCATCAAGGATTTTAGCTTACAATAAATATTACATCAAACATATTCATCATGAATAAGTTTTTCTTACCTCTTAAATTCCAACAATGGTTTCACCAAAGGACTATATTTTTGCTCTAAGTCTCAATTACTACAATACCTTGGAGCTTTTTTTCTCTAATTTTCCTTTTCCTATTATACAAATTCTTTCAAGATCTCTTAAAAATACTTTCACTTATACTTCTATTTTCTCTACTAACTATGGCTGAGTGATAGACTTCTTAAATTCCTTAAAAAATAATTTCTAAGTCATGGTCCTTTTATACTTGCTCCAATTATTTTTCATATTCTTAGACTTCTAAATTTCTTTAATAGTTATATCCCTTTATGTGAATATCTTTTTCCACCTATCTTCACATTTTTAAAGGTTTTCTATCGACTTAACTTACCCCAATGTTAATTTTCTCGACTGTTTGACATTTTGGCTTGTAAAGTTAGTTTAGTTTTTATTAATCATATATGTATGATCATTATATTTGTATTATATGATTCTCAAACTTGTTTTAGTCTATTTTAATTTTTTTTATTATATTATTATAATCTCATTATTATATTAATATGATACTCTAATTCTTCTTTCGTTATATAAATAATTTTATTTATAATGTATGACACCCTTCAACTAACTTTTTTTCAAAAACTCTCTTTTTGTTATAATATATATTATTTCTTGTAGCACTTATATGATCTATTTCCTATATTTTTTATTAAGTCATAATTAATGACAGTCTTATATTTTATGCTCTTATGTCTTAATAATATTAATATGATTAATTTATCATATTATATAATCAATTTAAGATATCTTTCTCCTTGAATATTTTCATACTATAACCTACATTATTTTCTTTAACATGATAATATGGTATAATATACTTCTATTATATTATACGATCTAATACTTTTATAGATTCATAATTAGTACACATGATCATATTGATACATGAGTAGAAAAGGGAGAGATCTTAATGTAATAAAAGAGAGTGCTAATAAGAATTAGAGATTTATATTATATATATAATATAAATTAAATAATAATTATAATATTAATTTTAAATAATTTAATTATCTCAAATGAACTTTGATCAAGACAAAACATATATCACTAAACTCTTCATGACTCACTATATTTATTTGCATATTTTTGGATACTTTATTTTTTTAGCTAATTTTTTACATGTTTTTTGAAATTATTGCACGTGCTATCAAAGTGACCCCATGATAATATAGTTTAATTAATTTAGAATCTTGAGGATGTTAAAAGAAGTATTTAATGAATGAATGCTAAATGGTTAAATGTTGAGTGAGGACATACCAAATAATCATGAAGAGTATAATCAATTTGACATTGTGTAAATTGAGTTAATTTCACTAATATGAGCTTATAAACATCAACATGATTGAGCATGATCAACATAAGAAAAATTGATGAACTTGTTATGAATCAATTTGGTGGCATGTCAACATGACTGAGCATTATCACCTTTTGATTATGCACATCCTTGTTTTATCTTATCAATGTGTATATCTTAGTTTTATTACATGCATCTTAATTTTAATTTATACATTTTAATTTGATTTAGAATAACTTGATATGATATTATGTGCCATAGTATAACTACAAGGTATTATTAATTTGGAATGAAATATGAATAACCTTGATATATGTAGAATGAGATTGACATTAAATTTTAATAATTCACACTTCAACTAATAATTTATGTTTTAGCTATTACTATGTAGCTTGTATTATCCTTTTGTTTGAATTTAAATTATTCTTCATTATTGTTAATTGATTTCTCATTGTCATTTAAATAGTATGCCTTTTATAGTTATTAACAACACTTAATTCCTTAGCTGCATATCAATAATAATTTGAAGTTTATTATTAATCTGAAATTTATTTATTTCTCAATTATCATGTACATTGCATGAATACCTTTCTTTTTTTTGGGTATTATAATGACCTAATTTTCTAATTCTTATTTTAAGATATTCAAAGTGAATTGTATGAAATTGAGATTTTGATTTTTTTTTATGAAGAGGATCAAAATAATATTTTTAGATTTTATCTTATAAAATATGTATTTTTTATCAAGTATGTTAGATTTGAAAAATAAGTATATAATTAGATTAAGCTTATCGAGATAAGTTTGTCGACTTTTATTTTGTCATAATTGGAGTTTGTTTTAATTTAATTTTTATTGATTTATGTTATTAACCTTAAATTTAAAAATAAAAATATTTTTATTGATCTCGAAGGAACTCTCTTGAACCAATATAGGATTCCTTTTTTCTCCCTCACGGATGTGGTCGATCAATTCCTAGATTTTGATCCACCTCATTATCACGCCACCTTAAAGAGCTCTTACGACCAAGTTTTCGGGCTTTATAAGTTGTTGTCGTTCTTTTCCTCTTTGGTTCGATAGGAAGAGCATAGTTGTAATCGAATGTCATCGGAAAGGGGAGAAACTATGGTTTAGCATTGATTTCTCTCATAAATCCATTGTATCACTTTAAAAGGAGTTGAAATGAAGTGATTTTTAGGGATTTCAAGCCAAAGTTGAGTAAAAAAGGGGTTTTTTTTCACAAGTTGAGCCTTATCGTTGGTAATTATAAGAGCTTGTTGCAAACTTATGCAATACTTAAGGAAGCTATGAAATATATTTATTAAATTATCCTAAGTTTAATTGCAAATCGAATGAGGAAGTTTGAAGATTTTTACAAAATAGTGCAAGTTTTTGATGGAATTGTCTAATTGAAGAAGGAATAAAGCTTAAGAAGATTGGAATTTTATTTTTAGTAGTCTTGTTTCAAACATAATAAGGCTATAATAAGAAAGTTTGGATTTGTGTTGCAACCTTAAATCATGATTTTAAATCACAATAATTTACCTTGATAATATTTTTCAAATTTGGGTGTCAATAATGTTAGAATGATATTTTATTTCTTGCATAGGGATGTTTGAAATTGCCTTTGAAGTGGAAAAGAGCTTAAGGATCAAGGAATCGATTCGATTGAGCAAAGCTGACATTTTGAAATGAAAAAGGAAACTTCAATGAGTGATTTCTAAATTATATAATTTGTAATTCAATTAAATTATAAATTCATAAATTTAAGATTATTATTTGAATCATTGTTAAGCAATGATAAAATGATAGTTATTTTAAAAATAGGTGCTTAATCTTTCATTTGTATGAAGTTAAAAAAATCAATTAAAACATTTACATAACGAGAGTAGAGATATATATTTTAAATAACTATATTATAAATTTGATGTTATTTTATAATTATTAAGAATTTAATATTATGACATGTTATTTTTTTCTTTATGTATCATATTTTATATCATTATTTACATGTCTGATGAGGAATATAAATAGAATGGTAAAATAATTGATTGATTAGTTTAATAATATTTATAATGTAAAATGTGAAAAATAAATATGATAAATAATAAAAAATTAAATGAAAAATAAGAATTGAAAAAAAGTAACATAAAAGATTAATACTTGTGACATATGAACACATGAGTACTTGATAAGATTTAGGCTATGTGAGATTCATTATAATAACTATACTAGCGATGATATTATTTATATTATAAATATATTATTACTAAAATGAGATAAGATGAGAATAATAATATTTGTCTAATAAAATTATCTCTAATAGCTCTTTTATAATTATGAACAAAGATGAGTTGAGGATGTGATTATAATATTACTGACATCATATCTTATATGATATGATATGAGAATTATATGTGTGTTTAATTCAAACATGATGTGTGATAAGTTATTTGAAGTGTGATCTAATAGCTTAGAGATAAGATTTACTATGATACGAATATAATATGAAATGAGATTTGCTATGAGATAGACATTATGTGATATGCATATACATTATGATGTGATGTTAGATCATATTATATAAGATCTATATTTTATATACTTGATGCAAACATGATAGGGATGAGATGAGATCTTATCACATTAGAATAATAATCATTCAAAAAATGCCTATACCCTGATGATTAGTATAAGCTTCATGAAGTAGATGAGAAATAATATTAGAATATAAATATTAAAAAATATGAAAAACAAAAGTTAGATTTAGATGTTAGATTTCAAATGAACAAAAAAATATAATAGATGAAAAGATACATATACATGAAATATGATTAGAAACTATATCTAAACATCTTTTAATGTATTGATTATTTGACTATAGTAGTGATGATATTATTTATATTATAAATATGTTATGACTAGAATGAGTTAAGATGAGAATAATAATTTTTGTTTAATGACATTATATCTAGTTGCTCTTTTATCATTATGAACAAAGATGAGTTGAGGATGTGATTATAGTATTACTGATATCATATCTTATATGATATGATATGAGAATTATATGTGTGTTTAATTCAAACATGATGTGTGATAAGTTATTTGAAGTGTGATCTAATAGCTTAGAGATAAGATTTACTATGATACGAATATAATATGAGATGAGATTTGCTATGAGATAGACATTATGTGATATGCATATACATTATGATGTGATGTTAGATCATATTATATAAGATCTATATTTTATATACTTGATGCAAACATGATAGGGATGAGATGAGATCTTATCACATTAGAATAATAATCATTCAAAAAATGCCTATACCCTGATGATTAGTATAAGCTTCATGAAGTAGATGAGAAATAATATTAGAATATAAATATTAAAAAATATGAAAAACAAAAGTTAGATTAGAAATATAGATGTTGGATTTCAAATGAACAAAAAATTATAATAGATGAAGAGATGCATATACATGAAATATGATTAGAAAATACAATATGCATCTTTGAATATATTGATTATTTAAATATTCATATACATTAATTATATGCTCTTATATCTTTATATAATTTTTTTGTATAGTGATGTCATGATTTTGTTAGATTAATTTATATACTTCTAGATGATGATTATAAGCTCTTACGTATTTATATTATTTGTTTTTATGTAAGATACCAATGTTTTATTATTATTCATTATTTTTTTATAACTTATTATATTATTATGTTTTATTTTATATTATAATTTAGACAATAGTTTATCTACTAGTTTTTAAACTTATTATATATTTACATTACAGTTCAAAATTTTAAAACACCAAAAAGAGTTGGGGAAATTTTAGTTGCACATAAGATGAGATCTATCTGATAATAGGTTTCCAAGGAGTTTTGTGAAATCTTTCTTTTGATATTATTTATGTATTTAAGAAAAGAAATTTTAAAAAATATTATCTAAGCTATGTAAAAATATATAAATTATTTATAGATGTTTTGATAAGTGGATGTATTATGGATGTGCTTTTGTTAATATTATATTTTGAGATATTTAATATTATGATAAGTGTAATTATTTGTATAATTTATTTTTGATAATTATAAATATGTATATAAAGAAAAATAAACATTTTAAAAAGAGGATATACTCCTTTTAATTTTCAAATTGAATCTTATTTTAGATTAAAATTAAAAAAATGGAAGTGAAAGTTTTATTGTCACTCTCACCTAGGTAAGTGGATATATCCTTAATTACACAAAAACTCTAATTTATTTAATCTTAATGCTATTAAGATTGCTATTAGAATGAGATGTATGGTGGGTCGTGATATGTTTATGATTATTAAGTTATATGTAATAGTTGTGTGAAAAAACAATGTTATGAGTTTTTGGATACATTAGTCTATCATGTTGTTTTGTCAAATCTTTGGTTAATTGTTTAATGATAATAAGAATAAGAAGATTTTATTTTTCTAATCATATGTTTGGATAAGAGTCTTATTATACCATCTAAGAGTTGTATTATATTTTAACAAATATTTTTATTTTTTGATAAAAAATAAAAATAACTAAAAAAAGTACTATTTTATTAGATTAATATAATAATTATTCATACATTATAATTTTAAAAAAACTAAATTATTATTATTATATATAATAATTTTTAATTATAATTTAAAAATATCATTATGTTTTAATAATAATATATGATATTACAATCTTGAATATCCAAATAATTTATTATTTTAGAAAAAATAATTTTGTCTTCACAAAGTATAATTATTATTTATTTAATTTAATTTTTATACCTCAAATATTAAAAATAATTTTGATCTAAAATTTCAAATTAAAGTATTTCAATGCCAAAATATTAAATATAATTATTTTTTGATAGGCTAATCAATGTCCATACAACACAATACACTATAATATTAACAATTAATTTTTATAGTTTCATCGAACTTTAGTGAGATTGACATTTTCTTAACCCACACCTCAAACTCTCTTGAGAAGTCTAATGGACAAGGAAATCAATAATATTATTAGCACATCAAAAACATGATAAACAATAATATGACTAAACATTGAGATAATTATAATAAGCTTTTATAGATAAGATACACTATGTTCTTGATAACACGAAGGGTATTAGTGATCATGAAATCATAATTACTCTAAAAATGAATGTCAATGAATAATCTGACAAAAAAATAAAGAATAAAAACAACAATATTAATTTATTCAAGTTTTATAACAAGAGCAACAAAGGTGCACAAATAAATCCTTATAATAACCAAAGAATGACCATAATAGTCTCATATTATCAAAATGATGTCGACCAATTCAGAGCAAGATAGTCCATCAATATTATCATTCACCTAACTTGGATTGTGGATCTTATAATAATTAAGAAGAGTTAGTATACCCTAAGAGAGTAAGAGGATTCTAAGCCTCTTTATAAAGAAAATAAAAAACCTTGTGTGAACTTGATGTTTTAATATAAATTAAAAAAATATCATTTTTTTATCTTCTCTATTATTGCAGGGTCAAGAATGGATCTTTCCAAGTCTTATGGCACTCCAAAGCTATTATTCCAAGCTGCAAGACACCAAAAGATTCAACTCCTCTCTCTCAGCCGCCAAGATTCTCCTTCGAGGCTGGCTTTCGAGTTCTTCCGCTCCAAAGAACCCCATTCAATAAACACTGACAAACTTCTGCATCTTGCTTGCAAGTCTCAGAAGGCCATGTTCAGGCTTCATCGTCTCAAGTTGTCACTGCTACAGAAATCGAGGGTTTTCTATTTGTCCTTTTTTCAAACTCGGTAATGTTTACGGATGTCTTGGCTTTGTTGGGTCGTTTTACTGCTTTATGCGAATTCTCTGGTTTAAGTGTGGAGACTGTGGGTTGCGTTTTTGGGACGACGATGAGATTATTGTTTGCGTGTTGTTCCGCAGTGGTACATTATAATTGGAAGTAGTGTCTTAAGAAGGGTTTCCTAAATAGCGAGGGTCTGCTTTTAATTTTTTGTTCAATGATAGCTGCGGAATCTTATCTTTCTCATAGTACTTATTAAGCATGGTTCTTTAGGGTTATCAATATTTTAATTTTATGGTGACAAGAAGCTCATGATACATAAATTTCTCTGTTAAAATGAAATTTAAAATGTTTTTTGCAATAGTCATGTCATCAATGTGCTTATTGATCTGTCTCTAGATTGGTTTAGAATGGCATAGTAAGAACACATGGATAGAACAAAGAACATAGCACAGAATAAATTCAGATTCGAATTTATATAAGAAAATTTCAATATTTCTATTAGAGAAAAATTTTAAACAATCCACTTTTAAGTAGAGTAAAAACTTTTGGCAAAAACCCAAGTCCAAATCACGTCTAATTCATAATGGATACTATCAATATTCTCAAGCTAGAATTCCACTTGAGACCCTCAAATATCATGCAACTCAAACTGAATGATCTCTGATCTCAATACCTCTCGTAAAAGTCTCTTTTATAGTAGGTACTCTTGAAATAATAAAAAAATATTAGATATATTTTATAAATAGAGTCTAAATCGTGGCCATTTCAAGTCAAATATCAACTAAACTCTTGTTTGTTTTATTCAAATTTTAAATATGCACTTATTAGAAAAGCTTTTGCACAGTTGCAGTAAATTGAGCATAACTTCATCCACGTCTTATGACTTAGTGATTGAAAGTTCATTGAAAATTTGAAAAAATGTTCTAGAACTTTCTTATTAACCACTCATATGAAATTCATACGCATCAGATAATAAAATTGTCCATAATGCATAGCCCAATTTGATTCTGGTACATTCATATCTTTATCATCCTTGAGAGCCCTTTCTCAAGTTTACTCTAGACTCCTTAAGACATTTTGAAGACATGAACGTACTTCTTCATTCTTTAGTATGTCTTGTCCTTTAATTATATTTTTTATTAACTATTCCCCCTTTTTGGTTAGCAAGTACTTAATTAAAGGAGTTAGAGTTTGTATTTTAAATCTTCTA
This sequence comes from Vanilla planifolia, assembly GCA_023846275.1. Classification (NCBI taxonomy): domain Eukaryota; kingdom Viridiplantae; phylum Streptophyta; class Magnoliopsida; order Asparagales; family Orchidaceae; genus Vanilla; species Vanilla planifolia. The sequence goes on along the minus strand of CM043872.1, from coordinate 4,935,240 downwards.
TGTAGAGGGAGTTTCACCAAATGAGGGTCCAATTTGGGCCTATTATATACTTAAGTGAGCATTTAATAATTCAAAAATTTAAACCTAAGATAGAAGTCATTTTTATTACACGTTAAGGATCAATTACTAAACTCATAATGTAAGACTAAACCAAACATCACTTGTATTAATCAAATCCCTTTCTCAAGTAAGAATCTTATTTCTATTATCCATGACTTTCTCTTTTTAACTCTGAATTCTTTTGACAAATTGAGTCGAGAGCTATGTTGAATGTCAAGAATGTTATTATACTCTATTATGCTCGCACTGTGTGTCGATTATACTAATTGATCTATTATAGCTAGATAAATTATAGGAGCTATGCATTAGCCACTAAAATGAAGCCTATGTAGCTCTACTAAAGCTTTATCAATACCATCAATATCATACATGCAAAGAATTGCTCAATCATGTGAAGTTGTTTTGTGAGTTCACTAAACCTTTTTTCAACTATGATAAAGGCTATTAGTGACCCATGTGAGTTATAAAATACAAGAACCACTTAACCCCAATTGAACCTTCATCTTTGATACCAATTTCTAGGATAAGTTTTTGCAAATGAGGGTCTTAATTGTGTCCAATATATATTAAGGATGACAACCAATAATTCATAAGCTTAAGTTTATGAGGATTCACAGTAATTGTATGTTAAGACTCCGACTTTATACTCGACTCACGATGTAAGAGTAAATTAATATATTTGATATTTTGTTTGTAACCATCTTGCCTATGCCTCATTGCATGTTTGCAATGATTATTCTAATCAACAACTTGTCAGGTTTGACTAACATGCACATGCCAGATGCTGTTGGTTACCACGTTTTTGCAGTGTTCCTGCAAATTGCATAGAATTTTAACTTGCCATTGCATCAAAGCTTATTTTAATGATGTTATGCTGTTAGTATTTTGTTGCTTTCCTATGTAAAGGAGAATCTCTGCTATTGTTTCACTTATTAAACGGAAATTATGCAATGGGTTTTACATTGTAGTAAATTTATGAAGGGTATCTATGTTCAAATAAAGTGTTAATAAGTTGTTTGAGTTTTGAACGCCTAGTTTTTATGTGGCTTTCATTCTTCTAAAGTGAGAAAAATTGATGGAAACATGTTTTTGGATGGTGAACTCTGGAAAATCGAGAGCAGCTTATATTCCTTCTTTCTTTCTTGCTGTTTATGGATATTTTTCTTCCAAAGGTAATGTGGGAATAACATGGTTTCGTGTGTGGTTTGTTCCATTGTCCACTTTTTAGTAGATGGCTTTCTGATTGCCAGGTCAAAAAAGCAAGTCTTGTACCCTTGGCCTTAAACGTATGGGCCAATTTATATTTAGTTGAGCTATTCAGCATTATTTCAATAGCTTTTATAAATTTTTAACAAATTGATTTCCGTTTTAGGTTTTCAAATCATAAATTTCAGTGCCGCGGTTATGGAAATACATCAAAGTACCGGGATGGCAAGCTCACGAGGAACATGTTGGAAGAAGAAGAAGAGTCATTGGGTCCTCAGTCATTGGGAAAATATGTTGTTGTAATGACAATGAGTATTTTCCAACATCCATTTAAGCTAATTTTTATCAATTCCCTGCTTTCCGGTTGGGGAAATATAACTTTTTTCTGTGCATTTGTAGCCAACGGCTTTGTTGGTCTTAGTAGGAGCAGGTGCATTTATTCACTACAATGATGAGAGGCGTGCAATTCCTAAAGGTATTCCGTTTTTTTTGTTGGCTGTTGGGAATACAATTTTTTGTTTTATTTTTAGAACTCATATTTTATTTGAATTCACTCTTGACAAAGAGAAATTTGCAATATCATTTTGATGCAGTTAGTTAGCTTTCCTGTACCATCCAATTAAAAAATACATAAGTGCATTGGTAATATATGAACTATGTTTTTTTTTGTGCCAACATTCTTTTGATGCAATGCAGACATGGGAAAAATTCTATTTCAAGTAAGCAAAACACAAAATGGCATTCAAATAAGCTAATATATTAAATACATTTTTACTAAATGTACCAACTCCTGACCATTGAAAGGAAAATTGTTCCATCATATTAGTTTTGTTTATTAATCAGGTTTTGGGAGTGCTCATCTACAAAGAAAGTTCTCAAAATGTCTTCCATTATGTTCATGCATCTTAAGAGTTGGTGAAATCCAATATGCTCATAAAATTTCAATCAAGCAAGGATGGGGTGTTACTTGCTAATTTAAGAACACAAACGGAATATAGTGCGAGGTAGTTGATGATTGACATAAATGCTTTTTGGACCAATGTGACGTGACTTAAGTTGCTCATACATATTAGAGTTTGAAGAGGCTATGTGCACGGCAAGTTTAAATGGATTTCACCATCCCATTCATGTGAAGGTGAATTTGTGTTGGTTTTTTGTGTTCAATGCAACCTTTCAACTGATTGTTATTTGGGCTTTGATTTCATGACACTATATTTTTAATAGATTCTTAAATGTTCATTTGCATCAAGAACATGAAATCGATGATGTTGTAACAACTCCAAAATCCTTACCTCGGACATATTCTTTGGTTTGTTTTCTTTATAAACATACTAAGAAATGAAAACCCATTTATTCTTTGAATTGAATAATTATTTTGAACTCATTTGAAATTCTTCTTATCTTTAGCTTATTATCTGTTTCCCTTATACATAAAGTTTCACATTAATTATACATATATTCAAACTGTTAAGGACAAAAAAGAATAAGATTAGTCATACATTAGAAATTGAATATAATCTTAGAGAATTAACATACCATTAATAGACCATTACTTATTTATATGGTTTAAGCTTTTTGGAATTTTGAGTGACCTTCTAATGGTAACTAAACTTATTTTCTTCACTTAAAAAATGGTGTCAGAGTTAGATTTAGTTAGAATCAAGTGGTTAATGTTTGCCATTGGTCTTTGACTTATGCTACCGTGATTGAGTAGGATTCAAGAGTTTTGATGAATTCTCATGTTACTTTTGTTTTACTTGCTTAGAATTGGTTCAAGTAATCGGTTCATAGCTGTTATAGTTTGGCTACTCATGTTCGAGCATTTAGAGTGATCTCACATCCACTGTTTACATGAGCTATTTTTCGTTGCTGTTGTGTGATGGGTAGTCTTGTATTTCATATTCCAAGAGCTATGATAACAATTTAGATAAGACTCTCTTGATGGATAGATTTTTGAGCATAGTGTTAGAGCTTCAAAATTCAAATTGGTATTTGATACCTATTTCTTTTATTTTTTGGGTTGATGGGTATCTATATAATGGTATATTCAGGTCAACTTGGAGCACCAATTGATTTGCACTCAACAAAAACAATAACAGTGTTCTTGTGCATTATTTAATAAAAGTTTAGTTGATATTAAGACCATCAATTTCTCAATTCACATGGAAAAATAAAAAAATGGATGTTTAGTATTCACAAGTACAAATAAAAAAATTTAAGGATTCATGCAATGGTGGTTTGGTCAATGATTGTCTCCAAATTTTCCTTTATCCTTTTTATATGGAAAAATAAAAAAATTGATGTTTAGTATTCTAAATTTTTTTCAAAGAATGCGGAAGAATAGAAGAAACCCTTTACTCTTGTTTAGATAGGTATGATAACAGTGATATGTTTAGTGCCTATAAAATCCTTCACGCCTTATTATCTTTGATGCTTAAGCTTGTCTAAAAAAAATCCATTTCAAGCTATTGTTTTGGTCTTGGTATATTAAGTGATACTTTTATCACCTTCTGCCAGTGTGCTCCAGAGGACACTACTCATTCACTACTATGATACACATTTCAAGACCCATACTTTTTGTCTTCCTTCATAAGGTTGGACTCTACCGTTACTCTGAAATATTTCCCATATTTCTTCATATTGGCATGGTCTTCAGCCTGCCTTCTGATCTGCTCAGGAAGCTAACTTGGACTGGAGTTTTTTTTTAAAAAATTTTCTCAAAAGCTATTTTGAGCAAAGTAATGTGAAGGTTTTGGTGGTAAGCTCAGAACCATTGCCATTAGTATGGATATTTTGCCAGTTTTGGTTCCATTTAGTCATAAATTGCGTGATGATTGTAGGGCTCATTGACAGAGATTGTCAGGTTTTCCTGCTGATTTGTTTTAGGTCTCTCTCTTGCCATGATTAAGGATGCTGGTGTCTTTTGTCTAATGTCATGGAATTGTCTTCTCGTTACATTGGTTTTGTTCATTTTTCCCTCTTTGTAGAACTTTCTGATTGCCTCATGTGTCAATTATCTTGTCTAGTGTCAATGGCATTTTTATCTTTACTTTGCTTTCTTCCATAGCATTTTTTATGCAGGTTGTTAACTGCTGATTGGTGTTGGTAGTTTTTTTCTCCTCTTTGGAGTTTTTTTGTAAATTTATAATTCTTTTTTTTCCTCTTAAATGAATAAACTGAAATCAAGTATGGAAATCCTACTAATGCTTTGAATTTATATTCAAGAAAGAAAATATACTTCTTGCTTGTCTAATCCTCTTGCGCATTACAAGGAGAATTGTAAGCGTACTTCTTGAAATTGTTTAAAATTTTTTATAAAAGCATTATACTTTTTGCTATCTATTGATTAGTTAACTATGTTTTTTCCTTTTTCTTGCATTATGTGAACTTTGTTTTAGGATTCATAGAACAATCAATAAGTTTTTTGAAAATTTATATTTTTTTAAATATATATATTTTAAATTTTTTGTATAAAATGAGAAATTTTATTGGAGGCAAATTTTTTGGCATTTATAGAGTATTGTGGTATGAAATGTTAGAATCATAGTTATGAAACTCAAATCCCATCAATAGTCCAATCTAGTGAACCCACATGAATAAGCATTTAACTTAGAATGATCGGTTTTAAATAGATATATTTTTTTAGTAAATTTTTCGGATTTTGGCACTAACCTTGGAGAAGTCATTCAATACTGGATGTGGTACCACAGACCATATGTCTTTTTTGAGAATTATAGGACAATGGTGATCGTACAATAATATGCACTAACATATTGAGATGTCAAGGTATGCTTAAGTTACAGGTTGAAATTATTGCACATCTTACAACCATGGAATTTAAAGAGGAATTGGAAACATAAGGATATGAGAATGTTGAAAAAAGTTACGATTATATATAGCTTAGGTGTTATGGGATTTCGATATGCTATGACTACAATCCTAACATTTACATCAGATTATAGATATAGTAAAAGGGACCATATAGTATTAAGATTTTGGTCAATTCGTTTATAGTGTATTATAGCTATCAGGCTTATTATTCCATAAAATTATAACACCTAGAGTTATAATGAAGTTTTACGACTTATTGTATTAATTTGAAAGTTCATGCTTTTGTAATGTTGAAAGTTATTGATGTTAATGGTTAGTTTAAACTTAGTTGGAGGTCTGGGTTTTAATCTCTTATTCTGATTCATTCATGAAAATAAAAAAATATAAATAATGGAATGCTTAAAATTAATTAAAGAACTTAAAATGTGTCATCATTATTTATTAAACTATTTTGATGATTGTTGTTGTTGATCATGCAAGAGCTTGCATATTTCAATGTGAACACTAAATGTTGATGCTGAAAATGTTACGGTACGAGATAGCTATCAATGTGGATTTGTAGAACAATAGAGTCAAGCTAGCTAAAGGAATGATGATTTGATAAATGAGATGTAGGGCTTATGAAATTAGAGGTAAAGTTGTAGTTTTTTTTTTCGTTTGTATGTGTAACCATGCATTGTCTTTCCCTACTTTTTACTCACAAAACTTGACCATGATTAGCTCCTAAGGATGACTAAATAGGTTTCCAAGCATCTCTATTAGGACAATCAATGGAGTGGTAGTGGTTGTTGAAAATGAGTACTATCGATGATCCGAAGTGTCTCACTCTTAGTCATAGGCATTCTATGCTTGAAATGAATAGTACGATAAAATAAGATAATGCTTGGCTTCACTTAGATAATGATACTCATCAATGGATCACCAAATCTGAGAAGTGCAGCAACTTGGATTTCACCATGGTTATTATAAAGAGCAAATCACCAAGGAACAATAATTTCAAATAGGTAACATCACAAAGCAATGATAATCCCTTATAAATAATCCTCAAAAACCTAACCCCCAACGTAAACAAATAGGTAAATGAGTTTTCATGATAAACTTGCAATTAGAAAAAGTGAAAGAGAAAACTTAAAAAGAAAGTTGCCAATAAGGAGATCTAAGCAATATAACTAGGGTCTAAAAATGGGGCATGAGAAAAAGAGGTAGGAATTGTGATCAAGGGAGATATAAGTTTTATGCTATCTTATATTTTTTGAATATAACTAAGCCAAATTGGGTTTGTTTTGAGCTTGGAAACAGCGTAGTCATGAATTTTTTCCTCCGATTAATTGATTTTGCATAGATTGCTTATGATGATTTGGACTTATTTTGTCAAGGTTTATCATTTTTAGTTGCCTTATTTCGACCTAAGTGTGTTTTGTTCTCCAAAGACATTATGACATCTAATAACTATGATATCTCTTCTAAAGTTTAAGATCTCTCATCAATAATCAATGTTGGATAATTTATCCTTAGAATTTTAGAATCCTGTCAACAAAAGTCACATTTTGTTCGATGAATCCTTTCCATAGGATCTTAATCAATGATCACTTCCCACTCTCTTCGGGTGTTATAGGTTCATCAACTTTTGTTTGGTTTATTCTCAAACCACACTGGATTAGTAGAATATGTTATTTTGATACCATAAATGTGATGACTCAATCCCTTGGGTCAACCTATATTCCCAAGTTGGTTTTGTTCTTAAAATGCTTGTCAAAACCTAAAGAATGTAGTAGCTTATATGAGGGTTAGGATTTCCTTTTAGTGGTTGATGTTGAACAATTTATCTTTATACTTAGAAGCCTATTAACAAAAGTCATACGTTGTTCAGTGATTCTTTATCTTAGGATTTTACTTGGCATTCACTTTTTGTCATTTCTAGATGTTACATACCATTGACTAAGCTAGATCCAATAGATAACCTATAAGAATGGTGCCTATCTAAGCTCTGGCATGCAAGTAGTGTGCTATTGAGGTATTTTAGCCATTTTCTCTTCCTTTTAGTGTAGCAAGGTTCAAACTTGATTGTCACATTTTTTTTTCTTGCATTCTATACTTAATTTGTGTCCTTGAGATGGTGAAATAGCAATTCAATTTTGAAATGGACTTTTTGAGAGCTAGATTAGGGAGAAATTTTCAGGATAATGTCTATCTTGCAGATTGCAAGATTTGTATGCCATCATGGGAACTCTAAGTTATAAGAAACAACAGCAAAATCTTCTTTATGCTAGAGCATACAACCAAGGAGAGAAATTTTCTCCAGATTTTGACTTTACCCAAGATGGTGAAGGGTATCTGAAGATTACGCTTACAAAAACAGTTAATGCTGTCAATTGAACTATGTAACAGGCGGTAGCCAACTGAAAATGCTAAATGATCTAATGGCAACTCTGAGGAAAGGCTTTGGTCACAGTGAAAACAAAAAAGAGAAGCTATATACTTCCACATTGACTCAAGTGTTCTGACTTCTTTTGAAGGTAACATAAAGAAGACAAAAGTTTCTTATAGGGTCATAGATGGCAGTATCATCTGCTAATCCCTTCTCCTAAGTGGTTCCTGTCTATTATTGGATTAAGGTGTTAATGACCTTATTCATATTTGAATATCCCTTTAACTGATTATTTTTTTCTGCCTCATTTCATGGTTCTCTTTTATATGCAATCTGCATGGTTAGCAATTTGTTTGAACTATAATTTCAAGCATGTTTATTATATTTTTTATTTGTTGTGTCTTACAGGTTCAGAACGAACTACTGCCATTGGAAAGGCTGATACTAACAAGCCAGCAATAGGGGGCCCATTTAAGCTTTTTGATACCGAAAATTGTTTGGTAACTGACTCCAACCTTCGTGGAAATTGGGTACTCCTGTACTTCGGGTACACCTCATCCCCAGATGTTGGGCCTGCAGAAGTTGAAAAGATGGCCAAGGCCATTAGCATATTAGGTGTATTTCTTCTAAAATTTCATAATTATTAAATTGATTGTGTGCATTGACATAGGCTGATCCACTGCTTTTTGTTTGGTATGTGGATGCTGTTTTGATAAACTAGTCGGTATTTATTTAATTCTACTTAGTGCTAATATCTATCTAAAAATTTCATAAAGTTTAGATGTACTTTTAATCTTTAGAAACTATAATGAATTTAAGCCCAAAAATATGATATTTTATCCAAAATGCATTGTTCATTTACCAGATTTGGAATTTGATAGTAAAATAATATTGCATTTCCCATGATGTTCATTAAAATTGCTCAAGTCCTTCAGTCATCAATTAAAATCCAGCAAGTTGTTCCATTGCTTTGATTCCGTTACTGATTGTGCTTGTTGTGTGGTCTTCTAACCAGAATCTCAACATAACCTAAAGGTCTTACCAGTCTATATCACCATTGATCCTCAGCGTGATTCCCCTGATCAACTCAAGGCATACCTCAAAGGTTATTATTGTTCTTGAGAATTTTACCTTGCACATAATGAAATGTGGTTTCTATCTAATGATGGGAGAAATTAATATGGTTCCACTCTGTTTGCAGAATTCAATCCAAGGATAACAGGACTTACCGGGTCAATTGCTGCTGTCCGGCAAATTGCACACGAGTACCGTGTTTTCTTCAAGAAAATTGACGAGGAAGGCCAAGACTACCTGGTTGAATGTTCAAATAATATGTATTAAATCTGTCTTCTGCAGAATAAGAAGCGCTTGATTCTACTACTTAATTCATCACCAATTATGATTGTTGCTCTGTTTGTGGTTAGGTACTTACTGGATTCTAACATGGACACCGTGAGGTGGTTTGGTATCGAATATGATGCTTCACAATTAGCTGAAGGTATATTGCAGGAGATGAAGAAAGCTTCCCGGTGATGGGTTCTGTCGCTATGAAATGTTTCCTATTAGCTGAAGGTGGTTTGTGCGTGTACGATGATCCTTAAACTGGGGTAAAGTCTTTTTTTAATGTATTGCAGATGATTTCCAGATGAATTTCGAGTCTCCAGCGACTAAGGTAGAGCATAATTGAATTCGTTTGCAGTTAAATTTATTCATTCTTGGAAAATTCATGATGAAGATTAGTTCCTTCGCTTCACCGTCCAGGATTGAGCATGAGGTACCTTTCTCTCAGAAAGCAATTTTACAAGTTTAGTTGGCAATCTCAATGAGTTCTTCTCATTACCCATCTTGCTACAAATCACATAGCAACTGATTGATTCATGTCGAACGTGAGCCATTGAACTGTTATTTGTAGTTCAATTTCATTTCGAGAATTTTCTGTTCTCATGGCTTTTTTTGAAGTATACTTGTTGAGGCACCAAAGAAGGTTTGTTATGACGACTATTGACTCAAACATGTTTATGAGATTTATTATCATTTTGTTTGACCAATTTTATGTTTATTTCATTGTAATTGAACCAGGCCAGCGGTTCAGTCTAGAAATACTAGTCTATCTGGTCGGCATTTGCCATATTAACAAATCCAAAAAAAACAATAAACACATTCACTGTCATCTCCATTAAGCTAAAGGAGGGGTAATCACTAAGATATTGGCAAAGGTTTAGTGAAATCAGTCTTGTGATGTTGAAAGTTCATCTAGAGCTGCAATACCCAAATTTGATGCTAGGCTTGATACCAATAGGCTTCAGCAAATCTCTGTTCCCCTAGAAAGGGCACAAAGGCCTCAACTTCTCGATAAGCAAAAAATCCATGATGGGAAAAGGTTATAAAAGTTAATCAAGGAGGAAAAGGATTTTAATCACCCTTGTTCTCTAACAACACTAACTGTAATCTTTGACAGCTAGAACTCCTAGAGACTTTCTCGAGCATTCTTTTATGCCTTTCACTTCTTTGCAAGGCTATGTCTTGATAGCCATCAAGTGGGAGGCCTACCATATGCCCTTCTAATACTACATGCTCATTCGAGTTCTGTCTAGTCAGTGGAATCCCTTGCAATAATGCAACTCCACGAGAACCATGAGATAGCAAGAAGGATTGTTTACTAAAGAACCTCATCAAGAGGTTGCTGAATAATTACTTGTTTCTGGAGTTTCAAATTGAAAGAAAAGAAGTGGCTATTGATGGTGACATTTATCCTTGAAGGAGTACCTGATAAAACTTCTCGTGCTTAACAATTCTTAATTTTGAGAAACCCTTCTATTAACTGAATTATCTTAAAAGATGGTATCCTCGCAATTCTTGTTCAAGAAGATAAGGTGCCTATTTTACAAGCCATGTGTTAAAATGTGTGAAATGTAACATACTTCTTTCAAGAAGCGAACTCTAGCCCTAATTATGTGAACCAAAAACTTTTAGTTATATCTTCAAATCTGTGAGATAATATAATAGTTAGAATTAAGAATTGCTCTCTTCCAATTCCATGACTACAATACCCTCTTTCTTTTTGAAATTCCTTTGGTTTGACTTAAGCAAGGAAAATTCCTCCCTATGCTAGACCTAAAGATCCCAGAAAGAATGAGACTTGAAATCAAGTGCATTGCATTCATCGAAGGGGACAAGAACAGATGATAGTCATACTTTAGAAATTGGTAGTTGATCTTGAATGTAATATTTGATGTCTTTAAAGGAAAATTGAAGTCCCAATCTTTAGTGGGCTTCTTGCATAATGAAATTAAACTGTGTGAACTTAAGACTGGGACTTTGTTTGGGATTGGATCATGTTAGCAACATGACGAAATAGTGGCTTTGGCATCATATTCCTTAGTCTCAAGGTAATAATCATTGAGCTGGCCATTCACATGTCATTTTTTGTCACCAACAAGAAAGCTGAATAATCGATTTGTCATCTATATTGAAGGTTGATTTGGCTTTGAGGTAAATGCATGATAATTCCTAATAAATCTCATTTGTTATGAACAATCAAAAGAATCAATGAGACCATGTATGCTCAGCTCAAGAAACATGGATACACGTAGTTAATTTTGTATAGAAATTTTAATGCATTGACATCATATATGTTAGGATATTATCTCAGTATTAATAGTTCCAAATTTAAAATCAATTTTAAAATACAGTTTTTTCAAAGAAAACAAATTTAATATTTTGATATTCATATATTTAATTTCTGTTGGATTTAATAAAATTAAAAGATTTATTTGGTATGTTTATTATGAGATATATCTCTATGTTATTTAGGATTTTCACATCTATAAATAGCAATCACTAAAATGGCAAGAGATATAACATGAAGTGTGAACTTTCATGTTTCTTCATTAAATTTATTTACAACTTAGAGTCATTGTCTTGATGTTCAGGACTTTATCTTGGTGTCATTATTGTTGCATGTTAGTTATCATTTTTGTTGGTATGGAAACTAAGTCTTTGATATATTATTAGTTAATATATTTTTTTTTTATTAGTGAATTTGTTTGATTATGGAGAAATTTGAAAGGTTTCTTTTTCATGATGATTTAGATGTAGGTTAGGATTTAGGAGGAATATTTGTCTTTTATTTTTGTTTATCATTATTATGGTTTTTTTATTAGTGAAATATTTTCTACTCTTGTGAATATTGGCTAATTTATGGTTGAACTATATAAATTCATATGTTTTTTGTTCTCGATCTTTGCATATTACTATTTTGTTGTCCATAACGCCTGATCCATTGGTGCTTCCATACTTATCTCACTCATCGCTTAAAATTTTATTGGAGTTTTGGTAAGATGTCAATAAAAGCAAAGTATGAGATCAAGAATTTGATTGCATAAAGAGTTTTGTGCGTTAAAAACACTAAAGATGAAAGGGTTACTTGTCTAATAAAAAGTTGTGGAAGTACTCTTGTGAAAACAATACATATCAGAAACATGAGTTGGAGGAGATGGATGAAAAATCATTTTTTGTTGAACTTTGGTAGATGAGGTCTTAATGAAAGTCTTAGAAAAACTGTTGTATATGGTTGTGGTGCAAGCTAAATCTTTAAACATAACCATGAGTCTTTGACAAATTTTTTGTGAAATGGAAGCTATATTTATTACTCATGTAGGAACATATAGCTATTAGCTCATATTTATGTGAGTTTAATTGTATTATTAGAGGTGTGAAGAATTTTTACGTATAAATAAATGATAAAGGTTTTGTTTTACTTATTTTATACTTTTCACTTGCTTTTATAGGAATTCTAGAGATTGTGTTATATGATAGTGATATCATAAGCTTAGAAGATGTTAAAATCTATTCTTATCAAATGAAGTGATTTCTAAACTTGGGAATGATGATATTAGTAAGCAGTCAAAAGTATTGGTTGTGAGAAGGAGGCTTACTCAAAGGGATTTCAATACTCATGTGGGTAGAAACAAATCTCATGGAAAGTATAAAAAAAACTTATCATAATAAAGAAAGAACATATCATAAAAGATTGTAGAATTTCAAAAAAAAAAAAAAAGAGTAGCAAGTTGAAGACAAGTATGACAAGTTAATGAATGTAATTGTTGCAAGAAACTTAGATTTAGTTTCCAGTATTATTTTTCTAGTGACTATGGTACAGACATGTAGAGGTCAGTGGAATATATGTTGTGAGAAAAATTGTTTTGTTTTCATTATTTTTTATTTTTTTGAGAAAGTATTGTTATTTGAATAAGTGTAGAATTATTTTTTAATTTAGTGTTAGAGTTTTTGAATACTAAAAGGACTTTAGGAGATCAAGGTAATAAATTTTGATGTGACATGTCAATCTTAGTACAATATCGTACCATAGCAACATTCGGATGAGGAGACAACTATTGTTTGATCTTCTTAATAAATGAGATGAAGAAATTCCTCTAGTTGGAGAACTTTTATCGATTTGGTATTACTGTAATCATAGCAATTGATGGTAGAATTATTTTTTTGTTGATTCTCAAATTATTGGAACAAGTTAAGAATGAGAATGAAAATTGTGATATGCTTAAATTGTACTAAACAAAAAAAAGGATGAGAAACATAGGTTTATGAGAAAACCCTCAAGGTGGGTACAAATCACAATGCTAACATTGATAGAGGAGCTCCATTTATGTTGGAAAGAAGTCATACGGTAAGTTCTTCTCATCTTAACATAGAACTCTATGAGGAATAAGGTCTTTTCCCGATGAAGAGGAAGAGCTGGGAATAGAAAAGTTGAAGCTGATGGTTTAATGTTACAAAAAATGAAGTCCTGCAATTTTTGTCAATATTTATAAAGCTTTGAAACTGCCCATGTTTGAATTTTTTTAATAAGCCAAAATGAACATATCAAATAAGGTCCATTTTTTGTTCTTGTCTGGCTTGCTAAATCAACATCTCCCGATTTTTCAAAGCTGCGTGTGACAATTGAATTAAAATGCATGGCATTATTGAGGATACCACTGATCTCATGAAGGATGAGATGAAAAACATGATATATGTCGTTGGATTAATGACAAGGCCATGTTGATGATCCAGATTGAGCATTGTCAATTTTGAAGTTAACAAATTACTTACAAGGGATTGCAATTGTTGTCCTTCAAAATGCTATCACTAGAAATATGCTTCAAATGGGTGGGCAAACAAAAAGATTTTTTGATTATTAAAGCTCCAACTTGTAGAATGCAAGCAAAGATGGGTTACCATGCATTCTTATTTGATTGACAAACTCTCAGGGGAACCATTTCTCCTTGAAATATAGAATTGTAGTAATGTTTTCTCATGTAACTCAATGACAATAATCACATGCATGAATCTCTTTGGGGAGTGACTTCATAGATTCAACATGCCCTTTTCTGCTGCCAAAGTGAATCTGTTTCATGTTCTACAACCATCTTCCCCAAAGAAACTAACTCTAGTATTCAACAAAGAGGCTAACTCCAGATGTTTTTTCTTATTGGATGGATATTCAACTGTTGAGAATAATTTTGATTTGGAAAAATAGGCCTACGTAGGGTCGTTCAATGTGATTCTTATGTTGATATCTAGACAAGGGACTCGACAATGATGCCATCTTTCTCTTCTGGAAGGCGACTTTCATGCTCTTAGAAGAATTAGATGCAGAAAGACTTGAGGTTGTCGCATCTTAGAATGGATTCATATGCATTCCTTTTTTACATTGTTGGACATTTTCCAATGTGATGTCTTCTGTAGAACAGATCAAACAACTCAGGGATAAGGAAGATTTAGGCACTTACTGTGTTCATCAGGTACTCCCATGTCGAGTTTGTTTTAATCAGCCTTGCTTCTGTATAACATCTAAAAGACCCTTTTTCCTCATCTGTTATAAGGCAGCAAAGATAAGTTTAGTTCCTTTAACATCCTTTTCACTCGACTGTCTTTGCTGGGCATATTTTCCTTAAAACATTAAGTCCAATCTTTATGTTTCGAAAACTATTTTCCGATCTTTAGCGGATTTCTTGCTTGATAGAATCAATCGAAGTTTTGGATAAGGATTCAATTTTCAATTGCATCATGTTCTTTGACAATGATTTACTATAGCAAAATGGTAGCATTGTTGTGTTGATCATTTGTTTGGCATTCACATGTGATTTGTTGTTACAAACAAGCTAATTAAATTTAGTACCTATCAATCGAATCTAAATTAGCTTGACAATATAGACATATGATTCTAAATTAGCTTGACAAATAAGTAGCATTGAGAGATTCTATTAATTAGAAGATATAATGGGAAGAAGACTTGGGGGATTAGAAGTTAATTGGAAGATTAGAGAAACTAACAAGGCTTTAACATCACATGTAAATCTCAATTAAAATATCATTTTACATTCAATAAAGGAATAATTTTTTTAATATGATTTTTAGAAGAAAAAAGGTCTTGTTCTTCCTTTTCTTTAGGATGAAGAAATTTCAAATCATGATCAATAGCATGCTTATTGTGTTTGACAAAATGCCATTTATAAGGTTAAATTAATATTTTTTTTTAAATTAAATTATTATTTTATTTTGTCTATTTATCCGAGAAAGGTGATCTAAAATACAACCAATCGTTTTCCGCCTGCATTCACCGTAGTATAAAATAGAGATCACGTGGTACACGACAAATGCAAAATCAACGGCTGCGATGACACGACAAACAACAGTACATTTATTAAACGAGAGAAAACACACTACAACCACGTCGGCCTCGGCAGTACACTCACCGATCACCGCGATCACGGTGACCACACCAAAAGACCTACTCAATTTGTGGGATCCCCAGATGTACGGCGCCGACATCACGCAGATTCCCAACGCCGGCGAGTTCGACGGGAGGGCAGTAATCCCTCGTGGCGTAGAGCTTGTACGGCGAGGTGTCGGTGGCGAGCCACTGTTCGATGGTAAACTGGCTCTGGAAGCAGCCCGAGTGAGGACCCGTGGTGGTCACCTCCACGTAGTTACAGTACCACCCGTGGTGCTCGCCGGAGCCGTCGGAGGTGAGGTTCAACCAGCACGGTGGGGAGGAGAGGCAAGGCCCCCGGCCGGCGAAGATGTCTAGGTTTCCTCTCTCGAAGTAGTTGTAGCCCTCGCCCATGAGGCCGCCCCAATCCTCAATATTCGTGATCTCAATACTCACGCTGTCCGATCCGGCGATGGCGACACTGATCTTGGAATCCGTACCTCCCTTCCATACGGTTCCGGTGCGGATGTAGAAGGTATAAACGCAGTTCTCATCGTCTTTGCCGCCGACCTGCCAAATCTCGTTTAGAAATTAACCGATAGTTGCGGAGAAGAGAGAGAGTGGTGCGGATGGATTACCTTGGAAAGGCGAAGGTCGGAGGCGGCGCAGACGAGAAGAGAGCTGATGAAGAAGAGGATGAGCAACGCCACCGACTTCATGGCTCCGGTGGCCATCGTCCTTGAGGTCAACATGGAGTTTTGGAAACCTTCGGTAAGAAGAAGCTGTGGCGGATTTTGTATAGGTGTTGGCTTCTAATAAATAGTAATAAATGGGAACTTGAGAGAAATAAAAGAAAAAATATAGAACGTATAACTAAATGAAATCAATTTCCTCTCATAATTCTCCTTGGTGACCACATGATTTTTGAAATAGTCATGATAAAACTAATAGTTGTTGAATTTAATGAGTAAAAATCTCTTATTATATTTACATTAGTCATATAATTTTACTAATAATAATAGTTAAATTTAGTTTGAAATATTTATTTTTATTATTTTTTTAATAGTGAATAATATGAGAATATTATTTTATTTATATTAATGAAGAATTTTATGAAATATTATTGTCTTTAGATATTTAATGTTGGGTGTTTAGAAATCAACTATCTAATGATACTATTCTTAAAAGAAAGGCAATAGCCATTGAACTTACAACAAAGTTGAGTTTGTGTTGAACATAAGGGTTCATATTGATAGAAGTAAGCAATATAGATTAGAATATAGGGAATTTAAATTCTATTATGTTGTTTTTTATGTCAATTTGTAAACTGAAGAGATTTAATGAGTCGAATCGTAAAATGTAGCTTGACAAATAACTAGCATTGAGATATTCTATTAATTAGTTAGAAACATTGAAGATATAGTGGGAAGAGTTTGTTTATCAAGAAACTTGGGAGGTTAGAAGCCAATTGGAGAATTAGAGAAGATAATAAGGTTGTAACATCACATATAAATTTCAATAATCACTTTCCAATACTAAGAAATAGTTCTTCAATTGTTTCACTTGGTACGATGGGACCAATCACAAGAGGGCTAGTTGGAGAAGAAACTCGAGAACACCTTGTAATCAAGAAGACGGTCTCGAAGAAGATGATAGAAAAGCAAGGTCTTGGAGAATGTATTGTGGGTGTTGTCAACACAACTAAAGCAATGGATGTTACTCTATTTTTTGGAAGTCAAGGATTTGAAATGTTAGATTCTAGCTAAAGACTAGATATTATGTGATAGTTACAATGAATCTGATTTATCTCTATGTATATATAATGAGTTAGATTATAGATGAGATCAGTATGGTATTCTATTTATAAATCTCTCTCTCTCTCTCATATTATTCGAGAGCTTTTCTTATATAATATATAATCTGATAAATGTGTAAGATCTTCACATTTTATGATTAGCTTAGATTAGATGTGACTAAATAAATAAAATGATTAATGAATAAAATAATTTTAAAAATATTATATATAATTAAAGATATGTTTAATAATATTTAAAAAATTCTTATTGTTATGATGTTATCTTAATTAAAATATCGTTTTATTTTCAATAAAAGAATAATTTTTTTAGTATGATTTTTGGAAGAAAAAAAGTCTTGTTCTTCCTTTTCTTTAGGGTGAAAAAATTTCAAACCATGATCAATAGCATGCTCACTGTGTTGACAAAATGCCGTTTATAGGGACCTACAAATAAGCCTTTTTTCATCATAGTCCACAACATTTTTACAATGTTAAAATGATTATTTAGGAAAAAAAATGAAATTCATCATTTTTATTGTAAATTAGACAACTTTATCCTCATTGAAGATATAAAAATCATCAAGAACATTTTAATAAATGTGTAATTTTGGTTGGGTAAATTAATAAAATTGTTTTTTGAAAAATAAATTATTATTTTATTATGACTATTGTTTATAATGTGTCTATTTATCCGAGAAGGGTGATCTAACATACCACCAATCGTTTTTCGCCTGCATGCACCGCGCGATATTATAAGAAAAGTATAAAATAGAGATCACGTGGTACACGACAACGCAAAATCAACGGCTGCGATGACACGACAAACAACAGTACCATTTATTAAACAACATAAAACACAGTCCAACCACGTCGCCCTCGGCAGTACAATCACCGATCAACGCGACCGCCGTAACCACACCAAAAGACCTACTCCATTTGTGGGATCCCCAGCTTCACGGCGCCGACATCATGCAGATTCCCAACGCCGGCGAGTTCGACGGAAGGGCAGTAATCCCTCGTGGCGTAGAGCTTGTACGGCGAGGTGTCGGTGGCGAGCCACTGTTCGATGGTAAACTGGCTCTGGAAGCAGCCCGAGTGAGGACCCGTGGTGGTCACCTCCACGTAGTTACAGTACCACCCTTGGTGCCCGCCGTAGCCGTCGGAGGTGAGCTTCAACCAGCACGGCGGGGAGGAGAGGCACGGCCCCCGGCTGGCGAAGATGTCTAGGTTCCCTCTCTCGAAGTAGTCGTGGTTCTCGCCCATGAGGCCGTATTCCTCAAGGTTCGTGATATTGAAACCAACGCGGTCCGATCCGGCGAGGGCGAGACTGATCACGGAATCCGTACCTCCCTTCCATATGTTTCCGGTGCGTACGTAGATGGTGTAAACGCAGTCATCGTCTTTACCGCCGACCTGCCAAATCTCGTTTAGAAATTAACCAATCAGTGCGGGAGAAGAGAGAGTGGTGCGGATGGATTACCTTGGAAAGGCGAAGGTCGGAGGCGGCGCAGGCGAGAAGAGAGCTGATGAAGAAGAGGATGAGCAACGCCGCCGACTTGGTGGCTCCGGTGGCCATCGTCCTTGAGGTCAACATGGAGTTGTGGAAACCTTGGGGAGGAAGAAGCTGTGGCGGATTTTGCATAGGTGTTGGCTTCTAATATATAGTAATAAATGGGAACTCGAGAAAAAATAAAAGGAAAAAACCCCCATAAAATTTTTTAAATAGTCATGATGCTTAAAAGCTAATAAAGTATTTTAACAATCTTTTTGATTATTTTTTGGACGAGTAATGCATTGCTCCATTGAAGAAGCCTTTCTATCCTCATAGTCGAGTAATTGTCAAGTCTCCTTGATCACTTTTGGCATAGCAATAGCTCTTGCTTGTCATCAATGGATTCTTTTGTGAGCATCTCCATAGGTAATTGACATTATATTCATTAAGCTTTTTTTTTTATACTATTTTACTATTGTTTTGTTGACTAAAATGAGTTTATTTAAGGCAATGTTTCGTGATAAACATTGTTTCTCTTTGCATTTTCATTACATATAACAAAATTATTAAACATTCATTACGTTATATTGAACATCATAAAACTTATAGTTGTTGAGTTTAAATCTCTTATTATATTTACATTAACTTATGTTAAATAAAAGTAAATAACATTAGAGTTTCATACAATTTTACTAACAATACTTCTAAAATTTTGTTTGAAATACAATTTTTTATTTTTTTTAATAGTGAACAATATGAGAAGATTATTTTATTTATATTAATTAATTATGATTAAATTAATTATGATAATTATGTTAATTAGATAATCACGTTTTGTTAAAATTAAAAATAGGTTGTTTTCATAATTATCATTGTTGT
Source organism: Vanilla planifolia (assembly GCA_023846275.1). Classification (NCBI taxonomy): domain Eukaryota; kingdom Viridiplantae; phylum Streptophyta; class Magnoliopsida; order Asparagales; family Orchidaceae; genus Vanilla; species Vanilla planifolia. The sequence goes on along the minus strand of CM043872.1, from coordinate 4,915,895 downwards.
TTTTTTTTATTTTAATCAAATTTATTCTTATTCATACTCAAAATGATAATTTGAAAACTTAAATTATTCATTTATATCTAATCTTTTGGTTAAGTCTCTTAGACAAATTTTAACATAGAAAAATGAAAAGATTATTATTGATATTAATAAAAATATTTTTATACTCATAGAAATATCTCTCTTTCATTATTTAATTTATAAAGAATATTATATTGTATTACAAATCATGCCAAGCATCATAATTGATGATTTTTAAAATGAATTTTCAATTGTTGTTAAACACCGAATTTCATATGGAGTTCCTTGGATAATAAATCAACCCTCTTGTAGCCCTTTATTAACCCTTTTTAAACATGTCTAAGAGATAATAATTCTTCTCAATTTGTGATTTTCTATTAACTAAATATCTTATATATTACTTCATGTTGTCTTTTCCTTCATCACTTTTAGCAAGTTCTTCGCACGCTTCAAAGTCTTGGTCTCCTTTTTATTTTTTTCTTTTCTTCGTTGTCCAATGAATCTTTAAACCTCTTTGGCTATACATAAGTTTGCCTTTTCCTTGTATAATCAATGGTTATTAAAACCTCTTTACCCAAACATTAGTTGAAGGGATTTTGATATCAAGGTAGACAAATATGCATAATTATTAAATACAAAATGATACAATTTTCAAAATTTATCTACATTTGATTCTATTACTAATATATTTATAGATAATTCTCAAAAATAATATATTACAAACTCTCGTAGTGGTCATTACTATCTTATAATAATAGATTTCAAAAAATCGCACTCCCAACAAAACAATTCTAGACAAATTAACTACAATAATTTTTGCTAATTAGTTCCTTCAGAATCTAGTATTTATTTTATCTTTTCCAATTTCAAGAAGTTCAATTTGACAAGATAACAATGATTAAAATCAAAGAAAGAACAAAAATATATAACAAACATCGCACATTCTATCTTCAAACCTTCTCAATTATCATTCATTAATTCATTCTTATTTTTGTTCTCCTTTTGAAAAAATATAAATTCAAAAAATAAATTTTGATAAACTCAAATCAAATTTTATATTCAATTTAATTTGATTAATTTTTGTTTTTATTATATTAATAGTTTTAGCAAACAATATTTTAAATTATTATCTAATTTGATTTATTTAACTTATTTAAGAATTATCATAATTAATTTTACAAATTCAAATAGTTGATTAGTAATGTTTTTATATTAAAATGATCTTAAATAATATTAAAAATAAATATTATCTACAACTAATTATATTTCAAAAATACTATATTATATTTTGTAGCATCAATACTTCCCTCATTCCACCTCAAAAACATGTAAAATGGAAACAAGAAAAATTGTCAAATTGCCCTTCTAAACATAGCAAAACCGCCTAGACCGGCCACACAAAGTCCTGTCAGCCATCCCCCCCAAACCGCACAACGGTTCAGTCCTTCCCGTTTGACCAAGTCTACGTCGCGTATTCTACACCAACAAAAAAAAAAAAAAAAAAAAACCCATCAGAACAGAGAGCCAGACTCAGTTTCTCCTCTCCCGCCTCCTCTTCCCCCGCCTATTCCATGCTCCCCGTTGTCTTCCACCTTCTAACTTCCTCAACCGTCGCCTCTTCTCTGACCCATTCCTCCTCCCCCACCTCTCCTCCTCCAAAACCCAACTCCTCGCCCCTCCCCCCCTCTCCATCTCTCCATGGAGGAGGGGGAACATCCATCTTCCCGGCCCCCTCTTCCCCGCCCCCCCGCCTCCGCGTCCTCCGCCATCGTCTCCACCTCTCCCCTCACCTACGTGGTACAAATCCCCAAGAACCAAATATACCGAATCCCTCCCCCGGAAAACGCCCACCTCGCAGAGCACTACCGCACCCATGTCGCCTCCCTCCGCCACCAACGCGCCCCCTGCCTCAAATTCCTCTCCCGCTTCTTCCTAATCTTCGCCGCCGTCGCCGTCCCCCTCCTCATCGCCGCTCTCGTTCTCTACCTCCTCGTCCGCCCCGCCTCCCCCACCCTCCGCGTCCACCACCTCGCCGCCAAGAAAACCCAATTCGACGTCTCTGCTTCCATCGCCAATCCGAGCAACGCGATGGGGTACCTCCTCGATGGCGGCGGCGCGGCGGTCCTTGCTTACCAGGGGAAGAGCGTGGCGAAAGGGGAGCCTCCCCATTTCTACTTGAAGGCCAAGGAATCGAAGACCTTCCGGCTCGAGATGCACGGGGTGGGGAAGGCGGCTGATCGGGAGAGGATCAGAGGGTCTAAGGAGACGGTGGAGCTCCGGCTGACGGTGGACGTCCCTGTTAGGTTGGGGGTTTGGGGTTTGAGGCTGTGGGAGATGAAGATGAACATGGATTGCGAAATAATGATGAAGAGCTTGGGGAAGAAGGCGAGGGTGGCGTCCCAGGATTGCAAGACTAAGGTAGAGACCTGAAGAAAGCATGGTGGAGATGAAGGAAAGGTTTATTTATTTTTCCCACTTTTTAAAAATATTGAGAAATATTTATTTTTTCCATTTTTTATTTGAGTACAATTATGATAAAAATCAAAATTTTTGTTTCCAGGAGGTCTCTTAACAAGCTTTACATTTGAAAAGGGCTTACCTTTAGTTAATTATTTCATCATTTGATGTGAACAGTTAATAGTTTTTATCCAATATGTCAACTAGAAGCAATTTCTTCATCAATGCCATTTCCTTCATTGTAGTTTCACTTGTCAAAGCTTTTAACTTGGAAAGCATATCGCATATTTATTATTTTCAACAATTTTAAACTTTAGTTTATCATATTTTTAATTTAATTTAGAAAATATTAAATGAGTTGTTCTTTTCCTAAGTTTGTTTATGAACCTCGATGAGGACTTTGAAATTCCTTTATGTCTATGTTTGATCGTAGATAGTTAGATCAATCTTTTCTTTGATCTACAATATAATTATATCACCTACAAAGACAATTAAAGTCATTAACCAAGACATCCACTTTACTTTAAGGTTTGATTAAGCCTTTAGATGAGGTTTATTGAGTACTTCATTGACTTAGATATCTGACATCCTACCATGGTCAACCAAAACAAACTACTTATGGTGGAAACACAAAAAAGGGAACATATAGTGGTGATGATGAATCTAAGAGAACGAGTGACAAAAGAAATAAAGAGAAAACGCAAAATCTAACTAAAATGCTAATTAATTGATAATGAAGAAAGATAACAAAAATATAGTAGAATAGATGAATATCATAATGTGATAAACATGAAAGTTCTAAGTATTGAGATCTAAAATGCATTAAATTTTACCTCATTTGGAGTTTATTGGTGAGAGATTTGGAATCAAACAATAAAAAATGGAAAAATTTCTAAATTTTTGTAGTATAATTATAGATTATTCAAAGCATGAAGCTTGCTATGGTTGAATAATTATTTCTTAAAACTTTTACCCAATTTGAATCTTATTTTATTGATCAAAATCATGAAAAGTAGAGAAATAGAATAATGATATTTTTTTGTAACTTGAAAAGAGAGAAGAGTTTTTAGATAATTTCTCTTTTCTTTTTTTTTTTGATACTAAATGCATTAAGAGAACGATATAAACATATTTAGAAAAAGACTGTTGTTTTTAAAAGTTATTTGAAAATAACAAACAATATTGAAACACAAAGATCTCACAAGCTCGAAAAAAGCTTGTAGAAGTGGTTTGACAAGATAACAAGCGAGTGGAGAAAGAAATATGTAAAAAAGTTCATTTTTGGATATAAAATGCATTAACAAAAACATGTACAAAAAGTATAAAAAATTTTGTTATTTTTATTTGTTGTTTGAAAGAAACAAATAACATTTGAATGAAAGATTTTACAAACTAACAGAAAACTTGTGTACAATATTTGAGATATGTGTAAGAGAACATGTGGAAACATTTCAGCATTATTATGACAAATTATGGAGTTTTAGATCCACTCTATGAGGCCTTTAACTTTGAGGATGAAACTTCATACCATCATCTAAATAAGCTTGGGTGTTGGGCATCAAAATCCACAGTTGAAGATTTCCATTTTTTTAATAGCTTCAAAAGCTCTCCAATTCCATTCAAAACATCTATTCATATATGGCAAAGGTCTGATAAAGGTTTATACAAGTTGTTTAGAAAGAAAAGTATATTAAAGAATATTGAATCCTATGAACTCAAATGGTTATGCATTTTAATGATAACAAAACATTTAAGATACTCTTATAATAATTTAATTATTTATCTAATAATAGAATTTTATGTTGTAATTAAGATATGTAAAAAAAATCATTTATATCCATGGAATCAAGGTTACTTGAGTATAAGATTGTAAATGATGATCTAACCAACTCAATAAAGTGGAGCACATGATGCAGCTAAGGAAAGCTTAAAGTCTAAGTTCATGATAAAGTCAAAGTGGCAAACCTTCAAAGAATTTATGTAAGGGATTAAACCTTTATTATCTTTCTTTAACTAAGAGCTATTTGCACTTACATACTTTCACTCAAGCATATACATGTCATTCTCTATAGTGCATTTAAGCTTAGAATTCTTATTGTAATAGCTTATATTAGCCTAAGAAAAATGCATGAATTAACTTATTGATGATCAAAGCTACGTCTTGCTTAGGTTGTTAATCAATTTATTTTCAACTAAATGTGGATTATGTAAAAATCATGTAGAATCTGTAATTCATTAATGATTTTGCTAAATGGTTCATGCAAGACCTAAGTAATCTAATGTCTTAATCATGCTCATAAAAATATTAAACTATGCTTTGCATTGCTTTTAAACTCTAAAAAATGTCTTTATATAAGTTTTAAAATCAAATCATGCATTATCATAAGTTATTTTAAGTTTTAAAAACTAAAAATTTGCATGTGAGGTACAACACGTGTAGTAGAATTTAGTCGAACGTATGCTAACTCGAGAAAAACGAAAGGAATGTCATAATTGATGTTCAATACTTCTAGGCTAAAATGCATGAGGTACATGAGCTAGGTGGACAATATGTAGTACTTGTTAAGCTTTTTGGAGACTTACATATGATATGTAGTAAAGAATATGATATTAATCTAGTTTATTTTATTTGTAAGAACATCTCTTAACAACAAATTATAAATTTTATCCAAATATCCATATTAACATTTATTGCTTTTAGAAATGAGAATTTGGTGTTAAGAGAATTTCTTAATAGTTAGATTTCGTCTATAAATGCCTTTAAAGTCAACGAATTAAGCTATTGACCTTAAAAGGCAAAATTGGCAAAATACGTGCAAGAAGCAAAGCTCTACATTATGCATTCCTAAAGCTCCTTATCTCGTTGTTTCATTCACAATCTTTGGGAGGAATTTGAAGTGTTTTCTCCTATGGAGCTCCATTTAATTGGGGGGAAATCAAAGCTCTTACCTCTAGCTCCTACACAAAGTTTAAGCTCTATTTGGAAGAACCTAAACTGCATTGTTGGAAAGGTTTTTCTAACTTGCTATTTTCATCATATGACACCTTCTCCTCACAACTCTTACTCAACTTGGGTTTGTTAGTTTAATTCCTATTTTGCTGCTTTTAATTCTCAAGCATTGTTGAGTTTTAATTGTGAGAATTATCCTTGGTTAACATTGCCTCTCAAGGATTACTTTTGAGCCTAGAAAGGCTCATTTCGAGTTTAGCCTTTGAAAAATGGAAGTTAGATTTGAACATACAAAAATAAAGAGAGATTAGAGTTGAGCATTTGAAAAATGAAAGTTAGGTTTGAGCCTATAAAAAAAATCAAAGATTGATCTGATTTAAGCCCATGAAGAAATTAAAATAAGTTAAGTTTTAGCTTAAAAAAAGACTTAATAGGTTGTATTTAAGCCTCTAAATAAAACATATTCATATTGATTTTTCCACTAGCTGTGAGAAAGAAGCCAAGAAAAGTGATCCTAAAATTTGAAGTATGATTACCATCTAAAATAAAATTAGATAATTAATAACCTTTAATTTTTTAAATTAATTTCTGACATTCTTCATCTTGAAATTAATTTTCTTTAATAGACTTAATCCAGTAAAGCATGATAGATAGTTCATACAATAATTCCACATTTCTTTGCATATTATTGATAAGTGAATATTTTAATTTCAAATGCTATTAATTTCTCATTAGATTAAGTCATAATTAGATTGGTTCACTTTTTCCACTCATGCTGCAGCTTCAAATGAGTTTCTAAAGTTTTTCTCAAAACATTTTGCTGCAGCAATCCAAAAACTGCTTCAAACACTAAATTCCTCCTCACAGATTTCCTAAACTGTAGCAACTCGCAGCTTTCAAACCATAGGAAGAACAAAAGCCTTGTTGCAGCAGTAACAAGCAGCTTTGAGCAAGCTTCAACTCTGCAACTCTCCCTTCTTTTGCAGCTGAAACACAAGCTTCTCTAAGAGCTGCCCCTGATCTCTGCACATCCTCTTCTTCTTCTTTACTTGCTCTTGCTAATTTGCAGAAACACCCCACATTGATTCTCCTGTTGAGCAGTTGCCACGATGCATCCAAGGCTCCCGGTTGCTCTCCATCTTCTCACCCTCACAACTCAAGTTCCTTCACAAGCAAGCAAACCTTGCTACTTACTACTCTTGGTTCTTATACCCAAGAAAGTCTCCAGACAATGCAGTAAAAGACTCAAAAAGCCATTGTTTAAAGAAAAATGACATAAAAATTGTACATAAGAAATAATAACAAAAAAGGAAAACAATTCCCTTAATTTCTTTTAATAGTTCGAAATAAATTTATTTAATTTTTGAAAATTACAAAATACATATTAATAGATATTTTGTAATTAGTTCTTTTTAACAACATGCTTAATTTTAAATTTCAAGATAAATAGAGACATTTAATGAGATGCAAAGAAAATATTATTATTATATTTTGACTTATTAAATTATTAATTTTCTTTTCTCAAATATATAATTATGTGCTCATATATATGACTTTTCATTTTCATACATAATACTCAAATAAAAAAAAATGGTGTAGCCAAATAAAAACATTTCATGTTACAAATGTAATGCTAATTCATTTGTTGAAAATTTCCCCTACAAAGTAATCTTGAATTGGACACTATATAAGTTATTGAGAGATAAAAACAACCATTGGCAAGGTACTAAAGAATTTTTAGTTGTATTAACTAAGCTTTAATTAGTTCTCAAATTCATCATAAGTTTGAGAAAAAATATGGAAAATGTATTTTTGTTAGTTACTACAAAGCATGTCAGTTTTATAACCCTCTAAGTGGCAAAGTGCTAATCAAAAGTGATATAGTTTTTGATGAAGATGCAATTTGGAATTGGAAAGACAAACCTGAAGTAACCCAAATTCCGATTGAAAGTGAGACTCAAACAGTTTAAGATGTCGAGCAAATTCTCACAAATTCTTCAAGTTTGTTTGAGTCATTAGCTTCCTTGCCATCAACTTCAAGAAGTAACAACTCTTTTTTAAAATAATTTAGTAATGAAATGTTTTCTATTTAGCTTAAATTTTTGAAAGAGATGTGATGGAACATTTTCTATATAGTTTAAATTTGGGTGTTTATCAATTTGCTCTTTGTTTCAAATAATACAATCGTTGTTGAACCAACAACAAAAGAAGATTTGATGAAAATTCAAAATAATGACTTGAAAGTAAGAATAAAGTTGGCCTCAAGTGGGTGTTTAAATAAAATGTTATGTTGATGGAACCACACAAAAGCACAAGGCAAGGCTTCTGGCTAAAGGGTATTTGCAACACCAAGGTATTAATTTCGAAGAAACTTTCTTTTTGGCTACTTGATTTAAAACTGTGAGAGTTATTTTGAATTTGGTTGTACAACTATGTTGATCGATTTATCTATTTGATTATAAACCTGCATTTTTAAATGAAGCTTGAAAGAAAAAATGTATATTGTTCGCCTTGACTGATTCATGGTCAAAGGCAAGGGGACAAATGTGTTTAGATTGAGAAATATATTTTATAGGCTAAAAAAAGCTCCACAAGTATTGTATTGAAAGATTAATGTCTATCTTCATCAAAATGATTTCACAAGGAAAATGGACTCACTTTTTATTTAAAGAACCTTAGTTGATATGATTTTTTTGTTATGTATATTTATCTGGAGGATAATATATATATGAGCTTTTTTGATTCTCTAATAACTAAATTTAAGTTTAATATGACAAAAATTTAAGATATCAGACATGCTTATTGCATTATTGTTTTATAATTGAGATTATGGAAGACATTATTGGGATTTTTATCTCACAAAGAAAAAGTATAATAAATTTTCTCAAAAGATTCAACTTGTTCAATTACATTAATGACAAACCCCATGAATATAAATAAAAAATTGTGAGTTAAAGTGGTACGAAAGATGTTAATGTAATAGACTTTAAAAGAATGAAAAGTAGCTTAATCTATTTGATTTATACAAAACTAAATATTGCATTTTCCATAAGTATTTTTTTCCAATTTTATATAAGATCTCACAAATCATGACTTTGGAACAACGAAGTGATTCTACAACATGTTATTGGTATTACAATTATATGATATGAGATATTCAAAATTTCAACATCAACTTGTGTAGGTTTTTTTGATAGTGATTGCGAGATTTATCAGCTGACAGATATAGCATTTCACTTGGGTTTTCAACCTTCGCTCAGGAGTAATCTCATGGAGTTCCAAAATCAAACTATGATAACATCATCTTTTTCAAAAGCAGGATATAGCTTAGAAGAATACTTGTAGATCTTCAATGAAAGCAAGATGATGAAATTGATTTTTTTATGACAATAACAGTTGCAATGACTAACAATTCAACATTTCATGGAATGAATCATATCGACATCTACCTGGGTTTCAGCTAAGCTTTAGTTGCAAATAGTTAAACTCAACAAGAAGCATTTGAGTACACATAAATAAATGACAGATATACTAACAAAATAACTCTAAAAATATAAGTTTGTTTACTTTAGATCTCGTTTTGCTATTTGTAATATTGAATCAAAGGAGAATGTTGAAAAGTGGTTTAAAAAATAGTTGGACCCAACTTTGTTCAACAAGAGGGACTATTGAAGAGTGATTGAAAAGGAAATTTGGGTCCAAATTTGATCGAGTATTTAGGAGTTTAGTAGTTGAGTGAACCCATTATTCATGTTATTGATTTTCATTACTTATTAGTTGTTTTGTAAACTTATTTGGTATGATTTCCAGAAGTTATTCTTTTCTCTTTTATATTATTTTTGCCCTTGTTAACTTATGCAACAAGCCTTGTCCCTTTCTCCAACTTCGGGTTCATGTTGCACACGTAGGCTGTTGTCTTACATGCTGAGTTGCTCTCCATGGCCAAAAAAGAATAGCTTCCCATTGGGATGGTGATCAGAATATTACAATGGGAAACTGTCCCCAATCTTAAGATGACACTAACCACACCTCCATGTCCGAAGAGGTGCATTTCTTCTCATTTCTCCGTGCTTTCATGGACAAGATGTTTCCCTTTCCTTGTCTCTTTTGGATCTTTTTTGGGGCTGAAGGTTGCTTTTGGGTTTTGGGTTTTCCCCTTCTCCCCGGTTTTACATGAGATGCCGCGAGGGAGAAGGTATACATATTTGTGAGGTTGGCAGCGCTGTGCTATGTTGGAAGCCATGACATGGACATCAAAGTTCCAGAATAATGGCCCAGCTTCATGAAATCTAATGTAGGTGCTCCTTTGCCTTGTTAAAAACTAGCTCATCAAATCATCTTTTGTTGCTTTCAGTTGGTTTTTTTTCATTGCTGTGAGCTTTCTGGCAACCCACAAGTCATTACCTTCCTATGATAAGTAAGGTTTGTCCACCATAAGATGGTATGTATCTTAAAATTAAGTTTTGGGTATTTGAGTCCAGTGGATTGATCTTCTATTAAAGTATATAAACCCTTGGTGTAAACAATTCCCACTCCAGGCTCCAAGATAGAGAGCAACAAATTCTACTACACATGCTTGGATGAAATTATAACCTAACCATAAGAAGCTCTTATCTTTGTTCCCCATGTGTTGCGAGAGACTCATTGTGGTTTTAGACTCATTGGAGGAGTATCCAAAGGTTAAGCTAACCTAGTGAGGAAGGTGAAGATATACCCATTGACCATTACTAGGAGATAAAGTCCTGTTTGTGGACTGCTCAATGTTCTCTTTGGAATGTGAACATTTCTTTGTATGATTTGACAAGTGCAAAGAGGTGTTTCCTGTTTATGCAGGTGATGATCACACTCTGCTGATGCTTTATTGAAAGAAACACAGCAAATCAGCAGTCCATTCATTTAAATGGATGTTCCCCAACTTTATTGATATCCTGGTATACGGCATCCATGATAAGACATTGAGGGACAGAGGTCAAGGATTTGGCATACTCATGTCTAAGATTCCATAGGAAAGAAGCGCCTCTTATTCTCTTCAAGAGCCATCTTGAGTTAAGTGTAGGATCTGCTGCTTCTCTTTTGAGTGCTTCAGTGTATTTAATCATTGGCTCACCTCATCATGAGGATTTCACGATGGGTGAAGGCAATTATGTATTGTTTGAAACAAAAACCAAGTTGCTAACTTGTGTTTTTTAATTTATTTTTTTCTTGAGGTTATGGTTTTCTTTCAATGATGTATTGTGAATTGTTTTGTATTTTTGGATTTACTGAAATATTCATACAAAATAATTTTTGTATTCTTATTTGATGACAAACTTTTCTAATCTTTATTGTATATTTCAATAACATATATTTAAATAATTGGTGTGATGTTTGGAAGTCAACATTAGCATCTGTTCTATTTTAAATTTTACTTTTTTAGGAGTTGTATGTGAATCTAAATTGTCTAATATATAGTTATGTAGACAATAAATAATTTTAAACATAAATTTATAAATAAAGATCATATTAATTATATATTAATATTATAATATTATTCTTTAACTCAATTTATAATAAAATTTAATTTTATTTATTGTTAATAAATCTTCTTAAGTAAGAAACTCATTCACTTTTTTAATTAATCAACATATTACCTTATCACATCGTATTTCTCGACAAACTCATTAATTCTTTCAAAACTATAATCATTGACTTGTTATTCCATCATCTTTATCACTTTGTCATTTCCATGACCACTTTTAGCTCTGTTATGTTGTAATGACTATCATTTTGTTAACTATCTCAATAGTATCATTATTGGATTTGTTAACCTCACTTACTCCTGTGCCCATTATCTACTTTAGTGTACAATATTACGTTTGTTGCTTCATTAGTTTTGTTGGAATCATAATCAACTTTGTCATATCATATTATTTTATTTCTTAGTAGTCTCTAGCTAATGAAGGATGAGAAGATGGAACTCCTACAGCTAGATTTCAATCGAGTTTTAATACTAAAATTTTGATAAATTATCTTGGTGGTTGGAAGACTATTGAAGAGGCTTTGATATAAAAATTGATGAAATGATAAAAGGAGCTTATGCAATTAAATCTCAACTAAGCTCTAATACAAAATTGATAAAGAAAATGCAAAAATGTATCTTATAATGAGATTTGAGATAAACATTGGTGACAACGAGGATGACAATAATTATGGAGGTTAATTTGAATTGTAATTTAAATATCTTTGAGCCATAGCCCTAAGAAACCTAGATCATAACCTAAAAATATTCAAGCATATATGATAGAAATAAATTTTAGTATTAATTAATATTAAGCAAAATAATTTTTATTTTTCCTTTTTATTTAATGACATGGCTTTAAATAATTTATAAGAGTAACTTAGACCCAAGAGCTAAACGACAAAAATATACCACTTAACAAAATAAAGAAATATGAAAATGTGTAAAATAATTAAAATCTAATAAAGGTCCTTATAAATGACCAATTATAACCTACAATCAACTAAAATGTAAAATAAATAAAAAAAGTCTATATGATATACTGGAACAACTTATTATCATTGATTAATCCAGCTTATCTTATATCAGTCTACCATACTAAGAGAAACTATCTCAAGAATTTATTTTTAAATGAATGTTTATCAAGCTCAACATTAATTTGTATATATTCTTCTTAAAAATAAAGATATCATGTGGTGATGGTCATTCTAATATATCTAAAAACTAAAAAATAAGATAGCTTGCAATAATAATTTAGATAAAAGATAACAAACAAGATACTTAGATAAATAATTATTTAAGAATTGTTAATCAATTTTGTTATTAATAGAGTTTATCTAAAATCCTTTGTCTTTAATAAAGTAGCAAAAAAGTCAACATCAAATACTTTTTTATAAAACATTTATGAAGTTAAATCTAAAATATATGTAATTGCACTCATGTTCTTATATAATTTAAAAATTTTTACAAAAATTTTTGAATTATGAAACGACGTAACTTTATAAGTAAATCTGCATTAATAATTGGTCACTCTCATCAAATTATTTTAGAGACCTAATTTGTTTCAATGATTCAACACACTTAAAATTATTAAATCTAATTTATTACTTAATTAAATAGAGTATGTAATAAAAATTATTGAGATGCAACCAGAGAAGAAATCATAATATGTAGAGATATCTCTAAAATATTTTGGAATTTTTAAGGTTTAATTTATGAGTTAATTCTATTTTTTAAGTTAATTTTCTTTTTCTTTTACTTCTTTATCATTATTAATAATAAGTTAAATCTCTTTTATATCATTCTTCTTATTATATATTTTTTTATTCTTGTCAAAATGAAAAATAATTACTTCTTTATACTCTAATTTCTTTCGTTATTCTTTCTTAATATTCAAGATATACTAACATTAACAGTTCTTATGCTCAATCGTTTCATATTTATAGCAAATTTTAATCTTATTATATGCATTATTTCTAATAGTATTTTTAGGTGTTTGAATTTTAGATGAAGGTAAATTTGGCACAATAATTTTCTTGTATACTTCTATAAATAAGCTTAGTCATTTACATTTGAAATTCATAAGTATCAAAGCTTGTAATTTGTCTAATAGGTAATCTATGCCACTAGCATCTTTAAGTGATTGAGAATAATGCAACTTAACTCCCTTTTTGTTTTAACTAAGTTTCAAAATAATGTTTTTTATTAAATTATCAATCTTTATCAAGGTAATTAGTTTTAGAGATATTTAAATATATTCAAATAGTTCATCACAATAAAATCATTTTATTTAAATGCATTTAACTGTTTATGTAATATCTTATTACGATATCTAAAAATTGATGGTGTATATAGTAATATTTTATCCATAAAGTTTACATATTTAGTCATTTCAACTTTTATCTTATCTAATTTTTTATTTGTAGTAACATTAAATTCATTAATTTTATTTCTAATATGATTTAAAATTTTTATTTTATTATGTCTAGAAGGCATAATAAGTAAAAGTTATGATTAAAATACTAATTTTTTCATGTATTATTTAACTAAAATAATAATATAAATGAAGTGATACACACATAATTAAATTAATTAAATAATTTTAAATAAAAAATAGTTTATATAAATTTTTATTAAATAATAAACTAAGAATAATAATAAAAAGCTAATGGCAAAATTGTAGAAAAAATGCAACCAAAGTTATCAAATAGTTTTTCTTACAAGTTTAACATAAGCATTAAAACTAATAGTATTTTAGGTGGACTAAAAACAATTAAAATAAAATACTCTCTTAGTAGTCATTCATTAGTTTAAAGATAGGTTCACCCAAGGTTATAACTTGGCTTACAAATTAGGTAAAATTTAATCAACACTATAATTATAGTTTATGAATGTGCAAGTTAAAATACTAACCTTTATGTCGAGTTAATTCTATTAAACAAAAGAAAAATACACTTCAAAATATTTAAGATTACCTCTTTTATAGATTCATTAATTACCAAATCTAGTCCTTATATCTTCATAGTCTTATGTGATGCTATTTTTGACCTGAGAGTATTAAGTCAAAAAAATAGACTAAGACAACCAACATTGGCTTATAGCAATAACAAATACATATATGTGAAGAAATAAAATATTGGGGTAATTTCATAGCCACATGTATGGTCAATTACAAGCAATACAATATATAATAAAAACAATGCAAGCATATGCATGAAAATGAAAGTAAAGCTAATTGTCATGTAAAATCTTTTATTTCCTATCTTTTTTCATCCTTATGCATTAGCTTTTTATTTTTAACCTTGTATTTTTTAAGGTTTCTCTTAAGATGAGTCCACCTCATAAACTATTGGACATATTTAGGAATCCATCGTTTTAAATGAATAATTCAGATGAATGGATCATTTAGCTCATCTTTAAAACAATCATTCAAGAATGATAGTCATTACTTCAGATAACCATTCACCTTATCATCTTTTAAATCTTTCTCACCCTTTGCTAAAACCTTTTCCTCTTCCTCGTTAGCTTTATCTTTTTTTTTCCTTTTTAGCTACCATTAAAGTTGGTATTTTGTGAACACTTTCACATAGCATGAAAGAATAAGGCATGTAGCTATGTTTTAAGATCATGTGATATTCAACATGCAAGTAAAAGAAGAAACTCAATGTATAATTTTATATTACCATGATAAAAATCAACATGTCATACAATTTGCAACTCAATGAAATAAACATTTTCAAGATTATCATAAGAGATCAACTCTTAATATTTTACTCTCATCAGCATCACATATCAGACGTCAACTATTAATATAACTAGTTTTTGCAAGACTTTTCTAATATAATATTATCATTTGAAGGACTCTAATCTACAAACATCAATTAACAAGAATATATACATATTACTAGTTTGTCTATCTCTTGCTTTCCCATGTATTGGTCTCAATAAGTTTAGATCTTCTTCCTTCACTCTCGGGTTGCTTAGCCTTTAACACAACTTTTTTCAAATCTCTTAAAAATATATTTTATTATTTTTTTCTTTCCTCTATTAACTTTGTACCAAACTTCACAATTTTTCCAAAATGCTTCCAATTCTTATTACCAACCTCTTTTATAACTATTCCCATATCTCCTTAAATTTCCCATCTATTCAACTATTTAAATAGTCATGTCCTTTCATGTGTGTGTCTTTTTATCTTCTTGTTCTCTCATTTTTGCTAGTTCACAATCTATTCGACTCGCCCCCACGTTGGTTCCTCATCCATTTATCGATTTGGATTCTAAAGTCTTTTTAGTTTCTTTTTATCATACTTATACAATTCTTTTTTAATATTATATGATGAGCACAATCTCTCTTTATTTGTATTAATCACTCATATTTTAATTTTGCTATTATCTTCTTCATACTTGTATGATGAATGTTGGCAGCCATTATTCACTATCATATTTAGTTAAATTTTTTTTTCATAATTAATTGTACTGATATAACCAATGATGTTGTATCTTATTATAAAATCCAACTCCATATAGTCTTTTAGTCTTTCTTTGATCATACTATATGATATGTTATTGTTGTATTGTATGATCCAATTTTTCTCTTAAAATTGATTATATTGGTTTGGTGTAGGGTCGATTTAGTCATTATACCAAATCTAATTCACACACTGGTTTAGCTTAGCACTAAGATTTCCAATGTGAAAATTGGTTCATTGCTTTGGATGGGAGAAGAATCGATCTATCTAGGGTTTGTGATAGATTGCATAAGGGTGGTTATGTACAGACATGATAGAGGTTGAAACTAGTGTAATAGACTACTTTAATTAACAAAAAATTACATTTTTAATAAAGTTTCTTTCACTAGATTTGGATATTTTAGATTCAAAACTTGAAAAGTATTAGAATATGGGCACCTTGAATTGTATGCAAGGATTGTAGAGTCCAAATTAAGGATTTGTAGTTTTTGAAAGTTTGGATTTTTTTATAAAGTTTCAAAGAGAAAAGTAGAGAAAAATGGAAAATATTAAATATTCTATTATCTTATAAGAGTTGGTGTCTTATCTTTTCTCCAAAGTAATTAGTTTAAACTAGAATGGCTTGTGAAGGAAGCTAAAGAGAGGGAAGAGCTTGAAGAGAAAAGTAAGGAGGAAAATTGAGTAAATCAAACTCATATCCTTACATTATTTAAGAAAATTGGACAGGAAAGGAATGGATTTGTTAAAAGGTTGTTATGATTTCATTCTTATCATAATAATGCACAATAGGTATGATTCAAATTGAGTTTCTTCTATTAAGTTAAGTAGCTATTGTTTGAGGTGGTGTGGAGTTGGATTTGTTTAGATTTGGTGAAGTCTTGATTGGGTAAACAATTTGTTGTTTCTAGCTATGTTGACCATACTAGAAGATCAAACCTATCATCTTGTACAATTTGCTTAACCAGGTTGACAAAGGGTCATTAACTTTGTACAATAAGAGTAGAAACCAAGTCAATAGAAGTCCTAAGAAATTGTACAACACAGTTCATTGATCAAACAAGTATGACTGGATTTAGGAAATGCTTAACAATTATCTTCTGTTTGATCCCTTTTTGGATTAATGGTTGCTAATGATCATATAACATGAACAAATTAGAAAAGTATAATCTAGTTCAAGAAATACATAGTAATGATAGTTTATTAAATCCCATCCCTAATTAGTGAGTTCTAATGATTGTACAATGATTATCTGTTTCATCTTATGTTCAACTAGTGACCATTAATGATCATACAATATGATGCATTAATTAGACAAGTACGTTGAGGTTTAAGAAACACAAAATGATCACCGTATGATCTCTTGTCTAATTAGCAACTACTAATGATTGTACACTATGATATGGTGATCGAACAAGTGTGATTGATTCTAGAGTAGGCATAACAATGATTTCCCTCCCTATGTCTAATCGATGATTGCGAGTGATCATATAGTACGATGTAAGATACTATACTAAAGATCTAAAGCTAAGAATGATAGATTTCAATTGATTTTATAAGATCTTTAAGGATCATTTGGAATAGTTTTTGTAATGTCTTTTGCTATAAAAAGTGAGTATTTTTGTGAAATAAGGAATAAAAGGGAGAAAAAAAGTGTATGAATTTTCTTAAAGTTGAAAATAAATCTGAAATATTATTGAAAAAAATGGGAGTTGTGTAGAAAATAAAAAGAGGAGATAAAAGAAAGGAAAAAATCATGATTCTTTGCATATATTATGATTATATAATGACACTTTATTATTAATGATATACATATACACACACATAAATACATACATACACGCACGCACGCACACATACACACACACACACACATATATAATGTTATAGAATAATAACATATATGATAAGAAATAAAAAAAGAGAAAGAAAGATGGTTTCTTATCCTTAGTGATCTTGAAATCATGAGAAAAAAAGAAAAATAAATGTGAATATTTTCTTTATGATCCTATCATGCATCTATTTGATATAAGATAAATATCACTTCTCCTATCATTAGCACTTAGATATTGGGCGAAGGCATAACAGAGGCTTCATTCCTATCAACTTAAGATGTTGACAATAAGGTGTAGTGACCATAATAGATGAGATAAATATCATCTCTATTATTGTGGGTACTCAGAGATGGGATTATGACATAATAAAGGCCCTATCCTTATGAATACAAGATTTTGACAAAATAAGAAGATTGTTCCAAGATATATATGATATAATATAGGATCCTAAGGAGTATGAGAAATAATAAAATGTGAAAATCTAAACCAAAAAATTAAAACAAAGGAGAGTAAAAAATATAAAATAATCAGAATATTAAAGAAAATAAGTATGTGCTAATTGATAATAGCATTATATAAGGACTATGCACATACTTGAATATGATGCATACTACCATTCATACAAAGATTTAATATATGTTCATTCCTTATAGATGGCCATGCATTATCTAGCTATGTTTTTTTTACTATTGGTTACATATTTGTATCTTTCATATAATTTTTATACTTATAGCTAATAATTTGTCTATTAAGTATATCATACTCATTTTTTATTTATATTACAAGTTAAGATACAAACACTAATAGAGCTAGAGGTTCCTAGATGATAGATTAAGATATTAAGTGATAGAGCATATTATATTATGTGAGCTTTGTGAGAGGTATTCTATATATAAGGATTGTTTGTATTTTTTTGGCAAATATTGTATCAATAGTTCTTATTTAGTTTTATTACTTACTCAACTTTAACTTAATTAACTGATTTTGGCTATATTTTGTCATAATTTATTGTCTTTATGCTAAAGGAGAAGTGATATCTAAGGTGGATTATGAAAATGATAGAAGCAGAGTAACATTTGATTGCACTATGATGAAGCTAGCATAGAACTTGAGAAAAATTTTAAATTTTTTCAAGAAGCTTAATGGACGTAGAATTGACGACAAGGCATGATAGAGGCCTAGAAATTAAGGAAAGTAAAGTTGATGAAGCTAGATCTTCATAACAGTTGGAACACTACAAAGGAAGCTTATGAGGATGGGTAAGAGAAACCCCTGTAGCTAGATCTCGACTTTGCTTTTTTAGCAAAAATTTTGATAGATTGTTGTGATGGTTTGAACACTACAAAGGAGACTAAAATACCAAAATTGATGTAAAAGAGGAAGGAAGAACTATTGTAGATAAAACTTAACCAAGTTTTGATACCAAAATTAATAAAAAAAGATCTATATATCTTATTGGATCACCTCAGTATCACCCATTAATACAATTTTTCTTGCATCATTATTAGAACCATCCCTCATAGGTTTACTACACTTATTAGCTATGTTTCTTCTTATTATCCTTTTGGGGCTTCATCATTGTCTCTTTTATTAGGTTTAATGAATCCATCAACATTGGTTCTATCATATCATATTTGTCATACCACTTTTGTCAACTTTATTTCCTTTATTGGCTCTTTCTCACTTATCAAGTTTATTAAACTATTGCATTTGGATATACGATCCCATCGTTTTCTCAATAGACTCATCATCATTGACTATGTTATCCTTCAATCATAATGTACTTATTAGTTCAATTAAGCTATATCACCTTGTGTTATGTTTCCTATCTTCTACTATGTTCTATCTGTTCTCTTATGCAAGCTTCATCTCCCATACCAGGCATGTCATGCTAAATCAGCTCCTTATCTTCTATCAGAGTTGCCACACCATAATTACTCAATTTTCCTATATGGCCTTACCATGAGACAC
This sequence comes from Vanilla planifolia, assembly GCA_023846275.1. NCBI lineage: Eukaryota > Viridiplantae > Streptophyta > Magnoliopsida > Asparagales > Orchidaceae > Vanilla > Vanilla planifolia. Next base: position 4,896,699 of record CM043872.1, on the reverse strand, counting down.
TAGCTCCATCACTCTATCTATCTTACTGCATCTCATTTGTCCTATCACACCACTTTAATCCCAATTAAATTATAAATTAGTTAAGATATCACTTATTAAAGAGCGTTACATAATATAAGCTCAAGTTGTGCACAATATATATACTTAGGTACATATCAACTAATCTAAAATCCTAAGCTTATAAATAAAGGCTACAACGATGCAATCGGTGGAGTGACACGGCGAAGTGACAATAGCAGACAGCGCACAGCGGTCAGGGACCAACGGTTAATGGTCGCACGTGCGAAGGTCACGTGATACCCTCGACTGTTGCAGATTGTTTACAAGTGGGTCTGGGAAATTCGAATTTGAATATGGACCCGGCCAGCGTGGGGGTGCTCGGACAGGATTAATAACTTACCTATTCTGCAGAGTACCACACCGCTTCGTCCTCGAGTTCGGTTCGCGCCCCTTGCAACCCTGGCTGAACGGTAAATGGCGGGAAGCAAGACCCGGAGGAGCAATAGGAAGACGCAGACTTCTGGGAGCAATTCCCTAATGCGGGAGTGCTCCTCCTCCATGTTCGAGGGAGGCATATTGGCTGTTGGTGAAACTTTACCTCCTCCCCAAAAATTCGATGTCGAGGAGGACACACCCTTGGGCCAGTGGAGCACGCAGGATGATGCTCCGGGGACTGTGGCGGAGCTAATTACTTCAGGGATGGTCCCTGCTCTTCAGGCTCAGGGAGTAGCTGCAATGGATGATCTGGAGGGTTGTTCAGCGAGCGTAGACCTGCGGGTGCCACAAGACATGGAGCACAAGGAGGCGGAGCCCGTGGTGGCAAACTCTGTGAAGGGAAACCAGTGCAAGGGGATGCCGAGAATCATGCGGCTTTCGCAACCAATGTGAGCTTCAGAGAAGCCTTAACCACAAACAATAATACCAACAATAGCAGTCTGGTGACCTCGCATGTGCGGTCGACAAACATTGACATCAAGGAGCGTGCTGCGGGTATTCCTGATTACATGGAGGGAGGCGATGTGCTCAGGTCATCGGATGCTTGCCAGCGATGTATCGAATTTCATAAATTTGATTTGGTTGGCCGAGTCTACGGGAATACACTTCCCTTTCCTGTCATTGGCAGGTGTTGCTCAAGCGATGGGGCCACTACAAGAACTTCAAGGTCTTCGGCTTATCCCCTAGCTTCTTCTGCTTGCATTTTGAATCCATCAATGATAGGAACGACATCTGGCTCAGTGGCCCTGGCAGATCGTCGGCCAAGCCATGGGGCTTGACATTTGGACGCATGAGTTTGGACCAAATTCTGCCTCCATGATGCGAGCATCGATCTGGTTGAGTCTCCCGGGCCTCCTGCTTATCTAATGGGATGTAGATAACATACTACGCATTGCCAAGGCGATTGGAGAACCCTTCCTTCTCGATGACTGGACTGCCGAAATGGAGCGCTCCTCCTACGCTCGGGTGTGCGTCCAGATGGACCTTTCGAAGCCATTGAAACCGGGCATATGGCTCAATGGAGAATTCGAGAGAACCTATCAGAGCTTCGAGTAAGAGGGGTTGCCGCGGATCTGCTTCACTTGCGGCCGTGTTGGACACTTGGCGAGCCACTATGACAAGCATGAGGAGGTGGGGTTTGCCCGTTCTGGCTTTCCCTCATCTACGGTCGTGGGTCGGGAACAATGGACGGTGGAGGGGGACACGTCCCTTGGTAAGGATAACCCTACAGAGGCAGGAGGCACCTATGGCTCTCGGAAGCAGGAAGTGAACTCAAGAGTTACACATGGAGAGGTGCAAGGGCTGGGGCCTTGGATGCTTATTCATTATAGGTGTAGGAGACAGGGCCACAAAGGCCCCGCTGTCATGGCAAGCCTACCTCCCCAGAAGGACGCCAGTCGCAGAACTCGTGGCCGCAATATTACCAGCACATCACAAGGCACTAGAAGCCTTTCCACGGAACATGGCAGAAGCAGAGCAAAGCGGGCTCTACAGACTGGGGACAGTAAGGATCAGAAGCAGACAAGCTTGGATAGCCATCACTTGATGGTTGTGAACATGGGCCATGCGCCCCAAGTAGATGGGTGGAAGGGGAAATTGCCTTTGGTGCAGGAGGAACGAGTGGGGGATATACTCACTAGCCAGATGGGTATGGCACTAAATAGAAGACGCTCTATGGGGGTGCGCTTCGTGGGGCGTAGCGGCCATCAAGGAAGTTGATGGTGGAAGTTGGTTCCGAAGCAGATGCACAATTGCATGGAAGTACTGATAACTCTACTCACGTCAATATGCAGATTATCATCTGGAATATTAGAGGTGCTAAGAAAGGGAAGTCGATGAGTTATTTGCAACGTCTGGCTCGCGAGGGCAACGCGACAGTCGTGGTGCTTATGGAAACAAAGGAGCAGTCCTTCTCCCGACGAGATTCGGACTGGCTACTTGGAAGGGATTGGGAGTTCACGGCCCAACCCTTGGTGGGCATGTCTACTGGTATTATCCTCTTATGGAAGAAGTGGGTTCATCTTTCGATCACAGCGGCCTCGGCACACGTGGTGGCATGCTCGACTACCCACCGCGTGGACTGCAACCTTAACCGCTTCTTATTTATGGGCCTAAAGATCACCATAAACGACGAGAGATTTGGGACGCCATCCGACTCTCTCATTGTGGAAATGACCCCCTTATCGTTGCAGAGGACCTTAACTTGGTCATGGCCCAGGAGGAGAAATGCGGTGGGCATAGTTTCATCTACAGCAGGGATCAGCAAGACTTCGTTGACTTCATGTAGGACCTCCAGCTTGCTGATTTAGGGTTCTCTCACAACTACTTTACGTGGTGCAACGGGAAGCAGGGCGACGCGCGGATCCTGGAGCGGCTTGACCGGGCTCTCATGAATCCTGCAGGGATACTTGCTTTTCCCGAGTGCTCTGTGAATCATCTCAGCATGCTCGGGTCGGACCACTGCTCGCTACTGGTCAACTTGGGTGGCAGGAACCCGTGGCCGAACTCCAGCAGGCTGCTCTTTGAGAGCGAATGGCTTACCTTCCCACAATCCTTCCAGGTGGTGCACCATGCATGGCAACAACGGGCGAAGGGAAATTGCATGGAGATTGTCACGACCAAGTTCAAGCATTTGTTGATGGCGCTGCGTAGATGGAGCTGGCAGGAGGTGGGGAATCTTGTTAACCGGAATAAGGACATGGAGCGAGGCATCGATGAGCTTCAGATTAGAGAGTTAAGGGAGGGTCTCACTGAGGAGGACCATGCGCGGCTCGGGAACATGATAACTGCCTTCCACAGAGGCTGCGCTCATGAGGAGCAGTAGTGGTGGCAACGCGCCAAAGTGCACCGGGCGCATCTTGGGGACAACAAAACGAAATTCTTCCGCAATGCGGCTATGGCTCAGGCTCGGACGAATCAGATTACTATGCTGCGGGGCGACGATGACAGGGTGGTGAACTCTCTGAACAGCATTGGTCGGGTTATCCTGGATTACTTCGAATGCAAATGGTAGTGTGGGGACCCCGGGACCTTGCTGCAGATTACCTCACTTCCTGGCATCATTGACACTGAGGCGGCATCCAACCTCTGCTGTAGGGTTACTGAGAACGAAATCATCGCGGCATTGCGGGGAATTAAGAGGAATAGAGCCCCGGGCATCGACGTGATTATTGCAGAGTTCCTGCACGGCTACTAGGCCATTACGCGCAGCGATGTTATCAGTGCCGTGCAGGCGTTCTTTGAGGAACACAAGCTCCCAGAAGGCTGGAAGGACACACTCGTCTTTCTCATCCCGAAGAAGCAGGGGGCGTGTAGGTCGGAGCACTACCGGTCGATCAGCCTCTGTAATACCATCTACAAGGTGGTGGCGTGCGTTCTCGTCGGGAGGCTTAAGCCGTTAATGTCGAGACTCATCTTGCATGAGCAAGCTGCATTCATCCCTGGGAGTAGCATCTCCGACATCAACATTGAGCAGGAAATGTCTGCGAAGATGTGCACCTGCACCGCCACCTTGGGCCTCATGGGCATGAAGCTTGACATGGAGCAGGCTTACGACAGTGTACGTTGGGACTTCTTGCTTGAGATGATGATGGCCATGGGATTCCCTCTTATTTGGCGTGACTGGATTGCTGCGTGCATCACCAGCCCGAGATTCAGAGTCCTCATCAATGGAGCTCGTCTCCCGTGGGTGGTGGCGCAGTGGGGTCTCCGGCAGGGCTTCCCGCTCTCGCCCTACCTTTACATCCTGGCCACCGAGTACTTTTCGTGCTTGGTGAGGAACTATGAGTCAATGCAACTTCTTGGGTTCAGGCCGGGGCAGCATGCACAGCGAATTTCGCATCTTCTATTCGCAAATGATGTTTTGGTCTTTGCTCCCACCTCCCGCGTGCTACACGCGCTATCCGCAGCATCATGTGGGCCTTCAGGGAGGCCGCTGGGCTGCGGGTCAATCTTGCGAAGTCCAGGGTCTTCTTTAGCCCCAAGTTTAGCAGAAAGAAGTCCAGGTTGATCCTAAAGAAGCTCCGCATGGAGCATGGCCAGACGTTTACGTCCCTTGGGATCCCCATCGCCGTGAGGCGCCTGACCAAGGTGGATCTCAGCTTCCTTGTCCAAAGAATGGATGCTATGGTGGTTAACTGGCGCATCCGGCCGCTATCACTTGCGGGCAAGGCTGCCTTGGCCCCCCTATCCTCAGCGCCATTCCCTGCCATGTCCTGAGACACTGAATGGTGCCGACGGGGGTCCTCGATGACATGGAGAGGCGCATCAGAAATTCCTCTGGGGAGGGACCAACTGTGCAAATGCCATGCATTACGTGCCTTGGGATCGCATCACTCTGTCGAAGGCTGCGGGCAGGCTTGGCCTCCGTGACCTCAGCGTCTGGCACCGGGTGCTCCAAATGGACAATTGCAAACTTATCCTCAATCGTGATGCCAGCTTCTGGGTTGACACCATAAGGAGGAAGTACTCCCTGAATGACCCACTAATGAAGGTCCCCCGTAATGCATCCTCTGTGTGCAAAATGGTGCTAAGGGCAATGTCAGAGGCAATTTCCTTCTTCATCAAGCGCATCGACAACGGGTGGACGGCGCGGTTCATGGAGGACAACTTGCTTGGCATCCTCCCTCTTTGCTGCTGGCCGACCTTCATTAATATGCATTCACATTGGCCAGCCAGCGTCGTTGAATGCATCACGGCTGCCAGGAACTGGAATATGGATGTCATCCGCACTTGGGCGAGCGAGGAGCTCACTGACAGGATCTTGCACCTTCCGAGAGCTTCGAAGTCTGCCCAGGATGTTCTGCTCCAGACGCATACCGAGAAGGCACGGGTTGACTGTGGCCGACTTTACATGAGCATTGTTTGAAATGCTGTGAATTCCAGCAGGTGTGGTGGCAGACGGCCCGTGGAGGAGATGCGCAGAATTTGGAAGATTAAAGCTATGTCCAGGGTTCGTATTTTCATGTGGAAGGTTGCCGGCGAATTCCTCCCTATGGCGACGTGGCTGGCCCACAGGAGGTTATGCCAGGACTCCATCTGTCAGTTGTGCTGCGCGGCAGAGGAGACACTACAGCACACATTCTGGGATTGCCCACATGCCCAAGACCTCTGGATTGACTGCCAGGCTCGCGAGGCGTTGACTGTGCTGGGCCAGTCCTCGAGCATGGGCACCGAGACACTGTTCATCGACTGGCTCCTCTGGTTCGTTGGCTCGCCCAATGCGCACTGCGGTGACGGGGCGAGGCATGTCGCAACATTAGCCATCACTATGTACTACATCTGGATAAGGAGGAACGCTACCAGGCACAACAACCCGGTGCCTCTACCGAGCTCGCTGATCAGGACAATCAAGATCAAGGTGAATATTGCACTTAACCGGCACACATTTTACTCATCCCTGTCCAGCGAGAATCTTGGAAACTCTTCGGACTTGCTTGTTACGCACGGTTGGCTTCCCCTCCAACAGGATGGATAAAAGTAATTGCGATGCTGCGGTTGGTGACTCTATTGTTGGTCTTGGCATGATCGTTAGAGATTGCATGGGAAGGCCTCTTCTGGCGGCTGGCAAGAGGATGTTCTCCTAGGCCGTGGACAGATGGAAGCCCAGGCTATACTTATGGCCCTTAATATGCTGAGGGAATCCCTTCCCCAATACCGGGCTGTGGAATTCCAAATTGACTCGATGACGGCACTCCAGGTGGTGCGCGAGACTCTTCAGTTTGCTGAGACTCTTCAGTTTGCCAGGGGTCTGGAGGCCATCGGGTTCACCCACATCCATAGAGAAAGGAACATGCCAGGTGACTGGGTTGCTCGTGCTGCATGCCTCAATGAGTTTGTATGGGCTCCTAGGGACTCCCTCCCCAAGCCCGTACTTAAGCTTATGTTGTCTGATTTCATGTTCAATCCTCCTTAAAGATTCATCTTGTAACACGTGTATGTCTTGGCCTTTTTTGATATAATATATGTTATATCTACTTCAAAAAAATAAAAAAAAATAAAATAAAAGCTACAATAGTTCTAAATTAAAATTATAAAATAATCTTTAACTCATGATATAAAACCATTCCTAATTTCATTTGTGTTCAGTAGCTTGAAATAGAAAATATATAAATTATGTTATTTTTAACTTCTTATTTTATTGTAACAAAATGAAAATCACTTTCACTCTTATTTAACTTATCCATTACTTTTGAATTAAAGATGTTTAATACATTGGTTGTAAAGTTAGCCTTCAAGGTGAAGAAAGCGAGTTCAATTCTTGCTATTTGTTTTGTACGTATTATTTTTTAAATGTTTTATAAATTGAAATTTTCATATATGAAATATTAGGAAAATAAGAATGAAAGTAAACCAAAGTATAATTCAGACAAAGGACTTGCAAAAAACAATAACATATTTAGTATCACTTCCTATAGAGTTATAACTACCATGCTACATATTAAATGTTCAATTGGTTATTTGTTTGATTTTATCCATAATATCACTTTATGTGATGTTTTGGTAACAAATAGATAGGCTTTAAGAATTAATTTGATATGGTTATCATGATTTCAATACTTACTAAAGTAAAAAAGATACAAGATATATTGAAATGTAGTAATGTTTTGTAATCCATCATTTAAATGCATCACTAAAAATAAAATCAATAAAAAAACACAAATTAAATATAACCCATAAAAGATATTAAACAATATAAAATTAATAAGTTAAAACATTATTTTATATTAATATCATAATTTGATGTAGAGTATCATCTAAGTTTTTTTTCATATATATGTCAAATAAAATAAATGTAATTTTTTTAAAGTTTTTTTAGAAGAAATAAAATAAATTAATAATAGATTTTAGTTGATTAAATTAGTTTATGAATTCTATTTTCTTGATAAAAGACCTAAAAGGATGGAAATTTGAGGGAAAAAAGTAATCTACAATATGAATTTTATATAGGAAAAGGTCACTTTAAGCACAAAAGTCCTATTTTTCCCTGGTAATGTGAACTAAAAGCGTTAAGATTAGAGAAGTTGAGAGAGTAAGATTGAAGATTAAGGAACATAAAGTAGAAATTAGTGCGGCTTAAGTGATAACTTGTTTTGGTGGTGCTTAACCTAACTAATTATTAAATCACCAATCACCTTTCTTCAACACTAAAGCTTGGAAAGTTTATTTTTGTAGCTATTTCCCTCACCAAAAAAAGTTATGTTGCATAGAATTGTCATTTAAGTGAAGGTTAATGATTACAACTTAGCCATGTGTAGAAAGTTATGGAAAATATTTGATCTAAAAAAATGATGTTGGCATCCAAATAATTTATTTGTTATTTAATGTTTAAAAAATATAAAATGTTTCACTCATTTTAAGAAAAAATTCTCTTATTATGATCGTATGTATGAAAGTATTATGCATGCCAAATTTCATACGGTCTTTAAAGGTTATGCTAAAGGAAAAAAAAAAAACTAAGTGTAGGGATTATACGTATTGAAGATAGTATGTAAAAGAGAATATATAATCTATTTGAAGAGATATTTCAAAATTTCTCTGTGTGATCATTATTTGGCAAACTAAAATCGAGCATATAAAAAACAGTATGATTGAAGGTGACTGATTGCATATAATACATCAAATTATGATATCTTAAGTCATGTCAAATTTTTGATACGTTCTAGATAGATGATTATTACATATATTATCCAAACATTGATAATTATTTTTGATTGGTACACAAGTATTTAGATTTTTAATTCATCTTGCTTTGAAGTGATAAGGTGTTTGAAAAGTCAAAGATGAGAACATAGTTGTACATAGCCAATCGAGCTATAATAAATAATTGCCACTACATTCTAAAAACATCAAAATGATGATGAAAATAACCAATTGTTGGCTATGATGACATGTGACATCATGTATCTAAAATAATAGATATTATATTATTACCAAGATATGTATGAATAAGCTATATTATATGTATTTTTTATTGTTATTGGTTTAATTGATAATGTGGTGCAAGAAAGTGAAGGTAGATCCCTTAATAATCTGCCTTTTTTGAATAATAAAGTGAATAAAAGTTTGGTAAAAATAGAGTTTCAATGATTTGTAAGACAAAAATATTGAAATTTAAAAAAGGTTTGAATGTCAAAATCATAGATTTAATTTCTAATAACTTTGAAAATTTTAAAATGATTTGGTAGTATTGGGTATTGCCTCCAAATAAAAAGATTCACATAAACCCATAAGTTTAAAAGTTTTCTTAGTGCTTCAATAACTACCATAGAAACTCAATAAAGGAAACTATCAAATATGGAAGTTTAATGATATTTTTTTTAATTTTTATTTTGCCCATTTTTTCTCAATTTAGATTTTATTGATAAGTAAAATGGAGATAAACAAAGCCATTTTTTTAGTTTTTGAAATAAAAAATTTGTAGAAATAGAAGATATGTTTTAATATAATAACTTATGTGTAGATGACAAAGCCAAGGTCATGAACATAGAGAATTCCATCACGATAATGTGGAAATCAATTTCTAGTTGTCAAAGTGACATATCATGTATACAATCAAGTTCTGATAGCTTTATCACTTGTAAGAGTCATACCCGTCAAGCTTAACAATCCATCATTGATGTTTCAATAATTAACATAAAAGCTTCATGAATTCATCAAAGCAAAGAAAAAAAAAAGTTCTTTATAGAGTTTTTAATCATTACATAAGCAAGAACAAATAGAAAGATGAAAGAAGCATTCATAAACACACAAGTTAAAAAACTGAACTTGGAATTGTTGAATTGGTCAAGGAGATCACAAAATCATCTGATGTGGCCTATGGTTGCCTAGGGAGGTTAATACATGTAAAGTTTCAAGGTGATTCCTAAAAGATAGTTTGTGTTTTATTTAATTTAGAATAACTTCAATAGCTATCCTCTTGTGTTATTAGTTATACAAGCATTGTTGATTAAGATAGAGTTTTTATTATTACTTTTATTTGTTTAGTATAAATGGAGAACAAAGAGTAAATGTTATTGAAATTATTTTGAATTAAAAAATAAGCAAAATAATTGTCATGATATGTCTAATGACTATAACAGCACCATAATAATTTCCTTTCCTTTGTTTTAATATGCAAAATAAACACTGTTTTTTATACAAATAAATCAAATAATAAAATGATATAAAACCAAATAAGAGTTCTTTGCATTTAAATGTCCAGCATCTAATATGATTATTTCAACATAATAAATAAAAAATAGCAGATCCTTGTTCTTTTTGTCATAATAGCATTGTTATATTTCCAAATTACCAAATCCTAATGCATTATTCTTGAAAGTAAAAAAAAAAAAAACAAAATAAGAAATTATTAGTTTTCCATCTATAACACTCATGACATCACCAAAATTTGAAATAATTTTTTTAATAAAATTTCAATCACATATTACAATTTGAAATACAAAGTGAAGCCACATAAAAATTATTATATTCTTTTCCAAAGTCAAGTTCATATAGTAACTATCATAGAGAAAATAAAGTAAAAGCACCAATGTATCACTTGTTGTCTCCACTATTGCAATAGTGTTATTACAATACTAAGTAATCCTAATACTTGATTGTTATGCAAAATAAAAGTAAATAAGCTAATAAACTAATAAGTATGCCTTCTCATTATTCTTCTAGAGTCTCATGATATGCATCATTTTATTTGAAATTATTAGGCCAAAAAAATGTCTAAGCTAACTAATGGTGCATTTTGTCTTTAGTATAGAGTATATTAAGCTAATGTAACATATGCTAGGGTCAACATACTATACATTCATCCTATTATAAAGGTGTATATGATTAAAGAATAATCTATTTAATGTTAGCCACTTATAATGGAAATGAGAAGAACACAATGCATGTGGAGGCAAACTTATATGTTTGGCTTAATATATTAAGAAGGAAATAAATAGTAAGCTAAGCAAACTTCTAGAAATATTTTTGTTTGTTTCCTTAATTTCAAGAGGTTTTGACAAAGAAAACAAACAATTTTGATGAAAACTTAAAGGAAGGAAAGCTTAAAATAATGATTAAGAATTTTGAATGCCTTGTAATTAATTATTAATCAATTAATTGTGCTAAATATTATTCAAGGAACAAAAAAAGAGACAAAAAATAAAAAATAGTAGAAAATGTCTTTTAAAGCTATTAGTAGACAAACTAACTAATTGTGATGTAAATATGTTACATTGTTAATTACCTTAAGATATTATTATGTAATGTGATGTGGCATACAATATGACATTGATTCATCTATATATAATTTGATATATGAGTTTTTAATTAGCCATTGTAGTTTTTCCTATTATTAATATTTCCTATGACTCATGAGCATCCTTTAGTAAGATGTCCCATCTAGTCTCTTATATAACCAATAACTTAGCTTTTCTTTTGCTTCAACTTTCATAATTTAAGACTCTATTCTATTTATCTTAACCTTCTTAGATCGCATTCATTTTGAAGTGAAAGCACCACCTTCATTTTTGTTGAAGTCTTCTTAGTTTTTATATTATTTTGATCTTGTTCAACATGTCATGTTACTTCCACAATGCCTTTTGAAACATGCAGTACTTGTGCTTGTCAATGGCTAACATCTCCAAAGTATAACTCACAAGTCTAGAGTTGGTTTGTTAATACTCTAACATAGATAGTTCTCTTTGGTACTTTTTTAAAGCATTTCCTTGTTAAGATATGAAGACATACGAGAGGGGTTAATTATGCCCTTCTAATCCTTTAAACAACTTATCTGAGTACAAATGAGTCAACTACTACTATAGCTATCACTTGAATGATTAATTAAAATAACTTTTTAATTAATTTCCTAAACCTTTTGTGTGATAAATAAAGAAAGCAAATGAAAGTAATAACATAATTAATTTTTTATAGGCAGTTTAATGAAAATCAAGTCCTACATCTACCCTCATTCAAAGACTAGGATTACAAACCAAAATTTCAACATTTTTCCATAAGACAAGTAAGCCAAAACCCTCAAAAAAACAAAAATAAAAATACCAAAAGTAGCTCAAAAGAGCTCATATAAAGCTAATAACAATCTCAATATACAAATAATAGAAAATAACAACAACAACAACAACAAAAGAATAGTGTTGTTATACTTTCTCAATATGAGCACACAAAGGCCCAACACCTTTCACTAGTAAACTCTAGTGATGTGATGAATGAAATAAAAAATATGTTACCAATGGAATAAAAATAAGATAGGTTTTTTATGAGCAAGATATAACAATAGAACTTTAATAGAGCTTTTAGTAGAATGTTTGAATGTCTATGCATTGTTAAGTATGGATAGCCTTTAAGAGTTATGGACATAACTATATGTTCATTCCTATGACTAAGTGCAATGGCCCATCTAATCCTTAATGCATCTTAATATAGTGTATATTTCTTTTAGCATATTGTACATTAGCTCCCTTTGCTACATATGTCTTAATAGACCATTTGATCCAATGACATACCAGATTGTCGACGCAAGTTTAATTTTAAAAGTACCATACATTATCCTTGAGTTATTCCAACCCATGTGAACTGTACATTTTGACATTGATGTAGTATGTGTTAATATTAACGTACCTTATGTTATCCTTGAATTTCATTAATTGTTTATCTAGTTTAAGTTTAACATGCCATATATTAGTATTAATGTATTTTACATTATCTCAAATTTTACATTGAACTCATGAACTCTTTGTTAGTTTGAGCTTGACATGTCATACATTATTATTAATGTATAGTATGGGTTTAACCTAGTTTTGATCTTAGGCATATTGTACGAAAGGCGTACCACATGTGTAAGCTAATGAACCATGCATTAATACTATTGTACCATATGTAATCCTGTATTTTAGTTTATTTTTCTTCTAGTCATACCTAATGTTTTATATGTGGTCCTTAACATATCATACATTAAAGCTGTTTTCAACACAATAGTTTTAAAAGTTTTCCTCTCTTTCTTAGGGTTCTTGCAATACATATTCAAGATAAAATTAACAACATAAAAATGTGATGTAACACCTATGTTTTTCCCTCAATAATGTTAACATATGCTCACTATCCTAGGTTGTCCAATTTCTTTTAAGTTTTTCATACTAGGATTGTACACCTGTAGTGTCACACCATACCATGACTAAACCAATGCAGCTCAACAAATTACATCCACTATACAACTTTACCTAATAATTCAGAGATAGAATCAAAAGATTGAGGATACAAGGTAATAAAAAATGAACAAAGGTGATGCAAAAAACAAAAACAAGCCAATATGAAAGCATTATATCTAATAGAAATAGAAATGCACAATATATAACAATCATAAGCTATTAAAAGATAAAATATAATGCTGGTACAATACTTTGAGGATAAAATATAATCATTCTCAAGTACATAAAATATCTCTCACACTCACAAAATACATCAACTCTTATCCTAAGATCCTAAGTTATCATCTAAAGATCCCCAGCTCCATGAGTGTCAGTATCTTGTTTCATAATGTAAATAATAAATGAGAATGATAAAGTCAACTAACAAACTACTAACTATATGTAATAAAATAATATAAAAGAGAAATAATATAATTGAGAAATAAGAATGGAGTGGTAAATAGAATAATGCATGGACATATGCAAGAACAGTATATTATCAATGCATGTATACCATATACATCTCACTTATGTATATGTGTACACATCATATAATATTATCATGTATCATTCATGATATGTAATATTTTTCTTTTTTTAATTTCAATTTCATTTACTTGTTTGTTATTTCTTTAGCTCTCCTTTTTTGTTCTTAGACCCTTTTATGACCCTAATCCCAGCTCCTCAGTATCCCATACAATATCTCATCATTATTGAGTCTGGACCTTTGACATGCCATGGCCATGCCATGACATCAATGGGTGAAGTATCTCTTCCTCACTAAGCCATTATTCTCTATTGCCAACATCCTATTATGATAGTAGAATACATACTTTAACATGTTAGAGCCCCATCTTTGATTACTTGGCATTATCATGTAGCTATCACCTCCTATAGCCAACATCTTGTGTTGACTAACAAACAAGACCACTAATATGTTGGATCCTCATATCTGAGTGCCCACAACACTAAGAGGTGAAATACATCTCATCATCATTAAGTCAAGATCTCTGATATCTCATGGCAATATCATGAAACTAGGGGTGAAATATATCTCATCCGTTAGATCACCATATAAGGTGGGGTTATTATTCTTTCTTTTTATTCTTTTTTATTTCTTTTTTTTTGTCATATCATAAGTTCTAATTTATAGTTATTTATATTCTTATAAATATATATATCAATAATAATATAATGAATTAGAATATATGTAAAGATGTTATGTCATACAAGTATTCACATCACCATTCATTCTATAATAACATGAAAGAAATTTAATAATCTACTTATACTATAATAATCAAGTTTTTCTATTTAATAACTCTAAAAAGTTTTTTCATAACTTTTTTCTATCAGCTCTTTTGATTTTGTGTACATATAACAATACCTCTTATCAATAATAAATAAATTAATAGTTTATAAGAAATCTCTTTCCAAACCATCCTTTACAAATAGCTCACTTTCATATTTTTGTCATCATATCATACAGTATGATCTCCTATTATCATACTATAGATTGATGCCTTACACCGATTGAAGAAGGATCAGACATGCAATATTTATACTATGAACTGATCATACATGTTAGATTTCACTTTCATACATGTATGATACATAGTAGATACCTTAATATACAAGGAATTTGACTTATGATATATGTTGAGCTTCCATCAAATTAGTGTACTAGTCTAATACCCAAGACATACATGTACGATCTATAATAAATACTTTAATGTAAAAGGTATTAGATAAATAATTATTATTAATAGGTATTTTATAGATTAATGTACTTGTTTAATCTATATATTGTACTTGTATGATGAAAATTTGATAACATTTTTCCCACCACTTCGATAAATGTTGCCAACCTCATCGCATAGATTGTACCAGATGATTAGGGCAATCACCTTCATGTGATATCTACAACAAGAAATATCAACATCTTACCAACAAAGAATCCAACCCAACATATAGATTTCCATTTCTTTGTATTTTAAGCAACCCAAAACTAATTTATAACCAAAGATTTAGCTAAGATCTTACCTCATATTATGATTCCACAATACCAAACAGATATTCCTTCATTTTTTTTGCAAGCTTTCTCTTATTCCTCTTGATTTCTTTGATTTTCCTTGAGGGATAGCTCCTTTCTTTTCTCCAACTCTTCTCTCCCTTTATTATTGCATTCTCCAAAAGTTCCTAAATGTAGCAATTGATTTTTTGATCTAAGAGCAAGAGATTATCCTTTAATTAAATTAGAGGAATAAATTATATATTTTATTCATTCTTTTTTCAAATTTTATAGAAATTTTAAATCACCTTCAAAACATACAAATTACATACTTGTAGATTCCGTATGATGAGAGCTTCATTATAATATACTCAAACATAAAATGTAGTCACTACCAAATAAGCATGCTTTTCATGACACTCACAATTCAATATAATTTTTAGTTTTGGATCTACAACACATATAGGTAATACATAAAGAATGTTTTAGAAGAGGGTTAATTAAGTGGGATATTACACTAACATTTCATCTTGAAATTCAAAATAATTCCAAATATTGTTACATTATGTCTTCTTTCCCTTATTATGTTACTTCTTTTTTAGTTTGATTACTACAAAACACCTTAACCATGAAAATAAACTTATTTTTGAATTTCTTCTCTTGTCTTTTTAGAATTCTAATAAATTATTTCTTATAAGACTAAAGTAAAAATAAGTGTGTGAATCCCATAAAAATGGGATAAATTATGGGTTTTAAAACATTTTTTTTCTAATTTTAGAGTTATACTTATTTCTCAAAAATTCTTTATAAAAATAATTTTATGTTTATAGAAACTTTGATTTATAAATATTTTAGTTTATAATTTTTATAATTAAGAAAAATAAAAATAAAAGTTGAAATGGTACACTAAATTTTTAAGTGTTTCAGTTCAAATTAGAATCCACATCCATCCTCAATTGAGGTAAAAAAAACTCTACTAGTAAAAGAGTTACTATTTTAGGTTTTTCTTTACGATTCACCTCTAATATATTTGAAGTTTTTTCCTATGGTTTACCTCCAACCTACTAGCTTTTATAGGTTCAACTAAAACTCATACTTTTATAAGCTTAACCCCAACTTGATTTTTTATAAGATTAAACTGAACTCGAGCTTTTGCAAATGCCATGCCACTCAAACCAAAAGAAAAAACATATAGTAATAAATAAATTTTATATAAAAATATAAAAAAATTATTCTTCTTTGATGAATACAAAAAAATAATAAAGAGTTTAAAATTATAAAGATAATAAAGAAAATAAAAGCTTAAAAGAATTAGACTTAGTTAGAAGAATTTAAGGACTTGATGGATTTCAAGTCCTAAAATACCAATCCTTATAAATCTTTACTTGGAATCCATCAAGTCCTAAAATACCAATCCTTATATACCATTCTACATTAAGACACACCCCAATCCTTGGAGTGAAGCATCACTATAAACTTAATTTCCATCAAGTCTTTCTAATATTATTAAAACAAGAGTTATTGTCAATTTTTTTTAATATCATAAAACTATTCTCATAATCTACATCCCATTCAAACCTTACCATTTTTTGAGTCAATCTTATAAGTGGGGATGTAATTTAGGAAAATCTATGCACAAATATTTGATAATAACCATCTAAACCTAGAAAACTTTAAATATTAAAAATTGAAAGTAGGTCTTGGCCAATCCATGGTTATAAAGATTTTTTGATGATATAAAAAAATTCTCATTACATTAATTACAAGTCCCAAAAACACAACTTTGGAAAACTAAAATTCACACTCATAGAACTTAACATAAATTTGTTTGCTTACAACACCATATGAAAGTGCACAATAAGCACATTAGTGGATTTATAATATACTAAGATATCTCCATAAAAATAATCACAAACTAGACTAAGTGCATTATGAAAATACTATTCATTAAATCCATAAAGGTTGTAGAATTTGATAAAGCCAAAAGGTAATACCAAAAATTTATATGACTAACAAGTTCTAATTTTTTTTATAACCAACTTTTTTGTTCTCAATTGATAATATCCTCATCTTAAATCAATTTTAGAAAATACTATAATAACTTACAACTATTCAAACAAATAATTAATTCTTAGTAAAAGATATTTATTTTTAACTATCAACTTATTTAATTCTTAGTAATCTATGTATAAGCAATACTACTTTCTTCCTTTTCAACAAACAAAATTGATGATCCCATGAGAACACACTAGAATTAATGAAGCTTCCACTAAAAAATTCTTGATTTGGCACCTTTACATATGTTAATTTTGTAGGTGTTTTCCATTATGGAGCATCGGACATTGGCTTAGCTCTAGATACTAATCGAATTTCAAATTCAAGTTCTTTATTAATGAGAAATCCTTGCAATTCCTTAAGAAATACATCATGATACTCATTGTTAATAAGTTTTGATACCTAATTAAAGAAATGATAGGGAGTCCATTCTTTTTATCAAAGAAGGGTACATTCTTCATCATGGATAATCAAATTAATCCTCTTTTTTATGCATTTAATAATAGCATGATGCTTAAATAACCAACCCATGCCCAAAATAATATCAAATTTTATCAATGGTAAAATAATTAATTTAATAAGAAACTCTTTCTCACTTAATTCTATCACTTCTGTGATATAAGTATCCACTAAAAAATTACTCTTATCAGGTAATGTGACAAATAATAAGTCATTCATTTGATTCATATCAACACATAAAGCATCAATCATATGATATTCTATAAATGAATGTGAGGCATTACTATCAAACAAAACATCTATAAGCAACTACTAAAATAAAAACATATCTATAATTACATCAATAAAGTGTGGGGTATCCTAAAAGGTAATAGAATATACTTTAGGCTAATGACCTCTACTACTACCTGTGTCCTCGACACTCCTGACGTGGTAACTAAAGTACTACCCTTACTTGCTCCTCTTTTGCCAGAAGCATGGCCAATACTTGATGGGGGAAGAAGCCATCTCTTAGATGTCCATGACCAATCTTTAACTACATTGCCAAACTCTCTAGATCTTTTTAATTCTTGCTCCACTAACTAAGAGCACTCAATAAGTTCTCCATGCTGTACCCTTAAATATGATGATTACAAAACTAAGTTATTAATTATCGATGAATATTTTGAAGTGTCATATAGATGTACTAAATGATTAAAAAGGAGTAAGGTTTAAGTACTTGGAACTAGAAGAAGGATAAAGGCATATGCTTAAGTCTTTTAGTTTAACTAATATATATGGAGCCTTGATTTTAGTAGTTAGTGGAGTTGTTAACCATCACAAGTTCATTTACATGCAACTAATCTAGTTTGAGTGTTTAATTCCAACACTTATTTTATTATACATAATGATTAAGATTGTATTTTATTTTCATTTCATGCATGCAATGCTAAAACACATCTTCTTAATTACAAAGTTCTTTAGACTTGCATTAGTTAAATAGTAATATCATTACATGCATGGTTTAGAGTCAATTTAAATCTTACGGTATGAAAATTAACTTTAAAATAAGCCATATCTCTTACAACCTAATGATCATGCAATACAATGCCTCATATGATACTTGTATGATATACATTTTAGCTTAAAGCCTCAATTGAAGTTTTATATTTTCATGGTATTGTATAGGAATGATGACTTCATCATACAATGTGACTACTATTTAGACAAACAATTAGAAACACGAATAGAAACTTGCATGGTATTAGTCTTGGTACATGTGTTTTTTGTTCTGTAGAATTGTGTTTCCATTAGCATAATATGAATACAAAGCTTCTTTCATATAAGTATGTAATTTATTTTCTATTAGAGTTTATAATTTATGTAAGCTTATTAGTAGTCTAACATGTATGATTACTATATCATATTAATATGATCTTACCTTATTATTATTAGCTTGGTTATTCATTATATAGTCTTTATATAATCACTTAACATTACATACTATACAATATGAGGTATAGTATCATAGTTGTATATTTCAATCCAACTCATAGATGATGTTAATAACTTAGAGTAGTAATACACTAGCTGTATCATATAAGTATGATACTTGTATCATATGATTACATAAACTGATATAATAATTTAGGTCCTTTAATGTACGAGAATGGACAATGCATTAGTCTTGTATGATTTATTATTAGTTAAAAGACTTAAGATAAAATGATTATATTAATGTTGTTCAACTATAATAATTCTATCATATGAGCATGATAATCATCTAATAATATTGAATTCTAAAATATTTATATTATTGTACAACAACAATCTATGCATAACACATGTGCGATGTTTCTACTCATAGCACTTGAATCTAATACATAGCTATCATACTGCTATGATAGGTTTTTCATAGTGTATGGTTGTCTCTTCAAGTCTAATAAAACTAATAAATATATGATTGTACAAGTGTTTTCCCTTATATGATCATATTGTACAACATTTTTCATATAGCTTAGCTCTTAGTGAAAATAAATATCAGTTGATGACGATCTACTATTAGACTTGTATAATCTATTTAAACTATACAACTAAACAACAATATACTAGTAGAATTTGTTTGATCGTATAATATGATATATATATATATATATATAAACTTATGTATTACATTATTAATTATCGTTGTACAATATAATAACCTTTCTCATAATTGTACAGTAAATTTTTTTGACTCTACAAGGGCTAGTCATAATGTTAGATCATCCTGATGAGCCTAGTTCCATTTTTATCATTTTAATATGATGTCATAAATGTACTAATATGATACACTTATGAAACATATAACAACTAGTTGGAGTGCCACAAAAATATTATTATGGTCAATAAAAGTTTTTTATTTGCCAACTATACAAGGAATCATACTCATAATATGTGTTAAGCTTCCATCAATTTAACATGCTAGTTTGATACTCAGTTCTTCTTTGTATAATTTATACTTGTTATTTAAATGTACAAGGGAGCAAATAGATGATCTAATATAAAATTTTCATAAACTAATCATAACAATATGGTGCCATTATCACATATATGTGATCCATAATAACCACCACAACATACAATGTATCTAGCATAAATAGTTATTGATAGGAATTGTTATACCCGATAAAATATTATATGTTTAATCTTCAATAATTCAATGGTGGCTTGGATGATTTCAGATCGACAGTAAGATGCTCCAGGAGCTCAATTGGAGGCTATTGGAATTTCTGAAATTTTCTGGGGATTTTTCGGAGCACCGAGATTTTTTTTAAAACCGGAATTTGGTTTTTTTTTTTTTACCGCGCGTGAACCGGACTGGAGCGATTCAGTGAAGGCGGGGTGGTTCGCCGAGGTGCGTTTGCGCATGCGTTTAGATAAGCCGCGGATAAGCGAATCGGACGTGCGAGATCAGCGGTGGAGATTAACCGGCTGATCGGGTGTTAAGCGGCGTTTTTGGAAGGTCAACCGACGCTTAATGGATCTTAACGGGTTATCACCGGTTTAAGCTGGGTACTTAACCTAAACTGTTCGGCTGTTAAGGTTTCGAACGGTGGCTAGAGGCGAGGTGTTCGCGGCGAACGGCGGTACTTTCCAGCAGCCTTCCAAGGGGCTTTTGGTAACCGGAGGTTCGCGGGACAGAGGCGAACATTTTGGTACCAGTTTCATTCGGCGAGGAGCTGCGGTTGATTGCGTGCGAGCTTCACCGTCGCCGGTGAGCAAGGTAGGAAATTCAGATTAAATTAGTTATTTAGTAGAAATTAAAAGCATGGAATATTTTGCTTAATGAACACAAGCATGTGGATGAAAAATCGGACTTAGTTGAATGCTAATCTGCGTCTTTTACAAATTTTGGATTTTCTGGAAAATTGCCCATTTTGCCGAAAAATTTAGTTAATGATTGAAACATTAGAATAGTACGAACATCGGATTTTGTTTCTCCTTGTTCGCGTTCGCCGGAAATCGACGGAAGGATTGGATTTGGTCGGCGATTGCGTCGGTTAGGGTTCGCGGGCGTCGGACCAAGGAAGGAGAAGGGTTTAGATTAATTACGAATTTATTTAAGTAATTAATGGTATTTATATAATATTTATCAGTAATTATATTATTTAAGCATCGACCGATTAACGGATTATTAAGGAATTTGGTTCGGCGGTGTCGCGGTTCAACGCGAGGTTTCCAAACCGGCAGCGAAAACCGGTTCAGCGGGATTCGGCGCGGACGAACGGCGCGGAGGAAAAATTTAATTCGGAAATTAATCCGAATTTTCGGAAAAAGGATATATGTGGAAATTTAAATTTTATTCGGAAATTTATTCCGAATTTCGAAAAATGGATAAAGGGCGAAAATTGATTTTTTTGAATTTAAAAATTTCCTGAAGTGAGAAAAAGGTGATTTTTAGAAATCACGTAGCCAAGTTGAAATTGACTGTTGGAAATTACCCATAAATTCAGTGTAGCTGGATTAGTTGGAAGGAAGTGTGACACTTGGGTGCTACCAGAATAGTCAGAATTTCGGTACAGTTTGTGTTGCTTGGATGGCAATGACATGGATTGAGTCAGTTTACTCAGTGTTGGCATATTTCATGGATTGGCATATTGGACCGGAATACTATAGGCCCTATATGATGTTTTAGGGTAGTTGTGGTAGGTAACTGTGCAGTACAGACTTAGCTTCCACAGTATACATGTGGACTGGTATGTGCCTTGTTGTATCTGGACACATGTTGCCGAATCTTGGAGTTAGAACTTGGCAATGACTGTAGGGGCATGGCTTCTATGGAAATTGTTGGGAGAGGACTTCTTGGAACGGTGGCTGAGTCGATCTCTTCTGGTCCATGAGTGTAGGCCTGCACGCCTGAGAGTGGCAGTGGCAGGGGTGACTCGCCGTGGCTAGCCAAGTGTGTAGGCCTGCGTGCCTGAGGGTGGCAGGGGTGTCTCACCTTGGCTAGAGATCTATGTGACTGGTTCTGTCTATAGTATCCAGAAGATTGATTGACGAGAGACGCTGCGGTGTCGGGTGCTAGGCATTGTGATGCGTGCACAGAGATGGGCGTGTCCCGCTGGCATGCTTTGCCTAGACGTCATGCGTGCGCAGAGATGGGCGTGTCCCGCTGGCATGCTGCCTGGGAGCACAGAGGAGAGCTACTCTGGTGTGACTGGGGGTGACTGTGGTTGGTCAGAGTCTGGGACTGAGAGTGCCTTTTCACCCTACATTATTATGTTGTATTTCTATACTCTTGCTATTATCCTTCTCTTGCATGATAGTTTTTTTTACTAGCTGTCTTTCCTACTGGGCGTAGCTCATTCTTTTATTATCCATATTTTTCCAGTGGCTCAGCAGACTTGACGCCACCCAGCTTTAGGTGGGATCGTGATCAGTAGGCTAGTGGAGGATATCTGATCTGTGATTTTCTGAGACATTCTGGTTAGTTGATTGTTGCTGTTGGATGTATTCAGTGAGACTGTTATTCTTATGTCTTGTATTATGTGAGGGTGATTCTGACTCATGTACTCGTATGGATGATGTGGCATTTTATGGACTGTGATTTTTCATATGAGTTACATTTTTATACACTATCTTATTTTCTATCTTGACGGTATGGTGTGTGGAGCGCCATTTCATATCGGTGGATGTTATATATTTTTTGTTGATAGTGAGGTCATTACATGACTATGGAACTTAACCTTGGGGGTTCAGACTTCTATTAGATCGGTTCTCCTACCGGTATGGGTTAGGAGTATTGGGTCTAGTAGGAGTAACATTGCGCGAGTTCATCTGTTAATTCAGGAGTCATGAACCTGATTTGACGGTGTGCCCGGGAGATGGGATCCACATAGTTAAGGAAAGTAGGTGTGTAATGATGTGTTATATCCTATGTTTTTCGTAGGCTACTCAGGTTGGTATGGGACGATCTGAGCTGTCTATATGTAAAAAAAAAAAAATTCCTTTTAAAAAAAAAAGCTGGGGTGTAACAGGAATTTTATGGATTATTGTACTACTCTAATCTCCTTACCATACTCGTATAATGAAATTCTGATAACTCTTTTCAAACTAGTCAAACTACTCTTATAAGCTCCATCACATAAATGATACCAGATGACTAGGGTGATCATCTTTGTACAACCATTGTAGAAAGACACAACTATAACTTCTAATCAACAATGTGTCCAACCCAACTTACATATTTCCATTTCTTTGCATTCTAAATAGCCCAAAACTAATTTATACCTAAAGATTCAAGGAAAGTCTTACTTTTATGTGATTCTCACAATACCAAGCCAATATTTCTTTCCTTTTTCCAAAAGCTTTGCCTCCTTCCTCTTAATTTCTTTCATGTTTTATTAAAAAGCTCGAGTTGCCTTCCTTTCTCCTCACCCTCTCTTCTTGCTTTCTCCCAAAATTTTCAAACATAGTAATTGATTTTTGGTCTAAGAATGAGAGCTTGTACTCATATTAAATAAGATAATTAAATTAATATATTTTTATACATTATTTCTTTAAAAATTTCTAAAAATTTTAGATCACCTTCAAAAAAATACAATTGCATACCTACAAGTTTTTCTTGATGAGACCTTCCCAATAATATGCTCAAATATGAGATTCAACTATTGTCAACCTAACACATTTTTTGAGGCACTCATAAGTCAATATAATTTTGGGTATTAATCTACAATATATATATATATATATATATATATATATATATGTAATACATAAAACCTATTTTGGAAGAGAAATTGAGGTTAATTAAGTGGACTGCTACATCTAGATTGTTACCTTAGACCTTTAAAATTTTGTTTGTACCATAGGTTTAATCCTTTCTAAGTTTCACATCTTAGATTATCTCTTTGTTTACAATTCTCTTCTTTATGATTTCAACTACTTTGATACCAATTTTGTAATACATGTGGAGTCACCAAATTTTTGAAATCAATATTTTAAATAAAATTTTAATCACATATCACAATTTGAAGTCCAAAGTGAGAACCACATAAAAGATACCACATTCCTTTCCAATCTCAAGTTTATACAATAACTGTTGTAGTGGAAATAAAGAAAAAGTACCAATATAGAAACCATGACCTTATTATCATAGCAATGTTATTATAATACCAAAAGTAGGCCTAACACATGATTGTTATATCCAAATAAAACTAGTTAACTAATAAACATGTCCTCTCACTACTATTTTGGAGTCTTATAATGTGCATCATTTTACTTGTAGTTGTTAGGCCAAGGAAATGGTTGAGTCAATTAACATTGACTCAATGGATAAAATCTATATAACATATATACAAATCATATTTAGTGTTATGTTGTATGTTGGATCAAATATCACATCATAGAATGTACAACTTAATAAAACTAATCATATATACATGTGTAGCATTGAAATGCTTGTGTTATAGATATTAACATAATACAATAATGTCTTTTTTGTTTAACATGTTTATTGATCTATTTACCCTTCTTTAATTATTAATGATCCATTGACCTTTAAGTTTATAAATTTCTTTTTGGTCTTTTGATCTTACCCATCATATCATATGATACACTTTTGAGGGCCACATCTAACTTGAGTAACACCTTGTGATGAAATAATAAAGTATATGATTCACTTTTATGGGTTCCATTTGACCTAAATAACACCCTTTAATTAGTTTCATATAAGATTTTCATTTCTTTTTTAAGATATATAACATGAGATTCAATTTTTTATTTAAATTCTTATATTTATGCTAGTTTATGCTAAGTTTGTATAACATGATTCTTATGTAATACTAATTTATATATACATAAATTAATTTCTCATAGATGAGCATATGAAAACTTTATCAACTAAATATATATATATATATATATATATATAACATGATATGAACTGTAGCACATAACTGACAAAATGTGAATGATGAAAGGACTACAATGAACATTTGAAGAATGAGAGCTAGGTTGCCTAAGAAGGATGGAAGAAGCACAAGAACATCTAAAGTATGGAGCTAGGGTCACCATCAATAATAAGAGGGAGGATCTTGAATGGTATAAGTCATAATCATTGAAATAGTGAGATGTCTTTTGAGAGCAATCTTGGCATGGATCACTTAAGAATTTCATGGTGAAGTGTACTAAAATTAGAGTAGTTTTGGGATGGAAGATTAAGAAAAAAGGGACCTCTTAGAGAATTAAAACACTTAATTAAATTGAGACATTACCTAATTAAAAAAGCTAAGATGTTATAATATGATATCAAAACTAATTTCCTATAATCTAATCAGTTTAAAAATAAACCAAGCAAAAGTTGGTGTTATGTCACACAAATAGCTACTCAAGAAGAATGATAAGACAATGGTAAACATTCAATAGATGAGGGCAAGCTATCCAAGAAGGATAGAAGGATCATAGAAGACATCTAAAATATAGGCATTGGGAGATGAGGGGTGAATAGTTTTACATCGATTATAAGAGGAAAGATCTTGAATAGTATAAGTAAAATTTTAAGCCTTTAAATGATCAGATGCCTTTTGAGGTAACTTATGAAGGCTAAGATGTTAGATGCATAGTCATCACCATGAAACTATTTTATTAACATGAATTTTTTTAACAGAAGACTACTAATAATAATATACCAAGTATATAACACATGTGAATCTTTTAATGAACTATTAAGCATGTGGACCATGTGAAACAAGTATGAAATCATCACCTAGAATTTTAATGTTTTTTCATTAGTCTCAAATTATATTCATTAACACGAAAAGCATATGCAATAAGGTTATAATAGCCTGATAAATTCACCTTACAAATTTCTTCCCAAAGTAATGTATCACATATTGGATACATCTATTTTAGTTTTGGAACCAAAAAATATAGTCCAATTGGTGCCTTAAAAAGTACATTATGATAGCTATAGTCAGACCTTAAATTTGAAAACATCATTGTGTAAATCTCATTGCATAGAATTTGTTGACATACAATTTAAAATTTTTAAATATTATTTAAGTTTTAGCTAAATTTTAAATATAATTATTTTAAAAAAATTATTATATTAAATAGTGTCTCACTTATTCTCTCTCATTAAGTAAGATGATAAGCTCTCTCCTATTCTTAAAAAACCTATCATTTTATTTGGAGAATGCATGAGAAAGTAGAAGAGTAGGGAGAGGAAGTGCTTAGAGGGTGATGAGAGACACTTCAATTTTGAAGTTGTGAGTTCTTGTATTGCTTTAGTGAGATTGGAAAGGAAAAGAAGAAGCTCTAAGAAAATAATAAGTTATCAATCTTAATTTGTGAAATTTTTATTTCAAGGTAAGATCTTATTACAATTTTCTTTCCTAAAAGTTGATTGTTTGGGTGAGTAGAAATTGATTTTACAAGATTCAGTTTGCTGTTGAAGGAGATGAAAACCATCATCATGCCCACCATACTGATCGTACCATACAGTCGTTTAGATCGCCTTGTGCAACCCTATGGTGGAAGCCAATGAGAAGTATTCTACAAAAGGTTGTGGTTAACTACATGTGTCAAGCCCCCACCTAAACTAATACCTCTAAATAACAAAATTACAGTCAGAGTGAGAACAATAAACAAAACCCAAAGTGGGGGCCCGACGATAAGACAAACACCAACTCCAAAATCCAAAGTATATATATAAAGACATGTTTTTATGCATTTAATCCCACCAAAACTTTCCCTCTCTCACACATCTCTTGAAAATGGCTCTTCTATAGCAGCACTATTCACATCTCTCGGTGTTGTGGTTTCATGACTTGTAATATAAGCACTAAATGAGATTTTACACATCTCAGTAGATAAATCACAATATCTAACCAAGTATGAAAAAGAGATATCAAAATACCTTGAGCAGTGAAAATCAATCATATGTATAAAAATAAAACCATACCAGATATCATATATATAAGGTAATGCCAAATGAAAACCATAAAGAAATGCCAGTTCCTTATATAGTGCGTTGTTACTGGGCCTAATTCCCTTTGACGCATTATCCTCTGGATCCAATCATCATCATGACCTCCAGCCGACATCCAACCAAGCACATAACACTATGCAAATATCTGATCTGAAGATCGATACCCTGTGATCCAACATACTGAGCCTAGTGCCACCAGGCAAGTATGGTACCATACCCTGCAATCCAACACGCTGAGCCTGGTGTAAATCATCATGGAGTCATAACACATAACACTACGCAGATATCTGATCCAAAGATCAGTACCCTACAATCCTACAAGCTGAGCCTAGTGGTGAGGATAATGTTCTCTGGGAATCCATTTTTTACTACAATTTTCAATCATAATTCCAAACAATTATGTCATATCAAAAGACATTTTTTTCATATTTATTTCTTTATTTTGATTTCATTATCATACCATGTTATTTCTTCCTTTTCAGTTTTTATGCAAATGCATAAGTAATTCATACCATAGTATTTCTTTCTTTTTATGTCATAAACATATGCAACAATCACAATTCTATAACAGTAAGAAAAGCATGTAAAAACACATAATATTGTGCTACATCACAGGGTTAGGAATTTATCTACTGGATTTGTCGTACCAAATTTTCTTTCTCACTTCTAATTTGTTTTCTTGATGTCCTACAATGTCATAGTCACAAATTAAAAAATGTCTATTAACCAAAACTGCTTTCTGAAAAGCTTTTCCCAAACAAACCCCCAAAATAAATCCCAAAATTGGATTATGCGACGCTGGACTACGCGCGCTCGGCTCGCTGGACCGTCGGTGCTCAACATCCCGGTTCAGCAGCGTCACCCAGTCCAAAGGCGTGGACCAGTTTTTCGCTATTTCTCTCTCTTTTGTACGTCCAGCGAAACCGAAATATTCTGCCAGCGAACTCGAAATCTCTTGCATCTCTCGTCGGCCAATTGACGCCACTCACCGGAAAAACTTATACAACCCGACGACAAAGCAAACAAAAATTCCCACCTTCATCGGCCGTCGCGTGCCGAAGATCACGAAAATTCCCCACCGCCGTGCTTAGCCATTGTGCCTTGCCGCCGTGTTCGCAGAAGTGCGTTTCAAACGCACATGGGTCGGGTTTTATAGCAGAGGTCGGAACCGACTTAAACAAATGTTCGTGAACCGCATTTTGCAGAAAACCCCTTCTAAATTTGGTATTTGCAAATACAACCTTCACCAAATCGAATTTAAACTAAGTCGACATTTAAAAATTACAAATCTATCCTCCAAGTTACAAATTTATCTCAAATCTTTAAAAATTCATAATTTATTCATTAGAGTTCCAAAAATTACAAATTAAATATCATTAGACTCGTCTCAAAGAGCTCTTTATAAAAAATACAATAAATAAATAATGGAGACTAAGACTGTTACAACATGGATCATATTAGTATGATCAAACATTAGACAATACAATAGACATATAATATTACTCAAGACCATTAATGGTCAGGGCACTAGTCAATATTTTTGATACCCAAAAGCCAAACAAAAATGGACTAGCACTTCTAGCTAATTGAGGTATTTTTTGTGTGGAGTTGAAATGAGGTCTAATATTACACTTTGGATGACTCTACTACTCATCACCACCTCCACCACTCATCATTGACCTAACCCAACCTGATCGACTATCCCAAATTGCATTCAACTAAATCAGTTAGGCAAACGAGTCTTCCAGGTCCAATCCAAATGGCAAATTCATGTGACCCGTAAGCAATCCACCACATAGCATCGACCCTCTAATAAAATTTGCAACACACTGACACAAACTTGATCCAAAACATTGTGCCAACTTGCCTCATGCTACGTCGACAAACTCCAAACTATGACTAAGCCAACACTACCTTAACCCACCAACTCACTCCATTACACATCGATTCACATCATTATTGATGCCATGCTGAACTACTAACCTACTATGTGACACACTGACCCATGACTTACAATGTGCAACATCAGATTCAACTCGTGACATTAGCAGCAACACACACACTCACCAACCAATTCCACAACTCATAATGACTTGGGCTCTCTATAAAAAACGGAGGCCTATCCTTTGGAATGATGATCTTTGGAAGAGTAAAAGTTTTACTTTCTTTCATCCCAGTTAGATATAAGATTGATCACAATGAGAACTCTAACTTACTAATTTATTAAAGCTTCGTTACTAAAATGAGTGATGGGAGGCCAAAGCGATGAGATGTCATACTAGTTTACCTACAACTCTAAGACATCACCCTCTCATTGTCACACTTATTGATTCAATTAATTTGTCAACTATTTACTTCATTATTTTCCTTCACAACATCATTTCCCTTTTCACCACTAAGATTTCTTGGGCTGCCACTTCCACTTAACACCACCTTTTTGTACTCTTTTTTATTTGATTTTTGTAGGTGTTTGGATCACATTAAGAGCAAGTTATCTCATTATTTCCTTTTTCTTATAAGACTTATTAAAGTATTTTAATGCTTTCAATATTTTCCAATGTGACCTTTACTTCATTCTTTTCATTATCACGACATTGACTTATCAATCTATTTTCTTAGTTCCTTATATCTATGTCATTGAAAAGGTTGTGAGAATAGTATATGGAGCAATCTCTGTGTGGCTCTCGGTCTTCAAAACATTTGTGCTACCCATTCGACATCAGTCTATTTGATCGCTTGCTAAAAATGTTAAGTGCATGTGTTGTACTAGTACAATATATATATATATATATATATATATATATATATATATATATATATATATATATATATATATATATATATATATATATATATATATATATATATATATATATATATATATATCATACTAATATGCTATCACATAGAACAGGAGACATACGTATTTAATTTTTTATCCAATAATTATGATTAAGGTTATTTTACTATATAAACATATTACCCATTATATAAGTACAAAAATAAAAATAGACTAGTTTGATGTAGTCCTTGATTGTTCAATTAACTTCTAGCATACTTCATATGCACTATATAAGGCATCATACCTTATGAAATTAATGAATCATAAAACCCATTAATACAAACACAATATAGATCATTTATCTAATCCTTGATACAACTCATTGATTGTCTTAGATTGTACTTGTATGATAAGAATATTATATTGATACAATCATAATAATTTAGTGGTTTGAGTTTTGTAAAATCATAATCATACAATACAATGAGATCTTTCATATTGTACCATATGATGATAAAAATTAAAAAACAAAAAATAAGGGAACTTGTAAGTACTTTCATATTAAAAATTAGATTATTATTGATAATAATTAGTATAAAATTTTGTATATAATGAGAAGAAATGATAAAGAGAAAAAAAGTAATAAAAGATACATCATAGAACTATCAATGAACAAAATTAATTAATTATGATATAAATATGCTATAAAATATCCATTGTCATTATTATGAAATGCTTGATGATGTAAGTTTTTACTTGGAATAATATTTCTTATATATATTTTAATTTCATTATAAACTCTATGATTGTTAATATCTATACATACAGTTATATTTGTATAGATGTATGAGTAATATGATATTATAAATTAGAGTATATGATAAGATAAAAAAAATAAAATAAATATAAAAGAAAGTAAAGAGATTAATATAGCCTAAAGAAGAGCATGACTCTATCTAATAATGACTTGATAAATATGATATACATCACCCCTCATGTCATAGAGCCCAGTGATTGGACCATGACATGTAGAGACATCGACTTAGTGATGATGGGATACTTCACCTATTGGTATTATGGTTACTCAAAGATTATGTTTCTATATTATGAACACCTTATTTTCTAGTAATAGAAGATTTTAACATTAAGGGTGAGCCTTAGTAATGGTGAGATACTTCACTCCTGAGTATCGTGAATACTCAGAGATGGGCTTCGAAATTCTATGATTATTATTTTTTTTATTAAAACAAAATATTGACATTAAGGGGCAAAACCTAATGATAATAAGATACTTCACTCCATGATGTCATAATGCTCAAAGATAGAGTCATGATATTTTAAAGTATCCAGGCTTGTGATGATAAGATATGATATGAGATCCCTAAATATTGAGATATAAGTCATGAAAAAGTCTGAACCCAAAAGAAGAAGAAACATGTCAAAATAAAAGAAAAAAAATAAAGAAAAGAAATAAAAATAAAAATAAAAATAAAGTAAGACAAAGTATTATATGCTTATAATGATCTGGATATATATGTATATGGTCATATAGTAATTTTTATTATAAACTATCATATATTCTTTTATTTATTGTTTTATTTTATTGCTTATATACCTTTTTATTTTTATACTTCTTTACTATATATAATTAAAGGTTTGTCTATTATGCATATTATATTCATTTCCTACTTATATTATGAAATATAATAATAACACTCATTAAGTTGAGAGTTCTTAAAGGATAGTTCAAGATCTAAAATTTAGAGACTAATGTATTTTATGAGTACGAGTAATAATGAATGTGTGTGAAGATATTTATATCTTATTTCATATATTTATACCTAAACTAGTTTTCAGACTTTCATATACTATGTTAGCTATTTTGTTGTGTGTTATTATTTTGGTTGAGAAATTTTGAGATTATTGTAGATTTTTATGTCACTTTCATTCATTTTTAGTAACACATGTCCTCATTTTCATATACAAGTTTTAAGTAATGTGATAGACTTATATTATAAATATATTTCATCAACTTGTATTAATTTTTGTTGGGTAGGATGTGACAGGCTATATAAGAATGTTGACCTTGACTTCCATTTTGTAGTGATCACATCATAAAATTTTCTGCATTTGCAACTTTACTTTATAAGATCAAGTCCTAATTATTTTCTTCTTCCTTACTCAACCACTCTTATATTAAACAATTTGATTTTCTTTTTCTAGCTTAGCTACAGTAGCATTTTCCTTGAATCCTTTACTTTTTCTTACTCAACTGCCCTTTAATTTTTCTCTTTCTCTCCTCATGAATTTTTCTCTTAGTTCTCCAAAATCCTTATATGCTATTTATTCCCTTTTATAATCCTTAGGCCAATTCATCATTTCCTCACATCTCTTCCTATCTATCAACTCTTCAAACCCCTTAAAAGATACATGTAGGTAATCACAATAAGCCATACATGCATAAATCTGTTAAAGAATAATTATCTCATGAGTCTTAAATGTGCAAAAGTAAATGTGATCATACTTCATTACATTAAACATCAACCATATGCATAAAGTCTCATATGCTTACCTGAATTCTCAAATGTTATAGGCACAATTGAAGGATCCATGCTCTATGTGCCTTATAAGATTTCCCAATTTCTTTTTTTTTTTTCCTTTCTTTTCAGTAAGATTTAGACAATTTTTTGCTTTTTGAATTCCTAATGGCTTTGAATCAACCCCCAAATGTCTATATCTATCCACAATATATTTTTTTCTTAATTATCTCTCTCTGAATGGTCATATCCTTCCATACACAAGTTGCATGTATCCCTTACTAAATACATGTGTCCCTTACGCTGACAAAATTTAGTTAATTAATGTATTACATTTAGGATTCCTTTTCTTTGTAGTCACCACAATGTATAAATTTAGGAAAATAAATAAAATGGTCTAATCAAACTTTAGCTTTTAAACCTTTTTTAGATTTTTTTTTATCCAAATTACTCTAAAAAATTTGTTAGTCATTTTTCGAATATCTATTCGAGGGGCCCTATGTATGATAAAATTTTCATAATTTTTTTTGCATCACTTGATGTCTTTAATAATTTAGTATTTCAAATAATATTAAATGGTATAATATTAATATTTTTTCTTATAAATTTGGCTTCTGAATAACATTTGATTTTGATTAATTTGGAACTAACGAGTTTCAAAAATTTCAATATTTGAAGTTCATCACCTTTTTAGAGGTCTACCCCCTTATTTTGACTAAAATATAAATAATTTTAAAAAATAAATAAAAATGTGAAATAAATAAATATTAGAAAATTAATAAATTTTCTTATTTAAAGATGCTATGATATCATATCTAAAAGGCATTTATTCCTATATGGATGTCCTCTAACATCTAAAGATCAAGTGAAATGTCCTTATTATGAGTAAAAGTTATGGTGATGCAAAAAACTTTGAACAAACAAATAATCGAAGCTATAAAGAAAAAAATGTTTTGCTACCTTGGATGATTACAAGTGAAGCCTTATTTTTACAATGGCACTCTTATGCAAGGCCAAAAAGGTAAAACACTAGCTTCATTGAACTTTATAAAATAAAATAGTTATGAAGAAAATAAGAAATCTTATCAAAGACTGCAAATAATAAAGTTAAACAACATCAAGAGTATAAAGCCATAGATCCCAATAAGTCAATGAGGTCCTTTCCATTAGTCAAAGATAGGTTTTAATAGGGATTAAGAGATTGACAAGATAAGTTGAGGAGGCTATGAATGCAACAATTAAATAAATATTTAATATCTCATATTTAAGAAAATATGAAATAATAATCTGAAGGTTTTTGGAAGACAATCCAAATGTCTTAATGAATATAGGATAATAGCTAGTTTGATTAGGTGATTAAACTTCCTCTTTAAGGAATGACTAATATGTCTTGGGTTGGATGGCCTTTGCTTTAAGCAAGAAGACAAGGATGAAAAGCACTTAGGGCCAACAAAAGGGTAGGCTTGACAAATTAATCGAATTATTTGATGAAAAAAACTTAAGTAATTTAGGTGAGAAGGCCAAGCACTGAATAGAGAAACAAAATGGATACATATTCGAGAAAGTCAATTAATAATGTTAAAGACTAAGAAAGAGTCACAAAAAATGTGAACTTATGAAAAAGATTAACAAAAACATAAAGACATGGATGACATGCATTAGTTAGGCAACAAAAAAAGAAACAAAGAATTACATTAGTAAAAAGAATTTGTAGCTCATGTAACATCACACTTAACCTTTAAAGAAGGTTAAGGGTTAACATCCAAACTTTATTTTATTTTTTCCCATGAGAACAAAATAAAGCCAACAACTACATGATCTTATCAAAACTAGTGCATGAACTTAAGCCTTGGTTGCACAATTTGACAAGAAGGAGATATAATTAATCCCTCACAATAGAGTTAGTGGGTAGAAAATGCAAAGATTTGAACCAAGTGGTGTTAACAGATAATGATATCACCTTAAAACAGAATCAATGAATAGAAATGTTCCTCTTTTCAGTATTCACACCACTTTTGAGGACTTTGATTTCTCCCCCAAACTCATCCAATTCTTCAAGTTAATAAGTTAAATAAAGCTAAATTACTAGAGATGTTAATATGTACATATTTTGAACTCATTATATTATGTTTGGATATAACTCTCCAAATGAAACTCTATTTCCAAAGTAAGTACTAGAATTCATTTGAATTTTACAATTAAAATTTTATAAAAAAAAGTACAAAGAATTCATAAACTAACATTTTATATCTATAATTATAATATTTTTATTTTATTCAATTCTCATAAACTCAAAAGATAATTTTGTTGTTATACATTTATTTTATTTTAGTATTGCCTAAATTGAACAAGTGAAAACTTAAGATGAAGATAGAAAACACTGATTTTGTGTTTGGTTACAGTTTTTGTGATTGAAAAATAAAAAAGGTTGTATAATGTTATCAAATTTGTTTGATAAATTCTTTTTTTTTTTTTGTGAGAATAAAAGAAACAAAAAGCTTTTGAAAATCTCTACCAAACTTTTACATTTCTAATTATTATATTTTTATTTTACTTATCTATCAACTAAGTCACATTCTAATCTTATTTTTCTATACATATGAAAGTTCTTCAATGAACTTCTAATATTTTTGAGATTTAAAAGAAAAAAAACGTTCTAAAAGTCCAAACCAAACAAAGATCAGGCTTAAAAAATCAACATAACTCAGATAATTTAATTGCTTCTAACTTAACTCTGTGCTTCGTCTAACAAAGGAGCAGAAAACAAGAATAACTTCAATAGGGTAAGAAGTACAGTTCTAACGTTTAACTCAATTATCTTATCTCGAACTGTTTTGATCATAACCTTACATCATAAGAAAAAGATTTCCATTATTGACTGGAGAACAAATAAGCATTTAGCTTTATAGCACATCCTTAGCTCAACTTAACTTTGAAGACAATGAATGATTCCTTTTAAGGGTGTGGAGAAGAAAGAATAAGAACAAAAGCCAGCTATATCTCTCTCTCTATTTTGATTTTTATTCTTTAGTATTGGTTACAGGAAAGCAGCTCTCCACTGCCCATTCTTTATCCCATGCCCTTGACTAGGACTGGAGATGGGCATAAAGTGATGCAAGTTGAAGACCGGAAGGTATCCTCTTGAATGATTTTGGCCAGCCAAGTTTCACATGGAAGTGATGATGCTTCAACTTTAATATCACAATTATTGTTGTTGTGATGTAAAAAATATGATTATTTAGTTTGTAAAGAAAAAAAACTAGTCATGCATTTGCATTAGAGATCAGATCGATGTGATATAGTTTTCAGATCAAGTATTAGACGCAACCTTGTATAGAGATCTATGTTATAATCATTGAAATAAGCAAACAAGTGTTATTACCCACATATCTTAAACATTTTTTAAACCCTATTTTTTTGATAGAAAAATAAGATTATGATCAAATTAAACAAAACCTATGTTTAAAAGTCATAAATGACTTGTTCAATTATTATATTTTTATTATAAAAATTATATTTAAAATAATTTGTGTAAGTGTATTTGTGTATGTATGTATGTATGTTTGTGTTTAATAACGTAGTCAATCTAAACTTATAATTCATATGTATAGCTTGTTTATGTATGATATGGAGATGCAAAATGACAAAATGTATTTGCTTAGAAATTGAAATGTAAAAGCTATGGTTGATATATAATGCTTTATAATCACATACATGGTTATACCATACCATAATTTATTGTATTTTCTTAAGTTTAACATTATGTGTAAGTGAGTTATGTTTAGCTACATCAATCTTAAGACTAAGTAGTGTTATTAAGTTTGATTAGTGTTATTAAGCTATATGAAGTTTATTTTAGTTAATGTCAAATGTCAATTAGGGTATAATATTATTTATTGGACTACTTTGTGGTTTTTAAAAAGAAAATTACCTTGTTAATAATAATATACAAAATTTGATATTCTAGAAGAGGCTCTTGAATGATTCTTGCCAACAAAAGCTTCACATGGAAAAGATAATGCTCCAACTTTAGCATCATAATAATTGTTCGTATTGAATAAAAAATATCACTATTTTTTTTTATCAACTAATAGTCATGATAAAAGATTTGATTAGATTTGTTGTTGGATTGATACATATAACCTCCAAACAAAAAATTAGATATACAACTTTATTTAAAGAGTTATATTATATCCATAAGCAATAAGAAATATGATATCTCAACCAAAAAATTCAAAAATGTTTTAAACTTTAAAATTTTTTTTTGAGAAAATTAAAACTATTCTAAAAACCAAAGTCATATAATCTATAGTTAATTATTTCAATTATTAATTTTGTATTACAAATTTTTTTTAAAAAAGTCAAAAAAGATAATTATCGTTATATATCATTTATTTTAAAAAATATTTTTTAACTTAAAAAGGA
The DNA here is from genome assembly GCA_023846275.1 of Vanilla planifolia. Lineage (NCBI taxonomy): Eukaryota > Viridiplantae > Streptophyta > Magnoliopsida > Asparagales > Orchidaceae > Vanilla > Vanilla planifolia. The sequence goes on along the minus strand of CM043872.1, from coordinate 4,860,302 downwards.
TACATATATCAATACCATTAGAGTATCATTTACAAACCATATTGTGTGAAGTATATTCTCTTGTATCAAATGTCGTATTTATCAAATACATATTATAATATTTTACATCTTCATATTAAGTATAAACAAAAAATAGACTTATACTCTTATTTTATTAAGATAAACTATCAAGACTCTCATTCTATATAAAAATCTATCAAAACTAAATATTAAAAATCATGAATTATAATCAAATTTGTAATTGAAAGATAGAATTGACTTGAAAACCCCAACCTATCATAAATGGATTTACATGACCTAACTATATTACAAATTTAATAAAAATTGTAAAAGCTTAATGACACTTTGAAATAATGATATCCACTATTTGATATGTTAAAAGGAGATATTAACTATAATTATTACTCTTAAGAGTTTCAAGTGTAATATTAAAATCTCATTGACTTTATTCACAAGTGATGTTAACCATTTGGATATTTAATACCTTTCTTCCTTTTCCTTTAGTTACTCATATTTGTCCATAAGTAATTAATTTCCACATGTACTAATAAACAAAGTAAAAGCCAATTTCAAAGGTTTAATGCAAATTCATAAATTACATCCCTAGACTTACCCCATGGTGTTACCCATAAAAACAAGTATACACCATGGGGAGATCTAATTACAACCCATAACAATTTCCTAATTACACATATAACCCTCTGCAAATGTTTTAAAATTCCATTTTGCAGAAGACCCTAAAACACAGTAGAAAACCACACGCAAAAGAAAGACAAGGGGACGCTTGGATCGAAACGCAACGATTAAGAGAGAATGGAATCCCAATCGATGTCCCAAGATGGATATTTTGTGAGCACAAACTTCTCGGATTCATCCCACGGCGCCTCGGTGAAGTCTAGACGTTCCATTTCCGAAAAGGGTGAAGATCCCGAGGAGTCCTCCCCTTCGGAGCCCGCGTCGGCGGTGGCGGAGGCAGCGGCCGGGGTCGAGGTCTCTGTCTCGGTTTCGGGCTCCTGCTTCTGCGAGATTGCCAGGTTCTGACAGATGGCCTGGAGTTTGGCGTCCACGGAGGAGTGGAGCTCGCCGCACTCGTGGCGGAGGTGGGGGAAGTTAAGGCGGGCGAATTCGCCGCGGAGGCGGAAGGCGGCCTTGTCGTAGGCCATGGCCGCCTCCTCGGCGGTGTCAAAGGTGCCGAGCCAGAGGCGGGTGCGGTTCTTGGGGAGGCGGATCTCGGCGACCCACTTGCCCCAGTGACGCTGCCGCACGCCACGGTAGAGCTTGGCAGGTTTAGACGGCGGAGAGGCGGAGTGTTTCATGGGTTGTGGCCGCGGTGCGAGGTGGTGGTGATGGCGGAGCTGCATCTGGGCCTGGATCTGCTGGATCTGGGTGGCGCTGAGGTAAGTCAGGCCGATGGGCCTGTCGACGACTGGAAATCCATGGTGGGTTATTTGGGGATCTGACATAGATGATGGGTAGTAATAAAAGTTGGGAATTTGCGAAGGAGAAGCATAGGAAGACGGTGGGAAGGGAGACGAAGGAGCTAGCTGTGACGCGGAGAGATCTGGACTAGAAAAAGGAAAAGAGGAAGAGGGAAAAGAGGCCGGAGGAAGAGACAAAGAAGACGTGAAAGCACCTTTGATAAAAGGTTGAAGTGCTTCCATTAGCTCTTCCCTTGGGGTATCGGAGGAGAAGACTGCTCTGCTATTATACACACCTATAGCTGCAGCCATGAAAGAAATACTCTTCAAATAGAAGTAACAAACCGAGCTGGTTCCTGAACAGATCTACAGATCCAGAAACAGGGCTTCGAGGAGAAGAAGCTAATGGAAAGAGGTATTAAAAAGGTTCCTCTTTTCAACCAGAAACAAAGAAAAAGAAACAGCCGTTGGGCACAGAAAAACAGACCCTCTCCGGCCAACAGAAAACCAAGAAAAAAAAAGCCTGTGAGAAACAGATCAACCCACAAAACAAAGAATTCCGTATCTTTTGTTCTGCGTTTTCCAGCTTCCCAGAGGAAAAACCCTAACCCAAGATCAAATTTTTCTCTTAGAAAGAAGAAGGAGAAGAAGAAAAAGTTCACAGGAGCCGTGGAGTACACAGAATTCTGGAATATTTCCAAAAGATTAGACTCTCAGACTCACCGAATGTGGAATCTTTTGGTGGAGTACTCTCTTGGGGGAAAGGAAGAGCCGCGGGGAGAGTTTATATAAGCGCGGCGAAAACGTCGTTCTCGTTAAGTTTGTTGGAAGCTTATGAAAAGCACTTCTTTATTTCAATTTTTAAAACGCCTTACATTTATTAAGCAATTTTGTAATTTTCTTTTTTTCTTAAGACTAAAAAATATCATTTCCTTATAAGACTAATCTCTTTTAATTATTACCAATAATCTACCAACAGGTGTCGCTTAACAGCTGACAGCTGCCGGTATATCTGCCAGTTTTAATAAAACTCTGGCGTACCTACACGTGTCCACAAGTCATTCGCTGTTTGACTGTTTCTGACGCGCCAACTGGCTGATCGGTCAAGCTTGTATTTTAGTTAATTTAATTCATCAAGTGATACATAATGGACTATTAGGTGAACTAATCACAACCGTTTTATTTCGTATTTAACTTTAATAGGCAGCATCCTTTTGGCATAACCATGTGGGTCGCAGATACCATAAATTACACACACACACACACACACACACACACACACATATATATATATATATATATATATATTGTGATAATAATAAACAAAACTCACATTGTTAATGTGTTTTTAAAACTATGATATCTTTTTTCTCTTTTTTTTTCAAAATTTAAATAAAAGAGATCAAGATTCTTATAACTCTTGCACATTAGATGTCTCAATCATAGGGTAACCATGGTAAATAATAAGTATTACTCGTTATAATAAATCTTAGTTTTAATAGTTAAGGTGTTGGGCTAAGGGTTATAAAAAATGCTTAGGTAAACAAACAATACGATTGTCTGATATGTGGATTCAATGTGAAATCTTGAAAAAAAATCTTTTATTAGTTGGAATATATTAGATTAATTATCTCAATATCTAATAGTTAGTAGCATTTTATTACTAAACATGAATAATTATCACTAACATGAAAGTTTTTAAGGAGCTAATGAACATTCGATTTATGAAATTTCATCAAGTTTTGAAACTTTTTGTGAGATAAAAACTCAATTAAAAAGAATTTGGGTTTCATTAGTTCTTCGTCAAAATGAAAGGAGATGAAATTATTGTATTCAAGTCTTCATCAAATCTAATAATAATTGTTTTTTTAAAAGTAATAGTTCCTTAATTTGAATAGGCATGAAATTTTGAGATTTAGAAGATTAAGCAAATGTTTTCACAAGATTGTTTTGTATTTTTGAAAATGACATAATAGTTTGACTAGAAAAAAGAAATCCAACATATACATACTCACTTATGGAAGAGATTATAAATAATAATGGATGAGAATTTGAAGAATAATTTGATAATGATCTTTAACAGTACTATAACATACCTAAAATGTCATACTTAATAAATTTACTAATAAAATAGAAAAAGTATTAAATAATAAATATTCATAATAATAAATTAAATGATAATAAATAAATAAATTTGAAATATTGATAAACATGTTTGATTCAGTTCAAGGAAGTGTGGCAAGGTTTGGTCTTTGGAATGGTTGTGTTGAAATCAAATAATTTTGTGTTTAATAAAAAAATTACTCCTTCAACCTCTTACACCTCTTATATCTTAAGCCCTATCTTCTTATGAGCCATATTCAATGTCATTGGATCCATTCATTTTTTTAAGCACAACCACGAGCTCACTAATGACTTTCATATGATTCTTATATTTCATGTGATATAGAATTTTTCAAAGAGAATGTCATGCATTGCTTGTCCTAATTGTAAATCACATGATAATCAAGGTAATCATGCCTATAAATGTGGTGACATTCAATTTTTTTTTCTTTTCAAATGAGATGGTGATGGTAAAACTTTTAGTTTTCATTTTTTTTTGTTTCCTTTATATGTTAGCATATAACATATAACATTATATTACCAACAACTATAAGTTTAATTGGTGTATAACAAAACAATCAACTCTCTATTTATTTAGACCAATATAAATGTATAATTCTCATAATTTTATAGTATGTGCCTCCTTATCCTCATTCTCATCCTAATTTATCCATCTTTGTGTATTAGTAACATATCATGTAATGTAAGCAAAGTAATAATAAGTAACTTACTCATCATATAAATCTAAATAAAAAATAACATTGAAATGAAAAAGGCAAAAATAATAAATGTAACATAAATTAAATAAAGTAGCATCATGGTATTAATAACATAATGTACTCTTGATATATATTTACAAGTCGTTAACACCCTATTCTTGTTGATAGAGGAATTTAATAGTGTAACATAAAGGCATGTTATACATTTTAGGTTATATTGACACATAACAATACATCACTATGTCAAACACCTACAATTATAATAGTTTCAAAATACCTATATCAAGTCATCCTTTTATTCATTATCACATCAAATAAAAGCACTTATAAGAGTTTCAAGATGCTTACACAGTGTGATGAATTCAATTTTTTATTAAACTTTTTTCCATCAGGGCTTGCCTTTACTATTTTTTACTCATTATTACTAAACATAAAAGAGAACTAAATAACCAACTTCATATTAAGCTAATAAAAGTGTTTATAATAGTATATTAACATTCATATTCTTTTATTCAATTACAACATTTACACAAACTCTCAGGATTTAGGGTTGTTTTCCTTATGTGTACTTAAAAAAAATTTAAGACAAACTCAGTGAGCAACCATAATGACAAAAATATATTATCTAAGTTTTAATTCATTTTTGCTTATTATGATTTATGTCAATCTTAGTTTCATCATCATTCATTTCATTATAATGAATACAAAATTTCATTATAAGCATGATAAATGTTGAAGCATAAACAATATTTGAGCAAGTATAAAAGGATATATCATATACGTATACCAAGTAATGTAATTGTTAATATCATTTCTTTTTATGCTTTCTTTATTATCTATCTATTTTATTTGTATCCAAAAGTTGAGACATTATCCTATGTTGGTCGTCCCATTTTAACTATGGAAGACTATATTGATATAATTTATTAAAAATATAAATTGATACTTTCAAATCTAAGGAACAATATTAAAATATTTTTAATATTTTTTATAGTGGAACAAATCATCCTCATGCTTTATTGCTTAGAAGCCATCGATTAAGAGCCACACTATATTTGATGATTCCTTCACCTCTCCTGATTAGAAGATCAATTTCAAACTCATTGAATCTAAAAGTATGAAAAAAAATCAAAGAAAGAGACAAAACGATGAAATCGTTGACTTAGTATGTAGTAGTAGGAGTTGCAAGCTAGTTAGGCACCACATGTAGAGATGCTAGTGTGCACGCAGAAGGGTGTAGCATGCCAAACACTCACACATACGTGCGATCACATGGAAAGGTGAACAAGCACCCAATTAGCCACATACTACACATGCATTCTAGTGCACATCTGGAGTGCATGTCCACTTTTGCAAATAATACACATGCACATAAATAGTTCTCTGATACAACTATATTGGTGTGGACAATACACGAGTGCATGTAGGATTAAACCAAGCCTTGCAAAATTTGTGAAATTTAGAGAAGTTTTACGTCTTTTATAAAACCCACATGTTTTTATTTTATAAAAAAATATTATCTCCAAAATTTTATATAAAGGGATAAGAAGTATTTATGAAGTGATTCAAAATTATAGGAATTAAAAATTTGTAAATACCCTGAAGAAAAATTTTTGAGAAATTTAATTTCCTTGTGATAAAACCCTCTTATCATTCTCCTTCTTCCTTTATTCCTCAATATTATCACGCTTTTATTTTCATTGTTGTTACTCAAAAAAGAAGATCTATTATCGAGGGCAAAGGTGATAACGTCTCATTGTCATGTTATATTATTTTTAGTCTTAGAGCATTTTGATTCAATGTTGATGATAAGTGTAAAGGAAAAGATAATTGAATGGAAAGTCACAAAAAGGAATTAAAAGATTGAAGAGGCTTTAGTTGAAATAACTTTGTTGACTATTTCATCATCAATCTTAGAGGCACATGTAGCATTATTAACTTAACAGATATAAATATTAATAAAAATGATGCTAAAATTCTAATCTCTTTTAATGATGGATCTAAAAAGAAATCTTTCAAAAGAAAATACGCTTAACTAGAAAAATTTTAGATTAAGTAGTAATTCCAAGATAATTAGAGACAAAGATAAAAATGATAATAACCTCACTCTTTTGATGTATGAAAATTAACATCTTTTTAAGATAAAGGTTATATCATATTTACTAATTTATGATGTTACAATAAATGTAAATAAATTTGATACTTAATTGGAGCAACTAGAGACATTTTTTCTTTATATAATGGCTCGTCACTGATAAAGTGGTGTATACTTAATTAAAAATGATGAGTTATATGTTAACTTAATGAAATACTCACCTAAGAAATTACATAATTATAAAAGTAATTATAACTAATTTAAAAAATTAAGTTAAGAAAAATTTTATCTTATAGGATACATAAAAGAAAAGATGAGAAAGAAGAATAATCTATGACACCAACAAGGACAAACGGTGTAAGAATATATTATAAAATTATAGTGATATACTATAAGTTTGGGAATACCTATTAAAGAGATATAGATATTATCAAAGTATATTCTAGATCAATACTATTTTATTATCACTGAATTTTTTCCTATTCAAATTTTAAACCAAGTTAGTACATTTATAATGACTATTGAAAAGAAGAATGAATATAAAGGTAAATGTAAGTTTGAACGTTAGAGGTAAAAAAAGTATTCTCGAACAAAATATATTACGACTACAACTAACAATACTCTTTCTACTAATAGAACTTAAAAGTATTTGATTACTACAAGAAGATAAGACATATACAATAAAAATATTAAAAATAATAACTAGAACTATTTCTATAAATTGATAAAAAATTATCCCTTATGATGAGTCCAAAAGACAAACCTTATGAAGAAAAATAAAAAAAAACTCTTCACAATCTGAATACAATTTAAGAAAGAGTTTATTAATATTATTATTAACACTAGAAATAAAAAATCCTAATATCAAAAAGTTTTTTAAAAAGGCTAAAGTTAGAGACTACATAATATCCAAGACCTTATTTCCTTGGGTAGATTCATAAAGACACAAGGCAAGAGTTAAAAAATAATATAAGATAAACTTTGTCATTCCTAATGACTACATTAATGAGGTTATCCACAAAGTGATGCCTTTAGATGACTACAAAATTATATTAAAAAATCTATGCTATATTTATGAGATCAAGATACTATTTAATATTGATGTGCACAATAATATCAATTTACTGAGGATAGACAACACTTTCTTCTGACTTGAGATAAAGAATCATTAACACAAGATATTATTGGTGTTGAACAAATGAAGAGGCTTATGAATATTTTCCAAAGATATGTGCTTATAGTTACAAAACCAAAGAAACTATTTGATAAGATAAATGGAAGTCTCAACTTTTTAAAGAAGACAACAAAATTAGATCTATCATAGAATCAGTTCAAGAAAGAAAATTTGATGAGGCTCAAACCTAAAATAAGGAACCTATCATAAGAAGATCAATTACAAAATCATTGAATCCAAAATTATGAAAAAAAATTAAAGGATGTAAAATGACAAAAATCGTCGATACAGTATGAAGCAGTAGGAGTTATATACTAGGTTGCTTACTAGGTTGTATGTGTGGGCTTGTTGTGAGAACATCAAAGCATGTGCTAGTTAAGAGTGAACATGAAAAGATGTGATGTGTTGATACCTGTTGATGGCATATGTGATCACATGGAATAGACATTACACATGAGCCCTGTCGATCACCTACCACGCAAGTGCTTCATGCACACAAACGACCTATCTACACCTAGGAACAGTACCCCTGCATGAGGACATTGCCTTGCTATAACCATACATGCACGAGTGAGAGGGAGCATGCATGAGATCAAGTTAAGACTTGCGAATTTGCAAAATTTGTGAAATATTTATTTTTTAATCAAACCCATATATTTTTATTATATAATAAAATATATATCTAAATTTCTTTATAAAAGGGTAAAAAGTATGTATGAAGTAATTTCAAATTCTATAATTCAAAATTTCATGAATTCAAATTCTTTATATAAAAACGTCTTAGAAAATTCAATCTTTTTATGACAAAGTCCTCTTCTCCTTCTCCTTCCTTTGTTCTTCATCATTATCATGTTTTTATTGTTGTTGCTACCCTAAAAAGAAGGTCAATTGTTGTGGCCTTGGGATAAGAACACTTCGCAGGCAAATTATATCTCCATAGGTAATCACTTGACAATTACTCCCTATCTTCGTCGACCCTTTGGTTGTAAGCTCATTAATTTCTTGCTTGCTTAGTCATTAAATCACATCTTACCACTAGGATCCTATTATTTGCCATAACTTAATCATTTATAAGATATTATATCATATAACTTCTATTGTATATCATTTTTTTTACATTTTTTATCAATACTTCTAATTTCTTATATATATATATATATATATATATATAACATATTTCAAAGATTATTTAACTTCATATCACTATCTCATTCATAGTTTATAACCACTATAGGCTACCACCTGCTAATGGAATTATTTCACTTGTCCATATGAGAGTAAGCCCTTGTTTAATAACCATTTTTACTTAAGAGTACGAAATAAACAAAGAACTCTTCTCTTTATCATATCTTGATATATTTTTTTTCATTTGGCTACAATACAAGTTTTTTTTTACTTTTTTGAATTTTATCTTTCTCTTTGTACACTAATTATTTTTGGATATTTATACTATCCATCCCATAAAACAAATAAGTAAGATAATAAAAAACAACATGATTGAAGAAATGAGTTTTCTCATGTGAGATAAAGCATGTTAAGTAATATATAATCACTAATACCATTTGGAATAAAATAAGTTATATAAAACAGGTCATCGTTGCAACAAATAACTTTTGAGTGAGTGTTACCACTTGAATTAAATTTTATAGCAAACAATTATTATATTCAACATCTTAACATATTAAATATCAAGTTTATTGTCCTTATTTGTTGAAGATTCTATCGCAAGATATTTTCTAAAAATTGTATAAATTTTTTTAATAAAATATTACTTTTTTAGTTTATATATATATATATATATATATATATATATATATATATATATATATATATATATATATATATATATATATATATATATATATATATATATATTTCCTTTAACTTCTCCCAAATTCCTTTTAATCATTTGGTCATATTGTCCAAAAATTATTCAAAAGAACTTTTAAATGCTTTTAAATATGCCAATTTAAATCTAGTCAAAATTAGATCTAATTTGGCTACATTCAAATAAAGTCTAGCTTGTTTTGGCCTGATTCATGCTTTCTTGTCCAATTTGGTCAAGGCTAAGCTGATTTAGGCTCAATCTAACTTAATTTGGGCTTGTCTTTCTTTGATATGAGCTTATCTTAGATTGGGTTTTGACTCTTTTAGGTAGGTTTGAGCTTAGCTTAATTTTTTTTGGGCACGATAAGGCTAGTTTGAGCTTAGCTTAGCTCAGTTTGGGTTCAATTTGAATTAGGTTTGGGCTTGACTAAGTTAACTTGGTGAGCCATAAGTCAAACCCAAACCTAATCAACATGTTGAGTGTGGAGCTGAGTCATTGTCATTTGGCTTTACTAATGTAATTATAACATTTATATGTCATATGAATAAAGTATTTAATAAATATTTTAATCAATTTATGATTGTGTATATTGACGATATTCTTGTATATTAAAAAGTGTTAAGGATTACGTTAAACATTTGTATATTTAACTAGATGTATACTTTTACATCAACACATCAAATATCATACTTACATGAATAATCATGTCAAATAATTTCATAAAGAATTCATTAAAATCAAAAATTATATATTTAGATATAAGTATAAATATTCATATAGTCACAAATAATAATACTATATGAATATATTAATATCACATACTCTATTAAAAATTTACATATAATGTCTTAATTTTAACTATCATTAATACATTAGACATATATATATATATAATATTTATGTTAGAGTGTATACTTCACAATTTTTCTTGTTGCTTAGGATTGTCTTACATATGTTCAACTTTCATTATTTGTCAATTTTAGTCTATCAATTGCAATTATGATGACATAATTTTTTAATTTTTTCATAAATTAAAAAATTTTAAATTATCAAATTAGAATTGCATATATTACTTCTTAAATCATAAAAAATGATCTCTTTTCACTTGTCTTAATTTTCTCTTTTTCTCAAAACCCTAGCTTGTAAATCTATACCAAATGTCTCCTTAATCATTCTAATAATCAAATAAAAACTTAATATTAAATACTTTAATTATTTTTATAAATTAGAAATATTTTAAGTTAAATTTTGAGAAATAAAATCAAATTCTATTTTTAATTTTCTAATCTTATCGAAAACTCTTGTCGATTGAAATCACACTCCTTATCCTTAAGTTTTTTAAAAATGTGATGACAAGAAATGTCCTTATTGTTAATGAAAGAACTGCTAGGGAAACTGTGAGCCGATCATTTGTAATAAATACCCTATGGTTTTATCGGGCATGAGGATGTGTTAGGCATACGTGTTTGGGAGAAAATAAAACCTTTTTTTCAAAAAAAACAAAAAATAGTTTATATATATATATATATATATATATATATATATATATATATATATATATATATATATATATATATATATATATATATATATATATATATATTAGTTAAATATAAGTATTTTTATTTATTAACTTTGATAATTTAAAAAAATTTCAAATAAACTCTAGTCGAAACGAAACAAATATTATTAAACTCATCTCGATGAGCTCTATCAAATTATATATTCGATTTTTATATTTTATAATACTTTATTTTGTAATATTTTTGCATATTTTATAAGATATTTTAATTCATAATTTATTGGATGATCGAGAATGTTAAAAATTCTCCTTTGTAGAAATTTTGTCCTCAAAATTTAGAATAGCTTAAGATTTCTCATCTTATCTTCAGGTTTTCAGGTAACTTCATGTTCTATTTAATTATGTCATTATACTTTAACCATAGAAATTGATTTTTTTTCTCAATTATTTGATCTCTTTAGCTATGAGTTTTATAAGTTTTTCTTCATAACTTAGATTTGGTTACACTTCTATGGTATTTGGATCATATTGTACTATATGAGATGAATCAATAATATATTTTCTTAGAGCTAAAATATGAAATATATTATGTACATCTGCCAATACTAAAAGATAATGTTACTCTTTATACAAACTCTGCAACTTGTTCCAATATCTAGAAAGGTCTAATGTATCGTGTCTTGATTTTTTCATTTTTACTAAATTATATTATGCTCTTCATTAGGCTCACTTTTAAGAATACATGATCTCTTTCTTGAAGCTCTATCTTTTTATATATTATGTTAGAGTACTTCTTTTAACAATCTTATATTTTTGTATTCTTTTTTTGAATCATCTAAATCTTTTAAGTCATTCCATCTATTAGTTTTGGCCTTAATTAAACTTTGTTGCCTACTTCGTACTTATATAATGGTGACTAACATTTCCTATCATACAATATCTCATACGATGCCATGACTATGATAGATTGAAGACTATTATTATAAGTGAATTCGATCAATGCTATATAAGTGTTTTAGTTTCTACCAAAATCTAATATACTTATCTAAACATATCTTTTGAAATATTTATAGTTCTTTCAATTTATCCATCTATTTGAGAATAAAATATTATGCTAAATCTTAACTAAGTATTGAATGCTTCATGTATCTTTTTTCAAAAATATGAGTTGAATTTAAAAACTTGATCAAATATAACTATCTTTGATATTTCATATAATTCATAATTTGATCAACATAAATATGTATTAACATTTCAATTGAATAAGTAGTTTTAACGGATAAAGAATAAGTTGATTTGTTAATATATCAATAATTACCTATATAGCATCATATCCTTAACCATTTTTGGTAACCTAACTACAAAATTCATCGATATTTTTTCTTATTTTTATGATAGAATTGGAAGAGGTTATAACAATCCAGTTGGCCTTTATTGCTCTCATTTCACCTATTAACATATCATACACCTACTCATATAATCATATATATTTTTTCGTGTTGTTTTATCAAAGATACATGCATGTGGTATTATAACTATTTTTTAGCTTATGAAAAATGGTTTTAAATTTATTATTATCATCATCCTTACTTGATGATTGGTTTTGTATCCTCTATAATACATTAAATATTGGATTTAACTTGATTTAATGTAATTATATATACCATCAGTTAAAAAGAATAGTTTGGAGCATGACAATAAAAGCAGCAAAGGTTATCAAAAAGACATCTTGGGTAATGGTCAATGCCTTGCTACCGATAGGAGAGGAAAATGAGAATATGAAGGGAGCTATGATAGGAAGAAAAAGCAAGAGGGAAAATGAAAGAAAAAGAAAAGAATGAGAGAGAGAGAGAGATTAGAGAATAAAGGCAAATCAAGATTCATTCTACTTATGTGAATTTTTATTTCATATTACTCAATACTTTATAAAATTAATATTTTTCAAATTTTGAGAAATTTTTATTTTTAGTTTATTTTAATGCCTAAATTAAGGAACATAATCCTATTAATTAAAATACAAATAAATATTTATTCCATATTTTTAAATTATAATTACTCATAATCAAACATTAATTATAGAAGTTCTAAAGAGATGTAATTTCAAATAATTTATAGAACCTCTCTCTCTCTCACTCTCTTTATTTCTTTTTTTATCTTCAATTATCTCTATCTAAATATTCTTTTATCTTACTCTTATAATTAACTTCTACTTATTTCTCAATTTCTTAAAAAATGCATAATGTGTGTTCTTTATAATCTCAATTGAAATGAAGGTGATAGGAGTAGTACCCAATTTCTTAATAATAAAAGGACAAATTTAATCTTCCCAAAATTTTCTTTTATATCTAAAAGATAAGTAGAGATTTGGCCTTTATGCACATAAATATTTTAAAATTTATTTTCCATCAATATTCTATCAAACAAGTCTTCTTTTAACTATCACTTAAAGTTTATCAAATTTTTAAAACCACAATTGTCATGCTTAAAAAGCTCTTAGGCTCAAATAAATCCCTCCTTATACCATTTATTGTGGTTAAAAAATGCATAATTATGCATCTACTTAGCATGTTTAATTAATTTTTTTAATTCATTAAATAAAGTTAAGCTTGCTTAGTATAGAGGTTGCTTCATAATTACGTATAGGTTACTTATGAAATGCTTCTTGTTGACATTTTTTATTTTTCATTTTTATATTTTAATAATAAAAATAGTTGACCAACATACTTAAATTATCACGCTCTTGACTTTACCTTGCTTCTTTTATAAAAGGAGAGGACACATTTTTTGAATCAATACGCAACACATGCAAGTGGTTGATGAGTGATAGTCACTCCAATGTAATCTTTTGACTTTCATTAATAAAAATATTTTAATTGAATTTCGTCAAACAATTTAATAAAATGAATTTATTATTCAAATCATATACTTTATTACTATCCTTTTTTTAATTGAGCCTTTTTTAAATTATAAAATGATTTGAAAAACATTACAATTAAAAAGTTATAATAAAACTTTCATAGTAATTTTTTTAAATCTCTTTTGCAACTATTATTATGGAATAAAATCAATACTAAGGGAAGAAATTTTCTTTATTAAAAAATATATAAAATTTTGATTAAAATTTCCAAATAATTATTTTTAGCAACATAATATTCGTGTTGAATAAAATAATTCTAAAAGCAAATCTTTTTTATTTTTCCACTTATATTTTTTCAAAAGGATTTTTTGAAGGTATTTTTTGTTTTAAATTTAAAATAGGTCAAACAATATTTATAATTACTTTTATTTTTATGCAAGAAAATACTTTTTAATAATACTTTTCGCAATCGATCAAATAAAGGACTTGCAATAGTATACACTATTTCTTAATGCATGGCATCATTCTTGAAACGATCCATATCGAGAATTTGTTTTTTAAATATTAATTTTATATTGAGATTTTGTTTGACACTCTTATTATAATTTTTAAAATTCATTAAAACACATTTTTGTTTTCTTCACATTATATTAAATAATTTTATAAAATTGATTTTCCATTAAAAATAATTTGTTAATGACAAACTTTAATTTTGGAAACATATTTTTAACAATCAATTACAAATTTATCATTGGATTTTATTTGATGAAATAATAAATAAAGGAAGAATAATTATATTTAAAATATCTTAAAAATTCTTTTTTAATTGTAAAATTAAAAAAAAAAACAGTAGCTTGTATGAATTAGGCCTTGCCACCAAAATTTTGTTTATCTTAAAAATTAATTTTAAAATACACTAGGATTAGAAGTTGTCAAAAAAAATTTATTTAATTTTAAAATTTTTGTAATAAATTTAATTTCTGTTAAATATTTTTTTCTAAAATCTTTTTTTAATAACTATTTTTTAAAATTTTATTCGTAGACTTTATCCTTCATTGAGAGAAAAATTAAGACATTTAGTGATGAAGGATAAGTTAGTAGTGACTTGAGCGAGAGGGGTAGAGAGAGAGAGAGAGAGAGAGATAAAATTTTATTCTCTTTCCTGATTTATATACAAAAACAAGAAATTTTATTCCTTTCTTTTATTTCCTGCTTATCCCCAAAAGTTAAATTAATTAAGCAAAGCTTTCCTACAAATTAACCTAAAACTTGCACACTAAGTCATCACAATAATTTATGCCGAAATAAATAAATAAATAAATAAATATCTTTATCACCACTATTCAGTGTGATGTATTTTTTTCTTTTTTTTTTAATAAGAGATAGGTATTTATTTTCATAATTCAACTTAATTTCTTATTCTCTTATGGTTTGTTACTCGAATTTTAGGTTTATTCTTTATTATGTGATTTCAAGTCAGGCAGTAAGCCATCATCTTTTGGCAACACTGTCCATGCATTATTATCTAAATGATTTGAAACCAAGTTAACTTAAAGTTCAAAGGTTCTCGTGATAAGTATTGTATTTCAAATCTTTTATCAAACATGTTCAAGTGCATAAGAGGATTGAATTGGTCATTTAATGATGGAAGAATATAGAGAGGCTATCGTGCCAATAATGATGAAAGTGTGGACATGACTTTAATACAAAAAATTGATGAAAAAATGGATTAAAGAGACTTTGCACATGCATTGAATTGAATGAAAACTAGTCACAACATATGATGGTGAGAGTACAAGGGGATGATGATGACGAAAATAGGTAACCTAAGAAACAAATAGACGAGTGTGGCAACATGACCTCAAGTCTAGATGATGAGATTCGCGATGCTTGTTTCATCAACAACCAAGGATAGGATAGCACACTTGACACTCGATACTTGATAGTATGGCTAAAGGCATGCATGTGATAGAAACTACAAAGAACATGTATATATATATATATATATATATAATACATGTCATCTATAAGGATATCTTAATCCTAAAAAATAATGAAAATATTATCTTAATGAAATACTAATAATAATATTCTATTTCTCTTATTATCAACTAATAATACCAATTTTTAATATTTTACTTTATTTATTTATTCATTTTTTATACATATATACACCCATTGTATAACTATTTCTATTAAGTATTCTTTATTTTCATAATAAATACTAGTACTTAATATCATAAATAAGTAACATGTAAAGAAGATGTCAAATACCCACATCATATATAAGTATTGAAAATCAATAAAATAATAAAAATTAAAAATATGTAAAATGATGAATAATTTTATTATTATTTTAGATTATAATTATCATATTTATCTATTTAAATTTAGATAAAACTTCATTAACCAATCCTTTCCTCTTTATTATTTCTTATAAAGAATCTCATATAATATAAATATTAATTATTTTCTAAATTTACTCATCCCAAAGAATACTTTTATTTTCCATTATATGTTTAAGATATGGTATCATATGAATTTTCTTGTTACATAATACAATTACATCCTTCTCAAGTGATATGTCTATATGATGTTCTTGTTAGCAAACTTTAAGTTTTATTTAGCATTTTAAACGTTTGGTTAGCACTTTTTAAGTGCTTATTAGCATTTTTTTAAGGATGGATTTGGTTAGCATTTTTTAAGTGCTTGTTAGCATATTTTAAGTATTTTGAGGATTTTTAGGGATTTTAAGTATTTTGAGGATTTTTAGGGATTTTAAGTATTTTGAGGATTTTTAGGGATTAGAAACAAACTTTTAAATTATGAGAAAAGATTTGGGAGATTAGATATTTTTCTTGGCTATAAATAGATGTAAGTGTTGCTTTGTAAATATGCAATTTTATGAATGAAAAATTCTTAGTTATTCTCTTCCTCTTCCTTAAGTCTTTCGTTGCCATTTCCAAATTTCTCCCTACTCTTTTATTTCCATCAAAGTGGTATCAGAGCCAAGGAAGTAGATCGAACACCGCAGCGTTGAAGGGAGAAGAGCAAAGTTTTTTTAAGGGGTGTTTTCATTTACAATGTCTGGAATTATGCAACAAGTCATTCCCAGATTGATGAACGACAATTATGATAATTGGTGCATTCAATTTAAAGCCCTTCTTGGCTCGCAAGACCTTTGGGAGATTGTTATCGATGGCTTTGATGAATCAGATGCTACTGAAGTGGAGAAGAAATTGTTGAAAGAAAATCAAAGAAAAGACAAAAAGGCATTGTTCTTGATATATCAAGGACTTGATGAAGCCACTTTTGAGAAGGTTGCAGAAGCGACTACAAGCAAAGAGGTTTGGAGTAAACTCAACACAATCTTCAAAGGTGTTGAACGGGTGAAGCGTGTACGTCTTCAAATCCTTAGGGGTGATTTTGAGCAAGCAAAGATGAATGAAAATGAGACAATCTCAGATTATGTCTCACGCTTGATTGCTATTGTGAATTTGATGAAGAGAAATAGAGAACAAATCGATGATGTACGTGTCATTGAAAAAGTACTTCGTTCTTTAACTCCTATGTTTGAACACGTGGTAACAGCAATTGAAGAATCTAAAGATATATGTAGTTTATCTATTGAAAAGCTAATGGGTTCTTTACAAGTGTATGAGCAAAGACTAAAGAAAAAGGCAGAAGTTACACCTATTGATCAAGCATTAGAGTCAAAATTGAATTTGAAAGAAGACAATACAATGAAGAAAGAGAATTCAAATTTAAGAGGAAGAGGACGAGGTTCATATCGTGGACGTGGAAGAGGTCGTTTCCAAAATAGATCTCAACAGAAATTAATCAATCTTACAATCAACACGGCCATTGTCATAAGTTTGGTCATTATGCTTCTGATTTTTGGCATAAAAATAATCAATCAAACTATGCTGAAACATCAAAAGAAGAGTCAATATCTTTATTGGCTGAAAAAGAGAGCAACGAAAAAGAAGATGTATGGTTTCTTGATTAAGGAGCAAGCAACCATATGTGTGGAAAAAGACATCTATTTGAGTCAATTGAAAATGTGCAAGCAAGTGTGAGTCTTGGAGACTCATCAAAGTTGAAAGTTGAAGGCAAAGGTAATATAAAACCTTACAAAGAGAATGGGTTTCCAATTATTATTTCAGATGCATATTTTATTCCTGATATGAAAAGTATTATCCTTAGCCTTGGGCAATTAATTGAGAAAGGATATATTATACATATGGAGAATGGTTATCTTCTTTTGCAAGATTCAAAAGGAAAAAATATTACTAAAGTGAAGATGTCGACAAATCGCATGTTTCCTCTTCAATTAAAATCAACAAGTGAAGTTTGTTATCTTAGGCATCTTTCAAATGATTCTTTGAAATGGCATCTAAGGTATGGTCACCTTAACTTTGGAGGTTTGAAATTATTGCCAAAAGAAGGAATGGTGAAAGGTCTTCCTTTATTGGATGATCCACACCATATATGTGAAGCATGTATACTTGGAAAGCAACATCGTCTACCATTTCCGAAGTATAACACTTGGAGAGCTAAAAGGCCATTACAACTTATTCATACAGATATTTGTGGTCCATTGATGCCATTATCAAATGGAGGTAACAAGTATTTTATTACTTTCATAGATGATTTCAGTAGAAAAATGTGGACATATTTTATTAAGGAGAAATCTGCTGCTATCTCCATATTTAAAGAGTTTAAATGCAAGGTTGAAAAAGAGAGTGGGCTATTCATTCAATGCCTTAGATCTGATAGAGGTGGTGAATACACTTCAAATGAATTTATTCAATTATGTAAGCAAGAAGGCATACGACATCAATTTACCACAAGTTATACTCCACAACAAAATGGAGTGGCTGAAAGAAGAAATCGTACTATCCTTGATATGACAAGGACAATGATGAGAGAGAGGAATATGCCAAAAGAATTTTGGGCAAAAGCAGTTGCATGTTCAACTTATTTGTTGAATCGATGTCCTACTAAAGCTGTGCGTTATATGACTCCACAAGAAGCTTGGAGTGGATATATACCAAGTGTTTCTCATTTTCGAATATTTGGTTGTATTGCATATGCACAGGTACCTAATGCAATAAGGAAGAAATTAGATGATAAAGGTGAAAAATACATATTCATTGGGTACAGCAAGGAGTCAAAAGCCTACAAACTCTACAATCCTTTAACCAAAAATGTATTTATTAGTCGTGATGTTGTGTTTGTAGAAGAAGATACTTGGAAGTGGACAGAAGAGAAGGATGATAAAACTATCACACTTGGGCAAGAAGAAGAAATTCAAAATCAACAAACTCATGATTTGAATTCTCCAACAAGCTCTCCCTCAAGATCAACTATTATGCAAAAGAAAGCACATCCTATTGACTCAAGCAAAAAAAATGAAAAATTTACAAGAGATATATGAGCAAACTTCTCAGTATTCTAACTTATTATGTTATTTTGCTGATTATGAACTTATTTCTTTTGATGAAGTAATGCAAGATATAAATTGGCAAAAACCTATGGATGAAGAAATAATATATATAAAAAAGAATAATACATGGGACTTGGTTGAACTCCCTCCTCAAAAAAAAACCCATAGGAGTTAAATGGGTTTACAAGATCAAGCATAAAGCAGATGGAATAGTGGATAGATACAAGGCAAGACTTGTGGCAAAAGGCTTTAAGCAAAAATATGCACAACATGGGAGAAGCAAGCATATCGAGACAAGGTATCATTTTCTTCGTGATCATGTCAACAAGGAGACTATAAGTCTGGTACATTGCAGTACTGAAGAACAAGTAGCTGATATCTTCACTAAATCGCTTGTAGTGAAGAAGTTTGAAGAATTACGAGATCAATTAAGGTTGAAGATACTTCAAGTTTGAGGGGGAGTAATGTTAGCAAACTTTAAGTTTTATTTAGCATTTTAAACATTTGGTTAGCACTTTTTAAGTGCTTATTATCATTTTTTAAGGATGGATTTGGTTAGCATTTTTTAAGTGCTTGTTAGCATATTTTAAGTATTTTGAGGATTTTTAGGGATTAGAAATAAACTTTTAAATTATGAGAAAAGATTTGGGAGATTAGATATTTTTCTTGGCTATAAATAGATGTAAGTGTTGCTTTGTAAATATGCAATTTTATGAATGAAAAATTCTTAGTTATTCTCTTCCTCTTTCTTAAGTCTTTCGTTATCATTTCCAAATTTCTCCTTACTCTTTTATTTCCATCAGTTCTTATCTAGAGTCCTTGATAATAAACTTTGTTTTTAGAGTCATAACAGAATTAATTAAAGCATAAAACTTCAAAAAAAAAACTAAAAAAAAATATAAGAGTTTTTTCCACAGAAGGATGGGATTTCTTAAGAAGATCAAATTCAAGAAGATGAGATTATTTCATTCACCATTCTTATCTTTTTATATAAAGGTTTAGATATAATATTATATTATATAATATATATTATTATAATTTATCTAAGAAATATTAAGTTTTTTTATCAAAATCCCAAATTTCATAAATTTTGCAAAATTTGCATAACTAGGGACCTATTATTACACATGCAAGCTGCTACACGCATGTAGAGGACCACACCATGTGCACTATTCACTTGCAGGGTATAGTTCTTGTGCATAAGGATTACATTGGTGTTGTAGGCTTACTTACCATGTGCATAGATTATGCCAACATCAAAGGTTTACCTACCAAGCACGTAGAAAACATTAATGCGGTAAGTTTACCCATTACACGCTCAGATCACTAGCATGCAGCACGCCTAGGTTTTTGATTCATCGTGCCTTCCCTCATATGCTTTAGTGACTTTTGCACATAGATAATGTCTTGCACATTACATCAAGAATCCACGCATAGCCACGCACGTTGTTCTCACCGTTTGATATTGCAATGACGATTTTCATTATTTTGTATCCCATTTTGATTTTTTTCTCAATTTTTTAATTTCTTGACGATTTATTAAACCTATAATGGAGCTCTTGATCATAAGTTCTCTCCCTTTATGATTTGAGTCTCATTTATTGTTCTTTTCTTGATAATAAATTGATTCTTCTTGAGTACTCTCATGACATTAAGACTTTCATCGTTTCTATCAACTAGTTTTCTTGACTTTCTTATTATTAGCATATAACTTTGGTAGGGGTTAACAAGACTCTTCATTTTGTCAACACAAATAATGCTTTTTTATCAATGCTACTTTATCTCTTGTCAAAAGAAAATGTTATCCATCCTTCATAAACTGATGTTGTTGTATTTATTGATAGTAGACAATATATCGATCTCATAATTAAGGATTTTACAATATAATTTTACAAACATTTAGAGATATCACTTCACAAAAAATCTCATTAATATAATCCTTCAAGGTAACAAATTTTACTTTGTATTATTTTTTAACTCTCACCTAAAAGTCTTTATGAATACACCTCAAAGAACTTTGTCTTAGATGTGCTTAGTCTTTAAATTTAACTTTTTTGCAAAACTTTCTAATATTAAATTCTTTTTACTTTTGTTAATTAGTATTATTAAGTTCTTTCTTCTCTTGAATTCAAACAATAAAGAGTTCTTTTTGTTTTGATCTATAAGAGTTGTCTTTTGGACTCACTACAAGAGATAAACTTTCATCAACTTGAAGAAGAGTTTTAAGTACATTTTTAATCTCAATTGCAATAAATATTTGTTCTTTCTTGAAATTCTCTAGAAATAGTTTAATAAGTAATTTCAATATTTTTGTTGTATGTTCCCTATCTTTTTATAGTGATCAAAATTTAAGTATTATTTTTATTGTTTTATCCCTTTGCTTGATTTTATTTCTTAAATTTTGAATTTTTTGATGATTTATTGAGTCTATAATTGAGCTCTTAATTACCAAATATTCAACTATTAAATATAACCCCTTCTCAAGCATTTAACTGATCATAACATATGATTATTTACATCATACAAAATGATCCCCATTTTTTCCAAAAATATTAAACTATACAATCTTATCTGTCAAATAGTATAATTCATCAATCTATCTAACACTTATTGACTTTCAACCCATCATACAACATAGTTGGGGTTATAATGCAATAAGATCTTATGAACACTAGTACAATACCTCAATAGACTAATATGATCTCTTGCTCCAAACCAACTTAAATTGGCTATATAATATGATTAGATTCATCATATTGTATGATCCTATCCAAATAGAAACAATCTCCTTCTCACCTTTTTATTTTCAACGCAAATCCATTTGGAATCTCCTTAAATCACTTCCATGACCCTTTTTAACACGTACAACAACTTATATACACCTAAATTTGCTTAAAAACATATTGAACAATATTAAAGAATACAAATAAAATTTCTTAATTTGCTTCCTTCCTCTACTTTTCTTCTGTTAATACTAATATACCACACTTCCTCAAATCCTTTCCCTTCTTCTTGACTTCTTATATTTCTCTTTGAATTGAAACAATAACTTCCCAACTTTTATGCATTTCTCTTCCTTTTTTATTATTCCTTCATCCCTAGCTAAACCTCTATTCTCTTTTTCTTTTTCGATTTTGCTTAAGTAGATGTTTCCCTCACCCTTCTCCTTTTATTCTTCGTTAATGTTCAACCTAACTTAACGAATGATCACATTTAATCTCATCTCATAATAAATTAATAAAATTATAATTTTCTTCTCACAATTTAGGAAACTATCTTTATATAATTTTCCTTTAAATATTTATAACTAATTATTTAAAATCTCTAACAATTATAAACTTAATTTTATTTGATTCCTCTTGAAGAGCTATTAGCAATAATAACTCATATAAATTGTTTAACTTCATTTGAAGTCATAGAATGCTTCTTAAGTTCATATCAATTGAATAATATTTTAATTAATAAATGTCCTATCTTAAAAATATAATTTTATTACATTAAAATATTTATTATTATAACTCTACTAGCTTAATATTATGTTTTATAACATATTATACACAACAAAATTTTATGCTATTAGAATAGGCCCATACATGAGTTCTCTTATTTTTTGTTTAGTATTTTGAGTCAATATTATCTTGTAATAGATCATGTATGAAGCATGTATAAAGTTTTTTTATTTCTTTATCATTTTATTAGATAAGGTGAAATTCATTATTTTGCTTCTAGTTCAAGGTTAATCTTTGTACCTCTATATATGTAAAAATAAAATGAGAAAATTGAGATGAGTTTTATTGGCTTTGGGGTTATTAAGAACTAAGATTTATTGTGGTGTTGCATGCCTTTGGTCTGCAATATAGGTTAATCCTATGTCTAGGTTACAATCTATAGTTATATCATATTCATGTTGCTATTCAGATTTAAGTCACTATTTTTGCCAGTGTCTCCACCCTTAGCAACCATATATGAACCCAAACTGGTTAGCTTAAACCAAGTTGGTCACCAGCTTAGTTAAACCAAACAAAATTTTATAGTTTATTTTGTTGCCAAATGGTAACTACTTTCTAAATTATGTTTAAAGATATTTTGGCCAAATTTCAAAATGGATTTTGTACCAAGTAGTGGCCAATAGTTGTGATACGGCATACCACTTGTTGCATCATTAATCCTCATATGCATTCATACACCTTATTGCCATTTGATGTCAAAATTCAAATATCCATTTTTTTTATTTCATAACAAAGGCTTAAAAATTAGAAAGGATGACACAATTAAACTACAAAAACAAAATGAACTTAAACATATAAATATGATGACATTTTTAAAATATGCATAATAATACAAATATTTCTACATCATTTAAAATCTTACATATACAAATTTTTTAATAATAAAATAATATAACTCTTTGAATAAATATAAATCAATAATTCATTTCTTTCATAAAATTTTTTGAGAGATTCAATTTGTTTCATTGACTAACACACTTCAGATTAATAGAACTACTATGCTCTTTAATTAAATTAAATATAAAATAAAAATTATTTTTGAATGTACATAGACAAGAAGCAATAGAACTGTGCAAAAGTTTTTCTAGATTCTTAAAAGTAAGATCATTGGTTATTTCATATATATTTCATTCAATTTTTAATGAGAATGTCATATTTTCAATTTATCAATACGATTTTGAAGGTCATTCTCTTTTAAAATTGAATATTTTTAGAAGAATTGATGTCTATGGGTGGCATAGAAAACAAAAGTGAATGTGACTTAAGATCATTTAGCATTAAAACTTTTATAGCATTTTAATGTTAGACTATAAATGTCTTGATAATATTTATCATGATGTATAGCATGATATTTAGCACTTAATAACTTTCTACACAATATTTATTCCTTATCCAAAGTAGTTAACCAAAATGTTTTTTGACCTACTAATTTCAATTTTATAAAAATCCTTTATGATAGTCATCCATAATTTCATGGTTAATGTGGTGATTCATCATCGATCTTTTCAAGTTTGGTCTCATCGTTTATCTTCAATCTCTTTCTTCTTTTCATTTTAAAAAGATATAAAAAAAATCATTATTTGCCTTTTATAAAATCATAGTAAAAATAAGCAGTTATACTTTTTAAATCAAATAGTAAAAACATCTTTTTCAATCAATTAAAAGTATTAAGTTCTTCATATTTTTTTAAAAAAAATACTTATACATATAATATCAATGTTAATAAATCATTTACATATCAATTTTGCTCTCATAAAACAAACATAAAAATTATACATAATGATAATCGTAATGTCTTCTAAATCATCATATGCTAGCTCTTATTATATCATGAAAGTCCCATAAAGAGCCTTCTTTTTACCTAAATTTTTTAAACCAAAATAAGCATGAATCAATTGACACTAGCTCCATGGTCAATATTTTGAAAATCACATGTATTTGTCATTTGCAATATTATAATATGGATAAGGCATTAGAGTAAATAAATAGAAGTAAAGTAATTTTCATGTTAAACTTTTATCATATTAATCCTTAGAGCTTTTACACATTTTATATTCCTTTTTATAGCAAAGTGGGTATGTTGAGGAACGCCTTATTTCAATATAAATATCCCAAATGAAGGCTCCTTTAGCCCATCTCCAGATCCCATTATTCTGGAATATATTGTCATCACTTTAAATAGCCTCTCATCCATTTATTTTGAGCATTGTTTTTCCTTTACCATTCTTTTTTTCTTTTTTTTTACATTCATTTCTTTTCTTTTGTTACCATTATCACAAAAGTTTTTTTCTTCTTTTTTGTAACCATTATAACAATAATATTTTTCTTTATAAGTTTTTTTATAATATTATCACATAATTATCAAAATAAAAGATGAGTGTAATCAAACCAATATATCACACATACTCAACAACAACAACACACACACACACACACACACACACACAAACACACACACACACACACACACACACACACACACACACACACACACACACACACACATATATATATATATATAAGATCATGTTGTGGGAATATTACTATTTAACATCCTCAACATATACCCTTTTGGTCATCTCTTTAAAATATATAATTCTAGTAAGCATTATGTATTAAACATCATCTCATATGCATATCTTATCTATTTATACATCTTTAACATTACATTTTATCAATCATTAAGGTTCTACTCTACAATACATATTTCAAACAAACATGCACATATGGGTACAAGTTTTGCATATACATGCATTCTCCAATTAATAATAATATATTATTAAAATTAAGATTAACAAATATCTTGTATACAATATTTTACAAATTTTTTGAAGTATCTAACTTATTATTACATATTATATCAAACATATAAAAATAAGTATAATATCTTCTTACCTTTTAAATCAATGTTGTGTTTTACAATGCGAAGATTTTTGCTCCAAGTCTCAATTACTATAGTACGCAAAAGCTTTTTCTCTTTATTTTTCCTTTACTATACACCTAACTCTTAATTTTTTTTCAAAACTTGAGAGTACTTCGTTCTCTCTTTTCTATACTCTAACACAATTAGTAAAAGTTAACTATATAGATTTTTCTTAGAAAATTCTTCTTATGCTTGGCCTCATTTTCTTTTAGATAAGAACAACACCTTTTTGTAATTCTCATCTATTCATCTCCCTCTAAGAATTGTGTTACTTCAATTTGATATCTCTAATAATTATACATGTACAATCACTAATTATGTAATATGATTGACAATCTTTCTTAAATTTTTCTTATCATATTATCATGATTTCACTAGCATATTTATATATTATTCTTAACCCTCTTTTATATATATATATATATATATATATATATATATATATATAATACCATTCAAATAACTATTTTCAAAAACACTTTTTATGTCATACTATATAATATTTCTTGTAATATTTGTACGATTAATTTCCTTTGTTTTTTGCTAAGTCATAACCAATTACAATCATGTATGTTATGTTCTTATATTTTGATCTCATTGATGCAATCAATTAGTCATATTATAAGATTAGTCCAATGTATCTTTCTTTGAAATATTTCACATAATAACCCACTTCATTTTCTTTTTTGTGATCATATGATATGACATTCTTCAATCATATTATATAATTCAATAATTCTACAAATTTGCATTAAGTATATTATCATACTGATTTTATTCTATCATACTTCTATAATTAGATATTAGGTTCTATATTCTATCATGTTTATATAATAGTAAAATCATATTATATAATAATCTTTTGACTTTAATGTTTCACTTGATTAAACTATACAATAACACTACTATATTATATGATATATCTTTCTTATTTGAGAGCTAACGATATCCTTATATTATACTTATTATACACTAGGTCATACTTATATATTAATGTTCATTATAGTGTATGATGTATCCATCCATAACTAAACCTTTTGAAAGTAGTAATTTTTTCTTCTCAAATAATCACAGTAATACATTTATTTCTTTTGTACTATACAAAAATGTATTGTATATAATAATGTTTTTTTATATTAATGACTTAGTACGATGGTTGTGTCATCTTATACAATTCTTAGCTCATTTTGATGTGTGTTTACATTTTTCCTAAGTTTATTCTTTCTCTTATTTGATAATTTTATATGATACTCTATAATCTTATTATATAATCAATCATTTCCTTAACATATCGAATTGCTTTGACTCACAACAATGATGCCTTGATTTTAATCATCATACTTGTGCATTGTCATCACCATATCTGTTCAACAAATCTAATCTATAAATTTAATCACCTAATTAATTCTTTCAATTGATTATATTATGTAATCATATGATATTGTACTATACAATATTTTAAAAACTTAAAATATATATACAAAAAATGTTAAAAAAATTATTTTTTTTAAAATATATTTAAATTAAAATCATTATTTTATAACTTCTCTCATATTAAGATCATCAATTATTTTTTATTTTTATTATCACATAGATTGAAATTATCAAAATTATTTATCCCAATTTTTAGAGTCTACAATTAAAAAAACTATTTCAATTGATTTAACCAATCAAATGATATATATATATATATATATATATATATATATATATATATATATATATATATATAAGGTTCATATTCACCAGCAAATGTGGATGCCATAACATTAATAATTTTACTAAGTCATAATTGTAATGTCTTAAATTATTGGTTTTTACAAAATATGTGTAAATAATAAACCCATGTATATGAGTTTATGAATATTTGTATTTGATATAATAAAATATGCTTTTTGAGACTATGTGTTATAATAAAATAATAATATTTTTGTCATATCTCATAAAGCATGTCAATTTACAAAGTATTTTAAAATTTGACATTTAGCATATAGTTGGATAGAACTTTTTAAGAGAAATTTATTAATATTTTTTTATTCATAGAGCATTGTTAGATTTATTGTAATTTTGAGGTTAAGAGAATAAAAAAATAGTTTTAAATTAAATGACTTGGGATTTCGTTAATGTAGTTGGGATTGTTATAAAATAACATGGATATGCATTTCAATTTCATAGTTTACACCTTATGCTATTCAAATAAGAAAGAAAAAGGGAGAGAAAATTAGAGAAGGTGTTATTGTTTGTGGATGCTATTGTAACTTTAGGATAAATAAAGTAAGAGTATAAGGTGGTAATTGTACTAAAGAAGAAGCAAAGGAAAGAAATCGAAAGCAAAAAAGGGAAGTAATGGTAGCTATAAGGAATTGTTTAAAAATAGAGAAAGTTGATAAAATTTATTAAAAGACTTAGGAAAGATGGTTTAAAGATATGATGATCACGAAAAAATATAAACTGACATGTTATGTGTGAAATTTTATTATAACTTACCTCAATTATCTTACCATGAGCTTAATAATTTTGGTTAATTATAAATCTCCATTTTAAAGATTTCGATGATGTCTAAACCTAAAAAGTAAGATATTTTAATTTAAGTGGGAGTAGTATTTGATTGTTATTTTGTTTAAGATTGTCATTTATGTTTTGTGTAAGAACTCAAAATCAATTGAATATAAAATAGAGAAAAAATATTTTCTCGTGTCTATTATGCCACCAAATAGACTGTTTGAATGACCTGATAATCAAGCCGATGAGTATTGAAGGTGGGATATAATGATTTAACCCCGAAAGAATCGTTTGATAGGACTAATTCAACTTGATGAGGGAGTCAAACAAGCTGATTATTATAGTGAAGAGAATTTTGAAAAACTAGTGAAATAAGAAAATTTAATTAAGGAAATATTTTTTGTTATTATAAGTAGCATAAACATTAGATGGCATGATATTCATAGAAAGTGATCAAATTATGATAACTATTGCATAATTTGATTCATGTAAGAAATGAAATAAAAAATAAAATTGAAATCGGAGCAATCCCCAAAAACCTAAGTAAATAAATTCAAAATTAATTATAATATAAATAATTATTATTTGATTAAGATTATTAATAAGACATCTTTTAGTTATGTACAAGTGTTTAGATATTAATTATAAAATATAGTTGAAATAATATAATATATGTTATAAGAACATGAAATCATACAAATATAAATTAATATAAATAAACTATTAGGCATAAGAAATGAGAAAAATGATAGATCATAAAATAAGAGAAAATAATATAGTCATCTATATGAGCTCCATGTGCATGATGTTATATTATAAAAAAATGAATATGATTTTCTATTATATTATCTTATGCATATCATGATGTGTGATTTGTCTATAGTACATAATATAAGGCATCATAAGAACTAATTATAATATAAGATAACATCAAAGACTTTATTCTTTTTTATTATTATTACTTTGTGTAGGGCCTAATGTATAAGATGATATGATTAAGATAATCTCATATATCTTTAATATTTTATATTGGTCTTGATACATTGATGATATGATATGATTAATCAATTATGATATGTCTATAAATAAAAGTTTAGATATGTGACTTCTTTATCTCACTATATTAAGATATTATCATCTTAGAATACCCTTTTTGACCCAAGTAGATTTTTCACTCAAAAGATACCTCATATTCTTAAAATAATGGCATCTTAATAAACACCAGTATTACTCCTTTAGTAGCTAATATGAAGCAATTTATTCCTATACCTTTTATCTAGAAGCATATTAAGAGTCTCTTATTATCTAGTAATTCTTCTTTTAGAACATCAAGTTACACTCACTCTCTATCTTCTTCGATCATAGGTGCCAAAGGCATACTAGCTTTTGCTTGGTTTATCTTTGAATCACATCAAACTACTAGAGGGTTAACTCTAATACCATATTTGATAGTCTAATCTTATTATATTAATATATTGTTCTCTTAAATAAGCCCATCATAACCCAAGTTAGTTTTGTTCTAAAAAAGTGTTTTAAAATCTTAAAATCACTACATCTTATATAAAACAAAATAACTCGTCCAGTAGTTAACGTAAAAAAAATTATCCTTATATCCCTCCATCTAAGATTTTATCAAGAATTACTCTTTGTCTACTGAATCCTCTATTTAGATGTCATATGATTTTCATTCTTAACTTTCTGTGGTCCTGAGTGTCATAAGATATGAGATAATGAGACATCAAATAAAAATGAAATAAGATAAGATTATATGATATAAAGATAGAATAATGATTATTTAAAAAAATATTGGTCTTTTAATATTAAAAATATGAAAACATATAAAAATAAAAATAAGAGAATAATCAAATAATGATTATGAAAAAAAGCATTATCATTTTATAAATAATATAAACAATTCATTTATGTACACATATGATCAAAACATGTTATTCACTTTAGACATGTTTAATTATATATATTGTTTCTTATCAACCTTCATAAAGCTCATTTTCTTATTTTATTATAGATTGTCATAGAACATAGAAAGAGGGATACTATAATAACAATAAGTTGAGCGAATTATTATAAAGAGATATTTTTTAGAATATTGTATCCTATATATTTTGATATGGCATCTAGAAAGTTAGTACAAATATTTTACTTTAATAGGTATGTATATAATATTATAATTATTATTTTGTTTTATGAAAATAATTTTAAATTTAATTTTATTATCATCCTTATTTGATGTTAATTTTTGTCCTATATATTTTATAAAAGATTTGATTTAATATAATTTGATATTATTATATTTATTGATAGAAAAAACAAATGAAAAATGATAATAATTGTCATCTTTATGATTTCAATGAACTAGTAATGTAAGCAACCTATTTTGATTTTCCAATGTTTTGATTTTGACCAATATAACATCGATTTATTCTAATATATGAGATGAATTTTCCATTAAGTTATGTAATGTATCCATCTTATTTTTGAAAGTCTTTAAATTATTAAGTTTTGCATAGATAGCTTTGTGGGATATTCAAAACATGAGAATGATTAATAATAACAAAAACATTTTGTTGCAAGCAAAGATTTATTATTTAATATCAATAATTGTTTTTCATAATAATAAAGTAAACTAATTAATTTAATGTAAAAATAAGTAATAATTAAACATAAATTTTTGGTATTAAATTAACTTAATTAAATAATATTAACGTAATATGTAATAATTAGTGAAAAGTTTTTAATAAATAAAAGACCAAGAATAATAATGAGATTCTAACAAAACTATCAATAATTCTCTCCCCATAAATTCAACTAAGCCATCAAAATCATAAAGATATTTTAGGTGCTCAAAAAACAATTAAGATACAACTCCCCATTAGTTTTCATTTATAAGCTTTAAGATAGGCTCACTAAAGGTTATTGTTAAAGCCTTTGAATAAAGCAAAATCTAATGAGCACCGCATTCTTAATTTATAAATTTACAATCTAATATACTAATTTCAAATTGAGATAACTCTAATATAAGAAAGAAAGTTTATTTTAATAATTTTAAGCTTATTTCTTTTGTGAGCTTTTTAATACAAGAAATATTATATATTTAGATGATGATTTAAACTAATCCAGTAAGTCATGTTTATGTTTTTTTTAGTTTAGTAATATATTTAATTCATTATGAATTTTAATGGGTTATATATACCATCCTTATAAGGATTTTTTTATTTTTTTATTTTTATTTTTTATTAAGATGGTATTTTTTTTATAAATTATTGCTTTTAAGTTTAGGATTTAATGTTACAATCTATTTAAACTCTAACAATAGAATAGAAAAATATATCATTTTTACTTGGCATTACTTCTTATTAATACTTTGGTTTTTTATCTTATAAGTATACATATCTCTAGATTATGATCTATGTTCTTTTTAAGTTGTTATTCAAAAATATTCAAGTTGTGATTCATGTCTATCTCCTCAGCTATCGATCATTCTAATTGCTATCATTTATTTCCCCTATTACTCGATCTATTTCTTATTCATTCTCTATCACTTACTAATTACTAAATTCTTTATACCGCCTACCAAGCTTTTGAAAATTTTTTTTTGTAGAATCTTAGGATCTTAAAAGTAGGATTTTTATCTAAATTCTTCCAATCAAAGTTGTGGCTGGGGAATAACAAAAACATAGTTCTAATACTTAAAAAAAGTGATGGAGAAATACAGAGTGACTTTGATGTAAAAAGTTAATGAAGAATAGATACACAAAACTCCATAGCAAAGTTGCATTGGAAAATGAATAATCATGGTAGATCTATCAATACGAGTGCATATGAATGGTCACATTGACAAGATGTTAGCCTAGTGGCAAGTGGACAGGTCTGCCAATAAAGCCGCAAGTCTACGAGGTGACATATGTGCGCTGTGGATTAAAATCAGTAGCTAAGGTGAGATCATATGCTCGACTCTCAATAATGTAAGTGAAAGCACTTATATGATCGAACAAACAAGGCAAGATGCATGGTGGGCAATCCTATTTGTGGTATTCAGGAGTAATGTGACAAGTTGATGTACTACTAAAATCAATATCTAATGAATTTAGTTTTGCATATGATATAGAGATACTTTTTTCAATTCTTCACATAACATTATGTCTATTTAAGTTATATTCAATTAAGCCAAATCTCATGTTATATCTTAACAACATCACTAAGTTTGACCAACTCTCTAATGTATGCTAAATAACATTAAACTAGTGTTCTTAACATCACATTAGTATGCTTTTCAAGTCATCTAGTGGCTTACCCATAACTTTGTGATAACTTAAGGAGCATTTTATTGCAATTGATGCCAAAGATTCTCCAACATATCATATTTTCTATGATCATAATGTATTTAATATGTTTTATTATAATCAAAGAAAACAAGTTAGTATTATAATAAGATAAATAATACTAAATTTTGGAATATTAACCAATTGGTGAGTTTGTCTAAACTTGTTTATATTAAGGTAATGACAAGGTGGTATATTTTGAATTTATTTATATGTAAAATTCCTATTCAATCGCCAAAATATCTCCAACTAGATATGTCTTTGGCTCTTGCAATAAGGATTCTAAGGCTTTATTAAGTAGTGGAAGAATTTTAATGAAAAAGATTCTCATGCAAGCATGGGCTCCAAAAGATATTAGAATAAAGTGGAGAATAAAATAACAAAGAAAAAGTTTTCAAGTGCTTTTCAATTTTATTAATTGAAAAAATCTAAACTTCAATGAAAACCTTATTGAATCAAATAAATTCATTCATAAGTCATTTGAAAAACTTTTGAATCCATTTTTTAAAAAATTAAAGATAATCATAGGTATCTCCTCATAATTACAAAAGAACAAAGAGGTAAAATAAAAAATATTTGATTTATAGATTTAAAAAATGTTTCATTTAAGAGTAAAAATTTGTTTTTTTTAACTTTTCATAAATGATGAAAGTTGTTGATGATTAACTTGCTACAAAAATGTGTCAATTTTGTTCAACTAATATAATTACTAACATTTATAATATAAAATAACTAAAACATAAGAAACCAAAAAAATCTTATGTGAATTTTTCCAATCATAAAGATCAAAATAAAATAAAACACAGTTATAGCTTTATATAAACTACCAAATATACCTAAAGCACATGCTAGAAAAATACATTAAAAGATGAGAATATGGTTAAAAGAGAGAAAATTGTGCTAACTTTTGACAAAAATATAGAAAATCATAAAAGAATATGCTCAAGCATTTTCACAAAAATAATGAAATGTGGTGGAAGATAAATGTTCGAAGATAATGAAGAGAGGAGCGAGAAAAATATGAGACTATCTATACCTTTTTAATCACAGAATCTCGTCTCCATTAATCACTATTTTTACAAAAAGTAGTGAGATGTGCCATGAATGATTATTTGTTTTGGGTCCCTGACACAAATATATGCATCCTGAACCCATTTAAATTACTTTTTAATACAATTTCTTTTACATTTATTAAAATTTTATATACCAATTCTTCAATACCTATTATTATAGAATATTCATGTAATATATTTTTAGATTTTACAAATGTGATAATCTACTGAAATTGATATATTTAATCTCAATCAATAACATGTTTTATTATTCATGTTATCATGAATATTTTATTTTCTATTGTAAAATGCATTATTTATAATAGTAGTATTTATAGCGATCTCAAAAGCTTGCATATACTTACATCAATGACAACGGGCAAAGAATAAGTGTAATCATTTTATCCTATCTTACAATCTAATAATGACATAATTAGATACTTTAGATACTTTATTCTATGATTAAAGAAAAAAAAAATTATAACAAAAGGAGGTGCTCTTCTTCTCAATTTTTTCCAAACTTTATACCTTATCTCTTATTTTTGCATATTATTATGCTTTTATTTTTTTTATGAAGTTTAATATAAGAAAAAGAATAATATAATACACTTATTTTTATTCTTAATATAGCTTGTGATTTTGATCTTTTTTCTATGTTGAGATTTTTCATATAAAATATTTTGACTTTTTTTTTAATTTTTTCTAATTCTATTATTTTCTTTGTTGTTTTCTTGTCTAGAGCTTGATTTTAATCTAACAATGCATAACCTCATTTTTTAAACTATTTTCATCATTTTTTTAACTCAACAATAATATTATGATTTTTCACGGGATATCAATATAACATTTTTGGAACCATAAACGGCAATAAATAGTGTTCATTATTATATTATTTAATGTTTTTTTTTACCAAGGAATCACATATAAAAAGCATTAAAGGGTAATATATTTTAGAAAAGTAAATGGTAATAAAGAGTTTTTCATACACTAAAAAATATTTAAACCTTTGATATATTTGAATATGACAAGTTAAAAATTTTGAAATTTTGATTTAAATTTTAATTTGCAAAGAAGGTTTTTTTTAAAAAATATTTTAAAGATACTTAAAAGAGAAAACTCACATAACTTGTACTTCTTTCAATAAAATATTTTTAAAATTATTTTTAAAATATTAAAATATTTTTAGTCATATGGTATTTCAAAGAAACTAAATTCATTAGTTTTTTTTCCTTTATCTCCTAATCCTAAGGTATGTTTTTGTAAAAGTGATATCACATTTTGGTTAACCTGTCAATTTTTTGTAGAGACGACAAATAAATATGACTCATAAAACTGAAGTTTTATTTATTTATTTATTTATTTGTCCCCAAAGTTACTTAGCCTTCACATCCATATGCATATTCATTTTGTAAAAAATTAAAAAAAAAATAGAACTATACTCTTTATAATATTATTTAATTGAAAAAATAACACTTCTTATTATATATTATTTGACAAATTTGAAAAAAAAATAACAATATAAATACATCTATAATAAAACATTCAAGTAGGCATTGACCATGGTGATAAATGACAATTGTTAAAAGTTTGGAATTGATAGATAAGAAATTTTAATTAAGAAAAAAAAAATATTAGAAGTAATATAAAAAATTTCATCATTAAAATAAAAACTTAAAAAATATTATCAAATTATATGAAACAAATCAAAAAACTAAATAAAAAACTCAATTATTAAAAAAATATATCTAATAATTCACTTTCTACCTTCAATTATATGAGATAGTCATTTGTTGTTATCACTAATAATCTTTTACTAATTTAATATTAACAAAAGACAATAATCAAAGACAATATGATGCAATCGGCTTATTTTCAATTTAATCAAATTAAAAAATAATTTTATTATAATATTTCAAAAAATTTATTCTATTTTAATTAAGTGAAATCATATAACCTAAACATCACAAAAGATCACTACTTTGCACCATTCTTTCTGGTTCAACAGTGTCCTATAAAAAAACCTCATCATAGTCTCAAAGAAAGAACAAAACCCACAGGCTTTTTTCTTTTCTTTTTTTTTTTTCTTTAATTATTATATATGCAACAAATACATTTAAATAATAAAAAAATTATGTCATTTTTCTTGGAATTTAAGTCTATTAGTCAGCTTTTTTGAACATTCCCCATGCGGGAATACGTCCCATCAAATGCGACGCGTTCACACGCGGCAGATGATGTGGCACGCACGCGGACTGTCCCTACACGTTTTTAACGACTCATTAAAAATGTTATTGACACCCAAAAAGAACCCAAAAATAAACTCAGTTTTCTCCTGCTGCCACCTGTACATTTGATTAAGAGGTATTAAACTCAAGTCCCCTAAGAGTATATAAGTCAACATGTCATCAATATTTGGCATCTAAGTTGGGAAAGATTCTTTTTTTTTTTTGGTTATATGATTTTTAATACTATACAATTATTCAATATTAAAAATCACAAATTATCTTCATATATGACTTTAGTATAACATTAGATGAAAAAAAAAGTATTCTTCATATATGATTTTTTTTTAATCTTTCATAATGATTATTAGTATGATTGATATTTCAAAATAAAAAAAGGATAAAATACAAACCTATTAATTTTTCAAACTAGAAATAGTATATTTATTTGATTTAATAGAGAAATTTTAATATGTTAACATATTAATGTTTTATTTAATCTATAAAATACTAATAATTTGGTTAAAATGTTGATATATTAAATAAAGATGTTAATATTTGTGAGCATGTATAAGTTAGTTTTTTATGTTGTTATTATTACGTTAAAAGATGTTAATGTTGTTTTAATTTTTAGATGTTTTATTGATTAATGTATTGACATCAATGTTTAAGGTGATTTTTTTTCTTATGTGTCTCATATTCTGTGAATTTAAGAGAAAGATTTTGATAAAATATTAATAGTCTTGATATTATATAAGTTTATGTTGTCGTTACTATTATTGAGTTGAAAAATGTTATCGTTGTTTTAATTGTCATCATTTTTATTAATGAATATGTTACTATCTGTGTTGAGGGTGATTAATATATTGACATTAGTGTTTAAGGTGATTTTTTTTTCTTATGTGTCTCATATTCTATGAATTTAAGAGAAAAATTTTGATAAAATATTAATAGTCATGATATTATATAAGTTTACATTGTCGTTACTATTATTGAGTTGAAAAAAGTTATCGTTGTTTTAATTGTCATGATTTTTATTAATCAATATGTTACTATCTGTGTAGGGGGTGATTATTTTTTTATTGTCTTAATTCAATGAATTTAGGAAAGAGATTTCAACATATCTGACTTATATAACCTAATCTTATCACTATCTTTATTTGACCATTACACCATATTTCAAGTATTTTATCTAATAAATTGTGCAGCAGATTTACATCATTCTCAAAATATTTAACTAAGTTGCTAATATGTTGATTTAAAAAATTTTGGTGACGAGTGGCTATTTAAAAAAATTAGATCTTTCACATTTTGCAACATAAAAATATCTACTAAAATAATGATATTGACAAGTCAAAAATATATTTTATTTCAAAGTTCTACAAATATTTAACTAAGTTGCTAATATGTTTATTTCAAAATTTGTTATTGATGGATGCTATTAAAAGATTATATCTTTTATATTTTGTTACATAAAAATGTTTACTAATGATATTAACAAATTAAAAATATATTTTATTTAGTCGCATTTGGATTATTTATTGTAATCATGCATTTTTACAAAAATATTATCATATGTAAGAGAAAATATATATGTATCAAATATCATAATAAATAACCAAAATATATATAATTTCTAACACAATGTCACATACGATAGATGCTCCAAAACAAAACAAAACTTTTTATTATTGATTATCAAATTAATTATAAAAAATTTTATATAAGTATCACAACCATGAAAGACTACCTTAGTTTATCATCAATACTTAAAAAAAAAGTTTCTTATTTGTCACATTCATTTTGAGATTATTTTGTACAACCAATAAAATGAATTAAGCAAACATATTTTTATTAAAACAAATCCTAAAACCATTGTATAATTATTATAATATTTCTTCTAATATCATATTTTATTTAATATTTAGTAAATATTTTTGTATTTTTATTATGAATTTAAAGCCCACAAAATATTATCAAATACTATTTTCAAGTGGAAATTGAGACCAAGACTTTTAAAATATATTAAATTTAATAAACATATGGATTAATAGATGCTTTATTGCACATATTGCTCATAACTTACTATATTTTTAAACATTATTTTATTAACAAATACCCAAAAAAAATATTACTTGTAAAATTATGTGAAGATTATTCCATTTTAGTCATGCAAGACTTAATTGTTTTATTTCTTGATTTGATTATAAATAATATTAATTACATAAATAATCAACTTATTTACAAACTTTATGAAGAACCTACATCCCAAAATAAATTTCAGAACATATTAAATACCAAATTTTATTACATACTTTTTTGGAATAAATAATTAATTTTATTTCCATTTTTAATTTATTTAATACTGTAGTGATGTGGCAAATATGATGCAAGGAAAACGACCGATGCGGATCGTTCCAAAGGACAATTATTGAGATTGGAACCGTTCATCAAAACTATGGTCTTTATTTTGGCTGGATTTTAAATAAAAATATATTAAAAAAATTAAAAATGTTATTATAGTTTGTCATTTCTGTTGGATAAATTAAAATACATAAAGGAATCTTTTACTTTTTTTAAATATTAATGTACGGTTTGTATAAAACTACTAAACAATTTGATAGTTGCTCTTTGAGATAATTTTCTATTTAACAATTGTTTCTTATAAAAACAAAGCATGCCTATCAAATAATTATTTTATAATAAAATTTATAAAAAAAAATATCTCTCATTTTCTATGTATTTTTAAATCCCATTTATTTCAGAGTTTAAATAACCATGTTTCAGACTCAGTTAATTGTGTTTTACTGAAGTCTTTTAACATAATTAAATTTTTAAAATTTTTTTAAAATTAAAATAATAATTTAAAATTTTTTATTTAACTTTTGACAAATTAATACATAATTTTATTTTTTTTATATATATCTATTTTATTTTATATATTTGTAACATCATGTGAAGGAGGTTACGTGTAAACCTTGTTAATTTATCATTTATTACACCTTTACAATGTGGTATGCTCATATGAAAAATATATATTATTTTAAATTATTGGCATACTATTAAATCAAAGGGAGTAATTAAATAAAATATATATTATATTATTTAAAAGACTATTCAATGTAAAGCATAAAGTAACTTTTCTAGGAACTTTCATATTAAAGTACACCATATATTAAAACTTTTTAAAAAATAATATATTTATATCAAATAAAATATACTCTCTTTAAGTTAACATACCACACACATAAATGACACATAGTCTAATATTTAATATAAAATCAATTGCAAAGCAAACAATTAATGTATATTAAAAATAATTAATATGAAACAAAAAGACGTATACATTTATTTTTTATTATATATATATTTGATACAAAAAGAAATACCAATAATAAAAACAAAACTTGCAATAACTTTGTGTGGGTGTGTGTATTATAATGATATAACATTATATATATATATATATATATATATATATATATATATATATATATATATTATAATAATAAAAAAATTTGATAAAAATAAAGTTTTAAAAAATACTCTCCAGCATAGCTGGACCGGTTATAAACTAAAAGCCTTGAAAAAACCCCAAACATTTGATAATAAATTGGCCCATTAACAATTAACATATTCAATCACCCTAAATGTATTTTATATATGATTACAATTATATAAATTTATTCATTTAAATATTTAAATATGTTTAAAATGATAAATATATAAATATAAGAAAATTATCAATTAGATCTTAAGTTGATTTGGCATTGTCCTAATATTTGATTAAATTTTTTTATCAATTTAATCTATATTAGATCCAACCTTTGATGAGGTTAATTTGAATTAATGTCAAATAGAATTAAATCGAGTTAGTTAGTTATCAATAGAAGTTTTATTCAAGCAAAATCTATTCTTTCTTTCAAATACTTTTTTATTTTCTTTCAAATTCTTGATTATAAATAAACTTAAATATTTATAAGTAAAAAACATATGCAAATGCTATTACTACTTAAAAAATTATTTTCTTTGCATGCCTTCTTTGAAGATTCATCGCTTTGTCAAACTATAAAGTAATTTTTCCTCTTGAAGTTTCATTCGTTTATTTTGCCTCTATTTCATAAAAAATTAGGAAACATTGTGTTTTATGATAATGCATTTTGGCTTAGCAAATAAAGTCTTATAGCATCATAACATGATAAATTTGAAAATTTTGCATAATTTGTATGTTCGTCGCATCATTTTAGTCAATTTTCTTTACTTGCATGTTTAAACATTAGAAAGGTCGATCATAGTCCTTGGATTTCCAACTTAAGCATGGTAGTTGATATATTTATATAACAAAGTAAAGCAAATATATTATAAAATTTTAGGAAAAATAATTTTGATCTAATTTCAATAACTTTTCTTATTTTTTATTGACAAAAATTTTGATCATAAAAAAAATTAAAAAAATCTTTAGAATTTAATATGTTACTAAAATCATTGTCATTTGTGATCTCCATCAACATACAAAGATCTTAAGGATGACAAATCTTAGAAAGATGCACGATCTCCCTTTTGTAGTGCATCACATTAATAAGAATAACTTGTGAATCAAGCATTAATTGAAACACTAGTTTTCACAACTATCTTTCTTACAAATAGAATCTAATTGACATTCTAGAGAAAGACAAATAAAAGAAAAAAATTATATGTTTCAAACAACAATTAAAAGCATATTCAATGATATCAAAAACCTATTTAGGTATGGTTAATTGATAATGAACTTAAGAAAAAAATATTCAATAAATTGATTATTCCAAGTTTTTATTTCAATAAAAAAAATTTTATATTAATAAAGGATGTGTAAAAGTACATAAAATATTGATTAAGATGTCAAAACAAATGTCATGAAACATTTTACACAAACAATTGCTTAAGATGTCAACAAAAATCTCATTTCTTTTTCTTACTTTCTTTCTAAACATATTAATGGAAAAATCATTCATAGTTGAAGGGTGATGTAGGACAAAAAATAAGAAGAAATATTACAAGTTCATTAAGCAACTTAACTCACATTCATAATAAAAATATGCATCTAAAAAATAAGATTAATACAAATGCACCCAAAATATATAAGTTCATAAACAATTCTTATAAAAATCAAGACCATCCACAATGTAGGAGTCTCAAAATAACTTAGAGATAATAAAATTTAATAAAAGAAATGAAAGTCATGCAACAAGGGTTTTAGAGTAGTTATAAGTTGTAAAATGAGTTTAAAGTGATAGTACCAAAGAGCATGGGCAAAAAATAAAATATATCTAAAAAAATAGTGTTATAATGACAAATGTTATAACTAGTACAGAGATTATTGGCATGTAGCTCACAACACCAATGTTCTTAATATTATTAATCAAAAAACAAAAAGTACTATGCAATAGGAAAGTATGAAGTAGAATACAAAAATACCAACATTCAAAATGTAGATAAAACGTCTACTTTTAAGCTCTTACAAAAAACCTTCAAAACTAATTCTATTTATGAAAAACTTGTTTGTTTAGAGTTTGTCACTTGAGTTTCTTTGTATTTTTAATGCTTGTATAATTGTCAACAATGTCTCATCACTCGAGTATCACTAGTTCTCTTTTTAAAATCTTTTTGAATCAACAAAGATCATTGTCATAATTTTGTTTAGTTCTAGGTAATTCTAAGATGAAATTCAAGTTGATATCCTCTAATGGATGACTAGAAATAAGTAAAAGATGAATATAATTATGTTGACCAAATCAAATATGGAGATCTTATGTATATGTATATAATCATATCATTTACATCTTTAAATCTTTCCTTGTTTCAAAGGCAAAAATGTTATGCAAAAGCACTTCAATTTCAAAAAGCATCTTTGAATAAGAACACATAATAAAATTTTTACGACAAGACTCCAAATAGTTTTAAACTTTATTTCAAAGCTAACAAATTCCTCTCATGCTCAAACTCAACCTTCTTTATGCATTATGTTGGACACATGAAGAAATATTTATTAAGAGGTGAAAAAATGTGGTGCAACAGGAAAATAAATCACATGTTATAACCTAAAGTTTCAAGCATCATTATTTATAAGCAATAAAAAATAATCTCAATTATGAAATATAATAATTTTCATCTTTATCACACATTCTTTCTTCTATTTCTCTTATCTTTTCTTATCCTTTAATGCCTTGCCTTCTTGAACATCTCATACTGACCAAGGTTTATTATTATCTAATCACCTTTCTTACTTCAGACGTGAGATTGATGCCATTGTTATACTCTTATCTTTACAAGCCCTGTGCTGGAGTAACACATTGTCTTAGTTAGTTAGCTCTCTCATTTGCACTCAATAGCACTTCATGAGGAAGTCATCCATTATACACTAACCTAAATCTTTTGTTTTGCATTAAGCATCGCTTCTTAACCTTTTTAGTCATGGGATGATAGGCCCACCAAGCTTTTATTAAGTTCATCATCAAACCCACATCATACTATAAGAAAGCATCTTATCATTTCAACTCTTTATATATTATCATGTCATCTTATTTCATCTATTCATTTCTTTTTATCTTACACATAACACCACTTTGTAATGAAGTCATCCATTATCTAATGCCCCCCCACTCCCCACCCCCACCCCCATGCACTCTCATTTGCACCCACCACCACTTCCAAGTCTTTGTCAATTATAGGATAATAGGCCCACCAAGTATTCATAGGGTTTCTTGCCAAACTCACATTATATAAAAAGGATTAGAAAAGATGCACATTCGATGATCAGATAAGAATGATCAAATGGTCTAATAGCACCGAGTGACAATCCAATAATGAGAACGTGGCTTGGATCAAGAAGTCTTATTCAATGCCAAGGGTGCAAATAACATAATAAAGTATGCGAATTATAAACAAATATTAATATAACATAAGATTTATGTAAAATTATAGGAAAATAAAGAGACAGGAAAAGATGAATAAGTTATTTCAATCTCCAACAATTAAGTAGGCATTTTGCATAATTTTGTTATGTACATATAATGCAATGAAATGTTAAACCATAAGTGTTTTGACATTATTTCATTTATTGCACTTTGAATATTACATATATATCAAATTATTTGAATGAAGCCTCTACATTGAGCAACAAGATAATATGGACTTGAGTGGTTGTGAAGCCATGATGAGGTGAGAAAGATAATGATAAGATAAGACAAACCATAAATAGTGACACTATTATACAGTGAGATAATAACTTATGGAAATGATGATACCATGAGAAGATAAAAAATACCCTAGTGGTGATGATGACATGAGGATGGATGCTATAAACCTTAAGTGATGATGAAGTCTTAAGAAAATATAATACAAGCCTTGAATAGTAATGAATGAGATATAAATGTTCTAGAATGATATTGATGTCATAATGAGATACGACATAGCCTATGTGGAATTGATGTCACAAAAAATGTGATTTAATTTGGTGAAGAATAGACTAACAAAGGAGTATATGATAATTGGTTATCAAAGCATGCAAGAAAAGCTATAAAACATAGTTGTTTATTATCATTTAAAATATGCACTTATTATACATCATGTTGATTTATTTTATTATCACATTATATTAGTCCTTTAAGTCTTTTATGTTGGCTTAATACTAGTTTATTAATATATATAAGTATAAATGATATGCTTCATCGAGCACAGAAGAAATAGTGTTGAGAGAGGTTATGCTATTAATGAGCATATCAATAATTAAAGCTATTTAACTATAATAAAATAATAATATAATAAGTTAGAGTAAGACAAATTATAATTGTATGTGATTTATGATAACTTACAAATTCTTCATTTTATTATTTCTTTTATTTTTACATTTAGTTAGTAGTTATTGAAAAAAGTGAAAATATTATTTCATTACATAACTAGAAATGTATACAATTAATTAAAATAAAGTTTTAGCATAAACTATTAAATGAGAGTGTTCTTTATTTGTTATACTCGAGTAAAACCTAGGATAGACATGTTTTGATGTGCTAACATCAACTACTTCTTAAAGTGTGATATTTATATTTTAAAATATTACAATAACATTAAAATCTTAAGTAGTATATCATAGTTTTCAAATTTGATAATAACTTAATTAAATATTTAATGAATAGAACTCTTTGAGAAGAACCTAACAATACTAAGTTTATAATTTTTGGAGATAAATAATTAATTACAAATTTTTAAAATTTTAGGATATAGTTGTAATTCATTGGTTTGTGCTTAGTATAAATTTGTAATTTCATAAATTTCAACTTAGGTCTAATCTTTTTTGTTGAGAAAAAAATATGAAATTATAAGATTGTTGATTGTACCTA
Organism: Vanilla planifolia; assembly: GCA_023846275.1. Classification (NCBI taxonomy): domain Eukaryota; kingdom Viridiplantae; phylum Streptophyta; class Magnoliopsida; order Asparagales; family Orchidaceae; genus Vanilla; species Vanilla planifolia. The sequence continues at coordinate 4,816,214 of CM043872.1, read as the reverse complement.
TATAGATTTGTAATTCTAAGAATTTCAAAGCCATTATAAATGGGTTTGTGTGGAGGATATATCTCTAAATAAGAAAATATTAATGATAATTAAACAAATACAAATATATATATATATATATATATATATATATATATATATATATATATATATATATATATATATATATATATATATATATATATATATATATATATATATATATATATATATATATATATATATATATATATATATATATATATATATATATATATGTATGTATGTATGTATGTATGTATGTATGTATGTATGTATATATGTATGTGTGTCTGTCTGCATGCACACAAGTGTATATGCATGTGTGTGCATATATGTTATCTAACAATGACTACAATAGATTGTAAATAAAATAATATTTTTTTTAATTAAGATGGTGGATTAATTCCATTAAATCAACATTAGTATTGCCTCAAGATAACTATTTAAGAAAGGTTATCTTCCCTGTGTTAAGGAAGTCTTGTTGCCATGCTGTCTATAGAGAACTTTGACTAAGAGGTGTGTCAACTTGTGGATTCGTCATCTCTGGCAAGGTTCCATTAGGTCAAGCTTTATGCATCATGTCATTTTCTTTTACTATGCTGTGATCTCAAGTTTTAATAAGGAGAGGAGAGTAAAAGAAACATCATAAAAGCTCTAGTTCATTGTTACTATTTTATCAAAGGAAACCAAAGTGAAAAGAGTGAGTGTGTGAGAGAGGATAGGAGAAAGAAATAAACACTTCATCTAGTTTGATTTTATCAAACTGGAGAGCCAAGTCACATCAAATTGGATTAAACCTAGTGGTAAGACCAAATGTGCAAGTGTGTGTGGGGTCCATAATAGGTGCCAGTTTAGTGTATACTAATTTAAACCTTAATCAACCAATTTAAGGATTACATTATTTGATATGCATGGTTTAAGTGAAGGAGAGAGAAACTTGAGAATTTAATAACTAAATAAAAAAATAGATAAAATAAAATACAAATATATAAAAATATCATAAAATAAAACTATAACAAAATAGTAACATAATATAAAATAATATTAAAATAATATTTAAAATATAAAAAATAAGAAAAGTGACAAAATTGAGGAAAAATTAAATTGCAAGTTATAAAATATTTGGAAAAACTAATAGAGATAATCCTCAAAGATTTGGTATGATAATTGATACAAGATCAGGTATGATTAAAATACACAAATATTAGGCAATTATTTATTAGAAGGATTATGTAATGATTTATGTCCATACATATTATTATAAGGAATCAAGAGCATTGAAAGTTTGGATAAAAGAATTTTATTATAAACTTAAATATATAATTCTGATAACTTATGATGTAATATATTATTATCATTGTAGTTATTTATTTTAACGTTTTAATTTCAATATCAAGATATGTTATTAGCACTAGTTGCATTGATAATGTTATATTTATATCATCATATCTTTGTTATGTTATAACATGAAAATGAAATAAAATATGTTATAAAATATAAAAATATATTATTAATGACATGATTAGATAGATTTGAATATATATCTTAAGGTGTATGAAATAAATGGATAATATATCTTCTTTCCTATGATATTATCATTAGGGCAAGATTGCCTTATTACATGACCTTATTTGATTGGAACGAACTTTTCCCATTATATTGGATGAATGGTAGCTGAGTTTATTAGATATTTATTATTGAATCCAGAGGATAACTATCATGGGAAAATCAGGCATGCAATTAAATAAATCATGAAAAAATTGAAAGCATGTTTATGGTTTTAGCTATTACTATTATTGTTATCTAATTTCATTTGGTATTTTATATGAGCATGGTTTTATATGATGTTTTCATTTTTATCTTGTATGCCACTTTATTGATTCACATTGTAAAGTTATGTCTTCTTCATGTTTCATCAATATTTCTTATATTATTATCATATTAATTTATCTATTAAAAATATTATCTCATTAGTATTACATCATAGGTCATGCATGTATAACACTACGAGATATAATAGTAGATATTATGAAAGAGGATTATACTTCAATTGAGTGAGAATGTTTAGATGTTTTATATGGAGTATGATTTAGGTGTATAATTATGATGATACTTGTGTATTTCATTTACACTTATGCTGTTTGTATATGAAAACTATGTTTAGATAAATAAATATGACACTTTTTGTAGTTCAAAAATTTTGGATTTTATTTTATTATTTAGGTTGTAATTTGGATTGTGGTTTTAGTCTCATAGTTAGAACCTTGCTTAAGGATTTATTGACCTTAGTTGTTGATTTAATTGCATATAAATGTTGATATTAGTTATGTTATTAAGTATGTGGTTAGTTAGGGCCTTAACAATTTGGGAGAGAGATGGGTTATTACTTAAATTACTTTGTACATCTTCCCTCCTTTTGAAGGCCTCAAAAACAAAGTCAAATTTTCAAGTTGGAATAAAAAAATTGAATCCTTGGCTAAATGCACGACATGCTCAATTTTTTAAATGAAGATTAGACTCAATAGAGTAGAAATTAAAGAGAAAAGCTAAAGAGAAAGAGAAGATTATTTGTCATGAATGTAGGCAACTGAGGCAAGTTTTTTTCTTCTTATCTAATCGTATTTGATTTACTTGAAAAATAAAAGACAGTAAGAAAAAGAGAACTATGAAGGCTACTTGGAATGAATTTGAGAAGTCCTCTTCAAGTGGAAATGTGAAAAATGAGGATATAATATATCTCCTTGCTTTTGATTATAAAAGTTAACGTTCTACTTCTGATGTTGAGATATGTCAATCTACCTAAGAAGAATAATAAGAAAAGTTATTATTGATTTGTAAAAAAATATAATATCTTATTAAGTAAATATAAGAAATTAAAGAATGAGCATGTTAATTGCATAAGACTTTGTGAAAATATTAATGAAAAATCTAAAAGATGTTTACATGATTTGAAAGTTTGTATAGATGAGCTTGTGAACTCTAGCTTTACATGCATCTATAGTTAAAGAATTCAAGTAATACAAGTAATTTCATGCTCATTGTTCTTTAAATTACTTTCAATTTGTATTTAAAAGCATTTCTTTTGCTTATGAACATACTTCATTAGATAAAGAGAAATTTAATTGTAATAGTTACATGAGATCTGAACATATTGCACATTCTTGTAGATTAAGAACCAACATGCATTCTAAATTTCCTAGATGCTAATGGGAAGAAGAATATAGCACCACCATTTAAGACTACCTCTAGTTGTGTTGGAACAAAAATTGTTTGGGTCTCTAATATAAATGTCTATATTTCTATATGTAAACATACCTCATTAATACAACCAAGGATCACACATGGTACTTAGATAAAGGATATTTAAGACATATGAATAGAAATCTAAATTTGTTCACTCAACTGAATGTAATTGATGATGGAGAAGTCACCTTAAGAGACAACTTTAAGAAAAGAATCATCAATATTAGTATCATTGGTTACTCTTTTACATCAATTGCTAAGGTCTTATTAAAGGCCTAAAGTATAATTTATTAAGCATTTACCAACTTTATGATTCTAGTTTTAATCTTTCTTTTGATACCAAATTTTATATAATTAGTAAAAATAATAGACCTATAATGATAGCTTTTAAAAAAATAACACATATATATTAGACTTAAGAATTGTCAAATAAAATGGAATCAAGTTATACAATGGGACATATACGTGCCCAAAAGTGTAACATTATCAAGACAACACATCTACATTGAAGAATATTATAAGATAATTTAGTGAGAGATGTGCCTGAATTGAAGTTGATTGATTACAATACTTATGGACCTTATTAATCAGACAAATAAACCAAATATCATTTAAGACAAAAAAGGATATATCTCCTATAAGATAATAAAAAAGTTACATTTAGATTTATGTGAACCTACTCAACCTCTAAATTTAGGAAATAAGAAGTAAAGTTTTATTATATCATTTATTAGAACAAAAAATTAGCATGGAGTATCCTTAATATTTATTAGGAATGATTAAGGTGAAGAATTTAAAAATATAGTATTTATTAAATTTTATAATATGTATGACATCACACATATTTTTATCACCTAGAATTTTACAATAAAATAAAATAATTAAAATGAAGAATAAAACATTGATTAACTTAACTAAGCATATGATTAATGAGTACAATTTTTTATATATTTTTGAGTTAAAACAATGAATATGACATGCTATATCATAAATCGTGCCTTTGGAAGACCTATATTGAATTTGAACTATTGTACTTAAAAGAAATTTGAAATTATAATTTTCAAATATATCTGTCATTAAAGGACCCGTCAAATTCGAGATTAAAGAAAATTCTTCTTTATGCATATTTTAATCATAAGTGATGGATCTCATGTTGAATCCATTGTTTATAAAAACAAATTCTAAATTGGTTTCTTTTATAATTATTATAATATTTTTAACTTATTAATTTTTAAGAATAAAAATATAATTTTATTTTTATACCTATTTGTTTAATTACATATTTTAGTCATCATCAAAGAGCGGATCCAACACAAAGGAAGGAAAAAATTTGCGTTGGGCTAAGAGGCCGAGAAGAACAGAAAACCCATGAATCGCCCACGCCCTCTTCTCTCGCTCGCCAAATCCCTCAATTCCTACGCAATCTTTCCCATCAGATCCATCTCATCAACCCCATCTCTCAGTCTGCAAACCGTAGATTCCAATCCTCCTCCGTCGCCGCCGCGTACTCTGGCCGACCTCCGCCATCGTCTGCAGACCGAAAAGCCGAATCTATCCGACTTCGTGTACTCGGTGGAGGTCGGAACAAAGAAGAAACCGCTTCCAAAACCGAAATGGATGCACGCGACAATCCCTGGTGGTTCAAAGTACACGGCCATCAAGGCCAAGTTGCGGGAGTTGAACCTACATACGGTGTGCGAGGAGGCAAAGTGCCCGAACCTTGGCGAGTGTTGGTCGGGCGGCGAGACTGGGACCGCCACCGCCACCGTTATGATTCTTGGTGATACCTGTACTCGAGGTTGCAGGTGAATTTCCACTTGAATGGAAATTTTTTTTTCTCTGTTATTCTGTTCTGAAACCCCGAAAAGAAATTAGTTGCCTCTGCCCATTTGGCTGAGAGGGATTTCAGTTCTTGTTTGTGAGCTTAAAGACTCCTAAATTAAGGACTTGTTTGTGAGCTTAAAGGCTCCTAAATTAAGGAAATAAATCGGTTGTCCAAATTTTAATATATCATATGATGGACAGACTGTCCGGAGTCTTTTTCACATCTATAGCATGGATGAGCAAGAGACAATAATTCTTGCAATGTGTTACTATATTTGGAGTAGCTTAGTCTAAATGATAATTGATGACATTGAAAATTTATGTTTAGCATATTATGCTTGGTTTGGGTGTGAGACATGGCTCCAGTGTTATTATGGTGGAGCAACTCTGGAAGGCTTCATCGTTTGCGGAGCAAATATGACATGTCATTCAACTTTATTAGTTGGAAGGTTTCATTTTTGAGGAGCTATAGACATTATGGATGAGAATCTCGGTTGAATGAGAGATTACTGTGTACAAATGAGTGTGTAGTTAATTTGTCATTGAATGTTGAACTAATTCTTAATGTACAATTAGTTGGTTTCAACCCAATTGACTTCAGCTTTTGAATTGATACGCAATCACATATTGGCTATAGTTTTGAACTTGAATATGTTTTGACAAGTGCAATAAATTTTTAATATTTTCATGGGTTGGATTAATAATTTATTGATTAAATAATTTGATAATTTAATGGATGTTGTTAATGAATTTTGACAAATTGGGTTCTAAATTTCCTTCATTGATTAGAAAATGAATACTCATAAATAAAGGTTTTTGAACACTAGAAGATGCCATTTGTAGCTAAGAGAGCTGTCCACAATGCTTGAAAATTACAATTAGTTGGTTTCAAGCTAATTGAATTCAGCTTTTGAATTGATACACAATCACATATTAGCTTTAGTTTTGAACTTGAATATTTTTTGACAAGTGCAATAAATTTTTAATATTTTCATGGGTTGGATTAATAATTTGTTGATTAAATTTTGATAACTTAATGGATGTTGTTAATGAACTTGACAATTTGGGTTCTAAATTTCCTTCATTGATTAGAAAATGAATTCACATAAATAAAGGTTTATGAACACTAGGAGATGCCATTGGTAGCTAAGAGAGTTGTCCACAATACTTGTGGCGGTTCTATGGAGGAATATACGAGGGTTTGTTGTTGGGATGACTCAAATAGTTATGTAGAAGATGCTAAGATGTCATAGGGAATTTAATAATGCTACAGTAGCAGTACTTAGGTCATAGATGATGTTGAGGACATCGTTATGCAACTTAGGATGACAGGAAAGATGTAGTCCAATGAGGAAGGGTAATGCTCAAAGTGCCTTGAGAAGTTGAATAGATATCAAAGCCTTGAATATGAAGCATAGGTGTCGTAAAGAAAACAAGGCTATCAAATGGGTCTCTAATTATATCATTGTGGATAATACACGTCTTGAGATCTATACTTGAGTGTGAATAAATTGTCATGCTAATTCATGGATGACAAAAAATATAAAAAAAAATAACAGGCAAGCTGCATAATGTAGTAAATCCTACTTGTACCTCAGAATAGTCAAGGAGCATTGATATGTATTGTTGGTGCTTCAAAAGTTGTGAAATATGAAGAAAAGTGGCACAATCGATAGATTGTTGATAGTGTGTTTGTTCAAGTACCCATCACATAATACTAGTTTAGTGAGAATAGCATTCAAATGATGAAAATATTAGTATTTATTATTGTAAGAATATGAAGGATTACAGATTTCATTATTTATTTTTCAAACTCCAAAATGATGGAAAAATTGGTGAGGATGTTATTAATATGATCAAAACAACTGTCATGAAATGGAGTTCTTTTGACATGTTGTGGTGATATGAATATCCGACTTAAAAATAGATGCAAGTTTTATAAGATTGAAGGTTAATCCTATTTCGTATGAACACATAAGCATGTGTTACAAGTATAAGAATGATAATTTGAATGATTGGTCATACTCAAACAAGTAAAATTAGAAATAGGTGCATATAAGAGAATAATGATGTAATATTGATTTATGATAAGTTTAATGATAGTCAATTTAGATAGTTTGAACATGCTAATTGTAATTCATTCAATGCAATTATAAGAAGAGATGAATTATTATAATTGTCGAATGTGACTAAAGAAAAAAAAAAGAAAAAAAAAATATGGTACAAAACTATTAGAAAGAATTATTGTGTTAGGTATTGAGAAAGAATTGTTACTATATAGGATGATGCCGTCAAAATATTCATGTTGTCAACCTCCATTGATGGCATAAATGCTTATTCTTGTCATACAAAAATGATTTGCTATGAATCTCGAAACCTTAATATTTCATTCTGGATTAAGAGTCCAACCCCTAGAATTTGTACTATAGCTCCTGCAGTGAATGGATCAGACCAGAATTCATAGTTTAGATTGTTGATTACATATGGTGTTTAAAGTCCACAGTCAAAACTACTATTTTTTTGGTCAGTTCTGTTTTGGAATAGAATGAAAAGGATAAAAAATAATAAGTTTAACAGAAAATCTATAATAATTGCACATGTATTTGTATAAAATAATAATCAAATGATATTCCTTTGATTTAATTGATTACTTCAGTCTATTTTTGTGCTTCCTACATAAATTAATGTTTGTTCCATGATAGGTTAGTGGAAAGAAAAATACAAGAGAAGCATAACCAATCTTTGTTTTATTGATAATGAAAGCTGTGCTTTGGTTTCCTGGCATTTGTAGTTATTGTTGTAGATGCTGGTTCTAAGTTTTTTGTTCTTTTTCAGGACTACTAATTTATTTAATTTGTATGCATACTGTTTCCAGATTTTGCAATGTCAAAACATCAGCCCACCCTCCAGCACCAGACCCAAATGAACCATCAAATGTTGCTGAAGCTATTGCTTCGTGGGGCCTAGATTATGTTGTGATAACAAGTGTTGATCGTGATGATTTACCTGACCAAGGCAGTGGTCATTTTGCTGAAACAATTCAGAATCTTAAATCACTGAAGCCAAATATCTTGATTGAAGCATTGGGTATGTTTGTGTTTGTTATTTTCATTAAATCCCAATTTCTTGTTTGTCTCCTTTTTTGTCTTTTGGGTATTCTCTATCCCTATCCATGGGTGAACAGAAATGACCAAAGAACCATATTGATGAATTCTTTTCTTAGTGAATTAATTAAAAAAACAGTTATGAACTTGTATGTACTGTTATGCGATATTACTCTTTGCATGCAAATGTGTACTCACAAAAGTATTTTGAAGCCACGGTTTTCAAATTGTCACAAAAGTATTCCTCATTATTAATACAAGATAGCTTCGTTTTTACCACTGCAGGAACAAATCTCAAAAATCAGTTTTTTGATTTTGCCATTTCATATTGCACATATTTGTTTAAAATCTGTATTCATTTGGAATACAGCATTTCCAATTTTTTTGTAATTGTTATAAAATTGAATACCTTTGTATATAAAATTTATTGTACATTACATTCTGTTTAACTAAAGATTAAGATATGTAGAAAAGAACTAGTTATTTTTATTTTTAAAACTAGGGTTGAACATGATTCTGAACTCTGGAATCAGCTGTGTTCATTGAATTTTTTTTTTGCAATTCCTTTTAAAAAACTTGGCAAATATTTATTTTAATATTAAAGTTTTGTTTATTTTCTCAACATTACATCATTTTATTTGATTTATTTCTTTGTATTTGAAATGCATTTAATTTCTTAAATTTTTTTAAAGTTTATTTGATTTATTCATCTGCTAACATATTCTGACAAAGTGAATCATGAAGCTCTTCATTTGGCGGGTTCATTTGCTCTGACTTTTTATCAAAATTTTAAAGCATTTTTTTTTATGGTTGATAAACTGTTTGTTCATTCGTATAAGCTGATTATTCATTTATGACGTCTGCTGAGATTTTGAATCTGGAATCCAATATCATGTTTGTATAAATGGTCCTGCCTGTTTAGCAATAGGCAATTTTATTGGAATTCTTTGTAGAAAAAGGGCTTGCCATGAAATCACATATATCACTTAACTGCTGTGATGTTTTTAACTCATTGTTTTGAACTTTTCTTTGAAGAGGGTTTTCATCAGATTGCTATAGGAGATAATTCAATACAATATGTCATTCTTCTGTCTTTATGCCTTTTTTGTCCATTTAGTTATATCTAAGGTGAGTTAGTCAAGCTTAATGCATTTCTGGGAAAATTATACTTGGACGAAGTTATGCTTGGGACTGAGTTTCTAATTTACTTCTATTGTTCCCAACAGTCCTTTCTATTCCATTTTTCCACAAGATCATTAAAATGCTACATATTGCATTCTTTTGTCTGTATGGAACTTTTGTTTGTTTTAGTATTTCTACCGTGGAGTTTAGTCAAGTTTAACACAATTTTAGGAAAATTGCAGTTTGACGATGGTAAACATTAGTAGGGAGGAATTTTATAACTTTTATCCTTGCTCTTCCCAATTATAACTTCCTTGTTATGTGCTATCTATTGGTATAGCCGAGGGAGGGAGACCCATTTATGAATATTTATCATAGGCGAACACAAATCTAGTTCATTTCGTGAGATTTAGGGATGGAAGTAGGGGAGTGTTCAGCTAATGTGCTTCACTTAATTGAAATCCCTAATGGTCAAATATAAAGGGACATGGTCTTAGATGGGCTACTTCTCACAACTTAATTGACATTTCTTAAACCTATTGATGTTCAATTGATTTTTCATATATAACATAAAGGCAGTGAATGTCCATGAGGGGGTTTTACTGTAATCTAGATGGTGTATTTTTTTTAGCAAAAGACATGTTGTTTGAGTTGTAATATATCATTTAAGATATACTGTAATTATTTATTAATGTAAAAATCAAAGTCTTTGGAATCAGGACATCATTATCAAACTTATAATCTTAGTGCAAATTTCAAAATTTTTAAAAATATTTTGTTATAATAATATTTCAGAATAAATGAAATTTTTATTCATGAAATGTTCAAGCTACCTTCTGCTGTTTAAGTTTTAGACTAGGCTTTCCATTAATTCTAAACATAACAGCCCTTCTGTAGTCCTTAACCAACTTTTCCTTCAACCTTTTGATCTTTATTCCACCTGCCTTGGAATACCAGTTCCAGATTTTCGAGGAAACTCTCACTTCGTCAAAAAGGTCGCAAAGGCCGGATTAGATGTGTTTGCCCACAACATCGAGACGGTGGAAGAGCTTCAAAGATTTGTGAGAGATCATCGCGCCAATTTCAAGCAATCCCTCGATGTCCTCAAGATGGCGAAGGAGTATGCTCCAATGGGTACTCTCACCAAGACGTCGATAATGTTGGGATGCGGTGAAACTCTAGAGGAGGTGGTTCGGACAATGGAGAAGGTGAAGGAAGCAGGAGTCGATGTGATGACATTTGGTCAGTACATGAGACCATCGAAACGTCATATGCCAGTTTCTGAGTATGTGACCCCCGAAGCCTTCGAAGAATACCGAGCCCTCGGCATGGAAATGGTATGCACCTTTCTTATGTCTCGCTGTTTGTCGATTTTGTCGATAAACATTCTTGTGGGTCTTGTTTGATTGAATAAAATTGAATGCAAAGATGAAGTTTGAATTCATTAAGGAATTATATGAATTCAAATTCAAATTATGTTGTTTAATTCAATGTAGTTATTTGATCTTAAGATATTTTATCATTCTTTAGGATGTTGTATGTTTCTTTTGGCTTGTGGTTTTAATTGAAGTATTCATCATGTTTGCCTTTGCTCCTTCACTTAGGGATTCCGTTACGTTGCTTCTGGGCCAATGGTTCGTTCGTCATACAAAGCAGGTGAGTATTATATCAAATCAATGCTTGAAGCTGACCGTGCCAAGGTGGCTTCTTTAGCGCAGGTTGGCTCTTGAGCTCTACTTCTGTTTCAGTGTATTTTGTATGATTTATATTTTATAATATTAACGTGTTGTTTAATTGATATGTTTTCTAATTTTTGTAAAAGAAATTTGACCGTTATGTTCAAATTTGAATATTTTATTTTATTTTTCTTAAGAGGATAAGGATGTTGTGGTATGTTAGAACTTGTTGCTTTATTTGGTTTCTGCTTTATTAGATTTAAATTGTTGTCATACAAAATAATAAAAGGCAAGCCAAAAGAAACTTCTTTTGAACAACTTTCTTTGTTCATTTTAGGTACAAAAAGGTTGTTTTTGGGCTTTATGTTCACATCCATAAGATTTTCTGTTTGCTATGTTTCTAACATGAAGTCAACTTCTTGATACTGAATATGATACATTGTTAAAACTTATAACAAATAGTTGATTCATCTAAAAAATATCGTTATAGTTATATGAGTTTCTTTATTTGCATATAATTAATTTATATATATATAAATAGAAATAAAAAAACAAGAAGAATAAGAGGTGATGCATTAATTACAAAATCATTTTTAAAATGATCAAAATAGGCAATTTACTTGAATACGATCTATGCTAAATTGAGTAGGAATCATTCAATAGCATATCTCTTACATCATCTAGTTATTGTGTCGCATAGATTGAGCAAGTCAATGGTATAATCTTTATGAATTTTTTTGTATCATAAATGTTAACATTTGTGAGGCCATCATATTTATTCTTTTGTGAAGGTGTATCCTTACGATTTACTCTTATCATATATGAAAAAAATGAGTGATTTGTTAGTAGAAGTACGATCAAGTTGATTGAGGGTTGATGTAGAAACTATTTAGACTGATTTATCTAAAATATTGTGCTCTTTGTGTTTAGCTTATTATTTCGATCTACGTGTCTCATAATTACTTAAATATGTTTTACAAATAATAAACATTTTCTAGATATAATTTAAGATCAATTAAGAGCATCAATTTTTATATCTTGCAAAATAAATTATATTAGTCAAACTATTTTAATGAAGAGATTTGTTTACTATCTTTTTCTTTATTTGAAATTAAGTAATTTTAAAAACTTCATAATTCAAACCATTCCCTCAGTTCTCCCTTTTGAGCCTATTAATTACCTATAAACTTAACAAGGGATATCATAATGGGTTGTGTCAAAGGAAGAAATTCTTAAGATAAGATCTTAACTTACTATCTTTTATGTAGAGCAAAAAAGTTACATTTATTTCATTACCATGGATATAACCACTCTTATTTGAAGGAAGTTATTTCTCTTTGTAAAATGATATTTTTAAACATTTTATTATAAATGTTGATCATACCTTATGATATATGTTTTGAAAACCTTATATTTTAACTAATTACTCTAAGTGATAAATTCATATTATTGAGACAAACTAATGTAAAGTGAATGAACTATTTATACTTTGCTTTATCTTAACAAACTAAAATCAAGATATGCCATCCAACCACTTAATTTTGAGGTGATACAGATTTACAAAAGCTATATAATGAAAAATAGGACAAATTCCCTATTAAAAACAAGAGAGAAGGAAGACAAAGAAGGAATAGCAAAAGATAAAGAAACCTAGTTCAAGTGTTTCTAATTCCTCTTTCAAATAAAGTTATGTAAACTATGTCATGTTCCAATGTTTCTTTGTTTGAAGCTTGTGATAAATTGGATGATTTCTTTAGAAAATTATCATGACAACATAGGAAGCTAATTAAGATGTATGCTGATTTGACAAAAATGTGTGCTAAATAAGAAAAATATATTCAATTTTGACAAAAATCAATGCAATTTACTCAAGACAAATAATGAACCACTTTAATAAGAAGCAAAGTCTCATGTTTCTTCCCTAAATTGTTCACAACATAAGTTGAATGAATGTAAGAAAATTATTAATAATGAGCTACTCTTTTGGAGATGTAAAATTTGAGAATGTTAACTCAAGAAAAGAAAATTCAAATCTTAAAAAAAATTAACAAAGTTTGTTATAATTAGAAATGAATTAAATTATTTGAAGGCAAAATTTGTTGGAGTATCTTCACATGCCATTACTTCTCAGGTTTACTCTTATTCATATGTGTCTTATCATGCTGTACTAAATAATATTGTGAAAAAAAAGTTAGTACTCATATTGATGTCGATTCCATTATAGAAAGTAGATTCAATGATAATTATAGACTAAAGAGATCTTATGTTTCTTTGCATACATCTCATTTTCATGCTCCATCTAACGTTATATGTAACTATTGCTCTAGGCATATAAACTTTTCTTGTGATTGCCCAATTAAGAAATCTATTAATTTGAAAGTAAATAAATGTGAATGGATTCCTATAAGCAATTATATGAAAAAATATCTTTGTAAAATCACATCAATTACACACTACCACTCTTGAACCTAAGAAAATTTGAGTTTATAAGTTTAAAGCTTAGGTAGTTGTGTTGACTTGTCTCCATAATAAGGACCCATGGAGACAAACTTTGTCTTGTGAGCTATGCTTTTTGTTCACATGAAAAAATATTTATATATAAACAAATTTTAGTCCTCATCTTAACATTAATAATAATATTTATGATTGAATAATATTAATATTAATTAGGAAAGTCTTAAAGTTAGTCATACATGTTGAATCTTGAATGAGTTAAAGGAAAAGAGAAAGACTGGATCAAAGCTCATTATTTAATAGATTAAACAACTAAAATAGTGTGGTCTTGTATATAAAGGATCATGGATATAGATGAACAATTAGATCCATGACTTATTAAATTGAAAATAAGAATGGTTTTTAAAAAATTAAGAGTTATAACTAATTAGATCTGTATGATTTCTTCATCATATAATATGTTTCATAGCTGACTCAAATTAGTTGAATCCAAGTACTATTAGAGTTTTATATGAGTACGATTGCATTATAAACTTAAATTAGTCTACTACAACCTCATCATTGGATGTTCAATTATTAATTTCTTATGTAGTTTTATAAATCATGCTTATAACATTAAACTATCATACCTAAATGATATAAAATCGTCTATAGTAGCCAATTAGTCATGTACAACATATTATCACTTGAGTTAATGAAGAACTAAATCATTCGAACATATAAAATCATTTCATAAGCCATTTGTGGTATTCATACTAGGTAATTACTTTAAAAGGTGCATTTTGAATCATCTTTTGACCTACTCATTCGTATACGTCCAAATTTCATATATATAAATAAGATTATTAGGTTAGGTAATCCACTTAATAAGATTAATTGAGCATAAAACTAAAAAGAGAATCATCTGAAGAGGTTTTTGTGACAATCTCTTGAATGATTGGTCTCAAATGGATTTCAATTGAATTAAGAACCTCAGTTCTAAATTCGTTGTCACTTCTTCATGATTCTCTATATTCACCCTCATATTTTTACCATTTCATACGTCAAGTAACTCTTGTTACCCAAAATATCTTCATACATAGGATAGATTTTAAATAATGTTTAACCATCATAATAATGTAGTATTACCAATTATAGTACTATGACCATACAACATACAACCAATACATTAGCACCCAAGAAGTCTCAACCCTCTACCAACTATTTTAAGGATAAAGAATTTATTAATCAAGAGCTGACATAGTGACATTTGATTAGATAAAAGAATGCAAGATTAACATCCTTAAACTAATTGATGCTAAGCTAAAACTTAAAAGAAGTTGATAAAATCCAAATCCTATTTTATTTTATCAAGATAGGACTAGATGATTCTTTACAACTAAGACATCTATTCAATAACATAATGTTCAAACATTTCTATGTAAATCTAGAAATTTCAAAAAAATTTAGCATATTTAGATCATAACTATATAGGACCCTTATTAAAATCACTAAGAAGAATCTCAATAGTTTCCTTAAAACTTTATTATTGAATTATGAGAGCTCAAGATTTGATTACATAGAAGTTAGCATGATAATTTTTAGCCTAACTAAAAGTAGTCAAGTTCAACAAGTCAAGTTTCTAACTTAGAGGACCTACTTAGTTCAATATTTTTTTAGAAGTACAATTATGTCAAAAAAAAATAGTGATAAATAATGCCTCACCCTATGATTGTCTTTTGCTATTTATTAGTCTAAAGAAATATTCATTTGATGTGGTTAAGATCATTTTCAAGTTGAATTATAAAATTCTTGTAGATAGGAACCCAAAGTATAAGAAAATAAATTTAAGCCATAGATATTTGATTATACCTTTTATTAGTTTCAGATATAATATAAGATTAGAGGACTTGGACTACATTCTAAGGGTTATAAAGGCTTTAGATATTAAGCAGATCAACACTTTATATACAAACATACTCTTAATAATTCAGCCAATAAAATATATAAAAAATAATAACTTTCAACTGATGCTACTCCTTAACCTAAATCTCATCAATCTTTTATATCCTCTATTAGAGTCTTTAATTACAATGCATCATATGAACTATTACTTTCTAGGATAACTTCTTTAGAATCTCATGTATGTTGAGCTTAAGAAGATGGACAAATTCACTACCATAGAGAGTGGAGTTCATAATCAAATAAATTTTCTCTCTAATATAATTATAGAAATAAAAAGCTTGCTTGATAAATTCTTACTACTAAATGATACATTCGTTATAATTAATTCACTATATTAGTTTACTTTGTATCAAGTGATATTACTTATGGTATTAATTTATCGTCTTTATAATATTTTATATTATATATTTACCTTTTTATTTGATTAAGGACACATAATGTATGTGAAAAAGAAAGAATGGTATTAATTTACTATGCTACTTTTAATTGCCCCCTTGAGTGATCACAAAAAGAGAAAGAACATTATATCATGCAAGAATTTAGAATTACAACAATCAAGGTGGTGTTGCAACTTATTAAGGAATGCAGATAATAGATTTATATGTTGCGTTTATCATTCTATCAAATGCATAAATGGAAGAGTGTTATGTTTTGATATGAAATTTTGTGCTATGTTTATGATTCTATTGAGTGCATAAAAGCAAGGGAGTGCTTTGTTTTGTAAATGTTGATGTTTATAAATAATTATATTATAACAAAGGGAGTTGTTAAGTAATAATTAACCTTTTCACTTTCAATAGTGTGCTATATGTGTATGTTATTTATATTTGTTGTAGTTTGCTTTATAATAGTATTACTACTTCTTAATACTTTATACAGCAATATTTTTCTTCTTTTATTGGTATTGAAATCATCGAGGAGATTATCATACTATTGAGGATGACGATCATAAAATCAGGTTATTATTTACTATTGATGGTTAAAATATTTGTATGTAGACTAAGTTATTGTATGTATTGAATGTTTTAAATGAGCAAGGACTATGGATTTACAATTATAAGAAGATTAAAGACTTATGCTTAAGTTTTTGGCTAAACTTATATATTATGGAGTCATTTTCTCAACTCTTGGTAGAGTGATTGTCTATTAAGAGTTTATTTTTAAGACAATTAGTTGATTTAATCTAGTAATCCTTCACTTATTATTTGCTAGACTCATAAGAATCATCTCGTTACATGCATTAGTTTGGTAAATCTAGTTTTTGGGCCATAAGTTTTATTAAATTGTATTAAGTCCTCTAAAGTTATATTAACATATTAATAATATCATTACAATCAATTCTAAACTAAATCTAAATATTAAGATAATAAAATTAAACTTAAAATAGTGTTCTTTATTGCATAATGATTGTATAATATGTTGTCCAATATCATATTTTTTATTAACATTTAAGTTTAAAGCTATAACTAAAGTTTAAGTTTATCGTGATATCTTATAGGTATGATGTGTTCATTGTACACATGCAACCATTGTTTAGACATAGTATTAAAAACATAAACTTAACTATCAAGGAATCAACCTTACACTTGTATCGCATGAATATGCAATCTATTTTTTCTGAGCATTTATATATAAGCTTGGTTGTAGTTGAACATGTATTATTATTATTATATTATAGTTATATGGCCTTACCATGTTATTGTAAGCTTAGTGGAACACACAGTAGTCCTTATACATTCATCAAACTTTATACTCTTTGTACTTATAATGATCATATAATAGAGAATGAAGTAAAGTATCATATTTGTATAATTTGCTATTCATTATAGATAACTTAAATTACTTAAATAAAGAAGAGTATTCATAATATTGTACGAATATGATAAATTATCATATGAGTATGATAATCATTTAATAAAATTAAATTTTGAACTATCTTCATTGTCATAGAATTATTATTTATATGTTATACTTATATGATATTCTTTCTCATAACACTTAGAACAAAATTTAATACAAAGTTATTATACTACTATATAACTTTATCGTATATGTAAGATTATCTATTTAAGTTTAATCAACCTAATTACTTTATGATTGTATAAGCACTCATTCTTATATGACCATATTATATAGCATTTCTTTAATAGCTCAATGCTTGATGAAAATAAATATCGTACACTAACAATCTTCTATCAGACATATAATCTATTTAAACTATAAATAATTTATTATATACTTGTATGCACTATGTGATTATCTAATATGATATATATAAGAACTTACGTGTTGCACTATAAATTGGTATCATATAATATAAAGACTATCTTAAACTTGTATGATAAGTCTCTTTTAGTCAATAGGATTAGTTATTGTTGGATTGTTGGGACAATCCTAGTTCTATTCTCATTACCATCTTAGTTCTAGTCTTATGATTATAATATGCTAGTTTTGACTTACTAATATGATTCATTATTGAAACTTGTAACTGCTAGTTAGTTCATCTAAAAAATATCATTATAGTCATTAGAGTTCCTCTATTTGTACACATATAAATAAAGATATAATATAAGAAGAATAAGGGGTGATGCACTAATTACAAAATCATTTTTGCAAGATCAACAAAAGTGGCTTACTTGAATGCATCCTATGCTAAATTGAGCAGAAATGATTCAATTGCTACATCTATTTCACTATGAGTTGTTCTTTCATCTGTATTACATTACATCAAAGTCAACCTTGTATAGTAATGTCTCTTACATCATTTAATTATTGTCATATAAATTCAACAAGTGAATGGTATAATCTTTATAATTGTTTTAATAACAAATGATGTAACATTTGTAAAGACATTACACTTGTTCTTTTATAAAGGTGTATCTCTATCTCTTGTGTCAATAGAGTGTCATTTGTAAGGTTTGCTTGTATTAATTATAGAAAAATGAAGTGCTTAATGAAAGTCTAATTAGGCTAATTGGGGATAGATATAAGCACCAATTAAACCAAAACACATAAAATATTATGATTTTTTCTTGAATTATTGTTGTGCTTTACTTGTCTCACAATTATACAAATATATTTTAAAAATAATAAAGTTTTCTATATAGACTTTAAGTCAATTGAGATCATCAATTATTATATCTTACAAAAATTATATTTATTAAATAAGTTTACTAAAATGAGAGATTTTTTTACTATATACATTTGCATTTAAAATCAAGTAGTTTTAAAAATTCTACAATTCACCTAAATCCTTTTTAGTGGTAGGAGTCATGACATCTTTCTTATAAATCATTTCTTACGACCCATCAACACTTTCTTAGAAATGGTTTACACTAAACTTTTACAACTCTATTATTGTCAAAGTCAACTTTAACAATTTAATTTATACAAATAGCTCAGCAAGTATTTGCTTGATTATCCAAGGTAATGTTAGTGATTTTCAAGAAACATAGAGGTGTCTTTTGAACCAAAATAGTTTGATGAGAACTACTTGAATTATCATCTTTTTTGTGTTTTTTTTTTTGCTATCCAAGGATTTAGGGAGACCTCGTTTCACTTTTACATCTATATATTATAGATTTTTTTAATACCATTTTTAGTAAAATAATATACTTATCATTAAAATCATTCAAAATTTTTTAGATCGTAAAATAACTAGAGCTTACAGGACGACTTAAAGGACACTTTTGCTATAATAGAGCATGTCTCTCACAAATAATTACTATGATATTTTCAAAAAATATTACAATATTCATATTTGACTTTTGATATATATCACATCTGGATTATAATTTAATTTTAAAAAATACTTAATACTTATGACCTATTAATTAACTATTTAGAATATTTAACTAATTCTATTGGAAGTCATATTCTTTATAAGCACAAATTCTAGTAGAAATTGTACAATCCGGTTTTTTTTTTTGTGGTTTTTTTTTTATGTCTTCACCATTTTTTATTTTTTTATTTTTTGACTCACAAATATTTATAAACAAGAAGATTGAAATATAATAATATTTTGCACATGTGAAGATTGAAATATAATAATATTTGATAAAATATTATTTAAACAATTAAAAATAAATTATTAACTAAATTATAAAAATAAAAAATTTTAAATAAAAAAGTATTAGTCTTAATCCCGCCATTATAGAAAGTCGTAAGTTAGACAGATGCGGTTCAATTTCCGCCGGTCCGCCTCGCCCGCCGCTTAGTCTCATTCGTAAATTATTGCTATTTTTTTAATCACTTTTAGCTTGGAATAATTTATTTAATTATTATATTATTATTACTTTAATTCATTTAATTATCAATTATCTCGTTTATATAATCTGCCTCTTTTTCTTCATTTTCTCTTGGTGAAATGATTAGTTTTAAAAGTAAAAGTTTTTGAATAAATATTTCAAAGAAGGTAATTTATGCAAAAAAAAAATAAAAAATATTAAATATTTTTTGATGTTATATATTATGATTTTTCGTATATGATATATAATTTAAAGAATTGAATGGTTAATAAGAAAGTGACAATTTATATCACTCAAAATGCTGTAATCCAACAACAAGCTATCTTAGCCGATTTTTATTTCATTTTATATTATTTTATTTTTTGAAAACCAACAAAACAGAACAAACACTTTAATCTTAATGTAACGTGAATTTATATATATATATATATATATTTTAAGATTCCTTGTTGTGACAACTAAGATTAAATTTGAATAAGATGGGAAATTTTGAAATATAATAATAATTAGTAAAATAAGATATAAGAAGTTAAAAAATTTATTTAAATTATAAAAATAAAAATAATTTTAAAATAAAAGTTATTATTATGTAAAAAAAATTAAAAATTTACAAACAGCACATTAACCTTATTGACCTTAATCTGATGCCACCATGATAGAAACTCAAAAGTAAGACAAAAGCGGTTCAATTGTCCACCGGTCCAAGTCACTCGCAGATAATGCAACTCATGGGTTTGTAAAATTGTTTCACACGCGATCCGATAAACCCCAACGACCCACCACTAACCCTACGACCTACTTCCAGCTCAAGCCACAACCGGCGTCCAACTTGAGCCGGCGTTCACCTGATTTGCAAACCCATGTGCCGGCCGTGGACTTTTGCCACGTTGACTGGCGACTTCCGTCGCCCAACACCAACTTAGCCGTCAAGAGAGGAAAATTTTAGCAAAAGCTGTTTGGGAATTGCTTATGATAGCTGATTTTAAAGCTTTTAAGATTAATTTGATGTTTTAAGGTTTGTTTTTATTGAAACTCTAAGGGATTCAATCTTGCAATAGTTTTTTTTCTAATTATTTAGCTAATTTAATTTAATTTTTTTGATATTGCTTATATATTTTTAGAATTTTAATGTGTCATGTGTTTTTATCTGTATATTTTTTAAAATTTTTTATACATTGAGGAGCTTATTCTTGTGTATGATTACTTTTAATGAAATAAAAAAAAATATTTTTTCTTTTGTATCTTGTTGTGATCTTAAGTACTGCAAAAATTTCGTATAATTCGTCGATACTCTAATACTAGTAGGAGGGGTGAGAGAGCCATGTGATGGGATATCGTGATAGTTTATCATTAACTCAACCATCAACATCCTTATTTTATTGTAGGCATAACTTGACGTTCTTCATCCTCACATTGCTGATAACGTTTGTACTTATAATCTTTCATCATCATCCACTTTACTTGATAACTCTCGTCTACTAACCTCTATTTTTCATCATTAATTCTCTTTCCATCGATTTGATTTTCTTGATATTTAGAATATTTTTTTCATGTGCAATTATCTTATTACTTTAAAATTTATGCATCTATTATGTAAGGTTATTTTACTATTTTAAATATGTGATTGTGTGACATTTATATTATTAATTACTTTATTCAATATTGATATGACCTTTTCGAGTCCTTATTTTGACATCATTGAGAGGTTGTAGGCTTAGCTTACAGAGCGAATCTTGTGTTGCTCACTGTTGCTTGTTGGCTAAGATTGCCTTAAATGAGTATTTCTCGTATGTTTTTTGAATTTCACTTATTTTCTTACATGTTTTTTTTTGTTTCTTAACATTTATATGTTAATCTCTCATATTACTCATTTTAATGGTTAGCCCGTTTGACATCAAAATTGGTGACAAAGAAGGTCTGGTTAGTGCATGTATCATCGATGGTGAAAGGCTTAACAAATCTTTTTTTATTATTATTTAATTGCTAATAGTTTAATGTTTTATTTAAAAAGATTTATTATGTGCACAAGATTTGCTAGAAATTATAACATAGAGAATTTATAACTTGAACAAATACAGTTGACTCTTTAAAAGCTCTTACAATGATGAAAAATGTGAAAGACAAGTTGGAAGAATTTAAAAATAAGATAATCCAACTAGAACAACTCCTTATTGAGTTATTTGACCTAGCATTATTTATCCACCCAATCATACACATCATAGGATAAATAACCCTTTTTTGAAATGACCACTTGAAAATGATGATGACAAACTTATGAAGTATATCAAATATGACACCTACCTTTAAATGCACCTTAACCTTATTAACTATTTTGATTAGGAAGTAATCATGAATCAGTATTTTCTAGTGGTTTAGATGTTACACCCCATTTTTTCCTAGGTTGATTTTTGGCATACATTTTTTTTTTTTACATATAGACAGCTCAGATTGTCCCATACCAACCTGAGTAGCCTACGAAAAACATAGGATATAACACATCATTACACACCTACTTTCCTTAACAATGTGGATCCCATCTCCCGGGTACACCGTCAACTCAGGATTCATGACTCCTGAATTAACAGATGGACTCGCGCAATGTTACTCCTACTAGACCCAATACTCCTATCCCATACCGATAGGAGAACCGATCTAATAGAAGTCTGAACCCCCACGGTAAGTTCCATAGTGATGTAATGACCTCACCATCAAAACAAAAATATATAACATCCACAGAATAAATATAGCACTCCACACACTATAGCACCAAAACAATAAGTAAGACAGTGAATGGAAACTACATCACAAGAATAAGATCCAAGTCCAACAAGTGCAACATCATCCAACCAGATACATAAGTCAGATTCATCCTCACACAATACCTGACATAAGAATAATAGTCTCACTGAATACATCCAATAGCATCAATCACACTAACCAAAATGTCTCAGAAATCACAGATCAAATATCCTCCACTAGCCTGCTGACCACGATCCCACCTAATCTGGGTGGCGTCAAGTCTGCCGAGCCGCTGGAAAAATATAGATAATAAAGGAATGAGCTACGCCCAGTAGGAAAGACAGCTAGTAAAACTCACATGCAAGAGAAGGATAATAGCAAGAGTATAGGAATACAGCATAACAATGTATGGTGGAAAGGCACTCTCAGTCCCAGACTCCGACCAACCACAGTCACCCCAGTCACACCAGAGTAGCTCTCCTCTGGGCTTCCAGGTAGCATGCCAGTGGGATCGCCCATCTCGAAACATGCATGGCGCTTAGGCAAAGCATGCCAGTGGGATACGCCCATCTCGAAACACGCATCATAACGCCTAGCACCCGACACCGCAGCGTCTCTGTAGCATACCAGTGGGATTGCCCATCTCGAAACACGCATGGCGCCTAGGCAAAGCATGCCAGTGGGATTGCCCATCTCGAAACACGCATCACAACCTAGCCTGGGGTTCCAGGTAGCATGCCAGTGGGATACGCCCATCTCGAAACACGCATGGCGTCTACCAGTCACATGTATACTGTGGAAGCTAAGTCTGAACCGCACAGTTACCTACCACAACTACCCTAAAACATCATATAGTGTCTATAGTAGTCCGGTCCATTATGCCAATCCGTGAAATATGCCAACATTGAGTAAACTGACTCAATCCATGCCCTTGCCGTCCAAGCAACACAACTGTACCAGTTACTGACTGTTTTGGTAGCATCCATGTACCATACCTCTGTCTGACTGTTTCAACTGTACTGTCATCACTGATAACATTTTTCCCTACTTCAGGAAATTTTTCTCTACATACGGATCTCCAGAATTTTCGAGATCGCTCAAATCCCAATTTCTCTTTTTCTGAATTTTTTTCAGAATTTAAAATCCCGAAATTCTAATTACTGCATTTTTTTCAAATTCCAAAAAAAATCAAATTCTGCCCTTTCTCAATTTTCTGAAATTCGGAATAAATTTCCGAATTAAAATTTAAATTCACATATATTCTTTTTCCGAAAATTCGGATTAATTTCCGAATTAATTTTTAAATTCCACATATATCCTTTTTCCGAAAATTCGGATTAATTTCCGAATTAAATTTCGTCCGCGCCGAATCCCGCTGAACCGGTTTTCGCTGCCGGTTCGGCTTTCGCGCCGTTCGTCCGCGCCGAATCCCGCTGAACCGGTTTTCGCTGCCAGTTCGGGCCTTCGCGCCGTTCGTCCGCGCCTAATCCCGCTGAACCGGTTTTCGCTGCCGGTTCGGCTTTCGCGCCGTTCGTCCGCGCCGAATCCCGCTGAACCGGTTTTCGCTGCCCGTTCGGGCCTTCGCGCCGTTCGTCCGCGCCTAATCCCGCTGAACCGTTTTTTCACTGCCGGTTCGGAACCCTCGCGCTGAACCGCGACACCGCCAAACCAATTTCTTAATAATCCGTTAATCAGATTAATTATAATTACTAATAAAATAGCGTAAATACCATTAATTACTTAATTAAATTTGTAATTAATCTAAATCCTTCTCCTTCCTCGGTCCGACGCCCGCGAACCCTAACTGACGCAATTCGCCGACCAATCCAATCCTTCCGTCAATTTCCGACGAACGCGAACAAGGAGAAACAAAATTCGATGTTCGTACTATCATAATGTTTCAATAATGCCACTAATTTAAAATTTCCGCCGAAGGAGTTCGCCCGTACGCCATTGCCGTAAGATAATCCAACAATTAATTAACTAATTCAAGCCGTAAGATAATCCAACAATTAATTAACTAATTCAATGACAAACTGATAACACAATCCCTAACATGCTCCTAAGCATTAACAAATTTTCCGGCGAAATGGGAAATTTTCCAGAAAATCCAAAATTTGCAAAAGACGCAATTTAGCATTCAACTAAGTCCGATTTTTCATCCACATGCTTGTGTTCATTAAGCAAAATATTCCATGCTTTTAATTTCTACTAATTAACTAATTTAAAACTGAATTTCCTACCTTTCTTCTCCGGCGACGGTGAAGCTCGCACGCGACCAACCGCTGCCCCTCGCCGAACGAAACCGGTACCAATCGATTCTCCTCGGTCCCGCGAACCTCCAGGTACAAAAAGCCCCTTGAAAGGCTGCCGGAAAGTATCGCCGTTCGCCGCGAACACCTCGTCTCCGGCCACCGCTCGAAACCCTAACAGCCGAACAGTTTCGGTTAAATACCCCGCTTAAACCGGTAATAACCCGTTAAGAACCCATTAAGCGTCGGTTGACCTTCTAATAACGCCGCTTAAACCCGATCAGCCGGTTAATCTCCACCGCTGATCTCGTCCGTCCGATCCGCTTATCCAACCGCACGTGCAAACGCACTCGGCGAACCGCCCCCCGCCTTCGCTGAACCGCTCCGGTCCGGTTCACGCGCGGTAAAAAACCAAATTCCGGTTTAAAAATCTAATAGACCGATTTAACTAGATTTTCGAATTTCCAAAAATCCAATAAATCCAATTAAACAGGGAAAATTACTTAAAAATTTCCTTGGTGCTCCGAAAAATCCCCAGAAAATTTCAGAAATTCCAACAGCCTCCAATTGAGCTCCTGGCTCATCCTACTGTCGATCTGAAATCATCCAAGCCACAATTGAATTATTGAAGATTAAACATATAATATTTTATCGGGTATAACATTAGACTCATTGTAGAACAAAATGTACTATTTGCTAGCATGAAGCTCGCTAAACAAGTTTGGTATTTGTAGAAACTATAAATACCAATAAAAAATGATCATCACTTATAAGAATTTAGAATGAACTCTATAGAATCCTTAGAGATAAATACATAACATTTTCTTATAAAAACTTGTTACTAAACCAATGGTACTATTGAACGTAAGGAGAAAAGTTGGTAAATCAGTATATTGTGAGTGTCATATGCATTATGGTGTCACTTATAAGAATTTAGAATGAATTCCGTAGAATCATTAGAGATAAATACATAACATTTTCTTATAAAAACCCATTACTAAACCAATGGTACTATTTAACACAAGGAGAAAAGTTGGTAAATGAGTATATTGTGAGTGTCGTATGCATTATGGTGTCAATGAAGACCTTTTAGTCATCTTCTTTCAATTTTGAGCAATACTTAAAGAGGATGTGCAAAAGGAACACTACTTGCATAACATCCATATTCTAGAAAAGACCTATAAGATTGCTAGTGAGTTCCAATGCCTCCAAAAATTTTATCCTTTTAAGAGAGTTAAATTGACACCTAAGCTAACCTTTTGAACAAATAACCCCAAACCCTCCACTAGCAATCCATTAGCACTCTCTTTTCCAAGCTCTCCTCCTAAATCTACTATGAAATATAGTCAACTTATTAATCAACCTCCTGAAGTAACATTTGTTCGACATAAAAGGAAAGGTTATGTGATTGCCCAAGGTCTCACATGATTAATAAATTATATAAGAGGAGAAGAACATGAGAAATCTAACCCAGAAGAAGAATTAGAGTCTACAAATTATGTTCCTAACTCAAATCTAGCTAATGAATACAAGAAAGAAGAAAAAATGACATTAAAGAAAATGAACCCATCGTAGTTGTAAGGTGCACATACACTTAGCTTAAGATAAATGAAGATTGGATGTGCATCACAACTTTTCATACATTTGTCAAATTAAGAGAAAAAAGTTATAAGGTTGTAATAAATAGTGACAATAACATTAATATCATTTTCATTGATAGTATGATATGTCTCAAACTTATCATCACTCATCACCTAAATCAATATTGTTTCTTATATTAATGTAACCTTTATTGCCATCAAGAAACAATGCATATTACCATTTAACTTTAGGTATTATTCGAAAGACGTTTTATGTGATGTTGCCCCTATACAAGTCGAGATATTATTCTAGAATGACCTTAGTTATACAATCATGATGTCTTTCTTACTGAAAAATCTAACTCTTATGTGTTCACACATCAAAGTTAAAAAATTAAGTTACATCCTTCCCTACCAAAAGATCACATTTAGCTTATTAAAAAAAATTCCACCATTGGTTAAGGAAAGAAAATTTAGTTTATGTCCCATAATAAAATAGTTAAAGAAATTTATCAATGAAATTATTATTAGATGTAATGATAAGAGAGGTTCTAAATGAAGTACTAAATATTTCTTTAATATTTACTTTGAAGAACCCCAAGGCATGTCCTTATTATATGGCATACAACGTGCTATAGATTTAGTACCTTGAGCTAGTTTGCAAAACTTATCATACTATAGAATGAGCTCAACTAAGTATCATAAGCTAGCTCAATAGTTTAAGAATTATGAAACAAATGCTTCATATGAGAAAGCTTTATTGAAACTGTGTGAGCTTTGATATCCACGAGATGGGGAGTGAATTATGCAAAAAAAAAAATAATTTAATTTGAAACACAAGATTAAAAATCAATATAAATCTTTAGTTTACATAAACTAGATCTTCTACTTGAGTAAACTATGAATTATGATTTTTTAAAAAAAAACAAATTATTTTAATAACTTTAAAATAATTATAACAAGTTTCTAAAATCACAAACAAATCACTTCAAAGCTCTAGAAAAATTTATGTATTTTGTCTTAAAATAATTACAAATATGATAGCAAATTATTTATAAAAATAATTGATTAGTTTTCAAAACCTTAGTATAAGATGCACGAATAGTAAAGAACATAATGTGCTTTCAACAAGTTAGTTTTAAGAAAACTTATCTACTTTGAAGAATCCTTAAGTTAAGATACAAGTAAAGTAAAATATGTCAAGTAGTTTAACAAGACTAGTGACTTGTTATCTTAATTAATATTTGGTGATGTTTTAAAAAAATTAATTAGTTTTCAAAAAACTCTTTATGACATTAATATTTATTATAAAATAATAATACAGATAAAACAAACAAAATAAATAAAAAAAAAGCACACAAGATTCTAAGATGGTTCAACAAAATATTTTCCTACATCCATGCCAGCTGACTCGACCAAATTTTCACTACAAAATCACTATCTTTTTCCATAACAAGCAGTGGTAAACCTTTACAAAATCATTCTCTTTTGGCATAATAAGTAGGAGTAAATATTTATAAAGTCACTTCCTTTCATCACAATAGGTAGAGTTACACTTTTATAATAGAACAAAGATTAAATAATTATTATAACAAAATTTATACGATAAAATTTAACAATATTTTACACACATTTATAGAGAATATATGAAACAATGTCTAAAATGATGTGAAAAAATATTTACCACGTAATATGTGAATGTCTTATACAATGGTTGAAAGAATGATGCTATTAAAGCTCGAATATGTTAGTAGTAGGATGAAGAAAAGAGAACAACCCAAAGCCTTTACACTCCTTTCTTTTATAAATATTCTACAATAAGATTCATCAGTCTATTCATGCTAAAAAAACTCTTATTTATATTATCAAACATCCTAAAGTAAGTGAAGGAAAGTGCAATGTTATTCAGCATGCTAAACAGTTAGTTTAGCAACTTTTATCTCAATACTTCAACGTAAAGTATGAGAAATTGGTAAATGAGAGATAATATATTAACAATATGTATTTATTTGAAATAAAATGCAATCTAAGTTTAGAATGATGTTGCAAGTCCAATGCTTTAGCCATAATTTGAGAATATTACTACGTAAATGGATTTGTTAAGATATTATAAGTTGAAGTATCATTTTTTCTTATAGTTTTCATCTTTATTTATATAAAATGTACATTACATGTAAACAAAGTAGATACAATAGCTAAAATCGTATTCCAAAAAATGTCTAACTAGTCGTTATGCTTTCAGGATCCAAATTATATTAGTAAATTGAGAACATTATGTCATGATGATAAGGTCTGTATAATGATTGTCCCAATAATGAGTATATTTGATTAATTTATTTCTACTACTACAAATGTATCATGCTTATGTAATGATGACATCATACATACTAATAAAACATAATTTCTCGTGACCAGATTCTAAGCTCTTGAGAAAATGTTATATAATGTAGAACTATGCAATATAATATATTGTACAAGAAGCTTACATTCAATAAATAGTTAAGTTTTTAAACAAAACTCTCAGGATAAGTATAAATTGTAATTGTACGATATAAGTTGGTCCAAAATTTTTCTAAGTCTTGTACTAAAACTCACATGTTAGATTGAATATGCTAGTATGAAGGTAGTTGCCATCGTATGGTATATATTTTTGTAAAAGCTAAACTCTATGAAAAATGTCATATGTTATGATCATAAATTATAAAAGCTTGTATGATACATATATTATTTAGTTTAACCTGATAGAATACTGATTATACTTATATAATAAACATGATCATATTAGCACAATAAAATAGTATTGTGAAGTCAAATATCATTCAAGTTTGATACAAAGATCATCTTAGTATGATATGTAATATATGAGTGTGAATATATTTTTATGATATTACTATCATATTAGTATAATTTCAAGTTTATGCTCAATGTTTAATAGTGATCTTATAAGTCTAATGTGTTAACATTCTTATACATAAAGTAATTTAATATATTGGTTCACATGCTCATATGATACAAATATTATACTCGTACAATAAAATAAGAAAAATAATTAATGAACGTATAATTATGACAAAAAATATCCTATATTATACAGTGTGTAAAACAATACATGATAAATTCATACTAACATGATATATTAATCATACTAATACAAATAATAAGTGCATTTATTAACTTATATATGACTTTCACTAGAGTATACAATTATGACTCATAAACTTTGTACTATATAATATTTATAACACTTATTTATCTACTCATAATAAAATGTGGTCATAGTAAGATAATATAAAAATTATGCATGTTTAATCAAAACTAAGCCTATACACATAACCAATCCTAAGAAGAAATAAACAACATATTCGTACAAAGAAATTTCTTTACTCATGTGTTTCTCAGTTGCAACTCTACTCTCAAAGATCAAAATACACATATATGAGGCCGATACCTTGTATAACCCGATTCATGTTTCTGATAAATTATTAAGTCAATGATTACAACTACACAGTGAAGATATTGTACCCTGTGATGCCATTATGACTTTTGGCTTCAATTGAGACTTTAACCTAAAACGTAGAATGATTGGTATGATATTAGACATCGTATTGTATGACCAATAGATAAAAAATATCAAAGCTTAATTTAAGCATCTTTAGATGGATTTTCTCAAATAAAGGCTCGAATTAAACTTACAGTAACTTGTACAAATATAAACAAGATCTTAATGCAATTACAAATATCTTAATAACTAAATAAGTTATTTATTAACAAAATACATGAGTTTAAATATGTAGTGTGATCTTAATTATATCATATAAAAAACAAGTAATGTGATGACCAATAGAAGAAAATGAAATCTTGATAATGAACTCCTAATAAGCAGCTACTCTACCATAAAACATGGACAATGAATTCATGATTTACAAGTTAAGCCAACCTCGAGCAATACTACCAACTCTTCTTGACATGTCTTTGTATGTAGATTGCTCTAAAAACTCTTGATCAAGCTCTTTAATTGATTAATCTCTATTTGATCTTAAAATATATGATCTAAAAATCACTCAATAAATTTATCAATAAAACTAATCAATCATTTTTATTTTCATCAAACAAATGATATAAGCATGTTCATGAAGTTTATATGAAGTTTGGTCATAACTTTTGTCTTAGCTAATGCCTCAAGCACGTTCATGAGAATAATAATTCAAATATTATGATATACTTAAGAAAATTCATATTAGTTTACTTTGATGATATTTTAATCTATAGTCATACCCTTGAATACCATTTAAAGCATATGAGGAGGACTTGTTGTACAATTAGGAAAAACCATCTTTACACCAACCTCAAAAAATGTGTCTTTATTATAAATCATGTAAATCTTTTAGGCTTTATAGTCTCAAAGGATGGAAGGCTATCCAACCCCAACAAAATTAAGATGATAATTGAATGACCAATACCTCAGTTTGTATATGATACCAGAAGTTTTCCTCAATTCTAAATATTAGCCCTATAAAGGTTTGTCCGAACTATATTCATCTTTTGAGTGTTGTATATCACATCATATTAGATATAGATATAGCAGACATGTGTTTATCCCACAAATGAGAAAATAATAAGAAAATTGAGAAAATTAGAACATATTAAATTTATTCCTATATTTCATAACGTTATATATCGTAATATTTTTTGTTTGTTACTCTTTCTCTTAAGCATTAATAGTTATTACAATCATATTCATTCTACCAACTTGAGACAACCTTTTATTATCACAAAAATCAACAAAGAATAAAAAAATTTGGACAATAAATCATAAGACTTATTTTTTAAAAATAGAATATACATAAAATTGTATGTTGAAATAATTTATTTTATTATTATATTGTTTTTAGCTTTTTTTTTTTGCTAATTTAAATTTAACAATTAACACTTTTTATATTCATTTTTTTCTTTATTTTCTCTTTCTAAAATATTTCCATCAAACCTTAATAATTAAACTTTGATGTCAAGAGATGGTCAAGATTAAAATTGTGAGAATAATTTGAGATCTTTATGAAATAATTTTGACTGTGTTTAATGATAAGTTTTAAGATTAAAGCATTTTTGAAAAGATGTTTTAAACATTTTTAAGAAAATAATTTATATAAGAAAAAAAATAAAAATTATTAAATAAGTTTTGATGTTTTCATGTTGAAAAAGAAAATTACCAAACAAGCTTTATATATTATGATTAAAGAAATTTCAGATAGATATGTAATTTAAAGAAATGAATTATTAATAAGAAAGTGACAATTTATCTTCCTCAAAAGTGCTGTAATCCAACAAGATATTCTAGCTGGTTTTTATTTGTTTATTATTATTATTTTTAAATAAGCAGAGTACAACAAAAAAAAATTGAACGTTCATATAAAGTTTATTTATATATATATATATATATATATAAAATAACATTTTATAAAATATGATTTAAAAAAATAAAAAAATATTATCTCAATTATAAAAATAAAAACAAAATAATTTTTTTAACAAATACTATACCACACTCCTCCTTCCTCCTTCAACAGCCCGCCGACGACAGCCGGTGGCGCAGTACTTCCTATCTATAAATTTTAGCTTTTCCTTTGCCTTCCTTCAGCTCAAACTCTTACCTACCGAAACCAAGCCAAGGGCAACATGAGGCCCCAAAGTGAAGTCCTTCGCCTTGTCCTGTTCATTCTTCCCCTTCTCCTTATCCACCCAAATCCCATCTTCTCATTGTCCCCTCCATTCTCCTGCGATGCTTCAAACCCCTCCACAAAAGGCTTCCCTTTCTGCAATGCGACATTGTCCACATCGCAGCGGGTTGAAGATCTCATCGCCCGCTTGTCCCTCGAGGAAAAGATTTCCCAGCTGGGTGACAAAGCGCCTCCCATTCCTCGCCTCGGAGTGCCGGGCTACAAATGGTGGTCGGAATCCCTTCACGGCGTCTCGGATCAGGGAAAGG
Source organism: Vanilla planifolia (assembly GCA_023846275.1). NCBI lineage: Eukaryota > Viridiplantae > Streptophyta > Magnoliopsida > Asparagales > Orchidaceae > Vanilla > Vanilla planifolia. Next base: position 4,784,025 of record CM043872.1, on the reverse strand, counting down.
GAATTCACTACAATGACTCCATTAAGAGGGGCACGAGCTTTCCTCAAGTCATTCTCACGGCGGCTTCCTTCAACCCCTTGCTCTGGTACCGCATTGGTGAGGTGAAGTTATAAACCTAACGTGACCTGAGTTCTATTTAGCTGCTTAAACATTAGCTAACTTTGTTGAAAAGCCATCAGTGTATTGTTATAATCGGACTAGTATTGTCTCTCTTTTCTAAATTACATCCACAGGCTATTGGAACTGAGGCTCGTGCACTGTATAATGCCGGGCAGGCCGAAGGGCTTACTTTTTGGGCACCAAACATAAACATTTTCAGGGACCCCAGATGGGGCAGAGGCCAAGAAACTCCAGGGGAGGACCCAATGGTTGCTAGCAAATATGCAATATCCTTTGTCCGAGGGTTGCAAGGTGATTCCTTTGACGGGAAGGGAAGGGTGGAGCTCAAGGTTTCTGCTTGCTGTAAGCACTTCACTGCTTATGATCTGGATCGCTGGAAAGGAGTTGATCGATACTCGTTTGATGCAGTGGTAATTGATAAAAACTGTTTGCAAAGTTGGCATTTCCTGTTGGATGAAAGAGATGTATGAATAACCTTCTAGGTTTCAGGTTTCGCTTCAGGACCTGGAAGACACCTATCAGCCTCCTTTCAAGAGCTGTGTTGAGCAAGGACGTGTCAGTGGAATCATGTGCTCATATAATCAAATCAATGGTGTTCCAAACTGTGCTAATTACAATCTGCTTTCTGAAACAGCAAGACGATTGTGGGGATTCAATGGGTAAGATTCTGAAAGCAATAAAGGTTCTAATTCTCATGTTTTATAAAGCCTGAAAAGTTCGTTTTCATCTTTTTAATTTCCTTGCCTCACCATGAAAGCATGCTTTAGAATGAGAAAGTTTTTTCGGTGGAATTTCTGACATCAAAACTGGTCTGCAAGGCCGACACATTTTGAATATGTGACTTATATGTCTTATGGCTTAGATGGACACCACATGAAATGCTCATGATAATTGCTAAGAGCACTTAACTATCAGGAATAAACCTCTTGTTACCCACTGCAAAAGCGATAGTAATAAAAATCAAGAAGATGATGAAAACCGAGGAGAACATAGAAAGAAGACAATATTTTACATGGGAACCTCATATTTCAAGGAAAAATCATGGTTGTATTTAAAAAATCTTCACTAGAACTTGAAGGGATTATAGAAGATTATAAGCTTTTCTAATAACCTTGTTAGTCTTCTTCTAACCTGCACTAACACCTCCAATGTCTCTGATAGCTTTCAAAGGAAGAAGGCATTTAGAGTTTTTAGATATAAATGAAAATCATTTGTCCTTTGAATCAGTTGGTTATATGCCCTTTTTATTTGACATTTTGTTTTTCCATTTGCCCTGTTCTAAGCATCTTTCATTAATGAGTAGTTAACCATCATTTGAACCACTTCCTTCATTATGACCACTTGTCTCTCAACTTTTTTAAAAGACTTGTCATTTGTTTTTACTACATAAGTCATATGGGCAACAATCCTCAACCAATCCACAGCCATAACCGTAATGAGATTCTTTGGAACTATGTTATGCATATGTCCATAGTATGCATACATTCTAAACTTTGGAACAAAATACCTTAATGTTGTGGTCTTGCCACATAACTTAACATCCAAACTAGGCTAGGTTTGGGAACCTTTGCTATGTTATCAAGATCTTTGCCCCAACACTTTTGTTTCTTTGATTCTATGACTATTGTAAAAATAAGGAATTATGTGCCCCTTAATTTTACGGCCAATGACCATCTCCACTTATACCATTTCTTGAAAGTGTTAAAGATATTCGCCTTCCTCTTTACGAAGTTATATTGTTACCTAAATGTTACATAATATTTCAATCCTTTAAGTAAAAGCAAGGACTAATTGTCATGCATCCTTATTAATTATGTTAAAGCTGGTTTGATTGTAATTCATTTACTATCTTAGATAAACTTGTCTTTGTTTTCTAAGGACAATCTTCAAACTCTCCAACATTTATGGACTTAAGACTAAGTAGAAGATACTTCCATAAAAATGACCTTACACTTTTCTCACTCAATTTGTGCTATACTTAGGATCATTCTTGAAATGTAATGAAGACCTGCTATTGTATCATCATGGTTATTTGCTATAACAATTGTTCCGGCTTTGCTGTCGTGTAATATGATCATTGTGTCTTTCAAAGCCTTCCAAGGGTTGTCTATAAATATGATACAGTGGCTTGTATTTTATGTTTTGTTGTCAAAGATGATTTTTTGTTCAAAGAAGGATTCATCGTTTGTCTTATGGATTTAATCATACATTATTTGCTTTATAATTTGCATGATTTCTTTTCTCATGACCTATAAGGTTCATCAATGACTAAGCCATTTAACTCTCTGGATGGTGTAACATGAAAAAATGCATTGAAGCCAGTGATTTATATGCTCTTGTTTGCTCACTTAAGGTAAAAATGAACATGTTTCTAATTCTTTATGATGTATATCCTCTCTTTGAGTTAAGTCTCGCTCCTTCAATGTCAACTTTTAGTAAGTTAACGCATTGCTTATAGCAGTAATAGTCACTTTTGAAGTCTATGACAAGGGAGTAATATCAACATTTTTTACTCCTTTTTCATGCTCCTAGTTGGCTCTAATGCTTTCAATTTCTCTAGAAACTCTCAAAGAAAAAAGAACAAGCTTTTAGATACCTTTTATAAATAGTCTGGGATGCCACATATCATCATCTAAAAAAGATTTGCCAGCAAGCAGTCAATTGTTTCCAAGAACTTGTTTTATGTTGTGCCCTAACTTTTCTAGGTGTCTTTTCAGTTGAAGTCAAAAAATACACTGTATGAGTACGATTTTTTGGCCAATCACTATGGTCTTAGTCATAATAATACCCCTAGCCTTTAGTGTTACACAGAGCTGCTATTTTACAATATCTCCTGTGCTCTCTCATAATGATACATCTAAGTAATATAGCCTTGTGACATAACCAAACATATGGATTTGGCTAAATTCATGTGAACCTCAAAAACAATAATTTGGCTACACACCCAAAGATGTCAATCCAACCTTTCAAGTTTAGATTAGCTTTGCAGAACTTAAAGGATATGGTTTTATATTTGGTGTCATTCAAATATCTTCATTAAAGATCATTTCATATCACTTTTCCTCAATTCTGTGTGCTTAGCATTTATGTTGTGTCTGTCTCAGGATTTGTGTTAATCTGAGTATAATTATCCTGTGAACCGTTCTAACATGGTGATTCTTCAAGTTGCGTTAATATGGTATTCCTTTTATTGGTCACCATATTAAATGTCGGTTAGTAGGTGGTTGATGTGTTAATTCAGTGAAGTCCATCTGTTTACTGCAGTTACATCACTTCAGATTGTGATGCAGTCTCCATCATGTACACAAATCAAAAATATGCCAAGACTCCAGAAGATGCAGTGGCATACTCCCTTAAAGCTGGTACATAGACATAAGATAACTAAATCCAAAAACACTGATGTTTAGCATCTCATTAACCTCATGAACTTCCAGGAATGGATGTGAATTGTGGAGATTATGTGCAGAAATATGCATACTCCGCATATAAACAAGGGAAACTATTGGAAGATGACATCAACAGAGCACTTCGCAATCTTTTTGCAATAAGAATGCGTCTCAGATTGTTTGATGGAAGCCCCAAGCACCTACTATATGGCAGCATTGCTGCAAAGCAAGTCTGCTCAATATTTCATCAGAACCTGGCTCATGAGGCAGCTAAGGATGGCATTGTTCTTCTGAAAAACTGGAGAAACAGCCTCCCTTTGTCCAAATCGAAGGTTACATCACTTGGTGTAATTGGTCCAAATGCAAACAATGCAGAAATTCTAATAGGAAACTATAATGGACCACCATGCAATCTGAAGTCTCCTCTTCAAGTGCTGCAGAGCTATGTTAAGGACACCAGGTATATTTCTGGCTGTGATACTGCTCTTTGTAACACAAGCCATATCAATGAGGCAGTTCAGCTTGCAAGCTCTGTTGACTATATCATAATGTTCATGGGATTAGATCAAACGGTAGAGAGGGAGGATTTTGATAGAGAGGATTTGGTGCTCCCTGGTATGCAGCAAAGTCTGGTATCTAGTGTTGCAAGAGCTGCAAAGAGGCCTGTGATCTTGGTTTTGCTTTCGGGTGGTGCAGTGGATGTTTCTTTTGCTAAAGATGATGAAAAAATTGGTGGTATTTTGTGGGGTGGTTATCCCGGGCAAGCTGGTGGATTGGCAATTGCTGAGGTTATCTTTGGTGAACATAACCCAGGTGAAGTTTTATTTTTGCCTCAGCCTTGATTGTTTTAGCAATGCCTTTCTTGAAACTTTGCAGTTTGCAGAATAGTGCGATATGCTTGATTTCCTAATATCCAGCTTCATGTTAACAAAATATTTATTGAAGAGACTGTGCATGAGAAAATAAGTTTTGGTGAGGTTAATATCCTTCTTGAAATGATGATTTCATGTAGACCAGAGAAAAGAGTCCTATCTTGTGTCAGCTTGTAGTGAAGTGAGTTATTTGGGCATAATCAGTAGTTTTAGCTATGTATTATGATTCAGATTTTAGATTAAGTACCATTTTGTTGATTCCATTCTTTTGCATGTAAAATCATGTGCTAATATAGGGCTTGGTTTGTTAAGAGAGTTACATAAAAGAGAGGCTCTTATTTTGGACCAAGCATACCCTTAGATTTACAATAAGAAAAAGTGTAAGTTTATTAATAAAGATTACACTAATTATAGATTAAAATTCTAACACTTGTTTAATTTACTATGCGAAACTAACCTTATTTTTAGTGGTACTTAATAACCTTTTACTTAAGTGAATGTCATCTATAATGTCTCTCACTTTTTATTTTAACTCAAATTTTTTGACTAATTGAATTGAGTGTATGTTAGGCATCGAGTATACCATTCTGATTCCCAAAGTCTATGTTATATCAAACATCAAAGATGTCAAGATGATCCACAAAGTTTTGCTTGCTTCATGCAAATTATATCAATTGCTTCATCATAACTAGCTAAATTGTAGGAACATGTGCCTACCATTTGAATAAAGTCTAAAACAATTTCGGAAAAACTAATCAATGCCATCAAGTAACTATAACTATATACTCACTCAGAACATTTGAAATTTAAGCATTATTCCATTGCCAATAGTCTCACTTTTCCTTCTATTTGTTTTTGTAACATCTAATAAGAAAGTTCAATTTCATACTTGCTTTGATAATTTCAATTCTCTTCATAGATAAAAAGTTGTTCCTCTACATTCAAGATTAGTAGCTCATGTGATGCTGCGTTTAATCTTCACACCTATTTTTTTCCTTTGAATATATTATGAAAAATGTTTATTTTAAAGATTAAAAATAGAAAAATGATAACAAAATAATAATAATTAAATATTATAGATGTGTTTGGATGATTAAAATAATATAATAATAGAATAATAATGAAATTATTATTTGAAATATAGACAGATTTGTATAGGCTGTTTGGCACAAATCAAAATAAACATTTTAATGATCAAAAGCAATTATCATTAGTTGCATCAAACCAACCTGTTGGTTTTAAACTTTTTAACAAGTTCTTGAATGCATTGCAGGAGGAAGACTACCAGTTACCTGGTACCCACAACAATTCACTAAGGTTTCCATGACTGATATGAGGATGAGATCTGTCCCATCTTCGGATTACCCCGGGAGAACCTACCGGTTCTACACCGGCGAACAGGTTTACGAATTTGGCTATGGCCTCAGCTACTCAACCTTCACCTACAAATTCAATCCCCTGACGCAAAGGACCATCTTCCTCAAAAAAGAAGGCAAATCACTCATACCCAACAGATATACACGCGGCACAAATTATGACATCTCAATACTAGGAAAAGAAGACTGTGATAAGCTGGAGTTCTCAGCTGTAGTCGAAGTGGAGAACCATGGCCCGATGGATGGAAAACACACAGTGCTTCTGTTCCTTCGTCGACGACACTATGAGGACGGGTGGCCAAGGAAGCAACTCATCGGTTTCGAAAGTGTGGGGTTGAAAGCAGGAGGGAAAGCTCAAGTTGTGTTTGTGTTGAACGCGTGTGAGCATTTGTTGCACATTGAGAAAGATGGGATGAAGGTGGTGGATGATGGGTCTCATTTCTTGGTGGTGGGAGAAGAGCAGGTTGAATTCAATGTCACGTCCTGAATTGGCTTATATTGCTGTACTTTGGTTTTGTTTGTGTGAAAGCTTCAGCTGAAGAAATAAAGAGATTTGGAAGATTGTATTGGTGAAAAGGTTTGTTTGTATCAACTATTGAAAATAATTGTTGTTGTAGTTTTTCTTAATGCAATCATTGGAATCAACTATTGAGCAATTGGGTTTTGGTTTTGAGGTGAATTTAGTGTAATTTAAGTTATTTTAATTCATCTCATCAAATGGAATTTAGTATTACTCTATTTTTGTTTTAGCATTGTCAAATTATTTTACTATTATTATCAACATTAACCTTAAATTAGGATTGATTTTATATGATTATTAAATATTAAATTATTAATAAATAAATTATTTTAAAATATTATTATTGAGTGTTGTTAAAAAGTTGTGTTTGATAATATTTTGTTAATGAGATTTTAATGAATAATTAATATTCATACTTGATTACAAGTTTTTTGTAAAAAATCAATGTAAATTTTTAATATTATTTTAAGAAGACAAATATATGTTTCGTTCTCTCATATTTTTTTAATCTAATAAACGGTTTAATGTCTAATTCCATTTGATAGATTATTTTAGAATTTAGCTTTTAGTAAATGCATTTTTTTGAAAAGCAAAAGTAACATAGTATGCATTGTTCATTTATGTGTCAAATTTCAAGAAAATTTGAAGGAATCTCACTTTCAAGCTGTTAAATAGATTTTTAGGTATCTCATTAGCACAAAAACACTTAGTTTGTGGTAACCCAAGTGTGAATTAGATTTTGATTGGTTAGCTTACACAAATATTGATTTTGTTAAAAGCTAAACTAATAGAAAAAGTACTTTTAAGATGTGCAAATTGATTAATGGTTCTTTTATTCTTGGGTCAATCGTGAACAAAATTGTATTGTAGTATCCATAACCTAGGATAAGTGCACTGTTATAGAAAGTTATGATGTATAAGTATTATGGATTAAACAATAATTAATAGATTATGGCTTATATTTTACAAATATTTTTTTTATATTATGATAATTCTAGTGTGATTTATCTGACAAAGAATCCTATTCAGCACTCTCATACTAAGCACAATGATATTAGATATAATTTTATTAGAGAACATGTTGAAAAAAGCATATTTAGCTATTTTTTATTCCTTTTGATTAGGTAGTTAATATCTTTACAAAACCACTTTCTTTTAAGACATTTACAAGATTTTGAAAAATCTTACGAGTACTTAACCACTTTGAATTATTACAAAAAAAGGAAGAGCAAAGTGTTAGACTTCAAAAAAGAAATTATATAACTCGTTGGGAGTTAAAAATTGCATTATGCATAGATTTAGGGAGAGTTGGCTAGAAATGCTAAATCTAACAAGTGGTATCTAAGTTTTGCTAAAATAATTTTCACTTCTCCATCTTTATGTTGCTCTTTTAAAAGCATACAATAATGGATAGCTAAAACTTTATTAATATAAGTTGACGTTATTTAGTGATTTATTATAATATCCTTTTCTAGCATTGGTTTTACAATCATTAATGAGAAGTTCATTATTTTTTTGAGAATGATGATCATAAATAAAGCTATTACTTACTAATAAATGTTTGAGTTTTGGTGAACATGTAATTTTTAGATCTTGATTATTTCTATTATGAACTGAAGAAAGGATTAATGGATTGGGATTAGAAGAAAATTGGAGACATTTGCATGAAGATGCCTCAACTTTCAAACCATGGAGTTGATATGAATGTTCTTGTAGTACCATTGGTCATTACATAAGTTGTTTGATGACAACAAAATTACTGTAGTAGTTTTACTAATGTTCTTTCTTAGATATTTTGGATCATGCATCTCAAAATCAAATGAGAATCAATCATTAGGAGAGCTTGATTAAGTATTTCATAGAATAATCCACATACAAAAGCATATTAAGAAGCTGGTGGATTTGTTCAAACTTGATTATTACAATTATAGAGTCATTTGTTTCTACACTTAATAGAATGGCTACCAATCAGGAGTTCATCAACAAGAGACCATTTTGGTTTAATTAGTTATCTCATCACTTATTTTATATATATGACATAATTATGATTATATTACATATTTAACTCATGTATCTTTTTGCTAAATCATTTATTGAGAATTATCAAGTTCACTACAATTGTATTAAGGCATCTATAATATCATTTTATGTTGTTTTAAGTTCATCTCAGGTCTTAAGATATTAAAGTTAAAAACATAACACATGTTTAATTCAAGTTATATTATTCACTACCTATTGGTCGTATAGCACGATATCCAATATCGTACTTAGATAATCTACATTTTGGCATAAAATCTTCATGAAAGTCTAAAGTTGTCATGGCATCATAAGATACAATATCTTCATTATATAGCTATGATCACTAACTAAACAAATAGTTAGAAGTGTGAATAGGGTTGTACAATATATCAACTTTATACATGTATTGTTCAATTTCTGAGAGTAGAGTTTTTTACAATATTATATAAGTGTATAAGCGTAGTATTAGTCAAACATATATAACTTTTATATCATATTAATATAACTATATTCTATTATGAGTGAATTAGTAAACATTATATATCATATAATATAAAAGTTTTGTGTCACAATAGTACACTCTAAAGAAAATCTTATATAAATTAATAAACATGTTTACTGTTGTGTTAGTATGATTATTATGTCATACAAATCCTACTTTTTTTCTTTTACTATTTTACACATCATACAAGTACTATAGTCATATTATTTTAGTACATGAACTAATATATTAAATCACTTCATGTATAAGAATGTTAATGTATTATATTTATACAATCACTATTAAATATAAAAACATAAACTTGATATTGTAGGAATATGATAATGATATAATAAGAATACGTCCATCACTTAGTATATGTCACACGCTATACTAAGGCAAACTATATATCAAATTTGTACAATGATCTATTTCATAACACTTGTGTCATGCTAATATTATAAGGTTTATTGTATGCATAGAAGAGATCTTCAAAAAGTGGGTTTTTATGATCCGATAGAAAATCAAACTTATTTAAATGTTTCTGCCATTCGATATTTTCTTGAAAAAAGTGCTCAACCCACAAAAACTGTTCATGATATTTTAAGGCAAATTTTTTTCAAGTTTAAAGGTTTAAAGAAAGAAAATAGTAAAAAGAAAATAAAAAAATAATATTAAATATTATTAATTATTAATATTCTTAACTCATTATTATATGTATCATACAAGTATTCATAGTTTATGATCACAATATATGATATTTTTTTGAAGTTTATTTTTATGAAAATATGTATCACATTAACAATTGAGATTTAGCTTAGGACTAAGAAAAAGTTTGGACTAGTTTCTATCATACCAAGATGATATGATTGTTATACTAGTATGATATATATTTAATCTAGAGTTTGGTTTAAAAACTTTTTTAATATTACATAAGAATATTGAAGCTCTCATGCTTGCATTGCTAAAATATACACACTTTAGACTTGCATTAACCTAATTGTGATATTATTACATTCATGTTCTAAAGTTAAGTTAATCCTTTTGATAATAAAATTAGGTCTAAAATAAGCCTTACTCCTTATAGCTTATTGAACGTATAATACGATGCCTCATTTTGCACTTCTACGCTCTACATTTTGTCTTAAAGTGTTAAACAAAGTTTGAAGTTGTTATGGAATTGTATAGGTACAATGCCTTCATCGTATAAATGCGGTCACCAACTAAATGAATACTTAGAAACATGAATAAGCTCATTCAAGACATCAACATTATACGTATGTCATCCAATATCTGAGAGTTGAGTTTTTACTAGTATCATATGAGACAAATCTTCCTTCATACAACTATGCATTTAATTTTCTCTCAATGTTTGTCATAACTATAGTCTTAATAGTGATCAAACATGCATTATTATTATATTATATTAATACAACTATATCCAATTACTTGTGGCTTGGTCATTTGATTTCCCATAGGATTTGATATCCTATTTATTCTCAAGTATCATAATGTATTATATAAAATCATACTCTTAAACATGATAATTATTTTAGCAAAATTCATAAGAGAAGAGGAGGTTGGCTATAACTTGATACCAACAAGATTTGATCCCATACATCACAGAGTTTTACATGAAGCCATAATCTTAAACATTAAAGTTATTTCAGAAAAAATTTAATTGCAAGGGGAGAGATTGTTCATGACTTAGTACCCATAAGATTCTATTCCCTCTTTGATCATGGGTGTCACATGTATTACATAAAACCATATAGTTATCAATTGCAAGAGGGAGGTTGATTATGACTTAGCATCCATAGTATTTAATCTTTGCCATCACAATATATTATTTAAAATCACATTCTTAAATATGATAGTTTGTAGGAGGAAGATTGCCTTTAACTTGGTACCTGCAGCATTTCACTAGTGTTCCAATGACTGACATGAGGAATTGGGCCGATGCTGCTTCGGGATACCCTGGCCGAACTTATAGATTCTTCAAAATGGTCTCAGCTATTCTACTTATTCCTACAAGTTCAAGACAAAGGCAGGAAGCTCCTCCCTTTTTCTGAACATAAAATCACTTGGTTCTCTTCAAAGAATGCCAAAAGCTGAAGTTCTCAGCACTTGTTTGGGTTATTTATCATAGTCCAATGGAAGGAAAGCATTCGATTCTCCTGTTCTTGAGGAGAACTGAAGCAGCCAAGGGGAGGCCTGTCAAACAGTAATTGGTTTTGAAAAGATTAGCTTAAATGCTGGAGAGGAGTCTCAGGTTGAGTTCGTGTTGAGCCCCTGTGAACACTTCTCCCATGCCATGGAAGATGGGTATTAGATAAGGGTGGTTCTTATTTCTTGGTTGTGGGTGAAGAGGAACTATGGATATAGAAGCCTATTGGAGATCAAAACGTAAGTTTAATTTTTCCTTTTCTTTCTTGTAATATTGGTTATTTCTCTCTGTCTATTTTATGTTCATGTACTTGAGAAATGTTTTTATTAGTGATGTTGTTTGTCATCTTGTTACTTCTTAATAGGTTTTTGATATCATTATTGTTTTATTCTTTGCTAAGTCCACAAGGACTGTTAGATTCATTATATATGAGATCCCTTTATGCCTTTAATCAATAGCTTATGTGTTGTCATCCATGAAGATTTAGAAAATAACTTATTTGTTCTCCTTTATTTAATAAATCAATAGTAATAGAAAAAACTATCTATTATTCAACGAATCAATAGAAATGAAAAGGATAAATATATCTATCATGCTAAAAATATTAGAGTAGTTTCTTTGTTTTAAGAATTAATTGTTGTTGCTTACTTACATAATCTTTTCTTGGTGTCACGTGATCTTAAAATTCACTATATATATGTACTTTTATTAGATTTAATAAAATTTTATAAAAAAAATCATTTTTTCTCCAAATTCTTGTTAAACCAGTAACTCCAATCTTTCAGAAGTTCTAATGGCTTTAGGGATAATTTTGTGACACAGATGGCATAGTCCTTGATGATCAATGCTTGTGTCGTAACATTAGGATCCTTGACTTTTGTATCAATTAACAATTATTTTATATTATTTTTGCATACTCAACATAAATTTGATGTGATCAATTTTTATGAACAGTTTCAATAGGTTATGAAAGGATAGATTGCTTAATGGGAGCAACATCACAACCACAAGAAATAATGACAAATATTGTGTTATATTTCCCTTTGCTACACAAATATAGGCTCTTCACATTGTCTTGGCTTTCTATTAATTATAGTTGTTTGTTTATGTTAATTTCATTTCATGTTCTATTCATTATAGTGATGTTTATGTACAATAATGACTCTTAATGTGTAAGTCTTATTTTCATTTTGGATATTTAAAATAAGTTCACAAGTTTTTTTAATTCTCTTGAGAGCCTACAAACTACCATGAGACTTCGTAGCTTAATAATATCACTATAATGTTGGCACAACTTTATATTCTTTTATCATCATAGGAGAGTTATTGGTGAAGAGATCATAACCATTAATATTAATCAGACATATGAGATTGAGGGCTTGTAATATTAATGCAACATCTAGTTATTTTACTCTTTATAATAATCTTATAAAACTTGAGATTTAATTATTATGATTGTAATTATGTGCATTACAAAGAAATAAAATTAATTTTTTAAATATAATATTTATTAGTTAAAATATTATTATATGAATATTATCTTGAAAAATATGTTATATATTCAAATGAAGTCAAAATTTTTATTTAAACATTTCATTAGAAATATATCTTCATGAAGAATTTAATGATATTGAGATTACAATTTTTTGATACATAAATAATTAGTTATAAATTTTTTAAAAAATAGACACGAATTGAACTGTTTCAATTGTTCGAGAAAAAAAACTATAATTTAGTAGTTTAATTATTATTGTCATATGTTGGATAAGCTTAGAAGGGATTTTGTCTTAGGAGATGAAAGTTATTACTAAGAAGGGTTCAAATCTATCATTGTAACTTAGAGGAAGATATAAATCAAAGAGAAAGAGAACAAGTGTTGGTAACAACTATTGGAAGAATTTATTTCATGATAAGAAGACAAAGGAGAATAAGGACAACTACAAAGATAAGGATTTTAATTTTGTTTCTATTAAATTCAATTGAGTTTTAAGTAAGATTTAGGACACTTAGCCTACTATATGAGTTAGGAATGCTATAAAATGATTAGAGGGGGTAAGAGTGTGATTTCGATTGAAATTAAGAGAATTAAGAGTGATTGTATTATATTATTATAAGAAGTATGATATGTTAGTCTAGGCATACCATACATTTGGGTGAAGAAGGTTTTGTAGGCCAATCTATTAGAGTTGAACATACAATACATTATTTCAAATGCACAGTATGTTATCTAAAACCAGTGACAATGAAGGAAAGTTCTTTCTTCTAGTGAAACATCTAGTATAACTAAGTATAACATATGGTAAATTCAACATATGATATGTAAAGTGAGGCAAACAAAGGGAATTTGATTATGAGGGGAATGTATGGTACATTAGCTATAGCATGTAGTATATAAGGTTGAGGATGGTCGAGGCTAAGGAAAAGGATCACCCTTTGTATTAGATGGTAAAAAGGTTTAGAGGTATCGAACGATACTATAAATTTAATGTATGATATGGTATGAATACTATTGTGAAAAATATACAATATATGGATGATGTATTAGTGAGAAAAAAATAGAGTTATATAAATGATGCTTTTGAGAGTTTTATGGTTATTGAAAAATATTATTATGCACATGCATAACATTGTAGAAAATCAATAATACAAGTCTAAAAAAACAAACTCCATCTCTAATTCAAATATGTAAATTTTGTCGTAACATCCCAAAATTGATCAAACTATTTCAAGAGGATTCAACTTTTGGATAAGGAAAATAAAACAATAAATGATATTAAGAATGATTGATGGTTTTAATAAAGGGGTATTATAAATTATTGAAATAACGAAGATGTTATTTTATATATAATATGAGAATTTTTATAAATTTTTTTGAAAATTTTTAAGAATATTTTTAAAACTTAAAATGTGTCATATAATACACTAAACATAAAAATAAGAAAGAAAACTTTTTTAATGATATCATACAATATAACATCATAAAAATGTATAGCACTATTAAATGAAATAATCAATGAGAATATAATGTGAATAAATTCATAAGATAGATTTAATCTTACAAATATGAGTGGGGAAATCACATACATAGGATAAGGTATAAGAAAAACTGGATTATATAGTACAATAAAAGTATATCGTATGGATGCGATAATGTAAGAAGAAATGAAAACCAAAGTGAACAGATACAAAAGTCGATTAAATGTCATACAAGTATAAGTAAATTATCACATGAGTACAATTTTGCGTAGAGTAAAACATCACTTTAATAGGTCAGACTGGATGATAAGATAATAATAAATAACATATGTATGAAAGTAAAGATCTGCACAAGTATGATAAAATGAGAAGTCTAAAGGATTGAGTAATGGATAAACTCTTCATATTATATGATAGGACAATTATATAAGTACTACAATATCATATGTGAAATCATAGGGTTAAGACGCAGAAAGTGTGGACATTAAAATGTATTGTAAAAGTGTGATGAGAGATCCATATAAGTATGATCAACAAAAATAAGAGCAGATAGAGGTAAAATCAACGTAGTACGATATGAAATAAAGGGACCGTACAGTAAGACATCGTATAACTAAAATATTGTTGATTTTGAAATGATGAAATGGTTGCATGAAACTCCATAGAAAAGGATTTAATTGGTGACAAACTGATAGAATATGAGAAGGAAAAAGGTGAAAGGTCATTTACAACTTTTAAATGGTTGAGAATGTAAAGTGTTGTTGGTTGTGCATAAAAGAGAGTAAGGTCGATCTTGGGAAAGATTTTCCAAGAAAAGGGAAAAGGAGAAAGTGATTCTAAGAGAATTAGAAGGAAAACAAGTAAGTTGAGCTTGCAAAAAAGAGCAAAGGCCAAAGTAAAAAAAAAACACAACCACATATATTATAACAACTGATAATTAAAACAAAAATTTAAGCCTTGGTAAGATTGTTATATAGGAATTGAAAGGTACACAATATTATACAATATGTATATATTTTAATGTAATGTGTAACATAGGTTATAAGCCTTAAAAGATATGCCAAATATCAATTGTAAGATATTTACTATATGTGATTTGTAACATGTTGAATAATAATTTGATACATGATTTGCTTAAGCATGATAATTTTAAGATCAATTATTATATGTTTTATCTCTTCTATGCTATGGTGATAACAATCATCAATAGAAAATGAATAAATGAAACAATATTATTGAATTGGAAATGAAATAAGTGCAAGAGATGGAATTGGACTAAGTAATAAGGATGAAGTATCAAGATTGTTTTCAAAAAAAAAAAAAACTTATTAACCAATAATAAAATATTTTCAAAAATGTTTTACTATTCGTAGTAAAATATCTTCAAAAGTAAGACCGCTACTCACATTAAAATATCTCTATAAGTATTACCAAAAAAAATCATTAAGCTACCCTAATAAAAAATTTTGGGTGTACCAAATTTAAAAGCGATAAAATAAATTAATAAAAATTCTTAAAAGAAATTCAGATTTCAAATGAATCTAATGAATAAGAAAGATAATATGTCTTTTATTATTTTCATATATTTATTGATAAAGAACATACATATTATTTTCTCAAATATTATTTAATTTATATTATATTATATATTTTTATCATTGGGTCAGTATTAATTAATCTCATACTTATTGTAGTTTAATATTTTTAAATTAAATAGAGCCACTCAATGGGATTATTACTAAGCAATGAAACGTAGATCATGATGAAAATACATAAAGATTCTTAATTTCTATCTAGAATTTTTCTTATTATTTTATATATTTGAGAAAGGAGATGTAATTAAATTTGATTTAGCTATGTTTTATGGAACAATGTTATTGTGAAGGAATTGTAAAATGGTGGCTTTATAAAAGTTGTACAAAGTTGATGTTATATTGCTTTTGCTAAAGGATTTAAGAAGTTTTTAAATATTTCTTAAAAAGGTTTTTGCTTGGCTTTCTGCATAAATTTTAAATGATTTGAAAAGAAAGTTTGCCATGGTTTTAAAAATGATTAAATGATAAAAAGAAAAAAAGATTTTAGTGACACCAAAGTCTAGAAAATATTGGATTAAAAAAGAGATGTAATATTATAATATTAAATTAATATATAATTTTTTTCAAATTGAAATATTTATATACATTCTCTCTTGTTATGTACTTTGATACTTGATATGATTATTAAAATAAAGTTTGTATATATTACAATTTTTAATATGCAGATATTGTTGTAAATTTTCATTTATATGTTTGAAATATGTAAAATGCATTAATGGGAACATATATAAAGTGAAAATTAGGCTAGAAATAAAATGATATAATAAAAATAGATCCACTTCAAAAGATTATTCTTATTTTATAATATTAAATATAAGTAAAAAATCTATACATTATTGATATTATAACTTCATTCGATATGACATTTCACTAATAGTGCATGCAAGATGACTAGGTACAAATATAAGGATCATATTTTTTGTAAATAAATGTTAATCATAAGTCATTTGGATACAGATTTAATTGTTATTAGATCAAAAATTAATGATTAAAGAAAAACTTATGCTTTATGAAATATAATACACAAAAAGTTTGAAATAAATTAACACACATGAAAATATATTTTTTTGCTTCATTTGGTTTCATTTATAGTTATTTATTATTTGATCACTTCTATTATAAACTATTCTTTTATATCATAATTATTGTATTTTATTCTCTTAATTTTGTTTTTATATTGATTTATCATGTTATATCTATTTTATATGTTATTATCTTATTGAATTATTTATTAAGCATTATAAAAAATTTTTCTAATATTTATAGTGCAAGTCATACCTATAATAAGTGAGAATCCTACTTAATAAATGAGTTAGCAGATAAATTTTTGTAAAGAGTTGGTTTTAGCTGAATGTGCATATAAATTGATTTTTTTTCTTGTATTTCAAGCAAGTGATACAAATTTAGTATATTATATCTTAAAATTTTTTATATAAAATTATATTATTGAGATCTTACATATATATTTTAATTATAAATAAATAATAATTGTATTTAGATAGATTTGAGTTTATCTTATCATTATATATCATAATTAAGTTTTTGTGCATACTCATATATCTTATTCATTTTATATTTAATCTCTTATTATTATTAGTTATTTATGATTTAATTAGATGAAAATCTAATAACTAAATTTGAAAATTTGATTGAATAAATGAATTAAAAAAAATATCCAATCAATTATAGTTTTGGACTCAATCTTAAATTGATTAAGGCCAAGATCTAATTCACTAAAAGACTAGTGTATTTTTGTTGGTGGAGTGTTCAATGTATTACTTAAATATTCATTTAAAGTATTTTAAAAAAATTATACATTAAGACAATCTAATTATGTTTTTTTGAAATATTTATTTAACCAAATTTAAACTCATATCTTAGCTAATTTTATTTTATATAATAATTTTACGAGCTAATTAAAGTTTAAAAATTTTTTACAGATAGAGTTAAAATATCAAGTCTATTAATGAATAAATTAATTAACAAATATTTTGATAAATACTTTAGTAAAGAGATTATATTTTTTACTGTCCATTTTTTTAATCTTTATTCATTTTTTCATTACCTGCTCCTGGCAAAACGTAGATTTATTTAAATATTTTATTTTTTAAATTCAACTTTGTTCAGGTTGGACAATTAAAATTAGATTAAATAATTCATCGTGGGTCCCACATCGCCGTTCGATGGACCCAGCCTCTTCCTTGTTTGCATACCATTTTCCAGGAGCAACGCTTGTCCTTGGTTGACTCTCTCTCTACGTTCCATGTTGGTTTGCTTCTTTCCACCGACCGTTTCGGTGATAGGCGGACGTTTGCTGTGAGAATTGCCGGAGGTTAGTTTCGGCTCACATTTTTCTGTTTACTGGCTTCTTTCCGGTTTTGCGCAGCCTTTTGCAGTGAGAATTGCCGGAGATTTGATTTCGGCTCACTGTTTGCAGGTTTTCCCCTTTTCCCTCTTTTGCGCCGCCTTGCGCGGCCCACCTTTTTGTTTTGCTTTAGTTCCTTCTTTGAGATGGTAAATATGGCATGAGTTATTGCTTTGTCAGTTGACCGTGCTTACTTTACGCCCCTTGAGGTGAAGATGGTTAATTCCCGTAATTGTTTGACTCAGTTAAACGATTTCGTGTGCTACTTCTAAAAAATTTATCTCGATGGTGTAATATCGAAATAAAGTTAAATGGCTGAGTTGTATAAGAATGAAATTAATCAGACGTTTGAGCTGCTTTAGTTCGCTGGCCTTCGGGGGAATCCAGTCTTAATGTTTCTGTCACATTTGGTGCATCCCTATCTAAGAACTCTGGATTTACACCCTTTATATTTAACTCCAGGATGAGGAAATAATATGGAGTTGCATTCCAATGGAAGTAAAATTTCGAAGAGTTGAATACGCCTCTTGTTGCTAATTTCAATTAGAAAAAAATTACTGAAATCCGCAAATGATGGAACGCCATGCAAATTGTCGCAAAAGACCAAGTATAACAGTGGTAAGTCCACATATTTAATGACAAAACCTATCCCCAGAGCTCAAATAACTCATGTCTTCGAAGTAATGCCAAGTATCCCACAAAGATTCTTGGGACTTGTAAGTATTGGCACTGTTTTAGCAATTGGGATCATCTCAATTGCAACTATCTTAGTAGTGGTAGTTCTATCCTTAGAACATTTTTGGAAGGTATCCTTCATAGGATAGAACATGATATTAATAATTTGGTTTATATATTATATGAATGAATAAATATCAAATATATTTTACACAATATAACTTAGATACATCTACTTAATTAACCCAACTTCAAATATTAAAATAATCAAGTTTTACAAAGCCTAACTATAATATTTCTTTGTTATCCTTTGGGCTTGAAAAGTAACACTCCTTGCCAACTTCGGTATCTTGAAAGGGGAATTAATCTTAATCCACAAAACAATTAAGGAATCTGGATCAACTAATTAGGCCTTGTATTATGGGAGAGAACGATGCAAATATGTCAAGAAAATGGCCAACAAAAGCAAAAACTAACTTTTATTTATTTAAAAGGAAATGCACATATCACCAAACTAAAATTGAAAATTATAATATACTAATCATAACTTAGATCTTAAAAATAAAAAGATAATTAACTAAAATAATAAAATAAACTCCTAAATAAGCACTCAATTGATATTCTATTGTTGACACATTTGCAATTATGATTCACCAATCAAGTGGACTATAAGACAATATAAAACAACAATTTTATAAAACAAACTAGTAAGTGAAACCACATTATAGGGTATAAGTAGTAAGGGTTGAGGCATGAATATACGTAAGAAAATAATATGAATGCATAAAATAATTAACAACTTCTATGTAACGATAAACTCATACCTCATAATAGTTACTAAATAAAGTAGAATACATGTATGTAACATCTACCATGCATGATATTCATGAGTGGGAAATATAATGTGGATCAAATATTGAAATATTACCAATCATTAATTTATTAAATTAATCATGCAAACTAAAATAATTTTAATAGCGTAATGTTCACGAAACCATGTATTGAACATCATCAACACCCCAAATGTTAAACTTTGAAGCTAAAAATATGATTCTTGTCTTAATTATGATATGATGAATAAAATGAGTATGCATATATTCAAGCAATGCATATTGACACAAACACATAGGTAGTAGGATTGGTTAGATGTGTGAAACAAAAAGCTCATAGTACTTGATAGTGTTGTATTATAGAGCACCTATCCATTTATGTAAAATGATAAATTTGAATTTTGATTAGGTAAAGGGATTAAAATTGTGGAATTCCACCCTCTAGATTTATTGATGGATGAGAAAATAATTTGAAGTTCAATAAAATCAAATGTCTCAATGAGTTGAATATGTCTCTCATGACTATTTTCAAGACAAAGAAGTTGCTTACATCCTAAAATGATGGAAGTCATTGCAAAGTGTTGATGAGGACCTAATGGAGCTCTTCTTAGAATACTTTTTAGCCAAAAAAAAAAACTTAGTGCAAATAATTGTGCTTTTCACAATGAAAAACTAACCCATTTAATCTTGATGCATTTTAAAAAAATGTATCTAGGAATGATCTAGCTAGCATAATGCAATTTAGAGTGTTTCACATGCATATAAAATTATGTAAACGATCAGTGTTCATTTAGAACAAACTTGATGTTGACTGTCAAAAAAGCTTTATTAGCAAGTTTTTGTAGTTATTCTTGGATTGAAACTTTTTTTATGCCTTAGGGTTTTACTCGGCTTAAAGACTTGATCATTGAAAAATATAGTTATTCTTGTATCAAATTGTCACGAGACATTAACAAGTGAGCTCTCAAATTATCAGTAAATTGAGTCAATCATAGCTCTAACCAATATATCTTAAAATTTAATTGTATTTTTCATATAAGTGAGTATAATGCAAGTGTCTATGAATACACGTAGGAACATGCATATAGATTTGTGTATTCATTTGTATATACATATGTATATGGGCACATTTAGATTTGATCTTTGGGGATGTGTTGATGGCTTTCCTAGGGTGTTTAGGATTCAGGTTGTGTCAAGTGTAGCACAAGTGGTTGAGATGAAGGTGGCCTTGGGTGTTGTTATTTTTGCTAGGTCATGTGCTATAATACTAGCAAGCCCTTTGAGAAATAGAAAACCATCATCCTCCTTTTGGGTCATATGAGGAATAAGGTTGCAATATTTGCAAATTTTTCCTTTTTTATTGGCATAACCAACAATGATCCGTTCCCTAATTTGATCAAAACACCAATCAAATTCTTCCTTTTAGGCAAGTAAAAGCAATGCTACAAGAAGAGCTCTTGAAAAGCTCTCCAAAGAAGCTACAATGATACTCTAAAAGGGTTTGTGATGCTCTCATTCTCACCAATCATTAACACTTCCTCGATTATGAATGTCCACCTTATGCTCTTTAAGGCATTGCCTTGCTTTGAATATCTTCTTGATGTCCTTTAGCCAAGCATTGTTCTCAAGAGGACTCAATGAACGATCAAAACTAGGAGGATTTATCTACAAAACTTATCCAAGACATGGTCATTTGCTCAAAATAGATAGCGTAAAGCTAGCTATTGGCCATCCCCATTATAGGTTTTCAGTCATTGATTAGGTTACTACGATGGTTTGAACCATTTTTTGGCCTTCAACCTTTGTTATGTGTTGGATGGTTAGCTTTATGATTCAAACTATTTAGGTAGAATTAGAAGTCTAAAATGCTTGATTGACATTATATATCTCAACAAATCATAAAAACTAGGAAGATTTATCTACAAAGGACTCAATGAATCATCAAAACTAATAGGGTTTATCAACAAAAACTTATTTGTGACATGATTCTTTGCTCAAAATAGATAACACAAAGCTAGTTATGGCAATCCCTATTATAGATTTAGAGTCATTGATTGGGTTACTATGATGGTTTGAACTATTTTTTGGCCTTCAACATTTGTTATGCATTGGATGGTTATCTTTATGATTCAAACTCTCTGGGTGGAATCAAAAGTCTAGATTGCTTGATTAACATTATATATCTCAACGAACCATCAAAACTAAGAAGATTTATTTGCAAAAACTTATCCATTACATGGTCATTTGCACTTCCATTGCTTAAAATAGATAATGTAAAGCTAGCTATGGCAATCCTTATTATTGGTTCAATAGTCATTGATTGGGTTTCTATGATAGTCTAAACTATATTTTGTCCTTCAACCTATGTTGTGCATTTGGTTGTTTATTTCTATAATTCTAACTATCTAGCTAGAATTAGAAGTCTGAACTGCTTGATTGACATTATATATCATAATCTTGACGATAGTGGCGAGATCTATGACTCTGATGACAAAGCATATCCCCTGGGCCTCCTATATCAGTTTGAGTAGTAGCCACTCTCCATCTGTAACTCTTTTGCATTTTGCATATAACAAAATAAGATATTAATAATTTAATAATATATAATAAAATGGAATGACTATGAAATGCATATTTCATAATTCAATCTATATGATCGACTATTTCAAATTAAAATATAAATATAATCAAATAATACAAAATATTGTTTGAACTTCAAATTATAAGACACCCAAGCAACTAGGCAATGCAAAAGGAAACTCACTTTCGAATGGTAAGACCTAAGTCAAGAATCACAACCAAGTAATTTGGTTATGTATTATAAAAAACAATAATACAGATATATAAAGAAGATTGACCATAAAAGTAAAACTATGGTTGTTTGAGGTTTCTTGTGGTCTTCAATCCATGTTATGCATTGCATGGCTATTTGCACAATCTTTACTAAGTAGAACGAGAAGTTTGGACTGTCTTAATGACGTTATGCATCATGGTTTTAATAATAGTGGTGAGATCGACTCCTTTGACGATAAATATTATCTCTTGAGCTTCTGTGTCTCCTTTCTCCTAATGAATGCAATGGGTACTATAGGGAGTTATGGGACTTGTATGCATTGGCATGATGGCTGCTCTCCTCTTACTATTACATTCTATACATGAAAACATATGTTAATAGTTTAATACAAATGCAATACAAGGGAATGAGTATTACATGCATATTACACAATTCAACTTAAAAAATTAATTATTTTAAAATAAATATCGATATAATAAATTTATATAAAATTTTGTTTTAATAGAACATTATTAAAATTTGGGTTAGTTAGGTTTGACAAAAAGAGACTCAATTTCAATTTGTATGAACAAAATTGGGCATCAAGGTCATGTAACTTAGTTTTGTAGTATAGAAAACAACAATACAAATATATAAAGGAAAATGACAATGATTACAAAAATTAATATTTATTTATTCACAGCAAAAGTCTTGTTATCAAATTAGAATCTAAAATAACAAAATGCAATTTTTGAAAGAATAACAATATAATCAACTACTATGATAGAATAGAATTCTTAAATACTTATGCTAATAAATAGTTAGCTACTAGCACTCTTATGATAATGATCTATGTATTGAACAAGTTGGATCTAAAAAAAGAAAATTTATATAAAATGCTAAGTCTATAAAGCAAAGTAATAGCAAAAACTTCTTAGAAAGGAGTGAGCAATAAGGATTGAGTTATGGGTATGCACAAAAACATCTCAAATACATGGAATACTAAATAACAATTTCTTCAGAATGACAAGCTCATACCTCACAATATATACATGAAATAATGTCGAAGATATACACACACACGCAAATGCATAAATAACATCTACCATTCATAATACTTGTGAATAAGAAAAATAAAGTATACATCAAATGTTTTTATGGTACTTAGCATTAATTTATTAAATCAATCATATGAATAAACATACTTCTAATAATATTTAGCTTAATTAAAACTATGATCCACATCAAAATTTATGATACCAAGAACAAAAGAAGTATGTGTGTGTGTGCGTGCATGTGCGTGTGCGTGCATGTGCATGTGACATATTTATTATTTATATCCTTCGTTTCTTTTAGACTTGTTTAGCATATTTATCTTGTTGAACATGATTATTCATCATTGGCATTAGTGATTCATGTGAGATCCATGATGCATAGAATTATTATACCATTACAAGAACCTCTTTGATTGATTGTGAGTGATTGTATGATAGATGTTGTAGTTGTTAATACCCTTGTTTATATGATTAGTCAATTAAGTTGACGAGCCCTTAGAGTGACGATTCTTCTGTCATACACATATAGATACACATACACATCTACGTATATGTATAAATATATACATATATATGTATATATGTGTATGTGTATATTTGTGTATTTGTATGTCTGTATTTGTGTGTTTATACATACTTGTGCATGGGTGTGGGCGTAGGCTTAGGTTTGAGCATGTGAGAATATGGATGTGTGTTGGGTGTTGGTTGTGTTAGATGCATCATGTGAATACATTGGAGGGTTGATGCATGAGTATCATTTTGTTCTTGATATCATGAGTATGACAATAGATCATAATTTTAGTTTGGCAAGTTTTAGTATTCAATACTAACAATGTTGACAGACGTGACTATTGTGGACATTGTATTATTAGAATTATATTGATTGACATGATTGATTTAATTAATGGAAGGTTATGTTTGAGTTTTTGATGCACTTATTTTTTACATTCACAAAGGTCTTGCATGATAAATGTTACATGTTTTTTGCTCTACTTCAATTACATATTGTGAGATATGAGGCTGTAATTAGGTAAAAATTATTGTTAAATATTACATGCATTTGTACTATTTATTGTAAATATTCTTATCTTAATTATTGCTGCTTATGCTTTACTAAGTGGTTTCATTTATTTATTTTCTTAACAAACTCAATTATTGCTTTATATATATTTTATGATCCATTATGCTTGATTGGCAGATTGTCATCATAAAGGCTCTAATAATAGGCCATTTACTAGAAAGGTTGTTTTATCAAATTATTTTAGTTGATCATTTTACAATCCTTAAGATTTGGGTTATAATTATTATTTTTTATTTTAAATTTTAGTTTGGTAATTTGTATGTTTTCATTTGAATAAAGAAAGGTAGTTTTGCTTTCTATTTTCAATTATATATATATATGTGTGTGTGTGTGTGTGTGTGTGTGTTTATTATTCTTTTTTATAATACAAAGACAAACTATTTCATTTTTATTTCTAACTTGTATCATGTGAATTGAAATTAAGTCTTTCGTACCTAGGTTGTTAGAGTATACCACCTACCAAAACTAAGGTGTGAAATGACTAGTTTGGGTTGACAGCATTTGGCTCAAGGATGACTCTTTACTCACAATTTTGGTGCTGCAATCAAGCCTTTATTTTGATGAGACAGTGCAATTTAGCATTGTTATTCTCCATGCTTTTGCCATATATTGATTTACAAATGTGATGTAGAGGAAAATAGAACTTTGATTCCACAACATGATGGGGGATGGTGGATGAGTCTTTTGGATGACGACTTTCCATAGGTAGTGGAGGGTGATCCAAAATAGTTTAGATTGACTAGGTTGGACACAAAGGCATTTATGGGTGACAATGGAGATTGTGTATGGGAGAGATGGAAAGAGAGATTTGAAGGGTTGGAGAGGGAGTCATGGTGAAGGTGTTGGCCTTGTGGTGGTCAAATAGGAGTGTTGAGGAACCTCAACCCAAGAGCCTCCCTTGTAGTTTGATCCAAACCCGAGAATGAGTGAGGAAGACGACTTGCCTCTTGGAGAATGAGTGGGGAGCACCGCTTCTTTGATAAAGAAAGGTGGGTTTTAATGGAAAAATATAACTCTGAAGTTCACAAATGAAAAGGCAAAGAGATGGAGGAAGAAGAAAGAAAAGGAAAATGAAGTATCACTTATCAAAATAAACTTAAAGCAGTAGTCACCAAATCTTCTACAATTAAATCACAAAATAAGATTGAACCAAATAGACTTATTATTCAGGAAACCTTTATTCATTCCAATATTTTGTATATTTATTAAATTTTATATCATTACGTAAGAAATTACAATAAGAAATGTAATTAGTAATTAATAACTAATAACTACACTGCATAGATGATAGTTCCCTTGGCTGCTCCAACCAGCAAGCTGTTGTAACCTACGATAAACCTGCTGCAAAACTCTTATTTGATGTGAAAAATGTTGGCCTAAAACCTTTGTTTTGGTTTCTTGCATAATATCAACTTGTTTGGCCTTTTCTTTTCAATGGTTCATGTGATAGGTCTACGATAAATACTTTAATTTTGCATTTGTGATCCAAATTTCACTAATGTTTCATGCATTTCAACCTCTCTAAAATCATTTTTAATTACTTGATCTTGTCTTGCATCAACATGATTATAGGTTCAACAATAGGTTGACTGATTTTTTGACATAGCTTTTTGTGATTTTCACCAAGCAGGGGCAGAGTTGTCTGATCCTTGATAAGGACGCCAGCACTTTTTGGTGATTTTCACTAAGCGGGGTTAGTTTTGTCTGATCATTGATAAGGATTGCAGCTCTTGTATTTTGTCTTAGATAGATATCACACGTTGGCTACGACCACCTTTAGATTGTCTTTAGAGCGGAAGTTAGCTAGCCAATTCATGCTTGTTGACATACAAAAAAACTTAATAAAATTTCATGAATTTATTATTCTAGCATGTTTGAACAAGTACATCAAAATTTGAAAATTTTATTAGGTTTGAAGTTTTTCTAATAACAATATTAATGATATTAGGGAAATGGGTCTTAAAGACCTAAATTTAATTACTATTGACTACAAATGATAATAGTATTGTTCTGACATTAAAAGTTCAACATAATGTTAGAGGCTTATATATTATTGATTTGCACATATCAAATAAACTAATGTTTTTAGATTGGTTAGATGATAAATTTCATCAATTTTGGGCCATTGGTTGCTCCAATTCGTTTTAACAGTTGGTATTATAGTTAGGTTTGGTTAAGAACAAGTTATTCATGTCAATTTGGTCTTTAAATTGCTTCATTATGGTAAAGCATAGTACAAGATCTTTGGCAAACTCTTTGATATCTCCTTGTGTTGAGTTGCTCTTGTTATGGAAAATCTTGTGATGGTCTTAAAGCTTTTGTTGAGCTAATTTTGTTTAAGTCAAGTGAATGACATGTTGATCTCATTGGACAAACATGGTAAAGCAATTGAAGCCTCCCTATAAGAAGTTTGCGTTGGAATGCACGATGGAGCTTTATCTTTGGGGTCCTTTGTGTATGACATGATATTTGACTTAATTAGTTTGAAGGTTTTGAAATTAAGGGTGTCATGGATGGGGGTGACGGAGAATGTGGATTAACCTCTCACCTAAGGGGAATATTATTGAGTATTATGTAGGAATAGTTGTTTACCAAATATTAAAAGTAGTGTTATAGTGGTAATATAAAATTAGGTTCTTTCTTATAAACTTAAGTTTATAACTAGATGGTTTTTTTCCAATGTTTTGTGCATTTGTGAAATGGTTAATTCTTTCACTTGATTACCAAACACATCATTTAACACGTCATTATGATATATAATCATCATTCTGATGCTCATCTGTAACCAAGTTCATTTCATACCCTTCTGCATGTATATTTGCAAAATTGTGAATAAAAGCTTTAGTGGGAGACTTAGTGCACAAGGTTCTTTCCCACCATCAACGTGTGGTGTTTTGATACATGCAGCCTTCCCAGTATATGGCACCAAGGTTGTTTTAACACAAACAAGACAAGCTTTTTTATTTTTACTATGTGCAAAATGCTATTCGCTGCAAACATTCTAGATTAAGGATCACAACATGCATGCATGTCTTCTTGATGACCAAACATTTTCTTAACCACAAGTTCTGGCACATTATCTTTTTACTGGAAATTGGAAGATTATCAAGAGGTGGTATTTTTTGTCAAGTTTTTTGTCAAAAGAGAAGGATGGTGGTAAATGCATAAATCAGGTTTCCATTGCAGGTTGGCCTACTTAACTGTCTTATTCCAACTTCAGAAATCTTTTTCTGGATACAAATTCTATGAGTTTGAAGGATTCTCACCCAAATGGTTCTCAAGGCCAAGTGTTGCTTGAAGAAAAGAGAGCAAAGGTAAGACTAATCAACTCATTTACATAGATTAAGATTTTAATCTAAAGCTTTTTTATCATGTCTTTAATTCTTTTAATTGAAAAAAATGGGTAGACTTTCCTTAATCCAATTTCAAGGGGCTGTTCAATAGACGTATCTATCCTTTAAGCATTTGTTTTGCTTCTTTTTTTTCTAGTTGTTAGTGTAGATGTTCTTTGACAATCTTTCTGGACAGTTCTTTTCTTACTCTTAAGTCAACGATACATTGTTAACTTATTTATCATGTCTTTGATGGAGCTTTTTACCATAACAGTAAGAATTATACAGAACACTGGGTCCTGTAAATATTAAGCAAGCGTTGGATATTGAGTATCAAAAGCATTGCATCTTTTTTCACGACTAATATTTATTTTAACTTTATTCTCATATTTTCTTTTACATCCCCTCCAGATCATTGAACTGAGAAACTTATTGGGAGCAGTGCCGGAGAAGCTGTTACTTTATTGTCATGATGCATCAATTTCTAGATATTTAACGGCAAGAAACTGGAATGTGAAGAAGGCAGCTAAAATGCTGAAGGAAACTTTGAAATGGCGCCTTGAATACAAGCCCGAAGAGATACATTGGGTAAGTGATCATTCTTTTATTTTGCCTGAAAAACATTGAATGTAATCCTTGCACATTCATTGGTTTGTCCTGCGATGACTGATAGATGTGCACAGGTAGATTTGTTTTATAAGGTTGATTTCTAAAATAAGTCTACCTTTTTCCAGTGCTATTAAAACTGAATTGGGCTGTGTGATTAGATTATTCTGTTGGGATACAAAACTCAGAAAACCTGAATAGGCAAGTACTGAATCTTCAAACCAAGTCAGATTATCTAGATTCAATAATTCCTCGAATGGTACTAGGGTTATCTAGGTGTTCTCTCTATTTTCTCGTACAAAATGATGAAATTAAATGGTGTCCTAAATCTTTAGCTAGTGGAAATGAAAATTTTCTTTCTCTTTTTTCTTTGAAATCTGTGATGGAGAAGCAGAATTTAAAAATAAAAAGGAAAAATATATCACACTTCTCTGGTTTTTTTGGGAAATATCCTCACACTAAAATAAAGAAGGGGAAGTGGGATCCGATATGGCTTTCGCACAATCCACTGAGCACCCCTATAAGAAGCCCCCCTTCTTGCCATCTGAGGAGTAAGGAAGAGAGCCACATGATCAATGGCATCCTCTTTAAGAGATCCTTCAAAATCCCTCCATTTGGACTCGAAGTTCTTCGCCCTTGTTGTTGGTGATCGTTCACAAGCTAAGTTGCACCTGGTTGAAGTCTGAAACCTCACTTCTACCACTCCCAAGCTTACCTTCTTCCCAAAAGCCCTCTCCTTCTCTAAGCTTCATTTCTTCTCCATTGTTGGAGCCACACCTATGTTTTCACTGCTTCTTGTCCCTCGAAGCCCCTTTCTTTTTTTTTGTCTCACACATGCTAAACTGCACCTGGTCGAAGCTTGAGTTCTTCGAAAAATTCTGGAAATGCACGCCACTGTGCCATACCAAATTAAGGCATGCTGAACTGGGCTAGACCCATGCAGACTTGTTCTAACTCTCGTCGACCCTCACCACCCCATGCCAACTCATAACCAATGCCAACCCGAGCCGACCTGCACCAGCTCCACACCTAAGCGCATGCCTATGCACACCCATTCCGGTCTGGCCAAGCTGCCTCTGTACTCGGTCGTGCTGCCTCCATATCGACTGTGTTGCCTTCGCTTCCGACATCGTCAGGACATCGTAAATGGTGGTGGATTATCTTCAAAAGAACCATATATTGAAAACAGTTTAAATTTAAGCCTCTCAACCAAAATCTCATCACATTGTAACCATTTGTCTCGAAGTTTTTATTTAATTATTTTGAATCCCCTTTTCACTTAAACACTTAAAATATTTTGTAGATTTGTAAACCTTATGAATCTAGTTTAGATTTCACAACTAATTATCTTAGCATATATATGGTCTTGACATAATAGGCTTACTCGCACCTTCAGCAAGTTGAGATTTTCCAAAGGTTGCAGGAGCAAGTGGAGAATGTTTCCATTTTGTGGTCAAAGGAATTCACCAAGTTAAGAGATCACCTAGATAGGCTCATTGCTACTTGACCTCTATTGACCCAATCTCATTCCATTATATGCTTACATTCTTAACACATCTCTCATTGTTTGACTCCCCAAGAGGCCCTTAAGGATGTCAAGCTAGACTTTATATTACTCATGTTTGATTATTTTTATAAAGTTGGGACTAAAATATGCAAACTTGTTAACTAGTGACAGGAGTGTTGTTAACTAGTCATTTAACTTCATATTCGAGTAAGATGAACCTTACTGTCATTGCCCATTCCAATCATCATAAGGTCATTCTAGAAGACAACTTAACTTTACATATTTCTCAATGATGTCTTGTAATATTGTAATCAGGAGCCTATTTTGATCATGTTTGGTATAATGTTCTACTCATGTGCTTTTCTCACCTTGTGTTATGGTAGTAAATGCCTCCCATTAATAGAGCTAGAACACTTATTCATTTAAATTCAAGGGCAATAAAGTTATTCATAATCCTACAAAACTAAAAACAACTTCTAGGAAGAATAAAGAGTTTTAGGAATAACGTCACTTCTAACTCCATGTGCAGATTCCGAAGTCTTGATTACCTCCATGCTAGAGCCATGAGTTGCCTCAATATTTTTAGAGGTTGAAGGAGACCTTACCTGAAGCCAAGGTCATTATTCTTATGGAGCTCTAAATCCTATCATGATTACTCTTTCATCTCCCATCATAGATATGGTTGCCCTTTGGTTTGCTTTGCTTCACCAGCCCATTGTTTGAATGGGACCCTCTTGAGCCACCATAACACAAAGACATCTAATAAGCCTAGTGAAGAAATAGATATGTTCATTCGAGTAATGTCTCCTTTATTGACTGAGCACTTTACTAATTCATTACTCGTTGCTTACCATAAACACGCTGATGTTAGCTTTTTGAGACAATGTTACAAGTTTATATTCCATTACCAGACTATCACCTTTAGTTGATGTCTTTAGTCAGCTTACCTTTTGCCTTTTGCCATAGTTGCATTCATATTATTTTCAACATTTCACTATTTTAGTTCAACATCTGTTTATACATTGTTTGCATGATTTGATTGCTTCAATTTATCAGTTGTATTTAGCTCGTTTGCATGATTTTCATTTACATATATTGCATAAGAAGGTCCAATTGACTCATCTTGTGAAATATACCTTAATCGATTCTATAACTGTCATGTATCAGATGTTATTAGGACGTTAAAAAGGAACTTGTTTCATGTATGTTCAATTTTTGCAGGATGAGATAGCTCATGAAGCTGTGACTGGAAAGATTTATCGATCAAATTGTTTCGACAAGTTTGGAAGGAGCATTCTTGTTATGAGACCTGGTTTCCAGGTTCTATCTCTTTTAACATGAATTACTCCAAAATCTTTTTACTTCCTTGTGAATGTTTCTTATACAAAACAAATAACAAGTTCTGCAGAATACAAAATCAATCAAAGGACAGATTAGGTACTTGGTGTACTGCATGGAGAATGCTATCCTAAATTTGCCAGCTGACCAAGAACAAATGGTGTGGCTGATTGATTTCCATGGCTTCAACTTGTCAAATTTGTCGATTAAGGTAACCAAAGAAACAGCTGATGTCCTCCAAAATCATTATCCAGAAAGACTGGGCTTAGCAATTCTGTACAACCCACCAAAGTTCTTCGAACCATTCTGGACGGTAAGATGACCCAATTTATAATAAAATTTTTTTTATATAAAATTTTCTTTTCAAAAGCAGTCCTTGAAAAAATCTTTTCAAAGTTGAACTTGTCTTATGCATTTTCTTTTACTGTCTTATGGATGAGATATGAAGAAAATAAAAATTATGCAAACTTCACTATTGAGCAAACTAAGATGAACTCCTTAAAGGGTTAATATGATCACACAACTGACAATATCTTGCAGGTTGTGAAGCCCTTTCTGGAGCCCAAGACGTACAGAAAGGTGAAGTTCGTGTACTCTGACAACCAATCCTCCATGAAATTAATGGAAGAGTTCTTCAACATGGATGAGCTTGACCAAGCTTTCGGCGGAAAGAGCGATGCAGAATTCGACATCAAAGAATACGCAAACAGAATGAGAGAAGATGACAAGAAGAGGCTTGTGTATAATTCTCGGGGAAATGATGATGCCTGCTCATTGGTTGTCGGCGAAGAACCACCAAGAAACCTTGTTGAAATTGTTCCCGACGAATCGGTCGAAGAGAATCTGAGCAAATCGTCTTCTCTCGATGAAATGGTGGCAAATAGGGATGAACTCTCTGAAGGTGACAAGCATCAAGTTTCACAAGAGAAATATGTAAACTGACTTAGTTGGAAGACAGCATTTTTATCATCTGACCAACATTCATTTTTCATCTCAATACATACTTGCTGCAAAAAGTCCCCTAATTAAAACATGTCATTCCTAGAAACATTGATCAAAGCTTCAGAGAAACATCATGATGTTACCTTTCTATATTTAAGTATGATGGCCTTCGATTCATTGATATCGTTTTCTGCTCAGATTTTTCATATTCATATTAGTGAAATTTTTTTCTAATAATTTGGTATAAAGTTTAAATATTAAGCATACTAACTTTTTGTGAGACTTTTCTAGGGATTCAACATAATTCAAGTTTAAAAATCATTCAACACTCAAGCACATCACAACTCAATGAATAAAAATACAAGCATAGTGTTAATAATATAAATATACATATGCAAAATAAAATTAAAATAATACAAAATGCACAAATTTCAACTTTTCAATCGTTTATAAATTATGTACAAATATAATTCACCAACAGAGCTGATACATCCAGCAGATTTAAAAATATAACAACCAGCAGTTCTAAGAACAGGAAGGCATTCAAAAAGTCTAATTCTCAACACAACCAAATTAGGTCTTAATAAGACTTCAAATAGCGGCAATAAGATGAACACACAGCCTCACCATCCAAACGTGAAAATTGCACATCAACTGACTTAGAAAGTCCCAAAAAAAAAAAAAAAATTGATAAACTAATATAAATAATTAAAAACAAACTATAAAGCAACACTGGAGTAACACATCTCCATGTCATGGAGACCATCAGCTTCATCTGACTATTAAAGCTGGCTAGACTTACAAGCAGCACTTGGGTCCTCATGTAACAGAGACCTAAGCAATATTGTTTTTTGTTCTCCATGGCTTAGAACAATTACCAAATCCAGGAATTTTTATCACTTTTGATCCCCAATAGAGGAGAAACTAACATTAACGTAGAACAAAGATCGTTCAAGTCTCGCATCTGATCCTTTTGAGGTCTCCTTCCGAACAATCCGACCATCCTTTGTCGTCCGGTCTTCGTTTGGGGCCTGCAACTTTTCCTCCACCACTCTGCCATTTAGAAAAGGGGTAACCATGCTCGTCAACAGAGAGCTCTCCTTCTTCAGCATTCCCTGCATTGCCTTGTCCATCGATGGCTCCGTTCTCGGTCCCCGAAACTCTCGGTTTTGATCGAGCCTGAGAAGTTGGGTCGAGCCGATGAAGGGGCATGGGCCAGATTTCTCTCTCTCCATGCATCTTCTCATCCTCCACAGGCAGCTCAATTCCATTCTCAAGCTCCCTTTCGATGAAATCATCCTCGTCCACGACCTCGCTTTTTACTGCAGCAACATTTCTTAGCTTTCTCCTCTTTTCAAGAGCAGCTTTCACCTTATCCTTGTCAATCTTGGTGATGGCGTCGAAAGCTTGACCCTTCTCACCAGCCATCCCAACCACTGCAGACGATCTGGGTGAGGTCGAGTCTTCTCCAGTGGCTTCCCTGCAACGAGAAACCGGGTCGTCGCCCAGATTTCCGTCGTCTTTCCCACCGCCGTCCACGCTCTGAGACCAAACGCCGCTTTTGCCATCCAAACCGCTGCGTTCACATTTGTAAACTTGAGGACCAATGCGGTTACCATCCACATTGGATTGCAGTGGCCTACGATTTTGGGCATCATCCTTGGCATTGAGAGATGGCGGATTGTCGCTTACAACAGAGGTCGTCCCGTGAGGTGGAGAATTTGCAGCCACAGTGGAGCCCTCGGCTTCGTTACCGTGCGAAGGTTGGGCAGCACGGTTTTGCTCATAAAGTTCCAGCATCTGGTTGCTGACATCTACAAGGAACAACATGATGAATTTTTTTTTTTTTTTTTTCATGGTAAAGTTTCAATATTCCCAATGGCAGAAAGAGATTTAACGGTCAACCTTCAAGCTGTCGTGGAGTCACATCGAATTCTTGCCACCAGACCTTCTCACTGTCGGAGGGGAGCTTCACCTTGAGGAACTTGGCAGCAAGAAAAATGGCACCGGCAGCTATTTGGTCAGGCTTAAATTGCAGGAACAAAGATGTACGCAACCTGTGAAGCATAGTGATGAGTAAATGATGAGTAAAAGAAGGAAGGTAAGAGAAGAAGGTTATGGAGAAGATAAGGTTGAAGAATACCCACCCATCATTGACAAAATTCCAAGCCACTTGAGCAAGGGCATTTTGTGCTACCTTGAACCTTTTAATTGCTTCTACAAGGGGCTTGTAAGGATGGTGAACATTCAGATCAAAACCAAGGGTGGCTAGAACAAGTCTTTCCCCCATCAAAATGAGCTCTTTCTGTTGTTCATACACTTCCTGAACACAAAAGCATATACCTTAACATAAATCAAAAAAAAAAAAAAATGATGGCATATAGCTGATGAGAGAAAACAAGAGAAGCTGATCAAATATAAGAAAAGCATTGTTGGGTAAAGGAACAAAATTGAAGTACAGGAGTGGTTTTACATGAGTGTACCATTCTTGATTGATGACTCTAGGACTAATGAAGGAAAACCATAAGTAGTTGGGGTACCTTCTGCTTAATCCTCTGGATAGCAGAAGGATCCTTTTTGTGAATGATTTCATAAGAAACCAGAATGACATCCTTTAGAGGGCGAGGAGTTTCTTCGACCTTCGCAGCAAGGAACATGCACACGGTTGCTATTGTCTGCGACATGTTTGACAAGATAATTAGCAATGGTAGCCAACAACATACAGAATCAGGCAAACACTTTTAAAGAACGATTCAAAAAAAATCTGTCCATGATCAAACCAGAAATCTAAGAAACAACAAAGAAAAACAAATTTGCACAAATCTTTACAAATAAAATATCAAACATGAACAAATAAGATAATAAATTAATAGGATATCAATACAAAACAGCAATATATTAAAGCAGGATGTCAAAGATTCAACACTCTCCTTCAAGCTAGAGAATGAGATCAATCATTCTCAGCTTACTTGTAATTGCCCGGAATGTAGGTAAAGGCAGCCTTGTGGTAAAAGCATCTATTAATTGTTATTTGTTGACATACAAAGCATAGAAACCAGACTACCATCTATTGTTTCTTTGAACTGTCAGTTAATTTCTATTTGTTTGGTATGATCATGCTGAACTGCATTGTATCCAAAACACTAATGATAGATTTGTCATCATAATAAAGTTTCACAGATTCTTGTAGTTTGACCTTAAGAATATTCAAAATAGCTTTTACCCAAGAAGTTCATATACACTCAATGTAATGGCTCTATATTAAGTCCCCTTTTTACTTCCAAGGAAGTGCAAAAGTCTAAAATAGATCCCCTATCCTTAGTTGAACATATAAAATCAGCAATTTTGTATATTTCATGAGTCATTTTATTTTCACTTTTTTAAAACATAATTCCTCTTCGTAAAGTGACTTTCACGTAGCAAAGAATATGATCAACAGTCTATAAATGTTCTTCTCTTGAATCATGCATATAATGATTCAGCACAGTCACCGAATATGCAAAATATAAGATCTAGTGTTGGAAAATATACCAGCTTACCAACCAGCCTTTTACATATTCTTTTATCCAAAGCACACCCTGTCCTTCACTCCTATTTTGTTGTTAAGATCCATAGAACTTGTAGCCTTTCCATTCAACCTCCCTGTTTCTCTTAAGAAGATCTAAGACAATTTCTTTGGCATAAAAAAAAAAAATTTGATTTTAGATTAAGTTATCCTAATGCCCAAGAAAAAATTTTATCTTTCAACTAGATTTCATGTGAAAACAATGCCATCAACATAAACTAATAACACTAAATATTTCAAACCATGCCCTTGGAGACTATTTGAAACCACACAATGCTTTTTTCAAACAGCACGCCTAATTATTGTTCCATATAAAACTCTTCTTTCTAAGTCACTGTAGAAATATTTATTTATAAAATCAAACTACCACAACTCTGGTTATAATACGCAACAAGAGATATAAGAATTATGACATATTTGTCTATGATACAGCTGAAAAAGTTGTTGATAATACATTCCATAAGTTAGAGTGTACTTCTTGAACTACTAATTGTGCTTTATATCTTTCAAGTATTCCACCAGATTTACATTTCATAACAACCAACCATTTATAACCCACAAGCTTCTTATTCTTTGGTCCCAAGTACTACCCATGTTTTGTTCATCTACAATGCCCTCATTTCTTCCCTCACAACAAATGTCCCATCTTTACACTTGAATGCATCATTAATTAATTTTGGTATTTCTATAAAGTTTAATGATGATGGTAAGGCTTGATATTAGAGAAAACCCTATTATTACAAAAAAACTACGAAAAATGGTATAGAGAATGTTTAGGGTATTTAATGAACCTTGTCTCTTGAAAATTGGAATATTCAACCATTTATCTCAAAGATCAAGGTAGAAATAGAATTATTACCTAATATATTACGATTCCCTTCATTTGCAAAGGAGTCTTGAGGTTGTGTCAATTTAGGATTTGTATCCTTTCTTCTTGAGTGAGAAATAATATCACCTAGATGTCAGGCATTGTGAAGTAATTGGGTGTTTGCACATCACAACAGGTAGCCTCTTATAGGGGAGCTCTGGTGGATGATGATCATTTTGCTGGGAAGAATATTGTTAATTAAAGTTTAGTTGATGCATATGTTGGATTGAGTAGAGCCAAATTAATTTGTTTGGGAAGATGTGTGTTCAAAGCTCAATTGGGTTATATGCTAGATTTTGGAGAACTGTTTAAGCTGGGAGAAACTTGTGAAGTGGAGGAAGTGAGGCCCATATGGTTGTTAACGTTTAGTTAGGGCAATGCTAGATTATGAAGAGCTGATTAGGTTGGAAGATGGGCTATGAAGTTGAGAGAGTAAGATCGTGAGGTTGTTAAAGTTCAATTAGAGCATATATTGGATTGTGGAGAAGAGAAGAATAATTAGAGAAGAAATGTTTTCAACAAATGTGGCATCCTTAGAGATAGTTTTTTTGGTTAAAGGATGATAACATTAGAACCTTTTTTAGTATCATAATAAACAAAAAAGGCACAGTTTAGACTCTAGGATCAAGCTTGTCACAATCATGATTGTAAACATGGACTTACTTTGTGCATCCAAATGCCATAAGAGAAATATTTGAGAAGCCAATGAAGCTAAGATGGTGCCTAAATAGAACTTGGACAGGACTTTGATCATCAAGGGATTAAGAGAGTATTTTATTAATTATAAACATTTGCTTTATCCCAAACTATGAAAACATTAAACTAAAATAACAGGATCCTAACGACATTCAAAAGATGTTGATTTTCTTCTATGTTTCACCTCATATTTTTGGAGAGTATCAATACAAAGGATTCATTTATAGTGTCTGTTTTTTTTAGAAAAATTCAATGACAAATTGATTAAAATAATTCCTAAAATTGTCAAATTTTAATTTTTTTTATGGAAATCTTAAATTAAGTTTTAATCAATTGTCAGAATGTTGAAATTGTTCGAGATGTATCATATTTGTTCATCAAGATTATGTTCAAGTAACAAAGGTACAATCTTAAACAAAAAAGATAAACCTCCTTGTACTAGTGCAGTTTGGAATTTTGGAAGGATGAATTAATGAAATGATAAATCTAATCTCCTATAATTAGAAGAAAAATAAGTTATGTGATGTTAGACAAATTCATATACATCACAAAGAACATTTTCAAATAAGAAATAACTAAACAATACTAGAAGCATAGGCTTTAAAAGTTTGAATGGATGATGAACAAAACAATAATGTTGTAAAGGGATTCTAGGTAAAGATTTTAGAAATCCAAGGGAATACTTTATGATCAGAAAATCATTATTGGACTTATTTCATGCTTATTTCTTGGCACCTCAAGATGGTAGAATATATCACTCATCTTGATAAATTCCAATCCTTTTTCATGTCATAAGGCCCCAAAAAATTCCATTGGTGTCAAAGAAATTGATTCAATCTAAGGCTTTCGTAAACTAGAATATAGCCAATGGATTTGTTGATAACTAGGGAACATGAACTGATAACATGTAAAAAGGCATAGGGATTAAGGTCAACATGGTCTTGCAAAGCAATAGAAACTTGGGATCCATTTGCAACAACTCCTCAGCTACCTCGAAGAGGATTGTAGGTGTCAAATAAGACGAGGTGATGTGATTTGTTGCTCTTGAGTCAATAGTCCAATAATGAACATTTTTATGAGCACGGTAAGGACTAGAACACAATTACCATTTGTGACATAACTTAGGACTAGCAGAAGTAAAAACAGTTAGATCTAAGAGAACAACCTTTAGGGTATTAGAAAACTGTTGTTATAAGGCAAAGAAAACCAAAGAATTTCTACAATGAAGCAACAAAAAAAAAAACACATTGCTACACTAATACAGAAAAAAACAAAGAAAAGAAGAATTTCCAAAAGAGGCATAGGGATCTTATCCACAACAATATGCCTATGATGCTCAAAACAAGTTTTCTTAAGTGGATGATACACTCCAAAAGCCACTTGAAAACTTTGCTACCAACTCTTGCTCATTCCAAATGTTACATTGTCCAATTATATATGATTGTGAGATATAACAAAACAAAAATAAGAACAAAATCATAGAATGAAAAACAGAACTATAAAAAAACACAAAATTCAACAACACAACAAACCTATAAGATATCAATGTAGGCCAATAAGATATTCAAAAAGGATATCAAAGATTCAAATAACTAAGAACACCAAAATCACAAAATGAACACAACCAATTATGATAACATGTCTACTTGAGGAATACAACACAAATGGAACCCATATGCACCAAGAATGAGAGTTTTGCTGTCCTATTTAGTGTGTAGTGTGACTAGTAAATGTAATCCTTCTAATTTAAGTCTTAGCATGCCTAGTTAGACAAGGATTTCCTAGGAACATTTGGATAAGAAACCAAAAATTGACTTGTGAAAACACCCCTCAGGAGTGGCTTGTTTTGGTTTGATCAACTTTTTCATAGGAGACCAGTGTTAAGCTGCTCGATAGCCACCTGTTTGCATTCTTTGACCTTCAATTTTTGGGCCTTGAGCATCTCGAGGACTTGGGAAATTTACAACAAATGGGTTGATATCCCATAATCTTTCTTCTTTGTTCTACGTGCAACACAAAATGCAGCCATCCCTAGAAGCCACAATTTTAGAATTTCTTTTTTACTCATCACCAACTTTAATGGGGTGAATTCATAATATCTTTCTTCTTTGTTCTACGTGCAACACAAAATGCAGCCATCCCTAGGAGCCACAATTTTAGAATTTCTTTTTTACACATCACTAACTTTGATGGGGCGAATTCATAACACCAACAGCTAGATTCTAGGCAAATTCACTTCACCTAGCTTGTGTCCATTGCAAGTTCTTTCTATATTGCACTAGAAAAGCCCTTTCTATAAGAGTGGGAGTGCCAATCTTTAGTAGTCCTAAGAAGTGTATTGTCTTTTTGCAAAAGTGGCAATCTCCA
The DNA here is from genome assembly GCA_023846275.1 of Vanilla planifolia. NCBI lineage: Eukaryota > Viridiplantae > Streptophyta > Magnoliopsida > Asparagales > Orchidaceae > Vanilla > Vanilla planifolia. Next base: position 4,744,513 of record CM043872.1, on the reverse strand, counting down.
ACTGTAGTTCATCAAGAAAATTAACAATAGGTCTCTTGCACTAGAAGGCAGCCAAGATACATCACAACAAATAGCATCTTTTCAAGCCTTCATAATAACTACAGTGGTTGAGTGTATTGGCGTTGCAATGTTTAGCAGCTAAAATGTGCCAAAGTGAATCAATATTCAAATCATAGCTTGATTAATCATGTCCCAGTTGAACTACTATGCACCTAGCAAGTTTCATCTTAACCTTCATCTTCTTCCTTGGTAAAATAAAATTAACTTTGAATTAGACTACCTCATTGAGCCGAAAAAATAAAAGGAAAATTTGCCACATTCCACCGAAGATCTGTTTGGCTCTGTTCAACTATCAACCAATTAAATACTAGTTATTATCGTCATGGGGAATAGCACTGATCAAATCATTCCCACATGTGAAATTGTCTCTATTGCAAAGAAATAGGACACCATGGCCAGGATTGAAAAAGCACAACGGAACCTCATTGTTGTAAAAAAAGGTTTGCATTGCTAACTTTTGCCATCAAGGCTCCAGAAATTTGATTTCCCAAAGTTTTGTGGCCATAGCCTTAACACCCAAATGCTACTGTCCAAAGCAACAAAAGGAAATTTCCAATTGGGTGAGCCAAAAGAAGAGCTTGGCAAACTCTGCATAGTTTAAGAGTGCACCCTTAAACAAGGTGGACACACAGAACCACCACCAAGACATTCGAAGTGCTTTGATGGATAAAAAATTCTACAACTGCGATTCTCATGGGCAGCTATCCCTCACAATTCTTCCCCACCATCAAACAAAAAAATTTTTAATAATACTTCAATATAACAACTTTTTAAACATACTTAAATCATACAACTATGCAAAACTTATACTAAGACAATATAAAGGAGAGTGATTTATTTGCCCATAGTGCCCAATTCCATCAACTTATCATTAGGAATATGAAGTGAATTAGCAATTCAAATAGAAGTGAAGACATTAGTAATATAATTGAAAGGGATGACACATTATTTTATACACATACAATGTAATAACTATGAAGGATAGACACAAAATATCAACATTTTAGCTTTATACAGGTCAAATTTGTAAATGGATGAGTATGGATATTGACAAAGAGCGAGGAGAAGTTGAGACCTTATACACCAAGCTAAACTAACAATTGTTTTAAACTTCTGCATGAAACTCAAAATGTGAGCTGTAAAGATATTATGCATACTAGAAGACAATACTCCATAAGTGCCAATCTACGAAACTTGTACGCCTTATCAATGCTCGAGGAGCCAAAAGATGATATATGAATACTGGATATTTTTTTATATTTCATGACAATTAAAGAGCTAACTGAGTTTTGGAGTATAACATCATGCATGATGCAATGAAACAACACAAGAAGCATACCATCATTAAAACACAAAAATGGTTATGATTTAATGGCTGATTAAAGTGATAACAAGCACGGTGAATAGTAATAAAATGCCCTGATAGAGAATTTTTAAAAAGGAAAAAGTATAAAATGATGTCAATATTGGGGATATCTAACAATACTTTGTGCTAGCTTTTACACTTAAGTCCTACTAAAAAGGTGCAATTCCACTCTCATTTCAACACAGTAAAATCGATTAATTGCTACTATAGCATTGGGCAATCACAAAAAAAGCACACATATGATATAACACAATACACTACAATCAAAACAAGGAGGTAACTAGAATAACTAGGCATCGTGTAGATAAGCATTCATCCACCAGTAAGCTTATAGAATTCCACAAAGAAATGAAGAACTTTGCCACCACAGTTGAAACAAACACAAGTAACTAAAGCTTTAAAGTTTAATTCATTTATCATGACCAGGTACATACATAAAATAATAAATGAGGGAAACAACTAGCACAGCAAATGAAAACCATAGTAGAGAAAGGAGGGAAAGAAGGTAAGAGGAATGATCAAGGATTTGTTCCAAATAACACAATCAATATCAATCAACTAGATTTCTATGTAAGCAACTGAAGACGAGCTAACTAGAACTTAGGCTTCATTGATAGTTCAGGTTACAACAGATGCCACTGACACAAAACAAGATAAATAAGTTCCCAAAATATTAAAATTTTCCACTCTGAAGCTGCACATACAGTATGGATTACCAATGGTATGGTACACTGACTTGAGGAACCACACTCCCCCCGCACCAATGCAACCTAAATTTATGGAGACATCCAAGGGCACACATCAGAAAAAATGAAATACAAACCATATTTTGATTCAAATTACCAAAGACTTCTTTCAACCATTAAACTCGAAGCATTGTGTCTACTCTCCATGATGTAAAAATGTTGAATTGATCCACCACTGAATTCAAAACTCCAACATGCCCTGGCAACTTTGCTAAAAATTCAATGATGGCAACCATCAATAGTGGACAATCCAGACTTCGTCTCCTTCAAATGTATATGTAGATGGTGAATGAGTGGAATTTGTGCTATAAAGGCAATGGTTTGGTTGATGCAATAGGAGCAGTAAGCAGCCCAGTGGAAGGTAGAGTACAAAAGAGATATAGAAGAAAAATGTAATCATAAGGGCAACTTCAGTTGACTCAATTAGATAATTGGCTATAATAATTGGTTTTTGGTTCGGCAAACCTGTAGTAACTAAAAAATTGAACTAAGACAAAAATCTGATATAAAAGAAAATCCAAAGCACTGGCAAAAACTGAGCAAAATTAAAACTCAAAACTTGTTCGGATTTTGAATGAAATCCAAAATTCAAGAACTGGCTTTAGACTGGACTAGAGTCAAAAACCCAAAAAAAACAAACCAACCAAATCAAAAAAATATAAAGTGTAGATTTTAGTTTGGTTCTTTCATTGATTTGGATTTACAGAAAGATAATAGAATAAAAAAGCATGAAATAACAAAATTTAAACTACATTGAAAATTTGTTTTTACTGAAACAACTAAACACTGCCATCAGTTTCTCCAAACTAATGAACGCCTCTGATGTAATAGATAATACCATTGTGCGAGGACAAGGACATGGTGCGTAATATGGCAAAATCTACCATAATTACATTAAAAAAATACCACCACCATTGGAAGGCACATCTCTTAAGATTAAGTTAAAAAAAAACACCTAATATTTTCATTTAAAAAACAACCCTTGTACCTAACAATTAAGAGTTTATGCAAAGGAATCTCTCAGATAGTATGAAGTATAACCATCTCAACTACTCAAACTCAAAAAGCCACTCACACAAATGAAAAAAAAAAAATTCTTATGCTTTGATGCAGATCACACATATTTTGGGTGAAAATAGATGCATAATATATGAGATGGCCAATTCTACAAGATTTATAAGATTTTTGGAAACCTCATCACTATTCCATAAATAGGATGCAATGGATCTACAAAAGTCTAACAAGTTGTTTATCACCACAATATAGCCATCTTACTAAGGTGACAAACGATAAAGACATGAGTTTCAGTTCCCATATTCTAAAAAGAAACTTCCAAAAAAAGATCATAACTGTAACACCTCATTAGATGCTATTGCGTGAGAAATCAAAAGACATAATGAAAAAAGAGACATTACATGAGTCATTGACAATATTAAAACATGCTATGAAGTAATGCTGCACAAACATCCAACAATAATCATCCCTCTAGAACATTTTGTTGGTTTTTGTAACCCAAAAGTCCATTGTAAGATTTTCTCTTTTTCCAACATGGCATTGCCAGATTGGAGTATTCAACCATCATGCAAAATTTCTTATAACTATAACATAAGAGCTCTGAAAGATCTCTAAATTATTCACCTTCGCTAAACATTTAATCCCTCATTCAGATTCCTAAAGCTTAGTTCCAAATTAAGAATCAGAGGATTCTCACCAGACAAACTTGATAAGACTTGCAAAAGAGTCTTCATCAATCTTCAATCAAAGTCAATCCTCCTTATCAACCGTCCCTAGACTTAACAAGTGAGAATTAACATCTCACCTATAATTTCATTGAAGTTAAATTCCTAGATTTCTAATTCACAATAATTGACTTAAAATTTATAAACTAAAAAAGAAAAGGCTTAATTTATACAAACAATTTGCCATATTATCTATTTAGAAATTCTATACATGAATTTTCAATTCATATCACAGAATGCCTAAGACTAATACTTTTTCTACAGCTTACCTTGCAAGATGATTGAATTCCAATAAGTTCAAAACAACAATGAGCATCTAATAAAGCATTGTTAGTCAACTTAAAGACTAATCATTCACTTAAACTATGTCATGAATAAGTTCTTTACTTTATGGACAAACTAACCTAAACTTGATGACCATAGATTTACATTTCCTAGATAGTACGAGAGTGTAACAAATATCTTTGCAAAAATAATACAGAAAAAGGCCCACACCAATGGACCCAAAAGATTTTAACCCGCCCATTTTCCTAGGTTAGAGTTGGAACCCTAACAATATGTATTTTTTAAAATAGGGACCATAAAAAACTGTTCAAATACCTGAATTTTGTTGATTGTACAAGGTTTGAAATTGCATGAACTTGTACAGATAACTCACTGACACACAAATTATAGTGGAAGCAATGACAAGATGCGCATTCAGATAACAAACGTTCTGTGGAATGCATGCTTATTGAGTATAGCCCAAGCCAGCCATGTTAGAGGTTTCATCTCACCAATACAAGATCAAAGAAGAGCAAGCCATTCATGCATTTTTTCTGGTGAGGGTGTGCTTTCTCTTAAGCATAAAATAAGTCCCTTTTTTCACCTTAAAATTGGCAAGAATCAATCCAAAATGTAGGCATATCATCTAATCATCTAAAATAGGCCTTTATCAACAAAAAAAAACAGAATTATATCTTTATCTCACCAAGTAGTATGTCACATGGATTGTGCAATGCCATAATGTTCAAAATATATCAATTCCTTCATAATCTCTTCAGCAAGATTCCTCCAAAATATTTAGGAGAATGTTCAATTTCACATTTAGCATGTTTTAACAACCTTAAACAACTTTGGCGGAACGTATTTTCACTTAGAGCTACTCTAATATTCTTCTAAATGAATATTTTAATCCAAAACATACATTGTTTAGGACTGCATGATCCATGTGCAAGGCCCCACTTAGTGGTCCAAAATTAAATATCAAGAGAATTGCTAACAGACCAACATGGACTTGGGGTTGACAGCTTAAACTTTCTCTTTCTTTTTGTTGTATGGTAAAGCAAAGAAATTTATGCAACGTTGTTCACAATTACTCAATCAATAATAGAAATATGCTTCCAATCACTTACAATTCTGCAATGCATGTAATCATGAAGTGTATGGTATGGTAGTTTGCAAAATACGATTACATGAGTTAACTCACAAAGCAATGTGCTCAATGCAAAGAAAGATTATTAAGAATGGTCTCTAACGAGAATCTGAATATTTGGTTAATAGGTAGGTACCTTAATTAGTAAATATTTGGTGCCTAAAGAATGAACTAAAAGCCATACAAATCCCAAACCAGAAATAAACAATTTATTTATACATGGAACCTACATTTTTCATAATAAAATGGACAAAGAATGCATTGTGGTTGATCATCAATAGTGATGAAACCAAAAGCATAGCCTCTTTCCACCCATTGTTAATATCCAGATGACCTAAAGATTGATAGAATGCCAAATTGTTTTTAGCTCTAATCACTTTTGATGAGGATGTTTTATCAGCATCTCATAATGCCCAGAAGTTTGCTCAGTTGTTGCATAATAACTTGATCCCTCAACCCATCTAGTTAGTGCTCAATTTGTTGAGTTTTGAGTAAAAGATAGAAGGGAAAAGCTAAGTTGATTGGTGCTCAAACATTCAAAAAGACTCAGAAAAATTCTCTATGCTTTTATGTTCAATACATAATTCTTCCTATTACAAAAATTCCATTCTACCCTTTTTTAGAAAGAGCTTCTTCTCAATTGGGCACTTCCCACAATTTTAAGAACTTTCAAGAGGAACAGGTAAGGAGGAAAGAAATTATATTTATTGAGCAGAATCATCAATTAACCAACAATAATTTGACCCCAAAAGTCTTTAAAACCCCATAGATTGTTGTAATTTGTAATCCGAGTCAGAAAACAAAAACAAGAATAGTCTAAACTTGTTTATCTTTTACAAGGTAACATCAAATCACAGTTTTCATAAATTTTTTGGTTGGAATGCCAATGTAAAACTAGTGAAACAGTTTGGGTTTTTTTACCTGAACTTGGCATGATTTAAACAATTTCTCATATCAAAATCAAATTTTCGTTTCAGTTTCAGTTTTTGCTCATCTGTGCTTACAACCCTTTGGTGATCTATTGGTTATCAGTTAATATCTGGGTAGACTCTAGTCAATTTGGATCATTTTTGTTCAACCCCAAACCCAACCGCTTGATGCATGTTAACACCACTGTGCACATTATGTGTCAAATAAAAAGTTCTAACCAACTTCACTGTAAATTCGCACATTAATAAGAATATAATGCTAGATCATGTTATTTTGACATTTGTGCTAGATCAACAAAATTATCACTGTCATTTCAACTTAAAATAACATCACTACATAAATTTTAATGTGTCCTCAACTACAAGGCTATAAAATTATTAATACAGAAAAGATGAGATGATAAAATTAGAAATGCTAAAAAGGAAATGGTAATATAAAGAAGGATAGAACAACAAATCATAACATCAGAAAGAACAAAATACTCAAAGTAGCCAAATAAATTTATTATGTAAGTAAACAGTAAACAGAACAAAATGAATAAATAAAATAAATTACAAAAGAAAAAAAGGTTGGAAAACAAGTAAGATATCATAATTTTGTTGGGGGAAAAATGTTTCTGGTAAACATAGAAAGGTACAAGCAATCCGAAACAACAAAGCACAAGACTCTATAAGGCCGATCACAAGTACTTACAATATGGAAATACTGTGATCTGATCAGAAAATGTGCATTTCTGAATTCTAATTATCAAAGAAATGAATTACAGCTTTGGCTTATGTAGAATTAACTTCCAGCAACACTGCCTATGTAGCTGCAATTAAGTATGCCATGCCAGCAATTGATTTATGAATTTGATGTACTCTTGAACCCCAATCACAAGATACCCTCCCCAAAAGCCCACAGGAGGGTTTCCCATTTGGCAACAACATGCAAACACATATGTTATCAAGAGAGCTCTTTCAATGGACTACTATAATGCCTTTCTCAATGACAATTTAAATGTTCCTAAACATCGAAGTGATTTGGCAAACCAATATGCTTCCATTATTTTTTTCATTTATTTGAATACTACTTACTATTTTTTCCTTTTTGAAGAAGGTTACAGCTATGTTCAAATTTTAAATTTACATTTCCTTTTTGAAAGACAAGACCAATGTCACATGAGCTAGAACGCATTACGCATTACGTACTCTTATAAATAATCAATTAAACATAAAAAACAAGTAACAGTCCTCTACAATTAACAACATATTATACTCCATGTATATTGTTTTTCAGATAATAGTTTCTGGCCATTGTTATGCAATCAACAAAACAATAAAGTGACCCTCGATAGCCATAAAATAAATATAAAAAAATATAGAATTCCTGAGGACAAAAACAAATATACAACAGAAATTTAAAGAAAAAAATCACACCAGCAATAGAAAAATTCATTTTCTTCAATTCAACATGCATAAACCAACAGATGCTATTGTGAGATTGCATTAGATGCTAATTTAGAGTTGAAACTATTTACACATTCAACACTCAAAAGTGCAGGGAATGCATTTTTTAAAACTACAATATCATCAATTGACATAAATTGGTAGTGCCCAAATACAATGCAGGGATGCACATTTGCCATGGTAGAATGGATGTTGTGACTGAGTTTCAGGATCAACAGCAAGCAGAAGAAGAAACAGAAGAATTAAAATGGAAAAAAGGCTAAAACCTACAGTGAGTTAATCGCCTTTCTTCTTTGCATACAATTGATTGAATGCAAAAAATAAAAAGGTTGAGGAAAGGGCAGGAGAACTTGCTCAAAGAAAAAGTGAATAAAAATAAAAAAGGACAAACATCAACTGAATGAAAAGCAGCAGCAGTAATTGAATTGGATTGATTTGAAATTCGTAAACCCATTAATTTCTTTGCATGAGATTCACTAAGAAAAAAAAATGAAGCTAGAAATTCTCACCCTCCTGTCATTCTTTGCATGTGATTGACGAAGAAAAAAACGATGACAAAACACTATTGCAGTGGCTATTGTCACCTGCGGCCTGCAAAACATTATGTCAATTATTAGTGAAAATAACTTCTAACAATAAGGAGCTCGAGGTAATGAATAACATTATTATCATTTACAGCCATATGCTATACATACAGGGAAGCCTTTAAATCCTTATCTACCATTAGTTCAATTGAAGTTTGATAGGCTATTTATTCGCTTAACAATTGCAGTAAAATAAAGATAATAACATGGTTTGGTCTTATAAAATGCAGCAATGAAGAAAAGTTTTCTTAAAACAGCAAGCAAAAGGCTAAAAAACATCAATGGAAAAAATGAAATAATTGCTTGGGAGCTCTTACGACTGTTTTCAGCAAACAACAGTTATAAATAATTATGCCTTTCTAGTAAACCCAACCACACAGCTCACAACTGACCATCTCCAACCCCAAAACATGACTACAATCCCTTTTAACTTCGATTTACTGCTACTAACAGCTCATCCTCAACTATCAAATAACGGGCACAAAGAAAAACCACTAGCAAGTTGCTAAATGAATTACAACAGAAAAACCACAACAACCATCTCTCACAGTTAAACTCTCAACTTCTGCCAAATTTTTGCCTTAATACACAATCACCCTTCAATTTTTCTTGTTTCCAAAATTCTAATGAATAAAACTAACAATTTGGCTTCAACATAAGTTGAAAAACATAACCAGCCACTGTCTCAAGATAACACAGTAACAGAGTAAATGTTTACTCCATGCATGGTTGTATGGCAGCAGTAACACATAAACTATGGAATCATAATGCAGCTATCAATGTAAGGACTTGTATATGCTTGTATGGCAACTGTGTCATCTATGCCAAGGAGCACATGACACAGATATCACTATATATACAATATTTAAAAAAGTTCAATGGTACAAAACAATAGTACAGCAACAAAGTATTCCTGTCATACAACAAAACAAACTATCTTGCTATAGCATGAAAGTCATTGTTCCCCATATAAATTTTTGTCTTAAAAAAAATTTGCTCTTCATGAATGTTTTAAATTTGGACAGCTTGCTAAACCATCCTACCTCATGGCAATTTGAAACTAAAAAGGATTTGAATTTTAAAGAAATTAAGCAGCTTCCAACTCAAAGAAAGCTTGCTCAAGCCACCACCTTTTGAAGGGAATGACCTTCACTTAGTTAAGTGACTCCTTGGATGAGAGAAGAAAATTTTAAAAATTTAAAGATAATGGCTAAGTGTAAGGCTCAATGGCTATGTTTATTTTGGTTTTTTCTAATAAAGGATTTATCCTATATATAGTTGCCCAGATTAGACTTATATAACAAAAATTACTATATAAGTGTATAGGTAGTATACAAGTCCTAAATTAAGCTTAATGACTTTGCAAAGGGTTCAAATTGGGTCAAGTAGAAGTACTCCACATTTAGTCCGACTGTTACAAGGACAGTTATCAGTTCTACATAATGCAGGGCAGTTCTCAATTTTGGTTAGTCTAGTAAAACAATCCATGACATATCAATACTTAAGTTGTAAATCCATGTTAGAAATGCATTCAATATTAATACTCCATGCACATTTGATATGCCATATATCATATCAAATTCAAGAAAAAAAGGGGTTAATAACACTCATACTTAACTGAAAACACACCATCATATTATGCATGATAATTTAAGGTAAAGCAAATCATTTATAAGAATGAAAAAAAAAAGAAATGAAGAATCAAATTTCAACATTGTGTATATGAGATTCTTATTCATAGTAAGAATAATAATGACAAACCACTTCATTATTTAGCACATTTCTTGAAGCAGATATGATAAAAAAATATATTTTATGTTATAATACTTATATTAAAATAGCTTTAAAATTTTAAAAAATTTACACTTGCATTATATATATGATGACAATGATTTGATATTATAAAATCTGATTACAATTCATATAAATGATGAAAATATAATCTTAACCAAAATGTGATAAAATCCAAACCTCATATCACTTGCTTATAAAAAAAAACAAGATGTTTCATTTGTATGTGATAATATGATTCTATTCTCTTTATATTTATGTTTACTTATTTTCATCATATTTAAATGTTTATCTAAATGTGATAATATCCTAGCTTTTTATATTATTATAGTGTCCTATCAATAGTGTATCATATGGTATAGTATTCATATCCTCATATTGTACCTATATTTTATAGACTAAAACCAATCCAAACATTTAAAAAAAGATTGCTCTGGCATAAGAAACAAAATATTTTTTGGTAATTGCCAAGTAACTGATGTAAAGAATGAAAAAAATCATATTTATCACAATAACTAACTTCCCTCGTCTTCTCCATGAAACCCTCCACTTTATAGTTCTCATCATTGCCTCTCCTTCCAAGTGTCAATGAGACCAATAGCGTTATCTTTAGTGAGGAAGATCTTTTAAACTCTCACTAATGCTCATGCATTACCACCATTGGTCCTATTAGATCCAAGTACAAAAGACAAGCTACCCTTAATTGCACTCAATACTAAGTAGTTGGCTCTAAATAGGTCATTTCTAAACCTAACTCCATGCTTTGTGGAACTAAGATAACTTGGGCAAGTTTCTAAGATTCAATTAAAAATGCAAAGTGAAGATAAGATTTCTATCATTTTTTCAACCACAATCTCAATGTTTCTATCTTCACCTAGCTAAGTTTTCTTTGAAATGGTATGTATGAACATTCAAACATAAACATTTTTCACTCCTCTCCAATGATTGTGTGGTGATGTTAATGTCTTATGTGTTCATATGGGTATAGCTTTTCAAATGATGTTAAATTTTGGTAATTTTAAAAATTATTGATCAGATCATCTTGACAAGAAAATATATTTATGCCTTCAAAATTTCATCAAAAACTATCCTAGGATATAATACAATAGTAGATTGTAAGAAATAATTCAAAGGCAAAAAAAACTTTTTTCATGTAAAGTTGAATTGCATGCACATTCTCAACTCACAAGTTGGACAATATACTTTGTTATTTAGCCAAATCTATGCACAAAAGATAAGATGTTTTAGTATTATGGTATACTCTAATAAAATTTAGAATTCCTAACACCTTTTAATGTTTTTGTTAAATAATCAATTCTGCGTGTTCTTTAAAATTATCCCAAGTCATAATTATATGGAGGAAAATTTTCAACATCTAAATAAAATTTAGTGCTTGCATTTCAATTCACAAATTCATAAGTTGATTGAATTTGGATTAGTGCTATCTCCAAGAACCGACAATGTCATTGAGTGTTGGTGAAAAACCCATGAATGGCTTATTTGATGTTTTTCGAAGAAGTTTCTTGTTAACTTTAAGACATAGAAACCAGATGACAACACAAGCTTTTGAGGTATGCAAATCATGGATTTGAGCATATGAAGATCAACTAATGTGTGTTTTGTCTTTGGAAATAATGTCACTTAACTCGGTAGGTTGTGCAGCTATTTTTTAATTTTGATCGGAACAGGTTAAACTATAAAATTAAGATTCATAAGCTTTGTTAAATAAACTTTTAGTTACTGTTACGGCTAAAAGTCTACAGAAGTTTTTTTGAAAAACTATTTTGCACCACAGCATTCCAATGCATTGAACTAATGTTTGAAATTTTAATACTACTCAAGTTTATTTACTATTTTTAAATCCCAAAAAAATCCGTCATTTTCTTTCAAATTCTACAATGACAATGCCTCTCTGTAGGCAATGTCCGGTCCTGGAACTTATGCTCCCTACAGACTGGATGATCTACTATGCAGGCTAAATGGTCGATGATGATGCTGTATATTAAAATCTACTTTTCTTCAATTGGGATTACTCTTTTCCTAGTTGTTGCATGTCAAAAGCGTGTTAATGGAATTTTCAAAGTTTTAAAGCAAATTTTCACTGTATAAACAATATCTTTTATCAAAAAAAATGCCCTTCATTAGAAAAAGCGTTTCACTTGTAAAGACCTAATTCTCAGAAACTAGAAATTCAACATGAGCAGAATTCTGCATTCAAAGAAAGATAATCCTACAATGTCTATAGATCTTAATTTTCTAGAGTTGAGTTTAAACTAGGTAGTTTCCAATTTGTAATATCTGCAGTAATTTTTTGCAAATCATATTGTCTGGTCTTTTGTTTCCCCAAGACTTGCTATATTCTCGGAGGTGTTATCACATTACTGCAAAAAAAGGAGGGTGTAATTGGGTAGACTTGTCCAAGAGATATGGCAGATTTTTAAGCGGTTTATTGACTACATTATTTGCAAAGGACAAGGGAAATATGCCCAAGTAGTACTTGGGCACTACTTGGGCATGAATGTAAGAAAACTAGCTAGACCACTTGAAAAATTCAGCATGTGCTATTCTGCTTTCTTACTTTACATGTGCATGCATCTATGAATTCTTTAGGATTTTGACTCTCACAAATGTTCACAAAACCAATTTTCACCCTCCCTCACCCCTCCCTCAAACAAAGACTAGTCAACCCAATGATCAGAAGTATGATTCATTTGAGAGCATTCAGAAATCATTATATATGTTTTAAATTTCTCTTTAAGAGAGATATCTGAAAATTATTGCTTACTTGTCAACAGGTCAAGGCCAACTAATGAAATATCCATTCTACATGAGTATGTAAACAGATGATCTATTAATTTCTAGGCTATTAATCATGATATAAACAAATATTATAAACTAAAAGGTATGCAGACCGTTCAGCTAAACATAGATAGTGATTGCTGGGCACGAATGAACAAAAGAATCAAAAAATTTAATGCCAGCTAGAACTGCAAATTTATCTATTGAACACAAGGCATGAATAATGACATCAAAAAATTGAAAACCAGAGCAACAAAACAAAAAGAAACCTTGCATGAGAACACATTGCAACATAAAAAAGAAAAATTAGCATTATGCATTAAGATTAGGGATGAAATAAAAAGCTTACACTTTTAGCCTCATGCCTAAATCCTGCAAAAAAGTGCAATATGATCTCCGAAAGTATGTCTCTTTCTTCAAATCAATGCCATGTCTTCTTGAGGGAGAATTTTCTTCAATTTCCTTCCTTGAAAAGTACCACCTAGCCCCATAATTATGACGTTCCTCATGTGATATGCTAACATTTCCATTTTTTCCACCTCCAAAATGAGTAGAATCAGCAGCCGCAACCCCAGCCATTAAGCTTTGATTCTTTAGTTATAGCTATGAGAACTGTATTGGTGGAAGTTCCTGCAAATGCTCAAAGAACCAGAATTTCCCATAGGAAATGAAGTCAATTCAGTTCAAACATTCCGAAGGTAACTGTTGCACAAACTTTTTAAGTGAATGATGTCACGACATCAACAAGCATAGGATAACCACATTTTATCAAGCTTAAAAGCAAATTGCTATTCATTCAAAGTCAACAAAAATAAAGCAAAAAAAGTGATACAAAATTATGGTGAAAAGATAATCTAAATAGATATGAACTCCTCAAATAATAGGCTACAAAATAAGTAATAAACTGCATTCACATAGTAAACATACTTCTTGTAATAAAACATTATATGCTACATATTTGCATATTCGAATTATTAAGATATTATTACACAGAAAATAAAGTAATTCATACACTAAATGCCATAACATCAAAATTGCAATGCTGAGAGAAAATTAGATTCTATAAGCTACATAATATACTTGCAACTTTTGCATAAGCCTTTCTTTTTTCCCCAAAAATATAAACTTTAAGCAAACATTTCCTTATAGATCATGATTTCTTCAATAAAACTATTAACAAATGCAACCTACATTGCTTACCTTGTTGGCAAAAAGCCAAAATGAAAATGAGAAAAAAAAAATAGAATGTCATAATCAATGCCTAGTGTTCCTTTTTCACAGTTCTAAGTAAAGTTATCAACTTAATTCTGGTATACCTATCACAATTCCAAGTATTGCTTTCGATTTGTAAATGGTTATCAAAGTACTACACAAGCTATCATAATCAATTCATATTTTTAATTTTAAATAAATGAAAGAATGAAAAAAGTATAAACAAATTGTTAATTTCCTATCTACAATTACATATTCTCTCTTTATATGCGAGACCTTGTAGAACTGTGATGCCAGAATTAAAACGCGATAACTGCAATCCAATAGTTGAACATGGAGATCAAGTCGATATTAAGAGTGATTAGAAAATCAAATAGCAAGGGAGGTTTGAAGATAGGATGGTTTATCCTGAGCATTCCAATCCCCTAAGAAAAATACCCAAGCATAAAAAATACCACATGCTGCTCTTGGGAAGGAAGCCCTCTTCAAACAAACTATAAGAAGAAAAAAGGTTGTGATTGAAGGTCAAATGTGAATATCAAACTCCAAAAAGCTACAGCAATAAACTGCAATTAGATCAATACCATCTCTATGTCGATTGATCAGGAATTAGGGGAGTAAGAATTTCAGTGGGTTTAAGCCAATGATAGGGCTTGAGAGTTACTAACCTTAAGAAAATCCAAGATCTTTTTCAATTCCTCATTTCCTCTCCCTCTACTCCTACTGTGTCCTTCTCTTTTGAAAGTTACCCAGAACAATCCACTGGACCTCTCCAATCAGTAAAAGGATCAGTAGAAAGTTACCCGGATGATTCAAAAGTGTTGGATCCCTCCAGTAGCATAAGGTTCACCCCAGCAGTCAACAACTCCAATGCATTGTAACTTGCTATAACTGGATTTTTTTGGTCCTGACCCCTCTACCAGTTCCGATTGCAAGTAGTTAGGAACTAGGAAGAACAACAAAAAGATGTCGCATGTGGAAAATGAAAGAAAAAACAAGATGGTCCAGGACAGGACCAGAAGAAGTTGAAAAAGGTAGTCTCATTCTAAGGATATTATCTCCATTCTCCCATCCATAAACTAAATATTTTCCAAAGTCTAAATCAATCAAATAATTTGAAAAGGAAATAAAAAACAAAGGAAAAAAGTCACCCTAAATATTTGCAAGAGCAAAAGCAACCCCTTTTAGTCATTATAAAAATCAATCTTGGTAAGCTTTCGGCATATAAATATATTTTAATTTAAAGGTTTACAATACGATAAATCTTTATGTTCACAAAAAATTTCTAAATGAAAAAAAATCGTCATTCCAAAGGGCTGAAAATTGGAACTCCTTTAAAGGAAAAGAATTTAGAACTTGAAATAGTGAATAATTGACTTGAGAAAATATGTGGGTGATCCTAATAAAGCAATTGACTACACATCCATATAATAACTGCCATAAACCCTCCTAATCTAAAGCACAACTATGTGACAAAAGAGAGAACATTCACTAAGAGGTCCCTTAACAGTTCAAAGGAAAACTAGGATGATGAAGCTTGGATAACTAAGAAGAAAAGGGAAAGGTAAAGGAAAAAGGTAAAGCCAGACGATGACAAAGGATAGAGTTGCTAGTGTTTCCAAAGATTAATCAAAAACCATATCCATTTAATCTTGAGTTTGCAGGACAAAAAACAAAGACAAATAAAGAGTTTTTAAGTTGACATCCACTATGTAAGCATTCATGGGGATACCCAAAATGTGCGGTAGCATAGTTTAGTTATAATGATACTTTTTATTCGATATGCTTTCATGGACATTTGCTATGAATGGTTATTAGTGTTTAGACTTGTTCAGCCAAAATCATCTTCATTGGGCAACATTTCAATGGACACATGTGCTTGATGTTTTTCCCTTACGAAAGCATTCTAGGATGAAATTTGATAGGCTCTTAATGCATAAATAGAATTAGAAATTTATGCTTTTGGCCTCTTCAAATTTTGCACTCTTCTATTTTTCTCTCTCTAATTTTTTTAACTTAAATTTTCTAAATTGGATTTACCCATGGTTCAACACACCATCATCTCTTCTCACCCTTGTTTTCACCACCATAGCCTCTAAATCACTACCAATGGCATTGCTATAGACTATCGACCTCATCCAGCCAAAACCTTTGGAATGCATGTTTTGTTATGCATTACGATCAATCTTGATCATCACTAGGTTGCCATATCTTCTCTATGTTGTATAGAATCTTGAGGTTAAGTAGTAGTAATAAAAATTGTAGATGCAAGGAAATCTACCACAATAATGATATCCACAGATCAAACCATGGACTCAATGAAGGATTATAGGAAAATCCCACGAAGAAACAAAATCTAATCAATAGATGGTCAAAAATGTAATGGTGATTGTACAATGACCAAGTATGACATTCATGATTGTGCTTCTCTAGATGCCTACACAACAACTCAACTTGGGCTTGTGATGAGTAAACTCTCACTACAATGAGGGATCCCCTTCATTTAATGACATTTGAGCCACTTAAAATTCACACAAATGGAGAAGGTTCTCATGCAACAATTGGAAAAAGCAAGGATTACCACATCAGCGAAGGTTGGAGCACAATATGGGTCTCTAGAAGTGTAAAGAATACATGAGATAATATAACCTGATTCAATTCACTTAGGAAATATAAGAGAGAGAAGACAAGAGAAGCTCCTTTCAATGTCAACCTACAAGAAAGAACTCTCTCACGAATGGAATATTAACATACTTAAAACGGAAGGAACAAGATTATATTGCATATCATGCGTTATTATAATATATAGTATCTCAAATATATGCAAAGTCCAAGACAAAGTAAGATGTTACCAATATCAAAATAATCATAACATGCCAACCAAATATATACTGACATCATATACCATATCTCATAATGTTTTATAATTATCATAGCATAACCAAAGACTAATACAATATGTTTATATCACAATTATTAGATTCATTTAATTGAACTATCTGATGTTGTTCCATCTTCAGTCTAGACTTTTTTTTCTAATCCTAACAAATCACACATTTTCAACTAACCTTACAATTCACATCACTTTCTTATTTTCCTATGTTTTCTAATATAAAACATATGATGTGGACATTTATTAATGCCAAATCTTAGTTGTTCTTAAGCAACCACAATAATTCTAATTCAAAGTGAGACTACTCGTCTCTAAATAATGTAATTAAACTTATAAACTCATCATACCCCAATTCTACAGAATTTAACAATGAGAAAAGATTCCAAGTCCAAGAAAAACATAGTAGAATAATTGAAAACAAAATGGAATAATTACCTTACTTTTCCCCCATTGGTTTTCAACACGCCTTTTGCAAATTCCCAAGCTTCTTCTCCTTCTCTCTTTAGTTCAACCTTCTGATCTCCCTCTCGCTCTCTACCTTTCTCTGTCTTTCCTTCCTCTTTCGAACTAACCTTTTTTCCGACCCTAAAGCGATCCAGCCGACTATACTTCCATCGGTAGACCACCCCGGTCTCTCTTTCTCTAATTTTTTGCAAACGACGTCCTCCTCAAGATGGCCGAACCTCGCCTGCAACAATTCCTCCCCACCACCCTTCTCACCGACTGATGCAACTAGGGTTTGGGGAAATTACGGAATCCCACGCCGACAGGAAGCTAAACCAATTCGCCTCCTCCTGAGCGCAGTTCCGACGGCGAGGCAACGGCAAAGCGACGGCAACAGGGAAATTAGGGCTCCGAATCGCACGAATGAGGTTCCCACAGCGAAAATAAAAAACAACGAAACTCGTCAGGCGGGATGCAGCTGCCGGAGGCTGGATCGGTGTAGATATTAGGGTTTTAAATAATTAAAATATTAATTAAATAATTAATTCTTATTTACCCTTTAAATTTAAAAACTCATAGCAATTTCAAAATAACTTCAATTTGGACAAAATAAATATTATTAAAATCATCTTAATAAACTCTATAAAAATACTATTATTTTTAAAATTTAAAATACTTTTATAATAATATATTTTATGAGATATTTTATTAAAATCATTATTTTGTTTTTTTAAACTTATTGATACAAAAGCATGCCATGTTGATAATGGTTTCAAATTTTGAAAAAAAAATAGATTTGAAAAACAATCATCGAGATGAGTGCAATGAACGAGATTTTATCAAAATTGAAATTTATTTAAAATTAATACAAAAATTTTAATGTAAATAATTTAAATAAGTGTTTTTTAAATATAATTAAAATATTGTTTAATATACTGCCTCACTAAGGAATATTCAACATAACGAGGTAATGAGAAAATAACATAAACTTGAGAAAAAGTAAGCAAGAGATATAGAGAGAGAACGTGTATGTTACAAAAACGAAGAGAAGATGATAATAAAGTAAGAGAGATGAGAAAATAAAAAAATATTATTATTAAAAAAAATTAGATATAAGGAAGTAGAAAAGGAGTAAGATAACAATGAATTATGTTTATAAGAAACTAAAATATCAAAGAGAACTCAAAGGTAAAGTTAATCAAATTTTTTTTAATTTGAAGTAAAAATAAGCCTTTTTTGTGTTTTAAGGAATAGGGTTTGATTTTTAAGCATTTTGATTCTATTTTGCATGATAAGCATGGGAATGATTTAAAGAAGTTTGAGGAGTTGCTGGCTATTTAAAAGCTTCTTGGTAATTATTCAAACTATTTAATTATGATTAAGTGGTCATGGTTCAATTAAGTTGAAAATCAATCAAATATCTATTAATCAAATTATCTGACTCAAGAGTTAGATAATTTGATTATGTTGATCCCTGGATGGATTTTGTTAGACAAGAATTAAATATTTTATTCATTTAGATTGGACTTTGGTCAGTAGATTAGGCAATCTAATTAGAAAAAAAGAGAAACATAAAAAATTAGAATTCAACAAAAATATGAGTTTATTTAAAAAAAGAATTTATAAATATCAAATGATGATAAAATAAATAAAAGAAGATGTGTATTTATGCAAAATAAATAGTTTTAAGTATATTATGAAAAAAATATTTTATAAATTTTAGTAAATGAATGTAAATTTAATAAACTGTTATATTTATTATTGCAAGGTGCAAAACTATGAGATGATGTATAAATTCAATTATGCATAAATTTGAGCTGTTTTACACATTTTCATTTGATATATTTGCCTATGTTATGTAGGCAACATGATGCTATTATTTATGATTGTATTGCAGGCATGCTTATGTTGGATTAATATTTTTGCATGTTATAATAGCACAATTGTTAAGAGATTACAAAAGTTCATTGATATAATAAATTGATAAAATAAAGAAACTTTTTTTATATTTATTAAATCCAACTGAGATAAACCTCACAAACAAAAGTTGTGTAATGTGACAAATTGCATACCCATCAACCCAGTTCAAACCATGGCAAAAAGTATGCTGGTAATTTACACCTCAAGATGCTACCATTGTGGTTTAAACGTATGGTAGCTTTGTTGTGCCTTCAAAAACCCTAGAATTTCTAACCTCCAATTCTCACAAATAAGTCTTGTACCATCATTGTCAAATTTGTTTTGTCATTATCTACGAACTATAGAGTCATTATCATTGGTAGTGTGTTAATCACTTGGGTTGTTGACACCTCTTTGTGGATCTCTTGGGATGTTGTCATCTTTATGATGAACTCTTAAGTCATTAGAACCTTTCTATGCTATTTTTTTCATAGTTGTTTTTCTCATCGATATGTATTACAAATTGAGCAACGAGGACATCAGTTGCACTCAAGATTTTTCACATGCACAATCTAGTTTGGAGAGATACATCACTTCTAGATGGTTGTAGGATTTATTTTTTGTTTAGAGGTTTAATTTTGAGCCCAAAACTATATCTTAGGATCAAATTTTGTTTTTGTACTATTATTTTGGGCTCTGCCAGTCACTTGCAGCTCATTAGTCTCATTTCTTATCAGTCTGCATAGTCTACTGCTCTATCCACACCCTCGAGCCACATTCAATCACCACTTTATGTGAATCGCTTCCACTTCTTGGTCTCCCATGTCTTCTCGTGTGATCTTGTGACCCACTTTTGTGCATGAATCTCCTGTGTCTACTTGCAAGTTCACACAACTTGCTTTAGCAAATGGATCTCCCACCTCTGTTTGATCAAAAAGTAGCATCATTCAACTTGCAACCTACTTTCAACTCGAATCGATGAAACCTGCTACTTGATCGACAACCTATTTTTACTTAAGCTAGCATTGACCCAACCCACAAAACCTAGTGACCACTGTGGATGTTTGTGCTATTGACTTGCAATCGTCTTCGAGTTTCGACTGATTAGCTACCCTCTAAAAGAGGGAAATTTTAGCAAAGCTACTTTGGGACAACTTATGTAACTGAGCTTGTTAATTTAAGGCTTTTTACTCATTTATTCCTTTAGGTATTCTATAAAATAGGTGGCCTACCTTCAAGTATGTTATTTGCTTTGATGAATGAAATGTTCACTAACTTCCTTTCATCTTGTTAAGATCTTAAGTTTGCTCATAACAAGAACTTTAACGTGCTAACTCTCAGGGCTCTACTATTAAGAGGAGGGATGTGAGGCTCAAGAGATGAGACATCATGCCAGTTTATTATCAACTTAACCACAATATCCTCATATTATTATAAGCATTACTTAAGGATTCGTCATTCTTATGCCATTGGTAATGTTATGCTTGGATTCTTTATTTCCACCATTTTTACTTAATAACTCTTGTTCGGAACCATGAATTTTATCTCTATTTATCATTCCAATGGATCAATTTCCTTGGTATTTAAAACACCTTTTTTACATGCAATTATCTCATTACATTAGAATTTTACATTGATTTGATAAGGTTATTCCATGTCTTTAAATCTGTGCCTGTGTGGCCTCTATATTACTTTATACTTTATTCACAATCTTTATTATTGAATCTTTTTTTAGTACTCCTTTTTTATACCATTGAGAGATTGTAGGCCTTGCTTATAAAGTGACCCTTATATTTCTCTAAGTTTCATTTTGGCTACCATTGCCTTAGATGTGTATATCTTGCATGTTACCTTTTTTGGATTTCTTGTATTTATATCATCTTTTTTGTCTTCCTAAGATGTGCATGTTAATCATTCTTATTACTCATTATAGTGGTTTGTCACTCATCCAACATCAAAATTAGTATCAAAGTAGGTTATGCTAGTGGATGCAGCACCAATAGCCTTAGGCTATAATAATATTTTCTTTTATTTGTTTGTAGTTAATGCTTTATCAAAAAATAAGTTTTTTTATTATGCATAATGTATGTGCATAAGATATAATAAGAATTACAACATGAATAATCCACAAATCAACCAATATAATTGACTTTTGAAGACCCTTTTTTAATAGGGATGGAAAATATGGGAGCCAAATTAAAAGAATTTGGAAATAAGATCATATGAGTCTATTCTATTTGAACTTGAAATTATCTATCCACCTAGTCATACACTTTATAGGGTTAAAAACCTTTCTTAAGTTGACCTCATAAAAATGATAATGACAAACTTATGAAGTCCATCAAATGTAACATATTTACCTTGGAGCCACCTTAAACCTTAAGAACTAACTGTAGTAGGAAGCAACTATGGATCATTATTTTTAGTAGTTTAGACCTAATGAAGAGTAAAATGTATTATTTGCTTATATAAAGTTGGCCAAATAAAGCTTGACTACTTGTAAAATCCATAGATACTATCACAAAACAATATCATGACTCATAAGAACTTGGAATAAACTCAAAAAAATTCTTAGAGATAAATACACACCTCTTGCTTATAAAAACTAGTTATCAGATCAATGAAAACATTTGACCCAAAAAGAAAAATTGGTAAATGAGTATATTACTCACTTTGATGAATATTATTTGCACTGTGGTGTCCATGAGAACCCTTTAGTCACCTTCTCTCAATTTAAACTCATAGAGGATTTGTAGGAAAAATTTTTCATGCATAACATCCACGTTTTGGAAGAGGCTTATAGGATTGCAAGTGAGTTTTAGTGTCATTAAAAACTTTATTCTACTAGGATAATTAAATTGATGCTTAAGTTAATGATTCAAACTAAAAATCTCAAACCCTCTACTAGTCCTCCATGAATATTCCCTTCTCTAAGCCCTATGCTTAAACCTACTATGAAACTTAGTCGATTAATCAATCAGCCTCTTAAAATAACAAGTTTTGATATAAAGGGTGAGGTCATGTAGCAACCTAGTGTCCTATATGATAATTAAGAAAAAGGTAAAGATCCTATATGATAAGTAAAAAAAATAAGGAACGTAACCCAAGAGAAGATGTTAAGGTCAAAGGCTATATTTTTGACTCAAAGTTAGATAATGAATACTATTAAGAAGAAGGAGAAAATGACATCAAGGAAAATGAACCCATCATAATTGTGAAGTGCCCTTGCACCTAGCTTAAGATAATGAGATTGGAGATGCATCACAATTTTTCATACATTTATCAAACTATAAGAAAATGTTTGTAATATTATAATAGATAATGATAGTAGTATTAATACCATTTTCTCTGATATTATGACAGTCATAGACTTGCCACCATTAATCACTTAAATTCATATTTTGTTTTTTTATTAATAAAATATTTATTCTCATAAAAAGGTAATGCATAATGCCCCTTAATTTTGACCAATATTAGGAAGACATTTTATATGATGTTGTCCCTATGAATATTATCTTATGACAACCTTAGCTATATGACCATAATATCCTTTTTACTAATAGATCTAATACCTACATATGCATACATTAAGTTTAGAAAAGTTACATTTATCTCAACTATAAATCACATTAGCCCATTAAAAAGAAACCAACCATTAATGAAGGGAAGATAATTCAATTTATGACTCAAAGTAAAATAGATAAGGAATTTACAAATGAAACTATTATTTGAGTCATAACAATGAGAGAGTATTCAAGCAAAGTATTAGAGATAGTCATACCACCAATAGTAGAACCCATCTTATCTAGTTTTTCTATATTTTTATTGAAGAAACCAAGGCTTGCTCCTATTATTTGACAAAAATGATAAAGGTTTTCCTAATATAATATATCTATTGGAGAGTATATTAATTAGTTTGAGGTTATAAACTTTGATGAGATATAGATGAACTTAAATGGGTAGTCCCCTCCCATTTCAAGATAAGTTTAAAGGAATACATACAGACTGAGTTCAACTTGAGAAATATCACTATTTTAGAGAAAAGCCTATCGTATAATTAGGAATGTGAAAAAAATAGAGCCTTCTATGTTAAGACAAATGACTAGCTAAGGCCTTTGCTATCATTTCTCAACCCATTCATACTTGCATTTCATCTATCCCATTTATCATAATTTTTAAACCTCTTAAACTCTTATTTTCATCCACTTCTTCATACCCTTCTTTAAGCCAATTTACTAAGTTTCAAATCACTTAATCTAGAATTACTTATTTTAAGTATCATAAAAAGGGACATATAATCACTAATTATCTAAAAAGAGTCATGATTATGAACCTAAATAGTGATAATGAACAAGAAAAGTTAGAGGAAGAAAAATATAATGTCTAATGAGGAAGTTAAGCAAAAATAAAAAACATAAAAAAATTTCATGATTATAGTAGTTAGGTGCACCTTTACAACTCCATAATCGTAAGATAACTGAAGGTGCACAGACATATTTAGTACCAATATAAAAAAATTAAGAAACAACCATGTAAGATGATCATAAATAATGATAGTTGTATTACTATAATATCTCTTAGGACTACTAAGCAAATAAGAGTTTTCTATTAGAACACCCAAATCCTTATTCTAAGTCATGAATAGATAAAACCTCGATACCTATTAAGCAACAATGTGATGTGTCATTGAAATTTGTAGGTATAGCAATGAGATTTTATGTGATATTATACCTATATAAGTAGGTCATCTTATCATTAGAAGATCATGGCTTTTTGATAGGGATATTATTTTGAAAGATAAACTAACATATGTTCTTTTGTTCATGAATAAAAGATCATCAATTACACTATTTCTTATCTCATTAGAAATCTTAATCATATATGCTAATAAATCTATAAAAAATTCTAAGCTCATGGACAAAGAAAAGAAAAGACAGAGTTTAAGATAGATCACACTATCCTAAATTAAGAAGACCTCTGATTAAAGAGACTTAATTTGATTTTTTATAATTAAAGAGTTAGTCACCATCTTACTAAACTCATCACTTTAAATGAATTTTTTGATATTTTTTTCAAATGATTTACTGGACACTTTACCTCATATGTAAGACATATAACACATGATCATTCTTGTTCTCGAGGTGAGCCTACTCAACCTTCCCCTCTATAGGTTAAACTTGGAGGCTTATGTTGAGCTAGCTCATTAGTTGAGAGACCTACTTAAAAAGATATTTATCCAAGAAAGTATTAGTCTTTGTGTTGTCCTCATATTTTTAGCACCCAAAAAGGATAAAACGTGGAGGATGTGTATTGATAGTCGAGTGATTAACAAAATCATAATAAAAAATGAGTTTTTTATTCTCTATTTAGATTATCTTTTAGATCAAATGTTAGGTACCATCATATTTTTTAAGATAAACTTAAAAAATAGTTACCATCAATTAAGTATTAGGATAAGAGATGAATAAAAGATAGTATTAAAGACTAAGAATGGTTTGTATGAATAGTTAGTGATATCATTTAGATGATCAAATATACAAAATATATTTATGAGATTGATGACCTAGTTTTAAAACTATACTCAAGATAGTTTATCATAGTTTATTTTAATGATATTTTGGTTTATAGCAATATTATCACCTAGATTATTTGTGCAAATTATATTATACTCTCAGAAATGAACACTTATTTGCCAATCTAAGGAAATGTGGATTTTTCATTACTGAAGTTAGCTTTTTAAGGTTCATAGTTTCTTCTAAAGGGTTGTATACTAATCTTAATAAAATCAAGAAAATTACGAAGTGACCTACTCCAAAAATACTTCATGATATTAGAAGCTTTCACGGTTTGATTACCTGTTATCAACAATTTATTAAAGACTTTAATACTATCACTGTATTGATGACTGATTGTACTAAGTCTATTAAAATTATTTAGACTAAATTTGTAGGCCTAGCTTTGAAAAATTGAAAGAGGCTATGATTAACTTGTTCTAAAACTACATGATTTTTCCACTACCTTTAAGGTTACATGCAATGCATTAGAAGTAAAGGTAGATGATGTTCTTAGGCAAGATAAATATTTTATTATCTTCTTTAGTAAGAAACTTAAAGATACTAAAAAGAAGTATTATATATAGGAAAAGGAACTGCATGTCTAGTTCAATCTTTAATATATTGGAGATATTACTTGTCTAAAAAATTTGTCATAAATTCTAATCGTGAGATACTTAGGTTACTAAATACGCAACAAGACCTTAGTCATAAGTATGCTAAATGGTTTGAGTACATCCAAGAGTATACATTTGTTATTAAACATAAGCATGGTTGAGAAAACAAAGTAACTAATTTACTTAGTCGACGTGTTCACTTGTTGATTGTTTTGTCTATAAAGAGCCCAGATTTTGATCAAATTAAAAACCAATATCTTGACTGTTCTAATTTTGAGCCAATTTATCAAGAAATCAAATCAACTAAAAAACTTGTATCCAAAGATTTTAGCTTAAAAGATGGATACTTATATAATAATAATAATTTATGTATCTCAAATTCATCATTTAGAGATTTTTTATTTAGAAAATATATATTAGAGGATTATTTAGTTATTTTTAGAGAAATAAGACTCTTAGAGATGTCTTAGAGAGATTTTATTGGCATATAATGACATGCCATATTACATATATTGTAACCTAATATTGTATATGTACAATTATAAAATCTCCAAAAGTAAGATAAGGATCATATATTTCACTAATTTTTCTAATAAGTTATGGAAACACATTAGTATAGATTTTATACTTTGATTACCTAAGACTTCATCAAGACGCTACTATGTCCTTGTGGTCGTCGATTTGTTCTCTAAAATAACTCATTATATGTCTTGGTATAAGACCTCAGATGCTACCCATAGCTAAGATTTTTTGTAATGAGATAGTTATATTGTGTGGTATCCCAATGACCATAATATCTGATCAAGATATAATATTTATTAGTAATTTTTAGAAGATCTTATGACATTTAATAGGGCCCAAATTAAATTTTTTTTCATCCTATCACATTCAAACAAATGGATAAAAATAATAATAAATCCTAGTTTAAGAATTTTTTTTATAACTTGATAGGGGAATGACCTAAGCTTTAGGATCACTTACTACCATAAGTTGAATTTGCATACAATAATTTTGTGAATCATAGTATTGGCCTAAGTCTTTTTGAAATTTGTCATGGTAACAAGCCTAGGTCTTCTATTGATCTTATTCTCTTATTAGTAGACTTTTATACTTTTATCTTCACTTCTTTCATTGCTTCTCATATCTCTTTATTATATAAAATATTATCTAAAAAAATTGATCTAAATAATGAAAGATATAATAAACTAGTAAATGCTTGTAAAAAGATTATAAAGTTTTATGAAGGAGATTATATTATAATTAGAGTTATGTTAGGATAGTTCCCTCCTAGACCTTATGAGAAATTATAAGTGCGTAGAGTTGGACAATTTACAATTATTCAAAAATTAAGAACTAATGCATGTGTGTTGAATTTACTAGAAGAGTATGGGATTAATACAACCTTTGATATTAAGGATTTAATCTAATATAAGGCATCATATGTAATACCTAGTAAGCCATTTGAGACTAATTCTCTTATATTGAGTGAACCTACTCCTATCACTACTTTAGCCTTAAGAGTAAGAAAAGATAATATTAAAAAAATTTTAGATCATGAGACAATTCTAACCAAAGATTGTATACTTAAAAATTTTTTTAAGTTTGTTGGAAGGGAAAGCCTTCAACCAAGAAATCCTAATTTACTTATGATGATCTGTACCATATAGCACTACACCTGTTTGAGCATTACTATACATATCACCATAATACCATCAAGCCAAACTCTCTTCTACCCTAGGAAGGATGATGTAGGAGCGTCTTGTGTAAGCTTAAAAACACACCTACTATGTCACACCAATCTTATTAAACTCAAAAATCATACCCAAACTGAATCTTATTTTGATTAGTCATCTTTGTTAACCATAGGGGTTAACTACAATGTTCTATTTTTTTTCTTATGATTATTTAAACTATTTTTGCTTTGTTGGTCTAAATATATTTTGTAGTAAAATATGTTATCATGATTGTCGATCCTTGTGCATACTTCTCTCATTATCATAATCATTTGTTATCACTTGATTATCAGATGCTTCCGATTACTGCTACATAGTTGCCCAATATCACCTAGTTGCCCACCATTGCTAGGTTGCCTTTTGCTCCTCGATCACCCACCATCATAGGGCCACTCATTAACTACCACATTCTGGTCGTCGCCAACCACCATCATCTATCTCATCCACTGCTGGTATCTTAGTCATATTGTCATTGATGTTCAATCGTGACGTACAATTACATAATTTTTTTATCATAATTTTTTTCATATATTTTTATATTTAATACGATTGACTCACTTAGAGTTAATATTATAAAATTTTAAAGATTTTTAGATTTTTTAAGTAATTTAACTCTAAAATTATATTTCTTTATATATTTTATATTTAATATAGTTGACCTACTGAGAGTTAATACCATAAAATTCTAAAAATCTTTTTTAAGTTTTCAAGTATTTTAACTCTAAAATTATTTTACTTCTTTTTCATTCTTCTAATATTTTCTAAAGATGTATTTTCTGTTTTTGTTATTTTTTATGTATTAAGCTCTTTTTTATTTATAAATAAGAGGGACCCTCTTATTATAATGTAGTTATTGATAAATAAATTTTTTTATTTTGTATACTTCTACTCTTGTGAGTAAAAAATGTGTACATAATAATAATAAATAATAATAATAATAATAATAATAATAAAATACAAAGATGAAAAAAAAGTCAAAAGTTGAGTGAAAAAAAGTTAAGATGGATACGAAAATGTTTGGGAAAGGATTTGAAGGTAAATATGAACGATATAGTTTGATAATTGACAAATGGTTAAATAAATATCATGTATTTAATAATAATGAAAATTAATAATGTACATATTTAATTGTAAAAAAATTGGGAGAAATCAAAGATTAGAAAAGATATTCTATTTTATATTTACATAGATAAATTTGATGGCCTATGATGTTGCATAATAATATAATTTATATTGTTTACATATTAATGTATTAGATTGCATTTTATGTTCTTATTATGGTTTTTTTACATGACTTATCACTTGATTTTATTTGTTGTATAATTTTTTTATTACATAACCTTATTTGTTACATGATTTTTACATGTTTCATGGTTTTACTTATTACAGACTTTCTTTATTACACAAAAACATACCATATGATGATAATGAAATATAATGTATATGGCTTTGAAAATAATGTATGAATTGGCATGATGACATAATAAGAATACATAAAAATTAAACATAGAAAATCAATTACAAAATCGATTATTAAGGATATTATCCTAAATATTAGACCCCATAATAGACCACAGAGGATTGGTTTTTGAACCATAAATACCTAATTTATATGTATGCTATGACCTCATGTTATATATATATATATATATATTAATACTATATCCCATGATGAGCCACAAAGTGTTAATCTTCAAACCATACTTGATTGGGTGTTAGACCCTACGATAGACCATAGGGTATAAAATTTTGGACCATGCCTACCTAGCGTTTTTATGACTCTATTGTGAATGGATGTCAACAAGATATCGTTGAAATATGTATGGTTAATATTACATCTAGAGAAGATAATAATTTAAAAGGAATTAAACTTGATAACAACATAAAATATTAAAAATTGAAAAAAACTAATATTTACATTACTTATAATTTTTTAATGTTATATGCATGACTTATAATTTGGTTTTTTGATATGATTTTTCATTAGGTTTTTTTTTCTATAATGTTTCTATATTCAATTACTACATTTAATTTATTTTTTGATATCTAAAAAATCTCCCATAATATTAAATCACAAGTTAAAGGTGCGATATTTACTAAAGTTAGCTAGATATTACCAAAAATGTATAAAAGGGTATTTTTAATTGGCTAGACCCTTGATGAAATATACATAAATGCAAGTGGATTTAAAAAATATTTGGTGAGAAAATTTATAAATTCTAAAAAAGAAATTGACAACAACCCAAATTCTAAACATATTTAAAGGAAATAACATATTAAATTTGTGGTGATGCATCAATCAAAGGCTAGACTATTTATTCATACAGAATAACAAAATAATTGTTTATAGATTTCACCAATTAAAATCACATAAAAAGAATTATGTAATTCATGATTTAAAACTAATGGGATTTTTGCATTAAAAAGTTACAAACATTGTTTACATAATGTAAAATGTGAATTTTTTTTATTAAACATCTAATTTGAAGTATACTTTTACCTAGAAATATTTAAATTTGAGAAAAAAACTAGAATACATTAGAAATCATGGTTTAGATATCTTGTATCATTCTAATGATGCTAACTTATTTGTATATGCTTTAAGAAAAAATGTTCATATCAATATACTTGTAGCTTGAATTAATGAACAATAAATTTCTTTAAAATTTGATAAATACCAATTAGAAAAAGAAATACATCATAATATATTTTAATTATCCCTTTTGTTGATAAGACTTAGATGGAAATAGGAAAATATTAACAAAATCAAATCATTTCTTAGCTATTAAAAAGACATTCTATATAAAAATTGTTATAAATGTGAATCAAATTATATGCCTTCAAGGTATATCTAAGGTGATTGTCTTTATTAAAAATCTAACGTTTATATCTTATTTTTGAAAAGGAATATATCATTTTTTTAGCATAAAACTAAATTTTAGCACTATGTTTCATCTTTAGATCGATAAACAACCATAAAAAGACAATAAGGACTTTGAAAGATTTATTAAATTGTTTTAGTATAAATTTAAATTTTAGCACTATGTTTCATTTTTAGATTGATAAACAACCATAAAAGACAATAAGGACTTTGAAAGATTGATTAGGAGAGTCATCTATCTCTAATTAATTTTTTTATAACAATAAATTTTGATCAAATATTAGAATGACACTTTACAAAATCTTAATAGAAAAAAAAATGTTATGCTCCTTTATGTTAAACTAAAGAAAAAAAATAAAGTTAATCAATTTAAAAATTCAAATCACATATGATAGATAAGATATATTTTGATAATAAACAAAAAAAAACTTCTAAAAAGAATTTTTACAATTAAAAAAGTAAAAAAATTGATACCATAATACATTAATTCATGTCAAATTATCAAAAGATAAGTCAAGTAGCTTATAAATTAGTATTACTTTTACACATGTTTAGAATTTATGACCAAGTAAACTCAAGAGGAGGAGAACTAGAAAGATACAAAATAGTATGAGAAAGAAAGGCAGAGTAGTAGAAAGAGAAAGTTGTAGGTGGGGCTTTCAAGCTTAAACTATTAAACAAGAGATGTAAGAGGAGGAAAAACTTAAATAAAAACTTATTGAAAAGGAATAAATAGAATAAAACTCAAATGCATAAAGTAAACTTCTAGTAGTGTTTTAAAAGATCACATAAGTTCATGATGCCATTTTCTTAGAATTGGGTATAATTTTAATAAGGGGTACATTTTGAATTAGAGAATAATGTTGTCAAAATTAAAGTGTAATATAATGGCATGCAATATACCATATGTCAAAGTTTAAATGAAGAGAATCCAATCATTCTAAGAGGACTATCTGATAAATAAACATTTCATATATAATACATTTAGTTCAATCAAACAAAAAATAATTTTTCTAAAAAAATTATTTAATATTCAAATATTATTTCATATGATACATTCAGTTCAACTCATAAAATGTGACTAATAAATCATAAGGTTTGTTGAAGTTAACAATGGGTGCTATTTCTTAATATTTGGTAATTAGCAATATATTTTAAGTAAAAGTGAAGAAATAAGTAATAAGAAAAAGAGAACTATTCATTTAGTTAAAACTTATTTTCACAAAGACAACATGTTGTATATTGTAAATAATATATAATACATTAAATTTAATTTAACAATTTAGGTGAATGATCAGACGACCCACTAGATAGAGGAAAAACTAACGCATAATATAGTCTACTCAATGTATTGTACATTCAAGAAAAAATGAAAAAAATATTATAAAATACATGAATAACAAAAGAATTTATAGAATAGCTTGATATTAATCACATATATTTAACTTGTGATGTCAACATCAAAAGAGAAAAAAAATATTAGCATATAATACATCCTTAAGTTTTCAAGTAAATAAATATGAAATTAATAATTTAAAAAGATTTAATTGAGATGAAAGAAAAACATTGGTATATGCATTTTGTATAACACCGTGATTTCACTTCATAAAACTAATGGTAAGACCTATTTTGCTTTTCTATATACAAAATTTATATATTTATATATTTGTTAGATTCCTTATTATGTATGATGAAAATATAAAAAAATATAAAAAAGAATTAAAAAGAAGTCAGATAAATATGGAAACAAGCTAAATAAAGCATGAGACTAAAGAAAAGAATGAAAAAAAAAAACTTTGTTTTCCTTAAAATGCATGATTTTATGATATAAAAAAATGATATTGATAATAAATCAAGTCATGAATGAAAAAGAAAAAAAAATAATAAATTATCATAAATGAAAATAAAATAAAAAATAAAAAATAAAAAATAACACAAATAATGAACATGGCAATGAATGAAAATAAAAGAAAAATAATGACACTAGTAATATGTCGAGCCAAAATGACAAAATATGGGATAACATTATTGAAAGAAAATAGAGTTTTGATAAAAAAAAAAAGCAAAAATACAAAAAAATAATAACAAGAACAAATAAGAAAAAAAATAGTAATGAAAATAAAATAAAAACAACTATAAAATCATGATTATTTTAGTAAGTAATTATATATGAAAATATCTATCACTTAAATCTATTTTGATTTAATGCTATATTATTTTATTTCTTTTACATTGATTATTTTTATTAATTTTATTTAAATATCAATTATTATTTAAAATAATTTATTGGATAATTTGTTCATTATTTTTCCTACAAACATGATAAAACATATTATTAGAACTTAAAAATGGTAGAATTATGAGGTAATGTGGATAGATTAAATCTTAAAGATTTAGAGAATTGTGTATATATACATGTTTAAATAAATAAAAAAATTAATAATTTTATATCATATAAGTTTATACTTTTAGTTAATAATAATATAGATATTATATGAAATTATATTAAGAAAACTAAAAGAAATACCATCATTCAATATACATATTTTGAAGCAAACACTTCAAGAACTTGAACATATAGCACACTTTTAACCCTTCCACCTCAAGAAAGCATCCAAATTAGCCAATTTATACCAAAAAATCAAATTGAAGTAACAAACACATGATCATTTCAATTTCAATTAAAAACATTGGCTCAATTTTCATTTAAATTTTAATCAAGAATTCAATTTTTGAACTTCAAATTTAATCAATCAATCAACCAAACACTTCAAAAACTTGATTTTCTATTTTGTTTAATAAAAAATTGATTAATTTATCCTTTCCTGAGCCAAATACAACTAGCTTTCAAAAAGTTATTATTAAAAAACTATTACACAAGCAAAGAACAAAATATATGAATAACTTCATATAATTTTTGAAGAAATTCAGCATAATTACAATAAATGGAAAAAAAAACCAACATTGTTGCACAAATATATGTTAAATAAAAAAAAATCAACTAAAAAATAAAAACAAACAGACAGCAATATAATTACTATAATGACATTCCAATGGAGGCATCATCAATACTGATGCAAAAATGGAATTGACACTCATTTCTAACCAATTTATCAAGAAACTCATCAAAAAATTTAAAAAAAAAGATACTTTAAACTAATTTATTGATACTTTTGTCTTCAATATTTGATAGATTATTTGGAAAACACAACAATGCCCAACATTAATATCAAAATCCACAAATACAAAATAATAATTTTAAATCATTAAAAATAGATAAAAAAAATATGAATAATGTAACACATGGTTCAAAGATTCAACATATCTCGGCTGCAGCTTGAACTGGCTGGGTGTCTTTTATGATCACTTCGACACAACGAGAACAGAGGGTAGGGTGGTCGGAAAAGGTACCAACTTTGGGGGAGTAATTCCAGCATCTCTCGCACTTCAACCCATCGGCACGAGAGATGCCCATCCAGATTTGAATCGCCTTTTGATTAGTATAAGATGCACTATATTGAATCCCTCGGACGATTTTGTCGTCGAGGCAAGGCAAAACCTCCACCTACAAGATCCAAAAAACTTGCAATCTAAGAGAGTGTTTGATTCATTAATGCTTAGATTACATTGACACTAAATGAGATTTCTAAATTTTTAGTAAAATTATTTAAAGATGTCATCAAATCAAACATAAGTTATCTGATATGATAATATAACCAAATTGTCTTAAGATATAAAATAAAAGTGTTTCCTTCACAAAAAGTTATGAAAAAATGAATTCTATGAGTGGTAACTTACTTGACGTTTGACATTTGAAAGAACATCTAATGTTCGAATCTAAGTGTAATTATTAACTTTCCTTTTCATGAAAGAAATCTAGGTTTAAATGCAACAAACTAAAGACAAAAGTGTAGCAATTATATGTAGTTCTATCATATATATTTTACAAGAGGTTTTTGTAATTATTAACCACAACTTTTAAGACGCATTAGAAGTGTTTAATGAGATAAGTAAATATACTTAAAGCTCAGTACCAAAAGCTCGTATATTTTATGGGTTTATGAGATATCCCATTCAAACTATTGATTTAATCTTCTTAAAGTTATTATTATCTAAATCTAGTAATCATCTCATAATTATTGTAAACTTTGTTTTCTATTTTAATTATCATTTAAATTCAAAGTGAATTTAAATAAGTTTAAGTGAAACTAATTATCTTATGAAAGTTTATTCATCTAAAACTCATATTCATTCAAATTTGATTAAGATGAATGCTAATTAGACAAGATCACTGGACTAATAAAAAGGTTTACACTCATTTAATACTCCAGAATCGCATGACAATAAGCATTTATTATTGTGCCAAAACTCTCCATAATCGCTCAACATGGTTTGAATCTATGAGGGAGTACTTGCATCTCTACATTGACCAAATAGTCATGGGAAATTCATTTACAAGTGCAAGACAATTATATTTTAGTATAACAATAATTAAAGATAAGTTTAGAAAGAGTTGTGCTAGAAGATTTTGAGTATATATAAGTTTTATAAGTAAACCAATTTGAAGAGACGAGCTATTTTCTCTAGTGAATGATTGAGAGGAGAACTACAAGGAGATGTGATAATGGTATTCAAAAAGGTTTAATTAGACTAAAGTACCTTAGAATGAGATGTGACAATTATATTACAATATATATTACAAAATCATGTTAGAACTAACAAGATAACATTACTCTGATAACTAGACAACACACATGTAGAATGTTACAATAGAAACATATTACAATCAAAAGCCCAGAATGACATTTGATAAGAGGGCAATTCCATCTCTAATGAAAACTCCATATCTAAGGCTTTAATCACATCAAAATGAAATTATAAACACTTCATGTGAGATCTCTTATCCTCTACAGTCTCATTGCTCAGGATCTCTATGCTATCAATTTTGTTTTACTATTATAGAGGATGTAGTATAAGATAGGAGATGGCCTTATTAACCCAAAGCTTATTGCTATCATTCATTTTGGATAGACTTTTTCAAACATCTACAATTAAAGGAATATATATGCCATGAGCATTGCTTAAAAAAAAGCAAGAAGTTATAGATTGTTTGATTGAATATTATTTATATAATATTGATAATTATATCACAATATTATTCAAAACTAATCAATATTTTTTTAATTATTTGCTTCAATATTATCTAAATAGTCTTTTATTTTAATTTTAAACATCAAGATACTTGATATCTAGACATAGCTCAATTTTGAAGAATATCTAGATATTACTTTTGCAAGACAATTATGATATTTAAGAATATTATTTGAAGATATCATTTAACCAAACAATCAATATCTTTTAACATTATATTATATTATATCCTAAGAATTATGCTGAATTTATGTATGATTTCAGAAGAACCATACCTGTGATGTTATAAATATGCGACGCAATGAATCTGCTTCATGCATGGCCCCACACATTTCTCTTAGTCTAGAATAAGTGGCAGCATCAGAAGTATGAAGGTAAACTTTTGCTTCCAAGCTAGATCCAATTAGCTTTCCTCCTCGGGCAGCCTCAAGAACCTTATTTACCTCTGATCTCAACTGATCAAGAACTTAAAAAGGTTAAAAGAGAGAAGACAATATGATTCACAACAGAATATCATATGATATTTAATAGTTCCTTACCTAACATTTCTGCATGAAGGAAAATCAGTAAAAATACAAACATTTCTATCGAGTTCAATACTTTTAATCCAAAAATAATCAAGTTTGATGCAATACATAAAGCCTTATCACCCTTGGTTCAAGTTCGTAAACTTTGATCTCACTTAGTTAAGCCCAGGACACTAATATTTCTCCTGTTTTGTATGCAGAGTAGAGGTCAAATCTGCCAAATTAAGTTAGAAATCAATGAACCCTATGCTGAGAGAAGAAGTCTTATTTCATGGTTGCTATGTCTGGTTTTTGTTAAGATTTTGGCAAGACAAAAATGAAGCGTATTCTTTGTCAATGAGGATCAAAACTAATACGTGTATTACTTAGGTAAATAACCTTTGGTTTGTTATATCAAACTACTGTTTAAGAAACTCAATATTTGACACCTTGAAGAAATTCTTACTGAACCACTCTAACGCAAAACAAAACAAAAAGTTCTTGATCAAAATGTAGAGACTATACAAAATGGAGAGTAAAAATTCACAAGCCTCAAGATGAACCATCAAAAGAATCAGAACCAAAAGCGGAAAATACAGATTACAGTTCACATACCTCAAGAATTAACCCCCAGAAATCCACATCAGGAGCTGGTATAGAAAGCCATCTTTCATTTACTTCTGGCCACCTCAGATCAAAAACAAATTCAGCAAGAGAACCATTTTCCATTACAAATTCAAATGGAAGGTTTTGCCAAGCATCTTCAGCCAGATGTGGCAAGATTGGAGCAATCATTCGAATGATTGAAAGAAGGTGAGCTGCAAGAACTGTTTGACAACTCCTCCTTGTAAAACTTGTTGAACCTCTAAGAAAAAATATCGCTGTTGTAAAAAATGAGGACAAACTTTTTGATGGCTTTAAAGAAAAGAGAGGCTTTAAATGATTTTGGGTTAATCAACAATGCAAAGTTCATTTGTCAATGCTGTTGCTGCTAAAAAGTAGTTTTAAAAACTATTGTCAAAAAGTGGTATTGATAAAGTTGTCTTGTTCGGCAATCAACTGTTAATAATTGTTTATAAAATACTTAGAATAAGCTATACAATGATAAAAATTTCATGGTAGACAGGTTCTAAGAGCTTAAATACAAGGATTTACAAATGCTGCATGCATAATGCTTGATAATGTGAACATACCACATTAATAAGAAAGTTTAATACGTGGAGAGTTAGAAAAGAAGAAAAACATACCCAACATATAGTCGATCTTTAGCAACGTCAAAGTAGAAGTTTGACAGATCAACAATGGCAAACCGCTGAAGGATCTGCCAGAGAATACCATATTAAGTGATACAAGAAATTTGAGATAAGCTTTATTATCGATAACTAACAAATTAGATAGCAAAAGTCCCTCTAATTGATCAAAAGTCCACTCCAATTACAGCATTGGTGCTCAGTATCCTTTCTA
Organism: Vanilla planifolia; assembly: GCA_023846275.1. Lineage (NCBI taxonomy): Eukaryota > Viridiplantae > Streptophyta > Magnoliopsida > Asparagales > Orchidaceae > Vanilla > Vanilla planifolia. The sequence goes on along the minus strand of CM043872.1, from coordinate 4,707,284 downwards.
ATAGTTAAAATCAAAACTATATTGGTATTCTTCTCTCCTATTCAAAAGGGAAGATTCCATAAGTTGCATATCTTTATTGGACCATAAATAAACTAAGTTTAAGATATTAAAATCATCTAAACTAACACCCTTTCAATTTATCCTCAACCATTACTATACAAATGTTCTTACATATACATTCATTTCTAGTAATATCCTTTAGCAAAACCATTTGTCCATCTCGAAATCATAATTCCCAAACTAGAATTTAGTACCACACCATGCTTTTTTTATCTTTTTGCAATCAATGGATTTTTTTGCTCACACAATGTAGTTACAACACTACCCATTCATGCAGTGTGCCCATTAATGGCCAAACCATTATGTTGGAGTATGCATTCAAATAAAAAAATCTCACATTCTATAATATTTAATGATCACCATTAATAAGTAATTTTCACAATGTTGGTAAAACAATATTGAATTTTCAATAAAGGAAGGCTCTGCCTATTAATTGAATTTCTAGTAAAAAAGAAATCTCGCATTCTATTATCTTTGTGATGTGGTTGAAGAGGTAAAAAAATATTGAACTTCCATAATGTCAAGTCAATCATCAACTACAGTAGGGGGGATTCCTATCCATAGGCATAAACAAAAATTATAATCTTTGGAATTAAATTTGCAACTATTCTAACCATAAAACAAACAAGTTGTACAGAAAAACTCAATAGCTTAACATGTTATCAAGTATTGTAATGTCTGAAAATAAAATTTTATGTGCAGCACGTAAGGTAACATAATCCTGCTTAAAGATTTAAAAATTTCAAAGCATTAGAACAAATAACGAAAAAAATACCTGGAATATCTTATAGAACTGATAACTTTCATAATTATCCTTGACGATTCTTGCGATATTTTCAAGCTGGAACAACGCATGTTGATCAATCATGGGGAGATCATCATATGAAATGGAGTTTCCTGGCTTTACACCAAAACATAATGAACTGAGGGATAATAAAGCCAAAGGTTATAATGCTTTTAGAACAATACTATAAAAACAAAAAAACCACAATGAAAAAATTAAAAGAATTGATGTCCTAGCATACTGATCAAAAGTCAAAAAACTATAAAATGCAAAGCAAATGCTAACATACTTCCCAGTCATGAAGATTTGATAGAAGAAAGCGAAGTGTTCCACGTAGTTTCCTATATATGTCAGACATCTGGCTGAGTACTTGAGGACCAATTAGGACATCACCAGTATAATCTACACTTGAAACCCAAAGGCGGAGAACATCAGCACCACAGCCAAGTCCATCCTGCAAATTACAAGGTGGGAAAACATGGTATGCCATTAGACAATAGGACCAAAAGAAAGTCAGTCAATAGCTAACAAACCTTGTTGTTCTGCCCTCCTGAAATGATGGCTTCTGGGTCAACAACATTACCTAGAGACTTGCTCATTTTTAAACCTTTCTCATCTAATACAAACCCATGCGTGATAACTGATAAATAAGGAGGCTTTCCTGAAATTTACACAATACTACATATAAAATCAACTTGATTAATTTCCAGTGAAAAGGAAAGCAAAATAACTATTAAATACCCAAAACAATAGTAAAGAGTTCTTTGTTTAATTTCATTACACAGTTAGACATGCAGCTACTAACCAATGTTAAGACCATGTTTTCAATCAATGCAATCTCCTCAATATATCAAATCCTAAATTCAATTTTTCTTACTCTTCTCTAAGTGCTTGCATAGTACATCAACCCTTAATAAGTTAGCACCATTTAAGCCTAATATGTCTCCATAGAAGCATATGCAGCTTTGATTCTGTAGGCTTGTAATCTTGTAAGAATGAGGATTTTAATTGTTTGAGATGATGGCGGTCACAAATTGGCCAATCCTCATACAAAAGGTACAATGCAGGAGAAAAATATTACTGAAGAAACATAGGGAACAATGGTTTCATATTGGTACCTGTTGTGGCAATGCTTGTCAACAAGGAGCTCTGAAACCAACCTCGGTGCTGATCTGTACCTTCCAAATATAAGTCAGCTGGTAGACCCAAGCCTTCTCTTTTCCTCAAGACAGCAGCCCAAGATGATCCTGGGAGGGATTAAAGAATGGACTCAGTTTACAAAAAGTTTGGAGATGAAGTGTTGATAAAACCACTGGGAATTGTCCATATTCAAATTATGACAACAAAAATGATGAATAATACAAAATATATTTAAATTGGAAAACAGACATTAGACAAATTTTCCTATATACAATAGTGGTTGCATTTACAATAAGATATCTGTTTCAAGAAAAATTAAAAATAATACAATTCATATGTGATTAAAACAAGGGTAATGACAAATATGCCCTAGTTTGGTCCTATGTGGAAATAGTTCCTTCACATTTCTAAAATGTTCAAACAGGTCCCTATTGTTTTCTTAATGAAACAATTTGGCTCCTAAACGTTTTTGTATTCTTAGATTACTATTACCTATAGGACTATTTGCACAGTTATACAAATAATAGAAACCTATATAGAATTTTTTTTTTGAAAGATTTGCCAAGATCTACATTAATAAATTATAAAAAAGTTCAAACAAGTAGTCATCAAACAATATAGTGTCAAAAACAATAGACACGGGAATTCCCCCTAACCCACGTAAAATCAGAAAATTGATTTTGCTATTTATGAAGAAAAGTTGATAAACAAAAAAAAAGCGTTAATTTAGTTACTTTATTAATGAAATCATAGGGAATTATTTGGATATTTGAGAATGTAACTTATCTACATAAAACACCTAACTAAAGGAACCTATCTTCTAAATGCTCATTTTTATAGTGGTCAAAAAACAACAAAATATTTCCAATTTGAGATAAGCATGAAAGGGTTATTTGACCACAATAAAATAACCAAAAAGTCTTTAATACTTGTGGCAACAAAAAAAGCCAAAAGTCAGAACAAGAATAAGCAATAATATAATTTGAATACTAAACAATGCATCATGCAAAGTAAGGATCACTCTCTTACAGAACCAAGCTATAACGAATTCCATACCAAGTTCAATTCAGAGGTTTGTAATGTTGGTAATGGAAGATAACAGCCTTCAATTAGGGAAGACAATCTCAAGAAAATTCTTATGATAAGCTCTTAACTGAAAAAATAAATCAGTGATTATGCTAAAAAAAACTTGGAATAAAGAATATAAATAAATGACCCTCGAATGACTATGAGACATAACTAAAAAACTAGATAAGCATAGAGAGCACATTTCAAATCTCCAAAAAAGAATTCATAGCAAGATAATATAGGGTCCACACAACAGCAAAATGAACAAGCATTCTTCACAATAGCTGCAATGCAAAAGACAAACAGTTAACATGCCTAGGAGGGTGGTTAAGCTCTTCTGAATGGATTAGTACAGCCAAGCCCTTTGCAAATGTCCTCCCAAAAGGAGAATAAACAATTGAAGTGACACACAGTAACGTTACTTCATGCTGCAGTATAACAGCAGCGGGTTACACTTGCCCAAGAGCATCAGCTCTTCTGGCCGGTAGAATGCCGCAAGCAATTTGCTGATATTTCCATAAAACCAAGTACAAGGGAATCCACTCGAGGTTATTCCAGTTTGGGCTTTGAGAACTTGGAATTCCACATCTAGGCCACGATGATACAAATGGGGATAAGGTGGAAACAGGGCACAGAAATTGAGGTTTTAAGCACTTTGAAAGAAGGAACAGAAAAAGAAAAAACAATCAATTGAGTAGGAAGATAGCTGCAGTTAAAAATAAAAAATGTGAATAGCTTAGTAGGATGAACAAAGTCATAGACCAAAACCTGCAAATATGGAAGAGGATAATCTATTATAAATTGGAGAATATGGAAAGACAAGTGCCAAGCTTCATCAAAAGGGAAGAAAGGAATTACTCAACATCTGATTTCCTGCAAACAGAAACCTTCATATGTTGCTATTTGATGAACCCACACATAAAATGAAACAAACAAAAGAATAGCACAACATACAGATTAATACTATACCAACAAGGTGCCTGAATCAAGAACCTCAAAAAACTCTAATGGATGCCTAACTCCTTTAAAAACAAGGAAAGAGATGACAGGCTTAATATTTTGAGGTGTAGAAGATTGCATAAAAGGTCTATTTAACAAACTTTTGTCCAATAAAACAGGCTTTCCCTGAAAATTTAAAACTTCAACAGGTCAACTACAATGCTCCATACATTCAGTCCTTGCCCTAAAAATCCAAGTAATGAATTAGAGTACTTCATGATGAGAAATTAATTCAAAATTTTGTGCAGAAGAAATAACACAGAAGGAAAAATCCGGAAATACTGGAGTAGAAGATTGTCCAGATAAATTTTGAACCACCAAACACACACCAAGCTGAATGACAGAAAAAGAATGAATAGTAATGAATGACAGAAAAAGGAGTTCTCTCCAATTTTTTTTGTAAAAACTTTCCAAAGAACAACTTTCTAATGTACATACCAGAATCAAACCAAACATCCATAGTATCAGTTCCCCTTTCATATCTAGATGCAACACTACGGAACTTTTCTGGAAGCAGTTCCTCAGTTGGTAGGTACCACCATGCATCACTACCTTTACTTGAAATTATAGCTGCAAAAGATAGATAAGACTGAACATTAACAAACTAGCAATAGAAAATAAAATTTACCGATTTTCATGAAAATACATTTTACTAATGGAATTCAATATTTCAACAAGCCAATCATAAAATAATCAAATGTATACATTAAATAAATATAATTAAATAGCAATCAAAATAATGAAAAACAAATTTATAAAATGATTGATTTCAAAGGTACAAAGTAATGCTGAGACTAGACAATCTTGGGCTGCCTCCCTAGACTAGTTGAGCAAAGGTTGCACAAACCAACAACTAAGCTTTCATTTATTAAAACTGCATATAAAGATTAAGCTAGTTTACTAAGGTACAAAGTATAATAAAACTGGATAATAAATCTAGTGGAATAAAAATCTTTCCTTTATTAAATTAGGTCGCAAGCAAAAGGCTTTAGAGCCAAGATTAAAAGTTCCAACTCTGTTTTCTTTACATTTTCTTAAAATTTGAGTGCTAGATACTACAAAATAGTCTTTTATGATTACAAATTTATTTGGTTTTATGTAAATATATAAAACTGAGTATGCCACACTCAATAACCTATAGTTTTTTAACATCCCAATTTACATTTGAATCCTATAATATTCCTTTTAGTAGTTCTCTAAAATAGTAATCATTTTCAAAATTGGCATTCAAATGTCTGTAGAAAAATGCATAAATTTACTTACCAAACTTATACTTAAGTTATCTGCCAGAGAGATAGATATAGAGATAAATATATAAACTTTCCAAGCCAATGTTCATACATTTCCATATTGTGGGTCTTCCTAAGAGATCTTTTATTTAGCAATTTCACGAATCGAGCTCTAACCAATTTAAAGCTGAGTTTTCTGGTTTTCTTCAACTTCACAAGTGTGTATTTTTGTTGGAAGATAATAATTACATGTTTTACTTGCTACAAATTCCATCCTATGAAAATATGGCAAAGTTTGCAAGATTCTTACTTGAAATTCCATTGCAATCTCCCTTTTGGTCTAGTAATCTCCCATATATCATCACTGGAAAGCATCATATTATGAGCATATATTATTAGTATAGACTTATTACAATTCTTTGACCTGTTCTACAAATATTTTATGGTGAACTTGCCCTTGTGTATAACCAATTATCATCATATTTGACTAAGTCCTGCAAACTCTACCCTTGATGACTTTTCTAGAGCAGTAGATGCTTTCTTTAGCTTGCATGCCATGTTTGTTTTTTCAAAACCAAGTGTCAACTTCATATATACTCCCTCTCTTCCAAGCTTTCATTTAAAAGGGCAACTTTACATCCATATAATACAATTCCTAATCACTAAATCTAGTTAATAAGAGAAAGGAGAATTCTAACAGTGTTTAATTTTGCTATGCATGTAAAATTATATACATATCTATCCCACATATTAGAGCAAAACCTTAAGAAACTAATCTTACTTTATATCTCCCTATGACCAATAAGTCATACCTTAATGCAATCACTAAAACACCACAATTCTATTCCTTTATTGTGAATCAAACTCTTCCTATGTTCCATTGTCTAATAGTGTCCTATTCTTCTATAACCATTCATTTCCATCTTTTTGATCAAACAAGGCAATATGGACATATTCAAGAATTTTCACATTGTCAATCCTCAGATAAGTGCTTTATAATATTAAGTTGAACTTAAAAGTCAAAGATTTGGAAAAGGATGTTGACTACATAGTCTTACTCCTGGTTGATAGCAATATTCACTTCAAGATTACCAACTCTAACATTGCTTGCATACACACTACAAGGTTATAAGAAAGTTTGTTTTGATTTTAATGATTGATTTGCAAAAACTTGAGGCTTTCATGAATATATGGGGATTTGATTCTAAAAAGGTTTTTCCTCAATTTATTCCCCTTACCCATGACATAAAGTGGAATTTCTAGGTCTAAATGAGTGGAAGGGGAAGATAATGAGATAGAATTCCCAATGATTCCCTTCATTTAATACATCAAGTCAAAGAAATGATTAAAACAAAAACTTTCTTGAAAGAATACAACATTATTCAACAGATACAATATTTATTGAGAAGAGTTAATAAGACTAATGCCTTTTTTTAGTAAGGAGGGTATCCAATAAGTACACGATCTCTTTTACTTCTGGATGCATTTGTGCTATGAAGAAAAACTATTATGTTTCTAAGGCTTTTAGGTGGAAGACAAATGGGAATGCAAACTTGATGAGAGGATTCGGGCAACAAATTAAATGGGATTCAAAATGAAAATTAAGAAATTTCAAACATAACTGGTTGCTTAGATGCATAATGGTTAAAGCAAATCACCTTAGTAAATATTATGCACATAGTGAGAAAATTATGTATCATGTAACTCCTAGGAAATAACAATATTTATGCTCACTCCATTTTGTTGAATGGAATATATAACTGAGTTTTAATATGCAAAGCCTTTTTCAAGCAGGTTGAACTATAAAATATTCCTTATAATAAGCATTATGAAGTATATTTATATGTTAGAATAATATATATTAGTGACAAGTTTATGAAAGTCTACAAAAAATAATGACAACTTCAGAAAATTAGGTTTATCTGAAGTTGAAAATTAATATACGCCATTTTGTTTCTCAATATTGTCAATCTTCATTCTTAAACATGCATCCACAAGGACACAAAGGGAGAGAAATTCATCACTCAGATGAGATTTTTAGTTATTTTACTATACATTTTAAGTTGCCAATATTGTAAATGAGTCACCTAAGACAACTTTTATCTTTATATCTTCCTCAAATTTTCATTATAAAAAGGTAATAGAGAGATTTGACATTTGGTCCAACTAAAGCTCCAATATCAACAATCCAATGTGATTTTCAGTAGTAAAAATGGTGCTTTTACCACACTATTTTTCACAAGTGACATAAACGTTGAATTGATGATTCCTCGAATTGGTTTATTAGATTCTTCAATGCTTCTATCAATTTAGTTGCGACATTGAGAAGATCTAATTTCTTTAAAAGATGGGAAGTTTAGAGTGTATAAAAACCTGAGTTTGACTTCTAAGATTTCTTAGTTTACAATTTGTAGAATTACTAAGAATCTCCCAACAAATTTCCTTGAAATTATAAGGATCATTACAAAGGTCAAACCATAGGTTATTTTCATTAAATTGTAGCTCCTTTGAGTTTGATAATTCCTTATAGTTGGCTCTAAGAGAAAAATTTTGAGAGTTGCGTAAAATGTGGTTGATGAATTGCGTAGCATTACCCTCCTTATAGAAAATTCCATGTCAAACTTCAGCAAATATTCTTAGAATTCAGAAAAAATATTTAGTGCAACGAAATTTCATCAAGATCCTTGTTAAGTCCAAGCACAAATCAAATGTTTGTGCATTTGCAATCATCATATTGTTATTGCTACAAGGCAAACTATATCAAGATAATGATCAAACTCATTCAATGGGCCATATAAAATTTTTTCTACTTCTTTCTTATTTTTCTAGTTCATTATAAACTGTAAGAGGTCATATATTAGATTCTTAAAATTTTTTAATTATTTTAACATATTTTCTTATATTTTTGCATTTTTAATTATAATAGATATTTTTTTATTTTATTTTTATGTCTATGATTTAATTTTGTTTTCTATTTAAGAAATTGTTATGAAATGAAAAAAAAAATTTTTGCTTGGCATTGCTTCTTAATTGAAACTACAATTTCTTTTATTGTACATATATGCACATCCTTAAGTTGTGATCTAAGTTTCTTTAGTTTGTTATTAAGATTTATGTCCATTTTCGCTGTCATCCTCATCGTCACCACCTTCCACCTCATATCCAATTATAGAAGTCCATAATGCGTCATCATCTCCACTACTTTGATATCAAAACATCCTTTGTGATGTTTCAATCACTATGACAATCCATCATTGCCAACCACTTGTTTCCCTTGGTTTTGAATCCTTCGATTGTCTTCATACCACTAATCTCAAGTCACTTCTTGCAGAGTTAAAAAAAATTAAAAAAATAAAGCTATTAGTGCCATCAGTTGCTGTCACATAGCTCTCATTCAAGACAATCCTACGCCAACCCAAGCAAAATTATTGCTAATCCAGACGTGCCTACACTACTTACTCCCATGTCACTAGTTCCTTGGCCACATGACCTCTCAAATCACTTTCGCTCAACTTTACTTGCAAAACCGCACTTATTCTATTACTGATAATGATGAAGAAATAAAGAAAAAAATGACTTTATGCATATTGTTATTTTTTCTATATATATCAAAAAATAATTTTTATTACATAATTTAATTAAACACAGATTGAATATAATAATTCTAACTATGTTAAACCAATTAAACAAATTGAACTCTTAAAAAAAATTTGATAAATGACCAACTATTAATATGTATTTATCAAGAAAGTTATAGCATTTTATAATTTAAAAATTTTAATGTGAAGACATTTGAATAATGTAGAAATATGAATACTATAACATACGTTTCACCCTTTTTATTACATATGCTTTATAAAAATATCTTTAATATTAAATTTTCTTTACTTTATGAATTATTAATGCATAAAAACAATTATCGATAAACTTTATTAGTGACAAGTTTGATGAACTATTCTTGAATATTTCTTTACATAAGTATCTTGATTACTATCTTTTATCTAATATTATTCTTATAAGTTGCTTTGTTCTTCTTAATTTTTAGATGTATTGAAAAAATGATCTTATATCTGATGCTATGATCACAAAGGGTTTAGAGATATTGATACCAAACTTATAAAGATTCACTTGGTGTATACCTTTATCAAGCAAAGTTTTTCTTGATGGGGTGAACTGATGTAGAACAGATTGCATCAAGATGAATGAACTGATTCAATGGCTATATAAAGTTTTTATTTTTTATTTTCTTATTCTTTATAGATTTAATTAATCATATATGAAACCCTTAAAAGTTTTTAGTTACTTTAACACATTTTTATGTTTTTTACATTTTTTTATCAAGGAGAATATTTTTGTAATTTTGTTTTTAAGTTTAGGATTTAATATTATCTTTTATTTGAGCAATTGCTATAAAAAAGATTCCTAACATTACCTCTTGATTGGAACTATAATTTCATTTATTGTCCATGCATACAAATTCCTAAACTATGATTTAGGTTCTTTCAGGTTGTGATTTAAGGATATCTAAATTGTGATTCAGATTTACATCCACTATCATCATTATCCTCATCATCATTGACTTTCATTTCAAATTCTGCTACAAGAGTTCTTCATCTTACTTTTATCTCTGTTAATTTTTTCTATAATTTTGGAGAAACTTCAATTTAGGTTATAAAACAAGTCCATTTACTATCATAATTCATGTAATTTGTTTAGTAACCAACATTGTTTAATGTGTAAGTTTGTTATAATTTATGTGAATTATTCAAAGACCATTATTGTTTCATGTATTAGGTTTTTTAATCAAATTTTGAACATTTTGTAATATTTCTTAGATTGGAATATGCCTTTGGTCAAGCTTACCAAATCTACATGACAATCACGTAAAATAATCAAACAACTAATTTTGAGCTCAAAACATGTTTATCAGTCAAGTCACCGATAACTATACAAAAAAACTTAAGCAATCAAAAACCTACATGGAATCACATTGAACTAAAGATTTCGGGCTGAATGAGGATCGATCTAATTAGATTTCGATTCTTACAATTACCACAACTTAAATGATTGGGTTGATTTTTAGTTCTAGTAATAAGATAGACTAGAACTAACATGACTAAAAATTAGCATGTCCTACCGGAGAGAGACATGTGAAGGACACAAGATTAACATTCTTGACCAATAGTGTTTTTTACAACAGTTACTATGCTGGACCAAAGATCCGAGAAAAAAAGATGACAAAGTGGCATCAAAAAAGATAGTAGCAACACTAATCACTAACTCCAAAGAAATAAAGGTGGAAGAGAAATGGCGTGATGTAGGGTTATTAACAAGAAAAAAATGAAATAAAAAAAATAGTGGAAGCATATTTCAATGATTTCAATTGATCATGCAAGCTAAAGATGTCATTGACAAGATTGAACAAGCTCTGTGAAATTGAGAGAAAACTTTTCTTGAACTTCATTGCTAACTCAAGTACGATATAAAACAATCAACTTATACTAATATATCCACTCTAATTTCAGAATACTATAGAAAGAATCATGAAACAAATTGTGATCAAATGAATTATTGTTATGTAAGCTCATTCTCCTCCAAGTAATTTTGAAAATAATTCTAGAAACTTAAAAAAGTGACAAATTATGACAAAACTGGATTAATAAGTTTTGGAATTCTCAAAAATCATAAAATTGGTTCCAATAAAAAAGCAAAAAATGAGGTGCCAAATAATTGATGCACATAGCTGAAAGGTGTATAGAAAGGAATTCAATTCTAAAATTATAAAGTTGTATACGAAGTTACTTCTAAAACTCAAACCATTGATCTCTATATCTTAGTGAAAGTAACCCTACTAAATCTTGAAACAATAGTAACAAATTTGAACATTAACCTAGATAATAAAGGTTCCCATGATGTACGAATGACAAAAAAAAGGCCTTGTTAAAGATCTAATGACTGCAAATTTAAGGAGAGAGAATGAGCAAAAAGTTAGTCATAATAAAAAAAACATAATTGTAGCCACATTATGGACCTCCTCACCTTTAACATGCAAGATAATTTCTTCTGTAATTAGTGGTTCCTTAGTGTCAATATCATAAAAGACTGGGATTGGAACACCCCAAGTTCTTTGTCGTGATATACACCAATCAGAACGACTAGATGTCATAGTAGTGATTCTATTCTCTGCCTGCATGACCAGTTGGGTTTCAAAATTTATAAGGAATTCAAACTACTGATTAAAATAAGCATGTATTATTAGAAAATAATATGACAAAAAAGAATAAAAAAATATGGTGTGTACATTTTGCATATAACCATAATAAGAGAGTACAAAAATCATCTTTTTCTAGTAGTTGAACTATGGAGATAATTAAAATCCAGTCAAAAAGAATATTTCAAATGCAAAATGTACAAAAATATACAACTTTAGAGTTCTGGCCATCCAATGGTTGAGTGTAAAATATGCACTCGATCGACAATTTAGTGAAACATTGATGTAAAATATCAATAATTTAGTGAAACGTTGATGTAAAATATCAAAATAGTCAAAAAGGATTATCATGCAAGTTGTGCAATTGAAAAAAATTGTATTGTGATAAACATGCTTGTGAGACCATTTACTAACTATTATATTTAAAATGGTAAAAAACATCTTTTTCTAATTGAAGGAGCATACCTTTTAAATCTGTTTCCTATTTCCTATATACCATCAAAGAATGACGAGCCCTACATGTCCTTGGAATTCATTTTGATTGTAACACTCCAACTATATCTGATTAGAATTTTAAAATTTAACAATTTCCATGATACTCCTCATCACAATTACACTTTTAGCTACTGCTTAAGTTTTTTGCAAAATCAAGGGCATAAACTTTAACTTTAGGATTAGGAAATACATTGAAAAACTTCTATGTGATGCAAGGAGCTCAAAACCAACGTTTTATTTATGTCGTATTATTTGAGTTTTAATTATTCTGTTTAGCTTGTTAGCCCACATCATCATCTAAACTAGCATATTAACAAGTTTGTCTTCTACTAATCTTCATAAGTTATTTGACATTTATGATTTCAAATATCAAGTTGTTACTCATTTTTTTAATATTATATAAAATTGTGATTTATAATGACAAATAAAGCATTGGCACTAGGCAACATCCACATTTCATGACATGGACTTCTAGTTTGTCTATGAACAATGCTTTTAGGTTCATTATGCACTTCTATGCATTAAATTATTATCATATCAATGAACAATTTGATAGACCCAAACATAAAATATGAAAAAAAGAGTGCTGTACCACAAAAGCTCCGGCATGCAGGAAACAAGGGAAAGGGCATAACGAAAGAGTATATTGTACTCAATTTAACTCTATATCCATAAGAAGTGGTTACTTTGACTCAAACTTACAAACTCCACCACACAACAACAATTTCGTTAGACATGAAAATAATTGATTTGATGCTTCTCAATAAGAAAGTAATAACCAAAAAGAAGACATATCAAGGATTAGTCAATATTTGCTTTTGTATGATCTCCAAATTGAGTGCACTTCAAAGCAGGTCCAAATAAAGTGTTCATAGATTTCTAGTATGGTTGAACTAATTGAACAACTTGACTAAATGGTAAAATCACATTATCAATCCAATTGATCGAGAACAATTCAAAACCAATCGTATTATATGGTTTGCAATCGAACTATACAATATGTTGTAAAAATCACATAATTGAGGTGGCAATTTAAGATCTATCCAAATTTTCAAAATTAAGGATTTACATCATCAAGGTACTTGAAGATTCTTTAATAGACACAAGGGAATTGAATAAATATTTATGTTTTATGTTCTTCTATTTTCACCTAGGACAAGATCTTTTCTAATTGGATGTTGTTGTTAAATTGTAATTCCTAAGACTTTAAACCTATAAGGCACCTAAGGCCAAAGGGAAGTGGTCCATCATACCATATTATTACTATAAGAGAACTCAATGTGAAACATAGCCCCATTTGAGTTCCTTAATTAGGTTAATGAGGTTGCTAAGGTGTCCACATCATTGATGCAAGGGTCAGATTAGGCAATCTAGGTTTGTAAAGATAGGAGTTCTTTCATGTTCTATGGATCTCCAATTGGAGTGTTTTCTATTAAAGTTTTTCTAACTAGTTGACAATTTTCTCTAACAAGAATATATTTATTCTACTTCACAATTTTTGTGCTATATTTTTAATGGGATCATTCAACTTCTCCATGCAACTCTATTTGAAAGAGTTTCTTGCAGATTTTATTCATTCTTTTGTACATCTTCATCAAGATCGTCATTTCCAATTGTTGAGGCAAAAAGTGATCAACATCTAATTCCACATTTGGCATAACTCTATACATTTAATTAGTAACAAAACAAAGCGATCTAACAGAGTAAATTGTTACAAATGAAAAGTTTAAAGAGAAATTAGCCACAGCAACAAAAGCTCTTGCATGCTAAAAAAAAAGAAAAGCCATAATGGAAGGGATATTGTACTCCGTCTTTATAATTATAAGAGAATGTTTTCATGACTTGAACTTGGAGACCATTGTACCATTGTAAACTTCTATAACCAAGGCTAAAAAAAATTTCTATATCAACAATAAAATTTATCACAAAAGGACTGCATGCATCATAGCCATTAGAACAGAAATTGAAATTCTAAATCTAGAACCTTAGAAATGTTTTTCTTGGCATGTCATGACTCATGTTATAAGACAAAATCCAGTATGTTTTCACAAACATTGTGTAACTATAAAAGATCATATTTATATCATTCAACTATGGCATCACTATTTCCACATACAGGTTAACTTGCCCCATGCTATTGTTACCATACATCATTCGTCTGTAATGGAAAAACTATTATAATAGCTATTTGAATACAGAAAGAATTATAATCCAGTTACAAATTAGTTCTTCCTTAAAACATAAATTCAAATGCATTACATCACCTAATGAAATCACATAGCAAAATGAAACTTTTTTACAGTAAAAGAAATATGTCTAGTTTCCAAAAAGCCAGGTTTTTATTCTCTACTCATCTAATATAAGTATAATAGCTGTTAGATATTATATATGTATAGCTTAAGTTACTGCCACTATAAAATAACGAATCTAAAAAAAGACAGATTCCTCCTGCATGCATAGATTTCAAGAAGTTTCGAAACCAACAGATCAAAACAGTATTCTCTAGAAAGGAATAATTTCTCATCTTTGGATTACAATATATATTTCATTGGCGTACACCAAAACAATTATATAATAACGCCCCATTAGAAATGCCATTGATTCGAGTTTCCATGTAGCAAATCATCTTCCCCTCCTAATATCTATTTATTTAAACAACACAAAATTCAAATTGAATTTACATTGACATCATTTATCATGAACTCATTGCATATATACTTTGTTCCTGAATATGTGAATCAACATTTCTTTTCATGTGAAGATTGTACATCCCTACTTTTGGTGGGGGAAGGGGGCACAAGCGTTTGGGTTGCTAACCTCTACTGTACAATTCCATAATCACCATAAAGTTCTTTTAACTAATAAATATTATGAAGATGACATTTGCACAATTGTAAAAGCCCCACCTATTTAACTCCATGTAAATATTTACTATTATTAATAAATGTATTCTCTAACTAATGAAGTGAGGAAGATGTTAGAAGCTCCAAGAAGCCATATCATAGTGAGATCTTCAAGAAGCCAAAATTGCATATGTACACTAATTCTCAGTCAATTTGTAACTATAAAAAGAATCAACTAAACTTTCTTCACAAAAATGAATGATTATTAATGATAAACATAGAAAAAACAATGGATGATCCATATAAACCAACATACTACTGAGGTGAGTCTTGTTGTTCATGAACTTTTCTATTGATGGCAATATGATCCTTGTCAAATCTGTTTCTGGCTGAATACAAAACAAGGAATTGAAGAATGGCATTATGCAAAAAAAAAAAAAAAAGTGATGAGTGTGTAATCAATTAGTGTAATATTGTGGTGAATTTGAGCTAAAGCATAGCATCTTTGCCATTATCAAAAACTTATCAGAGCTGACAACTAAGGTGCTGCACAATTGATTAAACACACTTACAAATAATACAAAGCAAAAGGCATCAGGGAAAAAGAAACAGTATATCAACTGCAAATGGCTACAGGCTAAAATACGAAGTAAAAGACTAATATTCATTCAAAAATACCTGTGGTGGAATCCACTTGACCATGCTGATTGCCTCCATGGCAGACTCTCTGAAGCCATCAACAGAAGCAAACCACTGTTCTGTGGCTCTAAATATTGTTGGTTTCTTAGTTCTCCAATCATATGGATACTTGTGTTCTATACAAGACATCAATAACTCAGTTAGGGAAATGAAAAAAATAACTTTTCTTCTAGAAAATTAATACAAAAAAGGTTTGTTTGACGTTCAACACTCACTATAAGGTTCTTCTAAAAGAAGTAACATATTCTCATCGAG
This sequence comes from Vanilla planifolia, assembly GCA_023846275.1. NCBI lineage: Eukaryota > Viridiplantae > Streptophyta > Magnoliopsida > Asparagales > Orchidaceae > Vanilla > Vanilla planifolia. The sequence continues at coordinate 4,691,501 of CM043872.1, read as the reverse complement.
GTACTTCACAACAGCAGCATTGCCATCCCCCAATACATTCAAACCAGTGAATGGTCCAGCTTCTTCAGTAAAATTCCCACTGTCATCAACAGGAGAAAGTATCGGTAGTCCATATCGAAGGCCAGTTATATAATCCTCCTGACCATGACCAGGGGCAGTATGAACAAGGCCAGTTCCTGATTCTGTAGTTATATACTCTCCCCCTACCACAACAGGGCATTCCTTGCCAGAAATTGGGTGAATGTACCTATTATATTTATTTCAAATAGCAATGAGCATTAATTTTACAACGATAATCAAATGAAAGAAGTTTCATGACACCCACAAACAAATTACATGTAAAAAGGTTCAAAAGAGTAAAAATGCTCAATTTAATCACTACCACAAAGCCATTTTAGATGAAGATCTTCATAAACTTTATCTTATTAATCTTTTTTAAAGACCTGCAATTTTCCAGAGTTGATCCTGGTAAAGTTTTCTTGATAATAAGCTTCACCCCCCACTTTAACTCCAATGTAGATATTAGATCATATGCCACAATGACAAATGGCTTCTTCTCCACATTTTTTAAAATGGCACCTGCCTTTGTTGGTTTTCCATGGAAAGCTATTGTTTCCTCTGGGATTGAATACACCTCAACCACCGCATAGTTAAGTTCAGGATTAACTGCCACAGCTGCAATATTAGCAGAAAAAATGATTAATTAGGAAAACAAGTTGATTAATTTCACTGAAGTGCAGCATATTTAAGCAAGTTTCATGAAGCACGTCTACAGTCATACCATTTGGAACAAATGGTTTAGTAGCAAAATCAAAGTCTAGTAAATGCAAAGAACTGCAAAAAGGATCCTACAACAAATTACTCATTAAAGTAGAAGTGACTTAATCCCTTATTAGAAAAATAGTAATGAACCAATATGATAGATTTATTATGATACCCTTACCAGCATTTGCTGGGATGGTCCAAGGAGTAGTTGTCCATATGGCCAAGCACAAGTCTGAAAAGAATTCTCCTACAATGTCATGGCAAGCTGGAGATGCACTGGCCATCTTGAAAATAGCATAAATGCTCTTCGATACATGACCATCAGGATACTACAAAACAAGTATCACCCAACAAATGTAGGACAAAAAGAGTTACAAAATAATGACTCCAACGTACAAAGAAAATGACATCAGAGCTTCATTAATGCTGTGTAGTAGATATAAATGTTGCACTATCAGAATAAAATCATTATGCTCTGGAAAAAAAAGAAACTACTATGCAAATGCACAGCTCATGATTGTAAAACCATAAAAGGGATCAAGCACAACATTGAGATTTCAATAAATTCAGCCATACGCAACAAAAAATGAAAACATCTTCGGTTTACAACACGCTTAGCCGAAAGGACCTAAAACTTTCACTTTTTTGCTAAAAAAAATATGGGTAACAAAGATCTTGAGTAAGAATAAAAAAAAAAATTCATGGATAGCCAACACAGTATTACAAGATAGCAATATCACAATAAAGTAAAAGCTTCTCTGGGCTTTGTTTTTAAGAAAATCCAACATGCTTGAAAAGGCACAATAGAATGATATTGTCATTTCAATCTCTCAATCGCAATAGAACTCCGAGAAAAACATTCATTAAGAGATTAAATAACTACCTTGGTAAGGGAATGAGTTGAGAGAAAGTAAAGCGAAGTACGTCTTATGGGATGTCATTTCAATTTTAATATTTTTCTACGAAGGGTAAAGCATGATAAAGTTGGCAAGTTCCCTTGCTGTTCAATTCAGACAAATTACCTTCATATCTAAGTACACCAGAATTTCAAGCAAAGAATGAAGTAAACCTCATCAATTACAGCCCAAAGTTCTTAAGAAAAGCTTGGAACACCACTGCATAGTAATAAACCATAAGCATTACACGGAAAGAAAAATTATCAAAATATCCTGTCCAACACCAATAGAAGCTGTTTCAACACCATGAAAAATCAAGGAATAAAACTTCTTTATTTTGACAAGTTCCACATCACAAAAAACACTAATGAAAGGTTGTGATATGAAAAACAAAATTAGCATTACCATGAAAAGAATTTATTTCAACAAGAAATGTACCTCTAGTTCAGCCTCAGCAAGTGCTGTACGAGAGGAAGGACTCCAATGAACAGGCTTCCGGCCTCTATAAATGTATCCTTTAGTTACCATCTGACCAAAAACTTCTATCTAGGATAAAGAAGGAAGAGCAATACTTTGAATTACAAGAGTACTATATGCAAATTACATCAAATTAAGCAAAAAGCAAATGAAAAGGGTGCAAAGTCAGGTATAAAATTGCATTAAAAAACGAATGTAGGGAGCCACAACAAAACAGTCTACAATTAACCAAAAAAACTTCAAACAGCTTTGGATGACCATTCTAGCAGACCCCCAGACTCCACATTAGAAGGTAAAGAGGTCTGATAAAGGGCAACAATACGCTACAAGAGACGTATCTATAGCTGCCAGAGAAAAGGCTATTATAACAAATTAATAGAGTAGGTGCAAGGTTTAACTGTAGCTAACTTGGATAATGAAGGTGAAAGTAATAACACACCAAAACAAGAGAGGTAACCCAGATAATTCTGCAGATCCATAATAAATGCAGGAACCAACCTGTGCAGCTTCATATTCTGGAGAAAGTGTTAAATAAGGATTATTCCAGTCAGCCCAGACCCCATAACGCTGCAAAAACCAAACCAAAAATGGAAGTACCAAACACCAAAATGAGGCATGTAATAAATATATCAAACATAAAAGAATTACTGGTGATATGCAGCAAAGGTCTGCAGACAAATGGAAAAAAGAAGGGTATAATTTGAAACCTTAAAAGACTTCATTTGAACATCAATAGTCTCTCTTGCAAATTTGGCTGCATTTTCTCTTAACAACAATGGTGTCAATTCCCTTCGAGCTACTTGGTCCATTGACTGCAGTACTGGAGCAAATGAACAGTGGTATGAGGAATGAGCGTGACATCATTCACAAAAAAACACAAGTTTTTATGGAGAACATGTTTTATTTCATTTGAAACTTTCTGTTTATATGCAGCATCATTCACAGATTTGAAAAAACAAGGTACAAACCGTCAATAAAGATATATAAATATGACAAAACAGCAATATTAGGCATAAATGAGAATTTAAATTTACTACATTATATTTCTTCTCTTGAAAAGAAACATATGATTATAAACAAAATAAGTGTTTATATACACATGCACACACACACACACACACACACACACACACACACATATAATGCTAAAGCCATGATATTTTTTATGTGCTTGCATAGACACAATAACATAGATGCATATCTGATAACAAAAAAACTTAATATATAAATACACACACATACACACACATGCATACACATATTTACTCATATCTACATACATATATATGTGTGCGTGTGTGTCACAAGATTTATTATTCAAAGTCTATTCTAAATATTTTATTTTGTTTTCATTCTAAAAATGAAGAAAAACCAAATATTAATTTTTCCACTTCTTTACCTCTACCATTCTTCCACCACCATCAACTACAATACCTCAATTATCATCAATTATAGTACCAATCAATAACGTCTCCAATTACCAAAGATCTACCACACCTCATTAAACTTTTACCATTAGCAGAGAGAGGTCATCTCTTCTTATTAAAAAACTAATGACGGCCATCAAAGGTTACCTCCTTATTAGACAATACCCCTCCCTCTCATCAAAGATTTGGCACCCATATTTGGTCCTCTATCATCAGGCTCCATCCCCCACCCCACAACAGTTCTCCACTATAAGATCTCTCTCTCTCTCTCTCTCTCTCTCTCTCTCTCTCTTTTGTATAATTTAAAAAAAAAATATGATTAGATAAGCTAAGGAAAGTTTAGTATATTCTTCAATAAGATAACTCCTATGAAATGACAAAACATGCTTTCCGACAAGTTGAGATTTAGGAGTTAGGAAAAAGGTAAATATGTTAGTGTTCAACTCTTAAGAAGGATTCCCCATGGCGATTGAATTTCATTCTCGCATTTAGATGATTTAGGAAAGAAATTCTAGTTAGGTGCCAGGGCTCTCTCTTTGGCTAATGGAGTTAACAATATGCTTCTATGCCAATCTATACAATTTCTCTTTCAGTTGTCCCTATCCATGATGGCAACTTCATTAAAATGATGATCCACAAATTTCGGTAGTATTGAGACCTCTCCACTCACATAATTAATTATGTTAAATGAGTGAATGTTTGCAAGTCAAAGAGCATTGATGGTCCTAACATTCATAACCTAAGATTGTGTTCATACATTCTTAAAGCTAACCGCTGCATCAATCTTGTTAGTAATGAAGCTACCTCGTGGCTTGATTGTTAATAGGCTAAATATGGCATGGGCAAGCCATTTGAGATTTTCAGTAGATAACTCTTGGACTTGGAAGTTGGTTCGTTTGGGCACTGATTTGCTGGGTACAACTAGAAATGCACTTTGGAAATTGTTTATGCATTTCTCTGTTTGACAACCCTTATAATACTGCTATACACTTAAGTAGTCCACTTTTCAAATTTTCACCAGGCGCTCCATTCTCTAGTTTGGAAACTATTAAATGTTCATGAATCAAACTACAGCCAGTTGCTTGCTTTTATGGCCCGAGTTTAGTGGACTTTATCAGCATTATGAATTCGGCTGCAGCTCCTATTGATAAGTTCATTTGGGAAATTTGGAGGTTGAAAACGCACCATCCATTTGGCTGTACTGACAGAAGTTTCTGGGTTGCAGCAATGTGAACACCTGGTGCTGATCGCTCAAGGTTTAGCCAAGTTTCAGTTTTTTTATGGAATGTTTGCGATGATCCTTTTCACACAAGGCTTTGGCTTAACCACAGGAATATTTCCTCTGTAGTTCACTGCCAATGGGGCTGCTCAGCTTGTGAAGAGCTTGAACATACGTTTACTAAATGCAAGTTTTCTACAGCAGTTTTCAAGGGGCTCCAGGTGCTGAACCATCACATGTTTGTCCCCTCTTTGTACACTGATTTGCTTGCTTTCCTCGCTGGATGTGCTGGGAACAGTACTTGTATTATTTAGCCAACTGATCTTATTCTTTGAGCTATAGTATATTTGGAGATCACAGAACAATAAAGTGCAAGGTAATTCTTAAACATTGCCTCTGGTGATTGCAGCCAACATTGTTGACATTCTTAAGTAGTCTGAGGCTAACTCCAGCATGGAGAACTGACTGACATGGCATTTGTTACCCTGACCTCTGTGGGATCTCCCTCCCAGCAATGGATCCTCCTCCCCCACAGTGGATAAAGCTGAACTTTGATGATCTCATAGGCAGTAATGTGCAAGCTGGCTATTCTTAGAGATCATGGTGGAAATCATTTAGCTGTCACCAGGAAATGCTTGTTTACATTTGTAGTCAATTTCATGGAGCTTGATCGTGCATCTCAAATAGTGGATCTTCTTGGATCATGTGTAGACAAGAAGCATGGCATTGTGATGGATGGTGGCTCATTCATCATTTTTTATGCCATTTTTTGTTCTTTGACCATTGTGTCACCATACTTTGATGGTCCTCTTTTGCGGATTGCACAGGTTCTGACTTTTCTGTTGATGGGTTTGTTTATCAAGTAGATAGAATTTATAAACGCATTGTTGGTTTTATTATGCACAATGCACATTTTAATGAAATTCATAAGGACATGTCCATTCCCATGGACATTTTGGCTATACTAAAGGTTGATATTTTGTACCTAAACTGTTTGCTGACAAAAAGATAGTCCAAGGTTGGATTTCAGGAAAACAAAATTTCAAATAAACTAATCAAACAATAGGTTTCCCTTCCATAGAATAGTTAGATTGAACCAAACAACATAAGATGGAATAAAAATTCCATCATTTACAATTGGTATATTGCAACTAGGCTCCTATAATTTGGTCCTTATCACAATTAGGTCCCATAAGTATAGAAAATTAATGTTTAGTCCTTAGCTTACAAATAGATGCAAATAAGTCTCTCTTGTATAGAATACATTAACTAGCAATTTATTTGGCATATATGTCCTCACCTCTAATAACCTCTAAACTATAGGCTTGTCTTTCTCAACGCTCCCATGGTGTACCCTAACTTTTCTCCTGGTGCAAACATCGGGAAACCTTGAAAGTGTAGAAAACAGAAGAGATGCAGATGAAGGCCAAACTCAATAATCAGCTTTAGTTTACACTCCCACGACTTCTTACATGTACTAAGATCATTGGCAGCAAGACCAAGATTGGCCGATGGAAAGAACTATGGGTTGTTGGTGGTAAAAGCTAGGGCAGCCGACAGTAGAAACTGCAACAATAAATATTTCAGTTAACAAAAACCTAAAATTCACTTAAACAAGTATAGTTTATGGATTATTAATCAAACATTTTGAAATGCAAAACAATTATAAGAATTATTAATTGTTATAGTGATAGTCATTAAAAATGTCATATTTGCAATGGGAACCATAGTAAACTGACCAATAAATCTCTTTTTTATACTTGAAGAACCCACTTGCAACAAGGACCAAATTAGGACTTAATTACAATTTAATCTTCATAATTTCATGAATATAAAATTGATGTAAAATTGGAATTGCATTCAAACAAATAAACAATAACAATCATACAATGAGAATTGAACTTAAGAATTATGATATTACTTGACATCGTTTTAATAATTAAATTTGTAATTTAAAAAGATTTTATGAAAATTTATATAAATGATATGCTCAAGTATTCAAAAATAAAAAAATTCAACAATTGTAAGAAAAGTTATATATTACAATAGTTTGAAGAACAAAACTAATAAAATCAAAGTAAATTTTATTTGTGCAAGATTTGGTACAAAACGAAGATTATGAACCATGTTATTTTGCTCTTTTATATCAAAATTGTAAACAAAAGTAAGTTTTTCAACAACTTTACTTTCAAAACCCTATTTAAACACAAATTTGAAAGTACAACATACAATACAAAGAAGGAAACACAAATACCAATCCCATTTAAAAAGTTTAATAGAAATTTTATTTTTATAATATCATCAAAGCACTAAAACCAAATAAGATTTATGCACAATTTTTGATAGACATGTCTACCCTTTTAAAATAATTGAAACAAAATATAGAAATTGCAACTTAAATTTTTTATATGCTCCATCACTTACCACAAAATATAAATAAGACTTAAATCTACAAGTAAATATTAAAAAATCTTAATCTCACTCATTAAGGACAATTACATGAATCATCATGTGTCATTCTACATTACCTATTAACAAATATTTCTCTAAATCCATAAATGTTGTTAAATCCCTTCTTATAAATTATGGTCATGATTTTTAAAGTTGATACATTCCTCCAAACCTAAGTAAATATATATATTTATAAATAGACTACTATCATTTTGTATGAAAAGAGAAATTTCTCAATAAATTTTTGTAGTTTATTTTTCAATTATGAATTTGTTGAATATAAAGGTTTCCATATATGCAAACCTACACATCAACAAGTAGCTTGATAAATTTCATAATGATTGGTCATACATCAAGTACCCAAAAGAAGTAATATAACAAATATTCAAATAATCAATATGTCATAAATTCCATAATCTAGGAGCATTCAAATAAATAGAAATTCAATAAGCATACTAATAAATAATAAGAATCACAAATTTTATATGGCAATCACACTTTAAATATGAGAATTTCAATATTTATTGGCACCATTATAGCCTTGTAAATCTTATCTTTCAACTTAATCCATGATCCAATCTCCTTAGATCCTATTGTTGACATATACATTAATTCTTTCATTATTTTAAATTAGAGGCATAAAATAAAAAACTCCATTTAGTATTTGTGACAAAAAATTGTAATTTGCATAATATTTATACTTTTATTCTAACTAAACTAGCACATTCTGTACTCAATTTAGATCTACTGAAACAAAATCAACCTTTTAGATTCCAAATTCATTCTCCAAAAGAATAGCATGTCTTTAGTCCCTTAGTTTCATCGATATGTTCTATATCATAAAAAAAAGTATAGCATTTCATCATAAATTTGACTAATTAGAAAACTTAAAACGAATGCAATAAAAATAAGCACCTAAAGCAAAGCTTGATGAAGGCCAACTATAATTGCAAAATCTATACAGATGCTCAAGTGTGCACATTTGTCATTGCAATATTACATGTCTTTCACAATTTTCACATAAGCAATCTAAACTCCTTTTTAAATCCTTCCTAATTGCTTCTCTTATGATTCTATCTTAGGCCTTTTATTAAAACCAATAGAAGTTATAGGAAGGTTTTTAATGTTGGCCTTAAACTTCTTTGTTAAACTTCTCAATAAGCATATAATATCTATGGTTGATCTTTCTAGCATAAATCAAATTGATTCTAAGACATTATTCTCATATTATAATTTGTGTTTAGTCACTCTCTCAAAGTTTTAAACAATGACTAACTTAATTCTCATATAATTAATACAATTTTGAATCTCCATTTCATTAATCTAAATCATGATCAAAGTACTTCTCCATTCATTTCGACATCTATTTAGTCTTCAAAATAATATTAAACAATTTATTAATCCAAAATTTACATTCTTTTCTATATTTTCATAAATCTATAAGAATAACATCTAGAGCTTATTGCTTTTACATGCTGCATCTGCATCTGAGCGAACATAAATATATATGAGTGTGTGGGTGTGTGAATCCATAGACCACAAAATGAAAGGATTAGAAATGAGTTCATTTTGTAAGAAAATTGGAGCAGCTGCAAATATGAATAAGCTCAAAGAGTAAACATAGATGATTTAGCTATAAAAAGCAAAAAAAAGTAGAAGGCTTAACAAGATGGGAATTATTAGAAATTTGCAAATGAAAGAAATGAAAGAAGACCTCAAAAAACATATGACAAAAGACTATTAAAATAAGCTTGCATACTAAGCACTTAACATAAAAGTTGTTTTAAGATCCAACCAATTGAATAGAAACTTGTTCTTAGAACATGTTCATGTGCATATTCATGCCTACATAACTAAATGCTAGCACTGCAATAAAAATCATGCACTCCAGCTGTGTTTAGTAACATTATGCTATAACTATATTGTGAATTTATCATTGAAATGTTGTGATCTTACTTTTGAAACAAAAAAATATACCACTCCCATGACAATGGATAATATTAAATAGAGGTATGCCAAGCAATAAGAAAATTCTCTTGTAATAATTTGAAATTTCCTATTGGCATGTTCAATTTTTATCATTGTCAATGTCTAACTCCTAATTTTATTAAGTACTTGGTTATGTTGTCTATGTTGTGCACTATCCACATTTACGATATTTGGGTACGAGACAGGAAAAAAGACATGGGCAAGCATTCCCACACATTTAGTAAGAAGCTAAATTTTCAGCATATGGTGAATATGCAACATATTTCTTGTTAGAATATATAATCATTTATTTTAAAATTTTATAGCATGTATCCTAAAAAACCATAAAATGAGAAGTTTCATGCTTATATCTCTAAAATCCTTGTGACATGCTGTTGTAGAATGTTTCAAATCTGCAAATAAAAATATACCTAACTTGGGAAATTCAAATTATGATTAACGCATATATCTCACATAACATATTTTTCAGATTGAAATTGTACAGAAAATAGTGCACAATGAACAACTACACATGCCTTTTAACTCAATAGGAAGGCCATGGCAATCCCAACCAGGAACAAACTGCACTTTATAGTTCTGGAGCAGCTGGAAGAAGAAATGAATAACAGTAAGATGACATAAAGGAGGTATCAAGAAACATTTCCTGCTTTGAAAGGGCCATGATATGCTGTATAAGAAAATTAATACCAGCAAAACAGGGAAGGAAACATATTGAGGTCCTGGTGTGTATGCTATCATGTGGGTCTAGTTAAGAGGCAGAAGATTTGAACATGGTGGTAAGAAAAATCATATCTGATCATTCTCAACAAAAAGTTTATTAACCACTAAACGAATTTTACATTCCACAATCTTAGCATCCTGTTTACTTCTATGAGACCACAGCAAGAAAAAGGTTAAATGATTCCAGAAAGTAAGACAAAACATTAAAACATACATTTAGGTCATGTCTTGAACAAAAATTAACCATACAAAAACTTATTAAAATGAACCAAATAGATGCAATCTAAAGCAACACACAATAAATATGTATATATATACCAATAAATAAATCAGTGCACTCAATGAAGCTGACTTCTGCCATGTGGACTGCATCACAAAGAAATCAAATATGAAATAAAAGTTCCATACAAAAGACTTTGACTGATAGCAGCATCTTATATGCCATGAAAAACCATTAAAGACAACATCAGTTAACTTTAACATCCTTGTTCTAATCCCATACTTCAGACATTAACCATAGAGGATGCTTGAAGAAGTCTCACACCACTACCAAGAAGGTTGGGAAAGGATGAGGAAAGAGAAAGGGAAGGCATTCTGTGAGGATTTGACAAAAATAAAAAGCAATGGATTTTGAAATGCAAATGTTAGAGTTGTAACTATTGAGGCATCTGATCATTGAATTCTCATTATTTTTTATGATAATAACTTTAGTTACTATGATTACTCTCTTCATTAAGTCTGCAAGTAAAGTTCGTGCACAAGAACAAAGACATTCAATAATTACAAAATTAATGTGAGACATTTGAAACCCACATGAAAACTAATTTATGAACTGACAATAAAGAATTTAGTATTAAGTTTGTATGATGGTCTGTTCTCAGCCTTCCCCTTTCACAATAGTACAATAAAAATAGCAAATCTCAATTCCACCGATGTTTAGCTAATGAATCTTTTGAACTCATTTTGTGTGTCTGTGTATCTATGTCTGTCATCCAGAACTATAACATCCACTTAGACGAGCTCATTTCTATTCACTTGCTTTCGTGTCAACATTCTAGAATACCTTAGAATCTCATCTTAATATTGTTATCAATATATTTTTATGTTGTATAATTGTAATTTGATGTTCAATATAAAGCATTATGAAACATCACTTGTGTCACCTTAAACCTTGAACCTACTTTGATCTCGAGTCTTACTCTTGGTCACACAACAAAAGTTGATGCATTCACTTCATCTAGTTTGCTTGGATTTTGTGGTCGATATCCACTTTATGTTTTCAGTCTCTTTGCATATAAGACATGATATAACCAAATTGCTCGTTCTTCTTATTGCCCGATTGCCAATAGTTATATTCATGCCATTGTTAGTCCTAACTCTACTAACTTGAAATTCAATCTGATTTCTGCACCAGTGGTAAACAACCCTTATATTTGTGCTTAATTTGAAAGTTAAAAGGGTGATATTGTTCATTAAAATAGCTGTCTTGATTTTATTCCTTTGGGTAAGTTTAAATTAAGAGCTATCTTGCATACATTGTTAAAAATTAACATCCAGGAGGCATGGTGGTAGTATGCTTTCTTTGAACTGGGCACGTAAAAATTTTAATGCATTCCTGATGAGGTAAATATTGTATTCTTTGCTATTCCTTATGGTCAAATTTCATTGGTCTGTGCACATGAGAAACTGATTGAGATTTGTGACTGACATTGGCTAATTGGCTCTTAGTGTAACCCAAGACAATCCTGAAACAAAGCTAGCCATCCAACCAAAACATCATTGCACCTTTGGTTTGCACAGAAAAGCTAAATATAAAAAAAACACAAGAAAATGGCTTATGAAGAATATAAAATGAAAGCAAACATAAGTACATAACAATTTATAGACAAGTCCTTTGTTCTCCAAGCTCCTTGATTGTAATTCTCACATTAACAATGGATTCTTTAATTCAGTGAATAATAAACCCATTCTCTAAACATGGATCACACACCATATCTATTGCTGAAGGACATGGTGCAAGTTACTCCTTGCTAAGCTACTCCTTGAGCTTGCACAATGAATTATTCAAAGTATGAGAGAAAATTACAAGTATGTGCTCTAATACATGCTCAAGGGTTCCAAACGAGTTTTAGGGTTCACTAATCAAACAATTTTAACCATCTTAAATATGTACAAGAGCAAACTTAGTCAGGGATTGCTTGTTATTAAAGCTTGGCATTATATTCTTGCATAGATTGACTTTTTATGTTGTAGACTGCCATTTGTTCCTCTCTCTTTGAGCCATCTCATAGGATTGCCTTGAAGTGGCCCTAGATCAATTCCTAAGCCCTTCGATAGGGTGACAAACACCTTGTCATTGGTCAAATATCCATACAATAAAAGCAAGTCTCCAACTGATCTATCCATGTTTCAAGCTTCTTGACATAGATTTCTATTATGATTCAACAAATCAAATTTAGCCTAAACCTCAAATAATCTTTTGTTGATAGTCAAATGTTGAGAGTAGTAAATAAGTAACATTGTCGACCTCCTCATTCATTCCTTGGTGTAATATGGGGTTTGCCTTACTCTAGCTAGCAAGCCTTTATAGGAATAACCTTACCTCTCAAGCCATGCCTTTCTTTTGGCCAAACTGCTATTTTTTTTGTAGGTGGCAGCAGATTCCTAATCATGAACTCCATAAGTACCCAAACTTGTTGCATCTATTGCACTAATTGCAACCCCTATGAAAGAGAGTTTCATTCTTGTACCAATGATGGCTTTTCTTCACTCCTTGGTTCTCTCAACAGATACAAAACAGTCTCATTGCACTTTGTTTGTGTTTGGTTTCTACCATCATACAAAAATGTTAGGTTCTTTGATACCAAAAGCATGATCCCTCTCTCTTGTGCAATTTAAAGGATGGATCTTATGATGGGAAATAGCTTAGGAAGAGGATTTTGGAGAGCTGTTGCTGATTACCAGTTCCCAATGAAGGGGACTTTGCAGTTAAACAATAGTTGGTGGGCTCTTTCAACAACTTTCTTGGGAGAAGAGAGGATATGATAATGCCTTAGGAATAAACAAGAAAACAAAAATCGAATATTGTGTTTTTTGGTATTCTTTTGCTTGATAACTAAAGGTTGTAGTCATCCTTAATGCATGAAACAACCTCTAACACTTACACATGGCTTAAATGTCTTTGATTGACCTCAAACATGCCCAAGGATGATGCCCAACTAAGGTACCCAAAGGGGGTTTTCCCTACGACCAACTTGTCCCCCACCCATGGAATTTTTACTTGAGTTGTCACGAGTCCTTATTAGTTGCCTCAATTCTTTCTCCTGTCCAAATGTCCAATTCAACTTTATCTAGTGTGCTAGTTGATGCTTCGATTACAACGTCAACAATGTTGTTCTTCGGCTTGTTATCATAGTCGATTTCATGACCAATTTTGTCGTTGACTTGATGTTGTAGCCAATTTCGCATGCATAAAAAACTAAGTGAAGCTAGCATAAGTGGAATACAAAACTAACCAAAATTAGCAGAAGTGGAAGTTAATGAAGATTCACTCCACTCCAAATAAAATTGAGAAAATGTAATCCAATTCAACCATTAAAAATTTGTACTTAAAACTAGCATCCAATCCCTTTTAAGTGAGAAACCATTAATAAAATTGATAGTTTGAAATACTACAAAATATTTAAATGATTATTCTCCCTCGATCCACTAAACTATCATCCTATTATCTTTCAAAATCTTATCCAAAAATTATACCAAATCCATTTCTAATCTAATTCTTAACTAGGTACTAAAACATGAATCCTAAAATATCAATTTTCTTAACCTTCTCAACTACTTAATTAATTTCTTAAACACAAATTTAATTTTCTATGAATCATAATATCAACAAATTTCATTTTTTTTATAGTTAAAGTACTTACATTCTAATATCCCACCCTAAGTTTGAATGTCTTGGACTTGAATATTTACCAACATCCATTCAAAATTATCATTTTTATTCTCTACATCTTTTATATTCTTACCCTAAATAAACTTACATTCTATATATTCGGTTTTAACCTATAATGACAAAATTTCGTAAGCTCTAAAATCATCCTCCATAATTCCAACTTGGTTTTAACTCTTTCCCTTGTATAATTAAAGTATAATATTATTAATGCAAGTATATATCATAGTACTATCTCTTACATTTGACGAATAAGAACATTAATAACTAATACAAATCTTTACATCCACATTGAATAAATATCTCAAAGTTCCATTATCCAAATTTCCATCAAGAAGACAATTCTTAGCATATCCAAGTCAATCCTCCATGTACAATCTCTAACAAAATATACTACAACTTTTTCTCCTTAGTCGTGCTCGTTTATGAAAAAAAAAACTTTTGCCACCTATTTACCATCAAATTCTTTCTAGGATAGAATTAGGCTAGTAAGCAAACTAATTAAGGTATCTAGGCTTGAAGCCAAAAAGTTAAGGTGACATTTAGGCTTTTCTTTCATTAAAGGATGAAGAATATCTCATGTCAAGCCAAACCACAAAGAACTATAGCATGGGGTTTCATCTCTGTGATCTTTTGTTTATAAGATACAAAAAAAGAGCTCCAATAAAGAAATTTCTTAGTTCTTTCCATTTTTTCCAATCCAAAATGGGTCCCCAACCAAGTTTTTTGCAAAAGTCAATCATTGGGTGTTATTTACTCAAGATACCAACAATCCCCAAATCCCAAAGCATCACAGGGTACTTTGATTGATGTGCTGGTCTCACACCAGTCTTGGATCAGATTTCATCAATTGCATGCCTTGCAATGGCTTCTATAAGATAGAAATAATCTAGGTGCATTTACAACTAGTAAACTCTTTCAGAGAGATAAGAAAGAGGGGTGCCCCACCTCACTATCTTTTACTTCCTATCACATAAGATATTCTTGAAATGATATATTACATAATGTACTTGAAGGGTAAATGCACCCTCGCAACTTTCGATGGAGCTATTTGCTTGTTACCAAAACAACCATTGGTCAATAATAGGCCAAGGAATCTTCAACGGGAATGTCAACAATGGTTCCAAGGAATGCAAATAACCTCCAGTTTTTTTATTTTTTTCAGACTTGGATGGCATTCAAAATCACTAATGAATTATAACTCTATTATATCACAATTGAATTGGAGTCAGATGTATGCCTAAAAAAAGAACAATCCTATTCATTTTGATACAAAGAAAAATATATATATGATTATAGTGTTCTCATTCTTGGCATTCAAATATATAAGCCGACATGTTAAGACAAACCAAGAATATTGTGAACAATTTCATATTGATAAGTCTTAGGCAAGTCTTATATTGTGAAACATTATAAATTGCAGCATAGCAAGTACAAAATCACCTTGTAACGATTTATAATGTCCTTCAAAATTTTGTTCAATGCATGGCCCATGTGTAGTTTTCCATTGGCATACGGTGGTCCATCATGAAGAACAAAAGTTCCCTGCAAAAAATTATCAGACATCAGGACTAAAGCCCATGAAAGAACTGCTCCACAAAACTTCATGCAATAAGATAACAAAACATCAAATCAATGGAAAAAGAGATTGTACCCCGGTATTGCTATCCACAGCCCGCTTGAAGCACTGATTGTCATCCCACAACTTTTGAATTTCCGGTTCCCTCACAACAGAATTTGCTCGCAGGCCAAAAGTAGTTTTAGGAAGATCGATAGTATGCTTGTACTTCCCCGTCTCCTGTTTAGAACCTTCTTGAAAATAACATAAACCACAAGTCAAAGATGCATGGCACAGAGATTACACCAAAATTCGTTTTGTTTTATTTGTTAAGGGCGATTATATATCCATTAAAGTCGAAAGATACGAGCAAGCACCTTTGGATGACTTCCTGGTTGCCATCACTGGTGCCGCACTTCGCTTTGACTCCATAGAAAAAATCTCCCTAAGCTCAGTACAGTAAGGACAAGAATGTAGAAGGAGGCTCAAAGACGAAGTTTTTACCAGCGACAAATGACGCCTCCGATAAGATGCCTGGAAATAAGAGAACTCAGTTCAAAAAGAGGAATATGAACGGCTACAAAATAGAATCATGGGCGGAGTGGTGGCAAAGGCGGAGCAGAACGAGAATCGAAAGCAAGGAGTTGGAAAAGCGCCCACATTGGTGCGTAGGTGGAAGTGTCCGCAAGTGAGGAAAACTAACCGGGAGCAGAGAAGGAGGGTATGAGAAGAGAGAAGATGAAGAGAACGTACCCAAGGAGGGCGTGGTGACAATGAATAGAGGAAAGCATGGACGGTGGCGACCATCAGCTTGACGACGATTCGCAGCGGAAGGAAATAACCCAGATTGAAGCAACAGATGGAAAGATATTGTTCTCCCTGACGAAATCCACGACTTCGTCGTAAATTGAAAACTCACCGAAGGAATGGTGGCAGAACAACACAAAATTTGATTACGGATAGTCCGCCATTCTTCTACTTGGGGATGAGGAGTTGAGGCCCACAAAGCGAACCTGAGCTCGTTTTCAATTGTCAGATGGGGGAACGACCAAATTAAATAAAATATATTATTATTATTATATTATGATTATTATTATTATTATTATTATTATTATTATTATTATATTATTATTATTATTATTATTATTATTATTATTATTATTATTATATTTAGTTATGATTAATATATTCTCAAACATATCTTACATTGTGCACATATAATATATAAAAACCAGTATTATACAATAATACATAATAAAAAATATATTGTATTATTATTCATCTCTTGACTTTTTTCAATTAAATTTGAAATTCTTATTTGAGGTCATTTGGCTTGAAACATTAATATGTCAAATACATATATTTATGTTAAAGAGTTTGTTTATATTTTCTTGATTATAGTAGTTTTGTCTTAATCAATTTGATTTCAAAGTTTTTTTTTCTCAAAGTTGAATTCCTTTATTTCTCCTCATTGTGCTACACAAGGAAATTCTAAAAAATTTCTTCCTTGCTTGGCTTCTACTTTCTTATTTTTTCCTTTTCACAATTTTGTTTAGCTACACTTTGGAATATTTTCTAATTTTCTCAAAATAATTAGAAGTCTCAATATTATTACATTTAGCATATTAAGAGTCCTTTGTCTTTATGAGAATTTAATCAATGAAATTTAAAATTCATAAGAATATTTCTTTGTTATCTCATGTTCTAATTCACAAAAATCTTATCTCATTATATCGATAAATTTTTTTCTTTCCAAAATGTATGGAATATCTCGTTCAATTTGCTTTTCATAATAATATTAGTCATGTTTTCTTTTGATTTAGTATGTATAATATATAAGATCATTCTTCTTGTTTAGCTAGAACTCAAATTCTTTGTCATTTGAGGGCTTGGCTTTGACTTTTTGTAGTTTCATATTTATGTCATGAAAATCTTTAAAATCTATAACCACTTTATCGAAATTATAACTTGATTAAAGTTTTTGTTATTGGTAGTAGACATAATATTTAGTTGTAATCTATTCATCTCGATGTATAATTGTACTTCTTACAATTTAAAGTTTAAACTACTCAAGCTTGTTCTATAGCTTAATCCATCTACTACCATGTTGGCCTTTCCTAGGTGATATGTAATATCTATATTATAATCTTTTATTAATTTTAAGTCAATGTTATTATCACAAATTGATTTCTTCTTAAATAAATATATAATTAATACTTTGATGTTCTAGATATGTATAAGGATTTATGCAAAATAAGTAATGCTTTAAAATCTTTGAGACAAATATGATATCCATTAATTCCATATCATACATGGGATAGTTCTTCTCATGTGCTCATGGTTGTCTAAAAGTATAGATTTAGAATGATTCGTCATTAATAATAAGACTAATATTAATGATGATATTAATTTCTTTTTTAAAGTTTGAACATTTTCTTTACACTTCTAATCCTAGTTAAATGGAATTGTGTTTTTGTGTAAGTTGTGTTAAATGAATTACCATTTGAGAGAAACTTTTGTCAAAGTTTTTATAATAGCCAGTTAACCCTAAGTAATTTTTGATTTGCATGACATTCATAAGCCAATCAATTATTGTTACCACCTCATGTATGTCTACTAATAAACTCAATATTAATTATGTGCCCCAAAAAATGACACTCTTTAACCAAAAGCTATATTAGAAAACTTTTGTATATAACTGACACTTCAATTTTTATAGTACCATGTTCAAAGGTATCATATATGCATGTTCAATTCAAGAGTATATTAAGATGTTATTAATAAATATTATCACAACATATCCAACCATTATCTAAATATATGCTTCATTCAATCCATAAATTCAATGAGTACATTCATCAATCTAAAAGACAGTACCAAAATTTCATAATAATATTATCTAGTCTTAATGTTTTTTTATATCTATTTTTTGTTCACATCTTTAATTGATGGTATCTTGACCTTAAATCAAATTTAGAGAAAACCTTGGTTCTTTAAAGTTGATTAAATAATTCTTTTATCCAAGATAGTGGTTCTTCATTATGATTCGATCTAATAACTTATAAACCTACTCATGAGTTAACATTCATCCTTCTTTAACAAAGCATTTTGGTGCTCCCTAAGGTAAACATTGCATTTGATCAACTCTTTGTCAAAATTTTTTTGCAATTAGCATATCTTTGTTTGTGCCATCTCATAAGGTGTCTTGGACATCTATTCGGCTCTAAGCATTAAGTTAATGATGAATTTATTTTATCATTAAGTGGTAACCCTAGTTAGTCTTTCAAAAACATGTGTTGATATTTTTATATCAATGACACATTTTGTAATCATATCTTCTTTTGTTATGTACCTTGTATAGAAATTAGATAGCACTTAATCTTTTTATAATAGTATTTCCATCTTTATTATTAATATAAGTAGTAATGTTTGCTTGTGCTAAAGTAATTTACCTTTGTTTAATCCTCCATATGGATACTTATCTTTTTCTCTCATTAATTAATAGTAATTGCATATATTATTAACTAATCCATTTTTAAAATAATATTGAATCCTGTTATATAAATTAATATAAACTTGGAGTTAAATAGTTTTTCATTTATTTTTATATTCTCCTTTATTTACTTGTTGACATATATTTCTTTCATAGTTGGTAAGATAATAAGTAAAAGTATTTTTAAATAATATTTATTCATTATTATTGTTATGACTAATGTGATAGAGATAAATGAATATGATGTTTTACAATCAAATTAGGCTTTCATTAGGTTTGAAAATTTCAAAATACTTATGATAACATCAAGAGATGATGGATCTTGTTAGTGATTTATTGCATAGATTTGGAATCGAGCTGATTGAGGTTCATAAGTAGAAGCTTAGTCATTCTATTTGATTACATTATTGACCTTGGTTGCTTCTATAATAGATCCACCATATATAAACTCTTTTACATCTTTGTTGCCTCCATTTGATTTCCCTTAAGCTTAAAGACATTCCTTGCCATAATCTCCAAATCCTCCCCAAGTGAAGCAATTTTCCCTTTCCTTTTGGAACTCTCACATTTAAAACTTACCAATTATTTACATTAAGAAAATTTTCTTATTTAATTCCTTATAGCTCGAGACCATGTTCTAGTATTTTGTAGTATTCTTAAATTTTCAACCTCTTTATGAAGAAGCTTTTTTTTTTTATTTGTTGTTAGCTTTTGTGATTGCTTCATGTTGCTTAGTCCTCTTAGTGTCTCTACTAATTTTTTATAATAATCAAATTCCATTAGAGCCATTACATTTCTTATTGAATCTGAACCCTTCATTTCTTGATAGTAGCTAACTATTGTGTATATCTTATTAATCGAGAAAATGTCTATTCATATTCTATGATTGTAAGTTTCACAAAGATTAATCTAATGAACCTGATAAAATACCAAAAATATTAAATATTAAATAAAAATAGAGTAAATAGCAACATATGGATGACACAAATCAAAATCGAGCAAGGGTGACAACAAAATATCTTGAATCTATACATCATCTTAGATTGAACAACCAAATTAAAGCAATGTAGATAAAACCTTTCATATAACAAAAAAAACTAAAATAGAATACAAATACAATTGTCAAAATAGTACAACAAAGTTTGCTCATATAAAATATCTCTCACAAAGCTTACAATTAAAACATACTCTCAACTTAGGATCCCAAACTATCTTTTAAGAATCCTTAGCTTTGTGTATATATGTATATTGATATATAATATAAATAGGTAATAAGCATGATATACTCAATAAAAATTATTAGTCATTAGTTATAAAATGATATGAAAGTATAGTAAATAACAGACAAATAAGAATTGAGTAATAGATAAATAATGCCTAATAATTTATACGGATATAAAAGTGTTGAATCACTAAATATATAATCATATATATCATAATTATGTATACATAGAGTTATCTTATAATAATAGTATTACATATTACTTAGATCCTTTTATTTTTTTCTTTTCTTTTATTTCTTTTGTATTTAAATTCACTTTATCTTTCTTTATTTCTTTCTTATTTTTTGAAGTCTTAATTTTTTTCATATGACTAGTATCCTCACTCTTGAAGTTTATATATTATATCATCATTTATCATGATATTATCACCCATATTGTCCAACATCCTAAAGAAAACCTTATCATATCCTTGGGTCATCTTTTCTTATGTCTTTAAATAGCAAGCTTTTTAGCCCACTTTCTTTTTCTTTCTTATTTTAGAACTCTATTCATTTTTTCTTGTCTTATGCTTTAATTATTATAACACATACATGCATATATATATATATATATATATATATATATATATATATATATATATATATATATATATATATATATCACATAATAATATGTAGATCAAAATTCATGTAAATGAATCTTTATCATATAATATACTTATATCACATTATATCATATTTTATAATAATATTTCAAGATAATTTAATAATTAAATTTATTTATATTATATTTATTTAATTTGTTCACCTAATAATCTTAATATTCCAATTTTATCATTTTTTTCTTTTGTCTTTCTGTCATTTTCTACTCAATTCTTATCAATGATTATTTAAATTTTATTCACAAAAATTTCAAATTTATTTTACTTCAAGTTTTCTTTTTTTACATCATTTTTCTAAACTATACTTTTTTATATAATAAGTATTTCCAAATATAACTACAAAAGCTTTAAATTCTTTCAAACATTATTTTGTGAGTCAATTTCAAATCTTCTCATTGTATTGTTCTATCTTACCAATTGTATTGTACCATATATATTGTATCCCTAAATTTATGCAAGATTGGATGATCAAATCTTTTGCTCTAACACTAATTTAAAACTCAATTGTATAGTATGATGAACACGTTACAAGCACTATACAATAGTCTTTGATCAAATCATTCATTGCTCTCTATCTACATGTTAATCATATAATACAATACTATTAAGCATATTATATAATTTTCTCAAGAAACTGAGATACAACGTTGCTTAATTAACCATATGATTCATTCGAGATGATCATACTAGCAAATCATCTTAAGGAATAGTCAATATAGAATCCTTTATATAATGGATATGATGTTTTTGGATTGATAATGCAATATGATCAAGCCTATCATATTATACAAGAGAAATAGACTTTTATAACAACTTAACCAAATTCAATGCAAATCCTCATTCATCATAACAAACACTTTACCAACTCAAAGGGAACTCAACAAAATTCTAAGAAAATGAAATCTCAAATAAAAACTTACCTTACAAAACCCTTTTAGTAAGAATTAGATATGAGCTCCTTCTCTTAACTCTTCATCTTCCATAAGTTAAACCCTTTGTTACATCATAAATTGAAGAAAAACTTATTCAAGATCTTCTTCCCTTCCCCCTCCTAATCTCTCATTCCCTTTTTAATTCCCTCTTATACAACCTATAGTTGTACCAAGCCTTTGGAGAGAAGGGATAAAGGTTATCCTTTATATAAAATAAGAGCTAAAAATAGAATAAACTTTTTCTTTTTATGCTTAGAAAATTCATAGAAAGTATAAAAGATTTCTAAAAAAATTATAAACATATTGATAGATTCTTCATATTGAGATTTTCTTAATATTTTTATTAAATAATCTTAGTGGACTTCAAATCTTGCTCAATTTCTTCAATTGTTGTAGTACCTATGATTATGTTCTTCTCATTTTGCATTTTTCTCTTACACAAACTCCTCTCCAAACCTTTTGGAACACATTTACTTATAATCCACTTTCCACTACTGACCAAAGTCAAGTGGTTCACCTCTTAAATTTCTTGAAAGATTCTATACAAGTCATGGCCAACCCATTATTTATATTGGTTCTCATAAATTTTCATTATTATGTGGACGACTTTTCACCTTCTAGCCTTTTATTTACAAAGGCTTCACATCGATTAAATTTGCCCATATGTTAGTTTTCTTGATTTGTTTTTTTAGGATTTTAAGATATTTTTAATTTTAACTAATTATACGAGCAAAACTACCAAATTCATATTATATATTTCTTCAATCTTACTTAAATCTACATTCATTTCTTAGATTATTTTAGAGTATCTTTTTATGATACATTTACATCAAACCCACCTCACTTTTTATTCACTATATCATATAGTATAATATACTTATTGTATTATATGATTTAATACTTTATAGATTCTCTCTTTACATATTGTCATACTTATATGTTTGTTTTGTTATGTTTTTATTACCAAGACTTAGGATCTACACTCTATCATATTTATATTTTAGTAACTTTTTGTATAATATGATTTTCTTTTATTTACTAATTATTTTTTCTATATTCATTAATGATCTAACATGATGTCACAATCATCTTGTATGATCCTAACCTCCCTTTTATGAGCATTTACATTTGTCTCATATTCTTTCTCTTTCTTATCCAATCGTACCATATGATACCCCATAATTATATTGTATAATCACTTCAATCATAATTGACTACACTTTACCATACTTGTATATTGTCATAGTCAAACTTGTATGACCTAATCAAATCTTATAAATCTATTCATTTAATTGATTTTTACACTCAATCATACCATATAATATTACAATATCATATTATATGATAACTAAAAAAATCTTGAAATATCTTTAAAAAATTTTAAAAAAACTTCATAAAAATTCTCTAAATATCTTAAGATAAAAAATATAATTTATTACTCATCTCTTCTTAAGATCATTAATCATTTTTTAATATTTTTTTAACATGTCATAATTTGAATTTATTAAAATTTTTTATCCTCATTTTTAAGATGTTATATATCAGTATCCTAAGAGCATAACAACTAATTCAATTATTTTAAGGATGGGATTTTTGCCATTATGACTTCTTGATTCGTATATCTTTCACTCTCTTATGTAAAAAAGTCTTAAAATATAAGATGAAACTGATGATGCTTTAACTTATAATACCTTAATTGATTAATTTGGTTAGTAATGTGCATAACTTATAGCTAAACATCTAAAATTCATTTGCAACATCATTTTAAGCTCAACTTATAATTTATTTTTTATTAATGCATATTATTAATATCTTATTTGGCTCATTTAGTAGTTGTGCCACATTTTTTTTCTTTAAAGATTAAGGTATAAGTTGTTGTGCACACTATTTGAAATAGTTTGTATTTTGTTACTTTAGCTATGTGATATTATTCTTTATGTGCCTAAGTTGGGTTACTACTATAAGCTCGGTAAAGCTTTGTTGGTCAAGTTGATCAACTACAATTATGAGAGTTTTGTCTTAACTAGTAGTTAGGCAAAAGGGCATTGTGATAATAGAAGCTAACTAGTTTGGTTAGGGGAGAATATAAGTAAAAGTTTTGTCAAATTACTTAAAATTATATTTATCTTTTTTTACATTTGCATTACTTGCTTCACTTATTTTATTAGCTCTATTACTTTATAACAAACATCATTATTATAAACAAATTCTAAAAAGTTAAACAATATTTTGTAAAACTTGATAAAATGGTTATTAAGATAAATAAATAATTTGTATTATGAGATGAGTTTAAGTTAATTGATTTTAGTTTAAGATTATGTAAAGATATTCTGAGTTTCCTTCTCGTTACACCATAATTAGAACTCTATTACTAGATCCTAATCAATTAAAACTATTATTTTTCCTAAATTCTAATTTTTAAATAAAAAGAACTTCCTCTCTATTATTGTTTATTTTTCTATATACATAATCAATAATCAAAACATATATTTAAAAAAATTCAATTTTGTAAATATATTATATATTTTGCGAAATTTGTGAAATTTTCACAAAATTTGTGAAATTTGCAAAATTTTTTTGTTCAAAAATTATATTTTTCTTATAAAACTTAAAAATATTATATACTTTATAAAAATGTATGATATCCAAACTTCTATATAAATGAGTAAGAATGATGAATAAAAAAATTCAAAATTATGTGAAAAAAATCATAACTTTTTTGAAGAAAATTTATTAGGGAATTAAATGCTATTTTACTAAAAAATCTCATTCTTCTTTTTTCTTAGCTCATGCCATTCTCATGCTTCAACTTTTAGTATTGTGACTCTAAAAGTAAGATCTATGTCAATGGCTCAGGACTAAAATATATCGCAAATAAATCATATTATATTTAGTGTTAAAGTGTTTTGATTCAATGCTAATGTAGGAGCATAAAAGATGGTAGTTGAAGTGTATGCCACAAAAGAGAATTCAGAGATTGAGGATACTTCAGTCGATGTGACAATGTTAACTATTTTACCATTATGCCTAGAGACATACAACTTTATTAACAAAATAAATTTTAAATGTTAATAAAGATAATGCTAAAATTTTAATCCATTTCGATGACAGATTCAAAAGATAATTTATCAAAAAAATACTTTTATTAGAAGAATTCTAAATTAAGTAGCCATCCCAAGATAACTAGAGATAAAGATGAGGATAGAATCAATCTCACACCTTTGATGCACAAGAATTAGTGGTATTCTTTTAAGGTAGAGGTTATACTTGATTTACCACTTTATGATGGTACGATAGATGTAAAAAATAGATATATAATTGGGGTAACTAAAAATATATTTCTCTTTATATGACTATTCATCAATTGATAAAGTGGCATATACTCGATTAAAATTGATGAGTCAAACATTAACTTGGTGAAATGCTCATTTAAGAATTGCTACAATTATAGAAATGACATTGAATCAATTTAAAAAATTAATTAATGAATAATTTTATCTTATGAGATTACATAAAAAAAGATAAAAAAAAGTAACATATTTTACTATATTGGTAATGGCAAATAATGAAGAAATATATGACAAATATTTGACAATAAGTAGTGAGTTTGAGAATACTCATTTACAAAATATAGACATAAAGTATATTGTAGGCCTATATTATCTTATTATCACTAAATTATTTATCTTTCATTTTTAATCTTTAAAATAAGATAGTATATTCGTAATGGCTATTGAAAAGAATAATGAATACATAGGGACAAAATCATAAAGGAAAAATATTAGAAAGTTTGAGTATAAATCTAAAAATTGATAATAAATGAAAAAAAATTCTTCAAAAAATATATTATAATCACAAGTAATACTATTTTTACTAGTTGAACTCAAAAGTATTATAATTACTACAAGAATATATAATGCATATGACAAAAATATTAGAAATTTTATCTTAAATTACTTCTCAAAAAGTTCAAAAAAGAAAAACTTATTATAATAAAGACTAAAAGAGTACTTGAAACTCTTTGAAGTTGATGAAAGCTAATCATTTATGATGACTCTAAAAAAGATCTTATGAAGTAAAATAAAAAGAAAAACTCTTCACCATCAAAATTCAAGTGAAGAAAAAACTTTCCAATATTATTATTGACACTAAAAATGAGATAAATATAATATCAAAAAGTCTTGCTAAGAGAATAAACTTAGAGATTATGCTATATCCATGACCCTATTCTTTAGAATGGATTCATCAAAACTTTGATGCAAAAGTTGAGAAACAATATAAAATTAAATTTCTTATCACCAAAGACTATATTGATGACTAGTAAAGTAGTATTATTAAATGTCTATCAAATTATACTAGAGAAAATATAACTATGAGATTGAAGTGCAGTCTATTATCAATGAGCATAATGATATTGATTTATGAAAGATAAACAAAACTTTCTTTTGAAACAAGATAAAAAGTTATTAACAAAAAAGTATTATTCATGCTAACATAATAAAGAAGCCAATGAATACCTACCACAGTTATTTGTTACTAGTAATAAAGTCACAAAAATTACCTAATAAGAATGATAGAAGTCTCAACTTCTTAAAGAAGATAATAAAACTAGATTTTATAAAAAATCAGTTCATAAAAAAAGATTTAATGAGAATTAAATCACAAAAAATAAATATATGATAAAGAGTTTAATTCTAGGTTTATTAAATCCAAAAATTATGAAAAAATCAAGGGATGTGACAAAATGACAAAAAATATTATAATAACACCATACAGTAAGAATCACAAAACATGGTTGCATAAAAAGCTTACTAAAAGCATATCAGAGAATACACAATAATGCATACGTCAAAAACCACACAATGAGGCATAGGGTCATAGCCAAGAAAAGCTTGCATTACGTGTGCACAAGTATTGATTGCATGCAACCACAATGAGTTGAGTTGCAAGTGCACGCACGAGAAGGCATGGTAGGTTAGACACTGGCACATGCTAGACATGCATGACTTGACTAAACAGTATATATGCATGAGTGTTGCTCACCTATCACATGTGCAGTCCACATGCTTGATAAGTGAAACTACTACATCGACATGGTCAACATACATGTAGGCATGGTACCTGTGCATATGACAGGCCTTGGCATGGTGTCCCTTGCATGTAGATAGGCTTGTTGTGGGTCTAAAATTTATGGAATTTACATAATTTTTATTTTAGTAAAAAACATGTTTCTTGTGAAAATTAAAATGATATATTTTTATAATAAAATATTATATTTAAATTTCTATATAAGGGTGAGAATGATGAATGATGCAATTCAAAACTTTGTAGATATAGAACTTGATGAAAACTTTTAGGAATTTAATTTTCTTGTGACAAAAATCTCTCATTTCTTTTTTCTTAGCTCTTCTCAATTCTCATGCTTCAAATTTCATGTTTTGATTCTAAAAGCAAAGTTTGTTGTTATGGGATTGGGGCTAGAATACCTTCTAAACAAATCGAAGTCCTACTTACACATGACTTAACATAGTAGTAATGAAGAAAAATATAAGAATGATTAAGGACATCATACTATATGATTTGTATGCAAATTAAGTTCAAGACTTTGTGCTAACATGATTTAATGCTCATTAGTTTTAACATTAAACTCAGGAA
This sequence comes from Vanilla planifolia, assembly GCA_023846275.1. Lineage (NCBI taxonomy): Eukaryota > Viridiplantae > Streptophyta > Magnoliopsida > Asparagales > Orchidaceae > Vanilla > Vanilla planifolia. The sequence continues at coordinate 4,664,086 of CM043872.1, read as the reverse complement.
TAATTTAACTCTTTACACATTAAAACTTCACTATTATTTAACCATTTATTTATTATTTAACCCATGTGAAGTGAGATTGACATTTATTCAGGAATGAGTGAGATGGATGCAACCTTATGTGCTAAGATAGTATCAAGTGAGGGGTTTAATAATTCTAATAAATGTCATGCTTAAAAGATAAGCTCTGAGTAGTAACCATGCCACCAAGAGCTATATCCTTTGGATCAAACATTTGCAAATTATGCTAGGCTTGAGGAATTCCACCAATATGTCTTAACTAATATTCACTTGTGGATTGCTTATTAAAATCTTAATCAAACTTTTTAATATACTAATATATTTGAACTTGAGATTCATGATTTGAATTACTTAAAAAAATTTATAAAAATAATATAAAAATTGTATTATCACTAATTCATAATACAAACACTAATGATTCAATAATACCTATCATCCTAAATAATGTATTGATGACACATACCAAATCATAAATAGAGACAAGGGTTCTTAAGCAAATACCTCATCATCTTACAAAAAGTACTAATATTGAATTCTAAATATAATTATATCATAATTATACCAAATCATATAAGGTTATAATCTTATAACCATACTTAGCTACTCTATACAAAAGTATTAAGGGCTATTCAAATAATACTAATATGAGTTATAGGATAATATCTCATAGAAACTTAATTTCTTTTATTATACCATCTCAACTTATAACTTTAGTTCACATATAATGTCATAAAAACAAAGGTAATACCAAATTATCATACTTCTTTGGTATTAATGTCATATTTGAAACTATTTTTTTTCATGTTCATATATAAATCATGCCAATAGTATATCATATCTCTAAAATATTCATATGAAATGATAATGTAAAATAGATTAAAAAATTCATGTGATAATGCTCCAATTATGAAATTTTTTATTAAATAATTTAGTATTATGCCTACATTGTAATTACTATGTTATTTACGTGAATGCAAAATGAAAATACCTTTTTCAAATTTTTTTTTTCTCTTAATTCCCTACAAACATCGTACATTCACATTTATTACTAATTAATCTATCTTAATAAGTATCACACACTTTCTTATGATTATTCAAGTCAAATATCATTTCTAATATTTCCTTTTTACTATAGCATTAACTTGTTATACTTGATACCCAATTTATCGTGTCCTACAAATTCCTTAATAATGTACTCTACATTGTGATGCATATATTATACATCCATATGAAGCCATCCTATGACCATCCTAATTTTACATTCCTCTTCTTTTATCTTATACTACTTAACAACTTCATATATCATACATTGAGTCCAGCATATAATATATATATATATATATATATATATATATATATATATATATATATATATATATATATATATATATATATATATATATATATATATATATATGCGCGCGCGCGCGCGTGTGTGTGTGTGTGTATGTGTGTGTGTGTGTGTGTGTGTGTGTGTGTGTGTAAAATATTGTATGCTTCCAATTAAATGAATAATATGCACCCATAAATTTTCTTTACCTTATAGGTTAACGTATTGTATATTGAGCTAACATATACATATGTCTAATTCAAAACACTATACACCAACATCAATATCTCTTACGCATACTTTTCTCTTTGAAATGACTTAAGCTTAATGCATCGTACATTATGGACAATATACTATGTGTTCCTTTCCAGATGAAAATAAAAACTACTGAAATTCACTTGGTTTCTTTCCACTCAATTCAAACTTACTCAAGCTATGAAACCTCTCTTTTGTTGCTTATAACGAGCTAAAATTCTCCTAACTTAGATGTAAAACAACTAAATCAATAAAAGAATCATGATTTCTTCTTACTTCTTTAGTTAAGCGAGCTTTTCTCTAATTCTTAGCAACCAGTTGTGGCTCTAATATCAAACTCCTCTCTCTTTTTTTTTCAATGGCAACTTAATATCTTCTTAGTTCTCCATATTCTTATATGTAGAAATTTATCCTTTTCTCACTATTCCTCTTATGGTCAACAACACTTTTCTTTCATCTCTTTTTTTCCCCTCCTCACATCTCATAGTTTCTTGTCCTTCTTCTTTGATTCACTTATAGCCACACACCATTGTTGCACTTATCAACTTTATTCCTATCTTAATTGAAAATTGTGGCTTTTTTTCAACAATTCTTTAGTGATACCTATATCCTTTATTTAAAAAATTTGTAACTCCTTTTCAAAAAAAAAAAAAAAAATTTGTAACTAATTTTATAGGTTTTTAAAAATTATAACTAACCGCTACTAAATTTCACTCAAAGAGTTATTTCTAATAATGAGTTAAATAAAGTATCTAACTTCATTTACAATAGGACATGCTTTTTAAAATAACGTTAAAATAATATTTTAATTCACAACAAAAAAATTCATCAAAATAACTATATTTATGATCACATTAGTGCAATCTCAATATTTAAGTTATTATATAAAAAAATTTGATTGTTATGAATGCTTGTGTAATTCTCATTTTGATTAAATTATAACTCTACAAAATTTAAAATTAATAAAAATGAATACATGTTTTTGAACATGATTATCATTTTCATCCAAGAGAATGGTAATTTCCATTCTTTTACTATTGATATTAATCCTAACTAGATTTGATAGATTTATTAATAAAAAATTTTTAAAAAATAAGATTACAAATTTTTGATAATATTTTTCATTCCATTTATCAAATGATTGATATCACAAGAGAAGTAGATGAAATACCTTAAGAGATATTATTTGGACTTTCATTATATGCTTTCTTTCCTTCCACTTACATGCATTCTTGTTCCCCTGCATTATTAAAAATTAAATGTGCTAAATGATGACCCCAAATAAGATCCTTATTGATGTACGCCTCAAATTGAAGGGAGAGAGCATTCGATAACATTTAACTATGCAGAGAATGGAAGCATCCATTAATGCTACTGGAAAATGATATTTTTGAAATCACATTTTCAATGCCTTCATTTAAGGAAAGACACTCACTGAGAGATGCGACTAAATTTGTATCTTTATCTATTTCTTTTTGTATGGTTTTTTATTCCATTAAACCATTTTTTTAATGAGTTAATGATTATTTCAAATCATCCTTACTCAATTGACACTTAATGTCGTGGCTATTACTATAAAAATTATGGATTCATGAGAATTTTAAAAAAAATTGTTAAGAGTAAGAAAAAGATTATAAAGAATAAGAGAATGAAATCTTAGGGTTCTCAAAGGTCAAGGATGATCATGAAAGGCAAAAGAAAATAACCACACTAAGGGATACAAGGAGAAAAAGAAGAATAGACTCTTGATCAAAGTAGATTAGCTATAATTAGCTAATATATCCCTCTAATCTATTTTTAACCAAAGTTGATGATTGATAAAGATACTTATAATAACCAAAGTTAGAACTTGACTTTTGATGAAGTGGCCAAATTAGTTAAAACAACTAAATCAATTAACTTGACCATTGATGGCAAGACAAAATGTATTATAACCATCATTCATACAACAAATATATTAATTAATTAGAGCTCCATGTGTGTAATATTTTGTGAGGAAAGTGTAGCCATCATACTTTAAAAAGATGGTCATGTGAACTTTGGACTACTTGTAAAACTGGCTTTGATAATGCGTCTTAAAGAACTATCAATGAAAGTATAGCCTCAAGTTAGTGGTCCAAAGGAATTGTTCTTGAAAGTCTAGCTTTAAGAACTTAGTCTCAAAGGTTTGGCCTCAAGAAATTGATCTTAGTCCAATGATGACTATCACGTGCTTAAAATTCAAATATGTAATTGAGATTTTATATTATAATAAAGAATTTCTTATAATTCATATATAAATATAAGGATTATAAAGAATCAAAATATAATATATAATTAAAAATATGAAATTGATAAGATTATTAACTTATCTAATATAGGTGATTGTTTATCATTCCTTATTTTAAATTTAGATAGTTAAAAAAAAATAAACTTCTTTAATTGATCTTCAAACTTTTGAGAATAAAAATCATTGTCATGATCAATTTTGATACTTATAACCTAAGATGCTCTTTCTTCAACAAAAATTGAGTCTCTAGAGAGAGAGAGAGAAAGAGAGAGAGAAGAGATTGAATCAAAGAAGAAATGCAAATAAAGCAATGGACAAACAAAACCCTTAAATCATTATCGCAAACGAAGCATGTTGGTCCATTGTTAGATGAACCACCAATTGTTTTAAGGATTTGTTGCTTCAACTTTAAGAGAACAAAAATCACACTGATAAAGATTCATTCGCCTTTGGTGGAGTCTAAAGTAATTAAAGTTATAGATTCTCATGATGGTCCAATCTTTATATTCATAACTATTTTTTTGGAAATTAAAGAGCCTTCTAATGTAAATGGCGGGAAAATGTTTCATTTAGAAGAGATTGATTTGAAAACTCGAGGGAACATAAGGGTAGGGAAGAAGGGATGGAAATAAATTCGTGACTATAGCAAGTGAAGAGCCCTGGGGATGGCAAGCAGTTGGCCATGGCCTTATGAAGGGCTATAGAGACGCATTGGCGAGCTGTGCCATTGTCGATGAGATTGTGCGGTCTCGGGAAGGACGATTTGTGGTCATTACTAACATTGTGAGCTTCGTCTATCGAAGAGAAGATCGATGAGATTTCAGATGCCCTAGCGACAACAACGGAGTTGACGGTGAAAGTTAGGTACAACATTGAGCAGATGGAGTTCGGGATCAAACCGTGATGTTCGTGGGCAGGTCTGCTAAAGCGATGGAGAACAAGATCGAGGTGATGACATTGGTTGGGGAGGCTGGGGACCTGACGACCTCTGGAAAACAGAGGGGAAGAACTCCGTCGAGGCTTGCAACGAGAAGAAAGATCCAATAGTGATCAGATCAATTTGAGATGCGGAGGATGCAGAGAATTCTAGCGAGCTTCATAATGTTGAAGGAGATTTGTCTGTGGCCGGATCTGCTTGAGATGCAAAGGATGCCGGGAAAAGCACAGTGGTTTAAACCATGACGGCAATGAGCATGGTGGTCGATGTAGGTTTCACAGCGACGGTTTGGGGTAGCTACGTTGTGTGATGGTGGTGAATGCAATGGCGAATGTAGACAAATGTGGTGGAACCAAGATTGCTGGATCGCAATGAGAAAGGAGAAGGCTATCCTATACCTTTTTGGAGTCTTTTCTTTACACGCATGCACCATATAGAAATATTGATTGTTCTTGAATTGAAGACAAATTAAAAACTTTTTTTCTTATTTAGATAAAATAGACTAAATAAGTTGTAAAAGGATGCCTTAATTGAAATATAAAGATAAAAATAACTTTTAACATAAAAATTAATAAAATAAAAATAATTAAAATTAAACTATAATATAGCTAGAATTGAGTAAGAAACATTATTAAGTGTTAGAAATAATTAATTGCATTTTAATAATTTAAATAAGCTCAATAAAGTTATATTTTTTTTCTTTTTTTATTTCTTATTTAGGATTTAGTTTAAGATTGACGATAAAATTGAGTTGTTTGTATTGTAGCTTTTCCTAAATCCTTTTGATATACTACATCAACTATTGGTCATCACGAAAACTTTTTCTACCAAATGTCACATGATATAATTTAATGTAATCTAATATCATATATTTAAGATATAAATTTACTAAGTAAAGCATAGCTATCATAAAAAATTAAAGACATAAGCCAACCAAAAAGAGAGAGAGAGAGACAAAATATCATATCGGTTTCAGATCATTAAGTTTAATAATACTAACGAAAATAACATTACATAATATATAACAACCATTACATGAAAAGCTGAAAACCGAAATCGATGCAACATCTAATAATAAAGTGCAAGCTGTCCTTAAGTATATAAAGTACATCACTCTTACACACACAAGTACAATATGCCTCATATAATGGACCTAAAATATCATTTAATGACTTCCACTCTATGAGTGTTACATCTTAGCCTATAATGTAGGAAGAGGATGAGCATAATATGCTCGACATACAAGCTATTAGTTAAATACAATAAAACAATATAAAATGACAATAATGTAGTTGAGAAATAAGATGAAGCAATAAATATCGTAATGTATGATAACCCCTAAAGAGAAATATAGTATTAATATATCTATACTCATATACATACAATTCATATAGACACATACTTATCATATAGTACTTACTCATAGTATATCATACTTTTATTTCTTTTTATTAAGTTATTCTTATGTTTGATAAGTTAAGTATTAAGTTTTTAGTATTTTATTCTAATAAAGTGTTTAGCAAGCTTCAAAGATTAAAGATATGTGCATCAATTTTGAAAAGATTTTTTTTATGAAATAGAATATTAGTTTGTTAATTAAAATGTACATTTTCATTCCTATCACTTTTAAATATTGCCAAAGCATCTGATTTTATTAAATTATTTTTTTATTATTTTGGAAACATGTAAGATTCTTTTTTTCACTCTATTATTTTTTTAGTTAAACCTATCTTATGCAACTTTATCAAATTTTATTTTAGTTAAATTAGAAAAATAAAATCTAATAAACTAATAGTATCCAAATTTGCTCAATCTTTTTCTTAATTTAAGAGACATGTTAGATTCTAGTTTTTTACTTAATCCTTTCTTGAGTTAAATCTATCTTAAACATTTTTGTCAAATTCCATGTTAATTTATTAAACTTTAGTTAAACTAAAAAAATAATTCTATTAAAATTTTCTTAATTAAGAAAAAGGAATGTCTTTACCACATCCTAAGCATGTGCCTGAAGTGCTCTTAAGAAGATCAAACCCAAGTGGGCCTGGAAGCCTTAGGTCAGGTGAGTAGCTAGAACCAAGTTAGGTCAGTCCTAAAATTGATCAAAGTGTAGTCCTAAACCTAGTTGGGGAAAGGCAAAGGAATGATTGAGCTAAGCTAAACTTGATTTAAATATGCAATGGTCAAGTCAGACGCATAAATCATTATTTAAATTCTAAGAATATAAATAACCCACGTAATGAAATCCCAAGCACATAATGAGAAGTCAACCCAAAAGTTTAGCTAATGTTAGAAGCACACAAAAGATAAAAAGAAAGAGCAAAGAACATTTATATTCTGCAACATGAGACTAAATGTTTGTCTTAATACAATGCCTCAGCACCTTGCATGAATTTTGTCAGGCACCCCACCTTACCAACTACAGTAAATTAAGGATGCTGCATAAGAAATAATCTCGAGTGAGGACAAACCATGCCTAGGTGGGGACCCGACGGTGAGACAATTCTAACCCTCTAACCAATCCCATATATTTTAAAACATTTTAACCAAATCCAAACCATGGAGCTGAAATGAAAACATATGTATATTAAACTGTATATATTTACAATAAACCACAAAACTGAAGTACCAAAAAATACCAAAATGAAACCAAATCCACTCCCACCAAAAATCTATCCCCTCTCACATGTCAGGAGTATAGTCCTCTCCTGTACCATTATAATCCCCAGCTCTCGGTGTAGTGGATACATGACCTGTGATAAAGCACTAATGAGACATATATATCTCAGCAGATAAATCCATTATGTAACCAAGTAAAATAAATCTCCAGATATAGAAGACAAGCCGTGAAACATGATAAAACAAAATCCATCTCATAAGCGGTGAAAAATAAACCATATGAATACCTTCATATCAAATGTCATGCAGTATCAAAAGTAAACCAGATAAACATGTATACCAAATTTTCATTTCCATTATTTTATATGTTATATACTTACTGGGCCCGATTCCCTTTGAATCATCATCCTCTGGATCCAATCATCATATCAAATGACCCTCCAGCCGGCATCCATCCAGTACATAACACTAGGCAGATATCTGATCCGAAGACCGATACCCTGCGATCTCATCCGCTAGGCCTAGTGCCACCAGGCAGGTATAGTACTGATACCCTGCGATCACATCCGCTAGGCCTGGTGTCATCAATATATACGGAGGTCATGGTACACATACACACTAGGCAGATATCTAATCCGAAGATCGATACCCTGCGATCTCATCTGCTAGGCCTAGTGGTGAGGATAATGTCTCCAGGAATCCAATTTTCATTTTTATTTTCCGACCATGTCACACATGTGATAAATATGCCAAAACCATATCAATATGTCCAACCAATTATATTTTATCTCATATTATGCTTTTTGTTTCAATTTCCTTTTTGTCATCTTTTATGCTTTCAATTCAATTAGAAAATAACACCATAAAACATATATCAAGCCATGAGATAAAAGTCATGTAAAGAAAAACTGTAATGCAGCCCATAAGAAACCATGTATCGAAATATAAATAAATACTATTGTGCTATGTCACAGGTTACGAATTTATCTACCTGAATTTGTTGTACCACCCGTCTTACTCACTTCTGATTCTTCTTGATGTCCTACAAGCCCATAAAATACAAAAATAATTATAGCCAAACAGCGCTTTCTAAAAGCTTTCCCAAACACACCCCAAAATAAATCCCAAAAGACGCTGGACCGGCCACGGTCTGCGCTGGACCGCCCACGCCCATCGCTGAACTGCCCGCGCAGAAAAACTTTCTAAAAGCTTTTCCAAACAGCTTTCTAAATTCCCAAATTTCTTACGCCGTCGCTGGACCGCCCGCTTGGCGCTGGACCGCGCGTGCTCTCGGCACTGGACCGGGCATGCTCGGCACGCTGGACCGCGCGCGCTCGGCACGCTGGACCGCGCGCGCTCGGCATCCGGTTCAGCAGCGTAACCCGGTCCAAAGCCTGGACCGGTTCACGCCGCCACCTCTCTCTCTCTCTCTCTCTCTCTCTCGCGTCCGGCGAAACCGAAATATTTCGCCGGCGAACCTAGAAATTTCTTGCGTCTCTCGCCGGCCAACTGACCGTCGCTTCCCAAAAAGCTTATAAAAACAACAAAGCAAATAAAATTCTAACCTTCGTTGATCGTCGTCGTCGCGTGCCGAAAATCACGAAAATTCCTCACCGCCGTGCCTCGCCGCCGTGTTCGCAGAAAAGCGTTTCAAACGCACAAAGTCGGCTGTTTCAAACGCGCAAAAATCGACTTTTATAGCCGCGGCCGAAACCGACTAAAGGGACGTTCGTGAAACGCATGTTTGCAGAAAACCCCCTCTAAATTTTATATTTGCAAATATACCCTCCGCCAATCGGATTTGAACTAAACCGATATTTAAAAATTACAAATCTATCCTCAATGTTACAAATTTATCCCAAATCTTCAAAAATTCATAATTTATTCATTAGAGCTCCGAAAATTACAAATTTAACATCGTTGGATTCGTCTCACAAAGCTCTTTCGTTTAAGCATATAAAAATACAAATAAGAGAAAACTAGGGCTGTTACAAATTTCCTTCTATTCAATCATTTATTGGATGGCTAAGGTTTTTTCTGCCTGTAAGCTTTTCTTCAAGGCTTGCATTAGACGACCTCAGTTTGTCTGAACTTATTGGATGGTTAGAATTTTTTCTACCATGTCTTTTGAGTAATGCAGCTCTAAATTATTTATTTTGAATCTTATGATTGAGATATAATTCGCATTTACCGTTGATGAATTGAACAATTCAAATGTCATTCGATTTGATTAATGGTTTATATCTAATTTGTCTTGATCCAATCATCCATCACTTATCTGCTTTCACAACCTTCGATCTGATGGTCCATAATGTGTCTAATTAGATCTAACGACTCCAGTTAATCTTGCATAACGATTAATTTCCTAGCTATCATTTGAGTCATAGCCATCTTGGAAAAAAGTTTAAACTATTTGGAAGAGCTCCTTAAGCTCTTTGGAAGCAACTTTTAAAATTGTTTTTACTTAAATTTTTAATGATTATAATCACCCTTTTCTCATATAAACCAAACCATTATTCATAAAAAATAGCTAGTGAATGTGAATAAGATTTTAAGATTTCAATGAAGCATTGTGCCATATTCCATTAATATAAATTGTTATGGCAACATACCACAATTTAGTACTACTCAAAATTTCAAATTCTTCTAATTAAGCATAAATCTTTTAAGCTTTTATTTTCTTATTTTACTTCATTATTTTGAGCTCTTTGGTGTCTTTCTCTATTCATTACAAATATAGAAAAATATATACACTTTTTTAATAATTTAGTTCTTGCTATATTTTTTTTTCTTTTAGGTTGGGCACCCTCGTATTTACTAAAGCTTGAGTTAATTTGATCTTATAAAAAATCGAGTTGGGGTTGAGCTCGTAAAATCTTAGGTTATAGTTTAACTTGCAAAAATTAGTAGGTTAAATACAAACCTTAAAAAATCTCAAATTATAACTCTTTTAATAGTAAAATTTTTTCAAATCACAGTTAAGATAAACATATGTTCTAATTTGAATCGAATCACTTAAAAATTTTGGTATATCATTTTAAATTTTTTTATTATTTTAATCATAAAAATGTAATATTATATATAAATTTAAATATTAATTTTTTTATAAAAATAAAATTATTTTTATTAAAAATATTAAACAACTAAAATTATTTTAAAAAAATATTTAAAAATAAATATAATAAAAATTAACAAAAATATTTTAAAATCTATAATTCATCCTTCTCATTTATGAAATTCATATATACTCATTTTACTTTACTTTTTTATACTCAATTTTATTTATTATTTTTTTATTTTCATTTTCACTATGCTATAACTCTTTTTATGACCTCTATCCAAGTTTTTAAGAGATTTTATATCATATCTTGTTATTACAAGCCTTAATACTCTAACATGTGATCACATCTTTGAGTATCCTTAACAATGAGAGGTAAAGTATTTCATCATTACTTGTTTTGTCCCCCTTAATACAAACATCTTGTATTGATGAGAAAATGAAGCACTTTAATATGTCAAATTCTCTTCCATGATTTTTGATAATACCAAAAAATGAAGTATCTTATCATCACTGGTTAAGAAATCTAACATGTCACGACCTTATCTTTGAGTTTCATGATATTAAGAGTAACATATATCACATCAATCACCTCTATTAGTTTGTTGTCAAATAAGATCATAGAGTAGCATTTTCTTTCTCAAGTTATACCTATCTTTTTTTCTTTTTATTTTATTTATTTTATCTTATCATATGTTCTAATTAATAGCTTTTTATATTTATACGTATGCGTTATATATTTATACATGTACATATATATACAAGTCAAACATGTATAATACATAACAGCTACTTGGTAATAAAAGAGATTAAATAAATGATTTATGCATTGTTCTATAACTGGTTTGATCTCAATTTCATATTAGTACTATGAAGTTGAGGACTATTGTCAACTCCTATTGTAAGGATCATATTAGATGATCGTGATAATTGTCTTGTATGATAATTATAGTTGGAAATAGCAACAACCTACGACCACTATAACTTCAACCCAAAATTCATATGATTTTCACTTCTTTGCATTCCAAGTACATAATATAAGCTTTGAAGAGAAAAGATTGGGTGAGATCTTACCTATCTATGTAATTTGTGAAAGATAAATTCAAATGCCATTTCTATTTTGTAAGCTTTCCCCTTAAAATTTGCACTTATTGCTTGGATTTCTCCTTCCTTTTTCTTCTCTAATGCTCCTATCCCACATTTCTTGCATTCTTTCACAAAAGCCAAACATTGCAATTGATTTTTGGGCTTAGGAAAGAGAATTATCCTCTTATTAAATAAGTAGATAAATATTATTTATTAATTCCTTTTATTAGTTTATCTTTTAAACTTTTTTAGAAAATTCAAATGACATTCAAAAAATATAAACTACAAACCTACAAATCCCTTTTGATTAGATATTTGTAATTATATACTTAAATATGAGATATAAAAATTATTATTTTGATATATTTATTGAAATATCTACTACTAAAAATAGTCTTGATTTTCGAATCTGCAATACACATGTCATTGTGTAAAACAAATTTTAGATGAATATTGGGCATTAATTAAAAATGCTATTACATTTTCTTTGTAGAGTTGAAATCTATATACTCTTTAAGCAACTTAATCCTAATCTATTCATATCTCTCATAGTCAACTAAGTATCTTTTAGTGGTGGCTAATCTTGTCAATTTATCAAATATTTGTAAGAAATATTAGAACCAAAAGATATATCAATCAACATATTATTAACAATAATGAACCTAATACCAAATATAGAGATCGAACATCATTTGAGAAATCTATAAAAAAATTAACATGCAAGTTACTATCATTTAGACCACTTTTATAAAATAGTAAATTTTTAAAATTAGTGATGTTACTAATAAACATATGAGACTACCATTCTAAAATATAAGCATTAGGATTTAACTTTTTAATAATTTTGAGTAAAACACATATTTTTGCATATAGCTTCTTATATTTGATGACGACTTTTATTTCAAAACAAATATGAATAGATACATAATCTTTCTTATTAAATCCTATTAAAATCTCTTACTTCAATTTACTTCAACATATTTTGATTTTTTAGATTCAATCTATTAATATATTTTTTCATACAAATTTTCATAATTTTAACAAATAAAATATAGTATTAGAATAAAAATAAGAATGAATGTCTATCAAAATCATAATATTTTGTCCATAGACTATTTCAGACCATAATAATTTTATGATCATGAAAATGGTTAGGAAAATTTAATTTTTAACAAGTACAAATCACAATTCAGAATTTGTTTTACTAAAATTTGTCAATAAACTCTTAGGTACTCTATTAATAATCTTAATTTAATAATCTATTTTGAAGTGTAATGTAAAAAATAATTTCAATTTCATCTTAAACAAAACATTCATAAAATCTTATAAATTTTTGAATTAGTAAAACATCTCTATCAAACTCTATAGTATCTGGCAAACTATGTCACATGATAATTTGTTTTATATAATAATTTGATAATATGAGATGCATCATTTATCTTTTTGACATAATATAAAATAAACTATTTTTAAAAATCCATCAACTATAATAGAAATACTTCTAACATATCAAGTAAGACATGACATTCTTAAAACAACATCTTACCTTAAACCTATCAAATAACTCGTATTTTTCATTTTTGATGAAGTGCCTACAAACATATTCCATACTTATGTTAAGATTTAGCAAGTATAATCCCTTCCACACATTCAATATTACTTCATAGAATTTTATTAACATCTCATAAATATAAAATAAATGAATAACTTAGGTAACGTATCACCTTATTGATATTTACCAAACCATATTTGACAGCAATACTCCCAAACTATCCCTCAAATTATATTATTTAATAATCTTTTAAATACCGCACCTTTATCTTGAAATAGTAAATGGTACATACATCACGTCAACATCAACAAAATAGACAAACATGTCCACCTCATCCAAGGTCAGCATGGACCCCACTTTTGATTCCAATGCTCCAGCATCGTTCGATGTGATGAGCTGTATTATTTTTTTTATGAGTCTATTCCAACTAGCATGGGCCCATTGCCACTAATAATTAATATATATATATATATATATATATATATATAAATGTAGTTTAATTAATTTATTTTTAAACAAAGTGTGATATTATAAAAAAAAACTCGTCGTGAAATCTGTTTACATATTTAATTATGTGTAATTTAATTTGTAAATTTATGGAAATTATTGGATGCTATCTTCTCTTTTATTCAAATTATATCATTTGAAAACATTACTATTTTTCTCATTTCTTATATATTATTTTTATTATTTGTTATATAAAAATAATGAAGTTTGCATTCCTCATCCTTTTTTTGGTTTTTTTTCAAACAAATTTTTATATGTTTATTTTCTTGTTTCTCATTTTTTTTTATTTTCATGTCCACATAAGAATTTATACCCATTTTCAATCATTTTTTTTAAAATATATTTAAATTAATTTGAAATTATTTGATTAAAATCCTCAAGAAAATAGATGTGCTGATGGTTGAAGCGTTGGATCCCTTTTTGGGCATCGAGTCGAGGGTTGGTGATGTCCACCCGAAAATTACACGAAAATATTTTTTAAAATTAAATTAAATTTATAAATATAAACTTTAAACGAAAAAATAAATAGATTATGTGCAAAATTATTCCTATCTGAGTCAGACACTCGTCACCAACAAATATTATTAATTAATAATAAATGTATTAGAAATAGGCGTTTCCTCACTTACAAAAAAAATAACATTATTTAAAAAACATAATATAAAATTAGAGGAAAAAAGTTAAAATTAAATATGCAGTGCTTAATGACATGGCAACATCTACTGCGATACCTGAATTCCATCCGACGGTCAAGATTCCCTTTCCCCTCTTTTATTTTCCCTCTCGCCTCTTCGCAAACCCTGTCCCCGCTCTCTTTCAGTCCCCTCTCCTCTTCGCACTCTAAAGAAGAAGCTAGAGGAGATGCAGCTCGGAAAGAGACCGCGGCCGCCGATGAGGCGGACGACGAGCTTGACGGAGTTCGCGGCGGATCTGGACTTGGCCGCACCGATGCCTAATCCTTCCGATCTGCAGATCCCGGCGGCTAGAGCTGCGGATAAGCCGCAGCATCTGTGGGGAAGTGAAAGGTTAGCGTCAGAGCGGGGTAGGATAGGAAATATCCCAGCGATGGCGGCCCCTTCGGTGATATCTCGAAGAGGAACGCGGAGAAGCTCCTTCGATTTCGCGGCGGTGGAGACGGCTCCGTTCCTTAGGGCTTGTGGGCTCTGCAAACGCCGTCTCAGTCCCGTTCGCGACATCTTTATGTATAGGTACGGTCCACCACTTGAGCTGCCTTTCTTTTATTTCATTTTTTTTTATTTTTTTTGTCAGATTTTAGGAGTTGCGGTAATTCTTTTTGTATTTTTTTTGTTTATCTGTATTTTTTCAACCTATTTACGAATTTCTTATATTTTATTTTATTTTGGAGGTTTTTGCTATGTTCTGTCGTTTTCGTTTATTACTTATTCTAGAGGGATTAAAAACAAAAATAATATCCGATTTGAATTAATAAAAATTAATTTAGAAATTCATAAAACACATTTACCAATAATTTAAAAATAATATATTTTAAAATGAGTAGATATTTTGTAAAGAAAAACGATAGAGGAATTATGCTTTGAAAATCTTTTGTATTTTTACTTAAATATTTTAATTTTTTTTGTGAGTGTTTTTAAATATTATTAATTTTCTTACTTCGCATCATATATCATATATAACTAAGTTTAAAAAATTACGAAATAATAATTTTTTTTCAATTTCCATATTTTCTATATTTTTTTCAATAAGTTACTGTTTTGCCACCATTCAAAACAAGGAGGGTTATGGGCTGCATTTGGTGTAATCGGCAGGGGTGAGATTGGCTTCTGCAGCTTGGAATGTCGTCAGCAGCAGATGAATCTGGACGAAAGGAAGGAGAAGTTCTCTCTCTCATCTACGGCGACTGCGACGGCGTCGGACCCGTCCTCCGGCAATGGCGAGACGGTGGCGGCGGCCTGAGAAAACTGGACTGGGGGTGTTAAATGTCCTTCTAAAGCATTGTTGGGAAATGGAGTTCTTAAGCTATTGATGAGAATTAGAGGAACTGTAGTGGTTGCCCCACACAACCCGTCTTTTGTGTTTGCTGAATAGAATTTAAAATTATTCTCAAATGGTCTTTAAGTCCTTAATTATATATATATATATATATTTTATAGAACTTAATAATAATGTTTTTTTAATAAATTTATTTATTAAAATTGATGGCAATATTTATTGTTGCAATAGTTTAAATTATGAAATAGATAAAGCCTTTATTTTTTGTATAAATTTTTTATTATAATTATGATGCAAAATAGGTAAAAAATATTAGATCATGGAATTGTCTAATTTCTTTGTCTGATTTTCCTTGCATTTTTTTTTTAATTTGAATCAATTTTCAGGAAACTTTAAATTCCTTGAAAATTAATTGATTTGTCCATTAATTCCCTTCACTAGCCTCTAATAATTTTAGAAAATTTAAATACAAAACTATAGCTTGATATAAGATTATACAATAAAAGTTGCCTATTTGAATGAAATCAAGTTTTTGTTATCTTAATATTATCTAAACATAAAAAAGAAATCAAATTCTTATGCAATTGTTATTAGATAAATTATATTAAAAAACTTTTATAGAAAATAACCAAAAAGGTGTGAAGAATACTATCAAATTTTGACCTTGGTATTGTAAATTCTAATACCCTATTTGAATTTTGTTTATTAAATTCTATTTCAAAAATTTCTCCTATTTAAATATTTTTTAATAATTATTTTTTATCAAACTTTTATTTCAACTAACATATTACTCTCTTATCAAAAATAATGTAAGTTTAACAATTAAGATAAAATAATAAAACTTCATAGTGTTAGCAAAAGACACACACACACACTTTTGTTTGTGCTTTGTGCACACCACTTTTCTATAATATCTCTTATGTGTTATTTTTATACCAACAACTTGGGGAACAACACAATTATTAAAACCTTTGAGAGACAGCTATGTAATAAACATAAAAAGAGAGTTATGATGTTTCATTAACCTCAAGTTGTGATTATGTTATTAATACAATAAATGCATAGCCATGTTCATAAAAAATCTACTTAATGCATGTTTAATGAGTAATAAAGTTGCTAGGATCTTTAGGAGATATGCTAAGCTTTTAGCTCTAATTCTTTGTTGTTTTTTGCAACTAAAAATAATTTTTTCAAAAGATAATTAAAAATGTGTTCTTAAAAAGTATTATAGAAATTATTTGATAAAAATTTGATATTTTTTAAATTAAAATGAAAATATACTTTTCAAAAGTTTCTATAACTAAAGTTTTGACTCTATTAAATGGTGGGGTGACTTTTTATAAAGTGGAAAGAAAATTAAAAATGATTTATTAGTATTTTTATAATTTTTGAAAAAAAAAAAATATTCAACAATTTTATGATTTTTTAATGTACTTAAATATTTTTCTTAATTTTTTTATTTTAAAAATTTTTTTGCAAAAAATATTTGTCTAATTAATACCATTGTTTTCTTTTCACGTGCACATAAATCAATCTAGTGATTGAATGCATTGTTTTTGGGAAATTAGTTAGTTTATTGCTACAAGTCTTTCGTTCAATATGAACCATATGAGCAATTCTTTCTAACATTTTGATAATAATAACTCAATTAAATAGTTAATTAGTTGATTATCTAGTCTTGATTATAAATAAGATAGGTGATCAAAGATGAAAGACAAACATTTTTACAAGATTAGTTAATTATATAAAGAAGATCACAGCACGAAAAGTTGAAGAATGGATGACAAGCATTGTGAAAAATTCAAGGGCAAGTTAGATTGTAAGAGAGCCTTAATTTCTAAATTAAACTATCACGTGTCTTAACTACATCGCAAAAAAAGCATTCATATCTTCTAAGATGAATTCACTTTAAAATTTTGATAAACTATAAAGTTTTAACTGATTATTATATAACATGTTTAACTCATTTAGAAGAGTAGGATATGTTATTAGAAAGTGCATGAAAGAGGTTATAGGAAGCCCAAAGACATTGTATGATATGATAATTTTTATCATATAACATGATGAGATGTTTGGAAAAGTCTATTAAAATATTTGAATAATTAAATTAAATTAATTAACTTGTAAATGGGAGACCAAAAATTAGCATAAAATATGATTTGTTCAATTGGATAACCCTTCAAGTCAATAGTTTTAACCCAAAAAAGTTGTATGATATACTGATTTTTGACATACAATATGATTAATTCACCCAAGTTGACTTGAGATAATCCAAGAGAAACATGAAGTATATTGAAAATAGTTTGTACCCTTTGAAGTATATAAATTATGAATATCATGTAATACGATAATTATATCATCCAATATGATCAAATTCAATTATGAAAATCATAAGAAATAAGCAAAGATGAAATCACAAGAACTGAGTTATTGGTACTTATTAGATGACTATTAGGGATCTAAATAATAAAAAATCTAAATTAAAATCTAAATATATGAAGTTAAAAAAATATTAACAACTAAATAAATCCTTACTTTACAAATTCCTTTATAGCTAATTCAAACATTGGAGTGCTGAAGCTTGAAGTTTACTTTCTCAACTCTTATTATTATTTTCCTTTTAATAAGGTTTAAAATTTATTGTGTAACCCATTGTAACTCACATTTGAGCTATTATTATTCAATAATTTGTAGTTTTCTTGCTCCTTGAGAGAGTTGTTGTACTCATATTGTTGTTTGATTTTGTATTTTTTTTCTTGGCACAACTTTAAATTGTACAAGTGTGGAATGATTGGCTCTTACCCCATGTTGGTACTGTAGGGTTTATAAGTTGTGGTTGATCTTAAAAAAAGCATGCTTGTATTTTCTCCATTGACTATGGCAAAAGAGTGGGTTCTTAGAGGTGCTTAGGCTAGTAGGCTTAGGGATGGATGAAGGCTTTAGATTAGACTAAATTACTTAAAAATTATGTTTTATCAAATTTAATTTACTTTTCTTGGATTGCTTAATATCATTAAGGTTTATAATAAATTGTTTTTGTATGATTTTGTGTAGAATTTAAGATATAAAGTACTTTGTAAAAAGACTTTAACATTTGGTTTTTTATCTTAAAACTTTGAACACCAATTCACTGCCCAGTTTTGATATGCCTTGGGCCTACAAATGGTATGAAAGTTATTACTTTTACACAACTTAACAATGAACAGTGACCCCCAAGGACATTTATTTTTGAGGGACAATCTATCACTAAACAATAACTTTTTGATAAGATTCTTTTCGCTTTTTGGAGTGTGAGAAATATTTTTATTATCCAATGATTTTCATTTTTAGCACATGATATAAACTAGACACTCTCACCACCAATGAAATTCATAGATGATAACATGATGAAAACACTATTTACTAAGTAGAAAACAACTGAGATTTTAATAGCAAAAGTCAATACCTAATGTATTACACATTTACACTACTCTTATACAAAAGATTATATGAAGGTTTGCATTGTAACTTCCTAACTTTCTAGTGAGATGTTGTCTCAAATAAATCAGGGTTTTTCCCTTATCTAAGGAGTCTCTTATTTCTTAGTCACATATCTTAAAATTTTTTTAACTTTAATATATTTAATCATAGAGTTCGTATAGGATTCAAGTCTAGCTTGCCCCCTAAAGAAATCTCATCAATTCAAGATTTATGACTTTACTTACAAAACTTATGATTTATCATTCTATAACTAATGTAAGACTTATTTATCCTTATACCCTTTCACATAAAAGTCTACCAAGAGTCACTCCTTTGTTCATTGATTTCACTCTCTAGGATATCACTCAAAGATTACTTCCCCGTCTTTGATCCTAGGTGTTACATACATGCTTAACATTGGTAAAGAGATACAAGATATACTTATTATCATCGACAAAGGTACAAATGTGGTACGAGAATCTTGCATCAATCATTTAACACATGAGTATGTGTTTTTTAATATAAAAGGTGGAAAATGCAATTTTTATGCAATGAATTTATCTTTTAACATTGTAAATGATTTACAATAAATTGTCAATTTTTTTTTCTAATAATGAATTAGTAAGGTTCTCATATGTGTGCCAAGAGAATGAAATGCCAAAGTGACTACAATCATGGAAGCTAAGGATCTCGAAAAGTATTCTCTTATTAGGCTCACTATATCCTCACAAGTAAAATCTGAAATGAAGGGAGGAGGTGGAAGATGAAGAACAAAAAATAAAAAAGAAACTTGCCTTGAAGGCATTACAACTATCCACCTCCTTCAATAGTGATGTTGAGAACAAGATTGCTTATCTTATAAGAAAACTTAAGCAACTTAGAAATTTGCAAACAAGTTTTTTATTAAGTCATATTTTAGGGACACTTCAAGAAGGAAAGAGAAAGAAATGGAAAAGGATGAGCCAATTTTCTTTGGATTCAAGAAGCTAAGACATATTTGGATCAAATAACCACAACATAAGTTGCGTTGAAGAAGAAGAAGAAGAAGAAGAGAGCAACAGCCATCACATTGAGCAATTTTGACCTAGAGGAATCTTCAAAATCTTCAAAAGATGATCAAGTGTTGAACCAATGTTTAATGGCCCAAGGTTAAGATTTCAACAATGATCAGGTTACTAGCAAGCGTATCTTTCATATGATTAATCTTAAGATACCATATCTTAAGTATATGATGCATATAAGAAACTTAAGAAAGAATAAAATGCATTGAAAATTGAGTACAAACAAAAGAAACAAGTGTTCGTGTCTTTACTTGCTAGACATGAAAAACTTAAGATTATAATGATTAATTTGGCCTATGTGAATGCCTACAAGACCAATTAGAAGTCTCAAAATTTAACATAGAAGTAGTTGCTAATGTTGCATCCTTTTCAAAAGAAAACTTAAATTCAAAGAAACCAACTTGCTATTTTAAGAACTTACTTGTCTCTTATGTATATGATCATGTGCATTTCAATCATGAACCATTATTTCAGAATAAGGAAATATCTTATGTTAGAGACTTCTGTTTTTTTAATTCTTCATCAACAACAAAATGTTTTTTTTATTAAAATCACAATGATTATTTTTCTTTAATTTGTCCAATTAGAAAATATATAGAAATCAATAAATCTAATTATGTATAAAAAGTTAAAAATTCTTTGGAAGAAGAATTAGAAATAATGAGGGTGAACCTAAGTTGTTTTTTTTAAAATCTAAATATTAATTATTTCATTTTGTAGGTATGTCTCCAAAGGGAGATCAAGGGAGGAAACTTATACCTAAATAATGGTTGCTTTAGGCATATATTTGGGATGAAACAAAATTCTTTAGTATATCTATGATAGACGATAGGTTTGTGAGCTTGGGAGATAGTTCTAAGAAAAACATCAAAGGAGTTAGAAAAATGTGTATCTCATAATCTAATTACATTGATAAGGTATTAGTTGTAAAATTTTTAAAACATAATTCACTTAGCATTAATTAATTATATAACAAAGGGTTTAATGTATTATTTTATACTTCTTATTGCCTATTAAAGATGGATGAAAATATTGTATTCATAAGATATAAAAGTGATAACATTTATGTAGGAAATCTATATGATAAAAGTTACTAAAACGTGTAAAACCCACATTGAGTCCATCAAATTATGACATAGAAGACAATGATACATTCATATGCCTACCATTCATAGAATATGTAGACTTGATTCGATTAGGAGAGCGTCAAATATAGATTCAGGAAGGAGCATTATGTGACTAATGTTAAAAGGGAAACACATTAAGGTATACTTCAAACCAATTAATGAGATTAGAACCTCAAGGCCACCAAAGCTAATTCATATGGACCTCTTTGGATCTATGAAACAAGCTTAGGAGAAAAGAAGTATAGATATGTTTTGGTTGATGATTGCACTAGTTATACTCGGGTATTATTTTAAGGAAAAAAAGAGATGCTTTTAAGAATTTTAAAAAATTAACAAAAAGGATTCTAGTTAAAAAAACTTTAATTATAAATAACATCCTTAGTGACCATAATAAAGAGCTTTAAAATGAAAGCTTTGAGAATTTGTTAAGGAATTAGGGATTAAGCAAATCTTTTCTTCATCCTACATGCCACAATGTAACAACCAACATTTTCACAATGTTCAAGATGTGATAAGCCCCAAAATTAATATAATAGAATAGTTATTAGGCATTTTTAATATTATAAGTTAATTTTTTGAAATATAATATTTATACATCAAAATATCAAAATAATGATAGAATTTTAGGAAAGATATCATAATCACAAACATGGTCAAAATATTATTTGAAAATATCATTAGGAAGGTTCTAAGAGAAAAGTCAAACAATATTGAGCTTTTAATTTTTAGAAATTTAGAAACTTAATTATAAATATTTAAAAATTTAAATATAATATAATTTAAAATGTCCCTTAACGTAGATGTGTAATTTTTGAAATTTTGACTTAACTCAAAACATATTTGTGGAGGGTAGATCTACAAATAATGAAAAGTCAACTACATTATGATAGATATGCAATGCTATGAATTTGGCATAGTTATAATTGGTTTAATGAAAGATAGATTTATAAATAATGAAAATGTTAATTTTTGTGAATAGGATTTTTGTTGAGTTCTTATGATCGTTTGGCATTATGGTATAAGTGTGTTTCTATAATAATTATTTTGTCAAAATAAATGTAGCACACATAATTTAATAATAAAATTATTTACTTACTACCAAATGCCTAATTTGACTTGACATGCCTTTCTCCCCAATCTTTCCAATTGTTAAAATAATAATGATGACTATTAAAACTCTTGTCAAAGATGATGAGAGAGAATTAGGTCTTGGGCCTTATTTGTAGAGGTTTTAAAAAATTTGAGTGGGTAGAGACTATTGAAGAGCTTAGTAATGTTGCTAAGAACTACTAAGAGGAGTATCAAAAAGGTTTTCGAGTATGGCATCATTATTATGCTACAATTTTTTATGAATAGAGGAGAGAGAAAGAGATAGAAAAAGAGAGAGAGAAGAAGAAGTAACCTGGCTAAAGAGAACAAATTATATGAAAGAGGAAGAAAAAGGTTATAAAACCTTTGAAAAAGCTTTGTTGCATCTTAAGAATGAAATAAAAAGCAAGAGAAGAAGGAGAAGAAAGATTACAATAAGAAAAGAAGTGGTAAGTCTTTAAGTGAATTCTTTGATTGAATTTACTTTGATTTTATGTAATTAAAAATATGTAGTTATGTTGTAGGTTAAGAAAAGAACAAGGTTTAATTTGATTTGGATGTTGTATGGAATGAATTTGTCATGATTTTAAGTAAACCTAAGAGATAGAGAATAAAAAATAATGGTTTTTGATGCATATCATATAAGTAAATTAGTCTATATCATATGATATGATCAATTAAACTTTTAAGGAGTAAGGGGTCAAAATATTATAATGAAAGATCATATGAGACAAACATACTAAATGATTTCTTGGGTCGTATTAGTATCAGTAGAATTAAAGTTGTAGGTTGCATTGCCAAGTTCATCACACAATGATGATATGAGTGTCATACTTTTACGATGGGTTGAACTGTTAGTGTACAAAGGCGATATGGGTATTGAACTTATATGATGGATTTTTGGCATAATACATATAGTCATATTAATACCATTATAAGGATTATATGAGATGATCCTTAAAGGGCTTAAGGGCAAAGAGTTGGCTATATTAGGTTCAAGATCTTAAAAAAATGATTTAGGTCAATCGTATAGTATTAGATAATGAGTTTGAGTTTAAGTAAAAGAAAATTTGGCTAAGTCTAAGCAGCCAGACAAGTTTGATGGACATGATTGCATGATAATATGCTTCATATTTTAGTAAGATCATATAACATAATCATACTGGGCGATGATAAGAAAATCTTATGGATTTAATTATATTGTATGATTATTAATGAATAAAAATATGAGTTAATAATCTATTGAGAAATTAAATCATATAAGTATAATGCATGGATTCATATTGTATGATCGATATAAAGATTTTCTTGAGGAAGAAGACAAGTCTGTTAAAATAATCATCTAGAGGTTTTGCATGGAATATCATACAATACCACTAAATTAGTCATATTAGAAGATCAGTTAGAGCTGTGATAAAATGACAAAGGCTAAAAGAGAAGAGATTGTGATATGACTTATACATTATGTAAGATAGTAAGGTACAATATCTTGGTGATAATTTAATAGCAAAAATATATAGTATGATCAAATGAGATCATATTGTGTAAACAAATGAATATTGAATTGATTATACTGTATGATGTGTGAATCATAATAGTATGATTTCATGACAAGATAACAAGATTAAAAGAGGATGAGAAGCATACAATATGATGTTAGGGATTGTATTATATGTTTAATGAGTAATATAAACTTTGTTGAAGTAGGACAGGATTGTATGGTACAATCTTAGTGATCATGTGATGCATTCAGAAGCAATGTTAATAACAAAACATTGGTTTTGGGAATCAAATTATATGATCAATCATACATGTACGATGTAGTTCAGAATGATTATTTTTGTTGGATGGTACAGAATGAATAAGGCAAACCTTAGTTGTAGCTTAAAGGTCTAAATGAAATTATTAAGATTTCAATTGCTTACTAAAATATGTCAAATATAGGATATATGTTGATCATTTCTTATACATGACATTGTAGAAGATTGAGAAAAGATTAAGAATAGAAAAAATAATAAACTCTCAAATTTAAGTTGATAAATCTTATAACTATGATGTAAATATATTAATAAATTATTTTTATGTTATTTATAAAATGATATTCTTTTCATAAAAAATATTACTATGTTTTTTATATTATTAGTTTATGCAAATTTGATAACAGTGTGATTATTTTCTTAAGTTACCATGTTTTTATATTGTCTTGTTATTTAACATCTTATTCATGAGTTATTTCTTTATGAAATTATATATTTAAATATTTTATATTAAAATAATGATATTGATATACAACATAATAAGAAATTATATAAATTAATAGACAAGAAAATAATTTGAAATTTGATTATCTAATGTCTAATTATTAATTAAAGAAATATAATGTAAGAATTAGTATACACTGAAGACATTATTCACATATATTCTTAAATTATATTATAATCTCATATGATAAAAATATCTAATTATTTATACATGATGCTAACAAATCAAATATGCCCTCATAATCAAATCACAAATTAGTTTCTAAAAGTCCTTAACTTTGTGAATATTTACATCTTGGCATCTAATTTAAGTAATGAGCATAATATGCTCAATATGCAAGCTATTAATTATAAGCAAATAAGATTATATGAAAGCACTATAAGAATAGATAAAAATAGAATAGTAAATAAAAAAATACACGTCATCTATAAAAGGTGTAGAAGTAGTGAATTTACTACACATATTCTTATAGGCATGATACTTATGTATGCATAAAATCATCTCGTATTATTAATATCAGATAATATTAATATCATTTATTTTATCATTTTTATTCATTTTTACTTTCATCTTTTTATCTTTTTCATTTATTTATTAGTCTTTATTTGCTCATATGACCACTATCTTCATTTCATGGAATTCTATATCATATCATCATTATCACTAAACCATCTTCCAATATCTTGCACATACGATTGTGAGTTCTTTACATATCATGACTCTTAATCCAAGTGTTTGTTATAGTAATGGTTGATTTCATCATCTATCATAAAATTATCATCCACATTGCCCAATATCCCATATTCACGACGATAAGGACTCTATTTATCATGACCCTTAATCTAGTGCTTATAACAATAGGGAGTGATATTATTGTATTAGATAGCTACAAGATAAAATCATAAAGAAAATTTCATTATATTATTATTTTATATTTTTTTATGATATTATATATCAACAAACATTTGAGGCCATCCTTCTCTTTCTTTTATTCTATTTCCATTTCATTCATTTCTTTTTTTATTTTATGTTCTATTTTTATTACACATGCATATATACACATTCTTATAAAAATAATATGCATTCTAATATATTAGAGCATATGTAGAAGAATTTATGTTATGTAATATATTTATATCATATCACATGACATGTCAAAATAATATTTTGATATAATTTAATAATTTAACATACTTATATTATGGTTATCTAGTTTACATATTTGATAGCTCTAAGATACATCTTTTTCTTAATATATTTCTTTAATTTCTAACACAATCCAATGTAATTTATTAATATCTTTTTAATTTCTATTCTCAAAGCTTCCAAACTTCATTATACTTTGCTTCATGCTTTACATTCTTCAACATTTCATAAACTATATATTTTTATATAGTAAGCATTCATAAACATAGTTATAAAATGCCTCTAAATTCTCTTAAACATTCTTCTAATTATACTGATCAATCCTTAACATTATATCATATAGTACCCCTAACCTAATGTATGATATGCAAAGCATAGTTGCATGATTTTCAATTTGAATAGACTAATCATGTCACTCTATCAATCATCAATTCCATAGAAGTTTGAGTAATTATGCACAAACGTGAAGACATTCAATCTTTTTCTTTCTTCCTCAAACTAGGAGTGATAGTATAACTTCTAATTCTCATATTTTTTATATATAATTTCACATAATATCTATAATATTATCACCTATAAGTATAAGTTTATATGATAGAAAATATCAATTCCTCTATTCATCTAAACCTATACACATGCATAATTCTTAACGTCTCAAAGTAAGAGCCTACTCATCCTTAAACTCAATGCACTATTTTTAATGTTACAAAAAAGAAAAAGGATTAATGAAATGGTTAGCTTATCACCTCATCCAGTTTGCTCATTCTTTCACTATCTTCTCTTTTTGGACTTCATTGTTTTTGGAACATTTTCAAGCTCTCCTTCCTTTGCTCTAGTTATTGCATTTAAGCCTCCTCTTAAGCTCTTCCTCACCAATCTTCTCTTTCTTCCTAATCTTTTCTTCTTTTCTTGAAGTTTCTTATGGCCTCCTCCACAACTACAAGAATCTTAGACGTTAAGTATAAGTTTATGACAAAAAATATGAAATTTTATAAAATTACACTGAATGCCCAAGTATATTAATAATAAAAGCTCATTAAAAAAACTTGTCAGTTCTTGTCGTAGAATTTTCAAAACTATAATTGGATTGGATATGACCTTTCAATGTAATGTTGCAAAATTTCATATTTTTGAGATGACACCAAAGTAATATTATATTACAACCTCAAAATATAATTTTTACTTGGTCATTTAAGGATTAATCACATCTTAGTTTTATAATTTTAGTCATACATAATAATTACATATTAGGATCATCATAGCTCTTCTATTCTTCAAGCCGATCAAATAGTTTGATAGCCTCATTGTACAATCCAATATTCACTTGGCATCGTGCAATGGTCCAATCAAGCAATTTGCCACTTTTCATCCAAAACTGATCATACAGTATGATAGACTCATTGTATGATATGTTTTTTCACAAGCACCATGTGATGGTCCAATTAGATTATTTGTTGCTCTCTAATTATAAGCTAATCATATAATGTTATAATATTGATCATACAATACAATTTTTAAGAAAACTAGGGTACAATGCTACTCTCAAACAAAGCATGATCGTACAATATAATAAAAATTATCATACAATTTGATCTTTTCTTGATTTAGAAATCTTTATTCATGATACCTTCTGCTTCCATCATTGTATTGTCTATCAAGGCTGATTGTACACAAGACAACAAAAAAAATGTCAACTTTGAAATCTTGATGCAAATCCCATAAAGAAAACTAAAGCACAATAAACTCAAGATATACTTCAATAGCATATACTAAGGAGAGTAATTTCAAATAAAAACATATCCTTAACGCCTTATATGTAAATCAAGATATAAGATCCTTTTCAAAAATCTGTTGCTTGAGCTGAAAAATGTTTCGTTGTAGCTTCATCAAGCAAAGTTTTGCTTGTCATAACCCTCAAAGCCTTAGCATGCCAAAGTTATTCTCCTTCTTCTTTCCTCTCTCTCTCTCTCTGATCCTCATTGCACATAAATCACAACCTTAAAAGCATAAAAAAAGATAAGATTATCCTTTAGGCTAAATAAAGAATTAGATAAATATTTTTTTTCTTTTAATTCATTAGAAAAATCATAAAAATTCAAATGACCAAAACTTATAAACAACATGTAACACATTCCTCACTTTAGGAGCATATTAATAATATGCTCAAATCTCAAATGCAACTATGGAAGATGTGGCATGCTTTTTTAAAGATGACGAAGTACATCAAAATTTTAATCTTTGATCTATATAGGTCATATCCAATATTAAATAAACAACTAAGAACATATTTTGTAATTAAATAATTAGGACCACCATAGATGCTTTCCTATATCTTCAAATATTAGAATCAAAGAAAAAACAACTTGTGAAAAATAATTTGTTAGCTTTTGTTATTGTTAAAAAAATAAATTAGTCAATTTGATCACAATTGTGGTTGACTTATTTTTGGAGTAAAAGTATGCTTAATGTAGATGTTTATTGTTTTATTTTTTGCTTGACTAGAATTCATCAAATTCTTTTAAGTAGAATACTTCATTTTTTAAGATACCAACCAAAGCCAAAAAAAAGGACAGACTTGAAATTACTATTTGGCAGAAGGGTATATCTCTCACCCAATTGAAACTCTCCTGAGAAGCTTTATGTCCAAAAAAGTTACCAAAAGCATTAGCACACATTGGTAGTAGTGAGAAAACGTAACTTAGTCAAATGTTGAGAGTATTGCAACCAACTCCCACAAAATGAAGAAAATTGTCGTCACCCTTGGCAATGAAAGCAAAGTTGCCCTCAAAACAATCATTGAAATATTGCTCGAACAAAGGGTAAAGATGAATAATATTTTCATAACTTCTCTCAAGCTCCACAAAACTTGCAATAAAAACATAAATATGAATCCTCATATAAACCAATAAGTTATTATAGTGGTCCCAAAGTATCATAGCTTGATTTAACTTTATCTTTATTTATTGTCACAAGACAAGTTAGAATAAAAAAAAAAATTAAAATAAACTTTATGACATATAAAATTAATTAAGTGCATTTGAGTTCATTCTCATCCACATAGATTTATCAGATGATCACCAATATGCCAACCACTGATGCCAACCATGACGCCATTAGATCTAGACTAAAGACAACTATTCTACCAACCTTTGCAATGGATTCCCATTGCTAACTAATAACCACAAATTGAGTATATAATCATATTTAAAAAAAATATTTAATATTTTTTTCAACAAAGTTTATATCTATGTCATTTAAATACAAATTTAGACATCTAACATATTGATATCTTAAGTTAAAATTACTAAAATTAAGAAATATTGAAAGCTTTTAAAATAATAACATTGAAATATTAATATAAAAAACATTGACAATTCAATGATGTTAAAACAAACAAATAAAAAAATTATGTTCTAAAGAAGGCATACACATAAAGATCACAAAAATATCTTTTAGTATATATTAATAATAACTATGTATGTTATTATTTAAAAGAGTGTACTTTGAAGCATGCAACACACGATCAATAAAAGATTGATTTTTTTTCTTTGTTTTGATTTGACTAAAAAGTTAGGTTTAGCCACTTGGTTTCATATATTGTTTTATTTATGGTAAGGCTTTCAAAACTATATTATGCAAACTTTGTGACCAACTTTCATTTATAACATTCACTAGTTCTTTACTATTAAAAATTGTTATTAGCATACTAAAAATTTTGATTAAAAAGTGATATTTTAAGATTTTATTATTTAGTAATAAAAATTTTATTCAATTTTTTTAAGAAATATAAAAAAATGTTAAAATAAGATTAGTAGGTGATGGCCAACATGTCTTTTTTACTTTTGTTTCCCTCAATCTTAAACCCTAATAAGAATTTCTACAAATATTTATCACTAAATCTTAAATTCATATCAAAACATTCTTAAAAAAAAAATCATTCCTTATAGTTTGTCTAATGCCTTTATAAAACTATACTGCAATATATTTGAATGCAATATTTCAAATAATATTATATACTACTACTGTTAATAAAGATAAGGAACATATTATTAATATTTTCAAAAAAATTTAAACTAAATTTTATATCTATAATTATTATTCTTTCAATTACTTTATTTTTTAAAATTTTTAAGATTACAATTATATATTTTTTCTATTGTAAATATCATATTTCAAACACTTATCACACACCTTATATTATATACATATTCTAATCTTTTTCATCCTAACACATTCCCACCACACTATGTTAAAACATCCCATAAAAATTAAAAAAAAAAAAGATTCTAAAAATAAATTTTTGAAAGAATATTTTATATACATTAAAAAAATATAAAATTCTTCATTAAACTTTTCATGTTTTTAAAATTAAAATAAAAAAAAATACATCTCATAAACAAAAAACAAACCGAACCTAGCAAATATTCTTCTGGCTGTAAAGCGTACAGCTGACGTATTTGAGATTCGTGTATGGCGCCCACACTAACGGTGGCCACCTCTGCAGCATATATTACTAAACCAATGAAATGTTCATTACATGGTTAGGGCTAACTTCAACTGAGATTCTATAAATGCATGCGCACTAATTATAATTTCAAAAGCTATTCAACAAAAAACATTTTCAATAAATGTTTATTTGGCTTAAAAACAAAAACAATAATTATTTTCATCCATTAAAAAACATACAAAAACACAGTAAATAACTTTTAAAAAATACATATTTAGTAAGAAAATTCATCTTGAAATTATATTACAGAACAACAGAAAGACAAACAAAGAGCCAGTGGAGAAATCTATTTCCCAATACAAAATTTGCTGAATATACTGGAAAGAACCTCCTCGGAGATATCTACACCGTTGATCTCCCCGAGGGCCAGAGCTGCTTCCCTAAGATCTACCGTCCAGAAGTCCATTGGCAAGCCGTTACCTATTGATGATTTTAACCTTGAGAAGGCCTCTTGGGTTCGTATGAGCTGCTCTAATTGTCTCTGTGAACACAAAGTTTGAAGCTGCATTAGTACATTATGCTAACTAAAGTGTGCATGCATGTTGTTAAATTCTAGGGTTTTCTTTCTTCCTCAAGGTTTTTCCTTGATTTATATCCAATATTGTAAAAGTGGATCTGCAAGCAAAATTTGTGACATCTTCAATATTAAAGTTAAGGGTTTTCCTTGATTTTGGAGTTTTTTTGTGGAATCTCAAGACTTGTTCTTTTATGTATTTCTCTTTCTTTTGTGCTGTTTCTTGCTCTGATGATTTCAACTCTGCATTATGTTTAACTATCTTTGGGTGATGAGCAATATATTCATGTAAAATGGAGTGTGATGGGTTTATAATCTAAGTGAAATTCATTATACATTACATCTTCCCTACAATAAACTACAGCATGCAGAAGACACAATAAAGGACAGAACCAGCAATCAATTCTATGCAACTTCAGGTTTTCTGCATTTCAAAGCCGCGACTTCCAAACAATGGCTCTCCTTCATCAATTGTGATTTCAACAAAACTATTAGTATACCCTAGTTTTGGTGGTATGATTAATCTACAACTAAAACTACAACAATTCATGAGCATCTGGTTTCAGAATGTTAAGCAATATAGTTGCTGTAAGCATGGAATTTTTCTTCATAACAACAAACACATCCCAATTTCAAACAGCACAAACATTGCACACCATTACTTAATGCATCCTCATTTTCAAATATTCTTTATACTCCAGCTTTTCTCTTTATCACATATCAACAAGAACAAAAATTCAACAAGAATCGGTTATCTTTATCCCTTGAAGAATTTATTTATAACCATCTGTGATGGATTGGTGATAATGGCCATTAAATTCAAATTTCTAATTGCAAAATGCATATGAGAGAATTTTGCTTTGTCACAAGATCAATTTAAACTTACAGATGTTTGAGCTTCGACCTAAATGTAGAAGCAGCTATCACAGAGAATACATTTATAACCATCTATGAGCTTGACGATGTTATTAAGTTCAAATTTGTAATTGCAAAATGCACAAAAGACCATTTTGCTAAGCATTCAGATCAATTTAAACAGACATCTTCGAACTAAGTCTCCAACTTAATTGAGCAAAAAATGTATAGAAGAAAATAGATATAACCCATTTACGTGGTTTATTGTCCATCTATGATAGCTTGACGATGTCATTAAGTTCAAATTTGTAATTGCAAAATGTACAAAAGACCACTTTGCTAAGCATTGAGATCAATTTAAACACACATCTTTGAGCGATGTCTCCAACTTAATTGAAACAAATGTATAGAAGAAAACAGATATAACCCATTTACCTGGTTTATTGTCCACCTACGTCCCCCACATGATATGTGCTCCAGTCCCCTGACCTCCTTTATAGCCTTTTCGAGTTCCAATATACCTTTTCCATCAACAGCACAAGTTTGGACAGCCTTGTGAAAGACACCACTAAAGCGTTTGAAATGTTCCATTGAGTAAGGAGCACAATCTATTTTGTTGATAGCAAGTACTATGGGTGTTTTAGAACCACTTGATTCCTATCCTCCCAAGAGAACAAAGTAAAAAGTTGTCAATAATAAAACAGAAATGCTAAACAGATAAACAAACAAGATGGTGCAATGTGCAAACCTGGTTTGCAATGATGCGTTCAATGAGCCTCTCGTCATCCTCAGTCCAACCATCAGCTGCACTTATAGTCATGACGATAACATCGGCACCCATTGCAACCGCTTCTGATCGTTGAACCCCTTTAGAACAACAAAATCACAGTAGTATTTCAGAAAATGATGGATACACCCAATGAAACTGTGAAGAGCCAGATTAGCGTTGGAAGAAGGGTGTGCATCTTTCTTTAAAGGGGCACCCAGGTTGGCTGTTTGGAATCAATGAAACTGTGGATGCTAAGTTATGGTTTTGACGGTAGAGCAGAGAAATTAAATGGATAACAATCCCATAAAAAGGAAACTGGTGTCTATGTTTAAGAGAATCAGATTAGAAGCTTTCTTGCTTCAGTAAAGGAAAGAATGCAATCAGTTACCCTTATGGAAGAGGAACATCAGGGTTTTCTCGAGAAGTTGGATGGTACAAAGGTTCAAGAAAATCATTCTATAGAGAGAGAGAGAGAGAGAGAGAGATGAAGTCCTTGGCTAAACAGGAGTGATGGCATACACGTAGGACCATAAAAAAAAGAACCGCCAAGTAAGTTGCTCTAACGAGTCTTTATAGCCAACTAAAATTTCAGAAGGCCCACTAAGCCATTATGCCAAGAACATACAACTTTTTCGATCACATTACCATATAGGTGTCAATATTTCAAAAAGAGACAATTCAGGTGCCATACAACTATTGCAAATTGTAATACATAGATAGGACCTTACGTTCAGAGATGTGACATGATCTTTGTTGTACTCTTGATTTTATGTCACTTGTTTGATGACAACACAATTATTACATTACTTATTTACTAATATTTTTTTAAGTGATTTCAAATCATGTAACTCAACATCTAATCTGTTATTTACATGGAATGTATGATCAATTAACTCAATGAATTATAATTGTAGCATTTGGGAATTATAATTGACACCAAAAGAAATACAGGTTTGGAGCACTTAGGCATTTTCATTTAAAGCATACATACTTACATTTATATATGCCTTAATGAATACTAGAAATAATGATCTGCATATTTATGATATGATCAAACTTCAAAGGTTACATCATTCATCATTACACGATCAAGTAGTGTTTGAAGGATGAATTATTATATTATTTGTATTACAATATTATATTCATGGTGAATTATATCATAAATTAAGATTAACTCAAGTTAGAATTGAAAAAAGATTAAACTGAATGAGATTTATATTAATTAAACTAATCGTAATTATATGATAAACCCATCATACAATATAATCGATTAATATTTCGATTGGACGGAACGTCAGTTGAAGATGATTCTAGATTAAGCATGCTACATGTACTAGTCATACAAGTACAATGCACTTATCAAACAGGTGTGTTGATGGCATACTTGAGAGATGCATATTAAGGTTTAAAGGTATCAACTTTCATACAGTACAATTTTAGATTTTGAATATTTGTATATTGCATCTTCCAGTAAGATTAGATGTGGGGTCGGATTGTGAGCAATATTAAGTACGTGAGTTGGAGATTGTATTGTTATATAAGTTGATAATTGTTTAGTATTTGTACGATCAAAATGTCAGTGTAGCAAGCATTCGAGACTTAGTTTATAAACGAGCTGGATTACGTAGTACCTATACAACATTTGTTTCGTACTTGTATGATAGCTTTTACCTGAGAGTTTCATATTAAGGACATAGGCTTGAGTAAACTTTCTTCATATGTTTACAATATCACTTTTGTACTTGTATGATATCATTTCACCCGAGAGCATAGTAATGAGACTTAGCCATACAATGAGTGTATTTGCATTGTAAGAGTATAATTCACTCATCATACTAATACGATATGCTATAATCAATATGAATAAGCTTGTCATAGGAGACATTGTAGCGAACAAATATGATATGTTATAATTAATTTGAATTTTAAGAAGACTTGTTATATTTATCCTCATATGCTTCATCGTACAAATACTACCATTTCAAAATAAGAAACTATATAGCATCATACTAATAACATCTGTGGATCGACAAGTACAATCAATTCAAAATGAGAAACTATATAGTAGCGTATTAGAACGATCAACAAATCATACAAGCACAATCAATTTATATTAAGAGTAACAACTAGTTTAGATTGATTTTTAACATAACTATTATCAGAGACCTTAGAGCTATTTGTAAGCTCGAAAAGAGCTATTTAAAGACCTTAAATATTGAAGAAAAAACTAATGCTTATTTAGAATATCTTTGAGAAGAATCTCAAATTACATTTATCATATCTAAGAGAAGATAAAGCCAAAGTTACATGCATTGATCTCATCTTCACAAGTATTCATTTCCCATTGAGAGAAGCTCCCAGTATATATATTCACTCTCTTGAATAATATTGTATATCTTTATATTGCTTTAATATCACATTGCCTTTTACATAATTATTCATTTAGCTTTAAGACTTTGCATTAAGCTTTAATTTGGTTCTCATTGCCCTATTGTTGGAACCTTTATTTGATATTTTCTTTATGTACTCTTATGAAATTAATATTGTAAGTTTTTATTATGTCAATATTGTAGATTTTTATCAAATCGATGCTGTAAGTTTTTATTAAACTGATGTTGAAGGCTTTTATTAAACTGATGATGGTTTTCATAGATTGTCTAGCTTTTTAACTAGTTTTTAAACTTGGGTGGGTGTAAATCCAAATTTGGATCAAACTACTTGAAATTATTATAACTTTATTTTATTTTCTCTACAACACAATAACAAATTTTGCAAAGAATAACAATATTTTCTAAAACAACTATTATATGAGCCAAACAAAATTAAGTAAAAAGTCTTCTATTATGATATATAATTTGAATTAGTGTTGGCTTATTGAAGTTTTGTATTTACACAATTCCTCTTCTCTCTTTTGTGGAAATCACACCTAAATTTATAACAACATTCAAGAAGGTAGTTGACATGACAACAGGCTTAACTTCATCAATTGTCAATTGATGATTGATCTTGAGTTAAACCTTCCTCTCCGAGCATGCCTGATAACCACATGTCCACATCCTAGTGCCTCAAGCCTATTGATTGTTAAGTTCCAATTGTTGCTCTCTAATGACCCAAGGGATTTGGTGCTCGAGGACTATGTGCCACTTGTCCCGAGGTGGACCGCAAGAATTGCAACCATAATGTGTTTAAAATTCTTGGCATCTAGATTAGTCCATGATACCTCCATATCCTTGATTACAAGATGCATGAATACTTGCTTTTTGACTACCATCTTATATAAAATGAGTCCTTGTACAACATCAAAGTAAAAAAGGAGGCCAAACTCATTACTTTGGGTGACATTGATTCTAGGTGAGCAAAAACTTGTTAGATCATAAGCCCTTCTTTAAACAAGTTTGGAAAGCCTTGTGAAGGATACAATTTAGGCAATTGAAATGCTCCATTAAGAAAGAAGCATAATCTATTTTATTAAAAAAAACTATGGGCATAATAGAACCACTTGAACTCTATTCTTCCAAGGAAACTAAGCATTCAGAGACAAAGTAATCAATTGACAATAATGTAACATCAAAATGCTAAATAGTTTGAAAAAAATGAACCAGTATGCAAACTGGGTTTGCAATGATGTATTCAATGAGTGTCTCATCATCCTCAATCCAACCACAAGCTGCACTTATTGTAGTCATGATGACAACATCAATGCCCACCGCGATAGCTTCTGATCATCGAATTCCCCTTTCGAACAACACAAGGTTCCAAAAGAAGTAATTCAAAAAATGATTAAAACATCTCAATGAAACTATGGAACAAGAACTTGATTAGTTTTGGACGAACGGTTTGTAATTTTCTTTAGGACACTTTATTTAAGGGATCTTGATCAAATTGTGGATAAAAGATATGGTTCTAAGGGTTCAAGGGTGAAGACCTTACATTAAAAAATAATTCTAAACAAGAAGTGTATATGTTTAAGTGAATGAAGCAAGAAGCTTCCTTCTCTAATGAAGGAAAGAATACAAGAGGTTCCCTTATTCATGTGGAAGAAAAAGGAGTAGCGATTTATGAGAGAGTTTGGAAGATCAAGAAAAGTACAATGGTCCAAGTATGTGCATGCATGCACATGTGGGTAAGAGAGAGAGAGACAGTTATGATTAGAAGTTCTCCTTGGCTAAGCAAATAAGTTAATGAGTGAAGTGGCAGGAGAAGCCAAAGTCCTTTTGAGTGCTAGCATGCCCAAAATATAGCTAAGAAAAAAAAGAATTCCCTTATAGGTTGCCTTAACTTCCCCTTTTATAACGTTGTAGGTTAGCTTAGCTTCCCATTTGATGTAATAATAAGTTTTTTTAAGTGACTATTTTTCTTTACTCAAGCTATTATGATATTAATGATTTGATTGTTATAATATGATATGAGTTTGTAGGCTGAGACTACTTGAGCCATTGAGAGGATGAGTATATTTACAATAAACATGATACAATATAATATAAGTTACCGCTAATAGAGTGATGGCATTCAACTATTATGATGATATACATAGAGGCCTAAACTTACTAAAAAAAGAGTATAATCTAATAGACAGATGCAAAATGAGTTGTAAGTGGAGCATACATGCAATAGATGTGAGGGGTGTAATAATCACAATGTAAAAAATAAACCTTATTAAAGAGAGAGAAAATAAAAGTTAAAAAAAATTCATAAATGTCATAATTGTTTCTTTTATAGTATGTTGATATTCTTGATACATATGTTTTTACGTTTTATATATAGTACAGAGTGACTATTATTTATATTACATCATTTGAAATATGTTTGTTAATACAATATTTTTTTCTATTGAATTGATAATTAACTCACACCCTACTTGATAATTGGCTCACACTATACTTTAAAATTTCAAGTCTCATCCATAAGCACCATAGAAGGGGAAGAGAGAGTGAGTTGACCAATAGCTGATATAAGAGGTTTGTCTATAAGACATGGAAAGTTTGTATTAGTTTAATTTATAGATATTATATATTATGACATGAGAATTGGTTAATATTGACGTGTAAATACTAGTTAGTTTTTTGAATATAGACATTTTATATTAGTATGCTTTTAGATATTCAATTTTTATATCATTATAAGTAGTTTTATAAAAAATAGTAATATTTAAATCACCCTTGAATGGATTTACTTAGATAATTCCTTACTAATCCTAACTAGGTATAACCAATGTGTTTTTGATCTATCTACCAACATCTCTTTCTCACAAAAAGAAAAAGAGCCACTTAACCTATGTTTTGTATGGTGCTTACACTACTGATCCAACCCATATGGACCATTGTCGGCATCGGATTGTTTGCTTCTCAATAAGTCTAGGGCAGGGTTAGATCAATTAGACAATGCATGAGCCCGGCTCTACTACACCGAGCCAAATCCACACAAGCCAAGCTACAATCTAAGCTTGACCATAACCCAATAAGCCCAGCTCACATCCATTCTACCAAATCTAACCTAAATGCCCTAAGAAAACTAGAACCAAGACCCAAAAAAAGCCCTAATTAAGCTAAATTGTCAAATTGATTCTAAATTAGACAGATCAAATAATAATCAAGCCCTAACCAAACATGTGCTCCAAATATACTAAATACTTGCAATCAAAACTAGCCATGACACGAATCGAGCCAAATGGACTAAAATCAAGCCGATTAGAGCATACTAAGCAAATTATGCACAAATCAGGCTAAGAATGTGCCAACAAACTTCCTACGATAGATCCAATTAACCACTTAAAGGGTTTATATCAAATATTGACTAGTTTGTGCATAGATCTTTAACTATGCCAAATTAATGCAATTGCAAGCTTTAGTTTTTGTGCCTACGTTATTTTATGCATGGGCTTTTGGTTACGTTAGATAATTGTTCACTTAATCACATGTTTATGTCGAAAAATTATAAAATTCTACCAAAATTATCACTAAAGTTAAAGATAATAGCAATAGTAAAAAAATATGAAAATCAATAAAATTCAACTCACAATTTTGAAAACTTCCTGTGAAGATAATAGAACATTTTATGATCACAAAATTATCAATACATTTTTTAGTGGGAAAATTACAAATATTCTTTGAAGTATAAAATTTAAAAAAAAAATGAAAATTAAAAAAAATACAAAATTTACTCGATGAGTAATGAGGTACTTAATAACATTTTCTAAGATTCAAAACTCTCCAAATTTACTTATTTACCATTGAAATAGTAAAATAAAAAAATACTCTTAAATGACAAATTAAACTATGCTAAACCAAATCATTACCAAATTTTCCAAATCTATTCCTAAGAGCTCATTAAAATGGTTGGAAGATTTAGTCTCAAAATCTCCAAATTTATTAATTAACCACTAGGAATGCAAAATTACAAAAATAACCTTATAATGTGAATCAATCCAAAATTGAACTCAATCATCATCAAATCTTCTAAGGTTAGATCACGTGTCTTGAAAATTTGCAACCAACATTTTTGGGGCATGGGCATTTTATTTTTACAAATTGCAAAATACTCTCAAGCTTCAAAATTAGTAAAACATTCCCCAAGTTCTAAAAGTGCTCAAAAAATCACAAAAATTAAATAAGTGTTTTCATAAGCCTAAAAACTTTTTATCACTATTTTTGAACATTTTCGCTAAAATTACCAAAATGTTTTAAAGTTATCCTTAGAATAATATTTCTTGTTTACAAAAATTAATGAAAATATCCAAGAGTATCCAAAATGAACCCAATGGTCAATGTTCACTAGAGCATTTCTCTAGCCCCCAAATTTGACCAATACACTAAACTAAACTTGAAGTTTAATTAACAACCTGTACTTGTTGGCACTAAGCCCTTAAAATGCCCTGATTGGCTAACTTTGGTGAACCCCACAAGTCTTAAAAACAAAATCTTGTTTTGATAATGATAAATCCTTTAATTGCTTAATTTATGATCTAATATGTCTACTTAATACACAACAGGTTATCTTAAAATTAATATACAAAATGATCACTTATCATAATATAAAATATTAAAGTCTTCAAAGTTACAAGTAAAACTATTTTAAAAACAAGAACAAGATCAATCACCATAAAGATCCATATGTCCAAAAGCATCTCAAGGTTTTATATTACTTAGAACATGAATAAAAATTGAAAAATTAAGTTACTAACTATTTCAACAACTTGCACTTCACTATACATGAGCATTTCATCTAAGTGAACAAGGCCTTGATTTAAAAAATAACTAAGAGCATACAAATAGGATTTTGAAGTTGATTTAATGAATAATATTGAGTAATTTCACAAGATTTTCATTAAAAAATAATAATATTTAAGTTAAAAAAATTGGTTAATACTGAACTAAGCATAAGATATGTTATGCACAACGTACAATATGTCTAGTATATTTTTGAAAGTACATTAAAGAAGAGTCATTGCCTTAGTTTTAAAATTATCATTCTAGGCTTACGAATAATACGTTATACTACATTTAGTTAAAATGGACAAAATACTTAGGCAACAGACCGTGCATTAAGATATAAATAAGAAATCTGAGATTAACGTATTGTACATGATTTTCTTGTGTATGGTATGTTTAATTCTTTGGGCACCTTATGAGAGTCTATGAGCTTAAAGACTAAAATCCCAAGACTTGCATATGATATGCTATTTATTAATATATAGTATTTTCAAGTAAAAAGATATAATACGCCGAGTGAAAAAAAAGTACTTAAATTAATATATTTACATGGCTAAGAACATATATTATGTAACTATCGTGAATACAACACATTAAATATAAAAAGGAAAAAAAAACTTAATTGGAAATTGTGATATACAAACTTGAGACTTTCGTATGATACGTTTAGTTAATGACAAATAATAAACAACATAATTTGTGAAAAATTGAAAATTAAGTATGACATGTTATTTATTAAGATAGGTTAAAACATGTGCAATGTATAGTATGCTACTCCTAATATATGGTACATATGGGAATAAAAAGTATGTAATGACTAGTTTCATAATAAGAAAAAATGAGTTTTAATTGTTGACTGAGAATTACAGTCATATGGGTGAGTCTCTTGCTATTATAGCTTATATAAACCCCTCAAATTCATAAAATATAATTGATGATCGAAGCTTTGAAGATTTTCAATAAGCTTGCAACACCAATTTACCCCCCCCCCCCCCCACCCCCACTTGGGGTCCCTTGCATACAACAAACTTAAATTTAAAATAATCTAATTGGCTTTATTCAACTTCTTCAAAATTACCCAAGTTAACTAAAAATCTTATTTAAATTCAACCAAGCAAAAACCTATAATTCTATCAAACCCAACTGAGCCATTTTCTCATATCCAAAATAACCTTCAATTGCACTTACACACAATGGTCATATCCTCTGAGGTATCAAAGTGATCTTCAAGTGTGTTTGACCCACAATGCTCTTATACTTGGGTTCTCCCAAATTTTCTTTTAGGTATGCTTGAACTTGATAATTCTTCTTAAGGTTATTAAAAATTAACATTTGGGCATGCATAACTAAACTGGTCCTACCAAGAGTTCCTTTTACCAAAGCAATCAATTCAAAATCATCCTCTATAATCCCTAACCAAGATCAACACAAGACATGAAATTTAAAAATCTACAATTAAAAAAAAATTCATAATTCCTATAAATTTTGATGATATGTTTTAAAATACTACTTGTTATTAACATGGTGAATACACCAACAAGATGACTAATCCTATAGATGTATTGTAGCAAGCCAAAATTGACAATGACTATTACCAAGGTATACAGAAGATTAACTTAAGTCTCTTATCAAGGGATAATCAAACTTGCATCTATTCATTTAAATTAGCTTATAAAAATCTTCCTTGGAAGAACTTCATGATTATTAATAACAAAACCTTCACATGACAAACAAAGCCCCCTCACCCCTCAAACAAGCAAAGACAAATAAAAAGCCTTTCTAGTCCTAAGACAATGGAACTATGGGAATTTTGACCAAGTTCATTCTCCATACCCTAAGTTTCTTACTAAGGCTTAGATCAAAGGTTGCTCTCAACTTCAAAAGGAAATTGATCATAAGTTTAGAAATGATGATAACCTCTCAGGCCCCACATATACACACGCAAAAATAAAAGGATCTCATTAAAGATAAAAATCTAGAAATATGTTCCACAAAATATATAATGCAGCATTTGTAAAGTGAATAAGAATAGAAAGCTTACTCCTTTAGTTGTGAAAATAAGACAAGGGATGAAGCCTCATAAGAGGGAAAGGCTGGCTTGAGCTACTTCTTGAAGAGTGTTCCTTAATGGAAAAAACAATGGCCTTGAGGTAAATCCTTGCTCTCAAGACAACATGCCTTTCAGCTTAATGATCACATGCCAAACAACCATGTGTTCACACTTGTCACCTTAATCCTGTTGATTGCGCAAGGCCCACTAGTGCTCAAGAGCTACATATCATTTGTCTCGAGATAAACATAGAAAGCGATGGTTCAACTGTGCCTAAAAATTTCTATATCTTCATAAACCCAACTCTTTGAGGATTTTCATCAACTCAACCAACAGATCATTATAAATTGCTACTCAGCCAACCGAAATCAAATCATGTTCAATTTGGTTTCTTGGTTCAATGGTGTAATTAGACAGTTATTACCACTAAAAACACTGATTAATTTCATTTGAGATGGATATACAATAGTAGAATAAATATGTAAGCACCCAACACATAAACATGCATTCATTTACATGTCAATGTTAGCACACATTCAGATTGGACAAATTGATAGCTATAAAATTATTCTAAACAGCTATTTAATTACAGGATATTAAAAATAGGGGGTTAATAGGCATTTGTAATCAAACAAAAATAGATTCAACAACTTTCAAAAGTTCCAAACATTATTGCCTTACCAATTTTTTCCACAAGATCATTTGTTTCTCTAATCCCTGCAGTATCAAGTAATGTGATAGGAACACCCTCAATAGATACGTTAGCTTCTACAACATCTCTTGTGGTTCCAGCAATTTCTGTAACTATCGCCCTGTCACTCTGCATACTAATAGAAGACTAAAATTTGTTAAAGTGGGTTTCATCTGAAGCAATAAGATGAATCAAGAATATGGATGTTAAAAAAGCACAAGATAACCCAATAAACCTACCTTGCTCCATGCATTGAGAAGACTCGATTTCCCAACATTAGGTCTTCCAATGATTGCTACCTACAAATTTCACAATGCATGCTTTTAGATGACTTAAATTGCACTAATACTATATTTATGTACAGCTTGCGTTGCCAAAAAAGCAGTTTGAAAAAGAAAAATTTAAAGGAAGCTTCTGAAAAAGGTGACTTTTGCAGGTAAAATAAGCGTTAACTTGTTAGAATCACTTATTGTGCATTTGAGTTTGAAAAGACAAAAACACATTAAAAAAATAGCTATTGAAATATCACCAGCACAAATCATGTAGCTGGCAGACCAAAAGGCAGCAAGATAAGGAAACATACACACTATATCAAAGGGCATGGGATGGATACAAATTATGTTTTTTGGCAAACAGACACTATAACATTGACGAATTGTTGATTGTATTAATAAAGTACCAACCACTCAAACTTAATCAATAAAACACACATTTGTCAAAGCAATATTTTCCATAATTAACTAAGTGCAAACATAACATCACTCTGCAGTCAATGCATGCAAAAATCCTCTTAATTGATGAATACAGATCCCCACATGCATCCATTTTGGCCAAAAAAATTATGGGGAACAATTTTGTTGACATGCTTTCACAGACATCAATGTAGCTGATATATCAAATCCCAAAAATGAAGGGGAACAAAAATGCTGTATTTCATTGATATCGATTAGGGTGCACACCCTCATCTAATACTTGAAACCAGCTAGACCGTGATAACATGTATTACCATTCAAACATTTCCATTTCCTTAGTGTCACTGCCAAGGTTCAAAATATGCTTTAAACCTCCACAATTCACCTCCCTAGCATCCTTCACAACATAATGCCTTAGCGTATAGGCATGCTTGCAACAATTCATTACCAGCGGGCATACTCAATATGCTTGTATTACTAATCCAAGGTAATGCTAGAACACCACTAAAGTACACAATCACTAAGCCCCTGGAAGGATTCACATATATGGATGTTGCTCCACCTACAAATCATATTATGGCTACAATCATTTGCTCCCACCATAATTTAATATGGATGCAACCATTTGCTTCCCTATCAATGACTTGAGAGTCATGGCCACTGCCACTAACGTGACTTGAAGCATATGCAAAGTGCATCCTGACAACACCTATACTAGCTGCCTACATTGCTAATGAAGTAGTTTCCTCTTTTGGGTGAACTCTAATTTTCTATGTTTTATAGTTATCTATTATTAAGTTCAAATCCAAATTAACTAGATTTGAAATTTTGCTCCAATATTTCTCTAGTGCGAGGGAAGCACTACATAAGCTAGGCTATTGGATGTATTGAATAGATTTAATGTCTTAACCAACTACTTCTTTGAGTGTAGATTCATAGGGACTCCATGAGAGGAGGGAGTGGCAAAGCTCCACGGGATAGCGAAGCCCTACGAATCTATCAACAAGGGTCTGTGGTGAACTCCCAAGTGGTATTGAAACCTTCATGCCTACAAGCTCCACCAACTTTTCAAACTATCTACAACCTCCATTTACCATCATCCTTCATCATCTGAGGTCTCAAATATCTTTATCATCAACTCCCTACCTCTTACGTATATATCAACTTTGATATTAGAGGCCATTTTCAAGAAGTTTCACTCATTATGATGATCTCGATTGATAACTCCTATGGCTATCTCAGCTCTCTCAACTACTAATTTTTCATTTGTTTTTCTCAATTACCATCACCTTCTACCTTACATATCTACCCTCCATCAATCCTCTTCATCACACTTGATCCTTGTTCTTCAACTCTATTCATCTCAAGTAACATAACCCATAGATTCACCCTAGCATTCCACCATTATCATCATATTCTTGTGCCTTATCTTAGCTCCAAACCAAACATTCAAGACCCAATCGATTCCACCAACTAGAAACAACAACATAACATATTTTTCTTCCATTGCCCCACTACCATTCTTGACAATCACATCTCCCTTCTCTAAGTCATATGAACTCACTAGCAGCAACGCTTTCCATATTTAATTGAAAACCAACAGGACTCGTCGAACAATCCTTAAACTCTAAAGTTTCGAGAGTTTAACTTTTGTTTAATAAGCATTAATATGAACTTATGTTCATTAGTATTTAATTACATATATTTGATATAATAAA
Source organism: Vanilla planifolia (assembly GCA_023846275.1). Lineage (NCBI taxonomy): Eukaryota > Viridiplantae > Streptophyta > Magnoliopsida > Asparagales > Orchidaceae > Vanilla > Vanilla planifolia. Next base: position 4,619,339 of record CM043872.1, on the reverse strand, counting down.
ATTAATATTTTGAGAACTTGATGCATCAAAATAAAATAATAATATTTTGAGTCATCTTGAAAAGCATACTAATTTATAAATAGCTTAAATTTTGTATTTAAGAATATAATTAGGTAAAGCTTAATGCAAAAAAAATATTTGTCCTTTAAAATTTTTGAAAATATAAATAAATTATCATTGAATTTCAAAAGTAAAGGATTTAAAAATTTGTTTTATATGATAAAATATTTTGATTATGATATTTCGACGAGTATTTGTAATTTTTTTCTTCCTTATTGCCTTAGCTAATTAAACAGATAAGTAAGAAAGAAGCTTCCCGAAGGAGGGGAAACAAAAGGACCAATTAGCTTAAGAAAGAAGATGTAGGGGATAGAAAAGGGAAGAGAGAGAGAGAGAGAGAAAGAGAGAGATCACAAGATGCAACAAAAACAAAGGTCCATGGGGTATTTGTAATTTAAATTTCCTTATTGCCTTAGCTAATCAAGCACATTAGTAAGAAAGTAGGAAGCTTCATGAAGGAGGGCAAACAAAAGGACTAGTTAGCTTAAGAAGGAAGAAGCAGAGGATGGAAAAGGGAAGAGAGATAGAGACAGAGAGATCACAAGGTGCAACAAAAACAAGGGTCCAGTCTGTCAATAGTAAAGCTTCCCATATCCTCTCATTCTTCCACTTGCACTTCTAATCAAAAGCAAAACAAGTTACTACTTTCTTGACCAGAGTAAGGCTTGTAGTGGTAGCTGGAAGAGGAAGCAAAGGAAATCATGAAGAGCACGAGAACTGGAAGCAGTTTAAATAGAGATTGTGAAAGCTACAGCTGAGAAAGTAATCCAGCAAAGGTACAAGCTATAATAAATTAACAGGGAAGAGCAGCAGGGGGAAGAGGTGAAACAGCTGCTGCCTAAAAGCTCAGATTTTGTTTTTCCAGCTCAAAGAGAAAAGGCTGCCCGAGACAAGGTGAAGCTCAGGGGAGAAGAAAGAGTGTAGCTGCAATTGAAGAAGAAGAGATAAGCTGCCACAACAACAGTAAGAGAAATTTGTGTTTCTAGGAAGTTGCTGTGGATTGGTGGAACTCAAGCAGCAGGTGGAAAAGGAGAAGCACAACAACATAGAGACAGAAAATTGAGCAAAAAATTTTTGAACAGCAAGAGGAATGAATTGAGCTGTTAGATAACCTTGAAAGAAATAATAAAATGAGTTCTTAGTGAAGCTTTTAGTTTAGTTTAGCTTCAGCTAACCACCCAACATGTTTATCAATTAATTGAAAAAGTGTTGTTTGAAGAATTTGCAAGAAACTAAGTTAACGAGAATTTTATCAAAATGTTATAATTTTGATAAAGTTATGTATAGTTTTCCCCAATCCCTAAAATGAAAAAGAGATGAACCAAGACAATCCCTAGGAACTGAAATAAAGGAATTTGAGCAGACTATAATATAAGTATGATGAATTAAGCCTATTAGCATGGCATCCTTTATTTGCAATTGTGAGTTTTGATGATACTTAGGAATATAATTAATATGATATAATATAATATATATTATAAGTATAGAAAATTATATATAGATATTCTATAAAATAAAGAATTGAAATAAAAGGAAAGAGAAGCATAATAGAAAGGTAAATAAGTATGAAAGAGATAAGTTATAAGTGCTTTATATGCACATCCCTTATAAAGGTGCTATGATATGAAATATAATGCACTTATAATAATACTATAATATGATATGTGACATAACCTGATTAAATATAATAATATTAAAAAAAAAAGAATAAAAACGAAAAATTTTTCTAAGATATTATCCCATGATTCTATCGTATATGATAAGCTCTAGCATAAGATGCTCAATATTATTGACATTGGTTTTATATCGTTATAAATGATGACATTAGATATCTCATTCTTCACAATCACTACTATTTTGTGCATGATTAATGTGTGGAGATGATGTGATGAGATGTCCTCAAATATCTTTAGGACTTTGTGTAAGAGACTTATATTGAAAACAGGATATATATAAAGGATATGACAAGATGTCCGTAACTACTGTTAGCAATTTGTATAGGACCTCAAATATTAGAAACATGATATACATATATAAGATGGGACCTCAAATATTAGAAACATGATATACATATATAAGATGATTAATATGACTAATCAACAATGATATACTCACAAAAAACTATCTAAAGATGATATAATGTGATATCATATATAGATAAGATGAAGTATGATTATGAATATGAGATAATAATTATATAGGAAAACTTTGGACCTAATTAGAGTAAAAAATGAGAAAAATAATACATTAATAATAGAAAAAATGAAAAAAAAACTATAATATGTATATATATGAGAAATATATAATATATATATATATATGCACATATAACCAAATGATATAAAGTATATTACTCATTGTTATTGTGATTCGTTTATTTAAAAGTGCTTTTAACATGTCATGTTCATATACATACTTATCTTTAGTATTGTTTAATTTTATCATTTACAATTGATATATATATATATATATATATATATATATATAATTCATCAATCGAACTTTATAAAACTCATATCCCTATTTACATTATATGTTATGCCATAGATGCATAAAAGGAAGATACTCTATTAATATGTGAGCTAAATGGTTTGACGTATAAAGATAATTTGGAAATGTTGTATCATGTATATTTTAATAATGATACTAAATTTTTGTTATGCATGTGATCTTTTACTATTATATATCATATAAATAATGGTTTGATCATGGTTTATAACTTTTGTTTTCATCACCTCCAATTTGATATTGTATGTGTCATTAGTATTGCTATCATACTTTGATATAACCCAATTTGTCACCATTATATGTATTCGTAGATTGTAAGGCAAGGAGGGAGTGACATCAGCTTCCTTGTTGATATCGTGAATGTCATCATCATTACTTGATTAGGTCTCTCAAACAAATCTTACCCACATCCCTACATCCTCTCTTTAAAAGATTCCAAATAAACATTCTTAAGTACCATGTTCCTTTGAAGATCGCATCCCGCTTGTGCCATGTTTGGAGTGACATTATCCATGGAACATTCAACTTTGTTGCTCTTAAGGCATATTGGCTAGACTTTACCTTAGCCTGATACTATATGAACTCTTGGACTATCTTCTTCAATGATAAAATGTTAAGGTTCATGACTTTCAAACCTCATACAATCTTAACCACAACTAAAGAAAGTTTAAAATTCTTATTGACCACAAATGACCAAACCCCTTATGCTAAAATCAAGAACTCTCAATAGCTTCTTAAGAAAGCTACATACTTCCCAAAAACCTACAATATCATTTGCAAGACCTCTACTTAAAAAGATGGTCTACGACAGCTTCCCTTTACAAAGGCACCTATACGATCACCATTGTCCTTCCAACCATTGCCTCTAATACAACGCTCCACCATATAACACTTTTACAAACCTTGTGGGCGTTCCCCTTTCCAATGGATCTTAAGAACTCCTAGCCATTGGAGATCACTTTTACAACCCTTGAGTGTAGGAAATGACACTCTCTACTTGTCGAAGAGGTCCATAGACTTCTTGCTACCACTCTGGCCAACATAACAAGTTCACTTCCTCTTAAATGCCTCTATTTCCTTCAAGGATAACTCATGGCACCTGCTTAAGCCATCCAACCCTCCTTGACCTCCCTCTACATCAAAGAAGCATCCCATCACATACTTAAGGCTTCCTTTACTCACATGGACAACCTCAACATCTTCTTGAGCACATTAACAATGCCTACGAACCACATGAAACAATCCTTAAAGCCCTTAGGTTTCATGAAGATTATTGGAGTTAATGCCCCCAGACTAAAGAGAGCATTGTAAATCCTATTACACCTCACCATTATCTTAAGTATATTGTTTTCCTACAAAATGCCTCAATTGACATCACCCCCAATCCAAAACACATTCTCAAGCCACCATACAACTTCCCCCATATCACCCTTGCAACTATTAAGGACATTCCTCAAAGCATTTTTGAACTATCCTCTCAACCTAGAAAGCTCAAATTGATTGGCAAACCAAATTGAATGGAGCCATCAACCAAGCAATACTTCAAGACCATTACTCCTTTCACGAGGAGTCAACAAAACTTAAATCTTCCACCATAAAAATTTCATCATAGAGCTTGAGCACCTTATATTTCCTTTAAACTTGTGGATCTCCATCCATACCCAAGTTTCTCAATCACAACTCATGCAAACGAAAACTTGGCACAACAATATGTCAAAATATCATTTCAAGTTGACACCCACTCTACCGTCTTATCTGCATGACAAACCCACTACTCCACTCTATCTTCATAATGGGCAACCTAGTCGTTGAGTATTCTACCACCCAAGTCATCAAAAAAGAGCCTAAGACAACTTCACACCACCCTTTTGAGTTATTCCCCATTGTTCTTATCTTAATCCAACAACACATCCCTTAAACCTTTCCATCTCCACACTAGGCCACCAACCCTCAAGGGTTCCACCCCTCCACACCCAGATTGATAACTTATTCTTCTCAATTGTTCCAATGATTGGGTGATAAGACTATTGTCCAACATGACCATGCTCATTGACTCCCAACATTTAAAATACATCTAATATGGAGATTATATTCCCCTTAATTTCCCAAAGCTTACACACTTGGATCAAATTACTTCAAGCACTTCAAAATCTTACCAAAACCAAGTCATACAATGCCATCCATAAAATGCATACCTCCCTCATTTTGTTTCACATTCAACATCATGCCTTAAGAAACCTCCACCTACAACACCTGCCCTACCACTTGAACGAACACATCGAGGCCTCTTCAACATTTTTCAAACATGTTGAAGCATCTTGTTACATTTCCTCAAAGTCATGCTCTCGTTTTGACCATGTTTCCTTTGCTCTTCAATCATAACTCCAAGGAACTATAATTCAATGTGGTTGCTTGGTTCTCCTCTTTTAACTCATGGACAAGGTCTTCTAAGAGAGGGAGAACTAATGAGGACATCAACAATAATGCATTTTTTGGCTCCGTCAACTACTCATCTGAACGACCACTATCCAACCTCTAAATTCAAGAGGTAAAGAGTTAACTGAACATGAATTTAGAGAGCATAAAGTACATAATGAGTTTGCTAAATTTTGGTAGAAATTTTTAAAACAAAATTTTCTCATAAACCACAACAAAAAGACCTAATTTTGGCCAAAAAAGCAGGACAACAAAAGAGGGAATTATGCATGTACCCAGAGGAAAAATTTTTTGACAACATTTTTCACTTCAAATAAAGGTTTTGAATCGGGTTTGTAGTTACAACAAGTTGCTAGTTGGAGCATCTAAGGGAAGCATCATTGACATTTGTAATTTATTGGTTGGTAATTGCATTTATTGGAACCATTTCTTATGTAATGATATAAAACTCTATGCATAAATAGAATGTTAGAATGAATAAAATTTTTTGTTTATTATAACTCCAATTGGTTCACATTATTCACAAACCATTTACAATCCATTTCTTTTCATTTCTTCCTTGTCATTTATTTCTCAGATGCTATACTTTCCATTACCCCACAATCATTGGGCCAGCCTGCACCACTGCCACCTATGCTCTCACACCTGCTCATAAGTCCACTCGCTCTATGCACCATCCAAGCCCCACCTACGTGTAACAACCCATGCAACACTGCATTGTGCATGCATCCATCACCCACAGCAACAGCTCTACCTACGTTAAGTCTGCACACTATGCAGTTTTCCTAACACATGCGTATAAGCCCATGTACCAAACTCAAGTACCCACCTTGGTAGAATGAATAGTGTAGAGTAATTTCCTTCAACATTTAAGCTTACATCTCTCAACCTTTATTTATTCTACTCCACAAGATCTTCTAAGAAAGGGAGAACAAATGAGGGCATCAACAATAATGGCTCTTTTTGGCACCATCCACTCTTACTCATCTCAATGGTGATTTCCAACCTCCAAATTCACTCCTTGATGCCCCATTTTCATGAGACATCCAATATGTTCCATGATGATCAGCATCTATTCACACCTACTTGAGACACCTTCAAAGCCCTTCAAGTTGTTAACAAAAACTCCTATCACCCACTCAATGACCATTTTCCCTACAAGGTCAATTGAACTACTATTTTGAGGCCTTTTGATCTCCCAACATTATTCCCTCAACAACAACAAACCCCTCCCTTCTATCCCAAAGTTCCACACACTACTTGAAGCATTCTTCTTATTCATATGGTCTTGAGAACAAAAAGATTTTCCTTAATTCATCCTCCATATTATGACTCAAAATACACCCACAAGCTCCATATTTCACTTGTCAAAAATTATTTACAACACAAATCTCATGATCACATTATTTGGCATACTCAATACGATTGCAACATACAACATGCTTGCACAACCCCTATTGGTAACATATCGCCTCTAAGCAAATTCAAAGGGACACAAAATTTTAGTGGAAGAAAACAAGTCATCATTAATGTGCACAACCATCATTCTTCCCTTGCACTATTTATGAATTCAAATAACACTCCACCAACACATCATATCATGGCTACAATCACTACCACCCCACCATAATTTACTACAATAGCAACCACCTACTTCCCCATATTCAAGCCTGTTGACATTCTAGTTGTGGCCACTATTGCTTACATGACTACAGTTGGAATATGCAAGTTGCATACTCATACCAAGTGCATCTACTACTTCCACCACTAATTAATCATTCACCTCTATTAGTTGAAGCTTCCCAAGGCTAAAAATTTTTATAAGCTTTGAAGTTTTTTACTTCAAATTCAAATCCAAATTAGATGATTTGAGATTTTAATCTAATCTTTATCTAGCTTACAAGAAGCACTAAGTCAATCCCTAGGATGTACTGAACAACACTGATGAGTTCAACACTTGGGCCTAAGAAACTACTTTTGAGTATCAATTTTCAAAAACTCTATGGGGGGATAGCCAGTAATAAAGCTCTATGTAGTGCCAGAGCCCAACTAAATCCATACGCAAATATAATTTTGTGGAAGGACTAAATTCCCAAAAGAAGCCGAAAACACTACCGTTATCTTCAACTCTTAACCACAAGTGCAAGCATCAATATAACAATGATTATTTTATTCTAGTGTTATAAAATATATTTTTACTTTTGAGTGACATGTTTTAATGAAAACACATGAGCACTCCATTTTCAATTAGGATTATAGACAACACAAAAAAAAACAAAGAGATTTATTGAGATGAAACCTAGTAAGCTCACATCAATTCATTTTCAAGTTGACTCCAACTCAAAAATCTTATAATTAGAGTTAACAAATGAGTAGAGCTTAAAACCATACCTCTTACAAAAAAGATCAAGTTCCATTATACCATGATTTGAATCTGGGTCAAATGTTTAATAGTTTTACAAATAAGTCAGGTTTCATGTTGTGGTTAATCACACCATTTTTTCAGCTCAAAAAATAACTCAACTCAGTGAAACAAATTGATTACCTTAGCCCAACTTGAACCAAGTAAATTGTTCAATTTTGCAAGCTTTCCTAGCAAACTTTAACTGGTTCAGTGAAATTGATTATCTTAAGACAACAAACAGTATGCCAATTAGGTCAATATTATAACTTTGGATGTGAATTAATCATTAGATGCTGAAAGACACAACCAACAATCATAGAAGTGGTTTATTAGCTAATAAGTCAGAGCTATAACAAGATGGTTTTTTTTATCACCTAGTAGAAATGCACCACTAAAAATCATTACAACATCAGACACACCAAACCTAAAAAAATCAAAAGAGAACTGCATTCTAATTTTGAATTCATGATTAAACATTTGAAAAAAAAAACTCAAATGTAACTAAAAAATATTTGATTAACAAAATCTGGACATATTTTCAGCATAAAGCCACAAACTTCTCAATTGCACTTTCATGTTACCACAAACTATATTGTTTATAAATCTTTTATCTGATAGAAACAACTTGTAACAAGTAACAAAATATTCCAATTAAAAGATATAATCCAAACGTTGTGATGATCTCAAAACGATTACCTGCAAACCAGATTGAATAAGTTTGTCATAATTAGAGGTCTCCAATGCATCCTGCACATCTTTCCACATGCCATTTATTTTGTTGATCAACCTGCTGGAGTCAAGAGGTGGCAACTCATCATCAAAATCTAAGCGAGCCTCTATATCAGTCAACAAATCAATACACTGAGTCCTCAATGATCGAACCACGGCAGATAATCCTCCCTATGCAAGAAAAATCACTCATATGGATAATCAAAAGCAAAAGAAAAGAGGATAATAATAAGAGAACAAGCTTTCAACTCAAGTTTAAATAAGACTTCAAAAATGCAAAATACCTGTATCCCAGCCAAGGCAGCATCAACTGCAGACAAAGACTTTGCTGAAATAAGTTTACCAACACATTCAGCTTGTGCTAAGTCTAAGCGTCCATTTAGAAATGCTCGAAGAGTAAACTCTCCTGTCAAGCACTGGATAGTAAGAGTAAATACACTATAAAATCATATCAAACAAAGGTTAGCTGATTGAAAGGCATCACATGAAAAATAACAAGGGGTACTTAATGCTACCAAAGCTTACAAATATGTACAGTCCAAAGAAGAGTTGTACGTGGTCTTATTGTAAGCAGTTTTATCATACAGATTGTAAGAAGTTATTTCACAACACAAACCCATAACCACCAAGTCACATAACAACATTGTTTATTAGTACATCAAAGCTCCTTACATTGTAAGAAAAACAATATCACAAAATGGTTGACATAAACAAGATTAGAAATCTATTTCTCAGCATTGAAAGGACCTCCAAGGTGGGAGACAAAGGAACGTCAACAAGACCTTGGTATGAAGTTAGGGGAATTGAAGAAACATGGGAGACAAGCCCACAATAACTGGAGTTGAAGTTCTTGAAGTAAAAGGGAATTGTGGATACATCACAAGTGAGGAAGAGAGCCTCATTGAAGAGCTAGTAGATGCCATTGTGCTCAAAACTATCAAGGTCATTCCTGTCTTGTGCTAATCCGAGATATAAGCTTGACGTGATGGGAGTAGACTAGATGGAGAAAAAAAAGGTGGATGGAACAGAAGAAGAATACCACTATGGTGTGAAAGATATGGGGTTCAAGTGAGACTTAACTAGATTGATTGGAGGTAGAAATAGGCTATTATTATTCAAAGCATTTTCTTGTGAAAATTTAAAGTGATAAATTGTCTTCTTCTATCCCTTCCTGATAATTATGAATTTCTCTCAATGGGAGAATATGATGGATGAAATATGACTAAGATACTAGTGGCCACCCTAGTCTAAAGAACTCCGCCTACTGTGAACAACATTGACTATAAAGAAAGGGCCTATTAGTTTCAAAAATAAATGAGCAATGTACAGTAAAGAATATGGAATAAAATTTAAGAGATTGCTTTAAAAGGACCAATCTACAGGCAGAAATTATATTTTACAGAGCAATAAGCTCCATCAAAGTTGCACATAAGCCAAATAATATAATTTACAACGAACAGGTATACATGACTCACTCATATACCCACGGGATCCAAATAAATCTAACAAAAATACTAGAGATCTATAAAAATTAAGACCAAGATTATTCCCAATGATAAAATGAAAAGCAAATAAAAAATTTTTCATACCAGTAGAAGCTTTATCTACACAAAAACAACCACGTTGCCAACAGAAACACAACAAGCACAGCGCAATAGGAACCAATTAAGATAACTAAGTGACATTGATGCAGAGCTAAGTGCATATGTTAGATTATTCCATCAGGTTAACCTTAGTTTGCAAAGTTAGCTAAAGAAAGAAATATCAAATTCGAACTCGCTTCCTATAGTTCAATAGCTGTACAAACTCACCAGATATATTTTGATAAAAGAACAACTACAACCAAATTAGATAATAACTATCAAACCCACAACAAGAGACCCAACAAAACAACTAACAAGAACCACCTTCTTTGTTTGATATTACATTGAGAAGCATAAGTTGATTGCAACAATGTACTGACCAGGCTCAGCAAGCCTTGCCCCTGCCTCCAAGCAAGCCTTCAATACACGGCGCATGCATAAATCACTCCCATGACACTGAAGCTCAACCACATCTTCTCTAGTATAAGACCTAGGTGCCAACATAGGAATTGCCAAGACCTAAGCATGTCCAAGAGGAATAAGCACTTAAAGAAAAAATAAAACATTAAAAGAATATCTCAAATTAGTGCAGCACAATTGATCTACAATAGAAAACAATTGTTTATTCTAAAATTCTACTCAGAAACTTGGAACCAAAAAAATATTTTTCTGAAAATACTGCCAAAACTTGCAAAAGAAATTCATGCCATGTTCATGTATTAATTTGAGTCTTCATGAAAGATGAAGGAAACACATCTGCAACCCATATCAGAAATCTCTGTGACATAGAAACCAAACCTATGGATTAAAATGGAAATAAAAAACAAACCATCCGTTTTAGTAAAACAGAAACTTGCTCAAACATCATAAAATGATCTGATGCAGTTGGATTGATTGCAAACTGTGTATCGAGTGGTTGCCACTATGCAATGCTTCTTTATAGCTCAAATTAAGGTTATAAAATTTAGGTTAAGTTGACGCAACTACTAAACATGGTTCATCAAGCCCTTCGTAGATATGCTAGAAGGTGAAATTTAAAAAGCTCAAATGCTTTTTCCATAGTGATTTAACTGGTATTTTGTTTTATATAATCAAAGCTGGAATCATTATAACTAATCAAGCAGTAGGTTCGTAAAAAGACAACTCATTACACACAACATACATGATAAAGATTACCTCGTCAATGGCTTGTCCTTTTCTATCCATCACAAAACCATACTCCACAAAGTGACTTCGTGGTTTCCACAAGTAAAGTTCCCCCTTCAGCTTCCTAATCGGCCGGAATATCCTAGAAGCAACTTCCACCGCCGCGGGCCCTGATAACCGCACAATACCCACCGCTGCAGGAGCACCACCGACAGGAGTAACGATGGCGGCGATCGTGCCATTGCCAATCTCCGGCTGGCCATCAATAGAATCAGAGGAGTCGCTGCGCTCTTCTGTCTTAAGGACTGCGTTCTTATCTGTAAGCAAGAGAAATTAAGTAAATGCAGGAGTTATAATACCGAAGAGAAGGAGAGATAGACCAACCTGAAGAAGAAGAGCAAGAAGCAAGGTTTCTAGTCTTAAGAAACAGAGTTTGCGTCGAGGAAATGGAGAAAAAAGTATGGTTTTGAGGGATTTGGTGGCAACGGAGGGAAGGAAGTGTGCGGCGCAGCCGGCAACAGAGTAAGAGGAAAGGAAGGCGAATTACCAGGACAGGCGCCATCAGTGACCTGTGGGAAAGCCAACGTCATCTTCTCTCAATGACTTTGGTATATCATTTTTTTTTTAAATAATTCTAAGTATTTTATGTTTAATTATTGTTTTAAATATACCTTTAACTTTTAAATATAAAATAATATGTAAATAAATTATATTAAAAAACATTATTCAAAAAAATTAAAGAATACTTCTCATTATTTATCAATAACATATTTATCAAATACATAAAATTAAAAATATTTAATTATATTATTATTATTTAAAAAAAATTTAATAAGTAATTTAATATTTAATAATAATCATATCAAACATATCTTATGAAACTTAAGTATAAATGATAATTTATATCCATATTCATTTAATTAAACACTTGCTTTTGCATCTAAAAGAATAATTATGAGTTTCAAAATTCAACTCCTTATATATTTATTAAAGATAAAATTTGTTACAAGATAGATAGTCTATATTTATGTTTAGCACAATAATGCTTGTCATAATTCATTAATTGATAAATTTAACATTTAAAAAAGTTTAATATTTTATTGTTACCATTTTTTGTGATATTTTTTACATCTAATAATCTCATCAATCTCTCTCTTAAAATATTAATATAAAATAAATTTTAAAAAATTAAAAATTATATTTATAAAAAACTATATTTATTTTCTTTTTGAAATTAATTACAACTGATAAGTATGTATTAAGATGATAATATTATAAGAAATATAAAAATAATTTTCATGTAAAATGGAATTCCTTAATTCACTATTAATTTAATAGGTCATGTTTAGTATGTTTTTTTCGCATACTCATGGGAATTAAAACAAAATTACTTTCACATTTTAACCTATAATATCAAATTTATCATCATATCATATAAAATATAGTAATTCCAAATTAAATTACAAAATAATAATATTCAACATGTAGTAGTATTTATGTTTCATTAAATCTTTATTTTTTTCCTTCATTGGATGTTTTGTTAAGGTTTTGATACTTGCTCGAACTAGGTGTCTCATAACATTGCTTCCCTTTATCTCTTTATCTTGAATGGTATGTGTTCCCATTAATGGATTAGCTTTATTAGTGGTGGCCTCTACTCATCTTGTACCTTTTTTTTTGGCAAAGGAGTGGGGTTCTTATCCTGGCCCAAGTTTGGTTGTTGTGGTACATAGTGGTGTGACTAGAGAGATGCAGCTGATACCTTCAAAGGATAAGTTTTTGTATAAGACCAAAGCTTTTATTATGACATTCAATGTTCTCGTATCTACGATGGGAGTCTCCTCCAGTGGCAATTTAGTAAATTATTTTCCCTCTCTACCTACCATCCTTCCCACTGTGGCCTCTTTGGTTGCTCTCGTGAAAGTTTAGTATAATTATATAATGAATTTTTATTATAATTTTGATGAGGGACTTAATGTAATGATAGTTATTATTAATTGGATAATCTCTACTTAGGACTTTATAATAACCTAGTCAAAGGTGCTATTGGCCACTTATGAAGAGGATAATGGCAACAAATAGTCATCGAATTCCTTTATTTTGAAACCTTTTTTTTATAAAAGTAAAAGTTAATTTTGAAAATTATTTTACTTTTGAAACCCTTATCTCTTCCTTCAAAATAATTTAACAAGCACATAAAAAAAATAACCTTAAACTTCTTTTGATTATATAGTCTATACACCAAATTTGTAACAAAAAAAATATAATTTTATCTAACCCATAAAAATGAAATAGTTGGTAGAGTAATTTTCAATACGTGACAAATGATCAAATTAAAATCTATCTTAGAATAAAAATAATATTTTTTTATATTTTCTTTAATATCTTATAACATTTTTTGAAATTATTAAATTATAGAATCAGTTGAGTTAACATCTCTCAATAAACAAAATTATTCAACATAAATGTAAAATAATAAATATTTGCAAGTCATGTCTTATATTGGGTTCAACATCACATCATAACATGTATAAATTATCAAAACTAAACATATGAAATTAGCAATAAAATACTCTCTTATTCAATCTTATTTTCTCTTTTTTTATTTTCGTTTAAGTTTAATTGAAGAATAAATGCTAAAAATATTTTTAAAACCTTGCTCTAATTTTGAACTTTTCTTTAGAACTAACTTAACCATATCAATGGTTTCTTAAGCTTTATCTTCTAGTATTTAGCTTTTTAAAATTATTTTTTTAATTCTTTAAGGGTGATAGGATAATATTTGATTTCCTTTTAATATCATATGCAAAAGAAACACTTTTTTAAACTTTAAAACCAATTATTCTATTGATGATACTATATGACAAATGTATTATATTCTTTAACATTTGTATAATGAACTATTCACATTATTCATTAAAATATTAACATACAATATAGAATTTTTGGTTTTTCTTTAATATGCAATTAATAAGAATCCTTAGATGATTGAAACATCTGAAAATTTTAGGATAAATCACATATTAAAAATTATAAAATTACGTCACTAGAACTGTAATTATATATGTTTTGATGTAATAAAATTAATTTTCTTAGATGTGATGTTAATAAATTAAAATAATAATAAATTGATGTGATTTTTAAAAATATATCATGATTTTAAACAAAGTTAATAATTTTATTTGAGTATATCATTAGAGAGAGCACTAAAGAGAATTTTAATATTATTTTGTAATTTTTTTAAAATTTAGATAATTATTTTTTTAAAATATATATAAATATAATTACTTAAATTGTGTTTGTTAGATTTATAATTTTGTAATACTTAACCTTATTACATCAATAAAGATGGGGCTTAAATTGGATTTAGTTGTATTAGGTAGGGATGTAGAGATTTAGTCTTCTAAAGAAATATGATCTCCACCAAAATTGATATTAATATAAAACAAACCTTTGTTTTTCTTAATCAATTGACAAACATAATACAAAAAGGAGACTTGTTATATTAGTGATTTATAGTTGTAAATTTTGAGTATGTATTATTATGGTGTATTTATGTATTTAATTTATTTGACATGCATTTTAGTGTTGCAATATTTTTTACATCATTCATATATAACTTATATTTTTTTTTATTAATCTAATATTTGGCTCACTTTTACATTTTTATATTATAGATTTGCTAACATGATATGAATATCTGATTAAAAGTAGAGTTTGCAAAGTTTTTGTATTCTGTATAAAATGTTTGTTATAAAATGACTAATTACAGTATTTAAATTATAAAAATAGAGCTTTGTATATAAATGTGTATCACTTCCTAAACTTAAATGACTAATTTATTTTGAATTTATTTAAAAATTTTAGAAATCTAAAAAAGATAAAAGAGAAAAGTTTTCTTTTAATGCATGTTTGACTATTAAGATATGTGTTTTAAACCCTTCATCCCCAATTCATTTTGCTAACACCTCTTCTTATTATGGATTGAGGGTAAACTAAGACAAGATGTTTCCATTTCTCACTCTATCTTTAAAATTGTTAGTCATACATCCAACCTTTCCAACCTTTCATCACCAATCATCAATGACTATCACACATGCCATTATTGTAGCTATCATTATCGATTCCCATGAACAAATTGTATTGTCGGCCTTCGATGACATCACCCCTATGTTGCCTATCAATGCTCTTAGCTAGTCGTTGGTCATCCCTTCTCCACTGACCCTTGTCTACTACTAATGCCACCATCTAGCTCTCCAATGTCATATGCTAATCTCATGTGACTACCATAATTGCTCTTCTCCACCATGTTGAAATGTTACAGTCATTGATCAACAAAAGTGACGATGTTACTAGTAAACCTTGTTGTCCTCAAATAGCACTGTAAAACCCATAACCCTTTCGCTTTCCCTTCAAGGTTTCCTAAGGAGCTTGGATTCACCACAGTCCATGATGGAGGACGGCAATTTGCCAACCTTCTCAACCCCTTCCTCAAAAACAACACCCATTCCCATGAAGGTGTGCGCCTCTATGTGGCAATGGAAAGCCCAAACTCCTGGGTTATTCGCCTGAAACCTAATCGCGGTCCAACCATATGGGTGAAGCGCCACCGTGTTCTTCATTATTGGGTCAACCAGGTTGTACTCCCTCGTGTCCACCTCCGGGTCAAACTTTCCCAACCCGTAACCAAGTACCCAGAAGTCGTGCCCGTGCAGGTGCCATGGGTGCGTCTCGCTGTTGTTCGGAGTCAGCGTGTTGGTGTTCTGCAGCACGACGTCCACCGTTGACCCGAACTCCAACCGGTAGATCCCATTCCCCAATGTCGCATTTGGGTTCTTCGGCGCGCTCCAGATGTCGTGGCTCTTGTAGTCATACGACTCCGGGGCGTGGCCTGGATCAAACACGTGGAGCAATCTCTTCTTCATGGCGATCAGGTAGGGCGTGGTGGGAAAGAAGTAAGAGACGTTGTTCAACGACCATTTAAGGTAGCCGTCGATTCTGCTCTGCGAGTTGAGGAGGAGGATCGTGCGGTGCGGGACTCTTGGTGGAGTTTGGATGTATTCCGGGTGGGAAACGATCAGCTTGCTCTGGTTTAACCGATACATCGTGTCGTCCCACAGCGGGCCGGACGGCGGGTCGTTTGGCGGCTGCTGTAAGGGATTGTTGGGGTAGTAGTTTAGGATGGCGGTTCCTGTCGGCGTTCTGGGCTTCCGACCAACAACGTTGAGCACCACCCAGTAGTTTCTCGACGGCGATTGTTCGGCCTTTAGGATGACGGAGTAGGTCTCGCCGGAGTACGTGTTGAGGTTCTTCACCACCACCGGCTTCACGTAGTGTCCGTCAGCTTCCACGATCGTCATGTTATGTCCCTTCAAAAAATTACAACATTTTTCAAATGCTGACAGTTGATTGAAATGATTAAAAATAATTAAATCTTACCTCAATCTCCAGGTTTAATGCGGAAAGTGAAGCCACGTTGGCAATCCTCAGGCGATAAGTCTTTCCCGGCATGACGGCCAAGGCGGCCGGTGAGCATTCGGGGTTCGTCACATTGCACGCATCCAGTGGTCCGGCCAAGGAACAGTTGTATCTTCCTCTTCCATTTATAAGCAAAGACTGCTTCCAAAAATATATATTTATATTTGTATTTATATTAATGAAACAATAATTATTAATTAATTAATTACGTCAGGCTCCCCGATCCAGTTAAAGTTCAAAGACGACAGCCCAATTTCCTGCTCGTAGGTTCTCCTGTGCCACCAATCGTTGAGGACAAGGCTCCTCTCCTCGTCATACTCGAACGGTTCGCGGGTTCCCTCCTGGACCAAAACCCGGATAAGCCCGTGCAAACCGGCCGACCTCTGCATCTTGTGGTGCCCGTGGTACACATACGTCCCAGCCTGAAGCGAGCGACACTTAAATTAGATGAATGGTCCGGCTCAAACCGGCCGACTAATCGGACTTACTCGGTCGACCACGAATCGGTACGTGAAGGTCTCCCCAGGAAGGATCGGGCACTGGGTCACTCCATCGGTGCCGTCGCTCCAAGGCGTCCCGTTCTGCAATGGGTCTTATCGGGTTAGTATCGTGTCGTGTTGGAAGTCAAAAGATTTCATTATGTGCTGGCCTGACGGATCCCGTGCCAGTGGATGGAGGTGTTTTCGGTGAAGAGGCCGTTGGTGGCGAAGATCACAAGGGTGTCCCCCTCCGTCGCCGTGATCGTGGGGCCGGGAGTGAGGCCATTGATGGTGATGGAGAGCTTCGTAAAGCAGTCGGGGGATCTGTTGCTGTACCGAATCTCCCACTTGATGTGCTGTAGCTTGGATTCAACGGAGAAGGCCAAGAGGAGAGAGAGGAAGAAGAGGAGGGCATAAGGGGAGCTCATTTTGGCCTGCCGACTTGGTATGGATTTAGTTTGCTTGGTTTCGACGTCATATAACAACGGCCGGCGTCAAGCATGCGGACATCCGCATAGAGGTTGCTATAAGGACGAAGAAAAACTAAAGATTAAAGATTAATGTTATTATTGAGAAAAAATAAATCCCTACAATGAAAAAAAATGTAACCGTCATATTGACACCGTCAGAACAAGAGACCTAGCCATCAATTTGGAAAAGTATTTTTCTATTAAAATGTTAATTATAAATATATTTTTAAAAATATAATTAAAAAGTCAAGGGAAAAAATATATACAATTAAACACCAAAATTTTCATAAATTAGTATTTTTATTTTTGATAAATGATTTAAAATTTTTATTTATGTAGACTCGTTTGCCAAGTTTTGCATTTTAAAATTCGCTTTTTGGCTTTGACGTTTGTAGTTTTACAGCCATGTCCTCCACATGTCAACAAAATGACAATAAGAAAAAGAAATAAGAAAACTGGATTAAAAATTATTATTATTTATTTAATGGGTTATGGGAATAATGCCTGTTGGCTTAGAACTGGAATTCACTTTATTATTATTATTATTATTATTATTGTTATTTTCCATTATGAAACGTATGGCCTGCGTTTGTCTTCCACCCAAAGGCGTAAATGATTAATCATTTGAATATTAGTAAATAAAAAATGGATAACTTTTATTAAAAATAATCGGGCATGAAATGTTTGTCACGTGCTTAGCACTATTGGTGGTTATGTTAGCCTTTTTTTTTTAATCTATATAATACTTCAACCTTTTCTTTTTTTGGAAAAGTTTTATTTTGTAGGAGAAAAAAACTTTATTATTTGGAAATTGTTTTGTGAATCAACATTGTATATAGTATACCAACAAATTTTAAGATTAAGTTCACATAGTTAGTTTTATTCTAAATTAAGCTTATATAAAATGTTTTTGAAGAGATGGTTAATATAAGTAAAAAAAATATTTCTACTTTTTTTAATAAAATTAAAATTTTATATAAAATTTTAAACAATATATCAAATGAGTCATTAATCTTTGAACAATATTGATTTCATTCATTAAAAACATTTTGTTATTGCTATGCATATTAAGCTTTTGTTAGTAGCATTGTTTTATATAAAGAGATTGAATTTCTTTATTTGAACCCTCTATGTTAAAAAAATCATTTGGCTTATTATTTATTGTGATTGAGATTCAAATGAAACCAGACGTATTTTTAATCACTATGATGAATTGTTTCATAAAGTTGAATTTTGTAAATGCTCTGTTAAAGAATTTTCATGAAAGACAATCAAAAACACTTTTAGGATCTAACATAATTATGTAGTTAGCCTCCTGCATTTTTTTATTTAGTGATCCAATCAATTCATGAGCCAACATAATATTGTTAGAGATTTCTCTTAATTTAACAAAATTTATTCAAAAGAGACATGCTTTGGAAAACTACCAACAATTTGTTAAATAATTTCTCTATAAAATTACATAAGTAATAGACTAAAAGTCATTGAATTTTTCAATGTTTTTTTTATTGGATTAAAATCAGATTTGCACTTGATATTCTTTTAGGAATAAGGGACCTAGTTAAGAAGACTTTGATAGCATCCAATACATCATCTATTATGATTCTCTAGCAAGTAGTAAATAATTGTACATCATACCTATTTGGCTTAAAAGTACTATGTTGATTTATTTGAAACACAATATGCTTTATCTCATTAATTTACATATATATATATATATAAGTTAAAAAATAAATTGTATAAATTATTACGAGGTGCAACAATGTGTAGTTATACAAATTTCATATATATGATCTTAATTGTTCAAACATCATGCCATTTAAGCATCAGTCATTCGAACTTTAACTAATCTGATACCACAATTACGATGGTCATTTTCCTCAGACTATAATTAGAAACTAATTATTAAATCTTAACCCATTAAAACTATTTTTTTTCTAAATTTCAACTTTCAAATAGACATAAAATCTCTTATATTTTGTTTATTTTTTTATATACATTCACAAAATTCAATAAATAATACATGTAATATTTCTTTCAATTAAATATTATAGTATATGATTACTACACATATAATAATATTGTCTACATTCATATAGATTTATAGCTATCCATTATACTTTTACATCCAATTATATCCATATTATTTGTACATGATACAAAATAAGATACAAATCATACAAAGTACAATTTTAATTTGATAACATAATCTTTTTAGCAAGCCATTTCTTTGTGTTCATCCATGTGTTGTGATTTTAATACACCATAAAAGTTGGTACTAAGAAATAGACTAAATTATCCATCATAGGCTCAAAAAGATGCATTTAATAATAAATATATGCAAATAAGTATACAATATTTATCAATAACTGAATAAATAAACAAGTTTCAATAAACCTTATACTATAATATGAAATAATAAATGTGATAAGGACATGTCATAATCAAAACATAAGTAGACATATACATGCAATCTTTTGATTTTTCATATCTTTTCATAATATGGTTTTATTTATTGACATCATTATCACTTAACTAAGTAAATGTTATGATGGTCATGCTATTGTTCTCATTTTCTCTTAGGATAGTCAATTAGTATTATATTTTTAGTTTACTTATAATAAACATCTCATTTATTAATTATCTATTATATAGTTTTATGTATAAGATATTTTATCTATTATTATTAATTAGTATTAGTCTTTAGACAATTCTTTTATAATAATTTTTAATCATATAATACACTAGCCACTAGCTATTAGCCATTATCATAATTGAAATTCTCAATCATGTGACACACTGGTCATTAGCTACTTTCATAGTGACAAATCTTAATCATATGACACTCTGGCCACTTATATAATGACAAATCTTAATTATGTGATATATTACCCGCTAGTCATTTTAATAATAACAAATCTCAATCATGTGACATATTGGCTTTTTGTCACTTTTACAGTAGTAAATATCAATCGTGTAACACACTAACTATTAATCATCAATTAAAAAAGTATTTTAGTTAAACAACTCACTAATCACTGTATCTATTTCGATTGGTTCAATTGGTAATTTCATTTCTTTATTTCATATGTGCATAGGTTTTCAAATTACACAGTATACAATTAGATATATGCAATTAAAAAAATATATGACATATCATGTTTTTACATTTTATAATATACTAGTTATATTCACACAAGTAGTATATCAATTAATACAAAAAAAAAACTATACATTATTATACATCATGCATATATATTCAAGGTCTCAAAACTATTACTTCTTACATAGTTTAACAAATTTAACTAAAATAATAATACATCAAGCATTACTCGAATTATGTAGAACTCTTCATGTTTGTAATTCAATATTATAGCAATCATAAACATATAAATCATTATTAGAATATTTACCTCAATGTTTCATCATTTCTTGTGCCTTTTATATAATTTGTCAATTTCCTATTCTTCAATTTCAATCTATCAAGCAACAAAAATCTTAACTTAATACCAAAATTTTATAATTGTAATTACTATTCAAGATTACACAAACTCACTTTATCAATAAGAAAGATTTTTCTTGCCTACACATTTTCTTCCTTCATTCTTTCTTTCTCTTTGCACTTCCTCTCTCCTTGAGCTTGAATTATCTCAAACCTTAAAATCTTAAAAGATTAATATGCTTTACTTAAAGATTTAGAGATTGAAAACTCAAAATGCTAAACCACAATTCTTAAGTTTTAGAAACTCAAGAAAAGCTTGCTACTGCCATTGTCGACCTCACCATTGAGATTAGCCTCTCTCCTCACAATGATCCAGCTAAAAATTGATGATGAGATGCCCTTTATACAGACAAAAAGAAGATTCCTTAAATTTAGCTAGTTTTTGTAAGTGAGAAGTCATGAGAATACACAAGGTCAAGAAAGGGAGCCAAATCCTTAAAATCCCATAATTAAGGATTTTCGACAAGCATATATATAAATAATTATTAATTATTAAATTGTATATTTACCTCTTTTAACATCAAAAGTTGTTATAATTTCAAACAAACTCCAATTGAGATGAAATTTGTGCCTTTAGATTCATCTCGCTAAGCTCTATAATATTCTATATTTATTTTTATTTTTTTAAAATACTTTATTTAGTTTAGTAATTTGGCATCATTTACTAGATTTAAAGATTTTACACCTACAATCTAAGTTAAATGGATTTATACTTAATAAGCCAAAAATCCTTACAATATAGCCAAAAAACCAATCAAAGAACTAAGGAGAAAATCTCAACAATAAAAATAAAATAAAACTTAGAAATATAAAGTCTTACAACCCAATAATAAGATCAAAATATATTATAAATTGATATAAAAATAGTTCAAAGAATATAAGAAATGCTATGATAAAAGATGTTTCCTAATCTTATTAACTTCAACCAAACTCTCTTAGCCAAATCTTAATGAGTAAAAGGATATTTAAGTATAGATTTGATACAAGACAAATCTCGACTTCTAATAAGGTCTAATTTGTTTAAAATACTAGAGATACTCAACAGATTATTAAAGAATATAAAAAGATATCATGTATTATTAGGATTATGTGATGTGTATGATATTTTAGAACTATTTAAAGATTTATATTCTAAAATTGTAGTATAGATTATTAAGTTGAGTAGGTAAAAATACTTCAAGCATTAAGCATAAAATCTTATAGAATGATTTTTATCATACTTAATTTCACATATAAAATAAAAATTTAAGACAAACTCTATGTAGAGTATTTTAATAAAAAAGAATAACTCTAACTTTAGATTAATATTTAGAAAATAAAAATTACTGAAAGAGTGTACCTTTTTAATAAATAAATAGGTGTTGGTGAAAGCAAGAAATTATTTGGTTACTGACTCTTTCAATGGAAGGTCTTTGACATTCGATACTTATATCTCACAAGGAGAGTTGGAATCTCTCCAATTAAAGTTAGACACACACATTTTACTCGCAAAGGTGAAAGTATTAAAAAAAATTATTATATAATTTTTATTTTTCTCTTTTTATAAGACGAGTTTCTCTATTTATAAAAACCTCAAAAGTATAATAATAATTTACTAACTTAAAAATACAAAAGAATATTTAAAAAAATATCAAATAATATTTTAGAATTTTGAAAGGTATTTTAGATTTCAAAATTTAATATAAATTATAAAAGAAATATGTTTAGTAAAAATTGACTTGAAAAAGTTTTAAAATTAATTAATTTAAGTAGTTCCCAATTAGATTATATGTTTTGGGCAAAGATAATGGTGAGTAGTGAAACGATGGATAGTAAAATGGTAGGGCATGATCGATGTAGCACAGACAGAGGTTTGGATGCGTGTGATCCAATTTTCAGGTAGGTGCGGGTGGGGTGAAACACCACGATTAGCGTGGGTTGACAGATCAACATGGGTTGGAGCAGATAGACCAGGTCATCGTGGGTGATGGGTTAACGTGGGTCAAATAGAACATCAGCTAGGTTCTTAAGTCAATGTGAGTCATGAGGGCCAAATAGGTTGGCATGGCCTGTGTGGGCATGCATAAGTAGTGTAAGTAGGTGTAAGCACTGGCTACAATTTCTAATGATGATAAGAACAACTAAAAATTTAATTTTAAGCACTTTTAGAAGTAATTTTCAATGACAAACTTATGAAATTGGTGCAATGTGAATGAGTGTGTTTGTGAGCTAACATTAGACACTTTTATATTAAGATTATTTTTAAAGTATTTGTAATTAATCATTACTCTTTTCTTTAAGTTGGGTACATTTTATAGCTTTTTAAAATGTCTTGTAGTGACTCCAAACACTCTGAATGACACTTTAATAACTATAAACAAATATTTTATATTCTAATCAAATTAGTCATTACACATCAAAATGAACTAAATGTATCATATATTTTAAGAATTATCTTATATGTTAAGCTCTAAATTATACTAACTATAATGTACATTAAATATTAATATATCATACTTAATTCTCAAGTTTGAATCTCTATTACATTACTTAAACTCAAATTATTCGAACGTATTATATATTAAATATTAATGTACTACACGCAATCCTCGAGTTCCATGTAATCCACTCAGTGAATCATCTGCCCTCTTGCATGCTATGTCATTTGAATCGAATGTACTATATGTTAATAATAAAATGGCACACACAAAGCTATTTTTACTCATTTTCTCTCTACATACCATTTGCTCATCCTACATACTTATTAAGTTAAACTTGATGTATTATATATCAATAATAATGTACTATACATTATATTCAACTTTAGATATTTTTAAACTTATACATTGTAAGTGTTTTGGGAATACTTTTGTAAATTCAAATTAACATTTTTAAGCCTTAAAAGATAGTTTTATTGACTGAAAAATATATACCCTAATTAGGCTAGACGAGTGAAATGTAGTTTAAAAAACTTTTATCTTACATCCTCAAAACCTCACCATTTGTCCTATGACAAGAATATTGTTATCTTAATATGTTAAGAGCTAGAAAACATGACTCATAAATTTGCTTTGGTAAGTCACTCAATGTTTAATGCATGTTTCATTATGAAAATAGACCATTAATTAAGCCTTTAAGTCACCCATCAACTTAAGACATGTGATCAAAAAAACTTAAGAAAAAATAAAAGTCTAACAAGGGTAGATTTTGCTATAAAAAATACATTACACATAGAACGATGGTTCAACAATAACAAGACACACATAATAACAATAGTTCTTGCATGAAGCATGTTATAATACCAAATATATAACACTTTTATTCTCTTTTATTTACTTGTAGCATAATCATGGTGCCTAATTGCTTGTCTGTCTTTTTTTGTTCCTTTATGAAACATCAACTTGATTGAATAGGATTCAACATGATAAATCACATTGAGCAGAGGTGACTTGATTATTATTTTATACATTACGATTATAATTTTGCAAAATTTTACAATTATTTTTTTTAACTTAATAAAAGTTGTAAAATAACTAAAAATTAATATATACAAAATTATAAAATTATGTTTGATACCAATGTACAATATTTTGTGCTAAATATTAAAGATAATGCAATGCATATATCTCTCAAAAATACCACAGGTCACTATTGATATCAAAATTAAAGAAAACAAAAACTATGCTAGCTCATAACTCACAACTCTACTCTATTTGATCACTCCCATTTAGGAGTGTAGATAAACCTTCAAAGTGATAAAAGAGCATATGTGAGCAACAATAAGAACATATATATATTAGAATGTTAAACAATCATTATTTCAATTGCAACAAAATAATGAAGCATAGTAAACAACTATAGTGATCACATGAAACATGTTATAGCACTACACATATAATATTTCCTTTACTTATATTTATTATATATCATACTTAGCATTTATGTTGTTATTGTTATTATGATGGTTGTAAGGTGTTGGGCCTCATGAGCTAGGTGAAGATAACAAACCATTTAAATACTTATTATGGTGATTTAATTTATTTACTTATCATGTTTTATAGGTTTGGTAATCACCTAAATGAATTGGGTTAAGAAGTGCTTAACCTATTTAATCTTCACAAAGCTTTATAGACATGAAAGATGGAGCAACTCCAATGATGTTCACGAGTCTAAAGTTTTATAGAAAAAGATTTTTTCTTTCTAAGAAGTCATGTCAAAATATTGGTTTATTCTTATCTTAATTATTAAGAGTTTGTACGCATACACCTTTGTATTTATATGCATCATGCATAAGATTTGATTTGATGGTACATTACATATAGCATGATTAAACAAATTCAATTGATAATATCCATATAAGTCACGAAAAACATGTGGAACTTATTGGCTACACTTTTAATTCACCATTTCACATTATGATCAAATTCAAATAAAAAAGAAAGAAGAAAAGGTTTTGATTGTAATTTAATAAATAAATCTTAGGCTTAAACTAACTTATAGAATTTACAAATTTCATCTTGATCTAGTTGAATGCAACACATACAAAAGTATATTTAAAAGTCATTAAAAAGCAAAGAATGCATCATATTAAATTCTAAAAAAAGTGAACTTAACTAAAGGAATGTGGCTATCATGTATGGTACATTTGGGTTTCACGTATGCTACGTGGACTCCAACGTAAAACACAATGAATGCTACATTGATATATCATTGTCCTATGGATAACATATGATACATTAACTACTATTGTATTATTTGTTGCATATAATTTGCAAAGTATGTATTCTGGTAGTGGCACTTGAAAAAGGAAAAGTATGTATTCTCGCATTTAAGCATAAGCACACCTTACATGCATATGTGTTTGGTATTAACTTGCTTGCTCTATTATGTCTGTGTTCTACTAAATAAGTTGCATATAGTGGCTAGTTTGACCAAAAACATAGACATTAGGATAGCAAGATAGAGATATTTTTGAAGATTTTTTGGGATCTTTTCCTTATAAATAAGCATCCAAAAATTTAGAATAAGTTATTGAATTTGCCAAATCTTTTCTAAATCTTTAGCGAGCCTTCTTGCTTTATATTCTACATCTAAAGAGGTGGGTGTTGATTTATTAAGTCAAAATAAATTTCGGATCAATCAAGTCTATACAAGGACACTTGCATTCCCTCATCAAGGTATTTCTACATTTTTCATATCATCTCACAAGTTCTTGGTTTTAATTGGTAATACTTAATCTCTTAGTAAGCTTAATTATGTGTCTAGTTCGATTATGATTTATATTCTTTCTAGGCTTGTGTAATTTGATACTTTAATATTAGCTTTGGTTGGTGTTTTGGCCACATTTTAAGATCTTTTGGCTTGATATTGTAGTCACTTTTAGGCTGATTAATTATAAATACTTTTTGGCCTAGTGATTTGTAATATCTTATATTTCCTTGATGAGGTATTGTACCAAACAAATAAGATTTTATCCTTTTTAAAGCATTCCTTCTTGCTTGGTCACCCATTTTAAACTTTTTTTAACTCTAGCATACTTAATCATAAAGTTCTCATGAGATTCAAAACCTAGGTTGCCTTCAAAAGGTGTCTCATCATTTCAAATATTATGATTTTACTTATATCATTTAAGATCTTTTTTGTAGTTAATATGAAACTTATTCACCATCTTGATCCTCATACTTTGGATGATCACCTGGTCCTTCCATCTTTTCAAGTAGCTAGTAGAGTGTTACATGCTTACTAGCTTCCACTTAGTTTGTCTTTGAACTACATAGGTTAGAGAATATTGGCTCTAATATCATATTATAACATCCTAGCCTTCCTTGGTAAGGTATTATTCAAAATTAATCAAATTTTATCCTTCTCCAAGAGGTCCTTACTTGATCACCCATCCCAAAATTTCTTCAAATCTAATATTCTCAACCATAGAGTTCTCATGAAATCCAAGCTTATGTTACCTATAAAATATGTTTCATCATTTCAAAGTTTATGACTTTACTTATATTACTCATGATCTTTCTTTATATAGTTAATGTGAAACTTATTTATTTTTTAATCCTTATATTTCAAATGGTATTTTGATACTTTCATCTTTCTTGAGTAGCCTTGGCCTATATATTTTGAACATTCTCTTGGTCCTTCTATCATTCTTAAGTAGTTAGTTGGGTGTTATATGATTGTAAGGTCTTCTGATACCTAAATCTAAGAAAAGTTATGATAGTGTCAACTTGGTTTTCTATGGTAAGTGGTGGACATAGATATTATGTTTATGAGTAAACCATTTAAATTTTTTTATGTATTAACTTTGCCTTGCTCTTCACACAAAAAGATTTCAAAACTAAGAGCTTTAAAGAATAATTCAAGAGTGATTACATTAAAAGGCATTCACATAATTTATGCTCTTACTCGTGGTTTGTGGTTTTTTTGATAGTTATAATTCATCTCCCTTCTTATATAGACATCATAGTATTTCCAATCTAACACAAGGTACATATCGAGAAGCCAAGTTATATGGTCAGAGGGAATCAATTGACTTTATTAACTTATGCATGCAGTTGAGGACTTGTTGGAACTATTCTTTGGACAATGAATCTTCATGGTGATTGGATATATGCTCTATTATTCTAGGTTCTCAAGAAGGGAGGATGGTTTTTCAATGAGGGCAAGAAATTTTCTATAAAAAATCATGCTACGGAATCATATGGGTCACCAAATATATGAAAGCTAGAGATGTTCTCGAAGGAGTGTGTTGCTGTGAGTTCCACATGGGAGTGAAGAACAGTCAAGATCCATAAGATCTAGAGAGTAGAGGGAGGAAGAGCATGGGTCTAAGATATATAATAAGAGGAAACTATTGAGAAAAACTAAAGAAAGATAAAAGAGAACATGTAAAGGAGAAATTGGAAAGAAATCATGTTCATAAGAAATTAGGTTGACAATATGTTTAATCTTTTGAAGATATAATGCAAAAGCCATTTGTTTGATTTGTTGACATTTAACTTCAATTAATATCTAAAAAAGTGTAAAATCTCAAAATGGTGAAAAAATTATATTAATAATTTCAAATTATCGAGTACTTAAAAGAAAAATGTGATCTTATGATTTATCGAAGATTTTGAAGGAAGAATTATAACATCTAAAAAAGAATAAAATTTGACTTTTATAGTTATCATAAATTATTTTAAAATTTTAAGGATTTTTAAAAGTTTTGAGAATTTATTAATTTTTTTCAAAGAAAATCATACACTCTTAAAAAATGGTAAGACACCTTAAAAGAGGGTAATGAACTTAGAAATAAAGCATATAAATTATTTAAAATCTAATGATAATATTTTGATAGGAATTAAAATTTTTTAAGTAATAAACAGAATAATAGAGTTTAATAAGGATTTATTTATGAGATTAGAAAAATCTCAATAAAAATATTAATTAAATTTAAAAAATAATAAAATTGTATAGAGGTATAAAGATTATAAAGATAAACTTAATTAAATTTTTCGAGCCCAAAAGAAGGTACTTTAATCATGGAATCAAAATCCAATGTAGTTTTAAAGGGAAAATAATATAATGATTTTATAAGAGTTGTTAAATCTAAAAAATTATTATAATGCTAAATATCAATGAAAATGTGAAATTTGGCAAATTGGTAGAACTTATCTTGAAGAATCATAAAAAAATAGTTATCAAATTTGTAGACACTAAACTGAAAAAAAATACAAGAAATATTGAACTTACTTATGTTTAATATAAATAGAATCTCAATTATCCTAAAATCCCTAAATTCTTAACCTATCGAAGCAATGAGGAAACTCAATTGAAGATGACTTGAATTGATGCAAAATTGCTAGATTCAAGCATTAGGAAGATGAGGAGGTCTTTAATAGGATGTTTTGAAGAGTTGGAACTATTTGGAGGGGCTTGGAGTGTCAGGAAGAGGATCTAAAGCTAAGCTATATAAAAGGGGAAGAATTCAACAATGTGAGAGTTTTGGTGAAATTAAGAAAAATACTAACTAGTCTAAGAGCTTAGAGAGAGAGAGAGAGAGAGAGACAAGAAGTGTTAACAAAGATCTGGTAGAAAATCTTTATATAGTTGTGCATGAGAATTAAGAAGTATTATAAGAAAAACACTATAGCAATCATATAGCACTTAAAGTTGTAAATATAGGCAAATAATTTGCACAAGATGAGGATAAGTTGTGAGGATTTAAAATAGTTATTGATTTCATAGGCAAGATTGAATAATAATAAAAAATATTTTATTTTATCAATCGAATTTAACTAACCAAAATAATTTTACAAAGTAAATCAATTGTTAATCTTAATTTCTCATAAGCATTTTTTTAGAAAGCATTAATTAATTTTCGAAATCTTTTTGTGACAATTATATCTATTGTGAAGTAATGAAACAAGTAAAACATATGAAGTAAATAAAGCTAAAAAAACAAGCTTTTTAGGCGATTTTGTCCAACTAGTTCCTACATCAATCTTTAATTAACCTGATTAGACTTCCACTAACAATCTAAATCATTTTGCCATAATCAATAGGAATGAACTATCAACACCATACCCTTTTGACAAAATTACTAGACGTATACCTTACAAGAGAAAGAGTACAATAACTTCATAATTTTTTATAACGTGTTTAATAAAATAAATCTCACAAATATCATGTCATTCAATTGTTGGATATATATAACACAAAACTAAACAATGTTAAAAGATGTTACTAAAAAAATGAAGCTTGATGCAATGTAGAAAATGAACAATCAGAGAATGCTATGGTTGAACGATGGGAAGAGCTCTCTTTACGTTTTATTATAGCCCATATTTAACAATTTTTGCATTTTCAATCTTAAAAGATGATTTAACAATTAGAGGATAATCAATTATTTCTTCTTGATTTACTTTTCTATTTATATAAATGAATCCCAATGGTTATAATATGATTCACAAAACAAATTAACTAGCCATTACAAGTTTCAATGATGCATCATATTAGAACATTGTAGGAATTATATTAAGATGATGAGTTTAAAGCTAAAAATGTCCTAAATAATGTGATGATATGATTGTCATGTGTCAACTATTAGTGGCTTATCATACAAGAACAAGAAATATCTTCATATTGTACGACATATATTCTTAATACATTATTTAGTTTTGAAGTGATCGTACTAGATGAATGTAGTTCATTTCTATTGTTTAAATAGATTGTACAAGTGTGATCGTAGATAACCATCATATGATAATTATTTTTATCAATTATCATGCTCTCAAGGAAGAGCTATATATTATGATCATATAAAAATGAATTGTTATACAATCATGTAATAATTAACAAATTAAGACTTAACAGGATACTTATACACATGATAATATTATTCATAATTTTATGATAATATTATGTAGTTTTTATCATAATTATTTCAAAATAACCCAAAAGAGAATGAATCATATACGTGTGATACATGAATCTCTACAATACATTAATGTTTACTTGAGAATAGAGTCGTATCAAATAACGATCATACTAATATGATACATTTATCATTTTTTATAACAAAATGAATACATTTTTAACTCAAGACATTTAAAGTTAACTGTGATTTGGAATAAATCATACAGATGCAATACTCTATGCATATTATACAATGTAGCACTTATAATACCATTATAACATCCTATATTATAAAATGGAGATATTTTGAGTTAAACATTTTTATAATATTTTTTTTCTAAAAATTAAATTTTTAAAGAATCATACAATATGAAATATCAAATTGTACTTATATGATCAAGATTAGTTTACATTTCATAAAGAAAGGTTATGATTGTTTGATATGATAAGGGGTGAGCATAAAATATGCCAAAGTAAATAAAGTAGAAATAAAGTGAATAGATATCAAAGCTAAATATATATTATACAAGTGTGACCAGACAATCATACGAGCACATTGATATGTAGAACAAAGTATTGATAATATAATAATTGTATCATACATGTATAAAATAGAAATAATATAAGTACTATAACTTGAAGAAAGAAAAGTTAATCAAGTCCAAATGGGTTGAGTAATGAATGAACACATCGTACAATATAATGAGTACAACACTTGATCTTAGCCAAAAGGCCGAGAAAGGTATAATGAGTACAAATGTATAAGTACAATAAAGAGAAGTAGCATCATATATGAAATCATTGGGTTACGACAAAAATTATGTGCATTAAAATAACAACCCATTTAATTCACCTCCAATTCTCTTCCAAAGCATACTTTATTTATCACACGTGTTATAAATCCAAAACTTCAAATTATATTGACATGTGAGTGTTGGAAAAACATGTCAAGTTGATGGTAGCTAGATCTCGTTTTTGAACTTATCATTGTGAAGGTCTTGACTGAGAAATTCACAAGCATATAATTCATATATTTTGGAGGTGATTGAAATTTTTGTAAACTTTTAAAGAAAGAATGAATAAAATATATTAATTTAATCCTCTTATTTAAAAAGAGGATAAGATTTCATTCTAAAACCAAAAACCATTTGTTATGTTTGGAAATTTTAAGAGAAAGATGGAAGAGGAAGAGGAGAGTTGGAGATGAGAAAAGAAAGAAACTTGAGCTATCCTTTGAGGAAGCTTAAATAAATCAAAGGTAAGAAGGACAAGCTTGTAGAAAAAGGAAGGATAATGGCTTTATATTGTGGGAATCACAACATATGGTAAGAAATTCATTGAAGCTTAGTGTATAAATCAATTTTAGGCATTTAGAATAAGATGATTAAATTAAGTAAGAGGATTAAAAAAGATGGTTGGAATTTGACATCATAAGATAGAATTGTTGTCATGAGAGGTAAGACATTCTAATCCATTATTCTTAACATGTAAAAGAATAAAACATATGCATTATCTTTTCTATATCTTATGATAAGTAGAATATTATCTTTACTAATGATGGGATTTATTTTTATTAAATAAAATAGATAAATTAGAATTGTATAATTTTCTAATACTAAGAATATTATATCTTAAATCTTTCATAAAGAGGACATTTCTTATGGATGTGTGTGAGTTGCCTACGATTCCAATTCCAACCACCCTCTTCTTAGAGTTGTCTCCAAGAATAACTTCACCTCAATCATAAGACTTCAAGTGGATGAATAAGGATACATCTCCAACCATATGTCTTGAGCATCCGTTATCCAAGTATACATACATTCCCTAAACCTTAAAGGAAGACATGCTTACAAAACAAATCAAACCTTTAAAGGTCCACGTCTCTTATCTTAATTATTATTTAAACTATTATTTTTATCCGAATAAACCTAAAAGTTTTGCTATCCACAATATTTCTAAATTTGTAATAAGAAGATATATATCCAAATGTTATGTAATAATTACAAACAATATTTTTTTTGTAAAAGAGTATGTAATATTTCTAACATGACCAATCTTATGAAAAGAAATCTTATAATAAGTAAATTTTTAAAATTATTTAACTATCTAACTAAGCATATAATTTTGAAAATAAGACAAATTTTTTTTATCTTTTTCATTCTTAATCTCATGTAAATAATTAGCATTCAACTTATTCAAATATTCATACAAAACTAAATAATTTTTATGCTATTGTTTCAATTTAAGATATTTGAAAACTAATGTTTTGTACTTGATATAAACATGAATATATTATTCTTTATAATTATCCATAAAAGAAAATGAAGAAGAGAAAGAATAGAAATATACCTCATCACCTTGAGTTTGGATGTTGAATGTTTAGCCATGTGTTATTGTGTTTATTTGGAGTCTTTTCCATAAAGCTATCCCTAATATGACTTGGTTGTCCAAAGGAAAATTTGCTCAATTGACTGTTTATCTCTCTTATGGTCAACCCCATGAGGATATTGACAATACTCTTTTATAATGCTCCTATATGACATACATCCTTTTCCTCTTGGTAACAGAGGACTCATTTTGGTTCCACACTTCATTTATCAATGCTATTTTTAAGATGAAGCAATTAAATTGACTCATCGTAATGATATGCCCTTTGGCCTTCATTTCACGACCTTCACTTTTTGTTGTATAATAAGAACTATAAGTGCATGCCCAACCTTTCCATTGTCTAATAGCCATTCTCTATTGCATCGTTCTCAAAATACCTAGTCACTCTCCTTCCTTCTAAGAGAACTGAGAGCTACTTGGTTGTTTGATCTCCATTTATCCTCTCCTGATCGATAGCTTCCCCTCCTCTCGGCAAATATAAAGTGAATTGCGACTACTCCACTAATCATCATGGGTGTGCTATGATTGGCATCATCATCTGGGATAGTTCGAGGGCCTTGATGGTGGTTTTGAGCTGAGTTGCTTCTTCAACCATGGCTCAAGTGATAGAGCAAGCTCTCTATAAAGCTATCCTTTTGACATATCACTCCCTTATTGATCTTTAATATGGCTCATGTACAATGCTACTTCTATTACCCAAGTTTTCTCTAGTGTATCTATGATAATATATTATATTTCCTTTTTCTCATACAACTAATTGGATTGTGTTTATTGCTTGTTTATTTTTATTTCATATGGGGAAGAGATATGCCCCTCTCCATTGACTTGGCTGACATCTTACACTAAATGCTTGTAATAACTAAAGGTTTTTTTTTTATTACAAAGATTAAATGCAGCTTTAAACATCAAATGAAAATAATGTGGTAGCTTATATTTTAAGCAAAAAATAAATTGCATAACCTACACCAAGTGTAAGAACACGTAGAATAGTAGCAATAAATAGTGCAACTCGATATTACCAATAAACCTTCTAAAGAAAAATTCAAATACACCAAAGAACAGAAATGACTGCATCATAACATGAATGAAGATATATAAGAAGATTAAGTATGCCACCTTCAATTATAAATAAATTGGGATACACTAAAGAAGTGCAAGATAAGCTGCATACTTAATGCATATCTAAGCTTCCAAGTCAAGAAAATAAGCTTTTATTTTAAAAAAATATGTATCTTCTTTTTTATAATATAATAAAAAAAGAGAAATAAAACCTTAATAGCTAGTTAACACAATCTAAGAAGAAAACTAACCTACTGAGATACCCTCTTGGATAGTAGATTTAAACTCTCCAAAGTATCTAAGATGTTTTCAATCCTCAAATGTGAATAATTTCCCACAGTAAATTTGTGAAAGACACCATCAACGGTAACTAAACTATAGCCCACCTCCTTTTTAATCCCACTATTTCGCAGCATCTTCCAAGCCAGGGCAACACTATTCCATCTGCCATCTGAAGCATATAAAGTTGATAACAGAACAAATGGTGAACTTGATGTGGGTTGAAGCTCCAATAGCTTCTTTGCAACCCTTTGACCAACAACAAGATTACCATGAAGCCGGCAAGAAGAAAGCAAGCTTCCTAATATAACCAAGTCATTTCCAAATGAGAACATGTTTGCATATGCTTCAGCCTCTTCTAATCTAGCAGCTCGACCCAAAAGATCAATAAGACATGATACATGCTCAATCTTGGGAGGATATCCATAAAATTGTACCATGGAATCAAAATAAACTTTTCCCTCATTTACCATACCTGCATGACTACAAGCTGAAAGGAGCCCAACAAAGGTGGCAGAATCTGGTTTAATTCCATCGGATTGCATCTGTTGAAAAATTTGAACAGCCAATCTCGCATGCCCATGGTGGCCAAGTGCAACTATGATAGTGTTCCATGAGACCAAATTCCTTTTTGGCATGAGATTGAATACATGATTAGCATAATTGATGCAACCACACTTTGCATACATGCTGATAATGGCATTAACAACTCCTGTTTCAAGCTCAAGCTTAGTTCTAATGAGATGACCATGTATCTGAGCACCGTACTGTATACAGAAGAGTTCTGAACAAGCAGCAAGAATGCCAGCTAAGGTAAAATCATCAGGACTCAGTCCATAGATATCGTACATGTTTCTATATACCATCAATCCTTTATCAGGCTCCCCAAAGGCTGAGCATGCAGAAATATATGAGTTACAAGTAATGATGTCTTTTTCTTGTATGGAAAAAAAGGTCTTCTCTACATCTCCAAGAGAACCACACTTAGTATACATAGTCAAAGTCACATTGCCAACAAAAGCGGCAGTATCAAGTCCTAGCTTAATTATTTGAGCATGCAGTCCTTGTCCAGTAACTAAATCGTCTTTGGCAGTGCAGATTCCTAAAACAGCCACATAAGAGAACTTATCTGGAGACAATCCCTGTCTATTCAATACCCTGAACAACTCCAACCCTTTGTCTAGTTGCGAGTTATCTGCAAAACCCATTATCAGAGCATTGTAAGAGATGGAATTTGGTTCGTTGATGCAGCTAAATATCAATAAAGCATCATCTGCACAACCCAGTTTCATGTACATTGACATAAGTGAGTTGTAAACAAATGAAATTCTATCAAAACCAGCTTTTAGTGAATGTGAATGAACCTGTTTGCCCTGAGGCAATGCCAAAAGGCTTGCACAGGCGCTGAATACACTTGCATAAATATATTCATTTGGCTGGAGTGGCATATGGGAGAAGATTTCTAAAGCCATTGAGGCATTTCCAGCCTGTCCATGGCCTGAAATCAAAACTGACCAGGAGACAAGATTTTTGTAGGGCATACTGTCGAACAGTTGATGTGCATCGGTCAAATTTTTGCACTTGGCATACATATTCAAAATATGATTGCAGAGGAAAATGCTAGAGACGGAACCAATCTTAATGACCAAGGCATGGAGGGAAGCACCAGATTTGAGAGCTCTGTATTTAGTGCACTGCTGTAGGAATGTGCCTAACCTCTCAAGGACCATGGAAATAAGCATAAGAAGCAACAGAACGAAGAACACAACCAGATGATCCTATGAATTATTGGAGGAGATCAATACAAAAATAGATTGCATAGCTACTATCTAGCATAAATAAATCACTTCGTAATAGAGCATGATGGAATAGCACAGGTTCCAAAAAAGATGGATATCAACAAATCATTCTTAACTAGCAGCACATGCCCAAAAAACACCTATCCAAGACATTGGTGGTTAATGGTGGTTAAGCCAACCAATAAAGGCACATCTATGGTTTCAGCCAAACTATATTCACACCATAGGCTTCAACATCACAAGTTGCTTGACAATTGGTACAGAGCTATTGTGGAAACTCTATTGCAATCACAACGCAAACCAATGCCCCCTACATCTTGTCAAGTCAAGGCCTTTATAATTGTAAAGAAAATAGCCTCACTTCCTTTATCTTAAAGCTAGGATTGATGACAAAATCAACAAAAACAAAAGGTTCTTCTTCTCACAATTTCCCAAAGTTAAAACATTTTTTACAACCTTTACCCTATTTTACTAAAGGCAATACCATTACTTTATCTAGCAATCATAGGAAAACATTTGAATACACTAACCCAAGGAAAAGATGGCTTGAATGAAGCAAGTAATGAGATTAAAGGGAGTATGACCATTCTCCGTCGTCATGAAGCCTAAAACCTGTAAGTTAACTTGGAAGGCCAAGTGTATATGTTTCTCAAATGATGAATGTAGATTTAAATGGATGGGAAACTTATCTCATGTATATGTCTCTTGCTGTTTTTTTCATTTTTGGCCAAACCGCCTATCTTATTTTTTATTTTGCCCTAACTTTTCCTCAACTTAGCCAAACCCTCCTTTTTTTTCATAAGCTTTTTCCTATTAAGTTGAGTCTATGCTTTGATACCACGTTATTTGGAATGGATTTTAACCACTCAAAATATGTCTCTTAGATGATTTTTAGAGACAAATTTAAAAACAAAACCTTAGACTGAAGAACACTTTCGATTTTACTCTCACAATAAATAAAGCTTTTCCAAAGATTGTGTTATTGTATCCCCTCTTACAACAGAAATTTTGTACTAAAACAACAGCTTTTAGAAAATTGCTTGGCAACATTTATGACAACAAATTTTCAAAAAATAGATTTTTGAAATCAAAATGATAGCTTTTCAAAATGTTGTTTGGCAACAACTTTTGACAGCAAATTTAATATTTTTATTCTCACTTTTTATTTTTTTTTATTTTTATCTTTTGTGTTTAGATTCTCTATAAAAATAAAGGCCTATTCTTTGAAAATGATAATTTAACATGAGCAAAATTTTTATTGTTTCATTGCGACTTACTAAGGTCTAGCGTAGATCGTAACAAAAATTTTGACGTGCTAATTTGTTGAGACTTTGATACTATAAGAGGTGTGAGGCCCAAACGGTGAGATAACATGCTAGTTTACCATCAATTCTACAACATCTCCTTCTTATGACGACTATATAACAACTCCCCTTCACTTTGTCGTTTCTTTCACTTTGTCAATTCCCTTTTACTTTTGTTATTTCCCTTCATTATATTGTTCCCCTTTCAAGTTGTTGCTTAAAGTTTTTTTGGATTGCCACTTACACCTATCGTCACATTCTGTACTCTTTTCAATTCAGTTTCTTTAAATTCTTTTGACCACCTTTACGTTCAAGTTACTTCGACACCTGGTTTTCCGTAATGCTTATTAAAGTCTTTCAATGCCTTCAATTTGCATCAGTGTGATCATTACGTTCTTATTTTCAATGCTTACTACCCCTTTTTCGTGCCATTAAAAAAGTTGTGGGCCTAACATATGGAGCGACTTCTATGTTGCTCTCAGTCCCCTCTTGTGTGTTGTCTTTTTGGGTTTTTCATGTAAATCTTCTTTTTTTATTTATTCCTAACGCATGCAAGTTAATCTCTAAGTGCTCATTACAATTTTACACAACCAATTTGCCATGAATTATAGTATCAGAGCTCGATTATATTAATGCTTTCAATGCATATGATAAAACAAGACTAAACTAAACATTCTTTTCAATTTTAATTTGTTAGCACATAATCTTAGAAAAAAAATGGAAAAAAGTACAAAACAAATGGGGTTTTTCTTTTTTCTCTAAAATGGCACAATATATACACATCAAATCTAATAAAACTTATAACATTGAGCAATCATACATTAACTAAGCATAAATGATCCTCCAAAACCTCTTAACCAGACTAGAAATGTGGAAACCAAATTAAAAGAATATGGAGTTAAGATTAACCAATTAGAACAAGCCTCAAATGAGCACCTTTTTTGAACCAAACATTATCGACATGTTTAATTAAATACCCATTAAGATCAACAACCATTTCTTGGGAAGACACCAACAAAATGAAGATGATAAGCTCATGAAGTCTATAAAATGTGGCACACCTATCTATGAAGATAATTTAAACCTTAAGAATTACTTAAGAGTGAGAATCAACCTTGAACTATTCCTTTCAATAGTTTAGACTTAAAGGAACGAAAAATATTGTTTGCCCAAATGAAGCTGGAGAAATAAGCTTAGTTGTTTGTAGAAACTATAGACACCACTATCAATAAAGAGGATCACTACCCATAACAACTTGGAATGAGTTTAAAGAAATCTAAAGGGACAAATACATACCCTTCTTATACAAGAATAAGTTAATTGACCAATAGCAACGCCTAACACAAAGAGAAAAGTAGGTCAACAAGTACATTGCTCATTTCGATGAGTATTATTTGCATTGTGGTGTCAATGAAGACTGTTTCGGTTACACTTTCTCAATTCCAATCTAGCCTTAGATGTGTAAAGGGATCTTTTTATGTATAACATTGACATCTTAGAAGAGACCCATAAGATTGCTACTAGGTTTGAATGCCTCCAAAAGTTTTATCTAGCTAAAAAAGTTGAACCAACACCCAAGTTAACTTTTCGACCCACCAAACTCAGACCATCCACTAGTCGTCCACCATCACTTCTCTCTTTAAGCCCTATCCCTAAGCTCATCGCAAAACCCAATCAATCTGTTAACTGATCACTTAAAAGTAACTTGTTTCTAATACAAAGAATGAGGTCATATGATAGTCAATGCCCAACACAAGAAATAAGTTATATTGAGGAAGAATGTGAGGAATTTAACACCAGGGAAAGAGAGAAAAAAATATGCTTCCTAATCTAACTTAGCCAACAAATACTTCAAGAAGAAAGAAGAACACATCATTGAGGACACTAAACCCATTTTAGTCATGTGATGTCCTTTCAACCGACCTAAAACAACTAAAGATTAGAGATGTACTACTATTTTCCATACCTTCGTTGAATTTTAAGAAAAAATTTGTAAGGATGTCATAAATATTAGTAGTATTATCAATGTTATTTTTATTAATAGTATAGCACACCTCAGACTTACCATTACTCATCACCTAAACTCATACACAATTTCTTGGATTAACGAAACATTTATTCATCTCAAAAAATAATGTATTACACTACTTAAATCTGACCAATATTACGAATATATTTTATGTGATATTGTTCCTATGCAAATAGGAAATATCATTTTAATATGACATTGATTGTATGACCATGATGCCCTTCTCACTGATAAAACTAACACCTGCACATTCATACATCAAGGCAAACAATTTAAGCTACACTTGTCAACACCTACAGACGATGTCCAACTTGTTGAAAAGAAACCAATCATCACACCAGACAAGAAAATTCAGTTTACGTCTCATGATAAAGTAGATCAGGAAATACCGAAGAAACTATCATCTGGGTCGTAATAATGAGAGAAATCCTAAGGTAACTGATATAGCAATGCCTTCCACTATAGAACCCATTTTATCTAGCTTTCAAGATGTTTTTATTAAGAAACCCCAAGTTTTGCTATCTCTTTGTGACATCCATACACTATAGACCTCATATCAAGAGTTAATTTACCAAATTTGTCACATTATAAAATTTGTTCTTCTGAACACTATGAATTTTTTTGACAAATCTAAGAGTTGTTAGACAAAGGATTCATAAAGAAAAGTCTTAGTTCTTGTGTTGTTCCTGTCTTTCTAGCTCCTAAGAAAGATGATTTATAGAGAATGTATACTGATAATAGAGCTATCAACAAAATAATTGTGAAGTATAAATTCTATATCCTACACTTGGATGACCTTTTGAACCAAATAAATAGAGCCATTATTTTCTCCAAAATTGATTTGTAAAATAGATACCACTAAATTAAGATTTGATTGAAAGATGAGTGAAAAACTACTTTTAAAATAAAGGATGGGTTATATAAGTGATTAGTCATACCCTTCAGCTTATCTAATACACCAAGAATATTTTTGAGAATAATGGCCCAATACCTTGACTCTACTTAGGAAAATTTTTGGTAGTTTAATTTGATAATATCTTAATCCTCACTCGTACCTTTAAACACCAATTAGAATACTTAGAAAGATTTGTTCTACCCTTAAGGAGAATCACTTATATGCCAACCTCAGAAAAAACACCTTTGTTATCAACCACATGAACTTTCTAGGTTTCATAATCTCGAAAGATGGCATATCAGCTAACCCTGACAAGATTAAGGCTATAATTGATTAGCTAACACCTTAATCCGCCTATAATGTCAAACGTTTTCATAGCCTAGTGACATTTTATAAGAGATTCATCAAGGGTTTTAATGTAATTATTGCCCCAATAACTAATTAAATTAGAAAATGAAATTTTAAATGGACCCTTGCAGCTAAGAAAGCATTTGCGAAAGATCACAAAGACTATAACCCAAGCACATGCTCCGACTTCCAAACTTTTTTATCATTTTTGAAATATCCTGTGATGCTTCAGGTATAGAAATAGGAGTCCTTAGTAAGGAAGGATGACTGATTACATACTTCAAAAAAAACCTGAATAAGTCCCACAATAAACTATTTATGATAAAGAATTTTATGTAATAAACCAAACCCTAAAGTATTGAAGACACCCTAAGAATTTGAATTTATTCGAATCACGAGGTTTTAAGATATCTCAACTCATAGAAATTATTACCAAAACATGCTAATTGGGCTGAATTTCTTCAGAGCTACAACTTTGTCCTCAAACATAAGCTAGGTATAGAAAACAAGGTCACCGATGACCTTAGCAGGAGAGTGAACCTATTCATCACATTGTCTGTCTCCATCACCAGATTTGAAACCCTATTAAGCCTATACTCAAATTGCATTAATTTTGAACCCATCTATAAATAATTAGTTACTAATCCGATCAAAGCTATCAATGATTATACAATTAAAGTATCTTTTTTTATGATAAGCAACTATGTATATCATGGGCATCATTTTGGGATTTCATAGTTTGAGAGATACATGCAGGAGGATTAATAAATCATTTTCGGATGAGACAAAACCATCATAGCCATTGATGATAGGTTTTATTGGTAAAGATTAAAGCGACCTGCAAGTCGAATAGCAATCGGGTGTAAAACTTGTGCAGTCGCCAAACATCGTGCCTAAGATAGTGGGCTTTACACCTCATTGCCAATACCATCACGACCATGAGAGAACCTTAATATAAATTTTGTCCTTAGACTACCCAAAACCTTTTGAATGCATGACTCCATCTTCATAGTGATAGATCAATTTACGAAAATGGCTAGATTTGTCCTTTGTTTCAAAACTTCTAATGTCT
Source organism: Vanilla planifolia (assembly GCA_023846275.1). NCBI lineage: Eukaryota > Viridiplantae > Streptophyta > Magnoliopsida > Asparagales > Orchidaceae > Vanilla > Vanilla planifolia. The sequence goes on along the minus strand of CM043872.1, from coordinate 4,577,990 downwards.
CATACATTGCTCAACTATTCTTTAACAAAGTAATAAAGCCACATGGGTTGCCCAAGTCCATAATCACAAATAGGAACATCCATGTCACGTTGTACTTTTGGAAAGCCCTTTGGCATCTTATGAGAAAAAAGTTAAAATTCTCACCCGCTTATTATTTCTAAACTGATGGTCAAACTAAGATAGTAAATTATGACCTAAGATATCTATTATGATGTTTGGTAAGAGAAAATATAAATAATTGAAATCTACTTTTATCACGAGCCGAGTATGCCTACAAATGTTTTGTCAATAAGTTCATAGAAATGAGCCATTTGGAATCTTATAACTAATATAAAACTCATAGCCCAATCAACCTAATCCAAATATGCATTCAAGCACATGCATCCATGTCTGCATAAGAGTTTGCACGACATATAAGAGAGGTCCATGAGTATATTAAAAAAAATAAACTTCAGTAATGAGCAGTACAAGAGATTGGCCAATGGACATTGCATGCATAAAAAATTTTCAAAAGGAGATTACATTATGTTCCCAATCAAGTCTGAAGTTTTTCTACCAAGAACATTGCAAAAGTTACATGCAAAAGGTGTTGGTTCAATCCAAATATTAAAAAAGGTTGAACCAAACTGTGGAGCCATTGAATGACTACGACATTAGCAATACCTTCAACATCTCAAATTTGGTAGCTTATAAGAAATCGATCATAATTCCCATGAGTCATTAGTGCCAACATCAACATCCCTTGAGAGTGAAGTCTTACTTGAGTGCCCAATAGCCTATCATGTTAAGAAGAGTGAGCAGATTGAAAGAATACTGAATAATCAATCTAGGCTAACAAAAAAATCAGAGATATTAAAGGTATTTATTCACTGGAAAGGCCAACTAGACACCAAGGATACTTGGAAAGCTATAGATCATAAGCAAAGTCCTAAGTAGCCCTAACCAATCCTAAAATACTATCGATCATAGGTATCCTAAAAGCTATTAAAAAAACCAAGCAAAGTCCTAACAAGCATAGGATTAAGTATGAGTCCCATCATTCCAAGTCATTATTTATCCTCTAGTCCAATTAGAATCCATTCATGAATAATCTTTGGCAATAAACGAACTCTGATGCTCTTAGACAACATGACCAATATACCAAAATACAATACTTCACATATTATGGCTACACTAATTTTTCCTTGTTCGCTTTATAGTTATAGTTTTCATAAATGAGGACATATTAGTTAATCTATTTAATCTTAGATATGGTACAAAAACCCATAATGTTTTTGAAACATTTTTAAATTACGAATATATGTTATATTCCATAAATTGATAGTGAATGATAAATTCAAAAACTTATAATGTGTGCAAATCATAATAGATAAAAAATAATGTGCAAATAAAGATAGATTAACATAATAGATAATTTCAATCATATAAAACAATTCAAACATCATTAATTATCTTTATTTCTCTAAGTATTTGCATCATTTTCTTGATCTTAAACAAGAGTTCTTTAGGATAAGAGAAGAATGTAGAAGATTAATGAAGACAAAGAAGATGCAAATCTTATTACTTTGTAGAGGGAATTAGGGCATTCTTATCAGTAAGGAGCAAGTTTCCTTCCATGAGGAGTATCGAAGCATCTTAAAGCCTTACAGATTAAGATGCTAACCAAAATTTTTTGCAAGCCCTAAAATCTATGTCTAATCAAATTATGTCCACTTTCTTTTACCTTCCCGTTAAAAAATCACAAAATAAATCAAAGGAAAATCAAAGTAGAAGAAAGCAGAAAGAACTAGGGTTCAACTTCAAGGAGGATCAATTGAAAGGAATATTATGCATTTACATTTAATTTCATATTTCTCCTCCCTAATGCCAATTCATTATGTCTAGATTTCGCAAGAGCCTATTCGATATTGACCAGCCTCCTTCGATATACTTTAGCTTTTCCATTAAAAGGATTTAGTTTAGTCTCCACCTAAATATTCTTGGTTAACTCTTTATTCTTCTTCCTCAAATAAGTTATTGTGTTATTTTTGAAATCTCCTTGAAACTTCCCCATTCTATCCACTTAAGAAACCAACTCTATCAACCCATTCTATTTTCCCTTTTGTTAAGATTGGTATTAAGAAGATTCATAAAATTCATAGCAACATGGAGTAGAAAGATTCAAAAAAAAAGAAAACTTACTTTCACAAAAGACACAATAATTCTCCATGTTAGTATTTTTTATTTTATAGGATTAACAGCTTCACATAAATGTATAAATTCATCAAATTCAAGGGCTATTGTTAATCCCAAAAAATGTCACTCGTCTTAACCTACCACATGGAAACAATATAAAATGATAATAAAAATAACATATACAAAAAAGGGGGGAAACATAAACTAAGACATCCTATAGATAAGAATCAAATGAACAATTCAAGCACAAAGGAAATAATTCTTTGAGTTCTACAATAATAAAATCTGAAGCATTCTCATTTTATTCCAACAATAACGAAACATGGATCCTAAAAGTCACTTTGTAATAAATAAGAGAAATTATTTTCTCAGTTGTTTGTAAAGTTGATCCATGATCCTCATGAAGTACCAAAATCATTCTTCAACAGCCATAAAACGCTCTTTGACATAAAGAGAAAACCGAGTTGTTAACAGATAGACGGTATAGAAAATTCATCTGTTCTCTTATTTCTTTCATTTATCATTTTTGTTTTGCCATTCCAAAGAGTTGCATTCTTTGCTACACTTAGCAAATCAAAAGATAGTAAAGTAATTTAAAGTGCATCACCAATATAGTTTTTGCCCATTCAAACAATTTACATGTAAAATTTTTTGCTTATATTTTTCATTCCTCATTAAAGTGTTCGGCATTAATAATCATTTAATACAGCAATACAGAGTGGCAGACAAATTTTTGGGTCAATGATATCTATTCCTTACTTCACCAATATGAGACTCGCCGTCTACGCTTTTAGGTATTTTGCAACCACTACTTGTGTGAGCATTCACCATCTCTATGGACCAACAATAATCTATTAGATTTACATGTCGAGAACGAGAAAATATCCCAAAAACTCACTGCAAGTGCTCGAATCTAGCGTTCCGCAAACCCATTCGTTGGATTAGTCGTGAGCACTCTCTGACCACCCTCAACATCCTTTGAGTTCCAAGCTTCGCCAACCAATCCTCCTCGAACTGGCTGCATCCTCCACATCACAGACGCTCAAGCCTGTAGCAGTTGGCTCTACCCAAAGTAGCCGTAAACTTTCTCCGACCGCCGAGCAGTTCCCGCCACTCTATCTCCCCTACGATTTCACGGTTCAAGCGAGAGTGCCCTCCATCCTCCAGAATAGCCGAATATAACCCGCTTATTTTTTTAAGAGCTTACATAAAATCATTTTTTAATAATACTTTCTTAAATATGATGTGCAATTAAATCAATTTAAAAATAATTTTAATTATAATAAGGAACAAAAATGAAAACATAGGATCGAATTTTGGAAAGAGTTGCACATCGTTACCTTTTTGTATGATGAATGTTATTGAAATTAAAAACAAAAAAAAAGGATTTATCAAAATTTATGCATATAAGTTAATATGTTTTAATATTTTTGTTGATAATAAACACCTATCTAATATTCAAGATATTCTTTATGTATACATACAAATGTATACTTGATTCAAGTCATCTCATTTTTATTATTCAAATTGAATCATTGATGTGTCAAATTTATTTGAAAGTAGTTTAAAACATGAATAGAATATCATAGCATTTGTTTATGAATCTATTATAATCTCATAAGAAAATTCCTTAAAAAATTATTTTACTTAGATAAAATGTTTTAAAAAATATTTGTGAACTCAATACAAAATCAATTAAAACCCAACTTAAAATTTATTCAAATTAAAAAATAAAAAGCATTAAACTCACATGACAATTCAATTCATTCAATACATTCCTCCACGTTAATGATATACATCAAAACAATACTCACTTGCTCTTGTTACCTTTTAAACCTAAATCCATTTATGCAATCAATTTCAAATATAGAACAAATGCACAATTTTTTTTATTTACTTTTATTTTTTTAAATTTAATTTTTTTATTTTAACAAATATAAAAAGGCCTTGACTCTTTCTAGATTTAATTTTTTTTATAAACTAAACCTCTCTTTTAATTTCATGTTAATGTTATCATGTTCATGTTAAAGCTTCAAACTTGCAATATTAACTCATACTTGCAAAGTGAATTTCTATACCAATTTTTTTGAATTGTTGATCAATGTCATATTTATTAATCATTAAAAACATTAGCAATCATCATCTTAAACACAAGAAAAATAGATAGAAATAATATACATTTTGCCAATTTAAATTTCTCAATCTCAGATGACATCAAACACAATGGCAAAGTACCTAAAATGAACTGGTTGCTTAAGTTAAAACACAAGTAATTTCAAACAAGAACTTAACATTTGCATGATCATATGAACACCAGGTGCATTTACAAACAAAAGTTTATAAATAAAGCATGAAAGAAAAGTAAGCAAATGCATCTCTTACTACATTTGCCTGTGATAAGTAATACAAATCTGTAATCAAAGATGAGTTCTGCAAAAACAGCAGGAAAACAATACACATTTATAAGGTGATAACAGAAAATTCTCATACCTTTTTTTTTATTTGCCACAGCTTTGTCAAACTCTACAAAAATGGAGACAATGGCACTTTGAAAAATGGAAGAAAAAAAGAAAAAGAAAAACTCTGTAGATGCTTTATGATTTCCATAACTCATCCAAAGTTAACTGATAAAGCACAGGATTTGAGAAGAGAGAGTGCTTGCTCTGCCACGGCTCGGTTCCTGGCCAGCCTCGACCACTCGACGGCAACCAACTCTGCTTCGGTGCCTCGAACCCCTTCCTCCAGAGTGTCGGCAGCCTCTGCATACTTCTTCTCTGCCAAAAAGCCCTCAACCCTACTTATGATAGACTCTATGCCCTCACTTGATCCATCTTCTGGCAGCTAAAAGAATGAAGAGGAAGGTTGTAATTGTTAGAAGTAATAACCAACAAATCAATGATGAAGAAGAAAGATTAGTTATCAAGTAGAGAAGTCAATATAAGGCAAGATAAGGACACTAAGAAGATCTAAATGTATCACATATTAATTGGGGTCAGCTTAGTATATATTGAAAAAACATTTTCTAAATTGAAGATAACCGCTTGATTCTACAATTTGATATAAGACTTGGAAATCAATATTTTTCAACTTAACAAAGGTTCTGTTCGGTTGAGAGATTTGAACATTGTGTTTCTATCAACACCACATTGGACTGCAACCTTGTTTAGGATATCGTGTTCCAACCTCTAATGCAATGTTTGGCTCTCCACTCAAATTTTACAGAGATTTTTCTTATTCTTCTCTGCATACCATCATTACCCATATACTCCTATCTGAAAAAACAAAAGGGTATTATTTTTTTATAGAAGAGCTTATATTTCTAACATTAAGTTTCGACATGTGTCTCCTAATCATCATTGCAATCCAATCACAATTCCAATCTCACAAACTTCACATTGCCCACACCTCAATGCATTTTGACCAGTAAAATCCAAACAAATAGAGCTAAATCTTAGAAAAAGGTTTCACATTCAACCACAACATTAGAGGTGTGTATTGGGTTTGGGTTGTCGGTCATTTTCGAGGCAAACTAAAATGTATGTCTAACTAATTTTTGTACTTAATCATTTCATAAAAATACCAAATAAATAATTGAGCTTACATGATCTTATCTTGAGCTCTAACAAGACAAAAAAATTTTAATATTGCTTCGCATATTCGATTTATAAAACCCTAATTCATTTCAAGCTCACCTTCTAGGAGTATATGGGATGCCTATATTTTAAAAGGGATAAGCACCCTTATAACTATCAAAAGCCTTGTTTTTATTTTTTCCAAAACATTGCTGCTAATAAGCAGGTTAACTAAATTCACTTTAGAACATTTTTTACTACCAACCAAGATTAAAATTAGAATTATATTCAATAAAAATAAATGAAACGTAATTGCTTCATTGAACTAAATGAGCTTATAAGAAGAGTGAGCTGCAATTCTACCTTTATGGAGGATGCAATGTAAGCTACAGCGTGGGCAAGGAGTCCACCACCACCGGCGGGAATGAGGCTAAAATGACGCAGAGTCCCTTTCAAGCCATCAAACTGAGATGAAAATAAACTACTAAATCAGCTAAATATCGAAGTCAAAACCTTATGTCTTATATGAGTAACATAACACTCAGAGAATAATTCTTTCAAAAAGTTGGATAAAATATAATTAAGAGGGTATTTGATTCATTATTATTTAGAAAACAGTGAAATTTAAATAACAATATTATTTAGACAAAAAACATATCTAAAATTTGTCGATATTTTTCTATTGTTTAGTTTAGTAAAATCTAAATAATCTCCCATTCTTTTTTTTGTTATCTAAATGACATCATTCCACTCAATCAAATTTGAACAAGATATAGATATAGTTTTTGAGTAATAGAACTGCAATCTTTAACAATATTATTTAAAGATGTCATCAAATCAAGAACTTAAAATAAGTAAACAAAGCAAGATGAAAATCTCATCCTTGAAGAAGATATCAAAGCTTTTAAGTCAACAGATTAGCACAACAAAAACCGCAAAACTCAAAATTAGTTGCGACCAAAAACATCCTAAAGATTTATTATGTTCCTTAAGTACATGTATAATCAATAATGTGTATCATGAAATGCTAAAGCCTTCTCTTTACATTCTAAATGACAATTAAATATTAGAAAAAGGAACTTCAACTATCATATCATTCCGATATCAAACATAAGAATCTCTAAATATCTGACCAGTCACCGTATACACTAGAATTTATTTTTGAAGGATAAAAACAAATTTTAGCACAGATATTCAGAGGCACTGCAACAAAATTTTTTTTTTGAAGCTCGTAAAGAATTAATTAAAGTCATAAGTTCAAAACCAGCAAACTAAATACATCAAGAAGCACTTTGATCTGGGCACTTTGCCACAGGAACTCGTTTACCATGTATCTATAGAATGACCCTTTTATCTTCTTGCAACATTTAACCATATTACCCAGAACAAGCTTCCATTTGCCACCTTGCCAGTATAGTAAGCCTTTTGGGAACATCATAAAAAAAATAAATAGCCAGCTTTAAGCAAGCCTCAAAATTTGAAAAAATAAAAATAAAAACTTTAAAAGGGAATTCCAACAATTGCCTCTCTATTTACTCTAGTTAAGGATAAGAACAGCCAGCCTTAGTGCTTTTGTGTGCCAAACTTTCCTTATAAACAAGAGGCTTAACAAGCAGATTGCTTTCTGCTATTCATAAAAAGCAGAATATAAAAGGACAATTAACATTTGAAACCTAGAGATGATCCATAGTAGAATATATTACAAGCAGCCGCTTAAAGAGAATAAAATTAACAAGAACAATGCTAAGTAAATATGGAAAATAAAGAATTGCTGCATACAATTAGCTCTAGCTTTGAAGAAACTGACTTGCCTTTTGATTCAATTGCCTTGGAGTATCTAGTCCAAAGTCTATTATTTCATCCGGAAGAGATGAAAGTGCCAGACCTGGAAGCGATTCCTGGTCAATGCCTTCTAAGGACTTGTACAATGCATCTATTTCTGGACGGAAAGGAAGCCCTTTGGACAAAGCATCTTCTAAGGCAAATGTCCCCTGCAATGAATTTGAGATATGACTTGAATTTAGAAAATAAATTTGCAGAAGATGACATGTTTTAAACAGGAAGACTGAAATCAGAAGCATATGGTAGAACACCAAAGAAAGTTAGAAAAATAGAAGTCTACTTACTAGTGAAAGTTTATGAACAGAATGAGTCTGGCGTGCTTCTTCTGATCTTGCATAGAAGGCCATGCACAAGGCATTTATCTACAATACATCCAAGCAAATTCTATCTTATGAACTTATATACGTTAGTTCAAAGATTAACAGATCTTTGAAGGCATGTCAGCTTGCTGAAGCTTTGAGAGGAAAATGATGAGTTCAAAGGTTATTAACATTCGCTCATGCAAACTTGAAGAATATGACATACATTAAGGTTTGCTTCAGCAATTTTCTCAATTTGGGAGGCCTTCTCATTTGCAATAGCTGCTGCTAATTCCGCTTTTGCAAGGTCATGGGCTTCCCTAAGCAGAACATCAGCTTCCTCTTTCTGCAGAAACATCCTTAATTTAAATGTGGTTACAACGTAACGGATAAATACTAGGATGTTCACGAAGGTGTGTAATCATCACCTTGAGTTGCACTTCTTCCCTAAGTTTCTGTTCAGCTTGTTCTTCAATTGACTTGATTGTAGCAGCCGCCTTTCTCTTCTCCTCGTGTAATTCCTAGATGTGTTTTGGCAGATTAAGATGGACAAAGATTTCATCTAAGATTAATCCTAAAGAAAACACAGCCATTATCATTGTCCTCTTACAGAAATAACTTCCAATCAACCCTAAAGTATTTTAAAAGAAAAATGCCTTTTTAAGACATTAATTCACTTAATCTTTTCTTAATGAATAGGATCAATATTCCAATATTTCAATTCAATGCTCACCATTAAATGGCGTCATTTAGTCAGAAAATGTTATTTGCCACCACATTTATAATGAAGATGTGGAACATATCAACTGTAATTACTGAATGGAGCAATATGTGAAAGTTAATCAAAGCCCATTTGTTAAAAGTAGAATGTCCCAAATGCTTGCTTTCATCCACATCATAAGTACATTCATGATGGAAACCTTACATATGACCTTATGCAAAAAGTTCATGTTTCAGCTATCCTTAATAAACCTTTTTTCAAGTATGAGAGAAATTTCAATGGTGTTCCATTGATGCACTCTTCCCATTTTACTGAGACAATTTGGATATCATTAGTGAAAACATCATCTATTTATCATCATTTTTTGAAGTTTAAACAAAAATACACAAACCACCAAGTGTTCCTAACGAGGTCAACATAGGGTTATCCAAAGTGTTTGTACTACCATCTCAAAGGCTAGCCACACAATGCAGTTCCCAAATTCAAAGGAAAAACCCTTCAACTCCATAAGTTTCTTGGATTCACTTTATTTTAGCTACAGCCACTATCATCGGATCATGCAGTTCTTGGTTACTATTTGGCAGCTTACATAGATAAATGTTTGATCTGTTCTCAAAAATGCCCAATCATTACCATTGATCTCTCACAGAAAATACTCATTATCATTCTATTACTGAATATAGTTACAAATAATAGACGCAATCTTCAAAAGAAAAGAAAAGAAAAGAAAAGCATGGTCGTTAAGAATACAAACTCATGTGTAAGACTTTATCCAAGATGATCAAGATTACTTGCCCATAAATTTTGTACAAAATGCATTATCCAAGAAAAATGAGTAATGTTTTCCAGTAATTGCAGCGACAATGATAATAACCAAAATAACATAAGTACTGGAAAACCCTAAAATGTACTAAAACATATTCCATAGAAAATAAATAACAACTATTCTCATCAAAACACCCAAGAACTAAAAGTAGCTTTGAAAAGGATCTGATTCTAGCACTTGTTCTGTGCTATAAGGCAAAGGCTATGCGGTCGGATGAACAAGCACACATAAAACTGCTGGAAAAGATAAACCATGCACATCCAAAATAGGTATAGCTAACATGAAGTAAACACGTAAAATCCCAATTAAAACAACCAAAGCATGAATGCCAAGAAGGAAACAGAAATACCATGGAAGTCCACAGAAGGAAAGAGTTTGGCAACGTGTTTAGCATTCATCAACAAGTATGTGCACAGTATTCACAAGAGAAACTAAACTGAACTTTAAAAAGGAATCAAACAAGTTGTGAAATATTAAACAAAATTCTAGCTTATCATTCCAACAACATGATGGCACCAAAGCATGAAGAAACATGAAGAAAGCAATAGAAACTTGTACAAGAAGCATCCCAAGAATTCGAGCACTAATAAAAATCTCACACGATAAACATCGATAGATTAATCCTCCAACCCCAGTACATTGATGCAGACAAATAGTAGTAGTAATAGTAACATTATGCATGGGAGCATTGAAGAAATGCTATACATCAATTGAAGAATAGGTCGTGGAAATTTTCAATTACCTTCTCCAGAATTGCAGCCTCTTCTGCATACATGAGCTGCCTTGCTCTTGCATCCTTGAGTTCTTTATCATATTTCTCCTGGAATAAGATAATTTTATGACAAAAGAAGTAGAAATTTCAAAGCAATTCAGTACTAAGTTGTGTCAATAGATGATTTTCTTTTCTACTTAGTAATTATCAAAGCTTTTATCCTATATTTTTGTGACATCCTTTGAATATATTACAGTTTAGATATCCCCATAAAATAAAGAATATTTGAATATAAAAGTAGCAAATATGATGATAAGAACACAATCCTATGATAAACAAAATGTTTACATAATGAAGCCAATGGTTCAGCAAGAACAACATACAAAGTTGTGTAGGACTATGGAATAGATCACTTGGATGATTTCTCTGCTATGAATAAACAAATTAAGGCCAGTTTGTTAATTAATCAACATAAAAAAACTTAAATCTAATAGCAAGCTAGAATCAAAATTATAAAATGAAGAAAAAAGTTAAGATAAATGGCATATTTGATTATAGGTTCAATTAGAACTTATTATTGTCGCACATGTTCATGTGTCATTCCAGGGGTTGTTGCTTAACTTAAAGAAAAAAAAATATTTCATCATTTCGTATTGAAAAGGATGGATTACGAAAAAGTACTATACCTTCATCCTCCTCTTCTCTTCAGCAAAAATCGCAGCATCTGACTCAGCTTGCTTTCTCTCAGCAATATGAATAGCTTCTAAGAAATCAAGTACTAACTTTACATCATCAGGCCTTTCCATATTATCAGAGCTAGAGACAAAAGCCTTCATTTCACAAATTAATTAAACAAATTAATTGAAAATTTTTAAGAAAGAAACACAAAACTGAAAAGAAAATTTATGAAATGGTAAATGTTCTTGCCATGAAATAACCTCTTTATCTTTAACAATATTGGGGATAGCATCAGATTCCCCAGTGTTTCTATGTTCTTTGGCACTCGATTCATCAACTAGTACTGCGTAAGTTTCTGCAAGCATTTTCATTTCCTTCGTTGCACTTTCCAGTGAATCCTATAAATGGAATTGCAGTTAAATTACTCTAGGTAATTAACAGTAGTTTTCAAGCATAACTTTTATGAAACATATGCTCCCATGTTATTGATAAAATTATTAAACTTACCATTGCATAATCAATAAAACTTGTATTTTTATTTTGTTATTCACTACCCTCAGTTTAACTTTTCTAAAGAATTAGATGAAAAATCAAGTCATGGAATTTCCTCATGCTAACTGGGAGAAATGAAGGGGTACCATGGTGCATGAGTAGAAATTGTTAGCATGGAAGTTCGAAATGATGGATTTGAGTCGTGAAAATAACAAATTTATAAAAATAGGCAAAAGGTTTCATATAATAGATCTTTTGGATCCAAACCGCCCTAAGGCTTGCACATGCAAGACTTTTTGAAGCATCAATGCACTAAAGTTAATTGGGAGAAATACATTTCACAAGTTGTTCTCTTTCTTTTCAAAGTCAAAATGGGAAGAGAACACTTACAAATAAAAAATTTGCATCTTGCCAACTAAGAACGAATGAAAAACTGACTGGTAAAGGAGGCAAAACATGTCTACTAAAAAATAAGATTAATATTTACTGTACTGATTGGAGTTCGTCTGATGGTTCAATTGATATCAACGCAAAAGAAAAACATTCCCCTTATCTATTTACACTAGGTACCTAGCTTGCTAAATGCCAGTCCTTTTAGAAGGTATCTCGCACATTCATGATCATATTATAGGATAAAGCATCTGTAAAATCGAGTGCCCATCAACAATCAAGCAAATGCTGGCATAGGAAAAGCTAATAGAAAGGAAAAGAAAGAAGAAAACTGGAGAAGTGGGATGTAAATTTGGAAGAATTAAAAGAAAACTGAACCATAATCCATGACCAAAATCAAGCATTACAGGAAACATTTAAATGACCAATATCAAACCTTTTTTCAAAGGAACTAAATTTTTCCAATAAATGTTATATGCAGCACATGAAACGGCATCTTGCACTGATAAACTAGAGAAATTATCAAATAGTATATGATCAAACCTTCTGCTCTTGAGAAGATAAATCTTGGTGAGAATCAGCAACCTTCATTCCATCTTCTTTTGAATTGTACACAGAATTATCTACAAAGTCCTCCTTTTGCTCCATAGGTTCAACTTCTTCTTGATTGGACTTGATATATGTAGTAACAACATTATTACTGGGATTTTCTTTGGATAAGGCTTCTAAGTTTGCCGGTTTTTCACCTGCAGTTGATGCAGCATTCTCAAAAGAAATTGATGGTTTCTCTTCCTTAGAAGGTACAACTTCCTCCTTCTGGACGTTCGGTTCCAAATCTTCCACATTTTTCTTCGCATTGCCAACATTATTGCTTGTATTTTCCACAGCACTTTCTAAATTTGGCTTCGGTTCACTCAGGTACTCATTACTTGGGTGAATTTTGTGATCAAGTGGATGAGCAATATTGTCAGCATCAAAAGTGCTAGATCTAAGGGAAGAACTCTCATCTTTGCCAAAAAACTTCAAGTAGCCAGATTGATATGCTCCTATCACTGCAGCTCCTACTAATATGCTGCCAAAAACAAGTTTGGGAGTACGTTTTGTTGATTTAGAAGTTTCGTCCACAGATCCTGCAGCTGCAGGCTTCCTTGGGGTGGAGTTTCTTGAAGAAAAATTAGAGAATCCATGCCGTGAAGAAAGAATAAAAGCTGACTGTCCCAAAAAAATAAAGTAACTAAGCATCTTCATTCTTCATAGAAAAACTTGTTTATAAGAAAGAACAATCAAATAGTTAACTTGAGTAAGGATGGGAATTTCTTTACAACTGAAAAAGAATGATCGCCCAATCAAAAGTAGCAATTGTTAGAAATTTTTATAGAAACCTCATTTCCCTTCAAATTGTTTATAGTTTTATGGTCAATGATTGCTTGTCAATTAGATGCTTCTCCAGAAACAAATTCGAGGTTAATCACCATAAACATTTGAGATTAATCACTGTCAAAAAAGTAAAATATTGCAACTATATTTCTCTACTACTAATCAACAGAGTCGTGCAAAAATGAAGATAGGATTAGGATTCACCTAATAGAACAGAAAATATGAAGCTGTCCTGTAATATCTATTGGCTTGGCTTCCTCTTTCATTGTGTTCACTATTGGAAACAAATCTAAATGTTTTTTGCATCTTTAGTACCAGTTTCTTGAATAACATATAGCATCTCAAATTTAGGTCATGTAATGTTATACATCATCATTTAAAGTTTTAACATCAAGTACAAATTAATTTAGAATTGAATAAACAATATCAACAACATATCCCATCTTGTTTTTTAATAAGCTCTATAAGTCTTTCCATCTACCACAAAATTCTCTCTCTCTCTCTCTCTCTCTCTCTCCACCTCCCTCAACTCTCCACCTACCACAACAATTTTAAGAAATTAGTCCTCTGTAGCATTCTTTGATCGAATGTTTATGTAATTAATTTGGTGGAATATGGTTAATATAATCGTGGATTAAAACTCAATATGATGCAATACGCCAGTAAGTGATTGTTAGAATGCTTACATTTGACTCTGGTAAACTTTTTAGACTAAAAAGTTTAAAACAACAAGGACTGATGCAAAACTGAAGATTTTTAATTCAAACACAGAGCTACATTGAAGTTTATGTAAAAAAAGTAACAAGCAACAAAATTAGTTTAGAAGGTAAACTAGACTTGCTTTTCTTTAAATAGAACTTTTCTTACAGAAAGCTTAATTTGACAAATTAATGTAACCTGTGCCCAAGGTATATAACAGCAAGCACAAATTGTATGAACTGATTGATCTTCAATAAAAACGATGAAGCAGCAAGTCAAGTATTATGTTGAGCATGAATCTATGATTTCAAAAAAAAGATAAAAATGTGCTCATCCTTTTCAACAATAGCTTTAGTAGAGCATTAGTACAGCAAGCTAGAAGCATTCAACAAAGTGAAATGAAGATTCGATTGAAACCATGAAGAGCATAGATTGATTTTGCTAAACCTGAGAAAAACTCATGGAATCTATGATTTAGCATTCCATGTCTGGATCCTTGTAAAAGCTTAAGAACTCCATTTTGCAAATAAGAACAGAGAAAAAAAATGAAAATATAACTCACTGATATTGCTGTAATGGGGAGATTCAATGGCACCATAGTAACAAGTCTTTGATACGAGTCACACCAAACACCAAAACTCTAAAGGGCATCACGACAGAGCTAAAGGATTGCAAAACATTGCAAGAGAACAACAAAATGCATTATAGAACGTAATGATAAGAATACAACCAGACCTAAGTTTTCCATATATAGGAAAAAAAAGTTGAGAAGATAGCTTACCAAAAACACAAAACCAGATTGGCTCATCCCAAGATGATTACTTTGTCCAAAACAATCACTAATGGGTCATCCAGGGGATGGTGATAGCCATAAAATGTCGAAAATGATTCGACAATGCTCATGTCATATATGATTGTCAGAAGCGATAAGAAGACTGCTCAAACCGATCATAGTGCAGTTGGGGCTAGAAACCCTTACCCTAGATAACAGTTCCTTTAACTCCACCTCAGCCCAAAACAATGTAGGAATGCTACAAACCATGTCACGTATGTCTAAAACATGGAGTAATTGGGTTGGCATCTATAAACGAGTCTATAATGAAATAGAATGACCATTGCCTAACAACGGGGCAACTAAGTGCATTGAATAATAATGTAAATGAACCAAGAAAATGAAATGATAAAACCCTATTGTTAATATAATGTTATTGGATAATGTTAAATCCAATACATCAAAAATAATAATAGTGCCTATTTCCTCAAATAATTATAGTTCATATGCATTCTAGTTCACTTGCCTAGCGACTTTGAATGGCCCATCATCTTAACAATTAGCTTCTTAAAGATTTCTATTGCAAACTTCTCAGGATGTAATTTCACCATAAATTACCTTATCACATTAATTAAATTGGATGAACCTATGATGAGAATTTGTATAAATTTTATGCTTCCCATAACTAATACCAAGTTTCTTGATACGTTTTTGTGAAAATCATAGATATATTGTGCAAATGATGATGCAAATTTACTAGATCCATATGTAATTGATAACTTTATAATGTCTATAGTCTTCTTAGGTTTATATCCTCTCACCAGAGATAGTGCCAATATGGTCGTAAATTGGAGGACAATTGTCGAAAGGAACAAAATCTTGGTACCCAATTTTGCCTAAAGAATTTTCCAAATATAACTCATGAATGTCGCATCTTTATGAAGTATAAACCAAAAGAAGGCCATGTAACCTCATGGTTTCACCAAAAAATAGTTTTGCAACATTAAAAATATCATTGGCCTTTTTCCATTTGATAAAGTGAGCCAACTTCAAAAATCGATCTACCATTTCCTTGTGAAGTCATTGGCAAACCTAGCACAAAACCAGCACTCAAATCCTCTTATGACTTGTGAGGGATTGCCAAAGGAATATGCAATTATGATTTTGTTTTTTTTTTAATTTGTACTTTGATACACATCGTAAAATGACTTAAGATGAGACTAAGCAAACTTATTCCTCCTCTTATTTCTCCTAATTATAATTCGTTAATTATAAAATTCATACAAGAAGGTTTGAGAATGCACTGAATCCTTAAATAGATATGCATCCTTTACTAGATATTAATGTGCATATATGGGGTATTTATCAGCTGTTAGTAAATTCTCTTTAGTGTGGACACTTAGCATACAAATCTTTCATCTTTTCAAACTATATGACCTCAACACTTGTCATACTCATAAGAAAGACATGCAACTCAATGCATCAATAGAGCTATTTTATGTTCTTGCCCTATGGTTCAAGACAAACATATAGCCATACAAGAGCTCAATCCATTTAACTTTTTACGTGAATTTAAATATTTGAGAGCTTGATGATCCAAAAGATAAAATCCTTTGGGAGAATGCATTGACATCAATGCCTTAAGGCTTGAAAGGGATAGAATTTTGTATTGTAATTCAATTATTTTCTCTATGCAAATTCACTTCTCATTATAATAAGCTATTATGAACTATTTTTTAATTAAAATTGTGCTAACTTCCACATCCAACTTGTCATAGACAACTTTAAGAATTTATTAAAATTTGGCATCCACAATAATGATGTTTGCATTAATGATTGTTTAATCCTCTCAAATCCTTTACTGGATCCTTCGACCTATCTGAATTCTCTCTTCTCACAATCAACTTTTGGAGCTATAATCCTATTGAAACCTTGAATAAATCTCCTATAAAAAATATTGATCCATTAAAACTCTAAACTTCATGAATGTTAATGGGAAAAAACAATTCCTTAATGACATTGATCTTTCCAAGATCCATCAATATGTACTTGCTTAAAATTATATAACTAAGAAATATAATATCAAATGTCACAAAAACAAACTTCAAATTTACATCAATTTCTCCTATCTCAACTCTATCTACATCTACCTCCAATAATATAGATGCTCTTCTCTCAAACAACTATATATCAAAATTTCATAAAGTTAAAGCACAAAAAATATTCCAATGAATGATTAGAGGAAATAATTAATTACTCTCATAAATGTAATCAATGTATTTAACAAACCAAAAGGCATTATGAATAATCATATAAAATATATTTTGTCGTTCATACGGTCTCCCAATAGTCTTCTTCGCATATTCTAATTTGATTATATCCACTTTTTGAGTAAATTTTAGAAAAGATTTTTTGTCCCAATATCGTGTCTACCATGCCATCTAATGACAATATCAAGAAGAGATACTTAGTTGTAATTGTTTATGAGTTTGCACACATGCACTTTCATCCATTCTCCCAAAAGACAAGCTTGTGCCTCTATGTTACATGAGGTGAAAAATACAGGATACAAAAGTTGCAATCCTTAGGGTTGCAAAAAGATCATTTGCACATAAATTGTATTTGTGGGACATTCCCCAAACAAAAAATTAATCAAAAAATATAGACCTATCAAACTAGTAGATTAGTCGCCCTATTGACATTTCTATACACATACAAAACAAAAAAAATCAAGAAAAGACCTTGGAAGGTGGGTAGTACTCCTTGGGGTGCCATTACCCTTATTGACTCCAACATCAAGAATAGCAAGGTTCTTAAGCAAATATTCACCCTCCAAGCACATACCATACACCAAGCCTACCCACTCACTACACAACAAACATCAAGGACTCTTAGGCCACCCTTCAATGCCCCCTACATCGATTAAATTAGAGTGCAGTGCCCTTCCAATATCCCATAAAAGCTAATTACAATCATCCTTGACAATGACACCAAAACCAACAAGGTCAATGTGCTTAATCAACATGTTGAAGTTGACTTTTACTCACTACCAAGGGGTTACCCACTTAGGCCACCCTTCATTGCCCCCCACATCGATTAAATGAAAGTGCAGTGCCTTCCCAATATCCCATAAAAGCTAATTACAATCATCCTTGACAATCACACCAAAACCAACAAGGTCAATGTGCTTAATCAACATGTTGAAGTTGACTTTTACTCACTACCAAGTTACCCACTAAGAAAGGGAAGGTGAAGGTAGACATCAAGCCAAACTAGGTTCGATGATGTGATTGGCAATAAGGACTCTACAAGAATGATAGAAACAACAACCACTGTGGGATAACATACCACTTGGTACTACATGCCAATATGGCTCTTCCAACTATAATCAAAAGCTAAAATTAACACATCCATGGTTTTACCCAAGATAATACGAGTAACATACATGGGAAAAATATCATATCAAAAATGGGTTAAACCAAACATCTAAATAAAGCTCAAGTTGAATCAACACCAAACTAATATTTTGCCAACCCAAGCAACTTCATAAGATTTAAGATGAGACTCAACTTTCATATGAATTCTTTCAAAGTAATCTTTGAGATAATAATCATTCGCCTACCACTATCAATGACAAGCTCACAAAATTGACCTACAACTAAAATACATTTGGATGATAGCAATCCTCCTTTGATTTAGATCTTTGTGTAAGAACAATAGGATACATCTTATTGACAAGCTCTTCCTTAGATTCTTTTTCTTCTCTTGGATTCTCCTCATTAGCTTCTTCATGTATATACTCACGTTAATTATTCGATTTAGACAATTATATGCACAATATCCTGTTTGATGATGCTTAATGCCTTGGTATGAAACTTGATGTGGCAAGGTTAAGTTATCACCAATCAAAACATAATATGATGCAACACATACTATGATAATGCTTATGATTGACTCCAACAAACTTCTAAATATTAGAAATGACAACAAGGCTTTCAAATTTAACAAGCTAAGTTTGTGTATATGTAAAGAATTATGAAGAATAACAAAACTACTTTAACAATTAAGCTAAGCTCACTTTTCCAAGCAAAATTTTTCTTACAATAATTTTAAATCTAAAGACAACAAGATAATGCAAATGTGTTATGCTAAAGAGGCAAACAACAATAATTAGTTGTATAAAATGAATTTTCTTCACTTTAAAACATCAAAGCAACAAGCTATGTATTAAGTTAAGCATGAACATATGATTCCCATAATACATGCTCATCCAATTTAACTAAAGCATTAGGAAAATGGTAAGACAACAACCTAGACAAAAACAAGACTAAGAAAACAAGATTCGATAAAAACCATAATAAGCATATATCAAGTATCACTGTGAATGATAAAATCATAGCATCTAAAAGATTTAGCAAGATCAGATTTAAGCCAAAAACTTGTGAACAACAATTCACAAAAATAACAATGAGAAAATGAAATAATTGGTGGATGTTATTAGAATGATTGAGAAAGTAGGTTATCAACACACTTTCAATTTGGATCACACTGACATCCCAAACCTAATGAGTCACACATGAACTAAAGCAATGCAAACTATAGCAAAAAAATAGAAAAACATATTGTTGAACATCATGCTAAAGACTAGAACCCTATCCCAAGTCCTCTACATATAGGCCCATGGTTTACAAACAAGTTAACAAAAAAAAAAAAAATCTAAGAGAAGCTTCCCAAGGCAATCAAGCTAAGCCACCATAAGTGGCCAATGACTACAAATGCTAAAACAATTAGATTGTGTTTTTGTCATATGACCTAATGAGGAGGGCTTGGGTCAATTGGGGTTTAATCCAAAATTTTAAATAATTGTTCCTTTACTTCTAATGCAACCTTAAACAATGCAAGAATGCTATAAACAAGACAGTAGTGCATGTTTAAACCCAAAAATGCTAAGTAAACTCAATCATAGTGCATAGGTATGTAACATACACGTTAACATAGACCAAAGGATGAATACAACACCTTAGTACAACTCTAAATATTAGAAAATACATAAAAATGCTGAAAATTATAAAAAAAAGCTAAAATGTGCCAAAAAAGAGTTTGGATCATTGTAAAAGCCTTTTGATAAATTGAACAGCTAAATGTGAATTTTATATGATCTATAGGCATGACTAGATCTATTGAGCTTCACACAAATCACCTAATTTTTTTTGTCATTTCATTCCATCCCATAATTAACTTGATATCGAAGTTATGACTTGCCATGAACAAGAAGCTCAAAATAGAAAGGCATGGAATAATTGGAAGCATTGTTATTTTCTTTATCATCATCATTCACTGAATTCCCAAAAAAATGCAATACTTTTGACTATTAGCATACTCATATTAGGGATTAGTTAGAGGATCATGGAAACACAAATACTTATAAGGTTATCATCAATAAAGATCAACCTATAGGAAAAGGTGCACACTGGTATCACCACCAAATGGCATTCACAAAACCATTGTCTAATAATATCTTTTCAAAAGTGCTTCTTTCGTTTCAACCTCAAATGCACCAAACAAAAACTGAAACTATTATCACCTCTCCTAGTGACACACCTAAACATTCCCAAACAAAAATGCCATGTATTTAGCTATACAAAACTAAATCACGAGCATACCAATGGTTGAAAATAAAAACAAATTGGGTGGTAGTAGATGAATTCTAAAAACTTCTTTATTCTTGTGAAACGAAACATAATCAATGAGTTAAATTCAAATATATTCATTGCATGCTATGGTATCAAAACAACAAGTATCTTTGATCTCTCTAAGGACAAGCAAATTCCAACAATTTTTCTCCCATAATAGAGCATTAATCATATTATTCCTTACATGTATAGACCATCTAAGCCAACTCTCGCTAAGCTTATATTTGATTAAATACACCTAAACCCTATTAAGGATATACCCATTTCCACGCCCTTTAGCATATAGCTCATTCCAATATCAAAGCATCCCTAACCAAAGAATAATCAATCATTTGAAACATTGTGTATTTAATGTCCAAAGTTTAAAACCTACAGTACATAATTCATCTCACTCTGTATATCAGTTAATTTTAGGAACAAAATTTTTTTTTATTGCAGAATGTACTGAATGTGTTTCCCCAATTCTTCCATCATGCTTGTTATTGTTTGTAGCAGCCTAATTCTTTCTCCATCCTTAAAAAAATAAAACCTAGATACCTATATGCTTGTTCTTCATGATTAGTTGATCACCAATTGTTTAAAGCCATCTTGCACTCATGGGAATGGTAGTGGCCATACTGCTTTTACAAATATCAACTTCCATATGGCTTGCAACACTCCAATCCTAAGAGTATGCCGGTACAAAGTAAACTATGCAATGTTTTTTTTTTCTTCTTAAGTTCCAGATTCCTCAATAGTTCAACCACTGGCACCATTCAAAACTTTCATTTCAAAGATTATGGAATAAAGTAATAATGAAAAATTTTAGAACTTTTTTCCGACTAGGTTTTTACCATCATAGTTAACGCAGTTTACTTGAGTCGACTCTCAGCATGTGTGTTTTTCTACCTCGTCACTATCAACAAAATATTTTTATAAACAAATGGAATCGCTGAATTGCAACCAAAAGTTGGTCTCTTTTTCATTGTTCACTGCACCTTAGTAACTGTAAATCTTCTACAAAACAACAAATAAAAAAAGCAAAGCAATCAAGCAAATGCAAGAAATGAATCTCAAAGACATGCCTGCACGGCGATTATTCTGTGTCTCCTTCCAGGGAATTCAATGGACGAGAGCTTCCAAATGCACCTACAATGACATTTAATTCAACAAAATTGAAATGCGCCCACCGATAAAAAAAAATTTGCTGAACTAAGCAATACTGGAAATAGAAAAGAACTTTCAACTTCCAGAAAATACTAAAGAATCTACAAAACCTTCAGAAGTCGCGGAAGAAGTTAAAAACAACCACCATGGAAAAGGAAAATGCATAAAATAAGCTCATCCTCGAGGGAAGAGTATGAAACCTGCGAATCATTGCGAGAACAATTAAGGTGGATCAAACAGGAGGAATTTGACGTCCCTTCTTCGCCTTATTTTCCACCGTCGATCCCCTCCTGTCTATATTCTCGACACCTCCGCCTTCTCAGCTCGCTTCGAACCGTGGTAAAGTAGGCTTGTCCTCCAGGGCTTTAGGTTCGACATGTCGGTTTCGTCCTGCCCAACCAAGAAAGGGCTCCGTTAGGGGCTTAGGTCTAACCGATGGACCTCCAACGAAAATTTCTTTAGGCATTATATATTGGAATATTTTTTAAATATTTTTTAAAAAAATAATAATAAATATATAATATTTTCTTCGAATTTGATTTATAAATGAATTAAAAAAAATTATCATTATACATTAGTAGCTCGCCATGGCCTAGTCACCACTAGGCGATGATCTTTTATTACTTGTAGTCATTTAGTCGATCATCTTTTATAATTTGTCAATGATTCATATGTATTGTCATCTATTAGTCATTTTCGACTATCAGTTCTAAATAATTTATTACTAATGTCTATTAATTCTTGATTATTTGTTACTAACAATTTATTATTATTGTCATAAGATAATGCTCATATGTCATTAAACTAAATAATAATTCTTAATTATTTATAATAAATATTTTAAATAAATGCATGATGTTATTAAGTTTTACTCATTTAAACATAATATATTTAAATTTATATAAAATTAGAATTATACCTAATTATCCATTATAAATCTCCTTAATGATGCGATCACAAGATAATTGTTTTTATTTATTTTAACTAATATCAATAAAAAGTTATATATATATATATATATATATATATATATATATATATATATATATATTATCATTTTAAAAGTGTATTTATTATTTTAAATTTTTTATAATAACAATAAAAAAGTTATAAATATAAAATTTTTTTGCTAAATTAGAATGAAAAATTTTAAAGGAGATTTTTAAAATTATCTAAATTGAGTTATTTCAAAGATAAAAAAATTATTATAAAATCAAATAAATATTTAACTTGTGTATAAATTATAATAAATCTAAAAGCCCATTTTAGTGTAGGCAAAACTATCAAAGACATTAATAATTGATTCACAAATTAAATCAAATAAAGACAAATTTGAATTAAAATAATCTTTAATCAAACTTATATATATATATATATATATATATATATATATATATATATATTTTAAAAAGACACATTTTTTCCTTAACTATTTTTAGATCAACAATTTATTTTCAAAAGCAATTTTTTAACAATCCATTTAAAAAAAAAGCCTCGTTTCTATTTACTCTTCATAAACCACCAAACAAACTATTTATTTTTATACACCTTAATTATTATAAACAACATTTTTCAACCAAAGATCACATGCTATGATTTATGAAGCATCATAAGCTTTCCCAAATACAAAAGCAACGACTAACATTACTCTAGAAGAAGAACAACCATGAAGACTACAAAATAGAAGGGCACAAATATTGAAAGCAATACTCAATTGAAGAAGACAAAGCCACATGAATGTGAACACAAGCCTTACTTCACAGAAAACGAGTTATCTCAAGTACAATAAAAAGTAGAGTGCACATCCATGGAGGTTACTAACTTTTCATTGCTAAGCTTAGTAGGAAATCCCTAATGAAAAGTGGAAGATGGTATAAAATAGCTGAAACAGTGGACAAATGCCCATAAGAGATCCAAGATGGTGGGTTCTTCTTAAGTATGTCAGCCACTGTCTTCTTTGCAAACACTTCAGCTGGAGTTGACCTGGCCGTCTGAGAAAAGGTCGTCCTTGCCCTGATAGCTGCCTCAAATGGCTTGTAGAGCTTCCACTCCGGCATGTGGTCGTAGTTTGCGAGGGAAGAACTTCCGATGTTCGACCGAATGGCACCTGGAGCAACGGTCATGACTTGTATGCCAAAAGGCCTGAGTTCCAATCTGCCAAAGCAACAGATGAATCAACAATGGCATTTGCATCATCTGTCATCATCCAGCATGCAAGAGTGATGTAGCAATGGAAAAGTTGTTTTTAGAACTCCAGTTTCAACTAACCAGCTGAAAAAACAAATCATTACATGGCCTGTAACTAAAGAGGCTGACTTGAAATCCTGACCTGCTTTTGCTGCTTCATCTACTGTGAGAATTGTAAAGCCAACCACAAGGAAGAAAAGACTTGAAATCCTACCACCCTAATGGCCTCTAAGCTTTGTCTCATCAGTATCCCTTTCAAAGGGGAGCCTCTCTGGGGATCTTGGACTTGAGGGTTGGTGTCAGAAATCCATGCATTTGTGACTCGATTGAAGGGAAGACTTTGCTGTGCGACTTGGATGATCAAGGGGTTGGAACCGTTAAAACATCTTTCAAGGGTGCACTTGTTAACTTACATTGGTAGTTCTTACAAACTTTCAACAGCATTACCACTTTATGATAAAAAATTCTATGAGAACTATCAAATTTAACAAACATGTCCATAATACTGAGGTTTTTGTCTCTATTTTATAAGCATGTTAACAACAAACTCATTCTTATATTTTAAATTAAATAGTCAAGTAAATTTTATAAAGTTTGTTAGCATCAACAAAATAGAGAATAGATATGGTGGACGTACCTAATCAGTGAAATACATGAGATTTGATATGAACAAATGGAAATACTGTTAAACCACTGGATGGTTGTGGTTGGGTGGGGAGGATCTGGGAGTGAATGATTTTTCCTGTAGATTGGAGATTGAAGTATCATGCAAAGCAAAGCATCTCTTTTGGTGAAGATGAAATCAACAGTTGTACGGCATTGGTTTGACATTTTTGTTATTTCTCCCTCTTTAAGTTAATAGCAACCAGAGATTTAGAACATTTTTATTTGGTTAGATTAATGGTAGTGATAAGTTATGTTTTGGTCGTGTGAGAGGGTAACCAGCTGCTATAGATTTGACTTTCCAGATCTGGGGAAATGACAAATAGCCACGTTTGCAATTTAATTTATTGTTTAAGTAATGCATTTATTTTGGGATTTGATTTTGAGTCACTTATGGTTGTTTGAGTTAACTTGTAACCAAGTATAGTTACTTGTATGAGTTTGACTTATATGAAGTCAAGGACTTACAAATATAAGTCTTGATGCAATAGTTGGGGTCTTCAGTTCATTAATGAAATTGAGTTTTTTTGAAAATCTAGGACTTCTTAGAATTAGATTACCATAGAATTGCTATTTAGGATAGATTTTGACCGATGCATGCACGGAGAACTTTGAAAATGTTTATGTTCTCCTCGATCTTATGGTATTCTCCACAACATTTTTCATAATCGTTTTCCTCATTCTTATTTTGGATTCACCTTCTTACAAATTGTTTTGATTTCTCCTCCGTATCTGTGTTTGTCTGTCAATTTTCGCTTGCATTTTCGAATGAACCTATACTACTACAATTTTATGTGACATTAGGTTGGCATTTGAGTTACGATTTTTTTTGCACTTCACAAAGAACAATGTGTTTTGATCCTTCCACCCACATTTACTCTCCATTGATTTCAAAATTTTCATCTACATCATGGCTTCCATACTTTCTCCACTATACAAATTCTTGATTTTTTTTCTCTTGAAATAAATTTTACAATTGCTTGAAAAGAATTATTTACAAAAAAGGGCAAAAAAGACTATTGAAAAAAAGAAAACAAAAGTTTGAACAAAAGAGAAGGAAAAATGTTTTAAACAAAAAATGAATAAAAAAAACTAAAAAATTTAAAAAAAAACCTTTTACCTAATCGCATCATCCTAAACTAGACATCCACTAATTTACCCACTACGCTAAAACCTCCTCTTACTAAAGCACCCAACTATTATCTAATCTAACAACCTTCCATACAAAGAGATTGCCACATGCTCCATACTAGCTATGCCATCACCTCCGTACCCTCTCCCCTGCCCAAGCTTCAAAACCTAACCAAAGCTTAAGCAACCAACTACAGTCACCCTTACTCTTCTAGAAATTAACCTTCTATTGATCCCTCACTAATCATTGGCCACCAACCTCTCATGTCCACCCTTAACTTAACAAAGCCAATACTTACTCTAGCTTTCCTCCCCTTTGTTGTCAAACCTTATTCAATTATAAACCTCCACTCTTAATGCCAACTTGTTGGCATTGATGCTAGCTCACATGATCGTCTTGTCCCACACTTCTAGTAAGCTTTCAGCATCGTCTCTCTCACCCATTCTCCTTCTATGGCCCACAACGAGAGTCAAACACCCGCTTGGATGCCTCTCCATCATGTTGCATATTGTCGACTTCTGATAGCTCACACGATAATCTCCTAGTGCCGTTAAGCTGCTGGTTTGCAAATTCACTACTGCTCATTAACTTCGTCCTCAACTTTTTCTTAGTGGGGTAGTTCCAATGCCTCCACTTCTCTGGCCACATAATGTCCAACTTGATGACTACTTCAAACCATTAAGACAACAAATTCCAATCATCAACCTGTTAGGCCATACTATCAAATTAGCAAGCTTGCTATAACTTGCACTTACCATTCATCATTTATTCCCTTGGAATGTCAACAACCTCATCCTATTAAGCATTTTCGATTATAATCATACAATGAGCATCTGGTCACTGTTGTCATGTTCAACCATTGCTGACACAAGACTATCATTTGATGTCATTGGCACTATACGATTCTGTTGAATTCCATCATTGAAATTGTGTTGAACAAATGCCTTTTGACATTTTTGACACTTAAGCACTCTAACCAATTGACATGAGGTCGCTGGTCGCTATGGTCATTTTCACTAATCGCTAACACAAGGCTATCATTTAACACCATTGCCATGCATCAATTGTGTTCACTTCCATCACCACAATTGTGTTGCATGTTAACCTTCAATATAGTTGACATTTAGGTGCTCTAACCAATTGACACTTTTGTTTAATCCTTATTTTCGTTCCTCACTTTTGATGCCATTAGGCAATCATCAATGACACTCAAAATTTAAGAGGTAAGCATTTACTATTTAAAGTTAGATTTTCTCTCTATTTATTCTTTAATATGTTAACATAATTGTTTAAGATCCTTAATATCAATTGGTTTATCCTATTCATATCAATTTTGTTATGAAGTAAACGACATTGTACTAGTATTTTTATACTCCATAAGTCCTTCCCATCCTTATTTTATTACGGAAACACATCATGATCCTTTAGGTAATTTATTTGAACATGATCATGAGACAATTCTATAACACCATCTTCATTTAATTGATTTTCATATGATGTAATTTCTTAACTCAAGTTAAACTAATATATTTTATACACCCATGCAATACTATGAACATAGCCTTGTAATTGCAATTTGTCTATATTGTATGGTAAATCTTATATCCTTAAAATATGTTGTCATTCAATTTTCCACTTGAAACCCATCCAAATCTTTATAAGATCACATGTCGTGGGAATTATTAGAAGTCTCCACGCAATGTCTTGTCACTTTTAGACATTATTATGGAGTTGTTTTGTGCAATATTGCTAAGCAAACATAGATCTTTCAAAACAATACTTATATGCATGTTTACAATAACACTATTAAAATACTATATTATTATAACCAATTTATCATCTTTATATCCAATGCATCTCACTTCAAGTAAGATCAAGCTAACTCTATAGCCTTATGGGAATATTTAATGATAGCAAAATTATATGTTAAATTTTATTAAGCTATTATTTGAATTTGTTGTTTTAAGAATATTAGAAGGTGATAATAAAACAAGATATTTTGATATTGTACTTTACCATAAGAGATTATCAAGGATAGTATATTTCACAAGTTATTAAATCTATAGATGAAGTTTGATCTTAATGATGTGATGATTATTTTGAGCATATTTTATTTTATTTGAGTAAAACATTAAAATATATGTTCTTTTATATGTGATATTTAGAATCATAAACTTGCACAAATTATCGTAAATATGCACTTGAATTCTTTTATCAATCAAGCATTTTCTAAAATCCTATTAGATTCATAATTATACTTTCACAATTTAATACTTAATCAAATAGATTTTAAGAAAATTTGTTTTTCAAAAGTTATTATAAAGCAAATTTAAAGCACAATATGTTTTATTTGATTGTATAATAAGTTTAGTGCAATTGTTTTTGTATGATACCAAACGCAGTGTTCGATTGAGAGGATTTTAGAATCTCAATTCATCGTACAATACGATTACTCTTATTGTGCAATACAATCAACTCTAATAAGCGTACTATCAATCAATTTGTTGAAAAGAGTTAATTGGAAAAATTGACAATATCGTAAAGTACAATGACTAATATTATACGTTACATTTTTTATGATCAAGGTTTCTATTTAAACAAATAAACTTAATGCAAAAACCTGAGACTTGTGTATTGTACGATATTTACTATCATATAATATATTTAAGACATCATACTGAGTATGTGAAAACCCAAGAATTTCGTGCGGTATGATATTTATTTATCATATAGTATAATTTGGTCAACTTTATATCTAAACCTTAACTCAAGACTTATATATGATATGTTATAGGTTAGTGTATAGTATATATAGTTCATTTTATGATCATCATATAATAAAATTCTATTAATCGTACAATACAAATGAAAGCATAAACTTATAACTGCTTGTTTGATCTTATCAAAAAAATAAAAAAAAAATGCTATTGCTTAGCTATTAAAACGGCTTTAATCCATCTTTTGGAAGTTTTATGCCTATAATAGCTTAATAAACAAGTAGAAAAGCAGCTAGTGCAAAACTTTTTATTCTTGGAGTCGAATTTCAAAGTTCCAACAAGGCTCATTTGTATTCCAACTTTCAAGATTTTATGAAGCTCTTCCAAGGCTGCATTCTTCCTTCGACCTGTAATTATTCTCTTTTGCAATCGTTGGTAACTTTATTTAATTTATAAATATTGTGTGTTACTTGTCTATGCATTGGTTATAAGTGATTGTTGTACAAGCTTATTTGCAAAAGTGTTGTGTTTTGTTTTTACTTTTGTTCTTCGAAGTTTCCTTGTATCCTTGCTCTTGTAAGCCATTTATTTCATTAGCTCTTTTGGGCTATTTTTGAATTCTTGTGGATCAATTTGTAAAGGTTTTTGTCTACCCATCTTTTGACAAAAAATATTTTATTAATAAGCTCGTATTTTGTAACAATTATTCATACCAAACACACCTAAACAATCTAGAAGATTCAAGCATACTCAAAGCCAATGTTAAGGGATATCTTTTACCCTCTTTTTAAGGACAAATGACAAAATGAGTAGAAATGAAAAAAAAGAAGATTTGGATTTCAAATCACTTCTTACATAACCCAATCAAATAAACATTATTATTGGCCTACTCTACAAACTCCCATTACTCATAAATTCTCTCAAATCTAGAGTCATCTTATGGAAATACCCTTATTTTATATGAAAAGATCTAAGCCCAAATTTATAGTCTATACTAATTTAATATTTGACATAGAAATTCCTAGCCCTTAGCATGAATGCTTTATAGCATATTTAGACATCACTTATGCTTTTCTTGTCGATAACATCCTTTCACCATCTAAAACATCCCTTACATGAAAAGTAATCAATAATCTTATATTTGATATAGAATCACTTGATTCAAAGATTATTATTAAGGCCAATCATCGGGCTTAAAGATTAGATTTCTTAAAGAGAAGAAAAAGATTCCAATAACTTCATCAACCAAGACTGGTTGCTTTGGTATTTTACTAACTATTAAACCATATTTAAGGTAGAATCTAGCCCTTCTTTTGTAATAGATCTATTTAATTTTTTAAAATCTCTTTGAAAAAAACAAGACTAGAGGTAGCAATTCTACAATTATGTGATTTGTCACCAAAATATATTGAACTAAACATCACAAAACCTAGCCAATTTTCTTTAGATATACATTGATCCTTTTTTAGACTTCGCTTCATGAGAGAGCACTTCACTTTATTTGATACCTATTAAATGCTTATTATTGTATAAAAACTAGAATTAAAATCCTAAAAATAACTAATGATTTGATTGTACAAGCTAGCTTACTTTAAATTGCTCACATAAACAAAAAAAATCACAAAAAATGAAATTAAAATCTAGAAATTTACTACTACGCATAATCATCACATTAGCTATTTTCTACCTTAATATTTGCTGCACATGTTTTGTTTATATTTTGCTTGTTTACTTTACTCATAGTATGATGCACCCGAATCAATAACTTTCAATCAATTGAAGGACTCAAAACAAGCTAAAAACCATATGATTGAAAACTTGAAAAATCTCAAAATAGATAACAAAATTTGTTATCTTGATTTGCCAAATCACTACTCAAGTTAAAAGCACCATACATGCAACCTAGTTTTAAAAGCCTTACTCGACCACATCATAATAATTTACATGATCGAGATGTTAGCAGCCAACAAAGAGCGTACATCCTTATAGTAAAAAAATGTGTATAAGCCAATTTTATGGATCTAAACTTTGATACCTAAAAAAAAATTAAGATAGAAACAATAATTGTTTTTAAGATTCATGATCCAAATAAATTCTAAAATTGTTTTACTTGAATGAAAGATAGTTTTTACTGATATAAAATGAATTATTACTAAAGAGTTAGACTGCCAAAATAAAACAATTGGTCATATAAAAATCAATTGAATGAACAAGTGTGAAAAAAAAAGATAGGAAAGAGTAATGAGATGGATAGACAAGATAGAGATATTAAAGATAAAATATTGTCCAAAAAATCATGATAAAAAGCTGTATGGGTAATTTTTGGCCTCAAGACAAGGGCTTTTGAGTGTCATTAATTATTAGATAAGTTTGAAGACTTGGTTGCTAGGATATACAAAATGATAATTATTCAAAGTTAGCTAATAAATTTATCTTAGAACTTATATGGACATTAGGAAAAATGTTGAACTTCAAGATTCACAATCTTTAAAGGATGCTCTCTATCCAACCCAATTAGTAGAAACGTGCAAAAAGCCTTCCCTCTCCGTAACTAAAACTAAATCTCAATTTTTTTCATATACAACATCACAAACCATTAACAATTTCAGTGCTTCTAGTTCAACCCCTACAAGTTCCTATAATGTTAAGAGTTCCACACTTTCCAATTCTTATTCTTCTAAAGGTCAACCTTATAGTTCCAAAGGAAGAGGTAAAGACGTCATCTGTTTTAAGTGCCAAAAAATTTGGAATGCATAACAAAAAGAGGTGTAAAATAGTCAAATATATAGAGGAAGTATTATAAATGTTATTTTCACATATGCATTACCAACAGTCAATATTAAGGCCAAATCACACCTAGATTCATTCCATGCGAGTTGGTTGAATCACAACTCCTACTCATGACCTCTAGACATCATGTTCTATTAAAAATATATAATTATAAAGACAATGTTTGGTTATATATCTTTCAGGTAGATTACACACATTTTACTTGATAGATTATCATCGTATGACATGAGTTGATCTACTATGAAAAAAAAACACTTATATTTTCAAATTTAAGGATAAGATTATTACACTACTAGTTTTAAAAGTCATAAAAAACTCTTGTTTCATAAGACCATCTCTGAAATGCAACCAATGCAAACTCAAAAGAAAAGCTCCAAACAAAAATTAATCACTATCTTGAGAGCTAATTTGAGTTTACCTAAATCTGAGATTACCAATTTTGTCATCTTTAGCTTCCTCAAAATCACTTGCCATTACCATCAATGGCATCCAACTTTGGTCTCCATCCTCCACCCTCAACCAAGAAAGAGTACAGTTCACCTACCACCACCCTCAACATCCACCAACATCCTGAACCTAACAGCAATCAAAGCTGCAACAACATACCATTCAACCACATGCCTACCCAACCAAGCCATCAATTCCTCACACCCCTCTTTCTCTTGTCATTACAAATTGTACCTTAAGACAAATCCATCTTGTCAAACCTTTACCTGATCTCATCACTAGCGCTCACCTTGTTGAAGCTGTCTGTCCAACGCAAACTCTTGTCCTGCTACTCAACAAGACGAAGCTAAAAAAGGAAAGAGAAACTCTAGTAGGCCCAAAACAGACCAGAACAGACCAACCCAAGCCTATACAAGTCCAAGTTTCTCGATTATTTAAGGAACATTTAGAAATTGCTTTCCAAACCACATTTCAAGAGCTTTCGATGCAAATTCAAGCCTAAATTCAAAGCCAATTGTAGGATTTCTCATCCTGTCCATCCTATATAAAAACGAATATCATTGGTAAGATATTTTCTAATGCTAATATTTTTCATAGGATTTTTGTTGACAAGAAAGATTAGCCACCTTCAAAAGATACATGGATAATAACAAAAAACTTGGAGTAGATTGCATCACAACTTGTGGATGACTGCTCTATGCAATAGAGTTCTTCCTAAATAGGAAGAGTTAATGCAGCACGAAATCAAAAGTTGAAAACTCCTTTGATCCAAAATAAAAACAAGTTAAGCATTGAGCAATAACAATGTTAGACCAAAGCTGCTTAGATAAAAGCTTGTTTTAATAGGCTTCTCATATGATAACACCTGGTATAGTTCATTTCCACGATTATTTTTCATGGCTCATCATGGTTCATTTGGAGCTTGCTTGTTTTATTCACTTAGCACCACTTGGTCAAGATTTTCCAAATATTAAATAAGAGGCTTAGGCTCAATTTTGGCAAGGTAAAGAACTTTTCACAAATGTTCAACCTCTATGAACTTTCTTTGGTTAGTCATCCCCTCTCTTGATACTCGGATTCTCATTTAATCTTCTCTTTATTTGAACTACCAAAACCAAGTGCCATGATTTGGTATGACATTCTTATTTATTTTATTCATGTTCTTGCTTAACGTTTTACTTCGTAAAATAAGTTGTTATGTCTCAAGAAGAATTTGACTATGATATTTTTTTTTCAGACATTTCCTTTTTTTATGGTTTTTTATGAACTCATATTAAAAAGAATTATGAGAAGAAATAAAACTTTACATGATTGTTATTGAAGAAAATTATTGCAAAGTTTGGTAGCTAACTCTTAGTAAGGCTTGGAAGTCTATCCATCCTTTTAGAATACATGGTGGCCTCCTCACTCTTTTATTTTCTTTTTATTTTCACTTTTACTAAAGGCAGCCTTGAATCTTAAACTTCCTCAAGCAATCTTGCAACCTCCCTCAACTACTCTTCGACCACAAAACCTCTTTTCAACCCCTTAACCCTCTCTCTCATTCCTCAATAAGGCATCCACATAAACCCTAAACTGTTATACCCTTCGATCCTACCCCTCTTGGGTAAGGTCTCCTCCACCCTAGAACCAACCACCGCACCTTCTACTTTCCTCCACAATTTCTTCACTAAACCCTTACTCCAATTAATCATCCTTCCCCTCCACCTTTTGTTAAACCTTACTTCCCTTTAACCAAGCCAACATAGTATCTATTTGAGTATTAAGAGGGAAAACCTACTCCCTCTCTAATCCTATTAGCTCTTGAGCAATCATTCCTCGCATAACACACCTCCATGAAGTTGTGAGTTATGTATTTATTTCAATATTTAATTTCGAGTCGCTTTAATGCATTTAAGTGAACACGTATTAAGGTATGGTAGACTTATATTGTGCCAAGTGTGCACATCAATGGAGCTATAAATAAATATCATGTCGCATCATATGTGTCATATCAATGGGGCTATAACTAAGCATCAATAAAATAATTATGGCCTTAAATCATGAATGAAATCAAGAGATTTAAGAGGGCTCCTAGAATTAAGTTCTTTTAGAAGAGATGCTTAAAATGGAAACCCATATTGCTTCTTGCATAAAAACATTTGAAAATATTTAAATTATCTTCTATCTTACATTTTTCTTTATCGCATTCTCTATATCTCATTGTTTTTTTGAATGGTTCACATTCTAGATTTATCTTTTCACTTGCCGTTTTGATTTTCCTTTTGCATTTGTGTTCTCCTATGTTGGTTTTCGCTTGCATTTTCGAATGACCACACACCTTCGATCTAGTGCTACACCAGGTTAATATCAAAATCATTCTTTTTGTTTCTTGGCAAAGAACGATTTATTTTGATTCCTTCCATCAGCTTTCACTCTCCATTGATTTCAAATTTTCTTCCCTATCATGACAATTCCATAGTTTCTTAATCACAAAATTTATTTTCTTAATTTTTCTTCTATTAAAATAATTTCTGAAATTTTTTTAAAAAATTTTGTGGGTAGAAAAGCAAGGGAAAAAATGAGTAAAGAAAAGTGTTAAAAAAAGCACTTAAACAAAAAGAGAACAAAAGCATTTAAAAAAATAAAAAAGAGTTCTAAAAAATTTAAAAGTTATATAGAGAAGAAAACTCTTACCATCACATTCCTTAATTAATATATTCCTAATTTCTTTCTTAACTATCCAACTAACCCAATACCAAATTACAAGACAACACACCTAAAAATTTACCCACACCATCCTAAAACCCCTCATTAAACTGCTCATTAATATCTCATACAAATCACCTTCCATCTCAAGTCATAGTTGTACAAGGCATCACCTCCCCCCCTTCTTCCCTTCCATTAGCCTAATCAAAACCCTAGCAACCAACAACTCGCCACCCATGGAAACGCCTTCATACTTTGATCATGTAGAAGACTTAAGCAATATTAAAAAATTCTTCTTATTACAATTGTAAGAGCAAAAGAAATATAAGAAGGGGTTGTAAAGTTTTGAAAATGAAAGTTTAATAAGACAAGAACAACCCTAACAACTCAAGAGATATTATAATAACAATACAGCGGTATTCAAAAAGAAGCTAAGGAAATTCTTTTGGTAATTATAAGAGAAATTAGGATAACTCAAGAATGCTAGTATATAATAGAGTGGTTTTGAAAAAGATGTTAAGGATATTTTTAAAGTTATAATGATGATTTGTGTAAATGAATTGAATTCATCATACCATATTTCATCCTTGTAAGAAATAGTTTCCACTAATTAATCATGTGAGTTGATGCCTCCAAAGGAAACAATATAGATCAA
This sequence comes from Vanilla planifolia, assembly GCA_023846275.1. Classification (NCBI taxonomy): domain Eukaryota; kingdom Viridiplantae; phylum Streptophyta; class Magnoliopsida; order Asparagales; family Orchidaceae; genus Vanilla; species Vanilla planifolia. The sequence continues at coordinate 4,543,317 of CM043872.1, read as the reverse complement.
TTGCAAGATAGTTGACATTGACAACATAAAAACAAAAACTGCATGTATTAAGATTATAATATTGATTAGAATTAATAACGTATTAGATATAAGGAAAAATTTATTATCTTCAAGTGCTTATAGTAAGAAGGGTAAATGGTTTACTGAAATACTAGAGCATGCAAAAGTATTTTGATTGTCATACTAAATGTAACTTGAAGCAACAATGAGTAGAGTTAGTTCACTTTCACTATCTTTGAGAAAGCACTATGACTTAAGAATACATACAAATTTTCCGAAAATTACACTTCAAACATTCAAGCTATACACTTGAGACGAAGATTATTGGAGGTTATCAAATGGGTTAATCTTGGTTTTTCAAGAAATAGATGATATCATTGCAACATTTAGAGCAAGAAAAAAAGACTAAGAATATCAAATTTGGAAGCATGTGTTTCAAAGTCTAATCGTAATGTTAAGATCTGAAAGAATGTAAGATCTATGGAATTGCACAATGCTCTACTTATTGAAGTAGACAAACTTCAAAGGTTACTTATGTGACAAAATGCCAATGAGTAAGTGACAAAAAAATTTTGATTTTTAGAATATTTCAATTATTTTAGAAAATATATAAAAGCTTTTTAGTTCCAACAAATTATGAATTGGAAGAATTGGGAAAAACCATTGATATAAAAAATTTAGGTTTTGATATGAAATAATGGGATTACTATTTGGCAAAAATATTTGGTAGATGATCAAAGCTATATAAAGATTATCTTATTAAAAGTGAAGAATACTTAAGGTGTCATTTAGGCATTAAAAGCAAACTCTCTTATTTGAAGGGATTACATTAAAAGGGATGGAACATGGAGTGGGGTGGGGATAATGACCTCTGAAACAAAGCCTCAATATCGCCAATGAGCCAAAGCAAAGTGTCCATTTTGTCGAAGGTGGGCTTTGGATCTCTTACTTATTTCTAGCTATTTTTTAATCTTTGTTGTTAATAGCAACTTCAAAGCTTTTTTATGAGATTGAGTATATCTTAACTATGGGATGAGCTGATTTTGGTTAATCAATTTTTTTTGGTAAACCTAAGCAGCTTGAGAATTTCTGGATAATAACTTCCTTAGACTATGGCCAAAAAATAATGAATTTGTGTGTTCTTTTTCTTGATCCCTTTATCACTACTCCATGTGCACTAATAAGGATAAAAGTGAACAGGATGAATCTTAGTTGTCAAACATCAAATCCATAGTTTAGATGAGAGCAAAATTATCAGGAAACCAATGAAATCTATGACATCACTAATACAGTAAATGAAGACTTACAATCCAAGATAGTTCATTAAAAACCACAGCCATATTAAGTAACAATTGATGGTCTTAAGAAATATGACATGTGTAGGAATATGTTACAGAACTCACCACTAGTCCCCAACATCAGCAAGCCAAACCTTAGTAAACCTTATTGTCTTGCCAAAAAATCAACACAGAAGTAGTATGCTTAATAATCTGAGTCCAAGATCAAACTACCTTCTCTCACAAGATGGGTCTCTAGAGAAGCCTAATAATCAACACAACTTTGCATTCAACTCTGGTCCACATCAACAAATAAGTTTATAATTGTTTTTACCATCCACGTACTCATCTTTGAATCAACGTCAATAAGGATGGTTAAAATTGCGTTAAGCAAAAAGCTCGACATCCATATTATTTAATATGTTTATAACCACTTCGTCATTTTGGCATGGTGATAGCGCACATTATGTGCTTAATGCCATCTATAAAAAAAAACCGTCTTTCAAAGGGCATGATCCACCAATGAGGCTAAGATCACCAAAAAGATTCATATAGTTGAGGAGGGAGAGAAGGGGGATGGAGCAAATCCCAAATTGTTGTCTTGTCTGTAACCCTAATCTAAAAAGGAATTTGCGGTCAAAAACCAATTCTAATCGTTATCAGGATGTCTTTATTCAAGCTATTAACTAGTTGTTTTTTATTAGAAAGCTAATCTCTATTAATTTGGATCCCTATTCTAATATCAATATGCATCAAATTTGATCATGTTACAGCTGAACTATACATGGTGCGTGCCAACTGAGTAGTCCAATTAATATGTGCATTCCCATCAACCTAACAAATATATTACTGTTATCACTTGTATATGAAAACAATAATTTGTAGTTAAATATCTAATATGAGATTTTTCTTTATAAAGAGCTTAACATTCTCTTCAATACATGAGAATACCTCTACATTGAACCCTAAGTAGAATATGTGATGTGTCCATGCTTATCATGAACCCTAAGTAAAATATGTTTATTGTGGGAGATTCTCTTACATATATAACAAGTCAACACGGCCTCTTATGGAGTTGAGAGACTGAATTAGAGCTAAGTTGACTTTGTCCCAAGTCAAAAAAAAAGTTACCTACGTTATAAGCTCGCTCTTGGGGGTAGTTGGGTTTTCAATGCCTAAAGTGTGATTGTAAAAACAACTCCTTTCACAAAAGAAGACCCAGCTAGACCTTGCTTCCAGATCCTATGCCATTAGTACCAAAGCATCCTCATTAAATTACACTATCAGATCTCAATCAATGCTTGTGCAAGCAAGCCACTTTGCTCTAATATATAGCTTTACAAAAGTTGAGCACAAGCGAGCATGGATAGCGTCAGTTGTTTCCTTTCTTCTTTTCTTAAAACTTATGATGATTATCAGAAATTAAATATCTCATCCAGATATCTCAGTGAACGAAAGAAAACCTGTAATCAGTAAGTTACATGGCCCTATCCATCTATTGAAGGAGGTATAATTTTATCAAACTGCTTCATGAACTAGTTAGGCCCAAACACATAAGAAAAAGAAACGAAAGAGGTCCGTTACAACCAACCTGAGGCTATCAGTTAGAGAATGAAGAGCAGCTTTGGATGCAGTATAAACACCTGCCCACGGTCCAGAAGCCAAAGCAGCCACACTTCCCACATTTACAATCTTGCCCTTCCTCCTAGATATCATATGTGGAACCACAGCTTGAATTAATTTCAAGGGGCCTGTGGAGTTCAAGAAGAATGAAATTTCCAATCATGAAATGCTAAGGCTAATAATATCAATCAAAAAGTATAAAAAAGAAATGTTAACTAGGACACTTACTCCAAGATGCAATTTCCAAACATGAAACTCTGACTAAGGCTAATATCAATCAAAATGTTTCAGCCAGAAAGTCTGAGTCGATCCAGAAGAACAGAAGTACATGATTTAAATTTTTTAAGTCAAAAGTCTCAAATAAGTGAAAAAAAATATTACATCAATTTTATGATGAAGATCTATGCAAATTAAATAGAACAATAAAAAGGCTGATCCAAGGATCTTTCAATGAAAAGATGATCCCTGCATTCATTAATTTCCTAAAATACAAGCACTATCAAAATTGGCACACCTGACCCAAAGCAAAAAAAAGTAGCATTGGTGATGAATAAAAAATAATATGAACAGATAATTCATGAGTTGATTCCCAGGTTTCACACAAAGAAAAAAGAAAAAGGAATAACCATTCATAAGAAATTGAATCAAATACTTAAAGATCTACTGATTTCCAAATAATTGATAAAAACTTTAAGTTTATGCATATAGGGTATAATAATCGGCAACTACCTTGAAGACAGAGGAAAACCATTAATCTTATATGCAAAATATTCAAAATTGTTGACTTTCTAGCTCAATCAAGGAGCATGGTGATATGTACAGCCATAGCTTCTTAACTACTCAATCTTTTGCCACCAGCAAATTGAACACCGAGCTTACTCATCCAAGTTCCTGCCTTGAGAACAATAATACATGCATTAACTTTCATGCACGCTATGTAAAAGTTTGGAAAATGCTTAGGTACAAGTTCAGAACAAGAAAGTCCTCCATAGCAAATTTTACATGCTTCTTACTTTTGGTGATATGAACATCTATTATACAATAATCATGTAAAAGAGATCAATATAAAAATGGATTCTCTTATGAGTTGTCACTATCAATCATACTTTCTGTATTACTAAAATTGCCAAAACTTAATTCCCACACCTTCAGTTGTAATTCACATAAAATCTGACCAAGTTTTCATCAGTAATTCAAATGGTAAATTAATGTCATTGCTAACAAAATCACACAAAAGATGGATAGAACATTAAGAATTTAAAACTACACAATACAAACTCAAAGATAGGTATAGTGCAACCTACCCATAATAGGAAAATCATTCATCAAACCTATTCAAGCAAGAATAAATCACATTTTCATATTGTATGTAACTCAAAGAGAAACCCTTTGTTCTCTAATCTGAATAAAACCCTAGAACTCTATAATCAAGAAATGCCTGAATTAATAAAACCAAGTAAGTTCATATTTTAAGCTCTAAACTTATTTTAAACCTTTGAAAAAGCGTTTGGCATTCATCCATTTCATCAATTATAAACAAACCCTCAAAGATCTAGTTTAAGGGCCAATCTCCAAGTTCCTATATCCACTTTGCTCTTTAGTCCACATCCTACGACTAGAGCCAATCTTGAAGTCGTATTTCTCCACCATAAGTAAAAAGCCTTTGTCTTCTCTCTCTCTCTCTCTCTCTCTCTTTTGGCTATCCTTTGTGAATCTCAAGTTTCTTCTCTCCTACTTTATAAACTTCATTAAATTATCAATAAAGTAAGTTCAAGCTATTTTCACTTGAATTCAAAACCAAATAGGTTAAAACTCAAGCATAATGTTGCTCTCCTTGGAGAAGATAACATGATTTTGAGTGGAATTCTAAAGATGACATCCATGCTATAACAAGGATATGATTTTATATCGCCCTTGACCTTCAAAAACCTAATTGGTCAACCACATTAATTTCAAATATTTTTTTTTGTCAACTCAAGAAGTATGGTCTTAGTTAATTAATTGACTAATAACACAGTATGATCTTGCCTATACTAAATTATTAATAATCATACAAATCTCTAATTTGATCTTAATTAAAAACAAACTAAAATCAAATAAAATTACGATAAGGTGGCAATTTAGCTAAACAATTGGTCAACTCAAACACAAGTTGATTATTTTCAAGCTATGAGTCAAGATTAGCTTCGACCTAGACTTTTTTTTAGTCATCTATAAGCTAGTCTTGCCTTGATTTATTTTCAAGTTGTCTAGAAAATATGTTAGAATATGGTACATCTACAAGCCTTTCAATCTTGGAGGTTGGCAAAGTGGTTAAAGCTTTCATAATATCCTAGTTAGTTTCCTTGTTCAATCCTCATCCATGTCAAATTTAGAAAGCTTTTTAAATTTAACCCTAATCGAATACTAAAAGATAGTTTTGACTACTTTTTGTTCACAATAGATTAGTGGTGTGGTGATTAGCAATAAGTCTACTTAAGGTGCAAGATTCAAAACCCATGCAACAAATCTTTTTCGAATTTGTAGGGTGAGCATTTGAGCTGCCTCAAAATGGTTGAGTTTTCGTAGTGTGTAGAGTTGGGTCAAATTGACTCCAATTTCAATCCTAGTTCAAGATGAGCTAAACTAAAAAAATTTAAGTTTGTGTTAAGTCTAGCTCACTCCAACTTTGCTCGAAGACACTCGTATACAATAAGAATCACGACAAACAAGGTTGTGTGTTTTGTAACCCACATTACTATTGCCAATGGGATGACACGTCCTTTTAATATACAACACTTGACCATAATAGGACTTATACCTCAAATAATAATAATGATAAATATGTCAAAATTAAATGGACAAAGTCATAAAAAAAGGCAAATACCCTAACCACCAATTAAGTGGGACCAACCACATATAGCCTCTAACATCATTGTAAAATGTCCATCGACCTTTAGCTAAATCATTTCTAATAATCTCTTATCATACTTTGTATACCTATCTCTTTCTATCATAGAAGAGAAATCCAATGATTCAATTCACCTAACAAGTAAAATGGTTCCTTAAACACACCTAAACCATCTAAACCAACACCCCTAAAGTGTATTTGCAATTGGTGCTACATAAATTTTCTCCAAAATGCATGCATTTTTAATTATTCTTTTCAAGTTTAACCACTCATTTATCTCAACATTCTTGCTTTTATAATACTCAATTTAGTTGAATGTTTGGACTTCAAAAGCCAACATCAAGTACCATACAATAGTACTAATCTCATTATATTATAATAAAATTGACCTTAAATTTTAAGATATTTTGACTACGAAAAAATACTAAAAGCATTTCTTTGCATCATCTAATATTCTAACCTATTTGGATCATATTATGAACATATCTATCATTTTCAATGTTATCTTAAAGTATAGACCTACGATAACAAAAGTGGCCATGGGCCAATAATTTATGATACCATGTATCAATCTTTATGACCTTAGTTGTACCTTGACTATACTTATATTCTATACACTCAAGTTTAAGCAAAATCTCTTATACTCTAAATTCATTCTGCATTAGTCTACTTTAACTTTAGCTTATTTTCTAATTTTATTAACAAATATAATATTATCAATAAAACAACATATGCCATAGCATTTTATCTTGAATTTGCTATTAAATGCAATCAAACCTAACACAAAAAGACAAGGACTTTAACTTTGAAAATTCTTAATCAATCATCTCTAAGTGCTGACATATTATTACTCCATTATTTATCTTTAACTTTAATACATGTGAAGATGCAAAAATTTGCATCAAGCAATCATGGTCATTGATCCAAAAAGCATTCACATGGCAAGCATTGATGAAAGGACAAAAACTTGAATTTGAGTTCTCGAGGCCTGTCATTCAGGACAAGAGCCCAAGGCTTGCCTCCAAGAACATGCACCTAAGACTAGTTCCTAAGGCCCTGTGCTCGAATCTAGTTTCCTAGACAAGGCTCCCCCAGTTCCAACTACTCAGATCAAGATTCTTAAAACTTAATCACTTGACGTCAATTTCAAAAGGCATAATTTTTAAGTCAAGCTCCCTACTGGGAACTTAATCAATCAGCGATATTTGAGCCTACCACAAAGACAAAAGCGAGCACACTTGTCCTCCCTCACATATGAAGTAGAAATAAGAATGGCTAAAATAAATTATTATTACCACACGTCCGCCCCACCAACCCACCTTCAATGCAGCTCATGCCCAATGAGCGAAAAGCCCATGCCATGGGCCTCTACCATGGATTGTTATGGTATGAGATCACACCATCAAAGAGTTAAAAAGTAAAGTCCAAGCACCATACAATGCATACTGAAGGGATAAGGGATGATAATCTAGCTTCCCACTTTCTATAGTATAGCCTCCAAGGAGATAAACGAAGAACAAGAACGACCAACTATCCTGAACCATGCTCAAGCTCAAATATGAAGAAACTTTTAGGGATCAATAGAAGACAAGCAATCTACCAAGCTTAACAACTCAAACTCTTCCAAGAAAAAATAGACTTCTAGCTTGTTCCCTTGTATAGTTGAGACCTTTCTGGATTAGTGGAAAAAAAGCAATTTATAAGATTCAACAACTCAAACTCTTCCAAGTAGACTTCTAACAAGCTCCTCTGTCCTTTCTCTAACTTCCTTAGCTCTCCTCTTCTACTCTAGCAACCCTCAAATTGTGAGACACCAAATTCTCTCTTACTATCCTTTGAAATGCTACTCCTAACATTCTCAACAAAATAAACTTTTGTTGAATTTCTTGAATCCAACTTCTGCATCAACATTTTGGCACCATCTATGGGAATAAATAGACAAACTAAAATGAGAATTTGAGGAGATTAAGCTCTATTTTCTAGAGGAGAGCTTCTCTTCCCCTTTTCATGAAGAAGCAACAAAATCAAAAAAAGCCTAGAGGGCACTCTTGTGGCACCAAAGCTCTTAGCTTTATTTGAACTATTTACAAGAGATAGAAAGAAAAAACAAAGTTCAAAAATCCTATTGCACTTGAGCCACTTTTAAACCAACTTCAAAATCCCTACCTGGAGTCCTAATTACGACTATTGTCGTATCAAACGCATTTCAACTTCATAAAGAGAAAGAAGTCAAGTAACTTCAATGATGGTGCAAGCTCACTTGAAGAAGTTCTATCCACAATAAGTACACTTCATGCTCTTCACCCATTGAAGGAAATGTCAACCAAGAACATCCATATTTTGTATCAAAAACCTCCCTTCTCAAAACCCAAAACATAAAAACTTTTCATCTTCCAAAGGAAATGTCTTAGAGGGTCTTCAAGATCACTTGGGATCCCACTTCTTCCATAATCGAGTCAAAGAAACTTCTTTCTCAATTGATCTTAACAAGATCAATAATCCAAAACCATAATTGTTTGGTCAATATCTACTCAATGATGTATCTCCCTCATCTCCGTGAATTTGATCACTCCCGACTCTTTCAAGATAAGAGCAAATCAAGACAAATCCATATATCAATAAGGTCCTTGACCTAACCTTATCAAGGTGAATCAACACATGAAACATGCAATTTTCTTAAAAAAAACATAAGTCAAATCCATACATAAGTAGATTTTAACTTAAGACGTGAATCATCTTAACTAAATCATATGTTATAGCAAAATAGTCCTATGCTAGTACTAAGCCCAAACCTAGTCTGACAACCTCTTTAGTGGGTCACAATAACTCGATGTGAAAAGGTTAAGAGGTCATATGCCAATATTCCTTACAAGAGGGCCAATAATTATTTGTGTACAAAATTATTGAGAAAGCTACATTGCATATGTCAATATCCCTTAAGAATGAGTCAAACAAAACTTCTAGACATAAATAAGTCTAGATTAATTCCATGTCATTCTAAGTTTGTTAAGCTTAAATGTGGACATAAGGATGCAAGTGCCTATTCACCATTTCAATCATTTGCTTCTATTTAATCTTTGATTAACTTAATCAATTTCTTGAGATGCCTTCTCCACTTCATCACTGCTCCATAGCACAAAAGTTTTTAGAGACTTAACCCTTGACTCTTCTCTTCTTTTTCTTTACCTGTGACCCTTCAAATATAGGACTTAATAATTTAAACATTTACACTCTATGGACATACCACATCCTTTATTTCATAAAACCTAGACTACAATAATGTTACGACCCAACCTATGTTCTTACTAAAGTCAGTACTTTCTCGCCTTGAATCACCTGCACATAAGGATCAAAGGAAGTCAATCCTTTCCAAAACCTCCCTTGCTTTTCCTCCTCTCCCTCGATGGTTGTCACTTGTACTCGAAGATTGGACATCTTTATCCAACCTTGCTTCAAAATTTGAATAGCTAGCCATGATACCCTAAAAAACCATTTTCATTCAACAACAGAAATTCACAATGTTGCCTCGAAAAAAGACAAACTATGGCATCCAAAAAAGGTACATAATCTTTTAGAAAATAAATCTTTTTTATTTACACTAACCATTATAGGTTGTCAATATAAAAATATAAATGCATTATCATTTAAGCCACTCGAGATCATACCCTCAAGACCCAGTTGTTCTAAGCTTGGCCCTCGAAACCAAATAACTTAAGGTCTAACTCTGAAACTAAGCAGCTTGAGATCAAACTCTCGAGGTCAAGTTGCTTAAGGGTCTTGCAATGCCTACTTAGTGACCAAAGACTCCTCCTTGCCCCTAACAAGACAATTGCACCAATCCAAAATTTTGAGCCTTTGAAAAGATAGCATTAACAAAGAAAATAAAAAAATATGCAACTCACAAAAAGTACTGCTATTTCATTTCTACTAACCATCTTAGGCTATCAAAAGCAAATTGCAAATGGCAAAATGAATATTACAAAGAATCTTTGGAGTACATCCCCAAGGACCTCCAAAGGATACAAACTATCTTTTTTATACCCTTCATGTTCTACTTGCCAATAAGCACTATTACTCATGGCAAATCCAAACAACCTTGAATCCAACATAAGGGAAGTGCTAGTTTGCAATTTCTCTTTTCTTCGCCTCTGAAGGTCTCAAGAGGCAATTTTCACCTCCTCTCCATCATCACCACTTCGCCGCATGAAGGTTTGTTGAGTAGGAAGCCTCTCGAGTGATTATGTACTAAGCGACTGCTCTGATTGTTGCTTCCATAGCTTTTAGGCCTAAAGTGTACAAGTCTCGATGAATTGGCCTTGACCGTTGTTGCTAAAGTTTCCATCCTCTACTTCCCAATCATAACGATCCAACAACAAGCCACCATGAGTTAAGTACAAATAATAAAGTCTCAATTGTTGCAAATGGATCTTCCATCTCTAGTGTTTCAACATACAACCTTGAGAACTTCTAGGGTCTAGCCCTCAAGTCTCAAGTGTTTGACCTTGAATATTGCCCCTTAAGTGCCTCCCTCAAGGAGCAATATCAACCTTCTAGGTTCAAACAACAAACTCTTAAGCAAGCAACCTCAAGTGCTTGAGTGATTGAACCAAGTATAACTTCTCTTATTCCTATGCCTAAAATTTCTAAGTTTAGATGGTCCAAGCTTGGGTTCTGATTCAAGGTCTTGCATCAACAAGGGATCAATATCAAAGATCTAGAATCAAGAACCTGTCTTTATAGTAGCAAGCATGAAATGCTTAATCGTTAAGCATCTAGCCTCAAGGGTTGCTTCATGTGCTTTTAGACCTCATATGCTTAAAGTCTAGATGATGCATCCTCAAGTGCTATTTCACATGCTTCTTTCATAGACTCCACAGTCTCAAGAATCTTACCTCAAACAATAGGCTTTTGAACATGTAGACTCAAGGTCTTATGTCTTCAAGCTAGAGAGCTGTCTCAAGAGCTTTCATCCTGAATACTCATTTTCAAGGATCTAGCCTTGAACTACAGGCTATTTCTTTTCTTCCAGTACTTAAGTGCTTAAGTTCACATGATCTAGCCTCAAGTGCTACTTCTCAAGCTTCCAAATAATGGAGCTTGATCTCAAGGTCAATGCTCATGTTGAGCGTCCAACCTCAACGGGCACTTCTTTTGGTTTCAAACTTTGGTTCCGATGGCACAATATCAAGTGCTCGTGTCGAACATCCTACCTCAACAACCTCTTCAACGGCTATAACTCAGTCTAAGAAAGGAGTCAAGCAAGTACATTGTCTTCCTATTCTACCAGTCAAGAGTATCATTTAGCTTGTCCTAAAATTTTTTATAATTTACATCACTTGCATTCTTATTATTTTGTTAACGTACACGGAGATATCCCTCAAGGTAATTTTTTAACAAAGAAGAATAAACACTTGAGGCAAAAAAAAAAAACTTTCGTATCTTAAGTGTGAATCGAAATAATATCACTTAAGACACTATCACTCTTTGAACAAAAAATGCTTCTTTTCCCCAATTGATATCTTTTAAATCATAACTCGCTCAAAGACTCAAGAATGCCGATATCACTTAAAGCTTGTAATTTAACCTAACCATTTGAAAAGCTTGCTCAGTTCATCCCTGACCTCCTTTTCTCCTTCATTGCTTCTTTAATGCATGAAAGCCTCAAAAGGAATGGTTAAGTCCTTTTCACTTTCATAGCCGCACTACTAAACAAAGGCCGTGAGAGGCATGATCTTGACTTCTTTTCACCTTTCATTATTATTCCATTACATAAAGACCTCGACAAGCATGATATTAGCTTCGTCTCCTCCATCACATCGATATTACATAGCATGAAAATCTTGAGAAGCATAGTCTTACTGTCCTCTCCCTTTAGCATTATTCAATCATTTGAAGGCCATTAGAAGAAAGTCCTCAACCCCACTTTTTGTCTTCACCATTACTTCACTGCATGAAGGTCACATCAAGTTTAATCTTTCTCTCTCTTTCCTTCACCTCAGTTCCATTGAGTAAAGTCCTCAAACATCTCAACCTTTCCTTTCACTTTATTTCCTTCACTACTATTGTATCGAGTGAAGGTCACTAGAAGCAAACTTATAGTTCCTACTCTTTCCTTCATCATTGTTGCATCATTTTAAAGCCGCAAAATGTAAAATTCTTGCTTCCTTTCACTCTTGACTCAAGAACCAAAGGATAGTAAATTTTATTTAAAGTCTTTGACTTAGCCCATTTTCCTCCAATCAAACTCGAGTAATTCTCTCAAACAATCCATTTGTAGCAATTCTTTAGTCAACTACAAAACAATTGAATTTCACTTTTAAGGCTACAACTATAGGAGCAATCTTGCTTGTTCAAACTACTAATGCTAGTCCAATAATATCCACCACAATTGTTTCTTCAAGGAAGTATCTTCAAGAACATCCCTTTTCCACTCGAGGGTTTCATCACCTTACAAAGCACTTAAATGTAGAATGAAAATAGTCCATATTAGCAATTTCTCTTCTCAAGAGCAAAGCAAATTAATGAGGGTTCAAGCCCTAATTGGTTTGACAACCTGAGAAGACTATAAAATTTGAAAATACATGTTTCCTATACTAATTAATCTTCATATAAAACTTGCAAGTATCTCTTTACTTAACATAAATGACGACATTAAGAGTTTGAAGACCGAATTGTCATGCAAAAATTTGCATCAAGAAATCTTGGTCATTGCTCCAGAAAGCTACTATGTGACAAGTATCAACAAAGAGCTAAAACCTTGAAGTGGCATGCCTAAGGAATGCCCTCAAGGCTACATGCTCGAGGCCTACTCTCAAGAACATGAGCTTAAGACGAATGCTTAAGGCCTTGCACTCAAGTCCAGTTTGCTAGACAAGGCTCTCAAGTTCCAACAACAATATAGCAAACACATGGGTCCACTCTCACACATAAAGTAGAACAAGTCAATAAGGACAGTGATAACGCTTGTCTCCCTTTCTGCAGTTTATCCCCCAGTGTGAGATAAAGCTCATGCCCAAAGCCATCATCCTGGGTTGTTATTGCATGTGACAATGCTATGAAGAGATAACAAGTAAAGCCCATCCGAGGATAATGGATAATAATCTTGTCACCCATGCTCTGCATTGCTACCTAGATTACAACTTCCAAAGAGATAAAAGAAGAATGATAATAACCAACTCATGCTCAAGCTCAACCATAAAGAGACCTTTGGGGATCAATGGAAGGCACACAATCAATTCAACCCAACAACTCAAACTCTTTCGAGTGAACTTCTAGCCTACTCTCTTATCATTCCTCTAGCTTTTTTTGCCTTCCTCTTCTTCCTAAACGAAACATGAGTAGTTATCAATTTCCTCTCCTTCCTTAGCTTCTCCCAACTTGTGAGACACCAAGTTCTCTCTTCTTGCAATTTCACTCCTATGATTCTCAACTAAGCTTCGTTAATTCCTTAAATCCAATTTTTTAATCAATAATATGCAAGACAAACTTTAGTCTAAATTATCTATTAAAAGACGTCCTGTGGTACTCTATTATATGAGTTATATAAGTCAATAGAAGATAGCTTTTTTCCTTGTCCTACACGTTCCAAACAATTGGCAAATCTATAAATATACAGCATAATCTTAAGAGCAGGTTAGTGTTTGCTTTCCAAGTCATCAAAAGTAACCATGTCCGAAAGAAATGTTTATTCCAAAGGAGAACCCAAGAAAGGACTGAAATTTACCGTACACATTAGTGCACATAACCTGTTCGACGATCGGCATAGGGACCTCAGCAAGTGGGGCCACTTGGTGCATACCTGCATTGTTGATCAGGATATCGATCCGGCCAAACCTTTCCATCACCCTCTCCACCACCCTCCGGATGCTGTCATCGGCTACTACGTCAAGCTCGAGAAGAAAGAACCTAGGGTCTTCCTCTAAACTTCTTAGGGAGGCTAGCGACCGAGCGGTGGCTGCCACTATACAGCCCTTGGATGCCAACTCCAGAGCAAGCGCGTAACCAATACCGCCCTCCGAGCACCCGGTGATCAACACTACGGGCCTCTCCGGTAGTTCCATGGACGAGTGGTGAAGACGAAGAGATGCAAAACTATGCACACAAATAGTTATTATAAATTGACATTGTGACAAAATTTTGTACAAAATTTATCTAGAATAAGTAAAAAAGGCTCTTAGAAGAGAAAGTAAACAATAAAGGATCCAAAGAGAAGGCATAGAGGAAGAGCCTAAGAATTAAAGCACATACCAAAAGCAAATAACCCATACAAAGAAAGAAAACAAGGATATTCATATAAAAAAAACTAAGAGGTACACACAAAGGGAAAGACCAAGATGGGAAAGTCTAAATAGGAAAGTACAAATAAAGAGTAGAAGAGGATGATAATAAAAAGACAATCAAAAAAGTAAAAAGCTCTTTACATTAATGAAAAACTTAAGATTAAATAAATATTATTTATATATTTTAATGACTTTATGAAATTAATAAAGATTTATTCTTTGATAAAATTATGTTTATTTATATGTAACTATAACATTATCACCAACATCAACAACAAACGTATCTTCCAAGTCAAACACTTTCAAAAGTGACCCATTACCATATTAATAACATAAAACTATTTAATTTAATGATAAATATTTATGCATCCTTTTTTATATGTTTTATTATGTATTTTTTAAAACAAATTTAAGTTAATAAAAATATATTTGATATGTAACCAATAAACTATAAAAAGTGCACTTAAAAAAAATCTTTAGTTTTAACACCATTCAAGGTTATTGAATCTCGATTAAAAACACTCTTATAAGAAAACAAAACACACATCATCATAAAAAGGTAAAAAATTGCATAAATTAAATGTTAGAATTATTATAGTTTTAATTAGATATTTCTCTATTTCAAAACTTAACCATCCCATGAACCTTAAACTTATTTTATTTAAATCCCTTAAACCCACGTACATAATCCATCCTTTACAATACCGATAGGTAGCACCCATTGTGCCACCGACATTTGAATTCATTTTTTTCCAAGAAAAATAATAATGTCAAAAAATAATTAAACCTACACCATTATTTTGAACTATAGAGTCCAACTCTTATTATAATTATTTGCAATAGAATAAAAAAAGATCGAATCTAAAACAAGACCAGTGTCCGCACTATGCGATAACATTATCTATGTCCTATGAAATGATATATTAGATAAAAAAAAATCTAGATATCTAACTCTACTCATTATTCCTTTTAAGCCTTATGATATGCATCAATATTATCTTAAAAAAATATGTCAAAAGAAGTTGCGTCTATCGTCATAAATTTAGTATATTAATCCACATTTTCTCTATGTAAAACATCACATATTTTGGGCTAATCACATGTTGAGGGTTATATCACATTCATATGAAATACGAAAGTAAAACATGTATACCTCAACCTTATAAATATAACAATTAAAAAGATAATTCAATATGAAAGTAAAATAGTTATTGGATTTACTTAATAATAAGGATAATATTCAAAAAGAGAAAAACAACTCTAAAAAAATAAAATATATGAAAAAATTAGAATAATTCAATTAACATGAAAAATATGATTGGATATACTTTTTTGTTCTCACTTCATTATTGTTAATTGTCATGACATTTCTCTGATATTTATTTTATTCAATATAATATACCTTTATATTTTGTTACGATACTAATTTTTTTGTCAAGCTTTATAGAATCTAATTAATATTTATATTATAGGTAATACTTTTACTTTATTTAAATGATGGAGATTATGAGAAGATTGATGAGACTCATACTCATTATATGATTTAGTTGGTCAAGTTTCGATATGATAGTTATATACTATTTGGTTTGTGATACTATATTCAACTTTAATGATTACTCTATTTTAGTTGTTAGTATTTTGTATCATGTATATGTTGTGGGTTATTTATTTTATAGATTTCTTAATGTGACTCTTTTATTTAGGTATTTTAAATAATGTTAATATATATGATGGTTATTGAAGAATGAATATAAGATTAGGTATGATTTAGGATTTTCTCTCACCATCATATTCTCATTGAAGAGAGTCCTTAAATATTGTTAATTATGTAAAAACCTTTATTATTATTATTATTACAATTATATTATTATTATTATTATTATTATTATTATTATTATTATTATGTGTGTATGTCAGTTACATTTATGACATAAACTCTCATCTCATTTTTTTAAATATTTTTTAATTTTTTTAGCATCATTACTCATATAGTCATGTTGTTATATCAACTAATATGTATAATTATTATTTCATAAATTTCTCAATCTTTATATTTTGTCAACATTATGCCTACTTATCAAATTTATATGTTTTTATTTTGTACAAATCTTAGAAATGATAAAGTCATGTAGATCTTAGATTAAACATATAAAATAATGTATTTTTTTTTTATGAATCCCATGCCAAATCATATGTAATGATCACAAATGATTATATTTTATCAACATATCATGCTCAAAGAATAACATAATTAAAGATACTTATATTACATTTATTTAATTTACTTACTAGTTTATTTAATAATGTTTTCCTTTCTAAATAGATTATTTTTCTCAATCCTATATATTAAAAATCACAATATCTCATAATTACTATATTCTTTGATTTATATTTTATCATAGTTTTAAACAAGCTACACCTTATCAAATCACATACCTTAATTTATTATAATATATTTGAAATTTTACAAAACATGTAATTTAATTTAAATTTACCTTGTAGAAATAATTGACACATGCTTACTTGGCTTTTCACTTATTTTGTTATAATTATTTGAGAAATTACAATTTTCTCTTCCCTAAAAAATTGACATATATTGGAGAACCTGCTATTCCTTCTATTCTTCTTAAATCATAACAACATATATAGATATTAAACTTTTTCTCTCTTCTTCCCTTCCTTGATTTGAACCGAACTGAAAGCAATAACACGATTAAAATCCAAGAAAACACTTGGATAAGAATTAAAAGGCAAAACAAATACATTGGTGATATCAAGATCTAGGGTTAGGGTTCTTATTAATTGAATTGGCAAATCCTTAGTTTCTCCAAGGCAGCTAGCAACACCACTTTCTTAGAATAGTTTACAAGAAAACAATGACGAAGCAAAAGATCGAGGCTAAAAATATTACATAAGGTCCTCAACCATGATGTGATATGATGGAATGTTGATCAAACTCTCCTCACAATTCTCATCGACAAAGCATTGTGTAGAAAAGAATTAAGATTCATGTTGTCATTGAGAGCAAAACCAAGGAGAAAAAAGGTCGAATGCATGTAGTACCAACTTAGGAAGAAAGAGGATTGCATTTAAAATAAAAAAAAAATAAATAAATAAATTAATTAATAACTAATTTCTTATTAATCATTAACTTCAAAAATCTATAACAATCCTAAATCTACTTCATTTAAGATAAAACAAATGTCATTATGCTCATATTAAAAAATCTATCAAAAATATAATCATTTTAAAAAAATTGGAACATTTGATCCAAGACACAAGTTACAAAGCATGTTGCAAAAGTTATTATTTTTTTCCAAAACATTCTTATACTGATATTATTAGAATACATTTATTTAGAACATTCATATCATTAAATGCCTTTTACAAGAATAGACCTATCATTATAATAAAATTTAGTCTTAAGAGGTTAAAGTTATAGTTTTCTCTTTTATTAAATGTCTAATATCCTGATCTCGCTCCTCCCTAATTCCTAATTGTGATGCTAGGAGAGGTTATTGAAGGTTTGAATCTTCAAAAGGATCGAAGAATTCATTAGAGAAACCTAGTGCAAGGCTAAATGTGATGTTGGAGGTCAATTGCAGTTACATTTTTTTATGTTTTTTTTTTTGCTTAATTCTCATTATCAATATCATTGTGATAGTTTGTTTTAGTAATTAGTTGGCACACTTTAAATTATCATATTAATTAATTCACTTGCTATTTGACAAATCTAAAACTTGGGATGCTAGTTTGTCACTTATTATTGAACTACCTCGAGTTGATATTCTACAAATATTCATTGTAGTTTTCAAAGAGTCCAAAGATTATACAAAACACTATCCTACTTTTCTTAAATTCTACAAGTCTTACAACAAGATTTCTTCTAATGTTTTAGCAAAGTTTAACTAATATTTCAATGAGATTGCACTTTGAATAATAAGCCTTTTTAGTTCAATAAATCTATTTTCAAAAAACTAAAGAGCATATCTTAACTACATATGCTAAAAGTTATAAATTATCAATATTAGTATAAGTCTTGTTTGCTAGTTGAGCCAAGGCTAGAAGTCTATTGGATGACTCTTAGCCAATTTTAGGGTTAAATTCCATAGTGAATTAGTTATCCTTAAATCTTGAAGTCATTATGGTTCAAAATTTTTTTATTTTTACCTTTTAGAATTAATTTTAACATCCATGTTGGATTAGCGGTTAAGAAGTTATAAACTAATTAAAATTTATATCAAAACTATAAATCTATAATAAGTTTAAAATTGGCTAATTAAAAATGCTATTTGAAAATTTTAGAAATCTTAGACCAATTAATTAGAATTGAAATACCATCCATAAAAATTCTAAAAAATACTATTTGAAAAGTTTTAAATTTTTAATTTTTAGATTTCAAAATTATTTTTCAATTAATCTATAAGAAATGCTTTAAACAAATTTGACAAAATCCTATGTTCCTAAATCTAATGCATTGTGTGGATAATAATCGATTAGACCATGCCCTTTGTGGCATCAAGTTTATTGGTCATACGTTGCATCATGTAAAATATATTGAGTTGTATCACATTATACGTTAGTACTTGCACATGATTAAACATAATTACTTTCAAATGTCGAACACAAAATATATTTTTGGGGATAACAAATTTAAGCAAGCAGCTATACGTTGGGCTTAGAACTTTTGTGAGACAGCTTGGTCCACATCTGATGCAAGCATTAGAGCATTGAGAGGACCCTTTTCTAGTACAAGAGAATTGGGAAGGATGCACATCTAGTGTACAAGTTATCATGCCCACGGTAGACACTGGGTAGCCAAGTGTGGAGCGGATAACTGCTGAAAGCATCTAAGCAATAAACCCACCCCCAGATGATTGCTCTCTTATTTTGACTTCCTTAGAGCCTTTGGTAGCACAATCAAGACAAATTGTGGTTCTTTGTCCTTAGGGATGGAGCGAAAAAAGCCTTGAAAATTAAAGATAAGGTCACGAAAGACAAGCCATTTATGATTACAATAAGTGTCAAGTAGAAGTACAACAATGTATGTAGCTGAGGCATCCTAATCTCATAAAAAAATTGTAAAGATTATACAAATGCCTAGATTTTATTGTACTGAATTTAGATAAGTATATTTTTGAGTGTTTGAAGCTTATTTATGGTACTCATTATAAATTTGAATATTTATATCAATTTACTTAAAACATAATAATTACAAGATATACTTATAATTAAATAAAATATACCAATTTATAAGTTAAAGTCACATATTTTAGGCCAAATTAGAAGTAATTACTTAAAATCTACAATTTATATAGGTTTGGTTTAATTTTAATTTGTGCATTTTATGTTAGTATATTTTTCAAAATACTTTATGCATAATCATTTCAAGACTTGAAAGCAATACAGGGACAAGAAAAACATTCTTGTTTGTGAGAGATTTATATGCTTAAAAAAGTTTTAAAAATAAGATCTAAACAATTATAAATAAATTTATGTGAAAAAATATTGTCTAAGTGAAAAACTATTTATTCAAATATTGAAAAACCAAAACATTGTATGATGACTATAATGAGTTATCTTATAAAAAAAAGAAATGTCAAGACACAAGAGAATTTGTATGATGATACTAATCTCTAGAAGTCATCAAATTTGACTTATATATAGATTTCAATACTCCATGATAAAATTCTAAAAAAAAATATTATTTCCAACGTGTTATGTTCCATTGCTATGTTTTTATTTTACTTTTCATTGAAATTAAATAATAATTTTTCGTATATTATATTAATTTTATTTTTGATAATGTGTTACAATTATAATTATTGAACATCTTTGTGTATCAACCACACTTCAAATCTCAAATAAATGAAATTATAAAACTTTGATATAATGTTTATTTCATACTATTATTAATGAAATTAAGTAATTAATGAATAAGTTAGTTTGAAAAGTGAAATAATTTATTGCTCTTAAAAAGTTTTGATAATATATAATAAAAAATTGTTTAATTACTTAATAAAAATTTATCATTAGATCATTTGTTAAAAGTGTGAAATAGAAATTTTTTTAAGTTGTAAATACAAGATCAAAATACTTATAATTTTTTATGAATAAAAAATATTTGTTAAAAATCTAAACTTTAAAAAATTAAAAAAAATGTTTAAAAAGTATTTTCTCACAGGATCTTAATCATTAATTTTCTAAAAAAAAAAAAATGATTAATGCTCTAAGAATTTATTTCTTACGCATGAATTTTAGAAGAGGCTCAATGAATGTCAACCAGCCATCAATATTGACCCTTCTCTAAGCCAAACTTGGACCAAGCCCTCAAGGAAAGTTCTGGGTTTCGTTCTTCTTGACTCTTCAGATCTCCATGAAGTGTTTATAATGCATATCTCCATTCCTGAGAAAAATAGAAGAAAGCTTTAAATAAAACTACATTCACACAAACTGCATCTTCATCTGTTGCTTTAGGGAATGGAAGGCATGGGTGTTGAGTTCATCCTAAAGCCTATCATGAAGAAGCTCTACAATGGGCAGGTAAAGGCTAATGAAGAAGAAGAGAAGCGAGGAGGCTCTGAAGTACCTAAAGATGTGAAATCCAAAAGGAAGGATTTCTTTTCGAGGATGAGGAAGAAGGACCACAGCAATGGAAATTCTCAGCTGTAGCTCATCTGAAGTCCCCAAGTACAGGTTTCTTAGCTCCACAGGTGTTTATTTGTCTGTAGCTTTTGTTTTCTTGATCTATTTTCTGTTGTTTTTTAATGGTTTTTTTTTAGAACTCATTGTTTAGTTTGGGTAATGAGATTCATGTAGTTAATTTTATCATATGTAAAGCTACTAAGCAATGTTTTCGATTTGGTTTTGTTGTGATGGTTAGGTGATTAGTTTTTATTGTTTCAAGAATTTCAATTAGTTTCAATCACAGTTCTCATTTCTACCAATATTTTAATATAATATTTCTTTGCTTCTCTTTTTTTTTTAAATTAATAAAATTACTTAAATGATTTGAAAACATGAAAATATATAAGAATTTAAAAATATGCCACTCATAAAACTCAATGTGTCCAATATTAACACTTCTAGTTTTTTTTAATTATTAAATGATATAATGATTTGAAAAAACAAATTACATATCATGATTTCTTATGTTATTTAATTGACATGATGATTATGATAATCTATCGTATGTCCTTCTTTATGTCATTTTGTTTTGTAATTTAAACCATGATAATCAACTTTTGTATGCATATAATGAGGAAAATAGCATGTGGGTTGGTTGTGAAATTGAGAAAAAAAGGGAATTTTAAGGCCTAAGAGAACATTTGGATTCCTCAAGGAATTCTATAGAAATGAGAAGGAATAGCTTGGTTAATTTTTTTTCTTATGTTATTATGTTTTGAATCATAATTCTAGTACAAAACTAGTAGAGATGGGATTATGGTAAATTTGTGGGTTAAGCATGTAATGAAATAGTGTTTGCTTTAAGTTGCAAGTGCATAATGGATTTGAAAAGTAATTATTTTGTTCTTAAGAGTATTTTTTTAATGTTATGTTTTGAAAACTAAGTGTAAAATAAAGAAAACTCTTAATGTGTAGGAAGTCAAAGGAAAAGAAAAACTAAATAAAAAGCCAACTAAAAGATAAAATATATGTAAATTAAAGTAATTATAATGTATGTTATTATTGTTTATTCAAGAGTAATGTGTTAATATGAACATGATAGTATTAAACTGTTTCCTTTTTGCATCTACGTTAAAAGATGTTATGAGGAATGTTAAGAACATCATGGTTTTATGCAATGAAAATGAAATATATCATATATGTCCTACATTTGATTGGTATATGTAAATCAATGCATGAAAAGAGGAAAATGCTAAAGAGTAAAAGAAAAAAAAGAGAAATAAGACCAAGTTATATGAGCCTTAGGATATATGATATAACATGATATGATATAAAATGATATGATGATGATGTATTTTTGCATATGACATTATCTTTTAGATACCTTTTATGATATCATTGTTGTTAGTCATGTGCAAAGCTTTGACCATGGTGATTGTTAATTATATGCAGAGCTTGAACTTTGTACAGATGATATTGTACCATTGGTATCAAACCTAATTCTTAGTTATACCTAGCCTACGTTTCTTAAGCTTAATGAGTAAGGCTTTACTTTTACTAGTACTTTGTGTAGGGCTTAACAAACAGTGATGATATGATATGTTCATCGCTAACAAATGTGTGCTAAGATTTATTAGGTCAATCATGAGTTTAACATCCTAACAATCTTAGTGAGATATTGTCAAAATCACTCAAGTTTTCTCTTTTCTCTTCAAAAAGGCTCTCACATATGTTACCCATCTTAACATTATTCTTGCCCTAGTATGTTTTACAATAGAGTTTAAATTAATTCTAATACTCTAATGCTTGGAAGCTAGAAACATTAGAGTATTGGATCTCATCATTGAAACTTCTTAGTTAACTATGCTTGGGTATGATTGATATTGGGATATGTGACTTATGTAAGCGTTTATTTAATGAGAAAGAACAAAACCTTAGTAATTAAAACAGTGCCTTCATAGGAGGGCCAATATATTATAATGTAATAATGAGATATGATACAATAAGATGTCAAATGAAATGAGATGAGATGGGATCTCGTGATGGGACATTGGTCATTTTAGAAAAAAATTGTCCTTTATTTTGAAAAAAATGAGATATAATAAACGAATGTTAACTTATTTTTGAGAAACACATGAATATAATAAAAGTAATATTATAGTATGAGAAAACAAACTAATATATTTATATAAAAATGCATAAGAATGAACAAGACATTATTATATATTAATGATATGTTTTTATATAAGTATTTCATAGATGTCAAATTTTTAATAATCTTTTGTACTATAAATTATCTTTTTATTATATTTTATTCATCTTGTTATTTGAAATTAAAGATTTATCTATTCAGATTGTGAAGTTTATCACCTACTTATATTATAAGATATCCACAATAGTATAACATTCACTTTTTTAGAGCCACTCATTTTTTAAACCATTTTTTATCAAAATAAAATGTTTCTTTTTAGCATTTTATTGACCTTTACTTTATAAAATAATTATTTTTGAAACCTTAATTATTCCTTAAAACCAAATGAATGATCACATAGCTAACAAGCTTAAATTTCTTTTCAAAATAAACAAAATTAACACACTACAATTCTCACAAAAAAAAAGTACAATATTATCCAAAGCCTACTAACGTGAATGATTGTTGCAAAAACTCCTAATACATATTATATGCTTAAACTATTTACATCAATATTTTTCAAATTAAAGGCAATGAAAAGTTATCAACCTCTCTTATGGCTGCCTTGGAATCCAATGAAATGTATCCTCATTTTCTAAAATTATTAGTCATAGAATAAATATAGCCAATTAATACTAACTCAATTGGCAAAAAAAAAAAATATAACAAAAATGCAAAGCAATATAGAATTGGGGTTATGCCATGTTGTAGTTAGAAAGTAATAATTGAAAATAACATAATAATATATTACTTTCACCCATTAAAATTAACTTTGTTAAATTCATTTTGAAATTATCATGACCTTTTTCTTAAATTCTCATTTGAAATCCAAAATGAATCCTTTAAGTTAAACTAGTTTTTTATTCAACCTTTTACTTTTCCTTTTTATTTCTATTTGTAGTTTAGTTTCCAACACAAGGACTACATATATTTTAAACACTTCACTCCACCTCTAGGCTACTCTCTAAAGTGAGATGCATCCAATTATTAGTTTTTTTATTAGGCACCATCTTTTGATCTTTCTTCAATGCACAATTCGCCCATTTGATAACATGATGATTTTCTTAAAACTAAACTTTGTTTTTACCCTTTTCAAATTGTCTTTTTTCATATTTTATTAAAACATAGTTTCATTACTAAATAATTAAAAACATTATCCTTCTTTAGCTCAATATGATGTGCTTTAAGGTTTAAAATATTATAAAAGGAATTGCAACATATTGATATAAACTTAAACGAAAACAACCAAACCTGTATACAAAGGAATTATGTATAATATAAAGAATCATCATTCAATACTATAATGATTATTTGAAGTTCTATCAAATTAAGGTATACTAAACTACAATGCAATAATACAATAAGCAAATATACTTAAGGTAATATGCTTATTTTAATTTTAAGTAGTGGCTATTCCTTCGTAGAAGTTATTGTTCTTAATTTTTTTTTTCGAAGTAAGATCTTCCCCTCCTTCACCTTCCTTTGCTCCATTACCGTATTGAACTTTCAAAATTTCACTTTCTTCTTCCATGGTAATAACACTTCTTATTACAGAAGACAACTTAATGAGTAAATTCCCTTAGTTCCTCAATTTCCCTTAGTTTGGAATTTCTAAATTTTTTAAAATCCTCTTAGTAGTTGACTAACCATTTTTATATATTTTTTTTTCTCACAATCCTTCTCCTTTTCTAGCACTTCCATTTCTACAACCACTGCATCCCCACACATACCTAACCCTCCTCTTCTTATAATAGTTGTGCATACTTCCCTCCTATGGTTTTCTAAACCATTGGTTGCCATTTGTTCACATGCATCACTTTTTATTCATCAATTAAGTCTTAGGTTACCTTCATCCTCCATGCAACTAATGGATAGTGAAAGAAAAATGTTTCAAATGGACAAGATCATAGACTGGTTTCATATAATTCATCCTCCCCATTTCATAAGAGGGTGGTATGGGTCATACAAAGGACGAGAGGGTGTTTCTAGTTTTTTTTGTTCAAGATGCTATTGTGAATCTATGGTGGAAATCTCTTCACCAAATTCAATTCAAAGATCAGCCTCCTTAGGAGATCTCATATGAAGTCTTTGTTGAGGATTTTGAGAAGTAATATATTTCTCTTTTAGTTAGAGAAAAGATGAGAAAAGATTTAGCTTACTTGACTCAAAAGAATTGTCAGTAATATAAGCATACATTGACATCCTTGTCCATATATGCACTTTACATGGCTATTTTATAGGAGCATAGATGCTTCATGTTTTACCAAGGTCTAAGAACTTTTACAAAGTCAATATTAATTTCTTTTTAGGATAAATTATATAGAATTAATTGGGAATGCAAAGCTAATAAAGCAAAATCTACTAGCTTTGGGGGCATTAAAATAATGTAAAAAAAATGAAGGAGGAGTCCTTGGGAGTTTAGAGTACTTCTTTCAAGATAAGTTTTAGTAGGTTTGGGTTCAACAAGCAATAGTTTTAAGCTAATAATAAAAGAGCATGTGGACCATAGTTGGAAGGTACATCAATGTTAGGAATTTGGAAGGCTTCAAAAAGGTGCCTAAAGAGGACAAAGAGATGTTATGCATGTGGATAATTAGTCTATTTGGCCAAGAAATGTCTAATGGTAGGAATAAGGTGAGAGTCAATCTCTACAACCTAAGGCAATGGTTGTGGTGTTGGTAAGAGAGGTAATGGGCACAAGCAGAGGTGTTGGATCTATTATAATTTCCAATAGTGTGGGTAAAGTTGGTGAGTCAAGAATCTATGCCATTTCTTTGTAGGATGCTTCTTAATATATTGATGTTATTATAGATACTTTACATTTTTGACATTTTTAATCGTATCTTTCTTTGATTTTGGAGCATTTTTTTCTTATATCGCATCACTTGCTTGATAAGTTACCAATGAAATCAAAATAATTGGATCAATCATTATTAGTAAAACTAGATAATAAGAATGTGTTTAAAATTAATAAGTTCATACAAAGAGAGATAGAAACTAACCAAAAAGAGTTTTTTTTATTGAGTGGATTATTTTATCTTACGCAAAATTAGATATTGTGCTAAGAATGGATTGGTTGTGTAATCCCTAAATGTATATAGATTGTATATAAAAGAAAATGAAATTGAGATCACTGAAAAGAGAAAAAATATTTATTTTGAAAAAAGAAGAGGTGGTCTTCTTATATCTCTATTGAGGACACAAAAATTGCTACCAAAAGATAAAAAAGATTTTCATTATCTGTAGTTGGCACAAAACAAAAGTTTGATAAGACATAAGATGTGTCTATGATTTATGAATACATAGGTGTCTTCCTAAAAGAATTGCTAGGTTTTCCTAGAGCAATGCTTATATCAAAAGATCTTTATAAAATGATACATAGAACTCTATGAACCAAAAGTCTAAATTTAAGAGCTATTAAACAAGGGCTTAATTCACTCTAATGTGTCTCGGTAGGGAACCTACTGTTGTTTGTAAGAAATGAAGATGAGAATCTCTAATTTTGTATAGATTATAAAAAAATAAATAAGATTACTATTAAGAATAAAAATCAGTATCATCCTCTTTGACTAGATTGACCCCAAAACAATCAAATTCGGATAGGATTTTGCTTATAAAGATAGTTTTTAGACAAGTTAATAGCATCTCTAATTTTAATTCTATTAAAAAGAAAGAGAAAAATATCAAATGTGTAATGATGCATTATTCTAATGATTAAGTTATGCGGAAATGCAATTTGAATAAGTCATTACTTATGTCTCTATATGGCTAAAGGCTCATAAGACAAATTATTTAATTCATGACTTGAAAATGATAACTATTGTGTTTATTTTAAAAATTTAGAGACATAGTATTTATGATGTGAAATATAAAATTTTTCTTTATTATCAAAGTCTAAATAATATTATATTTAAAAATAATTAAACTTGAGATAGAAGAGATGATTGAAGCTTATTACTGATATTTTAAGAAGAAAAGGAAGTATGAAGATGATTGTGGCTTAACATGATGAAGAGGTGATAAATTTTGAAGTTGATAGATTTTAACCATAAACAAAAGTACAAAGAAATGTGAAACTATTATATCAACAAACATTAAGAGTTGTAGCTTATTTCAATATTTACTAATACAAAAAAATGTAAATAGAAGAGTACTGCTATGGACTTTGTAATTAGTTTTTCTCAAATACTTATAAGCCATGACAATATATGGGTTGTGATTGATTAACAATTAAAGCAACACATATTTTGGCAATTAGAGCAATTTATTTAGTAAAGAAATTGGTAAAAATCTAGTGTTATAAATAGCAAGACTTCATGGTATGTCAAAATTTATAATATTTAATAGTGATCATAAATTTATATCATATTTTTAGAAGAATTTTCACAAGAAATTTTAAATATAATTAAGATTAGCATAACCTCTTATCCTCAAATAGATAGATAGAGAGAATAATAAAAACTTTAAATAATTAATTAATAACATGTATTCTAGAATTTCAAAAAAATTAGTAGAGTTATTTATGTTTGATAGAATTTCATACAATAATATCATCTTAGATTTATCATAGCTCTTGATGAGGCTCAATCTGAAAGAAAGTGTTAGTCTATTGTATATTGGTTTGAGGGCAGAGAAAAGAAATTGATTGTAATTGATTCTCCTAATAAAGTCACAAAGAAAGTGAAGCTTTGATACAGATAATTAAAATATTTAATTTTAAGAGGGAGATTAAGCTCTTATTAAAGTTAATTTTTTGAAGGGAGCTGTTACACCCTTGTGTTTGATGAGTCAAGCATAAATGTGTATATTTTATTTGGGTTTGATTTTAAGTAAAATTGTTACTAAATAATTAAATCAAGCCATGTATTTTAGATGTCTAAAATAATGGTCTCTAAGGGCCTTGAGGTCATGGCATACTTCAAAGAAATTTGAGACATGTATAAGATTTTTTATAATTGAATTTCTTTTTATTTCTCTTGAATTTGATATGTCCAAACTTTGAGATTATGAGGCACACTAGTAGTATTAACATTTAAAAATATTATAAAGTTATTTAATACTAAATTTTGATTTTTGGACTAAACATATTTGACAAAATGTATAGACATTGATATTTGATTTTTTAATATTATTTTGGAATTGTTTTTTCATGAATTTCTTTTCATAACTATTAAAATAACTTATAATACTATAAGAATATAAAATTATCTTTATACACTTATATTCAAATTTTTGGCACAAAAATTCGTCAAAAATACCCTAAAACAGCTGAAGTCTCGGGAAAATGCACTATAGCAATGGGCAGGTCAACCCGGCGCGAAAACAGCCCGTTCAGGTCTTTTAGAAATTAAAAATTTCATTTAAAAATAAAAATTTAGTTGACCCGAGAAGGCCGAGCCAAGCCCACCGAGGGGAGCTCGACTAGCGCTGGTCAACGGTCAAATCAACAATGCCTGGCTAAGCCAAGCCAGCCCGAAGCCCGCCGAGAGGAGCTCGGCTAACAGTCAATGAACAATGCTTGGCTAAGTCAACCTGAACCAGGTGATCAAGTCCTGGTCAAGGAAGGGGGGAGCCAACCCCAAAGAGGCTCGCAATGTAAACATGGTGGATTTCTTATATAGTGCTCCAACAGTTCCGCATACGCAATGTGGGACTAAAAATCCAAGTTTCAGCCTTTACGGGATCCAATGGCTCAGATCAAACCTGCCCGGATCCAACGCACAGGATTCATCCCGTAAGGTAAAATATGTGTCGTTCATCTTTGCGCTCGAATCCTATGCATGGGATTAAATCGCGTAAACGGTAATCGCGAGATTTAATCTGTGCCGTTCGATTACGCGCTCGGATCCAACGCTCTGGATTAAGCCCGAACGGTAAAATGCGTAAATCAATCTGCGCCGTTCGTTTTTGGGCCTGGATCGGATGGTGGCTGCTTTCCGTCCATTGCCCAAACGGCTAATTAATTTTTGGAGCCGTTGGGGGTGTTTTTAGAGCTCAAATTTGAGCTCTATAAATAGGAAAAATTGATGTATTTTTCAGTTTAACCTTTGCTAAATTTTCCAAAGATTTCAGATCTCAAAATTCGAGTACTCAAGCAAAAACGGTGCATCCAAGCTCAAAAAGCAAAGCGGCAAGAAGACTATTGGAATTAGAGGTTTTTCAATTATTTCTCAATTTTTATCCCTCTAATTTGTCGATTGTGTGTGCCTCCTCTTTTCTCCTATTTCTCTTAAGTTATTTGCCAATCGTTGTATTTTTCGTTTTAGCCGTCGAACCTGTGGGAGGAGGGATCAAGAGGCCGGAAGCTTCAATTAGGGTGGATGGTCGAAAGGAGAGAGCGGGAGGTTCGAAAATGGGGGAAGAGAAGAAAAAAGGTAAGGCGGTGGAGCAGTTTAGCTCGACATCGCCGTCGGCGTCTGCTAAGAGGGTGTCGGTCGAGTTGGGGGAGTGTTCCAAGCAAAGGGAAGATCCATGCAGCCCTAGTGCTCGACGTATTGCAAAGTGTCCCGTAGATGATTGCGTAAATGCGGCGGTAACTGTGCAGGTGCAGCAGGTGTTGTTGACGGTGAACGGTATGGTGATGGGTGGATCAATTAGTCCAATTAGTCCAAACTCTGGCCGAAAATCGTTCAAGGATGCACTGGCTGTTTCGCCGGTGGGATAACCGGGACGTGTGGGCAATCCACTGTGCGACGCATTGCCGACGCAGCATGGGACAAGGCTTGCAGGAAGGCCGCCAAATCGAAATATTTCGCATCTTGTGCCGGCGGGCAACGGGGATTTTTTCGACGGATCAGTAGTTCAAATGTGTGATGAAGCGGTTGACAGAAGAATTCATTATCATCAAAACGACTTGGTAGGAAGGTTGTATGGTGGGAAGTTTTCCTTCATCTGGCTTGCAAAAGAACTGTACAGGAGATGGGGTCATATGCGGGGATTTCGTGTTCTAGACATGGGTAAAGGATGCGTAGCCCTACACTTTACCAGTCAGACCGATCGAGACTATGTTTGGCATGGGGGGCCATGGTTTGTGAATGATCAGCTGCTTGGCCTTGATAGGTGGACATCAGATTTCTCCCCTAGCAACTCAGTAATAATGTCTACTCCAGTGTGGGTTAGGCAGCCTGAATTGCCATTCATTTACTGGGATGAAGTCAATTTGATTCGCATCGCTACAGTTATTGGGGAGCCAACTCAGATCGATGGTTGGACTTCAGAAATGGAAAGAACATCTTTTGCTAGGATATGTGTTCGAGCGGATCTAACCGCACCGTTGAGAACGGGTATATGGCTCAACGGTAAGAAGGAGAAGTTTTTTCAGCGGTTTGAATATGAAGGATTACCAACTATTTGCTTTCAGTGTGGACGTGCTGGACACATGACGGGGGCTTGTGTAGCGCGCAATAGTGCAAACAGGGCTGCAAAGGCTTTGGCTTGTCCAATGTTGGACCAGAATAGGCTGATGGAGCTGGCACAGCAGCAGGTCAACCGGCCTGACGAGGAGCAGCAGGCAGTAAGGGAAGCGAACCGAACCCGTGCAGGAAAAACGGTCCAGCGGCAAAATGACCTACCGAACCGGCGAATTAGCCCTGAACCGGCTTCGTCTTCCTTTGCGTTTAATTTGCCGGAGGAAGCAGTGACGGCGGAACCGGACCGGACGGGGTACGGGCCGTGGATGGTGGTGCAGAGCAGGCGGCAGCAGCGGGGCCGCTCACGGCGGCCGACAGCGAGAATGGGAAAACCTGATGGGAGGCGATCTATCCATTCTGTTCACCCGCCGTCACTTCGACCGCGGGCTCTGTCCAGGAATAGCAGTGGAGCGGGTGGCCTGAGATGGGTCCCAGCAACGAGGCAAGCAGCTAATTATGGTCTGGCGGCATTGCTGGGTAGAAAAATCGAGGAAGGGAATGGGCTTGAATCAAAGGAGAACGAGCGTGATGGCGGGCGGACTGGTGCGGAATTAATGCGCCGGCCGGATGATCTTCTTCGTCCCCTTACTCTTATTAATGCGAATTGAAATTGGCTTGCTGCAAAGGCACGCAGGTTCGGTTCTTTACTGGTTTGACCTGGGTGACGGATTTTTGCGAAGTTTCTCGTCGTTTTGTTGCTGGCCGAAGGTGTGCCAAATAGTGGTTTTTTGGTTTTCTTGACTGATTCTGGCCAACGGTGAGCCACGCCTTTGCTATTTTCATGTTGAGTGGATGTATGCTTGGGCCGATTGTGCTTGCTCTGCTTGCGTAAAAAACATGGTGCTGTCTGGGCCTTGGCGAGTGATTGCTGGTTGGCTGAATGTTGGTGCTGGGGTGGTTAATCCTGGGCTGCAGTGCAATGCATGGGGTCTGCAGGCAGGGGTTTTAAATACCTGTAATTGGTCCAAGATTGGGAATGGAGGAAAGCAGAGCCTTTTGCAGATTGGCCTGTTGATGATGCTGGAATGGTTGGATAATCGCATGGATGGTATTGTGCAAATTAAATGTAACAGGGAATTGGTGGATTGGATGAACTGGAGGCTTTTCATCTTCTTTCTTATGCTTGATGGTACTGTTCCGCTGCTAACAGGCTTGCAGGAAACTGCTATGTATTGGAGGGTTGAGGTCTACTGCTGTGGTAGTTAAGCCTGCTTGTATTTTTGCTTAATAATTGCTTTAATGACGGACAAGTTGGCACTACTTGCATGGAATGTGAGGGGTGTTCGCTCCTCTAAGTCCAGGACTTATTTGCAGCGTATTGTGAGAGAAAATAAAATATTTGCTGTTGCGCTGTTGGAGACTAGAGTCATGAAATTTGGCAGAAGAGATGCGGATCGTCTTTTGAGACGAAATTGGAACTTTTATGTGCAGCCTTTGGTGGGGTTGTCAGGAGGTATAATAGTATTGTGGAGGGATTGGGTTAAGCTAGATATTTTGCATGCCTCTGCCCAAGTAATCTCCCTTCAGTTTGACCAAGTGGATGGGACGAGCTGGTACTGTTGCTGTGTTTATGCTTCTAAAGACCATATCATACGTAGGGGTGCGTTGGAGCAGATTAAACAGGTGGCTAATCTTGGTGGGCCTCTGATGGTGGTTGGAGACTTTAATATTACCATGTGCCAGGAGGAGAAAAAAGGGGGAAAAAATTTTTGTATGGGGCTGCTCAGGAGGAATTTGGGAGATTTGTGCAGGAGCTCGAGCTCTGTGACTTGGGCTTTATTGGAAACAAGTATACCTGGTGTAACAACAGGGATGGTTTGGCCAGGATTTATGAAAGATTGGACAGGGCCTTCTTGAATGCATCAGGGATGACGGCATTTCCGGGGTCAGTTGTCAGACACTTAACTCGGTTGGGTTCAGACCATTGTCCTTTGTTGGTGCACTTTAGCAGCCTGGGGCTTGCACGACTCTCCCGCAGGCTTCAGTTTGAGAATGCATGGTTGACCTTCCCCTATACTCAGAGTGTGGTTGCCTCTGCTTGGTTTAGAAAGGTTAGGGGTTCACCTATGGTGGCACTCTCTACTAAATTTCAGCGGGCATTGAAAGCACTTCACAGCTGGAGTAAAAAGGAAATTGGGAACAGTGCTGCAAAGCCGAAACAACTTGAGAAGGTAATTAGGGAGCTTCAATTAAAGGAGACTGAACAGGGGCTTTCCAATGAGGAAAATGCTGCTATCTCTTCCCATATCTCTGAGTATCATCGGGCTTTGAGTCTGGAAGAGAGGTGGTGGTGCCAGAGGGCAAAACTGGATTGGGCCCGCTTGGGGGACAGGAACACAAGATTCTTTCACGCTGCGGCTACTACTCGTTTAAGGGGCAACATGATACACCAGCTGGTGAATGAGCAGGGCCAGGTGATCGTGAGTCAGCAGGAAATCAAGGATTGTATTTTAAGTTTCTTTGAGGGAAAGTGGTGTAGGGATCAGGAACAGGTTACTCCCCCCTCCTTTCTGCCTGATCATACCCTATCTGAAGATCAGATCCAAGGCCTCAATGGTCCCATTACCGAGGAGGAAATCCGCAGGGCAGTACTTACTCTCAAAAGCAACAAGGCTTCGGGCAATGATGGGATTTCCAGTGAATTTCTTCGGGGTTATTGGAATATAACTCACAATGATATCACTTCAGCAGTGCGACATTTTTTTCAGGGCGGAGACATGCCTAAGTGTTGGAAGGACACCTTGGTTGTTCTTATTCCGAAATTCCAAGGGGCGAACAAGCCTGAATAGTTTAGGCCTATTAGTCTGTGTAACTCTATATATAAAGTGGTGGCCAGGATTTTGGTTGCAAGGCTACAGATCGTGCTACCTGACATTATTGCTCCTGAATAGGTTGCGTTTATTCCTGGCAGGTCGATATCAGATAACATTTTTCTGGCACAGGAGATGGCTTGTAGGATGCACCGGACTGCTTCAGCTGAAGGTCTTATGGCGGTCAAGCTTGATATGGATCAAGCTTATGACCGGGTCAACTGGGAGTTCCTAATTCATATGATGCGACTGGTAGGCTTCCCGGAAAATTGGTGTATGTGGGTCAGAAGCTGCGTTACTATGCCTAGATTTGGTATTCTGTTTAAAGGGGTCAGACTACCTTGGATTACTGCCTTCAGGGGCTTGAGGCAAGGATGTCCCCTTTCCCCTTACCTTTTTGCAATTGTGTCTGAATATTTATCATATCTTATCAATCAACAAGCAAGGGTTAGCAGGAATGTTGGGTTTAGTATTGGACAGGGTGCGCCTATCATCACCCATCTTATGTTTGTTGACGATGTCATGTTATATGCGCCAGCTAACAGTGATGCTGTAAAAGCAATCAAACATATTCTTCACATGTACAGTTGTGCTTCTGGACAGCTTGTGAAATGTTCAAAATCTAATATTTACTTCAGCCGCAGCATGGCCAAGAAGCGCAGGAGAGCGATTGCTGGAAAATTGGAGATCAAGCAGGGGAAGGAGTGCAAATACCTAGGTATTCCTATCAGTGCATCCTTGCCTCACAAGAAGGATTTTAACTTTCTTATTCAGAAGGTGAAGGCAAGAGTTGATACTTGGTCGGCGTGCATGTTATCTATGGCTGGGAGGCTCCTTCTTATCAAATCTGTGTTAGCTAGCTTACCGGGGTTCTATTTGTCGCACTGCTTTATTCCTGCTGGAGTTATTGCAGATCTTGAGAGGATCATGAGGCAGCTTCTTTGGAATGGCAAGTCAGCGCATCACTCGATTCACTATGTACAGTGGGACTTGGTCAATCGGCCTATGGACAGGGGTGGCCTGGGTATTAAGCGGCTTGCTACTTGGCAGCAAGCTCTGGCGGCGAAACATTGTTTGAGAATCTTCACCAAACCCGACAGTCTATGGTGTAAGAGTTTTTTGGCAAGGTACCCTACACGCCTTGTGGACGCATCCTATTATAGAGGGGATTCCAATACATGTAAGCTGCTATGTCTAGCAGTAGAATGGGTGAAAGACAACATTGAGTGGCGGATTGCGGATGGTAATCGGTGCTCTTTCCTGGAGGACAATTGGTTGGGACCATGCTCACTCGCTAGGTGGCCTACGTTCCTCAATATGGAGGTGGATCTTCCTCTAAAGGTCAGCTGTTTGATAAATGATCAATCACAATGGGACGAAGATCAATTACAGAATCTATTTTCGGCTATCTTGGTGGACCGAATTAAGCGCAAACCCATTGACCTTGCTGTTGTTGAAGACAGGCTCATATGCCCCCCATGTGAGAAGGCTGATACTCCCACAAATCTGGTATACAATTGCATGATTGATGCGGTAATGCACCTGCAACACAGTAATTTGAAGTTGGGATGGGTTTGGAAGTTGAAGCTGCAACCAAAAATCTCCCTTTTCCTCTGGCGGGTTGCTTGGACTGCCTTGCCTACTCGTTTATGGCTGTATAAGCGCGGAATTGCTTCCTCGTGCTGCTGTCCCTTTGGATGTAATGAAACTGAATCACTCCAACACGTGCTGTGGGGATGTACGTATGCCAAAGCTGTTCGTTCGGAAGTGACCAATGGCCTTAATCTGGAGCAGAATTTTTTCCAGCAAGCTGGAATTGCGTCCCTTATGGAATTATTTGACTGGATGGCTTCGAATTACAGATCCGCTGCTGCTACAAAGATGGTAATTATGTTTGCGTCCATGTTGCACTCAATTTGGCTTAACCGTAACTCTAAGGTGCATGGAGATTTGGTTCTCTCGGCCAGCCAGACTGCCCGTTTGATTATTCACACTGTTCAGTCCAACCATGCTTGGGAAAATCGGAATCACACCAACCCCTTGGGGTTGATTGTTACATCTCCGTCTGTGTGGTCTCCCCCTCCCAAGGGATGGACGAAAATTAATTGTGATGCGGCCTTGATGATGGATGACTATGCGGCAGTTGGAATAATTTTCAGGGACACGGAAGGTAAACCCATTAAGGTTTTTGGGCAAATTATTTGTGCTTCTACTCCTATTATGGCAGAATATTATGCCGCAATCCTTGCATTGCATCTTGCGAAGAAGTGGATACAACGTGACATTGCAATTTGGTTGGAGGTTGATTCTTTGCAAACTGCTACAATGCTGAGCTCCGTTATGCATTACTCGAGTGTGCCAAAGGGAAGTTGGTTGGTTTCGATGGTGCATGCATTTCCTGACTACCGAATTACCCACTGCTACCGTGGGCGAATGAAGCAGCTAATTGGATTGCAAAGTTTGTGAGTACTCAGAGAGTTGAGTTTATTTGGGACTGGGGTATGCCCCTTTCCATACATTTTGAAAAAATTTTGTTGAATGATTATGTATTCAAGCCTCCTTGAGGAGTGCAACCAGTAAGGTTTCGGCCTTTCACCTTTCAAAAAAAAAGCCCCGGGTTTGAGTTGAGCCCGGTAAAAACTCAAGTAGGTTTGGGATTAGCCGTAGTAAAAATCCTAAGTAGGTTTGAGGTGAACCGTACGAAAAACCTCACTTGTAATCGGTGCATTTAGTGGATTTTTCCCAACACCGGTTGGGGGTGGACGTAGACTCGGTTTTGAGTCGAACCACTTAAAAATTTGTGTGTTCAACTCTCTTTACTCTTGCTTAAAGGTTTTTAAGTTTAATTTCGAAATTCATAAAATTTTAATACACAATTCACCCCTCATATTGTGGGATTTTCTTAGCACGAAACACTTCAGGAGCATTCATATTTGGTAAAATAAAAAAAGTTGAAACTCAAATATATCAAGCATTTTCAAATTATAAAAGGAGTAGAACAAAAAGCTTATAGATTAGCTTTATCACTATAATTAGCTAGAGTTCACAACATCTTGCACGTGTTCTCTTTAAGAAAATATATTTTTATTGACCTCACATTCTTAGTTATATGTAGAAGAGATTGAAATCTAATAAAAAATGACATATAAAATTGAGAAATAAAGTGATTCTTATGATCAAAGTATATTTATATAATCAAATTAAAATGAAAACTATAAAGAAAGTAGAAACTAATATAAGAAATCAATATTCAAAACTCTTTTAAAATTTATAATAAAATTTCTATAAGATGAGGAGATTGTAACAGTCTAAAGTTTTGTTTTGTATAAATAATCTTTATATGATGTTGTTACGTGAATAAAATATTATTTTTAATTTTGTAGATGACTCATAAAATGTGTATATAAAAAATAACAAAGAAATAAGATATGATAAAAGAATGTTAAACTTATTTATGAGAATATAAGAACATTATGAGAATTATGTGAGAATAATATAATATTGATAAATAAAAAGTAATGAAAAAATAATTATGAATAGTAAGAATTATTACATAAGAAAGCATGTTATATTTATATACAATTACATAAGAATATACATGTCATTCATTGTATATTATTAATATCATTTTATATGAGTATTTCATAAATACCATATTTATGTTGCTATAATTATAAGTATCACAAAATCACATGTCATTTTATGTTATTGCTTAAGAATAATAATTTAAAAATTAAATTTATGAAGTTTATTATCTATTTATATTATAGAACATATCATAGATACATAAAGAGTTAATAAACTTAGTAATATTTAAGATAGGTTATTAAAAGAGAGTTTTAAGATGAGCATTGCTTGGGATGTTCTTATTATATATTGCATATTTTGGAGATATAAATGAATATGCATATTATAATCACTTTGTTAAGCATATGCTATGTTATGATTTATTTAATTGTGAAAATAAATTTTAAATTTGATTTGTTATTATTTTGACCCAAATAGTTTGATATCATGCTTCATCTTATTTTTTACTTTGATTTTTTCCCAAAATTTATATTATTTTATATATTTTTGGATTGGAAAGAGGGGTAGTATGAGTTATCAAAATATCCCAATCAACCTCTCTTGTAGTGGAATACAAAATATATAAATGCGCTTGGATAACGCAATTTGCCTTCCAAATAATACATGATTGGCAACCATTATGGAAGCTTTGTAAAGGGTAAAAACTTAGATAGAATCCTTAAATAAAGGTGGAAAATTGTCTATCTAAAGTATTTTTTTAGACAAATAAGAGGGTAACTATATGTAAACCTAAAAGTGGTTTTGACTTCAGAAAATTTGGGCATTCAATGATTGTGATTATGTTTTAACAAATTGAATGATTGATAAAACACATCCAATTGAATACAATCTTTGTTTTGATGTCATCTATCACAAAAATATAAAATAAAAATAAAAATTGATATATATATATATATATATATATATATATATATATATATATATATATATATATATATATTAAATAATTTACAACTTATGTTTAGCTATAGTTCTACTAATAAGATATACAGCTTCAAATTCCTTTTTTAAGGAGTTTGGTTTTCCACAAAATTTTCTCGCTCAAACAAACTACTCATAATCAGTGGAGTCTTGAAACAAAAATTAAGTGATTTGATTTTTTGATTGAATAAAAATTTTTCTATTTTAAAAATAAATAATAAAGCTTAATA
This sequence comes from Vanilla planifolia, assembly GCA_023846275.1. NCBI lineage: Eukaryota > Viridiplantae > Streptophyta > Magnoliopsida > Asparagales > Orchidaceae > Vanilla > Vanilla planifolia. Next base: position 4,505,472 of record CM043872.1, on the reverse strand, counting down.
AAAATCATTTTAAAATTTTTATTGTTACCTATAACAAATATGTTAAAAATATTCTTTTAAGTTTTCTTTTTCTTTTCTTTAGGATTATTTTGTTTGAAGTGACATATATGCAAAACCTTTGCTTAAATTATTCAGAGTTGCTTTTGAGTTAAGATTGAATTTTCTTAAAATGGTTTGAAATCTATTCATAGGTAGATATATATATATATATATATATTATGTGTGTATGTGAGTGAATATATTTATGAAATCATAATATCTTAGATCTTTTGTATTTATTTTGAATGAATATTTTTACCTTATTTATAATTAAGAATTTAATTAAAAACTTTAAAAATTATTTAGTATTATTTTTTTCAATTTAATTTCAAACAAATAACCAAAAATTAATATCTATCTTGAATCAAGATTAGGAATAAAGCCTTACCAAATTCTTGGATTAAATTGAAATAATATTATATACACTTGATTTTATTCTATAATGTGTATAGACTATTGTTGTTGTTTAATTTTAAATAAAGTAATATACTTGTTTGTTAAATATTAGAATTGGGTATTATTAGAAAATTATGTTTGATAACATATTATTAATATATATATTTTTTAAATAAGATATTTTTATTTTCTTAAAAAAATATTTTTTATTTTTATTATATATTTTTAGAATTTTGTATTATAAAAAATAATTTAGAAACATAATTAGTCAAATATTTTATTATATTTTAAAACACATTTGAAAATATGTTTCAAGCAAAGCATTGATCTATAAGAATTGATTGGACCACTTTTATATATATCTAGTTGACCCCTTTATTATTTAAATCAAATGATTAAATCCACTCGCAACCCAATTGCAATTTAATATTCTTGCCAAAAGTGAGTGGAAGTGGATATCTAACTTAAATTATGCAATTATGAAGCACATTATTAGCTAGGAAAATAATATCAAATCAACCACTTAATTTATTAGGATAGAGATAAGATGGCTTGCTTGACCAACATGCATAATTGGAAGCTAAGGAATTAATAATGAAAGAATTGGAAACGCTTTCTCAAGCCTAGTGGAATTAGCACATTGGATTGGCTCAAATGTATTTTCTTCCCACCTTTGCTTCTCATCTCCTATTAAGTGCAAAAGTTTTTCTTTCATCATCTAAATTTTTTATCCACATAATCATAGCCATAAAATATTGGTGTACTTCAACTTCTTCACCCATTATTGAGTTTTTTAGACCTTATTATCATTCTTAAACAAATGAGATGTCTCTTTGAAGATAGAATTGATGTTTTAAAAATGCAATAACAACTAAGATGAATTAGCTAGTTTGATTAGATTGATTTTATCTATGAATAAAAAAATAATATAGAAATTACAAGGTTACGTGATAAGATTTTCATTTTTTTGTGCAATTGTAAAATCTAGTTGTGATAATATTAACTTGTGATGAATTGTGAGGGTGAGACTAGTTTCAAAGACAAGATACTTCACTTGTCATTAACAAGTTTTATATATATTATTCAACTATTGAGCATCTTTTTGCACTAACTTTAAATTAGATTAGCTATATTAAAATAAATGTTTTAAAAGGTGTTTTTGTTTTCTCGAAAAAAGACATCAAAGTAATTTTTGACTTACACTTTAACTTGGTTTGCTAAGAGTTAGATGGTAATATTTATCAATTTGAAATTCTTTTAACCGTTTTTTTAAATAACACATATACTATTTTCTAGTTAATTAATTATTTTAAGTGACTACTTCATACTTTAATCAACTATTCATTAAGAGGGAGGGGCTCATCATGAGCTAAATTAACAATAATGGAGCTCACATGTTCCCCATCAATAAATATATAAAAATCATAAATATATTTATATATAAGTCTACACTCTATCTATAAATCTCAAGTGTTTGTTCACAAGAGTCATATCTTAATCAAACATGTCCATAGGTTTTGCCTATGCCAACCTTTCCCAACTTAAAGAAGAAACCAAGAGAAGGTTAAAGAGTGAAGAAAGGAAGAGCAATATTGCGTCGTCTGAGGGTACTTCAAAGAAGAAGGTTCATCCCACAGTCTCTTCACTTGCTTTGGGCACTGATCAAAATCGAGAAGTTTCTCAACTTCCAACCAATGCTTTAGAGGACTAGGTCTCTTCGTATCAGTGGGTTGGTGGTATTAATTTCAATTGATATATTATATGCATATGTGATTTGTAACCCTTTTTTATGCTTTTTAATGGTTGGTTTGATGTTGTTTGCTAAAAATGTGTATGATTAAAGTTAATAGATGTAAATAAGTGTTGTTTGTGAACTTTGTTAATAGTTTTTATGTTTAAAGCATAAAAAAATAAAATAATTCTTTTAAAATAGAGTCTATATTAATGCTCAAAATCCATTTAGCACTAAGATTAGGAAAAATAATAAAGAGTTTTTTTAACTAATTGAATGGAGTTTTAAATCATAGATTATTGATGTAGTCATTTTGAAAGTTCAAAAGGAAAGTTGTTTGATTGAATTTTTTTTAAATCAAATATGCCATCATTTTTAGGTTATTTTGCATTGAAATATGGTTCCCATGTTACAAAAGAAAATCATTCAACTTGTAATTTCATGTGAAAAGACTACAAGAAGTGAGATTTTTATAAAATAATAATAATTATCATGAAAAAAAAAGAAAAGTAAGAATTTATTGTAAAAATATTATAAATAAATAAGATATCACATATGGCATACATAAAAAAAGATTTATTAGTTTATTACTTGTTAATCATTAGACGATGGATCCAACAACCACTTTTCACTTATACCTCCTTATAATTCCTATGTTAAAAAAATGAAAATTTTCAAATTATCATTCAACGATGCACAACAATGAAAAAAGTGGAAATGTTAGAAAAAATATAAAATGTTATGTTAAAATGAAAAAAGAATATCCACATTGATCACTTTGGTGTCCATTTTAGCAAGAAGGATTATATCCCCTCACATGGAGGAATGATAAGCTTTTTAAGGTGATCCTACATGTTGAAGGATGGTTGAGGTGATCATTACAAGATCTCTAAACTTAGGCAAGAAAAATGATTTCATGTAATGGTTGTGAAGCGTAGAATATTAGGATGACATGTACCATTTACAAATTGAATGACACAATGAACTTTTGTTTGATGATAATAGTTGAATTAAACAAGATAATTTATTTGTTTTATGAGTTGTTATCATATGACTTAGATCATGATAGCACATTTATAGGTATTATCCATGAAAGAAGGGACATAGCATTAAGTCTTGAAAAGTTTGTAATTATGCTCAGCATGTTTTGTTCATGTAATGGCATAACCCTTTTGCTTTTCTATGATTGTCTACTTGTATTATATTGTGGGCATAGTTCTGATATGATTTCATGTTACAACAAATAAGAAGTTCATGCAATATGAGATAAGGATATGTGTTGGTAATTAAGTGAAATTGTAGTTTAAAAAGTCAAATTTGATTACTTTAGGTGGCTATCACATTGGTTGAAAAGATTTAGCTAAATAGCTTCATATGATCAAAGAGCCACTTAGTTCTGTTTGGTGCGACTAATTGTCCTAAAAAGTGAGCTAAAATTCCATCTTATCAAACAAGCCCAAAATGCGTATAATGTCTTATGATCCATCATGACAAATCCCAAGGTTACAAGATAACAAATACATGCATTTAACAAAAAGCAAGAAAAGCAACAATACTTCAGTGATCTACTATAACGCTTAGGACTATCATGGACATAAGCAGAAGGTATGTTGTTCCACATCTTGAACTACAAAGAACTCTTCTCCAATGAGTGATCATACAAGAACTTTCATTACACCCATTGTCTTACTTGTGATGGATACAAATCAAAGTCTCATGTTGACGCTATGGAAATCATGTCTAAACATGTGGAAGGATTCATATAAACCTCTAGTATGTTTTATATTGAATGAAGTAGAGATACAATATGGATTCATCTTTTTTCCACTATTTTTTAGTGATCTACTATGTGTTAATACAATGCCTTTGGCTTGCAATCCTCAATAATAAGAAGAATTCAATGAACAAATCATTCGTAATAGCTTTATTGATGGTTGATTTAGGTGACCACTTCTTGTTCTTCTCTATGAAATTGCTTTCTTTAAGATCTAATGACTAAAACTTGAACTCATAGTCATGTGCGTGTTTAATACATTTAACTTCCAAATTTTGGAATGCAACTTAGGAAAATTTTAAGTTCAAGTAACACAACTAAATGTCAATATGCTTGTAATCCTTAAGAAGTCTATTTAACAAAGAAATTGAAGTTGTAAGTTATTGACAAACACTTGATTTTAACCATAAAATTATAACATTTATTTTCATTTCATTCAAGTACCTAGAAATATGTGGAATTTAGAGTATGGAATATAGGTTTTTCATCATTATAAAACTATTTGGATCTTGCCCTCACAACCATTAATTCAAATCTACCAAAAAGTGTCAAAATATTCAACTTTTATCCATGCATAAATTCTGAAGTCCTATTAAGCTATTCGATCTACATTTGTCCCAAATGTTTTCACAACAAACAAACTTGTGGACTTGATCTTTTTTCTCTTATAATTATAAAATCATTCACTACTAAGATTTGAAACTTAATAATTTAGTTAACACTTCATCCTCCTTACATAATTACTACACTACAACCTATTAAAATGTCCTTTAATTATTGTTAAATGTGCTTATATCATTATCGTATCTAGAAAACTTGTCTTGTTAATTATTATAATAAGTTTGGACCAATATACAATCATAGCAATCTCTTGGGGATACATTAATATCCCTTCAACATTAACAAAATGTATAAGAAAAACTACATTTTAGGACCAAAAATACAAGTGAAGAATTTCTTATATAACATATTCTCCTTAAGCTCTTTAACGCCAAATGTAGATGCTTGAGATGCTCATATATTTCTTTTGAAAACATCAAAATAACATTAATAAATGTAATTACAAATTGTTCTTGATAGGTTTTGAAAATGAAGTACAAGCACCTGTAGATAATAAAGTTGTCATGCTAGAATTAGCTTAATTTGAACTTGATGTCAACTTGAGTAGACATCATTTGGATTGAGTATTAAAAATGGCATTTGAAGTATTAACATTATTATGTAAATATTATCAAAAGACCTCATTAATTGTAATTACTAATACACTTATTAACATTATTTTTCAAGATTGCCCTATATAAGTAGATTGGTCATTTTGGTAGGGTCTTTAAGTTGTCGTCACCTTGACATTTTGTTCATATGTTCCTTTTATGTGAGGCTTGTTGTTCATTTTTATATTTTGATATTTTACTCTCATTATCTAGATGAGATCTTGACATATAGAAGAACTCAACATAGAGGTGGCCTTTATTTCTTGTATTTTTATTTCTTTAAGTCTTGCATCACGTATGAGTCTTCCACTGATGATAATAAATTGATGCAAGATAGATTTAGACTTCTACCATGGTCAAAATTAAAACCTATAATACTAAAAATATTCAATAAATTATTAGAGAATATAAAAATTATTATATACTAATTAGGATTAGATAGCATGTGTAATACTTTAGAACTATTCAAAGATTGATGTTCTAATCCTATAATGTGGTTTATTAAGTTGAGTAGGTTGTAACACCTTAATCATTAAGTATAAAATCCTACAAATCAATTTTTGTCACATCCAATTTTATAAATATAAAATAAAGAATTTAAAGTAAATTTTATATGAAGTACTTTAATAAAAAAGAGTAACTCTAACTTTATATTACTACCAAGAAAATAAAAAGGTACTAAAAGATTAAACTTTTTGACAATTATGTGGGTATTATCAAAAACGATAATTTATTTGGTTATCAACTCTTCAGTGAAAAGCCTCTAACCTTCAATCCTTATCTCTCATAAGGGATTTGGTTACTAACTCTCTTGATGGTAGTCACTTATCTTCATTCCTTGTCTCAAGTAGGAAAGTTGGAATCTCTCCAATTATGGTTAGGGGTACTCACTTTGTTTACAAAATAGAAGTATACAAACAAAATAAAGTTTTATTCTATAAGTTTCATCCTCTTCAGCCTAGTGAGCACCCATATTTATAAAGAAATCAAAAGTTGATTAGTAATTTATTTAAAAAAACAAAAAAAATTAAAAAACCTAAAAAATTAATTGAATTAAGTAGTTTCCAAGTTGGCTTTGCATTTCAGGGGGTTATAATAACAATAAACAACACGATAGTGTGAGCTGCGCGATTAAGTTGCCAGTCAATTTTTGGGTAAGCACTGGTTGGGCAAAATAGGTTGACAAGATTAACAGGTTGGTGCAGGTAATGGGTTCGAGTGCTTGTCAACTAGTGTTCTCAAGTAAATTGAGTCAAGCAAGTGCACGAGCCGATTAGGGCGATGACTATCACTATTGGCAACCACAGACGATGAAATCAATAAAAAATTTAATTTTAAGAATTTTAAATAATTTTTAATCAAATTTTATACCAATAGGCTTCTTGAATAAGTGTGATGTCAATAGATGTATGTTTATAAGCTAATATTAGATGATCCTATGTCATACTAAAGAACAACACAATGGTGTTGCCTAATAATGGAAATAAATGACTAAGTACATCTCATTCTTAGGAATGGCTCAAAGTTGTTGCTCTAAAGGTTCTATAAGATAAGAAATTATAGATGGAAAGAAATAAAAATAAAAAGGGAAAATGATTGGGTAAATTACAATAAATTAAAAAGAAAGAGAAATTTGAAAGGAGATCAAAGTGACAAAATAAGAAAACATAAAAATAGGTTTAATTAAAAAGGATGAAAAGTATTACATTAGCATGCATAATTTTTATTTTTCTCAGCTCTTATTTTATATTAAATACTTACTATTTAGATGCCCTTACGTGTAACATGAACATAATATTTTATTATTTTATTTATTATTCACTAAACTTAAGATGGTGATTCAACCTATCTTCAACTTATGATTTAAAGGAACAAAGGTTGTACTACATGTGGACATGGGAAATGAGTTAATGGAGAACTCAATTTTTCGTATTTTAGTTATTTCTATTTTAGCATCATGTATTAGGATATGGTCTTTGAAATGTAATAAGATATTAAATCAATTAATTTTTTATCTTTAATTTGGTTGTACTTTTTATGCTTATTTTATTGCATATTAATATGAAACTTACATTTAGCTTTTAAAGAAGAATGATAATTGTATTGGTTTTATATTTCCTTGTGATGTTGTAATAGTATATATGTTTTTCAAAAAGAAAAGAAAGGTTTTTAATAAATAAAGAAAAAAAAGAAAATATACACATTTTAAAAATTTTAAAAAAGAGCTTTTCACACAAATAAAAGAAAAGATAAAAAATGATTTAGTGACAATGATTCTAAATGGGAAACCAAGACACTACAATTAGTGCTCTGGTGAGACACTTAGTCTGATAAAACCTTTATCGAACAATTCTTGTAGCTAAATTTTTATTCCTTGGAGTTCAATTGGAGTCATCCTACATGGTTCCTTGAATATCGGTTCATCTCCAGGTATAAGAATGATACTAAACTTGATCTCCTTAGTCTTGGTAGATCTTTAGTAAATACCTCAATACTAAGAGGATTCCATATAGTTGAGGTTCTTCCTTATCAAAAACTTGTACAAAAGCTTAGTACACATTCTATACTAACTTCTATCTTTTCATTATAGAAATAGCGGGTACTTATTGGTCTTTATCAAAGTAACTCTCTTTGGTACCATCGTTCAAATAAATATTTACTCACTTTTCTAAATAATCTAGCATAATTAAATTGTCACCAACAAATCCATTGCCAAGATTATATCAATTTATTATAGTTTGGTTATGATTAGTTAGTAATTGATTAGTATCCTATTGATGTTTATATTTTCTTTTATACATTTATTCACCTTTAATTTTTTTTCTTATACGTTAGGTAACCAACAATGATGTAACTAATGTAAAATGCTCAATTACAATGCAATCAATGCAATTGAAATAAAAAAGTGAGATGCTCCATAATAAAGCAAAACTTTTATAGGTTTATTTTGTAAAAGTATTATACTTTTGATCACAATAGGAGATTTTGGAGTTTCTTTTATGAATAATATCATAAATATGAGATTGAGTTGAAAAAAAAAAATTAAAATAGAAGCACTAGGATATTCATATAAAAATAGGATGAATTATAACTTTTTACAAAATCAACAAATAAATAGTAATTATATACATTAAATAATTTTTTTTAATATAATTACTCTTAAATTGTTTCTTAAAACCTTTGCTTAGTTTTCAAAGCTTTTTGTTAAAAAGAGTATGATAAAATAAATACATCAATATTTTTTAGTGATTCGAACTCAAATAACTAATCTATGTTCACCTCGGTCATGAAAGACCAAGCTTACATTATCAAAATTTTTGTAAGAATGGGTGGGAAAAACCTTTACATCAAGATAAAAAACTTCACAATTCAATAAACCAAAAAAATTTACAATACTAAGTCAATAGATCTTACAAAATTCAACCAAAAGACCCGACAAAACAATCATGATGGAATAAGTACAAATAACTCAAAAAGGTACCAAAACAAAAATAAGGTATAAATTTTTACATACAATCAATAATTTGGTAGGTACACTAAATTGTTATAAAAATGATTAGATAGGAAAATAACACATAGCACTTATGAAGGACCATGTTAGAGGTGGAGATATGATGAGTATAATGACCTCCAAAATTCACCTTAGCACTTCGAAAAATCCCCAAAAAGTTGATTTTTTTCAAGTTGAAATGCTCATAAATAATTTCCAATGATTCATTGGCTTTTTGTCCATGTTTGAAAGTATATTTAAAGTCATTATGCTCTTTTTCTATAGCTCCAAAACTCAACCAATAGCTCTTTAATGTTTATAAGTTCAATTTTCAATTTTTGTTTTTCAACTTAGCCATTATAAGTTATGTGAATTAAATGCATACTTCACATTGAGCATTATAATGTGTTAAACAAGGTAGTGCAACAAGGGCACAATCACAATAGAGGGGTGCAACAAAGGCACACATGAAGGGTGTATCTCAAACACGAGCACTCAAGTACAGAATAATAAAGGTGCAAATGGAGTTATGGATAGCATATGAATTAGATTGATGTGTTTGATTTGATCCATGCTTTATAGAAGAAAGATCCAATATTGTCAAATAATAATTAAAATTTTATAGATGCAATAAAAAAACAAATTGATTCATAATGTAAACTTTCTCAATTTTAAAAATTGATTAATATGCTTTCATCTTGACTTTATAGATCCAATAAAAGAACAAAAGATTATTTCAATAGCATATTATTTTGCATCCTAGTTGTTTTGAAATAATAATATAAAAGGAAATGGAATATTGTTGAAAATTAAAATTAGGTGGGTGAAAGACCTATAACAATGAATGAGGTCCCAAGAAGATTGAGATTAAGGTTATGAAGTGTAACATTATTTGGCGAGACATGGTAAGAGTCCTAGCTTTAACTTATGCAATGCTTCACTAACTCAACACGAGCTAGAGTGTTAGTAGAGAAATGGCAATAGGGATGGTGGGGGAATGAATAATTTTAAGCTTTTAGTCTAGGTTTAGATTAGTCAAACATAAACTAAGTGAAGTAACAAGAGAGTGTAAACAATTTTAAATATACTAGGAAAGTGATTTAAAAATGTGATATAATATACATGAAATTGAAAAGCATTTTTGAAATGCAAAGTTTGCATTATTTTGATTACATTTCATATGATAAACAATTTTTAAATCAAAAATCAATCTTCAAGCTTGAAGTTTTTATTTCAACTAAGGTGATTGATAAAAAAAATTATTTTTAACAACGCATTTAATTTATGTTTTCACATTGAATTAAGAAGTTATTGCAAGCTTAACAAAGAGTAAATAAAGAAATTTCACATCAATTGAATCTCAAACGAAAGAATTATAAATTTTAAGATGTAGATTACTCAAATATCTCATATTCACCGTTATAAACTATTGTTTATTTACAAACCAAAGGAAGCTTTGAACTACAAACTTATCATTTTAAAAATAGCAAAAAACAAGTTCTAAGCTAAAAATTTTAGCTTAATCTTTAATTTTTGAGATTTAAATCTAAGATACGATATCAAACTTTAATCGCACTTAATGTAAGATACTCCAACAATTTTTCATGAAGTTTTAATAATCTTGGTGAGATTTCTTCACAAGTTTTAGAGATAACAAATGTTTGTGTTACCAAACATAAATTTAATTTTAAAATATTTTTCACAAATTTAGTGACAAAGATGAAGCAACTTATGAGTACCAAATTTGTACATCACACCACCAAAGCTATTTTTGAAATTTTCTAAAAGCTCAAAAACTCATTTATTATAAACCTATTTAGTCTTTCCTCTTTTTTTTTTTTTTTTTTTTTTTTTTTTTTTTGACATACAATATAAGCTACTTAACTAATTGAATAAGCTCCAATAGCAAACCAAAATAACTTCAATGACCTTTAATATGATTTTGTATGCACAACATTGATCACCACATCAAAGGAGTGTATGATGAACAATGAGAGAACTCGTTTTAATAGAAACAATGCTCAATGAAGTTGAAAACACAAATCATCAAGCATCTTAGTTCATCAAAATTTTGTTGAATTATATAACAGATATTATCAAAGACTAATGACAACTAGAAATTTTAAAAATTATTTATTTCAATCATATTTTATTTTTCTCTTAACTAAATTTGAATGTGATGCCATTTCGAAATAGTCATATTAGTTATATGTTAGGATTTCAATAATGTAATTAATTTTTAATATCAATTAATCAAATCTTATTTACACTTAGGAATACATATCATGTTTAAAATTGATTCATAATACATTTTGAATCAATTTTTTGTTTTATGATTCAAACATAATTTAAATTAAAGCTATATTTAAAAGTAGCTAATTCATTAAAAAATTGTTTTAAAAGGTTTAAAGAGATGTTTTTAGAAAAAATGATTTATTTGAGTAAAATTAAAGTTTTGATAGAAATAAGTTTATGTAAATGTATGCGAAAGAACTTTTGAAAAAAAATTAGAACGGTTCTTAAAAGAGACTAAACTTAGTGCTTTGTTTATATTTTGTTTTTCAAACTTAATTTTAATTTTATTGTTTCTAAATTTTATTTTTAATAAATTTTTTTATAACATTTTATTTTTTATTTTGATATTTTTTTTTTAAATTTTTTTCCAAAAAATTTAAAGCAATTTTGGATGGTAGAACTCATCCTCAGCCAAATAAAAAAAAAAAAAAAAAAAAAAAAAAAAAATCTCGAGATCGCTGGCTGTCTCCAATTAGTTCCAGCTCTCTGTTCTGCCAATGGCGTCCACAAAGAAGCGAAAGAGCGAACTGGATTCAGACAACATCCCAAATGAATACAATGCAGGAGACATCAAGCAACATTACACAGTCGAATACACCAGGCAGCTCGAGGACGATTCAGGCGACGGCGCTGCATCGGGCTCTGATTCTGATTACGTTGAGGAAGATGATGTCCGCAAGCTCCTTGAGCCTCTCGACTCTGATCAATTGATTTCACTGCTTGCTTCCGCTGCGGCTAGAGATGGCGTCACTCTTGCGGAGATTCGCGCCATTGCAGACGTAGATCCTGCCCATCGCAAGCTTTTCGTCCACAGTCTTGGTTGGGAAACCACCACGGACAGCCTCCGTGCAGCTTTCGACCGTTATGGAGAGATCGATGACATACGCGTCGTTCTTGATCGCTTAACTGGAAGATCCAAGGGCTATGGGTTCATTCTTTTCCGTCATCGTTCCTCAGCCCAACGCGCTCTCCGCCATCCCCACAAGCTGATTGACAATCGCATGACCAACTGCCAGCTTGCCTCTGTTGGCCCCACACAGAATCCCAACTCTCACACGAGCAGCAATCATATCCCTAACTCGAAACCTAACCCTAATCCGGTAGATAACCTTCCCCGAAAAATCTACGTCGGCAATGTCCACCAGGACATTGACGGCTGCCGTCTCTACGCGTTCTTCTCCCAATATGGTGAAATCGAGGAAGGTCCAATAGGTTTCGATCGTCAAACTGGTAAGCCAAAGGGCTTCGCGCTATTCGTTTACCGAACTATCGAAGGGGCAAGAAAGGCCTTAGAAGAGCCTAATAAAAATTTTGAAGGACATGAGTTGATCTGCCAAAGGGCAACTGATAGCAGCAAGGGAAGGGCATCTGCAATAGCGTCCAATAAAGTTGGTGGTGGGTCTGCTGTTGATCCACCCAATGCTGTAACGAATGTGGGTGGCTTCATTGCGTCTGGTTATGGTGGTCAGGTGACCCCGTCAGATGTGGGGCTGGCGCAGCAGGGGACAATGTTCAGTCCAGGGATTCTTGGACAGGGAATGCAATTGAATGCTGCTGTGCTGGCGATGCTGGCGGCTGCTGGTCAGAACCCAGCAGCCTTTGGCGTCAACCCTGCAATGCTTGCCACTTTGAATCCTGCTTTTGCCGGGGCTTTCGGTGCTGGTGTTTCTCAATCCTCTGTTTCCCAGGCAGCAATGGCGCAACAGGGTGCACTACCATTGCAGGGATATCTGATGGGCGGTTCTGGGTTTCAGAACGTTGGATTTCAGCGGAGTCCAGGATTCCAGGGGCCACCAGGTTTCCAAGGCACGTCAGTGTCTACACAAGGTGTTGGTGGTACTGTCACTCCTTATCAAGTTTCAGGTGCAATGCAGAGATCTAACATGGGCCCAATCAGTGGGTTTGGATCTCAATAGGTAAATTTTTGTATGTTTTTGAAATTTTTAAATTAAGCCTCTTGTCATTGGTTATTTGTAAGTTATTTTGTGGCATTTTATTTTATTAATAGCTAATTTCTGTTCATTTGTGTTAGTTTGATGTCAAGAACGTGATTGCTCGTCTGGTTTCGAGTTGGATGGCTTTGGTTCTGTATTTGCAACGAGCGTACAGACTGCATTCAGTGCTACAGTTGTTTGGAGGAAATGACTTTGATTTGGTTTTAGCGACATGGTTTTGGATGTATGGGTTTTCAGTTTCATCTTTTATTCAGACATTACTTTGGGAGGTCTGTGTAATGAAGTACTTGGTGCAGAATTTTTTTTCTTTGGCATCGATGTGGATTTATGAGCATCTAAGCGTGGTTTGTGGTCGAAGTACTGGTTATAATGTTTTTATTTGGTATTAATATGGATTTTGTGTTCATTTGTATCTTTTTTGTGTTTTATGTCTTTTATGTAGATGTTATGAACATCTATATCCATGGTTTGTCTTAATGTCATTGATTTTGTGGATCTTGTGGTTTCAGATTATCATTAAATTACTGGTTTTGTTTTTTTAAAAATATGATTTATGATTAATGTCAAACGAGCTTTGAGAGAATTAGCCTGCAGATAAGTTCAGGAAAATACATCTAAAAACCTCCATGATTGTTTTTAAGATTTAGAAATGCCTCTTGAAGTTTATTTCTGTGTAGCTTGTTGGCCTATTTGTTTTGCATCCTTACCCATGGGTGAATTACTTATTGGTTCCTCATTTCTAATATCTGCTATGTATCCAAGTTTTATTTGCTTTTGCAGTTATTTGCACAATTTTTTTGGTTTCTCTCTGTTTTGTCATTGATGTCACTTATTTATTGTGTACTTTGTTGGGTGTTAGGTATTATGAGCTTTATGGAGAACTTTAGATAGCAACTTTGTGCAATACTAAGTAGTGCATGGTTGCTATTTTGGAGAATAATCTTTCATTTGTGCAGTATTTGTTCATTTCAATAGACCCAAAAGCCTACTCTATTTTAGGAGATTTAAGCTTGATTAAATTTTGCAAGATGGTACATTATTACATGATGCCTTTTGTTTGAATAGCTGATAAACGTATTCTTTTATTTGAATAGAGCATTTATATTCTTGCTATACTTTATAGATATGTGAGTCCTTACATTTGATATTCTTGATTTCTATTACTGAGCTGCATTAGGTTTTATTTCGTAATTTGTATTTACATTCTTTTATTAGATACAACAGTTTAGCCCATTGCTCATTCATTGTATTTTTAATTGAATTTCTAAAGTATGCATGTTTTGCAATTGTTCATGACCGTTGTACCTTGAATGGTTTCTTGTATTTCTGTGTTTTGGTTAGCTTATTATTTAGCAGGAAAGTTGGCTTGAGCGCAGCTATAGGAATCTTGGTCATGCTTGTTCATTTAAATTCTTTGAGGAACCTTGATCCTTGCTTAGACATTGATAATGTAGTTTATGGTAAGCATTTTTTGTTTGCAATCAATTAACCTTTATTGATGGATGGTAAAAATTTTATGGTGATTGAGGGGTAGAAAATATAACATTATTTTGATTAAGCAGAATGAGCATATTTGAACTTGCATAAACTTCAATTAACTTGGCAAATGCACAAATGAGTAACATGCAAACTTAAATGGTCTGTTAATCCATTATAGATTTACTTAACCATGAAAATATTCTTGCATTGTTAATTCTGTTTGGTGCTCATTTCTAAGTGAACTTAGTGAGTTTTTTGTTTTGTTAGCAATTTATCATAAGACGAACCATTTTTCATCCTTTAAGTTATCCTTCCCTTTCTTTTCTTTGTTTTTTTCTTGGGCTGGGACGATGGAAGGGATAAACCATGAAACGTTTTCCTCCCAAATGTCATTGAATTTTTTTAGTGCATTTTTATTTGCTCATGATTTAATTTTTTTGGCAGCTCATTGTGCTATTGTTTTTCCTCATTATAGTTGAGGCTAAACCTTCAGAACTTCTGTTCAATTATGGATTCTATATGAATCTACTTCAGTTGTTCAAGGAGCTTGACTTGGTGAAAGGTAGATATCTATGGTTTCACAGTAAGCGGCATATTGCTGTGTTCTGGTTCTCATTTACTTTTATGGAGGTTGCTTGTAAAGGTTATATTGGTAAACTTTCACCAGAGAGTAGCTGTTTTCATGTATTAGCTTTTTTTCCTCTTAATTCTCTGTTTTACCCAATCTGTTTTATTTTGTGAGTTTAGTGTCATTTACAGACGATCCAAACAATGCTGTCATGTTTTGGACATGATGGAGGCGGGAATATCAGGGTATGTTCATGCCATATAGCACATATTATGGCTTATTTTGGTGTTATATATAGTACTTGTGCTGTTCTATGATTTGATTATATCTTTACAAACAACAGTGTAAATTGACTAGGACATGCAAAATGTTTCATATTGAGTATGTTTCTTATGATTTAACAACTTAAGTATGATCTTCATCTTTTGTTTTGGATGCATGTGGAGTTGAATATGCTTAGTCATGTAGGAAGCTGAAAAAACATGGATTGAATGTGCTTTATTTCAGATGCTGATTTTCACCAATTTGCTTATAAAATGAGAACTATATGATTTGTACTTTAGTATTTGTTTATCTTTTAATTAATTTATGTGTAACTTATTTAAAAATCTGAACAGTGCTAAAGATTGAACAAAGAGTTGAAACAAAATTTTTGTAATTCCTTTGAAACTTTGCTGGTGCGTCAGTGAAATGCTAATTGTTTTAAGTTCTTTTCTGGTGATGTTACAATCTTGATTTACTTTCATACTGAGAAAGCTAGATATTGTATTTAAAATACTTGATTATAGTGATGGTTTATACTCTTAATTTATTAAGTTCAGTAATTGAGTTTTTGCTGTGAAGATCCAACATCTTCTTCATAGAGATCAGAACCACTAGACGTTTACAGCAAGACATAACAAGGAAGAAGTCACCCCATCTTCTGGAGAATCTGCGGCCTGCACGAGGATTGTGACCATCATTGATAAATAAACCTCTAGAAGCCTAGGATGGCCTTTGCACCGATCCAATGACTTAAGAATCTCTCTAATATCTAAGCATATACAAATAAATATAAATTGTTCTGGCTCTTGTATGTGGTGTCTACAGTGTGCTTCTTATTGTGAGCTACTTCCAACTTTTATTAGTTTCGTCTTTTGTTGTAAAATCTATTTATATTTCCTTGCATTTTTCCTTTAGTTGTGTTCATTTGTCTTTTTTGGGACAAGGAAGTGTTGTATTTGTTGGAGCATCGTTGCTAGACACTTTTGAGTCTGTTGATTTTTGTGTAGGATTTATTTTTTTGTCCAGTATGTGTTGTCTGCTCTTTTGATGCTGTGTGATTGTTTTTTTTTTTGAGTCCAATGTTCTTCTTGTGTAGGCCTTTTTGAGCTGATATTTGTCTCATTTAGGATGTTGTGTGACTTTTTGTTGAGATTGGTAATGTAAAGGATTTTTTTTGCATAATTTTGCAATAGACATTAGTGAGTGAAGCTCCATCTTTTGATTAGGGGTTTGAATTGTTTAGTAGTTAGTGACATGTTACTTTTATTTTTTATACTCATATGTTTTTGCTACTACTATTTTGATCACTCATTTTTTGAAATCAGCAGTGAATTGAGAAAAACACAATTCAATTCCTTTTTTCGTGCCATCTCATCATTTAATTGATATTAGAACAGGTTTCTATAATAAAGGGGACACTCTCAAAGTAGATTTTATATCGTAGTAGGTGGCAATTTAATTGTTTTAAGGCACTTCACTGAGCACCTTTTTGAAAAAGTGTATGGAACACTTTATTGAATGTGTGGATCTAGAGCTATGTTATCTAATTGAAAATATATTGTTACGAATTCATTCTCCAAACTAGATCGCTAAGAGAGAAGAATAGTTTAGTTGATCTTTGAAAGTTTAATGTGTTTTTTGGATTTATCTAGATCTCTATATGGATAAGTTTCTACACTAACAACTTTGATATTGGAAAAGAATTAGATAAGGTATGTGACAAAAACAGGAAGCTTTGTAAAGTTGATAAAAAGAAGAGAAAGAAAAGGAGAAACAATTTTATACGATTAGTTGGCAGTCGATTGCCTATTAGCCCATCGTCATGAGAATAGATCCTTGGCTAATGGGGTGACATTTGTGGATATTTCATATAATGACCTTAGTAATGTGTTTGATGAATTAGTTTTTGGTTTTAGGAGTTCAAAATAAAAAAATATTTCTTGTAAACAATTACACAAAAGAAAAGAATTGCTTTTGAATAATGTGAATGATTAATTTGGTAAATTAAATAATAAAAGTTTTTTGAATATTTCTGTCATGATTGAACTTTGAAAATGAAAACTTGAAGGAAAGAATCTCTTTAGAATGCTTTGTGTATTGATTAGCTTAGATTAAACAATAATTTACTTTGAAAATGAGAATTATTTTTGTTTTATGTTTGAATAAGATAATTCAACGTTAAAAACAAAATCATTAGGTTGACTTGGCATATATACTTTTATGAACCATCTTGATCACATGAGAATGATATTGCTAAAAAACATTGTGGCACATTGTAGATCTAGTGCATGTTCTCATGCTCATGCTTGATGTGATGACTCACACATTGAAACAAGATCTCGGGCATATTTTTTCATAAAACAATTCATGTGAGTTCTCAATTTTATTATTATTTTTTTAATCACCCAATAAATTTTATATTTTATGTTTAATATTGCATCTATTTAAAACCATATTCAATAACTTAATCAATTTATTATTAGGTCCATATGAATTTTGTTATGCGGTTTGTTACTTAAACCTTGACTTTGGTGCTATTAGGACAATTATGTTAATAGGTCTTGATAAGAACTAGGTAGAAACATCCTTGTCTTGCTTAAAATAGAGATTTTTGTTTTTTGATCGAAATTAGGTTATGAGCCCTACTAATTAAGTAAATAGGGAAACATCTAGGAAGTCGATAATTTCTATTTCTTCACTCGCAAAAGAAAATGTGAGAAGCGAGATGCTGTACTTATACGAAACATCTTTAAGATGTTGGTTTGACACTCACAAACATAGATGCACGTTGTTGACATATTTTTTGGTATTGAATGGGATGAACAATGACAAGATTCCTTGTGTCATAGAGGAAGATTAGGATCCAAAAGATTCAAAAGTAAGGGGGGCTGAAGTGAACTTGTGGAGTTTTTAACCTTAAAATCTCTTCAAACAGGGAAAATTGTCTCCATGAAACAATAGATGACTCCACTAGTGAACTATGGCTTTAGATTGGTGCTCTTTGTTATAGTTCAATTGGATCATCTCTTGGAGCATGTCATTTGATGGATCACTTGAGAGTTATTAGATTTTTATAATGTCGCTTTGATCTCTTGGATCTTGTAGGTTGCATGACAAAATTTGCATCTTGGATGGGTCCTCCCTTTTCATTTATGTAGGTTTTTGGGTTCCAAAATATGACCAGATTTCCATCACCTTAATCATCGAATTTGGACGATTGAAATTTGAATTTGAAAACTCACTGAATATAAGATAGACATGGAGAGGGTAGACATTTAATATGATGATCACCAAAAGCTCTAATTTTTTCTGCCAATGGCTTTTCTATGCAACTTCTTTTTCTTTCCTATGCAACTATCTCAATCCCTATCTGACATCAACGGAGAGGCTCCAAAAGATGTGGAAAGCTTGCAAATGTGTCTTGGAGTGAACATGGTAGCCTGGGCTAGTCCTATTGAGGTCGCTTCATTGGTCACGACCCCACCTTCTTAACTTTTCTATTGCTCATAAGAAAAAGGTGCAGGCAGCAGAACCTGTTGCCATTAGTGTGAGTTCCTTGTCATGTTGCACTGGGGAGAAGGCTGTTAAGGAAAGAGCTCTAACTTGGAAGGAGGCAAAGAAAAGGAGATTGGGGAGGGGAGATCTTATGTAGGCAAGGAGTACTATGGAGCGACCACAATGGCTGTAAAAACTTATGAAGGACTTTTCACATCTTATGATTTTATTTTCTTTCCTTTTTGGCTCAGTTTTTTTGTATTATGTTTGTAATTGTTGTTTGATTGGACATTGAATGAAATCTTAGCTTCTCCAAGTTATACTTAAATATTCTAATATTCAATAGTTTGTTGTTTTGGTTTCCTTAACAATCTCAACAATTCTTTATGGAGTTAAACTTTAAAATAGGAGTGAAAGATTCCTCATTGGGGCTTTGAGAACCAATGAGACTAAGTTCAAATATTTGAAAATTTGAATCCATACATTAAGGTTTACTTGATTTGCATGTTTTTACTTGATTCATTACATCATATAACAATTGCTACAAAAGTTTTTGTAAAATTAAAGAATATTTCTACATAGCATTAAAAGTAATTGAGATTCACATTTATCTTATTTTGCAACATCACTTGAGTTTGTCAAACTAGTTTAATAAAACAAAGATTTAAATTCTATTTATGCTTCTGTTTGAAATCAAGTAGTTTTTTTAAAAAAAAACCTCCACAATTCAATCCCTCCACTTGTGTTTATTGATTTCTTATGATCTTAACATGAGCAACACTTGCATCATGTGGTTATTGAGCGGATTGTAAGTGATCGCCCTGGTGACCTATGAACTGTTTTAGTTGGTTTACTTGAATTGTCTTGGGCTGTTTTGCATCATGTAAGTTGTCCAAATGTGCCTAAAACTCTTAGATAAAGAGAGAGAGGTTAGAATTTTACTGAGTATTTTGTTTTGATGTTTTTTGAATATTTGATAATGGAAGGAGTTCACCTCCCTTTAAACCTTGCATCCACCTCCTTGGGAGTTGAACCAAATTTGATTTGTTTTGTTATCTATTACCATGTAGGTTCATTCATAAGGTGAGGATCATGTTTAAATTATCCAATGTGCTAAGATTTCACGAGGTCTTAGCCCCCTTGTGTACATCACATCATACACTTTGGTAGGTGCTCATATGATTGATTAAAAGATGAACTATACAAGAAAATGACCAAAGTGAATCACTTTAATAGAGTTCTCTTACTGATTGGGAGTTCTATTACAAGATATGAGACTAAAAATGAGTATATACTAAATAAAATATGAATGTAAAGAAACTAAAAAAAATTGTTGTATTGTCTTGAGACTATTTGTGTATTGCTCGGGTTGGTCTATAGGGAATCATCATGGTGATCCTCCAAACACCATGGGTACTCTCACGTAGACCAAAAACTAAAACTTTGGGATGTTACTTTCGTTGTTATTGATGTGCCTTGCGAAAAGACCACTCTGTGGAACCTTATAGTTCAAGTTTAGATGTAAGATTTTTTGCAATTATTTACTAAAATAAATTTTAATACAATGTGGATGTTAAATAAACGTTGACAAATTCATGCCATGATTGTAAAATATGCTTCTAAAATAATGCAAATAATTTTAATGTTAAATTCCTGAAGTTTGACATTTGTCTATGTAGCTCTAAATTTGTGCGAGTTCATGATGTGTAATTTTTATACCGTTGAGATGCCATTTCAACTTACAATGTGGTCAAATTGTGCTGATGTATTCTTGACAACTAAATATATTGAATAAACACTTGAAGTTTAGATTTTCATAGTGTTAAAGAGCTCATTTCAACATGATAAATGTAATAACCTTAAGTATATCTTAAGCAAAGTACACAAGTTAATTAAGACACTCAAGAGGCAACTTTGTGCTTCTTCTACTTCCATATTTACAATAAATGACAATAAGATTCTTGTTTAGCAAATTAAAGAAATCAAGCTTACACTTCTTTTCATGCTTGTTGAGGCATGTGAACCTGTAATGCACTTTGGGGTGTTTTTTTTTCTTTTATTGGCATTATTTTTTTGTAATGAACATTTTTCTAGAAAAGTTTTTAGTGGATGATGTCTTTATAATATGAAATCTATAGTATATCATGTCAATAGGTATTCCCACCCAATAATCATACATACATGGCTCACAATGGGTAATCTTATGTATACAATTATCATATATAAGTTACATATGATATTCTCGTAAAACCCCTCACCAATATAAGGTAAGGCCATGAAATTACAACTAAAAAAAGATATACACCATCAATGGGGAATTTACATAAACTTAGAAAAGTATTGGTATCATACTATATTAGTTTCTTTCATTTATAAAGCTTTTGTCGTTTGTGAAAGTTTAGATTACTAAAAACTCTAGTGCTCGTGGAATCACATGATATTTGAGCCAAAACTACTTATGAGGTTCTTGTTGCCAAAAAGCAAAGGAAGAGCAAAATAACAAAAAGAATGGGGATAAAGTTAAATATGTATGTTGTGGTATTTATGTCCTCTAGATGATTTAGGCAAATATTTACCAAAGTAATATAAGCAAAGAGGTGGTAGAGGGTTTGTTTTTGAAGTATATGGTTAGCAACTTCAGTTATGAAGGTATCTAGATAGGATGAGAGAGAAAATGTGTTGATAATAAGGTTAGTGGGTTGTATAAAGTTGTATTGTCCTTGTTTAATGGGTTTGAGCATGGGAGGAGCATATAGTGGAATGATATAATTTAGGGATAGGCTAAGCTACTTTGATATAATCCATTGATCAACATTTAGTGAGCTCACTAAGCTTAAACTTAGATGGAGTCTAATCCCATGACCACCAAGCTTGTTTCCCCATTATGACATGTTGAAATGCTAGATCTCTTGTAATGATGCTTAATAGGATAAGAATGGGTTATCATACAAGTTCGCTCTTTAAGTTCAATTAATTCCTTATGTGATTAAGAAAGAGAAATAATTGTGGTGTATCTCACAAATTGTGTTTTTAGAAACTCCGTACATACCAAGCATTTACATTAACAGTCACCGGTGATTCCTTATGTGAAAGAGAAATAATTGCGGTGTATCTCACAAATTGTGTTTTCAGAAACTCCTTATCAAGCATTTACATTAACAGGTTACCAGTGATTCACCTGATGAGAGGCTAGCATGGCCTTGCAGAGGAGTTATACTCTGCTTGCTATAATGTTCCTATATGGAAGCATCCAATTCTATGCATGTTATTTAGGACCATGTTAGGCAGCATAAAAGACAATTTAGAATGGACCAAGTTGGTATTTAGTCTTGTTTGTTTTTATGTTGTTCGAGATGATAATTTGCATGACTCAATAGCGAAGCATTGGAAGAGGTTCAATTTATTAGTACATGTTTATGTGTTATATGCTAACGACACGTGCTCACTCCTAGACACACATATATTGCCTAATGTTGTTTGAAGATGTCAACTGCATTTGATAGTTCTCACTCGAATCAGCAATCCTTTGCCCATTTGTATTTTTAGTTGCTTGTAGTTGTTCATCTTCCATGTAATTTGATTGTGGGTTTAATGGACCTTATGAAAGTGTGGTATTGGGAGATATTATATGTGGGCCTACCCTTTTAGTGAGCCATGAGTGTAGATTCGTTCATTGAATGACCTATTATATGTTTATATTTTTAAATGATCATGTAACATTTAATAGTAGTTTTTGGCATTTCAAATCATGTAGAGATGCCTTCACATTGGTGAGGCCTTATGTAGGATTGCACAAAAATAATATGAGAGGAACATTCTCTTGTCCCATAGTATGCCAAAATTAAAAGAACAACTTGTCACAAGTTCAAGGTCCGAATAAAAAATTGGATGCTTCTTATGAAAAACAAAGTTTTCACTATGTTTGGTGGTTACTAGAATGAGTACAAAACAATAATTTAATTTCATAAAATATATTTTAATTGTTTACTGCATGATTGATGACAATTGCTTTGGATAATTGAGTACTGAAATATTTAAGATCTAGAGAGTTCTGCATTGAATATTCATTTACTGTAGATTAGATCGCTTATTCACATTCTAGTGGTAAAAATGGAGTTTTTTTGTGTTTGGTGACTTAGAATAAATACAAAACAATAATTTAATTTCATAAAATATATTTTTGTTGTTTATTGCTTGACATTGGATAATTTAGTGTTGAAATATTTAAAATCTCAAGAGTTTTGCCTTGGTTATGTATTTACCGGAGATTGGATTTCTGTTCCAATGCATTCAAGTGCTATAAACTTGATGCAGGTTATTAACAATCACATGTTGATTCAGACAACATGGATGTGCGATCTTCGTTTTCGCAATTGATTGTATTCTCCCACAAATTTGTAATTGCAATTGATATTAACATGAAATTTTGTGGCATCAACATTCAAAACATGTGCCATTCGTTGCTTTAAACATCTCATTATTGAGATAAGCAACAACTCATTTGTCATTTGTATGTCTGCCAATATATGATGGACAAATTCAAATTTATGCTCGACTCCATAACAAACTAAATGTGTTAAGTTTTCCATCCATCAATCCTTATTATGAATTACAGAATTTACGAAACATAATAACTTCAACTAAAATTGAAGTGCGATGTACCACAAAATTGTAAGTAAGGTTTGAATGCAAAATTGATTATGAATCACAAAATTTATCATACATAAAAATTCTTACTAAAACAAGGGTGCAATATGCTAAAAATTATAACTAAAATCAGAGTGCAAACTTGATTATAAATTACATAGTTCAAGAAATCTATAAATTATACCCATAACTGGAGTGAATATACGAAATAGTTATAACTAAAATTGGAGTGTAACTTGACTATTTATTAGAGAATTTATGAACCTAAAAATTTTGTTAAATTTGAAATGCAATGTACCTTATAAAGTTTATAAGCTAACTCAACTAGAAAATAAGTGTAAAGAAGAAACTGATCCTGAAAATGAATTGAAAGCTTTGTGCATGGAACATCATCATAAGAGTTTGTGGGGGTGAATGGGACTTTGGATTATTATAAATGGATGAAAGTTTGTGATGGCATCCTAAATGTCATTTGAATTCTACGCCCATGCTGTAGATTTTATATGAAATATGTGATATGACCTCAAATTACATCGAAACACATAAATCTGGGTAGCATGGTCACCCGGTTGGGAGGTTCCACAAAATCTCCGTTCAAACCACAGATTTCACATGATATTTGGGATGATCTGACCACCTATTTCATTGGATTACACTCAACTTCGTGATTTAAGGTGCCTTGTTCGACGATTTGGGGAAGTTTGTGGTCGGACCAAAAATTTTCAATGAAATCCATGGTTGAACGATAGATTTTTTTGGAAAATCTAGCATTCTACCATTGGTTCCCAATGTTGTTTTCCGCCTCATGCAAAATGTTTTTCTTCTCTTAAATGTTTTATTGAGTAGTTTTTTATATTAATTTGAGTAAAAAAGTGTTTTATTGAAAATTTGTCCTTGAATTCTATAGCTATTTCTATTCTTTCGTTTACTTATACTTTTCTGGCTTTTTTGCAGGTTGTCGGTCATCTCCCTGTGCAAGAGATTATCTGCCTCACAGGATCTGAACATCTGCATCTATAATTCGTTTTACAACATCTCTTCACGCAGTATATGTGGTTTCTTCCTTCATTGGTAATGGTTTCTCCTGGGAATCTAGCTTATTCTTCTCATTTTCTTTTCATGCTTCACTTTCAACAAAATTGAATATCTTGTGCTACTTACATGCTTCGATGGACTGTAACGATTATTTGTCTTGGCTATCACAATTTGAGGATATCCATTTGATGCACGATTTTCTTCATTTTATCACCAAAGATTGTGAACCATTCAGTAAAGATTTACCAATTGGAGAAATGAATCCACAATTTCTTGAGTGGTCGAAGGCTAATTGCTTGATTCAAAGTTGGATCAAAGTAACAATATAGTCAACAATTAAAACAATGCTGCTTGTCAACTGCAAATAAAGCTCGACTCTGCTAGAAAAATGTTATTTACTGTCTCCAAGTATCATATTTTGACTCTTTAAGATCAACTTCGCTCGTTAAGGTCGTCATTTCTGATTACTTATTGAAGGTTAAATTCCTTGTCCATCATTAAGTTCAGCTGATATGCTACTTACTGATTTAGATATTATTGAGTACATTCTTCATGGTCTTGGTACTGAATACAAGAGAATCCATCACTTCTCATCCTTTTTGGTCTTCTATAACTTTTGATGAAATTTAAGATTTACTATTACAAGAGGATATCAAACACCTCATTACAATCATTTTCAGCCTTTGCACACTTTTCCTCTGTACCTGTAAAGCAATCAAATGGGAACGGCAACAAGAAAAGTTTCTAACTTAATTACAGTGGAAATCAAAGGACTCTCAAGGAGGATGTGGATGTTGTTTGGTATGGTGGAATTTTTTCTATAGTGGTCAAGGTAAGCATGGTAGCTCATCAAACTATTTAAGTTTCTTCTTGCCCTCAATTTGCTTTGACAAAATGGTCCATTTCTTCTCAAGTTGCAAGTCAAATAAGTACTTGATTTTGGTATGCAATAATAACTTGTACTCAACGTGGAAATTTTGCCCATAAACTGGTCTGATGACTCTGATTCCTTGTGTCCTTAAAAAAATTTGGTCTCTATATAAAAATTTTCTAGAGATTATATCTATGAATTTACATTAGATAGTGATGAATTCATTATTAAAGACAAGGTGAGCAGGGCAAATCTTCTCACTGGCCATAGCCATAGAGTTATGATCTTAAAGTCCCATTCATGACTTCTTCATTTGGCCTTATTTAGAGCAACAACTGTAGTCTCAATTTGGCACTCTTGCATCATTCTTATACTGCCATATCTCCTCTGGAGTTATCACATATATAATTGATTATTACTCACAATATAACTGGTTTTACCCAACAATGTGTGTCAATTTTTTTTTTTAAATAGTTGTTCATTCCAAGAATTTGATTTATAACATCTTAGATGCTGTAATTAGGAATGTTTAATTTGATGGAAGATTCAAATTTCTCAATTTCTGAGAATTTATTTTGAAATCTGGTACATGACTCAGTAAAATTCTCTGTGGTCTACCTTAGTCTTATAGATTGAAGGGCATGAAGAGGAGATCTTTGCTCTCTGGATCTTCAAGTACTTGGCATATAGAGGAAACTTGGAATGACAACGAGACGAGCTTGGGTAGGGCTTTACATCATATCTTGGTTTTCATTTTTCCTAGAAAAATACTACAAATTATATTCAATTTATCTAGTTTTGGCTTCAAAAAAAAAAAAAAAAAAAATTTAATACCGCCTTATTTAAAATGTATGAAATTCTCCTTTATTTTTATGAGCAAAAAAATGATTTTCTATAGAATATATATCTTTATTTGTTGTATTTAAATAATAAAACTATTGTTTTGACGTTTTAATTTGCTAATGTCAATTTATTGAATTAATTATCTCAATTTTATCCGTTGTTTTGCTATCCAGATTAATTTTTTTCTTCATGTGTCTGTGATATGCTGCAGGTTTTTCTTGCTAATGACTTCTATTTTCTGAAGTTGAAGCACCATAAGCAAAGATGGTGAAAATGGTGTTTATAGATCAGTTTTTGTATTATTTATTTATTTTTTATTATTTTAATCATGTAGAATAAATTGGTTTACATTATGATGTCAAAGTTTGGTTTGATTTGAGATTTGTCACATGAATACCTAATTTTTCTTTGGATAAAAATTCATATTATTATAATAATGATCACAATGATCTCTATGGCTATGACTTCCACCGCATGACATCAGTGACTTACCTGCCCTTTTCCTACCTGGAGAAGTCATTACTTGAAGCCGACACGGTAAATCACCTACCGGTGTTCTGACCGTTTTCTCTTCACTTTTGTTCGTCTCGTAGTTATTATCTCAAATTTGAATATTTTTACTCAAATATATTGTTTAATGGCCAGCACTGATGCCGCTGCAGAGGAAAATATTTACCGTGCCTTCATCCCAAGTGAGTTCAATTGTTTTTTTTATTTATTTTTATTTTTTTAATTTTTTTAATGTAACATTTTGGTATTATAACTTTGCGTGCCTTGAAATCTTTCATGTAAACGTCACAAAATATAAATTTAAGAAAAAAAACATTTAAAAAAATAAGAGAGCTTACTTGATGTGATGTCTTTGTAAATTTAAGTGAAATAATCATTTTTCTCGATTAAAAATATAAATTTGGAGTTAAAAATTAAAGCTATAAAAATTTATTTTTTTAAGGATGAGCACTGAAATGAATGGCATAAGACAAATAGATCATTGCGTTATTTTAAAAAGAAAGGTTTTGGAGTAAATGTTCTTTATTGAAAAAGTGAATTAAAAGAGCAAGTATTACTCCAAGCATAAATGTTATGTTATTTACCAGTTTTATTAATAAAATGTTAGGTTTGCTTGCTTCATATTCATTGTTGAAATTGAAGTCTTTTTATATAAAATTAATAAAAAAATGTTAAAATGGGTGATTCAAAGAATAGGTGACATATTTACTTTCTATTTACTATAATGTATCAAACAAAAATTAAGTTAATTTTTGTAAGATCATTAGATATAATAATATAATCACAACATAAGAAATAATATATTCTTTTGGAGCATATCATATACAAATTTATGACATGATTATTCCTTATAGTCAAGTTTTGTGGCATATTAGTTTTATTTTGTCAAGTTGTTGTCCCTTCGAATGTTATCATCTTATCATTTACATAGGACCTTTTTCCCACATGGTTATCATTCAAAAACTACTCTAACTCGACTTAACTATAGAGTTTTTCTGAGATCATACATAAGTTTGTTGCAAAAATGTGTTTCAACATCTTAAGACTAAATTTTCATATAAAATCAGGATCTCTTAAGACATCACCTTGTGACACTCATCCCTTTTGAATATTATAAGATAATCAGCTTTTCTTTAGTTTGTCTTTAAACCATATTAGACAAATAGAATGATTCACTTTGATAATAAATTATGACATTTTAGTCTCATTGTATCAAGATAGTGTCCCTTCGGGTCTGTCATCCCAAATTAAACAGGTTTTGCCCTTTATATGGGCTTTCTTGCAAAGTCACAAATCCTAAAACTATTCAATTTCAACAAATGAGATCTCATGAGTTTTTTTTTTCAAAAAGATATATCTATATTTTTAAGACTATAACATCTCATATACAAATTAAGATCTCCCTCTTAATAATAAATGCGAGTTGATTCTTATATCTTTAAAAGCTTGTTTTCAAAAATTACACTTTCACTCATGTGATAATATAAATTTGAAGTGACCCAATAGAATAATATCTTGGCATAATAAGATTGTCATGTCACAACTTCTTATATCCAAACTTTAATATACTTTGTAATATATGCAAACAAATATCACACCAATTTTATAAAGTAAAATAAAAGTTTTGTGATATTTTTTATAATTGAATAAGAAGAACAATATTTATAAATATTTTTTTTGTGATGAAGTTTGAGTAATGTCACATAAAAGAAAGTTATGCAAGTGTACGTTTCATGTGAAAATGATAAGAATAATTACATTTGAATCATAATGAAAATATGCTAATTTTATGCCCAAATTTTGATCCATAAAAGACTTAGGGACAATTAATGTTGTGATCGTATTTGTAAAGAATGTTTAAAGAGTTGAATTTGGGCCTCCTCAAAATTCTCTGAGTTATATGAAAACAATATAGGCTTTTTAGACTTATTTGTAATGAATCTAAAAATATTATTAAAAGAACATAAACAAATAATGACAAAAGAAACTCTTTTGACTTATTAGGAAAGGAAGCTCAATATTTGCAAACAAATTATTGGTTATTAATCATATGGGATAAAAATAACATAGCATTTCATCTTCTTGCAAAGTCATACTTTGTCCAAAATTCATGAATGTCACAACCATGCAAAAAGAATTTCCCATGGATTCCATTAAGAATAGTAAGAATAACAATATTCTATAATATCGATCGAGTTCAACCCCAAACTACATCTTCAAATGAATAAAAACCATTCAAATTAGAAGGAATATTTCTTCCACGATACAAACTCCAATAAACTAAAAGAATATATGTCATAACAATTATATAAAGTAAAAAGAAGTTTTGTGAGTTTTTTTTATTTCTAATCTGATTTTTATGACAATCAAACAAAAGATAAAACAAATATAAATATTTTTCTATTATGAAAACCAAGTATTTTCACAAATAGGAAAGTCATGCAAGTGTATATTCCCTTGAAAAATGATAAGAACAATTTTATCTGAACTATGTCAAATAATGTATTATTTCATGCCTAAATTTTGACCCCATAAAAAATCTAAAGATAATTCATGTTGTAATCACACTTGTTAAGAATGCTTGAAGAGTTGAATTTGGGTCTTAATATTCTATAAGTATATGAAACATGCAATTTTTGTATTGAATTTAAAAAATATATTACAAAAATGTTGATAAATAATTATAAAAGAAACTTTTTAGAGTTGTTGACAAGCGAGAACAAAAATTCTCACAAATGAATTATAGCTGAACAACCATATCGGATTGTAACAATACATCTTGTGAAGCCATACAATGAGAAAAAAAGTTGAACACTACACCCATGTAAGAATAATTTCCCTTGAATTCAATTGAAAATTGAAGTTTTGATAATAGAATTTGAGTTCAAAACTCAAATGACATCCTTATACACATAAAAGGCACACAAAACAAAATCAAATTAAACACATGTTCTTGCATAATTGCACCATGAATAGAAACATCTTGGACTTACACCAATGTAAGAATAATTACCCTTAATATTGACACATCTTTTAGAGTCGCACTGCTAGTCAAAATATCATGAACAACATAGCAATGGAAGAATAATTCCTTTTAGAATAGTAAGGATGATGGTTTTCTTTATAAGCAATTGACTTCAACCCTAAAAAAAAGCAAAAACAAAAAAAGAACAACAAATTTGGAACCATTAAAATTGGCCTAACGACATTGTGTTATTCTTTAACTACATGGGATGATTTATATAAGCTACATAGGGTGGTTTTGAATTATCCAATTAAATGCAACTAGAGCTAAGAGTTACCAAGATATTATTAAATAGTCTACTCAAATTCTTAAATAATATATGGATACTAAATGCTTGTTGTACATAGCTAAAACCTCAAAGACCCCATAATACACCAAGAATTTGACACATAAGTATGCAACTTACAACTATTCTATCACATAATACAAATAATCCATAATCATCATAGTAATCCAAACAACACAACAATTTTTTGTAAATAAAGGCACAAAAACGAAGTTATTTGATGGAGACGAATCAAGTTATTGTAGGAAACTCTAGCTTTATGTTATATTTCTACACCGTCATATTGCTTACAAGCTAATCTTGATCTCTTATGTCATCACATCACTGTTGTTAAAAACTAGTGATCATTCAAAGATGATCAACAAAATAGCTCTTTTATAGAATAATCTCCTCTTGCATCATTAATAAGACAAATCACGAGCCAACTAAGGAGCTTTATCAAGTCATATGTGGGAGCTATTATAGCATTTGAAAGGCTTTTCATCGTACAATTATAATAAGCTACTACCTAGTGAACATCTTTTGGCACACTGCTAGCATCATTTTGATGCAGCTAAGACTTGCTTGGGTAAGCCTTGAGTTGTCAAAGACTATCACTTAAGTTTCAAGTGGCTAATTATTTTCAATAGTTCATGATAAAGAAAAATTTCAAATCAACTTTTTTACATACTAAACCTAATGAAACTACAATTATTTTTACAAAATAAAATCTAAATTTAAGTTAAAAACTCAAATTTTTAGTATGATGACTTGCTTGTAGGCACACATATAAATTACATGCTATTTTTCTATCATGCAATTCTCGCATTCATACAATTTGACAACTTTGGCACTAGTCGTGATTATATAATCAAAACACATAATTTATAACCAAGATGTGAAATAATCTAAGTTAAATTAATGTTGAAGATCTTGCTACAAATATATAAATTAAATTAAATTTTTGATATATGTTGGAGACGTTCATGTCAGGAAGTTAGACAATTAAAGTAGTTAGTAATCAACTTCTTTCTCTATGCATCATTGGGAAAACCCTATACCTAATTGAATTTATCATATCATACATTATCTTAGTGGAATGTGCAACTAAGAATGCCATTATGGAATAACTTCACTTATAGTAGATTTAAGGGGATTAGGAAATGTTAAGGAATGATGAATGAAATGGCATAAATGTCTTCAACATTATTGTGGATTAATATACTATTAAATTCAAAATATAGTTTCTAGTTTTAGGAATATTATCAAATGAGGGGTAGTCTTAGATTAAGCTTATAATTAGACTATATTCTCATTTAGCTATTGAACATAGTCCTTAATTATTCACAACTTTAATCAGGTTAGGATGTATTCCATAATAATTAAGAAGTATATGATTCAAAAACAAAAGTTTTCAAAAGTTAAGGAGAAAAGATAAACCATGGCACAAAGAATTAGTAGAATGAAATGGAGATGCTTTGATAAAAAAGTGCTTTTTATTCTAGTTTCAACAACATTTCCTGCAAAGCAACCAAAAAGTTTTGTAATCAGGCTCTAATAAAAAGACACACATAAGAAAGGTGTTTGAAAGATCATCATAATCTTCTTTTAGAGATATTCAAGAGGAATGATAAGGAAAATGAGAATGTCATGATATCTAGTAAAGGAGGATAAATAGCTCAAAATAGTTTAAAAAGGTCAACGATAACCTTTCCCTTAATTTGAAACCAAAGACCAACAATTAAGAACTATTGTTAAAGAAATAAGAGAACTATTCATTGTGAAAATTCAAGTAAATAAGGAGTTGATGAGTAGGACAATTAACATTAAAAACTAAAAAAATTTTATATGTGAGTGTTTAATGAAGCAACTTCAACTGATAGTCACACTTCTTTCTAAATCTTACTCTTTGTGTTGGATCTAGAAAGATTTATAATTCAAATTAAGAAATAATGTAGATTGATATTTATAATCAGTCAAGAATTTATGGATGAAGAGTTACACAATGTGATTTATCTTAATATATTCCAAGCCATATTAGGTTGTCCATACCTATGGGATAGATGTGCCATACAATATCAATTGTTAAAAGAATGAAAAAAATTATATCCAAAATTAAGATGCAAGATAGTGGTAAATAAATGTCATAGCAACTACTTAAGTAAAGAGACTTGCAAGCAAATAGATGCTCACTAAAAAGGGATTTCTTCAAAAAAGTTTGAGTCCATTTGTTATATTTATATTCTTAACACTTAAAAATGATAGAAGTTGCAAAATGTTTATCAATACTAATGCAATTAATAAAATTATCATAAATTATATATTTTTTTATGCCTTGACTTAATGATATATTGGATCTAATTTCAAGTGTCGACTGCTTTTCAAAAATAAATCTTAGAAGTGGGTACTATTATATAAGGATTAGACTTGGAGTTGCATACAAGAAAATTTTAAGACTTCAGATGAGTTATATGAATGAATAAAAAAAATTTGGAATGTTGATGGCTCCTTGTATTTTTATGAAGTTAATGAATATGACCTTAAAGCTTTTTATTAGAAGATTTCTTGTGATTTATTTTGATAATATACTTATTTAAAGTATCTTAAGAAAATTATTTTTTTAAAAAAAGAAATTTATTTAATGAGAATGGTTTTACATCATGCCTTGGTTATTATATTTGATAATTATCATGATTCAACATAATTCAATTGTTGTATTTAACATGGTCTGATCTAACTTGATTCAACTGGTGGATGAGCATGAAATCTAATGCACTTGGCTAATCCACTGCGATGCGTTGGAATAATTCTATGATATTACTGACATTGTATTCACTAAGTATACTTGTTCGATACAGAATTGAGAGGAATCATTACAATATGAAGATGTCAAAATATGAATAATAAAGACATTCATAAAGTGTACTTGTCTAATGCGATAATGAATAAAGATGTCCAATTATGAGCAGTAATGACATATAGGGTGTACTTGTCTGATGTATTAACTAAATAATGTCATAACTAGTCGATAAACTGTTAATTGTGTGATCTGTCATACTTGTCCAATCTGATAGGATGTGCTGGCATGATAATAAAATCTTGTTGACCTTGTGCTCATTGAGTGTAATTGTCTTATGCAGAACTATAAGGTATTGTCATAATATGATGATGTCCAAATATAAATAGTATAAGAATCCATAAAACATACATGTTATATTAGTAATGGAAGGTGCCTTCATAATATGAAGATGTTCAAATATAAGTAGAAAGGGCATCTATGAAGTGTACCTGTTTGATTTAGAGACATATCATCTTATAATGATGATGTCTGTTTATGAATAGTAATGACATATGTAGAGCATATGTTTTTTATGCGATAATTAGAGAATATCTTAGCTATTAGAAGAGCAATATTCTATGTGTGTGATGTACTTGATCGAATTGTTGGGAAGCACTAGAGCTATTATATGATCACAATTATTTATGTACATTTTATTTGTTATAGAGACAAAAAGTATCATCATGAAATGATAGTATCCAATTATGAATAGTGATGATATCACATAGTATGATATGGCATATCGTATTGTATGATAAGTTAACAAATATTAAAGTTATCCAATTTTCCCTCGTTATACAAGCACTAATTAGCAGTATTGATATGTTGTACCTTACAGATATTCTAATGTATGGATGTTGAATTTCATCCAATTTGGTGAGGGACTTGGAGTATTTGAGAAGTTTTTATGGATCCAGCATCATTGAATTTGAGCTTTTTTGTTGTTGGCTTTGCTAGGTAATCTTCCTTTTCATTACTTTGTTTGTAAAATTTGAATGAATGATTATTATCCTCAGTGCTTAATTTATTTGTTGAATGATAACTATGCAACTTTCAAAAGATGTTTGACTTACCTTGTACCTTTTTAAGATATCTTTATAATCCATTTCTATGATCATGTTTGGTAGATCCAAATTGTTGCATAATTGAAGACCTAAGTACAAAGAGATTCTTTGATCTTGTATCATTAACTTGTTGCCAATGAAAGTGTAGAACGCTTTTACTATTTTGCCTCGATGGTAATGAATGATTTTTTTCACAGTCAATCAGGCCATTGCCACCACATGTGAACTGGTCAATATTAGGTTTAAACATTCTTTTTAGAGGAGGAGACAATTTAATTATTTCACATAATTTGTATTGTAATAATAGACCATTAAAGGCAATTTTAGATAAAGTTTAATTACATAATTATTATCTCTAGCTCTTTTATTTATTACTTTAATCAATTCTTGAGCTAAAAGAGTCAATAATCTTTGTGCCCTTAACAAATCCAGCTTTCTATGGAGATATGAGAAGAGGAGGAATTTTTTGAAGTCTGACTGCCATCAATTTGGAGAGAAGTTTTTTTAGTAAAATTATATAAGAAAATTATTATAAAAAATGTTTTTGTATGCCTTTTTTTGAGGATTAAAGCTAGGTTAGTACTAAATGTTTTTTTTGGAGATTCGTGACCAGCCAAAAAAACCCTTTTTACATCCAAAATATCATTTGTAATTATTTCTCAATGCTGTGTGAAACATTTACCATGAAATCCATTATGTTTAAGAGCATATGAGAATCCATTTGCTTTGATTTTGTCTATTAGAACTTCTTGCATTAGCAACTTATTGTTTTCATCATTTAATAATGAAGAAATACAACTAATCATAGTATCATTATCTACTACCTTAAAAGTTAACAATAGTTTCTAAACATGTTGAATTGTAGGTTCTGTTATTCTTTTTTTTTTCTTGAACCCAATTACCTTTGAAGTCCTTTATGTTGTGGGTTAGCCATTTGATACCAACATTTGGAAGCTAATAATCTTCTTCCTTTGTAGTATCATCAAGAAGGCTCTCATGTGGCTTAGCTCCTTCCTCATTTCCTTATTCTGATTTAGTTCAAATTGTTTTTCTTTTAGTATGACTTTTCTTGACTTAATAGAATCAACTATATTACCAAATTTTGCTTTATTCCATTCCTTGAGGCAAGCTTTCAACCATTTTAGCTTAAGTGCAAGTGCTTTACCCCATAACAAGTGATTTATAATTTGTAATTGTGTTTCATAATTGGAAGAAAGGATTGTTATTTCAGCTACATGTTTTAAAATCTAAATTGCTTAGAAGCTGATGGTGATTTTTTTAAGAAAGTATAATAATAATGAAGAGTGATTTGAGCTTGTAGAGGGAATTGATTAATCCAATTTGATTCACCAACACTTTATTTAATCTCTTCTAGACCCATCTTTCTTTCCTTTTACTAGACTAAGTAAAGGGATTTCTTGAGAGTGTTATTTTCATGAGACCACATTAATTAATGTAGTCATAGAATTCTTAAATAGCTTATATCTTTGTAGTGGAGTACCCCTTGTACTCATTTAAAGATGCCACCACTTTAAGGTCTTCAATTAACCATGACACATTAGATTTCTTTATGATTTGGTAGAGGCAATGTCAAAGAGCTCTTCTATCGAATGAGAAAATGAGAAGACACTAGTTTAGATTTTGTCCTTGGGTTACCCAAGATGCTTTGAAGACATGACTCAATCTTCATGGTGGTAAATAGATTTATGAAAATAGTTAGAATCATCTCATACTTCAAAACTTTTGATGCCTCGCATATTTCTCAACCATTCTTTAATTAATTGGTAAAACTTCATTAGTTGCCCAAGGCCATAGTCACTGATAGGGACGTCCATTTCACTTTGTACTTTTGAAAAATCTTTTGGCATTTGAAATTCTTGTCATTGTATCACCCCAAATCAATGATCAAACCAAGTTAATAAATAATAGTTTAAAAAATTTCTTACGATGTTTGGTAGAAGAAAATATAAAGAATTGAGATATACTTTTACTACATGCAGAGCGTGCCGATAATTGTTTCATCAATATGTCCATAGAAATGAGTCCCTTTGAAGCTTATAATAAATGTAAATCTTTTAACATTATTGACCTAATCACATTACATATTCAAGTAAACATATTTATGTTCATAGAAGAATTTGCATATAAAGGAGGCTCATAAGCATATTAAAGAAAAACTAAACCTTAGTAATGTGCAGTACAAGAGATTGGTTGATTTAGGAATAAAGAGTTTTTAGGGGATAGTATGATTATCCAAATTAGGTTTGAAAGGTTCATACCAAGAAATTTATGAAAGTTATATGCAAGAGGTGCTAATCCATTCTAAATCTTAAAAAAGTTGGATAAAATGCCTATATTTTGGAGCTAGCAGATGACTACGAAATTAGCAAAACCTATAATGTCTAAACAATCTCAAATTTAGTAAAACTAAATTTTTATTACTTTCTTCCTAAATCATAACATAATTCCTAATGATGAAACCTGACCTGACAATGAAATCAAAGGGTCAAAACCATCAAAAGACAAGGTGGTCCGTAGGTTGGGAAACAAGGAAGGGTTGTGTGAGTGAATGGAGCCATCAATTGAAGAATTTGAAGAGATTAAGGGAGAGAGAGAGAGAGTTGGTCAAGGACATAAAAGGATTTTTTGGTTAGTTGTTGTGGTAGTTTAGAAATATTGGGAGAAAAATCCTATGTTCAAAAATTGAGTCTAAGGAGAGAGAAAAGAAAGGAAGAAGTGAGATCAAGGAATTTATAAGAGTTCCTTTGCACGACCAAGAAAAGGGACTATAGCTTTAAAATGAGAAAGGAAAAATTATGTTTTATGAAAAATCATGCAAATCTAGACCAATTAAAATGCAAAATCTTTTACAAATAGAAAATGGGTTAGACATACATTTTAGCATATATGCATTTGTATGGTGTAATATTATTTGATGTATAATGACCCAAATAAGAATATGATTTTCATTCCTAAATTAGATTATGTTTGAAATGTTTTTTTATTATCATTCATTATTTAATCACATGTTATTTTAATAAGATTATTCAAAATAAATATGTTACTAGATCATGATAATGTTATTCACTATGACTATATATATTATACAAATGAGAATTAAGCATCTATTTGATATAAAGAGAAAAAAAGAAAATAAAATTTAAATTTTAGTTGTTCTTTTATGTGAATAAGAGAAGAAAAAAAAACAATAAGAACAAGAGTTGTTTATAATGAAAAGAGTATTATTTTAAAAATATGTAAATAATGGTTATCCAAAGTACCATATCTCATTTTGTAATAATATGTTCTTGAAGTTGGGCAGTGTTGTAGAGGTGGAGCCAAAGGAGTCATTATTATACTTATCTTATTTCAAAATAAAATGATTTAGAGGTAAAGCCAAAAACAATTTAAAATGGTTTAAAAACCTTATCTAAGACCAACAAAAAAGTAAGATATATTATGAAAATAGAAAAGAAAAGTGGTATAAAAAATTTTAAATGATTCTTTAAACAAAATACTATGTAAATTCAAAAGAAAATGTTGAAGTACTCACACAAATATTATTTACATGATTTTTTATATATTTTATTATATGATACTTACCCAACATATATTATAACTACAAGTAATTTTTTTTTACATATATATTGCATCATTTTATTGCTAAGTTAGTGACAATTATCTTAATCTATTTTATAGTCTAAAAGTTTTAGAAATGATAAGCATAAGAGAATATTATAAGAGAGCAATGGGAGAGAATTTATATTGTTATCATGCTTAATGGTATTAGTCTTCTGTATCATGTTCTTGAAGTTGTTGAGACAACTAAACTTAAATATGTAATCATGAACAAATACTAATTTTATTTCTATTACATTAGAATTAGATTTTAAATTGTGATTAACTTGATTTTATCATAAAAAATAGCTTTCAAAATCAAGGAAAAGAAGAAGACATCATGGCACCACCAGAAAGATAGTTGGTCATTGCACTTGGGAATCAAAAGATGCCACTTGATGACTTATGTCTAGTAAAATGAGTAATCGTACTTGAATTCAATATTCATAGTTTTGATGGATTGAAAGATGATTACTTCACTTGTTTAAGTACCTATCCTAATTGGATAATTTTCCTACATACACACACACACATATACATATATATATATATACACTAAACAAAGCAAATTTCTTCCAATAAATAATGAAATGTTATTTCACCTACATCAATCCCTTCCATTTTTGCACATTATGTCAAAAAGTACATTACTAATGCATGCAAAGGTGAATCACAACTATGTTAATCATGATTCGATAACATTGAAATAGAAATCATAATGACAAGTCTCAACATCAACATTGCAATGTCTTTAGATATTTTATTTATAACACAAAGCTCTACTTCTTACTCTTTATTCTCAATCTTCCCTATGTTGTATATTTGGTATATCTAAATATAAAAAGGGTTGAGTCTCATGGGCTTAGGAAGTAGAAACTAACATGTAAGCTGAAGCACAAACATCATTTTGAACAAGTATAAATAGGTACATCAATGCATATGTTATGTGATGGAATGGTCAATTTATCAATATTATTTATTTTCTATTTCTTTTATTATCATTGCATTTTATTTGTATCTAGATGTCAATGTATTATCTTGCTTTGGTCATATTATTACGAATGAGGTAAACTATATTGTTATGATTTATTAAGAATATAAGTTGTTGCCTTTAAAGTTAGAGAACAATAACATAATCCATCTTCTATTTTTCAATGTGAAACAAATCATCCCCATACCCCTTCACTTAGAAATTATTAAATAGGATCCACTCATTGTTTGGTAATTCATTTACTCTTTCTACCAAAAATCATTGCATGTCCTTGTTTTTTTTATGGTTATAGGACATTAATTCTTTTCTTGGTTAATTATTGAGTTACATCATCTTTTTTCATACATACATGACATATTTTTAAGCACGTTGCATATTTCATTTTTATGTCAGAGACAATCACCACTACTAATGGGAATTAGTTTATTTGCTTAATTAGGAATCAATCTATGCCTTAGAAATGTGTAACAAATAAAACATTTATATCATAATATTTTTTCTTATTTTATCATAATGTCTATCCTTTTATTTTTCTCAATTTCATCTTACTCTTTGCACATTAATCATTTCCAAAAATTTACAATTCCAATCTCATGATATTATAAGTAAGATGATCAAAACTACACATTTAAAGCAATAGTTTTCCACATATGAGAAAAATAAGCATGTGAAGTATCATATAAACACCAATAATATTAAAAAAAATCTAGCTATAACATATCAGGCATATCTTTATATTGCATTATAACAATCAACTCTCGAGTAAATCAATATCAATTAATTTATTATTTATTCCAATAAAACATGCAAAACAAACATCCTCAACCCACAAAACTTCAATCCAACCAACCTTATGTCATCATTTGTTAACTACTTTACCATCAACTATTTCTTCAAAAACATCCGAATATTTTTTTAATAAAAAGTGCAAAAAATCTATACTTCAACAAGTAACTTTATTTCCAACAATATTTATCATTATCTCTCTCAAGTTTCTCTTTTAAAATGTTGATCATTTGGCTTCAAAATCTATTCAAATACACTTTCAAAAGTACTTTCGAATACTTTTGAGAACTTTGGTTTGATTTTTTTTTAAAATCAAACTAGTTTGGGCATGGTCTAGAGTAGTTCAAGCTTAACCACAAGATTCAAGATCTGGAGCTTAGTTTGCAATTTATCTAAGTGATCCAAATGGTGTAAAGGGTTAATGCGTTAAGGGGTCATGATAAGGTTCATAAGTGGAACCAAGCTTTTAGGTTTCAAGTTGTACGATTCACTCACACACATAAGCGTGTTAATGGTTTGTTTAAGCTAGTCACTTACTCGTGATGTTATGGTTGTCCTAGTTAATTAAGTAACATGACAGTGGTTTGGGTGTGTCATGCAACCCAATCTATTAAAAGAAAATAAACTCACATGTAATGACACATAAAGTTATAAATAGGGAACTAGTGATAAAATAAAAACAAAAAACCCATTCAATACTAATACTTGTTTCATAAAAACTATTAAATAATTTTATTATAACACTAAACTAAAAGATCTTAAGTACAGATACACAAAACATACAAAGATAACAATGAAATAGCCATATAAACATGAGATTATAATATCCAAAGCCTCCTATCATCAACTACACACACTCTTCAACTCACTTAGCCAATTAATAAGCATGACCTTCATTTATGGTATCATAATCCCCATATCTCAATACAATGGATACATAACTTGTGATGTAAATATTAGTGAGATTCTAAAGGGTTTAACAAATAAACTGTTATACCCGGTAAAATATTATACGTTTAATCTTCAATAATTCAATTGTGGCTTGGATGATTTCAGATCGACAGTAGGATGAGCCAGGAGATCAATTGGAGGCTATTGGAATTTTTGAAATTTTCTGGGGATTTTTCGGAGCACCGAGGAAATTTTTAAGTAATTTTCCCTGTTTAATTGGATTTATTGGATTTTTGGAAATTCGAAAATCTATTTAAATCGGTCCACTAGATTTTTTAAACTGGAATTTGTTTTTTTACCGCGCGTGAACCGGACCGGAGCGGTTCAGCGAAGGCGGGGGGCGGTTTGCCGAGTGCGTTTGCGCGTGCGGTTGGATAAGCCACGGATAAGCGGATCGGACGGACGAGATCAGCGGTGGAGATTAACCGGCTGATCGGGTTTAAGCGGCGTTATTAGAAGGTCAACCAGTGCTTAATGGGTTCTTAACAGGTTATTACCGGTTTAAGCTGGGTATTTAACCCGATTTATTCGGCTGTTAAGGTTTTCGAGCGGTGGCCGGAGACGGGGTGTTCGCGGCGAACGGCGATATTTTCCGGCAGCCTTTCAAGGGGCTTTTTGTACCTGGAGGTTCGCGAGACCGAGGAGAATCGATTGGTACCGGTTTCGTTCGGCGAGGAGCAGCGGTTGGTCACGTGCGAGCTTTACCGTCGCCGGAGAAGAAAGGTAGGAATTTCAGTTTTAAATTAGTTATTTAGCTAATTAAAAATATGGATTATTTTGCAAATAGCTACCGGAGCATGCGAATTATGGTTTTTGGAATTGATTAATGCAAATTATTGATTTTAGCATTTTTAGGGTTTTCGGAAAATTATACCCGTCGAATTCGGAAATTTTACCAAGCATGCGATGATTCAATTATGTGCTTTATTCATGTTAAGGTAGTAACAAATGCTGAAATTATTTAATTTCGTAAATTGTCAAATTGGGGATCGGATGAAACTCCTTTGGCGGAAATTCTGATTGAACCTTAGGAATTAGTGGCATTATTGAAACATTAGGATAGTATGAACATCGGATTTTGTTTCTTCTTGTTCGCGGTCGCCGGAAATCAGCGGAAGAATTGGATTTGGTCGGCGATTGCGTCGGCTAGGGTTTCGCGGGCGTCGGACCGAGGAAGGAGATGAATTAGGTTAATTATATTTAATTAAGTAATTGTAAATTTAATTTAATGGTATTTATATAATATTTATTAACGGATTATTAATTAAATCGGTTCGGCGGTGTCGCGGTTCAGCGCGAAGGCCCGAACCGGTGGCGAGATCCGGTTCAGCGGGATTCGGCGCGGACGAACGGCGCGGCGCGGAGGAGAGAGAAGCGGAAGGAAAAATTCGAAAATTTATTATTAATCCGAATTTTCGGAAATAAAAATATGCGGAAATTTAATTCGGAAATTATTCTGAATTTTTGAAAAAAAAAGAAGGATAAGCGGAAAATTTAATTCGGAAATTAATCCGAATTTTCGAAAAAAGGATATATATGTGGAATTTAAATTTTATTCGGAAATTTATTCCGAATTTCGGAAAAAAAATGGATAAAGGGCTGAAATTGAAATTGGGATTTAAAAATTTCCTGAAGTAGGGAAAAATGTTATCAGTGATGACAGTACAGTTGAAACAGTCAGACAGAGGTATGGTACATGGATGTTACCAGAACAGTCAGTAACTGGTATAGTTTGTATTGCTTGGATGGCGATGGCATGGATTGAGTCAGTTTACTCAGTGTTGGCATATTTTATGGATTGGCATACTGGACCGGACTACTATAGGCCCTATATGATGTTTTAGGGTAGTTGTGGTAGGTAACTGTGCGGTACAGACTTAGCTTCCACTGTATACATGTGGACTGGTATGCGCCTTGTTGTATCTGGACACATGTTGCCGAATCTTGGAGTTAAAGCTTGGCAATGACTGTAGGGGCGTGGCTTTTATGGAAATTGTTGGGAGAGGACTCCTTGGGACGGTGGCTGAGTTGATCTCTTCTGGTCCATAAGAGTCTCCAGA
The DNA here is from genome assembly GCA_023846275.1 of Vanilla planifolia. Taxonomy (NCBI): domain Eukaryota; kingdom Viridiplantae; phylum Streptophyta; class Magnoliopsida; order Asparagales; family Orchidaceae; genus Vanilla; species Vanilla planifolia. The sequence continues at coordinate 4,463,269 of CM043872.1, read as the reverse complement.
AGATTGATTGACGAGAGACGCTGCGGTGTTGGTGCTAGGCGTTATGATGCGTGTTTCGAGTGGGCATTCCCACTGGCATGCTTTGCCTAGGCGCCATGCGTGTTTCGAGTGGGCACACCCACTGGCATGCTATGCGGTGTCGGGTGCTAGGCGTTGTGATGCGTGTTTCGAGTTGGGCATTCCCACTGGCATGCTTTGCCTAAGCGCCATGCGTGTTTCGAGATGGGCGATCCCACTGGCATGCTACCTGGAAGCCCAGAGGAGAGCTACTCTGGTGTGACTGGGGTTGACTGTGGTTGGTCGGAGTTTGGGACTGAGAGTGCCTTCCCACCATACATTGTTATGCTGTATTCCTATACTCTTGCTATTATCCTTCTCTTGCATGTGAATTCTTACTAGCTGTCTTTCCTACTGGGCGTAGCTCATTCTGTTATTATCTATATTTTTCCAGCAGCTCGGCAGACTTGACGCCACCCAGATTAGGTGGGATTGTGGTCAGCAGGCTAGTGGAGGATATCTGATCTGTGATTTTCTGAGACATTTTGGTTAGTGTGATTGATACTATTGGATGTATTCAGGGAAACTGTTCTTCTTATGTCATGTAATATGTGAGGGTGATTCTAACTTATGTATCTGGTTGGATGATATTGTACTTGTTGGACTTGGATCTTATTCTTATGATGTAGTTCCTTTCATTGTTTACTTTATTGTAGTGGTGGTATGGTGTGTGGAGTGCCATATTTTATCTGTGGATGTTATGTATTTTATTTTTGATGGTGAGGTCATTACATGACTATGGAACTTAACCGTGGGGATTCAGACTTCTATTAGATCGGTTCTCCTATCGGTATGTGATAGGAGTATTGGGTCTAGTAGGAGTAACATTGCGCGAGTCCATCTGTTAATTCAGGAGTCATGAATCCTGAGTTGACGGTGTACCCGGGAGATGGGATCCACATTGTTAAGGAAAGTAGGTGTGTAATGATGTGTTATATCCTATGTTTTTCGTAGGCTACTCAGGTTGGTATGGGACGATCTGAGCTGTCTATATGTAAAAAAAAAAAAAAAATGTATGCCAAAAATCAGCCTAGGAAAAATGGGGTGTAACATAAACTATGTAAAATAACAAAGTATGAAAATACCATATTATAATAACTCAATGAAAAACATGATATCATAATAATATCATAATAAATAACCATAGAAAAATAAATATTACAAAAGTAATCCAATAAAATCAATAATCATAATGATTTACAAATATATGAGCATGCAAATTTTTATTTGTTCTTTTATTTTTAGTTTTCCATGTATATATTTTATAGGGCCTAATTTTTCTTAGGATCATTATTCTCTAAATTGATGTACTATGCTCTTTTCTTTATCTATTGCTTATGTATATACATAATTTATTATGTAAATATATTCACTTTAAACATCCTTGTTTCCATGTAATTCCAATGAGTATATAATGCCAAAAATGAATCACAAACAAATAAAATGCCAAATAATTATGTCATATAAAAAAGTTAAGAACTAATAAAAATAATCACAGATGAAATTATTTAGAATATAAAGTTTATTTACTTAAATATGAGATAAAGATTCATGAATCTTTTTCCCTATTTTCTAAATTATTTATAATGTCATACATGTATATAAACGTTCCTTTAAATACAACTATAACATATATTCTGTTTCTCATATAATCACTTAAAGCATTTTTTTTCAATACTTTCTTACTGGCCCCTTAATATATTATTCATTAACCTCCATTTACAATATAGTTCTCTCAAAACATGCATATCGTATCATTTGTTGGATACCTTGTATTATATGTTACCTTTAAATCATGATGTTATCCACTATGAAATACCATCCTTACCCTTGACAATCCTTAGATAGCATGTTATTTTGTGTCTCATGTATCATATATTTCCCTTAACAATTTGTTTGCTTTATTTGACTCACCTTATTAATAATGGTTTGACCTCATTGTATATTATGTTTAGTTATAGTAAACACTTTGCCAACCTAGATGACTATCCTTTAACATACAATACGTGGATACCTGACATACCATATATTTAACTCATATAAACAAATTTACTAAATTGACTCCACTTATATATGGACCATATCTCCAATCCAATATACTATATGTTCCTATATTAAGAGAAGTGAAATCTTCTGAATACTTTCATTTTTAACTCAAATTATATCTAATTCCTTTCAAACTAAATATTGTAAATATAATTTTAATTTTAATTATTAAAATAAACAAAACCTCATCCAAAAGCTATCTAAAACTCACACATTCATGAAAAGAAACTTAAACTTCCTTACTTTTGTTTGTCTAGCTACTTCAACCTTATTTCTTCCACTAAAACTAGCTCTTAACAACTCTTCTTTCTCTTCTTTTGATTGGCTAATTATAACAACTAGCCCCAACTCTCTCTATAATCTCTCTTCTTCTTTCTCTTGGCCTTCTTTCCAAATTGAGCCTCCTCCTATTCTTCCTTCCTCAATCTCCTCAACTAACCTCTCTTTCTCTCTCACTCTTGCTCTCTCATATTTATTTTTTCTTTAATCACCCACCTAACTCAAACAAATTTTCTAGTTAAATGTATCTTTGTTGAGGAGAAAAAGGCTAAGATAAGGAAATTATAATTATACCATTAAACAATTTGAATAATTAGCTTTATGTGCCTTTTTTAAAAAAATATTACTAATTATGTAGATTTCTAAAGATTACAAACTAAACTCTTTTGGATTACTCTAAAAAATTCTTTCCAATGATATGCTTATATAAAATTTCTTATTCATTTAAACCCATGGCCTATTTTTCAAGATAATCTAATTATTTTAATATTTTAATCACTATACACTATCTAAAAAAAGACTTTATTATATCAAAACATATATAATTATAACTCTATTGACTTTATGTGATGATTCACAATATATTATACTTAACAAAATTTTAGACACTTGCATAATCATTCATTGCAAGTTGCTCGAGCCACGCTAAGTTGCACAAACTTGAATGCTCTGGGCTTAGGTATAATTGGGCTAACCTAGTCAAGCATAATTGGTATTACCATCTAGCTTTAATTTTAATGCATACATTTTTTCCTTCTCTCTTCTCTTGAGCTTCTCACTCCTCTTAAATCTTCTTTACTAAAAACAACTCTTTCTTTGGTTTAGCAAAAAAGCAACTAAAAAAGGTGTTTTTCTACTCAAATTTTGGCAAATCTCTTTAACCCTCATTAATGGAAACTCTATGACAACTTCCAATCGATAATCTAAATTTTTCAAACAATTTTTTAATTTTATAATTTCTTATATTACTTGTTTTTTACTCTAAATGATTCTAAAAGTTCATCATAATATCTTTAAAATTACTATAACTCAAGAACTTTATTTTTATGTGTGAATTAAAATTTTTTAATGTCATTTAATATTTCAAATAATTTATTAATATTTAATAGGTACATTATTGTTTTCTTCAAATTATTTTGATATTATATTTATTTGCAAAATCTTATTGTAGTAAAAATAATTATTTGAGGCATCATGCTCTCATTATGTCAAAGTATTATCCTTTTGGATCTCTTCATCTTAACCCATTAACACAAAGGCCTTTCCTACTTGGTTGCTCATCTTCGCACCACTTAAATTTAAGCATGCTTACTTATGAAGTTCTTATGGGATCTAAAAAGGTTTGTTGTTAAAAGCACATTGACATCTTAAAGCAATGATATATTATATAAAAACTATAATCTCTCATTTAGTAGTCAATATGGGATAAATCAACCTCTCACCTCTAAAAGTCTTGTATAAGATTCACTCCTCATATATCATTTTCTATCTTGAAATATTACCTAGCATCAAATCCCCACCTTTATAGGTATTTTAGACTAATTAGTTTCCATTTGGTTCATCATTGAACCATATCAAACTTGTAAATAGGTTGACTTTGATACCAAATTATGGTATCTTATTCTCATCATGTCGAAATATTATCTCCTTGTTGTACATATCCTATCATAAGCAAGTTTTTTCTTTCATATAGTAACTATTAATATTTTGTTACCCTTCTCATTTGGTCACCCATCTTAAATATTCTAGCATAAATATGCTTAATCATGGAATTCTTATAAGATCCTATATGAGTTTGCTCTCAAAAGGTGTCTCGACATCTTAAGAATATAGTTTCTCCTATAAAGACTATGATCACTCCCTTAGTAGTCTATGTGAGAAAATTCAACCTTGTACTCTTGACCATACACATGAGTAATTCTTTATCTAGTGATTTCCATCTTAAGACATCACCCAGCATCAGTTCTCAACCTTTTTCAGATGTTACATTATCAAATTCCTTAAATGTTTTCTTTTAATTATAAGTTATTCTTTAGTTAAGATAATGTCTCCTAAATAATCACTATGGCTTATATCATTAAGCTCTCAACATTTTTAAATCGACTTCCTTGAAAATATCCAACCATTTTCTTGTCCAAAAATTGCAATTTCTTCAATAAAGTAAAATAATAACTTTGAGGTGCTAAATTTGTCATGACTTTTATGTGATTTATGAAGAGTTAAAGAACATGGTTATACTTTTACATTAATTTTTTTTATTAATGGATATTTATTAAAGGAAAAGGCTTTATATGGTCCTTAGCCCTCATTATGGGATCAAACTTTAATTGAAACAATCTAATCATCTTTGACCCTTAAGACTTAAACACTTTAAATTAATCACATCAATTGTTAATCCATTAAATGATCTAATCCCTTACATTTTTCCTCAACCAACATAGCCTCTCAGTTACATTTCTCTCCTCACCTAACATGCTTATTATCACACCCTATATAGCATCTAATTTTAATATTAGTCTTAATTACTTTATGATTAAAATAACTAAAGTTTAAACATAATGAAAGGATATTGACAACCTAACTAGTTAAGAAATTATGGTAAAACTTACTCCAATTTATTTTAAAATCATCTAATTTTTTAAATTGTACATAAGAAATAACTATACTTTTACAAATTAAATGAACAGAGTTTTTTCTAAAACTATCAGGTTTCTTTTATAAAAATCAACAATAAATAACAATAATCATAAAAGATATATAATATTTATAATAATGATTAATTTATAAATATAATCTTAACATAATCAATTCTATAATGCACTTGCATAATTAAATATTTCATTTTCAAAAGATATCACAAGTATTAATTCTTTATGATATAACAAAATCTATAATTATACCATTAATTCATGGAATATTTGTTATAACATACATGACTATTTGTATTTATCAAAGATACAAGTATTAATATATACATCAAGACATCATCTTAAATATAACCATCCATATGTCTTTTAAAATACATAAATAGAAATATCATAATCTCTTAAAAATAGGCCATTAAACTTAAGTAAAGTTAAAATTTTTCATCTCTTAGTGCTTTAGAATTTTGACCTATAATATAAGTATGTAATGACCTTGAAAGCCCAATAAGTAAATTTTTATTTAAATAATAAGATGAGATAAAATATGTTAATAAGATAAATTATAAAAAGGCTCATAAATAATACTAAATAAGAGTTTATGATCATCATCTATAAGTATATATAAAATAAATTAGTAAAAATATGATATCAAGATATAAAAAGATGTATAAATATGTAAGAATATGTGATCAAACTATAGAATATATAAAATAATCAATATATAAAAATATGCATAATTATAGTTTTTAATTATGTTCATGCATATTAACTTTTTATTTATTGTAATTCATTTTATTCATCTAAATTCTAAACTTTTTATATATATTTTAGACTACTTTGATTCTAATATAGTTTTAACTTTTTTTAAATATTGTTTCTCATATATTTCATAGCACTCACACTTATCATTAAGGCTTAAATATTTATTGAATGATCATTATTTTAATATCATGTGATCTCATCTTATTTATATCATATCTATATCAAGCACACAACATGTAGATCGCATATCATATCACTTGAAATAGCATCATAGGATATAGACTTAGTACGAAGGCATATCACATCAGATCTATCTCATAGTAGATCTCATCTCTAAGATTTTAGGTCACATAACAAGTAGTTCATCATATATCATATTCATATCATAATAAATCTCATCTCTAGTTGTTTGATTACATAGCAAGTAGCTCATCACATATCATAAGAGGTTTGATGTCAATGGTGTCAAGTAGCACATTATGTCCTCTCTACTTATAATGGTAGTAGAGTATGATAACTGGAGTTAATGTCATTGGATAAATTTTGACATTCTCATCTTTACTCATTTTAGTCATAATATATCCATGATACATTAATACTATCACTGATAGAATCATCACAATAAAACTCATATAACCTAAATTATATTATATACTCACATAGTCTCATGTCATAAGTATTTAATTTTTTACTTTATTCTTTTTAGTTCTTATTTTTTATCTACTTTCTCTATTTTCTTTTTAATTATTTTACACATCACCAGTATCATTAAATTAACTAATTATTTTATTTTTCTACTTTTATTTCTCATCTCAAAGCATGTCATAATGATGCAAAATATAATACAAAAAAGGATAATATAATGTCATACTTACATTTTAGTTATTTAAATTTTACTTTTCTACTATCCTTAAGAAAATTCTAAGAATATATTTCTTTTCTTTTAGCTTCTTATAAACGAATGATTAAACAACTAATTAAAAATAATTAACATTCTAGTATTACTCAATATTAATTTAAATAACATTCTTAAATTTATGAATTTATAATTTAATTGAATTATAAATTATAAAATTTAAAAATCACTTATATTTTGATAATATTATCAAAATAACTAATGTAATTTGTACTTTTGCTTTAATGTTACCCCATAAATTCAACTATCTTATTATGGCTTCACAATAATTAAAATAATATTATTGAAAAGAGAATTCAATTTTACCTGTATAAGTTTTATTTTCAATTCAATTGGGTTCCACTAACGACTTTATGGTGTTTTGTGGAAAAACCTTCAAGCTTCCTCCTTTTATAGTAAGAAATTTTTAATATTTCTTAACAATCTTTAGACATTAGTTAATTTCTCCTCATGTGTATCAAAGGTAAGAAAATACACAATAGCTCATCGATTCTTTCTTATATAAAAAATTACAAGCACAACACTTGATAGTCATTTATATGGCTCGTATTTGTAAAAATTAACCATTTTCCATCTTGTTTTTATGTAAAATTCTAAAAATCAATTTCTCTCAACTCTTTATGAGACAACTAGATGAAATTAGGTAAGAAATAAAAGTCAACCATTACTTTTACCCTTTCTAACGACCTTCTTATAACTTTGCTCCTCCCGTTGAATCAAATAGGAAGAGAACTACAACAACAACCAACGAGTCCCCAATCTTGATTGTAAAACTTCATAATAGTACATGACAGTGAGGCAACGAGGATTGAAAGCCAATGAGGTCGATCGCATGCATGGCGGTGAAGGGTCTAGGAGATGAAGCAGCAAAGTGGAAGAATTAGGGTTTCTTCTTCTTTTTTCACTTATTATATTATTTTTATTAATTATTTAATTCATAATTTATATATTATTAATAATTATTTTTTTATAAAATTATTAAGCTTGTAATAAATGTTAATAGACTCGCATCAATAAGCTCGATTTAATAGTATATTTATTTTTCAAATATAACATACTTGATATATATATATATATATATATATATATATATATATATATATTATAAGAGAATATTCAAAATTATTATTTTAATCAATTTTATTAAAAATCAAAATCTAGATTTTAAATATTTATATTATGATTTTATTATTAAATTATTAATTATATTTTTTATTAAAAGTTTATAAGAATTATTATTTTTTACATTTTCCACTCTAAATGTCTTCTAAAAGTTTTAAACAAATTTATACTAAAAAATTATTTTCATAGGATTTTTTTATTTATTATTCCATGCTTGGTACTTTTCTCCCTACTTTTTGGAGTTATCCCACACAACTATTACTATGTGTGGCATCTCAGTTTCACTTTTTTGGGTCATCATATTATCCCATGATAATTATTTTTTCTTGTTGGCTTCTTCCCCTTGGTCATTTATCCTAATACTATTCTTATTATAACATGCTTAACTATTGAGTTTTCATGAGATCTAAGTAGATTTTATCTCAAAAAAATATCAATGTCTACGTGCCATAGTATCTCATATGAAAGCTAGAATCTCTCCTTTAACTATTGAGTTCTTAATATGAAATAATTCATCATTGCATCCTTAAAAGTCTTGCATATGACTTGCTCCTTATCAAGTGATTTTTCTATAAGAATTTCACCCATCATTCACTCCTCGCCTTCATTGGGTGTTACAAACTCCACTAGTTTTTACTTGGTTTGTTCTCACACTACACCAAGCTAGTAAAGGGATCTGCTTTACAAACAAATTATAATATATTAGTGTAATTACGTCTATGTATTTTTTATTTCAGTCATTACATCATAACTTAAGCTGGCTTTGCTTTCCTTAACTGCCCATTAAGAAGGACAAAACTTGTTTGAGTTAGGGTGGGGTGATCCAATAGATATTGCCTTGAAATAATGAGATAGAGATGTAACATTTGTCCCAGTTGAGTGCCACCCTAGGCCTTCTCTCATAGTTGTCACCACTTCAATCCAATTGTTGGTGCCCATTACTAACCATTTGTCCAAATCCACAACTCCATCCATATTTCGGTATCAAAGCCATATTTGTCCAAACACATACTTAAAAAAATTATTATCAAAGCTAGAGTTTCCTCTACACACCTCCATTAGATAGACCATTAGATTAAAAAAGAATATGATTGTTGTTTGAAGCTAAAGGTTAGAGTTATGGTTGAGAAAATCATGGATGATACATGTAGGTTGCAAAATGAACAACAATAAATAGAAATTGAGGTGGAGGAAGTAACATTGTTTGTTACCAAACCCATTGCGTTTTGGGGTAAAAGAGAATTTATTAGGAGGAAAAGGTGAATAAAAGGTTTCAACATGGGAATGAGACTATGTTTGTAACAACCCAAATTTTAACTTTGAATAAATGAGGTTTAATATGATAAAAACATGTATTTAAGTACATTATACTAATATTTTAATCTACACTAAGATATCTTGATAATTTTCATGGGAGTATTTAAAATACTCAATTTTGTTTACATCTCAAAGAATGTGCAATTTTATAAAGTACATCAAAATTATGGTGTAAGCATACGACTAGAAAGTCCCTTCATGAGGAATTTGTTGGTTTGTAATTTATAATTTTCCAAAATGAATTGGAATTATTATGAGTTTCCTAAGATAAATAGAAATTTTTATATCTTCTTATTAATGGATAATGATGAAAGCTCAATTAGATAGAGAAGTAACTTCATGGAAAGGAAAAACAAAGGAAAAGCTGAGAGTAAGAGATGTTAGGAATATGTAGAAGAAGCTACTATAAGTAAAAACAATAAGAAATCAAAGCAACTACAATAGTGAGATCTTAGAAACCTAAAAGAAAAAGAGATTTGAAAAGCTTTAGATCAACTGAAGCATGAATAAGCCTAGTAAGGTATGGCTTTAAGGGTTTTATTTCTTATTTGACTTCTTATAAGCCATGTTTAGTTTGCTTGAATTCAATTTCACATTAGAAAGGAATTAGGAATTAAAAGGAAGTAACGAGAACATCCTGTTTAGTAACATGCATATAATACATCAAAATTTAACATAGAATATGTCAATGCAAGACATACAGTAGGTCGTTCAATGTATAATACATCAGGCCTAGTGTATCATACTAAAGAGGAAAAGAAAGCAAGAGACTACAACACCCCCTTACATCCATATTTGACATACATTATGTCTTATCAAATGTGTGCATTAGAGCTAATGTAGAGTATGTCATAGTTAACAAAAAATATACCATTTTCTTGTATAAGAAATGAAAGAAAAAGAAAAAGTGGTGGATGAATGAACATGAAGAAATTAGGTAAGTAAACTAAAGTAACTATAAAATAAGTATTTCATTATTATGTTCCTTTAAAATGCATTAAATTGATGTGAGCATGATAGTATGGTATCAAATGTTCATATGCATATATTCTAAACTTATATAGCAAGTTATTAGCACCATGTGATTGAGTGAAAATGAAAAAAATGCTTGTGTAATTTTATATTGTATGTAATTGCATTAAGTACTAGGACATGAAATAAGAAAATGCAAAAGAAATAAAAAGAATAATGAATAAATGAAAATTGAAAGCTTAAGTTATAAGATCTTGTGATATTATATGAGATGATAAATATATGATATGATTTTGCTATGATATTATCCTACAACTATCCACTATGATAGAATGAGAGTACCATTGTTAGCATTTAATATAAGGGGTCAATGTGAGGATTGACATTAGACCTTATTCTTACTTAGTGCTAGAATTTTGTGTAAGGACCTTTTGAGTTGAGCAACATTATCTTTAATACTTTATATAGGAAAACGATAGATAGAGATGATGTAATTGAGATTATTGGTCAACTACGATATGCTTATGTACTGAAGTCTATATATGTGATAATGTCACATAGATATGTGACAATATAAGATTGTGCAAAGCTCAAATAATGTTTATTTTAGGAAATAAGACTATAGGCTTTGTAAAATATGAAAAGATAAAAAATATAAAAAATGAAAAAAAGAGAAATAATGAAAGAAAAAAATTACATAAATGAGCATGACATACATGTGTATGTTAGTGACATTTTTATGAGTACTTTTCATATGTCATGCATAACATTTTATTGCTCATTATTTATGAGTTAAATGAAATTCTATTTTATTTCTTATAGATATCAGTTTATTTGTTATGCTTGTTATTCTCATTGCCTATTTGTATTAGGAGTCAATGTATAGATAATACATAAAGTAGGGGGACCTTTTGTCTTGTAACAAAGGTCGTCGAGAGTGAGGGAGTTGTGTTGAAATTTATTATGAGTGTTGTATGGGATGTTCCTATGATTTTCTTTATATATATATATATATATATAGAGTTGTATATAGATATTTGCATTTGCATAGGCATGTGATGTTTGTGAATAATATGTAAGGTATGTATGTATATTGATATAGTTTTTATTTTATTATTATTCTACTAAAAATATATTTAAATGCATTTTTATCATCACCCTCACCTAATTATTAGTTTTGTGTCTTTAAGATTTCTACATACTCTAATGGAACTTGATATTTCTTATCACATACATGTATTATCGAGTTGCAATAGAAGAAATGTTCGACATGGTTTTCTATTGTAATGTATATGAGAGGAGAGAAGATCATACTATGCATCTATTAGCCATTACATATGGTTGAGGTTTATTGAAAATATTCTTTTGCATGAAATCTTCATAAGTTCATTTATTGTAAGATTATTTGCATTATTGTTTCTTATAATTATTTTCTTTTTAAGAGAAGTAGAGTTGTTAAGAAATGTTGTTTATTTGATAGATATTTTAATAAGAGCACAAAACTTGTTAATGTTAAAAATGTCATAAAACAAGATCAAATCTCAAAAAACTACAGAAGGTAATCTAGAAAAAAAAAGAAGGGATCAATAATATAACACATGAATTTTCATAGGAAGTCCTATAAATAAGAAAGAACATATAATGCAATAAAGAAAATCTTCATAATATAATGGGTCTTTCGCAAGTTATAAGTGTTATTATATTTGATCATGGCTTCTTTTCCATTTTCTTTTAAGCATGCAAGGACAAGAAAGATTGAATACACACACACACACACAAACTCTCTTTCTCTCTCTCTCTCTCTCTTTTATTTGTTAAGATGAGTCTAACAATATTTATTTTGTCTTAATCAGAGTTTATTTGGAATTATTATGAATTATCAAAGTTAATGGTTATAAATAATATTTTTAATCATTTAAATATATAACCGGATTTTAGATTTACCAACAATAGTGTTGTTTATAGTGTTTGACGTAGCTAGGGTTTCCCTCTTGCATGTTCAACCAACATTTCTCAAGATTTTGCTTCCATTTGGTTGTTAGAATAATCAAGGAAAATGTTGATGTAATAACAAGCAAAGATTTCAGGGAGAGGGAAAATCGAGAAGAGAGAAAGAGGAAAAGAAGATAAGTAAAGAAAAAATTTTCATCCTTTTGAAAGTCAGTTGTGAAACCTTATAGTTGAAAAAATTTCAATTTTTGATAAATTATAATTATATGATTTTCTACTTTAACTTAAGAAGACATATTGATGCTTAATAAGTTGAACTTGAGGAGTGAGAAATTTGATTAACAATAGGGTCTCACATGAAAAATTAAAAACTCTTAAGATAGACACTCTAATATAAATATCATATAAGTATATTTGATATATTGTTAATTACTATGAATACAAGATTATATACAAATCATACATAGATCATACATGTTTGATGTATTGTTATAATATTAACTATGTAGAGATTAGTACTTATAACTAGATGTATGATTTTTATATTTATATATGAATTGAAATATTATTGTGTGTATTTAATTAGTATGTTGAAATTGTATAAACGTGATATTCTATATGTTGTTACAAATATATGCATCTAGTTAAATATTATAAAATAAAAAAAACTATGTGAAATTAATCAAAGAGAGTGTCAAATGAAATCAATTAAATAAAATTAGTGATCAATGAACTCTTTAGATTAAAATATATTATTCTATTAGTAGCTAGTGTGTCACTTGATTGAGATTTTCTATCAGCAGATGGTTAGTAGCTAATGTACCATAACATTAAGTTTTGTCATTGAGGTGGCTAGTGGTTAGTGTGCTACATGATTGACATTTGTTACCACAGAGTGGCTTACAACTAACGTGTCACATGATTTAAATTTGTCACAAATATATAACCATTGGAAACATTAAAAGACTAAGCATGATTATATATGAAAATATAATATGAATAATTAATAAATTAAAATTTTATTATAATTAAGTAAATTAAAAAAGATATTAACTGATTATCTCATGAGAATAAGAGTAGTAGCATAGTTATTAATATTTACTTAATTAAGTAAAAAAATAGCTAATAAACAAGAATATATTAAAATAATAATAATAATAAATACTCATGTTTATTATTTCTTCTAGAGTTTGTGGCATGTTTTGTTTATAGCATGTCATGTTTTATGTTACATTTTAACTTGAATGAGATCTTGCATATTTATTTCTTTGGTTTAATTTATATGATTTAGACCTTATATATGATTGTCTCAAATTTTTATTTTCATTTATATATTTATTTATTATTAGCGGCAACTTATTGAGTCTATGATAACTGACTCAATATTTTCTTTAATATTAACCTTTTAGATATATTAAAACCAAAACAAAAAAAGGATCACCCATAAGAACTACCACCAAAAAAGAACTAAAACTACAAAGGTTTTGTACTAAAATGACTTGTAAATTATGTGTTCTATCTAATAATATATTTATTATTTAAGATTTAGATGTAATAATTTATAAAGCAATTGTTGAATTATGAATTGTAGTTATGAAACCATATGAATAGTTATGGGATTGTATTTAGATGTGATATGTATACATATAATTACATGGAATATTATATATATTTTTAATATATATATTGTATTGATATAATTGTAAATTGAAAAGTAGACAAAATATAAGAAAGATTTTGTCCATTTGAAATCTAAAAATTGATGAAAATAAGGATTTTAAAGAAACAGAGTTTAATAATTAAGAAAAATAGAATTGTGATGAGAACTATTGCTACACTTCTTTTTTCATCTTTCCCTATTATGTTAACACAAAATTTGTGATGACCTTGTGTTGATTTCAATTAACTAGTTTGTAACATTATATTCATGTATTAAGTATATAGTTAGACACTAATGATGTAATAAATTTTATATTTTAAGTCAAAAATAAAATCATATCATTTTGGCATTATCTCCAAAAATGTGTGATTTTGCAAAAAAATGCTTAGAATGTTAAATTAGCATGCCAATGAGTAAAGCTCATTAAAAGGAATGTAATCGCAAGGTTAACAATATTTGGAGCTTAGTCGAATTCATTGTGAATCAAAGAAGTTAAATTGAAAATTTTGGATGTGTTTATGTGTTTGTGTGTTTATTACTAAGAGGGATTAATTAGAATTTTCTTTTTAAAAACAAGGTCACTGAGAAGATTAGCTAGTTGCCAACCCTATAGCATTTTTTTGGATAAAGAATTGGAGAAGAAGTTGGGAGGAAGTAAAAAAGGGGAGCCAATAATAAGAAATTCTCTAGCATAATAACAAAAAGAGGAGAGAGCTTGTAGTAAGATTTAGAACTCTATAACAATAATTTCATGTATTTTTTCCTAAACAAGTAGAAAGAATTGAAGGCAAATGTTGTGCATGTTTCTAGCAAAGAGAAGAGCAAATGAAGGAGAAACCAAATAAAAAGCTTAGAGCAAGGGATCTAAGAGCTACTAAAAATTGAAAGGATGGATAAGGTATGCTTTTGGTGTGGCATTTGACTTCTCCTTCTCTTTTCTCCTTCCCATGGTACAAAACAAAAGTGCAATGTTAAGGGTTGTAATGGGAATTGGGTATCAAAGTTTTAAGGAATTTAAGGAGATAGTAATTCATATAACAAACTCATGTACTTCATTCCTTCTTATTTAAGTTTAGATAAGGTTTAGTAAGGAAAATGGTTAAGTCTGACCATCAATATTAAGTCCTTGGAAACTAACTTATGGTATATTGACCTGAAATGTACAATATGCTAAGTTCAAGAGAGGTAGAAATCATCTTTCTTGAGAAAAAAATGGAAGATATGACATTTAGGATTCAAAAGAAAGGTTATTTAGCATTCTTAATATTTATTCTCTTCTTTATTTTTTTCTTTATTTTTTCTTTTTGTATCCTTATTTTTTAGGTAGCTTTCTCTCTCTCTCTCTCTCTCTCTCTACCTACATATATATATATATATATACCTTTTGATGAATTATTTTGGCTGACTAAATTTATCTATTAACTCAAACATATATCATATTTGATATATTTCATCCCATATAGTTTGGGATTTATATATCAAATTCTTGCACATATATTCATTCTTTCAAAATAATGTCATTTGTTTACATAAGAATTAAAGATCTTCCCTTGAACTAGTCAATTAAGAATTTCTTTCTCAACATATTGTATGGTTTCCTTTATCAATATACCATGGATCATCTACTCTTATCATGTGTTTATTATTATTTATGATATGAGATAAAAAAGGAAAGAAATAAAGTATGGTTTCCCTTAATACACTATCCTGTAGTTAATGATTTGAACTTAATATAACCTTAACACAAGATGTAGGGTATGGTGAGGCACTGGTTATATACTGAGCCATGGGTTAACATCAAAGACCTCTTACATCACCAATGTGATGTTCCCATATAGTACTTTGAGCAAACTACTTAGTAATGTAGTAATTATATTTTGAACATATCATTTGCTTAAAACATTCCTAATTTCTTAAGTTATAATTTTGGATAAGAAATTTAAAATCATCATTTAAAAAAAATTATTTATAATAAAATAATAAATAAGGAATCACAAAGCTATGTCATTCTCTCCTATAGTTATCACTTATAGTTCCATGAGATGCATCATATTTTACTTATAATTGTTAATGCCAAAACACTAAGCCAACCAACATTAACTATGTAAGAAAAAACTATATAATATATATGCAAAATATTACATCTTTTGGTTATACTGCATGTTGGATAAAACAACACATTATAACATGTATAACATAATAAATTGATCATGTAAATAAGCATAGAAATAAAACTTTATTGCTGTATATCCTAATGCAATACATATTATCCTTCTGCCCATTTATTTTTTTATTTGTCCATTTATCTTATATTTTTGTCATCAATGGTTCATTAATCTTTAAGTTCATAATCTCTTTTTATTACATTGATTTCACTCATATATATCATAAGATGCACTCTTAAGGGTCCCATCCAATCTAAGTAATACTTTGTGATACTTTGATAAATATTAGGAGACACTTTCAAATGTCCCTTTCAGTTTGAGTAATATAGGTTATTTAGTTTTTTTTGTAGGGTTTAAGTTTTCTTTTATGTGTTAAAAGATGCAATATAGGATGCACTCTCATAGATCCATCCATCCTAAGTTAAATCTTTTATTCACTTTCTTATTTTAAATTTTGTTTATATGAATCTCATTTTTATTATGAATTCCTTTTTTTATGTTAATGTGACAAATATTTGCATAGAATTATTCTCATGAAATACCAAGTTATATCACACCAAATATCAATACATAATTATTCTTTATGATACCAAGTTATATATGTATATATATATGTAAATAATTTTTTCAAACATGAGCATATGAAGTAAGCCATGACATTCTCATCCAAAATCAACATGCATATTAAAGATGATTTGCTTCCAAATAAGAATCATGATGTATTGATTTTCATAAATCTTTTTTATTAACATATCACTTCAGTAATATAACAAGTATATAACGTGAAACTATGTAAACAACTAATAAATATGTAAAGTATGTGAAAAAATATAAAATCATCACCCAAGTAATCTTTTCATTTCTATTGCGTGTGCTCAGCGGAGAAGTTTTGTATAAATGTCTTGCCATGTTATTAAGTTTTTTGCTTTAATTTCTCTATAAGAAGTGGAATAGAATAACCCGGTTGAAGCGTAATGATCATACATCTATAATGCATTGTATGTCCCATAATAGGTCCCATCCTTCTACCCTTTTGTCAGGAGTCGATGACTATTCATAGCTATTACCTTTACACCAAAGAAGAGTTCGACCCAATGCTTTATTTCTGTTCTAGTTGATCCTGATTCGACATTAGAATTATATTGATTGTTCCCCAATAACTGAAGACTTTTTTCTGTAAATACTGCATATTTGATTCCATCCATAAATTTTTCCTATGAGTTCTAGTATCGATAATAATTCGAGTTCTTATTGTTCATATATCATACATTATGGTATGAATATACCATACCAATTTGGTATGTATGGATGATGAGATTCCATTGATACAAAGCCAATCCCAATAGACTTATGGAATGTTTCCATTGGCGTGCATCCAGTAGGACTTGAACCTACGAGTTTGCCAATTATGAGTTCGGCGCTTTAACCATTCAGCCATGGATGCTTAACAGGGATCATCGTACATCATAAAGAACCAAAAGGTATTGACATCAATCGAATTATTGATTATCATTCTAATAATTGAATGAAAGGGTATCTTGAACCCTTAGTTATGGTTAATATAGCATATGAACCATTTTTCTTCCCTTTTATGATTGGGAGTATCCGGAGGAATTAGTAATCAAAACACATCAAGTAATGAAAAGGAAAAGACATCAATTCAGATTCTGGATCTATGAATTGAGAGAGATCAAGAATTCTCACTATCTCTTGAATTTGTGGATCAATTTCTATTCCGTGGTAGGATCTTTCACTCACATTTTGTTCTATCAAGAACGTTGATTCTTAGATCTTGAGATTATTAACATTAATACAACAATCAAATATGCATAAGTTATATAAGAATGTCTACCTCAATTTTGTTGTAGTGGTCACACCAAAACAAAATTGATTGTTTCTGATGAAGCTACTTACAAGTTTAATTCCTTATTTTCTCATTTACTAGACTTTCATTAAAATTTTTTCTAATTTCTCTTTTTTCTCAAATAATATATTTCTCTCTTTAGCATGACAACTTCAAAATTTTCTTTTGCCTCTCTTTGGTTCCTAATTCTCCTCCCTTTATTGTTATTTTTTTAAAAAATTCTTGAAATATCTTCTCTTCTATCTTCCATTTTTGAAAAGTACTCTCCAATATTCCCCTTCTCTCTCAATGATCTTTGTCATTGCAAGCACTAGTAACCTCTCTTCTAAATAGTTATCTCTTCCTTTTCCAATTATTGAACCAATTCATTCAAATCTATCCCTCTTATACTTTTAACAATAGACTTCTCATCTCCTCTAGCAATTTGACTTCCTAAAACAAGCAAAATTTGTGATGATGAAATCTAGCATTTCCCTTTCCAATGTCTTTTGAAACACACAATAATAGTACTCATTACGGTTATTAATATAATATTTTATATATATTAGGTATATATATATATATATATATATATATATATATATGTATATAAACTCAATTTAATATTAATTAATTAAATTTATTAACTTAATTAATCTCCACCATGCCTTAACTACTATAGTAATTAAATCTTAGGGTAAAGTATTTACTTATTTATTATTATTATTATTATTATTATTATTATTATTATTATTATTATTATTATTATTATTATTATTACTTTAAATGTTATTAATTTAAAATAATTTATTAACTTAATTTAATAAATCTCTAATCTCACATCCTCTTATTATTTATTGTAGATAACTAAATACTTATGTTGTGTTATTATTAGAATCTACTTTTTAAATTATTATCATTTTTTTATTAAAAATTTGAATTACTTAATTTTTTATTTTTTTTAATCAATTGTCTTGAAAACTTATTTTGTTATTGTCAGAAATTCCTACTTCATGAGATCTACTTATTAATAATTTTTTATTTTTTTCTTTATTTATGATTTTAAGTAATTTTTTTCTTTTGTAAATTAATTCTTCATATCATTGCTCAGCCTCATCTTGTGATCATAATGCTTGATATTTTTGTCAAGATAATTTTAAAAAATATATAAAAGTTATAAAATCATCATTTAGTAAAATTATTTATTTTTGATAATATGTATAAATTTTTTCTCTTTTTAAAGCTCTGATTCATTCTTTAGGATATAACTCTAATAATTTAATAAAATTAATATTTCAATGTCAAACTAAAATAATATTATTTTAAACATGTCTAAAATAATGTGAATGTTTACAAAATTTTTATGAATGCAAAAGTAAGCATATCATTGGAAAAAACTTATTAACACAACTTATTTGTTCTTAGTTTGCAAATTTTGGAGCTCAATATACAGTTAGTTATAAAAAGAAAATTAAGAATTTAAGATATATATATATATATATATATATATATATATATATATATATATATATATATATATATATATATATATATATATATATATATATATATATATATTATAAATAACAAAGAGTCAGTGTTCAATTTCCTTGCAGTTGTGCAGAAGAAAGCAAGGAAGTGATCGAGAAACTTCAAAAAAAAGGGAATAATCAAGAGAGAAGGAGCTCAACTTTAAATAGCTAAGTGAGAGAGAGAGAGAGAGAAAATCAAGACAATGTTGCTTTATTTATTTCCCCAAGCGCAATATGATAGGAGAGGAAAAGGTGCTTAAGGTTAAGCACACCATTCTTGCTGTTGGCAATTGTAGTAAGCATACAGAAGGATTTTTCTTGAGCATTATGGGAAATGGAGTTGCATGTGAGAAATTTTAAGGTTCTTTCATATATTACCTAGCTCCTAACTATTTCTTTTACCTAGGATAAGATTTTAGCAAGAGATTTGGTTAGGTTGTATTGTTTTTATGAAACTTTTAAATCTAACATATAATACATTATTGGATAACTTATAATACACTAACTTAAAAGAGATAAGAACTAACTTTTCTTAAAAAACACACTTACATAAAAATTTGATGTACAATATATTTAGTTCAAGGGTAAATTATAGTTGATAGAATTATATAATATGATGAAGGGAATAAAGGATCTACTATATTAGTGTATCGCTTGCAAATAGAATGGATGGTACATTTAACCCATGAAGGGAAAGTATGGCATGAAGAGAAGATTATCAAAAAATTGAAAAAAAGAAGCCCAAGACTAATGCATAATACATAATAAATAATATATAGTACATTCAAAAGTTTAAAGTAATTTTAGAAAAAAGAGTTGACAATTTTTAAGATTGAGTTAAAAAAAACAATGTGTAATATGCTATAAGATTATAGTGGATGAGAATCTTTTCTTAAGTAAGTTTGGGTAACAAAATGATCTTTTTCAAAACAACCAATTGCAAGAATAATGAGAAATTATTCCCCTATTATGTCATATATTAAGGAACTTGAATCCTCAATCTATTAATTTGATAAAAGAATTAATTCAATAATTAAGAATCAAATTTTATTTGGTTAGACATTTATTAAATATTGTAATTTTGAAAGAGAAAGAGAGAGTAGTCATTAGATGTAAGTTGAGGTGGTTTGGTGTAAGAAGGTTTTTATAATTCTTTTGTTTTTGTTTTGAAAAAAATAACAAAGAAAAATAAAATAACTATAATATTTGAAATCTTGAATCATATTCTATTTATCACCCATAGAATAACATAGAATTAATAACATGGTTTAAAACAAAACTACGACCTTTACACTCTCTTTATATAGCAATGTTCCATATTACACAATTGACTTAACAAGTTTTGGTACATAGTATATTTGACAAATTATCAGTGGTTTCAAATTATTCTGATATATACCATGATAAAAATAAACATCTTATACATTTTAATGATTAAAATTATACATAATTTTTTGAGGTTAATATTATATATATAATGTGATCATCTCATCTACTAAAAATCATAGATATTATGACAATGATTCAACTATTCTATAACCAACAAATATGCATTTTTGCTTGGGCCACTCTTATTTAATGAAGAAGGTCTTATCGTAAACTTGAAAAAGGAACTTTTTTTTTTTGAAAAAGAAACTTTAAAAAGAACTATTATGCAATGAATGTTATCTTAAAGATTACATCTTGTATTATTTGCTAGTTACTACAAAACCTTTTGACACATCATTATTAGAACTTTTTAATTTATAAAATTTTATTATAAATTCTCATATCCCCTTGTCGCATGATTCATTTTTTATTTTATTTCTAATATTTATGCAATAATTTTGTTTTTGTTTTTTTGTCTTGAAAACAAAAGAGTTGTGTAGCAAATTAAGAAATGCGAAAAGTTATTTTTCTAAAAGTTAAAATAATGGCAAAACTATCCTCATTTTCGTCAAATGAATCACAGCCGTAAAAACCAGATAATAATAATATATTACTAAAACAATTTCTTAATGACGAATTAACCATTGGAACCAAACATATATCCGGACGCCAAAAATATCAAAAATCCTATAATTATTCCCACAGTCCGAAGACCTCTCGTTACGTTTCACGACAAAAGCCTGGACTCGAGTTCGTTTACCTCATTTGACACTTACCGCTATCAGATGCTTAAAAAGTTACTTCGAAGCTGAGGACGGTGACCTCACCTACGCATCATTCGACACCGATAATATCTCCATCCCTTACCATCCATCCGGCTGATCCAACCGTGGTGAAACAACAATTTAACCGTAGTTAAGAACGAATCATATTCCAGACCATTTGCTGTGGGTCCCACATCGGTTCGTCACAGATGGTTTCCGGCTTAAGCCGGATCCGGTTCAAATTCAGGTTAATAACCGGTTTATATTTTATTTAATCCGGCTTAAACCCATCTGTTTCCTCCACGCTATTTCTACGGGGATCCAAGCATCGCTTCTGGTGAGGTCGGCAAGCCTGCCCGTCCTGCCCGTTTTGCCCGATCTGCCCGATCCCGTTCTCTCTCCTCCCTCAACTGAAGTAAAAAAAAAAAAAAAAAAATCTCAAGCGGCGTCTCTTGCCCCTCCTCTATAGCCTTCAGCTCGTGGATTCAAAGAGGGATCGGAGGCCGGAACATGAGTTTCTCTCTCCTTGTGCGCTGTAGTTCCTCTTAGGTCCGAGGAAACCCTAGATCTGCTCGCTTTCTTCTCCGTTTTTACGTGGAGGTATCGGTTCGATCGCTGATCTATATATTTTTGCATGTTATCTTACAGATTGGAGGTTTAAACAGTATATTTCTCACCTTTTACCTTAGATCTTCGCCTTATTCTTCGTTGTGACCATTTTATTTCAAGTTTCTTCTGCCTGTTGTTTGATTTAAGCTGCCTTTTCGGGATTTTTTCGCTGGTTTTTGCCCATCATGATTTAGCTTTTCTGTGCGCTTGGGTTTTTTGGGTCTGAATTTTTTCCCTGGAACTTTTCCTCTTTTTTTAATGAATATAAATTTTATCTTCTTGTCAATCTTACCATCAATACTTGTGACGTATAAATTTTGTAATTTTTGTTAAAAATAACAAACTTTTTTACTGTAATTTAGGTATTTTCGAAAGTATTTAGCTTAGAATATTGCCTTAAAAAATATGATATTTTTAATTTAACTTTTGTATCAGATCTTTCGAACCAAACGAACCCTAGTTTAAAAAGCATTTTTTTTTTTGTTCTAGGTCGATTTACAACGGACTAATCATAAATCTGACGGTTGATTTTCATCCTGCTAGGTTCGACTGCATCATGGCCGTCGAGATGAACACGACCTCACCGTTCTTTCCTGCCGCTGTAAGCGTGCTAACTTACGCCGTTGAGACCCTGGCTGCGGTTTTCGCGGCAGACGCTGTGGTTCACGTCTTGCTAACGGCTGTAAGTTACTCCGTCATTGATAATTTTCTTTTCGCTTTCTGTAAATATAATTATTTTTTATATTTTTGGTTATTTTGATTTTTTTCCTTTTTTCCTTTCCTGTATTATTGTACGATTTGAAATAGAATTTATTTCTTTCGTCTAATGGAGAGTATTTTGTTTTGGGTGCTTATTGGTTTGTTGCATCATTTATATTGAGGTTTTTGGAATATATGAAAGAAATAACCGCTTTCCCGATTCATTTCCGACCGGGTTCATTTCTTTGGCCCGGATAAACGGCTTTTGGGGCCGATGACCAGTATAAATTACGGAGGTCGTCGGTTGAAGTCCTGTGACTTCACGTGCGCACGTGATGCCTTCAATACTGGAGTTTTTATTACATATTTTTTCTTTTAAATATGGAAGCGGTTGCGGTGCTGACTTTTGTGTTTGTATACCATATTATTTATATAGTTTTGATTTATTTTTTAACAAATTTTCTTGTAATATATTTTGTATTTACTGGGTTCATAATGTTTTATTAATCCTATAATTATTTTATAAAAATTGATGCAGGCTTGATTTGATTATTTGAAAATTTTCAGGGATAAATATTATGGATTAAGATATTAATTATGCTATGGATGTCAATTACGTTGCTTATTAGCTGTCAAACCTAAAAAGGCCGTTCCTTAGCTGTCAAACATGAATGGTCTTCTCATTAGCTGGCTAACATTTATGTACAACAAATCAGTCACCATTAAACGGTTTGGAGGTCCTTATTGATATGGTTGATTTGTTTGATCTTGATTTGGCTGAAGTGTTTTTCATTTTTTAAAAATTATTGGTATTGATTTGTGTTAAATGGTTTAATGAATTTTACTTATTTCTCAACATTTTGAGGTCACAATCATTTTTATCACATTATGTTAAGAGAATAAAAGATAATTTATTCTCATATATAATGGGAACCTTTGAATTCTACAAAGTAGATGTTAGAATAAAAGATTTGTTATTGATAAAGTTTAATATTCTCCTTTTCAATCAATCGTTTATAAAATATTTGATCAATGAACAAATGATGGAATTAACTCTAGTAAATTGTTACACCTTTCTATTTCCATCACAGGAAATATTTGGACTGTTCCAACCAAAGCTGCAATATTCTTACAAGAACAAGAATGAACCTGAGCCACATGCTGTTGAAGATAGTGATGAGGATGAGGATGATGATGATGATGATGATGGTGGTGGTGGAGATGATGAAGAGAGAGACTATGGAGAGGTTGATGAGGATCAATCAGAGGAAGATGGTGAGGGTAATGGATACCCCAAAGACAATAGCAACACCAAGAAGAGTCATAGTGAATCTGGCGGAGGTGAAGAAAATGGAGAGGAAGAGGATGAAGATCCTGAGGAGCAAGAGAATGGAGACAATGATGATGATGACGATGATGATGATGATGATGACGACGACGATGACGATGATGAAGATGGAGGGGATGACGAGGAAGGTGTGGATGAAGAGGATCCGGAGAATGAGGAAGAGGAGGAAGAAGAGGATGATGATGAAGAGGCACTTCAGCCCCCAAAGAAGAGAAAGAAGTGAAGAGAGAAGGTCATTGGAACTTGATCTGTTGTGTTGGTCTCTCTTTTGTACCCTTTGGCTTCCATCCCTAACTTCAAGTTGTGCTTTAGGATGTTGTTCTATGTAGGAGTACTTGTGTTGTCTTTTACTAGAAGGTATTGAACTCAAGAGATTTCTGATGCATAACTAGAAAAAGGTCTCTCCTTTTAAGTTTAGTTTTAAGTCATTAGCAGTGCCTTCAACTTTAACACCGTCCTCTGAACACACTGGAGAACTTTTCTTGTGGATACCATCAACAACTTCATCAGTCAGTCATTTCTTTAAAACCATTGCTTTTAAGGTATTGAACTCAAGAGATTTCTGATGCATTACTGCAAAAAGGTCTCTCCTTTTAAGTTTGGTTTTAAGTCATACGCAGTGCCTTCAACTTAAAACACCGTTCTTCGAACACAGCTGAGAACTTTTGTCTGTGGATTCCATCAACAACATTATCAGTCAGTCATTTCTTTAAAACCATTGCTTTTAAGGGAGACGCTATTTTTCTCGGGCATTCTGTCGAGCACTTAGAAAGCATCGAACGGTTGTGTCTTTGGGCCTTCTATCAGGTTAACGTTTGAGTGCACGAGGTTTTCCATGACCAATGTGGCTCTTCAGGGGCTAAATGATCCAGTGGAAGTGAAAGCTGCAAGAAGGCTAACAAATGTTTGGTTATGGGAAATGGTTCTTCTTTGCTTCATCTGCTTGAATAGATTGATCGTTTTTTAATCCAAAGATTTTGGGCATACCAAGAATGATGATTGTTCAGGCGTCCAATATGCATTGGGTAATGCCAACTCCCCCACACTTCACATACAGGACACCAATGAGCTCTCTAAGAAGACATCTTTTGTGATGTGCTTACTTAGGGTGTTACGTTGAAAATTATATATATATATATATATATATATATTATTTTTTAGATTGATAGTTAAGTTTTGATTTATTATAAGAATTGAGTCATCACTTTTTTTAATATAAATATAATATAATTTTTTTCTTAAATTTGATTATAAAATTGCTAAGTAATTTTTAATTTTTACATCATTTTCATGTTAATGGTGGCCCAAGTCCTTCAATTTGTCATCATGCATGACTATTCTTTGACCCGTGCCCTTGTTAGCCATTGTTAGTTTTAGCTAATCATCCTCTTATCTATGTACTTGCGTACCATTGATATAACCACAATTCGCTAGCCATCAACCTTAGGATTTTATCATGTTCTCTTAAGCATCATGGCCTTTTTGTTGAGCTTCAATTATTGTTGTCTCTTGCTTTTCACCTCTACATAAATCAACCAAATAAGATATTGTGGGATTTGATTTTTTTTTTTTCAATGGACAAGCAAATAATATTTAGAATTAACATTTTACATTCTATTTTTAGAAGTGAAAGGTCTACTTTTTTTTTTTTTTTTTTTTTTTTTATTTATTTATTTTTTTTAAATAAGTGAAAGGTCTACTTTTCCCTCTTATAACTAAATAAATGAACATTAAAAATGTCTATCATTTCTAAAATATATAATGACTTATTTTTAATTAACTTCTTAAAATTTAAAAGAAATATTCTATCAGAGACTAATATACAACATTAATAATCTCATAATGTTAAAATCATAAAATCCCAGAGCATTTGGAGAACAAGGTTGGCCAACATCCCATGATTCATTATCTCGAGATCATTAATATTGGATATTAATTTTTAGTTGTGAGAATGTGGTAATTATAATGTAAATTTTTTATTAAAAGGCATAATTTTTTTTGTTTAGAAAACTTATGAGATAATTAATTTTAATGGATAGTAAGGTTTCCCCGTACCCTCGCATGAAATTTAGCATGAGCCCTATAAGATTGACGTCTTGCATAGATTTGAAGACCATCCATAACATCATAGCATATATCACATTATTTGATTATCTCAAGACTATTAATGTTGGATATTAATTATTATTTTCTAGAATGTTTTAATTATAATGTACATATTTTTTTATTAAAAGTCATGTCTTTTTGTCTAAAAATTCTTCCCAAATAGTTAATTGTAATGGATAGTTGGGGTTCACCATCCTCTCATATGAAATTTAGCATGAGTTTTATAAGTTTAACATCTTACATAGATCTATTTGATGGCTTATTCTATTAATGTAATCACAGTGCCAATGAAAGTGACATCATCGAACATGTCTACAAAACAGGTAGCATTTATTTATTAGGCACATGACAAAAAAGGTTACTCGTATAAGAACTAATCATATATACTTCTCATAAAGATTTCTCCCCAATATTATCTTTAAAACATATATTCTAATTAATATAAACATACCTGTTCTGTTCTACATCAAGTGTCAATCTTTTCTCTCAATTTTAATCGAGTTATATTATGAAAAGTTCTTTTTGAAATAAAAAGGAATTTTTGAAAGAAAAATTCAAGAGAGTATTCCACTCATGTCTTGTGTTGACGATGGTACGAGAGAGTGTTTATCATGACATTTAGCCTAACATAATGATATGAAAAATTCTTTTATGAAAGTAAGGAGAAAAAGAAAGAGCAAAAGGAAAATATTTTTTAAAGAGATCCCATGCTAATCTTATTTAGGCATGCTAAGGCATGATTGCCATTATCATGAATTGCTACATTATTTTTGTGAGAATGTCTACATGTTAACATTTGCATAGTGTAAGACAACATTAGCTTAGTAATTATATGAATTTAGAAGGTTTTCTTTTGCATTAAGGTGCCTTAAGGAACACGATCAAAGAAGAGAGAGGGTTCAAATTTTTTTTAGCCATCTTATTGTATGAGACATCTCTCAAGTATTTCTATTCTATCATTTACCTTTCAAATTCCTACAAACAATACCAACAAATTATTGACATGAACAATGGGATAATAAGTAATGACCTAATTATAAATAATGAAAGCAAAAATATAAGATGTAGAATTCATATAAGAGAAAAAAAGAGTATATGATATGCGCCAAAAGTATCCTTTACATTTTTTTGAAAAACAAAGTACAATTATAAATCTTGACATCCTATAATCCAAAATATATCTCATTAATATATCAAAAGTGAAAGAAATTATTGATGTATTAATATAACTAAGGTGTCGACTACTAGCATTATTATCAAACCTTTCAAAGAGTTTAATAATTAGAACAAACAATGAGCTTTTTTATATAATTTTAATTTCTTAAAGGATTATATTAGAAAATGGAGAAAAGTTCTCCATGAAGAAAGGTTTCAAGAGGATTACAAGTGTTGACAAAGAGAAGGAAGAATAGGAAAATTTATCTATGGAATTGCATTTTTTGGCACAAACAATTTGACTTCTTGAAGTCCAATTTATTGATTATAATTCTTGAAATATAGATTAGGAAGAAAGAGAGAAGTTTTATTTGGTGACTTTAACTGGAATTGGATGCAATATTAACATCCATTTATGGGAGATAACTCTTTCTTTTCACCTTATTTTTATAAACGTTTTTTATTCAAAATTGTATACACTTATTTGCACTTAATTTTGATAATAGATTTTGGGGTTCTCCTGGCACATGGATATAGACTATATCTTGGTCAAATCATGTAAAATTATTAGTATCATTTTATTTCATTCTTGATTATTATATTTGTATGATAAGTTTGGTTTTCTTTTGAAAAAAAATCCTAAGTATGCTTACATTTTTGCATACAAAGAGAGCTCAACCCATATTGACAAGGAGACACAATTCTTATAATCGCAACATTCAAAATCTATACCTTTAATCCTCAAAAACAAGTGTGACACCAAATTGAATGATGAAAGGATATTACCATTCTGAATCAAAAATAAGAGAAGTGCTTAAGAGCCAAAAATGTGATGTTTAAAATAGATGAATGTTTTCGTCCTAATCCAAGATCCAACTCAATTCTTCTTTTAATCTTAATCCAAGGTCCTTGCACCAATCTAAAATAATTACAATCATGATTTGAAATATGTAAGCTTTCATAAACTCGGATTCTCATTAGCAGCTAATAACTTAGTTTTGTGATCATCATTTTCAATAATACAAAATTCTTTAGATTCAAGGAATAAGAAATCTTTCTCCTATTACATGAATCAAATATTGAGAAGCATCATTAGGTCAAGATCTCTATATCAATTCATAAGGATAAGGGTACTATATCAATTTGAAGTAAGATCTAAATGCTTTTTCATTTTTATTGAGAGCTATTCCATAAAGGTTTGGGTATATTTTCTCAAGAAAAAATTGATACCTTTAAAACATAAAAAAAGTAAAATGTTTTAATTGAAAAGAAAACTTTGAAGAAGATTAAGAAGTAAAGGATTGATAATGACTTAGATGTTTTCTTTACAAAGTTTGAGAAGTTTTTAGTAAAAAAGAAGTTATTATAAATTATAAGACAATTGTGAGAATTCTTTGTTCCAATAACGTGGTAGAAAGAATGAGAAGGGCTCTCCATTAGAGAGCAAGGTAAATGTTATATAATGCTGATTTTGGCAAGGATAATTGGGAAAATATTGATATATTTCATGTTATTTGATAAATAAATCTCATCTACGACTATTACATTGAAGAATCTAAAGGAAACTTCGTTAAGTCATCTTGCAAATTATTTAATAATTAGGATAGTTGGCCATTTAACATATGCCTATATAAAAGAGGCCAAGTTTGACCCAAGAGCCAAAAAGTGTTTGTTCCTTCGATATATTTATGGAGTGAAAGGAGTCTCTTGGATTTTTTATTAATAGAGATGTAAAGTTTGATAAATTAGTAATACTAAAAAAATTCAGTATAATATGATAAGTATGGAGGAGGTCAAAGAAACTTTGATTTGATTTGGATCAAATGGTGAGGTCATTAGAATGTCTTTGTTGCTCTCTTCATGAACAAAACTACATTGAACTATAAAAGAATCCATTTCCTTCTTGATTTGGAAAAAATGTTGTACATATTCCAAGTTATCTTCCATTGGCCTTGTACCATGTTGAGCATTACTTTGAAATCCATTTCAATTATAATTATGAGAATTTTCCTAATTTTACACCTTTTCATGTCTTGAATTAGAGACAATCTAGTTATTTCAAATTGTGATTTTTTGTCCGCTACATGAGAAAAGTCTTCCATAATTTAGCTTTTGTGATTTCAAATAATACCACTACAATCAGCATGTCCTTTTTTATAATTTGTATAACCATGCATGTTTAATGTTAGCGTCTGAGTAGGTGGAGGGATCCATTTCACCACTTCACATTCATTGTATCTCAACAAGTAATAAGGTGGAGCTAAGTCAAGTTGGACTAAGAGCAGGTCCTCCTAAGATGTTTTTTAGAGTGGAAAGCATTTAAAAAATGTTGAAGCTATTAAGCATGGTGTTATTTATAATTGTCATTACCGACTGATTTACTTCCTCATAGATTTTTAAATTCTTTGTTTTTCATATGTTATAGCATATAATTAATAAAATGGTTATGGCTTCTCCTTTAAAAGAATCTTTGTCACCTTATTCCCATCAATTATATAAAAAAATCAATTATATTATTTGTGTTTTACTTCTTGAATTTATAGAGTAGCTAAAAAAGATGGATCACATTGTGTTTGCTTTTTTGTAATTGACAAATGCATGATCCAATGAATCCTTACTAGGGCAATGAGTACATTTAGAAGGCAATAGAAAGTTAAAATTCCTTAATTTCAAAGGAAATGGAAGAATCTAATTAAATATTCTCCACGCAAAAATTGGGATTTTCATTAGACATTTAGAATTCTAGGTCATTTTTCTTGGATTTAAGAATAAGTTTTTTGCTCTTAATTACTTGTTTGGTTGACTGCATGCTAAAATTTGCATCCACAGTTAAAATGCAATGGTAATTACCCAATTTGTTGCATAGTTGAGAATGCTCCTTAATAACTTCCTTTGTACTTTCTATGTGTTTAAAGAATCTTTTTTGTTTTCTTTTTTATCTATACTTGTGTATTGCCTTTTCATGTAGTTAGACTAAAGTAAATAATCATACAATAGTTTATAGTTTAATTTTGTTGATAATTAGTCACAATACCTTCTAAGTTTTTTAGGCCCAAACCATTTTCTTCTATAGGAAGACTAATCTTTTCCCATTTAGTGTAGTAGAACTTATGTGCATTTTGTAAGTCATCCCATAAGAAGTAATTCATGATCTTTTTTTCTCTATACAATATATGGAGAGATGAATTAATTATCATTAAAGAGTAAATTGAAATTGAGGCCAAAACATAATTGATAAGAGTTAGTATTGCCCTCTCTCCTTTATAAGGTGTTTTTTCTCCCAATATTACATTTTCTTCTAAATTTTGTCCATTATATATTGAAAGTAAGAAATTTTTTTCCTATTAGTAAAAAGAGGGCAATCCAAGTAGATTAATGGGAACTTACCTTACTAAACCCAAGTTTGCTTAAATTTTTTATCATTTCAAATACCATTTTGCTTTAGAAAGAACTCACTTTTCTTATGATTGATATAAATGGTTTTCAAGCCACATCCTATAGAATTTATGATGTCATCTACATATCTTAACGAGTAATTGTTAGGCAACTTTTGGGTTGAGGAAAATGTAATGCTTTTTCATGTTTAATGAGATTGTTTAATTCCAAACTAAAGAGTTTCATTACCAAAATGAATTATAGAGGAGAGATTAGATTCCCCTCTTATAGAGGAGAGTTTCATTACACAATTCTTATCCCTCATTTTTCTATTTAGCAAACCAATCAATTCATGGACCAATAGAATATTGTTAGTAATTTCTCTTTATTTAACAAAACCTACTTGTTTAGGAGAGATTAGCTTTGGAAAAAAATGTTGAAGACTATCTGCCAACAATTTGGTGAATAATTTCTTTATAACATTACATAAGAAAATTGGCATAAAGTCATTAATATTTCAAGATTCTCTTTTTTTGAGATTAAAATCAAATTTTTACTTAATATCTCTTTAAAAATAAGTGCCCCTATTAAGAAGTCCCTTGCAGCATTCAATACATCATTTACTATGATTTAATAGTAGTTGATAAAGCATTGCCCATTATACCCATCTAATTTTGGAGCTCTATGCTAATTCATTACAAATGTATCCTTTCTAATTTCCTCCAGTGTGTTCTCCTTCAACAACCACCTATTGTCTTCCTTTGTGACCAAAGGAAGAATGCAATTGAGTAACTTCTCATTGTTTGTAATGTTGATAGATGATAACAACAGTTAGAAGCATTGAACTATAGCTTCTTGTATCTTTTCCTCTTGGTGTACAAAATTACCTATGGGCTCTTTTATGTCATTAATTTTTAGTTTTGTTCTTTTATCTTACACCATTTGATGAAAGAATTTTGTATTTTTATCACCTTCTTTAAGTGATCTAATTCTTACATTTTTGGGATATATTTTCTTCTTAACAATTGCATCTTGAAAGGAATCATTTCCTTATTTAGATTGCACCTTATTACATCATTTTGGTAGGCTTGAAACAACATTTCTTGTTCTTCTATTAGAACTTTGGCCACTCTAATTGTATCAAAGGTATTGCCAAACTTTTCTTTATTCCACGATTTAAGGCAATCTTTCAATCTTTTTAGTTTGATAATAAGGCCCATCATGGCCAAGAAATTTACTAAAATTGCCCAAATTTTTTCATTGTTTGCATGAATGTTTGGTTCTTCAGTCTAATATTTTGAAATTTAAATTGTCAAGGAGTTGGAGCTGATTCTTTTATAAAATGAAGAGGTACTGGGATGTTATTAGATCTTATTCTTAAAAGATGTTGCATTGTGGCTACTATAATTTAATCAAACTAGGCTTGATTTATTATATTATATCCAATCTTTTCCAAATCCACCTTCGCTTCCTTTTATTATTCTATGTGAATGAGCGGCCTATAAAAGGGAGTTCTTAATACTACATTGATTAGTAAGTACAAAAAGTCATACATTGCTTCCAGCTTCGGTAAGGAATGGCCATTGTAGTCATCAATAGATGCAATTTCATTAAAATCACTCTTACAAGCCATGACCTAATAGTGTCCTCTGTAATGTGAATGTAATTATTTCAAAGCATTCTTTGTTCAATACATGAACTCTTAACATAAATGAAGGTACAATTAATAGATGTATTTCATAGTGGGTTATCTATCTTTAAATGAATTAATTAAGTTTCATCCATTAATATTTGATAGCTTAGATTTTTCTTTCATAGTATTTAAATCTTATTGGATATTTTGCATGTATAGTGATCAAGATTCAAACTCAATGTTAGTTGAGAAACTTTATTGTTATGCAGTATTGCTTCCCTTAGTGTAGTCAGTACTATTTTTTTGTTTTAATTAGATAATTTAATCGGCTCATTGAGATTTTATTTGGTGCCCCTATATATTCCAAACAAGGATGCTATTCATTATAAGTCATTTGATCCATAATTTCAATGGATAGGGCACTTTTACGAGTACTTATCACACTTGTATTTTTTTTCAAAATCACAAGTGTGACCAATTCAAACTCATAATATCAAATATATCTATATTTTTATTATAATTTCATACAAATATGATCATGCTAAAAATCTATATAATGAATAAACCCCTTGAATATAAATCCAATCTAATACAACATTATAAAATAATTACTCAAGCCTAATGAAAAATATAATAACAACTACTAAGTATAAATAAATAGTTTTAATATAGTTTAATATCTAATAAATACAACTGTATTTAATACTACTAAGTTTGAAATAAAAAGAATAAATCATCTAATTACTACATTAACTTTAATAATCTCTAACTTGACTTGTACTTAACTTCTAATTTCCTGATCTTACAAAAATATAAAAAAGTGAGCTTGAAAGCTCAATATTGAATTCTTAAGCCATATTATAAAACTAGCATATAATATCCAAATCATATATATATAACAACTAAGTAAATTATGTAAATAAATAGTATCAATCCTAACTATCATAAGCATCACAACTATTATATAAGGTAATATCTATTCTTAAATATAGCTAACCAAATGCCTAATATCTTTTATTTGATCTAATATACTCTCTTATCCAAGAGAATCATGATAAAATCTTACACTTCTATCACATCATGTAATCTAATACTCTATAAGATAATGTCAAACACATGATCTAACCCTATAAGTTCTAGGAGCCCTTGATAATTACTTTTATCATCTTTTACAACATAGTATATTATATGATTCCTCATAAGACTAAATATGTAATTGTTCCTTCAAGAGATTATTTATTCTATGACATCCAACCAATCTTGAAGGTTTTTATCATGTTATCTAGCACTTTTTATATATGCTCAATCATCTACGTGTAACTACTTTTAGGTCAAGGGAGTAGGGCAACTAACTTGTCTATCTCTTAATAGAGTGAGCATGATTAAGGGTCCACTACACTTGAATGCTCTAGGGTTAGACTAAACTCCAACTTAACTATTTATAATATCTTAGCCTATTTTTTTATTTTTAATCTTACTTTAATTTCAACTATCAACACATGTGAAATCATATATTGTAAAGGATCTACATAAACCAACTATAAAATCAATAACAATATTTTCCCATTTCTATTATGGGATTAGTAAGGGCTAAAGGAATTCATTTATCTTTTATCATTTTCTCTTTACTTGGTGGCAAATTAAACACTTATTAGTTATTATGTGACATCTACCTTTATCCTTAGCCACTAATAATTTTGTTTGAATTTGTAATACATCTTGGTTGCCTCTAGATGAGTGGAATATTTAGAACTATAAGCTTTAAAAAATAATAATTACTTTAGCTACTTATGATTTAGAATACACAATCTATTTTAAAATCAATACCATCATCATTAAGGATAAAATGACAAACCCAACCTTCTTTAATCTTTTAAATCAACTTATTATTGATCATCCTTGATGAAGTCCAACAAATAAAGTCTTATGGATAATTGGGATAGAAAAAACATGTTTTAATACTTTTCTTTTTCTAATGGATATTTATCCATTTCAAAAGAAATTTTTTATTCTTCAATTTTAACTAAAAGCATATTGATGTTTGCTTTTTGACCTAAAGCATCAATGGCCACGTCAACTCTACCAGGATAGTACAAGATATCTAAATCATAATCTTTAATACACAATAATTGTCAGTACAAAATCTTGAGTTAGATAATTCTTTCATGTGTATTAATAGCATCTCTAACTTCTCAAAGAAAAAGTAATAATCATCAATACCAAATCATGAACTAGATAATTTTTTCATGTGATTTTAAATGTTACAATTCATAAACAATTACCTTGCCATTTTGTACTAATACATAACCCTACCCTTAATATGAAGCATCTTTAGATATTTTATATCCTTTATTACATTTGATGGGTGAAGAATTGACATATAATTCTTCTTTAGAGTTTAAAAATGTTATTCACAAGCTAGATCCCACTAAAATTTAATTATTATTTGTGTTAGTTTCATTAAAGGGCTAAATATCTATGAAAATACTTTTACAAATTATTTATAGTATCTAGTTGGCCTTGTCAACTTTGCACCTTTAATACAATGGTAGTTGAGCTTGATTCACAATGGTTGAAATTTTATATGGATATATAAAAATCTCTTATTCACTTGTCCCAAGAATGAAACTTGAGATAAAAAGAACTCACATATTAAAAATATAACAAATAAATGATACTATTAATATTTGTAGCATAATTCATAAATGACTTGCATTCGCTTCTATTAATATTGAATATATCAAGATATAATCAATAAAAATAATAATAAATTGATACAAATATTTCCTGAGCACTTTATTCATGAGTTCTATAAATATAATAGATGCATTGTTAAGTATATTGGTCTTATGTCTTGTGAGATTTGGTGATAACAAAATTAAGTTCTTTTGTCTATTAATATTGTGTATAAACTACTATGAATAGTGACTAAATGCTTGAAGAAGTGAAAGAGTTACAATCTTGAAGTAAAGAAAAGTTAAGATTATTGATGGCATTACTCAAGTGCATGGTTTAACTTTCAAATCTTAGAGCTAAAGGACGCACCTATTAGTGGAGTGGCCATCAATACAAAGCTCATCTTCTATAATTCAATTTAGTTAGGTCGTTAAACCTTTCACTCATTACACAACATAATGGGATAATATATATTGTATCTCATACATGTTTTTAACATTTAACTCTATCTCATGAAGTAGATCAGAGAAGAATTACAAGATGAAATTAAGATCTTAAGATCCAAACACTTAAAAGTTCTAGTTAGGATATTTCTTGTATGACTTAACTCTTGCTTTATGTCACATTACAAGTTCTAGTTAGGATTATATAATATACATATATGATGGCCTCATCATATTATATGATTTCTTATATGAATAAGGTAGACCAAGCATTGCTTGGTAGTACATAGTATAATCAGTGGTAGACCAAGTACGAGTCTAGGTTATGTTTTGAATTCTCAACAAAACTCAAGTATTATATAGTACAAAGAAGTATGTCATACTCATATGAACCTTTTCCTTTACAAAGTAGGTTATTTAAAACTCTTTAAGATAATGTTATAAGGGGACACATTTGTATTGATATGATATTATTATTATACTCATGCAAAGTATCAAAAAACATGACAGTAAAGCACTTTGTGAAAAAAGTTCATCGTATGCTTGTGATCCACTTATTGGACCTATATAGTTGTTAATCAACTTATATATGTATCAACATAAGAAAATCATACTTGTATGATCCCATAATTGTTAAATACAAAGTTATGAAAATCTAAGACAATTTTTAAAGTTATACAAAGAACACGCATCATACAATATAATGTCCATTGTCACACTTGTATGATATATTTTATATATATCATATAGGAACTTCACCAAGTTATTTATTATATTCAGATATCATCTTGGTTTTATCC
The DNA here is from genome assembly GCA_023846275.1 of Vanilla planifolia. NCBI lineage: Eukaryota > Viridiplantae > Streptophyta > Magnoliopsida > Asparagales > Orchidaceae > Vanilla > Vanilla planifolia. The sequence goes on along the minus strand of CM043872.1, from coordinate 4,427,027 downwards.
CATAATCATGATGTACAAATGGAACCTGAGACTTGTAACAGCTAGTTAATCACTTTAATAATATAATTTTTTAACTACTAAACTTTCTAAATATGTGCTTAATCAAATTGAGAGTATAAATTTCATATTTAATGCATTAAAAAAAGGCTAATGAACTACTTACAAATCACTTAAAATATGAAATAAAATTTGTGTTTTGATTATTGCTTTATATAAAGAACTTGTTTAACATATTATCTTTTGTACTTACTTGCATTGTACTCTTTGATGCTGGATTAATGCTTCTCAATTTCCTTGGTAAAAGTTTTTCATATTATTTAGATATTGTACCTTAGTAATTAAACAAGTGAAAGGTATAGATTTTTTATGTTATATATTTGTACACATGCTAAAATCTTTGTAAAGCCACTGTTACAGCTCTTTTTAGTTTCTATGTGGCTCCTTTAAGCACATTATAAGTTCTTTAGTGAATCTTTTATTTTATGGTTTAGCCCTACTAATTGTAGAAAAAGTAAATGTTTACTTTAGTAGAAGACTAGTTATTTGACTAAGGTGATTGTCAGCATGAGTTTTCCTAAACTACCTTAAAGTCTTATGTAATTTTCCTTTTTATTTGATATTTCTTGACTTTCAACTCACACAAAGCTTTTTAAAAAAATAATTCACTATTTGTTAAAAGCAATTGGCAATACTTTTGAGATAAATTTGTTACTTTACAATATGTTTGCATTTAAATTTTAGAAGCTCACAATGCATGCCCCCTTGTGGGCATCACACCTTAACAAAGAAATAAGATAGCACCAAGAATTAGTAATTCCTATACCTTATTTAAAAAGTAGCCTTAAGAATATTTGATTCTTTGATTTTCAACTGATAATACCCTAATCTCAAATTTTTTTTAAAGAAAGTGACTACGCTTAGTATTTGATTTAATAGATCATCAATTTGTTTATATTCTTTACTATGATTTTGTTTAGTTCTCTTTAGAAAATATACATTCTCAAACAATCATCTTTTTTTATACAAATAAAATGGGTGGCCCCATGGAGGCACATTGGGATGGATGAAACCTTTATTTAGTAATACTTGAATTTGTACCTTTACTTCTGACAATTTTGTTGAAACTATTTTATATGGAGCCTTTGATATTAGTTTTTACCATTGGCACCTATTGAATTTCAAATTCAATTTCCCATTCTAGAGGAAGTTTGATAACTACTTTAGAAATCTATTTGCATACTTATAAATCACATGAATATCTTGTGACTATTTAAACTCTTGATCTAACACTTCAATGTATACCAAAAATGCACTTTTCCACTGTTATAATTTTTGTTCTTTCAATGTATATACAAAAGTGGATTCTCCTTCTCATTATATAATATATTATTACCTTTCCTTCTTTAGTCCTTACTTTACTAACTTTTTCATATAATTAATCTTAACTTAATGTTCATAAAGCCAATCCATGCCTAAAATAATATCAAATTTTATTAGAGAAACTATTACTAATTAAACAAAGAATTCTTTTTCAAGAATTTCAATGATCCTCTCCACATGTATATTAGTTTAACTTCATTACCATCAAGTAGTTTAAGCAATAATTCAATTGTTATTTTTTTGAAATAACTAAGATTATTTATCACATAAAGAACAAGAGATAAAATAATGAGAAATTCCATGCTTGAATAATTGTAAAACAAGAAAGTACTCAAATAAAAAAGAACATTCAATCACAGCTATGGAGCTTGGAGCATAGTGCTGAGATATCACAAGCACTTGGGGTTGACCACTCTTGCCTAAACTTTCATCCTTGCCAAAAAAAAATAACATAGTGGTAAGTATCTTGTCCCTTCCTCTACTGACTCCTCCTCTATCACTATCTAAAACAACAATTTAGGATCTAGATGCTACCTCAAATCCAGATCAAATCTAAGGACAAACTCTTGCCATATGGCTAAGAGTTTTGCAACTTAAAACATCTTAATTCATTTCCTCTCTTACACCGATATTCTCCTTTATGAAGTTTCTTATAATATAGGCATGAGGAAACCCTATCATTGGAGACTATCTTAGATCTGCTACTTTAAGTGCTAAAATAAGATCATCTCCCGCCAAATTTCTTACTTCTTTCTCCTTTTTAAAGCTTTTTTTGAAAAAAGATGTATGTTTTACCCCCAATAAGTCTTACTCAAATAATCTAACATTTTTATTAGTTTCACAAATTTAGTGATTTTTAAAGTAATAAAGGCATATTTTATTTTAAGGTTTAATCCATTTTTAAGTGAGAAACTCAACTAGGCTTTAGAGCCAAATTTATTAGAAGCATATCTAAATAATCTAGTAAATTCTCTTTCATATTCTATAATTGTAAGTTGATAAATATTTCAAATATTTTTGATAGTTGTTCTCTAGCTCAAGCAGAATTGTACCACTATTCAAAATATTCTACAAATCTATCCCATGTTATATTTTGTATAGGTCTACATTTGAACTTGATGCAATCACAAGACTTCTATAAGAAATAAACATCATCTTGTAAAAGCAGAGTAGCTAAATAAGCCTTCATATTTGTTGGACAGAGCATACTATTGGAAATTCTATTGATCTTGTTTAGCCACCTCTTGTAGCTAATGAATTAATTAGTCTCATAAAATGAGGGGGTTAAAAGGGATGGAGCTAGTTAAGAATTTTATCCATATCATATCATTGCCTTTGTTCTGTAGAAGAAGTCATAAATGAAGAGGTAAATTATATAGGATTATTTTGATTTTCTTCTTATTATTCTATTTATTTGTCTCTTCCATAAGTATGAATGTCAACTTTATTTGAATCTCCTCATATCATCTTTCCTAAATTAACATTTTCATTAATATATGTTTATCTAAAACGTGAACATTTATGTTATGCATGCTTATGATGTGCATTATGTTAATGTCCACACTTAGTAAATCTTTATAATTTTTAATACTTAACCAAGGACATCAACCTCTCCAATAATAATATGTCATGCCCTGTTTATACTATTATACTTTTTTTAATGATAATCATTTTATCAGAGCATTAATATAGAAATTAAGAACACGCTACACCTCAAGTGGGGATTAACAATACTACTTACACACACACACACACACACACACATATATATATATATATATATATATATATATATATATATATATATATATATATATATATATATATATATATATATATATATATATATATATATATATATATATATATATATATATATATATATATATATATATATATATATATATATATATATATAATCATTGTTAATATCTTTTAAATCATGATTCATTCCCAATGGCATCCCAATTTAGTCATCTATATGTTGGTGGCATGTCTTATTCATATAAATAGAATAAACAATGAACATAAAGCTCAAAAGATACATCTAAATAATAAATAACATTAAATATGAACTACAGTAAATAAGAAATATGAAAAAATGTAATTAAAACATTATCATGACATACATGGAATAACATTCCCATATGTATATAACATATCACTATCACTCAATAGCATAAGATAGAGTAATCGTTTTTTACACACACACACACACACACACACACACAAACACACACACACACACACACACACACACACACACACACACACACACACACACACACACACAAACACACACACACACACACACACACACACACACACACACACACACACACACATATATATATATATATATAATCATTTCTCTTTACTCAAGTAATTTGTCATATATTTCTCTTTTTTCTCTTGTTCTCTTATGTTTTCATATATTCATATCTTTTCATGACTTTTAGGTCATGTTTCCCCAAGATACCAGTATCACATTTATATTTTTTTTCTTTCATCTATTATTTGACATATCATCATCATCATATAAACCTTTATTTATAGGTATATTATATTATGTTATACCTGCACATCAAAGGCATGCACAAGGTGCTAGTAATAGCAATGTTAATATATCCATAATACAAATAATATGACTCATGTCTGACTCTCATCATATCATCATCTCTTAGCATAAGTGATGTTTGAATATCATCATTTCATCGTCTCTATACATTAAGACTTGCATAATTTGCTAGTGATGTATAAGTAAGAGGTCTTTAATGCCAACTTATAGTCTTGTTTACTATTATATCTCATGATGACATGCATCCTTTGTTAAGGTCTTATTTTCTTTTCATTCAATTACTGAGATAATATATTATGTGAAACATTTATTCTTATTAGTGCATTTATCTAATAACCTACAAACCAATGAGGTATAATAATACTTATTTATCCTATTTAACATTTATTTTCCTGTCATTATTCTCTTTTCATATATTTTTCATCCCTTGAAGAAAAGAAGTTTAGATATTCATTCATGTACATTACTCATTTATTAGTTTATAATTATATTCTATTTAATGGAGGATACATATCAATTATAATATATATATATATGTCATTTTTATTGTTTTCTTAATACACAATAAATATATTTGAGTTCTAAAAATTACAAACAAATAATCAATAAGTTCCACAAAATGAGCTCTTTTCAATTGTATGTTAACTTCAGCATTTAGAGGATTCCTTACAAAATTGCATGTTTTCCAAGACATGTCAAAAGTTGTATTTTATCAGTTTAGCTTACAACATATGCTTCACTATATAATTAGCATTTATGTATTTACTCTATCACATAATTATAATATTTATAAAATGATTAATCCAAATTATGGTATAGTGACATCACAATAAGTATCTTGGGTAGTATAAAAACAAAATTTGTAGAAATATTATCCTATTTCCATTTTGGAATTAGTAAATGTTATAATAAGCCATCAGACTTTTACTTTTCATCCATACTTCCTTTCAAATTAAGTACTTTTTAGCTCAATTTGCAACATCCTATTTTAGTTCAGGAAATTAATATCTTTAGTTTAATGCCTAATATATTTTATTTTCTCTAAGATAAATAGCATACTTGGATTTGTAAGCTTATAACAACAGTGGTTATTGTTGTTACTAATGTGCAGAAATGCACACATGATCTTGAAATTGCAATACATAATTTTCATCTACGACAAAATTAGATACCCATTCATTTTTAAACCTTTATATCAACTTTTATAAATACTTCATGTTGAAATTTATTTTTTTAATAAATTTAAGTTAATTAGTTTTTAAATATTTAATAAAGTAATTTAATATTTCTTTATAGTTTTTTTAATTATAATTTAGAGATTTTAAAAGTTATTTGTTTTTCTTAAGAACAAGATATAATTGTATAAATAATAGCTTTTCTACTTAAGGCATCAACAACAATATTGGTTTTTCTTAAATGCTCGACAATATTCAAATTATAAACTCAAATGAATTCAAGCCACCTTGTTTGTCTCAAATTCATATCTTTTGAGTGAATGGGTATTTCAAGACTTAATGATCTATGAAAATTTTACATTTCACTATAATGTTCACATAAATCAGGTTCTTGAATGCATTTGAAATCTTAAAATGTTTTTCAAGGTAACAATAATTTAATATGTTTTTAACTTATAAATATCTAATTTCAACAAAGCAACTTAATATTTTAAGAATATATATAAGTACAACTATAATAGCATAGTTCTAAAGTTTATAATATATTAAATATAATCAAAATTATAAGTTGGTATTGGTGCAGAGAAATTTGGGACAATAAAGAAGTAAAAAGTTTAATCTTTAGGTCGAGTTGTCATATAAGAAATATTGATTAAATTTGCAATAGTTTTTTACTAAGAAAATTAAGGTACTAAACATATGTGGAACTACAAATTAATACCCAAATTACAACAACTTTCAAATTAATAATCTAAACAAAAACATAATTTTAACATAAATATATGCCTAAAATTTTAGGAAAATCTAAAAGTTTTAGTAATTTAAATTCTTGTAAAATTGTCAAAAAAATAAGAAGTTGATTCAATGAATTATAATATTTCGAATTTCAACTCAATAAACTAATAAACATGGTTTCAAACAAGTAATGAAACTAGCAATTTATTTTATTATGATTGATACTTTTTCATGAAAGTAAATTCCCAAAATTTAGACAAAAGAAAAAGAGAAAATACATAGTTTACCTTAAAGAAGTCAAATGATGGTAAAACAAGGTAATAACATTTTTGCTACTAACAAAGATTTCGAATGGTTCCTTCACATCAACACCAAAGAATCTCACAATAAAATGAAAATAAAAGCAAAATCCACCAAAAGTTGTCTTTCTTCTATGTCAGAATAACAATTTATGCAAAGAATTTTCATAACATATGTATTTATAATGTTTTTAACAAATTAAATGTAAGAAACCAAAGAAAATGCCAACAAAACCATACATAATGATCATCATAACTATGTGGTTGAATGGATCACATCAGATAGTTAGCATTAATTATTCCAAGTGGTCCAAATATAACTATGTGCAAACACAATGTGTGTTAATAATATAATAACAATATGAATGAAAATATTTCAAATAAATATTTAAACATTAGTGTAGATTGTATCAATTATCTTAACTCAAAAGCTAGACTTCAATGAATACTCATAATATAAAACTTTTACTAACTACAAAAAAAATAGATACTTGTCTCAACTAAATACATATGACACAACTATTGTTATAATCAAATTTGTCTTCTAATATATGATAGGTGGTATAATGTAAACTAAATATAGGCTTCAAATCATCTGATATAATTTGGGTCTAAAAATACTAATAAAATTTTAAATTCTTTGAGACATCTTTGTTTCTTTAATAGTATTTTGATAGTTTCATAACCTAAAGGACTAATTTGATAATTTCAATGCTTATAATACACCTTTCTATGTTTAATAAATATTATATATTAATTTTTAATAACTTTCAATATAATATTTTTTTATTTTATTTCCAATAATAAGAATACTTGTAGCAAAATTTTGACATCATTTTGGATATGAATGATAATCACATAAAAGTAGATATAAAGTCAAGCTTTGGAAAAATCCTTGCAAATCAACTATTGAGTTGAAAGTGCATGGTTATGATACAAATTAGGTACATCCACCCTTCAAAGACGACATAATCAATGAAGTTGTCGAGAAATTTTGATCTTTTTATTAAGGAGTTTTTAAATAATTAAAAAATACAATTAATTTAATTTTTGCCACATTTTTGTTTTTTGTGCAAAGATTTGATGGCATGCTCGAAAATATGTTATTTTATAATTTGACAAATCAGACGCGCTATTCAATGTTTAATTTTGGAATTTTAAATACATCTAGATTCGCGTTAATCTTTAATAAGCCGTTATCATGTAGGACACGCCATTTTAAAAACTTTTTTTGATCAATAACTAAGCATTTATAATATCAAAAATATTTTTTTTTCTAAAATTTAATCAATAACTAAGCATTTAAAATATAAAAATAAACACTTTTAGATTGAATTATATGTTTGAGAATACATGAAAGAATTATAATCAATTTAATAGAAGAATCATTTTGTTAAATTATGTGTGTAAATTATATATAAATATGTATATCAATTAAGTTTTTATAACATGCAAAATAACTTGCATATATTAAATTATGTTTTATGTCTTTTTATTTGTTCGAAATTATTGAATAAGAATAATAAAAAAAACAAGAACAACTGAATTTTATTTAATATTTTCATGAAAACATTTTTACAATTATTATGGTAGGTGCTTGTTTCTACTTTGTTTAAATTTTACTAATATTTTAAATAAAACTATTAGATATAATCATATGTAAATTTTTGTATTTTTTGAAATATGCTTTTGTTGATGTAAGAAAAGGAAATCAATGAATTTGAACAAAGTTTTACTCCTTCAAAATATTATAATAAAAAACTATTACAAAGATATATTGAATATTTTTGGATTTGCTTGAGTGCCATCATAAGAGGCTTTGTCATAGAACAAAGAGTCTAGATCTCTCATATTAAAGCCTTAACCTTATATAGTTTCCTATCGTTTGATGATTTTAGATTGTATTCTATCAATTGTGCTTTCATCCATTACGACAATCATAATACCTAAATCGAGAGCAGGAACCTGCTCCTTCATGATAAAGGCACATGAGAGGGAAAACTGCCACCAACATAGTTGATCTAATGATGTAGATATGCACACATTATTGAAGAATTAGGGCGAGGGGAGATTAGTAAGTGTGGATTGAGCATTTGGGCTCATATTGGGAGAGTAAGGGCACAATTTGGATTGGTTTTGGTTCAATATAGTTTGATTATTATACAAAAGCTTGATTGAGCATAAATTGGCTTTAATAGGCTCAATTTGGCACGTTCTGACCTTATCCAACTCAATTTGGTGCAGTTTAGGTTGATGTAACTTTGCCTGTACTGATTTCAAGCATGACTTGATTGGATCTTGGCCAGTTAAACTTGGTTTGCCTATATCCAAACTTCTTTGGGTTAGCTATACCATGGCATGTGTGGTTTTGTGTCTTGTGCAAATGGCACAATCAAGCATTAATTGGCTTGAAACAATGGCATTAGGTGTGTCCTTGGGAAAATAATCATAGCGTAGGCATATATATGCATGTTTCTAGAAGTAGATACTTTTTAGGGAAAGAAAGGATCTTGAGAATGGTAGAAGTGAGGTTTCAAGGTCATGATTGGATGTGGCAATGTTTGTAAAAGAACTTCATTTATAAGGCAAAGTTATAGGGCCTGAGCAGAGGGAGGTCTTGGTCAATTCCGGTCGATGAAGGTGCTGTGCATTCATTGCTTCTTAGATTGACAACACTAGATCTTTTTATAATAATGCTTAATGGATGATGACAAATCCCTCTATGGTCCCCTCTTTTACTTTTTTTATTCTAGTATAGGTACAATTTCTAAGGATTCAAAGAAAGTTTCAATAGTTGTTGTAATTATTATTGTTTGATTTTTTTCTTTTTTTTATTGCTGTAGTTTTCTTACTATAAATTTATTTATTTTAAATATAAAAAATATTATCTATGTGGCATGAAGTTTGGATGTTATCAAAACATAATAAATAGGTAATTTATAAAATTGTGAGTTGGTTAGTTTATATTTTAAATTTGTAATAAATATTATTAAATCTTTCACATACATGTTCATTAAAAATAAAAACTACTTTTCAAATAATCATCTAATTTTTTGTGTTTAGGAACTCTTACATAAAAATAAAAAAGAAGTTTCAAGAATTATATTTTAAAATTATTTGATATATTTTATTTCTATGTTACACCCCAATTTTCCTAGGCTGATTTTTTTGGCATACATTTTTTTTTTTAACATATAGACAGCTCAGATCGTCCCATACCAACCTGAGTAGCCTACGAAAAATATAGGATATAACACATCATTACACACCTACTTTCCTTAACAATGTGGATCCCATCTCCCGAGTACATCGTCAAATCAGGTTCATGACTCCTGAATTAACAGATGGACTCGCGCAATGTTACTCCTACTAGACCCCATACTCCTAACCCATACCGGTAGGAGAACCGATCTAATAGAAGTCTGAATCCCCACGATTAAGTTTCATAGTCATGTAATGACCTCACCATCAAAAATAAGATACATAACATCCACAGATAAAATATGGCACTCCACACACTATACCACCAAAACAATAAAGTAAAACAGTGAATGGAAACTACATCACAAGAATAAGATCCAAGTCCAACAAATACAATATCATCCAACTAGATACATAAGTCAGAATCACCCTCACATATTACATGACATAAGAATAACAGTCTCCCTGAATACATCCAATAGTATCAATCACACTAACCAAAATGTCTCAAAAAATCACAGATCAGATATCCTCCACTAGCCTGCTGACCACGATCCCACCTAATCTGGGTGGCGTCAAGGCTGTCGAGCCGCTGGAAAAATATAGATAATAAAGGAGTGAGCTACGCCCAGTAGGAAAGACAGCTAGTAAAAACTCACATGCAAGAGAAGGATAATAGCAAGAGTATAGGAATACAACATAACAATGTATGGTGGAAAGGCACTCTCAGTCCCAGACTCTGACCAACTACAATCACCCCCAGTCACACCAGAGTAGCTCTCCTCTGTGCTCCCAGGCAGCATGCCAGCGGGACACGCCCATCTCTGCGCACGCATGGCGCCTAGGCAAAGCATGCCAGCGGGACACGCCCATCTCTGTGCACGCATCACAATGCCTAGCACCCGACACCGCAGCGTCTCTCGTCAATCAATCTTCTGGAGACTATAGACAGAACCAGTCACATAGATCTCTAGCCAACGTGAGACACCCCTGCCACCCTCAGGTACGCAGGCCTACACACTTGGCTAGCCACGGCGAGTCACCCCTGCCACTGCCACTCTCAGGCGCGCAGGCCTACACTCATGGACCAGAAGAGATCGACTCAGCCACCGTTCCAAGAAGTCCTCTCCCAACAATTTCCATAGAAGCAACGCCCCTATAGTCATTGCCAAGCTTTAACTCCAAGATTCGACAACATGTGTCCAGATACAACAAGGCGCATACCAGTCCACATGTATACTGTGGAAGCTAAGTCTGTACCGCACAGTTACCTACCACGACTACCCTAAAACATCATATAGGGCCTATAGTATTCCGGTCCAATATGTCAATCCATGAAATATGCCAACATTGAGTAAACTAACTCAATCCATGTCATTGCCATCCAAGCAACACAAACTGTACCAAAATTCTGACTATTCTGGTAGCACCCAAGTGTCACACTTCCTTCCAACTAATCCAGCTGCACTGAATTTATGTGTAATTTCCAACGATCGATTTCAACTTGGCTACGTGATTTCTAAAAATCACCTTTTTCTCACTTCAGGAATTTTTTTTAAATTCAAAAAAATCAATTTCCGCCCTTTATCCATTTTCCGAAATTCGGAATAAATTTCCGAATAAAATTTAAATTCCACATATATCCTTTTTCCGAAAATTCGGATTAATTTCCGAATTAAATTTCCTCCGCGTCGTTCGTCCGCGCTGAATCCCGCTGAACCGGTTTTCGTTGCCGGTTCGGAAACCTCACGCTGAACCGCAACACCGCCGAACCAATTCCTTAATAATCCATTAATCGGTCGATGCTTAAATAAATATAATTACTAATAAATATTATATAATACCATTAATTACTTAAATAAACTCGTAATTAATCTAAACCCTTCTCCTTCCTCGGTCCGACGCCCGCGAACCCTAACTGACGCAATCGCCGACCAATCCAATTCCTTCCGTCGATTTCCGGCGAACGCGAACAAGGAGAAACAAAATTCGATGTTCGTACTATCCTAATGTTTCAATAATGCCACTAATTTAAAATTTCCGCCGAAGGAGTTCGCCCGTACGCCATTGCCGTAAGATTAATCCAACAATTAATTAACTAATTCAATGGCAAACTGATAATACAAATCCCTAACATGCTCCTAAGCATTAATTAAATTTTTCGGCGAATTGGGAAATTTTCCAGAAATCCAAAAATTGTAAAAGACGCAGATTAGCATTCAACTAAGTCCGATTTTTCATCCACATGCTTGTGTTCATTAAGCAAAATATTCCATGCTTTTAATTTCTACTAATTAACTAATTTAAAACTGAATTTCCTACCTTTACTCGTCGCCGGCGACGGTGAAGCTCGCACGCGATCAACCGCAGCTCCTCGCCGAACGAAACCGGTACCAAAATGTTCGTCTCTGTCCCGCGAACCTCCGGTTACCAAAAGCCCCTTGAAAGGCTGCCGGAATTTACCGCCGTTCGCCGCGAACACCTCGCCTCTAGCCGCCGTTCGAAACCCTAACAGCCGAACAAATCAGGTTAAGTACCCGGCTTAAACCGGTAATAACCCGTTAAGACCCATTAAGCGCCGGTTGACCTTCTAAAAACGCCGCTTAACACTCGATCAGCCGGTTAATCTCCATCGCTGATCTCGCCCGTCCGATCCGCTTATCCGCGGCTTATCCATACGCACGCGCAAACGCACCTCGGCGAACCGCCCGCCTTTGCTGAACCGCTCCGGTCCGGTTCACGCGCGGTAAAAGAAACCAAATTCTGGTTTTTTTTTTAAAAAATAAATCTCGGTGCTCCGAAAAATCCCCAGAAAATTTCAGAAATTCCAATAGCCTCTAATTGAGCTCCTGGCTCATCCTACTGTCGATCTGAAATCATCCAAACCACAATTGAATTATTAAAGATTAAACATATAATATTTTATCGGGTATAACATTCTATATCTTATGTTAGACGAAAGTTTAGTGTCATTTTTTTATGAATTTGTTTTACTTTACGCTAATGACATCTCTCATCCAATAGGAAACGTTAAGCAATTTTATTTTTTTTATTAATTTATTTCTAAAATATACGATTTACATACATTTTTAGTCATATTTTAATAATATTTACAAAGGTTTGAGTCAATTAGTTTTTTCATTTAAAACTCCAATAAATATTATTGAATCTTTTTCGTGCATAATTTTTAAAATAAAAAATTATTTTTACAAAATTATATAAAAAAATCATAAAGATCACGAATACAAGATCATTTATATTTTAGAATTATTTGTATCCTTTGATTTTATATGTTATATTCGACGAAGTATTTGAGTCATATTTTTAAGAAAATTTTTATTTTTTTAATATTTGCGTTATATTAGACGAAGTTTTGGTGTCCTATTTTTAATAATTTTTCTTAATTTTATGATAATGAAATCATCCCATCAAAGAGAAACAATCAACGTTTTTATTTTTATTTAAATTTTTTTAAAAATATATGATTCGCATGCATATTTTAATTAAATAATTTTTTATAAAATTGATTATAATTCTTTCTTGTATTCTCAAATATAAACTTCTATCTAATATATATATATATATATATTAAGTTTTTTAACAAACAGAATATTTTTCATATATTGAATTATATAATAACTTTTATGTCATTTTATTTGTTCAAAAATTTGTTCAATAAGTATGACATAAAAACTAAGAATTACTAAATATTTGTTCAATATGTTTTATAAATGTAAAACATTTTAAAGATTATGAAAGATAATTATTTCAATTTTATTTAAATATTATTATTCTTTGCTAAATAATAATTGAGTTTTTAAAAATATTTGAGCAAATTTTTGTTATTTCATACTAACAGTTTATTTATTTTAAATGCTTGTCTACATCTCACAAATATGTAATTGATAAACATTTTGAGTTGTTCCTTTTGAAATTTAAACTCGTAATAAACATTTTTAATTTTTTTTCATATAATTTATTAAAGTAAAATTTATTTTTTAGAAACTCAATTGAATTGTTGTGTTTCAAAACTCTTTATATAAAAAATTCATAGACAACGTCATGATACAAAATCATTTATATTTTAAACTTGTAATAAATATTATTAAATACTTTTCATATAGTTTATTAAAATAAAATTGTTTTTTAAAAAAATCAATTCAATTGTTGGGTTTCAAAACTCTTTATTAAAAACTCATTAAAATCTGTCATGATACAAAGTTATTTATATTTTAAAATATTTGGTATCTTTTGTTGTTTTATCTTTTACTAGACTAAGTGTTAGTGTTATATTTTTAATGTATTTTGTTTTTAATTTTACAATAATGACATAATCCAATACAATAGAAAACATTCAATGATTTTTATTTTTTATTTAAATTTTTAAAAATATGTCAAATATTTTTTTTTACAAAGATTGATAATAACTGAATATTTATATTAAACTTGAAACATTTTTATAATTATTATGATAGATATTTATTTCAATTTGGTTTAAATTTCATTATTATTTGTTAAATAAAAGTATTTGTGGTGATCTAAGAAAATTTTTGTTTTATTTCAAAAATATTTATATTCTAATACTTTATTTATTTTTAATACAAAAAATATCATCTAGAATGTATGAAGGCTTTTTAAAGTCAGAATTCAACAAATAAATAATTTATAAGCATTTGAATTGTTTAGTTTTGAAATTTAAACTCGTAATAAACATTATTAAATCTTTTTCAAATATGTTTATTAAAATAAAAATTATATTTTAAAAAATCAATTCAATTGTTGTGTTTCAAAACTCTTGTATAACATAAAGAACTGTCGTGATACAAAGTCAATTATATTTTAAAATTAGTTGGTATCTTTCATTGTTTTATCTTTTGTTAGGCTAAGTGTTTGTGTAATATTTTTAATATATTTTTAATTTTTTGATTATGACGTAGTCCCAAACAAAAAGGAAGCATTCAATGATTTTTATTTTTTATTTAAATTTTAAAATATATTAGATTTTTTTACAAAAATCGAGAATAACTGAATATTTCTTTAATATTTGTAATAAATCTGAAACATTTTGTAATTATTATGATGATTCTTATTTCAATTTTGTTTAATTTTTTATTATTTTAAAAATAAAATTATTTGACGTGGCCTGTGAATATTTTTGTATTTCTTTAAACATGTTTTCTTACTAACAATTTATTTATTTTAAATAAAAAGTCATCTATGTTTTATGTAGATTTGATGTCATCAAAACCCAATCAATATGTAATTTATAAAGATTAGAGTTGTTTATTTTGGAATTTAAACTTGTAATAAACATAATTAAATATTTTTCATACATTTTTTAAAATAAAAATTATTTTTTTAAATGATCAATTCAATTGTTGTGTTTCAAAACTCTTATATAAAAAACTGAGAAAAATCTTTCACGAATATAAAGTGACTTATATTTTAAAATAATTTGATATATTTTGTTTTTATATTCATTATTACACGAAGTATTCATGTCATATCTTTAAAAAATTTTAAATTTTATGATTGTGACAGCATCGACCAAGTAGTACATGTCCAATTATTTCGATTTTTTATTTAGTTTAAAAAACATATATGATTTACATATATATTTGAAAAAAATGATTTTTTTATTAAATTGATTACATGCATGTATTCTCAAACATATTATTCTATCTAATAACCATTATATTATTTAATAATTTTTTTGTGATGTTTAGTTCAATTTTTATTTATGAATTATAAATTGTAATTATTATTAGGCTCGGTTTTAAACTATTATTTTTTAAAATAATTATGCAAATCAAATTCAAAATTCATACAGTTAATTTGTCATTTTAATTCAAAGTTATAACATCGCTGTTCACGTAAAACTTCTTATGTCATTTTAATTCAAAGTTATAACATGCGCGATAAAAATGCTTTTCCTTCGTTTCGCATGGAAAAGCTAGTGTACTTTCCCGAGTTCCGCGTCTCCTTGTTCAACTTGCTCCATTACGCCGAACTTTCTGAAGTTTGGAGCTTCTCCTATGGTTTTGGCTTCGCCGAAAGCGTCACAATAAGAGATAGCCGCGTACAGCACGTTATCCACGGTTGTCTGATTTTGTTCATGGGAAGCAATTGTAAACCTAGTCGAAGTTTGTTCATTAAAAAATTTGGAAAAAGTGTTTTTCTTCACGTTGAAGTTTATCGTTCACCGGCCTTTCATTTCATGTGTACCCCATTTTAGATGGGCTCCACTTTAACTAGCTCTGCGTTCTTTATAAATGGCAACCACCTGATGCGTTGCTTTGAGAGATCGTGTTTCGTTTTGGTGATGTTAACAAAGCAAATTTCCCTATTTTTTATCCATCCCTCGAAGGAGTTGTTCTTGCTGTGATTCCTTTTAAGGGATATAACTCAATTCTTTGTTGTGAATTAACCAATTCTCTCAAATGAACTTTTCTGTGCAAAGAGGTAAGTAAAATATACAATCCATCCGCTGTTTCTACCTCTGGGTTCAAATTTGTATTTGAGCTGAAAGCTGTTTTGCCATCCATGCGCTATGAGCATTGCATCTTTCTTTCGTTGTCTTATAGAAGTTTAAATATGGCAGTTGATGTTGCAAGCTAGTCTATAACGAGGAGATCCCCTTGTTTTAACCAATTCATTATGTGCCTTTTATTTTGGAATTGAGATTCAAGGTTCAGGATTTCTTTCTTTGTCTCTTGCAGACATGTTACAGCTATGGACGGCCATTGCTGTGATTCTACTTGCACTGAACTTGGACCTTGCAAATGGGATTAGAGAACGGCGATCGGAGGTTATCACATCAAGGCATGGTGCAGTGGCCACGGATGATCGACGATGCTCTAGGATTGGAAGGGATGTTCTTAAGGAGGGAGGCCATGCCGTGGATGCAACTGTGGCTGCTGCTCTTTGCTTGGGAGTGGTCAGTGCTGCATCGAGTGGCCTTGGGGGTGGTGCTTTCATGCTGTTGAGGTTGGCTGATGGGAATGCATGGGCTTTTGATAGCAGGGAAACAGCTCCTCTTCTAGCTTCTCAGGTAGCAATTTCATTTTTTTCTTTTCACTATACATGTCTTCTATGTTTGTGGTTGATTTGTATTTTCTGATCATGTTACTTTTTAGAGATTCTTGAATGTGTTTTGGCTAGTTTTTTTAGCATTAATGTGAATTTTGATATTTCATTAATTTTCTTTTTTTAATTTTTTATTCCTACATTGTAATTTGCATTAAATTCCTAGTCAATTCATATGCAAATTTTTTTTCCACAGCAAGAGATTATTATTTGGTTTCTTGATGTCATTGGGTTTGTAATATGTTTAGCTTTTGTCTTGGAAAATAGTTGTCGTTTGCCACATTTACCTGATAAGAAAATGGCAGAAGTAATTTAATGAAAAATAATTAGATAGAATTGTTCTTTTTTTTTTAAATTATGCACTGATTGCTTAAAGAACAGCCTATGCAACACTTAAACTGAATATGGCATGTGTTAAACTGTGTAAATCGAAGGCTATTATTATATCAATTGTCTGTTTTTTATGCTTAAAAGAAGGAATCATTGTTATTTGGTGTGTCACTTAACCAATGCATTAAATTTGGAAGCAATTTGAATATATTAGTAATTGATATAATATTAAGGAAGAAATTTGAATTTTGCAACTGAGCATGGATAATTTTGTTTAAAATCTACATTATTTGAATTTTTAAAATTTTATATTTTTTAAATTCAAATTTAAATAAGTGTAGCTCATTTGGTTTGTATTTTTTTTTCTATAAATATTTTTTCTGCCATGTTTTCCTAGTGAAATTTGTTTTAAGAAATTTTTTATTCCCGCATTAATTTAAAAATTGCATTATTAATTTACATTAAAGATTTTCCAGGTAATATATTTTGAATGATCCAATAGATAGATCTATCTTTTAAATATTTTACTTTTAATAGCATTCCATAATTCATATTGTTCAGAAGTGTTTCCAAATTAAATAGAAAGCTAGAAAACATTTTGGATTTCATGTTTTACATCTAATTACCATACTTCCAAATATATGTGAGTATTTAAACACTTGTTATGCTTTTTAAAACCTTGCTTTTTTAGCTATTGTTGTACCAAAAGTACCCTGATTTTACAATGAATAGTTCTAAATATTTGCATCTAGTGCATCAGAAGATTACTAGTGGTATTCATACCACTCTATCATTTTTAATAAAATAAAAAAAGAATTAACCATGTAAAATAAAAAAAAAATTATTATTAAAGAAAGGATAAAGTTTTTATATATTTGAATTACATAATTATTGCACTAAGAATCTCGGTATTTGAAAAATTAACCTAATTAGTTTATTGACTTAAATAAATATCATTTAACAGAAATTGTAGAAAGAAGAGATATCAAGTTCCTGATTTTCAAAATTAACTAACAATATCTGTTAATTCATCCTTTAATTTTATGATACAAGTAGCTTTACCATATATGATTCATGTACAATAAAAGAATACTGCTCGTGGAAAAAGTACCAAGTCAAAGGAGGCTGGTCGACTAGATGGAATCCAACAGCTATGTGCTTTGCCCAAAGGAGAAGGGTGTACAATTTTTGAGCTATTACAAGAAGGAGAACGTTGATAAAACTCTCATTACGAATTATTGAGAGCTTCTGTTTGTTGCATTTGATAGAAACTTGCTTGCCATATAGCTGTTGTATTTATTCTCTTACTTCCAAGTTAATGATTCTGATCAACGTTTAGTGCAGTTTTGTCATCAATGAATGACTCAAAAGGGTGCACCACAAAATGCATTTTTCTTTGAATCTAGAATATTTTTCATGTTGTACCATTCTTTCTTCTTTGATTATATGGGGGTGTAGTACAAATATTGGGTTATGGTGGACTGTGTTGAGTGAACATCAATGCAGCTTAGAACAATTGCAATACAACATGAATGAAGACTGGTAAAAGGGTGGTGTCTTTTCAAAGTTT
This sequence comes from Vanilla planifolia, assembly GCA_023846275.1. Taxonomy (NCBI): domain Eukaryota; kingdom Viridiplantae; phylum Streptophyta; class Magnoliopsida; order Asparagales; family Orchidaceae; genus Vanilla; species Vanilla planifolia. The sequence continues at coordinate 4,408,673 of CM043872.1, read as the reverse complement.
TTGATCTTAGCATGCTAGCTACTACTTTATTTCCTATATCGATAATGCTTTCTCTTTCAGATAACTCCAATAAGGGTACAATAATTGCAACAGCACTTTTGCCCCGTCCTCATTTTTTTGTAAGGAAAGGCCAACAAGGATTCTATTTGAGTTTCTTTTGGTCAAAGTAGTTATTGCAATATTTTTTTCATATATTTGTAATTTTTAATGACCTATTGTATTATATGTTAGAACAATGCAAACTAGTCAACCAAATAAGAGATTTCAAAATATTTTTTTTTAAATTTGTATGGATTTTTTCCATTTTGCCATAACATTATTTGGGTTTTTAGTGATTGTGATCAAATCTTAAGGGAATGAAATTTGTATCTTTTTTGTAAACGTGATCTTCAAAACATTAGATCATGTGTTGAAAGCTCAACTGGTTCACAAATTCGTTCTCGTGTCTAGTATCGTCGAGAAAGCTACTATGAAAGCTAGATTGAAAAATTATGGCTTGGAAGTGAATCTAAAATAGTGCTTGAATATTTGATAAGATAGTTTTTCAAGATATAGCTTATTATTTGTCTCTTGTTTGAAATCTGTCTCTTATTGTTTAATGTGTTGCTCAAACGAAAAAACATATGCAATAATTGTTTTAGGTTTTTTTAGTTAAATGGAAATTAAGGTTTAAAGTATATTTTTTTATGTTACGTGAATTAAGTTTATTGGTGTTAATCATCAAAAACGATATTTCATTTGTGATTAATGTTAGATTCATCTTCTAAATAATAAATGAGAAATGATAATGTTGACTTCTAAGATGGATAATTGTTCTATGATAAAATGATCGGCTTGAACTAAAATTGTGAGTCTTGGATAAAATTTCATATTGGAGTTATGGATATGATTATTTAGTCATTTCTAACCATGATATAATAGATTTTAGCGATATTCATGACATATCAATAGAGATAGTGAAGAAGGAGATGCATGGATGGCACAAAATAAGTTGGCATCTTCCCTAGTTTAGGGACAGTTTTATGCAAGTTTTGTTTTAGCTATTTTATGTGGTGACATTAACATCTAAGGATGATAGATGTTTTGCATTCCAATAGAGGGTGTGATTGAATCTATACTTGGAGTCAAAGGCATCTTTCCATGATACTCATAGTGCAACACTTCAAAAATCAGATCTAGAATTAGAAAAAAATAAAGTTTATTGGGATTTGTGATCTTGCACTCAAATCGTCAAATCAAAAGCCAAGTGATTGGAAACAAAATGATTAAGTAGATTAATTTGTTCAATGTAACTGATTAGACCATTTAATTAGTTCAATTATATGATGGAGAAGTAAGAAATGGAGCAATGTTGTGGCAGTTTATCAGGCCTAATCAAACAATCTAATCTTTGTTCTATGAATTTTTCGGTTTTCCTGTGTAATTTCAGGTGAAGTCAGAATTCAAGATTTAGATGATCCACTTGCTATGGTGGTTCTTGACGCTATCAAGATGTGTTCTATGATAGATCCAAATAGAGTGGATGGCGATTTGTGTTTATCTCTTCTATTTTTCACCTTTATAAGATCTTTTTGAGTTTTGAAGCTATAAAAGGCATGTAGGTATCAGATAGAAAATCCATTTGAGAGGTTGTGAGATATTTGGGTCTAAGACTATTATATGTATGATTAGATTTTCTTTTTTTAATTGAGAAACTAAGTCATGTAATTTAAGGTTGATTGATCATGTCTCGAGAGAAAATATATCTCTCAAAAGACTCTCCACTAGTTGAGATCCCTTATCAGGTGGCTAAGATTGTGTAGGGATTGTTCCAATTGGTACAGATGGAGGAGCTGCATCTCTACTGGAGTATTTGATTTGGTTGAGTTTTTTGTGGTTTTATCGATGGTGGGACTGCCAATCTATTGAGATAGGGATAAATACAAATAATCATTCCTTTCTTAAGGAGATAAGGCCATTAATGCTTTTATTTTTGTGAAGTTCAAATAATTCTTTATTATTTGTTGAATATTTTTTCTGTTCCTTGTGCATCTCTGAATGATATGCTATTTGGTCTCTTATTCGCATTAAAATGGCACCACTAGCGTAGTTCAGTGCGTTGTCCTGAGCTTGAACAAATGTTGTAGGATTGGCAAAGAGAAGATTGGTGTTGTGTGTATTTGTGTTTTCGATAGTAGAAAAGTGCCCTTTTATTTAGGCTCCATTTGAACTGGCAACTTGCTTTGGTGAAGCCTGAAGTGGAGATGCAAGTATTGAAAAATGACAAATATTATGAAAGTTGAGTAAGAACCCAAGAAACTATGCACCTTCATAATGTTCCTTTATCAACCCAATCCTGAGTAGAATCCAATGCCTACTTTAAATCTAAGATGGACAAGTATCTCTAAAATGTGAACTTGCAACGATAGAGACCTAAATCGATAAAATTTTGGTTTCTCCATTCTTTAGGCCAACTTTTTTAACTAATTTTCTGTTAGTAAAGCAAGGGAAAGGTTGCATTTGTACCTCTCTGGACCCTTTCTTAGTTGGACAACTGTTGTTGGTCTCAACTCTCAAGCAATTGTGTAGCTTAGCTGCATTTTCTTCTTTCTTTTTATACTTTTACTTTTGTTCATGGAACTTATTGCTGCAAATAACTATTTTTTGGGCTACATATAATATCACGAACCTTTGAAAAAGGATTTGCTATGCTTGATATTATCAGCATTCCTTTTAAAAATGCAATTTAATCTAGTCTTGATTTTGCAGAATATGTATGCTGGGAATGCTGCACTAAAAGCAAGTGGTGCGCTTTCCATTGGAGTACCAGGTGAACTTGCTGGCCTCCATGAGGCATGGAAGCAACATGGGAAGCTTCCATGGTCAAGACTGGTAGAGCCAGCTACTAGGCTTGCCCAAGGATTCAGGATTTCTCCTTATTTATACATGCAGATGAGTAAAACAAAGGAAGGCATTTTGGCAGATAAGGGATTGCGTCAAATATTTGCATCAAATGGAGACCTCTTGCAAATAGATGACCTCTGTCACAACAAACAGCTTGCTCATACATTGAAAGGTATTGCAAGGTATGGACCACGGGTGTTCTACAATGGTTCTGTTGGAAAGGCCTTGATCAAAGATATAAAAAATTCTGGAGGCATATTGACTATGAGAGACATGCAAATGTATAAAGTAAACATTAAAAAGCCCATCTCTGCTGATATCATGGGGCTGAACATCTTAGGAATGCCACCACCTTCATCAGGTGGTGCAGGGATGATACTTGTGAGTTTACTTTTTGCTTCTTGCTTTTTATTTATTATCACTGCATCCCTTTGGCGTTATCCTTATAGCAATCTTCATAGCCTTCCAATGCTCCAATTTGTCAGTTCCGTTCATTGTTATGGTCATTTTCATCATTTTCATATCATATATGATATATGTAGTTTTTTTATTTTGTCAAACAACAAATGTCTCTACAAGTGAGATCTAGGTTAATGACATCTTAAAAATTGAACATAATATTAGAACATTAATAGATAATTAAGTAATTTTAATTAATAGGCATAAGCTTTTTGATAGATGGTTGTCTAATTATTGGTCTATTGAGACCAACTTTGCCCCTATTATATCGAACTTCTATAACAAGTTGTGTTTAGTTAAAATTATGTGTTTTGTACATTTTGCGACTCTTATGGCTCTTGTTGTCTTCTATCATATTTGAGTAGTCTTTGTAACTCTTATAATGCTCAATGCCATTAAGTAGTTTATATTGTATATGATGTTTAATGGTATAGATATGCTTTTGTGAACCCACTTAGGCTTTATTTAAGTAATCAACATATGTTTTTTTAGTGGTTTGGCCATCCGTGGATTAAGTGGTGTAATTACAATTGAGAATTTGATTAGGTTCTCTGCCTTGGAAGTTGAAAAATAAACATTTAGCATGAAAACTTTATAATACAATTGAGTAGAATAATTCTATGGCATCTGTCTTTCTCACCCTACCAAGTCAGTTGTTCCCAATGTTTACAGATTTGAATTTCAAAAATATAAATACTAAACAAAATATTGGGTGTGTTTCATCAACCCAACCAACCATGAAAATATAATTTTGCCATTCTATTAGAAAATGGAATAATGGATGGAGTTTCAGTTCCAAGGATAACCTTCATAACATTTATGTAAGCTGGTGCTCACTATAATACCTGATCTACAAGAATGCTAGCAAAGCCTCCTGGCTGGATGTATGTATACAAAATGACCTTACCAATCAGTAAAACCAGTTCAATGTACTTATAAAGCCATATCAAGCATGTGCACGAGCATATCAGGAGTACATTGATTAATAAACTAGAACAACCGTCTCTTTCCATTGAGCTTTTTTTCTGCATTGTTAATGTGTAAAACAGTGTTTTAGTTCACAAGCTCTAATATTTTAATAAGATACCTGTGCATCTTAGCTTTCCATCTAATTCTTGAACTTTTTCGATTTTTCTGGCTTCACAGATTCTAAATATTCTTAGTCAATATGGATTTCCTTCTGGTGTTACTGGATCTCTTGGGCTGCATAGGCTGATAGAATCACTGAAACACCTGTTTGCTGTAAGAATGAATCTGGGGGACCCTGATTTTGTGAATATTTCACATGTTCTCTCCGACATGCTCTCTCCTAAATTTGCTCAAGATCTCAAGAAGACCATATTTGACAACATGACCTTCAATCCTGATCATTATGGTGGAAAGTAAGTTTGAATTCATCCCACGGTTAGTTTCTGGTTATGAATCTTCTCAGGTTAGAGTAAAAAGGAAAAAGAAACACTATTGATATTCTTCTTGCCCTTCTTTGAATGTTCATTCCTGTTTTTGGGTTTTTTCAAATCAAATTTGCGTTCTCTACTGCAGTTTCTTTCTATTGACCTTGTCTGAAGCCGCAGTTGGATGTATATTTTCTTCTAAATTATGGTTTATCAACCTCCACCCAACTGATATAGTACATACATTAACTTCAACACTCAAGAACTTGCTATTTTTATAGTTTTACTAGATGTTGAGATCTTTTAATATGTTAAAAAATTATTAGAAAGCTACAATATAGAAGTTTTTAAAGAAATCTTAGTTCTTCAGCTTTATCACCTTTATTATTTCTGTTTCAAGGTAAACTTTTATGCATCTAAGTTCTGATATCAACACTGTTAGTTCTTCTTGAAACTTTAATTCATTTTATATTTTCTTTTTGTACAACTTGTTAAAGAATAGTACTCAAAGAGAAGTCTTTACCCAGGTGGAACATACTCAAAGACCATGGAACAAGCCACTTATGCATAGTTGACAGCGAACGAAATGCAGTGTCGATGACGAGTACCGTCAATTCATACTTTGGAGCTCAATATCTCTCACCAAGTACAGGCATTGTTCTTAACAATGAGATGGATGACTTTTCCATCCCTATGAATGCTTCGGCAGATAAACCACCACCAGCTCCTGCAAATTTTATCAGGCCACTCAAAAGACCTTTATCATCCATGTCACCAACCATTGTTGTCAAGGTTAGACATTTTCCTAGCTCGTCTTGCTTGTTGCTTCTCCTGCATTTAAACTGCATAAATTTATAATAGATACAACTTGTCAAAGGCTTGTTTTGATTTCACGTGATCTTTAAACCAATTAGAAAGCCTCGAATTTCTAATCATATGACTTCATTCTGTGTTGAAGATTAGAATAAGAATAAGAATGAAGATATCTATGAGGTTTTATCCATATCCCACTGAAGCCTGCTGAGCTAAAACCGTGCTTTGTTTTTCATGTGTTTATTGTGAACTAAGAAGCTGAAAGATTTTATCTTAGTTTGATATCTTAAGCGTAGTTTTATCAAACTTTGTCTTCTATGTTTTGCAGGAAGGACAACTGAGAGCTGTAGTTGGGGCAAGCGGGGGAAGCATGATCATTGCTGGAACTACAGAGGTTTTCTTGAATTATTTTGCCAAGGGAATGGATCCACTTGGATCCGTAATGGCTCCAAGAGCATATCATCAGGTGCTTTGAGATCTTCTATAGCTCAACTTTCTTTTTGGTCTGTTTTAATTCCTTTGTATCAATGGAGTTGTCTCAATTAGAAGTCAAGTTAGGCTCAATATACTCTTAAAAACTTAAGTTTTTAGAAGAATTGAATACTCTCTTATGTTGAAAACTTTACATGCTTAAACTCGTGACCGATGCAGTTGATACCAAACGTTCTTCAATACGAGAACTGGACGACGGTGACCGGAGACCATTTTGAACTTCCTGAAGCAATTAGGAAGGACTTAAAGAAGAAGGGTCATGTATTGCAAGCTTTGGCTGGTGGGACGATATGCCAATTCATCGTTCACAACATTGAGAAAGAAGCATCACACCTCCATAAAGGAGTTAAATTTGCTCCTTTGACAGCAATAAGCGACCCAAGAAAAGGAGGATTGCCTTCAGGCTATTGAGTCCATTGTGCGTTTTGAATGAACTGATTTGTAAAGTGGTTTGCTTTTGGCTTAATGTGATTCGTGCTATTGGAATAAAGATCATCTTTGATTGTATTTGGTGGGACTATTTGCCAAAATAGCATTCATTGAAAAGCTTAACAGTCATCATCTTTTGCAAAAGAATACATCATTGAAGCCCTAAGAAATAGCTTCTGCTTCCCTTTATTTTGGCTAAGTCACAACATCAATTTGACACTATTGTGTTAATGTCTCGATGGTCATCCTCTATGATGCCTCATTTTGTAGGATTATTATTGACATCATTATAATGATGTCATTCTAACTCTGTGAGGTTGCAAATGCAACTTTAGATTGGTGTTTTTTGTAACATTTATAGTGTTTAGAAAAATGGTGTTGACAAGATCTTGAATAAAAATATCTGAAAAATAGATTTTAAAATTAAATTTTATATGAGAAAAATATATTTGTTAAAATTTTAACAATTTGTGTGTGAAAAAAATTAGAATGAAACTCTACTAATAAATAAAATCTAAATGAAAATATTTGATAAATTTTTGTTAAGTTTAAATTTTAAAAAATAAAATGAAAAACTGAACTAAATCATTTTACACGAATTTGATTCCCTTCGAATAAATTTCTCAAACCGTTTGAACCGGATTGCTCCGAGCAGAATGGGCCTACTAATTATACATTTTAGATTATTAACCCATCTGTTTTGACCGGTTTAACCCGGAAAGGTACCAATTTCGTAAACTACCAAACATCATCACATTGTCCTCGCATAGCCACGGGCTAAAGTGCGAGGTCCTCTCAGCCAATGGCGTGGAGCTCTTCATCCTCGCAAATGGCACGTGGTGTAATAATAGCCACGGCTATCCTTGCTCTTGCCTACAGTATGAAATCGCTTCTTCTCTTTTGCTCTTTCGCCGGCTATCCAGCCCTCCGTGGCAAACCTCTGCCATGCTGTATAGGGTTTGACCGTTCCTCTTTTCAAGGCAAGGGCTACTTCCGGACGATTGCGGGTGATGTCACCATCGGCGGCAGTAACGCTTGCTTCGGGTGCCACTTCCGCTCCCGACCTCCGGCTCTACCTGTGCCATGCGCACTTACCTCGGATAAGGTTTAATTTACTGTGGTCTTGCCGGCGGCTGGTATTTTCTGGAGTTTCTATCCAATCTCTTAGAGAGCAGAGGTCAGCAGTTACCAAGGCGTTGGTTGAAGAGAAGGGGGTGAAGTTGGTAAATGACAACAACTGGAATGGGAATGGGTGCGCACCGGGGTTGGAGGTGTTAGAGAGGAGTGAGATTGAGAGCTTGGATGCTTATCTGAAAGATAATGGCGTGGGAAATGGGAGTTTGGTGAAGTATGCTGGTGGAAACGGAGCGGCAGTTCGGGAAGTGGACGGTGAAGTGGAGGAGGCGAAGAGGAGGAAGAGGGTGGAGGAGATCGGCAAAGAGGACGTATGGTTCAAAAAACCGCAGGAAAATCAGGTCGAAAATTTAGTTCTTGCTGACGTTTTTGCTAGCATTGGATCTCTTGCACCTTTCTGTTTCGGTCAATGTGAAATATGTATAGGAAATTTTGTTACTGCGTTTCTTGAGGGGCACTGATGGTTGAGTGTCATTCAGGCACCTTGAAATCGAGTAGATTCTTTTTAATTCCGTAAGTTCACATGTTTTGTGGGCTAGTTTGGTTGTTGATTATATATTGTCACGAAAGTTATGGGTTATTTACAATTCAGCAAGCAAAGCTGATTGGTGGCATTGTCATTTCTGGTGGGGATTGCAGTTGTGGTTGCTGGAGGAGAGGAAGATGATGTAGACAATGAGGACAACTTTTGATTGTAACACAGATGAGAACAAATGTCAACCTAATCCTTCGTTGGAAGAAACCTCATGCATGCATGCACCTCAAAATCATTCTGTCTCAATTGATGGTCAAACCAAAATACAAACAAATTGAAAGGTATTTAAAACAAAATAAGAAGCCTTTAAAGGTTTTATAATTAATCCATTACAATCTAATAGCATCTTGAAACACTAATAAACCAAACAAAACCTCTATTTAGGCCATTTTTTGTCCATTGCCTGCAATCTAGTTCATGATATGCAGTAAAAATTGATCTCTTGCATCTTGAACTTTATTAGATCAGCTTGATATGTTGCATCGCTTAGCATCTTACACATTAATTAGCTCCAAGACATAGTTCAACAAATTTGGTGCAATGAGAGCTATTTCCTCATAATGCTTTGAACCAAATATGTTATGATTGGCATTTTCCCTTTTTAGAGATCGTGATGAGCTAAATGCTAAGCTCCAAGGATGTTTGGCATGATTTAACTGCAAAAATTCCTAGGTACTTTATTCCTGGCTAACCAATCCATAAAAATTTATCCATATGTATGATGTTGTGCTTGCTGAAATGCCTTTTGCCAATTAAGTGTATATACTCCTTTAATATTTCAATTTGGTATTAATTTTTCCTTATAATTTGTAGTTTGCTTTTGAATCTGAATTTTGATCCACGTTAGGATACATGGGCTTGTTTTTAATGTTTGAAGTTCAAACTGCATAGCAGTTAAGCATAGCATAAGCAATTGCCGTCTACATGAAAGTTAAAATTTAACTTCAAAAGCTCCTTGTTATACAATACTATTGCAGTACTCCTCTGATGTTCTTCTCTGTTAATGGTTTGTATTAATCTTTATACTTAATTGCTGAGTTGTTCCTTAAACTCCTTTTGGCGTGAGTAGGTCTCTGTTGCTCCTGGTGGGAGGTGGAACCGATTTAAAACCTATTCTGCAATACAGAGAACATTTGAGATATGGGGATTTGTTTTTGCATTCATTTTCAAGGCTTGGCTGAACAACCAGAAGTTCTCTTATCGAGGTATTTGAGCTGGATCTCGTGAGGGTCAATAGGGTTTTCTTTGACATAGTTTAAAAATTTTTTTTGTTTATAAAATGTTTATAATAAGTCATATTTTACAGTTTACCAAACTCTTTACTAGAGAAGTACACTACTATTTTTTGCAAAATACCTTTTTATCCTAGTATCATACATCTATTATTTTTCTGTTTTATTTTTAAATTGAAAAAATCAAAGAATAGTTTTGTTAAATGGTTCAAAATAAGTATTTTTAATGACATGATCAAACATAATTGTCAGTAGTAGTTAAACAATACTTTTCAAACTTTTTTATTAATTAATTTAAATAACAACAACAATATCAAACCAACCCTAAGTTCTAGAAAAGTTTCGTTTCTTAAGTTATTTATTGGAAGTTCAAATTAGTCTGATAGTTAAAGGTATTCCATTTTTCTGAATGAACAAGATATAAAGTGCATATGGGCATTTCTTTAGTTTATAGATCCTGTTGAAATAGTTTGATTTGCACACCATACTTCAAGGCACTAAGTTATGTTTTATTGTTTGGACTACCTAAACCATTTTTACTATGCATATTCCTTAGGGTTCATGACGGTCCTATGGATATTCTTTAACTATGTTAATGTTATTTTCTGTGGAATATTTTGTTTACAGTTTAAGTATCAGTAATTAGCTTTTGAAACTTGATTCTACATATAAGTAATTGTTCTGGAAAAACAAAAAGAAAGGTATTAGTTTTCATTCAATGCAGAAGTTTGTAATTGCTCTAATTTGCTTGGGGACAAAATTTCTGGCTTCCTTGGTTTAAGCCTTTAAGGCTAGTACAACAAAATAGTATTTCATAATATAAGTCGTAAAGAAGATTAATGTCTTTATCTCCTTTATAACAATACACCAAAAAATATTGAAAAATATAAACTTAATAGAAGTTTAATGTCTTTATCTCCTTCAGCAGCCATATCATGATCATGTTGTAAGAAATAATTGAATGAGAAAATCATGTTGTTGGAAATTTTTGTTCAATTGTATAATGTGGCCATATACAAGATTGTTGACGGCATTTAACCACCATGTCATGGCAAAATTTCTTTTCCTCTCCATCAAATTGATCGTAATTCTCTGTCATTCCCCTGTCCAAAACTGTTGAAATGCCAGTTTCTGGATTCTTAGGTCCATGTTTTCATCTTCAAATGGTACATCGATAATTTGGGTTCATGAATCTCCAAATATCTTATTGATACCCTTTTTCTTGATTCAGTGAAATTTCATTTTCCCTCCTTGCAGAAGTTTGTAGGAGACATTCATTACTCGGTGAATTTGTTTCTGCCCATCATGTATTTTGCTGTAAATTTGACTTAATTTACACAGGTTATTTGGACCATTTAATGTATTTTGAAGTTTATGAATAAATTAATTTTATCATTGCAAACTTTTATAAATATACTTTTTTCAAATTAGTGTGGCCTGCATATTTGGCCTGGTGATTTAATCAAAACATATCTCTGCAGGTGGAATGACAGAGGAGAAAAAGTTACTAAGACGAAAAAAACTTGCAAAGTGGCTAAAGGAAAGTATTTTGAGGTTAGGACCCACGTTTATCAAAGTAGGGCAGCAGTTTTCTACGAGGGTGGACATTCTTGCACAAGAATATGTTGATCAATTATCTGAACTTCAGGTCAACCATAAACTCCTGGAGCTACACATATTATGCCTCTGTACTTTTGTGCATGTGATATAGCTCTTATACTTTTTGATCTATCTAAGAGGATATATAATTTTGGTGGTTCATTTGATCATGGGAACACTCTGGAAAATATGACTGATTATCATGGTTGATAGGCCTTTTCCCCTTTAGATTTTGGCACTGCATTATGTAGTTGTTGAAATTAGAAATCTGTTATTGTCAATTTTTTTTTCTAAAATGCGTTATATGAGATGGTGAATGTGATAGGATTCTCCATACCAAGTAATACACAAATATATATATTTTATTATTTGTTTGAAGGAATCATTTTTCTCTGTTGAATTAATAATTTGGGATTGCTATTTAGATGAACCATCTGTAGTCTCAATCCTTCAAGTTATAAAGATATCAGTATTTGTCTTACTAATATTGAAAGCAGAAGCAATTCATTCTTTAAGTTGAATGATAGTGGGAAAATAATGGATTAACCAAATAATGCTGAACTGCAAGTGAATTATGACCTTTTGATAAATGAACTACTTTGACCTCAATTATACATCACCTTCTTAATGGTCTTCCAAAAAGGTATACACCTTCAGCAAATAGCTAATACAGGTCAAATTAAACACATTCTAACTGTACACGGATTACCTCCTCCCCAATTCCTTCGCCAGCCCCCAGCTTCTTTTTCGTTGTCCTGGCTATCTATTAAGTATAATTAAATAGAAATTTGGGGGAGAAATGCTGATGTTATTTATATGTTTTGTACTTGATTCTGTGAAAGCTGCATGTAGCCACAAATTTATATACTACTAACCATGTGTTTCCTTTTTTGGACCATTATTTTAAGGACATTACTTATTGATTGATATATCAGGCAGCTTGTGACATGGATAAAATAGTTTTTATTGCTTTAACTGGAAATTATCTAATAATTTGAGATGAGAATATTGTTGCATAACATTGCTTGTGTAGGTTTGTGATAATTAATTTGAGCTTGGAGATGAAAGTAGCTGTGAATTTTTAATTCCTTCTGGGGTTTTTGGGATTAAAAACAGAATTAGGTCTGTATGATAAGTTAGTTTGCCCAAAAAAAAGTTATATGAATTTTATCCTGCATTGTTAAATTCTTTGGTGTGAGATAAACTGAATTGGGTTGGACTAAAATGTCCTACCTCTAATGAAAATTGAAAAAAAAAGGGTTTGGCACTGCCGTGGTGGTTTCATGTAACCTCCCTAGAAGGCAGAAGGATTTGAGGAATATTCAACGGACAGCTATGATCATGTAATTGTGAACTCAATGGTGATGGAGTCTTGTTGGAAGTAGAAGAGGGTTTTTTGGTTCATGACTTAAAATCTTCATATGGAAGCATAATAACATAATTACAAGCATGTTAAATTTTGATTTGATTTTTTTCAGTTTTCCTAAACAACATTGAATCATGCTTTTTTGGGCCATTCATGATATTTAGTTCACCTTTGATCCATGGTCAAATAAATGTGAAATCTGATAAGTTTTTGTAATTAATTAGCTAGTTGTTTTGGTTTATTTGAAGGTGACCAAGTTTGATTTATACTTAGGTATTGAAAAGTCAATTAAATGAGGATAAGAGAAATATGATAACTTCTTTTTTGCTTCCTATGAATTAGAGGTACTTGTTCATATACAAAAACAAATCTTTATACATATACCTATATTCATATATACACATAATTGCAGGATTATTAATTAACATGTCTCATTCTTTTAACTCAACTTTCTTTAATTTTTTCCTCAATCATTGTCACATTGTCTTTTTCTAACACACTCATTTTGAATTACATTGTTTTGAGAATATTCACCCATTCATCTAAATATCCTAAGCTTTACAACACTTATTTTATTGGTATGTTTGAATCCCAAGGACCTAAATTTTATACCATAAAACATTGCTATTTTCTTTGCAGTTTTATAAAACTTGTCTTTAATCTGAAACAAAATACTTTGATTGCACATCACATTAGAAATAGTCTTTCATTTCCTCCAAGTTGTTTGGATCTTATTGTTAACATCCAGTCAATTTTACTATCATTTTTAGAATGTTGGGCAAAATAATCAAAACTCTTTCTTCAATATTTTATGTTCTTCAACAGTAATCTTTTTGTTGTTTTACTCTACAAATTTGTATTTTGTATATTTGGTTTTAGATCTATTGGACAATTTTAAACTCTAAAGGCACTCTTCATAAGCTTAGTTTATCTTTAACTCATTCTCTATTTTTATCAATGAATATAGTATCATTAGCCAAAACTATATATCATGACACTTCATTTAAGAGCATCCATAACTAATTAAAAAAATTTAAAAGCTTAATTAGAATAGTTATTAGATCCAATTACAATTAGAAATTATTTATTCAATCTTGAGTTCATATATAGGTTATTTCTCCATTATTCAAATCCTTAATGGCTTCAATATATGTAATGTTGTATTTCTCATTGTACTTTTTTTGGCATTTTGTCACATACATTCTCTAGATCAATAAATTAAGTTTTTCCAATGCATCAACCATAACGAATTGTGAATGACATGTTAGAAGTGATGTTTAGCAACTATATATCTTGTTCAAAGAGAGATCATCTATACCTAATCTATGCTAAAAAAACAAGCTTTTAAAATTTTTTTTTGGATTATTATTAATGTATGAAATTAAGAACCTTATATCATTGCATCTAGGCCCTTCATTAACAATATTAGAAGCTTACATGATCCATATTAGATGATGAAATGAAATGCTTGTAACAAGTTGTTCTTTTCTTCTTAAAGTTTGAACCTCACCTGATTAGTGCCAACGAAAGATAAATTGAAAAGAAATTTCATCCATATTGATAAATTAAAGGTAATGTCCTTGATTTATTTTATTTGTTTTATTGGGTATAAGTAATTGAAATGGAACATTAATATCAAAAAAAAAAATTGAAATGGAACATTGATTAGAAGTTGTTTCCCTATGCACTTCATTAAATACTCTCTCTCTCTCTCTATCTATTTAAATGCACTTTTAATGTTGTGTTGTTTCTTGTAGAACAACCATGTCCTAAATTATGGTTCCTTTAGAAGTGATTTTATGGTATGACTTTGCATGGTTGAGATTGTGTTTTTAACAATGGCCTAGCTGAATTGGTATTGAAACTTAGGGTCTAGATGGTCATTCTTGTTTCCATGTTGAGTTCATTTTATTCTAGGAATAAAGGCTGGTGAACTACATCAATCCTTTCAACAGTGAAAGACTACAAAGTTCCCTTGGCATGTTTCAAAGAACAATAGTGGTGTGAGCTGAATACCTTTTTCCTTCTAGATTTTCTGAAGATATCCACCTGAAGCCATAATCTATGCCATTATGTTTTACTTCATCAATGCCATTAATATTTTTAATAGTTATATCAAACAGTTGTTTATGTTAAATGGAATTTTTTGTTTGGGGTGAAACTAGGACATTTTTATGATACTAAGTGATCAAATATGAATTGTTGCGAGTGTTTTTTTTTGGGCAACAGTATTAGTAGGGTGGCAAAGCCAAATCCCTTTTAATCCTGAGCTTATTGGTGATAGAACATGCATGGAATTTCTTAGTTGCCTTTGAAGATGGAAAACTGCCTATAGACCATGTATGTATGCTGTTTTATCTGCAATACTTCTTTAAGGCAGTTTTTTTTTGTAATGCCTAATGTTCCTGGTTTTTATTGTCCATCCATTTGATTTTATATAATTGTTTAGTGATTTCTTGCTTCTTTTTAAGCTCTCTGGCGTTCATGTCTACCTTAGAAGCATTTCTTTTTCTTTATTGCTTCATTTGTGCTGGTCAGACTTTGTGCATGTCCTATGGGCATCTCCTTTCTGCCCATCTTTCAGGATTAACTTTAACTTGTTTCATTTACTCCATTTTCATATATTTGCTTGTAACTGGTGATTGAATCGGCTTGTTTTTGTCCTTTTACTTGATTTCTATTTTTATTTGATGCTTTTTAATCTTATCAAACTTTTGCAGGATCAAGTTCCTCCTTTTCCATCTGAAATTGCTGTATCTGTTGTTGAAGATGAACTTGGTGCCCCACTTGATGAGATTTTTGGTCAATTTGATTATGAGCCCATTGCTGCTGCCAGTCTTGGTAACAAGATATTATAGATAAGACGTGGAAAAATATGAACTAATGGCGTGTTTGTGCTTACCTTCAATTATAAGATCCTTATAGCATCCAATTTTGTCATACATGCTAATAGCATGTACATTGTGTTAACCAGGTCAGGTGCATCGTGCAACACTCAATGGGCAGGAAGTGGTCGTTAAGGTACAGAGACCAGGACTGAAGGATCTTTTTGACATTGATTTGAAGAACTTGAGGGTAATTCACACAACATAAATAGCTCTTTGTTGAGTTACGGAACTGTTTGAAGGATGATTTCGGATTTAAGATGTGCTGTTTGTTACAATCCTTCCCTAGCATAAATTTTCTTCAAAAATACCAGTTTAATGAAAATATTTATTCTTGTGTTTCAATAGTTACTGTTTCTGGGCTTGATTGTGCTTTCATATAACTAATGTTAAGTCTATTGGATGGTTTAACAGATTAGAATTATTTATTTGTTCAATTTTCCATTAGCTTATGCATTTTGAGTTGTATATGGCTGCAAAAAATGCTTTTATCACCAGAAACAAGTTATATACCAAGGTGAACACCTTGTAAGGAATGCCATAAGCCTTGTCCAACTTAAATTAACACCATGTCAGACAGTTCAAGTCACTCTTCGGGCATAGATGGCTTAAAAAGTTTCAATTTTCTTTACAATCTCTTAATAATATAAATATTATGGCCTACAGGTGTATTACTTTTCTTTAAGGAACTTCAGCACTTAAAATACTTTTTGTATTCTTATATGCTTTGATTTGCTTATGTTAAAATTTGTGATGATATTTTTGTTTGTATTTTGTGTCTCATCAAATGCCCATAGATGAATATTTTCATGTACATAATGCTGCATTCCTATATATGTATTTCTTAACTATTGTAACCGTGTTCGAGGAGTTTAGGCCACAGCCGATACGAAAAATCGTTTTTTGTATTTCTAGCTTTTACTAACAATGTCTAATTTGTGGTTCTATTATTTGCTATATATATATATTTATATATATATAGATAGATAGATAGATAGATAGATATTTCGAATCTTAATATCTCATGTAAAGTGTAGCGTTTGTAATTCATATTTTAACACTTGCCTATTATTAGTTCTGTCTCAAGTTATTAATCTTATTTCCATTTCATGGTGATACAGGTAATTGCTGAATACCTACAAAAAGTGGATCCAAAGTCGGATGGAGCCAAGAGAGATTGGGTGGCGATATATGATGAGTGCGCTAGTGTCCTATATCAGGTTAGTCATGATTTGAATACAGAACCTTTTTTTCTTGTGGCAAGCTCTAGTTTTGTTGACTGCTTTAATCATACATGCTGCTTGTACCATTTCTAACATTTTCTAGTTTTTAGTTGAAAACAAGGAATTAATTTTAATTGGATGCTTTGTAATTTATTGTAATTGCATGGCTTTTAATTTAACAGGAAGGTATGTTTTCTTTGTAGTTTAAAATGTGGAACCTTTAGTGATATTCATGTAGTTATGGTTAACATTTCGTTTTGGATAACTTATGTTTATTCTTTATATCAGTTAACAAGAAAAATTAATTGCTGGTTGCAGTAACTTTATATTAAATTTTTTTTATTTTTTATAATAATCGTAAGTAGTTTGTACTTATCGCATGTGTACTATTTATTAGTGTATGAGATTGGAAGTGACATTTTTTTTGTCATTCAAGGACTTTCCACTATAATATGCTCTACACGGATGCTTAATATTCTCCATAAAAGTATAAAACGGTAAAGTTGCTATAAAGGTATTTTATGTTTATTTAATTTGCTGGCTGGCATAGAGGAGTAACACCTGCAAAAAGTGGGACCTTTGGCTTTCCTGATATGCATAAAAAAGGATGAAATGGTACAGTGCCATAAGGTTATTTTATGCTAATTTGATGTTTTTGCCACATAAAGTGGATAGAAGTAATTTGATGTTTTGGCTGGCATAAAGTGGATAGAAGTAATTGTGTCAAAACATGGGACTTTGGGGTTACATTTCAGATGTAAGTTAAGAGTGACAGACAATTGAAGTTAAGTTGTGGAATTGTTATACTGAATATATTTTTGCACCAAGCAGCATGCTCTATACTGTTTTTCCACCCTACACTCTAATTGTCATAGCCTAAAAAGCAAAAATAGTACAAGTTGACAACCTAAGCTTTATAAATGAAACTTAACATCAACCCAAACACCATAATTCTGGAATGCAGATTATGTAATTTATGTTTGTTTTATTGAAAAAAAATATGTGTGTGTGTGGATATGTGAACGAGTGTGTATGTGTTTGCGTGTGTTGGAATTTGAATTAATTAAATGATTGTAGGATTTTATATTCTTGTCACAAATTTGACATATTTTATCAGATTTATTATAAATAAATTTAGAATATTTTGTTGAAATTTATTGTTAGAATTTAGAATATTTTATTAGAATTTAAAATATTCTATTAGAATATTCTATTAGAATATTCTATTAAATTTATTTGTAAATATATTTGAAATATTTTATCATATTTATTTTGCTATTAAGTTTTTATTTTGTGAGTAGTATCATTTGTATGACATTTCTCATCTATTTGTTCTTTTATTTAATTTTTTGTAAATAAAATTATTATTTTTTTTCAAAACCTACATGATATCAGAAAGGTTGTTCTCTTTCATGATGTTTTACATGGTGGTGATGATGACCAGTGACAAAATCAGACATTTGACTAGTGAAAGACTAAATTAGCAAAATAGAAGCCAAAGTTTAAACGCAATAATCGAGTCTATCAATTCACTATTGAAAGTTCTCAAACGTTTTCTATGAACTCGGAGTAAATCCTTTTTACCAAGGAGTAATTAGATCACTTGTACAATTTCTTATTTGAGTACCACTCATAATCCTATTTACTTGTGGATTATTGGTTTTGGTGTAACTGATCACATGATTGGTTGTTTTAAATTGTTCACATCTTGTAGCCCTTGTGCAAATAATAAAAATGTCAAAATTGTTGATTGCACACTCTTGTTTATTGTTAGGATTAGAACAATTAAATTTATTAATTTTTTAGATGTTCTTCATATCATTAGTTTGTCTTATAATTTATTGTCTATTAGTAGATTATTTCCTATCTTCAATTTTAAGTTAATTTTTATTTCTCTCATTGTGAGCATTAGCAATTAACTATGAGGAGAATGATTAATAATGCCAGAGAAAAAAGGTTCTTTTCTTGATGTATAGTACACTTAATAAAATTTTGAACTTCGATGCATGTCCTAATATGTTTTAGTCCTTTATTTTATTATTAAAGATATTTGGTGGTATTGTTTTTGTTCACATTCATATTAATAATTATGAAAAAGTTGAATATAGAACCACAAAATGTGTTTGTTAGTCATGCGATAATTCAAAAAGGGTATAAATATTTTAATTCTATTTTCATAAAAATGTTTATTACTATAGATGTTACGTTTTTTGAATTATGCTCATATTTTATACTTTACTTTTAGAGAGTAAACCAAACCAAATATTTGATATCTCATATTGATATTTTGCAAACCAAAGTTATTAAAAAAAAATTCTCCCATTATTTTATCTAAAAATCCAAAAAGTTTTATAGTAGAGGTATATAGATTATGTGTTTTAGATCTAAGAATGTTGTTTTTTTATTATGTCATCTTATGTTGATTATGACTTTGTGATTTTTAACAAAGAACTATAGTGTTGAAACTATTTGACATTGTCTATTTGAGATAAAGAAAAAACTAAAAGAACAAGGATTCCAATCCTTTGCATTACTTAGAAGGTGATATCTCTATTGAACCTCTACAAACTAGTGAACTTATTCTATTACCAAATTCTAAGTCAAGTGATTCCAACCTACCCATTGTGCTCCAAAATGACATGCAATCCTAAATTCCACACCTTTTATTCCATTATGTGTTTTAAAAAAAAAATTCACATTTTTTTCAAGCTTTTATGTCACAATTGTTATGCATGAAGATTCTTAATAGTAAGTAGGATGCTCAAAAATTTTCGAAGTGAAAGGATGTTTATTTTGAGGGTATGAAGCCTCTTGAGAAGAACAATAGACGAGAATTAGTCAATCTACTGAGGAAGACAACTGTTAAATGCAAACAGGTGTTTACTGTTATGTATGAGTTTGATGGTTACCTAGAACTTTGTAAAGCACAGTTGGTTGCCAAAGGATTGACTCAAAACTATGGCATTGACTAGTTAAAGACATTTGCTCTAATTGTAAAATTAAATACTGTAAGAGTTCTCATATCTTTAGCTACTAAACTTGATTAGCCTCTATAGTAAATGGATGCTAAAAATGCATTTCTTAATAATTAGAGAAAGAAGTCTACATAGAGGCTCTCCCAGGATTTGATAGAAAGTTCAAAACAAAGGTATGTAGATTGAAGAAATCATTATATGGTTGAAGTAGTCGTTGAGAGCTTGGTTCGAGAAATTTATTCAATTTTTCAAAAATTGAAGATACATTTAAAGGCAAGTTGATTATATAATATTCATTAGATATTCAATGGATGGAAAAATAACTATGTTGATTGTGTATGTAAATAATATCATTCTCATTAGAGATAGTGTATTTAAGATAGGTAAGTTAAAACTTCTCTCTTCTCAACATTTAAATAAAGGATTTAAAATTTTTGAAATGCTTTCTTGGTATAAAGATTGTAAGATTAAAAAACAATTTTTTCTCCCAATGGAAGTACACTTTTGATCTTCTCAAGGAGATTAAGATATTGGTTGTAGGCCATTGAATACTCCAATTGCCTAATCAGAACTTAGAGATGGCATAGAAGTTGACCTTATAAACACAGCTCAATAGCAAAAATTAGTAGGTAAACTGATCTATCTCTCTCATAATGGCTAGATATTATATTTGTTGTAAGCTTGGTAAGTTAATTTATGCATTTGCCTTATGAGAAATGTTTGAAAACAGTTTATCAAATTCTTTAATATTTGAAAATTTTTCTAAGGTCTAGTTTTCCAAAAGACATTATAGTAGAGCATTGGGACATACATTAATGTACATTGGGCTAGATTCGTTGTCGACAGGAGATCTATGTCGAGATACTATACTTATGATTGGAAAAATATGGTCAAAGGATGAAACAAAAAATAGAATGTAGTTGTGAGAAATAGCATTGAAGTAGAATACAGAGCAATGACTAACAGAATTTGTGAGATGTTATAAGTGAAAAGTATCCTAAAAAAGCTGAAGCTACTGGTTAACATATCAATGAAATTATATTATGATAACAAATTTGCCATCATTGTTGCGTAGAATTATATTTAGCATGATTACACGAAATATGTGGAGATTGATAGACATTTCATAAAACAGAAAATTGATTATGGAGCTATTTGTTTGCCTTTTATTTTTACTATACAACAAATAATTGATATCCTCATTAAATGATTGTTTGTGTCTAATTTTGAGTTTTTTGTAAACAATTTAGGTATGATTGATATTTATGCATCAATTTGAGAAAAGATGTTTGATTTGAAGGAGTTAATTAGATAGTTTTAGAATTTTTTTATTTTTGTAAATATATCTAAAATGTTTTATCATATTTATTGTAAATGCATTCATAATATAATATTAGGATATTTTATCAAAATCTAGAATATTTTATTAAAATCTAAAATATTTTATTATATTTATTGTAAATAAATATTAAGTACTTTGTCAAATTTGTTTGATTATTAAGTTTTTAATTTGGAGATTGATAATCATTTGTATCAGCATTCTTTTTCTATTTATTTTTATCCTCAATTTTTATATTTAAACAAATTAATTTTTTCTCTTCTTAAACCATACAATATGTGTGTATATATATATATGTATATATCATAAAAAAGATTTGACAATAAAAGTAAAATTAATTTTTATTTATTAAAAAGTGAATATCATAATGCTGAAATTTTAAATAATTGTCTTCAAACTAGTTCTAAAGATATCAAGATAACCAATCGAAACAATATAATATGGCACATAAGTGTTTGTCCCTAAATTTAA
Organism: Vanilla planifolia; assembly: GCA_023846275.1. Taxonomy (NCBI): domain Eukaryota; kingdom Viridiplantae; phylum Streptophyta; class Magnoliopsida; order Asparagales; family Orchidaceae; genus Vanilla; species Vanilla planifolia. The sequence goes on along the minus strand of CM043872.1, from coordinate 4,387,444 downwards.
TCTATTATTGGTACTCCTTTAATGATGATCTACTAATCAAGTGGCATGAATATGCTTATTACAATGACACAAATATGTAAAATACATAAAAACAATATCTAAATTTTCAAAAGCTCGTACTCCACAATATTTAATCGAATAAGATAGAAGAACAAGAGCGTGTATAACGAAAGTAAATTTGTACATCAAATTCTTATGTGTGACCTTCACTATTCAAATTGATCATTTTAGTTAGCATCGATCTATTTATAAATAATATTAGCATAACATAAGATCAAATCATGAATATCAGTGTCATCAACACCAAATATCATGATTGCTTTATTAACCATGTATGCAAAATAGTAATTGTGCTACCATAAACAAGATGAGTATGTTTTATTGTATTAGTATATATATATATATAAAGAGAGAGAAAGGGATTTTAAGGAATTATATTGATTGGGGGGAATGTAATATATCCTAATGTAGATATTGAACTTAAATATTGAACGTAAACATATTAATAAACAAAACATTAATTGTATGTTAAATTTGTGGTATTGTGCTCAACTTATAATATAAGAATAAATTTAATCTTATACTCAACAAACTCTCCATGTGAGATCTTAACAATTTTGTTTTTCTCTTTCTAAATTTAAAATCTTCCAATTAGTTGAGTTGGGTGTCATGTCAAATATCAAGAATTTTAGCATGCTCTATCATGCCTTTTGCATTGAATATAGATTGTTTAATTGTTGCACCATGAGTAACCAAACCATGGGATTTATGCATCAATATCTCTGGTGAAACTTATACAATTCTATAAATTATTGATTATCAGACATGTCAAGAGTAACTCAGTCACATGGTGACATTGAGTGAGTTTGCAAGTGCTCTACTCAACCATGGTGAAAAGAGTTTAAAGATGCATGCAAGTCACGGAATGTACCATTTGATCCCAGTCAAACCATCCACTTTGATATCATTTGTTTTGTCTAATGATGCACTTGTGTGAGGCATCAGACATATTGGATGCAATGACTTATAAAGTGATAACCTTTATAGATCAATAATACAAAATAAATTATTATGATTTGCATGATTTTGCTACAAATCAAGCATGCATTCATAGGATATGAGTGTTTCACTAAACAAGAAACCACAATAATGTGTACAAAATAGAGGACAAAAAATTATCCATTCCAAATTAGTACATCTAAATTTTCATCATAAACAAAGACCTCAAAATTCTTTCATATAAAAGAAATTCAACAATGAAAAGATCCACGCAAAAGGCATATCAAAGATCTTGGCTTCTGCATCCATAAGGAATTTGTTAGCTGAAAGGAATTTGTCAATCCACAAGAGGGGGGTGAATGGTGTTTTTAAATTTTCTTATAAAACAATATTTAAGTTTTTTTCAAGATTAAGCTAACAATAGAAGATTTTAAATTATGCTCTAAGATTCAAGGTTTTAAGTAAATTTTTTGTTATTTATACAATCAATTAAAACAATTCAACTAAATAGTTTTGATCCTTAAAGAAAATCTTTCTTAGCTTTTAAAATCATTTTGTTATTGATTGAGAGACAAGTAGAAATATGTAAGTGCTAGTAATAAAGCACACCAAAATTTCAAGTAGTTCGACATAGCCTTTGTGTACATTCCCTTATAGTTAACCCAGTTATGATTCTACCAACAAATGTCTTTTGCTTAACTGACGGATAAATTACAAATCCTCAAAACAACTTGATCAACTTGATTGACAATAGTTCTATTAAGCTCACAATCTTAGACCACACGTAAGACAATTGCTTGGAACAATCGTAACAGCTAAACAAAAAAGTATGCAACTCTTAAAAGATAATTTATGTTATGACTTCTACCTTAAACCTTTAAATAAAAAAGTGGCACAACAACTAGATGAATGAGAAGAGATATTTCCAATGATTAATGAAGAATAAATGCAATGCCTAGAATGATTTTGTAGTCGGTGCACAAGTATTCCAGTTGTAAACATTAAGAGCTTGTTAATCAAATGAATCGATTAAGACATTGCAATCTGAAGCATCATCCTCTTATTCTTAAGATACTTATATTTATATTTTATAAGGGCTTAGAATAAGTTAAGGCAAGTTTAACAACTAGATTGACCTTCTCGAGCAAATTGAACTGACCGTTATAGCTTTCGACGATATATCATGTAGGTATGTTATCCATATCGTATTAAGGCAGTAGGAGTTGAAACAAGATCGTCCCAACCATATGACTAGCGCTTTTGGTCTTAAAACAACTTATTGTGCAAGTCCGAAGTGAACCCTGTATTGTATGATGCCAATTCATAGTGCAACACTTAGTTCAATATATATTTCGCACCAAATGATTACACAGATCGTACTCATACAATATAGTTCATTTTTGTAGTTTGAATGGATCATACATGTTTGATAGTATATTGCTAGTGTACAATATATGTTTTTACCAAAAGTCGAACCCTTAGAAAAATTTTGTATAATATGATCTTATGAAAATAAATACTCGTACGATCATATATTAATTAGTTTAACTAAACTTAAAAGGTAGTACACATACGATAAACCTATCATAGTAGTACGACAGTTATGTACTCGACTTTGTTCTAAGTATTATACTAGAAATAATCATACAAGAGTGATACAAAAATTGTTGTTGTTGACAATATAAATATTTCAAAATTCTATCTTATTAGATTATTATCGTAATCATATAATTTAACTATCATAATTATACTACACCAATGTAACGATTATTGTTCCAAGTCTTTTGTGCTTAAGAGTGACAAACGATGAGTTATGTAAGATCGATGCATAGATCGTTCTTGTATGTTAATGAAAAACATCAATTATATCAGTTCACATACTCATACAATACAAGTATTGTATTTGTATGACATTAAGTGTTTTACTATTATAAGTCAATAATATTATTTGTGAGTTGGATTGAAATGTACAGCCATAATAATATACTTCGTATTGTATGATATGTAGAGCTTGGCAATTGTATACGGAATATAGAGTGAAAGACTAAGCTAGAGTGGTTAAACACTCTATAGTAGTAGTACGATATATTAATCACACACATCTGAGCACAATTATGCTTCTATATATTACAGACTCTAAGAGAAAATAGCTTGCGTATTCGTACGAAGAAAGCTTCGTACTCATAAGATGCTAGTGGAAACTTGAACCTTAGAGAACAAATGACACAAGTAAAAGCCGATACTTTGTACTATCAAGTTTGTGTTTTTACTCTTTTGTATAGATGATAGTCACATCTGTACGATGAAGCCATTGTATCTATACGATGTCATGATAACTTTAAACTTTAATTGATACTTTAAACTAAAGTTTAGATCATACAAGTATGATATTAAATATCATATCATAAGGTTATTATGTAGTAAAAATCAAGGATTATTCTAAATATGATTTTCCTAATTCAAACACTTAGATTTCATCTATGAAGGCTTATGATAATGTTGCATAAACCCAAATACAACCCTAGATGATTTAATGCACACAAACAAAGGCTTTAATTACAATGCGTGAGATGAGTAAGAATGCAATTCTAATGTGTCACTTAAGCATAAAGGAAAGATTTGATATTGTTAATTATAATAATGTTATAAATGAAGACCTTTAAGTCGTCATGCCATAAGGAGTAAACCTAGCCAAATCTAAGATTTAAAAATTGAGCCAAATATACTTGAACAAAGTTCTTCTTACTTTATTCCATTATAATGCCTTTGTGCCTTACTCCTTGCTTCCTATTACTACATTTATTATCTAAGCATGCATGTTCATAATACTTAACAACTATTAGTCAATCTAAATTTGGTTTTGTGATCATCAAAGATAAGAATATAATACTAATGTGCGATGATGATAATACGAAGCTGAAGCTTTGAATAATGAAACAATGACTCCAAGTCATTAGCCAAATTGATGATTCAAAGCACTTTACCAAATTGGATTTGTAAGCCTCATGGAAAGTCGTGACTATTGCTTTTGAAAAAGCTTAGTCTATCTGTATTCTTGGGTAGCTTTTTTATAATCAAATGCATGCTCTTCATACTTCATTTCTATTGCCATCCTGATATGTAAATGGCTGGTTGGGATTCATATAAATAATGCAATAAAATAATGATCTCATTGTTAATTACCTATACTTTGAAACATCTTTGAATTGATTTTTATCTTTTAATTATCTTGAGAAATTAGTTATGTCAAGAATTTAGTATATCCTATCATGTGTGTCAAGTTTGTTATGATGATCCCAAATTTATATATCCAAATATTTGAATTAATTTCTTAAAAGAAAATTATATATTTATTTTAAATTTGAATATATATAAATACTGACATAAATCTTAGTATTATATATATATATATATATACACATACATATATGTATGTCTGTGTGTGTGTGTGTTTGATAGTAGAGAGATGGTAGAAGGGGAAGGAGGGAAATACCCACAAGTATAGTTGGAGCAAACGACAGTGTACAACTTATTTTTCCATAGGAGAAGAAATGGGCTTCATTGGCGATGGTCTTGTGAAGGGGAAGAGTGCAGGCTAGGTGCTTTGATGTGGAAAGAGATGAGGAAGAAGAGGCAGGAAGCAGTTTTGAGACAAGGGTTGGAGAGGATAGAAGGGAGCATGTGACTATGTTTTTGTTGGGAGCAAGGAGAGGAGAAAAAAGCCGATTTATCTCCTTCTAGCCACACTGGAAGGAGGAGAGGCAACATTAACTACACTTTGCATGATTCCTCTTGCCCGACCTGTAATAGAGTTAATAGAACAGCTTTGCCATGCCTTGCTGATCTTCTTGACTTCACCAACCATTAAAACTTGCATTGTATTAACTTGTACCTCTACAACCTAGATCTTAAAGTGCATAGCCTATGGGTTCCACACGAAACTCAAATTTGTGTTTCTTGTTAATAGTTATGGTGACACGTTTTCCTTTTGACTAATGGAAATTTTGAAAACGGGAACCTAGAAAATCAAACATCCTTTTTGTAGCCCAAAATAGTTTTAAATTTATGTGTTTTCAATTTAATTCTATAAATCTCTTCATTTTCTCTGGGAGTGTGGATTATAAATCATTCTTCTTCTCATATTACTGAACTCGAATTTTAGGAGATAGATTACAAAAAGGAGGCAGCTAATGCAGAACTATTTGCTAAAAACTTCAAAGATATGGACTATGTGAAAGTACCAAATATTTTCTGGGAGTACACCACCCCGCAGGTTGCTGTCAAATCTTGGAAAGCTTCTTCATTTTCAGCTTGAATTGGAAACTCTTATTATTTTTGTCAATTGAACATTTTTTTACTGAGATGCAGATACTGACAATGGAGTATGTTCCTGGCGTTAAAATTAACAGAACAAAACAGTTGGATCAGCTGGGTGTTGACCGGCAAAGGTGCTTATATTTCATGTTGCAATTTTCTCAAAGAGTTAATAGAGAGTGTCATCTGTACAAGTTTCCTACTTTGTGTCCGTTGAACCCCGTAGTTTAATTTGAGCTCAAAATCATCTCTTTGCTAGGTTGGGTAGATATGCTGTCGAGTCTTACCTTGAACAGATTCTATCTCATGGGTTTTTTCATGCTGATCCGGTGAGTTGCAGCCTGAACACCAGTTTCTTTTTGTGCTTTTTTTTGCATCTTTTTCAAAGATATTTTATGTGTTATGCCTTAAAGGCAATAGCAAGTATAGAGAGGCAAATTAATTATGAGGAATGAAGAATGACATAGGAATTATCTGAACAATGATTTTGTTCTGAAGTCCTAGTGGTTTAAGTACCCCTTTTTGACCATAATGTTTTCTTCTGCAGCATCCTGGAAATATTGCTGTTGATGATGTCAACGGTGGGAGGCTAATCTTTTATGATTTTGGAATGATGGGAAGGTTGTTTCTTCTGAGACATATATCTACTGTTTGAACTTCTTTTGACACTGCTTAACTTTGAAGAGTGCTATATTCTTGTTATTTTCTTAACTTTTGTTGAATATGCAGCATCAGTCCAAATATCAGGGAAGGGTTACTAGAGGCATTCTATGGAATTTATGAGAAAAACCCTGAAAGAGTAGGTCCCGTTTTCATCCTAAAGAAGTAATAAAATGCTTTTTCTCGTTACATGTGATTATATTGACTTTCAAAATTTAGTGACAACAATTTTTTTTCAAATACCACTATGTTTTGGCAAGTAAGAAAATCGTTTGAATTGAGTTTTCACTCATTCTTGCTTCCAAAAAAAGCATTGACTAGAATGTCGTGGAACCTTCCATTGGTTATTCTGCCAAGACATATTGCCACTAGTTTCTTCATTTGCCAAGCAACATGCTGTCATCCTGCTTTTAGCTAGTATTTTCCTGAATACTTGTTTCTTATTATCAAAAGGGGCCGAAGCCATACAGGTCATCCCCAATTATGGGGGTTCAAAAACAAAATCAGTAAATAGGAGCTTTTTAAGTGATCTGGGTAGGGGCATACCCCTTTCCCAGAAGAAATCAGCAAAACAGGCCCTCTTGGCAATCCAGTCAGCGGGGGCATTCCCCTCGCGAAGAATGTGAGAGAAACGTGTAGTCAGTCTGTGCCTAGCATAATGAAGGGCATCTGAAAAGACGTGGGAGTCCGTAAGGTGATTAAGCAGATGAGTCACCTCCTGAATAGCAGTAGTCGAATCTGTCTAGAACTCAATAGCCAAGGAATGTTGAAGCTTTGTCATAGCCAAGACAAGAGCTTCAAATAGCGCATGAGCCTCCATAGTGTTACTGGAGTGTGAAATAAGGGACTTACCCAAAGCAACAAGCGGTTGGCCAAGGTGATCTCTAGCAATAATGCCAATCCCCGCAGAGTCTCCAGAAACAGCAGCATCACAGTTGATAATGAGCCATCCTGTGGGGGGAGGAAGCCAAATGGAGGTAAAGTGACCCAATGGGTGTAGCTTCCTGCTGGACAAGGATGGAGAGTGGAGAGGATGTGACGCAACGGCATTGACCTCAAATTTGATCTTGCGAGTAAGAACACTATAGCTAAAAGTAGGGCTCTTATGCATCTTCAAATTGCGGTTAGCCCAAATGTAATACATAGCTGTAGAGATCACCGCAAGGTGATAAGCCATATCCTCCCTTCTAACCCCAGGCCAACCTGTGGCCGAGGAGATGCAAGCAAATGTGCTATCCGAATCAATCAAAGGCAACCCCTGCAACAAACCAATCGCGCCAGCAGAAGTGCCTAACATATGATCAGACCAAATATGTTGGGCATGCTTGCAAGTCCAAAAGACATGGTAAGGGGTTTCAACTTCATCACAGCCCCAAGGGCACGAGACATCGCTTCTCAAGTATCTCCTAGCACACCAAGAAGCCGTGGGGATAAGGTCCCTCGCAACCCGCCAAATAAAGATGCGCACTCTCGGTGTGGTTCTCAGCTTCCAAATCCATGCAAAATGATTCCTCTGAAGATCTCCATAAGAATGTAGAATGATATCTCTATAGAACCCAGCACAAGAGACATGGCTCAAGCCAGTAGTGGCTTGAACAAGCTCGTTCGAAGTTCCACAATGCCTCCATGGGATGCGACAAATCCTATCACAGAGGTGAGGGCCCGCCCAAGAAGTGATGGCGTCAAGGTTCCAACAGCCCCTCTCAGTCATACAATCAAGGATCGAAATTGGCCAGGTGACCTCCATATTGATATATGTGGGCCACCACCTTATGGGGAGAAAATCTAACCAGTTGTCCTGAATGAAATCAATAGTACTGCCATCACCAACCTGCCAAACAAAACCCTGGATGGCATAAGGAAGAGAACCCCGAACAAGACGGCAAGCATGTGAAGCTCCACGGGTCACCCGGCATAGATTGTTACCTAATGGATACTTCTTCCTCATAATGTCCACCCAAAGGCAATCCTCATGAATAAGAAGTCTCCTACAGTGCTTCATAAGCAAAGCATGCTTCCAAATGCGAAGATGGACAAGACCCAGGCCTCCCAAGTCTTTTGGGAGAGAAATAGTGTGCCAATCTGCATAATGAATAGAATGATGGTGATCCGAACCGCACCAGAGGAACGACCTCATGCATCTCTCAATCTCCTCCAAGGTCCCCAAAGGAACAACACAATGGCTTAACACATAATTTGGGATAGCCCCAAGCACAGCCTTGATCATCACAACCCTGCCAGCTAATGAAAGGTGTCTAACACTCCACTTAGCAATCTGGTCCTCTATCTTCTGAATGATATAATTGAAATCCCTTTTGTGAAGGAGGGTGGCCGAGATAGGGACCCCTAAGTAAAGGAGTTTAGTACCTCTTGGTATCATTAATTTCTGAGCCATAATACGTATCCTTTTCTCCCTCATGCCTCTACTGAAGTAAATGGAGGACTTACCCAAGTTAACCTTCAAGCCAGTATGCTTTGTGAAACGTGAAAGAAGTTTTTTAACAGCACCAACAGAAACATGGGTAGCCGTAGCATATAGAATGATATCGTCAGCATATAATAGATGAGAGACAACAGGAGCATCAGCAGAGCATCTAAAACCGAGTAAGGTCTTCTCCTCATACTTGTGTGCAATCATAGAGAAAAACTCTGTCACAATAGTGAATAGATAAGGTGATAGGGGACAACCTTGGCGTAAACCTCTAGAAGCCTGAATCCACGGGAGCCTCACACCATTAAGAAGAACCCCAAAACGAGGAGCCTCAATGCAAGCACGAACCCAATCAATCCAAACCAGCGGAAACCCCATCAGATGCATCATCTCAACAATAAAATCCCACCTGACACTATCATAAGCCTGTTCCAAGTCTAGTTTAATAGCCATGAAGCCAGTCTTAGAGGAGGAAGAATGCAACCTAGTCGCCATCTCCTGAGCAATGAAAATATTATCAGAAATGGTTCTCCCAGGAACAAAGGCTCCCTGCTCAGAAGCAATAATAGAAGGGAGAACAGTCTTCAATCTATTCACCAAGATCCTTGCCACAATCTTGTATATGAGATTGCACAAGCTAATGGGTCTGAAATGTTCAGTTTTGCAAGCCCCCTGTCTTTTTGGGATAAGGACCACCAAGGTGTCCTTCCAAGAACATGGCATCCGACGGTCACTAAAAAAACAAGATACAGCCTGGATGATATCCTCACGCATGATATCCCAGTAACCAACGATAAACTCAGAGGTAGTCCCATCAACACCAGGTGCCTTATTTCTCTTACATGACCGAATTGCAGCCAAAATCTCCTCAGTAGATACATCACGGACCAGATTGGAATGTTGCTCTAAACTGATGCAAGCATGTGACATGTGTCTCACCGAAGGTAGGGCGTCAAGATCACTCCCCCATTTCGCACCAAAATACTGCATAAGGGCCTCCCCAATCAATCCTGAAGCGTCAAGCTCACTTCCATCCTCATTAATCAGCTTGGTAATCAAGTTATTCCTCCATCTCGAAGTTGCAGCAGCATGGAAGAACCTAGAGTTTCTGTCCCCAAGAGTTGCCCAATGAAGCTTTGCCCGTTGCCACCACCATTTTTCCTCTAAAGCACAAACTCTATTGAATTCTGTGGTAAGATTCCCAAGATAACAATGCTCATCCTCAATAAGTCTCCCATTAGACTCCTTATTCTGCATTTCGGTAATCAATCTTTCCCTGTCAATGTTTGTTCTTGCAATGTTCCCCATGTCCCTCTTGCTCAATCTATGCAAAGCCACCATGCATCTGTGAAATTTTATAGTAAGAGAGGTCATCCTGTCACCATTCGCCTTCCTTTTCCACTCATCCCTCACAATACCCGCAGAGTTAGGATTGTCAAGCCAAACATTTTCGAATCTGTACCTAGGTATAACCGCCAAAGTAGATCTATCACCAACAGACACAACAATGGGGCAATGATCAGACCCAATGCACGCCAGATGAGCAACCGACAAGGAAGGGTGGGAACACAATCCTTTGGAATTGATGAGTACACGATCAAGCCTTTCCCAAATTCTTGCGCTCCCCTTCCTGCCATTGCACCATGTGTATCGATTCCCCACAAAACCAAGGTCAACAAGGCTAAGCTCCTGCATCACATCATGGAATTCCTGTTGCCCCAAGCCGAAAGTAAAAGGTTTTCCCCCTTTTTTCTCCTCCTGAGATAAAACAATGTTGAAATCCCCTAAGACCATCATAGGGCTGTCCTGAGTTGACTCCTCCTTTAGGATTTGCCAGATGCCCCTGCGGTGATTCGCGTCCTTGGGGGAATAAACAACACAACACCTAATATGTATGTCACAGCTAAGTCCCACCTCTATCACAACAACATGTGTAGATAATCTAGTAATGCTTAAGACCACCTCTTGCCTCCAGAGAATAACAATGCCCCCAGACTTCCCTTCGGCCGGTTGAACCACAAAGCTCCATTCCCTACCCAACAAAGTGTCAGCATCCCGTCTATCAAATGTCTCCACTCTCGTCTCCACCAAGGCAACAACCCCAATATTAGCCTCTCTAGTAAACCTCTGAAGATAACACCGTGACTTCTGATCTCTGATGCCCCTCACGTTCCATACAACAAGCTTAGTCATATAAGTAGATTGAAAAGAGAGAAACACCCAATAAGAAGACATCCAATCTCAACCCAAGCCTGCACCAGACAGGTAATGTAAGAGATCCATATACCGCCATCTCCTGATCCAAACATCTCCAGCAAAGACAAAATAATCCTAAAGTGATCTCCATCTGGATCGGCTGCAACCCACGCATTGCAGCGGAAGAAACATTAGCATCAAATACTAGGACCATGGATTTCATTATTGTTTTGTAAAGCAGATAACTCCAAATCCTCCCTTGTAGATAACGGTTCCCCATCATTTCGGACTCGGGTTATAGGGATCCACCTTGTTCTGTTTTGTTTTCCCTCTCCAAGATTTGAGAGACTCTTCCTTATATTGATAGACCTCCCTCTGCTTCTCCACCTACCGAGGCCCATGTGAGATGCTCCTTCATTTTGAGATCTTCCAATACTACGAATTGGTTCTTGATTAAATCGGGGCATTCTGCGCTTTCTAGGTTGAACCACCGTCCATGGTCCCAACCCCTCATGAAAACCCTCTTACTCAATCATCCAAGGTGCCAAGGTGCTCGATGTATTATGAGGCGCATCATCCATGTCATCAACATCAAATTCACGCGCGCGGGCGGGGGAGGGCGCGCTGGCAGCAGCGGTCGCAGCAGCGCTTGCAGGGAGAAGCGCGTGCTCCACTGTAGCATTTGCAAAGGGTGGCGCGCGCTCAGCCGTGGCGTTAGCACCATGCGATAAGGACGGCGTGCGTGCGATAACAGGCAAACGCGCATGCTCCGCATCTGCTCCACTTAGAACTGTAGGTTTAGCATTTGGGGAGCGCGGAAGGGGTGGCGCGCACTCGCAGTTAGCAGAGACGCCCTCAGATGCGGCGCGCCCAGCAGGTGGCGCGCGGGCGGCGGCGGCATTTGCTTCCTCAGGCATGATTCGTCCTGTAGCCATTGCATGTCTCGTGCCCATGCGCGTGTCTGCGCCGAGCGAAGTGATTTTAGCAGGTGCCTCCTCATCAGCATTTGTAACTGTAGCAATTGCAAACCCGAAAGATGTAGCAGCCATAGGCGTATCCCCAACATTTGTTTGCTTCATCTGATTCCTTTCTTTTGTTTGTTGTGTTTGAATAGTATTTCCTCCCTTCCTTTGGCACTTCTCTGCCGTGTGACCTACATAGCCGCATTTGAAACAAATACGAGACAACCCCTCATATTCAAGGGGTTGAAATGTCCTCCCAAGCTCACCATAAAGCCACAAACCGGGCTTTAGAGGTTTCGTCAAGTCCATACGTATGCAAACATGGGCAAAAGCCGATCTCCTCAATTGCGCTGTCCACCCATCAAGTAATATAGGCTCTCCAATGTTCATGGCTATTCTTATAATATTATCAACATCCTAATATAATAGAGGCAAAGCTGGAAAGCGGACCCAAACGGGAGCACACATCGCAGTACCAGATGAGGCTTTAAAATCTTCTGTCCACATGTCCAAACCAATAGCGTGGCCCGCCACCTGCCAAGGGCCACCAAGCCATATCTTGTTCCTTTCCTCAGCTGACTCAAAGTGGAGACAAAAACAATTGTGTGGTAGTTCAAGAACTCTAAAGTTCTTGAGGTGACCCCATCGCCTTGTAAGCATGCAGTCAATAACTGGGAAAGGGAGGGAATCGCCATACACCCTGCCAACCAAATCATACTTATGAAATTCTTTGTCTCTTACATCCTTCCTCAGACATAACAACAGCACCATCTTGTAGTTGGTTATTAATCATAGCAACCCTCTCTTTTATATCCACCACAGCCGGGGCAATAAAAGGGGCAACACCTTCGTTTGATGTAAAGTTATTTGTCAATGCATCTTTAAAGGAGACACGGCCTCTTTGAGCATCCTGTAGAGATTTTCCATCCTTGACATCACCACGTGACATATGAGGAGTAACTTCATCATTTTGCCGAGGGGCCAAAGACTTGTTGCAATCGGTAGTCTCCATGGCATGAGAGCTAACATCCACAACCTCCACATTGTTATCTTTGTTACATTCTGGCGTCGGCACTACCAAGGGTGCACTGAGTTCAAACCGTGATTCATGTGAAATAAGGGGAGCCATGCCGTCTCCCTGAGTTGATTCAACAACCACTTCCTCTCCTTCAAAGCTTTCCGAACACGTACCCACATTTGATGAACATTCACCAAATTCGGTCATAGCAATGTTGTCTTGAGTATGAGGATCCATATCAGCCGAAAGGCTTAGCATAAGATCTTTCCCTTTATCCTTTAACGCAGATTTCTCGGGTTCAAAAAGCATGCGATTAGCTGGAGAAAGACTACCCACATTTTTTAACTTTTTACTGCTGCGTGTAGATTTAGCCCCGGCCATAAGTAATAGATAATGACTGCCTTCGATACAAGAGAGAAATAAGGCACCAGGGCGTGAAAGAACACACTCAATCCCCAAATTGTGGCTACCTTTCTTGCTGCTTCATCTCGACTTGTAGCTTTTACGGGCGTTTTGGCCTCGGAGAACTCTCGGTCATACTCAACGAATTGAGTTGTCTGTCTAAGTTTCTTCCGCATCAAGTAGATAAGCAATGTTTATCTGCTTTGTCTTCACATCTTGCTTAATGATGATAACCCATATAAAATAAAATTGATCTTGCTGTACTTGTCCATCTGGCGTTTTTGTCCTGTACAATTGATATCCATCTAACATACAAGTAGTGTTTACCTCCTGCAGATTTTCACCTGTCCCCTTCCAGCAGGTGGGAAAAAAAATCCTCTTTGTCCATATGCATTACAAGACAACCACATCCTATGTTCTGTATAAAGCCTCTACATGCCTACATGTTTTTGGCTTCCTTTTGCCACCTCACCTTATCATTCAGATGTAGATCCTATACACCCTAGACAAATTAGCCTATCTTCTATCCTTTGGGTCTAGCCCATGTAATCTTGGCCCTTCATGTCATTCCCATGACCTCAATCAAACTTTTGCTTTTAAGTACCTCCTACCCATCTACAACAAAAGAGGAAGCTATAAAACTAAGGAAAATCCTGCCTTCTTGCTTACCGAATGATTATCTAGCCTCCACAAGCTCTTAACCATCAAGGAATGGTCTCAAGGAAGAAAAACAAGCAAAATTTCATCATCTTAACCTCCTTCATGTCTTGAGGTGTACATTCACCTTGTGTCCCCTTCCTTTTTTCCTTTTGTGGTGGTGGGGGGTGGGGGTTTGCTTTATGTGGCTTAACCCTTCTTTGCCCCAAGTTGTCTTTGAAGAACAAGAAGAAAGCCACCTAGATATTGCCTTCTGCATAAATAGTTCATAGTAGGAGCCCTCTTGCATGCATGGAATAAACCATGAGAGAACTCATGCTTCCCCTTTTTTTCCCATATTTGATGTGCATAATGTTGAGAAAGACTCATTTTACTAATGGTTTGTGGACTCATCCATAATTAAATTTGCCTCCCACCATCGTCCCTGCACCCCTTCTCCTAGCCCAACTTCTCTTACTAACAACAATCATATGGCATGTTATATGTGAGTTGTACATTGTGGTGAAATGTATTTTAGCTATTTTTTTTATATATGCTATCTGTCATACAAACAAATTTAAACTAATACCAATGATAAAATAATTTTAAGCCAAATTAAATACCTTGAGCATTACAACAATGTCATTTGATGCTTTGAATACATGGACATGATTGTGCTGACCAACTTGGTCAAGATCACTATAGATTTTATCATGTTTACCTACAATGCCCATCTTATGTTTGTTTATTTTGACTTTTTGGGACTCAATCTTTGTAAGGTTTGGCTTTTCTGTCGAGAAGATAGTTGCCTTACCTTCATTTTTGTGGGAGCTATTTTCAAACTAATCTAGGATGAATGAAACTATAGTAGTCTTTCTTATGAAATTTGATCCAATTTGAAACATGTTAACTTATTGTCCCATTGGGATTCAAGTTAAAATGCATGTCCCTTTTAAACCAACTATACAGGTTAAGATCAATGTGCCTTCATGGGCTAAATTATATTCACATTAACCCATGTTAAAGTCTAATAGCCCATTGTGTAAAGCCACTTTAACTAGCACAAATTGACTTGGGTCGTTTAAAGCTTGTGATTTGACATTAATGCATTTAACCTAAAAAAAGGCACTCTAACTATCACAATGCCACCTCATTGAAACAATGCCAACCGCTCAACACAAGGACTCATGACCTAGTTGCTAAGAATGTGAGATGTTATTTACCTTTGTTAATGAAGGTTAGCTAAACGTGTCACCCTTTGGTGTATTTCTCATGTAACCGCTACATAGGTTTCCTTGATAAGGAAACCAATGAACTACATAACTACAACATATGACCCCTTGCTCTTTGGAGAGGACTGATTTGTAAGCACATGATCACCGAGCGATAAAACCTTGAAGGCCATATGCCTATTCACCACATAATTATTTTCTTGGGTTTGTATTATATTCACCATACACATGCAATAGATATTATGAGAAGTAAAAATGTGCAAGCAATATCGATGCCTTTGACACTAATTCTTATTTGAAAGTGTATTATGAAAGGTGATTAATAATGGGAATTTGTGGCTTTGGGAAACTTTGACCCATCAAGTAAGACATGATTCATATGGTGAAACCTATATAGTTTTAATATGGCCTAAAAATTTGAAAAAGCCATACCAAAAGTACTAACAAGTTTCTTCCCCTTTTTGTAGCAAGTTTCTTCCCCTTTTCGCTTAAGCATTATAGATTTCTGGCAGCTCTAGTCGAAAATGTTTTTCATTCCATCTTTGGAATCGGGTGTCTACAACAAAAAATTTATAATAGTAAGCTTGGTTGATAATGTTTTCTCTCTTAACAATTATTTCTAATGCACAAGCGTATGATTTACTTTAATTATGGCCTTCAAATAATTAGTTATATCAATGCTTTCACTGTTGAGTTTGAAAACAATTACCAAATCATTTTCGTAATTAATCTATTTTTTTTTAACATGAGATGATCTTTTCTTATCATTTTTTATTAAACCTTATGTGAAGAAGATAGGTTTTCTAGCTCATTAAGTTTAATATTATTTTGAAAACCAAAAAAATACTATATGAGCATAGGAAAGTACTTTGATACCTATTTATGATAACAAAGGAGATATTCAAAATTTTTCTGGTTATAAGAGAATCAAGTTGATAAATGATATTCTGAAAAAATTGAAGAGAGTGGTTGAGCATAATTTATGTTGTGATACCAATATATCTTAGAATTAATTCAATTTTATACTTTTTAGGGTTAATCATTGATGCTATACATTTGATGGGAAGTTTAGAACAAGTGAATATGATTTTATTTAATTTTTATTAATTTAGAGAAGATAAATGATAGAGTATTAGAAGGATCTTATTAAGAACAATAATTAGCATTATTTATACTAAAACTATTAAGAATATGCATATTGGACCAATAACTTGTGTATTCACTTGAGGAGGATTGATTAAGAGTTCTCAATTATAGTTGAACTTCATGAAAGTTTTTGTTAATTATTTATTTATTTTCATTAATTACAGATGCTCTTTCTATTCAAATGCAGTACCTTAGTGTATATTTTTTTCTTGTGACGTTGCAGTTGTTGATAATATTAAAAGAGCTAAACCCAAATTGAATTTATGAAGAACAACTTTGGATTCCAAGAAATTTTACCTTATTAGATCTAAATATCTGACCATATAGAATGCAAATTTAATTGAAATATAAGTACAAAACACATAGAGACTACTAATAGGATCATAAAATAGTCAAGAATGAGATATTTTGTTATATTGGATGTATACTCCTTATTGATGGTGATCTAAATAAAGGGATCCAACTAGAGTGGATAAAAAGAGGTTGCTTTTGAAGTGTTTGTTTTTGTCATTGAGACATACAAATTAAAATTAAAGATAAGTTTCATAAAATTATAGTGAAATTGGTAAAATGTTATATAGTATGAAATATTTGTCTGTACAATTCAAACATATAAATAAAATAGGTATTATAGAGACAAGAATATTGACATGGGTTACTATACACAAAAAAATGTTTAATTTTGAGTGCATTTGGAAGAATTTTGTATAGTACTGATTGAGAATAAACTCAATGAGAGTAGTCTTGGATGGTCTGCACATATTTAGCAAATGTCACTTCATCCTCTGTTAATGGATGCTTGTAATTAGAATTTTTTCTTATAAACTAAGAAGTGAGCACAGATTTGGCAAGGGATTTTTATAAAAAAATTAGCATGCTTGTTTAAAATTTAGTAGTTATTAATTGATAGAATGCAATGGTATCAAAGATGCATGTAACTGGTCCCATTTAGTTGGATTGAGGTTTGTTACTATTTTTGTGTCAAGATAGATGGACACATCAATGTCCATAAATTTGCATAACATCAGTTTTTTACATTCAGTTTCCTTTTCTACTTTAGTAACAAAACCCTCATTAGATATGAATATTGTTTTTCTGTCCACCTGAACTACGATGTACTTGACTAACAAATACTTGAATGGATTATAGAACACTTCTGGTGGGGGAGGTTCTTCCGGGTAAGTATCTCCTCTTCTAACTGGAGCATACTTTTTGTGTCTGCAAATTCCTAAGTAAACGCTGTACATAAAGCATTTCAAGTTTGAAGGTAGATCCTCAAAAGTTTTAATCTTTTAGGAAACATGCTCCCTCTAACGTGGTCTCATATTTCATTGCCTTAAGACAAAAAAGAAAGAAAGAAGGGGATTATAGAGCACTTAGGACTTCAAAATGCAAAATGTGTTAAGACAAAAGAAGATGGATGGAATGGACAAATGTGTCTTCGTTTCCTTATGCGGTTGTTTTATTAGTGACTATTCTCGTTTTATTTGCCCTCCTTTCTTCTCTTTTTTAATTAAAAGAACATTGAATTCTTACATGAAGGCATAACCTTATGCATGAAAGCTTGGATCTTGCAAGCAGGTCTTGCAGGCCATGATTCAAATGGGTGTTCTAGTTCCCACAGGAGACATGACGGCTGTCAGGAGGACAGCACAGTTCTTTCTTAATAGGTTCTTTTATGAAAAAGCTACATTTTCCAATTGTTTGCTTAGAATTCTTATGAGGCTAGGCTTTTTTCAGCTGTAATAACCTTTTTTGATCTGCAGCTTTGAAGAGCGTCTTGCAGCACAAAAGAGAGAAAGAGAGATGGCAACTGCAGAACTGGGATTTAAAAGGCAACTGAATAAGGAAGAAAGATTGCAGAAGAAGAAAGAAAGGCTAGCTGCAATAGGTAATGTTTTTGGTTACCATCTCCTCTTGAGAACACGGTTGTATTTGTCACTGCTTTAATTGATGTACACTATTCTGCATTTTTATTTATCTCATTAGTAGTTATCTTGAAATGACAATTATCAACTAATCTTCCAGGGGAAGATCTTTTGGCAATTGCTGCTGATCAACCCTTCCGCTTTCCAGCGACTTTTACATTTGTTGTAAGAGCATTTTCAGGTTAAAAACCTAGTTAACCCATAGGTAATTTGTTTTTGATACTGAAAGATTTTCCTTTTTCCATTACTAAAACCTGTTTTTGCAGTGTTAGATGGTATTGGGAAGGGACTTGATCCGAGATTCGACATAACAGAAATTGCCAAACCGTGAGTTTGAAGCGACTGAACTCATTCAACTCTAGTTTTCTTTCTTTATTATTTTATTATTAGAACTGGACTCATTCTTGTATATTTGGATAGTTATGCCCTGGAATTACTGCGGTTTCGGGAAGCTGGTTTCGAGGTTGTTGTGAAGGCAAGTTTGTTCCTTGCTTTCATAATTTATCCGTTTACTTCCAGTGGAATATACTTTTCACATTGTGTAATATTAAACTTCTCCAGGATCTCAGAAAGAGATGGGAAAGGCAGTCTCGTGCATTTTACAACCTATTTAGACAAGCTGACAGAGTTGAAAAGCTTGCCGAGATAATTCAAAGATTGGTAATTTTTGTTTTCTGAAACAGAGCCAAAGTTTCCAATGGTTGCCTGGTCCTGATCTAGTTCATAATTCTTTTTGTTCTAATGCTCTTTGTAATTACAACTTAAAGGAGCAAGGAGACCTTAAGCTTCGCGTACGAGCATTGGAATCGGAAAGAGCATTCCAAAGGGTTGCTGCTGCTCAGAAGACGATTGGAAATGTTAGTTTTGAAATTCATCATCTCTGTTCTTAATTTATTTCCTCATTTATTTTGTTAGAAATGTGGTTTTCAAACATGGTTTCCAGTGGAGTAGTCAAGAACATTTGGTGGCATCCTTGTTGAAAAATTTTACCAAATTAGTCCCAATATGCCCTCTATAATATTTTAAAAGCTTAGGCTTATGAGTAGATGTCAAATTAATTGTATACTAACGCACTATTTGATATCGGCTTTGGATATTAAAAAGGAGATTCAAATGGTTAAAACAATCTTTTGAAAAAGGAGTTTCATGAGAGTAAAAATGAAGTCTTAACAAAATGTGTTTGTTGAATTTTTTAATAAAAATACTCAACTTATGATATGAAATTTAACTTAAACTTGTTTGTTCCCAACACTTTCTAAGTTTTCTTTGAATTCATTTACTTATAGTATCATACACCCATTTGAAGGTTGAAACAAGTTAATTAACAGTGCTTCATGTGTGCATTTGGCAGGCTGTGGTTGCCGGAAGTCTAATAAACCTTGCGACAATTTTGTACCTTAATTCAGTTCGGGTATGAAGCTTGTGAAACCAATTTGATTCTTCCATTTGTTTGCTTTCTTCTTCATTCCTGGTGTGTGGCTTTTGCTTGTACAGGTTCCTGCAGTCACTGCTTATGTAATGTGTGCTTTCTTTGGAGTTCAAGTTCTTCTTGGAATCCTGAAGGTGAACAGATTGGATCAGAGAGAGAGGCTATTAACAGGGACTGCTTGAGCTAATTGGCCATCTAATTTTGTTACTGTTTTGATTTCTGATCCAGGGTTTTGATTTGATTTTCCCCTGCTTATTGATTCAACCATATGAAACTATTCTACCTGTAAATAACCCGGCTTCTTTCCATTTTCATATTGAGCTTTGCTTTTTGTCTCGGTTAAAAATGTTTTAAGTAGCATATGTTTGGTTATTATATTGTCTTCTGTTGTTTCAAGAAGACTGGTTATCTGTGTTTTCAAGTCTTGCTGTTGTGGTGTTACTATTTTTTATCAATATTAAAATATCTGAAGATTTATGTTTAATTTGGTTCATTTATGGTTCAATTTCAAGTAATATAGGATTCAGGGTTTGGTTTGGTGTATTTTTCATTTCTTAGAGAAGTTGGGTTATGATTTGAATTAAACTCTGCATCTTCATTTTAAGGGATCAAGCTATGTAATTGAGTAGCAATTTATTGATTCATTTAAAAAGCTTTTTTAAGTACTATTTAAAAATTATATTAGATAATATATTGTGAAGTATTTTTAATGCAGTAATTGTTATTGTAAAATGATAATTGACTTTAAAGATATATATATATATATATATATATATATATATATATATATATATATATATATATTATATATAAGCATAATGTACGATTCATTGAATCATTCTGATTATTGATTGCGTGATTGAAATCTCTTTTAAAATTCTTTTTAAACATGTCAATATTTTGAATATAAATGTTTTAGAATTATGCATTTAATAATATTTTGTGAAATATTTACATTTTATATATATATGTTTTTATTTTTTTATGTTCAACACTGTTGTGGAATTAATATAAAATTTGAATCACATTTATAAGGTAATATTATATTTTTGGATACTGTAGTTATAATATACTTTTTGTAAATATAAACATTTATTTAAGAAATAGATATACATAATAAAAATATTGTGTTTTTATAAAGCAGTATTAATGCTTTAATTGTTTATTTTCATTTTAATGGGTATTTTTGCCAGAACGGCCGACCATTATGTCCATCTCTCTCTCTCTCTCTCTCTCTCTCTCTATGTTTCTTTTAAAAATTTTCCCTATGTTTAAAGGTACGAACAGAACGGGGGAGCCAAGCAGCACATCGCACAAGGCAGCTTCACTTCGGTTTCGACGTCTGGTTTGGGGGAAATGCTGCAAAGGTTGCAGCTTTTTGAATTCAAGCTCTGTGCTTTGTAATCTTTATTGGCGATGACTTTTCTCTCCTCCCCGTCCGCCATTAATCTTTCCTCCTCTCGTCCTTTCTTCTCCCCACGCGTTCTGTTTCGTAGTAATCGATCTAAGATTGCATGCCACAGCACCGAAGGATCCTCTGAATGGGTGTGTGGAAATAAGGGGCTTCGATCAAATCTCCCCTTCACCGTGCTTGCCGTCGATGTCTCTCCTTCGGCCAATTCTAGTAGCCTGACCGCCACCGTGGGATCCCCCTCGCAGTCGCCTTTACTCTCTCAGTGGATTCTTGGCCCCAGGCACATCTTTCTTCTCAACATCATCGCCTGCTCGGTGAGTCCACTTCCAGGCTTTAAAGAAGATTTCGAACATCACTTGAGAGCTACATTATCGTAGGTTTCATTTTTAACGTTAATATTTTTCTCTGTGCGAGTAGTTTATTTATAATTTTTGGACGAGCCCAGGAGCTTCTTTGTCTGTGCGTGAAATGTTATGGCAATTTGATGAATGGTGAAGTATGGTATGGGAAATATTATTTATTGGTAAATCAATGAAAGAAAGCAATCAAGAAAGAAATAAATTTGGTAAATCCCTTAATTAAGTGGAAATCAAGTACATGGGCAATTTCTTCCCATAATTAAAATAACCTAGAAAAGAAAGAAGATTGCAAGAGGAGAGCTCATGGTGAGAAGTACTTGTATGCAAAAGATGTAGAGTTGTTTGTGATGTAGACATCAGGATTGGAGTCATTTTAAGGCTATCGTGATGCTATTGTTCAGCTTGAAAACATTGTAAAGTGTTGAATAATCAATTCTCTAAATGTACAAAAATTTTAATGATCAGTAAAGCAATAAGGAACCTTATCATTTAGGTGTGCAAAAGCATTGGCCTTAGATATTGTATTTTAATGCCTCAAAGTCAATCCCTTGGTGCAACGGTTATTAGTGACAATCCTCCAAGGTACAATTGATGATTTTCCATGTGGCTTGCGCTTGCTCGAAAGGTTATTTTATATTAGCTCGTTTCAATATAACAAGAAAAAATAATTCAAAAAGAATGGATGAAATAAAGCAATTGGAAAAGCTTAGGAGAATGCAAACAATATAAGAAGAGGTATGTGTGTTTATATCACATATTCAAATAGATGTAACAGTTCGTGATAAGGCACATGCCTATTGTCACTATTTTATTCTACCAAAAAATGCTACTTCTTAAATATGATTGTTAGGATGTTAATTAAACATTTTAAATTTAATAGTAATAAAATATTTTTTTTTGTGAAAATGCAAGCTAGCCACACGCATGATTGGGGGGGGGGAATCTAGAGATTTGAACAAGTTAGCTTAGCTTGTGCAAGTGGGCACAACTCTCATTCTAAAATTATCAATAAGGTTTGGTGAGTAAACATTTATAAATATCACTCAATTTACTCTCACTTATAATGTGGGACTCAAGCTATACAAAACAAAAGATAAAAACCTATATATTATTTTATCTTGAGAAATACTTCATAATTTTTACAAAACTTACAACAATCGTCCATACATCTCAAAGATAAAAAATTCAAAATTAAACTATACACAAATTATTATGCATAAAGACTTTTTTGGACTAAACTAATGCATAGAATAAGAATTGGAATACAGGAATTTAATAAATTAGTTTCTCCTAACTTCATTCCTTAAATGTGAAAATCTTATCATCCATGTTATAATATTTAAAGGGTATGTAACATGCCGTTTGGTCCATTTTGGCATTGTGCCATCCTTAAGTCACGGGTGGCTTAAAGAATTATCTAATGTTCTTATTAGAAGTGACTGCATTTTTGTACACAGATAATTCCATTAGGTGCGCATGACAACTAAACACACCACCTAAATAAAATACTACGAAGATCATGAATGGTAAATATTGCTCAATCTCATTGTTGTTATTCTACTTTGTCTTATATAATAGGAAGTGACATCTCATAATATATGTAAATAAAGGATAATGTATTAATAAGTTAATTAAAGACTAATTATTACTTATGTGAGCTTAACTCTTAAGATTTTCATTAACATAGGTTAGGTTACAATCTTTGGTAATATTGATATTAGACATATTGATCTCATGGATTTCATGTGATTAGTTTGATGATAACAAAATCATATTTTTTAAATCCAATACTTTCTCTAAATAGTTATAAAAATATTGACTCTTATACAAATTGGAAGTATGTTTAGGATTGACATAATTGATGATTGGATGAAGAGAACTAAAATATTAATCTATAACTCAAAGTTGTATTTGAAAGAAGTTCGGAAGTAACATAACTGTTGACTTGATAAGAAGATTTTAAGTCAAGCTTGAGCTTAACAGGTAAGTTGTTTAGGGGTGACATAACTATTGATTGGAAGTGCCAAATTACATTTTGTCTTTTTATGACATGGCATGTGAAAACTTATTACTTAATCTCTTGAGGCATTAGGGTTTAAAATGGATAAGATTACAGGTGTTTGAAATCATTACAAATTTGACAAAATGATTTTCACAATACAAATGCTTTTTTTCGAAGTTCAAATTTAAACTTTTTTTATACATATACTCTAGAGGACAAGTATTAGATCATTTGACCTTTGGTCTAATAAGACTGTTAATTGAATTTTAAATTGGTTTCTCTATTAGGAATCGGATTGTCGAGTATCCATCCAACATTGTGTTCGATATGATTGGACTATTTAGCAGAGAATTTGTTATTTAACATATTCCATGAAATTGGTTCATTGCTGGATAGGCATCAAATCATCTGTTTAACCTCCAATTGGGATCGACTGTTTGTTGGTATAATTAAACAAATGGCCATAAGAATGTGGTTCTATTGGGTGACTATCAGATCATTCGATTGACTATTTAATAGTCATTAGATTATTTATTGCTTAATTTGAAAAATCATTTGATAATGTAAGCAATTCATGGTTTATCTAATCAGATTGTTCAATAGTATGATTGGACCATGTGGAAAACCCTCAACAATCACCAAATTGTCCAAGCTTTAATATTGTTTTGACTCAAATGCTCATATTGCCATTGGAAAAACTTCTAACTTGGCTTATAAATAGAAGTTAAATTACGTTAATTCTAAGCTTTTATTCTTGAAAATATTTCACAACTCTATTTTCAACTTGTCATATTTTTTGAGTTGATTAAAGCATTGGAAAGCTATTTCAAATTCTTCAATTTATATTCATTGAAGTGAAGCATCATCTACACACTAGTGGTAACATTTGATGACATTTTTAGCATTCCTCCTGGATTAAATCCTTGGTTATTGGAATTTGTGTTTGAGCTTATCTATTTTCCTTTACTTCTAGATTTCTTGATTTCGATTAGTGGCGATTGGCTGGTGTAGGATTTTTTGGTCTAACGTTTTGATTCGTATTGATTAACGTGTGTAGGTTTTATGTATCGGTGATTATGTTATGTGATGATCTTTTGTGTAAGTTTTTTTGGGTTAGTAACTCAATTTGTGGTGATCGATTTGTTTAAGCTCTTTTGGGCTTTTGTTGATCTTTGATGATTATTTGTGAGGTTTTTGCTTACTTTTTTATGTGAAAAAATGTATTGATTTTTGAAGCCTGATTTTTGATGACTGGAGGTCGATGTGATTGTATGAAGTTGAATTACCTAAAAATCTTTGTATCTTTATTGTATCTTATGCAATAAGTTTTTAACAATAACTATGAGTTTTCAAAAAAGAGTTATCTTGAGAATTTTATAAAATTATTATTAAATTTGTTAAAAATATAAAATATCACAATTCACTCCATTTTGTGTGGATAGCTATTCTCCGTAAAACATATATCCGTTTCCCTTGATGTATTATCCACTAGTTTCTTAGTAAGGTTATCAAAGGATCTGCAAATTCATCTCTGACTTTACAAATTAAGGATAATCATTACATCGTCTAGAAACTACTACATAATATTGTTTTAAGGGAATATGCCTGTGCTTCTCATCATATAATTTAC
Source organism: Vanilla planifolia (assembly GCA_023846275.1). Taxonomy (NCBI): domain Eukaryota; kingdom Viridiplantae; phylum Streptophyta; class Magnoliopsida; order Asparagales; family Orchidaceae; genus Vanilla; species Vanilla planifolia. The sequence continues at coordinate 4,362,686 of CM043872.1, read as the reverse complement.
TATTTTCCTTTTTTCCCTTATGACTCAACAATCACAATGAATATATAATAGTGACATTAGTTTTTTTTGCATAGAAGTATTTATTAAAAGATTTCTAAGCCACTCATGCTTAGATCTTATCTTTTCAAAATTGATAAAATCAGATTCTATGGTGAATCTTGCTACGCAAGTTTGCTTGGATGATTTTCAAGAAGTTATATCTCCATTAATGTAAACAAATAATCTCAAGTGGACTTTGTCTTATTTGAATTATAGATCTAGTTAACATTATTATACCCTTCACTGTGTTAAGTTGTCCACTATAGCTCAAAACATGATACATAATACTTGATAAATATTTTAACAATCTACTAAATTAATGCCAATGATTTTTATTAGAATTATGTGTGTATATACTTAATCTATTCACAACATATCTAATATTTGATTTAGTATAATGCATCAGATACATTAAAATACCAATAATTTAAGCATACTCATGTCTAGAAATGCTAGCATATTTATTTTTTTCAACTATAAATTAGTATCATATGGTGTGCTAATAGGTTTATAATTAAAATCCCAAACTTTTTTTAAAAAAATTTCTATGAAATATTCTTGTGACATTGAACCAAAATTTGATTTTGTTAATTTGATTTCTAAAATAACATTATCACCAAATCTTTTATGTCAGAATGAGATGATAATAATAATTTAACATTATTTATTATAAACATATTTGTACCAAATATAAGCATGTCATCTGCATATTAACATATAATTATTCTATATTAATTAACCTCAAATTTTCAGTAAATATATATGTTAACATCATTTATAAAGAAACTATTAGATATCATACTTGAATCAAATTTAAGGTGCTATTTTTCAATGCTTATTTTAGGCTATATAGAGATTTAATTGATTGGCATATTTTATTTTCATAACTAGGTATTACAAAACATGCTAATTGGTGCATATAAATTCCTTCATTTAAATCATCATATAAAAATACAGTTTTGATGTCCATTCAGCGAACTAGTAAACCATACATAGCAGCCAAAGCAATTAACACTCCAATAGAAGAAATGTAAATTGTAGGAAAATAAGTGTAAAAAAATCTAGGTCCTTCTTTTGTCTAAATCCTCTAGTTCTTAAGGAGTATAACATTGTCCTCATCAAATATGACCATGACACTTCTTTTTTCAAAGATATTAATAGACATAATATTCCAATGAATCTTTGACAATACACAATATTAGAGAAAGTAAGAAACTTCCAAAAAGTTAGTTTCAAAATAATCTTGCCTATAGTAATAATAAGGGCAAGTCTAGAATCTCCAAGAAAATCCTTCTCCTTTCCTTCCCTTACAATAGTGTAAGAGATGAAAGTATTTCTGTTATCATAGATATGCTTGATAGCTCTAGAATATAACACCCAAATATTTTTAAGGGATTGAATAACTTATACCTTCCAGGTATATAACCAATAAAGATGGTGTTCTCTTTATGGTTATCTGATTTTGGCCTCATCTCTATTGGAGCATAAGCGTAGACAGTAGAGCCAAATACCTTAAGATGCTTTATGCTTAGCTTGAAACCACTACTTGCTTTTTCAACGAAAATGCGTTGAACACTTGTTGGTGATCTATTGAGCAAGTAGGTAAAGAATGAGATAGTTTCTTCCCTAAATGAGTTCGGTATTTGTTTAGTTTAAAGCATGCTTATCATATTCATAATAGTTCTATTCTTCTATTCAACAAGTGCATTATGTTGTGGAGTGTAAAGAAGTGTGACTTCATGTTTTATTGCTTGTTCTTACAGTATTCTTTAAACTCTTTAGGGGTAAATTCAACACCATTAATTTGTTACTTAAATTTACTACTTTGTTGTGCATGTGTCTTGAATTTCTTAAAATAACCAAAAACTTTAAATTTCGTTTACAAAAAAATGAACTCAACATTCCTTTGTAAAGACATCAATAAAGGTAAGAAGATATCTATTGTTATTATTTGAATATTTGACAAAATGGTCATCAAACAACACACATTAGATTGGATGAGCTTTAGTGGTTGTGATGCATGTTGATTCTTTCTTAGTACAAAAGCAATCTAGTTTGTTTACCAAGAGCACAAGCCACACACAATTGGTCTGGATGATGCATACTAGTTAAAATTTTTATCATATTCTCCTGAGCTATTTGTTTTAAACTAACGAAATTTAAATGAACAAAACAATAAATTCACAAGCAAGACTCATCTTTCATGATAGGATTAAAACAACTATAAACATCATTAGTGAAATCAACTTGAAACATACTATTTTTGTTAAGGAAGTATTAAAAATAAGTGTACATTTCATAGAAACTATTAAGAGTTATTATTATTTAAATACATATCATATTCCTTTTCTAGTAGGAGGTTTAGTGCCAAATAAATTGTTCTTCATATTTGGTGTAAAGAAAACATCAAAAATATACTTGTGATCTTGTCTTTAACATGATGAAAATTCGTCTATTTCTCGTCACTGGGATGGTGTTTTCATCATCAAACTTAACACTCGAGCAAAATGACTCATCTGAGTCCATAAAAAGCTCCTTTTTTCGAGATATATCGCATTGAGCTTAGTGTCATGGAACCATGTGTGGCAGTTTGATGGTTCTCTGGTTGCAGTAACTCTTTAGAAGGGCATGATTTCCTTAAACTTCTTGTGCACAATCAGCTCTCCCATCATTCTCTTTACATTTGTATTCACTAGCATAATGATCACGTCTATGGCAACAATAACATTCAACATTAAATTCATTTACCTTTCTCTACCACAATCACAACTTTGGCTTCTAAAATTTGGATTTTGTTGATAACTATAATTTAATTTCTCTTGATCATTGTGCTGGTTGTCTCTACCTTCATGATTGTTGTAGTAACTACCACAACCTTTATTTTTTATAGTGATTACCAAGTCCATGTCTTCTACTAGGAGAACCTCCCCTCTGATTTTTATTAGCAGCTTGTTAATCTTTGATAATGGCTTGGTTTTGAAGTTCTTGTTCCATTGGCTTTTGGGTATTATTCTCATTCATACATTGTTTGTGTTCTTGTAGTGTGTCAGACAACACATTAATTGTCATAGTAGAGAGATCACATTCTTCTTTGATTGCCATCACATTATACTCAAAACTAGTTGTAAATGTTTTCTGGATCTTCTTCACATTGGTCTGATGCTTGTATTCCTCTCAAAAGGTTTTTGCTTGATTTGTTAAAGCAAGAACTCCACTTATGTATTTAGTAATAGATTCAAACGATTCTATTTGTATAAGTTCATATTGACATCTTACAGTTTGAAGTTTCACCTTCATAACTTTGTCCATTCCTTTGTATGATGCCATAGAATGTCCCAAGCTCACTTTGATGTTTGGCTTTTGTGATTTTCTCAAAAACTTCATTGTTGACTTATTGATGAATGAAATATAAAATCTTCTTATCCCTCTTTTTGCTCTCACAATGGATACTCTGTTGTGCTTTAGATGCATTTTAATCAAAAAAATTTTAAACCCCAGTTTTTACAACACCTAGTCACTAGTGATGATTGAACATTCCATGTGTTGTAGTTTTTTCTCCTTCAAGATTGGTTCTAAAGCATAACTTGAGTTGTTCACAATTTTGGCTCTTCTATTATGATAAGTGAAAAGCAGAAGAAAATAATAACAAGAATTTAAGAAGGGAATTACTTCATTTAAACAACGAAAATCAGGAGTCATAACTCATACAAAACATTATTTGTAATAGTGCAAATATGTGATTGTTTTGACATTATTAACTAAAAGAAAAAATCAATAAGACTATTCAGATTACCTAAATCATTAGGACTACCAAGTAAGAGCCCTAAGACCAATAAAATTACCAATAATTGACCACTAAGAAAACTGTGTAAGATCATAAAGAGCATGCTCCACTATTAAGAAGAATATTCTGGAATCAAGATTAATACAAAGATTTCATTTTTCTATATATAGTGTGGTCTATTGAGGTCGGACTTATTTAAAAATATTTATATGGAATTTGATGAGTTCAATTAAATGAAATAATTTTTCTTTAAGTTAGATCGTGCACTTCATAGAGATGTGACTAGGCTTGAATGCCCTTTCCTTTCATTATTTATTATCAAGACCTCCATTGCTTCTGTGTCTTAATAAGAATTCCATGAATGTGCAAGCATCAATCATACCCATTTGCAAGATCTCTATGCATGTTTCTAATGAGGCTTTATGAGTGTGTGTGTATGTGTGTATATATGTAACTTGGGAAAATGGCAGAACTCTTACTGGTTGGGGATTTTCTTCTCATAAACGATCTTTTGACCTTGTTGACTCTTACTTTTGGAGATGGATTTTCTTTTTTGTTATCATGGCAACCAGGGTTCTCATCTTTAGTAAATACATCCACAAGCTTAAGAACTTCTTGAATTGTTGTTTTGTGACGATCAGATTTCTGCTAGGAGATGATTGCCTTTTTGGCTCTTTGTGCTATCTCGTTGCTTTTTGGCCTTTCTTGGTCTTTGAGATGCTTCCCATTTTCTAGTAACCATGCGGTGCTGAACTATTAATACTTTAATGTTTAATATGGATCTATTGATAACACAAAAAATAAAAGCAGTTTAGAAGGAAATAAGAGTTAGCAAACCCCTAGAAATGAAGAGTAGGAATGAGTGCATCCTTTTTCGTGTCTTTGTGAAATGATGGAAAAATCAGGAAGTAAATAAGATTATAGAAACAAATCTTGCAGGGGAACCAGAACAGCTTATATTTGATTGAATGATATTTCCTCCCCCCACCCCTCCCTTCTCTTCTCCTCACCTGTATGGATGTAGTATTTGTGGGCAAAAGCTTGGGATGTGACCATGATCTATGTTCCTAAAGCAATTGGTAATTCCACTGAATATGGGATGCATTATAATTGCATCTTTTATGATTATTCGGAATATGAATAAAAAATTTAAAAGATAAATATTTGAATAGTTGTTTTGTTCTTTATGTATGACCCTTCAAGCACTCTGGCTGCTTTTGCAGGTTGGGATTTCTGCATCATGGCTTCTGTTCTCAGCAATTCCAACAATTCTGGTATGCTTTTTATTCTATATGTTGCTTTAATATATTTGGACATTAGAGTGCTTGTAATCCATATTTTTCTTTAATACTTGCGCTATTAAAAGAGTAGGCTTTCGAGAGGGCAGCCAAGTCACTTGAGAGGTTAATGGATGTTACTACAGAGGAGCTCCCGGATACAATGGCTGCACTAAGGCTGTCTGGGATGGAGATAAGTGAATTGACCACAGAATTAAGTGATCTAGGGTTAGTCATACAAATTTCTTTTTTGCTTTATAATATTAATTTTGTTGCTTGTTTGCAATATTTTGCTATTGATATGTGCTCAATTAATTATGTTTATTGTGTAAATCCTTGCTTGCCTTAGATTGTACACATTAGCAGAGATTTCCTGTTTTTGCCTTTTTCAATTCACATGAACCGCCAAAGATGATTTGTCCCTTTTTCTAATTCCTAGTATAAAAACTTATACTTTCTTTTGTGCTCAAGTATCAATGACCAATCATTTGATATTGAATGCAGCAACAAATGTAGCAGTTACAGTGAATTTATAACAGTTAAGGGTTGATTGTTTATGTGAACTTGGGAAATGGGTTTTATTGTTCAATTTTGCTGAGTTGGGGGAGTGGAGCTATTAGATTTCACTTGCTCTTTTCTTTTTGTAAATGAAAGATGTGTTTACAATTTAAACAATGAAGAGTAGTCACACATGATCATAACTTCTAGGACAACTTGCGTATAGGTTCTTAGTTTGATATATATTACAATTAGATCTTTAAAGTGTTAAAAATAGACATAAGTTCCATTAGTTGGTTATATGTTGCAACTTGGTCCTACAGCTAACAAAAGTCATGAGAATTAATGATTTTTTCTTCTCATTTAAATGTAAACTAAATTCCTCTTATTCTTATACTACTCTTTCTAAGCTTTTTTTTTACCTTCCTCCTTTCCACCGTTGCTACAACCAAGGATTGCTTCAAGTCCCTTCAATCATGACTTGGGTCTCACAAGGTGCCCTTACCCATGCAACTGTCGATTACAAGCATGGAGGCCTTCACCTTCGACTACAATCAAGGCTGTGAGTTTCAAACGTAAGTGAAGACTTTCGGTTAGCAAAGGTTAAGGATTTTTCCTCAATGGAATCAGATTTCGCAGATGTTCAGTTAGTATAAGACTTAGGGTTTTCTTGTTGACACCTTCAACTGATCAAATTGCTAATGGAGAGTTTAGGGGAATAAAATGGGGAAGGGCAAACAAGAGATTTTGGATTTAATCTATCATCATTCAACTTGCAAACAGTTTCCTGAAACAAATAACAAACTGTGAATCTAGATGTCTATTTTTGAAATTGGAGAAACTTAATTGCAACAGACATTAAACTACAAGAACTAATATGCAAATTTATTCTAAATTCCGATTACAACCTATGACCATAGACATTTGATAGCAATTTATCTTAACTATGTGCTAGGATGACTTCCATTTCTCTTTATATTCACCTACTGAGTACACTGATCATGTGTCTATGTCCATTTAGTTCGGATTTCTAATTTATCTTTTTAATACTAAGATGTAAAAAAATTTTAGCAATTGAAATTGAAATCTGTCCATGATTTTAGCTACTAACTACTGACTACTAAAAGTATTTAACAAGGATGATATTTCAAATGAAATGAAGTGTCTCTTTGTGCTGATGCTAGAAAGTATAGTGATCTTTCTCTTTGGCTTCAAGGCTGAGTTCTAGCTTACATCTTTATGTCAAAGTAGCAGAAGCTTGAATAGCATTTTACCTTGCTTGTCAAAAGCTTAGTTTAACCTTTTAGCCAGGAGATAACCCAAGGTGTCAGAAGCTCTACCCGAGCAGTTCGTGTTGCTGAAGAAAGGCTACGCCATCTTACTTCCATGTTGCCAACAGGTTAGCTTATCCTTCCTTTGTTTATCATCACCTAGCATTAAATCGAAGATTTTAGGATGGTTGGTGCATTTTACTCCATCATTACTTCTTCTAGTGTCGACACAGGAGAGAATCGGTCCAAAAGAGGAGGCCACCGCGTTAGCTAAGAAGGCGAGGGAGCTGCGAGAAGGCATTGCGAAGGGAAGATTGCTCTTTGGAGCTATGTTAAGTGTTTCGCAAATTTTTCATAAGTTTCAGAATCTTTTCATGTCATCTCGTCCGAAGAAATTATGATATCGATCTCCATGACAAAGCCTTGGCTTTTATATCATTCTGTTGGTTTTTCTCAATCTGCTGGATAATGGTTTTTGGTTTTTGGTATGATATTTGTTTGATCATTTACTTTAAGGAGTTATTCTGTAGTCAGATTTGCAACTGGTTTTGTATCTTAGAGCACAGTTAATGCTTCTTTCTCCTTATTATTTCAAGCTTGTTAAACAATCTCAGTTCTTGTTCAAATTTCTTATGTTTTGCTGAGATTAAGCAGTTATTATAAAGGTGGAAATTTATCAAAACCTTTTTCTTATGGGTGAAATAATTCATCTATTGAGTTACCATGCCATTGTCTTTCTTCTATTATCAAAGGAACTCCTTTGATGGACTTGTGAAGTGAATTCTTATTTCTCAATTATGTTTCATAATTAAGACAAATTGGTTGAATCTTATGAAATCATTTTTGATAAAGTATATTGACTTCAATTCTTGAATAAGTTAAAAAAGATATGTATGAATTATATATAGTAGCTTTATCTCACATTTTGAATGAAGCTTTTAATTGCTAAACAATTGTATTATAATACTACATTTACAATATTTCCGGCAAATTAGCCGTTAAAATCTAAATTTAAAGTTGATGAACTGATACAAAAACGAAAATGAGCAAAGCAACAATAAGCTCTTCATGGCAAACTCTTAATTGTGCTGAGGTCTCCCCCCCGGTGGTGGCTTCTTTGGAGGAGGACTGGATCTCAACACCACTGACCGGCCATGATCTACCTGAGAGGTCTGTACCATCGCTAAGAAAGATAGAAGGAGAGCGTAGAGAGGAAGGGGGCTCTTGATGCTTTGATCTATTTCCATTGCTTCAGTTCTCTCCATCTTCTTCGTTCCGCTTGGTTCCTTTGCTTCTCCACTGGAAAGCAGGAAACATATATAGCCAATGGTGAAGAAGAGAGCTTTGATCAATTCCAATGGTGGGTCAATAAGCCGTGTGGTGGACCATGAAAACCTTATATGAACTATTAGATACTAATCAACGTTCGTAGTTTGGCAAGTTTAGGTTGATTTGGTCCATGAAACATTTATGATCCACTTTTTGACTTTACCTTAATTAAAAAGAGAGAATAAAACTACAAATTTTTTAAACCCACCATATGAGATATTAAAATTATATGTATATATATATATTCCTGAAGAAAAAAAAAATCGACCAAAATCTTATTAGTTAAGGTCTATTCATTGTACATTTTTCTTTTTAGAGGACAATGTTTTATATTTAAATAATGTGTTAAATATATCAATATCTTATTTTATACATCTGAAAATCTTAATTCAAATTCTTCAAAATTTTGGTCAAAGATGTTCATTTTTTGAATTTATTATTATTAGATTTTCACAAATTTCAGAATTTGATTAGTCTCATTATTTAAAAGAAATTCTTTTAAAAAAGAAATAAAAGATTCTTTTTATTCCTACATAATTTTTATGTACATGAGACGGAATATCTATTTTTATTTCTTTGTAAATAATCTTCTTATTTAGGAACAATATTTTATGAAGTATTTCTTGAATAAACACATTTCTATAAAAAAATAGAAAATATTCATCTTACAGTAATAATGTGTATTAATTCTTAAAAAAAGGACATATGGTAGATCCTTTCACGCATTATTTTCAATATTGAGAAAAAGCTATTATGGGTTCAAAGGAAACTCTTATTTTGGTGAATGAATGAAAATATTATCTTATTAATTATTTGACAATCTTATTTTCATTTTTGGTCTTAAATAGATAAGATCTATAGAAAAGAAATTCTTTAACTATTCTCTTTTATTCTTAAGATATTTTTCAAGTGTATTAAAAAATATTTTGGCAGTTGAAAATCAAATGCTAGAGAATTACTCTCATAAATACTTTGACTTAGAAATTAGATACTACGTAATCCATTTGATTATATCAAAAGGGCTACCAAATTAGAATTTCCCTACTGTGCTAGATCATTTTGGGGAGAACAGACCAAGAGCTTCCAGGGAGGTAGGATGAGCTTCCAAAGAGGGAGGATGAGCTTCGAGGGAGGGAAGATGAACTTTCAAAGAGGGGGATGAGTTCCCAAAGAATGATGATGAGCTTCCAAAGAAGGAGAATGAGCTTTCAGAGAATGACATGGAGTTCTTATAGAGTGGGACCATAGAGTACTAAATACTAGATAAATCTTACACATAACAAAAAAATTTTCTAACAAGCCAATTCTTTTGGGACCTCACAGATTTATTATTTTCCCTACTCCAACAGAAGTCCTCTATCTCTGTGTTTTCATATCGAGCATATATATGTAAATATACATACATATGTATATAAATAAATAAATAAATACATACACATACACACACACACACAAAAGAATCTAGTTAGTGAATAGATTAACAGAGAATGAAGTTGTTGACTCAAGGTGGTAGAGCATTTAATAAACAAGCTGACCAAATTTGTCTTGAGTCTTGATCTTAGCTCAAAGTGGTGGAAGACTATCACAACGTGCAACGAAAGTTGTAATAAGGATCCCTTCCTTTGGAAGTCGGACCTCACTAAGATATTATAGTGGAGGGAATGCTTTACGACATAGGAGGATATAGAGTAGGCGTTAAGCTTCATGTGAGATCGAGGCATGTGCACAATCATGTGGTGAGCAAGATTCCACTTTGTCAAGATTATGAACTATCTTGAGGTGAACGTTGTTGGTTCAACATTGTTCTATTGTCTGTCCAAGGAAGATTTGAGGAATGTAAGGTTTAGCATTCAAAGGAAGGAAATAGATGCAATGAAAAAGAAATATGTAGTTGCGGGTGTTGTTTGATAGTGTTGCTTCCATAGGAAAATTAGGAGGAGGACGGGTGTTTGATCAATGGGAGATCAAAGAGAAAGAGCTGCAATGGTTGCACAAACTCTAACAAAACACTTGGGCTACGAGTTGCGAGATCATTGATGATGGCTAGTGGAGAAGAAGGAGATATTGATATCTGCGATGAAGTTGGATCATAACGTAGATGAGAATGAATGACATATTACTCTTTCATTTGAGGAAGCTTTCTATGTTTGCAAGAACCATATAAATATTTCAAATCTAAATTGATGGCAGAACAAGAATTCCTTTTTGCTATTCATTTATAAAGGATGAATAACATGCAAAAGGTATCCCTAAATAAAATACATACATAAAAATAACCTCTATCTTAAAAGGCATTATAATAAATAAACAACTAAAATGCAAAAGAATGAGAAAATTTGTAAAGTTAGAATAATAAGTTTCTATCTTTCTTATAAATGACCTATTACAACTAAATAAGATCCAAAGGTATTAATAAATCAATTAAAACTCTTATATGGATTAGTTTTGAGCCCTTACTTACATTCTAGTTTAAATTGATGGTATAATTGGATAGACATCTTGCCTCTTGGGTTGTATTAGATTTTTCTGTATTCATCCTTTTAATATAATCTAACATCTATCCATTCCAACATAAAAAATTTTCACTAATTGAATCTTTTTTAAGCCATATATCTATTTTTGTAGGTTCATATTAGTGTTTGACTATATAAAAGGTTAGGTAAGCTGTTTGAATATATCTTGCGACTAACTTATTATTATTTTAACCATATGGAAGCTCAAAAAATATAATTGAGTAATCTTCTATTCCCTGGTCAAATAAAGGAAACCGATGGACTCATTGTGCCTTAGAATATATATTTTTCAATTTAAAACTTTGAAAAATCACATCATATAAGATAAAATTGATATTATTTAAAAATTGAAATATAGGTAAACAAACTTTAATGCTTAATAGCAAAGCCGAAATTGGTTACAAACCATTTTTTTAAGATAAAACAAATTCAATTGGTTTAAGTTTAAAGGAAATAGATCTTGGTGAATCAAGTTTAGAAAACATAAGAAGCTTGTGTTTATATGAAAGAAATTTATAAATTCTTTTTTGGTGACATCATTAATGAAATATAGACTTAACATGAATAAAATAATATTTTGATCATATGAAGTGATAACTATAACTTGATCATGAGGTCATTTTGAAGCACATCAAAGTTTGAGCAAGTGTAAAATCTTGATAGCTTATATCAATCATACCACAGCATCAAGAAATACCTTTGAATTGTATGACATAATTATAAATACTTTTGAATTTCCTTGTAAAAATATTTGTGACAAGACTTTTAAAAGGCATGTGAATGAATTATTGCTTAAAATAATATCATGCTCAACTAAATATTCATTCTTTGAATATTATTGCTTGTGGTTTATCAAATGTTAAATTTGAACAAATTATGCATGTAGACGTTGCATATAACATTTTTTGTAAGTTGTAGAGTATTAACGAGAACAAGGAATGGATTGCTTCTCAAACCATAATGTAAGCAATGCTTTAGTTGGAAAGCCTATAAGTTTATTTCCTTTGGTCAAGGATTAAGAATTAAAGAGCAAAGAAGGAACAAATGTTGTAGCACAATGTGTTGAATGGAAGAAAGAGGGACACCACTGTTGCTACTGTACATTGTTATTGAAAGAGAGAAACAAGAAGAAGATCAAGAAGAATCTGAAGAGGAAGATGAGGAAGGAGGCTACATTGGTTCATTCATCACCATTCTCATGAAGAAAGAAGAATAAAGAAGTAGTTTGTCCCATTGCACATCATCACGGCTCATTTGAGAGTGAAAACAATGAGTTTTTTTTTATGCAATTAATTCTCTCTAAAAAATAGATATAAAAGTCCAAAGAAAAATCCCAAAAAATGTTTGCTTTTCTATGATGACTTGATTGAGAAGAATGGGAAAATAGAACTAATAGGTGGCTTATTTTCTTTTATTTTGACTACCTTTAGAAGGTTCTAAAAATGGTAAATAGTAGCTTTAGCAATTTTATCCTCTTATTAGGTGCAAATGAATTTAGAGCCTTCAATATCATTATGTTCAATTTTGGTCTATGCTCTTTAACCATGATAATAAAGAATTTAGTGTTCCTTTTTCACTATGTGAGCTAATTAATACTAGCTTTTTGTTGCTAATAGGATTCCTCCTGAACTTTAGCTTCTAATAGAGTTTTGTTAGCGTGAGAACTCTTCCCTCACCTCATCATTTGGGTTTTCTTGAAATTGAGATTCTTTAAATTTGTCTACATCTTCGATAAGTTTGATTGCTATAAAGATGTTACCAAAAGTTGTTTTGTTTCATTCTTTTAAGAAGGCTTGCAATTTTTTTTAATTTAAATGCAAGCACCTTCATTCTAGCATAATTAACAAGAGGCTTCCAATTTCTTTCCACCATTTATAGGAAGGAATGATGTTTTAGTTACATGTTTTGACATTAAGGGTTTGTAGAAGCTTGAATAGGAAATAAATGGAGATCAGAGCATGGTCAAATTCTATCTTACATAAGTGTTGAGTTTTAGTCGAGAGAATTTGATCTGACCAATTTTGTTTCACTAGGACTGTCTAATCATTTTTATCTACTCTTCCTCTTGCCAGGCCAAGTAAATGGAGGGCGTGTGAATGGAATGTATATAAGACTACATTAGTTAATGCAATCAGAGAATTTTTGCATAGCTTCTATTTTAAGAGAAAGTTGCCCCTTGTAATAATTTTGTAAGATTATTTCCTTGAAGTCCCCACCAATCGGTTATGGCATGTGTTGAAATTCTTTGCAATTTGAATGAGATTTTGCCATAATATTTTTCTTTTACTGAGCTTTTAGTATAAACAAATATGCAGTTGGTTGGAAGATTTTAATCTTGATTTTTAACTGAGAGATGAATAAATTATTCATCGTTAATAACAACTTCACAAGTGAATTACTTTTTCCAAAAATCCCAAATGTAGTTGGATACGTTACCAATGCAATGATCAAAATCCAACATATAAGACAATTATTGTAACCTTTTAATGTGTGACATATGTTCCATTAAAATTACAAAGCCAATGTTGTGAGATTTGATAACTTTATTTAGCCAGTTAACTGAGCTTTTATTTGCAGCCATCTTATATTTCATATAATGATGTTAGTCATTGAGTTTTTCAATGTCAAAGATTTGAATTGCCCAAGAGCTTCTCCCAATACCTTTGGGGCTATTTGGTTCAACTAGCAACTTTTTCTGTTTTTTTTTTTTCTAGTCCTTTTCTTGCAATTCTTCACTAAAGTTCTTTAAAAAATAATTTCCAAATTCTCCTCTCATTCAATACAAACATAGCCTATGAATAAGTTCAATAAAAAATAATTTCCAAATTATTTTCAGCCCTTTTATTTTGGTTATTTCACATTTTGAATAAAGCTTTTAATTGCTAAACAATTGTATTATAATACTACATTTACAATATTTCCGGCAAATTAGCCGTTAAAATCTAAATTTAAAGTTGATGAACTGATACAAAAACGAAAATGAGCAAAGCAACAATAAGCTCTTCATGGAAAACTCTTAATTGTGCTGAGGTCTCCCCCCCGGTGGTGGCTTCTTTGGAGGAGGACTGGATCTCAACACCACTGACCGGCCATGATCTACCTGAGAGGTCTGTACCATCGCTAAGAAAGATAGAAGGAGAGCGTAGAGAGGAAGGGGGCTCTTGATGCTTTGATCTATTTCCATTGCTTCAGTTCTCTCCATCTTCTTCGTTCCGCTTGGTTCCTTTGCTTCTCCACTGGAAAGCAGGAAACATATATAGCCAATGGTGAAGAAGAGAGCTTTGATCAATTCCAATGGTGGGTCAATAAGCCGTGTGGTGGACCATGAAAACCTTATATGAACTATTAGATACTAATCAACGTTCGTAGTTTGGCAAGTTTAGGTTGATTTGGTCCATGAAACATTTATGATCCACTTTTTGACTTTACCTTAATTAAAAAGAGAGAATAAAACTACAAATTTTTTAAACCCACCATATGAGATATTAAAATTATATGTATATATATATATTCCTGAAGAAAAAAAAAATCGACCAAAATCTTATTAGTTAAGGTCTATTCATTGTACATTTTTCTTTTTAGAGGACAATGTTTTATATTTAAATAATGTGTTAAATATATCAATATCTTATTTTATACATCTGAAAATCTTAATTCAAATTCTTCAAAATTTTGGTCAAAGATGTTCATTTTTTGAATTTATTATTATTAGATTTTCACAAATTTCAGAATTTGATTAGTCTCATTATTTAAAAGAAATTCTTTTAAAAAAGAAATAAAAGATTCTTTTTATTCCTACATAATTTTTATGTACATGAGACGGAATATCTATTTTTATTTCTTTGTAAATAATCTTCTTATTTAGGAACAATATTTTATGAAGTATTTCTTGAATAAACACATTTCTATAAAAAAATAGAAAATATTCATCTTACAGTAATAATGTGTATTAATTCTTAAAAAAAGGACATATGGTAGATCCTTTCACGCATTATTTTCAATATTGAGAAAAAGCTATTATGGGTTCAAAGGAAACTCTTATTTTGGTGAATGAATGAAAATATTATCTTATTAATTATTTGACAATCTTATTTTCATTTTTGGTCTTAAATAGATAAGATCTATAGAAAAGAAATTCTTTAACTATTCTCTTTTATTCTTAAGATATTTTTCAAGTGTATTAAAAAATATTTTGGCAGTTGAAAATCAAATGCTAGAGAATTACTCTCATAAATACTTTGACTTAGAAATTAGATACTACGTAATCCATTTGATTATATCAAAAGGGCTACCAAATTAGAATTTCCCTACTGTGCTAGATCATTTTGGGGAGAACAGACCAAGAGCTTCCAGGGAGGTAGGATGAGCTTCCAAAGAGGGAGGATGAGCTTCGAGGGAGGGAAGATGAACTTTCAAAGAGGGGGATGAGTTCCCAAAGAATGATGATGAGCTTCCAAAGAAGGAGAATGAGCTTTCAGAGAATGACATGGAGTTCTTATAGAGTGGGACCATAGAGTACTAAATACTAGATAAATCTTACACATAACAAAAAAATTTTCTAACAAGCCAATTCTTTTGGGACCTCACAGATTTATTATTTTCCCTACTCCAACAGAAGTCCTCTATCTCTGTGTTTTCATATCGAGCATATATATGTAAATATACATACATATGTATATAAATAAATAAATAAATACATACACATACACACACACACACAAAAGAATCTAGTTAGTGAATAGATTAACAGAGAATGAAGTTGTTGACTCAAGGTGGTAGAGCATTTAATAAACAAGCTGACCAAATTTGTCTTGAGTCTTGATCTTAGCTCAAAGTGGTGGAAGACTATCACAACGTGCAACGAAAGTTGTAATAAGGATCCCTTCCTTTGGAAGTCGGACCTCACTAAGATATTATAGTGGAGGGAATGCTTTACGACATAGGAGGATATAGAGTAGGCGTTAAGCTTCATGTGAGATCGAGGCATGTGCACAACCATGTGGTGAGCAAGATTCCACTTTGTCAAGATTATGAACTATCTTGAGGTGAACGTTGTTGGTTCAACATTGTTCTATTGTCTGTCCAAGGAAGATTTGAGGAATGTAAGGTTTAGCATTCAAAGGAAGGAAATAGATGCAATGAAAAAGAAATATGTAGTTGCGGGTGTTGTTTGATAGTGTTGCTTCCATAGGAAAATTAGGAGGAGGACGGGTGTTTGATCAATGGGAGATCAAAGAGAAAGAGCTGCAATGGTTGCACAAACTCTAACAAAACACTTGGGCTACGAGTTGCGAGATCATTGATGATGGCTAGTGGAGAAGAAGGAGATATTGATATCTGCGATGAAGTTGGATCATAACGTAGATGAGAATGAATGACATATTACTCTTTCATTTGAGGAAGCTTTCTATGTTTGCAAGAACCATATAAATATTTCAAATCTAAATTGATGGCAGAACAAGAATTCCTTTTTGCTATTCATTTATAAAGGATGAATAACATGCAAAAGGTATCCCTAAATAAAATACATACATAAAAATAACCTCTATCTTAAAAGGCATTATAATAAATAAACAACTAAAATGCAAAAGAATGAGAAAATTTGTAAAGTTAGAATAATAAGTTTCTATCTTTCTTATAAATGACCTATTACAACTAAATAAGATCCAAAGGTATTAATAAATCAATTAAAACTCTTATATGGATTAGTTTTGAGCCCTTACTTACATTCTAGTTTAAATTGATGGTATAATTGGATAGACATCTTGCCTCTTGGGTTGTATTAGATTTTTCTGTATTCATCCTTTTAATATAATCTAACATCTATCCATTCCAACATAAAAAATTTTCACTAATTGAATCTTGTTTAAGCCATATATCTATTTTTGTAGGTTCATATTAGTGTTTGACTATATAAAAGGTTAGGTAAGCTGTTTGAATATATCTTGCGACTAACTTATTATTATTTTAACCATATGGAAGCTCAAAAAATATAATTGAGTAATCTTCTATTCCCTGGTCAAATAAAGGAAACCGATGGACTCATTGTGCCTTAGAATATATATTTTTCAATTTAAAACTTTGAAAAATCACATCATATAAGATAAAATTGATATTATTTAAAAATTGAAATATAGGTAAACAAACTTTAATGCTTAATAGCAAAGCCGAAATTGGTTACAAACCATTTTTTTAAGATAAAACAAATTCAATTGGTTTAAGTTTAAAGGAAATAGATCTTGGTGAATCAAGTTTAGAAAACATAAGAAGCTTGTGTTTATATGAAAGAAATTTATAAATTCTTTTTTGGTGACATCATTAATGAAATATAGACTTAACATGAATAAAATAATATTTTGATCATATGAAGTGATAACTATAACTTGATCATGAGGTCATTTTGAAGCACATCAAAGTTTGAGCAAGTGTAAAATCTTGATAGCTTATATCAATCATACCACAGCATCAAGAAATACCTTTGAATTGTATGACATAATTATAAATACTTTTGAATTTCCTTGTAAAAATATTTGTGACAAGACTTTTAAAAGGCATGTGAATGAATTATTGCTTAAAATAATATCATGCTCAACTAAATATTCATTCTTTGAATATTATTGCTTGTGGTTTATCAAATGTTAAATTTGAACAAATTATGCATGTAGACGTTGCATATAACATTTTTTGTAAGTTGTAGAGTATTAACGAGAACAAGGAATGGATTGCTTCTCAAACCATAATGTAAGCAATGCTTTAGTTGGAAAGCCTATAAGTTTATTTCCTTTGGTCAAGGATTAAGAATTAAAGAGCAAAGAAGGAACAAATGTTGTAGCACAATGTGTTGAATGGAAGAAAGAGGGACACCACTGTTGCTACTGTACATTGTTATTGAAAGAGAGAAACAAGAAGAAGATCAAGAAGAATCTGAAGAGGAAGATGAGGAAGGAGGCTACATTGGTTCATTCATCACCATTCTCATGAAGAAAGAAGAATAAAGAAGTAGTTTGTCCCATTGCACATCATCACGGCTCATTTGAGAGTGAAAACAATGAGTTTTTTTTTATGCAATTAATTCTCTCTAAAAAATAGATATAAAAGTCCAAAGAAAAATCCCAAAAAATGTTTGCTTTTCTATGATGACTTGATTGAGAAGAATGGGAAAATAGAACTAATAGGTGGCTTATTTTCTTTTATTTTGACTACCTTTAGAAGGTTCTAAAAATGGTAAATAGTAGCTTTAGCAATTTTATCCTCTTATTAGGTGCAAATGAATTTAGAGCCTTCAATATCATTATGTTCAATTTTGGTCTATGCTCTTTAACCATGATAATAAAGAATTTAGTGTTCCTTTTTCACTATGTGAGCTAATTAATACTAGCTTTTTGTTGCTAATAGGATTCCTCCTGAACTTTAGCTTCTAATAGAGTTTTGTTAGCGTGAGAACTCTTCCCTCACCTCATCATTTGGGTTTTCTTGAAATTGAGATTCTTTAAATTTGTCTACATCTTCGATAAGTTTGATTGCTATAAAGATGTTACCAAAAGTTGTTTTGTTTCATTCTTTTAAGAAGGCTTGCAATTTTTTTTAATTTAAATGCAAGCACCTTCATTCTAGCATAATTAACAAGAGGCTTCCAATTTCTTTCCACCATTTATAGGAAGGAATGATGTTTTAGTTACATGTTTTGACATTAAGGGTTTGTAGAAGCTTGAATAGGAAATAAATGGAGATCAGAGCATGGTCAAATTCTATCTTACATAAGTGTTGAGTTTTAGTCGAGAGAATTTGATCTGACCAATTTTGTTTCACTAGGACTGTCTAATCATTTTTATCTACTCTTCCTCTTGCCAGGCCAAGTAAATGGAGGGCGTGTGAATGGAATGTATATAAGACTACATTAGTTAATGCAATCAGAGAATTTTTGCATAGCTTCTATTTTAAGAGAAAGTTGCCCCTTGTAATAATTTTGTAAGATTATTTCCTTGAAGTCCCCACCAATCGGTTATGGCATGTGTTGAAATTCTTTGCAATTTGAATGAGATTTTGCCATAATATTTTTCTTTTACTGAGCTTTTAGTATAAACAAATATGCAGTTGGTTGGAAGATTTTAATCTTGATTTTTAACTGAGAGATGAATAAATTATTCATCGTTAATAACAACTTCACAAGTGAATTACTTTTTCCAAAAATCCCAAATGTAGTTGGATACGTTACCAATGCAATGATCAAAATCCAACATATAAGACAATTATTGTAACCTTTTAATGTGTGACATATGTTCCATTAAAATTACAAAGCCAATGTTGTGAGATTTGATAACTTTATTTAGCCAGTTAACTGAGCTTTTATTTGCAGCCATCTTATATTTCATATAATGATGTTAGTCATTGAGTTTTTCAATGTCAAAGATTTGAATTGCCCAAGAGCTTCTCCCAATACCTTTGGGGCTATTTGGTTCAACTAGCAACTTTTTCTGTTTTTTTTTTTTCTAGTCCTTTTCTTGCAATTCTTCACTAAAGTTCTTTAAAAAATAATTTCCAAATTCTCCTCTCATTCAATACAAACATAGCCTATGAATAAGTTCAATAAAAAATAATTTCCAAATTATTTTCAGCCCTTTTATTTTGGTTATTTCACATTTTGAATAAAGCTTTTAATTGCTAAACAATTGTATTATAATACTACATTTACAATATTTCCGGCAAATTAGCCGTTAAAATCTAAATTTAAAGTTGATGAACTGATACAAAAACGAAAATGAGCAAAGCAACAATAAGCTCTTCATGGAAAACTCTTAATTGTGCTGAGGTCTCCCCCCCGGTGGTGGCTTCTTTGGAGGAGGACTGGATCTCAACACCACTGACCGGCCATGATCTACCTGAGAGGTCTGTACCATCGCTAAGAAAGATAGAAGGAGAGCGTAGAGAGGAAGGGGGCTCTTGATGCTTTGATCTATTTCCATTGCTTCAGTTCTCTCCATCTTCTTCGTTCCGCTTGGTTCCTTTGCTTCTCCACTGGAAAGCAGGAAACATATATAGCCAATGGTGAAGAAGAGAGCTTTGATCAATTCCAATGGTGGGTCAATAAGCCGTGTGGTGGACCATGAAAACCTTATATGAACTATTAGATACTAATCAACGTTCGTAGTTTGGCAAGTTTAGGTTGATTTGGTCCATGAAACATTTATGATCCACTTTTTGACTTTACCTTAATTAAAAAGAGAGAATAAAACTACAAATTTTTTAAACCCACCATATGAGATATTAAAATTATATGTATATATATATATTCCTGAAGAAAAAAAAAATCGACCAAAATCTTATTAGTTAAGGTCTATTCATTGTACATTTTTCTTTTTAGAGGACAATGTTTTATATTTAAATAATGTGTTAAATATATCAATATCTTATTTTATACATCTGAAAATCTTAATTCAAATTCTTCAAAATTTTGGTCAAAGATGTTCATTTTTTGAATTTATTATTATTAGATTTTCACAAATTTCAGAATTTGATTAGTCTCATTATTTAAAAGAAATTCTTTTAAAAAAGAAATAAAAGATTCTTTTTATTCCTACATAATTTTTATGTACATGAGACGGAATATCTATTTTTATTTCTTTGTAAATAATCTTCTTATTTAGGAACAATATTTTATGAAGTATTTCTTGAATAAACACATTTCTATAAAAAAATAGAAAATATTCATCTTACAGTAATAATGTGTATTAATTCTTAAAAAAAGGACATATGGTAGATCCTTTCACGCATTATTTTCAATATTGAGAAAAAGCTATTATGGGTTCAAAGGAAACTCTTATTTTGGTGAATGAATGAAAATATTATCTTATTAATTATTTGACAATCTTATTTTCATTTTTGGTCTTAAATAGATAAGATCTATAGAAAAGAAATTCTTTAACTATTCTCTTTTATTCTTAAGATATTTTTCAAGTGTATTAAAAAATATTTTGGCAGTTGAAAATCAAATGCTAGAGAATTACTCTCATAAATACTTTGACTTAGAAATTAGATACTACGTAATCCATTTGATTATATCAAAAGGGCTACCAAATTAGAATTTCCCTACTGTGCTAGATCATTTTGGGGAGAACAGACCAAGAGCTTCCAGGGAGGTAGGATGAGCTTCCAAAGAGGGAGGATGAGCTTCGAGGGAGGGAAGATGAACTTTCAAAGAGGGGGATGAGTTCCCAAAGAATGATGATGAGCTTCCAAAGAAGGAGAATGAGCTTTCAGAGAATGACATGGAGTTCTTATAGAGTGGGACCATAGAGTACTAAATACTAGATAAATCTTACACATAACAAAAAAATTTTCTAACAAGCCAATTCTTTTGGGACCTCACAGATTTATTATTTTCCCTACTCCAACAGAAGTCCTCTATCTCTGTGTTTTCATATCGAGCATATATATGTAAATATACATACATATGTATATAAATAAATAAATAAATACATACACATACACACACACACACAAAAGAATCTAGTTAGTGAATAGATTAACAGAGAATGAAGTTGTTGACTCAAGGTGGTAGAGCATTTAATAAACAAGCTGACCAAATTTGTCTTGAGTCTTGATCTTAGCTCAAAGTGGTGGAAGACTATCACAACGTGCAACGAAAGTTGTAATAAGGATCCCTTCCTTTGGAAGTCGGACCTCACTAAGATATTATAGTGGAGGGAATGCTTTACGACATAGGAGGATATAGAGTAGGCGTTAAGCTTCATGTGAGATCGAGGCATGTGCACAACCATGTGGTGAGCAAGATTCCACTTTGTCAAGATTATGAACTATCTTGAGGTGAACGTTGTTGGTTCAACATTGTTCTATTGTCTGTCCAAGGAAGATTTGAGGAATGTAAGGTTTAGCATTCAAAGGAAGGAAATAGATGCAATGAAAAAGAAATATGTAGTTGCGGGTGTTGTTTGATAGTGTTGCTTCCATAGGAAAATTAGGAGGAGGACGGGTGTTTGATCAATGGGAGATCAAAGAGAAAGAGCTGCAATGGTTGCACAAACTCTAACAAAACACTTGGGCTACGAGTTGCGAGATCATTGATGATGGCTAGTGGAGAAGAAGGAGATATTGATATCTGCGATGAAGTTGGATCATAACGTAGATGAGAATGAATGACATATTACTCTTTCATTTGAGGAAGCTTTCTATGTTTGCAAGAACCATATAAATATTTCAAATCTAAATTGATGGCAGAACAAGAATTCCTTTTTGCTATTCATTTATAAAGGATGAATAACATGCAAAAGGTATCCCTAAATAAAATACATACATAAAAATAACCTCTATCTTAAAAGGCATTATAATAAATAAACAACTAAAATGCAAAAGAATGAGAAAATTTGTAAAGTTAGAATAATAAGTTTCTATCTTTCTTATAAATGACCTATTACAACTAAATAAGATCCAAAGGTATTAATAAATCAATTAAAACTCTTATATGGATTAGTTTTGAGCCCTTACTTACATTCTAGTTTAAATTGATGGTATAATTGGATAGACATCTTGCCTCTTGGGTTGTATTAGATTTTTCTGTATTCATCCTTTTAATATAATCTAACATCTATCCATTCCAACATAAAAAATTTTCACTAATTGAATCTTGTTTAAGCCATATATCTATTTTTGTAGGTTCATATTAGTGTTTGACTATATAAAAGGTTAGGTAAGCTGTTTGAATATATCTTGCGACTAACTTATTATTATTTTAACCATATGGAAGCTCAAAAAATATAATTGAGTAATCTTCTATTCCCTGGTCAAATAAAGGAAACCGATGGACTCATTGTGCCTTAGAATATATATTTTTCAATTTAAAACTTTGAAAAATCACATCATATAAGATAAAATTGATATTATTTAAAAATTGAAATATAGGTAAACAAACTTTAATGCTTAATAGCAAAGCCGAAATTGGTTACAAACCATTTTTTTAAGATAAAACAAATTCAATTGGTTTAAGTTTAAAGGAAATAGATCTTGGTGAATCAAGTTTAGAAAACATAAGAAGCTTGTGTTTATATGAAAGAAATTTATAAATTCTTTTTTGGTGACATCATTAATGAAATATAGACTTAACATGAATAAAATAATATTTTGATCATATGAAGTGATAACTATAACTTGATCATGAGGTCATTTTGAAGCACATCAAAGTTTGAGCAAGTGTAAAATCTTGATAGCTTATATCAATCATACCACAGCATCAAGAAATACCTTTGAATTGTATGACATAATTATAAATACTTTTGAATTTCCTTGTAAAAATATTTGTGACAAGACTTTTAAAAGGCATGTGAATGAATTATTGCTTAAAATAATATCATGCTCAACTAAATATTCATTCTTTGAATATTATTGCTTGTGGTTTATCAAATGTTAAATTTGAACAAATTATGCATGTAGACGTTGCATATAACATTTTTTGTAAGTTGTAGAGTATTAACGAGAACAAGGAATGGATTGCTTCTCAAACCATAATGTAAGCAATGCTTTAGTTGGAAAGCCTATAAGTTTATTTCCTTTGGTCAAGGATTAAGAATTAAAGAGCAAAGAAGGAACAAATGTTGTAGCACAATGTGTTGAATGGAAGAAAGAGGGACACCACTGTTGCTACTGTACATTGTTATTGAAAGAGAGAAACAAGAAGAAGATCAAGAAGAATCTGAAGAGGAAGATGAGGAAGGAGGCTACATTGGTTCATTCATCACCATTCTCATGAAGAAAGAAGAATAAAGAAGTAGTTTGTCCCATTGCACATCATCACGGCTCATTTGAGAGTGAAAACAATGAGTTTTTTTTTATGCAATTAATTCTCTCTAAAAAATAGATATAAAAGTCCAAAGAAAAATCCCAAAAAATGTTTGCTTTTCTATGATGACTTGATTGAGAAGAATGGGAAAATAGAACTAATAGGTGGCTTATTTTCTTTTATTTTGACTACCTTTAGAAGGTTCTAAAAATGGTAAATAGTAGCTTTAGCAATTTTATCCTCTTATTAGGTGCAAATGAATTTAGAGCCTTCAATATCATTATGTTCAATTTTGGTCTATGCTCTTTAACCATGATAATAAAGAATTTAGTGTTCCTTTTTCACTATGTGAGCTAATTAATACTAGCTTTTTGTTGCTAATAGGATTCCTCCTGAACTTTAGCTTCTAATAGAGTTTTGTTAGCGTGAGAACTCTTCCCTCACCTCATCATTTGGGTTTTCTTGAAATTGAGATTCTTTAAATTTGTCTACATCTTCGATAAGTTTGATTGCTATAAAGATGTTACCAAAAGTTGTTTTGTTTCATTCTTTTAAGAAGGCTTGCAATTTTTTTTAATTTAAATGCAAGCACCTTCATTCTAGCATAATTAACAAGAGGCTTCCAATTTCTTTCCACCATTTATAGGAAGGAATGATGTTTTAGTTACATGTTTTGACATTAAGGGTTTGTAGAAGCTTGAATAGGAAATAAATGGAGATCAGAGCATGGTCAAATTCTATCTTACATAAGTGTTGAGTTTTAGTCGAGAGAATTTGATCTGACCAATTTTGTTTCACTAGGACTGTCTAATCATTTTTATCTACTCTTCCTCTTGCCAGGCCAAGTAAATGGAGGGCGTGTGAATGGAATGTATATAAGACTACATTAGTTAATGCAATCAGAGAATTTTTGCATAGCTTCTATTTTAAGAGAAAGTTGCCCCTTGTAATAATTTTGTAAGATTATTTCCTTGAAGTCCCCACCAATCGGTTATGGCATGTGTTGAAATTCTTTGCAATTTGAATGAGATTTTGCCATAATATTTTTCTTTTACTGAGCTTTTAGTATAAACAAATATGCAGTTGGTTGGAAGATTTTAATCTTGATTTTTAACTGAGAGATGAATAAATTATTCATCGTTAATAACAACTTCACAAGTGAATTACTTTTTCCAAAAATCCCAAATGTAGTTGGATACGTTACCAATGCAATGATCAAAATCCAACATATAAGACAATTATTGTAACCTTTTAATGTGTGACATATGTTCCATTAAAATTACAAAGCCAATGTTGTGAGATTTGATAACTTTATTTAGCCAGTTAACTGAGCTTTTATTTGCAGCCATCTTATATTTCATATAATGATGTTAGTCATTGAGTTTTTCAATGTCAAAGATTTGAATTGCCCAAGAGCTTCTCCCAATACCTTTGGGGCTATTTGGTTCAACTAGCAACTTTTTCTGTTTTTTTTTTTTCTAGTCCTTTTCTTGCAATTCTTCACTAAAGTTCTTTAAAAAATAATTTCCAAATTCTCCTCTCATTCAATACAAACATAGCCTATGAATAAGTTCAATAAAAAATAATTTCCAAATTATTTTCAGCCCTTTTATTTTGGTTATTTCACATTTTGAATAAAGCTTTTAATTGCTAAACAATTGTATTATAATACTACATTTACAATATTTCCGGCAAATTAGCCGTTAAAATCTAAATTTAAAGTTGATGAACTGATACAAAAACGAAAATGAGCAAAGCAACAATAAGCTCTTCATGGAAAACTCTTAATTGTGCTGAGGTCTCCCCCCCGGTGGTGGCTTCTTTGGAGGAGGACTGGATCTCAACACCACTGACCGGCCATGATCTACCTGAGAGGTCTGTACCATCGCTAAGAAAGATAGAAGGAGAGCGTAGAGAGGAAGGGGGCTCTTGATGCTTTGATCTATTTCCATTGCTTCAGTTCTCTCCATCTTCTTCGTTCCGCTTGGTTCCTTTGCTTCTCCACTGGAAAGCAGGAAACATATATAGCCAATGGTGAAGAAGAGAGCTTTGATCAATTCCAATGGTGGGTCAATAAGCCGTGTGGTGGACCATGAAAACCTTATATGAACTATTAGATACTAATCAACGTTCGTAGTTTGGCAAGTTTAGGTTGATTTGGTCCATGAAACATTTATGATCCACTTTTTGACTTTACCTTAATTAAAAAGAGAGAATAAAACTACAAATTTTTTAAACCCACCATATGAGATATTAAAATTATATGTATATATATATATTCCTGAAGAAAAAAAAAATCGACCAAAATCTTATTAGTTAAGGTCTATTCATTGTACATTTTTCTTTTTAGAGGACAATGTTTTATATTTAAATAATGTGTTAAATATATCAATATCTTATTTTATACATCTGAAAATCTTAATTCAAATTCTTCAAAATTTTGGTCAAAGATGTTCATTTTTTGAATTTATTATTATTAGATTTTCACAAATTTCAGAATTTGATTAGTCTCATTATTTAAAAGAAATTCTTTTAAAAAAGAAATAAAAGATTCTTTTTATTCCTACATAATTTTTATGTACATGAGACGGAATATCTATTTTTATTTCTTTGTAAATAATCTTCTTATTTAGGAACAATATTTTATGAAGTATTTCTTGAATAAACACATTTCTATAAAAAAATAGAAAATATTCATCTTACAGTAATAATGTGTATTAATTCTTAAAAAAAGGACATATGGTAGATCCTTTCACGCATTATTTTCAATATTGAGAAAAAGCTATTATGGGTTCAAAGGAAACTCTTATTTTGGTGAATGAATGAAAATATTATCTTATTAATTATTTGACAATCTTATTTTCATTTTTGGTCTTAAATAGATAAGATCTATAGAAAAGAAATTCTTTAACTATTCTCTTTTATTCTTAAGATATTTTTCAAGTGTATTAAAAAATATTTTGGCAGTTGAAAATCAAATGCTAGAGAATTACTCTCATAAATACTTTGACTTAGAAATTAGATACTACGTAATCCATTTGATTATATCAAAAGGGCTACCAAATTAGAATTTCCCTACTGTGCTAGATCATTTTGGGGAGAACAGACCAAGAGCTTCCAGGGAGGTAGGATGAGCTTCCAAAGAGGGAGGATGAGCTTCGAGGGAGGGAAGATGAACTTTCAAAGAGGGGGATGAGTTCCCAAAGAATGATGATGAGCTTCCAAAGAAGGAGAATGAGCTTTCAGAGAATGACATGGAGTTCTTATAGAGTGGGACCATAGAGTACTAAATACTAGATAAATCTTACACATAACAAAAAAATTTTCTAACAAGCCAATTCTTTTGGGACCTCACAGATTTATTATTTTCCCTACTCCAACAGAAGTCCTCTATCTCTGTGTTTTCATATCGAGCATATATATGTAAATATACATACATATGTATATAAATAAATAAATAAATACATACACATACACACACACACACAAAAGAATCTAGTTAGTGAATAGATTAACAGAGAATGAAGTTGTTGACTCAAGGTGGTAGAGCATTTAATAAACAAGCTGACCAAATTTGTCTTGAGTCTTGATCTTAGCTCAAAGTGGTGGAAGACTATCACAACGTGCAACGAAAGTTGTAATAAGGATCCCTTCCTTTGGAAGTCGGACCTCACTAAGATATTATAGTGGAGGGAATGCTTTACGACATAGGAGGATATAGAGTAGGCGTTAAGCTTCATGTGAGATCGAGGCATGTGCACAACCATGTGGTGAGCAAGATTCCACTTTGTCAAGATTATGAACTATCTTGAGGTGAACGTTGTTGGTTCAACATTGTTCTATTGTCTGTCCAAGGAAGATTTGAGGAATGTAAGGTTTAGCATTCAAAGGAAGGAAATAGATGCAATGAAAAAGAAATATGTAGTTGCGGGTGTTGTTTGATAGTGTTGCTTCCATAGGAAAATTAGGAGGAGGACGGGTGTTTGATCAATGGGAGATCAAAGAGAAAGAGCTGCAATGGTTGCACAAACTCTAACAAAACACTTGGGCTACGAGTTGCGAGATCATTGATGATGGCTAGTGGAGAAGAAGGAGATATTGATATCTGCGATGAAGTTGGATCATAACGTAGATGAGAATGAATGACATATTACTCTTTCATTTGAGGAAGCTTTCTATGTTTGCAAGAACCATATAAATATTTCAAATCTAAATTGATGGCAGAACAAGAATTCCTTTTTGCTATTCATTTATAAAGGATGAATAACATGCAAAAGGTATCCCTAAATAAAATACATACATAAAAATAACCTCTATCTTAAAAGGCATTATAATAAATAAACAACTAAAATGCAAAAGAATGAGAAAATTTGTAAAGTTAGAATAATAAGTTTCTATCTTTCTTATAAATGACCTATTACAACTAAATAAGATCCAAAGGTATTAATAAATCAATTAAAACTCTTATATGGATTAGTTTTGAGCCCGCCCTTGCATTCTAGTTTGCACTGATGAAATAATTGGACATCTTACCTCTTGGTTTGTACTAGATTTTTGTGTATTCATCCTTTTAATATAATCTAACATCTATCCATTTCAACATAAAAATTTTCACTAATTGAATCTTTTTCAAGCCATATATCTATTTTTGTAGGTTCATATTAGTGTTTGACTGCATAAAAGGTGAGGTAAGATTTTTGAATACATGTTGTAACTAACTTATTATTATTTTAACTATATGGAAGCTCAAAAAATATAATTGAGTAATCATCTATTCCCTAGTCATATAAAGGAAACCGGTGGACCCTTAGAATATATTTTTCAATTTAAAACTTTGACAAATCACATCATATAAGATAAAATTGATATCATTTAAAAATTGAAATTTTCGTAAACAAACTTTAATACTTAATAGTAAAGCTGAAATTGGTTACAAAACATTTTTTTTGGAGATAAAACAAATTCAATTGGTTTAAGTTTAAAGGAAATATATCTTGGTGAATCAAGTTTAGAAAACATAAGAAGCTTGGGTTTATATGAAAGAAATTTACAAATTCTTTTTTGGTGACATCATTAATGAAATATAGACTTAACATGAATAAAATAATATTTTGATCATATAAAATGATAACCATAATTTTATCATGAGGTCATTTTGCAGCACAAAAAAAGCACATCAAAGTTTGAGCAAGTGTAAAATCTTGATAGCTTATATCAATCACACGACACCATCAAGAAATATTTTTGAATTCTAAGACATAGTTATAAATACTTTTTAATTTCCTTGTAAAAATATTTGTGACAAGATTTTTAGAAGGCATGTGAATAAATTATTACTTGAAAAAAAATGTCATGCTCAACTAAATATTCATTCTTTGAATATTTTTGTTTATTGTTTATCAAATGTTAAATTTGAACGAATTATGCATTTAGGTGTTGCATATAACATTTGTTGTAAGTTGTAGAATATTAACAAGAACAAGGAATGGATTGCTTCTCAAACCATAATGTAAGAAATGCTTTAGTTGGAAAGCCTATAAGTTTATCTCCTTTCGTCAAGGATTAAGAATTAAAGAGCAAAGAAGGAACAAATGTTGTAGCGCAATGTCCTGAACGCAGGAAAGAGGGACACCACTGTTGCTACTGTTCATTGTTGTTGATAGAGAGAAACAAAAAGATGATCAAGAAGAACCTGAAGAAAAAGATGAGGAAGGAGGCTACAT
Organism: Vanilla planifolia; assembly: GCA_023846275.1. Classification (NCBI taxonomy): domain Eukaryota; kingdom Viridiplantae; phylum Streptophyta; class Magnoliopsida; order Asparagales; family Orchidaceae; genus Vanilla; species Vanilla planifolia. The sequence continues at coordinate 4,333,462 of CM043872.1, read as the reverse complement.
TGGTTCATTCATCACCATTCTCATGAAGAAAGAAGAATAAAGAAGCAGTTTGTCTCATTGCACATCATGACGACTCTTTTGAGAGTGAAAACAATGAGTTTTTTTATGCAATTAATTCTCTCTAAAAAATAGATATAAAAGTCTAAAGAAAAATCCTAAAAAATGTTTGCTTTTCTATGATGACTTGATTGAGAAGAATGGGAAAATAGAACTACGAGGAGACTTATTTTCTTTTATGTTGACAGGCTTTTGAAGGTTCTAAAAATGTAAAGTAGTAGCTTTAGCAATTTTATCCTCTTGTTAGATGCACATGAATTTAGAGCTTTTAATATCATTATGTTCAATTTTGGTCTATGCTCTTTAACCAAGATATTAAATAATTTAGTGTTTCTTTTTCACTATGTGAGCCAATTAATACTAGCTTTTTGTTGCTAATAGGATTCCTCTTTAACGTTAGCTTCTAATAGAGTTTTGTTGGCATGAGAGAACTCTTCCCTTACCTCACCATTTGGGTTTGCTTGAAATCGAGATTCTTTAACTTTGCCTACATCTTCGGTAAGTTTGATTGCTATAAAGATGTTACCAAAAGTTGTTTTGTTTCATTTGTTTAAGCAAGCTTGCAATTTTTTTTAATTTGAATGCAAGCACCTTCATTCTAGCATAATTAACAAGTGGCTTCCAACTTCTTTCGACCATTTATAGGAAGGAATGATGTTCTTGTTACATGTTTTGACATCTAAATTTTGTATGAGTTGTTGGAGCTTCAATAGGAAATAAATCGAGATCAGAGCATGGTCAAATTATATCTTACATAACTGTTGAATTTTAGTCGAGAGAATTTGATCTGACAATTGTTGATTCACTAGGACATTGTCTAATCATTTTTATCTACCATTTCTCTTGCCAATCTAGGAAAATGAGGGACTTGTGAATGGAATATATATAAGACTGCATTAGTTAATGCAATCAGAGAATTTTTGCATAGCTTCTATTTTAAGAGAAGGGTCTCCCTTGTACTAATTTGGTAAGATTATTTTCTTAATGTCCCCACCAACCAGTTATGACATGTTGAAACTCTTTGCAATTTGAATGAGATTTTGCTATAATATTTTTCTCTTATTGGACTTTTAATATAAACAAATCTGCATTTGGTTGGAAGATTTTAATCTTGATATTTAACTGAGAGATGAATAAATTGTTCCTCGTTAATAACCACTTGACAAGTGAATTACTTTTTCCAAAAATCCCAAATGTAGTTGGATATGTTACCAATGCAATGATCAAAATCAAACTTATAAGAAGATTATTGTAACCTTTTAATGTGTGACATATGTTCCATTAAAGTTACAATGCCAATGTTTTGAGATTTGATAACTTTATTTAGCCAGTTAACTGAGCTTTTATTTGCAGCACATCTTATGAGGATGTTAGTCATTGAGTTTTTCAATGACTACGAGTTGAATTGCCCAAGAGCTTCTCCCAATACCTTAGAGGTTATTTGGTTAAACTAGCAACTTTTTCTACTTTTTTTTCTAGTCTTTTTGCTCTACATAGGAGTGAATTCTTCTTTCTTTTGTAGCATTTGGCCTAAGACCATTGCCTTTTCTTGCAATTCTTCAATAAAGTTCTTAAAGGGCTAAATATCATATTGATGTTGTAGTTCATCTTGGAAAGTTTATGAATCAAATACTGACTCGTGTTCTTTGCTTTCATATGATTCCCTTATAAGGATTCAAAAATTATTTAGCTTCTTATGACTCAACTATATCTTTTCTTACAATGTAACAAATTTATGTGAGAAATTAGAAACTTCGTTTGACATTATTTAACCACTTGTTTATTCCAAAATAAGATTTTATAGAAAATTTTTTAAATTTCTATTTCATTATTTTTAATTATTTTGTAATGATCTTTTAAAAATATTTTCACATTAATAAAATATATTAAGAGCTAGTTTCTCAAATAATTTTATTTTCTTTATTAATTCATTCAAATTAAATAAAATAAATATAACAGTGGGGATTTATTTTGTTCTCCTCTCATTCAATACAAACATAGCCTATGAATAAGTTCAATAAAAAATAATTTCCAAATTATTTTCAGCCCTTTTATTTTGGTTATCTCACATTTTGAATGAAGCTTTTAATTGCTAAACATTTGTATTATAATACTACATTTACAATATTTCCGGCAAATTAGCCGTTAAAAATAAAACTTAAAGTTGATGAACTGATACAAAAACGAAAATGAACAAAGCAACAATAAGCTCTTCATGGAAAACTCTTAATTGTGCTGAGGTTCCCCCCCCGGTGGTGGCTTCTTTGGAGGAGAACTGGATCTCAAGACCACTGACCGGCCATGATCTACCTGAGATGTCTGCACCATTGCTAAGAAAGATAGAAGGAGAGCGTAGAGAGGAAGGGGGCTCTTAATGCTTTGATCTATTTCCATTGCTTCAGTTCTCTCCATCTTCTTCGTTCCGCTTGGTTCCTTTGCTGCTCCACTGGAACGCAGGAAACATATATAGCCAATGGTGAAGAAGAGAGCTTTGATCAATTCAAATGGTTGGGTCAATAAGCCGTGTGGTGGACCATGAAAACCTTATATAAACTATTAGATACTAATCCACGTTCGTAGTTTGGCAAGTTTAGGTTGATTTGGTCCATGAAACATTTATGGTTCACTTTTTGACTTCACCTTAATTAAAAAGAGAGAATAGAAGTACAAATTTAAACCCACCATATGAGATATTAAAATTATAAGTATATATATATATATATATATTCATGAAGAAAAAAAATAGACCAAAATCTTATTAGTTAAGGTCTATTCATTGTACATTTTTCTTTTTGGAGGACAAATTTTTATATTTAAATTATGTGTTAAATATATCCATATCTTATTGTATACATCTGAAAATCTTAATTCAAATTCTTCAAAATTTGGGTCAAAGATGTTCATTTTTTGGATTTATTACTATTATATTTTCACAAATTTCAGAATTTGATTAGTCTCATTATTTCAAAGAAATTCTTTTCAAAAAGAAAAAAAAAAGATTCTTTTTATTCCTACATAATTTTTATGTACATGAGATGGAATATCTATTTTTATTTTTTTTTAAATAATCTTCTTGTTTATGTTCAATATTTTATGGAGTATTTCTTGAATAAACACATTTCTATAAAAAATAAAAAAATATTCATTTTATAGTAATATTGTGTTTTAATTCTTAAACAAGGACATATGGTAGATCCTCTCATGCATTATTTTCAATATTGAGAAAAAGTTATTTTGGGTTCAAAAGGAACTCTTATTTTTGTTAATAAATGGAAATATTATCTAATTAATTTTTTGACAATCTTATTTTTATTTTTGGTCTTAACTAGATAATATTTATAGAAAATTAATTCTCTGACTATTCTCTTTTATTCATAAGGTATTTTTTTAAGTGTATTAAAAAATATTTTAGGAGTTAAAAGTCAAATGCTACAGGATTATTCTCATAAATACTTTGACTTAGAAATTAGATACCACGCAATCTATTCCATTATATAGAAAGGGTCACGAAATTAAAATTTTCTTATTGGGCTAGAACATTTTGGGGAGAGTAGCGCATTTATCAACAATAGCATGTGCTTCCAGGGAGGGAGGATGAGATTCCAAAGAGAGAGGATGAGCTTCAAGGGATGGAAGATGAGCTTCCAAAGAGGAGGATGAGTTTCCAAAGAATGATGATGAGCTTCCAAAGAAGAAAAATGAGCTTTTAGATAATGACTTGAAGTTCTTATAGAGTGGGACCATAGAATACTAGATACTAGATAAATCTTACGCATAACAAAACATTTTTCTAACAAGCCAGTTCTTTTGGGACCTCACAGATTTATTATTTTCCCAACTCCAAGAGAAGTTTTAAATCTCAGTGTTCTCATATAGAGCATATATATGTACATATACATACATATGTATATAAATAAATAAATAAACACACACATATACATACACACAAAAGAATCTAGTTGGTGAATAGATTGATAGAGAATGAAGGTGTTGACTCAAGGTGGTTGACCATTTAATAAACAAGCTGGCCAACTTTGTCTTGAGTCTTGATCTTGGCTTAAAGTTGTGGAAGACTATCACAACGTGCAACGAAAGTTGTAATAAGGAACCCATCCTTTGGTAGTCAGATCTCACCAAGATATTCTAGTAGAGGGAATGCTTTACGACATAGAAGGATATGGAGTAGGCGTTAAGCTTCATGTGAGATCGAGGCATGCGGTGAGCAAGATTCCACTTTGTTGAGATTATGAGCTATCTTGGGGTGAACGTTGTCGGTTCAACATTGTTTTATTGTGTGTCCAAGGAAGATTCGAGGAATGTAAGGTTTATCATTCAAAGGAGGGAAATAGATGGAATGAAAAAGAAATAGGTAGTTCTGGGTGTTGTTTGACAGTGTGGCTTCTATAGGAAAATTGGGAGGAGGAGGGGTTTTTGATCAGTGGGAGATCAAAGAGAAAGAGCCACAATGGTTGCACAACCTAACAAAACACTTGAGCTACGAGTTGTGAGATCATTGATGATGGCTAGTGGAGAAGAAGGAGATATTGATATTTGAGATAAAGTTGGATCATAACCTAGATGAGGATGAAGGATATCTTACTCTTTCATTTGAGGAAGCTTTATATGTTTGCAAGCAATTTCAATTCTAAATTGATGGCAAAACAGGAATTCCTTTTTGCTATTCATTTATAAAGTATGAATAACATGCAAAAGGTATCCCTAACTAAAAAGTATACATAAAAATAACCATTACCTTAAAAGAAATTATAACAAATAAACAACTAAAATACAAAAGAATAAGAAATTTTGTAAAGTTAGAATAATAAGTTTTTATCTATCTTATAAATAACGCATTACAACTGAATAAGATCCAAAGATGTTAATAAATCAATTAAAACTCTTATATAGATTAGTTTTGAGCCCTTACTTGCATTCTAGTTTGCACTGATGAAATAATTGGACATCTTACCTCTTGGGTTGTACTAGATTTTTGTGTATTCTCCTTTTAATATAATCTAACATCTATCCATTCCAACATAAAAAATTTTCACAAATTGAATCTTTTTTAAGCCATATATCTATTTTTGTAGGTTCGTATTAGTGTTTGACTGCATAAAAGGTGAGCTAAGATTTTTTAATACATGTTGTAACTAACTTATTATTATTTTAACCATATGGAAGCTCAAAAAATATAATTGAGTAATCATCTATTCCCTAGTCATATAAAGGAAACCGGTGGACCCTTAGAATATGTTTTTCAATTTAAAACTTTGACAAATCACATCATATAAGATAAAATTGATATCATTTAAAAATTGAAATTTTAGTAAACAAACTTTAATACTTAATAGTAAAGCTGAAATTGGTTACAAAACATTTTTTTTTGGAGATAAAACAAATTCAATTGGTTTAAGTTTAAAGGAAATATATCTTGGTGAATCAAGTTTAGAAAATATAAGAAGCTACGGCTTATATGAAAGAAATTTACAAATTCTTTTTTGGTGACATAATTAATGAAATATAGACTTAACATGAATAAAATAATATTTTGATCGTATAAAATGTTAACAATAATTTTATCATGAGGTCATTTTGCAGCACAAAAAAAGCACATCAAAGTTTGAGCAAGTGTAAAATCATGATAACTTATATCAATCACACGACACCATCAAGAAATATTTTTGAATTCTAAGACATAGTTATAAATACTTTTTAATTTCCTTTTAAAAATATTTGTGACAAGGTTTTTAGAAGGCATGTGAATAAATTATTACTTGAAAAAAAATATCATGCTCAACTAAATATTCATTCTTTGAATATTTTTGTTTATTGTTTATCAAATGTTAAATTTGAACGAATTATGCATTTAGATGTTGCATATAACATTTGTTGTAAGTTGTAGAATATTAACGAGAACAAGGAATGCAATGCTTCTCAAATCATAATATAAGCAATGCTTTTGTTAGAAAGCCTATAAGTTTATTTCCTTTGGTCAATGATTAAGAATTAAAGAGCAAAGAAGGAACAAATGTTGTAACACAATGTCTTGAATGGAAGAAAGAGGGACACCATTGTTGCTACTGTACATTGTTGTTGAAAGAGAGAAACAAGAAGAAGATCAAGAAGAACCTAAAGAAGAAGATGATGAAGGAGGCTACATTGGTTCATTCTGATGTAAATCGTGTGAGAACAACGCACAAGAGGGGAGGGTGAATTGTGCTTTTCACTAAAATTTAGATTTTGAAAATTCTTTCAATTAAAAAACGTTTGTAAATAAATTGTGAAATAAAAACGAAAAATGCAATAATAAGACAAGTAAAAAAAAAAGACAAAGATTTTTAGGTGGTTCGGCCAAACCCGTGCCTACATCCACCCCCGATCAACCCGATCGGGCTTCCACTAACCACTCCCTTTTGTCGAAGCCGGTAGGGGTAAACCAAGTACAACCGGTGCTCCAACGAGACACCAAAAATCCGAACAAATCCGGCTACAATAAATCGTACAATTTTTACAATAGCAATGCATACAAAAATCCTACACCTTTAATTTCTCAAAGCAAAGTGGCACAACTAAATGTTACCGAATGATGCAACGAAATGTGGAAGAAAGCTGTTGAAATTTGAGAAGAAGGTTGAGCCCGTAGCTCCCACAAGTATGCCAATCGTTGCTCTCGGTTTTGGCCTTTTTCCTTAGTTTTTGAAGATTTTTGCAAGTGGATTCATCAACTCTATAAATTGTAAAATGTCCTATATATATAGTCCACCAAAAAGCAATTCGAAACGGCTAGAAAAACGGTAAAAAAAAACCGGAAAATAGCCGTTGCCGGAACCCCGAAAAGGAAGAAAAAGAGCAGCAGCCGTCCGATCCCATTTCAAGAATGGACGGCTGGATGGACTTCACGGCTTGATCATCTCTAGACCGTCTGATCCGGGCGGACTTGATCTGAACCATTGGATCCCACGCGCTGAACGAACGGCGCTGATTAAACAGCCGTTCAAAATTACTCTCGCCCGTTGGATCTAGGCGGGCTTGATCTGCGCCTTTGGATCCTGCCGAAGTTATAAGGTGGGATTTTTTAGTCCCACACTGCAGAATGAAATTTGGCACACCGCTTTATAATAAATTTGCGCCGTTTAACCTGCGAGCCACTTTGGGGCTGGCTCCCCCCCTCCTTGACCGGGATTTCATCACCCGGTTCAGGTTGACTTAGCCATGCACTGTTCTTTGACCGTAGACCGCGCTGAAGTTAGACTTAGCCGAGCTCCTCTCGGCATGCTTGGCTTAGCCAGGCACTGTTCCGTTGACCGTTGACCAGCGCTAGCCGAGCTGCTCTCGGCGGTCTTTGGGCGGGCTTTGCTCGCCCCTTTCGGGTCAACCAAATTTTTATTTTTCTTTTTTTTATTTCTAAAAGGCCTGGACGGGCTGTTTTGACGCCGGGTCGACCCGCCCATGCTACAGTGCTTTTCCCGAGACTTTTGTTGTTTTAGGGTATTTTTGACGAATTTTTTAGCCACAAATTTGAATATAAGTGTATAAAAATAATTTTATATTCTTATAGTATTATAAGTAATTAAGTGGCTATGAAAAGAAATTCGTAAAAAACGATTCCAAAATAATATTAAAAAATCAAATACCCATGTCTATACATTTTGTCAAATATGCTTGACTCAAAAATGAAAATTCATTATTAAATAATTTTATAATATTTTTAAATGTTAATACTACTAGTGTGCCTCATAATCTCAAAGTTTTGACATATCAAATTTAAGAGAAATAAAAAGAAATTTAATTATAAAAAATATTGCGCATGTCTCAAAAATTCCTTGAAGTATGCCATGACCTCAAGGCCCTTAGAGACCATTATTTTAGACATCTAAAATACATGGCTTGATTTAATTAATTATTAACAATTTTACTTAAAAAACAAGCCTTCAGTAATAAATAGCTTGGTTTTGTAATTATCACATCAAAGAGTACAACAATCTCCCCCTTGATGATTACAAAACCAAAGCTCAAAAACAAATAAAAAGACGAAGCATTAAAGTAAATAAATAACAATCATGGATTATAATATAGCTCCCCCTGAATCTTAGCCTATACTCCCCCTGAATCCTAGCACATCACTCTCCCCCTTTTTGTAATCACTCAAAGGGGTTAATGACACCTAAACTCAAACGAAGTCTATGAAACACATCCGTAGGCAATGGTTTAGTAAAAATATCAGCCATTTGAGCGGAAGATGGGACAAATGACAGTTGAATTTCTTTCTTCTACACATGCTCTCTAATAAAATGATATCTAAGCTCTATATGTTTGGTTCTTGAATGTTGAACCGGATCCTTTGATAGACAAATTGCACTTGAATTATCACAGAAAATTGGAATCTGACTAAATTCTAAGCCGTAATCTAAAAGTTGTTGTTTAATCCATAGTACTTGAGCAACACAACTACCTGCAACAATGTACTCTGCCTCTGTTGTTGATAATACCACACAATTTTGTTTTCTATTGGCCCAAGAAATTAGTGAACCACCAATCAATTGACACATGCCAGAGGTACTCTTCCTATCAGTCTTGCTGCCAGCAAAGTCAGCATCTGTGTAGGCTATTAAATCAAATCCAGACTCACACCTAGGGTACCATAAGCCTAGAGTCTTAGTACCTATAAGATACTTAAAGATATGCTTGATTGCTTGTAGGTGTGATTCCTTAGGATTTGCTTGAAATCTTGCACATAAACCTACACTAAACACAATATCAGGTCTACTCGCTGTAAGATATAGTAATGATCCAATCATTCCTCTAAATAGTTTTGTGTCAATGGACTTCCCAGTTTCATCTTTCCTTATGATAGTACTTGTGCTAATAGGAGTTTTTCTTGACTTCATGCTTTCAAAACCAAATTTCTTAAGCAAACCAATCAAGCATTTGGTTTGAGAAATAAAAATTCCTTCACTTGTTTGCTTTACTTGAAGTCCAAGGAAGAAGATTAATTCTCCCATCATACTCATTTCAAACTCATTCTTCATTAAATCTACAAATTTCATGCACATCTCTACATTAGAAGCTCCAAATATTATATCATCTATATACACTTGACATACTAGTTGACCTTCAGTTGAATTCTGTACAAATAAGGTATTATCTATCTTACCCCTATGAAATCCATTTGAAGTAAGAAAAATACACAATCTTTCATACCATGCTCTTGGAGCTTGTTTCAATCCATAAAGAGCTTTCTTAAGTTTGTATACATGATCTAACTTATCATGTATCTTAAATCCAGGAGGTTGCTCAACATAAACCTCTTCATTTATATATCCATTCAAAAATGCACTCTTAACATCCATTTGGTATAATTTAAATCCTTTGTGACATGCATAAGCAAGTAAAAGTCTAATAGCTTCAAGTCTTGCCACAGGAGCAAATGTCTCATCCACATCTACTCCTTCTATCTGACAATAGCCTTTTGCTACTAACCTAGCTTTATTTCTAATAACTTCACCATTCTCATCTACCTTGTTTTTGAAAACCCATTTTATACCAATGATTGTTTTGTCATTTGGCCTTGGTACAAGATCCCATACTTGATTTCTCTCAAATTGTACTAACTCATCATTCATTGCAGCAATCCAAGACTCATCTTCAAATGCATTTTCTACAGAACTTGGTTCAACATTTGACACGAATGCTGCATGATTAAATGAACTTCTAGTTCTAATATTCTCTTTTAAATCTCCAATAATCAATTCACTAGGATGATTCTTAGAATATCTCAATTGCTTCTCAATCTCACTATCATCTTTTATTGGTTCTTCAACCTTAGCTATATCATCCAATTTATCTTCTTCAAGACATAAGTCCTCAAATTCATCAAGTAGATCTATTTGATGATGACTATGAGATGCCTCACTAAGAGATTCATCAAACTTAACATGAATTGTCTCTTCAACAACTAGTGTTCTCTTGTTGTATACTCTAAACGCTCTACTAGAAAGTGAATATCCTAGAAAAATCCCTTCATCAGACTTGGCATCAAACTTATCAAGGTCTCTTTTTCCATTATTTAAAATGAAACATTTACATCCAAACACATGAAAATGAGCTACTTTGGGCTTCTTGCCATAAATCAACTCAAAAGGAGAAATTTCTAACAAAGGTCTACATATGACTCGATTAAATACATTACAGGCAGTGTTAACTGCTTCAGCCCAAAAATATTTGGGAACTCTATACCCATTTAGCATGCACCTTGCGGCATCAAGCAAGGTCCTATTCTTTCTCTCAACTACGCCATTTTGTTGAGGAGTCCTAGATGAAGAAAAAGTATGAAACACTCCATTTTTAACACAATATTCATCAAATAATTCATTCTTAAATTCTCCTCCATTATCACTCTTAATAGAGATTAACCTAACTTCATGTTCTTTTTCAATTCTTGTAATAAGACTTACGAATTTTTCAAATACTTCACTCTTCTTTCTAACAAAAAGAACCCAAGTAAATCTAGTAAAATCATCTACAATTACTAACCCATACTTGCTTCCACCTAGACTTTCTGGATGAATAGGACCAAATAAGTCTAAGTGAACAAGTTCTAAAGGTTTACAAGTAGTGATGTCCTTAAGAGGCTTAAAACTTTCCTTTGTTTGTTTTCCTAATTGGCATGGGCCACATAAATGATCACTTAACTGACTAAGATTTGGTAGACCTCTAACCACATCAAACTTCATGATCTTTTTAAAAGATGACTTTCCTAAGTGACAAAATCTTCTATGCCATAAAGTAGAATTACTGTCTTGTGAAGTAAGACACTCAAGTCCACTATTCTTGACCATGTGTAAAAATAAAACATAAGTGTTATCTTTTCTACATCCTATAACAAGAGAAGATTATCCTTGCTAATGATGCATTCATGTTTATTAAATAAAACTGTAAAATTCGAATCACATAATTGGCTAATACTAAGAAGATTGTACCTTAAATCTTGTACAAGAAGGACCTTTCTTATGGATATATGTGAGTTGCCCACGGTTCCAATTCCAATCACTTTCTTCTTGGAGTTGTCACCAAGAGTAACTTCACCACCATCATAGCTCTTCAAGTGGATGAATAAAGATGCATCTCCAGTCATGTGTCTTGAGCATCCACTATCCAAGTACCACATGCCTTCCCCGGTCCTTGAAGGAAAGCATGCCTACACCACACAATTAAACGTTACATTTAGGGACCCAAACCCTTTTGGGTCCACTTGTCTTAATTTGATCATTATGTAAGCTACTCTTTCTAACCCAAACAAAACTAGAAGATTTGTTATTTATAGAATTTCTAAATTTACAATAAGAAGAAATATGTCCAAACTTCATGCAATAATTACAAATAGTATTTTGTGCATAAGAGGAGGTAATGGTTCTTGCATAATTTATTTTTTGAAAAGAAATCCTACAATGAGCATGCAAACTTTTCAAATTATTTAATTCCCTAACTAAGCATGTATTTTTGACAATAAAAGAAGCCTTCTCATCTCTTTCTTTCTTAATTTCTAGCAAATAATTGACATTCACTTCATTCAAATGATCACACAAACCTAAATAATTTTCATGCTCTTCTTTTAATTTAAGATACTTAGATGCTAATTTTTTATATTTGGTACAAATGGCTATGTATTGCTCTTCATAATTTTCCATACAAGAAGATGAAGAAGAGGAGGAATAGGAACATACCTCATCATCTGATATTGCTTCTTGAATGTTGTCCTTTGCCATAAGACAAATCAAGCTCTCCTTCTTGTCTTCATTACTAGAAGAGGAGCTATCTGAATCATCCCATGAGATCTTCATAGCCTTCTTCTTCTTCTTTTGGTTTTGATATTTTTCTACTCTCTCTTTGTAGTGAGGGCAATTTGGCCTAGTATACCCAGGCAATTTGCATTCATAACAAATTGTTTCTTCATGGGAAACAACTTTGCCCTTTTACCTTTTATTCTTCTCAAATCTTTTTCCTGTATTTCTTTTGTTATATAAATGAGATAAGCTTTTAGAAATAAGTGCTACCTCACTTGAGATTAATACATCTGAATCTGTGGAGGAATCGGCTACAAAAGCAATTGTCTCTTCCTTCTTCTTTTTCTTTTCTTTTTCTACAGCATGCTCTTCATTCTTTCTTCTTGCAAGCTCAATTTCATTTGTTAACAGCTCACCCAATAGTTCATCTAGTGACATAGCTGAAATATTCTTTGCTGCTTTCAAGGCTGTCACAAGTGGATCATATTGTTGAGGAAGGACTCGTAGAATCTTCCTCACCTGTTCACCAGTAGAAAACTCCTTGCCAAGGTTAGATAGACCATTAACAATATTTGTAAATCTAGTAAACATAGACTTAATGGTCTCATCCGAATTCATGCGAAATAACTCATATTCATGAACAAGCATATTGATTTTGGTCTCTTTAACTTGAGAAGTTCCTTCATAGGTAACTTCTAATTTTGACCAAATCTCATGCGCTATTTTCAAATTCATAATTCGGTTATATTCCGAAGCGCCTATCCCACAACACAAAATGTTCATGGCCCGAGAGTTAAGTTGGACTTTATGTTTCTCCTCGAGAGTGAGTTCACCAAGTGGTTTTCTCACTTTTTCGCCATTGACCATTTTAATTGGAAAATCAAATGAATTTTCAACAATGTCCCAAATTTCTAAATCAATGGATTCTAAAAATAAACGCATCCTATTTTTCCAATAAAGATAAAATTCACCCTTGAACAAGGGTGGACGGTGTGACGATGCTCCCTCAGACAAGATAGCATTGTCCTCAACACATGGAAGAGCCATGAGGATCTTGTCTTAGAAATTTCTTTCTCTTGACAAAACCTTGCTCTGATACCACTTGATGTAAATCGTGTGAGAACAAAGCACAAGAGGGGAGGGTGAATTGTGCTTTTCACTAAAATTTAGATTTTGAAAATTCTTTCAATTAAAAAACGTTTGTAAATAAATTGTGAAATAAAAACGAAAAATGCAATAATAAGACAAGTAAAAAAAAGACAGATTTTTAGGTGGTTCGGCCAAACCCGTGCCTACATCCACCCCCGATCAACCCGATCGGGCTTCCACTAACCACTCCCTTTTGCCGAAGCCGGTAGGGGTAAACCAAGTACAACCGGTGCTCCAACGAGACACCAAAAATCCGAACAAATCCGGCTACAATAAAGCGTACAATTTTTACAATAGCAATGCATACAAAAATCCTACACCTTTAATTTCTCAAAGCAAAGTGGCACAACTAAATGTTACCGAATGATGCAACGAAATGTGGAAGAAAGCTGTTGAAATTTGAGAAGAAGGTTGAGCCCGTAGCTCCCACAAGTATGCCAATTGTTGCTCTCGGTTTTGGCCTTTTTCCTTAGTTTTTGAAGATTTTTGCAAGTGGATTCAACAACTCTATAAATTGTAAAATGTCCTATATATATAGTCCACAAAAAAGCAATTCCAAACGGCTAGAAAAAAGGTAAAAAAAAAACCGGAAAATAGCCGTTGCCGGAACCCCGAAAAGGAAGAAGAAGAGCAGCAGTCGTCCGATCCCACTTCAAGAATGGACGGCTGGATGGACTTCACGGCTTGATCATCTCTAGACCGTCTGATCCGGGCGGACTTGATCTGAACCATTGGATCCCACGCGCTGAACGAACGGCGCTGATTAAACAGCCGTTCGAAATTACTCTCGCCCGTTGGATCTGGGCGGGCTTGATCTGCGCCTTTGGATCCTGCCGAAGTTAAAAGGTGGGATTTTTTAGTCCCACACTGCAGAATGAAATTTGGCACACCGCTTTATAATAAATTTGCGTCGTTTAACCTGCGAGCCACTTTGGGGCTGGCTCCCCCCCCCTCCTTGACCGGGATTTCATCACCCGGTTCAGGTTGACTTAGCCATGCACTGTTCTTTGACCGTAGACCGCGCTGAAGTTAGACTTAGCCGAGCTCCTCTCGGCAGGCTTGGCTTAGCCAGGCACTGTTCCGTTGACCGTTGACCAGCGCTAGCCGAGCTGCTCTCGGCGGTCTTTGGGCGGGCTTTGCTCTCCCCTTTCGGGTCAACCAAATTTTTATTTTTCTTTTTTTTATTTCTAAAAGGCCTGGACGGGTTGTTTTGACGCCGGGTCGACCCGCCCATGCTACAGTGCTTTTCCCGAGACTTTTGCTGTTTTAGGGTATTTTTGACGAATTTTTTAGCCACAAATTTGAATATAAGTGTATAAAAATAATTTTATATTCTTATAGTATTATAAGTTAATTAAGTGGCTATGAAAAGAAATTCGTAAAAAACGATTCCAAAATAATATTAAAAAATCAAAAATACCCATGTCTATACATTTTGTCAAATATGCTTGGCCAAAAATGAAAATTCATTATTAAATAATTTTATAATATTTTTAAATGTTAATACTACTAGTGTGCCTCATAATCTCAAAGTTTTGACATATCAAATTCAAGAGAAATAAAAAGAAATTTAATTATAAAAAATCTTGCGCATGTCTCAAAAATTCTTTGAAGTAAGCCATGACCTCAAGGCCCTTAGAGACCATTATTTTAGACATCTAAAATACATGGCTTGATTTAATTAATTATTAACAATTTTACTTAAAAAACAAGCCTTCAGTAATAAATAGCTTGGTTTTGTAATTATCACATCAAAGGGTACAACACATTTGTTACACCCCATTTTTCCTAGGCTGATTTTTGGCATACATTTTTTTTTTATATATAGACAACTCAGATCGTCCCATACCAACCTGAGTAGCTTACGAAAAACATAGGATATAACACATCATTACACACCTACTTTCCTTAACAATGTGGATCCCATCTCCCGGGTACACCGTCAAATCAGGTTCATGACTCCTGAATTAACAGATGGACTCGCGCAATGTTACTCCTACTAGACCCAATACTCCTAACCCATATGGGTAGGAGAACCGATCTAATAGAAGTCTGAACCCCCACGGTTAAGTTCCATAGTCATGTAATGACCTCACCATCAAACAAAAAGATATATAACATCCTCAGATAAAATATGGCACTCCACACACCATACTTCAAGACAATAAGGTAGGGCAGTAAATGGAAACTACATTACAAGAATAAGACCAAGTCCAACAAGTGCAATATTATCCAACCAGAAACATAAGTCAGAATTACCCTCACATATTACATGACATATGAGAATAACAATCTCATTAAATACATCCAACAGCAACAATCAACTAACCAGAATATCTCAGACAATCACAAATCAGATATCCTCCACAAGCCTGCTGACCACGATCCCACCTAATCTGGTAGCGTCAAGTCTGCCGAGCCACTGAAATATATAATACAGGAATGAGCTACGCCCAGTAGGAAAGACAGCTAGTAAACTCACATGCAAGAGAAGGATAATAGCAAGAATATAGGAATACAGCATAACAATGTATGGTGGATAGGCACTCTCAGTCCCAGACTCCGACCAACCACAGTCACCCCCAGTCACACCAGAGTAGCTCTCCTCTGGGCTTCCAGGTAGCATGCCAGTGGGAACGCCCATCTCGAAACACGCATGGCGCCTAAGCACCCGACACCGCAGCGTCTCTCGTCAATCAATCTCCTGGAGACTATAGACAGATCCAGTCACAAAATCTCTAGCCAACGTGAGACACCCCTGCCACCCTAAGGCGCGCAGGCCTACACACTTGGCTAGCCACTGCGAGACACCCTTGCCACCCTCAGGCGCGCAGGCCTACACACATGGACCAGGAGAGATCGACTCAGCCACCGTCCCAAGGAGTCCTCTACCAACAACTTCCATAGAAGCTCACGCCCCTACAATCATTGTCAATCTCTAACTCCAAGATTCGGCAACATGTGTCCAGGTACGACAAGGCGCATACCAGTCCACATGTATACTGTGGAAGCTAAGTCTGAACCGCACAGTTACCTACCACAACTACCCTAAAACATCATATAGGGTCTATAGTAGTCCGGTCCAGTATGCCAATCCATAAAATATGCCAACACTGAGTAAACTAACTCAATCCATGCCATTGTCATCCAAGCAATACAACTATACCAGTTACTGACTGTTCTGGTAGCATCCATGTACCATACCTCTGTATGACTGTTTTCAACTGTACTGTCGTCACTGATAACATTTTTCCCTACTTCAGGAGAATTTTAAATTCCGTAATCAATTTCCGTCTTTATCCATTTTTCGAAATTCGGAATAGTTTCCGAATTTAAATTCCACATATATCCTTTTCCAAAAAATTCGGATTAATTTATGAATTAAATATTCTGCAAATTATTTTTCCGAAAATTCGGATTAAATTTCCGAATTAAATTTTCCCATAATCTTTTTTTCCGAAATTCGGATTAATTTCCGAATTAAATATTCTGCATTTTCTTTTTCCAAAAATTCGGAATAAATTTCCGAATTTAATTCCTCCCGTTTTTTTTTTCTCTTCCGCGCCGCATTAAAATTAAATAAATCATTTCCGTAAATTTGGAATTAATTTCCGAATTATAAATCCTTCCGCTTCTCTCTCATCCGCGCCAATTTAATTAATAATTGTTAATTAATTAATTTACGATTAATTATTAACTAATTAACTAAATCCTAATCCATCTCCTTCCTCCGCCCGGCGCCCGCGAAACCCTAGCCGACGAATTCTCCGGAAAATTCCGTTTTCCCCCGTCGATTTCCAGCGACCGAGATCAAGGAGAACAAATTCCTAACATGCTCCTAAGCATTAACAAATTTTTCGGCGAAATGGGAAATTTTCCAGAAAATCCGAAATTTGCAAAAGACACCAATTAGCATTCAATTAAATCCGATTTTCATCCACATGCTTGTTTTCATAAAGCAAAATATTTCATGCTTTTAATTCTCTACGAAATAACTAATTTAAACTGAATTTCCTACCTCAAAGACGCCGGCGACGGTGGACCTCGTCCGCAGCTCGCCGCAGCTCCTCACCGAACGAACCCGGTATCAATCGACTCTCCTCGGTCCCAGGAATCTCCAGGCACAAAAAGCCCCTTGCCAGCCGGAATCACGCGCCGTATGCCGGAAAACTTCCTCTCTATCGGTCGGTCGAACGAAACCCTAATCGATGTATTTCGCGAGGGTTTTATATTCCTGGCCGACACGGTGAGCACCCGATACGCGCTGTTGACACGCTTTCGACACGGTAAGCACCCGATACGCGTTGTCGACACTCTATCGACACGGTAAGCACCCGATCAGCCGGTTCAATCCTAACCGTCGATCACGACCGTCCGATCCGCTTATCAGAACGCACGCGCAAACTCACTCGGCGAACCGCCTCCGCCTCCGCTGAACCGTTCCGGTCCGGTTCACGCGCGGTAAAAACCAATTTTCGGTTTAATTTAAATGGATTTTCAAATTTCTAAAAATCCAATAAATCTAATTAAATAGGGAAAATTACTTAAAATTTACCTCGGTGCTCCGGAAAATCCCCAGAAATTTCAGAAATTCCAATAGCCTCCAATTGAGCTCCTGGCTCATCCTACTGTCGATTTGAAATCATCCAAGCCATAATTTAATTATTGAAGATTAAACCTATAATATTTTACCGGGTATAACAACATTCATCACCATTCTCATGAAGAAAGAAGAATAAAGAAGTAGTTTGTCCCATTGCACATCATGACGACTCTTTTGAGAGTGAAAACAATGTGTTTTTTATGCAATTAATTCTCTCTAAAAAATAGATATAAAAGTCTAAAGAAAAATCCTAAAAAATGTTTGCTTTTCTATGATGACTTGATTGAGAAGAATGGGAAAATAGAACTACGAGGAGACTTATTTTCTTTTATGTTGACAGGCTTTTGAAGGTTCTAAAAATGTAAAGTAGTAGCTTTAGCAATTTTATCCTCTTGTTAGATGCACATGAATTTAGAGCTTTTAATATCATTATGTTCAATTTTGGTCTATGCTCTTTAACCAAGATATTAAATAATTTAGTGTTTCTTTTTCACTATGTGAGCCAATTAATACTAGCTTTTTGTTGCTAATAGGATTCCTCTTTAACGTTAGCTTCTAATAGAGTTTTGTTGGCATGAGAGAACTCTTCCCTTACCTCATCATTTGGGTTTGCTTGAAATCGAGATTCTTTAACTTTGCCTACATCTTCGGTAAGTTTGATTGCTATAAAGATGTTACCAAAAGTTGTTTTGTTTCATTTTTTAAGCAGGCTTGAATTTTTTTTTTAATTTGAATGCAAGCACCTTCATTCTAGCATAATTAACAAGAGGCTTCCAATTTGTTTCGACCATTTATAGGAAGGAATGATGTTCTTGTTACATATTTTGACATCTAAATTTTGTATGAGTTGTTGGAGCTTCAATAGGAAATAAATCGAGATCAGAGCATGGTCAAATTCTATCTCACATAACTTTTGAATTTTAGTCGAGAGAATTTGATCTGACAATTGTTGATTCACTAGGACATTGTCTAATCATTTTTATCTATCATTTCTCTTGCCAATCTAGGAAAATGAGGGACTTGTGAATGGAATATATATAAGACTGCATTAGTTAATGCAATCAGAGAATTTTTGCATAGCTTCTATTTTAAGAGAAGGGTCTCCCTTGTACTAATTTGGTAAGATTATTTCCTTAATGTTCCCACCAACCAGTTATGACATGTTGAAATTCTTTGCAATTTGAATGAGATTTTGCTATAATATTTTTCTCTTACTGGACTTTTAATATAAACAAATCTGCATTTGGTTGGAAGATTTTAATCTTGATATTTAACTGAGAGATGAATAAATTGTTCCTCATTAATAACCACTTGACAAGTGAATTACTTTTTCCAAAAATCCCAAATGTAGTTGGATATGTTACCAATGCAATGATCAAAATCAAACTTATAAGAAGATTATTGTAACCTTCTAATGTGTGACATATGTTCCATTAAAGTTACAATGCCAATGTTTTGAGATTTGATAACTTTATTTAGCCAGTTAACTGAGCTTTTATTTGCAGCACATCTTATGAGGATGTTAGTCATTGAGTTTTTCAATGACTACGAGTTGAATTGCCCAAGAGCTTCTCCCAATACGTTAGAGGTTATTTGGTTAAACTAGCAACTTTTTCTACTTTTTTTTTCTAGTCTTTTTGCTCTACATAGGAGTGAATTCTTCTTTCTTTTGTAGCATTTGGCCTAAGACCATTGCCTTTTCTTGCAATTCTTCAATAAAGTTCTTAAAGGGCTAAATATCATATTGATATTGTAGTTCATCTTGGAAAGTTTATGAATCAAATACTGACTCGTTTTCTTTGCTTTCATATGATTCCCTTATAAGGATTCAAAAATTATTTTGCATCTTATGACTTAGTCTATTTGGTTTCTTACAATGTAATAGGTTTATGTGAGAAATTAGAAACTTCATTTTACCTTATTTAATCATTTGTTTATTCCAAAATAAAACTTCATAGAAAATATTTTAATTTTCTTATTTTTTTTTATTTTTTAATTATTTTGTAATGATCTTTTAAAAATATTTTCACATTAATAAAATTTAAGATCTAGTTTCTCAAATAAGTTTATTTTCTTTATCAATTTATTCAAATAAAATAAAATAAATATAGCCCTAACGATTTATTTTGTTCTCCTCTCATTCAATACAAACATAGCCTATGAATAAGTTCAATAAAAAATAATTTCCAAATTATTTTCAGCCCTTTTATTTTGGTTATCCCACATTTTGAATGAAGCTTTTAATTGCTAAACATTTGTATTATAATACTACATTTACAATATTTCCGGCAAATTAGCCGTTAAAAATAAAACTTAAAGTTGATGAACTGATACAAAAACGAAAATGAACAAAGCAACAATAAGCTCTTCATGGAAAACTCTTAATTGTGCTGAGGTTCCCCCCCCGGTGGTGGCTTCTTTGGAGGAGAAATGGATCTCAAAACCACTGACCGGCCATGATCTACCTGAGATGTCTGTACCATTGCTAAGAAAGATAGAAGGAGAGCGTAGAGAGGAAGGGGGCTCTTAATGCTTTGATCTATTTCCATTGCTTCAGTTCTCTCCATCTTCTTCGTTCCGCTTGGTTCCTTTGCTGCTCCACTGGAACGCAGGAAACATATATAGCCAATGGTGAAGAAGAGAGCTTTGATCAATTCAAATGGTTGGGTCAATAAGCCGTGTGGTGGACCATGAAAACCTTATATAAACTATTAGATACTAATCCACGTTCGTAGTTTGGCAAGTTTAGGTTGATTTGGTCCATGAAACATTTATGGTCCACTTTTTGACTTTAAACCCATCATATGAGATATTAAAATTATATGTATATGTATATATTCCTGAAGAAAAAAAAATAGACCAAAATCTTATTAGTTAAGGTCTATTCATTGTATATTTTTCTTTTTAGAGGACAACTTTTTATATTTAAAATATGTGTTAAATATATCAATATCTTATTTTATACATCTGAAAATCTTAATTCAAATTCTTCAAAATTTGGGTCAAAGATGATCATTCTTTTCATTCGTTATTATTGTATTTTTCTCAAATATTAGAATTTGAGCAATCTTTTTATTTCAAAGAAATTCTTTTCAAAAAGAAAAAAAAAAGATTCTTTTTATTCCTACATAATTTTTATGTACATGAGACGGAATATCTATTTTTATTTTTTTTTGTAAATAATCTTCTGCTTTATGTTCAATACTTTATGGAGTATTTCTTGAATAAATGCATTTCTATAAAAAATAAAAAAATATTAATTTTATAGTAATATTGTGTTTTAATTCTTAAACAAGGACATATGATAGATCCTCTCATGCATTATTTTCAATATTGAGAAAAAGCTATTTTGGGTTCAAAAGGAACTCTTATTTTTGTTAATAAATGGAAATATTATCTAATTAATTTTTTGACAATCTTTTTTTTTTTTTTTTTGGTCTTAACTAGATAATATTTATAGAAAATTAATTCTCTGACTATTCTCTTTTATTCATAAGGTATTTTTTTAAGTGTATTAAAAAATATTTTAGTAGTTAAAATTCAAATGCTACAGGATTATTCTCATAAATACTTTGACTTAGAAATTAGATACCACGCAATCTATTCGATTATATCGAAAGGGTCACGAAATTAAAATTTTCTTATTGGGCTAGAACATTTTGGGGAGAGTAGCGCATTTATCAACAAGAGCATGAGCTTCCAGGGAGGGAGGATGAGATTCCGAAGAGAGAGGATGAGCTTCAAGGGATGGAAGATGAGCTTCCAAAGAGTAGGATGAGTTTCCAAAGAATGATGATGAGCTTCCAAAGAAGAAAAATGAGCTTTTAGATAATGACTTGAAGTTCTTATAGAGTGGGACCATAGAATACTAGATACTAAATAAATCTTACATATAACAAAACATTTTTCTAACAAGCCAGTTCTTTTGGGACCTCACAGATTTATTATTTTCCCAACTCCAAAAGAAGTTCTCATTCTCATCAAGAAGGTTTTCACTTCAATCCCTTTATATACTCTAATAGCTAGCGATCTATTCGATATTGTTTTATAGTAGGATGATGATCTTATTCTTAAGAAACCTGAGGATATGATAGGTGTTTTTTTTATAAAACTTAATTAGAATTTACAAATGACAATTTTCTATGGTCAAACTATGAGGTAACTAAATACCAATTCTCAAATACAACTAGAATGAAATACTATATATTAAATTGTATGACAAGGACAAAAACTTTGATTACAAAATATGCAATGTGATTAGATTCAATGAATAGTTGGATATGTTTTTTAACAAATGTTGAAAAATTAATTAAAAATCTACCTGGGAGGAATTGACACCTAAGAGGTTGATTTTGAAATTTAGAGAGCTTTTTAAGAGCACCAAATGCCCTCTAAAGTTGTCATTATTGATGTGAAGAATATTAGATAATCAGTTATCATTCCTAAATATAAAAGAAGATATTACAAAAGGAAAAAAATATTATTAGCCTTAAACTAGTTTATAGACCAAAATTTCATACAAATGATATTATATAAAAATATAAAGTATGAAAAGTGCCGAAAGAGTGTTCACAAGAACAATGCGTGGGTTTTTCTCTCATTATTTGCTTTAATGTGATTAGAGATATTTTAACTTTAGTTGCTTATTTAAATTTGAAAGTATATCAACTTGATATGAAGTTTGTATTTTTGAATTGTGATTTTAAAAAAGAAAGTTTATGCTTGTCATTAACAAGTCATTATTAATGGTAAACATAAAAATAAAATTTAAAATGTAAAAGAAGATATTACCTTGATTTAAACAGGCTCTAGTTCTTAATATACGAAGGTTGACTCTTTTTAACATTGCTACTAATGATGCATTATAGTTCAAAAATATAGAAATTGTTTAACCAATTGTTTATTTTACTATTTTGTTGATTTTTACTATGTTTTAATGATCTTTTCATTGCAGTTACCTTACAGTTTGAATAGAGCTTTTTATTGTTAAACAAATGTACTATAATACAACAAGCATTGCAATATGACCAGCTGGTTAAAAAAGATAAAATCAAAGCAACATTTAGCCCTTCTTGGAGAAGTTTGAGGACATGAGAAACTCTTATTTGTGTTGAGAGCTCCCACCCTGCGGTGGATTCCTTGGAGGAGTCCTTGATCTCAAGGCCACTGACCGGCCATGATGTGCCGGAGATGTCTGTACCGTTGCTAAGAATGATAGAAGGAGAGCGTAGAGAGGAAGGTGGCTCTTAATGCTTTGATCTCTTTCCATTGCTTCAGTTCTCTCCTTCTTCTTTCCACTTGGTTCCTTTGCTGCTCAATTTGGTTCCTTTGCCTATGGTGAGGAAGAGTGCTTTGATCAAGTCAAATGGTGGGTCAATAAGCCGTGTGGTGGACCATGAAAACCTTATATGAACTATTAGATACTAATCCACGTTTGTAGGTTGGCAAGTTTAGATTGATTTGGTCAATGAAACCTTTTTGCTCTTGTTTTTGACTCACACATGGTCAAGAAGAGAGAAGAAAAGTACACTTTAAAAGCACCATTTGTAAGGTTAAAACTATATATATATATATATATATATATATATATATATATATATATATATATATATATATATATATATATAGCCAAAGGGGCAAAGCGAGGTGGTTGACCACTTTGTGGAAGTGAAATTCAAATAATTGTTTTTTCCAAGATAAATATTTTTTTCGTATTTAACATGACAATTTTTGCATACACGGTAAATTAAATCATAAAATTTAACATACTTCTAACTTATATCATATCGCGTTGTCTCAATTAAGGTTGTTTTTCTTCAATAAATTGTTAATCTATACCTATATTATATATATACACACATACAGATATATATATATATATATATATATATATATATATATAAGAAAGCCAAAAAAGTAACATATGATTTTTCATATCTTCATTATTATCTGGGGTTAAATAATTTCTTTTTTAGTATGATTTTATAGAATCATTGCTTATAAAAGAATGATAATTTATCTACTTTTACTACTAAATAATTCATAATCTAAGGTAGAAAGATTTCCCAAATTACCAAACAAAATTTATGAAAAAGAATGATTAATTACTAATTTTTTCTAGATTTCACATGCATTAAGCAAACTGTTTGATTTTTATCTTAATTTTGATCTTTCATAATTTAATGTATAAGCTCAACAGTCATCCTACCTAGAAATATATATAGACAGCTTCTTCTTAATTAGATCTTTCTTTCACTTTAAGCTTGAGCTCTCGACCATCTTCTTCTTCATGATTTGCTTTGATTTTGTTCCTTGATTGGTGTCTCCAAAAGTTTGTTTTTGGCCAAGTTTTGTAAAACCCTTAAAAGCATATCATAATGGTTTATATAAGTCATGGCCAAACCTTATTAAACAAATATTTTAGCTTAAGATGAGTAGTTTTAGGTTTAGGTCAGCCACGACTCAAGTACTTAAATGAACCCTCACTTAAACCATATCTTTATGCCCAACCAATTCTTATTCTTAACAACTAGGAATTTAAAAAACCTTTTAGCTAATAGATTTATTGATTTATTATTCCTCCCTTGCTTATTTTTTATTCCTTATATATTCATAATTGCATTACATATATTATCTCCTTTTAATCTCCTTATCCTCAACCACCACTCCTAAATTTTAAGAATCTTTGTTCATAGCTTTTCATCTATTTATAATTAATAATAATGAGATTAAAAAATAAAAATAATAACAACAATAAAAACATAAGCTCATTTCTTTAAGTATTAAGACAAATCAAAACTCATGTGGTACGACTTAGATCTTACCACTCAATCATATTTGTAACTCAAATTTCATAATTTAAAATTCCAATTTTAATCTACATAATAAACATACATTGATCAAATGATTTAACAATAATATAATAAAAAATGGTTGGTATAACATGATAACTAATCATAAGACTTAAAAGTCTATTCTTAACCTTAGTATTACTAATCATACTCAGTAGCCTTGCTAGCCAACTGTATCACTACTAACCTAACCTTCTTTTATAGCTTCAAATTTAATCCTTCCAAGCTTCTCAACTAAAAACTAAGGGCCATACAAATCTTAAAAGTCATCTAAGTTCTCTTAAGGGTTGAATCCATGCCTTCCATGAATCAATCAAGCCATGCCTTAATGCCTAGCATACTTAAGAAAAAAAAGGATACTTACAAGTAAGATTTTTTAAAATTTTGACTATATTTTCAAGTTCTATTGTATGTTATATGACTTAAATTAAGATGTAAATCATATCACATGAAATTGTACATATTTTTCTTCATGAGTTTATAATAAAAGTACACTTTTTTACAATATCATGCCATCCGATTGAAATTGCAAGTATTATAATACTTAACCTTGGTATCCCACATCCAATACACATTTTAAATAAATAAAATTTGTATGCAAACAAGGAATCAAGTCTTAGATTTAAACATTATTTGATTTATTATTTTACAAAAGTTTTATTTAGTCATGCAACAATTGAGGTAATGAAATTACACTTGATTTATATTATCATACATTATTTATACTTAGAAAAAATATGAAAAAAATTAGCAGTCTTAATTTTTAACCAAATATAATAATAAAATAAGGCTAACATGTCATAGTTACGAAAACTATACTCATTAAAATTTTCTCTTTTATAATTTGAAAAGTTTCTAAAATTAATCATACTTAACCATGCTTATAGCATGCATGTTTGACCATCCAACAAAGCACAAATCTTAACATGATTTCAACCTTATACCACATAATCATGTCTTTGGGTAAGTGATGTTTTGCATCTGCAATAAATATTTTTATGTCCAACCTTCATATATATCAATAGGTAAAACCAACCATGCAAGCATGTAATCATAGAATTTAACTTGCATTCTTGAGTAGTATGAAAATACAAATTCTTTACATGAGGTTTATAGCAATATTTCACTAGTAAAGGTGATAAGCAAGTCCTTATATGCTGATAGAAGTTTTCTTAAGTCTAATATTCACAAATACAAGTAAATAATGACACAATATATTTATGTACCTAAATTTACATTCTTGGGTTAGATATTAGGACAAGTTTACATAAGTCCTTTAATAATTTCTCTTACATGTTAATTATAATTACCTTTAATCATGGTATAAAAAATTCCTTCATTTTTAATAGAAATTTCAAGAAAAATATCACAAAGATTTTTGAATGTAATATAACAAGATAATTCATATTATACTTCTTTAGATCTTGGCTAAATTTAATTTACATTCTCAAGAGTCATCCTATCTTGTAACTTGAGTGAAGGATTTCTCCAAAGAGAAGTTCTTTCTTCTCCAAGTCATAAGATCTTCTTGCTTATGTTGAGGCTCTTTTTTCATTTACTAGTTTTTAATTTTTCTTTTTATAGAACTCCATGGTTAGGGTTTTTTCTTTAAAAGTAGCCAAACCACAACATTAGGGTTTTTTAATTTATTATTTATTATTATGTGTTTAAGGTAGAAGTCATTTCTATCTTTATAATTTAGCTAAGACCTTTCTTTGTATATTATTTATATATTACGAAGAAACAAAAAATTTGTAAGGTTCATACATATATAAGAAAACTCCTCAAATGAAGATGAAGGCTAACCATTATTCCCATTTGAGTTATGATACAAAGTCATCATAATCCAATCCTCTTCTTATACAACTGCCAACAATCTTGACAATTCACCACCTTTTGATGCATTATACCAAAGTTGACACAGTGAATTGCTCTTTTCCTCTTTCTCCTTCAACTATCATAGCAAATCGCATAACCCAACGCTATTCACAATTGCCGTTGTCACTTTCATCGAATCTATTTCCTCCCATTGATTGCCAAGCCTTCTATGCCCCCAAGCCATTGTTTAATGTGCAACCAAATTACACCTCTCTAACAAGGTAGACCTTAAAATGGAATGTTGTTTGATCAAATGTAATCTATCTCACCACTCGAATGCATGTGTCACCCCAATCTCACAAGATGTGCAGCCAACACATTATAAGGATTCATATCTGTGGTTGGGTATCATCCCTTTCTTAAATCTTGATAAAAACAAGTTATTGTTCATGTTCATTTCTAAGTCATATCGTGTTGCTGTTGTTAATCTTAGTCAATCTGTCATTTAATACTTGTTCACATTCACTATCATGTGAAGATAATTTTTTTTTTCAAAAAATTTCATTTTTTATCTAGATATTCATAATATATATATATATATATATATATATATATATATATATATATATATATATATATATATATATATATATATATATATATATATATATTCTTAATTTAAAGCTTTCTATGGTGTTGTCAACGTTGTCCCCTTCTTCACATCTCTTAAACCGAGTCAAAATCCAAGGCATGTGAAGTGAAACATTTCGCGGACCATTTATATAGCTTTCAGACGGCGTTTTCAACGTTTGTACTTTTCTTCACATCTCGTAAACGGAGTAAAAAATCAAACCTTATTAAAAACATTTCACGGACCGAAGCTCTATTTCTGAGTAAGGAGCAAAGCTCAGTTTAACACGGCTTCTTTACCCACCATTTGGAATCGATCAAAGCTCTCATCTTGACAATGGGCTATATATGTTTCGTTCGTTCCAGTGGAGCAGCAAAGAAACCAAGTGGAAAGAAGAAGATGGAGATAACTGAAGCAATGGAAGGCGATCAAAGCATTAAGAGTCCTCTTCGTCTCCACGTTCTGCTTCTATCCCTCTTCGCAATGGTACAGACATCTCGGGTTTATCATGGCTTATCAACGCTCGTGAGATCCTTACCACCTCAAAAGAATCCACCAAAGGGTGGAAGCCCTCAGCACAACTAAGAGTTTCCCATGGAATATTGCAAATTTGTTGTATTATGGTACACTTGTTTAGCAACGAAAAGCTTCTTCCAAAATGTGAGATAACTGCAATAGAAGACTTCTGCATGTAGTTTTGATTGAACTTTTTCTTAGTCTTTATTTGATTTGAATGTGACCAGAAGAAAATCAATCCTTTCTTTTATATTTATTTTATTTGTTTTGAATGAATTGAAAAATAAAATTGAATTATTTAAGAAACTAACTCAAAAAAATTAATAAAATTAAAAAAGTTTTGAATGACGATTACAACATGTTAAAAAAGCTATGAACAAAATAGAAAAAAAAAGATTTTATTCTGAAAACCTATTTTGTAATAAATGATTAGTTAAACAATCCAAACATAATCATGCAATTCTTTGACAACTAAGATGAAATGTGATGTTATTAAGATTGACAAATTTATTTTCAGTAATTTATATCACACTAAAAAATCTTGAGTGAAAAGGCTTTCATTTAAAAGAAGATTAACATATAGTACTAATAGAAAGAAAAATCATAATACGTATCGTTGCGTACTTGATTGTGCAAGAATAAATGTGAATACCCATCGCTGTGCACTTGATCACACAGAAATAGAAGTGAAGAAGGAGGCTCCAGCTGGGCTAGACGCATCTCACTTGGAATAGCTATAAGAATACTCCCTGATGAACAACAAAAACAACCAACATCTTCCTAGAAAAATTCTCCTGAAATCCTAGCCTAAGCTTCATCAGAGATCTTCTCCTGCTCTCGTTCGACTGAGTGTTCAAGCTCAAGGTCAACCACCGCTTGAATCAGTTTTCATGCGTCCACATCTTCCTCTCGGAAGCCCTTCTCCCAGAACTCCTTCTGTTCGCCCGAGTCCTGATCTTGGCTTATCACACCTCGGTGAGCTGCCTCGCAACCAAAAACGCCTGGTCATCCTACCTGCCGAGCTGCCCCAAACCGCAACATTTAGCCACTCGTACCTGTGTCTGTTGAGTCATGCCGAGCCGAGCTGGGCTACATCGAACCAAGCTTGGCTGCACAGACCATGGCAAACCACACCCATCTGTGCCAATTGGCACCCTTTCACTCTCTGATAGCGTCATGGAGCGCCTGGTAGGGTTAGGACAATGTCAGATTGGCCCAAACAGTAGTGGATGTTGTTGGATCAAGCAGGACTATGCCAATCCGCACTAAGAGTATGCCAAACAATCCAATGGCACCAATTTGAAAGTTTGGTTCTATTCCAAAACACTTTTCACCTACTCAAATATCTTTATTTTAACAATAAGCCACTAAAAGGATTTCAACAGGATGCTTAAAGATACCTCATTATCTATAAAATTGAACTTTTTTTTACTTTATCTAAGGTTTAATCTTATTTATTCTTAATATTGATGTTTTAGGTTGGATATTGAATTGTGAGAGATATTTTAAGTTAGAATTTAGTTTATATTTGATATTGTTTTTAGATGTGATTTTTATGATTCGGTTCAA
Source organism: Vanilla planifolia (assembly GCA_023846275.1). Taxonomy (NCBI): domain Eukaryota; kingdom Viridiplantae; phylum Streptophyta; class Magnoliopsida; order Asparagales; family Orchidaceae; genus Vanilla; species Vanilla planifolia. The sequence continues at coordinate 4,304,485 of CM043872.1, read as the reverse complement.
AGGAAGCGACACATTCTGGGAATTCATAAACTTCTCCGTTCGGATGGTTCGTGGGCGGAGGGGGAGGTGGAATTGTCTCAATTCCTCCCGTCATACTTTCAGGAGCATTTTTCGGGTCTGCCCAACTGCATGGCGGCAGCGGACACTTGCCTCCAATCCATGCCGAAGACGGTGTCAGCTGCAACCAGCAAGGTATTAACCCGGCACACGGACGCGGCGGAACTCTCCGAAATCATATTGTCCATGGCTGCTTCCAGTGCGCCTGGTCCGGATGGTTTTACAGTGGATTTCTTCAAACACTTTTGGTCGGTGCTTGCAGATGACGTGGTGGAGGCAGCGAATGATTTTCTCTCGGGTACAAGAATCCCGGCGGCAGTTGGCGCGGCTTGGCTGTGCCTCGTCCCCAAATCGACGGCGATTGCTACGCCGAATGACTTCCGTCCGATTGCCCTATGCAATGTATGTGCTAAGATCTTTTCCAAACTTATTGCAGTCCGCCTGGCACCCTACCTTCCCTCGCTCATTGCTGAGGAACAATCGGCAGCTGTTAGGGGTCGCTGCATCACCGATAATATTCTCTTGATGGAGGAAATGCTCACACGGTTGAACTTGCGCCGTCGTCATCTGAATGTTATTCTGAAATTAGACCTTAAATCGGCCTTTGATAAAGTGAGTTGGTCTTTCATTAAAGCGGTGTTGGCTGCGATGGGATTTTCGGAGGATTTCTGCTTGATAGTCTCCAACATTTTAGAGGCTACGCGGCTTTCGGTTTTACTCAATGGGCAGCCTGATGGCTTCTTCTCTCCGACATGCGGTGTGCGGCAGGGAGACCCCTTGTCTCCAGCCCTGTTCGCAATTGTCATTAACGCTTTCAGTCAAAGCCTAAAAGATGGGTTCCGCTCCGGTCGAATTGAGGGTTTTTCCATGCCTCGGCACTGTCATCAGGTGACCCATCTTGCGTACGCAGATGACATTGTTATTTTCACTACAACTAGGAAAGGGTCCCTTCGGCAGCTGTCGGGCTGCATTGACTCCTTCCTGGCAGCTTCCGGGTTGTCTCTGAACCAGCAGAAATCCTCCGCCATCCATGCCAAGTCTGCTCAGCGGGCGGACAGGGCGCGTGTTAAGAGAATCCTGGGTTTTGGCTCGGCAAGACTCCCTCTGTTATACCTGGGCTGCTGGCTGGACTGTGGCAGGTCTCGGGGACGGCTCTTCCTCCCGCTGATTGACAGGATTAAGGCTCGCATTACGGCTTGGCAGCACAATTTCCTCTGTTTGGGTGGGAAGAAAGTCCTAATAAACAGTGTTCTAAGCTCCATGTCGGGTTTTATTGCGGCGGCACTGTCTCCGCCCAAAAAGTCGGTGGCGGCCATTCATAGTGCTCTTGCACGGTTCTTCTGGGGGAAATCGAACGCCTCGGACAGGCATCACTTGGCGGCGTGGCACAAGGTGGCGAGACCGGTGGCCGGACATGGTCTTGGATTGATTAATTTCGGTGTTCAAATCCTGGCGTACTCCGCCAAGCTGTGGTGGCGGCTCCTCCACTGCTCTAATCCCTGGACCAAATATGTTTGCCAAGCGTATCTTACCCGGCGTAATCCCTTTCTGCTGCAGGGTTGCATCTCGCCGGGCTGGCGGAGACTGGTGAAGTTTAGGGTTTGGCTTATCCACGAGCTGGAGGTTCGGGGTGAAGGTCCTGGACGGGCTTGGGCGGATTCGTTCGTGGACGGTTCGTCCGGACCATCTGGTTCGGAATTGGACCGGGTCCTGGCTCGCTTTCCGTATAGCTTGGACCTGGTTGAGGATTTCCATGTGCTGCAGGTTTGGTTAAGGAGGTGTTTGGATTCCGCGGGTCATTTCTCCTTCGCCACTGCTTACGACACTCTTTGCGGCTTGTCGCTTCCGGAGGTGCATCAACAGCATGACAACACACTGGTGTGGCACCCAAGGATTCCGGAAAAAATCTCTATTTTTATGTGGCGACTATTTAATAATGCACTTCCGTTGCCTGCAAATCTTCAGAAGATTCATATCTCGCTTGCCTCTAAGTGCCCGTTCTGTCCAGAATGGGACACGTTGGATCATATCTTTTGGCAATGCCCCATCATCAACCCTACCTGGAAGTAGTTTTGTCGGCTCTTGGGGGTTCCCTACCAGTCCAATCTCTTTGATCAAATCCAGTGCTGGTGGTCTCATAAAGCCTCCATAAATTCTCTCGCCTTCTCAATTCCAGGAATAGTATGCTGGTCAGCCTGGAAAGCTAGGAATGCGGCTCTCTACTCAGATCGGCTCACTACGCCAGGTAAATTGCAGTGGGAAACTCAACACTTCTTAGCTTCTTTGTACTGCTTCAATTCCAAGAAACTGCTTGTTACTGAAAGCCTCCATCTTCGGACGCTGGGTCTCCTGTAATCACTCTTATTAGCAATAAAATACAATCCTTATAAAAAAAAAATAAAAAAAAAAAAAGATGTGATTTTTATGACTTATTTTATGATAGTTGTGATTTAGATCTTATGGGTACTTAAATATGTTATAGATAATGTAGATATATTTATTTGTAGGAATAGATTATTTTGATGCAATGTAAACACCACTATACTAGATAGGTTACATAAGATGAGATGGACAAGGTTTTGGCTCAACTGATATTTTAGTTGAAGTAGGAAAGTGGTTCATTTTAGGCAGCATATTGCATGTTTTATGATCAAATTGGGGAATCTTGACTCCCAGTTTGAATGTTAATCTCAAATAACAAATGGTGGCTTGTCATATGCATTGATTTGTGCATAAATCCAATCACACTTAAAAAAAATTGTTATACAAAAGTGGATAAAAACTAACTTCTAATGAACTATCAAATTGAGAAGAATAATGACAAATTAGCCCAAATGTAAAATATGAAAGTAATTTTAACTAAGTTTTGCAAAATCATAGTTTTAAGATATCAAAGAATCTTTTAATGATAAAACTCATTTTGTTTGATACGACACAAACAAAAAGCTATAATATTTTGACATAATTAAGTTAAATCTTTACATTATAATATTAAACTGATTAATAGGCTAATGAAAAGGACAAAAGGAGAATAATGTTTTAATATAGTAACATCGGGTTATGTTAGTGAGAGTTTATAAATGTCGGTTGGTTTTATAGATGCTTCAAGGCTTCTTTGCTTATGTTAAGAAAAGAAAATAGGTTAAAAATTTCTAATGTTGGTTGCCCATGCATAACAAAAATAATATATTAAAAATATAATGAAATATAAATAATATAAGCAAAATTATTTGATATGTATGTTAGGGAGAATCTCATGAATGAATTTGAATCTAGACATTAGGATCACTTAACTATAGATTGGTTTTAACAAAAGTATCTCGCAAGCTTTTGTTAACGAAAACCTTCTAATAATGGCACATAGATAAGCAAGTCATATTAGTAAAAAAAAACACTTTAAAAAGGGTTCAATAGTTATAATTTAACTGAAGTTGAAGCGATATAGTTTTTAATGAAGTTTTGAAAAAACATAAGAAAAAAAATGAAGCTTGGTGCTTTCTAATTTTTTAGATTTACATATTTTTAATATTTTTCAAATCCTTATCAAATAAAGAGCCTCAATATTGAACGAGTTAAATCAATCTTTTATTTTAAGTTTACTCAAGTATGACCATCTTATAAGCTTAGACACCTCCCTTGAGAGTTAAACAAGCAAGGGACTATGGTTGTAATGATGCTAAGTCCAAAAGATTGTCATTCTTTCTTCTATGGTCATGGACAACCATTCATATCAAATTAAGACTTAGATATGTCTATTCTAAAATGTTGTCTCAACAAATGAATGATCATTTGATCTAAGATTTTAGTTTGGTTATCAATTTGTAGATAAAAAGTAATATATTTTTTAAGCCTATGTTAATCATAGACCAAAATCTACTAAAAAAATCAAATTTCTTGATAGAAAACTTTATTTGTTTACAATCCATGACAAACTCATACCTTCTCAAAGATTAATGAGCTATTTGGGAAGCTTCTTGTTCAAGGCCTCATAATGACCTTCCTTTAAAGTTAACAACAATGAAAATTTAAATATAGATGACAACGAAACTAAAACAATATGGTGAAAAGAGAATTTTTATGCTAAGAAATTAGAAAAAAAATCATCACAAGTATACTTATATCATAATTTTTTGCAAATTAAACTATAAGACATATTTAAAAATATCTCTAAAATATTTGATAAAATAAATGTATCTAAATATATGCTTAATTATTGAAACAAATTCAACATTAAATATTTAAATATTAAATTTATTATCTGAAATTAACTATCTTAAATTTAAAATTTGAATAATAAAATTTGCATAAATTCTCAATAAACTCCATTGAGATTTTTTTATAATATTTACTATTTTAATTCAATTGTTAATTTTTTTTTTGTGGTAGAATGCGTCCAATAAAAATTATGCCATGAGCATTTGTAATTTTCTTTATGAATATTCGCTAAATTTTCCAACATGTTGACTATTCTGTTAATTGACTACAAATTTTCAAAGTCTTTAAGTCTGTTTAAGCCTAATTTTGACCTAACATTGGGTTTTAGTCAGAAAAATCACATTTCAAAAGTCAAAAAAAATAAATAAATAAATAAAGAAAATTGGACCCACTTTATAACTTAAGGATAAGATCAAACGTTTAGTCTTCCATCTATATGAAGAAAATGTGTGTTCCTTGATAATCCTGGCCATCCATTAATTTTTCCATCGTATAGATCAACAAGCAAATATATTTATTTAAAATAATTCATTTTTAATTAATAAAGTACTTAAAAGCATTCTTTTCTTATTGTTTAGTCTTTTTGCAAGTAATTATTTGGAATTAAAGGAATAAAAGGGACATAGATTTCACAAAAGTTTCTTACTAGACATATTAATTGCTGCCCTCTTCTCCTCTTGCAATTTAATTTCTCAATAACCAATTAATTTCAAATTAATTAGGTTTATTAATAAAAAATAAGGGTTTTATCTTCTAGGTTTTCTTTGCAAAAGAAACTCAATGTATCTTGCACAAGATAGAGATCTGATGGAGCAATGAGAACGATGCTAGCTATATTGTAAGAAATGGTTATATTATGAATTTATCACATGTGATGTATGAGCATTATTATGATAACTATATGTAGTTTACCATTAGATATAGTGTTTACTTTTATATTTACTATTTGAACTACTTCATTAATGTAAACATTCTATTTGAAAATGGAATTATGTTTATAGGTTTTATGAATATTTATCATAATTTAATAAAATATATGATCAGAATATTTTCAATATTTAGGAAGCTTTATCATAAAGGTTTTTTCTAATTTAATTTAAAAATTAGTGGTTCAAAATCAAGTATGCAACATGGTGGTGTGAAAGCAATTAAAGTCTTAAAAAGAAGAACCATGAAATAATAGACAAATCTAAGAAGAAAAACTCTGAAGCAAATAAATCAAGATACAAACTTAGGAATCAATAAGGATAGGGTGAAAACTTAGATCAAACTAATAAAATGTGATTTTATTTTGTTTAAAATGTTGTAAACCTTTAAATTAAGGTAGCGTTGTTTACTTATGTGCATTTTAAGATGATAAAGTTAATTTGTTAAAATTGAATATTTATAAGATAAAATATTATTGAATTGTTGTGATTTTAAAAGGCATGATATTGTTTCAAATGTATTAAAAATCCTTATTTGTACATACTATTAAATAAAGCTCTATAGGAGGAATATAATAATATTGAGTTTATAACTTCTAAAGGTCTAAATAATTACTTGAATTTTAAAAATCTTAAATTGAGTAAAGAGAAAATAGTAATTTTTTAAGCCCAACCTATACCAACATAGTTGGGGTGGGTTTAATGATGATCCTTGGCTAAGCTAGATGGGTACTTAATTTGAAAATAAGAGGGAGAGAGAAAAAGAGGTTAGTTAAAAGAAAGTAGTAAAAGAAAGAAGAGAGAGAGAGAGAGAGAGAGAGAGAGAGAGAGAGAGAGAGAGAGAAGCTTAGGTAGAGAGAAAACTTAAGAAAGGAGAGGAAGAAATAAAGTAAGAAGGTTGGAAAATTTTGTTATAGTTTGGAGGAGAGTGTAAAACCAAGTTGAAGAGAAGTGTTGGTTTTGACAAAGAAAAGCGAAGGAAAATTAAGAATCAATAACTAGCCAAGAAGAGGTAAGAGTTTAATAGTGTTTTCATGAATTTAACTTTGTTTATACAAATATTAAGGTTAGGATTTGATATGAGCCATAAGTAATGTAAGATTTCTTTGGAAGAGACTTGAGTGGTTTAGGAAGAAATTTGAGTTAAAACCAAGAGATTGAATGTATGAGCATTGTTGCATATAGAATTTTGTACAAGTACAATAGACAAATTATACCTATATGATTAGTTCAATAAGGTTTGAAATATGGAGAATAAAATTGTCTGATGAGATATTACATAGGAATTAGTGAACTAATTATACTATACGATATCCTCAATCATAGTAAACGATGTGAGATAAGTTGATAGGATTAAGCAATCATTGGCATTATATAAGTGTGAGGGGTTGATTATGCTTGTAAGATTTGACTAAGTGAGTTCAAAGTAAAGAATTAAATATGTCTAATATGAATTTTATAGGAGCTTATAAAGAGTTCTAATCATATCATATGATGTAGGTGATCATTTTGTACATCCTTTGGCACAAAAGGATCATAGATTAAATTATATGAGTCCATTAGGAGAAAACACTTATTATACTAACTAATTGGGGTCCCTGGTAATCAGTTTTTGGCTTCCCGCTCCAACGGGATGGATAATGATCAATTGCGACGTCGCAGTGAGAAACGAGAAGGCTGGTATTGGCTTGGTCGTTCGCGATCATGAAGGTAGGCCCATGCATGTTGTGGGGAGAGGTTTCATTTCACAGGCAAGTAACGCCTCTGAGCTTCAGGCTGTAATGGAAGCTATGGTGTTTATCATGACTAAACTAAAAGAATATCATGGGGTTGAGATTCAGACTGATTCTATTTTCGCATTACATGAGGGAATGCAACGGGTTCGTTGTCCTTTGGAGGGTTGTATTGTTTCTGATGCTCTCCACTTTGTGAGAAAGCTGTCTGATTTTTGTCTCGCTCATGTTTTGAGGGAAGGCAATGCCCCTGCAGATTGGGTGGCAAAATTTGCATGCTCATCTGATATGTCTTGGGAAAGAGGAATGTCCATACCCAAGTCGTTACTTAAGCTCCTACTAGCTGACTTTGCTTTTAAACCCCCATAGTGGGTTGTATAATGTAGGCCTTGGCCACTTTTTTGAAGTTTCAAAATAATAAAGATGATAGGAAGTATTACTGGCCATACTATATTATTTGCATGTCATAAAAATATGATGCTTAATGATAATTTAAGTAATTAAAAGGGAGTATTATGATGTAAATTGATTAGAAATAACTAATAACTATACCACATTTGGGATTATATGGTAAGTACTAACATGTATGATATTATAAAAAATCTTAAGAAGAAAGGAAGTGATCAACATATTTTGTCTCATATTTAAGTGTGTAAATTTGATAATTATGATGTAAATAATAATTAAATTAATAATTATTTTATTTATAAATTAGAAAATTTTAATATTACTTTTTATTCTGCATTATGGACATTAGATATGATGATTAACTTGAAAATATTGCATATCAAACTTGGTTCATATATTGCATATCTTAAATGATATTATTTACATTGTTGGAATAACTTAGAAATGGAAATAATTAACATCTAATCTAGAAATAGAATGAAAATGTGATAGAATAATGAATTGAATTCTTTGAATGATTATCCTCATCTTATATGATATAAGTATACATCTAAAGACCATATCATGTGAGTGTTATAACCTCATTTATATATATGTCATTAGTACTGTGTATAGAGTGATAAAATATAGGTTTATCTTATAAATATAAATTTGAAAGTTAACTTAAGAAATTATTATTGAGAAAGGCACACAATTCCAAATATTTGATTTATTCTAAAGAAAACAAAATAAATTAAGTGTTAAGACAAAGATATAGTGGCCAAGATTCAAAGAGATGTTTTAAACTAGATTAAAAAAATATTTAGTCTATAGAAAAATAAAAAACAATAAAAATCAATATAATAATTATAGCCTTTACCTATTCCCTGAATGAAACTAATGAGTAGTTATAGATTTTGTAGTAGATTTATCATAATCACTAGTAGGTCATGACTCAATATAAGTAATTGTAGATAGTTTAATCAAGTATACTCTTTGTAAATTTAACTTAAATTTATATGAATCAAACTATAAAACTACATGGTTATCAAAAGCTATTGTATTTGTTAAGGATCCTAAGTTTACTTTATTTTTTTTTGGAAAAATATGCATTAAACTTTTGGTATAAGTCTAAAACTTAACACAACCTTTTATCCTCAAACATATGGACAAATAGAGAGAGTAATTAAGACTCTAGAAGATTTCATGAGACTTTGTATCTTATATTTTGATAGTGATTAAGAAAGTAATTTCTCATTAGTGAAACTTTCTTATAATAATTGTTACCAATCTAGTATTGAAATGACATTGCATTTCTATATGAAAAAAATGTCAGGCATTGTTATGCTAAAATTAAGGGAAAGAAAGAGTTTCGTTGGGTCTTAAGCTTATTGAGGAAGCCAAGCAAAAAAAATTATTTAAAACAAATTAAAATATTGCAAGACAACAAAAAAAAGTATTTTCAAGTAAAGAATCAATTGATAGAATTTCAAGGAGGTGCTTATGTAGTTATTGATGTTAGTCTAACAAAAGATATTATAAGATTTGGAAAGTCTAGTAAGTTAAAACCTCAATTTAATGGCTCTCTCCAAGTTTTAGAGAAAGTTGGACAAATAGCATATAAGATTGCTTAGCTTTCTTGATTATTAAGAATTCATAATATATTTCATATATCACCTTTAGGAAGATATATTTTTTTATTCTTCCTATAATTATATTGATCTAAATATTGGAATTCTACAAGATTAACATATTCAAAAATACTAGTGAGAATTTTGGATAAAGAAGAGGTGTTAAGAACTAAAGTTATTCTAATGGTAAAGGTTTTATGGAAAGATCAAGGGAAAAGAGAATCGACTTTGGAAGTAGAAGATAACATGATCAATCAATATCCAGAACTCTTCTAAATTTGAAGATGAACTTTTCTTAAAGAAGATTATAATAGTCTAAAACTTTAACCATATAATCATACATATTTTGAGATAATAAAGTTAAGTTTTTAAAATATGATATCTATGGGTTAGACTATTATCAATTTTATGTGATTATATGAAGTATGTCATTGTTTAAACATAATTAAGATTCTCTTTGAAAATATCATTGTAAAAATCTATTTAAGAGAATTTTAAATTCAAAAACTTATAATTTTTGGAAATATAGATAATTAATTATAAATTTTTAAAGTTGACAGAACATATAAGCACTTTTCTCAATTATTGGTGGGCATAATGGTAATTTCTTATCCAAAGCCTTATTGTCTTAATTGAGGGATGGACTTGATGGAGATTTTGGCTATGTTAGCAAGGTGGTAAGAAGGGTTTTATGGAGGAAGCTCAAGTGGAAAGAGAGAGATAAATATGGAAAGAAGAGAAGGGCTTGATTAAAGAGAGAAAGGTTGAGAAAGAAGAAGAAAGTGTAAAGGAGAGCAAAACTCATTACTATAGCTCAGAAGAAGGGTTTAGGAGCAAGATGAGAGGTACAAAAGTAGAAGGAGTACATTTTATAGCTAGACGAGAGTAAAAATAGAGCAAAAGAAGCAAACTAAATAAGGTTAAGGATTTTTGTATCCTTTAATATAGTTTAACTAATTTTATGCAAGTCTCAATGTATTTTGACACTATATGAAATTAGACGAGTTGTAAAAATGAGTTTAGAATGATTGAGAAGAGAATTGGGTTAACCTAAGAAGTGAAAATTGAGTTTTTAGATGATTCAATAGAATCTTATAAGTATAATGGGTTTAATTGTACTTGTATGATCAATTACTATAATAAGTGGATCAAATTAGTTTAATGAGGCATTGTATAAGAATTAGCAAGCTACTTGTACTAAATGATTACCATAATCTTATTGTATGATGGATTATAAGTCAGCAGTATATAACAAGCTAATCGAACATACAAGTATGATATTGTTGATAACATTATACAATTGTATGGACCTTAAAACAATTATTTATTGGGAAAAAGAGAGACTAAATCTATAAATATGATTAAATCATTATGCTATATGATCATTGGAGAACTGAAAAGAGTTGTGATTAGACAAGTCAAAAAGGTAAGCAATATGGGTGATTGTTTAAGGGTTTATGAGTGGATTGTATTAGTATATTGGATTTTATCACATTGGATGATCATTTTATGTAGGTTTGGATTAAAAGATAAGATCAAGTTAATAAAGGATTATATAAGGCTTAAGATGAAATCATAAAAGTATAATATCTATATCATCTTATATGATTAATAGAGGGTTAAAAGAGGTAATCAATCAAGTTTATGAGATTGAGAGATCATAGACAATATGATACAATGTAGGATTGTAATATATGATCAATTGGGGTAAACTAGAGAGTGCAAATTTTACTGTACAACATAAAAAATCATAAAATCTTATATTTTTTTAAAATAAAATAAATATAAGAAATAAAAAAATTATGTAGGTTATTTAATCTAGCATAATAAATAATCATATATTACATAAGAGGTTAAACAATAATTTAAGTTCATGTATGTCATTACAAAAAAACAAGAGGCTAAAAATATCAAAAGAAGAAAATTCTTCTCAAATTTTTAGGTAGATAAATCTAGTAAACTATTATCTAAATGTAATACTTATATGGTTTAAATAATTTTACTTAGATTTTTTTAATGTTTTATATAACAAAATTTATGGTATTCTATTGACATGAAATGATCCTAGAAAATGATTTATCATGAATATTTTACCATGAATTTCTTGTAGTATTACAATCTCTTAAATTGTATTACTACAAAAGTAATCTTATAAAAGATCAGTTGAAAATAATAAAAAGATGTATAAGCTATGTTAAAGACAAGAAGTGGCGTATTATCAAAACTTATGATTTAAAAGATTATTAGAATGGAATAATTGGTTTTGATATATTATCTCATGATATTGAAGTGATGTGCCTTATAGACAGCATGACCTTGTTTGATAAGATGAGAATAATCTTATATATAATGTCATTAGTATTCTATGGAGAGTGGTTAAGTGATGATACTTTTATTTTTGGTGGGTTGCTTACCAAAGTCATATGATATAGCCTATTGGATCTAGAAGATAATAGTTTAAAGAGAAATTAAACTCTATAAAATATAATACATAAGAAATTAAAAATAAGATAACAACCATAAAAATAGATTCTCATGTTTTAGTTGTAGTTATTAGTTCACTTATTACTTATTCATTTATTTCATTATTATAGTTATATAACAGTGTTTTATATTAACATTATATTATGACATTTTGTTTTTGTTACTTTATTAGATTTATCTACTTAATCTTTTTATTTATATTAGTATTTGTTATCTCCAAGTCTCATAATAAGCCATTAAGACTCAACAAACTTTAATAACTTATCAAATAACAAGAAGAAAAATATGTGCAAAAAATATAAAACTCCATAATTCATCATAAAATTTTATATTTTTATTCATAATAAATACTAGGCACAATGAAACTCATCTATTTCTTGTCATAATAAATGATTAAAGTCAATGACAAATTTTATTTATCTGTAACATTTTTAATAACAACTACAAGTTTCTCTTCTTAAATTCAACAATTCTAAAATTTTAATTTCTTCACAAATATTTTTTTATATTTTTTTTTTGAAAAATACTTTCTAAACTCACAAAAAATGATCCCTTCCTTAATTTGAGTTTAAAATGTGAAAACATAAGTTAAGATGTTTTTTTGAAAATAGGATTTTAAATGATAGATCAAATATAAAGATTTCTACTAAATTTTAAAATTAAATAATATTAAATTGTTATTTTATTTTAAAAATTATAATATTTTTATTTACTATTTTAAAAATAATAAAATTATTATTATATATTTATTTTATTTAAATATTATATTTGAACAAATTTTATTAAATATCGTTATTGTACTAGTTTTTTTATATCTCTTATCTGATTACGATCTTGTTAAAACTACCAATCAGTATGGAGTTTCATCTTCAAGTAGATCGTATCGGAACCGTTACCTTTTTTTTTTTAATCTTGAACTCTTTTTGCGTTTGTAATTATTATGTTTCTATTTTTTAATTTTTTTTTATTTTTCCAGCACTACAATCTAATTACAAAATTAAAAAAAAAAATCTAAAATTCTGTAGTCGGCTAAATTAAATCCTACGAAAACCCTAGTCGAAGGGAAGAATACACCCCTTTCCTCTTCGAAGATTTGCGCTGTTCTACGCCTTTGGGTGAGGTAACTAATATGCTCGCCATCCTGCAAAATAAAAAATAAAAATTGTATCTTCCTCACATCTTAAATCAACGACCAGATTTTCAACTACGTTGGAGATGAGCAGAGTCATGTTGGGGATGCCCGGTCCATGGGCAGAAGATTTCCGTGAAGAAGCTGACCATTATTCGACTAAGATCGGGGGATTTCCTGTCAGTAGGAAAAACTTAGATTTCATAACATTTTTCATATTAAAATTCATACACAGCTGTTATTGTCCATCGTCGTCTCATTTTGAGGTTAGATTTCGTTGTTTACCTATCAATCTTTCTTCTTTTAGGACTGGCCAGTCCCCAATATTATCGAGCCCGAGCTACTAAAGTGTCGTGTTTGTGGAGAAATGCTTGGCCTTGTTGCGCAGGCAATATATTTCGTCCTTTTTTCTTGCAATTTTTAGAAGTATAATTGTTGATTTTTGAATCTTTTGCAATTTTCCGTGTTCTTGTTTTAATTTTCAGATTTATGCTCCAATTTCAATGCCTAAGTCGAATATTGATGATAGAGTGCTTTATATTTTTGGCTGCTCCATGCCAAATTGTGGGAGTAATGCTAAGTGGTCTGGTTCTGGCGAAGCACGTCTCGTTAGCTCTTTATTTTCCTTTTATTGCTTTTGTTTTTGGTTTGGGTGTTCTCATAAACAATAATTGCAGTTGGCGTGCTCTGCGGGTACAGAAGTGCATTGGGGAGAATCCATTGCTTGAATCCTCCAAACATTTGATTCCTGTCCAACAAGTTCATCCTATAAACGCTAGCCATGACAGTGGTGATATTGGTGACGAAATATATGACGCTTTAGACTTTGGTGACTTGGTTCGGGAGCTTTCAGAAGCTTCTCTGCTAGCTTCTCAATCCAGAAAACCAAAGGATTCATTACATGCAGAACCTTATAAGCGGACTATTCAATCAAAGTCAATGTTGAATGACATCAACAGTGGCATGCCAGGTATTATTTCTATAGTAAAGTGATTTGCAACCTTGGAGTTTTTGGGAATTTTTCAGATGTTTTATAACTTATGATTTTATTTTGATTGTAGTGGTTCCTTGCTTTTATGTATACCCTCAAGAGGAGAATACCTTTAGAGATATTTCTGGTGCTGTTTTTGCAAATTTTGCTACTTGTTCACTTAAAGGAGATGACAGTGTTGATGCTCACAATGAGGAGGAAGCTTGGGAGGGAGAGACATATGAATACGATAGATCTTTAGGTGCTGATAGAACTTATCTGAAGTTCAAGAAACGGATGGACACAACTCCAGAGCAATGCTTTAGGTATTTATATGTAAAAGTTTTTAAATTGTGATACGAGACAAATAGTAAGTCTTTTAGCGATGTATTTAGTAGAAACTAAGTTTGTTCGAAGAGTAATTCCAATGTCAAAAATAAGCCTTTTCAGTAAGATTTTATAGAATGCCAAGTGAACTTTAGAATTACACTTTAGGCAAATATAAGACATTTAAAAGGTGCTCTAGAGGAGTCTTTTTTGCCTCTTGTCTACATGATAAAAGCCGGTGCCTCAGTGCTGAGGTGATTTGAACACAGTAACTGATCGTTTATATAAGTTTTTTTTGCATGTGATTCTTTGAATAATTTTCTCTCATTTCCTTCATGTTCCCTTCATAGGAATTTGTTTATAGGCTTTATCTGTGCATTTTTTGCTACCCAAAAACATGTCTATTTTTACCACACCTAATCTATGAAATGTTACTTAACAGTGCTTCTATATTATCATTTTGTATTCTGAAACCTTCAGTTTATTTCCTAAACATATTTATGTCTCTTATCCTCAGCATGACTAGAAACAATTTATGTATTGCCCCAAACCTGGTTCCAGCAACTAGCCATTCCATTTGCATCTCATAAGAATTGTTTTTTCTCAACCTTCCCTTGGTAATCCATCCCAAGTTACTTGTCTATTTAGCAGGTCAGATTTAACTAATTGAACAGTTTTTCTTGTCCAGATCTATGTTCTTTTATATAGTGGTTTAACGTTATATAAAGATAACACACCTTGTTATTACTTGATTTATAGATCTACTAACTCGTTTATGTGAGAAGCTGATTATAGTTAGTGTTTCCTTCCATATTTGTACCCTACCAAATATCTATCAGGAGTAGAGCAAGTTTTGATGATACTTCAATGGTGTATATTTCTAATGTAGCCTTCTGCTTTTAACTATATGTAGGTATGCTTTTGGTGGTCGACCACTTTTGGGTAGATACGAGGTGGCTAAGCCTGACAACTGTGGCCTTTGTGGATCACCACGGCATTATGAAATGCAGTTGATGCCCCCTTTGTTATTTTTTCTTCATGAAGCTGCAGATGGTTTATCAACTAGTGTACCAGAGTGGAGTTGGATGACCCTAATGGTTTATACTTGTTCCAGTGTAAGTGACATCAGTTCTACTTATTCAGTTTTTTCAATCAAGTTATAAACATCTTCGTGCAACATAGGTACCAATTTTTAGGTTAGTTGATAGAATGCTACTAATTTGATGTTAGGTGCTAAGTATTTGAATATGCCAACTTTAATGTATTTGCCATATCATTTTCTTTTTCTTTTGGTTGGGCTGGATATGAACCAAAATTCTGGAAAATTTGATAAGTGTGAATGCACCTCTGAACCGACAATGCAATGCATATTTGAACGCTTATAGAACAGGTATGCCTTATTTCCCTTTTTGGTAAGCAATGATTCCAAAAAGAGAATCATCAATAAAACTATGGTTACATATTTACCATTGTAACAAAAAAACATCTTCATATTAAAAATAGAGGTTAGTTTCTTTTTTTTATTAATTTTATCTAACACAAGGCACATAAAAATTATCACATTCAAAACTTGAATGGACCTTTTAGATATTCACTTCAAAAGTATTATATTTGTTGGAGCTAAAACCCGAAGTAGACAGAAGCAATGTCTTGTGCTGCATATAACTGGAACTTATTTCTTGTTGTTTTCATAATTTGAAAAGTGAGAACTAAAAATGAATTTATGCTTAGTAGAAAATTTGGAGTCTCAATAATTTTTTTAGCTTAGATGTTTACATTACATTCTTACATTTATAGTAGGAAATAGTTTTAGTAAAGCATAAGCGGTGTTTAGGATAACTTTGCACATCGTAGAAAGAAGAACTGGGTGTTGGGGTTGTCCCCATAGTTGGTGCATTTATATTTAGGGTATCATAAGGTGGAAGTAAAAGAAGTTTGTGGTAGCTGCAAACGAGGAGTTTTGGTTTGAATTTTTGGTGGTAGGTTGTTGAGGATCCTTGTACTCGTGGTTTTATTCCTCCTTAGTGACCTATCAAGTACTTTCTGCTAGTGAATCATCTATTGGTAGTCAAATTGCACTTAAAGCATTTTCTAGATGGTCATATATCTTAGGGGTTTCTATCATATCTTTCATTGGATTAATTGTGCTTTGAAAACAAAATATTTCCATTTTAGTATATTTCATCTAAATTTTCTTGAAAGTTTATTTAAGCTTATATTTGTCTCAGAATTGTTACCATTATATTTTGAACTATCTAAACTTTATTTAGGCTCAATTCTCCACATATTATTGTTTCCAACTATAGGTTTTCAAAAAAAAAAAAAATTAAAAAACTTAAATTATCTTCTAATATCTATAGTTATTATTACACTTTAATTTTACATTACTCTCAAAAGTGAAAGAACAAGTTTGTCTTTAAATATCTATTTTATTTCAAAACTCACATTCTTATTATTGTAAACCAAGCATCTTTGTGTTTTGACTGCTTGTTCTCATCTCACTAAATCAAAGCCCAAGTCATCTTTTGTGGATCAAAGCATCATTATTTTGATTAAAGCTACTTTTGTTTCAGCATTTGCAATTGGAACGTAAAGCTAGTGATGCCGAAATGTGTGATCGAAATGGTATAACTTTTGGTAAACTATGATAAGAATATGACATTTGTAATAATGTAAATATATGAACACAAAATTGCACTTCGATTCTTGATGAATGAAGTAAAATAAAAATGTAGTAACTATAAGTATCAAGTGATAGTTTAAGATTTTTAATTGTTATATGAAAATTTAGTAGTGGGTTTCATTGGAGTTTCACCATTCGTTGTATCCAAACTCAGTTTAGTAAGTTTTGAATACATGATAGGAAGTCTGAAAGAAACATGGCTCGATATGTTTAAATTGCTCGAGTGCAGTGGCCATGTTTGAGCCCAAAGAGAGAGATGGTGCATGTAGTATCATATGAGCATTTTCTATTAGTGAAAAAGTACAAACTCAAATTCTAACTGGTTTTTCAAATGCAAGGAGCTGGAGAATAGCTTCCCATGTAGAGCTAGGGCACTAAGGATCTCTCTCACTCTCTCTCTATAGATGTAACATTCATTCCTGATGGTGGAAATTGGACTAACAAGTGAATCATTACAACAAGGTTTTTCCATTTGTCCTGCTTTGCAGAATAGAAGAAATTGACCATTTTGATTATATAAGCTGCCCTAAATAAATAAGCTGATCAGAAACATGGCTAGCTTTTTTTTTCTTGGAAATGTTTTTTAATGTTTTTATGATTATTGTTGTGTTCCTTACATCTTCTTAAGGATGCAGTATTTTAAAGAGGTGTTTTGCTAGAAAAAGATGTCATATTTTAAAGAGCTTTACTGCTAGAAAACTAATTGATTTATAAATGCTGAATATATTCGTGAATATCTTCTCATGCATTTCTTTTGACAAGCCATAGATCTTCACAGTGACAAATCGACATGGTGATTTCATACAAGCCATTTATCATACTTCTTACCTTTCCAGCTATGACTACATTTGTTTTCTTACTAAAACTATGGCAATATTTGCACTGGCAGAGCTGCTGCCCTTCTTCTTGTAGAGAACAGGCGGGAAGCTGTTGCTGGGGTGTAACGGAGGAGGCCATTCTTATCCAAGATGACTAAATATCAACCTTGTAAGTTTCTCAACAGTTTAATGTTTCCGTTGTTGATTTTGACAAATCTTTCATTTGCTATATTTCTTTCTCTCGGTAAATTATGCAGTTTATTAATATTTATCAATAATACTGTATTCTCACATTCCTTTGCTCCATAGTTTTTTCTCTTTACAAGTCTAAATGGGCCTGTTTGGTGTGTTGGTTCATAATTGTGTTTGTCTAAGTTAGCTCGGGTTAGCTAACTAAACTGTTTAGATGTTTATAACTTGATCCAGTATATTTTCACGCACCATACCTGAGATTAATTTCTTTTATTATTTTTTAACCAATAAACTGCGAATTTTCAAGCAACTTTTTTTCTAAGTGAAGTAAATCAGGTTAGGTTAAATTATTCAGTTTTAATATAACTTAACTTTATGTTAAATATTATCAAGTACAAGTGGTAGTAATTAATTCTTATACTGAGTTAAATATAATATTAAAGTTTTAATTTATAGTTAATATGAATTTTATTTATTGATTTACATCTTTAAATAATTAGTGCACAAATAATTAAAAGAGCAGTATTCTCATAAGAAAATGATCAGTTATGTTTTATAAAAATTTGAAAACAAATAAACAGTAAGCAATGTTTGTTATTTTGAAATTAATTATTTGAAATTATTTTTTAATAAAATCTCTTGATTAATGTTGGAATCAATTCTGTGAGAGTGTAATATTACATGACAAATATTTTAAGTGGTTTAGTCAACACACAAGAAGCCTATGCCTACTTTTGACCATGAAAGACTTACTATTAAAAACAACCACCATTTATCAAATGATGAATAGCTTACACACTTTTATGAAATCAATATTCATATCAATTAACTACAGTCCAAAAGAGTTGTAAAGAGTAAATGTTAAGTATTCAAAGCAAAAAAAAAAAATTACAATTCAATGAAAAAAAAAACTTGTATAGTGAAACTTATAATCTAGGTAAATCTTGTAAGTGGCACACTAAGTGAAGATGTGCAATGAAATTACTAATAAAGCTGAAGAAAAAATGCAAAACTTGAGAGAACTTTGTAATGTTTCATAAATCTGAAATAGGAGGGCTCTTTTAGCTTAAGCAGGAATAGTGAAATTGACTTTTTTTCTTGGAATTATTTTACATTATTCTTCACTTGGTGATAAACTATATATTTATTTGAAAATGCTAATCAAAACATCAAATATGGTATTACCAAAGACAAACAAGAGTCTAATCAATTTCCTACAAAGATTAAACTAATTATTGTCATATTTCAATGCTTATTGTCTACATGATGATACTAAATAAGTTGTTCAGACAGTGAGTCAGACTGTTTGATTACCTTTGAATTTGGTATAAAATTAATCGTACAATATGTTAAATAAATATTGTTTTATACAAAGCGTTTGAGTCTATTTTTTTTTCTAAATGTAGATTTTCAATTTGATAGAATTATATATGTATAATAGGAATACTATATTATACTAACCTTATATGTTTATTTCTATTAAGCTTAAGACAAATGTCATATTATACAATAAATAATTATCATATTAAATAAATTTGTCAATATTTCAATTTTTACTTGGTTCACATATTTTGATGATATATCATATTATATGAAAACATATTATCATATTGTATGGAAGTTTTAGTTCTTATAGTTTCTCTTATATTTTCAAGTCAATTGATGATAATATTGTATGATTACATATATTATACTATACTACTATACTCCAAACAAAACTTAGAAAAATTCCTCACTTTTCTCACAAGACTATATAGCTACTGTAATTCATACCATAAGATATAAGGAAATGTACTATATATGATGCAATGATGCTTGTCACAAACACAGCATTAAATTGTCCTATTTAACTTCGTAAAAGAATTTTACAATTGGTCATAATATATGATATGCATATTGTGCTATATGGTTAGTGTATATTTAAATAATTTGAAATTCTATATTTTGTTTTAAGCTTGTTTATATGATTATGTCTTAATAAATGATCATGACTTGTAAAACCTAGGAAGAGATATCAATAATTGATAAAAAAATCAAATAGATATAATTTGATTTAAATTATAAGGTTTTAAATACCACAAAAGAACTTTGCATAGGTTTTAATAATTTAAGCATACCAAAAAGAGTAAGGGCTAAATATGATGATTGTCATGCCATTAAGAGTTAATTTCTCTATGGGTTGAACTACTGTTTAAAATGTGTTTTCTATGAAATCTCATAATGAATCATTATGTCATCACCTCTTAAAAGATCATCAATTTATACTTAAACATCAATTTAAACAATGCATTAATAAACTTAACATATGATTTTTGTATTATCAAACTCTTATAGGAGAGCATGGGATTAATGAGAACGTTGGGTTCAATTAGGATCATTATTTGGTGAACTCTCAACTAAAACAGACATAAATGTTATGTGTATAATCATTTTATTAATGTCATTTCAAAATTATACTATTTACAACAGTTGATTTGTGTGTTTATCGGAGATCTAATGGAGTGTGTTTAGATTGGTTTTTGAAAAGCATTTTTTAAGAAAATTTTTATTTTAATCATAAAAATTGTCTCAAATATTATTGTGAAAAAATGTTTTTATTTACATTTAATAGCTTTTCAATAAGGTTTTTAAAAGCATGCTTTTAACATATTAAAGTGTAAGCAAAGTTAGGAAATGGATTTGCTAGAACCAAACAGCAGTTGTGTTCACTTGTCATTCCCTCTCTTCTATGGGAACAAAGTCATTTAAGTTGACTTTCTACAAATTTTTTAGATGTTAGTTGATTGAGCTGTTTTAATATTTTTTTAGAAGATCACATTTGACTTATTTATCTGATGATGGTTGAATAACATAAAATATTTTTATGATTGCCAAGTTTGAAGATAATTTTTGCTATTAAATATTAGGGACATGATTGATGAAGGTGAAGACAAGAGAAAGGATTCTTTTGAAGTTTTAAGCTCTTCTTCTTTTGCAATTTTGAGATTGATGGTTTTGCATAAAATGATTTTTTCTTTCTTGTAAGTTTAAGCCTAAGTTTATCTGAACTATGTCAATAAGGTACCTCTTCTTCTCTTTGTTCAATGTGCTTGTGAACCCTCACAATTATAATGCCTCAAACAAAGTTATTTTTACTATTTCCATCCCATGTGATGTATAGGTTTTTTGATGTTTTTCTCCACATAACAAGAACAAATGCAATTTACTCTATTCAAGAAAGTTTAGGGGATGCTTGGCTTGAATATTTATATGATTATTTGTTAGTCAATTTTTCAAGATTTATCATTTGGAACTCTTAAGATCGGTTATGTTTGAAAATGATCTTTGTCCTTGTTTCTTTTGATGGTTATAGTGAAAGTGTAGTTAAGGAAATGGTGACATGGGGATCCAATGAGATTTCTATGATAGTACTTTATGGTTTAAATATAATGATGTTTTGTAAAATGTTTTTGGAATTTGATATTGGAGGTGTAATAGTTGTATAAAGATAATTATTTTTTGATTTTTTTGAGAATGAAATAAAATAGATGTAATAATTATAAATGATGAATGATAACTTAAATTTTTTAATGTTTTTCAAAAGTAGTCATTATTATATCATAATTTGGTTCATTATAATTATGGTGGTTGAGATTTTTAAAATACTCTTTTATGAAATAGTTTTGGAAAGTATTTTTTTAAAGAAGAATTTTAGTGAGTAGACAAAATATGGAATCTATTTATGAAACCTTCAAAAAATTTAAGAATGAAAAGAAAAAATGAAGAAGTATTTTTCAAGTAGTTTTAACAAACAAAAGTAAATGTATCAAAGGTATGGCAAAAGATTTAATTTTTTTTTTATTTTAGTTTTGTTGTAGATGAGTAATTCTCATGTTAAGTAATTATCGATATAAACTTCAATGGAATGGGATGATTGATCTCATTTCTTTTAGGAGTGGTCAATTTATTTGGTTAATTCTTAATTCTTGTAACAAATAGGACATGAGAAAACAAAAAATAAAGAGAAAAATGATAACAAATTATTAATTAGAATGGAATTTAAATTATCATTCAAATTTGAAATCTTTTATCTATAATGAAAACTCTAATTAGGTTTAAGTAGTCTATCAAAACACATTTGTGTTTAAGATTATAAATAGAACTAACATATCTTGCATTCAGGCTTGTCATTATATGAACGTTCTAGAAGTTAATTTTAAATAAACCTTAAATTTGAAGACGTAGAAGGTTCTGATGGAAAGCACTTTACATGAAGTTAGTCTTGAGGAAGATCTCTTGAGAAGGATTAACAACTCGAGGGATTAGTCTCCCTTGGTAACTACATCTTGTGACTAATATAGAATTCGAGCAAAGTAGAGTAAGAAAAAGAAACAAAGATCTATAACTAAATTCCCTTTGATGAACATCCTCTAGACCAAATAAGCATTGACAAAATGCCCTTGATAGGTATACACTCTTGATGGATGAATATACTCTAATAAGCATTCTTTTGGGTCCATTTTAGCCTCAAGGGAAGCCCCTCAAGAGGTATACAACATTCTTAATAGGAAATCTCTTCAATATAAATACCATTAGATTTAAAGAGTTTAGAAAAAAATGACCCTTGAAATATAGGAAAGTCTTCTCAAGGGGTTGGTCTTTTTTGCAAATATTCATAAGAGAAAAGTGTTATCTAATGTTTGAAGTCTACCAACAACTATTCTAGTCTCAAGAAATTCAATTAATCATTATCACTTTTTTTTATAAGGATTCAATTTCAATTAATCTTATTTATTGAAGTATAACTAAAAGCTATAATGAACACTTCTTACTTCCACTTGAAAGCTTGATTGTTAGAACTAAGAAGAAAATTTTTCTTTTCTATGGTCTTTTGACTAAGCCTCATGGTTTTTGTGAACTTCTAACCCTTCATTCTTTTGTGATAAGTAAACGTTGTTCTTCACATTGTTATGATTATGTTTCTCTCCAAATTGTAATTTTCTTAAAATATTCTATCGTTAACTTAGTAGAAGCTTGATGTAGGTGCATCAAGTAGCCTTCAAGCAAGAACAAACATATTTTTAAGTTTAGATGTAGTAAATATATGCATTGTGTAAAATTGAGCTCCTTAAGACTTTTTTTATACGATATAATGAGACCCACAACCATATGATGATAGGATAATATTTAGGTTGTGACAACTTCATCTAGAATTTTTTGGATCATTTATAGTAAACTAAAGCATTTTTATAGGATTTCTCATTACCCTTAGATTGATCATCTCACTATTTTATGCAACTCAATTGTTCAAAACATCATTACATGCCTTATTTGGAGTTTCTTGGGTTTCAAAGTTATTTATATCCACATTTAGCCCTTATTATGAATGGAATTACTCATCTTATAACAAATTATTCATGAAATGGGATTAGCTTTATCACTTCACTATTCATGATGTGCTTTCATCTCAAATGATGTAGAGAGCCCTCCCTCTCTTATGTTGAATCTATGTATATTATTGCTCTCATTTATACCTATTTATGGCTTGATATTATCTTAATTTACTTATTTGAGAGATGTTCACTAAAGCTAAATTTATGAATCAAAATTGATGAACTTCAAGCTGGTGCCTGAGGAGTGGGTGCTAAACCTCAAAGGATGAAATACTTATCACAATTTTCTTCACACTTATGTTTGAAAATTTTCTTATCCTAATTTTTATTATTTTATTTTCAAAAAAATAAATAAATAATAATAAAAAAGCCTAGATCATAAAATAAACTATTTATCTCCCTTCATGTTCCCTTTTATCCTAAACTTTAAATGAAACTCTTCTCATCAACCCTTAACCCTTATCTATTGTTAACCCATCTCTCGCTTGCCCAAACCTCTCAATTTGGTTTGTCGCCAGCCTCCTTTCTTTTGTTACCAATTTGATATTGCTTTCTTCCATCAAAAAACCCCATCACTAGTGCATACCCATTAAAGCCACCAATCGTTGCCTCACCTCTATCCTAATCTAGTCTACAATTGACCAACCAACTTTTATGGACATCTTTCATCATTAGCTCTCAACCTTTTGATCCCATACTCTTAATTGATACCTTTTTTTTTGCATACCTTAAACTCCATTGCCTTCATTAACCACCCAACACTATTGATCTCATCATTTTTCAAGCTTCATAAACTCCATCACTCCCTTAAGCCTAGTTAGTCATCACAAGCATTACAAATATATCTTAGACACTATTGGCCCTTTTCTCCTTCTTAAGTCCCAATAGTTACCAATTATTATTGTCCTTCAAGTAGCATCACCTTAGTTCACTCCTCTTCCTCAATAGTTGTGAAAACCACAATGCTCCACTTCCTAAAATTTGTGATCCCTCTCAACATTTAGCAAGGAATCCTTCTCCTTTTCAATTCTCTAGAATGGTTAATTTAATGAATATCTATCTCATACTATGTATACTTAGCTTTTTTCTTGCACTTGCATGAACCTCTCTACTTTAATCTTTCTAGTTATGTAAGCATGTAAAGTTGTTAGTGGTTGTCTTAATGATGTTGCTTGATGCATGTGATTTCAAGTTTTCCATACATCCAAGTGAAACTTAGCTTTCACAAGTTTCTCACATTGTCAACAATCTATCTTTTAGTCTGTTTTTGGATTAATCGGTTATTTTTAGTTACATGAAGTGAACTTTTCATATATGTTGAATTAATTAGTAATTTGTATTTAAATCAAATTAATATGCTACATTCACTACATCTAATTACCTTTAAATAATAATTTTGATAAAAAAAACATCCATTGGTGGCACTTTTCAAGAGGTTCTTCATCCACCATGACGAGTCAAAATGTTTGGAGTTCTCTATATTAACTACATAATATATTGCCATATATGTTGATAGCTCAAACTAATATGAATTTTCATTGATCTTCTTTGAAGTGTGGAATTGACTAAATTGAATAGTTTTGAGCATCATTCTTTCTCCTTTTAGCTTATTCTTGATGATCTATAGCCATGACAAATCTCCAACTTAAAGTTTCTTTTCCACTTGTTATTGGCCATGCCTCTTGTATATTGATTTGATCTAGAGAATGTTTATTCTCATTTAGTTGTATAGCTGTTATGATAGTATTTATCTTATTTAAGAAAAATGACATCTAATAGAATTTTAAATTTGTGATATTGAGTTAGATTTTATTCTCTTTAAAATTTTGTATGAATTATATTTTAAAAATTTTGGTTGTTCTAATGTAAAAATGGGTTCTTCTACTAATAAATTTGATTTCAATACAAAGCGATTTTCAAAGTGATTTATTGTCAAGTAAAGTTTTCTATTCACTTTTGTAATCTTTTAAAAGGTTTTATTGAAAAGAGTTCAAAATTACTTTCGTTATGTGTTTATAGAAAAAGAAAAAATTATATGTTTTTCAAAATTAGAAGGAGTTTTGTCTTAATATGATCTAAAACCTATGCCTATTAAGACTAAGTGGAATCATAGTGATGTCATATGTCTTAGCAAAACCCCAGCTTGTGCTTCTCAAGCCCTCAACATATTGCTAGCGACACATCATAACATATGCAAGCTATGAAATAATTTTATAGTAAAACTTATATTTATCAATGTATCATTTCGTGTCTCTAAAATATATCATATCATAGCTTATATCATAGCATCATGGCTAATACATATCATAAAGCTTATATAACTCATAATATCATGTCATGTATTGTTCTTTGTTTTGCTATTTGATTTTTTATCATTATGTTCTAATGTTATCTATTTATAAGTAAAATGAATCACATACACACACACACACACACGTGTGTGTGTACATATATACATATGATGAGATACTATAGTATATATATCAAAGCAATGTTACTAATAATAACATATCTCATTTTATCATAATATATCAAATCATAAATGTCAAAAATATAAAATATCTCATCATATACAAATATTTTTTATCATATCAATCAAATTAGAATGCCTCATATAAATAAAATAATAATGTTGAGCTTATAATATGGTTATTAAATTTATTTATCTATTTCATTATATGTTATTCTTTTATATTTTCTTTTGAATTCTTTTATAATATAAATCATATATATGCCCATTAATATCTCATGCACTATCAATTTCTTTCTCATTTTTTTTTATTTTTTCTTTCATTTTATTTCAAATTTCTTAACTCTAATCAAATCATCTAATATCTTATTGAATCATCTAATCTATCAGCCAAATCATCTAATAGGTCATTCCTAACCCCTAGTGATTTTGCCATCAAATAAATTATTGGATCATTTGATCGATATGCTCAGTACAAAATCAACCTAATATATAATTGTCTGGACAAAATATCAAATCATATGATAAATCTATCTAATCCAATATTCTTGTCTCTAGTAACTAATTAAACATAAATTGGATTATCTTATTTGATCATCTAATTCTAGATAAAAATCCAAAAATTTCATCTTTTAATTAATTTTTTTTATTCCAACACACCTTAAAAGCTTTTTTTAGATAAAATACAATGTCTAACATTTAGATATATTTTTATTCCACTAATTCATGGATATTATAGGAATTAAAAACTGGTGGTTCTATACTTTTATCTAGAGTAGGAATTCACGAAGTCAACAGCTCAAATTTCCTCTAGTCTACATAAATACTCTTTACTTACTATTAAATAATTATCAAAGGCAATTCATATGTAAAACTAAAAAGAAACTTTTTGAAGACTTACTTTGCTTGTTCGTTTTATAGCTCCAAAGCTACCCAAAGGTATTTCCAACCCTTTCTTATATTTTCCATACTCTTTTATTTGTTTTCTTTTGCTTTCTCCAATTTTTCCTTCTTTCTCTCATCTTCCTCCCTTCTTTTCTTCCTTTGTAAACTAAAACATCAACTCAATCCTCCGCTTCTCACATCTAATGTGATAAGAATTTAGGCAATCAAATAAAAATTTCAATTTAAAGCCTAATTAAATGTAAATCACTTAATTTTCTTATTAAAGATAATTAATACATTTTTTTTATAAAAATTCATAAAAATTCTATTTAATATTAAAAAATTACAGACAACTTATCATCAAATTCAACTCTATGAATTCTTTCCAAATATATATTACTTTCAAAATCTAAATTATTTTGTTGACCTAAAGATACAATATTTAAATTATTTCATATTATTATTAATTATTTCATGAAGAACTTAATAATATATTAACAAAAATAAAATTATTAAAAATATTAAAAAATACTATTTTAAAAAATAATTGATTTATTAAAATTTTTAATATTCAACAAAATTATGTCAAATCAAATAAAAAACATGAAAATTAATTGATAATCTTCAAATTCTAAAAGTATAACAAAATCTTAAAGGGTTCTTAAGATAATCATACAATTACAAACAATGATTATTTATAACATAATAAATATGATTATAATTAACTAACTAATGTGAATAAGCAAACGCAATAAATTTTTGTTATCAATAAACTGTTGATTTAAAAAGAAGTTTAAAAATTAAATTTAAAAAAAAAAAAAAACCAGGCTCTAAATATTATTTATGATGTCATTATAAAAATTAATATTCCAACGGCAAGACGAGCTGTACCAGCAGTAACATATTCCGATTTCAGGTCCATTATTTCGAAACGTGCGACAAAAAAGGTAGATCTCAACAGCTTTGGCTTTTTGGTAGCGTTTTTGGCGTACACCCGAATCAGGTTCGGGTAAATTATTTTAAAAGAGCCAACCGCTGCGGTCCACGTCTAAGGATCGTACAATCAGTGATTAACACCTGGAATAGCTTGCGTATAGTTTGCGTATGCATTCCCTCCCGAGTCGCGGCGCCGTTATTATGCGACTGTAAACCGCCATCTCTTGCCTCGTTTTGGATGACGCGCTCTGGACGAGCCGCCCCGGACCGGGACGACCCGAACCGATCTTTTCCTACTTCGTTGACAAATTTGTATCTTGTTTACATTAAAGGTCAGAGAGTTTTTTTAGGTTTTAGATGGACAAATCTCTGTAAAATTATTGATATTATTTAAATTTTAATTAATAACTATTAACATACAAAATAAAGATCAATAATAGTTATGAGAGGATTTATAATTCGTAGATTAATGATTTAAAAAAGATTGATTAGATAGTTTACAAAATTATCAAATAAGTGATATAACTTTCTAAATTTGTAGTATACATAAATTTTTAAAAAAATTGAAAGAAATTGATTGACTTATTAAATACTCTAAATTATGTTCAAGTTGTCATTCATACAACTTTCAAAATATTTAGAGTGATATACTTCAATTCTACAAAAAATAATTAAAAATATTTTAAGTATTGTATAACAATTAGATGAATTGGATGACACATATCTTCTTTTGAGCTTAAGTTACCTAAAGTTTCATAAAAAAATTTAATAATTTAGCAATCGATCAAGAATTATAAAGTTCTAATCTTATAATAGATTGAAAAAGATGTTGGCAATTAAAAAATAATTAGATGTTCAAGAAGTCCAAACAACCATAACGTAGTTTGAATTGACATTTAGAAATTAAATCAATAAAATACTATGAAATTAATTGCCTTCATCATACTAACTCAAGCTTATTGATTGACACTGATATATAGATATGACAACTTTAAGGATGATTTTTAGACAACTGTAACATATAATTTTCCTTTATAGAATATTTTGTAAATCTTAATGTTTGATTAGTATGGTTATAATAATGTGTATTTTAAAGAAATTAATTTTTTGAAATATAATATTTATTAAATAAAATATTATTATATTAATATTATTTTGAGAGGTGTGCTAGAGTTTCAAATAAAGTCAAAAATTTTATTTTACTATATCATTGAAAATATCTTTTCATGAAAAATCCAATAGCAACGAGCTTCTAATTTTTAAATATCTAAAATATAAGTTATACCTTTTTTTTAAAATGATATAAACATAATTTTGGATATTGTTGAGGGACAGAATTATAATTTAACTAATCCTATCTTATCACGCATGTTTAAGATTAATATAAAAAAAGGGTTTGTGGTTATGAAGGTGGTGGTTTAAAAAAAAATAAGAAAACAAGAAAAAAAAAGGGAGAATGAGAATGATAAGAAGAAGATAGGAGAAAGAACCAACTAAAGAAAGAAAGCAAAAATAACAAAGCATGATTTCAAAGTTTGGAACTCAATGTTGCAACTTAAAGAAGAGAAAAGAAACTAGGGGCCTATTTGTCACTCTATGGGCCTACTTAATTTGGGTTAAGTTAATCTAATTATTACTATGTTAGTGAGATTAGAGAAAAAATTATGTTTGAATGCTATCTTAGATTAAAATAGGTTAAAATGAGTTTGCATTTTATTATTATATTAGATTAGATGGTATTAAAATAAATTTACATTTGATAATTACTATAAATTAAATAATAATTTAATATAATTTAAAATAATTTAATTGTGTTTTAATATTTGAAATTTAGTGTCATAATTATTTACTTCAATTCAAAGTAATATAATAAATAATTATAATATTTTATTAAAAATAATAATATAATATAAAATATTATAAGTTAATATTTATTTACATTTAATTACTTATATAATAATTATATTTTAAACATTTTTATTTAATTATTAATTAAAAATATTTAGAATTTTTATTAAAATACTATATATTTATTATTATTTTTAACTTATTTAACAAGAAATAACCTTGCATTGGCAAATGATTAATTGACAAAGAAGATCCTTCTCTCCATACATCACATCATACTTGATAAGGAAGGCTTTTCTCACCAGTAATCCGTGCCCTCCCCTTCCTTTCCAATCTCACACGAACTCTAGTCATGAAAGAACCTAAGTAGTGAACAAAACAAAAACAAAGGAATGTGCAACCGCTCCTCTCCTTCTTCTCTTACCCTATTGTTGGGCAACTCCTGTAACCTTTGCATCCAACTTGCAGCCATTGCATGTTTTCGTCACAAGCTCCACCTACTCAAGGAGGAGCTCTCCATCTACGTCTTCATTAGCTAGTGATTCTTCAACGATGATCTCATTGAGTTTCTAAACATTATTGTCAAGTGTAGGTCCTAATAGATGGCAAAATTCAAGGACCTTGATGGGTTTGCACCACAGAAGATAAACGACATGGATGAAACCATTGAAAAGAAATAATATAGGTTCTTAGTGGGTTAAGGTTAGCAGAGTTACTTTTTCGTAGTGGGTTTTCAATTGCACAGACCTTTATTTGTGTTAATTGCTGTTTGGCAATGAATTTTGGGTTAAGTATGTTAACCTACTTAAACTTATCCTACCAAACACTGGCTAAGAGAAAAAGGAGATTTGCTACTTGATGTTGGTAATAATAAGAGACCACATGAGCAACAATTAACTAAGCCAAAGGAATCTAAAAGATAAGGAACATGGAAATGAAAACTTTATTTTGAAATCATATAAATAAGTTTAGTAACTATGATATAAATATTATATTAAATTAATGCATATATTATTATCATATTTAAAAATTTGTATATGATAACTTCTATCTTGCATTTCAATAATTGACATTATTATTAAATAAAATTTTTGTGTATTATATTGGATAGTTATTAGGTGGCATAATGAATTTTTATTATCTATTTGGAAACACATAAGATGTATATCAAATGAAAAATGGGTTGAAAATGAAATGAAATGATGAAAATAAAAATTTTCTTAAAGTATTTTTCACAAGAGATCCAAACCTATGTTACCTCCAAAAGATGTCCTATCAATTCAAGGTTTTTATCTTCACTTATATTACATTATCTTTTTATAGTTAATATGAGACTTATTCATCCATATACCCCTTCATCAATAAGTCTAAAAAGAGTTGCACCTTATTTGATGATTCGTTTCTCAAAAACATTACCCAACGATCTCTTCCTAATCTTAGGTGTTATAAGCCTACCAATTTTCTGTTAGTTTGTTTTTGAATCACATTAAACTAAAAGAGATACTACTTATATACTATAGGCCCAATTTGAAGACTGCATAATCATGCATTTGAAATGGTGTATCATAATACATTAGATTAACACGTTATTTTAATTTTATAATAGCACATTGATAACCTATAATACTTATCACACTTTGTAACAGATTAGAATGTTGGCAACAGTTACTGTTCCAACACAACATCATCGCTTTAAGATGAAGTAGTAATCCAACTTAATGACACAAAAGCAATGCACCTTAAACACTAATAAAGGGTTGTCATACCATCATACACAAAGATTTGATCAACTCAAACAATGACGATTCACACTCAGAGATCACTTAGTAAATGGAAAATAATAGCGCACTGTCTGTTTATAGCTAAATCTAATTGGGCACTGCCTCATCAAATTATGTCCGTACGGATTGTAATATTTATTTATTGTATGCAATAAAATTTATATTATTAAAAAATAAATAGATTTAGTATTGATAATCTCACTTAAGGTATTAATGAACATAGATATATGAAAGGTTTATAATGTTATTTTAATGTTACTTATTTGTAGAAATTTTATATTAAATATTTTATACTCTCAAAAAGCTAAGGAAAATAATAATGAAATACCAAACCACTTGTGAGGAATTCTCACTTGCTAGTGCTCACAATTATTTTTACCCTTCTTGAAGTAATTATAGAAATGTGATTCCTAACTAGACTCCAAATGCCTTTATTATCCTAGCGAGCACTCTTTAGACCATGCATTTGCTCTCTATGATCTAGGAAAAAGGCATGGTCTTTCTTTACTAATGTATTAGTAATTTAGTAAGGAAAGTCGTATAACACACATGACTTAATAACTGATGGGAGCATGTTATTGGGAACTTAACAAGTCATGAAGTGCTTTAGATCATGCCTCTAATTTGTCAAAGCATTTGGAAAACATGTAATCTTAAGGTGTATGTGGATACCAATTAATTAGATATGAGCATTAATAACAGTGTTATTGGTAGCTATTATAGTATTTTTGAAATGTTTTCCTCACAAAATTACTCAAAAGGATATGGTTCTTATGCAATTGGGTTTGGTTCCCCCATTCAAGAAAATGCAAGTGAGAACATGTAAGCTAATCAATTGAATATTGTCACCTACCAATAAAGTGAAGCTCAATATCCATGGAAGTTGCAAGAAGAAATGGTTTACAATAAAAGGAATCATTTAGGATTACAAAGTTAATATAATAAATATTTTTGTCCTTTTGGTTGGTCATTTCTCTGTTATGGAGCAACTACATTTGCAATCACCAAAGGTCTAGAAGTGTGCAAGAGCAATAACCTTATTAAGGTTATGATTGAACTAGATTATATCACATTGCTTAAAATGATCCAAGTGATCTAAAAAACTCATTGGAAGCTAGCTGAAAGCATTTAGCAAATTAAGTAAGAATTTGAAGCAATTACAATTGATTGATAATTCATTTATAAACAAGGTAATAAAGTAGATAGAAAAGGTGCAAAAATGTCTGATCAATATCATAATACACATACATGGGATTGTTATAGTATTTCACTATAATGTAGCACTTTAATGAACATAGATAAAATTTGCTTATCTCACACTCATACATCATACAAAATGCAAAATCTAATTGTTATAGGTCAACAATGATATGATGCTAAATTTTAAAATTTTTTTATGCTACTAAAAAATAATGTACAAACAACCTTACAAATCGTACTATACGACACTTCAATCTCTCACTTCCCATGACAAAAACATTGGATCATTGACTACATATGACTAATATGATCTAATATTGTTTCAAGATGACAAACAATAATTATGGAGAGGTGGTATACTAAATGTTAACATACAACAGAGTGTAAGTGAAGAAAATTAGAAATTATATCATTGCATATTTGAAAATTAGCCATTATCTTTCAATCCTAGTACCTAGATAAGTGGTAAAATTAATAGCTAATATAGGTAGAGTAAGCATAAGTC
Organism: Vanilla planifolia; assembly: GCA_023846275.1. NCBI lineage: Eukaryota > Viridiplantae > Streptophyta > Magnoliopsida > Asparagales > Orchidaceae > Vanilla > Vanilla planifolia. The sequence goes on along the minus strand of CM043872.1, from coordinate 4,271,936 downwards.
ATTTCTAAAAAATTAGTCAAGTATTTGAAATCACAACAAATACAATTTGCAAAAAAAAAACATTCAAAATTTGTTCAAAATATATAATTTCCAACTAACATGCAATATTTTGACTTCAATTTTTTCTTTTTTTACATATTTTTGACATTTTATCTTATTCTAAGTACTAATTATTTCTAGCTTATTAAGAATTAAGCTAACAAAAAAAAGAAACAAGTATTAAGTATCCAAACTAATAATAATTTATAGTAGCATTCAAAATCTAATGATAAACTAAACCAGAAATCTTTATTCAAAGGACTTAGAAAATTTTAAGATAGCAAAAATGGGTTTCGAGTTACATTAAATTCTTTGAAAAACCATCGAACAACTATCAAATTTCAAACTAAAGTTGCTAACTTTAAGTTTGAGTACTAAATTTAAGTTGCAACTGCCATTCCCAAGTGACAATTTCGATGATGAGAGAAATGAGCCATTCTTCTAAGTTGTTTATATTAGAATGACGTGTTCCTAGTTATGCCTAATTGATTATGAAATGGCCTTGTTGTAAGCCAATCCTTAAGAAGATGAAAATCCATGGATGCTTGATAATGAAGGAAAACTAAACTAACATTGCCAAATAAAACCCACTTACATAACAGCTTTATTTTTAGTGAGCAACAACAACTTAAACCAAATGGGACTAGCAGTTGGACGTGAAAACCTCCTGTGCCACCTAAGATAGGTACACTTATTTTAAGAATATGTAAAGACACAACGCATGTTAAGGCATGGCTTTCCTAACTTGGAATTAACTCAGATAAGCTATGCTTGTGGGGATGCTAAATGGAGGAGACATTATCTCACACATTTTGGAATTACAGCATAGTTCAACTTATATGTAGCTGCATTATTAGTCAAATTCTACAACAACAAGACACTAACTATCATGTTATTACTTTTTCCCTACCAAATTTAATGTGATGGATGATGGATAATTATATACATCTGGTTAAAAAAGATGTTGTCAATTACACTACCCATGTGATAAATTATATATGAAAGAATAAAAATAACAAAGTGCATTTGTGAAGTATTCACCAATGTGGTATACTTCATCATCATAAACCTTACATGACATCAGAACATGCTAAATGCAAAGACAGGGAATGTTAAAGTCAATTTGCTTTGAAAGTACTATAAGCAATCTTATACTTTTCTTAACTTCCTCCACCATCTACCTAGATTAAAATAAATGATGTTGCTATACTTGTTGATGATCGAGCAAAGATTGACATTGTTGTCTTGGTTAACATGGGTTGGCCTTACTAATTATGGGGAAAACAATTTTTTCTACTTCCACCACTACTATAGAGAAGTGAATTATTATGAACGCAATTGCTATTATAGCTAATCAATTTCCCATATCTACAGGAGTTTAAGTAGAATCTAATTCACACATTATCATCATCGAGTTATCTATAGCGATCAACCATCTAAGAGCTAATGAGGAATTCATTTTGATAACTACATAGCTCTGTAATTTTGTTTGCTAACATGCAATTAACTCACATCTATAAGGAGAGGAATAGGGGAGCTGATTGGATAGCCCATTGTGTAATACATCAAGATTTTTAGGTAAGAATCGGGTATGCCCTTTCCAAAAGCTTTAATTCTATTTTTCCTATTGACTTTTTGTATAAAACTCCTTTTGGAATGATTTTGTAGGTTTCAACCACTTTTTTTAAGAAAAAAGAAAGAGATAAAAAGTTAATTACACTCTACAAGCAAGATATTAGATTCACCTCTACAATCTTTTGAAAGATTTTGTTGAAAAAACTTTTAAAGTTGCTTTGATTACATCCTTTTAATAAAAGAAAATAATAATTACATATTTTTTTCAAAATTAAAAAGAGATTTCCATAAAACAATCCCAAACCTGTGTTTATTAAGCACTCACAAAATCCTAGTGATGTCAAATATTTCGGTAAGTCCCAACTTGTACTTGTCAAGACCTACACATAATATTAATAACATATTATACAATATGCAAGTTGTGAAAAAATGTCATAATAAAACTCATATTTATTAATGTATCATTTTGTGTCTCTAAATTATGTCATATATAATATAATATTTTAGGATATATATCCTAGCATAATTTATGTATATCCTCAGACTCATATAGTCTGTAATATTATCTCATGCATTAATCATTATTTTTTTATTTATCTTTATTTATTATTATGTTTTAATATTATTTATTTATAGGTAAAATGAATCACATATCAATGCATTATACATGTGTGTGTATATATATATGATGAGATACTATATCATATTATAAAAACAATATTAATAGTAATAATGTATCTCACAATATCATAATATATCAAAACATAAATACCAAATGTATAAAATCTCTCTTCCTATGTCATTGTTTTTCATCATATCGATCATATTAGCATGTCTCATATAAATAAAATAATAATATCAAACTTATGTTGTAATTATTAAATTTATCTATTTATTTCATTTGACAATATTCTTTATTTTGCTTGCTTTTTCTTTTGTATTCTTTTATAATATAAATCATATATATGCTTATTAATACCACTTTCACAATCCATTTTCTTCTTATCTTTCTTTACTTTTTGTTTCATTTCATTTCTAATAAGTTCTAGTTAGATGTGATCACACTTATTAGATCATTTGATCTATCAATCAGATCATTCTATAGGTCATCTTCAACATCTAATGACTTGTCATCAAACAAACTATTGAATTATTAATTGATCAATTTAATGAAAATTTGATTTAGTTTTTAATTAATGGACAAAATATGAAGCCATATGATAGTTTTGTTTAATACAATATCAATGCTCCTAGTAACTTGTTAGACTTATATCAAATTATCCTATATGATCATCTAATTTTATATATAAGTTTAGGAAATCTCATCTTTTAATTCTCTTTTTTATTCGACATCTAAGAAGATTTCATTAGATAAAATATAATGTCTAACATTTAGATATGTAGTAATTCTATTAATTCATGGATATTATAATAATTAAAAGATGAGATTTCTATACTTCTATCTAATATAAGAATTCACAAAGTTAACAGAACAAATTCTTGTACCCTTGGTTCTTAAACTATTCATTTAATGATAACAAAAATATTATATTATTTTACTAACACTTTTTAAAGTATTGTTTAGGTCATGTATCTCTAAAATTATCACATTATTTAGATAAATAGATTGATTAAAAAAAATTCATTGAGAAATCTACATATGAAAACTTATCAAGAAGTGTTTGTGATTTTGCTCAAGTTTGGCTAAACTGGCATATCAATAAGCCATTATCCTGCTCTTAGTGGAGTAGCTGCTTGTCAAGTGTTAATCATCAATTTTTTCTTTGATTTGTTATTTAAACACTTGATTTATATGACATATTAAGATTTCATTACATATTTGACTCCAAGGCATTCTTATTAATCATCTTGAGTTATTAAGATCTCTAAAATTATTTTAGGATAATGTTAGTATCATCATATGGTGTTCTAAGTTCATCTCAAGTCTTAAGATTTTAAAATTAAGTTTAAAATATGCTTAATTCAAGCTATATTGATCACTACCTATTGGTTGTATAGTAAGATGTTAAATATCATTCTTGGTCAATCCATATTCTAACTTAAAGTTGTAGTCAAAGTCTGAACTTATGTCAACATCGTACAGGTATGATTTCTCCATTATATATGTGTGACTACATTTTGGATTAAGGTTGACTGCAATACTAGGGTCATCTTAAACTTGTACGATATGCCTATTTTAAGCCTATTGGTATTGTTCATATTGTTTGATCATCAAAATGATCTGAATTTTTTTTTCTAATCACTATAATATGATGTCTTTTATTTATTAATACTATTTTAAGTCTTTTAGCTATTATAAGTTCCTTATCTACATCTAAATCAAAATTTCATATGCATAAAGATAAAATACAATTAAAAAAGAAGATGGACATTACAAAATCTACTGATTGGAGCTACAAGGCAAAATCTCTTGATATTTACTTGTGCAATAGAAAAACAAATATCTTTCTATTCTTATATTTTTTATTCGAACATATTTAATAGTATATAATTCTCTATTTTTATTTGGTAAAATCTTATGCATCATTTTAGTTTTGTGCCATATATTTTTTACAAATATGTGGTAAATATTTATTTGTTTTATTATATAAATTATTTAATAATATTTGTTAAACTATTTTTTGTCTCTTTATAAAAGTGTATCCCTACCTATTATGATAAAAGAGTGATTTTGTAAAGATTTAGCTTTACTCTCTGGTAAATGAGGGTGACTTGTTAGTAAAAGTCTAATGGCATCAATGAGGGGTGGATTTGTGAAAAAGTTTTGTTAACCACTTAAAATTATGTATGTCTCTTTACTTATGCTTTGCTTGTTTTATTTATTATATTTAGTTATTGTTTCAAAATAAGCATATGACTACAAAAGGATTTTAAAAAGTTAAAGAGGACTTCTCTACTATTAAGATTAACAACAGATTTCTCTTTTAAAAAATTTGAATTGAAATATCAAAGAACTTATAATGCTATATGTTTGGAACTAAAATTGTATGAAGTTTTAAAAACTTCAGAATTCAACCCCAACCCCCTCTTTATTGTGCTTATTGATTATCTATACTTACATTACAAATTCCTCTAATCTATATAAAAACTCTCTAATGTGATAGTTACTAATTCTCAAAGGCAATCCTTTTTCAAACCTCAAAAGCAATCTTTTTAAAACTTACTTTGCTTGTCCTTTTACAGCTCAATAGTTGCTCGAAGGTATTTTTAACCCTTTCTTAAATTCTTTCAAGTTCCTTCATTTGTTTCTCTCTGACTCTTTGATTCCTTTCTCCTTAGCTTACCATTGTATTTTCTTTCATTAGCAAGGAAAACATATGCTCAATCATCCTCTCACATATAAGGTGGTGAGAATTTATAATCCTTAGGATAATCATACAATTGAAAGCAAAAAAAAAGTCTTTATTTATAAACATAATTAATAAGGTTATATTCAATTAACTCACTCAAATAAATAAATAAAGACAGTAAAATTTTACTTATAATAAATTGTTAATTTAAAAAGAAGTTTTGAAATAATTTTTTTAAAAAAATTTGCGTTCAAAAATTTAATTTAATACAAGGTTATTTAATAAAAAAATGTTAAAAAAATCAGGTTTTAAATACTATTTATGATGTCATCATAACAATAATGATTTCATCAGCAAGGCAAGGTTTATTTTAACTCATTTATTTCGAAACGTGCAACAAAAAGGCAGATCTCACCCCACTTCGCCTTTTGTTAGCTATTTTGGCGTACAACCGAATCAGATTCGAGTAAATTTATCGAACTTTTTTCCACATGCTGGCCACGTGGGAAAAGAGAAGCCAACCGTTTTTGGGTCTATTTCGTTGGATCGTTCAATCAGTGATTAACACGTGGAAACCTGGTGCGTTGTTTTCACATTCCGTCCTTCAGGAGACGAGCGGCCGCTATTAGGCGACAGCAACCTGTCATTTCCTACCTCGGTTCGCATGACGCGCATTAAACCGAGACGAGACGAGCCGAGCCGAGCTGTATTCCACTTCATTTTGTGAGTTTGTCTCGTCTTGTTTTTATTTAAGGTGAGCTAATTTTTTCATGTTTTAGATGGATAAAATCTCTTTATTAGTATTATTTAATTTCATTTAAAGTTTAACTTAATAGTTTAAATATTAATATATAAAATAAAGATCATTAACAGTTATGATCTGATTTATAATTCTTAGATTAATTATCTAAAAAAGATTGAATGCATAGTGTACAAAATTATCAAATAAGTGATATAATTTTTTAAAATTTATAAAATATATAAATTTAAAAAAAATGTTGGTTGACTTATTTAATAATCTAAATTATGTTCAAGTTATCACTCATACAACTTTCAAAATAGTTAGAATGCAATACTTCAATTTTACAAAAAATAATTAAAAATATTTTAAGTATTATATAACAATAAGATAGTTTGGATAACACACATCTTTTTCTGAGTTTAGCATAACTAAATTTCTATAAAAATATAATAATTTAGCAATCAATGAATAATTACAAAATTATATTCTTATAATAGATCTAAAATGATTGTGACAATTGAAAATTATTAAAATGACAAAATATCCAAATAACCATGAAGTAGTTTGAATCTATATTTGAACATTAAATCAACAAAATTCCATGAAATAAAATTATTTTCATTTGCATATTATGTGATAATAATAATGCTCCTTATTTTACTAATTTTGCACATTTGAAACTTTCGTTATATTTTATGTTTTCTACAATTAATTTTAATTATAATTTTTAGTTTAATTATCAATTTATATAATACCCTGATATTGTCAAGCATGCGTATACTCAAGGATTTAGTAGAGCACTTTAGTTAACTAGTTGAAATATTCAAGGGAGTATCAATAAACTTGAATTATTAAGTTTTAGTATGCTGAAGTTTTGCTTATATAAATAGAATATTATAAAATTATAGAAATAGAAAATGATTATGTTATATACTAGTGTTCATAGAAGTTGGCTCATTTTATGTACTATATTATACAATCATTTATAATATAATTTTTAGCAAATAATATATATATATATATATATATATATATATATATATATATATATATATATATATATATATATATATATATATATATATATATATGCGATCAAATGAGCAATAAAACAAGATGATATTAAGTACAAAGCATATTGCACTGTATAATTTTTATTTTCATAACAGTATAATCACAAGCATTCACTTATACATAGTATTGATATGATCATAATATTGTGCTAATATGATACCACAAGTTATTAAATTGAACTTACAACATCGCACTGTTTTGAATATTAATTTCATTAGTACTATTTTTAGTCGAGACCCTTTTCAAACTTGGGCCAAAAGCTCTCTAACTCTTGTTAAGCTAGTCATATTAGTATGATCTAATTAATCTTCCTATTTGACTATTAAAGTAAAAATTGTAATGATAACTGACCCCATTCAACTCCTCAAATATGCTCATATGTAGTCTTTTCTTAACATTCAAATCAATCTACACATGCTTTGAGAAGAAGCATTTAGTAAGATCCTTTATCTTTCCATTTTATCTCTACAAAATAAAGATGAATCCCTTTCATTTCTTTCTCCCTTATTCTTCCTCTCTCACTCCCTCTCTCTTGAAGTTTTCAAAATACAATTATTTAGTCTTGAATTAAAAAGAAGCTTATCATCTTATTAAATATGAGGATTAAAATAATGTTATTTGATTATTATTTTATTTATAAATTCATAAAAAAATTTAATTTGTTTTTAAATTAGAAATTACATATTAATAAATTTTTCATGATGATACATTTACAATGGTATGCTTAATTAGAAAATCTAGTCATTATCATTTTGGCATATTCTTTTAGGCTTTTTTAATTTGATACATTTTTTAATTTTAGATTTATAATACTTATATTTGGTATATAAAATATATCATGAGAAGATATGAGAATTTAATTAGATGGGCTATCACATATGTTATGTAAAGATATTGATAAATGTATAATGGTGTATTTTGGGTGAAAAACTATTATAGATTTTTATAAATTATAACACATTTTTAATAGTAATTTAATGTCACAATCCAAGGATTTTCTTAGGTAATGTTGAAGTTTCAATTGTTTTTGAATTTTATGACAAAAACTAACTTTGAATTTACCTCAAACCTTAATTAAAATTATATTTGCCTTCTTACTATATCAAAATATTAAACTTTTAACATGATTGAGATATTCACATAAATTTTATTTTTTTCATAAATTCTAATAAAAAAATTAAAATTTATGCATATTTTATGACATCCCTAAGGTTTAATTATCTTGTAAATTTGTAATCGAAAGACTAAGTGCATTATTACCATGACCAAATAAAGTTTATATTTTAAGACAAAAATTGAGTAATATTATTTTTGACAATATCTTAAAAAGAATAAAATTTTACAAAATTGAGCCAAATGTTAAAATAAATGTACCATTGAGAAGAGCTAATCTAAAAAAACTTGTTGGTTATTTAGTTGTAATTTTTGTACCACAATTATATTTATTATGAATAAAGGAATATATATATATATATATATATATATATATATATATATATATATATATATATATATATATATATATATATATATATATATATATATATATATATATATATATATATATATATATATATATATATATATATATATATATATATATATATATATATATATATATATATATATATATATATATATATATATATATCATATATAGCCATCCCAATCTTCAGTGTAGCTGTTTGCTGAGAAAAGTTTTCAAGAAGCTTTATGGATCAAGATAAAGGAGTGAGTGAAAGAAAATAAATAGTAGTTGGAGTTATAGAAAGGGAATGCAAGGGAAGAAAATTAGAATTCAAGAAAGATGACTACATCAAAAGAGAGATGAAATTAAAAGAGAAAGAGTTGAAAGGAATAACAATAGGAGGAAGGAAATGTAGTAGCAAGCAAAAGTATGAAAAAGGTATGTTGACCTAGGTTTTAAATCCTTAAGCCTTGGTGTCTTTGAAAACTAGAATTGAATGTTGGTATGCAATATATCAAGTTAAACTATAGTGAGAAAAGACTATATTTCAACATATATACAATTACTTTTCTAGAGCTAACATATAGTACATTGGCATGCAATTTATTATATGTTAAGTTTAGAAATGAAGGAATCTAATCTTCCTATGATAATAATATAGTATAAGAATAACTAACAAATTATATAATTAGCTCATTAAAATAAAATTTAAGATTCATAAAAAAATCATATAATATGAGAACAAAGAATGGATCATACAATCAACTCAACAAAGTAAATGATAAGACTCTTAAGAGAATCATGCAATATTATTGTGGACAAAACAATAGCTTGAGGGAAAGAAGTGAATGAAATTATATAAAGTGATCTTAAAATCCAATGGCTTAAACAATAACGACTAAATCTTATCATATTATTTGATAAAAAGTATTGAATAATGTGATTAATTTTAGAAAGTTAAAAAAAGAAATTGGATAGTATTATTCCTAAGAAGTAGGTTCAATAAAAAGCATAAGAAGCTATCAAATAAAACATATAATAAGATAAAAAACAAAATGAAAAGAAAAGAGCCTTAAAAGATTACTATTATATGACCTCATTTGATAATAGACTGATAGATATGATATATATCATTCCTTGATATTATGATACTTAAAAGATGGGGTTATGACATATGAAGGCTTTGACTGTTGACGATAAGATATTTTACTATTTAGTGTCAGTGGTATTTAGAGATGAGGCTCTGACATGTTAGAGCATCTTATTTTTTCATCAACTTAAGATGTTTATATTAGAGTGAGATTAGTGATAATAAGATTCTTCCCTCCTTGATGTCATGAGCACCCAAAGATAAAGCTCCCTCATGTCAGAGTTCCTAATTTCTTTATCAACATAGAACATTGATATTTTAAGAGCAAGACTAGTGATGATGAGATACTTTACTCATTGGTATTATAGATACCTAGATATGGGGCTCTTATATGTCAAAATATTGAGACTTGTGATTATAAGATATGATATATGATTCTTTAGGAGTTGGAATAGTGGTCATAGAAAGTGTTTGAATCCAAAGAAAGAATAAATATATAAAAAAGAATAAATAAATAATAAATAAAATAAAATATGAAAAAAAAGAAAAGTAAGATATACTTTTAATGTTTTATGATTTTAGTGCTATGTGATTTATATGTACTTATATAAGTTAGATGCATTGATATTATACTTGTCTATAAATATTGTTATGTATTATTATACTCTATCTTATTTTTTAATTATATTACTAATTTTTTATATTATTTTATATATGTAGTTAATAGTTTATATGTTTAGTATATCATGCTCATTTAGTTCTTATATTATATGCCAATATACTGACACTTATAAAATCATAGATCCTTAGCTGATAGTTTAAGTACCATGAGATGGGAGCATGTTGTACTTGTGTACTTAGGGGTAACTTGTATATTAATTTTAGATTTATATTAGTTTGATTTAACTTTTTAGGTTATGACAACTATATATTATGGAATATTTTTTTGTTAATTGTACTACACTCGATACTTTGAGATTGATATGAAAAGAAAATCTCCTTTATAATGAGATCTCTCGACTATCAAATAAATTATTTTTTTTAATATTCAAGTGATTTTTATATAAATAAAATATTTATTAATTTGCTTTTTCCATCTTTTTCAATCCACTCAATCATCATACTTACTTAAACATTTTCATTTTGTTCAATAAAATAACTCAAATTCACATCTACAAAAATAATTCATGTTCTATCATCTAAAATTTACATATTTGTTTTACTTTACTTTTGTAAAATTTATTTAAATCTTTGTAATTTATTTTCAATTGTCAAATCAACCATTTAAAAATATAGTTTATTTTTAACCACACATCTTATTGTGGAGCCGTGTCAGCCAGTTACACTTGCTAAACTAAGTTCACGCAATAAAAAAAATAGAAATACTTATAAATCCGTAGTGGACCCCACATCCAACTTGCAAAAAAAAAAAAAAAAAAAACATTTACGGATTAAAAAATATATAAAAAATTGGCTTTTTCTTGGCGAGTCATGTTAAAATAGCCAGAGAGTGGGCCACAGCGTTCGCGAAGCTGTCGAAGAAAAGGCAACGAGAGCGACACCATGGGAAAATATACGCGGTCGAGCGAAGCCGTACACGTAAACTTCATCATCTCTATGTGGCGTGCGGCGTACAAAAAGCTATAAATCTGATTTGTCCATCATTAGACAAAAAATATCTTCATAATTAACAATATTATAGGCTACTAAATGAGTTTTCTAAACAAAATGGAATCTTTATTATTGATAGAACATGATGTTTCAAACCATTGTGTTTGGTTTCATTTCATTTGTGCATCATGAAGTCACGTAAAATATTTTAAATTATTGTCTAATGAAAAATATTCTTTTTAAAAAGATTCTTTTGCAATTTTTACAAATATTTATTTTATAAGTTCAAAAGTTGTCATAAGTTTTTCGTTGATACAAATTATTGATTCTCAAGAACATAATAAAACTTATTTTTATAAAGAATTTATAAGAAGATAACGAGTAAAATGAAAAAGGAAAGAGTTAAAGATCACTGTAGGTCGAGAATAAACAAGCAAATAGAGAGAAGATCTTTATTAATGAGAAGTATAGAGAGAAGGAAAAAGAACTCTTCATAAGAGATTTTGGTTGGAGGGAATTGGATTGATTGGATAGAATTTAATATAATGAACTAAACCATTAGGGGTCTATGTATGACTCATGAAATTAATGACACAACTTAGTTCACTTATACACATAGAGAATTTTAATTGTTATTTGATTATTTAATTATAATAATCTAATCATATGAGGTCAATAAACATCTCATGTTAAAATGGTCAAGTTCATATAACCACCTGATATGAGCTCAACTATCGATAATATAATTAACTTGATTATAAGCATCATATGAGAGGTTAGTTGTTGATGATGTGGTTGAATAAGTTAGAATTGTCATTATAATGAGTTTGATAACTAAGTAGGTGTGCATATATTTTGCAATGCTATGATTTTCATTTTCAATGTTTTTTCTTTTTTCTTTTATTATTGCTTATTTTTTTACCATCATCTAAAATCCTCATATTAGAGTAATTCTTTATCCAATGATTTTCTTAGAGATATTACTTAGTGATTACTTCTCAACTTCTTTAGTATTGAGCAATAAGTCCATTTTTTATTATATTTTATTCTTATTCTTATTCACCTAAAAGACACATACATTATCTATTCCTTCTCTAATAGTACATCCTCTAAGATATCACTCTTCAACTACTTCTTGCCCTCTTTATCCTTAGGGTTATAAACCCATTCATGTCATATCATCTGATATCATTTTATTTATATATCATATTTTTATTTTTTTATTTTATTTTACTTTTTATAGGTTAGTTATTTTCAAATATTTTTAATACCACTGATGCAATCAGTAAAGTTATGTGAAAAAATAAGTATGCATAACAAGCAATATTAAAAGCATCATATGGGTCATGGATCATACTAAAAAGTGTAATAATTCATATCAATAGTTTCACTCAATAAAAGCACAAGCATACAAAGATTACGCAAACATGCATTAAATATAATTAACCCACAAGCATGCAATTCCATCTACCTATTATTTTCTAATGATGTTCCACTAATTGTTTTATATTTTATCTCTTAATATTTCACATAATACTTATCATAATCTTTAAAGTGGCATAAAAAATTTTCTAACTTTTCATCAAACTATTGTATTAACTAATGAAAAAACCTGTCATGCAAATCACACTATCAATTAATCTGATAATACTATCCAATCACTATGTTAAAAGTTAAGCATATCAATTTACTCATATCAAATCATTAGTCGTAACATTATATTATCTGATGAGAATCAAACCATTTGATGTATAATCTTTGCTTTGCCATCCATACTAATTGGACTATCCATTTGATTTATTGGACCATTTAAGCAACATTTTTAGAGTTTCTAAAATGATATGTCATGCTATTAAAGAAAATTTTATCTTCTTGAGCACTTTTAGAGGTTTATAATGAAAGGAGAGATCAATAAGAAAACCCTCTTAACTAACTTGCTAGCTTCACTTTCTTCTCTCAAACCCAAAATGATAGCCACCTCCATAAACAACAAAAGCTTCATTATGCATTAGCCATCCTTAAGACCTTCTCCATTAAGGAAGATCACCATTGAGATCCTCGTTCAAGTTTGACCACCCTACAAGCATCCTCTAATGAGGTTGAACACCTTCAAGACCACATTACCAAAGATCGATGTGGCTCCTTAATCTTAGTGTCACAACATTTTTTAAACAATTTTTTTATCATCTAATCATAAGATAAAAAATTAAAATATAATAGAAGTTATTATATTATATTTTAAAATTAAGTTCATACAATGACCATCACAACATAAATAAACAAAAATACAAAAATGAGACCCATCTTTATTGTCATAACAATGTTACACAATTTTAAAATAATTCCAATATAAGATTTCTAAGTAAACAAAACACCAAGTAAGCTGATAACCATATCTTCTGGATGCTCTCCTGGATTCCTAGTGCATAACTTGCACCTATAATTGTTAATACTAAAGAAATGCTGAGCCACTAACATAGACTCAGTAAACAATTATTTATACGTACAAGTAAATGTAAGTTTTTGGTCATGTTACATGCTCAATCATATCATCACATAAAATAAATAAAATAAGTAAAATAAGTAAAAGATGTCAATATATTTATTTATATAAAATAAAAATTTTATATTATAATTTTCATACCATTTTTTATTTTTCTATTTAGGTTTAGAATTTACACCATTAGATTGGGATTCATTAGCAAATTTCTTATGATTGTAGTTATATACTTCGAAAACATTTTTTTTCTTTAGTTACATGTTGATTGCATTCTTCTAGAATCTTTTCTACTTCAACTTATACCTTTCATGAGTTTGTTTACCTATCTAAAATCTCCTTAGACCTAGTTTCTCTTCCATAGTGATGATCCAAACTCTTTTCCAAAACTTTTTTTCATAATTATAGATTTCTCTTTTCTTCTTATTGATAACTATTTTCAACCCTTTAATCATTTTCAAATTATTAAAAAAACTCTATCTCACAATTTAATTGATAATACCAAAATAAGAAAAATAAGCAAACCTTTAATATGTGAGTAATAAAATTATGGGTTGGACATATAAAGAATAATATTTTCATTCACAACATACATTAAATTTCACCAAAATGTAATTTTTATAAATTCATCAAATATGGTTGCTAGGGCTCTTAATTTCCAAGCATTAACATCTAGCAAATGTGTCACAAAATTCGTAGTCATCTACTTCTAATTCGATATCGTGGTCACACCTAGAGTTGAATTGATGTAAGACCTCCCACAAGCTCCATTAAGCTCAAGTCTTCCTTCCTACATTGTTTCCATTTGCTAGAAATGCCAATATTGGAAAAATTTTGAATTTGAGATTCTATGAAAGCTTGGTCACAAAAGTCTCTTAGATTCTCTCACAATAGCCCACAATCCTCTTCAATTCTAAATTAAAAAATTAAAACATTCTTTCTTAACAAAATCTCTAATTTTATAATTTCCAAATCATACTATCTTTATTCTTGCCCTTTCTATGCCTAATATTTCCCTAAGTCAGCAAAATTTTCGATTTATTTCATCTCAATATACTAAATTTAATTGGAGTGAAGGTTATATTATGTTCATTTTTCCTTTGAACTCCATGAAAACTCATTGATTATTGGTTATTTCACATGATTCTGTTTGTTATCAATTAGTGATAAGTTTAATAAGGAAAACAAAAACTTCAAATAAATATCTGATTATATTCTTACATTGATCTTAATTTAATCTCAAAAACCTTTAAAAATTCTAAAATAAAATTTGAAATAATTTAATCATAATGCTTTATCATCCTTAAAATTTTCATAATTTTTTGTAATTACTTTATAAATAATACATTTTCACATTAATGTAGCCTTTTAGAAATGCCAAATTTTTGATAATTAATATCATTGGATTCTAAATAAAATATAACATTTTTGACATCATCTAATAATTTTTTCTTTAAAAAATATTTACAATAATATTTTTTTATATAACTTTTATCTTCTATTATATGATTGATTTAAATATACTTTAATGAAATTTATACATATAAATGTTAATAATTTTAAATTTTAAATTTTATATTCATCTTCTTCCTTTATACTTGTACCTTTTTTTTCTAAAGATATATAATTTTTTTTAAAAAATTATAAAATAATTTTAAATTGAAAAATTTAAATAGTTTTAAAATTATTTATAAAATTTTAGTTTGTCATAATTGGGGTGCTACAAATCCTCCCTCCTTAATATTTTTTTATTAATCCTAAAATCATGAATTTTTTAATTTAAATACTTTATAAATTAAAATCTTTTAAATAATTTTTTAAATTGTTGCCCTCATTTGTAGGAAGTTTCAATTGACCACCATCTATAACTCCTCTAATATTGGTGACCTCACATGACTTTATTTTCCTAAACCTTGGAACTTATCTTAGTGTTTAAGCTTACTAGTTGCTTCTCTAGAATTTGTTGATCTTCTTCATAAGCTCTCTTGGTGTTGGCACCACCACCTTATTTTTTCCTCTTACTTGGCCTTAACCAAAACTCTTTTATTCCTTATATAGCCCTCAGATTGTTTGATTTCAAAGCTATTTGGCTTTGAAACCATATCTTACCTCTTTTTCACATAAATTAATGTTGAATTTGGCTACCTAATGCCTCTTCTTCGTGCTCTTTATATTTGGATCATAATGTTCTAATTTTATTTAACATTTCTAATAATTTTGTAATGATACAATCCTCTTTTATGAACATCGTTATCGTACTTTAAATTATTTCAACAATTTACTTTTCTATCTAATCATTTTCTAACAAAGTAAAATTATAACCAACAAATTATACTAATTTTTCTCTTTAAGTATGATATTGATATAATTTCAAGATAGTGCCTAACACCATTATCTTTATATCTTTTAGTACTATCCATAGTTTTCTTCTATTAAGTTATTTTAGCAATATTTATTAATTTATAAGCCTAACAATTATATTTATTTTCTTCATAAAGTTGTACATAATTTTTTTAAAGAGTTACACATATTGGTGACACAATTAATAATTTCCAAGTTTATGGATAATATCTCACTACAAAATTCACACATTTAATAAATATTATTTATTTTTATTTACACCTATATTCCTCAATTCTTTTTAGGAAAAGGTTCTTTACATTTTAAGCATTATACAACATTCCTTTATTTGAGAAGTCAATACATGTGAATTATCACACTCTATCTAGACTAATCAAGGATGAATCAAGAATAATATCATTAAGGAGTGGCGATAGTGAGACAATCACTATATATTTTTATTTAAATCATAATAAACAATAAAAACATCATAATGTAAGATAAAAATTGAATAATAAAGTAGATGATTACATTATACAAAATTTTGATGTATCTTAACTTGAACAAAGGCATAATGCAAACTCAAAGTAGCATTATGATAGCCTACTTAATTAGACTCTTATTACCTTTCAAAGCATGATTTATACCCAAAATATAAGTACTATAAACCCAAAATTTAAAATGCATCGAATTGGGAGTATCTCAAAAAATGTGAAAAAATGACTAGATTTTATATCTTAGTATACCATTGCAAATGTCTCATTATGAGAAATTTGTCGATATATAGTTTATAATTTTTTAAAAAAATTACATTTCTTATGAATTTATAAAGTTGATAGTAAAAGAAAGAGCTTATTCTAATATTTTTACTAAGTAAGAGGATAAGCATCTCCCTTACTTGAGAGTAATTGGTTATGTTTGAGGAAAGCTTCAGGAGAGAAGGAAAGCAAGAGGAGAGATAGAGAAGGAAAAGAAAAAAAGTGGTACCACTTTTGAAAAACAATGAGATCTAAAAAAGGAAAATTGAGGCCTATGGAAAAGAAAGAAATTCTTGGCTTTATTCTATAGTTATAATATGGAATGGTAAGAATCCCACTTAAGCTTTTACTTTAAAACATGTATAAATTGATTTAAATGTCAAGTAAAAGCTACATATGAGCTCAAATGAGAAGCTTAAAGAGGTTAAAGGCTATTTTGAATGAAATGACTATACAAAAAAGTCGATGTGATCATATTAGTATATTGTGATCAGCTCATTATGCTTGTATGATGATATAATTTTACTATACAAATATATTACTTATTATACAAATATGGAAGACCAAATGGACTAGTATATTTATAATATGGTAACTATGCATTAAACAATGGATCATGCTGGTATGAAATATTAATTAGACTTGTATGATATATGTGATGTTGCACCATATGATTTGAAATCAAAATATAACTAAGTCGTGTATCATACAGTATGAAATGCGAATTGGAGTAGTATAATTATTTGATGAACTAGCTTATTACAGATTGTTGGTCTCATCCTGTATATATAATCTATGTGATTATCTTTGTTTGTGTTGGTACAATAATGATATTGAATTAGTATGATCATAATAATGTAGTGATTCAAATATTATAAAGTCTTAATTATATAGTGTGATAAAATCAATCACTTTATATGATATAATGGTAGTAATGAAAAAATGATAATTTGTTAAATAGAGCTTTTGAAAAGTACATTATAATACAAATTAAATTATTATTAATGAAAATTTATTTGAATTGTTGTAAAAAATGGGAAGATTTGATAAAAAGATAACAAAAGTAAAAGAAGAGACATCTCAAAGTTGTCAAGTGAGTTAGTTAACTATGATGTAATTGAGTTGCTAAATATCTCTTGATATTAATGTGAAATTATTGATGATCTAAGCATTGCATGACATATCATTCTTTTGTATATATTTTAATTTTATTATAATACTTAATAATTATTGATATATATATATATATGTACTTGTATGTATATATATAATTATATATATACAATTATATGAGTTTAATAATACTATAAATTAGAATATATGATAAGATAAAGACACAAAATAAAAGGAAAAAAAAAAGAAAAGAAGCTAATATAATGAGAAGAAATGCAAGATAATTATTTTATTTATATGATATATAATATATATGTTACCCCTGGTGTTGTAGTGCTTAGAGATTAGACCATGACATGCAGAGGTCTCGACTTAGTGATACTTAGATACTTTACTCTAGTGTCATGGGTTCTTATAAATAGGATTTTGGTATTTCAAGCACTTCTTATCCCATCAACATTAGATATGTGCATTAGGGGATAAGACTTAGCAATTATGAGATACTTCATTTTCATATATTATGGGTACTCAGAGATTGGACTCTAACATTTTGAGTACCTCATATCCCATAAACACAAGATGTTGGCATTAGAGGAAGAGGATTAGTGATGATAAGATATTTCACTCCTTAGTGTCATGATACTCAAAGATGGGGCCATGGCATTTTAGAGCATCGAGTCTTAATGTGATATGATATAAGATCTCCAGGTGTTGGGATAGAACTCGTAAAAAATGTTTGGGTCTAGAGGAGGAAGAAACATGTGAAAAGAAAAAGGAGTAAAAAAATTGAAAAAAAGAAGAAATATAAAATGTAAAATATAAAATAAAATTAAAGTAAACAAAAAGTATTATATGTTTATAATGAGTTAGATATGCATATATAAAAGGCCATATATGTATTATTATAGTTTTATATAGATTATCATACATCTATTTATTTACTACTTTATCTTAACATCTAGTTACTTTATTTTTTTATTAATTTATTACATGTAGTAAAAGATTTATTAGTTAAGACTATTATATTTATTTTTTATTCATATTATAGGAGATTTTGCTAACACTAGCTAAGTTAAGGGCCCTTTAAAGATATTTTAGGACTTAAAAGTCGAGAGACTAATGTATGGGGTAAGTGTGAGAGATGTTGTATACATGTAGGTATAATTATCTTTTATTTTAGGTTTTTATATCAGTACTAGTTTTAAACTTTTATGTTTATGACAACTATTTAATTTCTATGTATTGATATTTATTTTGGAACGTTTTGAGATTGTTGTGGATTTTTATATCACCTTTGCTTATTTTAATAACATGTGTCATCTTTCTTATATTATGAGCTCTAATTTAACTTTATAAATTTGTATTATGGATGCATTTTATCAAGTTGTGTGGATTAATGTTGGGTAAGGTATGACAAACACTTTAGCCCATCTTAAAACTCTCAAACTCAGTAACATTAAAAATGTACTATTACCTCTACACTCACTCTGGTTCTAATCTTAGTGTGTTACAATTACATGTCTTCTTTGGTAAGTATGATATGGCTTCCAACTAACTCAATAAATAAATCTAAATAATAATCTATAATAATACATCAATAATCTATATAATGAGAAAATAGGACATGATAACATATATAAAAATGAAGTTAATATATCAATACATGACAATAATAATATAATGGTTTCTTTTATTCTCTTTTTATCATTTATCTCTTTTCATTTGTTCATAAATGTCAACTTTTTTTCTCAATTAAGGTTCTATTTTCTTTATTCTTATTAACCTCATTTTATATCATATTATTTCACATGTATCACATAACTATATTCTATGGCTTCATTGGAACATATCTAATGGGAAGATATCCTATTATTGGCAGATACTTATTATAGATAACAAGCACATGATATCATAGTATGGTCCCTAATTATACTTGTCTCTATAACTAACTAGAAGACAAGTTAATAATAAATCATAACATGGTATGTAACCACACTTATCTCTTTAGCAAAATTAAAAGAAACAACAAATAATAACATGGTATGTAACCACAATCATCTTTATATCAAACCAAAATGCAAGATAATAACAAATCATAGGTGGCCTTATTACTCCATAGACACTCATCATATCATATCTCATTTGATGCTACATGATAAGTTTCATTGAATCTCAAGTTGAGAATAAAGTCATAAGAAAAGCTATATCTCATCTCACCATATCAGAATACCATATGATTTGATGAATATAATAATACTCATGTAATTCATGTTTGTCATATCTTATCATATTCTTCACATCTCTTCTTTTATACATATCATGCATCATCATCATATCCTAGTATTTTATATTTATATTGTGTATAAGAAAAATAAGATAACAAATATATCAAAGTGATAGCATAATAACAATAAAACTAAATATATGATCATCTAATATGGTAACACATCTCATGATTAATATAATAACTAATATACTTATATCATAATTATTAGATTTATCTATTTGAATTGTTTGTTGTTATATTACATCTTTTTTGTATTTCACTTTCAGATACTACACATCATCAAGTCACATAAATTTATTAATTTTTACTTCTCATAATTTTTCTTATTTTTATATTCTTTTATGTTTTTGTTACATTAATTTTTTATTTTTCCTAATTTTTTATTAATTAAATATTTCTTAAGAATTTAATGATCAAACCATTCAATTCATTATTTGGACTTTTTGAGATAACATCTTCATCCTTGAGCCATCTCAACTTATGGTACATAAAATTTAGTTTTCTTATAGGTTTGTCTCATCCTAAATAAAAATAAAATTATTTTTTATACTTTTTTCTACTTGCTAACCACTCTAACAATTTGTTTTTGCATAGGATACATGATTTGATCATTTGCTCATGTAGAACTCACCATGTTATAAAAACTAAATGAATTTATAAAGCCATAGTTTTCTTATGATCTTTATAAGCTTTTTAACTCAAAAGAACACTAATATTATGGCTTTACAAAAGAATTTAAGTTCTATTCAAAGGAAAAATTACTAAATAGTTTTACTTACTTTTCCTCTTTATTTTTAGCAACTTTCCTTTTTAACCCAAGTTTTCTATCTTTTACTCTCTTTCTCTCTAGTTCACCTCTCTTTCTTATTTTCTTCTCTAAGTTTTATTCCTCTTTGATCTCTCCCTGAACCACCACATAAAGTAGGAGTAAATGGATAAGGGTGTTAGGTTATAAGGTAGTTGATGTGAAATAACTTGCTTAAGTATGCTTAATTTGTTTTATTATGCTTATTCTACTTAATTATCATACTTCATAATAATATTTTTTCCTAAAATTTATAATAAATTCATATGAATTTTAAAAATTACAATTAAATTAGTATTAGCTTCATCTTAAAGTAATTGAAGTATATAATTATTTTTATAATCTGAAATATTTTACATAATAGCTTGCTTTATGGGACATCATAAACTCTACTATTTTACTTTTCATACTCAAAGTTGCACATCTATAACTCATGTATTAAAATTATTACACCCAAATTTATCATATTTATAATTCTTAAATATGTCTATATATTGAAAAACAAAGTTTGTAGTCTTATGCGAATTGTTAGAGAGATTGTCATTTTTTTGGGATTATCATGGCCTTTCCCCTCGCTCATTTTATGTTGTTATTGATCATCCTCTTACTAAGGCTATCATGAAGTTGATTAATTAAGATGAGGTGAATGGGATGATTTGTTCTCTATGACCCCTAATATTGATGTTATTACTACTTTATTCTACAAAGGATATTAGGACATCATGAGGGTTATAATCACTATTATTGTCTTGCATTTACTACACTCTAGGGTGATGGTGAGTAAGTGGAAGGACACTAATTAGTTGTTATTCCAAAAGTGATGGGGGTCAATTGCCCCAACCTTATTAGGCCAATTAGCTTGTGCAACCTTGTGTACAAGATGTTCACAAAGATTATGGTAAAGAAGCCAATTCATTAGTAGGAACTCTTATAGTTGTGGGGCATGGGCCTTTTATTCCAAGTTGATCAATATTTAATAGCAATATCTTGGTATATAATCTTATAGCGAGGATGCACTCCACTTTTACACAAATATAATAGGCATCAATATGGACATGAAACAATATCATAGTATAATGAGATTTTAAGTTTTAGAGATCATGCACCAACATCATAGCTTGGAACAATCTTATAATAGAATAAGAATTTATGTTTTGGAGATCATGCACCAACATCTTAGCTTTTTAGAGATAGAGTTGTTTTACTAAAAAAAGACAACAGTAAAAAAAAGAAACAAAAAGTTAGAAATAAAAAATAAAATACAAATTATTATTTATTATTATTTTTTATCTTCTTTATTATTAATATTATTATTTATTTAATCACTTTTTTATTTCCAAAGTGTTGGAATATGTTAAACTTTTTAAATTATCAAATCATTTTTGGATGAAAAAAATATAAAACTAATAAGAGAAAAAATTATAAAGCATCCAAAGATTTTAGGAAATTTAAAAGTATTCACAAGAGTTCATTAAGTTGTTATGCACAAGAATTGAACACTAAAAGAATTACTAAATTGACCTTATAAATATAATTATAAACATAGTCTTAATATGGTAAAGAATTCCAAAAATTCTAAAACATTTTGACTTTATAAAAAAATTATTCTTATTAAAAAGTATTTTTTTAAAATCCAAAGTTTGTTGAAATTATATAAATTGCTATTAGAAATGAGAAATAATGAAATTACCCTTAGCTTGGAAAATTCAAGTGATGTTTCAAAAATTCTAAACAAAGTTTTGTAAAATTGATCTTTAGTTTTTTTAGCCTAAATCATTAAATCATTCTCAAATTTATAATCACTTCACTAAAGGACAAATTGATCAAAATAGTTTTATAATATGAATCTATTGAAACAATTGAGCCATTAGAGTTAAGGTGATTGTGTATTTTAAAAGCTCTAGATTAATCTTAAAACTTGTTGCATGAGATGACAAGTAAAAACAATTGTATAAAAGTAAATAATGCAAATAATTTTTAAGTAGTTTAATCCAAACTAGGATCTACATCCACCCTTAGTCTACTTCTATACTTTCATTGACAAAACCACTCCATTTCATTAAAAGAGCAATAGAGACAATCCCTTACAAAAGGAGATTCATGAGGGGACTTATAAAGGACAAAATAGCAACAATCATCAAGACTTATGCAAGTTCACTACAACAAAATGGCTAAGAAAAAATATTATAACACTTGTACAATAAGTTCTTACACAAATCCTACAATTTTTAATTAAGTTTTAAGAGGCACAACTAATGCAAAAGTCTAAAAGAATCTTACCAAATAAGTTTGAAAAGTAATGAAGGATAATTCAAAGTGAATAGCTTCAATTCGACTTTTTGATTTCTAGTTGAAAGCTTCAAACAAGTATAATGCAGTAACAAGCTTGGATGAAGCAAGGTTATCTTTTGTGAATGACATGAAAATCTTCATTAGCATTTTCTCAAATATATTTTGATGTTATCTATAAATTTAATCCATTGTTTTAAGAAATCTCCTAATGGCTAACTTTATGTTTCCAATGAGATTAACTAAGTATAAAGTACAAAATACAATATGATATTACACAAAGTATTGATCACCCAAATCATCATCTGTTTAGCCAAATAGAAGTCCTTATATGAAAAGAATCATACAAGTATGACGATAGACATCATATTATATGAAATAGTTTAGCCCATCACATGACTAAGTCTTAACCTTATCTCTTTGAATTTTACCTCTCTAGTTTCATATTTAACTTTAAATATGATAAATCATATCATATTGTTTGAAGATGCTTAACTCTATGTATGTCTAAATATTAAATTATACATTTAGGTTTGTTATACATTATATAAGTGCAATGACCATGATCATATTATATGAAGCTGTTCATCTTGACATCTGTCTAAGGGTCAAAACATTATAGGTTGTACACGTGTCATAAATTATATAATATTATACAAGGCTACTTAACACCTTACAACACTCTATTAAACTAATATTATACAAATATAATGAAAAACAATGTATTGCATGAGTTCTTTACTAGAACCACTAAAATCTGAATCACCACGAATGATCCCTTATTCGAGGTGAATATGAGTTATTCGTATTGTGCAAAGATTTTTTTATTGTAAGTATGATTAGTAAAATTTTAGCATTTCAATACTTGAATTGATGTGAGTTAATTTATAATAATTTGTAATATATTATATAATCTTTCTACTATATTTTGGTTTATCTGTACTTAAACTTACTCACAAACCTAATACACACTTATGCTTAACGAATAGAACATTACTTATGCATAAGTATGATTGATAAAAGAGAAATATACATGTCTTAAGTGCCACAAGATACTTTAGTATAGGTTTTAATATTTTAACCAATATGTTGTACACATGCACTCTAGATGAAGAGAGACTCCATCAAGAGCTAAGTGTTCTTTGCTCTGTGATGTAAAATTTGAGCCATTCTTTCACTAAACACTATCAAATTCATTAATTATTATTGCATAAGCATTCAATATACTCATTTAATATGCACATATTCATCAAATTTGACAAGACATATTAGTATAATAGTGCTTAATTTTGTTATAATCTAATGACTTAAGGTATAGAGTCAATAATCTCTTTCTTTTATTGATAAAAAAATTAATTCTAAAACAATATCAATGTGGATACACACACACACATACAAAAGATATTTAAACATCCAACTTAATCAACTCATCAAATTTTGATTGCATGGATTTGTATCAAATAGAAGTCACCTCAAATGAAACTTCTCTAAAATCCTATTATTTCAACTCTCCCTCATTTTAGAATCACTCAAAAAAGAGTGATTAACTATAATTATATTCTCATTCAACAAGAAATTGCCATTTCATACAAAAAAATAATTTTTATAAACTTTTAAGAACATTGCTACAATATAAATTGGAAAAATATAAGACATGAAAAATGTTACTGATAAACCATTCAAG
This sequence comes from Vanilla planifolia, assembly GCA_023846275.1. Classification (NCBI taxonomy): domain Eukaryota; kingdom Viridiplantae; phylum Streptophyta; class Magnoliopsida; order Asparagales; family Orchidaceae; genus Vanilla; species Vanilla planifolia. The sequence goes on along the minus strand of CM043872.1, from coordinate 4,247,253 downwards.
AACATTGTCATAATGTAATGATAAAAAAACTATAGTTATACATGATGTGCTAAACATTCCAAAAATAACTTTACAATCATCTGACATAATCTCTCAATCTTAAGTAAACTTTTAATTCCTATCATAAATTTTGTGATAGCATGTGACACCAATGATCGAAGAGAGTGGGGTTGAATACTAGTTGATATCTTGAAAAAGAATTATAAGATGAGGAATAACTCCTAACAGCTTCTAGGTGAAAAGGTATAAGAATAAATTATTTCACATTGATTACTAAGAGAATGATTTTAATAATTATATAAGATGTAATAATATTAAGATATTAAGAAATCATTTTAGAGAAAACCTACTTTAGTCTGATGGGATGACTTAAAGAGATAACATCTTAATATAATAAGATCAAGTGATCACATTTGGTATAAAAAATGACCCTCCATTAGGTTGACTGACTAAAGGATGAATCAAGAGAAAGCTGATAAACCTATCACACTTAGAAATGAAGAGAGCACAAAATGAATGTTAGACAATATTCTAAAATGGAATCACTAGACAAAGAGTGACTCCTAATAAGCTTTTAAGTAGAGGGGTATAATGATAAATTATCATATATTGAGTATTGAGGGAATAATTTTAGTGTTTATATAATATGTTATCATCTTAAGATATTGAGATATCTTTTTAGAATAAAACTTATTTTAATCATTGTGAGATGACCCAAAAAGTTAATAACTCAATATAATAAGACTAAGATGTCATAATATAATATCACAAAAGTGAAGATAAAAAATTTTAATAATTTTTAATGATGTGATTTTCAAAAGAAAAATATTAGAGAATGATTGATAATCTTAAAGAGAAAGAAAAAATAGAATAAAAATTTTGATCAAAATATATTTTAAGAAATTTAATAAATATTTATGATATTATTTAGAAATGTTTCAAGATCTTAAGATATCATAAAATATGATATCATAGGATTATAATGTATGATTGAGTAAAAGAATCAATGAAGTGAATATATTCATAAGACAAGATTGAGTCATGCAAGTATGATTATGAGAACATATAAATTTTATGAAGTGTAGTTCGCTGTAGGGAGAATTAGTCTAATACGTTAAGAAGGAGTTGATTATGGAGTATGACCATAGAATATCGTATGGAGTGATTAAGGAAAAGAGAGAATAAATGTAGAACAAGTATGAACATGTATAAAAGTAAGCTAAGAATCATCCAACATTAATAGACCATTATATTAAGTCATTAATACATAAGAATAAATATCAATATAGATAACATAATATTATATAGTATAAAATCAAGAAATGTATAAGTATGATAAATTGTAAAATGTAACACTTGATAGTACAAGTATGATAGGGAAAACATATTAATACAATATCATGTAAGGAGATATCTATAAATGTATTGGATAGTACAATACTATAAAAATATATCATATTATATGATTACATGATGAAAAAATAAAGTTGGCTCAATATAAAAGAATTCAAAAAAAGATATCTTAAATGAATCAAACAATATTATAAATATATCATATTACTATGATCAAAACATGAGAACATAACATACAAGATCATCATCAATTATGATTTAGTAAAAGATATAAGAAATAGATCTTATAAATAGTTAGTTTAATAATTTCATACAAATTAATGGTTAATAATATATAATATGATAAGGTAAAGACTAGTATCATAAATAAAAAGCATTAGTATGATATAAGAGGAATGATAGTATCATATTAGTACGATATTGGGATCATACAAGTATGATAAGAAGAAATTAAGATAGATCTATATAAGATTGACAATTCATATAATACAAAGTTGGTGATCATACATATATGACTTTTAAAAATTGAACAAAACTTAAAACTTGAAATAATAAATAGCTAAAAAACTCTCACATGGAAGTAGTTTAATCAATAGGAATAACATTAAAGATGAAAAAGAATCTATATGAAAGGACTAGATTATTAGAGGCATCTGAAAGGCTAAAAATATGTAAACTTATGGGAATTAGTATAAATAAAGAGCTAGTTATGACTTAAAAAATTTCTTTTTGAGAATTTAAGAGGTGTCCCTCTTAACTATAGTAAGTAAAGAAAAGTAGAGGGCAAGCAAAGGTTCTTATAAGAGATTTGAAAAAGAGTTGTGCAAAAGATAAATGCAAGACCAAAAGGAAAAGTTCTCGAGTATTTTAACAAATATGTCTTGAAACAAAGATCTAAGTTTTAATGAGACTATTACTCAAATGTAAGAGTTAGAAAAAACTTATTTATAGTATATATGTTTGATGTAATGCATTGTATAGACTAGATATTTTATTGATTAAAATATTTCAAATAAAAGATACATAAGAAAAATATATTTATGATATAGATAACTGATGTAATGTGTATTATATGTTAGAAATATTATTAAATAAAATACATAAATTAGAAGATACTTATGTAATAAAAAATATTTTCATGGTCTATATATTTGATATAATATGATTATTATATGCTAAAGGTCTTATTGATTGAAATATACAAAATAGAATATACTTATATAAGCAAAACTTGTTTGTGATGCATATGTTTGATGTAATATATATTGTATACTAGAGGCCTTAATGATTAATCAAATGATATATTAAAAGAATAAATGAGAAATATTTGTCATTATTTATTACAAAATATTATTATACTTATCTTTTCATATATGTTGATTAGTTACATACTAAATATTTATCATATTTTGACATGATCATTTGATACATAATTTGTTTGACCATGATACTATTATGTTCCTTCAATTGCATGATAAATATATGCCATGTTATATGTGTTAAAATAAAATGATATAATTAATAAAATATTGATATAATTGAATTAAAAAGGATATAACAAAGTAATATAATACAAGGGGTACTAATGATTATTTTAAATTGGACAACTTGCTATATGAAATAACATACCTCTAGAAGTAAATATTGTGTTATACAAAATAACATGTTTATGAAGTAATATCACTACTTAGAATAACATGTGTTGAAGTATCATCAAATATATGTTGTTAGGTTATTTAGAATAACATGTTTAGGAAGTACCAAAGATAAAAAAGTTTAAAAAATTAATATGATTTCTTAAAAAAATTGAGTTTTTAATGAATCTAAAGAAGAAGAAAGATAACATGTCATTTATTAATTTATAATCTTATTGAGATAGATTAAATATGTAGTTACCCAATAATTGTCTATTTAACATTATGTTACATATTTTTACTATTGAGCTAGTGTTGCTTGGCTTATGCCTATTTTGTATCATTTATTCTATGGAAAATTTCAGCATACTTGTATGGTCTCACATCATACAGAAAAATCTTAAGAGCTCGACACATAATGAAATAAAATATTATACAATAGCAATTCATTATCAATCTCATATGATCAATCTAAACATAAGCAATGAACAATATGTATTTGTACAATCATAATGATCACCTAATAGTATGGGCTAAAAACTTAAGTAAATTATTTAAAAACTTTTATCATATTGTACAATGTTGATTGTTAAACTTATATGATAAATCTTTATTAACTGAAATATGTTAGTCGCACTAATGCATCATTTGGGAAATCCTAATCTAATTCTCATTGCTACTCATCATCTCAATATCGCATTGGTTTAATCATGGTAGGAAACTTGTAACAACTATTTTGATCATCTTGGAAATACATTTAAAGCTGTTAAGTTATTGTAAATGTTTAGGAAGTATACATAAGAGTATTTTTTAAACATGATAGATCTAATGCTCTTAATTGAAAATCAATCTAAGTTTGGAAGGGAAAACAAAGTTGCACTCATCTCTTAACTAGTAGATTTGTGAATAATTTGGCAATATAGTTCTCCTTAACTTACATCATTCTCTAATATTTTCTTACCAGTAACATTTTTTTCATTCATTTAGCTATTTTGCTACTATTATTTCAAGATATAAGTATAAGTTGTCGTATAAACCAATTTTAAGAAATGTAAATTAAATTGTTTTAGCTGTTATGATCAACCCAAGTTGTTGGCTTTGTTATGGCCATTGTTGGCCTATGGTTGTAAGCCCAACTAAGCTATTTTTGTGATGGTTTGTGTCTTATCCATCGGTTGACAAAAGGCATTGATTAGTAAAAGCTTGGTTGAGTCAATTAGAGGTGGATATAAGCCTTGTGTTGATGGTCAAACCATTTGAAATCATATTGTGCACTCTTATTTATTTTTATTCACTTCTACTTGTCCTTTTTTTGTAACAACATTATTTTAAAATTTTAAAGATGGTTTTATCAAATACATTTTTTAATTGTCTTGGTTAACACACTTATTTTATTGAAGAAAATTTTAAACTAACATAATTCACCCCCTCTTATAGTTAGCAAGTTTCTTTCATTTGGTATCAAAATAGTAAAAAAATATTATAATGATAAGATCCATTTTTTAAGTGTGAAGTTTTTCCAATACTTATTAACACTATGGACTATCCTCTTTTGTTTGTTAGAGAACATTATTTTATAAAGAAAACTATTACTTTTAAAACTTTTATTTAAAAAATAAATTATGATTTATAGGATTTATTTATCCATCCTTGTTGATGATAAGAGTGATAGATCATATACAATAATTCAATTAAATGAAAGGATACATACCACTCTATATAATTTTTTATCTCAAGACACTAGAATAAGAACTGTCACTTATTAACTTGTTATGAGATAATATAAGAACTCTACAGAGTATATGATAATAAATAGTAAACAATCTAAAACCCTTGTTGATGTCAAGAAGGAGAAGATGAAGAAAATGAAGGAACTAAGCAGAAAGAAGTTGACTCAATACTCTTTAGAGCTAAAGCATGAAGGTAAATTTATATCAAGTATATCTTACTTAAAGGATGATTCTTTTTTTGCATGTTGTGATGAATTATCTGATTAATTTGAAAAGCTTGCTCAATAAAGTAAAAATGTGATCAATATGTATTATATTTTTAAGAAAACATATACAAAGCATGAACATAGAATAACTGAATTGCAAATGAAATGTAATACACTTAAAGATGAAAAAATTTCTTTGATTAAACAAGTACAAATACATATATATGATGTTTCATGTTTATAAGTATCAAATAGAAATTATGAAGTTAAATTATCTAAGAATCTTCATCTATGGTCTTGAAAGATGAACATTACGTACTGAAAAGAGAAAATTATGTGTTGAAAGAGAAGTTAAAGGACTTTGCCTTACTTGAAAATGAATTGAATACTTCAAATACAAAATTTATTGACTCTTTTTCAAATGTGTCTCATCATGCTCCTTTACATAGTAATGAAAAAAGAAGTCATGTTCACGTGCATGCACTTACAAAATCAATTGGCTCTTCTAAAATTGTATGTAATTATTGTTGCAAGCATGACCACATTTCTATTGGTTGCTTTATTAGGAGATCCATAAGTTTAAAGACAAAAATATGCTTGGATACCTAAGGGTAGTTCTTTGTACACTATATTTGCAAAATCATCTTACTAATATACTACCACCACTTGTGAACCCCAGATGATTTGAGTTATAGAGGTTAAAGTTTAAATAGATATGTAGGTGTGTCTTTATAATGATAACATATGAAGAAAAACTTTAGCTTGCTATCTTTGTTAGTAGCTGACTTGACAAAATCTTTATTTATAAATAAAAGTGGCCCTTATGTTAATAAAATAATTATAATGTTATAAAAAAAATGTGGGATTTAAACTAAATCAATAGAGTAGTTGTATATGTAATAGTTATCATGAAGAGAATGTTTCATATACCTTGATAATGGAATAAATAGGAAAGCATTTCTTAGAACACTTTGATCAAGGTTCCTCTCACTTGAAGAAGTTGATGAGAAGTGAAATATATTGATGAATATGATGAAATCAAGATCATGCCATCTCTAGGCCATGATAAAGACATTCATACATGAATGACACTCTCTTCATGCCAAGATAAAATATTGTTTCCTTCAAGTATAAGGATTGAAGTTTTATATTATTTGTACATATATCATTATCACAATGTACAAATATCATGACCCCTCATCTACTGGATGTACTAATAAAACATTGATTAGCCTGGTATGATAGAACAATATAACAAAGAAGAGTTATTTGAGGTGAAGACAGCATTGTTGTCGAATTTGTTTGAATAGAATATTGGATCAATAAGATATATTAGAAGTTGTTAAGAATACATGTTATGCACTAACTAGACTAATATAAATTTAGAATTGTAGTTACGTGATTAGTTTATCTAAAGCAAAGCACTAGTGAAATAGTATTTTGACATGTACAATCAGTTGATTGTTCATGTATGATTATTTTATTAGAGTGATTTATACTTATATTTGTGAGGCATGTTTTGACTCATCTTGTGTGATATGCTCATTCACACAAGTATTTTTCTTTGAAATAAATAACATTATTAGGTAATACACTGTGCCCAATAAATTGATAAAGTGCTAAATCAAGAAGGCAAATCATTGTGGTAGTGTCATCTAGTGATCCATGATATGATTGGCTTTGAGCAACTTTTGATTACTAAAAGACCTTCACTTGGTGTCGCTTGACTTCATTCCTTATCTAAGTTTGTGTTCACACCATCGAGATCCCAAAACCATCTAGGTTGAAGTAAGCTTTATTGAGCTCAATGGATTCTCTAAGTATATTCTAGGCATAAATGAATATATGTCATTGTAATATTGTAGTAGGACTAAATTTGTAATCATGAATAAGTTCTCTAAACTAAGAAATTAGCACCCAAGAAACAACCATCAACTAGTTATGGAATCGATGAATCTCTACTTAGAAACAAAGCTAACATGGAAACATTTGAGTAGACAAAGCATTGCAGTTTGGATGTTCCAATGTTTATAACTCTTGAATTAGAATTCAAACAAAATGGCTTAATCTTATTCTTTTTTTTTTGGAACCAGTTTGAGTGAAGGTTTAAAATTAAGAATCCTTTTAATATTAAGATGATTAAGTACTATACCAATTTGGAGATTACCAAGGATTTTAACACTTCTTTTGACTAGATTGAAGTGAACAAGGCCATTCGTAATTCATCAAAGAACAACCATGTTCAAGTGATTAAGTATTTCACTCACTGAGCTTATTGTATTTTGTCCAAACCATTTCTCAATTCTCTAACCAATTCCCTTTTTTCATTACAACTAATTTGCACCTAAGTTATTGCGCTATTGATTAGAGGCTTTTGTTAACTTAAAAAATAATTAATAATAGTTGTTTATGTTGTTTAACCCCACAATTGAAAACCTTTATTTGAGAGTGAAAATCTAAAACTATTTTTCTCAAATTTGAAAAATATTGATTTGTGCACATACACAACATTATAATAAATTGAGACCTTATAGTAGCATATGTTATTTGGTCCACTGTGTTCTATTAGTTAATCATAAGAGGAGTGATTGGATTGATGTATTTTGTGTCATTAAGCAATGGTGCCCTTTTTGTCCTCAAATATTTATTCTTATTTTTGAGTTGTTATCTTTGTTGCTCTAATGACATCTACTTGGTGTTTTTGCTATGGGATCATATCTCGACTTTGGGTCACATTATTGTACATTTGTTTTGAGTTAATAAAGTGATTTTGTTTGCTCTCATGGCTTGTCTTTTCTAGTCTTTTTTTCTAATAACTTGAAGTATTATAGATGACTCATTCAAAATTATTAAAAATATTAAATAATTTTTTATAAATGTAGGCACATAAAGTATTTTCTCAAAACATATTTTTAATTTTTTTTTCAACAACAATTGTCATCCAAAAGTGCCAAACTTGCTCTTTGTGTATAAAAAATCATATTTTTAAAACCGACCAATAATGAACCGAGCCGACATTCACTAGTAAAAATTCCGAATAGCCGAGGTCGAACCATCGCCACAAAGGCGCGTCGCACCGCGTCTCACCCGGCGCAACTCATGTCGTCGGTCTGCCGAACTTGCCCATGCCGTCAACTCCCCGTGCCCAACACAACCCTAATAATAGATTACTCTTGATCGAGGTTCATAAATAGAGAGCCGGGGGGAATGGGAAATTTCCATTCCTGCCATTTATAAGCTTGCCAAGATCGCTCCTTTTGGGCGATTTGCTCGCTCTAAAATCGTGCGCCGCCCTCTCCGCCCTTTTTCCTGAACCCTGTTTTTAGATTCATTTTGGTTCTGTACGAAGGCATTGCTAATGGCTCCGCACTTAATATCATTCAAGACCGTCTGGTACTTCTGATTTTTTCTGCAGCAATTCTAATTTAGCTAATTATTCCTCTTTGGTTATCAATTGCCTTTCTCCCTTTTCTTCCCCCTTTTACTTCCATCTACCTTATCATCGTGGTTCTGCGGGAATTGTGTTTTTTTTGGAAGCCTCTAGGGCCAAATTTGTTCGAGAGATATGAAAAGAGTTTTATTGGAGTGGCGATGTACTGTTTCATGGTTTTTTTTAAGTGGAAACCTTCTTGGCTTTAAGTGCTTTGTTACCCTCTTTTAGATTATGTCCTTTACTATTTCTTCATGTTAAGAAGATGATCTTTTTAGTATAGGAATTTCAGATTTTTGCAAGTTTCTTCTTTTCGATTATTTTCTCATTTCGGATCTATGAAATGCGGTGAAAGAAAGCATGGTAGTTTCGTGCTCGATTTTATCTTCTTCATGGAGTTAAATAGTAGTTCGTTAGAAGCGTTGATTTTTATGTGTTAATCGCTGTTAGCTCAGTTAACATGGAGGGTTGATGGCACTTTTTCTCATCCTCTCTCTACCTAATTTCTGTTTTCTTTTTTTTTTTAATCTCAAAATTATATATTTTTTTAAAAGTTTATATGGATATCTGATGTCCCGTACAGAAGAAGTCGATGTTCTTGTTCTTTCTTTGAGATGCTGTTCTGGTGTGTTGTGGGTGAGGCTAAATTAGATCTGTTCTTAGCTATGTGGTGATCATTAGTGCTGTTTGGGTTTCCTGAAAGGCTGAAACGAATGCTCCAAGTTTCAACTAGTGAACTGGATAGAGTTAGGTAGCTCTGATTTACACTACTAATTATCTTGCTTGACCACAAGTGGTCTTTTTGGCATAATGTAGTCTGTGATGCAGATTTAGACACATTAAGGTGTTTCTATTGCTCTGCTGCAGTCTGTGTTTTGGCATCATTGTTTCTTTGACACACATGGATTTTACCATCAATCAATATGCTTTAAAACTTTTACTTTAAACTGATAGGTGTCCTTCAGGGATTCCCTTTGAAGTATTTTGGTAGGTCTTGCATCCTCATATTTGTAAGATCTCAGATTCATCTGTTTGAATTTTTTACATGCCTTTGGGGAATTATTGGTGATTGTTGTAATATTCTCTATGTTTTTATATATCATGCATGCTGCCTGTGAAATTACTTTAAAGTAATCAAATTACGTATTGGTGTCATTGTTTTTTCATCATGATTTTATCATAATCACACAACATTAGAACTTTTACTGACTGGTGAATGTTGATAGATACTCTTTAAAGAATCAAAAATAATCTTTGAAGCATTTAGTAAGGTCCTATTTATTTAGGAGGTTGGTCTAATGTGTTTTTGACATCCCAATGCCCCCAAATGTGGTTGTCATCCCACTTTAGGTTTCATGGCCCTCTGTGGGAGCATTTTGTGTTACATTTTGACCTTAGTTTATCAAATATCATCATATTTTGATTCTTCTCACATCGCCAACCTCACTATGCACTCACCCCATTGCATTCCCATCCCATTAAATTCATACCTCACTACATTCCCACCTTAATTCGCTTTCACTTCATTGCATTTTTTTCTCATTGCATTCTAAATAGAACTACTGAAACAAATGAAGCCTAAACCTTGTATGCTCACATGCATAATATATTAGATCCATCTGTTTGAATTCTTTGCATACTTTTGGGAATCAATGATGTTGGTATCAACTTTGTTTGAGAACATTAATTTTAATTTCAAGATCTTTTCAAAATTGTTTCTTTTTCAAACTCAAAGAGATCAAATTCTAATAAATACTCTTAGCTCTGACTCCATTTTCATTCATATAAGTCCCTTTCTTCAAATGTTTCTTTCCAAAAGAATTTTCTAAACCTATAACTTATTTGCAAACAAAACCTAACATGTCTACTATGGTCTAGATTTGTGCATATAATTTGTCTAATGAAATAAGCTTTGGAAATTTCTAATGTTTTAGAGAGGTATAAATATAGTATTTTGTCCTTTCGGTCATTTATTATCAACTAGTTGATATTAAATTCCTCAATAATTTAGTAGTTACAGGCAATTGCAATAGTTAGATTCAATTTTTCAGTACATGTTCTAAAACAGTATGCTTAGCTTTTTATCCTTGTTGACATAGCTAGGACATTACTTGGATTCCTTCTAATAGACCCTTTTCACTCATTGTTTATCATATCATATTATCTATATTTTTTTTTATCTAACATCTTAGTTTCTTTGTCCTTTAATTTCTGTGGAATAGTTGTTAAATTGTTATCTTTTTGGAGTCATTTCCTTTCCATTAGGTGGATGCCCTAGTGTGATTGAGTGAAAACTGGTTTATACTGTGTAGTATCATTGCACAAGTACATTTTTGCGTTAGATATGTATTTTGAGACTGTCTGGTTGAATAATATTTTGATAGCATTGATGTGTGTCAAAATTGTTTTAAGTTTCAGCATTCATTAAAAGCTATCGATATTCTTTATCAAATCAAACACTCAGATTTTTAAATCATATTACATGACAGTCTCTGAAACAAATTTTACATATTCTGTCATTGGTAAATCTTTTATTCCTAAGTATCTGTTGCATTTGTACCTCTGTTCAGGGTTCATGATGCATGACTTCTCTTGAGCTAAAAGGGCTTGACATATTGTTCTCTGGGTTCTATACTAGAAACCTGATTAAATGTACTCTTAGTCTACTGGATTTCTGATCTCCTTCCTCACCTGGAATCCTCATCAGTCATGGATAGAGCAGACACGTCTGGCTTTGTTAGCGGAGGCTGTTGCAAACTGACATACCACAAACTTGCACTTGGTTCCTAAAACAACAATTTTTACAGCAGAGAGTCTAGTAGAGGATAAGCTGGGGATCTTCACCATTTGTTTGTCTTGCTTGCTACCTTATCTCAAGTAAATGGATCTCAGCATGACAGAAATGCTGCTACACAAACCACATCTGATTAGTTCTACATGTACAGAAGCAACTCATATGCCAAATTGGAGGAGGTATGATACTGTGGGAGACAATGCACTTAGCTTGGACTGTTTAGGTTATGGAACCAACAGCAACACTCGAGCATCATGCTCTGAAAGCAATGCCGATCTCTCTGGTCGAGATGATGGATGCAAGTTGGTCCTCGGGTTAGGCCCGACCTCAACCATCTATTCTGCAGATTGCTCGACACGGCTTGTCAAGCCTGAAGGTCCTTTGGCTTGCTTGCAGAAGCCACTTTATGAAGTTGATTCTGGGATTTTGCAGCTTGGGCTCACTGGAAGTTATACTGAGGTTGTATCAGAACAGATGCAGTCCTCAACTAATCAAAATAGCCTTACTCTTATTGTTGATGATGAAGGTTCTACATCAGCTAGGAAATCTGGTAGGTTTTTGCCGTCTTTACTATTTGCACCTATGCCTGAAAGCAATTGTAGTCACAAGGACTTTGGGGAAACAACACAGCTTGAGCATAGCCCAGAGCACTCTGGGATGAGCGAGTGTTCTCTTGCTACGAGATCTAGCTTTCAGAGGACAAGCCATCATCACCCACCAAAGAAATGTAGATTCAATGAATGCTCTAAAGGTGCTCGGGGGGCTTCAGGACTATGCATTGCTCATGGTGGAGGTCAGAGGTGTCAAAAACCTGGCTGCAACAAGGGTGCCGAAAGCCGGACTGCCTACTGCAAGGCCCATGGAGGAGGGAGGCGTTGCCATTTCCTGGGTTGCACAAAATCCGCCGAAGGTAAGACAGACTACTGTATAGCCCATGGAGGTGGAAAGCGATGCGTTTACCTGGGTTGCAGCAAGGCTGCACGTGGTAAGTCCGGACTTTGCATCCGACACGGCGGTGGAAAACGCTGCACTGTCGAGGGTTGCACTCGCAGCGCTGAGGGTCAGGCTGGGCTCTGCATCTCCCATGGCGGTGGCCGCCGTTGCCAATTCGTGGGCGGTTGCAACAAAGGTGCGCAGGGGAGCACCATGTACTGCAAAGCCCATGGAGGCGGGCGACGGTGCGTCTTCGAAGGGTGCAACAAGGGTGCCGAGGGAAGCACACCCCTCTGTAAGGCTCATGGTGGCGGTCGACGGTGTCTGTACGAAGGGGGTGGCGTTTGCCCGAAGAGCGTGCATGGTGGCACTGATTACTGTGTGGCCCACGGCGGCGGAAAGCGTTGCGCGGTGTCCGGGTGCACGAGGAGTGCACGAGGCCGGACCGATTGCTGCGTCCGCCACGGCGGTGGGAAGAGGTGCCAATACGAGGGGTGCGGAAAGAGCGCGCAGGGAAGTACAAACTACTGCAAGGCTCACGGTGGCGGGAAACGCTGCACGTGGAACGGAGGGTGCGAGAAATTTGCTCGTGGTAAGAGCGGGCTGTGTGCAGCACATGGAAACGCCACGGTTGGTTCTCCAATGGTGGGCGGCGGTGGTGGAATGATCGGACCCGGGCTTTTTGAGGGTATTGTGTCCGCAACGACAGCAGCCGATTCATCTTCGGGGCTGAGTATTGTGTCGGATTGCGGTGGTGCGGAGTCATCGGATAGCTTTGGAAGAAGTCGATCTCTTGCCCCTCCGATGTTCATCGGTCCATCTGAGATGACGATGCTGTCCATATCACCTCCTTCGTTGCCGGTGGCTGGTGGAAAGGTCCGGTCTGCATTCTTAGTGCCGGAGGGGCGGGTGCATGGCGGTGGATTGATGTCTCTTCTTGGTGGGAGCATCCGGAATCTTAGCTTCGTGGAGAAGAACTGATTCATTGCTTTCTGGGCTCATGTCTATACTAATTGGGCTTGATGATTTGTTCTATTGAACTCTATGGTGTGTTGTGTTGCATTATGTATGTGGTTATGTGAAATAATAATGCATTGTCTGTATGAAGTTATTGTATAAATAATGTTATATGCCTACCATTCCTCTTGTTCTTCAGTTTGCAAGCTATTTGAGAGAGGAGATACATTGTGTTTGTGTTATTAAGAACTAGCTTAGTTGTGTATAAATGCCACCCTAGTGTTGTTGGTCTAAGAGAAAATAAGTGAAGCCCTTTTCTTTTAGGCTAACAAATAGTATTGTGACTTGATCTCACAAAACAACTTTCATTTCTTGCCTTTTATCAATTTGAGATGTCTTGAATTGCACTACTCTTCTCTTTTCTTCATTCTAGTATCCTAGATCATCCTTTTTATATTAGTTTTTAGATAATCAAGATTAACATAGCATAAGTTTTGATAAAATAGAAGAGATTTTCTTTACATTATCTCAACAATTCTCTTTCTATAATAGTGGACTTGTGTTTGGGTTTGTTTGGCACATCAAAGGTTCACATTGATCAATAGAAGGTGTTTCAACTTGATCAATTATCATTTCTCTTATTTATTCTATGATTTAAGCTATTGTGTCTCTATATTCATGTAAGACGAAGAGTACATTTCTTAATATTCAAATTTAATGTAAATCCTTAGTTTTGCAAGTTCTTTTTGTAAAAATATTCTTTTTGTATCAACTAAGTCCCAAGCTTTCTAATATGTTTCTTTTGTGCTAGCTTTGTTAATCTCATAAGCCATGTGGGTGTTTGATGATAACGTTATAGAAATATTGATAATGACTATGATATTTCAAGAGTTTTGATACTAAACAATAATAATTATACATTAATGAAGATAGCTTAACACTTTGAGCCTCGAATTTGTATTTCTAGAGTACCAAATCTAATCTAAAGCTTGAGGTCAAGTTAGTATCTTATGATACTAGATATTTCTTGTTAGCCAAAGTTCATCAAAATGAAACTTACAAGAACTATGTTAAAATTAAAAAACTAATAATTAAATTTATCACTTTCAAAATTATTGAGTTAAATATATTTTAATATGCATCACATAATTTGAGAACCTAATATGCAATTAGTCTAACACATATGCAATATATTAAAAATAAAATATTTTAATACAATATTCATCCCTACTTACTCCATCATTTTAGGTATCAAAGACAAATTCATGCATATACCTTCTATTACGCTTTAGTATTACAACTATATTTATCTCAATTTAATTAGTTTTGATACCAAAGCAAAATTCTTCCCTATCTAATCTATCAACTTTAAAAATCATTTTTTGAATACTGCACATGACTAATCTTATCACTTTTTAAATGAAAATAATCTTGTGTTAAACTTTACAAGAATTTTATTAACATAAGCCTTTAAAACAATCTTAACATTTCTTGTTACTTGACACAAAAGGTTTTTGCTCTTATCACATAGGTTGTCTCAACTATGTCTTTAATTTTGAAGTTTTCAAATAAGAAGATCTTAGTTGCATGCATATTTTTGAATCATTTGTGGCTAATAATATCTTGTCAACATCTAACACCAAAAATAAATATTTGTTTTCATTAATTTTATAGTATGTACATCAATTAATGTTGATCACCTTTAAAATTAAAGGATAAATCGATCTTATTATACTTATTGCATCATTATTATGACGTTAGTTGAAGTTCTTATATTGACTTCTTAAATTTACATTTGTCCTTTTATTTCTAATGTTTAATTTATACAAATATTCTTCTTAAGATTACCAATAAGAAAGACAAACTTTACATTCTTTTAATATAATTCTTATTCATAATAAGCCACAAAAGTCATAATAATCTATAATAAATCTTTCTTTAATATAAGATTAAATGGATCCTTAAAATCAATCCATCCTTTTGGGCACCAAGTTTTATTTCATATTGTTCCATATTGCTATTTGAAGAGAGTTGTCTTAAATACCCACTTGCCCTCAACTATTTTGTGCAATTCCAAAAATTAATGAGAATAAACCTTATTTTATTCTATAGATTTTAGCTCATCCTTCAAAGTATTAATCTGTTTGTTTATTAGATTCACTATATGTAGTTAATTTGAAATAAATTGGACCATTACTAATGTCAATGTCAAAACTTGAATTCAATAAATAAACCACAAAAGTCGTTAGAACTAGTCAATCTCCTTTCTCTTTGAGTTCTTTTTAATGCTAAATGTCATATACCAATGTCATCAAGTAATTTTAGATTAGTTTTTATCAAATGGTGCCCTTAAATTCAATAATTGTCATAAGTTAAAAAGATGACATTCATCCTTATTAAATTTACAAATCAAATTTGTAAATATACAAAGAAAATTAAATTGTTTAAAATATAAAAGAGTCCAACTACTAATGTGTCAAGAAATCTACAAAATCTAAAAATTGTATCCACTTAAAAGAAGAAATCCAACCTAACATAAATGACAGCTCACAAACAATACACACAAATGAAGTAAAATCAATAAAAATATGATTCACATAAGTATAATCAAGCAAATATTAAATCTAAACCACATCTATATGAAAATCAACAACCTTGGCTTAGTAAGTAAGAGAGAAAAACCTTTTTATGTAAATGGGAGACATTAAGAGCCAGGGAATAAACTGGAAGTTTTTTGGGTGATAAAAAGGTATTTGTAATGGTGGGAATAATAAGGTGATACAGGTTGGGGACAAAAGAATAGGTTGGGAAGATTTATACCCAAGCTATTTTGATATATTTAATAACTTATTATATTTATTTCTTATTATATATATATATATATATATAATAAGTTATTAAATATATCAAAATAGCTTGGGTATAAATCTTCCTATTTAAGCTTCACCCCATCCTTCTTAGGTCATAAACAGAATCACATTAATTAGATTTTACCCTTAGTGGATGAAATTAATGCACACTTGAAAAGAGTTTGGTGATAATAACTCCTATAGTCCTCATATATAAAATTCGTCATCATGAGTAGAAAATCACAAGTGATATGAGTTTAAAATAGATAAAAGTACAAGCATGGACTAGTGGTTTCCTCTCTTTTATTTAGATTTTCTACAAGTCAAAAGTTCATATATATAAGATGGGACTAAATTATCAAAATATAAAAATAACTAAGCATCCTATATAAAAAAAAGAACATAAGAACAAAATATGAGTGTGGAAATTAATATAGAGATCTAACTCAAATGACCAACTCACTCATATAGGACAATCCAAAAGTACATGTCAATTAGTAGTTTAACATTCTGAAACAAAGAGGATAAGAAGTGATCAACAAGTGATATCCTAAATAGTAAAATCATTGGATAAGAAGCAGCTTCTAAAAGACTTTTAGGTAGAATATTACAATAATGAATGAGTTTCACATCGAATATAGAGGATAGATGTTGAGCAAAATCAGTAAACCAAAAAAGCTTTGACTTGGTGAGGATATTTTTGGGGGTAAACTTGCATGGGATCCCATAATATCTCCTTGGAGTACGTTTAAGTGGGTGATCATATGAAAAAGACCATTGTGTAAATGACAAAACCCAATTTGATTGGAATAATACCTCATTATGAAGGTCAAAATGTTATAATATATTAATAAAGCAATAGCTTTAATCTTATGAAAATCGAGGATGAACTAAGTAAAAATTGTTAATATAGAAATACTTAGGATCAAAGAGAGCATAGAGTGATCATTGGATAATATCCTAAGAAGAGAAATTATAGAACAAAGAGTAGTTTTTAGTAAGCTTTTAAGTAAATAGGTACAATAATAAATAAATTTCATATCAATTACATGAGATAGATCCTAAGCAATATAAGTAAAGCCAAAAAAGCATTGAATTGGTAAGATTTTTTTGGGAAACAATCTATATAGGATCCTATGAGAACTCTAAGGTTAAGTTGGTAAGGGTTAAACTAGTTTTAAAATAAATGATCATATAAGAAAGGCTCTTGTATGAAGTATCAAACCCAATTGGATCAGAATAATATATCACCATAAAGGTTGAGATGTTATAACTATGATTTTGAAAAGTTTGAAATGCTTATACACTTGTATGCATAAAATTAAGCATCAAATTCATATGTGTATTAGTTATAAGATTTTATATTAATAATTCATAGATGTCATACTTTTTTTATTATTACTTTACTGTTGTGGATTATATTATTATTAAGTTTTATTTTTATACAACACTTATAATAAGATATTAACATGCTAAGCTTTATAAAGCTTATTGTAAACTTACATTGTAAGCTATAATATAGTTGCACAAAAAGATAGAAAACAAACTTGTATATGAGATGAGTTGCTTGAAAAAGTGATATGGGGTGAGTTTTGTTGAGATATATCATAGTGAATTTTCTCGTGTTTGGTAAAAGAGGTATGCATATATTTATAGTTGACCTTTTTATGTTAAATATAATATATGTTATATATTTTAGTTGGTTTTATTTGAAAATGAAAGTGATTTTAATATTGAGTTTTACAACCATACTTTTTTAGTTGGTTTGAAGTATCATCTATAGTACACTACATTCTAATTTATCCTAATACTTATATTATTTTATAAATTATTAAGTCAAAAGATAGATGAGATATAACAACCTAATTTGAAATTGTTTTAATAAATATTTGATAATGTTTAATGCATTCATTCCCAAGGATTTTGGTTAAATGAGCTACTCAACATAATCCTTGTCATATCCAACAAAGCTTAATTTTATATTCTTATAACACCATTTTGCGAAGTATTCTAGGCATATTATATTGATAATTAATACTTTATTTTTTTAGAATCTAGGAAAAGGGACTTCTTACATTATCTTGACTAATTATGTTTATCATAATATTCAATGCATTTATTCCACATTTTAATTTCTACCTTTATGTCTTATTGTTTGTTAGCACCTTTAATAAACATCTCCATGTTATTTATTGGTTGACATTTTTCATGCAATAGTTAAACAAGATCATAGCATGAAAAATTATTGATATAAGCAACAAAGTTTTCAAAATTAACAATAAGAATATCAAATGACCCACAAATGTCATTGTATAATTTCTAATAGTTGATAGTATGTTCTGTTTGTTTACTCTTAATGCAATCAACATGTACATCAAAATTAAATCTTAGATTTGACAAAATTCCAATCCTTGCAAATTTTAGCTCTAGAAATGCAACTTAGATGTTTATGTCACAAGAATCACAAATTCTCTTCTAATAAGCTATGCTTAGAACCAATATTATGATGCATATTTAAAAGAGACAAAAAAATTAATGTTAAGTTTCAAATTATTCAAACCATCCATAAATATATCAATACTACCATTAAAAAAACGTTCTTAGATAAATTTAAATAATTATATCCAAAAAGAAACATTAAAACCAATCATATTCAATTTTGAAGTAAAATCTTTTAGATTCTAAAAATACACAAAACTTCTGTACTAAATTTAGAAGATTACTAGTATTCAAGACCACTCCATAAGTTCTTGTATCATAAATTTGAACCTTTACATTGTTCACCATAAATAACTTATAATTGGGTTTGAAGTTTGCATAGAAAGAAACCTTTGCAATATTATATACATGAGTTATAGTACTATAAGCAAGGCACAAGTATTATTTAAACCTTCAATAGTGTTTGATTTATAACAAATGTATTATCTTTATTACCACTTCTTTTAAACAATACCTTGCATTTTAGTAAATCCTTTTGATAATTTTTAGCTTTTTTCTAGAAATGAATCCCAACCCTTGTGATATTTACAGTGACAACTCAATTTACTTAGCCTTGCTTTCTCTTGAGTCAACATATTGGCCAATTTGTTTACATTTAAATTATTTTTCATGGGATTCTAATTAATTTTGAAAGGCCCACATTTAGAACGAAGTGAATTCAAAATGAATTATGCATGAAAAAGTCATCCATCATCATACCCAAGTCTTTAAATGATATTCATGTTAATAATATTCTCTTGCATATTATTTGATTCATCAATATCAATGATCTTTAAGAGTACTTACAAGAGATTCTTAGGAAATCTAGTTCTTTCTTTCATAAAATAGATCACATAAAATAGCCAAGTATTTTGTTTTATGGACTTATGATTTAATTTCTAATCCTAACCTAATTGTTGTCCAACAATGACCATTCAAATATGTAGAATTAAATTGTATAATAAAATACTTTTAAACAAAGATTATTATATATTATCATAATTAAATATCATATTAAATTTATGAGATAAATTAAAATGTTTTACTCAATTATATGTATTATGTTTAGACATACAAATTCAATTAATCAAAACTTATAATGATGTATATTATGTTTATAAATCTGAGAATACTATTTACTTTCAAACAAACTAAAAGTTTTTTTAGATAAATGAACTTTGATTTACCCAATATTTAAGCATTATGGACATTTTCGTTATGTATAGATAATCGACAATTTTCTAAGAATTTAATTGAATATCATCATACCACTTAGAATACTTTGGTGACAAACAAATTATTATAAAAATAAATAATAATGTTTAGATAATGTCTTAATAGCTTATTAATTAGATCTAACACCAACTCTATTAACAATAAATAAACCATTAAGAATATGAAAATTTATATCTTCATAGTTTAATTAACATGCACAAATTAAGAACCCACATTCAATTAATGACTTTGTTTCATATGGCATATCTTTAATGGCCCAAAACTTGTAAATGTGATTAATAATAAAATATTTTTTAAACAAAAATTGTATTTCCTATAGATTTGATGAATCACGTCCTTTTAAAATAGGTTTACAAAATACCACTCATGATATATATTAAAAGCTAAAACACCAAATTTGTGCCATGATATCATTTTAATAAAAATGAATATGCAACATAGGATGCCACATATAATGTGCCATGTTTTGCTCAACTAGTTTTTCTATTTTGATAAATATTTAGTAAATTTTAAAGCTTAAATTTGACATAAAATGTGTTTGGTTTAATATATTTTGATTTTGATTTTTATTTAATATAAGTTAAAAAATAGGAGAAACAAAATTTTGTGCACAACCAAACAAGTTTATTTTCACTAGTGTTAGTAACAATGATAAATGCTCATCGAACCCAACACAATATGTGTAACTTTGTTACAAATGAGTCATGGTTTGAGAGAGTAATCGACGTTAAGCAATGTTATAATTAAGTAATAGAATTTTTATGTAAACAAAAATGTATTCTAAAGATCTTGTCAAGAGTTAAAATAATCCAAATCATAATGTATAATGCACTAAAAAATTCTTATCGTGATGAGTCTAAACTAGGGTCATCATTTAAATGCCACTTGGTTGTCTAAAATCTTAACTAAAATAAATTGATTTATGATAATCCAAATATTTAATCATAAAAAACTTAGGAAATTGTGTAATTAACATCAATATTTATTATGTATTGAATTATTTTTATAAAATTGATGAATTTTGACATGTCTTAGAATACATGTTATGAAACTAGTAGCTGGATTTGATATTTGAGCATACTAGTGTGAAGAGTTTTATATTAAGAATTTATCAAAGTGTGATTAATAATTTTAAAAAAATATTTAAAAATTTTAAAATATTTTATAAAATAAACGAATATTGAATATTTAGTCTGTTAGATCTTTATAAAAAAATATATTATCTCTTTCTCTTTATCCTATTAGTATGAGATTTCTAGAGAGGAAAGCTTAAGAGAATCAAAAGAAAAGGAGAAACAAAGCTTACAAGAGAGAGAAAATAAGCTCCTAAAGCAACCTTGGCTTGATTTGCAACATTGCCAAGAAGATATTGATGATGGAAGAGCATGAAAAAAGCTAAGATCTTGATTCATTCAAAAAACAAATTGAGATAGGTATGATTTATTTGGAGTTTTTCCTTTGTTAACATGTTTGTAAGTTGTACTTTAATTGCTTGAGGTTCAATTTGAGATTTGAGGTAGAATTAGTCAATAGTTGAACAAGTCACACCTTACTGTTTGTCTTTTGTGTACCATATGTAAATGGCTAACATATATTTAATTGAAGATGAGTGAGCAGTAGATAGTTTGTTTGGATGGCCATGCAGCATATTGTGAATGATGTATTGTATAATGATGCCAAAGTAACATATGTTAAGCTCAAGAATAGGAAGAAAGCAAGGGTGTAAATAATTTGTCTGAGAACATTTATATTGATATTATGAATAGCATATCATGTGTTAGGGTGACCATACACTATATATGTTAAGAAGGAAAGTAAATGAATAAAAAGGGAATTTCAAAGGGTTTTACATAACTTATTTGAGAAGGATTTCTATTATGTTAAGTATGCATAATTGTGGGCTTTTAAAAAAATGCTTTGAACACTAATGAAAATGATGGAGCATATGACCAAGGTTTTGATACATATGATGGGGAATAAGAACAAAAGAAAAACTGTAGTAATGAGATGAGGATGGCTAGAATGGATAGTAGAGATAAGACCTACTCTTTTAGATAGAGTTGTGCTTTTTTAAGTTCAAGGGTATGTTGTTCTAAGCTTAAAAACTCTTTAAGGCTTCAATTTTTTATTAAATCAACTCTATATTTTTTTCATTAAAACTTATTTCTAGAAGTGCAAAGGAAACCTTTTCTAAAAAAACAAAATAATAAAAAAACCATTCCTAATATAAAATATATAAAATAATAAAATCGATAGAAAATGATAAAAAAATATAATGAATGGCTTATATCTGTGACCCATTACAACTTATAGTGAAATAAAAATGTAATAAAGCAAAAAAAGCTAAATAAAAATCATTAGATTAGCTCGCTCATCTTAAAGTAGGTTGTCTTGCATTAGTCCATTCCATCCAAAAAACAGTTCTATAGAGTTGTATTTCAATGAATCTTTATCAAGCTCAAGAATAATCTCTGCAAGTCTTTCATCAAAATAAAGATATCAAATAGCCTCACTATATATAAAACTAAAAAATGCTAATTAGGTACATCATTTGTTTAACTTATTTGGTGGTTTACCTGTGTATGATCATATAAAAAGTAAGCATAATAATCTACTATATCTAAGTCATATGGTGTGGGGACTACTAACCTGTCATCCCCTGATTTTGGTGTCATTTCACCATTTTCATTTTTTTTAAAACACAATAAAGGAAGAATGTTTCCAAAATAATTTTTTTTCAAATAAAGTTTCTTTTTTTTTAATTAATGCAAAAGCCAATAAAATCATTTGCTTGATAGAGATCAATTTTTAAATAAAGTTTTCTTGTAAATAGAATTTATTGATAACATAAAATTACATAAACTATACTATAAAAAAAGTGAGCCAAATTTACATAGATCCTATCAACATACTAAGTTAGAACAATAACATTAACATATTATAATGTTTAAGTGAGTAGTTTGTACAAATATGAGAAGGCATGAGGTACCTATTATGACATACATATCCAAGGTGAAAATCATGTTTACATCACTCAATCCAAGGAGTGACTGTTGTAAACAATGTTAAAGAGTCATCATGGTTGGACGATGAAATAATCATGTGAGTTTGAAAAGGCACTTTCATAAACAATGGCTGATCAGATACACTTAGTTGTTTAGTCACAGGACCTCTCATAATGTATAGTATTGCATAATATAACGTTTTTTTGAAAGCTCAAGTTAAGATTTTAGATAGTTTTGTTTTAATCATATTGTATGATATGCTCATTGTATCTGTATAATCTATTAACTTTGAGAAAATAAATTATCAAAAGATATTGATTACATGTGTTATGTTGTCAATGGTACACTGTACTTATACAATCACTTGGATCGTAAACTGTGATCAATTCAAGATGAGTTCATTGCCTTATTGGATAAATATAGCAAAAAAATAGCAAATCTCTACCAAAATTAGGGATACTTCATAATTAATGAGATTCATCAATTGCAAAAAATCAAGAGAGCACCATTAATCTTGTTGGTTTGCTTTTTCTTCTCCTTCCTAATATAAAATTACTATAAAACTCCTTCTATGACTATCTTGATGCTTGTATCAAGTCAATGTCTACAAGCCCAAAGAGAATTCTTTGAGTACCTGAAATCATCCTTGAAACTAATGATCCTCAAGGAGTTGTCATATATATTCATGAGGAAATTTCTTTTTTTCCTGTAGATGGTGAAAACTCCTCTTGTATATTGTTTCTTGAGACTTTCTAAATAAGTCCAAAAGGCTATTAAGTTCTCTCTAACTTTCTTCTTGTCTAAATATAATTAATCATTGATTGGTTGATGAGAGAAGAAAAGAGAAGGGGAGAAGACAAAAGAAAGAAAAAGGAAGAGAGGAACAAGACTAACATTTAAAAGGGAGGGTAGGAAAAAGAAGAGGAAGAGTAAAGAAGATAAAGAGAGGGAAATTAGAAAAACATAAAGGAAGCCACTATGAACATCATGTATGCCAGCCACCATCATGAGTTTCTTATAAGAATTCTATGGAGTCACAAAGAGGTTACTTGGTTGGAAGGATTATTTCCATGTAGACAATTTCATCACTCCAAAGCCCATGGAGTAAGCAAATAACAAAAGGCTTTGGTACATTGAGAAGCTATTAAATTTCATGTATGTGAACTAAATCAATAATGCTTTAAACACTTAATTTTATGTAAACAAATTTGATTAGATCATGGCAAATCACAAATGGCTAGACAATTTCTAGAATGTGTCAGTCCAACAACTAAAAAAATCTCCATCATATCACTCGTATTATTGCTTCACATCTTAGATGCAATAAGCCTACAACCTAAACCCTTCAAATGTTGGAATATATGGATCAATCAATCTTCCTTCATCAATAGGGTCAGGGAAAATTGGAACCTATGATGGAAGGACTATGGGATGTACATAGTGGCATTCAAACTCTAATGATTAAAATACAAGTTTAAAGATTGGAATTGATAGTAGTTTGGATACAAAGTTCCAATCCCCCATGAGAAAGAACAAAAGGTTTTGGAGTTAGAAAAATCTTATGAAGAATGTCAAATAGATGTTGTATTAGAGGAGCTTAAAATTGTGTAGAATAAATATAGGGAAACTTTCTAGAAACAAAAAGCAATGTTGAAATGGTAGCAAGAGGAGGGGTCAAAATACTATATTCTTTCGTGCTTCAATTGCTACTAGACACAAAAAAACTTAGAATCAATCAACTATAGGACTCAAATGGAAAGTGGTTGTTAGATGAAGAAGACATTAAAGTTGCAGAGGCACCTACTTTAGAGATTTACTTTAAGAAGAATCAACTAAGTACTCTAGAAATTTGATAAACAAAATTCATACAATTCTCGTTATGAAAGATAATGCCCATTTATTGAGAGAAGTGATGCTTGAGAAGCTTAAGAAAAACTTGTTCAACATTTACAAAAAAATGACCCTTGCACGAATGGATACACCGAACTTTTTTTATACCTTACTAGGAAATTGTTGAACAGGATCTCTATTGTTATACCCGGTGAAATATTATATGTTTAATCTTCAATAACTCAATTATGGCTTGGATGATTTCAGATCGACAGTAGGATGAGCCAGGAGCTCAATTAGAGGCTATTGGAGTTTTTGAAATTTTCTGGGGATTTTTCGGAGCACCGAGATTTATTTTTTTAAAAAAAAACCGGAATTTGGTTTCTTTTACCGCGCGTGAACCGGACCGGAGCGGTTCAGCGAAGGCGGGCGGTTCGCCGAGGTGCGTTTGCACGTGCGTATGAATAAGCCGCGGATAAGCGGATCGGACGGGCGAGATCAGCGGTGGAGATTAACCGGCTGATCGAGTGTTAAGCGGCGTTTTTAGAAGGTCAACCGGCGCTTAATGGGTCTTAACGGGTTATTACCGGTTTAAGCTGGGTATTTAACCTGATTTGTTCGGCTGTTAGGGTTTCGAACGGCGGCTAGAGGCGAGGTGTTCGCGACGAACGGCGGTAAATTCCGGCAGCCTTTCAAGGGGCTTTTGGTAACCGGAGGTTCGCGGGACAGAGACGAGCATTTTGGTTTCGGTTTCGTTCGGCGAGGAGCTGCGGTTGATCGCGTGCGAGCTTCACCGTCGCCGGCGACGAGTAAAGGTAGGAAATTCAGAATTAAATTAGTTATTTAGTAGAAATTAAAAGCATGAAATATTTTGCTTAATGAACACAAGCATGTGGATGAAAAATCGGACTTAGTTGAATGCGAATTTGCGTCTTTTACAATTTTGGATTTTCTGGAAAATTGCCCATTTCGTAGGGATGAAAAATTTAGTTAATGATTGAAACATTAGGATAGTACGAACATCGAATTTTGGTTTCTCCTTGTTAGCGTTCGCCGGAAATCGACGGAAGGATTGGATTGGTCGGCGAATTGCTTCGATTAGGGTTCGCGGGCGTCGGACCGAGGAAGGAGAAGGGTTTAGATAAATACAAATTTAATTAAGTAATTAATGGTATTTACGCCATTTTATTAGTAATTGTAATTAATCCGATTAACGGATTATTAAGAAATTGGTTCGGCGGTGTCGCGGTTCAGCGCAAGGGTTCCGAACCGGCAGCGAAAACCGGTTCAGCGGGATTCGGCGCGGAGGAAATTTAATTCGGAAATTAATCCGAATTTCGGAAAAAGGATATATGTGGAAATTTAAATTTTATTAATTTTCGGAAAAAGGATTTTCGGAAAAAGGATATTTGTGGAAATTTAAATTTTATTCGGAAATTTATTCCGAATTTCGGAAAATGGATAAAGGGCGGAAATTGATTTTTTTGAATTTAAAAAAATTCCTGAAGTGAGAAAAAGGTGATTTTTAGAAATCACGTAGCCAAGTTGAAATTGACTGTTGAAAATACCCATAAATTCAGTGCAGCTGGATTAGTTGGAAGGAAGTGTGACACTTGGGTGCTACCAGAATAGTCAGAATTTGGTACAGTTTGTGTTGCTTGGATGACAATGACATGGATTGAGTCAGTTTACTCAGTGTTGGCATATTTCATGGATTGGCATATTGGACCGGACTACTATAGACCCTATATGATGTTTTAGGGTAGTTGTGGTAGGTAACTGTGCGGTACAGACTTAGCTTCCACAGTATACATGTGGACTGGTATGCGCCTTGTTGTATCTGGACACATGTTGCCGAATCTTGGAGTTAGAGCTTGGCAATGACTGTAGGGGCGTCGCTTCTATGGAAATTGTTGGGAGAGGACTTCATGGGACGGTGGCTGAGTCGATCTCTTCTGGTCCATGAGTGTAGGCCTGCGCGCCTGAGAGTGGCAGTGGCAGGGGTGACTCGCTGTGGTTAGCCAAGTGTGTAGGCCTGCGTGCCTGAGGGTGGCAGGGGTGTCTCACGTTGGCTAGAGATCTATGTGACTGGTTCTGTCTATAGTCTCCAGAAGATTGATTGACGAGAGACGCTGCAGTGTCGGGTGCTAGGCGTTGTGATGCGTGTGCAGAGATGGGCGTGTCCCGCTGGCATGCTTTGCCTAGGCGCCATGCGTGCGTAGGGATGGGCGTGTCCCACTGGCATGTTGCCTGGGAGCACAGAGGAGAGCTACTCTGGTGTGACTGGGGGTGACTGTGGTTGGTCAGAGTCTGGGACTGAGAGTGCCTTTCCACCATACATTGTTATGCTGTATTCCTATACTCTTGCTATTATTCTTCTCTTGCATGTGAGTTTTTACTAGCTGTCTTTCCTACTGGGCGTAGCTCACTCCTTTATTATCTATATTTTTCCAGCGGCTCGACAGTCTTGACGCCACCTAGATTAGGTGGGATCGTGGTCAGCAGGCTAGTGGAGGATATCTGATCTGTGATTTTCTGAGACATTTTGGTTAGTGTGATTGATGCTATTGGATGTATTCAGGGAGACTGTTATTCTTATGTCATGTAATATGTGAGGGTGATTCTGACTTATGTATTTAGTTGGATGATATTGTATTTGTTGGACTTGGATCTTATTCTTGTGATGTAGTTTCCATTCACTGTTTTACTTTATTGTCTTGGTGGTATAGTGTGTGGAGTGCCATATTTTATCTGTGGATGTTATGTATCTTATTTTTGATGGTGAGGTTATTACATGACTATGGAACTTAACCGTGGGGATTCAGACTTCTATTAGATCGGTTCTCTTACCAGTATGGGTTAGGAGTATGGGGTCTAGTAGGAGTAACATTGCGCGAGTCCATCTGTTAATTCAGGAGTCATGAACCTGATTTGACGGTGTACCCGGGAGATGGGATCCACATTGTTAAGGAAAGTAGGTGTGTAATGATGTGTTATATCCTATGTTTTTCGTAGGCTACTCAGGTTGGTATGGGACGATCTGAGCTGTCTATATGTAAAGAAATAAAAAAAAAATGTATGCCAAAAATCAGCCTAGGAAAAATGGGGTGTAACATCTATATTGATATTAGAGATTTCATGGAAGATACACCAATTCCAAAAAGTTCGACCAGTGCTAATATTGTTTTGATGCCTAAATCAAAGAATCCAAATTGTTTTAATGATTTTGATTGATTTATATTTATTTATGCCATGAAAAAAATATCAAGACTATTGACACACTATTTACAAGAAATCTTGTACAAATTAATATCTCTACGATAAATTGGCTTTGTAAAAGGTAGAGTTATTGACTATAACTTATTTCTAGCATAATAACTCATTAAATCAATTTACAAAAAAAATGAGGAGCCAAAAATATATAATTGAACTTGACATGAAAAATACCTTCTATCTCCTTAATTGGAAATTTTTATAGAGTGTTTCGTTGCAATTTGGTATCGACTAGGAATTTATAAGTCATGAATATTCTATATTATAGCTAGTGTTTAGTCATTGTGAATGGTTGAAACTGTGGATATTCAAGCCTCTCGAGAGGTTAAACAATTGAACTTTCCTTCACCATTATTGTTCATTCTGTCTAAGGTATTCAATAAGGGAAATTAATTGGATACAAAAGCCAAGTAACATTTGATCTTATGCACTGTCAATTTGTTGCATTAACATGACTCACTTTGCTATGCAAATGACATTATTATCTTCACAATAAGTTACAAGAAATCTCTTAGAAATTTGATACATTTTATTACTCAACACCACGAGGAAATTGGCTTGCTAGTAAATTTGTAAAAAAAGTCAATTTGTATGTTCAAAGCTACACTCATTGGCATATATCAAAAGAATCACCAACGAATTGGGATACAAGAAAGAAACCTTTCCATTATCTTACCTGTGAAGTAGCTTGTCTAAAGAAAAAAATGCATATCATTTCAACCTAATATTAATAAAATTATCAATAAAATAATGGGTGACAAACAAAAACTACTATCAATAAATAGTAGATTAACACTTATTAAACATGTCCTAACCTTGATACCATTGCATACGCTTATGGTGATGAATCATCTTGAACATTTTTAATGAAATTTGAGTGACTTATAAATGACTTTCCATGGGATGACATTGATTTGAGCCAAAAAAAAAAGAGGAACACATTGAAATAAGGTATGTTACCCAACTCAAGAAGATGAACTTGGATTAAAGAGACTTAAAGATATCCCTGAGGCTTTCAGTTAAAAAAGTTTGCTAGAAATTGATGAATGAGAATTCTCTATGTGGCTTTATTTTTGCATACTAAGTATGTTTCTAAAAAATAAAAATGAGATGTTTAGAGTATATGGAAATGAATTCTTCAGGTTAGACATTAAGTCGGGAATCACATAAAGAAGTCAAGAAGTAAATAATGCAATTGTTAGATTCTTACTTACAATGGACTTTCCTCTATTAATTTAGCCTGTAATCTAATAAAAAAGAAGGAAATCATTTTGAACTCATATAAATAGATTTTGGACTTTCATACAACTCTAAAAATTTCTATTTAGAAATTTCTCAAAAAACTTCTTAGAAAATTAAGCTTTTAGCTAACCATCAAATGTCCATACTATCAAAATATTGATACATTGGATCATGTCTTCACTGGATGTGAACATGCTTGTGAAGTATGGAAGCACTATTCTAAACATACCAATGATAAAGAAAACGTGAACCAAGCATTTTGCATTGGTAACTTTTGATGTTCAAGTGCAAGACTAAAGTGAAACCTCCTAACAAATGAATATAGAAATTCTAATTAACTTCCATAATGTTCCCATCCATCATCTAATACATAAAAAAAAACAGTTGTATTAAAAAATATTATCATGTGGACATAAGAACAAATTTAACTATTGAAAACTTTGATATTTATCCCAAAAAGTAGTCTTTAAGTTCCACCAAATGGAAATCTACTGGCATACCAGTGGCTTTGAAATAGAAGAAACTGATTTTTGTCCATGTTATATTCAAATTTTGTTCTTAACTTATTTTACAAAACCTAAAAATTGTCAAAGATAAAATTGTTATGTATAGTTTCCATATGTCAAGGAGTTGATAAACCTCCAAAAATCAATAATTTGACAAAACACTAAGAATCATGAGTAAAAATGAAAATAGAATCCTCATGGATTTCATGTATCAACTCATAACAAGAATATTATGGTATTTAATTTGTCAGATTGATTAGAACGTATATAAATAAATCAATATGATAGAAAATATTAAAATACTTAAAAGGAGAAAATTTTATAAAAATAATAGTAAATAGTTGTTTAGCAACATAAAATAATAATTATTTGATTGTCATCCATCCATATGATTATGTGTTTTGTGCTTGGTGTTAGGGCAATGCACTTTTAACCACAAAGTGATGAGAATTACAAAAAGATTTAAAGTTAAATTACTAATGTTGAAGAGATAATGAGATGCCAACCAAACCAATAGCAACCATAAAGATCAAAAGGTGTCATGATTATGTGCCAATCATGCGAAGAGTTGAACCAACATTTTTATTGTTTTGATAGGTTTTTGTGACCTATTATATGCAATAGCTCAAAAGATGTTTGAAAAAGGTTAGCCAAACAAATAAAAAGTCAATTTGATTACATAACTCTTCATCAACAAAAAAAAATGAAATAAACAAAATCCCATTTTACAAAAATCATGTCAATACTCTAATGTGTCCATCTTTGTTGCTGTAGTTGTACAATACCATTGTTGGGATGTATCCATCCGTCAACTAATGGGCACATTACAATGATTGTATATTATCATTTGAGTCATCTTGCTACGGCTACAATAGCCTTGTTAGTTTTTTAGTGGATTGATTAATAAGCTAGACCAACTACTCTCTATCAAGATAATAGTGATTAAGACAGTGTCTTGAGTATGTCATGTTGTTGCACCATGATCTAGCCCATAAGCATTGTCTAAACAAAAAGGCCAGTGCCATCAAATGTCAATTAATCACTCAAAACAATAATGAAAAAGCAAATCTATATAAATAAAAAAGGGATCATTTGAGACCAAAGTAAAATGTCTTGATTAGAAAAAGATACAATTAGGTAGCAACTTATTAGTGGCTCCATTATCATTAGAATGATGTATAGAAAGAACTAAGTTATACCATTGCATGTACATGGGATCCAAGTGTAGGTATTACTTCTTGAATTGAAGTTTTCATAAATAAAAAATGGGATCCAAGTTGTGCAATTCCACCTTCTTCCATGAAACCAATGGTGCATTGCCAAGGTATAATTGGACCCCTCACCTTGCTCTTAACAAATAAAAAATGGGTCTTAAAAACCTTTTGCTACAAAATTGTTAGATTTGATACATTATCCTTTAGCAAGACTTGGGAGATAGATAAAGAGTGAAAAAATGACTACCATTTAATCACCTCTCATCTACCAAGTATCAATCTCAAAGTTGAACTAATGGTTCCAAATGGATAGGCGTTTGAGACTTATTGTATGAAATGGCCCAAAAATTATTTGCAAAAAGTTGGCCAAATAAATAATAAGTCATTTTGATTACATAATTCTACATCAACAAAAACTAGCTATAAAATAGATAAAAATCCATCAAAAAAACTCATGTCAATGCTCTAGTGCATCTATCTTTGTTGTTGTTGTAGTACAATGCCATTATTGGGGTATATGCATTCTCCTACTAATGGGAACATCTAGGAAATGATTATAAATTATCATTTGAATCATCTTGTTGAGACAATTCTGATTTTTTGAATTTCTAAGTTAACTAATTAATAAGTTTGACCAAATATTCTTTATTAAGTCAATAATGATTTATACATAGTCTCTTGGGTGTAACATGTTGTTGCATCATGATTTAGTCCATGAACATTATCTAAACAAGAGAGTTAATGGCCTTAATGTGTCCATTAATCACCATTAAATAGCAATGCATAAGTCAATCTATAGAATAAATAAAAGGATGATTTGAGTACAAACTAAAATGACTTGATAAGAAAATGAGGGTTGCCCCTTTATGTCATGCTAAGTCGATACAATTAGGTAATATTTATCATTGACTCCTCTATCATCAAAATGGTATATAAAGAGAATTGAGTTGTACCAGTGCATGTACATAAATATGGTTATTAATGAATTTAGTGAACTCAAATGTAGTACAATATAAGCTTTGTGCATTGGTTCTATAATGCCATATATACAACATAATATGCTAACCAATTTCTTTTGTGCCTTTCTTAGGAAACTCTAGAAGTGAATTTAAGAACCATTGGATCCAAGTGCATGTATTTTTTTTTTCCTAAAACCAAATTGTTATAACATGTACTCAAGGTGGTGTCACTCCACCCTCTACCATGTGATCAGTGGTGGCTCCTCCCCCAATCTTGCCCTCATTGACAACAATGCAACAATGCATGACTTTGCCTCAAGGAATAAAACTCATTTTGGTAGAAGTGTAACAATGCACTACCTCCAGAGTGAAAGAATGGGAGACTCCATCTTATCTTAATAACATGCTTACAAATTGCACCTCATTTACCATTGATTTTCTAGGTCAATCATTGTCCATAATCCTCACTCAATACAACATTTATAACCCAAGCTAGCACAATGCATCCATATATCCTAACTTTGGATGCTCAATTTTGTGTAGCCTTGTCTATAGACAATGATCTATTCCAACCCTCATAGATAGCCAAAAGGTTTAGTTCTAACATGCTTATTTAGCCACTAGTTAGAACGAAGATCTTATGTAATTGGGAAGAGTTGGT
The DNA here is from genome assembly GCA_023846275.1 of Vanilla planifolia. Classification (NCBI taxonomy): domain Eukaryota; kingdom Viridiplantae; phylum Streptophyta; class Magnoliopsida; order Asparagales; family Orchidaceae; genus Vanilla; species Vanilla planifolia. Next base: position 4,214,963 of record CM043872.1, on the reverse strand, counting down.
GTCTCTATACTATCTTAATACAATAGCTTTAGTCCATTATGCTCTAGTCTTTATCTATTTCATTTATTGTATTTTTTTTAATCTTTTTATTGTTTAACTGTGTCTTCATATGAATAATGTTTATATTTATCCTTAAATATCCTTTAACATGTCCATTAGGATTATGTTTTACTTTTCATAGTATTTTTTTATTTTTAGATTAAGAATTTATTTTATAATATGATTTAACAAACACATAGTTATATTTTCAAAATTACTTTTACAAACAAATTGAATTTAAAAACAAAGTTCCAAAGAGAACCTAAATCTTGCGTCTATAAATGATTCTCCTTCTGCTGCATTTGGGTCGCTCCTAAGCCTCGCAGGCTGCTTGCTGCTCTTTCTCTGTATGATACTCAGTGTTCCTGTTCCCATTCTCTGCTCGTTTTCGAGCTGAAAAGCTATGGACAGGCTTCAAATACTCCTTCTACTCTCCCTACTTGCTTTTACTTCGATGGGTTCATCCTCCGCTGCCCCAAAGAAGCCTATTGGCATCTATGAGCTCAAGAAAGGGGATTTCTCGGTTAAGGTTACCAACTGGGGGGCCACCATTCTCTCGGTTATCCTCCCAGATTCAAAAGGTCATTTTTTTTGTTCATCTGTTTTAGCGCCAAGAAACCTTCAAAGATTCAAGTTGCATCTCGGGTTGTGGAAGAATTGATACTAAAATTGCTGCATGTGCTGTCGTTTCTTAGGGAATTTGGCCGATGTTGTTCTTGGGTATGAAGGAATTCGTCAATACATTGTAAGAACTTTTTCTTTGTTGATGTTTTAGTTGTTATTTGATTATTTTCTTCTGTTTCACTCTCTCCTATATGATTATTGCGTCTTTTGCTGGCTTTTTCTTCCTGTTTCCTCCAAGGAGAGAGAGAAACGAGATAAACTAATAGAGTAGAACGTCATCTACTCTCACATAAAGATTGTGAGAAGAATGAAGGAGTGGTTATCTCCTTTCACAACTTAAACCAACAAGGTTTGGTAGTGGGGTCATTGCCCTGGATTGAAGGATATTATATGGCATCCTGATCATGCTTGATAAAGCTGTAGTGAATTGATCTACATTCTACCAATCTATTGTTTCAATTTTTCTGTTGTTAGGATCAAAGTAGCTGTTTTTTTTACTTTGAAGTTTTAATCCTTTATTATGCTATAGATTGGATTTCCCTCCTTATTAAGAATTGTTCAACCCTTTAGCTGATGGTATATTTGTTCTCTAAAAGGTTACTTTTGCTGGTAAATCAATTTAGATTGGATTGTTTGTGGTTTGGAACCCGGTTTGAATTTTTCCCTCCTGATTAAGATTTTGTTGATGCTACATTTGTTTGCTAAAAGATTACTTTTTCTGTTCAATGAATTATAGATTGGATTGTTGTTGTTTTAGAACCCGGTTTGAATTGTTGACCAGGCTATTAGTATATACCACCATCTTAGGTCAACATTATTTGGATCGAACTAAACTAGCTTGAATGTTCAAATTAAATTTAAACATCCATGTTTACTCATTTAAATATGTACTTATGTAGATATGTGTATGTGTATGCATGTGAGTAGATTTATGTCTTATGTGTATGTATGTATGGCTAAGTGCATGGTTCATAGTTTTGGATTGAAACCTTGTTTCAAATTGATCTTAGGCATACCAGTCCAAAACCTGGCCAAAATTGGGCTTTGGTAGTTTTGGCTAAGTGTTTGCTAAGTCAATATATTTTAATCAAAATTGGATAAAATTAATTTGGGCCAGGTTGTTTTTCTTTTTAATGACAACAACTTTTTTGCATTCTTGAATTTACCCTATGAGGCTTTTTTTTATCATATTTTTTTAAAATTTTAAATCTATTTTTTTTTAAAAAATCAATAAAAATTTTGAACAGTTTAATTGTAAGAGTCTTTAAGCTTTGTAAGATAGATGGCATGATCGATTCTAAATATTCTTATACTTATTTTTTATAAAATTATATTTTAGTTTGTCATAAAATAAAATTAATTCAAAGCTATGTAACTTTTTTATATTTGATTTAACAATGATATTAAAATGGTCATAAGAATAAGACAAATTTTTTTGAACATTTTAATAATGATGCATTTCTTGAATTCTAAAAAATAATTTTATTTACAATTTTAAAGTTGTATATTTAAATTTAATTATTTGATTAATATAATGCTTATAAATTGATTTATTTCAATATATTGAGGTTTAAGAAGTTTTACCATTTATATATATTTATGTACCTTCTTTGAATATTATTTAAAAATAAAATTAATTTAAAAATATTTGAAAATAAATTAAAATTGATTGAAACTAAAATAGAAATATCATTGAAACATACCTAAACTACCCAAATTGGACTTCGAACTAATGGACTGAAATTGAAACTAAAACCAAAATTTTGAACCTTAGATAAGAATTTGATTTAAGTTGCGAAGAATAATACAAAAAATAGATTATTATTTTCTTAGATCAAACTTCAATTCAATGCTTGAAACTTGAATTTGATTGGAGCTTTCAACTCTATGCATATTTTCCTTATTTTCCTTAAATCGTTCACTTCCCATATTTTCCTTCTTCCCTTTCTGTACTTAGCTTTCCTATGCCTGCCTATTCTATGCTAGCACAATCCAGAGATTTCAACCACATTTTGTTGTTTCTCCTCTACTATTTTGTTTTCTATGGATCGAACATCATCCCTTTAAAATTTAATCTAGTGTTATTGAGATTGATCTGAGCAGCCAAATGGAAAGCATAGCCAAGGTAAGACACTACAAGAACAATCAGAGAAGATTGAAACCTCTATGTAGTATGAATCAGATTGAAAACATAGATGGCAATGCTTGTTTCTTATATCTTTCGGCTTAACTCTTATGATAATTCACTTGTGTTGACATGAATGAATAACAAATAATTTGCTTATTTGTTCAGAATGGGACTACTTACTTTGGTGCTTTGGTAGGGAGGGTTGGAAATCGGATTTCAGGAGCTCGATTTGTTCTAAATGGAACCGCATATCACCTATATCGTAACGATGGGACGAGCAGCATTCATGGTAAATAACTTCACAAGCTTGTCCAGCTTTTACTTGCTGCTAATTTCATGTTGTTTAGGTGGGCATAGAGGATTCAGCTTTGTCACATGGACTGTCGAAGAGAAAGTCGATGGCGAGTTCCCCTACATCAAATTTTATTACTACAGTTTTGACAAGGAGCAAGGTTTGCCACATTAGCACTTCTACCTTACTTTTGTTGTCCAATCGTTAACCATACTTGAACTAATCAAAGGATTCAAATAGTTGATCAAGGATAGGAGCTTGTGGTCGTGAAAAACATCATACTTAATAAAATCCAATGGATAGGTTGAAATAAATGGGCATGTAATTCTATTTTCACCATTATAGCACCGCCATTTTCTAGTTTATTAAGCTATTAGAAGCAGTAAAAAGGTCTATAGTGAGCCAAGGCGAAGGATATCCAAGTTTGGTTGTCCCCCTTGTTTTCCATTTACTAGTGATGACTTAAGTGAGGAAAAACAGTGTTCTCATGTACGATTTAAATTTTCAAAAGTTTTCTTTTAAAGCTCTTAAGTCTATCGAACAATTTCATCAAGACTTCATTTTTGTTTGAATGACATTATTTTTTCAAAACTTTACCGTTTAAAATCCCATTTTTAAACTCGCATGCTCTTCGCATACAGAGCTTTAATCTAAACCATGGAACAGGGTTTCCTGGAGATTTAGATGTTTTTGTAACCTACAAGATCTCCGGTGCCTACGAGTTGACTGTCAATATGGAGGCCATCCCCCGGACCAAGGCGACGCCGGTGAACCTTCTGCAGCATTCCTATTGGAATCTTGGTGGCCACAACTCCGGCACTATCTTATCCAACAAAGTTCAAATCTTTGCCTCCCATATCACCCCCCTTGATGAGCAGTTAATCCCAACTGGATCAATCTCTCCCGTCTCTGGCACACCCTTCGACTTCCGTGAGCCGAATATCATCGGAAGCAGGATCAACCAGGTCAAGGGAGGATACAACATGAACTATGTGGTTGACGGCCATGGGATGAGAAAGGTTGCGGTGGTGAAGGATGAGACGTCAGGACGAGCAATGGAGCTGTGGGCCAACCAGGTAGCGGTGCAGTTCTACACTGCATACTACCTAAACGATGTGAAGGGAAAAGGAGGCGTAGTCTATGGAAGGTATGCTGGGTTGTGCTTAGAGACACAAGGCTTTCCTGATGCTGTCAACCACCCAAGCTTCCCTTCACAGATTGTCAACCCTGGGGAGGTTTATAAGCATGACATGCTATTCAAGTTTTCATTCTGATGTCAGGAAGATGGCTTAGAAGGTTTATGCTCCTTTTTAAATGATGGTTCTATGAACTTTGTTTTAAGAAGGAATTGAATGACAAAGTACCTTTTGCAAACTATCTTTTGCATTGTGAGACCAAGTATTATTGAGAAGCGTGAATTCCTTGTTTATGAAATGCCCAATGTTCAAAATTGGATGAGAGTTGTCATACAAAATGGCCAGGTTTGGAAGGGGAAGATGGTGTACAGTCTGCAACTTTGGTCGGTTGAGAGTTCGTAAATGAGATGTTAGGAGATGGTGGAAGGGAGGAGTGTATGTCAAATTGTGATACATGGCTCAAAATGAATCAAATGCCGTGAATGATAGAGAAATTCTTGGAGCTAAAACCATATTTCAACAATGTACTCCTAACCATAAAATTATGACTACAAGAAAAGTTGATAGAGGATGATACAACCTAAAGAGATGCCTAAAACAAATTGGATTTAATGCAATGTTTTATTTAGGCCTAAGGTCATATAAGATGGTAATTGAACATATAAAGTAACGGTACTTTATGTTAATCATGAGTCGTTGACTCAAATCCAATAGAAGTACGAACTCTTATTATGTTAAGAAATTTTTGCAGTAGGATAGCTAGTAAATATTTTAGAAAACTTGATAGACTACTACTTGTTGGTATGCAAAATGCTAGAAAATACTAATAATAATAATTCGTACAACAAAGTGAAAATTAGGTCTTCATGTTCTCACAGGCACAAACAATAGGCTATAAGAAAATTTAAGCTAAGAAATCAAGGCCCAAAATCATCCCCAAGCAAATAACAATGATGAATTTAAAAACTAATATCGTGTCGATTCTTTGTTGAAACAGGGGATTTCTTTCATTAATCTTGAGTAGGATAGCAATCATCCATTTAGTTGCTCAATCACCCTGAATAGTATGAAAGGACTATCTTATGTAGGTTTAAGATCTTTTGATGTGGTTAGGGTAAATTGTTCCATCCTAAAGAGTGAAGAAGTTTTGAACTTTGAGAGAGGGAGAAAGAGAGAATTTTTTGGCTATTTTTGATATTTGTTTTTGGATATTTATGATAAAGGAAGGAATCCTTCCCTTCAAATCATACACCCACCTCACAAGTTGCACTCAAAATTGGCATTGATTGAATTTGGTTTGACCTATGGATTTGCCCAAAGGCTAATCTATCAATTCAAATTTAACTCATTTCAAAACTAATATATATCTTTTTCTCTCAAGGGATCACAAGTTATCATATTTATAGAACCCATATTACTTTTTACAAACAAAATAGGTATAAAGAAATAAAAAAACATTTGAAAAAATTGAATAATTGAATTAAAAAAATCAAATATTCAAAGTTCAGTTACAAGAAAAAACTTAAATGCAAACTAATATATGTCCTAAACTTTAGAAATATAATGATATTAAAACTGTTTGTTTGGAAAATTGCAATTAAAATATAGTTTTTAGAAATAAAATAGATAAATAAAAATAAAAAAGTATTTTTGATCTTTTGAAAATAACATAAACTAGAAATGTAATAATTGTGCATATAAAAAATACTTTAGAATTTTTTTAAAAACATATTGGTGTATCTCATATAAGGTATAATATCTAAAATCAAAATATAATCCTATTTAACATACTCCATTCAAATTACATTAGACATGAGTGAGCTACTAGGTCATTTCATCACAACTATAAAAGCAAACAAAACCTATATTTTGATGCATGAGGTTTTTTTCTTAACAATTAAATTTTAAAAACGTATTTTTCTTAATAATTCTGTCCTTAAGTTTTTTCTAATTTAAACTTACACATTTTTCATTCAAAATAATTTATATTATTATTTTAAAACAAAATAATGTATTTTTTTTATTCTTTGTGCATCATTAGAATTTATTAATATTAAAATCATATATATCTTAATTAATTTTCAAGAATATTATCAAATAACATGCATATGATCTTAAAAAAATTATTGATTACAAAAGGTGATGCATAAATAGCATTTATTTTAAATTAAATTATAAATTTTTAAAATATACAATCAAACTTTTAAATTCTCTTAAATTAAATTGCAATATTATATAACCTATGGATGAGTGCACCTCAAATGCACCTAACACCTCTTTTTAAAGTTAAAAGAAATAAGCTTTGTGAATATCTTCAAGCTTTTGCTTTATCACTCCAAACTCAAAACGTTATATGATTAAACTAACAAACAAATCATAATTTTTAAAAAGTAGTGCAAAATTTTAAAATAAAAAATTTACAAATGAAACGATTTAAATGCTACAAAATAGCATATCTAATTAATTTATCAAAAATGTTTATTTAATTATACCTATTTTTCAAACTATATTAAATTTATTCCTTTTTGGGACAAAAATAATATTTTATAGTCCATGTCAATATTTGCCCTTTATTTGACTAATGACAAAGTTTATATGTAGTTTTTTTATAACAATAGAATAATTATATAATTAAATAAATCAAATTTTAATGTATTTTAAAGAATATCTAGTTTCTAACTTTCAAAAACTCGAAAGAGGTGTTGATAAACTAGCTAACATTGATAGACAATGAATCTAAAAGCTCTAAAAAAACGTAAGAAAAATAACAAGATCTTTAAACACCATAATTTCAACCAAACCTAACTTCCTTTTTAATCAACTAACTCTAAAACTATTTGTTACTAGAGCATAAGAAGTATAGATTGTATTAAATTTATATTAAAGTTATAACACTAGATGTTAATCAACTAATAATATAATACAACTACAAAACTTATACCCAATATCAGCTAAACATCAACTCTTAGACCTTAACAATGCATGCATAAGAGATCCTAACAAGAAGCATAACCAAAATAAAAGCTCTTCAAAAGGAAGAGAAAAGGCAAGGAGACCTACCAGGACATAAAGAGTAAAGAGAAACAACTGGAGAGTCTACCCGTACTGCATTCCTCCTGCAACTAAGCAAGAGAAGACTAGTCTCATAAAGCTTAATTCCCTTTGCTGATACAATACTTCTTCTCTAACAGATCCATCCATTCCTCAGTTTCTTTATCAAACCACATTAAGACCTTCCTTCTCCTCTTATAGGCAAGAGATTAGGATAAAAAAGGATTTTTTTTTAGTTACGAAACATGTCAAACACCCAAAAAGGAATATATTAAGAGATGAAAACAATACTCGAGAGATCCACTTCTCGTCTTATGGATAAGAGTGCCTCATATATATTAATTCAAATAGCCTTTTCTTGGCAAAGAAAAAAAATATAAAGGTTAAAAAATGCATGAAAAAAAAGGCAAATTCAAATCATAATTTTTCAAATATTACAATGTTTTAAACTGCACTGCATTTTAATGTGCTCTTAACTCGTTACATTTTAAACACGACCATCAAAACAGATGACGCTTCTTAATTCTATACAAATAAAGTGTCTCCTAATATGTTTTTGGTCGTAAGAGTTCATCAATTTGGGTTTGGCATTCATAGGAAAAATTGTAAGTTTAAGCATACTTGAGGCTATAAGCCTTGTTATATATATATATATATGGTTCTACAAAAAAAAGACGAAGTTGCTAGGTTTAGAGATAAAAGTAAATAACATAAATCAAAGCTATAACTTTATTACATGATTAGAATTTTTCTTTATCATACATAGGTTTACTTATGATAAAAATCATCTTTTATGAACTTATTCATTAGATAATAAATTCCACTAAATTATTAGGTATAATTAGTTTTTCATGAAACTATAATCATCAAGACATAAACCTTAGATCTAGCATCATGCATGCCCAATTTAATACATAATCTTGTAATTCTTCTTACCTCTTCAGTAGTGTAGTCATCTATTCTAATAGATGCACTTTCTTCACCTCTTCAAACTTCTTCATAGCTAGGGTTTCTCTTCCCTTATTAATGACTTGGTTCTCCTCCTTTAAGTATGATCTCATGAAATCATCATCCATATATATATATATATATATATATATATATTAGAAATAAATGGTATGTTTACTAACATCATGTGATGTATGAAATAAAAAATGAGTACCCTTGAATTTAGGTAATGCATTTGATTATTTTATGTGCTAAAGTATGATTAGAAGAAATGTTAAACAACTAAAATAGGATGATAGTGTTAAATAAATTATGGCTTTGTGATCCTTATTATATGTAGCATAGAAACAATATGATATTATAGTTTTCTTAATGACATTATCTCATTGATGACACTTGCTATGTAATTTAGTGGCTATAATATGATATGTGATAATATGACTTTGATATGATACCACTGGCATCAAACTTCACTTAAATATTATTTGTTATGTGATCTGGCAACTAAAGGTTGTTGTTTAATCTAATAAATAAGTTAAAAACTCTTGTTATAAGTACTTTGTGCTAGGATGGATAATTAAGGTGGATAAGATATAGTCATTCTTATTTTGTGATTTAGTTAGACAAGATCTAGAGAGATGATATGATTGGATGCTAAAGGAGATGAGATGGGATAATAGTTATTTGGAAAAAAATAAGGCCATTAATTTAAAAATATATGAATTATGTAAGAAATTAAGAAAATCAAAATTAAGAAACCATTAAAGAATAATGAGATAGAGAAACACTGTATTATGACATGTTCACACATACAAATGTGTGCAAATGAGCATGATAAAAGCCATGTGTTTGCTAAGTTTCTTAATATTATACAACTTTTCTTATTACATTGCTTACTAAATTATTGCTTGTAGCTATTTGTTTATTTGTTGAGCTTGTAAAGCTCATCACTTAAGAGTTATGTGATTAGTGGATTAGAGTATTCTTATCATAATTTGTATAATGTAGGACTATATTTTGGATCAAACTTTGCAATTGTAAGCTACTAGTGTATTTATGTTTTATTATGTTTTTATGATTTTAAAAAAAATTGTTAATGAAGAATATTGTGCTTTACCATCTCCCTCACTTGGGGAGTTAATAATTTCCTTAATTTTATTGCTTATTTTAATGTTTTTGTTGATACTTTTTACATTTCATGTATTGTTGCATAGTAATGTGAGCAAAGCATGAAATGGTGGTATTAGAGCCCTAAGTTGGTAGACATGTGGCTTGATAAGAGAGGACATTGGCACATTAAGTGTATTGCATAACTATATATAGTTACTCATATCCTCAATTGAAAGTTTTGAATATCAATATACTTAAAAATTATTTAAATCAAGAAAAGATAATAGAAAGAGACTCTAAGAAGATAAAATCTCATAACTTTACAAAGGAAATTGTGATTAAGGAAGAGTTTAATAACCAAAATATCCATATTCAACTACCTTTTACTTCTACAAAATTTTTGGTTAACTCAAAAGAAAATTGTCAAAGAGATATAATTGTTAAATAGAGCTTACTCTTTTGATATGGGTGGACAACCCAAAGTCTATATAATTTCATACTAAGAGGTTTCTCACTTGAGTGATGTAATCATAGAGATTCTATCTTTTTAATAATTTTTATTACTATCTTAATTGATTGTGAAGTATCTTATTCTTTCATTTCTTATCATGTGCTTAATGTATTACTTGTTAAATTAAAATTAATAGATAATACTTTATTAATGAAATTAGTTGATATAAGTGAATTTAAAGTAGATCAACACATCTTAGGAAAGATTAAAATTAATAAAAAGAAATTCCTTATTGAGTAGCTTTGTTTCCTCTAACAAACTTTCATGTTATTTTGAGCATAGAATGACTATATCAACATCAAGTGTATATCAATTGTGTAAAAAAAAAGGTGAAATTGAAAGTTACTAATAGAGAAGAGATAATTTATTATAATAAAAAGAGCTATGTACACCTCATCTCTATGTTAAAGGCACAAAGGGTGTTGCTAAATAGAAGTGAAGGATTTTTATTATCTATATTATGTATATATTCAAGGTTATGTCCTTAACATATACCAGTCACATGTAATTATCTTGATATATTCTTAGAAGAATTGTTAAGTCTTCTTATCAATAAGGAGATAGAATTTGAGTTTTAGAGATGAGCCAATATCAAAAACTCTTTACAAAATGGCTCTTGTAGAATTGGATGAGATTAAAATGTTAATCCAAGAGGTAGAAAAAGTTTTCATTCATCCCAGTGTGTTCTCATGATAACATCCATTTTGTTTCTCAAGAAAAAGGATAACAACTTTTGGATGTATATAAAAAATTATAGAGAGATAAATAAAATCATTATTCTACTTAATGTTGGAGATTTGTTTAATTTATTTCTACTTCTATCTCCTTCTTTTCTTATAATTTCATATAGAGTTTACGTTATATTCATATTTATTTATAATTACATGCTTTATTATGTTTATTATATTTTCAAAGCCTTTTGAGATTCATTGAACCTAAATAAAGTACCACTATTAGACTGTCTATTTTGTACCATTAGATAATTCAATCCTTCTTATTGGACATCCAGTGTGTTTGATTTATAAGCTAATCTCTCTTAGGTTCCCATCTAACCATCCAACAATCCACAAGATTATCCGATGCTCACAAGCTAAGTTTTCTAAAGAATTATGTATACCACTAAAGGTCTTTATACATTTTTTGTCACTCTATCAAACCATTTGATCCATCGAACATACATAATTGTAAACCTCCCCACCTCATGCCCACTCATACATACATAATTCTCTCACAAATTTGATAAAGGAAATTCAAATTATAAAACAAAGGGGAAAAAGCTATCCTAAAGTGGATTTAAGATTTCTTTGTGTTTTCTTTTTTAAATTAAAATCTTCTCTTCAATCCTTCACTTCATACATGAAATCTCCTCCTCAACATCGTTGATACTTTGGGATTGTAAAGTTTTTATTGTTTCTCTCTTAATCCATTTTTATTACTAGATTCTAAATAATTTTCTTTATAATATATAATATATTTCCATCTCTCTTTTAGAGCTCTATATTGTGGTTATTACGTCCTATTTACAAGAATAATTTTTTTGTAATAAAACTATCTCATTTTTACAAAAATTAAAAATTTAAATACAATTTTTTTATTTAGTTATACTATTTAGATGCATACTTGATTTTTTTTTAGATGTTAGGTGGACTTATTTATTCATAAAGCTTTTAAAACATTATAAATTATCTTTTCATTTCTATAATTATTTTATTTTTATTTTACTTTGCTTTTAAATGATTAAAAACCTCTTCATACATCTTTTTTATTTTAACCACAGATTTTCAAATATTATGAAATTCAAACTGCTCTATATCTTAAGTGCGTTCCCAATCAGTGTTTCCAAACGCTAAATCCTGATACATTTTTTTTCGTAATAATTTATTTTTAAAAGCATATTTTCCCTTACAGCTATATCCTTACATACTTTTAATTTAAAATAATAATGTCTTTTATATTTTTTTAAAAAATAATTCATATCTTTATATATTTCTTATATGTTAATCATTGCTAGAATTTATTAATATTAAGACTTATGTACAGCTTATTTTTATTTTAAAAAACATTATAAAATAATACATATTAATAAGTAAATAACAAAATGAATAAATAGCATGTGCATGTTAAATTAATTTATAAATTTCGAAAACTTGTAATAAAAATTTTTAAATCTTACATCATTAAAATCATACATCTAACTCATAGATATCCATAATCATACAAATCAAAATCTCAAATACATCAAACAATTTTTTCTAGTAACAAAAACAAGTTTTGAGAACAGAGGTTTATGATTTGATTTAAAAAATTTTAAACCAAATAATTAAACCATTATAATCCCACATTATCATCAAACAAATTCAATGCAATATACATATTCACATATGACTATAACACAAGCAAATTATAGTTTTTTGAAATCATAAAAAGATGTTTTGAGAGCTTCCTTGAGCAGTAGCTTCATCACCCATGCATCAAAGCTCAAATTTATACAATTCTTTACAAACAAACCTCGTTCCCAATCGCTCACCCATTACGTGAACCACGTTCGCCGAGCTCCGCCGCGGCCTTCGCAGCTCGACTAAGAGCATCAGACACCCACAGAGCGCCGGCAGAGAAGTAGCTGCTGTTCACAATACAGCTACCCACGGCAGCCGCAGTTCTTCCTGTCGCCGAGACCACTGTTTTGGTGTTCTCTACGACGTGATACTTCTCATCTACCGAGCGGAAAGCATCAACTCCTGCGTTTATCCTATCCGTGAGACCAATCCTTTGGCTCATCTCCGCGACCTTGGCTGCGGCGGTTGCAGAGATGTGGTGGGACTCATCGAAGGCCTTCGCCATGGACAAGGCATCCTTGCTAAGAACATAGCCTTTTGCCAACATTGCCTTCACCACCTCCTGAGCCATGGTCATGGCTTCCCTCGGCGTGGTAGAGAATTCGTTGGTCCATGCCTGTTTGGTTTCAACCGAGAAGAAGCACAGTAAAAAGAAATGGAGTCATCGAGGGTTTCTGCATTTGCATGCCACACTTACCCTTGTCTCATAATCATCATCCCTTCTCCATGAAGGTTGGTCCCAGAAGTTCGATGTTTCATTGTAATGTCCCCAGCGAGCTATGCACACTGGCTGATCTATTATGGTGGAGCCCTATCAAACAATAAGAGCAGTGTTTGCCTTAGCTTTTAAATTAGACAAGATCAAACAATTCAAACATGTCAATTTTGTATAACATCCAAAACCAAAACTTGATGGTAGAATTTTGCAGTAGAGAAAACGGCAGTATGTGGATAACAGAATCAAACAAGAATGTCATCCAAAGAAAGAAAGCAAAAACTTGCACTGTTTAAAAAAAAAAACTAGACGTTGTTGATCTCTAAGCGTAAATCTAATAGGCATGCAGAAACCTTACACTGAGCAAAAGAGCCGTTTCCAACGCATGAGGTTCTTTAAACGTCACAAAACCGGTAGAACCAAGCTCCCCTGATCTGCACCAATAAGCATCATCGAATTGGTCATGATGCAAAGCAAAACAAGCAATGTATTTAATAATGCAGAACGCTTGGCTAGATGCATGCCTCATTCGTGTTATCAAATGAAGATGCCTCATTCGTGTTATCAAATGAAGATTCTGCATCCACATGAATGCAGAACCAAGCTAATAGAGGATTGTTAAATGTAACAGAGAGAGAAAGAAAACAAAATGCCCACAATCATAGGTTATCAAATCTATGACTGAATATTCGCACCGCTACATTAGAATTGAAATCGAAAGGAGAAGCTATGAGATTGCTTTCAGACGCATGGCAGGGCATTGTTTGTTAAGACGATCTCCCCCAAATCCTTACAAATAGTATGATGAGTTGTTAGTCCCAAGAACCATGAAGGGGACTTGAAACGTTTCTCAAATAGATTCGTCACTCCTCTCCCTTAAACTGAGCTCAAAATTACACGAGCCAAGTAGTTCACCAACTTACCAACATTATTTGACAAGATAGAAAGAAAGAAAGTGATTGACAAATCAAGGTAAACCAAAAGAGAAAATTTGCACATAACACTTCATCAATGTCCATTGGCATGCCTAAAGCCCCAACATTGCCACAAGTCTCTCAACTAGCCATTCCGAGGTCGAGACAATCTCATTACAAACTCTCCAAAGGTGAGCTAGTGAAGAACCTTGGTTGGGTTCTAATCTTCCAATACAACTAGCTTCTTCTAGTGAGCTAGCTAAAAAAGCTTTTAAGCATTCAATGTGGGGATCGTAGGGATCTTAATGGACCGTCCAATAAAAAGGACAAGATTCTCAGTGGATTGCCACCCTGGGATACAACTTAGAGACAAAATCACCTGCAAGTACTTAACTCATACAGAAAAGGGTGGGAGAATAGATCAATTAAAGTGAAAATCATTAAAGAATATCGTCAAGATTGTTAATGACAGAAGAGTAAGAACTCATCCATTTTCTCTTTTTCTCAATCTCATAATCCTCTTTAAAAGGAACAGAAGATTGAGCTCTTGAACCTGACATCTAAAGCTAAACCTAATAATTCTCTCTTCTCCACCTATAAGTCAACCTCCATTTAACTTGATCCCAATTCTTATACCAATACTATGTAAACTATTACTCTATATTTTAATACATAAAAATATAATAAGATGCACATCTATGTTTAGCAAAAATTCTTGTTTTCTTGATAGTTCAAATTCATCAAGTTAGTTAAGATTCCTACTGATTTTGCAAGGAAAATCAAACAAATTTCAAGCTTGAAAATTTATAGACAATAGCAAGTGAGCTTATTTCAGACTCAAATCAGTAAAGAAAAGTTCAAACTCACACTTGACCAAGGCAAAACTACACATTTTGCCACAAAATCAACAAAAATCAAAATTATCAATTGCATACATATTTCAACCTTGGTTTAGGAAATAATGCATACAAAAATTGACTCTAAGATCATACTAATAAGTTGGCATTATTAAGCCCAAAAACAAAAACCAAAGGCTAATTTTGATTTGAGTTAGAACAATTTTGGATTTTTTGCTCAAAATCAAATTCAGAATCAGCTCAAGTTAGACAGGGATTAACAAAGCTCGAACCTACTAGATTATGATTTCAAGCCAGTTCAAAACAAAAAAATTTGTAAATGACAAGTTTGGTATTTAATTCCATTAATCTCTTAAGTCACTTAAGAATGATACCCATTGCACCCAAGTTGTAATCCATAAATATCATATTTGACATATATATAAGCATGACAAATAAAATTCAAATGTATGACGAGATATTCCAACTTGACTTCCTTCTCGTGCTATCGACCCCCTTCTACCAAAGCAAGGTAGCTATAACATGACACGTAGATGTTGCATATGTGTGTGTATATATATTTTTGAGTCAACTTAAATAAAAAATTGATCAAATAAAAACTCAAAATCATCTCAAACATGGGTTCGAGTCAATCGAGGGTTCATTTTTTTATGTTGTTATAGTTCAATTGAACTCAAGTAGAACACAATGAGGTCGGAGAGATTAGAGCATGTGATTGGAATATTAAAATATTTAATAAACTACAGTTGATATATGTTATTAAAAAGAAAATCAAATATATAAACACAAATTTTTTAAATTTTTTAAGAAAAGATAAAACACAACAATAATAATTGTGCTTTTGGAATGATACAAGCTTATCTTATTAAATTTATTTTTTTAAAAAACCAAAAATGAGTTATGTTGCCCTAACAGAGGTTGTGGGTGAAACACACCCCCCCCTGAGTCAACTCAAAGGGCGACTCAAATTGGTTCATGTCAAATAAGATTCTAATAAAACAACCTTTTCATTTTCAAGCATTGACATCACTCTTAACAAAACTTAACTTCTACTTATCCTCTCAAATACTGAAAAGATAACAAATACAACAACAACCACATCAAAAAAATAATTCTCAAGGACAAGAAAATAAGCTTATTATTCCCTCAAGCATTTTACATGCACAACAAATACCATCTGCAAAATATATGAAAGCATATCAATGAAATTTATTTGAAACGGGATTTCTAACGGATGGACAAAGGTGATGGTTGCTCCTTGAGAAGCTCTTTGAGGTGATGGGTTTTTTTTTTTTTGTCTCTCTCTTCTTTTTTTTGGTGAGTTTTTGTCTGCCAACTAAGGAAAAAAACATTCATTTAGTATATTTATTTTATGATAACTTCTTATGATTAAAACTTATTTGAAGCATGATAATGTGCAAAGAGAATGCTTTTTGCTCCATGTGTTTTAAGAAATTTACTTGAATACACTTACATGCAAATCCCAAGCATGACATACAACTCCTTAAGGCCTATGTGAAAAAGTGGCTAATCTACCAATTCAATAAGAGAAAAGTGTCTACCCAATCTAATGGTGTGCAATAAGACATTTAACTTTGCTTAAAGTTCATAATAAAAAGTCTACATATTTTAAGGACTTAAGATGGATTGAACCATTTATGTGATTAGATTATATGGATTGTTTATCCGATATAACATAAGATCCATTTGGTTGAATGAAATTAAAAATCTCACTTTAGCTCCATCGATGACAATCACCCATTAGATCATTGGTCATAAATGTTGGATCACCTCATCTATCCATTTAATTTATTATTAATATTTTAATTTTGAGTAATATCATTAATTTTCATTATTAATTTTTAATAAAAAGTTAAATAAACTTTTTTATTAAAATTCAAATGATAATATATCGGATTAAATTGTACAATTAATCTTGTAAAGGTTTATCTATTTATTAGTTTTTTTATTAAGATCTAAATAAATTTAAATAGATTCACATGATACCAATATGATTTTTAATCAATTCAAGTCCATATCCATTTAAATTATTTAAGATAGGATTTTAATTGAATAAACTAATAGAATTAATTTGATAACTCATCTTGCACCATTAACCAAGTCAATATAGTAGACACCCATGGCTAAAGATTAACTTGATCCTAAAAATTTCTAACAACCACCATAGGAAGTATAATTTTTTTGGTAGAGCTTCAACTTGCCATTTTGGCAACAATAAGAATACTTGGAATAGCTATGAACATTGCTACATAGTTAATAGTTCATTAAACAAAATAAGCTCATTACTTGCATAGCTGAATGCATACATACTAAAAGATAGACAAAGGATATAGATAAACAACTTTAGCATTAATAAACAGTAAAGTGAAGAGATGCCATGAAACACATTAATCCATCATTAATAAGAACAAAACATTAAGGATGTGTGTACAAAAGTTACAGGTTCCGGAAGCATTTTGTTGATCAGTCTTTATCGAGTACTCCAAAACTCAAATAATGCACATGCTGACAACAATTGTGGGGTTTGCATGCTGACCAGTCATTCTCAAGTACTCCGAACTCAATTATATAAAAATGTTTTATCATCAATTCAATGACAGGTAGATTGTAAACATTTCAAATTAAACTACACCAAACTAATTTATGCTAAAGCACCTAACCCACAAGCTTACAGATAATGATCACTACATGAGCTATTGAAAAGCCTATGTGGTAAGCTCGACTTCTATCAAGAAGTCTGGCATTCACATGGTAGTTTAGATGTGCCTGTACATGCATGCATGCATATAAGTTGAAGTGCATATCAGCATAAAGTTCTACATATACATTAGTACAAATTCGTAACTTCCATTGTACTTATTTTGCTGGTATACACACAAAAAACATGTTACCGAAGAAAATACCGAGTGAGAATCTTTAGTAAAAAGGCCAGATCACCTTACAATCTCTATGTGCTCAATAACCCCAGAGAAAGAGAAAAAGTCGTAAAGATCTCTTTCAGTTGCATTTGGCGAGAGGTTCAACACTTCAGCTATATATAGACTTTCGCTCATGATCTGTAGAACATAAAAGAAAGAAATTAACAGTTTTTATGATCTACTAAATTCTGGGAAGAAATTACAAATAATAAACATCCCAGTTTTGAAAGTAAATGATAATATAACTACAAACAAATCAGCTCAATAACCCTCGCTAATATGTTTTTGCAGACATAAAACAATCAACTACTCTCTACACTCTCCATCAGTTCTAGTGCGATGATTGTGTGACATTTGAAAAATAATAAATAAATAGGGATGAGCCAACCACTCGCTCAATAGGCAAATCTATAAAATAATTTAATATTAAACATGCAAACTAGAGCACCATATCTCATTAAAACTCCGCAATTAAGCATGCAGTAGCATAAAATTGGACACCCTTGCCCATTTGAATTTGCTAATGAATTAAATTTGTCTGCAAAAGCAGTCAAACTTGTTAAAACATGACTCTTAAAATACTATATCGCTTCAATCTTTGCTCTGAATTACATGGGTAGTAATATTTAAAAAAATTATGCATTTAGAATTTACCATCATTAGGCCTTTCTTCTATTGATAATCTCAGTTCCCCTAAATTGCTTATGTGAAACAAAACAATCCACGACAAAGTATAATAGTTTATGTGGATAGTCCTTATCTCACAGGGCAAGTAATTGTGATCCAATTCCTATAAAATAAAATTAATCAAAGCTATTCATGTAGATTTAAATGACAAAAGAGTGAATTCAATTGCTAATGGGAATTAATCATGTAGTTTATTTTCTATATATGATTTATAGGTATTCATCAAAAATATATAAACAATTGTCAAGAAGATAATGTCTAACATATTTGGTTGTATTAAATTGTTATGGACAGTGCTCCAACAAAACAAAAGCATCATTTAACTATATTGTAATTCAAGACTCACCAAGAGCTTAAATTAATCACTTTTAAAAAAACAAACAAGGTCAAATATGAATCTGTTTTTTGAATTTGTTGCATATCATATCTAAACACCTTATAAAATGCCATCTTTTTGTTGGTTTGAAGCATTAGAGATGGATGGAGATCCATCACTATTTTAAAAAATTGTTTGAATAAAATGAAAAAATTATAGAACTATAAACAAATTTTCAAAAACTCATTGCTATAATAATATTATATTCAATTGTAATACTAACATCAAACAAACTATGGCGAATTATAATTTTTGAGTGAATGAATTTTAAGCTCTTTGATTTCTCTTCTGTCTCTCTTTAATTCTTTTTTACTTTTATGGATTAATATTCCTACTTTTTGTAAACATCATGATCATGAAAGTGTTTGAATCCCAACTCCATCAGGTTTTCATCATGAGTTCAAGTCTTTTAACGATGTCTATTATAACAATGCTGTCTCATAATTTTTTAGTGAGTATGAATATCTGATAAAGGCTTTAACTCAAAATAAAAAACTAATAAAACTAGGATTCAAACAAAAATTAATGTCAAAGTTGTTTATCAAAAACAAGAATATTAAACCCTAAAAGAGAAAAAGGATTAAAGAACCATTAAAGAGAGAGTTCAAAGAGCTTAAAAATCATCTTAAGATCACTTAAAAATTATAATCCTCTTATAGTTTGTTTGATGTCAATAATACACTAAACAAAAGCTTATTATAAAAACATGTTTTTGAAAAATAATTCATAGCTTTATCATTTTTCATTTTACTAGACCACTTTTTTAAAATAATTCACCTTCTTCATCCAGCTTTATTGTATTTACAATAATCTAATAAAACCAAATATCTTAGACATTATCTTCAGAACAACTGTTTATTCATGTAGGTTATTCTCCATATATGATTTATAGGTATTCATCAAAAATATATAGACAATTATTTAGAAGATAATGTCTAACATATTTGATTGTATTAAATTGTTATGGTTAGTGCTCCAACAAGACAAAAGCATCATTTGACTATATTGTAATTCAAGACTCACCAAGAGCTTACATTAATCACTTTAAAAAAAACAAACATGGACAAAGATGAATTTGTCTTTTTAATTTGTTGCATATCACATCTAAACACCTTATAAAATGCCATATTTTTGTTGGTTTGAAGCATTAGAAATGGATGGAAACAAAAAACTATTTTAAGAAATTACTTCTTTAAAATGAAAAAATTATAGAACTATAAACAAAATTTCAAAAACTCATTGCTATAATAATATTATGCTCAATTGTAACACTAACATCAAACACGCTATGATGAATTATAATTTTTGAGTGACTTTTAAGCTCTTTGATTTCTCTTCTCTCTCTCTCTCTTTAATAACTCTTTAATTCTTTTTCACTTTATGGATTAATATTCCTACTTTTTGTAAACATCATGATCATGAAAGTTTGTCAGAATCCTAGTTCCATCAACTTTTGATCATGAGTTCAAGTCTTTTAACAATGTCTATTATAACTATGTTGTTTCATAATTTTTGAGTGAGTATGAACATCTGATAAAGGCCTTAATTCAATATCAAAAACTAATATAACTAGGATTCAAACAAAAATTAATGTCCAGGTTGTTTATCAAAAACAAGAATATTAAACCCTAAAAGAGAAAAAGGATTAAAGAACCATTAAAGAGAGAGTTCAAAGAGCATAAAAATAATCTTAAGATCACTTAAAAATTATAATTCTCTCATAGTTTGTTTGATGTCAATATTACAACTCAACAAAAGCTTATTATAAAAATGTGTTTCTGAAAAATAATTCATAACATTATCATTTTCCATTTTGCTAGACCATTTTTTTAAAATAATTACCTTCTTCATCCATTTTTATTGTATTTAAAATAATCTAGTAAAACAAAATATCTTAGACATTATCTTCATAACAATTGTTTAAATATTTTTGATAAATACCTATAAATTACATATAAGAAATAAGTTAAATAACTAATTTATATTAGTAATTAAAATTACACTTTTGTGGTTTGTCTAAATCCATATAGTTAGCTTTGATTGATTTTATTTTTTAGGTATTAGATTGCAATTATTTAACCCCAACAAGAAAAGGATTGCCTGGATAAACTATTATATCTCGTTGAGAACTAATTTGTCTCACAAATTCAATTTAAGAGATTCGAGATTAACAATATAAGAAAGGCCTAATGAAGATAGATTCTCAACACAATTTTTTGAAATATTGTCACTCATTCGAATTGGAGCAAAAATCGGATGACTAGTATTTTAAGAGGTGTGTCATCCTCACTGGGAGCTTAAATTAATTATTCTAAAAAAAACAAACTATATAAATCTATGAATATCAAATCTAAACACCTTATAAAATACCATCTTTTTTTTGGTTTGGCATAGAAAAGATAGGTGCAAAGGACGAATTAATTTAAAATATTGGTTAAATAAAATGAAAAATAATAAAGGTATAAACAACTTTTCAAAAACATATTTCTATAAATGATTACATTAAAAACATTCTATCAAACCATTAGTCAACTATACATTTTTAATTGTATTAGAAAGCAAACAATAGTATTCAATTTAAATGGTTCCTATTTGTAGCATATTGCACACATGTATTATAATTCATCCCAATTCATGCAATCCAACTACTTGCAATCTAACAAACACAACAAAATTACATTTCATAAATACTACCAACCATATCCAAAGTCAAACAATAGCACTTTAATTTTCATAATTCATCATATAATGTATTAAATTGGCACAGAGTTCACCGACCTCAGAAAAGCGGTGCAGTACCTTTCTTCTTCACCCTCCCTTTTTTTTTCCTCCTCCTTGCTGGTTTGAGTTCTCGGAGAGTTGGAGAGGCTAGTGGGGACTCCGACCAATCACCCTAATCTCCCGGCCGAAACCAAGTAGGTCCGGTCCGACGGTAAAGCAGAATTCATAAAACAAAATAAATTAGGTTTTCGGGAACTCACGAGGTTATAAGGCCGACGGGAAGCTCTATTTACCTTCTCCTTGGTACAGCTCGACGAACGACGGTATAGCCTAACAGGGTTCGAAACCTGACGAGCTCGGCCGACCGAACGCGAGCGTCAAAAAGAAAATGGGCGAAGGATTTTAACTCGGAATAAAATTATTTTATTAACAGTTAATTATTTTTATATAATTTTAAAATTTATAATAATTTTGAATGATGTTCAAAATGTTATTGTATTCATCTTAATAAGTCTTATAAAAAGCATTAATATTTTAATATTTAAAACACTTTAATTTTTAATTAATTTTTAAAATGGATTATGAGGCATCTCAAAATACAACATATGCAACAATAATTTTTTTTTACTTAAATAAATTTATATCATACTTGCACTCTTAATATGATTTAAGAACATAGAAAAATTTTTAAATTGTCAAAATAATTGTTAAAAAATATTGATATTATTATATGTATTATCATTGACATTTTAAGCACAAAGGCTTATTTTGATAAATTCTTTTAGATTTATAAGCAAAAATTACTCTTCTTTTTTTAATAAATTGAAATAAAGATATTGATTTATTATATTGAGAGAAAGGAAATAGCAGCATTGCTCATCATATGGTCTACTTAGTTAAGCAAAAACAAGCGTTGATAAACAAGACCACATTAAGAAAATATTTAAAATATAATAAGAAATTACAATGGCTTGTCATTTTTTAGAGTTTGTGGTATCCTTTCTTTTTATAGTATATCTTACTTCTTTTTATATTTTTAACATTAATGAGATTCTACTTTCTTATATGTTATGGTTAATACTTGTGATTAAACTTTACATGTAATTGTCTAAAATTATTATTTATTTTATATATTTATTTATTGTTAGAGATTGCTTGTTAAGCTAATGATGGTTAGATTAATTTTTCTTTGATACTAATATTTTAGATATATTAAAACACCAACAAAAAGTGAACTACGTATTATAACAACCTATAAAAAAGAATTGAAACTACAAAATCTTATATGGTAAAAGTTGTGCTAAATGACTTCTTAATCATGTGATTTAATCAATATTATATTTGCTTATAAAAACTAGTTGTAATAGTATAAAGAAATTTGTGAAAATTATAAAATATGATTATTATGATGGTTTCAATTATTTATAGTTACTAGATTCATTTGTTTATTATTAATAGTTATGAAAATAAATGGTGTAGGTGTTATAATTATGAATACATATGATCATTGATATACTTGTAAATTAGAAAATATGCAAAATTTAGGAGAGATTCTATTCATTTGAATTCTAAAATTAGAAGAAAATAAATTAAATATGTGTAAAAATAAAGGTCATCACATTGGTAGTATTAGATCATGATTTAAATAGAAAAAAAATTAAGTTAGAGCATGTGGTAAAAAAAGATTGTCACATTGGTGGCATCAGAGTAGAACTTAACTAAAAAATAATTTGAGTTGTAATATATGATGAGAATACACATTTGTGGTATCAAAGTATAAATAAAACTAGAAAATAATTAAAATATGTGACAAAATGTCTTCACATTTGTTGTATTAGAGAAGTTAAAATCTTAAGAACTAATGCATGAATGACGTGATGCTAGAATAATTGATCTAATTTTGTATCTACAAGTGACTTAAAATTTAAGAAACTAATTATAAATGAATCAAAGTCACAATCTGATACAACTTTTACTAAATCAAGAATTAGTCAAAGGCCATAATGAAAAATTTGTACAAAGTTGCACTAGGAAGAGTATTAAATGCTACAAGTGTCAACAAGTTGGCCACATTATTTTACATTATCCTTAAAATATTGAAGGAGAAAAAGGAAGTCAATAGGCTAGTGGTGGAATAAAAACCATCAAAGGATTTATAGCAATAAGACCAAGCAGTGCATCTTAAAGTGTATATGGTACTAGGCAATGATAGGCTTCTATAGCTTCACAACAGACTACACAATCTCGCTTCTATTCCATCACCTATAAAGAGGCTATTGTATCACTTGATGTTATCACAAGTACTCTTATATTACAAGATATACCTATAATACCTTTATTCAATTATAATGCATTGCATACATTTATATTAGCTGATCTGATTACATGATTGTTAGTTGAAATTGTCTATAAGAGAGGAGGTAAAAATAGATAAATATATCAAACATAATATTAAAATCAATGATACATCTTTTAAATCATAATGATTATTATAAAATTATCAAAATTTGATGTTATTTTTAGAATGGATTGGTTAACAATTCATCAGGTCATTATTAACTATTGAGAGGAGAAATTAAAAATTCACATGATAAATAGTACTAATATGACTTAATTTGGTAAGGATCGTAAAGTGCTTATAATATATATTCTAAAAGCTAAAAGATTGGTAAAAAAATTATAAGTGTTATCTAGCATCGATATAAAAAGTTGAAAGGAAATAATTGCAACTCTAGGAAGTTCAAATGGTATGTGAATATCTAGATGCTTTTTTTAAAGATTTTTCTAAAATTTCATATGATAAAGAGATTTAATTATATTAATTTGATACTATGAGTAAAACTAGTCTCAAAAGTTTAACACTACATGAATTATAATAATTAAAAATTACAATTATAAGATCTCATTGATAAAGGCTTTATCAAACCCAATGTACCTTCATAGGGTGCACCTATATTATTTATGAAGAAGGACAAAACTTCAAGAATGTATATTGATTACAAAAGATTGAACAAGATCATTATTATGAATAAATATTATTTTCTCAATAATTGATGAATTTTTTAATCAATTAGAAGGAGTTAAAGTGTTTTCAAATATTGATTTGAAATATGATTATCATCAATTAAAAATTAGAAGAGAAGATATTTTGAAAAATATTTTTAGAATCAAATACAATCATTTTGAATTTGTTATGTTACTTTTTGGTTTAATAAATGCTTCGACAACTTTTATGCATTTGATAAACATAATTTTAAGTAATTATTTAATTATTTTATTAATGATATCTTGAGCTACTCTATAAATGAAACAGAATATAAAAACAACATGCTTTTAGTGTTACAATGGCTATGAAAGCACCAATTGTGTGCAAAGTTTTCAAAATATAATTTTTGTTATTTAATATATTATTTTAGGATATATAATTAGTATAGAAAAAATCTCTATATTTTCAAAAAAATAAAAGCTATTGTTGAATAGCTTATGCCTAACAACATAACTGAAGTATGGAGTTTCCTAGGTTTGGTTATATATTATTGAAAATTTGTAAAAGAATTTTCTTATATATAGTACTATTAATAATATTAATATTGAAAATAATAAATTTTGAATAAAATATAAACTATGAAAAAAGTTTTCAAATTTTGAAAAGAAATTGACTTCATCACCTATCTTAGAATTACTTAAGAGTGAAATTGAATTTTAGGTATATATTAATACATCTTTGCAAAGATTTGGGTATGTATTATTATGGAATGATAGAGTTATAATATATGCTTCAAAGCAACTATAATATCCTGAAATAAATTTTATTATATATGATTTTGAACTTGTAATTATATTTACCTTAAGTATTTGGGGACAATATCTTTATGGTGTGAAAAGTTATGTATTTACTAATCACCAAAATTTAGAGTATATTTTTATATAAAATAAGTTAAATTTAAGATAATGAAAGTGGTTGAAACTACTTAAGGATTATGACATAGAGATTATTTATCATCCAGGTAAAATTAATATTATAGTTAATAAGTTGAGCAAAAGTGCTAGTCTTTATAACATGATATCAAGCTTGAAAGAAATATAATTAATAACTAAAATAAATCAGTTGATATCGAATGTGACATTAGCAGTTGTTAGAAGAAACTTTTTTTCAATTAGTTATTATAATAAGTAGTTGCATGTTTTAAAAGTTGCTCAAGATAAAGATAAAAACATCCAACAAATCAAAATTATAATTATTGAAGAAAAATAAAAAAAATAATTTAAATGAAGGAATTTTGTTTTATAGTATTCTAACAAAAGGTATATATAAAGAAATCTTATTAAAAGAGACTCATAAAATAAGATATACAATACATTCAAGAATCACAAAATATACTATGACCTAAAACAAAGATTTTGATAAAAAAATGTGAAGAAAGATGTCTATAATTATGTGATTAAGTATATGATATATCAATAGGTGAAAGAGGAGTAACAAAGACTAAGTAGGTTATTACATCCTCTTCCTCTTCTAATATAAAATTGGAAGAAATAACAATGAACATTACCAAAAATAGATCAAGGATATGATGCTCTATAAGTAATTATTGATAGATTAACAAAATTAACCCATTTTCCATCTATTAGAACTATTTATTTAGCACATATATATGTTGATCAAATTGTGAGATTTCATAAAGTGTCAAAGATAATTATGTCTAATCAAGATTTTAAATTTTATCTTACATTTTTGGAAAAAGATACATGAAGCATTTGATACTCAATTAAGATTTAGCATAATATTTATCATCAAAATAAATGAACATATAGAAAGAACTATAAAGACTTTAGAGGATATGTTAAGACTAAATATATTAGATTTTGATGGAAGCTAGGATACCCTTTTAATATAGATTGAATTCATATAACGATAATTATCAATTTAGCATAGGAATGACATCATATGAGGAACTATATGATAGAAAATATCAGTTAACATGATATATGAAATAGTGACATAGCTCAATTTGAGTCATAATTGATAGATGAAACAACTCAAAAGATTTAAATGATTCAAGTATGAATATAGAAAGCATAAAATTGTCAAAAAAGTACATTGACATAAAAGACAAAAAGTAGAGTTCTAAAAAAGGAACATGTATTCTTAAAAGTAACTTCAATGAAGGGTGTAACCCAATTTGGTAAAGGTGGGAAGATAAACTTAAGGAACATTAGACCTTTCTAAATATTGGAAAGAGTTAGAGAAGTTACATATAGAGTAGTGTTACATTTAGTATTAGTAGACATGCATAATATATTTTATATTTTAACTCCAAAAAAATACATTATTGGTTCACCCCATATAGTATAATATGATCCAACATTATAAAAATACAACAAAATGAGTTATGAAGAGAAACCTATAAGAATTTTAGATAAAAAGATAAAAAAAAATTAAGAAAGAAAGCAATTCTTATGATTAAAGTATAATGATAAAATTAAATAGATGTGAAGTTACTTAGGAAGTTGATAATGACATAAAAAGAAGTATCCTAAGTTATTCTAAATTTTGAGGATAAAATTCCTAGAAAGTTGAGAGAATTTGTAACATTCTCAATCGTCAAATCAGCTAAGAATCAAAATATTTCATAAAATATGCTAAAATCCTAAAAATAAAGAATTATAAATATAAACATTAATATATTATTTAATAGAGCTCATTGAGATAAATCAAATAACATTTCTTTCGACTTGATCAAAGTTTATTCAAATTTTTTATAAATTTGTGTGTGTGTGTATGTATGTATATATATATATATATATATATATATATATATATATATATATATATATATATATATATATATATATATATATATATATATATATATATATATATATATATATATATATATATATATATAAACTATTTTTAGTTTTTTTGAAAATAGTATTCCTCCCTCTCTTGATCTCGTGCCTAACGTGAACCATAAGTGCTAATTTTGTATGGCTGGCTGAAAGCTTTGCCAAAATAAGTTTCATTAATGATGAGGGCTTGAGAATCATTAAAATATTAATAAAAAGAAAGGAGGAGCTGGTGTGGTAGCAAGGATTTATGAGTTACTAACCCATCAACTGTGCTTCTTGTGCTTTGCTTTTCCTAATTTTTGATAATATAATCTAGGATTTGATTCTATTCAAGATCCTATTTGACTATTAGGTTGATGATATGTGGATTCTCTTGAGATTGACAAGCTAAGGTTTCAAAAATGAGAAAACTTAGAAAAAGTGATAAGAAAGAGGTCATTTTTGTGATTTAAAAAGTGATTTACGTAATTATATATTAATAATTTAAAGTTTTTAATTTGTGTAGAAATTGATAAACTATGTTGAGAAAATTATAATTAACAAGATAAAATTAACAAATGGGAGAAGTTGAACAGCTAGAGATTAATCTTCAATAATAACAAAAATTACTAGGATAACTACTCTAATATAAATATTATAAGTATATATCTAATGCATTTTAATTATGAAAATTAAGAGTTTGCATGTATATTTTGTACAGAGCATATAATATTAATGTACTGATATAATACTATTATGTGTAATTATATAAAAATTTATACTTATAACTATATGTATACTTTTTAATATTGATAAATTACTTAATAAAATTATTTGGTATGATTAATTATGTAAGTATAATATTTGATATGTTGAGGTAAAACATACACCTAGTTAAATATTATGAAAAATATACATGTGAAAATAAATTAAGTAAATAATAATTAAAGTTGATAAAATAAAAATAATAAAATAATGAATTCTCTAAAATTAAAATGTGTTACTCTTTATAGCTAGTGACCAGTGTACCATAAGATTGAGATATTATAGCCATGAGATGGAAAGTGGACAATGCAATATTGAGATATTATCATAGTGAGATGGTTAGTGGCCATTGTTTTACAAAATTATGATTTGTCATTGTGAGGTGTTTGGTGGCCAGTGGGTCGTATTATTGAGATTTGTTACAAAGATATAACTATTAAAAAATATGAAAAAATTGAGCATGATTACGTATGATAACATGATATGATAAATCAATAACTAAGATTTCTATTATAATTAAGTAAATTAAAATGAGGATACTAATTGATTATCCAAAAAGAAAAAGAGAATAATAATATTGGTCATCATAAGATTTACTTAGTTGAATAAAAATAAGTACTCATAAACAAGATTATATTAGAAAAAAGATTGAGAATATAATAAGAATGTACATGAGTTTATTATTTTCTTTTAGAGTTTATATTATGCTATATTTTTGTAACATATGCTATTGTTTTAACATTTTAACATGAATGAGAATATATTTTCTTACATATTGTGATTGATATTTATAATTAAATCATATATGTGATTATCTTAAATTATTATTAATTTTATATATTTATTTATTATTAAAGATATCCTATTAAGCCAATGATGGTTAACTTAGCTTATTTTTGTATTAATATTTTAGGTATATTAAAACACTAACAAAAAATAAGATTACCTATAAGAATGACTTATAAAAAAGAATTAAAACTACAAAGATTTGTATTATAAAAGTTGTGATGAATGAATTGTTAATCATGTGATTTATTCAATATTGCATATGTTTGTGAAAACTAACTATAATATTGTAAAGAAAATGTGAAAACTATAAAATATGATTATTGTGATAGTTTTAATTGCTTATTATTATTGGATATAGTTGTTGGATTTAGTTATTTACGATTAATAATTATAGCTATAAATAATATTGCTGTTATAATTATGAATATGTATGATTACTAATATTCTTGTAAATTGAAAAATAGATAACATCTAGGGATGATTCAATCCATTTGAATTCTAAAATTGGGAGAAAATGAATTAAATATGTGACCAAAATAAGGGTCATCACATTGGTTATCTCAAAACATGATTTAATTAGAAAAAAATTTGAGTTGGAGTATGTGAAAAGAAAATAAGGTTGTCACATTGATGATATCAAAGCATGACTTGACTAGAAAAAAATTTTAAGTTAGAATATGTAGCAAGAATATGGTCATCACATTTGTGATATTAGAGAATAAATGAAACTAGAAAATAATTAGAACATGTGATGAAAGTAAGGTTGTTACAGACTCAAACCTGTAACCATTTTGCACAACTAATTTTTTAATTACAGGAGTTACGTGAGTCATTCGATTAGAGTTTTATGTTGTTATTTAGAACACTTAAGGAAAAACATTGACAAAAGAGATAACTAGGGTTTTGGAAAATGAGAAAACTAAGGAAAGAGAAATACGTTATTTTTGTGATTCAAAAAGTGAGTTTTATAGTTCTATATTGATAATTTAAAAGATTTTAATTTATGTAAGAATCTATAAGTTGTGTTGAAAAAATTTCAATTAAAAGGTTGAAATTAATGAATGTAGGAAGTTGAATAACAATAAGTTAACCATGAATAATGAAAAAAATTATGAGATAGATACTCTAACATAATTATTATATACATATGCCTAATATATTATTGATTATTAAAATTAAGATCTTACATGTAGATTCAAGACAGAGCATTTGACATTGATACATTGATGTAGTATTATTATTATAACTTTACAAAAATTTGTATTTGTAATTAGATGTATGATTTTTTATTTTTATAAATTACTATATAAAATTATTTGGCATGATATTAATTGTGTAAGTATAATATTTTAATGTGCTGATATAAAAACAAACATCTAGTTAAATACTATAAAAAGATAAGAATTATACATGTGAAAATAAATTAAGAGAATGATAATTGAAATGAACAAAATGACATCAATGAATAACAAATTCTCTAAAATTAAAATGTGATGTTCTTTGTGACTAGTGGTAGTATGTCATAAGATGGAGATATTATTACTGTGAGATAACTAATGGCCTATGCTCTAGAAGATTGGGATTCATCATTGTGAGGTGTCTAATGGATAGTGTACTATAAGGTTTGGATCTACTACCATGATGTAGTTAGTGGTCGATTGATTGCATTATTGAGATTTGTTAGAAAGAGATAAACATTGAAAATATAGAAAGATTGAGTAGGACAATGCATAAATATATGATGTGATAAATCAATAAATGAGATTTTTATTATAAAAAAATAAATTAAAAAAATATTGATTAACTATCTTATGAGAGAGAGATAATAATTACACTAGTTATTTATAATAAGATTTACTTAGTTAAATAGAAATAAACATTGATAAATTAGATCATATTAAGAAAAAATTAAAAATATAATAAGAAACTACATATGTTTGTTATTTTCTAAAGTTTGTAATATGCTTTTTATTTTAAAACATATTATATTTCTTTTTACATTTTAAATTGAATGAGACTCTTCTTTCTTACATGCTATAATTAATATTTTTTATTAAACCCCATATATAGTTTTTCAAAATTATTACTTATTTTAATATTTATCTATTACTAGAGATAACTTATTAAGTCAATGATGGTTGACATACCTTTCTTACCCACATGTCATATTAGGAACAACCAATTAACATCTTAGAAATCATGAGAAAAGATTAAGAAAAAAGATATTTTCATGGTTAAAGTTTTCTAAAATAATTAGATTAAGAAGCCACTTAAAAAGTTTATGATGATATGATGCCTTACTATTATGAGTTATTTTAAATTTTTGGATGACATTTTTATAAGGCGAGGAGATTGTGATGGTTCAAATATTTAGTTATAGAATATTCTAGTAATTGTGTGTCTAACATTTGTTACTTTTATGTATAAAATTAATTGAACGAAATTAAAGAGTTTTGATATATCTTGAAATGCATGCCATGAAGCTAATAGCCTAAATTAAGATCTGAGTATGTGATTGCAAAGATTTTGAAATGAGGATTTTATGAGTAAATGATTTATAATTTTCAAAAAATACTTAAAATTTCTATGAATTTCTAAGAATATAAAGAAATTAAATGCTAATTTCTAAGCCCTTATAAAAAGGATATTATCCTCTTTCTCCTTTGGATTTAGACCCCATCATTACGAGTGCTTCAAACTAGATGATATGAGTAGTGGTTTTGTGATATGGATAGGAATTTAACCTTATTTTTATCGTTATAAGCACTTCTATGCTACGTAATGGAGTGTAAGGGCCATTTCTATGTAGTAATTTGATTTGTGAAGGTAGTCACAAGAAAGATAGCTTTAGTGACTTAGCTAATTATTGACAGAGATTAAAAATATGATTAATATTATAATGACATAATTTGAGATCTAATGGAGAGGGGATAATGATCATATGAGAAAATTAAAATCTTAATAAACAAATGAGAAAGAAAAAAATATAAAGAAGAAAATAAATAAGTAAAGAAATAAATAATATGAGCATTATATGACATTAACATAATGAGATGATTATATGCATATATGAGTATGATACATGTAAAAATATATATAGTGATTCAATATTTTAACATCTTTTATAGATGCGAAGTGCTTTTATTTACTCAATAATTATTTACTTAATGCATATTTTATTTTTTATTTTATGTTGTCTACTCATATTTAATAATTACCTATTAAGCATAGTATGTCCTTAACTACCTATATTTATAATACAAGACTCTGACATGCACATAACTAAGGGTTCCTAGAGGATACAATGGTATCCAAAGTGTGTGAAGATGCTTTCTTTTGAGAGCTATGTGAGAGGTTTTTTATGAGAGGGTGTTATGACGTATCTATATAGTAATTATTGTATCAGAATATTCTTTCAACTTTTATTTTTATATGAAAACTTTGAGACTTATGTATGACTATTTATATAGTTATTTATTTGATGTGACCTTCTAATTTATGATATTTTCTCATCACCTTCACTCAATTTTGATTTGGGCTCACGAGATTTTTTTGTTTGCTCTAGTTTACTCTATAATTTGGTATTCTTTGGAGTGCTTTATAGGGTTTAATAAATGTTAATCCAAGAGGGGACATGATAGAAGTTATTAATAGTTTTTCTAAATTTTCTAAACTTTTAAAGTTTTTCTTTTGTTTTCCTCCTTTAGTTTTTGTTTAGCCAAGTGTTATTTTAGATTTTCTTTTAATGCATTTACTTCATTTATTCCTTCATTTTTTGATCCACCTTAATTCTAAAACATATATTTTCCTTTTCAAAGTCTTCCTTTTGTTAAAAACTTTGGCATTTTTTCTTTCCAAAGATTTAGACAACATTGCATTTTAATCATCATCTTGAATAAAATTAGGCACAAGTCAAATTTACAAAAGAAAAGAAACTTTGGTTAAATCTTACAAATGTAAATAAATAAAGTTTATTATTCACAATACAACTTTTTATCTTATAAGTATGAACTAAATTGAGAGTGCATATATCAAAGGGTTGGTAGGCAAAAACGTAAAAAACATTTCACCTTAAAAGGATGTGCCATTGAAGAGCTAAAGTTGAAGAAGTTTGAAATAAGTTCATTGCCTCTTAAAATTTTCAATTTTTTTTGGAATTTAGATATTGACATCAAAAGGTTCAACATTGGTATCGAAGTTGAAGATTTGCAAAGGCTCCTTTAGTCCATAGCTGTCAACTTCTTTTTGTGAAGGTCCTTAGACACAATTTTTTAAGAATGATCCTATTCTTGTTATTAGAAGATCTACACAATTTTTCTTCAACTAAATGCACATAAATAGCTTTAAGGTGGAGTCTTTTCTAAAATTTCAACCCCTTTTGTCTCCTCATTCTCTTTCTTTGAAGTTTTTATCTCCTATATTTTCAAGGGAATCTCTTCTCTTCATCCTCCTTCTTTGGCCTCTATGATTATTACTTTTATATTCTCCATTAGATTTAGTAGTATGATATTCTTCTCTTAGATGAAAAATTTTGTTTAGGTCTTTTAATTGTCTACCCTTGGAACCTTTTTATTTCTAATAAAAAAGGAACTCATTTTTTTTGGTAGTCTATGAAAAATAACATGTAAGTAAACCTATTGGGTGTGTCATATTATATATTTATTCACTGATGATTATCTCTATATATCAATCCTTATGCCAACTTTATTTTAATAAGAATTTAATAAGTCTCCTCCACTTGGAATAGAGAGCAATTTTCAAATTTTTGTACTCTTATTTTGAGGGCATTCATTATCAGTTAGGAACAGGTATCTCATCCCAAGAGAAGGATCATGATTACTTAAATACTCATCAATTAAGGTGCTAGATAAAAATGTTTTGTAAACCCTAAAATATATGGCTAATCAAGTTATATTTATTTTCTTTTATCTTCCCCCTTAAAAATCTAAAGAAAAAACAAAAGAAGCTAAAAGGACAAGGAAGAGAAAAAGAACTGAAGTTTGAATGATCAATTACAAGTAAGAAAATGAACTATTTGTGAGGACTTTTTGTTAAAGGGTTTTCCTTTATAGAGACTAGGTAGAGTAATAAGAAAAATAAGTAATCTTGTGGTAATGCTTAAATTGGTTGTTTTGAATATAAAAAATATCCCACTAAAAGGAAAGAAAAAAAATGAAGGCCAAGCAACACTTCAATTATATCAAAAACATGATTTTTTTTCTTTCTTAACTTATGAGTCCATTAGTTGCATGTAACTATATGTGATCTTTCCACTATGATGATACAAGATTAGAAGATCATAAATATAAGATATGTTATACATTAATCTTGGTACACCCTATTTATCAAGAAAATAGTGAACCTAACTTATGATCTCAAGGATTTTTTTGTTATTAATATTCTTGACTTTTCTTCTCTTCTTTGCTCTTCAAAGTCCTTAGTGACATCATAAGACAATTAATCATATTCATTTGCCTCTTGGTAACCATTCACTACTAAATAATTTCATATTCCTCTCTAATGCAACTTTATTATTTTTAGAATCGACTAGTGTCCCTTTCGTTTCAACCAATCTCCATTGACATTTTTCCATTTTTCTTTAGATAAGATAATCTCCTTTGACTATTATTTCTTAAGAGATAAGAGATTTTTCTCTGCACTAAAACATCTTTTCAGAACATATTAAGCACCTTTGAACATACTTTTGACTCATCTTCTCCCCATGGATAACCCAAGGTTCTCTTATCTCTTACTTTTTAACTAAATATGCAAGCTGACAATTTCTTCCTCGCTCTCTCTAGTGACAAGCAAAGCTTTCTTTCTATCCACTGCAAGTTAGTTTCCCTTCTTGTGACGAAAGCCTGAAGGACTCAAGCAAGAAGCTTCAACTTGAACTCTAACAATAACCTTCCTTTCTTTTCTCAAGTTTTTTTTTTTTTTTTTTTTGCTGTGCTGTCTTGAACTCCATTCTTACATTTTTAAAAAAATTTATTATAGATTTTTCTTGCTCTTTTGATCTTTACTGGAATTTATTTTTAATAAAGCAACTTTTACTTTAAATCATTGTTGTTGGTCTATTGACCAAGTCCATTATGCCTTTCTTTTTTTGAGAGTTAGCTGTGCTTTAGTTTTCTGATCACACAAAAAGACTAAGTTAGGGCTATGCTTGAAGCCCAGTGAAAAGACCTTGTTTTGGGTTTGTCTGAGATCTCCTAAAAGGGCTAATATGTTGTAAAATAGTGATGGATTTGAGCTTAGTTATAGATCTTGATATTGTCAACATTTTTATATTTGTAGTTTTTATTTTGGAGATTTTATATTGCCATTTTGTGAACAAAAAATTTTTAAAAAAATTTGAAAATTAGCTTAAAAAATTGCAATAAAAAACTTTTAAAATACTTATTTGTAAAAACTTTATAATCAAACTATTGATTTTGTTGATTTTATATGATGTTAGTTGATAGATATTATTTCTCTAAAATAAAATTTTAATCTTTTTTATATTCAATTAACTACAAATAATATCTTTTTATTTAAATTTGTCACAAAAAACAACTTTTCAATGGTGATCTTCAACAAAAGCTTTTTAAAATATCTATAATGCAACAAATTAAACAAGAAGAAATACACATATATATAAAAATAAAAACAATATATATAATTTATTAAAATATTTAGGATATATCCATGAAAAATTATTGCAAAAATTTATTATAAAAGTAAATATACAGAAAAAAAAAAATTAACTACGTCATCAAAATAGAAAAAATCTTTAATCAATTTTAATAAAAAAGAACATTTATTATACTTTGTATAATAGATGAATTTTTCAATGTATCACTCGAATATTGAAATTTCAGAATAACCTAAAAACAAAGACTATTTCAAGATGATATTAATTCAAGATTTTATCGAGCTCTAAGTTGATCACAATTCAAGACATCCATACAATATATGTATATGCATGTTTTTTGTAAATTAGATAATAAAATTCCAATTTTATATATTGAAAGATATTACATATTAAATGTTAATATTTATTCATAAGATTACCAAGACTATAGTTAACATTATCACAAGAGTGACAAGAACATGTACACAACAATTCAAGTTCTTCAAAGTTTAATATAAGCCTAATCACATAAAATCACATTTTGATTATTATATAAAAAAAATATAGCAAAACTCATGCCTCTCTTATGAGCCTTAATTTGGCCCAACTTTGGTTTAATATTGAATTAAAATTGCTCAAATTGATGAATTTCAATTAATTCCTAATATTTTGTAAAATTTTTATCCCAAATAAATTTATTATAATTCAATTAATGATGATGATTAAATAAAAATTATGGTGGTTAGAATTCTGTTGTAGTAGTTGCTAATTGATATGCAAACATCATGTATTATTTTATGTTAATGTTATGACGAATGAGTTAACATAAGCATAATATGCTTTGCCAATCACAGAGGACGAAATAGCCATTTGACGAACTTGAACCCAACATTCGGGTGCACATCAAACCAGCTCCAAATCAAATCTTTCGAGCCACAACCGGTCAATAAGCTCGACACAGGCGACAGGGAATATAAATTCCAGCAAGAGCTCACCAAGATGGTCACCATTGTTTTTTGTTCCCATATCGTTTAAAAATAACGTTACCAACGATTGATGTTCCATTTATGATGATATTTTATTAAAAAGTAATTAAAAATATTCGATGAGGCATTTCATCAAACAGGCAGATGGCAATGCCAAATTCTATTTAAATAAAAAATAAATAAATAGAAAGAAAAATAGCCGCTTTGAAATTTCTCCAATGGAGAGCTTCCTTTTTGGTGGCATGCTTTTATTCATATACGGAGAGGGAATCTGTAGCTCTCTGTGCTTCCATTTGTGTGCCTGTTGGGTTGGGTATAAGCCATGGTTTTCCCCCACAAAACAAGCACAAATTGTTTATTAATTAAAAATTATGAAAATATTTCGCATGTTATTTTAATTTATTTGAGAAGATCGTAAGAAAAAGTCATAATTTTTATATTAAAAAGTTGGTCATTTATTATTTAATTCAATAAACATAGCATTCACCGTTAATGAATTGAAGGGTAGGGGTTAGGGATTAGTTGAATCATCTTGATTTATTAAATGCTATTGAAAAGTCATAGTTGTAAATTCACAAGGCATGGTTTATATGTAAAAAGTTTCTTGTTTGTTGTTTAATTGAACGGTAGTAATATTTAGTAAAAATGAATCAAAACATAATGAGTGGTTGTCACAATTGGCTAATATTCGTTGGTCAAAAGGTGAGAGGTTAGCTTGAATATTGAAGATCGATTGAGTGGTAAAAGTGTTGATTAATGATCGAATTTTGAGGATTGTGTACTGTTGGTCGGTGATTTTCATTGGATGTTGATTGAATATAAACTTGGTGTAAAATTTCTAATAGTTGTTTATTGGGCAGATATTAACTTGATCAACAATTTGTTGTTAACCATTGTTTTTAAGCAAGACATAGACAATTCCATATAGTATGTCGAGATTGACGTATGCTACGTCAACTCTGAGTTATAGTATAATGGCCTTGATATCACTTATCCATAACCCTTCTCTCTTTGACCCCTCAAAAAGAGTTTGTTTTTCTTCTCTCTTTACTTTTTATAGGTGGTTAATTTTTCACTTCTCTTTTCTCTTTTCTCTCTTTATAAATATTCTTTTTATTGTGTACACACTATTACTATAATGTGAATACTAGAAATTTTATGAAACAAATGGATCTAATATTTATAAAATTAAGATGAGAGCATACACAATCAAGGAAGATTTAAGTTCCTAAAAATATAAAACAACTAATTGGAAAGGAAGCAAAGAAAGAAATTGAAAAGAGGTAGGAAAGAGCAGTATTTATTTCGATGATACCTTCCCATGGAGGGGATCTATACTAAAATTAGCATAGAAGTGATTAAGAACGAAAATACATGAAAAAGGAGATGAGAACCTACAAAAGATAGAGGATAAATTACTAAACAAGATATAGAAGGATGACAACAGTTGGAAACCAAAGGAAGCAAAGTAGGTTGGAGGAAACATTATTAGAGATTTAATGCCATTGGTACTATTACACCTCTCACCTTTGGCTATCCCAATTGGTTCACTAAGATACATGATATCACATTGATTACCTTGTACTAAATTTATACATGTTATTATAATTGATTTATTTAACTTATGTTTGCTTATGTTTAAAGTAAGCTTAACTAATTGAAACTAGGTGTACCTTGCATACTTTATTTGATCCAAACATGAGAGAGGAGGATCTTAGATATCATAAAATTACATAAATTAGGGAAGTAATGTAGTGGTTGGGATTAGGAATGTAAAAAATTTAAATTGTGCATCAATTCTTACAATTAAGGATGGGTATATAGCCATATTAAGCATGTAGCAGTTTTATATATGCAAAGCTTGTAATCAACCTTAATTAAGTTTTGTGTAGTTACTTCCATATGTTGATAAGAGGGAGTTGTGTAGTTGAAACCTTAGTTTGTTACTTTTAAGATAATTCCTTGATTAAAGAGTGGTGAGTTTGGGTATTTAGTGTTGGTGGATTCATTTGAGAGAAATTTTGACAAAACCTTAGTTGTGACTCTAAGAAAAGAGAAAAAAAACTTGACATACAGAGGAGGAGAAAGAAGCTTATCCATGAGAAGAGAAGGATGTGGTGATCACTTAAAGTTCTCAAATTTAGGCATCACAATATCTATTTCTTTCTCTTTTCTCTAAATATTTTAAAAATATATAAAAAATTATTCTTTAATTTCATGAAACTTATAATGAATTATGTTAGCAAGATCTTCTTATTTGTGTTTAGAATGCTCCTAATTTATTGTTTATAATGAAATTATTATGTGGTTAAGTTGATTGTCATGAAATTTGTGAATAAAATCAATGCTTATAAGGAAATTTTGATATTGTAGTTTTCATTTGGGAAAAAATCGTTGACCTAAGTTTGATATGAAACATGCTTACTTCTTTCCATATTTGATAGGATTCTAGACAATGTGAATGAAAATTTTATGTTGAAATCCCAAGACTTGGTCATTTCATGCATCATAATAATATTCTTATTTCATATAAGATCACGTTGAATCATTAATTTGAAAGATGGCATAATGATGATAACCTTTTTTTACACACATGAAATCATGACAAGGAAGTTGAAGAAGTTGAAGGCAAGCTATTTAAATAAATTATCTTAGACTAGAACATGGATACCAAAATAAACACTTAAAACTCAAACCCTAAGGAATCCTTTCTACCAAGAATTTTCTTTCTTGGTTTTACTTGGTTAGCTAGTATCATGGATCATTATACCATGGGAGGCTCAACTTAGTCATTAGGTAAACCTTGAAGAGGTTTAGTTTTAATCTTATTAAGACTCTATATAAGGTATAGGGTTGAGTTAGAGCTTAGTTTATACTTTATGAAGACTCTAGATAAAATTTAGGGTTGAGTGAAGGCTTGGTTTGAATCTTATAAAGTACTTTAGATGAGAAAGTTAGAGTTTAAGAGACATATTAGATTACTTATTTAGCAAATTTATAGTTTAAATGAAGGCTTAGTGCAATTCAAATAATAGCATAAGGGATTTGAAGGAAACTCTAGGGTATCTAGAGAAGGCATTAAAGTTTTAAAAGTAACCTTAGAGTATTTTAAATATATGGATTAAGGTATAAAAGAAATCATTGAGTATCTTAAATAGTTGAATTAGGATTAAAACAATCTCAGAGCACCCCAAATAGATACATTAGGCTTTAGAAAAATCTCCACAGGATGTTAAATAAGTGGATTGGGGTTTTACAGTACCCAACATAAATAGACAAGGGTTCAAAAGGAACCTCAGAGTGCTTGGATAGTAGTTAGACATCCAAGAAGATGGAGTTAGGGCTTAAAGATAACTGTTGAATGCTTAAATAAATGACATCAATTTCTAACACCCAAAAAGACATCACCAACTACTAAGTATAAGTCGATACCTAACCTTATGATATGATTAACTAGATATTTGATGTCCTTTTTCAAGCCAATACACGCTCCTATCTAATAGAATTATGTCATGATCTAGTATTCTTATCACATTATATAATCTATTACTTTATAATGTAATATAGATAATATGGGCTAACCAGGGTTCTATGACTCCTTAATAACTACATGTAATCCCTAACATAAAGATAACACATCATCTATTTTTTTATGAGGCTAATTGTATAATTATTTCTTATTGGGATTATTTATATAATGGCTTTTAAACAACCTTAAAGATTCTTATTGTGATATAACACTACCACTATAAGCTTAACCAACTATATATAACTACTATCTTTATGTTAGGATAGTAAAATTATTAACCTATCTATCTTCTGAGTAAGCATGCATGATTTTGGGATCCATTATATTTAGTTTGTACCAAAATAAACTATTTTCATGACTTATAATATCTTACAATACTAATTTATCATGTCTCACATTGCTTAGATTTTTTTAATTTGAATCTCACATGTTAGGAGTTTTAAACTTAACTAATAACTTATTGGGTCAAGGATCTCCCTTAATCCTAAATTTATTTTCTAATATGCTCCACAGTATGATTTAGATAATCTATGATTTCCAATCTAAGTCTTATTTTAGTTATCCAAGTTTACTATCATCTAGATATCTTCGAGTTTTCAACAAACTTTAACTCAACTATTTGGTATATCTTAGCTCATTATTTTCCATATGTAATCTTTCCTAAATTTCATATAAGACTTTACTTATTTAGGTTATCCTTAGTGTTCACATAGCCATGGCTTTTACCCTTAGGTTTAGTATATAGTTGATTATCATTACAACCATGTTTAGGTTTACATAAATTTTACTAATGACTTTTATGTAGTTTGGATAATCCTGAGTCATAATACCCATCCTAAAGCCTCCTTTGAGCTACTAGATATTCCTTATATCACCATCCAGGGTGTCCTAAGAGTTTAATTAGGATTACTCATGATCTTATTCGAAGAACTTAGTCAACTCATGAGCTTAGCTAATCATTTTTATCTTATCAGCTCCTTGGTTGAACTTAGAACATTTTTAATTCACAAGTTGTATTCCAAGATCTTGAACCTTTTCAATGGTCCTAATCAAGAGATTAACTACTCAAAGTTTTACTTACAATGTATATAAAAGTTCACTAATGTATTACCTCAATCTAAGTTTAGGACCTTCTATTATGGGTTTTCTTTTCATTAATTATTTCTAAGCTTTTAAGCCAAACGTTAAGGATAGGCATACTTTACATAAGTACCAAAAGTTTTATTTTTAACCCTATTAGGAATTAACTAAGAGACCTTACAATCTAACCTTAGCTTTTGCATTGTTTGCTATAACTAATCTCTTTGCTTATCAACTATATTCCTACCCAACCTAACCTTCATCTAAGGTCCAAAATCAAGCTCTTAAAGCTTTTCAACTAGAAACCAAGTCCATAAACACTGTAGACCATGGTTTAATGCTTTGCAAGAAAACCAAAGAAAAATGAGTAATTGGTCACAATATTCAATAAGATTTTGCCTATATTTTCATGCTTCAATTTATAGTTCATCTCTTAAGCTAAGATTTAATTTGTTCACATAATATTCATCATACTTTCATTCACAATTTTGCAATAGGAAAAAGAATGTCATGAAGTTAAATTACAAGTATCATCTTGCTTAGTCAAGATTTCCCATTTGTTATGGGTTATCACATAGAAAAGAATCTACATGGAAACACGATATTTAATTTCTTGAAAAATATAATGACAAAATTGGGTTTACATGTCTTGTTTATAAGAACCATCCTTTCAAGGTTTAAAATTTTTTAACATCAATTATACTAAGTTATGGTTATAACATACATTTTTAAACCATAAATCATGACACTAAAATTAATGTAATGTAAACCTTATTCCACATGTCATGTCTCAGTTAGAGGTAATCTACATCTACAAATAAATATTTTAAATTCATCTTTCTATATTTCAATGAACAAAGCTAAATATGTAAGCAGATATTGCATTCATGATTAAGATAATAACACACAATATAGCATGGTTTCATTAGCACTTTTATACAAGAAAGGAATGATAAAAACATTTTATATGCTAATAAAATTCCCTTTAGTCTTAGATAAAATAAGTTTTCACTTTTTAAGCACGTTTCATGGAAGAAGATTAACTATTTTTTATCACAAATATTTTCTAAGGGTTTTACATACAATTTAAGAAGATAATTCTCTTTTATCTTTTCTTAGATCTTAGCTAAATTTATTGTATGAATGTAAGAGTTATCCTACGTAGAAACTCATGTAGAGGTATTCTCCTTGGTTAGATTTTTTTTCTTTAAAGCTTGGTTTCTCCTCCTTCCTCACAAATTGGCTTACTTTTCTCCTTGGTATACTTTCTTTATGTAGGCCTCCTCATTTCTCTTCATGGTTAGGGTTTTCTAAAACCCTCACAAACATGTCTTGGGAGCTTAAATACCACATGCCACACCTCTTTAATTCAAAGATTTTGCTTAAGAAAATCATCTAGGGTGATTTAAAGTACATGATACACCCATTTTAGGTCAAATTACCTCTAATTATGTATTTTGCTAGCCATATCTAACTCATAAAATTTAGGTATCTAAGGAGGATATGGCTATGATATAGTACAATATTTTATCCCTTTTTTTCACTTTTATTCTTAAAATATTCATGCACATGTCACATAATTACTTTTTTAATTCTTTTATCTTCACCTACTAACTAACTCTTAAATTTTAAGAATATTATCTATATCTTTATTAAACATTCATGATTGCATAAGAATAAAGATAAGAATGTTATAAATAAACTTAAGGATAAAGATAAGATTACAGGCTCATTCTTTAGTATTAAGCCCAATCTTATCAAGGCTGATGTGATGTAACTCAAGTATTGACATTCAACTATATCTTTTAATTTTAGGATTTTAAATTTCAAATTCTAAAATTTAATTTACTCATTTTTAAATTTTAAACATATTTAATTCAAATTTCAAATTATAAATTATAAGAAAATATTTATCTTAATCAACTAAATTGTAATAATCTAATAAAAATGTGGTTAGGTGTAGTAACTTCTCTTTATAAATACTTATAACACATATATGCATATATATAGCTCATTGAAGCATACTATCTCATAAATCAGAATAAATGACAATAAAATGAAGCAACACAATATTCTTACGTCACATCATCAAGATTATTAATAATTAACCTACTTACATCTCAATTATCTAAGTTTGTCTACTTTATGGATTTGAGATGCATCTTTTATGACTTTTTTTATTTTTTATTTTTAATTTTTTGCAAAATAATTATCATAGTTATCAATACCTTTATTTACATTTTAGTCGCATAACTTTTAAAATTTTTAAGTTTTATTTAAAACTTTTTCTTCTTTCATTATTTCTCAAAATTGCATGCTTTTTTTTACTAAAATCATTCACAAACATAGCTATAAATAGCTTCTAAAATCTATTTGAACTTCTACCACTTTTCTTCTTAACATACCATCCATTCATCCTAATGTATAATACAATATTCATTATAACATTATATGCCGATGTAATCGACAGACCTTTTTGAACCTTTCATGTCCCTTTTAAAAGCTCAATGCATAGTACATTAAAAAAATCTATATAGTATACTAGAAAATAATGTACTATAGAGTCCAATAACTACTCTCAACCAAAGTGTTAATATATGATATACTTGAAAAATAATATATTTTCAATTTCTCTTGGGAAAGAGTGACCTAGAACACATTATTCAGCCAACTATCTATGGACAATGAATGTACAATCTGTTTAGCTCTAATATAAGTGTGTTTGGCCATTACATATAGTATGCTAAGTCATAGACAAAAAGCTACAACTTACTTATTTTGATCCAAAACCCATCCAATTGAAAAACAAAATATAAGCAATTTAAGATGCTTCATGACATCCTCCCAAAGAATTGAAATCTCAAATAAAAACCTACCTTCCCTCAATCTTGGGCACAAAATTAGATGAAACTCTTCTTGACTCTCACCCCTTAATCTTAGAGAGTTCTTATGTTGTTTCTACTCTAAGCGTCATTTTTTTATTGTAGCCCTTCGAGATCTTCCTTCTCTAAGAAGGAGACTATTGTTTAATCATTTTAGTTAAAATTATAAGTGAGATGGAACCATTATATTTGTTATCTT
Source organism: Vanilla planifolia (assembly GCA_023846275.1). Taxonomy (NCBI): domain Eukaryota; kingdom Viridiplantae; phylum Streptophyta; class Magnoliopsida; order Asparagales; family Orchidaceae; genus Vanilla; species Vanilla planifolia. The sequence goes on along the minus strand of CM043872.1, from coordinate 4,170,904 downwards.
TTTTGTTTCTCCTATCACAATAAGAAAATTTATTTAATTTTTTTTCTATTTATACTTAATCTTATTAATTAATTTTGGGTCTATTTTGGTGTCATGGATATAAACTTTTTCGTAGTTGTATCATATGAAATTCTTGATATCATCTTGCTTCTATTATAGATTATTATAATTCTTGAATGAAGATCTTTAATATAACAAAACACCAATCCTACAATTTTTAATTAAATCAAATTCATTATGTCAACTTCAAATTCAAATACTATTAATTTCGTACTCTTTTTTTTTATTTGTATGAAATGAAGCATAATTATTTGAAATTGCTCCTTCTTTTTGACTTGTCATGCATTTATATACTTTTTGCATTATTCAAATTAACCTTGAGCCTACATTTTTACAGAAAAAAAGGCTTCGATCTGACATCCCAACAGGCTGATGTCTTGTGGGATTAAAGACAACCATATTTAAATTTAAAAACATCAGAATTTTATTAAATAGTTTTTGTTAAAATTATATTTTTCATAAAAGCTTTTTGATTTTGAAAATAAAAAACGGTTGTTTTCCAATGTGCTTTATTTTGCAATAGCAAAAATAAGCTTGAAAACATGATTTGCCTTGTTCTTAACCAAAAGTGCTTAAAGATTGAAAACTACTGGTAAGCTAACAATATTCTTCTCCGAACAAGACATCTCTGGCACCGTACATGCTTTAACAATTCAACCACACGGTTTTATTATCTTCAAACAAGACTCCAGAAACCACCAACTCTTTAAGAATATTTCCTCAAGAAATCAAGCAAACCATAGAAAACCAAAAATGATGGCTGGCTTCTTGATATTTTCACTAAGAAACAAAATACAATACATAGGATTTTTGTACAGATTCCAATAACATCTTCATCCAAATGTACTTATCGTTCCATTTTCAACGCATGCATTTTCCAAAATTTCTAAATGGAAGACATGCTCAAAAGTTTGCTTTTGAATCATGCAAAATGCTGCACAATTCTCGCTTCTCTCTATTTTACGTCTCCTTTTAAGAACGAAGATTCAAACTTTGCTTTCAAAATATCTTATCCAAATACTTTGTCTATTTTTCTTCACGTAAAACTCTTTTTCATGTTCATATCCAAACTGTGAACAGTAATATAGTGTCTTAAGACATAGAATAGCCGGGAACCATCAATATAGTCTCAGGAAAATATATCACATTATCTCTCTGATACCTACTTTTGAATCATAGGACATGTTTTAAGAATTCTTCCTAAGGCTCCAGCGTTATTGTACAGTCCTCTTCTTGGATTCAAATTTAAAGCTTGCAATAAAAAGTGAAGACAATCACAGCTATAATTGATGTGGATGTTTTTAAGGACAACTTTAAGGCAATCTCCATGGTTGGTAAATGGTTAATTTGGTCTCCTTCATTGATGTATTAATTATTCCCTCTAAGAAACTTCTCTGTAGGTTTTTTTTTTTAATTGTGTCAACGTTCAAATGCTTTAAACTGCTTATATTTTCTCAGTACGACAACTCATCTCATCTTAATGGATAAGAGTACAGCTTTCTCATAAGTTAGGACATTATGCGCTTTTTGGAAGAAGTCTAAGGCGAGGTTCCTCCTTTTGCATTGGAATTCAAACAATTGGTATGTTTGGTTGCAAGAGTTGGTAAAAATGTTCATATAATATTATCATATGAGCTCATCATCCAAAAAATGATGATCAGAAAACAACCAGATTGGTTCCACTTCACATGAAGTTCCCACCACCGACTATTGATTGGGTCATTTAGCTGAGCTCAATTGCAAAATAGAAGATGATTCAAGCATGCATTTAATCAATAATAAAAAGATTAAGGTAACAAATCAATTTTGTTGAAATGTTAGATGTGGCTTTTACTCGAATTAGCCAGATTTTAGTGATCAAATGAAGAAGACGTCACTTTCTTGCATACAATGGCTTTAACAAGTTGCAGGTTTGAATGATGTAATACATTCAATCATGCACCAGTTTAATTACAAATTGTTGGGTATGAGGAATCTGGTGGTCCAACAACTTATTGATTAATGTTTTGAGGTAACCCTTGAGATGATTCCTCTAAATTGATTATGCACGAAAACCTTTGGTTCCCAAATGAGTCAAAATGTGTGGATTGTAACACAGAATGAAAAGAGTTGAACCAAAAAATAAAAGCAGAATACACAATAATACATTTGAAATGAGTACAAGATTTTGCATATAAAATATCAAATGCTAAGAAAAATTAGCATTTGGAAGATCTTTTCTAGAATTTGAAGAGATTAAAAGAAACTGCACCACTCCAAAAAGTTTAACTCCAAGTGTTTTTGTAATAGATATTTGTCATCCTCAAATTAACTTTTTTGCATTTGGCTTGGTCACTTAGAAAATATTGACCAAGTCTTTACATTCTCCTAGACAGGATTTATGCTTTTATATGCCTCTAGTCTATATGTCATCATATTTGCAAACGCGTTAGTTCTATTGTTACTATTGTGCAATTTGAATGCTTGCATGATCTACATATCCAGATGTATTTCATATGACTTTGACCTAGGAATGGTATATGATCTTTCATCCTCTTTATATTCTTAGTTATGTTTGAGATTTCACACATGACATATTCCCTTGAATGTATGATTGTCAACCTCATGACACTTTTTTGGTGATTTGATACTTCCAAAACCATATGTTACTATTACTATTGTTTTGCTTGAGGTAGCTTGAGTTGTTTTTTCAGGTTTAAGACAAGTCGATGGGATTGCAAATGTTTTTGGTAGAATAAGTGACTTTCATGGGACCTTTGGGAACAAGTTGTTCATACAATGTCACAATCCATGGAGGATTTTTCTATTAATGATGTGAAAACTATCATGAACAATCTTTATTTGTTTTTAGTATAGCTAGATTACTATAACCTATGCAAACTTTTTATTGTAGCACACAGGAATGATTCATCAATATCATGCATGTTTTAGATATAAATATTTCAATCGTGAGCTTAAGTTGTGTTAATAATTAATTAAAACTTAGAATTCATTTGTTTCTATAATCAAATCATGTTTATGATCAATAATAATCAAGTATACAAAGAAACCAAGTGAACAAAATCTATGAATTATCTTGCATATTAATTGTACAAAATAATGTCTCTAATCGTACTTGTACATTTAGGTTTTCTGCTTTGTGTCACAAGTTAAGTATAAGTATTGTTGCATGTTGTATATGTAAGATGATCTCATTGTACTTGTACAACCATCATTTTCACTAAAATAGACAAGTTATTACATGATTAGATATTGGTGATATCCATTATCAACCCAATCATATACTACAATGTGAAGGTTTCTATCATACTTGTAGGATCTCTCTCGTCAACAATAGGGCCCTTACAACGACATTGGTTAAAATTGAGTTGAAAGACATTGTAGAAATACAATATTATATTGTATATATATGATTCACATAAGCCAAGTATTTTAACTAAACTGCTATAGCTTCATACAAATTTGAAGCACATATTTTACATTTACAAAGTAAGAATATGCTACAGTTTAACAAGTTAAAGCTCTATAAGAGGAATCATTATATTGATACGATGTAGTTACCATACTTTATAAAGAACTTAAAATCCTAAGAGTGATTCAACTAAGTGCAAAAATTCATCATACACTAATGATTCCCTTATTAAATGTGCACTATATGAAAACCTAAATACATATGAGCTCCCTCTTTTTGAGAGGACACCTCTTCTCTCAAAGCTTACTTATATGATCCTAGTGTTGTCCAATACAAAGGTTTGAAAACCCAAGATTGATTTTAAAAATGTGTGAAAAACTGCATTGTAAAGGACAATGCTAATTATTATACTTTTACAATAAGTTTTATGTAACTAGAATACAAAGATTGTATAGGCTCTATGCTTGGTGATCAACATTATTCATGTATCACTTTTGTACTATCCTTCAATCAAACTTATACGAAAAAAATCCAAAAACTCTAATAGTTAGTTAATTTCATTGGAAATCAATTTTATTAGCTATTAGGGAATCTTAAATTGCTTGTTTAATTATTTGGGCATGTAAATAACAATCTTTACATATGAAAAAGGCTTCCTCAACTTATTACAATAGCATTTAGAGGCTACCCATGTTTAAAATTACACACATACTTCCAAACTTCGCTACTGGAAGCTCTACAAAATTGATATTGTTGCAGTTTTCTCACAAATATCTTATCATTTCATTATTCCTTTTCTGGTAGAATTTTTACCATTATATTTAGAAGTTATTCTACTTGAAGACATTGTTTTGGTTATAGGTTGTATGTACAAGCTTTTTTATTGTTAAAGATGTAACACTTTGAGTTGTTTATTATTTTTTTGGCTATTGTAAGCCATGTTTATGAGCTATTTTGAGCTCTATTTTTGATCTGTGATTAATGGTTTGTAATTATGTTTTGTCTATGCAAATCTTGGCAAAAGGTTTGTGTTATTATGTGTACGTTTGGTCTTGTATTAAGGTAGGCTTAAGCCTTTTTTTGGCCAAACCTTTTGAAATACTAATGTTATTCTCTCCTATACTTTCACATATATTACTTTAAAATAATTAACAATTTTGCAAAAAAGTTTCTTAAATCAATGAACTATATTCATTGTTTTAAAATTATTGTTAGCCACAATTCATCCCCCACTTATGAGAATGTTATTCTTTTAGTTGGTTTTAGAGTAGGTTTCATCTAAGGGAAGAATTTCTTTAGACATGGTCCATAATGACTCATAATCTCATTGAAGCTATAGCTAAATTAGGTGAAGGAGCTTATTATAAATTTAGAAACTATGCATGAAATCTAGACCAAACTTGAGATGACCTATAAGGGAACCTCATTGCTTAAAAAGAATAAGATAAATATATTTACACATGAATATGAGTTATTTAGAATGTGTTTTAGATAATTTATTAAATCAGTACTTATACATTTCATAAACATTACTAATGGGCTAGTAAGCCTTGGAAAAGTTGTCTAATGATGAACTGGTAATAAAGACCTTACTTGTTCACCAAAGGGAATATGATCCTCTAGGGACTCTAATAAAGGTAAGAAAGAACCTCTCAACACCTTCTCTTGAAGATCTTATACGAGAGCTTATGAAAATTGTAATGGAGATTGAGCAAAGAAAAGGAGAGGAGACTATTATAAACAAAGGCAAAAGAAAGAAATAGGAGGACAGAATTTCATTAAGATATGAATAATCATCTTATTCATATTCATTCGATGAAGATAGAGTAGATCATATCACTAAAGGACTAACTTGTTTGTGTAGGAAACGTGTTGTAGGAAAACTAGGCTCAAAGGTGTGGAAATTAAAGAAGAAAACTAAAGTCGAAGACAAAATTGTTTGTCATGAATGTGGGCAACAAAGACACATTCGTCCCTCTTGTTCAATCAGGTTAAAATGGTTGGATTACCAAAAAAATAAGTAAGAAAAAGTGAGCTTTGAAGTTTACTTTGATTGATTTTGAGAAGACCTTTTCAAGTGAGGATGTGCAAAATGTTGGGTTAATCTGTATTATGGCCCATAATGATGAAGTTGAATGATCAACTTTTGAAGTTAGTTCATCTTCACAAAGTGAATTAGAAGAGAAGTTATTATTTGTTTGTGAAAAATATGATAGTTTATTAAACAAATATAAGAAGTTAAAGAAAGAGCATGTTGATTACTTATGATATTGCGAGTATATTAATAAAAATCCAAAAAGTATTTACATGATTTGAAACTTTGTAGAGGTGAGCTCAGCAACTAATATCTTTACATGCTTCTATTATTAAAGAATTTAATGATCATAAGAAATTTCAGCTCATTGTTTTGTGCATCACAATCATGTTGCATCTATAACTATTCCTCTTACTTATGAACATGCTTCATCTTGTAAGGGTAATTTTTTTGTTATTATAGAATAAGACCTAAACATACTTCATATTCTTGTAGAATTAGAATCAACATGCATTCTAAATTTCTAAGATATATGTTGGTTGAAAGGAAAATAATACACCAACATTTAAGGCTACCCATAGCTATCTTGGACCAAAAATTGTTTGGATCCCCAAGGATAATGCTTAGATTTCTATGTGTAGGCATGCCTCTTTAATATGATCAAGGAAGACATGTGGTGTTTAGATAGTAGGTGTGCAAGATTCATGACTGAAACCTCTAGCTTCTTCACCCATTTAAAAGCAATTGATAATGGAGGAGACACCTTAGGAGATAACTCCAAAAAGAGAGTCATCAACATAGGTACCATTGGCAAATCTTCTAAATCTATTATGATTATCCTACTTGTTGATGGCATAAAATAAAAGCTATTAAGTATTAGTCAACTTTATGATTCTAGTTTTAATGTTTCTTTTTATTCAAAATATTGTATAATTGGTAAAAATAATAAACCATTTGTGACTGTTTCTATGGAAAATAATACATACATGCTAAACTTATGGATTATGGAAGGAAGTTGGATCAAATTCCTTGTTTCTCTTGTCATTGATGCAAATATTTAGCATAGAAGTATTTATCATACTAGTAACTCAACATTAAAGATGATTGTAAGGAACAGTCTAATGAGAGGTTTAGTGGACTTGAAAGTGATTGATGACCATACTTGTTGACCATGTCAACTAAATTAATAAACCAAACTTTCATTTAAGCCTAAAAATGATATAATTATTATAAGACCTTTAGAGACTTTGCATTTAGATTTATTTGGATTGATTTAATCCTTTAGCTTAGGAAACATGAAGTATGGTTTTGAATTTGTAGATAACACTTCTAGATAGAAGGAAGAGGGAAACATTTGACAATTTTGTCACGTTGATCACTAGAATATAGAATGAATATGAAGTATCATTAGTATTCATTAGAAGTGATTAAGAAGAAGAATTTAAAAATGAGGATTTCATTGAATATTATAGTAGGTATGACATGACACATGCATTTTACTTAATAGCAATTTGCAACAAAATGGAGTGGTAGAAAAAAGGAATAGAACTTTGATTGACTTATCTATGTGTATGATTAACATGATATGTCATGAATTATGTCTTCGTAAGACCTATATTAATATTAATACTTTACAAATTATTATATTCAAATAAACCCAAGAATGTACAGTTGCATGTTTTGGGTGTAGATGTTATGTTCTAATAAATAATAAAAGGGATATAAGAAAACATTATTCAAGATTAGATGAAGGAATATTTTTAAGATATTCTCTATATGATAGGGCATATAGAGTATTTAATAAGAGTACTAATTTGGTGGAGGAATCTATACATGTAATTTTTGACGAATCTTGACCAAACAAGTAGAGTGTTGAGAATTTAGAGGAGGATCTTGAGGTCTTTGAAAAATTAAATATTAAGGATACACCCAAGGAAGATGTGGAAAGAGAAAAAGAATCTTTAGAGACTCATGCCCTTAAAGAATTGAAATTTAAGAAAGATCATTATGAGGAACAAATTCTAAGAGAAGTGATGAAAGGTGAGAGAACAAGAGCAAATCTTTAGCCATTCAACTTTTGTCATGAGTTATGAACCAAAAATAATTGAGGATGCATTAAATGAAGAGTTTTAGGTTATAGCGATGAATGATGGGCTAAATCAATTTGAAAGAAATGGTGTGAGTTAACCCCAACGCCAAGTGATCATTCTATCAAAGGAACCAAATGAGTATTTAAGAATATGCTTGATGAGAATTATGTTGTGGTTAGAAATAAAGGTTTATGTTAATCAACCATCTTTTTTTGAAATTCATGATAAAGTAGATCATCTGTATAGATTAGAGAAAGCTCTATATAGAAAAAGAAAAAGCCTAGAATTTAGTATAAGAGGTTATGCAAATTTTTGGTTTCAAATTGCTTTAGTAGAGAAAAAGTGATAATAAATTATTCATCAAGAACTCAAGTGAGCATCAATTGGTGTTTTAAATCTATGTCTATGCTGTATCTAATTATGAACTTTTTGAAAAATTCTCAAATTCAATGAAGGAGTTTGAGATGATCTTGATAGGAGAATTGATTTTCTTCCTAGGATTGCAAGTTACACAAGTTAAGAATAGTTTTTTTATATCTCAAGTCAAATTCACAATAGAACTATTAAAGAAATTTTGCTTTGAGAGTTTGAAGTCAAGAGTGACCTCCCTGCCTATAATTATATTTTTAGACAGATGAAAAAGCAAACTCTCTACATGTAATGTTATATAGAGGATCATAGGATCTTAATTGTATCTTATTATTAGTAGACCAAATTTTATATATAGTGTTTATCTTTGTGTTAGGTTTCAAGATAATCCTAAAGAGTCTATTATAGAAGCAGTCAAACATATATTTAGATATATAATTGGGACACTTACATTTGAACTTTGTGTATATTCATATGTTGATTTTGATTATTATAAGATAGACTAGAAAAGCATATTAGGCACATGCCAATTTCTTTAAAACTCATTCATCTCTTAGGTTAATAAAAATAGAATTTTGTGGCTTTTTCCATTATTGAATCTAAATACATTGCTATAGATAGTTATGTAGCACAAGTATTGTTGATAAGACAACAATTACAAAAATATGAAGTAAAATTAGAAAAGATCCCCATTTATTATGACAATGTTAGTGCCATCTATCTTATTAAGAACCCCATTCAATAATCATAGACCAAACTTAAAGATATTAGCTATTATTTTATTTAGGAAGAAGTGAATTACAAGATTTTATTACAAAACTTTATTAATTATTACATGATCATACATTGACGATAGTTGTTATTGACATTGTTGATACTACTTCATGTTATATGTTTTAAGCTATTTCATGCATTGTATAATGTGAAGGTTGCTATTGTTCTTGTATGATCTCTTTTTTACACATAGCCCTTATATTGAGTAAGGGCAAAGTTGAGTTAAAAGACATCATGCAAATATGATCTTTTATCACATGTGTACAACTCATGTAAGCCAAGTATTGTAACTAAACTTGCATAGCTTTGTACAAATACAATTCTTCTATCATACACATACAAAATAAGAATAACATATAGTTTAATAAATTAAGGCTTTAAATGGAACACCTTCACACTGATATGATAGAGTCATTATACTTATACGAAAACCTAAAAACTTGAGAGTGATTCAACATAATGCAAACATTCATCATACACTAACAAATCTCATATCAAAGTTTTACATTTGTAAGACAATTAGAATACATATAAGCCTTAAGGATATTATATTTATATGATCTTAGTGATTTCTTAGTACAAAGTTTTGAAATCAAAGACTAATTTTTATAGTGTTTAGTAAGTATGCATTAAACACTATAATATCTATTATCATACGTGCATAATATGTTTTATGTAACTAAAATATATGGATCTTATAGGCTCTTTATTAGGTCATCAACTTTATTCATGTATCCCCCTATATAATCCCTTAATAATACTTATAAGAATGATACACAAGAACTCTAACAATTGGTTAATCTCCTTAAAAATCTAATTTTTTACTTATTTAATCTTCTTAAATTTCTTATTTAATTATCATAAAGTATAAATAACAAGCTTTTCTTGTGAAAAAGGCTTATTCAACTTATTATAATAACTTTTAGAGGCTACTTAAGCATAACATTACATATACTTCAAAACTTCTTAGTTGGAAGCTCTATAGAGGTGATATTATAATATTTTCCTAGATTCATAATTTCGATGCTCCTCATTTGGTAGTACTATTGAATTTAGAGGCTATGAAACTAGAAAAATATTGTTTTGGTCATAAGTTGTATCTACAAGCTTCTTTATTGTTAAAGGTGCAATACTTTGAGTCATTTGTTAGTTTAATTGTTTGTGTTTTTTAGGCCATTATAGGTCTTGTTTGTGAGCACTTTTAAGCTCTATTTTTTATTTGTGTGATATATGCTTCATGACAGTTTTTCACTTACTGGTCTTTTGACAAAAAGTTTTGTGTTGTCATGTGTAAGCTTGGACTTGGACTAGGGGTGAATGTAAGCCTTTGTTTGTGGTTGAAACACTTGAAATAATGGTATCATTTATCTCATATGTTATCACAAAAATCATTTTAAAATAATCAAAAGTTTTTCTTTCAAAGATTCTTAGATCAATGAACTACAACTAATAAAATTACACTCACTTGTTATACTTGTTCTTTTTAAATTTTTGCAAGGCTATCATTTCAATGAGGAAGTAACTTATTGCACTAGCAATGATTAAGTTTATGAGAGTCTTTAATGGCATAATTCAAATACTATGCCTCAGCAAAGTTTTACTCAAAGGTTGTTCTTCTTTTAGATGTTCCATTAACGATGATGACTTCAACTAATATATTCAGTCTTTTGATGTGACTTATTTTTGTTTAAAGACTTATAGTAGTACTAACAAACTACACCTCTTGATAGTCACTAAGTTGGCATTTAACATATCCATTGGATTCTTTATGCCAATTATTTTATCAATTATAATGCCCTAACATTAATGTATGGTCTCTCATAATGATGCTTTAATTTAATTTATTACTAAAAAAACAAGATTCTTTGCATGTCAAGTTATACATCCTTAAGTCCAATATTTGTTTTAGAGGTTTTGCTTTTTTTCTAAATATTTTAATGATGGTTTCAAAATATTAATATGAGTGCAAATTCTTTGTTTTAATGCACTTGTAAAGCAAAAATCTATTCATTTTATATAATAATTGGACATAAAAAAAACTAAAAATTGATTTATTGGCCTAACCTTATCAAATTTCATCAAACATGACTTATTCAAACTCTTTTCTTTTAATATGTTTATTTAAAGCATATTAATTATAATCTAATTAATATTATATTAGATCTAAATGTCAACTCCACTTGTCAATTCCATAAGCATGTCTAAATGATTATAATCTCCAATAAAGCCATCATAAGAAAGGGGTAGATTTTTTCAAAAATGAACATCTTATATGGGTGAACAATTAGTTTTGGCTTTATTTGTTTCGTAGTAGGAACAATAAGTCTTCTACTTTCTAAAGGATTGAATTTTTTTCTAAAGAAGAAGTAAGAAGTGAGAAATAAGATGAATAATTTGATTATTTGTATTTGGTTCATCAAAAATGAAAGTAGTTATTTTGTCATATAAGTGGCACATTATTGTTTACTTCCATTAATTCAATTATCAAGTTACCAAAGTCACTTATAATATTCCTATCCTTTGCATTTCAAAGGCTAACTATCATGTAGCCAATATAAAAAGCCCGATGATAAAGTAAATGTTACATCATCAAGCTGGTTGCATTACGCCATACTTTATATCAAATTTAGATATATTTTAGAGTCACTTTAGTGCCCAGATGCATGCTAGAAGGTTCTCCTTTTCATGTTTAATGGGTTTGGGAGACATAATAGGTCAAACAAGATATTTGTGAGATCTACTACAATTATCGTAAGTTTCCCAAATGCATTTAAGATGTTGTTACCTCTATTGGAGATAAATGGGAGTCAATAATGTAGAACAAGACATGCATTTCATTTGAATTTGAATAAGGTAATTAGCATAATATTAATCCCATCTCATTTTTGTGGAAAAAAGTTTAATTATTTTGAATTTTCTTCTTCATGAGCATTTGTATTTAAATTAGATGGATCGAATGAAAGCTAGTGATTTTGATTTTAGATGCAATTTGAAAATGATACATGCAAGACTGTCCTTCTCTATTAAAGTTTCAAAAGGAAGTTTGCCTTCTCCTATTTCTCTCTCTTCTCAATTTCACCTCAACTATGCAAATGTCTTATTTTTTCCCTCTTTGTCTACACTCTCCCAACCATAACATTTCATAAATCATTGGAGCTCTTAGCCAACCATCCAAACTAAATCAAGTTGCCTTACCTTATCAGATTAAACCATCTCCCTATTCATCATCTATCTTCTCCATACCTTGGATTTCTCTCTCTAACTAAATCACTCTCAAACCACTTTGTTCACATACCCTCATCCCCATGATGACCATCTCCTACCAATCCAAACCTTATGAATTATGTCTTCCTAAAAAGAACCTTAAGCAAAACCTTAAATTTAAATTAACCTATTTTCTCTCTCTAGATCAAATTTACTCTAAAACATAAGTTGTCTTTTTCAACCTTCCTAAACTTCTTCAAATAATTCCAAGTATAAACTAGTCATTAACCTCATAAGAAACCTTTAAACTAAACTATTTCTTAAGAAACTATAAATTTTCTCTGTTTGTAAATTCCTCTCCAATTGGCTCTAAATTCATCATAAGTACCTTTTGGCCAACACAAGTCATTTGCTAAAACATGTAATATACTTTCTTGAAGCCCTTGGTTGAAATCAACTTTATGTTTCTAATTATCATTTTTTCTTTATCTTATCTTCTTTCTGTACAACTTGGTTTTATGAGGTCATTGATAGAGGTGATATCTCTTCCACCCTGATTCCTATACAACTTGAGGTAACAAAACTTTACTACTACTTTTTTGTATTAGATCAATGATCCTTTTAAATCTTTAAAGAATATTAAAAAACCTAGATGATTTCTAAAGAACTGCAAAAATATTTCAATTTCTTTGAAGATTTTTAAAGATTTTAGAAGACCTTAGATGATTTATCAAGATCCTAAAATATCTTCAAATTGTTTAGAAAAAATTCTTTTTAAATGTTAGGTGAGAGGCACAAAAATTATTGTAGCCAATAAGACTACTAGGAAGGTACAACTAAAATTTCTTGAAGTTTCTTTCTCTTTAACATGGTAAAACTTCATGATTTGAAGACTACTATATCTGTTTTCAATTCTATGAAACCTTTTTTACAATCCTTATTAGAATTTCTTCTATTACAAATTGGCTTTTAATCTTTGCTTGTACATATCATAAAATTACTAAGAAATAATTAGGTGATATTTTTACAATAATATTGACCCACCTGATATGTTCTATGTTGGTGCTTGAGTTTAAGATTTAAAGAGAACTATTTGATAACTATGCAACTAACGTGGTTATTATTAATCATCTATTGGTTGTTTAAAAAATTCTTCGTTTCTTCCTTTATCTTTGCTAAAATTATGAGGTTCACAATTTGAAAATAAAATTAACATATTTTTTTTATTTATAATAGTGAGAAAAATTAAAAAAAAGTTCTCTATTTCAATAAATTTACATTTTTATTTTAGTTAAATAAAACACTAAAAATTATTTTTACATTTTGATTACTTATCTTACTCATCATGCCACTTAGGAAACTTGCAATAAAAAGCATAATGAATTGTGGGAATAAATGAACAAACTATCACCAAACTTTGCTACTAGACTAAAAGAAAAAGTTTACACTGGCTAGTCTAACAAATTTTATCAAGAATTTGGGAAATCAAGGAAGTAGTCCTAGAAATTATAGAAATGATTGTTGACATATGAAGAAATATAAAAGTTGAGACACCAATATTTGTTGATATTCAAGATCATATAAATTTCATGTTTTTGTTAAATTAGATAAATTATTTCTTTAAATACAATAATATATATGATCATAAAGAATTTAGTTTTACTGACACAAACTTACTATGTAAAACTAAAATTTTATAATAAAACACTTCAAAAAAGAAATAAGGTTGCATAAGAGACTTTTTACTTGAATATAAATGAAAGAATTATTAGGGATAAAATATACCTTTGCTCATCATGATAAGAATTATCAAAATATTTATATGATAACCTTTGAAAATGCTACAAATTTCTTAGTATTAAAAGAATTTAGGAGGCCACATTCATTCCATCCTTAGACACAAAATTATCAATGCATTTTAAGTTTTATTTTATTAATTCTTTTCATAAACAAGGTAATGGAGTGATGATATACCTAGAAAAAATAATAGCAAAAAGCTTAAATTTAACTATTTTGGATCCACATCAACTTCACAAATACTACAAGGCTCTTATCAAATTGGATGGGATTCAACACCCTTGCATAAGAACATCATACAAGGTATGTTTTATGAATACTGGTGATTAGCTTTCACATGATGGGAAAAAATTGGATAACTTCACTATGCAATGCTTATCATATAGCATGTTATACCTTCATGTACTATGTAATACCTTTGTTGTTCATGATTAGACATCTTCATTCTACTATGATTCTTTTTTTTACCACACCAAACAGATACACTCGAGTACACAAAGTCATTGAGATCATACCATAGCTTGATCGCTTCACACTAGATCAACCAAGTATGTGAGAACCCACGAGTGATTGCTCATTAGATAGAAATGATATTCTTATCAAAAGTTTCCAAAGATACTGTCAAAAAAATTTCCTTCCAACAACAAATCAAATCATAACAAAAACAACAACAACAATTGCATCAATTCAAAAAATATCTATACTCTCATGTAACAAACATGGTATGATGTAAAACTTTTTTTCATGAAATAAATTTTAATTTATCAAAATATGGAAGACAATGACATTTCCCCTATTTAAAATGAGAAAAAAAATAAAATATAAGAAAATTAAACTAAAAACATAGAAGTGGCCATGATCATAGTTTGAGGAAGTCAAAAACTATTTTTGATATGCTTATGTAGATTTCTACTTTTACAAGTGGAACTAAAAATAATTTTTATTAGCAACTTAATTTAATAAAACAAAATGTTGGGTCCAATCATTCTATGTATGTTGAATTAGTAAAAATTTGATTACTTAGAAAATTTTATAAGAGTGATTAATTATTAATATGCATATACTTTGAGAGAATTACCTCTTCATTATTTAGAAATTTTTATGGGGAAAATTTAAATTATATAATAACATGAATATAACTTCATGACACTAGCTTTGATATTGAGTTTTATCTACTTTATGATATACTAATTCTTGGCAAAGAATTATAGGCTAACTTTACTCGTTTAGTTCCTCTTAAGGCCATTATTTTTTTGGAGTAGATGGAAGTGGGAAAAGAAAAATAGGTTTAATAACATTTTAAGATTATGTGTGGTACATCATTATTATCACAAAACAACCACTATGCTATTTCTTTCAATTCCCTCACTCAAGGTCTATATTACTAAGGCTACATTTGGTCATCTCTTTTTTTGACATAAAGAAGTTGCTTATCACTCATGAAGTCCACTCAATCAATAGTTACTTTTTGTCACCATTACTACCAATTATGGTTACCACACTACTGTTAGTGTGGTCCACCATTAGGGTCTACCTACATCTACTACTTTTGATCTCTTATTAGAGTGAGCACAATGGGCCATCCATCACTCATCCACTACCATTTACCATATGTTTCCTACAACTCATTTGGCCATTGTTATTAATGATGGCACTTGTGATGATAAAAAAAGCAAGTCAACTACCCAATCAAAGGTGATGGGAGCATGCCTAGAGGTCGTAGGCATTAGAGTGATGGGTTAGTCATGGGAGGTAGCAAGTAGTTGCTAATGATGGAGATGTTCTTAAAAAATATGATCCAAATTCTAGTTTAACTTTTGAATCAACCAAATGACACAATTCAAAAAGTGCCACTTCCCTAATGCATAGATGGCTAATAATCATTATGAGAGGAAACTTCTTTAGTACTAATTAAAAAAGTGGAAATCTCAACACTTTCCATAATTTGGTGAAACAAGTAGAACTTATGTGAGAGAAGTCATTTCAACCCACATAAGTTCAAAGTTTTTTAATCACTTTCTCCACCTTGGCTTGTAAATTTCCTAAGTCAAAATTTTAATTTTGTATTCTTTTTATACTAAAGTCATCAAACACTTGCCATGATAGATTGAAAACCTCTCTAAAAAGAAAATTGATAATAGCAACCATTGTTGACAATAGTCAACAACCACTATTGCCTTCCATTGAACACATTCTTCTTTTTTAGTTGTCATTGATCATAATTATAATCACATTTCTCTTGTGACTTTTGACAACAAAGCAATAAAAAATTAAATGGCTACTCCACCAATTTGTGTTGATGACATGATACAATCAACATGATCATTGATAGACCCAACCCAACAAAAAGGAAGTTATCTTGATAGATTGAGTGACTTGGGATGTATCATGGACAACTTGTTAATAGTAGACAATCCTCACTTCTTCAATAATGGAGATATCTTTAGGAATATTATCCAAGAAAAAAATTTCAAGTATTATTATTAGATTGTAAAGAAAATTTACAACACTCAAGTATTATTAGACTGACCTAAGAAGGGAGAATTGCAAGAAATTTATTTCAATGATCGATTTTTTAATGTGTCCTTGGGACACTCTAAGCAATGCATTAAGCATCATTATATTTCTGTTGAAGAATATATTGTAAGATATCCATGATTTTTGACATGTCATTAGAAGTTTGTTATCTAGTATGCTATACTATATAAACACACTAGATGTGAGTTTGATTAGTTATAAAATTCTTTTCTTTGAAAATGGACTCAAGAGAGATATTTTGAGAATAGAGTTTATCAAGTGATGATTTCAAGTAATTAGTGAAGGGAGAGTGCTTGTAAGATGGTTTAAGGAATGAAAGAATTCATATTGGACTTAAGAAATGATGATCATATCAAGAACTTCATTTAATGAGAAAAAATGTGAGGAGAAGCTATCATTGTTTAAGATTAATTCAAGAGATTGTTTTTCAAGATAAATAGTGTAGAGCTTATTCAGATTGAGTGTTGCATAATTAGGTTAAGATGTGTGATGGATGTTTCACAATCATTTCTTACCAATCAAAACAAAATACATGTTAGAAACATTAGCATAAATGTGTGGAGTAGATTATGAAGCTTTATGGAATATAAAAGGCCATTATCTCTGATAATTACTCCAAAATTACATCCTATTTTTGGTGGAGAATTCAAGACGCTTTTGGATTACTACTAAGATTTAGCATTATCTTTCACCTTTAGACTAATGGCCAAATTAAAAAACTTATAAAAATATTAGAGGGCATGTTAAGGTTGTGTATGTTAGACTAGGGAAAATTGGAAAGTTTATATACTCTCAATTGAGTTTGCTTAAGAAAACTATCAATCAAGCATCAAGAAGGCTCCTTTTGAAGCACTTTAGGGAAGAAGGTGTCAATCACCACTATATTAGTATGATAAGATATATATCACATTAATAAGGCTAACTATAATAGTAGAAACATAACTTTTAAAAAAGTAAAACATATTATGAGAAATAGTACATTTTATGAAGAATTCATTGATGCAACTTCTTTTAGAAATTATTTATTTATTGATTATGAAATGAGATATTGAACTTATAAGATAATAATAGCTAATTGATAAAAATATAATTATTTAAAATAATAAATAATTAAAAATACTAAATGTTATAAAAACATTACAAAAATTTTGTGAATGATGGAGCTTGTGGGTAAAAGTTTTAAATAGAGTTCCCAAATTTTTGGAAATCATTCAAATAAAAAATTTAAGAATAAGCTTTAAGGTTTTATCAAACCTTTAATTTAAATTTTATTTTTTCTAATTAACCCAAAACAACAATAGTTGATGATCCATAAATGCCCAAAACATTATTGTTAGTGATTAAAATGGAGTGAACTATAAAATACCATCAAGCAAAGGGAAACATTCACTCCATCAATATGTCATGTATTTAGGGGAAACAAATGGATGGTAACAACTATGGATTTGAAAGGTCCAAGCTAAAAGTTTTATAAAGAAGTAAGCCATTGATCAAAAAATTAAGAGTCGTGGATTTTTCAATTAGGTAGTCTACTAAGAGAAATAAAGAGAGTAAGAAAAGAATTTAACTTGATAAAACTCATAAAAGATTGCATTAACAATAATTTAACAACTAAGTGTGATAATTAAATCAAATTTTGTGATAGATAACTATGAACAATATGTTCTTTCATTACACCACACTTCAACTAAGTAGTTAATAAACAATTAAATAACATTTCTCTCCATTTACAAACATCCAAATGTAAGTAAACTCAACAAATGTTCCCAACATCACTTGTTATTTTTATTCATAACTACAAACACTCCTAACGTTACTTGATAAGAAATTGTGAAAATAACTTCAAGTTTTTTTATTATTATGATGTAAACTTGTAATTATACGTAATAATAATCCTTTGAAATAATTAAATTGTCACCAAGTCTTCGTCCTCAACGTAGAGTTCGAATCTGTAGAAAAACTAAGTGACATTTGGCAAAACCAAAGGAATAAGAAGAAAAAAAAAAGGATTTTTTAATATTCCAAAAAATAAATATTCCACAAAAAAATTATAAAAGCAAATGATTTATACCACTTTTGTCAAGTTCTTCACATGATTTATACAGCAGCTTAAAGTTCGTAGACCCATTCCTAACCCAACAATAATTCCAAATAATGATATCTGGTAAATAGTAATAATAATTGTTTAATTTGATAATGAATTGAGAACATCCCTTATGAAATAAACATCGAACTGCCCAGTATTCCCAAAAAACTATATGATGTTGGAAACTTTTTTAAATAAAAAAGAAATCTTTTTTTAATAATCACATATTTGGTTTATAATATTAAATACAATCTGCAAAATTTTATAACTATAATTTGAGCTTTTGATCAACTAATGTTAAGTTTGATTATTGAGATATAAATTTTGCATATACAAAAAAAAAAAAAGCTAAGGTAGCCGTTAGGAGTTTCCAAAGCTTAGGGATTAGAGAGTGAGTTGGCACTGTAGAGTCATGAGGGATCATCAATAACATATTTAAGAATATCATGAGGTTTAAACATAGAAAATCGTAAAGAATAAAAAACTATTAAGTTTAAAAAGTAGAAAATGGGAGGTTAATTATGTCTTTGAGTACAAAGTTAAAGAGATGAAGACATCATTGTTATGGGGACATTAGATAGAGGTCTAAATAATGATTATTGGGACAACTTTAGATATTACATAAAAATGATTTATTCTATATATACTCATTTTTCTCTCTCTTATTCTTTCTCTTCTTTCATTCCTCTTTTAGTTCATATTATCAAAATCAACTATTATAAAGGGAGTAGATTGATAATAATATCATTAGATCACCTTGATTTATGGATGAAAGATATGATAAGAAAAAAAATATTCAAAGATAATGCATAAAACAATAGAGTAAGACTTGAATGTCTTAAAAATGCTTTAAGAAAAATGAATAACATATAAACTCTACAATATGGGGTTGAGCAGCTGAGTTTGGATAACATTTTTGAAAGATTAGCTCCAATTCAAGGGGCTTGAAAAAAATGATCAAAACCCAAAGTTGGGCAAAGGGGGACAACTGAGGACTACTATTGGAGTAGCACTCAGGTTGTGGCTAGAATGCTTATGGGATGATCAATGAAGGCATGACCTCTTATGTCAACATGTGAAGAAGGATTTGGGTGCCAAGTTCTAAAGAGATGGGCCAAACAAGCAAATCTATTTGAAAGTAAAGGTTCATAGGCACACTAAGTGGGGTGTATTATAGAAAGATATTATCTAGATTAAGGTTTATTAAAAAATGGGGAGCTAAATGTTGGCACAAGAGATGGTGAATGGTAAAAATTGTAATTTTAGGAGTGCACAATAAAAATAACAAAAACTCTTTAAAGATTCTTGATTACAATAAATCAAATTTGGAAAACTCTTATTACTTTCTAAATTTTTTTGTGAGGAATTCAATAAAGAAGTAATAGAAGAGACCTTTAGGTTTTTTAATTCAAAATTGGATCTATGTTCAACATAGCTAAAAAGTAAGACAAACATTGGTAAACACCTTTCATAGACACTGAGCCAAAGAACCTTATAATCTCAAGGTGAAATGACCCTAAAAGGGTGGCCAAAAGAATAAATAAAAATCAAATGCATAATCCCATAATGGGATAAAAGAAATGATGTAAAGCTTTAAGATACAAAATCTTATAATCACAAATAATAAAACCAAGAGGCACACTAAATCAACAAAAAATAATATAAAAATAAACTTTAACTTAGATTAATACAATATTAGCTTTAAATGAGACTAAGAAAAGATAAGAATATCTTCTATTGTTGTAGCCTTACTAATTATTCAAATATTCAAGGACAATAATGACCTTTAAGAAATATTCTTTCAAATGATTGGTAAAATATCCATTAGCCTTTACATTAAACCCCTTTCATAGCTTTTTAGAAAGGTTCTCAAGCCTCTTAATGGCTTCAAACATCCATAATAATTCTTTAATGGCTATATTATAATATTAAAGTTTTTGATCAAACTAGCCATTACTTATAAAAATAAACTTAACATATTGTATGTTCTAAGGATTATATTTTATGTTAGGCATTAAATTATATTAAATATTTTGTACATTAGATAATAATATATTATTCTCAAATAAACTAAATATATTATGCATTAAATATTAATGTACCATACTTAATCTTTAAGTTTTTGCTAATTCTCTTAATGCCTACTCATCCCCTAAACTACTGATTAAGTTGAACTTAATGCACTATACGTTAATGATAATTTACTTTACATGAAGCTCTAGTTTTATATTTTTGCTCCATATATCATTCTCTCATCTTAACATACTAACACAATTAAACTAAATATATTGTACATTAATGATAATGTGTCATTATGTTTATTATTTATCATATTTAAAATAAGAATTTTAAGTAATATTGACATGTTTGGTGCATGAGAACTACTATTATTAAGCTATAAAAAGGCAATTATATAAGTATTCAATCATAAGTAAATGCATGCCCTAAATTAACTTAAATATTATGAGTTGTGTCGAAGAAGAATTTGTAAAACTTTTATCACACACACTAAAACTCCCCTTTTGTCTTAAATCCTCAAATATAATTTCATAGTTCTTTTAAAATTCTAAAAAAAAATAAAAAGAATATAACAATAACTTCCCTAAGTGTGCTAAAACTTTATGTTTGGTGCCAATTGTTTTCTGGACCAGACAATACTAATTGAACCTTTGAATTAAGACCAATCTCTCTAAATGATTCACCTAGTTAAACTTGAGATACATTATCTAAAAATATTTAAAAAGAAAGTATTAATATGTAAGAAATAATTTTATTAACATTATATAACTCACACATAGACTAATAAGTTTTCTCTAACTTCATATGTAGTAGACTAGAGAAATTTGTGTCATCTAATAATTCATAGCAACTAGATGATGAATAGTGAATAATTGACATAAAACATTTTTATAAGAATTTTGAGATGTTCCCAAATTTCAAAAATGAAATTTTTTTAAAACATGATAAATATTTTCTAATGTTTTTATTAAAGTTTAAAGTTCCAAAGAGATTGGAAAGTTAAGTATAAGTTAATTCTAATATCATAACTTTTTTTGTATAAGATGTTATAAATCTTGAGATATAGCTAATATAATTATAAATATGAGTATTATAATAAAATAAAGTTATTATTTAAAAATATAAATATAATTAATTAAATTATTATTATTTTAATATTATCTTAAGAAGTGTTTTATGTTTAAAAAATAAAAGTTAAAAAATTTTATTTGATTATGTCATTAGAAAAAGCTTATAGAAAGAAATCCAATGTGATGAGTTTTTAATTTTAGGAATTCTAATAGTAACAAAGTTTTCAAAAAATGACATAAATGTTATTCCATAAACTATCGAGGGACAAAAGATAATTTTGTGAACCTAAGATTACTATGTCAATTAAGACAAAGATATGTAGAAGTTTTGGTTGGAAAAGGTTGTTTGCTTGAGCTAAGGATAGTAGAGAAGAGATGGGAAGGAGGGAAGAGAAAGAAGAAAGAGAGATAGTGCCAAGCCAAAGAGAAAAAATAAGAAAAAGTGAAAGATAAGAGATTGCTAATTATAAGGAGAGGTTCAGGAATAATGATAGAGAGGAAGAAAGCTAACAGGGAGTGTTGTTGTAGTAATAAAAATAGAGAAAAGTGTAGGACGACTAAAGAGGAAAGATAAATTTTAGAATTCTTATTATTTTTCTTGATTTCTATGCAAGTTGGAGTGGGTTTTAGTTGCTGTAAGTAATAATAATTTTGTTTTTTTGCAATACTAGATATATATACTTTATTTAAAATGTGATGAGATCAACCTAAATTGGGCATAATACCATTTTTCGTGCATTTTGAAAGTTTCATTCATACAAAGATGTTGAGAGATTATAAGCTAGTGATGCACCTACTAGAGCTTATCATAGTAGTATGATTGATTATCATATTGTGCTAATCTAGATCGAAAGGTACATTGCATTTCATGTTTAAACATACCCACATTGTAGATTATGAAAGTTCAAAAGGTTTTGTTAATAGCATCGTATTAGTATGATATGTATTATATGTGGACATATTTGGTTGATCATTAGCGTAGATATATTACAAAGTTACTATAGGTGCTATCAATGGACAATGATTACACAAGCTTTGTAGTAGGATGAAATGGCTATTAGTCATATGATGGAGCACCTAGTACCATTCAATCATCTAGATGCAATTTTTTTATCATAATTGGTCAATGTAGAATGAGATCCAAATTTTCAATGACTAGAATGATTCAAAATAATAAGTTAAAATATCACATATTAACTTTGTATTTTGTGATGGAAGAAAATTCCTCAATATTTAGCATCGTATCATGATCATTCTAAAATAACTAAGCATCGTACCTTGTGTGATGTTTGAATATATGAAAAATGAGCTTTATTCATGTTTACCAAGGATTTGCAATGTGCTATAATGCTACAAGGTTCAATATGTACATATTGGCTGATTGAGTAGCCATTTTTGCGAGTGATCTAACCACATTGTTACCCTCTTTGTGAATAAATTGCCAGCCCTCCCGAATTGCTTCTATATCTTGCTTGATTTTTTGAATTCATTTGATCAAATTCTAATGAAGTTTTGATGACCCTAAAACATATTGAGCAATGTGAAGCAATCCAATTCAATTACAACCATTGTAATTTTATTGTTTTTGCATGTTGCCTAGTCTTTGATAATTACAAGAGAAATTGCTCCCATTGTTGAGCATTTTCTAAGAAAAAAATGCAAAATATTTTATTACCTTTATAATCATGGGTGACACCACTAGAGATGGTGAGCTTAGTCTTGCTACTTGTTAAGCCATGAACATTAATCTTCATTTTGTTAATAAGTAGCAAATTCCAATTAACAAGTTTACATTATGTGAATCACATAGATTTGAATGGAGGGACTAAACCTAATTATACTACTACTAAATACTCCTAAGATGTTGGCATGATAGAAAAACATTTGAATGTGTTATAGCAACTACAAATGATATATTTATAATGTTCACATTTGACTTATTTCCTTATACAAATATAAGATTTTTACCCTTATAAATACTCTAATATATTAATAGAGGTAGAATATGAAGAACTTAACACATTTCTATGTTCATTTGAACATGTTGCCACCAACTAAAAAATATGTCTTATATATTGTGATGCTTTTCATGCAAAAGTTTTAATGCATTAGCAAAGAAAGATCACACCTTATTCACCAATTCATAGGAAACAAAAACATGATTATTTAAGAAATTCTCATTAAGATAATGAGGGCATTTAGAAGCAAATTGACAATTTAGTTTCTTCAAATTTTATAAAAAAAAATAATTTATTTAGAATTCTCCATACCAATATTGAGACATTAATATGATATCTAGAATTTCATATCATCCTTCTAGACTACAAGATGAGATACTTGCTTCTGATTGCATTCCAAATAGAGTGTAAGGTAAACATATCATCTCTTGTAATGCTCTTAATAAATGTGTCAGAATTGTCACCCTTTTTACCATCTTTTTGATACTTACCTTCCATGTATTTGGCCTATAATGATTTTCCATTAAGTAGCTTCCAATTTAACTTTGTAGAGAAGGAAACGTAATGTCTTTGAGTTTTTTAAGGTCTAAGCCATTTTCTTCTATTAGAGCATAGAGTTTCTCCTATGTAGCTTACTAGTGTTTGTAGACATTATCAACATCATCCTATGAGAATCTATTCATTATTTCTTTATGCTATCAATAATTTGTAATGTTGAGTTAACTTTCATGAGTGAAAAAGTTATAATTATGGCCAAGACATGTCATACTAATATTAGTCTTCCACCCATCGAAAGTAGTTTCTTTTTTCATCCAACAATTTTCACAAATAATTTATCTAAAATTTGTTAAAAATATATAGCTTTTCCTTACTAGTGTACAAAAGGCATCTCATATATGATATTGGAAAGGAACCATGCTTGCAGCCAAGTTTTGTTTGCCATTTTAAATAATCTTAGCATCATTTTCCTAATGATAAAAAATTTATTATTAATTGGATTGATTTGAAGACTTGAGGACTTTTGGAATTTCTTCAAAAGTTTACAAATATTAAAAATTGAACTTATGTCAGCTCTATTAAATATAATGATGTCATCAATATAAACTAAGTATGCATTCATCAAACATCCTTTAGAGTACACATAATGAAGGCCTTTGTCATTAATAATAAGATTTTTTAGAGCTCTACTAAAAACCTTCATAGTCAAGATGAATAATATAGGAAAATGAAATTTCTTTGTTTGAGGCAACTAGAGTTAGAGAAATCTAATTGGAATGCCATTTACTATAATAAATAACTAAGAGCTAATGAAAATGTTCTTGATAAGGTTGATTAATTTCTTAGAGAATTTGAATTTTGCTAGGATTTTCTATAAAATTTTTCATGATAATCTATCAAAGATATTTTTTAAATCTAACTTGATGACACAATTCTTACCTCTAATAGTTTTGTTAAGTGAACTTACCCACTCCTGTGCAAGTAGGATATTATCCACGATATCTTTACCTTTTTCAAAGCTAGATTATTTAAGAGAAATGATTTTAGGTAGCAATTCATGAAGTTTGTTTGCTAGTAGTTTATAAAAAATCTTATCATGAAATTACACATGCATATTGGTCAATAATTTTTAAATAATTTGAGAGTCATTCTTTAAGATCAATACCAAACTTGAACTTGCACTTCCTTTTAGAATAGAATTTCTCACTATGAAATCTCTAACGATAATTAACTCATCACATGCATTGATTTCCGAATAGTGAGTGAAGAAATGATTGTTGAACCCATTATGTCCTGGTGCATTATCTTTATCCATTCGAAACATGACATTTTCAAACTCATCCATTGTGATAAATTTCAATTGCCATCTATTTTCTTTCTCAAAAATCATAAATGAAAAACAATTAAGCAGTTCCTTATCCATAGTTACAATAATTGAAGAGAGCAATGTTTGGAAATATTGGATAACCACAACCTTGATTTCCTCCTCTTGATGGGTCATCTTTCTATTGGAGTCTTTTATGCACCTGAAGTTAAGACTTGTCTTTTTATCTTTAACTATAACATGGAAAAATTTAGAATTCTTGTCTCCTTTATGCCATCTGGTTGTGGCCTTTTGTCACCAATAAATTTCCTCTTTTTTAAGCTCCTCAATTAATTGATCATTAGCCTTAATGAGTTCAAGATTATCCTCCTCTATTTGGATTTCTTGAAATTATGCTTGTCTAATTTTGCTATTTCTTTAGCCTATTTGATTGATTGAAAGGTGGAACTATTCCATTGTCTAAGATAGTCTTTTAGTCTTCTAAGTTTGAATGCGAGTTCCATCAAGTAGTGAGATGGGTTGTATTTGACCAATTTTTACCATAATATTGAAAATGTTAGGTGTTGCATCAACATATTGAAATTTAAATTACTTCTTGCTAGGGATAAGAGCCAAGGTAATTTGAAGTAGCAAAGACAAATGGTTAGAACTAGTTCTACATAAGTGTTGTATCATTGGTTGAGGGAATTAATCAAACCATTCTTAATTCATTAATAACATATCCAACCTTTTTTAGACCTATTTTTCTTTCTTTTTATCCTTCTATGTAAATGTTGATATTATATGAGGTAGAGCTCCTAAGTTACATTTGTTGATATAATCTTTAAAATCATTTATTACTTTTATTGATCTAAAATTAGATCTATATCTTAAGACTAAAGACCTGACAAATAGTAATAAACACCTTTCATAAATACATGTAAGAAAAACCCACATATCAATCCAAAGGAGTCCATAAACACTTGGCTAAATGATCTTACAATACTAAGCTGAAGGACCCTACAAATCATAGGCACAAACGAGCTTATACATTAAGTAAAGACATGTAATCATCAAACCAAATAAGCCATCAAGCCACCAAGTCAAAGGTCCATACAAGTATTGCCAAAGCACCAAATAAGTAACAAAAGATGAAGTATCACAATAACATAAAAGAAGCAAAGTAAACCTCAAAAGTACAAGTTCTATTAATATGACAATAATATTAAAAGGTACACTAAATCAATGTAAAAACAACTTAGAAATGATTTCAATCTGCACTTAAAGCAACTTATTGAAAGAAGATTGAGAAAGAATATATGCAATTTTTTACAGTTTGACCCTACTTAGCCAAATCTTGAAGTATGTAATGATATTCAACCATAAAGGATTTTCAATAACTCATTAATCTTTTCTCAATGTTTGGATCATTTTTATATTTTTTAAGACAATTTTCATTGGCTCCAAATATCCCTAATATCTCTTTAACAACTATTTAAAAAAATTTGAAAATCTAATCAAACTAGTTATTACTTAGAGAAATGAACTAAATATATTTTATGTTCAAGCCAATGTATTCTTCATTGGGTTCAAATGTGTTGTATGTATTATATGTAAAATATTTATATATCACACTTTATCTTCAAGTTTAATATCTTTACTATAATTCTTAAACCCAAATAAACTAAATATATTGTTTGCTAATATTAATATATTATACACAGTCCTTAAGTTCTAAGACTACACTTAATGCTCTGTTCACTTACCTTGTATACTAAGTTAATTGAAATGAGCATATTGTATGTTAAGGATAATGCATTGTATATTATTTTTAATTTTATATATTTTTAATATTATACATTCTAAATACTATAAGAACTTTTTATATAAGTAAACTACTATTATTAAGTTTGAGTAATATAATTCTATAAATAGAAAATCATATGTGAATATATGTCTTCATCTTATTTTAAAAGAAGTGTGAAGGAATAGTTTGAAAAGCCATTTTATTCAAAGTTTGAAGATTCTTAAACCTTTGTAATAGTGCCTCAATAATATTGTCATAAATTTTTATACACTAAAAGCAAATAAAGAAGATTCACAAACTACCTTTAGTATTACACTCATCTTTTATGTTTGGTACATGTTATATTCTCATTAAACATTTTACTAACTAACCCTTTGAGTTAAAAGCCAAGCTCTCAATATAATTTATCTAATTAATCTTGAATTCACAATCTTAAAATATGTAAAGACAAAAAATAAAATATAAAGAATAATTTTATCATCATCAAACTAGTTACACATATATCAAAAACTCAATATCTAAAATACAATATTAATTAATTACAAATCAACCCATTAAATAGTTTATTTAGAAGAAAATGTTATGTCAAAATACTCAAAATATTATGCAAAAGTATTTTATTTATAGTGTATTATGATTTTATTTTTTATTATATTTTAATAATTATTTGTATTATAATGACACGTGTGTTTAAGCATGTGAACAATTCTTAAAAATTTGTTTAATACTACCTCTAATATTTCACTTGAAAACTAACAGAAAGTATTTTAATATGTCACTCTAAAATATTATTGAGACATATTTTTAATTTGCACAAATTGATATTACTTCAATGTTTTTTATTGTAATGGACCCAAATTGGAGTAACTCAATCAACCCTGACCTCTAAACTGTGGATAAGATTGCTTTAGAACTTGTTTGGATTTGATGATGGAAATCTCCAATAGATTAAAGATGTCTTCTGTGAAGTTTAATAAAAGATTTATATAATCAAATATTTTCTTTATTGTCTTTTTCAAATGCTGAATAAAACTATTTAATTCTTATCATCAGGTCATTATTATTATTTTATTATATATTTTAGATCAATTCATTGCACATTTCCATGAATATTGCCATCTTTGTCTCGTTTTATATATTGTTTTTTTATATCCATAGCATACTTCATCAATTCAAAATTAATAATTAAATAAATACTTTTCAATCAATAAAATTTAAAAAAAAAATTATTTTTTTAGCAAAATTTGAGTATTTTAACTTATCAAATTTACATAAAACGTTTACTTCAAATTCTTAGGTATGTTATACTGTTAAAAAAAATCAATTTTCTCTCCCTTTCAAACAATAAAAAAATGAAAATTCAAAAAATACTTTTCACAATTTCTATTTTTTACTATTAATAATTTCTTTTTGACAAAAAATCTTAAACATTGTTCAATAATAAATATTCATAATTAAATTACATATTATTAAACAAATCCTATAAGACATTTGATTTTATAATATTATAATACAAAGTGATCTAAATTAAAGATGTTTAGGATTAGATTTGTTCTATTCCTAAATAATATTATTAAAATTCAGATTTTGTAAACATCTAAATGTTAAATGTCATTCAAATAATTGATATTTAGTTATTAATCATTCTAAAATTAAAAAATAAGTATACATATTATTAGATAATACTAACATTTGAAAAATACTGGTATTTATATGTAAAAATTAACTAAGTAATATTTAACTAAATATCCTTCTTAATAAAAACCTATATCCTAAGGCCATTAACATTACAAGTAAAACCATGGCCTATACACAAACAATCTACATGTTAGTTGTTAATGTGTTACGTTTTAAGAAAAAAATAGTACAAAGTTCCACTGGAGAAATCATTCTTCAAGCACAAATGATGGCTCATGACCAGCTAGCCCAAATAGGCTTGGGATAGACCACATTATGATGACTTAGGTCAAGCTTGGATGAAGATGCCAAGTTTGACTGGGCCTGTCTCGAGCTCAATGAAGTCTGCTCGATAACTTCTTCGTTTTGGTTCCTGCTTTGCTTGAGATTTTCAAATTTTAATATCGATAATTTTAATAGTTTTGAATTTGATTAAATTCTGAATTTAATTTAATGTTAAAATATGAAAAATATGGAGAAAATATTGTAGTTTATAGTTTAGAATAATTTCATGCTTTAAATAGAATTTATAAGTTGTATTGCTATTAATTAGAGTTTAATAATAAATTAAAATAAGTTGTAAAGTCGAGCTAATTAATCAATTAATTAGAGTAGTTTCATGAATGATTATAAACTCAATTGGCTAACTCAAAACTTATTAAGTGGAAGGGCAACATAAAATTAAATGTTTAAAAAAAATAAAAAATTGGACACCAAATGATGTGAACTAAATCTTTAATTAGAAAAAAATTGGTAATAATCTCAATACTTTGATTGATAAGAAAGAAACAAGTCGATGTTTAATAATTTCTTTGATTGTCTACTAATCTTGATCAAAATTGATTAAACAATAAAAATGATTTAGTTTTTATCAAAACTCAAAACTAAGGAGAACAATTTAATATACATATTTGTTATTAAAAAAAATATTTCTATTATTTTGAAAATAACAATATTGTTGCAACTTCATTAAAGCATGGAGGATTTATTTAAATAATCACTTTTAAAAATTTAAACAAAATTGTCACACAATTTTCTAATTCAATTGGATTTTAGTCAATTAGGAGAGAGAAAATTATAGTCATCTTTTAAGATATGTGAGTTAATGATTTTTAAATTTTAATATGAAGTATAAAATTTAGGTAATTTTTAAATTAATAATAATTGTCAAAAAAAAAAAGGTTATTTTAATGAATATATAAGTTTTGAAAAAGCAATTATCCCAAAAAGTCAAATAACATCAAAAAATCAAAAAAAACTTTTATAACTTTAAAGTTTGAAGAGTCGATAATTTTAGAAATAGTTGATTAATTTTTAGAGATTATATAGATCGAAAAATTCAAAAAATATAAGCGAACCCAAGGTTTCAATTAATCTTTAATTGAATTTATGTTTTTTTATAAAAGTAGATTTAGTCACACTAAATGGCTACCATATCTCAATCGTCAATAGTCAAATCTATTAGCAAGTGAAGAGGCGCAGTTACTATGGGTTGCTTATAGGTTGTGTGGCTGTTAAGCGAGAGGGAGCATTAGGAAAGAGAAAAATAGAAAGGGGTTTATAAAAAGCATATGTGAGTGCTCAAAGGAAATTTGGAAAAACATTTTTGAGTTAAGGGAAGTGGAAGTGCAATCATGAGGGAAAAAAATTGAGAGTTTTTCTTGTTCAGCTATTAATAAAAATTTCTTTGATTTGGTGATAGAAGAAATTTATAAGCCTGATTAGTAGAGAGGAGAGAGAAAGAGAGAGAGAGAGGAGAATAGGGAAAAGTTTTGAGAATGTTTTGAGAAATTTCAAGTGTTATCATGAAAAGAAAATGAATTTGAGAATTCACTATAATACCCAAGCAAAGCAAGGAATGGAAAAGAAAAGATTTGAATTTATGAAGGTAATTATGCAAATAATAATCAATTTCTTTTATCTAACCACTACTAAGAATTTACAAGCTAGGCATTTATGTATATTTTCTTGTATCTATATGATGTATATTGTATTGCAACAATAAGGTCTTCTTATATGATAATGATATTTTTAGAAAAAAAAAAAGAAGTAAATTAAGCGATTTTATATTTATTAGCTTACAAATGAAGGCCTTCATAATGTTAAAACAAATTGAACAAATTAAATAAGTAGAAAAATTTGTATATATGAAGTAATGTTTAATAAAGTGCTATTATGATGAACATATTTCTTTCTTTTAATTATCACATATTCTATTTTTCTAATTTAAATTATTAAAATCTCTTAAAACCCTTAATTTATTCTAAATTTTAGATTTTAAATAGAGATACTCATTTCTAGATTTTGTCTATTTTTCTACTATACAAAAATAAATATTTCATATATATACATAACAATAAATTATCCATGTAGTTTGGATAGAACACTATTGATTGTGAACAACTATAAACCATCACCACAACTTTGTGCACAACCACAATTTATCATTGTTATGATTTTCGTAATTATATTTAAAAACTTTACAACATAAGATTTCATAATTTTTTAAATATAGGGCTATATAACCTTTTTATCTCAATCTTTAACATTTTAAAGCATACTCAACAATTATGCTTGATGTTAGCCATCCCAATACTATGCTTCTATTATACTTAAAATGTTAATACCAATATAAGCTAAGTTAATCGTCACAAGCTTAGTGAATAAAATATAACAAAAAATATATGCATATATCACAATTTAAACCATTGTAAGCAGAGTTATCATATACTAAAACATTAAGTAACAGATGAAATAATAAGTAGTATATATCTCATATTAGAATCCAATGTCAAAATAAAATGTCTTATACATAAATACATAGCATGAACATGTAATTGATAATCATTTTTATTTCTTTTTTAATATGAACTTCTTTAAAGATATCTATTTCTACTTAATTAAGTAAACTTTATGCTTGTTACACTAATACTCTCAATCTCTATCATGATATTCAATCAATATTCTTATTTTAGTTTATTTAATTATATTAAAAATCTTATTAATTATTTGTTATCTTAGGTTTTCATGCATACCCATGTTTTTTTATTTTCAATATTTCATTTGAATAAATCATTTGTACGATAGCTCAATAATGTAGCCCACTAGCCATTTGCCCTAATCTCGATGTTAATCTTAGTCATACGACCCTCAGGTCATGCACAACACCTACATGGTGAATATCATCTCTATAGCCCACTGGCCACTAGCAACATCTCAAAGATAATATAATCATATAACCCACTGACCTCAAAGTGCCATATTTTTAAATTTAATAATTTTATTATTTACTAATTATTTTAAAATTTGGTAAATATAATAATATAATTCTTTTAACTTATGCATATCATAAATCCATAATTTATTAAACAATTTGTAACATCAAATTTAATGAACAAGATATAATTTTATTAACAATTACAAGTACCATCACAAAAAACATGTAACTAAAATCAATAAAGAGTTTCTATATATATGATATTTACAAGCCTATGTATAGCAAAGCTCCTAATCCTTGCATAGTACTACAAGCTTCTTATTATAGTAATCCAACAATAATCTCAATCATTATGTAGTGTTCATTTTTACTTATCCCAATATCTAGTATACAAAAATGCATCATATATGCATAATATTTTTGTTAAATTCTCTTACTCAAAATTTACTCATTGTTCATGCCTAACCTTACTGTCAACCAAATTTCCTACTTAATTTTAGCATTTTTGGCAACCACATCTTAATTCAACATAGAAATTTGTAATTAATATTTATTAAGATTTGTAATTTCTTCTATACACAACTCACCTATAATTGATGAAATTTTCCTTTTACTTTTTCCTCTTTTCTTTCCTTTTTATACTTTATATCAAAGTTGGACAATTTTTATATTTTTTCTCTAATCATTTGAATCTTTTAGATAGAATCATCTATTAGTTCTAACCCTCAAGCTTTATCACCTACTTCATATTAACATAGTGGTGATTAGTATTTCTTGCCATATAATGTTTCATATGACACCATTTCTATGTTGGATTGATAATTGTTATTGTAAATAAATTCAATCAATACTAGATGAGTATCTTAGCCACTATCAAAATTTAGAATACTTAATCTCAACATATTCTCCAAAATCTTTATAGTCCTTTTAGTTTGTCCCTTTATTTGAGGATGAAATATTGCACATAATTTAAGTTAAGTACTAAATACCTTATGTACCTTATTCTAGAAATATAAGATAAATTTAGAATCTCTATCTAATATGATTGCTTTTGGCACTCCATAAAATCTCATAATTGGATCAACATAAACCAATGTTGATTTTTCAATTGAATAAGCAGTTATATTAGGTAAGAAATAAATTGATTTTGTTAATTTATCAATAATTACTTACATAACAACATGTTCTTACCTTTTTGGATAACCTAATTAAAAAATATATTGCTATCTCTTCCCATTTACATTTAGAATAAGAAGGGGATGTAGTAATCCACTTGGTATTTACTGTTCTATTGTTACTTGTTGACAAGTAATACATTTGCTCATAGATCATGTATATCCTTTTTCACATACTTCCACCAAAATTGCTACCTCTAGGATGTACTACATACCTAGTTCCATGTGCCTCTTTCAATCAAGTTTGTTTCCACTCTATTACTATAAGAATGTACATTTTGTCCTTTTAAAATAGAGCTCCTTCATTTAAGTTAAAATTTGTTTTTGTTCCTTCATATAATATGATATGCATACAAGTAAGAAAGATAGCTAAAAAGATAATCTCTTAATATAATATAAGAAATTATATGATATGATAGAATAATAAGTGAAAATTAAATAGGAACATATAGTGTGATAAAGTCCATTATATTCATGCAATATTATGATAAGTGATAGTATTATGTATATGAGTCAAATTATTTTAATTGGCTAAAAAAGAAAGAATTGGAATATATAGTATAATAGAGGTGTAGTGTACAATACAATCAAGTGATATAAAAATAGAGTTGAGCTGTAATGTGAACGGATTCATGAGATGATATTATATCGAAATGCATTTTTTGATTTGACTTCAATAAGTATTGCATGATGTTTGATTCCACCCAAACTTTTCATGTAAGGTTACAAGTTTGATAACACAATTGTATTTATATAATAGAGTGTTGACAATGCATCACCATTGTAGGACA
The DNA here is from genome assembly GCA_023846275.1 of Vanilla planifolia. Classification (NCBI taxonomy): domain Eukaryota; kingdom Viridiplantae; phylum Streptophyta; class Magnoliopsida; order Asparagales; family Orchidaceae; genus Vanilla; species Vanilla planifolia. The sequence continues at coordinate 4,137,024 of CM043872.1, read as the reverse complement.
AAGCAATTTGATAGGTAAATAGACATAAATGAAGATAAGGATTGTACAAGATGACCAAGACATTAATTCATTAATGTATAAAAGTAAATATGAGTACATAAAATATAGTAGCATATAATATAAGAATAAAATAGCATACAAGTATTATTAGTTGAGAAGAAAAAATTAACTATGTCTAATGTGTTATATAATAAGTGAACAAATTGTATAATATGATAGCATTAAACATATAAGTATGATATAGTATATAATAAGCATAGTGTAAGAGGACCATCAGGTTTCGATGTAAGGAGGATATATTATACAATGTGCATCATATAGCTTGATCTAGGAAAAGATTAAAATTAGATGATTATCATACAGATATGACTATACCATCATATAAGTATGACAGAGCAGAGAATACAACACTCAGTCATACAAGCATAACAAAAATATCAATATATAAGAGTATAACATACAAGACATGCATCAATTTTGGCTTAGTAAAGAGATATAAGGAATTAATCATATAAGCAATACATGTAATATTGTACAATACAAAGCAAAGAAAGTTATTAAAAATAGTCAATTTAATGGTGTTGTATTATACTATAAGAAAAATATATAATACAATAATAAGAAGACTAGCATCATAAACGAAATCATTTATATGATGTTAAAGGAATGAGTGTATCATACGAATATGATGGTAAGATTATAATAGTATGATAAGAAGATATTAAGATAGATTTAAGTAAGGCTAAGAATAACATGATACAATCAGAGTGATCATACTTCTATAATTAATAGAAATTATACACACCTTAAAACAAAAAATGACAAATAGTTAAGAAAACTAAAATTAGGGCAAGGTCAGTCAAAGATTTAAATAGAAATAGAATCAAATAGATGAACTAAAGGAACATGACTATTGGAGGGAGAAGAATGGACCAAAAATATAAAGAAGTCATTATTTTGTATAAAGCAAGTGAGGTTATGCATGTGAAGGATTTTTCACTCAAGTATCAAATTAATTAATTTCTATCACTTGTGTTAGAGTAAAGAAAAGAGAAACATGAACTACACTAAAGTGTAGGAAAGAATCCAAGAGTTGACTATATATAAAATGGAAAACCAAGTTAAAAGCTCTTGAGTACTGCAGCAATCGAGACTTTGAGTAAAAGTTTAAGCTTAGTGAGACCATTACATGTATTTGGAAGGTCATAAAACTTTTCACTTCTATGTTTATATTTAATGTAGTGTGTAGTATTAGGATAAAAGCCTCAAAAGATATTTGAAAATATTATGTAAGAGATGCTTGTTAACCTTGATTTCACTGGCATATTGCTACCAATTAGATGGTGAACATGTAGGCAACACCTACACATATAAAAGTATATACTTTGATATAATGCATATGATAGGCTAGAGGTATCGATGATTGATAAAATGTCAAGTTGAAAATGCATAAATAAATAAGATATTCATATGCAATAATATTTGATGCATGGTACTTTCTAGAAAGATAGATCTTTAAGAGATGATAAAGAAGATAATTTATTGAAGATGTTAAATAATAATATTCCTACATCATGATCTTATATATATATATATATATATATATATATATATATATATATATATATATATATATATATATATATATATATATATATATATATATATATATATATTCATGTGTGATGCTTAAGCATGTGTGATGTGTTGCTTTGATTATAAGTTTTTTTTATTTTTATAACTGTGTGATAATATACATAAAAGGCGTATCTAAAGAAAAATGTTATTATGAAAATAGTCACAAAAGTAAAGTAAATTAACTTATTTGAAAAATGAAAAGAAAAGGGTGAAGGGAGGGCAATGATCAAAATGAAAAGACAAGAGCTTGTTTAAAGTAACAACAATGTATTCCAGGATAATGGGTTTTAGAGTTGAGGCAAAGGAGTCTTCATTTGGATTGTTTAAGTTTGGAATAGCATGTTTCTAAATATGCCCAAATATTTATGAATAATGGTCTTTACTTAAACCAATTTTCAAAAAGATAAGCATGTAAAGAGGAATAAAAAACATGTAAAATCTTTAAAGATTAATGTGATTTCACATGGAAATTACTTTGCTTTTGATATTTACTTTTATGATTTATCCATATTATGATGTTGCAAATGACCATTACATATGATTACCAAAATATTATATTTTTTACATATATAAACATACATTTTCCACTGAGCCAATGTCAAATGACTCATTTCTATTGTAGCTAAATAATTTCAAGTCAAAGAAAGATACTTCATAAGGCAACCAGGATGGAGTGAAAACTAGCACTTAATGATTTAGAAGATGTTACAATTGTTACCAAGAAAACCTCAATGTTTGTGCATGTTAGTTGCATGAATTTTATATTCTTAACTATGGTGCAATATCAAACTTGATGTAGGATGATGGTTACTCTAGCCTAGTTTTTTCTTATAGGTTTTGTATATTTTTCTTCTCCTAATAATTTCATTCATATCTTTTGGCCAATATTAGACAATTAAAAAATGTTACTATAATTTAAAATTTAATGTTATAAATAACTCTAAAATTAAATAAAATTCAAGTTGTAATTAGAACTTATAGCGATATAAAATTTCTTAGTTCAATTATTCCCTTGATTTCACAATTTTTTATTGACTCTTTCATTCTTAACTATGGCTATCCATACCTTGAGCAATCCAATCCATGATTAGTATGTGACAAAATTAAAACCTCCAAATGACATCAAACTTTTATGAATGTTTAATAATTAAAATATGCTAGACTTATAGTATATATATTAATAATTAATACTTTTCAAAATAACCTAATTTTTGTGATCCAAAAATTCACTCAAGTTGAGTTATTTTTTACCCAAATTACAAAACTTCTTCAAAATCACTTGATTGTTCGAACCACATTGATCCAATAAATGGTGCACTATTGTTTCGTATCCTACCCTATCATGCCCACTTCAGCTTCTCTTGGACAAAAGGTTCAAAGCAATCAAATCATATGTCCTTTCTCCTTCCTAACGCTCTAAAAAAAGTAGAGAAGAGTAAGAGGGAGAAGATTAATGACGATGTTGAGTTTATAAAAGCAAATGTGGCTTGGTATTTAAAAAAGGCGAAGAGTGAGAAGGTAAAGTGTAGAGCGCCACTTAGTGAATTAACAAATGTATCAATGAAATTCAAAAATAATGTTATATATTCTTATATGTTATAAATTTTGCTTTATTTATCATGCTTTTTATTTTGTTATACTTATGTTCATAATTTTATAAAATGAAATATTAATTCTTATGATGTTATCATAATATTATACTTGTGATTAATATGTTATGTACTTGAAAGAAATTGAAGTATGGTACGTCATATGAGAAACTAAGGAGAGTAAACTTTTCTTATTCTTTTAGAAAATGACAAGATATTTTGCAAACTTAACAAAGAGTGTACTTTTTTAGAAAGCATGTTCTCCTAAAAAATTAATAAGAGAAGTAAATCATCCTTATAGAGAAAAATACTATCAAAGAATGTATGCTTTTCTATAGAGTAAGCAAACGAGTCTAAGAACCTTGAAAAGACAATAACTATAATATCCCAAAATTATACTTAGTACAAATGTTTTGTAGATGAGAATGCAAACTAATAATTACCATTCCATAATGATAATTTTAGAGATGAACAAAAAAACTATTCATCCAAGCTATTTATATGAAATAACATGCTCTTTAACATACCTAATTATTTATAAAATAAACTTGTATTAAACCAGTCCTTAAGAAAATGAAAAAAATGAAAGAAACAAGAAAATTATATAGATGATAAAATGATAAAGAGTTATAAAGCTTTTATATAAAAATTTGCTTTGAATTCTATTGCTTATTCACAAGCCATTTCTATATAGTATTACTTGAAATTGACTCATGCATGTGACCACCCAAACTTTTTTCTTTATATATATATGTACATATATTTGCCACTAAGCCAATGACGATTAGCTAAACTTATTTTTACACTAATACTTTTCAATGAAAATGAGACACGCCATGAGACTACAAAGGAATAGTGAGGGCTAACATATGACGACAAGACATAGAAAATGCCTATTTTCAATTTAAAAGTGTTGAACTTCTATTTTATTTAAGAAAAAAGAAATGACATATAATAGAATTTTTATCATGAAATTGGTTAAGAACTTGTTTAAATCTGTATGAATAATTACCTTTTAAAAGTTTTGATTATTTAAAGGTTAAAATGGTTTTCTTACTGTTAAATGTGATTCAATATGAAGTAGTTTTAAAAGTAAGGTTTTTATTTTGCTTTTGTAAAAATCTTTAATGATAAAAAGTTAATCTTTAATGATAAAAAGAGATTTATTTTTTTAAAAAAAATTCTTCGAATACATGTGCTTACAAAGAGAAAAATAACTTTTTTCATGGTTTTAAGAATAAAAAAGGAAAAATAAAAAAAGTAGATGATGTAGCATTGAATTTGAGAAAAGCTGGGTTGGTGTTATTGTACGCCTGAGTTTGACGATCACAAAATCATGCTTAGGTTTTCTAATGACTTGCTAAGTGTTGTAAGCATTAAGGGTTAAACAATGAATGTATAAATTGAAAGTAAGAAGCAAGGTACAATTACATTGGAGTGAAATGAATTTAGGAGATATTTGCTTTAGTATGTTTGCCTTAAACTTCAAATCTTGAAGCTAGCTAGGGTTACTTATTGTGGAATGATTAAACCACTTAAAGACCTTTCTTTACATTATTTATATGATTAGTAATGTTAAACATTTCCTTTTTTTCTTAAGTAGCACATTAGGGTTGCTTAATATCATATTCATCTCATGCATTATTGTTGAAAATTTTGTTTGTGAATATTACATCTTCTAAAGTTGTATTAGAGTTTGTGCAACCTTACAATAAACCCCTTTAGATGAATTTGGGTGTATAAGTTCATAAAAGTATGTATAAAATAAATTATTTTATTCATTGTTGAATTATTACATAATACATTCACAATATAATACTCGCAAAGTTTGCATTGAAGCTTAAGCCTACAATTGAAGTTTGAACTTGTGTCAACATTGTTCAATACAATGGCTTCATCATATAGGTGTCACTATCACCTAAACTAAGATTGTGATGCAAGATGAAATTATTAAAACCTTGCTTTAGCTCATAGATAAGAAAAAAAATATTTAAGTACAAGTAATAGATCCATACAAGAGCCTACCCAAGGTAAATGTACATTGGAGTGAAATGAAGCTAAATGATCACAAAATCTTGCTGATGTTGCCTAAAGGCTTGTTAAGTGTTGTAAGCATGTGAGATTAAATGATGAATGTAGAAATTGATAGTAAGAATCAAGGCATAAGAATATTGAAGTGAAATGAAGTTAGGAGATCATTGTTTAGGTCAAACTTAAAATCTTCTAGCTAGGTTTACTCCTTATGGCATGGCTAAACCACTTTGAGACCTTCATTTATAATATTTCTATAGTTATAAATTCCAAACCTTTCCTCTATGATTAAGTGATACATTACGATTGTATACTATCATATTCATCTCATGCATTATTATTAAAACCTTTGTTTGTGAATATTAAATCATCTATAATTGTATTAGAGTTTGTACAACCGTATCATAAACCCTTCCAAATGAAATCTAGGTGATTAAGTTCATAAAATCATGTTTAAAATAAGTTACTTTATTTGCTAGCTAATGGTTACATAATACATTACCTATATCATACTTGTAAAGTTTCCATTCAAGATTACACCTATAATTGAAGTTTGAACTTGTGTCAGTGTCGTATAGGTATGATGGCTTCATCCTTTGGGTGCAATTGTCGCCTAGACTTAGGTTATGAAATTGGATGAAATTGTTAAAACTTTACTTTGGATTATAAATAATAAGAAAATATTTAAGTTCAAACAATAAATCTATACAAAAGTCTACCAAGATATTTTAAGTTTAAAATTAGAATATCCTAGGATCATTAGTAGGTAAGGACTTGCCTGAAGTAAAAGACTTGTACTATATCTTTAAAATGAGAGATTTCAATGTGATAGGGATAGTGATTTAGTTGTCTACACATACTGGAACTTAAGTTAGTGGTGAAGGTGATATGGTATACTTAAGTAGAGTTCTTAGATTATAAATAGATTCACTTATATTCATAAGCACAAGACTAAGAAATTGGATGCAATGAGTAATCTCTCTTATAAAAATGATAAATTAAAATAGTAGTTGAGTTAAGTGTTTTCTTGATAATTTGGTGCTTTTGTGGTTGCTTGATAATAGGTTGGGATTGGAGACTCTCACTTACCTTATTAAGACACCTTCAAAATAATATATTATCAATTGATAGCTCATAACACTTCTCATGTCAAGTAAGCCTTGTAACAACATTAAGTGCATGTGGGTTTACAAGTTTGTGGGTTAGTGTGGGTCAATGTAGTCATCATAGGTTCTCGAGTATGTGTGGGTCAAGTGCAACGAGTGAGTGGAGTGGGTCGATGTTGGTTGCAAGGGTAGAGTTGTGACAACAATAGTGAATGGTAACCTACGACACAAATTATGCAAAAGTTTAAATTTTAGTCATTTTGGCCAAATTTTGCACTTGCAAAACTATGAGATTGATGTAGAGATTACCTATATTTGATTTTAAATTAAAACTATCTCATAAGTTATCAACTAATCTTCAAATAACTTAAAATAATATATATATATATATATGTAAATAATTAAACAAAATAAAAATAAAAACTATAATATGATAATAAATAAGGATTGTTCATAATTGAACCCTTTAATAATAGTGATAATAGAGACTAATTAAAAATAAATGAGCTAATCTTAGATTTACTCTTAGTTAGAATAGAATAAGTACTTTTTTAAGTAGAATCTCTACATGATGAATGAGATGTTACTACATCATCCTCCTTAATAGAAAAAAAGATCAACTCCATGAGCTAAGGTAAAATCTTTGATATTACTCCAACATCTCTGAGTTCAAGTGGTAAAACTCCTTAGAAATCTAAGTGTCATCAAAGGTGAAGATGTCCTCACTAAGGTTTCAAAAATCACTATTGCACCTAATCCTATGTGAGAATTATTTGATCATCCAAAATTTGCTTCACTTGATCTCTTAACACATCAAATGAGAGTAAAAATATTAGTGGGATATGTTCGCTCAGCAATGATGATGAAGGCTCAAAAGACTTGCTAGGAATTTGGTGTGGCCCTCTATAAGGTACGAGATTTTGAATATTAAAGATAGCATTGATTCTATAATCTTGAAATCAATCCAAAATATTCTCATTGATTGCCACTTTCTTCATAATTCTAAACAGTCAAGTACCATGGGTATAAAATTCTTAGCTTTCTCGATGAAAATCTCTCAAACCTAGATCGAATTATCACATAGTCACCTTCAGCAAATTCCTTAGGTTAATTATAAACATATGCTAGTCATTAATATATTTCATTATTTATGTTAATTTGTTTTGTAATATATCTGTTTATATATTTCATAAGTCTCGTTTTTTGTGATTAAATCCCAACAAATCTTTTTTTAACTAATTCTTTACAAGATCTAGTTTGATTATCTTCTTTAGAATGTTAAGATTTTTATCTTCATAAAAAGCTAAAAACTTACATTATTTCTTGAACACGAGATATCTAAACTAGATAAGGATAAAGGTTTGGTTACTTTTTTCCAATGAAACTCAAGCAGGTGGTGAAAGTGATAAAGTATGCTGTGGTGGAGTTCTTATATTGTAACTAAATTAACTCAAATTCATGAGCACAAACCTAAGAAATTATACATGATGTGTAATCCCTCTCGTAAAATCGATAAAGTAAAATAGTTCAATTAAGCACTTTCCTAGTAATTCAGAACTTTTTTATTGTTAAATAATGAGTTGGGATCTCTATTATTAAGCCTCTAGCTTGCCTTTTCAAGGCACTATAGAAATTACATCGTTGGTTGATCTCTTATAACACTTTGATCAGGGTCTCAATTCAAGTTTATTAAACCTAAAAATTATAAAAAATCAAAAGAGGTAACAAAATGATAAAAAAATTGAAGCAGCACTAGGCAGTAAGCATCAAACCTGTGCCCCCATGTAGAGGTTCAATGTCGATGCACTAGAGTGCATGCAAATCACATGTCACGTGCAGCCACATAGGCATGCACGTGAGAAGGCACAATACATGAGACACCTGCACTTATTGAGCATGTCAATTATGTGAACTCATGCTAGTGCATTGCATATGTATGTGTTGATCACAATCACTTATCATGCCACACAGTTAACATGCACATAATAAGACTTGTTCACACTTAAGAACAATTATTACATGTGTAACAGTGCCTTAGGGTGGGTCTCTCTAAATGCATAGCATCTTTGCTTGCATAGATAGGCTCGATGACATGGAATTTGCAAAGAGTGTAGAATTTTCTTTTTTAGTAAAAAATCACATGTTTCTTGTGAAAATTAAAATATTATGTATTTTATGATAAACTATAATATCCAAATCTCTATATAAAGAGATAAAATGATGAATCAAGTAATTTAGAACTCTATGAATTTTTAACTTTGTGAATTCAAAACTCTTTGTAGGGAGACTTCTTAGGAAATTCCATTCTCTTAAAAAGCATGGTAAGAAAAACCATATTTAATCATGTTGCACCTTTGTTTAACTATATTTGATATGTATTTATATTCAAAAAACATGATAAGAAAACCTAGAATATATATGAAAAACAATAAAACTTTAGGGGGTGGATTATATTATAAAATTAAATGAATCATACAACATGATAGAGTTGGTAAGGAAGGAAATAAACTAAATGAGACCATTACATACTATGATATCACATCTTCATATAGTATAATAAGATGAGTAGCAGGTGGCTTAGAACATCATATTGTATGATATTAAGCCATTGTACAATAAAACAAAGTAAACTAAACAAAATAATGAAGATCATTATATAGTATGATAAGATGAGCAAGAAGTAGCTTAGAATATCATATTATACAATATTAAACCATCATGTAATACAATAGAGTGAGTATAATAAACAAACTAAAAGAGATCATCATACTATATGATGCCACATCATCACATAATATGATGTAATTAGTAAGCTAGTTATCCTGAAAGAATTATATGTCATACCTCAAGTTGTCAAAGAAATATGAATAAACTAGGAGTGAAACATTGTCTATTCAAAGTATTATATAGTATGATATAAAGAATTATATAGTACGATACCTTATCAAATTATCTAATGCATAACTAGTTGAATCAATTTAAGGTAAACAAGAGACAAAGTCAAATCATATAATATAAACATAGATATCATATAGTACTATCATAAGAAATTATAAACATAAGAGTATAATATGATAATAGATATCATATAGTATGATAATAATAAAGAAATGCATGTATGCATACATGATGAATGATATTTGCTGAATGCTAGAATTTTACATTTATTTCTATTGCTCTTATAATATTAAATTTTTTGGTTATGAAATGTATGGTAAATATTGTAGAATTGTATCAAGAAACCATAATAATTATCATGAAAAAAATAAACAACTCAAACAACCCAAGGATTTTTAATTCCCTAGTAAAAAATGAGAATTATAAAAGTGAATGAACATTTGGGATGCAATCAAAGAGGGAGATACCTAATGAGAATGAAAGAGGCTCAAATACATTCATGTTAATAGAAAAGTTGGACAATTCTTAAGGCTATGATCAACACATTTAGGAGATAATGTGACTCCATTACAAGTTGAGGATTGGCTTCAAAGAATTAAAATATTATTTGATAGTATGTCTTGAAAGGATAATTAGATGGCACCATAGATTATATCAATATTAAATAGTATTATTAGTCATTGGTGGAGAGGACAAAGAAGAATCTTATTTGGTGACAAACCAAATTTAGAAATATCCTGGAGAGACTTTTGTTATTCATTTTTAGATTGGAACATTCAAAAAATTAATCAAAGATAAAATGTAAGATGAACTATCAAGATTGTATCAAATTAACCTTACTATCAATGAACATGAAAAACATTTTTAAGGCTTATCAAGTATGCTCCAATAGTAATAATAGCAAGAAAAAGATGTTATGTCATCCTAAAAGGTTTATAAGTTGTAACAAGAATTATGCTAGCTCCATAGAGTTTGATTCATATAGAAAAATAGTAAAAGCAACCCATAATACTAAACAAGATCTTGAAGTAACCAAATTAAGGAGGGAAACAAAGAAGAAAGGAAACTTCATGCCACAAAAAAATGATAAGAATAAAAAAATAGGTGGGCAAACTTCAAACAAGGATAATGGTAAAATGTTATATGTCAGATATGCAAATGTTTTCATAGAAAGAAATTTAGAAATAAAGAAATCAAAAACTTTAATTATAGAATTTTGGACAATATGCTAAACAATGCTCACAAGAAAAAAATTAGGCTAGTGGGATAACGATTATACAAGGAGGATCTTTGCATGCCTACAAAAACTATAACAACAAAGAAAGTGCCAAATTCATGTGTAACCATAGATAGTACAACCTTGAATATACCATCAACTTAGTAGAAGCTTTAACATCTCCCAATGTGATTACAAGTACTTTGAAATTTTTAAATAAATCTATGCTCATATTTTTTGATTATCATACATCACATTCTTTTGTATCTACAATCACAGTTAAAGAAGCAATGAAGAACAACAATTAGAAAATTCTTTAATAGTGACTTTACCAATTGGTAAAACAGTAGCAATAAATAGATATATTTTAAAAAATGTGAAAATAAATGAAACGCCATTCAATTTCAAGTTAATTTTAATTGACATCATAGAATTTGGCATAATATTAGTGATGGATTATTTAATGACTCATAAAATTACAATTGAATGTTAGGATAAAAAGATAACTACTTCATTAAAATGGCTCAAAATTAGTTTATTTTGAAAAGGAAAGGAAGGTACTACTTATATATGTAATGAAAGTTAAGAATCTATTACAAAACGAATGTGAGTATTACTTGATATCCATATAGTGTGCATCATAAAAAAAGCTACAATTATAAGATATGTTAATGGTTTGTAAATAACTAAAGGTTTTTTCCAATGATTTACATAGATTACCATTAGATTGGGATATCAAATTTACTATTAAGTTGATGCCTTGTACATACCTAATATAAAAAAAACTATAATGAGTGGCATCAATAGAGATACAAGAATGAAAAACCAATTATAAGAATTGTTAGATAAAAGGTTTATTAGTTTGAGTGTTTCATTATAGGGAGTACTAATATTCTTGCTCAAGAAGGATAGGAGCCTTCATATATGCATAGATTATAAAGAATTGAATAGAGTCACCATCAAGAACAAATACCCACCTTGAATATATGGATTGTTTGATTAGCTTCAAGAGATAAATGTATTTTCAAAGGTTGATTTAAGATTGAGATACCTTTAATTAAATATTCAAGAAGAAGATATAAGACAATATTTAAAACTAGATATGGTCATTTTGAGTTTCTTATACTTTCATTCAGGTTAACAAATGCACCATATAATTTCATGTACCTCATGAATAAAGTGTTCAAGCAATGGATGGATGAATTTATAATCATGTTTATACATGATATTTTTATATAGTCTTATGAGCACACCTGACATCTTAAAATAGCATTACAATGGTTGTAGGAACAATGGTTGCTTACTAAATTCTTAAAGTGTAGCTTTTGGTTAAGGAGTATCTAATTTTTTGGATAAATCATATGATCCAATAGTGTCTCATACATCATGCATATATTCCACTTGGAGATGTCTTAGTCCTATTTAGACTCAACGTTGTGCTAAGATTGGCTCCTCTACTTCTTATTAGTTTTCATTATCATTGTTATTTTGATGGTTAATTATAGTCGACCGTTGTTTATTAAACATTTTAATTTTTTTTCAAATTATTTGTATATACACTCTATTTTAAGTCATTTAAAGATATGTTGACAGCTTTTTGGATATTTTTAATTTTAAATTAAATCGAGGACTTCCCAACAACAGTCTTATAGTTTTACCAGTGCAAACTTTGGTAAAAAAAATAACTTTAAAATATTTAAAATTTAGTTTTGGGTTGTTTTTGCCACAACTTGCTGCATGCTACCATTGTCTTTGTTGTTCACAACCATTGTCTTCACCCATGCTGAACCATGCTAACCCGCTAAACCATATTTATCTATTAGACCCACATCAACCCTTCAACCTACACCTATTCACATCGACCTACAATCTGTGAACCCACTTGACCTGTTAATAGGCATTGATCCATCAACTTGAGTTGACCCATGTTGATACACTCAGACCCCCAAATTAGACCTGAGGCATCACTGTGCCTCTCTATCAGTGTCGTATCTGTTGTGTTGCCTGTCACCTCATTGCTTACCAAACTATTACTTGAAATGCATTGTCCTATTTAAGAAAATTTTTGGTAGAATTTAAAGTATTTTTTATTTGTGGTGACATTTGGAATCCTTGAAATATCTTTTAGAATTCCAAAAAGTGTCTTTAAAATTCCCAAATGTCTTTTCCTATTTCTAGGTTTGTACATTCTTATTATGTACTTGAGATCTCTACAAATAGGGATGCTCACTATATTGTAAGTAATGTAATTTTGAATAAAGTAACAAAATGTTACCACCAAGCTTTTTTGATACATGTATGCCTTGTGTGATCAACTTGATAATATGATTCTGGAGGTGCCTTGGAAATGAGAGTGAGAGACTTAAAAATGGAGTTCCTAATTTATTATTCATCATCCACAAGAGCATCAAATCATCAGGGAAGTGCTTAACTCCTTTATTTGATATTTTAGGAAAAATTAATTATTGCATCCAACTTTTTAGCTTGCACATATGAATATTTGATTTTCTTGTTTGGCATTCTAAGAATTCTGCTTGTGTGTGTAGCTTGCTACTTTACCTCAATTGTTAGTATTTTAGGTGTGGATTGTTAAATCACTTTTTTAGGTTGAAATTCCTCATGTTAAAAATTAATGCAAATCCTTGGCTTTTAGGGAAGTTTTTTTTAACAATGTCAAGATTTTTAATTCTAAACCTATAATACCTTGGGTAGACTTTTGTATAGATATTTTGCTTGAACCTAAGTAGTTCTCAATTGTTAATGATCTAAAGATAAGTTTTAGTATATCATCCTACATCATCATAAATGTTAAAGGGTTCGTGATAAATAACCAAAAGGTGGTTTTGGTAATCGATTATCCCAAGCCAACAAGCATCACCAAAATTTAGGGTTTTTTAGGTCTAGCTAAATATTTTTGAAAGCTTGTTAAAGAGATTTCTCAAATTACTTCATCTTTAATAAGATTCATCCAAAAAGTTATTCCTTACATATAGGATCAAAGGTGTGAAGATTGCTTTCAAATATTAACGTTGAGATTGACAAACACATCAATGTTAAGTTTGTAGTTCCAAATGACAAGTTCTAAGTTTATACAAATACAACATTGTAAAGTTTGGGGTTATATTGACACAAAATGAGAAAGTCATAGCCTATGCTTATTGACAACTCATGTCTTATGAGAAGAAGTACCAAATATATGACTTGGAGTTGGTGGTTATCATTTTCATGCAAAAATCTGGAGGCATTATTTGATGAAAGTGAAGGCTTAAATCTATTTAGATTATTAGAGCCTAAAATACATCTTCACACAAAAGAAACTAAATCGATAGAAAGGACATTAGTTAGAATTAATAAAGGATTATAATATAAAAATTATATATCACTTAAGAAATGCTAACATTGTGGTAGATGCATTAAGTAAAAAAGGCAAGTTTAAATCATTGCAATTGTAATAGTAGAGGCACAATTATGTATTAGAATGAATAAGTTGTATCTTAATGCTATATTGATAACAATCAAGAGAAGTTTTGGAAAAGTCACAATAATAGTAAAATGTCTTAGAGATTTAAAAAAATTTTAAGATCATGAAAAAAAGTATAGAAAGTTAAAGCCAAAATTTTGTAAAGACAAGAAATATATTTTTACCTCAATTAAGAGAATTGTCTTATCTATTATAAGAACAATTGTATACACTCAACTAAGAGGAAATGTGGTAAATATTATTATAACAAGTGCATGGGTCTCATTATTTGATACATCTTAGCATGACCAAAATGTATCAAGATATAAAAGCAAAATTTTGATAGACAAGAATATAAAAAGATATATAGAGGATAGTGAATTAATATCTAATATGCCAACAAATCAAACGAGCACAGAAAAAATCTAGTAAAACATTACAACCCTTTCATATAGCAATATGAAAGTGAGAAAATTTTCATGGATTTTGAAGTTGGCTTACCAAAGACCAATAAAAAAATGTTATTTGGGTTGCAATGGATTGATTAACAAAATTAGCTTATTTCTAACCAATTAATATAAATCACATAATAAAAAGATTAACATAATTATATTTAGATCAAATAATAAAATTATAAAAAGTATCAAAGATAATAATATCTGATAAAAAAGAAAGAGAAGAAAGTATGATAGAGTTAAAAGAGAGAGAAGGAAGAAGTGTCTCCAAGAGTTGAAGGGAATCTATGAAGGCTTGAATGTAAGGTAAAGACAAATTCAAAGATATCCAACATAAGGTACTGTAACACTTGAGAGGTGAAGGTGTAATTGTACAAAGATCTAATCCTTGACATGACCACTACATAAGAAATTAAGAGGTTGACCATCTTGTTCAATATGAATATATTTTGACAGTTGATGTTTGTTCATTAGAGGTCCTTAATTCATCATATAAATTGGCAAAAGCTTGAGGATGTTGTTGTTAGCAATTTTATTCTTATGGTTCATAATTAATGTATGTTGTTTGCTAAAGGTGTAAAATTTAGAAGATAATCTTAAAAGAAATTCTTAAGGATGATTAATTATTTTTTAATTACAAAGAATTGATAACATACTTAATTATTAAATGTTGCTTGAGCATGATATAGTTTATTTCTTTAGTTTATAAGTTTCATCTATTTTCATACTTTTGTGATAATGTTAAAAGAAATGAAAAGAAAAGAAAAGTAAATTATTACTTGTGATAGTAGCCACAAATAAAAAATAAAAGATAAAATTATTAAAAGAGAAAAATAAAGTAAAGAGAAAAATGAAAAAGTGTTTAATGAAAGGAGGCCAAAGTTTAAAATAAGATAGGACGAATAGTTATCCAAAGTAGTAATTACCATTCCCAAAATGACGATTTTAGAGATGAGCCAAAGAGTCATTCATCTAGGTTGTTTTTATAGAATTATATATTATTAAATATGCCCAATTATTTATTAAGTGGCCTTATTCTAAACCAACTCTCAAGAAAATGAATAGTTAAAAAAATAAGCAAATTTATAAAGATAATGAAAAGATAAAGTGTTAAAAGAATATTAATTGAAAATTTGCTATACATTCTATTAGTCATTCATATGTTCTTTCTCTATGATATTACGTAGAATTAACCATTACATGAGACTATTCAAATTTATTTTCTTTACATGTATGTTCTTATATTTACTATTGAGATAGAAACAATTACCTTAGCTTATTTTTAGATTAATATTTTAATGTTAAAATGAAACACACAATAAGATTAACAAAGTTTAGTGAAGGCTAGCATACAATGAGTTGACTTAGAAGATGCCCATTTGTCATTTAGATATATTGAGTCTTTATTTTATTTGAGAAAAAGGAAATAACATATAATAGAATTTTAATTGTGATGTTGGTTTAGAACTTAATTGTTTAAAGTTGTATGAATAATTATCCTTTTAAAGTTTTGATTGTTTAAAGGTTAAAATAGTATTCTTATTGTTAAATGTGATTCAATATTAAGTAGTTTTAAAAGCAAGGTATTTATTTTGCATCCACAAAAATCTTTAAAAAGGTTGTGATAAAAAGAGTTTTATTTTTTAAAAAAATGTTGCTTATACTATATGTTCTTATTAAGAGAAAAATAACTTTTTTATGATTTTAAAAATAAAAACAAAGTAAGAGAATTAGATAATGTGACATTGAATTCAACAAAGGATAGGTTAGGGTTTTCATAACATGTATGCATACATATATGTATTTGCAATTGGACTTTTTTATATTGGATAAAGTTGATGTCTTAGATATTGTGATGATTTTTAACTAGTTTTGAAAATGGTTTTTACTATCATCCTTGCTTGAGAGGTTTAGAAATATTTTTCAAATTTATTTATACTCTAATTAATCCAAATAATTATGTTTTCTTATATACTACAAAGTAGAAAGGTTAGATAAGGCATGATAAAAAAGCAAAGCAAAGATGAATTTTAAATTCCCTCAGACATTAAAAAATGTGAAAAACTTAATTATATGTTAAATGTATAAATATTTTTATGCTTTAAAAGTTGGCAAGTATTTCAAAAGAAATTTTATGACTTTTTGTAGTTCATATAACTTTTTCATATATGTTATTAGAATATGTCTTTTATAAGTGTGGGTTAATGGCCATGATTCTTTAGTTGAATTCTCACTTCTCTTCAGATTTAACAAGTTAAAGTCATGGACCATTTTAGCTATAAAGATGTAATATTAGGTTATTGTTAGTTATATGTTTTCATTATTATCATTTTAAGTTTATGTTGTGATGAATGTGAATAGAAATTGACCTTTATTGATATTATCACCTGTTATTCGTATTCATATATGAACCAATGCTTCAAGATGTTTCTTTAAAGGAAATTATCAACCATGGAAGGCCCATGCATATTTTTTATTATCTATTTGTCAGTTATATTTTTAATTATTTGTAGTGAAAGATGCTAATGTATTTCAATATTTTTTTGATTATATAAATTGGAAAAATTGACTTATTTGTCCACCATAATGACAAAATTTCAACAACAATTTTGATGATCATGATAATTGAGCTAATGTTATCACATGAAATTTTTTTTATAAGTGATATTAAACTCAAATTCAACTAAAACTAAGGCATTCACGTAATAGTGGCTTTTAATGGTCTTTTAGTTATCTCAATGAGTCTTAAATAAAATTAAGTGAATATGTATAGGTTCTCATTTGAGAAAGAAATTATTAAATATATAGAACTATATTATAAGTTGGATATACTATTGAGGTTTTAATATATAATTAATATCATCATTAGTTATAAGTTTAAGGTTATCAACTATTACATCTTTACAAGAAAAATACCAAGCACAACTTAAGTCCTTATTTGATGTTGATCCTTAATAAGCATCATTTAAAATAGAAATATAAATATTATAATTATTTTGTTAATATCATAGTTTTTTGCATTAGTTATGATTATACTAACTTTAAGGCTACTAACAATTACTTCTCAAAATAGTCCACTTTTCCTTTTTAACATTTAAAGTATTAAATACTAACCAATTAACTTTCATAAATTCTCATTTTACTCCAACATAAAATGTATTTTCCTAAAATTATTTTTTCAAATAGTTTTTCCAAAATCTACCATTGAATAAAATTTAAAAAGACCATGCTTTGCAAAATCGTCCAACCTCAAATATGTCATAGCATACACATTTAATGTACCTAATTTTTTTTATATTATAATACAAATAGATGACAAAAGTTCCATGAAATTAATAGCATTTTAGGAGGTTGTTAAGATAGATTAAAAATCAAAGATTGCATAATGCAATCTTTTGCTCTAATTAGATTCCAATCTATGTGAAATCAATCAAATATGAATCTAACTTAACTCTAATTTGAAAGTTACAATTCAAACATGCAAAAATCTTACCCATATCGAACTAACTCAAAGCAAGACCTATTCAACCAACCAAAATTTGTGGAGGTGACCCTCCATGAGACTGTCTTCAACACTTCTCAAAGAGTACTATGATTATGGGAGGAATAATACCTAAATCAAAGGATACTTTAGAATCCTTTTGATTACTCATTCAAGAACTATGATCTTTGGCCTTGGAACTTAATCATTTTCTTATATCTAAAAAGAATTTCTAGATAAATAGGAAGAAAGTTTGATCAAAATTAATAAATTAATCATAATTTATATTCTTTATTCTATGATAGACTAATATAAACATCAACAATTTCGAATTAGATTAGTTTCCCCTGAACATATCAGGGCTTGAGAGGATAGAATTCTATCCAATGAAAAGATAGTTAGAGAGGGAACAAAACCTTATACTTTTTTATTATAAAACCAATAAATTGGAAAAAGACGGATTGCTTTGTGAAAGAATTTTTGGATCATAAAAAATGGAATTTATTTTTGTAGAAATTACTAAGAAATTAGAGTTGAAAAAGAAGAACCAAAATCTTGTGAAAAATGAGGGGTGGAATTTGTTGATTCTCGAACAAGAAGGTGCAAAATGAGATCCATAAAACTCACATGCCCAGTGACTCATGTGTGGTATTTGAAACGTTTCCCTAGTTATATTGTGGATCGTTTAGAAAGACCCATTATGGACTTAGAAAACCTAATATATTGAGATCAAAATTTTTATTTGACAAACTTAAACTGAGAAACTATCATCCTATTCAATCTTATTAGGATGCTCTTAGCTCTTACATGTGTCTTGAGAGAAGAAACATGAAACTCAGAATTATGAATGTATTAAATACTTAAAAAAGGGAATTGATCCATGGTCCTTCTTAGTTATATCTCATGAAAAATTATAATTTGTGGAATTATAAATTCCTCTTTTGCGTAATCATATATGTTTTAAGGGACACCATGGCATAACCATCAATGTTAGTAGGGACCTAAAAAAGATGGAACATAATAATAAAATATAGACAAAGAAATCCTTTAAGCAAGAATTTTATATTTCTTTTTTCTTTGTAAACAAAAAAAAATAAACATAAAAGAAAATAAAAAATGTAAAGTAAAAAAGAAAATATAGTCAGAATAGATCATGAAAGTATGGCATTTTTGCAGAACTTGAGTAAAAAGGAGTTTTTTATAAGGTTTGATAAAAAAAAGTTTAAAAGAAAGAATAATTTTTTTTATTTGGTGTAAATATGTGATCGTCATTCTTTCATACATTTACGATTTATAAGAACTATTGTCACCTTTAGTCGTCAAAATAATATCTTTTTTTCTTTATCTAATATTATTTGCTTAACAAAGAAGATTTATCAATATAATAACATTTCTAAATATATTTAAGAAATACATATGTAAATAAACAAATTCATGAAATCATGATTATTTATAATATTATATTTAATATAATTAAATATATTAATTTATTTATAAGTAAATAATTGGTTAAAAATTTAAAAATTAATGACTAAGATATGGAATTGAACAAGATTGAATCCACTCTAAATCATTGTGTGTGTGGAGAAAGGTTAACACCACTAATCTTTCTTGGGAAGCCTATGGCCCATGCATTTGGGAAATAAGCTTAGGTTTAAAACCTTGATTAGCTACTGTAATAAAGCAGTTGCTGTTCCATTTTTTCGCCGTAGAATAAGTCAAATTCACCCCGATCAAGTAATGGTCTTCTTTGAAACAGAAACGTTTAAGAAAAAAAAAGTATTAACTTTTTAGCAATTTTTAATGGTCAATAAGGACATCCAACAGCCGAAACGAGGGAAGAAAGCATAAAAAATATCGGGTTATGCATCCAATTGCTAATTTTATAAATGATGGAACATAAGACCAACGTACCTGTAAAAATTATTTTGTTAAATGTGAAGAAAATAAAAAAAAAATGGAGGGAGAAAATGATGGGGATAAATTGGTACACAAAGCCCCAAAGTCGATGCAGGCACCAGATTTCTACCTCTCTCATCCGTAGAAGGATCAAACCGCTCGAAAGAGGAGGGCTTGGACTCAATAAGAAGAAGAGGAAAGAAAAAATAGAGGCGGGAGAGGGAGAGGAAACGGGGGGAAGAACAAGGGATTGGAGAATCAGCGGTGGTGGGATTTGCTTTTGATAAGTTCGGCTTGGTAAGCTTCAGGGTCTGCTTGTTGAAGTTCTGCTTGAGATGGAGGCTTGGAAGGGGAAAGAATGATTTCGATAGTGTTTTTTTTTTTTTACGATTTCGTTGTTCTTTTGTTTCTTTGCGATTGTGCCTTTTTTTTGTTCGGGTTGATCTCATGGGAAGGGAGGGATGGTTGTTTCATCGCTTGCAGATTCACTCCGTGTTTGATAAATCGATAGATCTGTTTGCAAGAATTGTGGATTGATTGATTGGTTATTCTTGTTTTTGGGTATATTTTCACGCGCCGGGGTGGTTTTTATTGTTGTCCTTTATTTGGTATGTAGGCGCCGTCTTTGCTTTTTTGATGATGTTTATTTGTTGTGCGGTTGATCTTGTTGGATTGCAAGATCTCCTTTTTAGCGTTCGCAGCTAATTTAGGGGTTCCTATTTCCATTTATTGATGATTTTATGTTTCTTCTGACTTTCTGATTCATATCGATCCGTTCCTATGATGCTTGGAGTTGTTTCATGTATCCACTTATTATTGGAGAACATTGGTTTTGACTACCTTGGTCTGATTCTTGTTGCTCATCTCTCTCATCTGCTCTGAATACTGAAAACTCTTCTGTGTGTTATTCCAGAGAATCAAGGAGTATCCATTGAACAAAAGGTTTAAGATTTCAGATTGGATCAGTAAAATTTTAATTCCTCTGTGTTCGCTTCACTTAGAGATGTTGGAAGGCCGCTCCTGGTTGGTATCAAGGGCATTTCCATGCTCCTGTGATCAAGAATCCAATTGGGTATGCATTACCCACCACCTTTTTGAGAAAACCGGTAGCAAAAGATCTTTGGATGTCTTGCCTGGACAGCATATTATAGAAAATGATTTGGGGAGGCCAAACAAATCCTTGAAACTGAGCAATTATTCTACATCTGAATCGGATTCATGTGATTTGCCCGACTTCATCGACGCGATAGGCAAAGATATTTCAATCGACTGCCTAATTCGTTGTTCTCGCTCTGACTATGGCTCCCTTGCCTGTGTCAACCGTGGTTTCCGCTCTTTGATCCAAAGTGGTAAGCTCTACCGTCTCCGACGGGAGAATGAAATCAGAGAGCATTGGGTATATTTCTCTTGCAATTTAAACGAGTGGGAATCCTATGATCCTTACCGTGCTCGCTGGATAAATTTGCCAAGGATGCCTCATAATGAATGTTTCATGTGCTCTGATAAGGAGTCTTTAGCTGTTGGCACGGAGCTCCTTGTCTTTGGAAAAGAAGTTACTGCACACATTGTCTTAAGCTATAGTATTCTTACAAACTCGTGGTCACCAGGTGTTAGAATGAATTCCCCACGGTGCTTGTTTGGCTCGGCAAGCCATGGAGAGAAGGCCATTGTTGCAGGTGGTAGTGATGCTCATGGTGTTGTATTAAGCTCTGCAGAGCTTTACAATTCTGAGACACAAACATGGACAACATTACCAAGCATGAACACACCTAGAAAGATGTGTTCAGGTGTGTTTATGGATAAGAAGTTTTATGTGATTGGAGGAATGACACAAAATGCCGATTTGCTTACCTGTGGAGAGGAGTTTGACCTTGAGAAAGGAACTTGGAGGGTTATTCCAAATATGTCGTTAGGTTTGAATGGTGCCACTGGAGCTCCTCCACTCGTTGCTGTTGTTAATGATGAGTTGTATGCTGCTCATTATGCACATCAAGAGGTGATGAAGTACAATAAGGAAAAGAACGTATGGGTTACTTTGGGGAAGCTTCCTGAGAGACCAGTATCGATGAATGGGTGGGGGCTTGCATTCAGAGCTTGTGGTGAGCAGCTAATTGTCATAGGTGGACCAAGAGCATTGGGTAGAGGGGTAATTGAGCTCCATTCCTGGATTCCCAAAGATGGAGAGGCACCAGAGTGGAATATGATCGCGAGAAAGCAATCAGGAAGCTTTGTCTATAATTGTGCTGTAATGGGATGCTGATGTGCTTTACTATGCAGTGAACTATCTGCTATTGGAGAGCAAGATTGGCATGCTTGGTGGGCATCAAATACCGATTTTGCCTGGTTGGTAACCTCTGCCTGTTTTGCAAACCCAGATTTCACTCATGATGTAAGAAGAACTCTTTTCTTCAGTGTAACTTCTGAACTTTGTTGTTGAGTTTTTGGTTCCTGCCTCACACCTGTCATTAAATTTGGCGAAAGGAAATTAATCATCTTCACCATTTATTGCCAGGTTGGAGTTTTTCAGCTTTGTGTATCTTTAGCGCAATTGCAAGTTAATAAGTTTAGTTGAACTTTTTTCTTTAAGAATTACGAGTTTCATGTAACATTAAGCCTAAAAGCAGGTAACCTATGATGCCTTTTTGTCTCTTGTAAGCAAAAATTCAAAAGGAATACCTATGTATTATATGCCTTATTTTGCTGTGTGTATATTATTGGCACTACTATTGTTTTCTTAAGCCTTCTTTATACTTCAAGATATTAAACAGAGGCACATAAAGCATGGTCGACTTTTACAGAATATGATAACTCGCTTTTCTCAGCACAATGTTGAGAAGGCTATTAATTTTGTGTTTGTGTGAAGGGGAGCCTTGTCTTTGTTGAACAACCTTTCATGGAGGTCATTGGTTTATTACCCCTCACAAAACCTAGGGTAAGGTACATATCACTGGGTTCAATCCTTTTCCTCTTGTAGCAATGAACTCCCTTTCTTTTGCGTAGGGGATGACATTTAAAATGTGATGGGCATGATACTTATATTTTCCTTCTCGATTACCTAACCATGGCAGCTTTATGCATGGTTTATTGTGTACTACAACCTCTCAATAAGCCTTTGTTGATGGTATGTGTCAAGTACAAAGCGTTGATGGTTCTTTGCCTGTCATTGTTAAGTCAGGTTCTGCGTAGATAGTTCCTGCACCATGTGCTCTGATGAGACTATTTTTCAATGCAATGTTATGTTCTTGTCTTCCAAACAAACAGAACTTAATACAAGTAGTTTGGATTACAAGTGAGGATGGGAAAGTTTTTTATTGGGAACACTCTTGAATGAAAAAGTGAGTTTGTAGCAGAAGTGCGTTCCAAACTGACCCCGAGACCTGTGAGTATATTATTAGATAATTTATATGCGTTATGTTCCAATCAGAAACTGTTGGAAGCAGTTGGGAGCTTGGAGACAGAATGATCAACTTGGAGACAACTTTGGTCTCATGAAGATTGATTGGCAAAAGTTGTTTGTCTAAAGAAAATTACATTTGCTGATATGTTTACAGAAAAATGTTTTTTAACCATTCATTTGTCTTTTCATTTTGGAGTCATTCTGCAAGTAGCTTCTTTTTGCTGGAATACTTATATTGACAATGAGATGAACAGCTACTCATTTATGCTATAGTATTAATATTTTTATTTATTTTTAATATTTATCTTCAAAAAAATAAATGCTATGTTAATTTTTGTGAGATGATTCAAGTATTTTTTTGATATTTTTTTTATTAAAGCTGTGATTTCTTTTGATTTTATTTGTTGGATAGTGTAGTTTGAATGATTATCACCAAAAAGGTTAAGTGCATTTCAAGAAGTTGTTTGCAAAGGGAGTTTAGATTGTTTATGCTTGTTATGTAAGATTAAAGTATATGCTGTATTGGGCTAACCTAAATTGTGAGGATTATTCTTTTGATTACATCGATTAACAAATCAATAACTAGCATTGATGTTGAAAATATAAGTATTAATCATTGTCCAAAAAACTTAGGAATCATATGAAACTAAAGGAAAAGCGAACAAAACAAAGTTATCAATGTTTTTATCATCTTGAAAAATCATAAGGTGATGTTTAAAGTTTGAAAGAAATGTTTGAATATGATGATGACTATTGAAGTTTTTATTGCTCGATGAGGGGTCTCTTTACGTGTGCGATCAACAAAACCCAAATCATTATTGCAAGATTTGATGAGCTCAAATGAATAGCATGATTGTTTGATATGCTTAATGCGATATAGAATCACAAGAATAGATCTCTTATTTGCTATATTAACTAATGAAATATATTTTCTATTCTTTTTTTACTTTTACTTTCAATTGTGCTATCTTTAACTAAGGTCCATGTTATGCCCAATAGTGTGCAAATAAGATGTTGGAACCAATAATAAATGGACATAATATCTATTGTACCACATGTATCTCCAAGCTATGTCATTTTTGGGATAAATGATGATAAATTAATTGAAGGTGATTCTCTCAACTAGGGTTTTCATTAAATTATTATATTAAGAAATGGAATTGAATTGAGTGGATTTGACCTACTTAATCACTTTTGGCCATTTTTAATGTGGTTCAGTTTACTTGGTCTACTTTTGGTGTGTTATGCCTAGGATTTTGAAGTTTAGCAAATTAGTTTGTTCAAGTTTGGTTAGACATTGAGAATTAGACATGATATTGATTCAAAATAACCTTGAATGCAAAAATCTATATTATTTCAAAAATAATAAATATTTATTATTTTAGTATTGCATACCTAATTATTATTCTCATATTTGTTTCAATCATTGAAATGATATTGTATCGTAAAGCCATGTGTTGAATGGCAACGAAGCGCATGTCATCTAAAGTGCACATGATAGTCAGTGTGCTTGAACTATGTGAATATAATGTGAATTCTATTGAGATAATATGCATATGCAAATAATGTATTTGTAAATTTATATACATATAAATTAAATAAATATGTATAATTTTAATAACATGTCTATAGTTTTTTTGTTCTTAGGTAATTAACAAATGCAATTACCATTGAATTCATAATCATAAAATTTAAATATTTTGCACACCCTTTAAATTTCTTGTGCATGTCGAGTAACAAATGAAAACACTATGGAGTTTATACATACATAACGTAAATATTAGACATATTATTAATTCATTCATGTTCAAAATAAGTGAAGTACATATTGCCTATTATTAAATGCACACATTAAATTTATAATTATTCATTAATATATATATATATATATATATATATATATATATATATATATATATATATATATATATATATAATTTCATGATTGTATAATAAGCAAATGCACAAAGCCATTGAATTTATATGTAATGTAAATAATGCACAACTATCTAAATCATATATGCAGTGTTCATCATCATCACCATCCATCATTGACTTTGTCATTCATTACCTTAACTACCATTGTTGTTTCTAGTTAACAATATCAAATATTGTTGAATATATGATGCAATGCATCTATATCATATTAGTGCTAAAAAAATTTCATCAGTAAGTGCAATCGTATTTTGTCGTACTTTGCTAATATTTGTGTATCAGTGTATATTCTATGTTTTTGTGTTCACCTTAGGATCAGTGATTGAGCCTTTGATCTTAGAAAAGATATCCTAAGAATGATGTTTCTTAAGGGGTGTTCTTGAGGAATATGAGATATAAGTTCATGATAAGGATATCTCAAGGAACATGTCGTGGAATAACTAGAGCTTATTTGAGAATGACTAAGTAGGTACTGAAGCATTGAGAGGACAATGTCAATGTATGAAGATCCAAATTATGGAAGTTTATTAATAGGAATGCCTCAAGAAAGAATGAAGATAGTTTTAGAAGTTATGGGCCTCGAGAAGTGGTGACCGTGAGAAGACCCTTATTCAATGAGGGATTTGGTTAGAAAGGAGTCTCTAGATTCAACATCTTGTTGGATGCTATCAACTTTAAGGATGTCTCAAGAGATTCTCATGAGGATAGCTAAAGAGATACTTATCTAGATAAGGTGTTCCATTAATCAAGTCAAGAATCATTTGAAAAGTTGAATGTAATTGTGCCAACAAATTAAATAGGACTTATCTAGAACTTGAGGGGAGTTAGTTTATACTTTAGGAGAGGTAGAATTTCATGTAGATTAGCCCTCATGCTATAAAAAAACCATGAAAGTTGAGGAAAAGGAGAGACATCAAGCTAATATTTGAAATCTAAGTGTTTAAAATGCTCATGAAGATCTAAAGGATCTAGAAGTTCTCAAAGGGATATCAAAACAATTTAATTTAAGGGAGATAACTATTGTCTTGAAGGAAGAGAGATTTAGCAGAGCTAATCCTAGAAAGGTTTAGGGCTCGAGGTTGTTTCCCCAAGGGGAGTTGGCCTTGGATATTCCTTTGCAATGAGTGCAAAAATCCAATGTGCTTTATAAGAGGAAGAATTTTGTTGTAATGGTATATTAGGTTTTCTTTAATACAAATTTGAGTCTTTTTTTTGTAATTTTGGGTTTTGTGTTTATTTTGTATTCTTTTTATTCACATTATACATTATGTCATTCTATTATGCAACCTTCTTGATTTCACTCAAGAGTGGACCATAATTATATTAGAGCCTGAATCATCCTTAAAGGAGGATCTTATTGAGTCGTCTTTCATTTTGTGTGGTTGTCTTAATGAGTGGAAGAGTTATGGAGAGTGATGAAAACAAGGAGATGATATTGGAACGAGAGACATCTTGTACACTAAAAAGAGTAAGAAGTTTCTTTGGTGCAGTTAGTGCAACTTTGTGTGGTGATGACGTGACAAAAGGCATTGGTGGAGCCTATCCTTATGAACCACCATCGTTTGGCCTAACCTTGAGATTTAGGTTTGACATAAAGATTCGAGGAAGGGAGGCCCTCAAAGGATAATCTCAATGAAACTATTTGCAAATTATGGTTGATGAAGGAGGTCTCATGAAGCCTTTCAAGGTTGAGGCTCATATTGATATTCCAACCTTGAGAGACGAGTTAAATACTAAGAAGTTGAAAATTTTGTTGGACTTGTTGAAGACAATTTTGTTTTTTTTTTTTTTTTTTTTGTATAGTAATTTGAAGGAGTATTTTTTACAAGATTAAAGCTTACTTATCATGTGTTGGATTTGTGGAATGCCCCTTTATAGTCAAGTGTAGTAATGTATGTTATTAGAGTTGCTTCATGTAGCTTATGTTGAAAGTACACTATCTAATGGCTTATGAGGAAGCCAAATAAAGATAATGAAATGTACTACAACAATAATCATGATAGAATATTTGAGGTAGGTTGCTCGCTCAATGTTAGTTTGGGAGAGCAAAAGCATTGATCAGGTACTTAGTGGGATAAGAAGTTTTTTTACTTAAGAGAATTCTAGATGCATAACCTACAATATTAGTTCAAGTGATAAATACTCATCTGAATAGCTCATTTTGTAGGGTAAATAGGACAAACCAATTGCTCAAAAAAGTGTAGCAAGACAAGGAATTGTAATAAGAGCTAGTGAAAGTTATTTAAGAGGAGCTTTAAGGAAGAGTAGTTTTTAACCACAAGAAGACATGACAAGTGAAGGAGAATCTTTGATATATATTTGATGGAGAATGGATTCTCTAATGCCAAAAATAAAGAAAAAGCTCAATAAAAGAGGCTTACATAAGAAGAAGATTAGTTGATCATTGCACTCATTATAATAAACATAGTGATTAACATAGGTTAGGTTAATAATTACAGTATAAGAACATGTTAGATATCTTAGGAACATCCCCTTCTATGATGAATGGGCAAACAAGATTATCGATGAACTCATAATAGGAAACACATAATATTTCATGTTTGTTTATGAATGCATTGAATAAGAATATACAATTAAATTACAAACAAACATATAATAGATTGTTGAGTTATAGAGATAAGTAGAAAAAGAAGAACAAGAAGAATAAGAAGCAAAAGTTAATATAAATAATAAAAGTAGGAAATCAAAACAACCAAGAAATAAGCAAGAACAATAGATCTAGTTAATTGTTATATAAGTCTAAATTGTAGGAAGTACAATAAAAATTCTTCCAATATGGTAACAACGATGCCTCAAATGGACAAGAATATTGAGTAGCTCTAAAAGCAACATCAATCACATTTTTTGGGACTAAACTCCTGGGGCCTTAGAAGACGAAGAGTGATAGCTAGGTATGTCTTAAAGAGAGGAATCGTGAGATAATAAATGATTCTTAGTAGGTATTAGATGGAGAAGTATAGGGATAAATAGTTTTTCTTGGTTATAAAGGGAAGATTCTAAGCTTTGTTTATAATATCATGGTATTAATATACATGGCACCTTTTAGGGAGCAAAATCTATTTAAGTTGGGATAAGATGATGTAAGAAATAATACTTAGACATAATGAGATCAAGTCATTATAAATATGATATCATAATAGTTAAAATCTTAGGAGAAAAAAAACTTTAAAATATATAATATGAGAGCTTAATTTAATATTAAGTAGAAGTTAGTTGACATAAGTGAGAACACTCACATATCATATGTTGTTATACTATTAATTATTTGAGTAATATATATATATATATATAATTTGATATGATTATTTATGGTACATTAAATATGATAAATCCCTTATGAATATAGTTTATTAAAAGAAATCTATGTGAATATGTATATATATATATACATATCAAACTCATGCTATTAGAAGGCTCGATTGAGGCAAACACACAAACTCTACCAACAATGGAACTTATAGTAAATCATTCTAGCCCTACAATAATCCATTAGCCTCACAAAAGTTGACCCCAAACTCTTGATTTTAGTCATGTGCCTTGCTCCCACAAACCTAACTCTTTATGAAATAATATGAGCGCTAATGTGCTAGCCTTTTTTTCATAGGTTTCTTTACTTTATGAAAGAGTCTTAAATTAACGTGTGTGTGTGTGTGTGTGTGTGTGTGTGTGTGTATACATATATATGAGATATGCAATATAGTATAAGAAAGTAGAGCTGAACAAAAAATTTGAAAGGGTTAAATCTTGAAGTATGAAAGAAAAGAGAGAGGAATTAGATTAATAAGTAGATAATTTAAATTACTGGCCTAGATCTTAAAATTCATTGTTATAATTAGTTGGTGAGGTGGGCGCCATATTTTCGAACCACAAATAAATAAAATGATGAAGATATTCTAAAGAATGCATCCACCATATTTTGAAGGTGAGATTGATCCAATATAGTTGAAAACTTGCTAAGATAAATGAGTAGAATATTTGGTGGAATGGCTTGTCTATGGAGTAAGTACCTTTAGTAGTTATGGTATTTGATGATTAAGTTAGCATTTGTTGAGAATCTCAATATCAAATATGATTTAAGAATTAATCCTTTTGTGATAATTCTTTGACAAAATTCATAGAAAACTTTGAAAGATGATATATTCTAGTATTTGTTAGATAAAAGGTATAGGATGAATTATCTTATCATTTTCAAAGAAATGTGATAGTTGTTGGATATGAACATAAATTTATAGTCTTTTTTAGATATACTTGAAACATGGTTAGTTTTGAGGTGCAAAGATGTTATATACTTTTGCATGGGTTGAAGAAAGTTATTAGAATAAAAGATTTTTGGAATACATGTGAGAGGACATTTGTATTACATATACATATGTATGGTTAGATAGATTGGTTCACCCTTAATTAAATTTATGATGATTGCTAGAAAATAAAAATTTGGATTTGAGTTCTTACAGAATCAAATGCTATATTTTTTTATACAGAAAAGTTTGTACATATTTTGATATATACACTTAAAATTTATAAAAAAAATATGAAATGTACTTAGCCATTATAGGTAATAACAATGAAAAAAATTGTTGAATTACAATATATTGCTATCATTTGGGAAAGCTCAAATAGTTTTGTTAATGGATTACTAGTATTTTTCTATACAATTGAATTTGCTATAAATTTAATCTTATATGCAAAACTAATAATAAGTAGATGCTAATCGAGTTATTAGAAGCAAGGAAGTAGATGCAATGATTATTAGATAGGAATTTTATTCATTTAAGTGTTTATGATACTAAAAGGGCATAAGTAGTAAAATTTTCAAAATGATATTTTTGTCATCTAATATAGACAATTTTGGTTATGTTGCATATGTTAAAGGTAAATTAGTAGCTTTTTTTTTTCATAAACTGTTATCTAATGTATTGGGCAAGGTCTTTTAATGTGCTAGAAATTTGTAGCTTTATGCAAATAATTGAATATTATATGCAATTGGAAATCTCTCAAATAACTCTACTCTAAATAATGTTGACTTTGAAAGCAAGTGGTTTGTGTTAAATTCAAAATCATGAAGGAAAAATTTTAATATTTAAAGAATTAATTAGTATTAACTTTTGTATTAGTATTATATGAATGGTTTTTGTAATAATACTTATTTTAATTTGCCAATATTGTACAACATCAGTGATTTCAAAAATTATTGTATCCTTAATTATATTAGAGTGAGAAATTAAAAGAAATTTTTGCAAATTATATCATTGAATTGGTTGGAGTATTAATATGTCATGATTTGGTTTGGATAATAATTGATAAACTAATCAGTTCAGTACATTTTCTAATAACAAAGTTTATTTATGGAATAAATATAAGATAAAAAAATTAAGACATAAATTGGTTAATTGATAAAATGAAAGAATGATATGCAATGATAATTGGAAAGTAATTACATGTGATATAGATGAGTTGAGAATTTTGTAAAAGATAAATTAAGTAATGAAGAAGAGAAAGATAATGATAGATTGAATAATAGAAAATGATTGGATGAACTATGTTTATTATAATGCATATGAAGATATATTTATGAATATATTAATTTCTAATAAAATAAGTGAAGATAATTAGTTCATATTGAGAAAGAGGATGAGGAAGAGAATTAAAATGATTGATAAATATGGATTAATATGAAATTATATACTAGTATAAATAAGGATGAGATTAAGAGAGGACAAAATTTAGAATATGAAGATCGATTAATGTTTGATGAGATCTTGGCAAAAGATTTCAATATTAAGATAAATGAATATGAGATGTGATGGTTACTATAAAGATGAAATAAATAGAAATAGAAAGAGGAATAATAAGAAAAACTTATGAAAGAATATAGATTAAGATGATGTTATGATTGAGATAAAATAAGTGGAGTGTGACAATTGACTTTAAAAAAAGATGAATGACAGACAAAAAATTTGATAATACGTGTAATGAAATAATGTGAATATAATGTGTGAAGTGATTAAAGAAGAAATGAATGATTATAAATGAGAATGATATTGTAGATTAGATTTAAATAGAAAATTTTGGTAATATAATGATTTGAAAGATAAGGATATGAAAAATGACTTAAGAGAGATGCATAAAAAATGTAATAAGATTGAATAATGAAGTGATGATTTATGATATAAATTAAGAATAAAATTGAGATAAAGTTAAAAATAATGAGAAGAGATATCTAAAAAAGTATGCATAATTATTGAATACTTGTTTAGCAAACAAAAGTTATAAAGTTGATACAATATGTACATGAAAGGAGATGAGATTTGTGATAAAAAGATATGATGAAATATGATATGATAAAGATATATAAAAGATCATATAAGTATGTCAAAATAGTATGAATAAATAAGATTTGATATTTGATTTTCAAGATAAAGAAATGAAAATATTGGTGAGAAATGAAAAGAGTCATAGAACAATGAGATATTGAACAATGATAACATGGAATGAAAATGATATTGGATTTGATAAAATGGTCATAGTAATGGATATAATAGTTTGGCAAGGAATAATAAATTGATAGAAAAAATTGAGATTTTGAACAATACATTAGATGAGTAATGATATGATGAAGGAATGATGTGTAACTGGTGAATATTAGATAGTGGGTATTATAAGACAATAATTTGAAGAAGAGTGATCATTGTGTGATAATAATATATTGTAATTTTCTTAGTTATGATTCAAAGATACTAAGATTAAACCATATATGACTTTTGAAGAAATACAGTGCAACATCATGAAAAAGGAGAATAGGTGTTGTCAGACAAAGTAATATTAGTGGTTAAGTTCAATGTTAATATCAATCTAAATGTTATAAAGTTTCAATCTAATTTATCTTAGAAAATGAGGCCAATTAAAATTTTAGAAAATGAAATCAAGTAATTATGGAATTTATATATATATTGTAATTTTCTATTGCTAAACCTTTATTGTTAATATATATATATATATTAACAATAAAGGTTTAGCAATAGAATCAATTTGGGCTAAAAATTATTTGATTAGTTGAATAAGATATTATGAAAAGGTAAGGTCATAAATTTTGGAATAATTTTTTTTAAATGAAGGGAGGTACCATCTTGTCGCACCCACTTGGTTCCCAATCAAGGAAGCTATTTAGATAATCACCTCAGGTCAAATGATAATTATGAAAAAATCATCAATGAAATACACTTTTTAGATAGAGATTGATAGTGATACCAACTCTAATACATACCAACTAACTTATCAAATCTCAATATTTAATCGAATATCAAATTCTAAAATCCAAATGCATAAATTCTTTATAAATTTTTATTTTTTGTTCACATTTGTAACATATATCATAATGTATATACTATTACCAACTATACCAAAATTATAATAAACTATGATACCACAAAGTATTAATTAATGTTACCCACAATCCATAAGCATCCCAACATAATTATAATGTAATTACAAGATTTGCATCCCATACTCATCACAAACTTACCAACATGTTCAACTTACAAAGTAATACAACCATCAAACCCATCATAATATCTCTTTTTATGTGATCCACAAGAATAAAATAAGACTCCAAAGAACTTAGTAGGTAAATTACGAAGTAAAGAATGGGTAAAATAATTGGAAAGTATTAGAATGAACAAATACCTCATAATAGTATAAATATGAAAAGTTTAATCAATTATATCAATACTTGAGCAATAATAAGAAAGTAAGTTCATTTATTTCCTTACTATTTCATTTTTCTCACTGTTTTCATTGAGATAGTGTATCATTGAAATACATTTTTCGTGTTTCTCTTATAAAAATTATCCTTTTTTAAGTATATCGTGTCTCATATTCATAATCTTTTGCTTATAGGCATTAATATAATTATAATTGGCATCATGTCACATTAAGGTATGGCTCTACTAACCAAACCCATTACCTTACTCAAAGTGTTATTATTGACAAATACTACGACAAATTAAGAAATAATCTAAGACCAATATCCGCTACCTTGCACGTAATATTAATGATGAAATCTAAGGAGGTCACATCATATCACATATGTTGTCATATCATATCAAGATACATTCTACAAGCAATGCTTATTTCTCTATGTAAAGTACTAGCAATAATCTTAATATGGTCTTGGGGTATAATACTTGAGTCATAAAATAATGTTAGTAAAACTCATATCTTACATGCCATATATCTCATAACCTTATGTGATATATCATGTCATAATATCATAATATTTAAGACATTACATAATATTATAATATCTTATCACATTCTTTTTATTTTTTTAATTACTTGATAAGTGTTATTATCATCCATAGTATCCCATATAAACATATAAAATATGCAAAGCACAATGTGATATTATAAATATCTAAATAATAACAAAGAATAACAAAATAATACATATACCACTTAAACAATATACACCAATTAAACTCATATTGGCATCACACTATATGTCATGATGGATAAAAATGTAATGTCTGGTAAATTATGAAAATATGATATCCACAAGAGAGACGGTAAATTGTATAAATTTAAATAATTCAATTTGATTTACAACAAAAGATTTTATTATTCTTAATATTATTGGATGTTATAACACTTATTTTTTAAAAAAAATATTATTAAGCTTAAAAAAGTTATTATTTTGTAGTGAAAATAAAGTATATAGTGAGTTTCAAGTATTTAATCCAAATTTGTATCTATATCCACCTTTGTTCAAATAGCTAAACACTTCACTAAATATTGACCTAATAAAAGCTTATAGTAGTGACTTGATAAAAGCTTATACAATGGCATTATAAAAGCTTATAATGATGGCTTGATAAAAAATAATGAAAGAATAAATAAAAGTCCTAATAATATGACATTACTAAAAGCTTAATATAATAATTCATATGATTATTGAATAATTAATCAAGAGATGCATCACTTAAATCAATGTAAGATATATAATAAAACTCAATATTTATACAAAAGTGAATGTAATAGTTATAATTTGAAATAACAAAGTATAACTTAGCTCAAGAAATAAATGAAAAGTTAAGATGAGTGCTCCAAGCTAAATGTCATAGCTTTATCATTTCTTCTTAGAAATGATAAATCCAATCAAGATTTCTCACAAAAAATTTTTAATCAAGTATTAATTTTTTATCATGTTTGGATGCCTTTGTATACTCCCAAGAATGCTCTCAAATGACTTTGTGGAAACTAACCAAATTAGTCTTTAATCACATCCTAAACTAATTGTATTATATGATATAATGTATCATACAAGTATGATACACCAATGGCATCATCATTTAATCAATTGTTATCATCTAACTAATTCATTTTTACTACAAAAAATAGATCATACAATTATGATAAGGTTATTATGCTAGTATAACAAATATAAAATAGCTATATTACTTAGGGTCACCTTTAATCAATGCTTTGTCTGATCCAAACATTTTAGTGATCATATTCTACAATTGGTTCATCATATAAGGATGATTAGTTTAGTCAATATAAATCTTACTCAACTCAATCACTTTCAATTCTAACTTGGTTTAGTCTTAACATATGATGTAACTCACAATAAATATAATATTATAAGATATATAATATATTTAAAATAAGATCTTGT
The DNA here is from genome assembly GCA_023846275.1 of Vanilla planifolia. Taxonomy (NCBI): domain Eukaryota; kingdom Viridiplantae; phylum Streptophyta; class Magnoliopsida; order Asparagales; family Orchidaceae; genus Vanilla; species Vanilla planifolia. The sequence goes on along the minus strand of CM043872.1, from coordinate 4,102,225 downwards.
TTTTAAAAAAATCCTAAATATTTTAAGTAAATTATTATAAGTTTTAATATTTTAATTACTAAAATAATGAGACTTAATAAAAGTCTTCTTCTTATATTATTTCATCTTGTGTTTCTCCTAGCATCAATTACAATTAACACTTAAATGTCTTTATTAAACTTTTTAAGTCACATGATCAAGCTCTCTACATTATTATCTTATGTGCTCTTAAGACGTATGATATGAAATAAATTCTTTGGAAAAGTATTAGTAAATATAACGTAATTGTTTTATTATTATCAAATATGTGGTATAATGACTAAAAGATATAATTATGTGTCAATATATAATATTAATACATCATACTCACTAGATTAATTATCAAAATAAAATAACTTAATAAATGTCTTCTTATTGTGTTTATTAAACTAGTGTTTCTTCTCGTGTAGGTTATTTTTAGTCATTTAAATACTTTTGTTAAGCTCATTAAGTCAATCAATCAAGTTTTCTATATGAATAATTTGTGTACTTAAGATGTATGATGTGAAAATAAAACTTATAAAAAGTATTAATAAATATAACTTAATAGTTTTATTGTTAGTAAATAAATGATGTAATGACCAAAGAGTATAATACATTAGCATAAGCATCAAACATTACTTATAGCTTCTTACTACCGCATATGCTTTTCTTATTCGTGTTATTGAACATTTAATCACAATATTTATTATTTTATATTTTACTAGTTAAGTCAATGATTTGTGTATAACTACTTGATTTACATGAATTTATGATTATAGAAGGCTGGCTTCAAGGAGAATGATGGGTAGTTGTTACCGACATTAATTGCGTACCTTTTAGTGTATAAGTTTTTATATTGTAAGAGGACTAAGAAGTTTTAACTTGTGCATATAATTTTGATTATGATATTTGGCTTAGGTATTGCTAATTGCTATTGAATCATCATAGTTTTTAATCAAAATATGTTTTGACTTATTTGCAAAGGTAAAATAACTTACATAAGAAAAAGATTACTTGATTAATGCATTTGAACTTTTTTAGTCAAATCAAAGCTAAACATATTTGTTAATCAAATTCTTAATAGCTAAATTTGACTTCTCATTTTCAATAGCAAAATTATATCAAACTTAACCACAAAAAAAATCTTTGACCTATTTGCAAATCAAATTTTAAATTAATTTTTAAAATAATTCTTTCAAACTCAAATAATTTATCTCAGAATTTGATTTTTATTTACATAAAACTTTTATTAAAATTTATTTTTAGATTTCTTTAATACTCGTAATGCATTCCACTTTTTCCTCACAAAAATATTATATTTCTTAAGAAGATTTTTTTTGTCAAAATCCAAATAATTAACCTATTGATAAGAATATTCTCAATGTACACAACCAATTAATTTGCGAAGCCCAAAATAGCTTTGGTGAGGCATCTCTTTCCGAGATTAAATCATCTTTAGCAATAACTTGCACAACTAAGCTTGGCAAACTTTATAGAAAACATTAAAATAAATAAAATTTTTTATTTTTTTATGAAACATTATTAATTGGGATGTGTTTTACCATAACTCATTCTCTATCGTTATCATGCTTAAAGATAATTTTTTTTTAAAATAGCAATATTTACCTAATAGCACCTCTATGCAAGTAAAATTTAACTTTGTTAGTTCGATCTCATGTTCTAATCTATTCAATATAATTGTAATGATTTGGGACCATGATGGTCATCTCGTGATGGTTTTGAGAATTCACTTATATATCTTTATTGTTACTATTAAAGAGTTCAAACAAGTCAAGATTGTGGTATCTATTCTCCATTTTTTGATCGAGTGATATGATAGTATTTATTTTGAAGATAACTTCATTTCAATTATCTTTGATACCCAAGTAATAAGAAAATAAATAAACTTTTGTAATTAAGTTTCAAATTTTAATGGAAAAATTTGACCAAAAACCTCATGCTCTTGGAATGATCACAATAGTTTGATGGAATTACATTAAATTATTTCTCAATGATTGTAGCAAACTGTTCTTTGGTATTTTTGTTTTCAAATTTTTGGAAGACTTATTTTCTATGGCTTTTTAAGATTATATAAAAAGACTTGAGGTTAGGATTTTGAGGTTTTCCATTGTTATCATAGAGCCTTGATCAGAACAAAGGTTGATTATTTTTTAAAACATTTGAACTTAAGCTCTAGATCACTTTTTTGGAGTAAGATACATCTTATCATTTGTTTCTTAACACTACCTCCAAACCTTTTTTTAAAGAGAGATTTATCCATTTTGACAACATAATAATTTTTCTTTGTTGAATTAAAACCCTTGTTCTTTAAACCAAAATTTGTTTTTTTTTTTTTTGTATCTGTTTTCATTTCCTTTTTGTCACCTTTACAAAAATCACTTCATTAGTTATTTTTAATAAAATATTATTTTCTCCTTTCTCTCTAATCCTTGAAATGTATCGTATGCATCATGCTTTAAAAGGGTATAATGTTATAAAACAAATTAATTGTATCATAGTTGTATAATGATAAACAAAAACATCCAGATCTCAATACATAGCAATTAGTTATAACATGTTAAGTGAATATCACCTAACAATCAAAATTGTTTATTTGAATTCTTATCAAATTATGACCATCAAATTCCAAATCATTACATCAAACAAATATATCTAAGTTACATAGCATGATTATCTTTAGCTTTTTAAGAGTAGTCATACCTTAAAAAGTTGATCTTGTTTGCATGTCTCTCCACAAACTTAAATATTTCCCTTCCCTTTTTATTTGGCTTCACCACATGAATATCTTTAATCCTTCACTTGCTTGGCTACACATTTGCTCTCCTTCTCTTCTCTCACTCACAATTCTCTCATTTTTTCCAAATTCTTTGAAACCCCTATAATAGTCGTTGAGCATCCCTTTTATAAACTCATGTGCACTTCTTCTCATTCCTTGACTTTTCCAACCTGATAACAAAATCTGTCACGTCACTTACCCAATTCTTTCTTAGAATTCTCATGCCTTCTGTCTTATCAAAATTTCCAATCACTAGAAGTTATCTCTAGATTTCTCCTCTTATTTTGTTAAAAATTTGTGATTTAGAAAATTAAAAATAAAATGTAATTTTAATTAAACTTTTAAGAATATATATATATATTTAAATCTTTTAATTTAAATAATCTTCAAAATTTTCTCAATCATTTTATATAAAATCATTCAATGAGATCTATGTATCATCCAATTTTCAAAATGTTTTGACATTATTTGAAATTTTTGAAAATTTTATCTTCAAAACTCTATATAATAATTAGTTTATTATTTTTCTTTATAAGTATTTGGGTTTTTATTTTGTGATAAAAGATATATCTTGAAATTGAAATAATTTTATCTTAAACTTTTTTATAAGATCTATGTTGAGGTACAAATTCATAATTGTTTATTATATTTGGTATTTATTCTAATTTGTAATAAAAAATAGTTTTATTGTTTAAATTATTATTAATTTATTAATTTTTTAAAATTTTTTTATAATCCATACATTTCTTATTTTCATTATCTTAGCACTATAGATTTCTAATAATTAATACTTTTATTTTTTGAAGCCCTCTCATTCCTTTTAGATGTCATACATATTTTTGATGATATATTTTTATTTAAAGATTAAATAGATTCTCAATAATTTAAAATAATATATAAAAATAAATAATAAAATTATTTGCATACATTTGTGATAATGCAATTACTCTATAAAAACATATATCATTAAGTATCGTGTATAATAAAAAAAACTAATCAATTCATTATTTTTACTTAGGTACTTGAATCACGCTTGACCAATGATGAAAACAATGAGAGATTCATCACATTAACTACTTGATCTCAAAAATTATTTTAATATTATTTTTAATAAGTTATATTAATTGAGAAACTATAGGACTCCCAACATTACAAATTGGACACATAACACAACTTAAAAAGCTTAAGCTTCAAAATGAAAACCATTTATATATCAAAACTCTAATAATATACTTAACCATGCACATAGAATTAATTTAAATTTCCCTTTTACTCAAATATATCTTGCAAACATCATTGAATTTTAAGGATCACAAGTTTTTTACGAGGTAGTCATCTAATATGGCTTTCTTCTATATAGAAATTATTTTTATGAAATATTATAATATAGAAACTTTACATATAAAAGATAGCTAATTCAATACACATTTAGAATAATTTTAAAAATATATAATTGGACAAAATTAGATAAGGAAGGAGACACACCAATGAAAATATTTAAAGGTAAATAAAATTCACATATGTGCATTACATTTCTTAGTTTTATTTTTAATACTAGGAGTATAGTTTGTTTTATATCAAATAGGAGTTTAAATTAGGCCTAATATATTTTTAAATAAACATTCAATAACCAAAAAAATCTAAGACTATGAGTAAAAATTATCTTTATTATATATTAAATATTCAATGTTATGCTTAACGGATAATGTGTAACTCTATCTAATTTTACTTGTGTGCAACAATCTCTCTTCAATTGAGAATCTCATTAATATTATTTGTTATTTTCTCCATTAATTTTGAAATCTCTGATCAATGAGTTTTAGTATCATATCGAACATCAATAATGTCATTGTGACTAGCAAACCTTTTATAGTACTTGTAATTATATCAATTATTCTACGATAGATAGCAAAATCATGATAAACAAATAGTAGTCACTCAAATGAAGCATAAGAGGTTTCACAAAATCTTATCATTATCATCAAGTGAGAACTATTTAAACATGTGGAGTTATTATATGAGTTCACCAAATAACTATTCAAACATAGCATAGACTATAATAGAAACATAAAAGCTACCAACTATATGCTTTTATTAAAAAAAAAAAGGGAAAAAAAGTTAACTTCTTTAATATTTAAACTTAATTCATTATAATTTTTAAGAGAATTGTATCAAATGATGATTTAAAAAGGTTTAATTTATTTATAAGTAGATACTAATAACCCAAAGTCTTCATCTTATGAAAACAAGTCATCTTAAATATATTAAGTTTCAATATTATGTTTAATTTATAGTATGATTTTAAATCTAATCTTATTTATACTCAATAATGTTGATCTTATATGCACCACATATGATCAATTAAAAATTGAACCAATTATCTATCAAAAAGTAATAAAAATCTTACAAAATAATTCAAGAAAATGAGATTTATTAGTGATAATCACTAACAAAGAATGGACATAAGACTATGTTAACATGCAAATTAGGTTGTCCTAAAAGATATATAGTGTTCTTAGACAAACTTTGCAAGTGAAAAAAAAAAAACCATCTATTAAATGCCTTGAGTTGGGACTGTTTAATGTTATCGTTAAGATATATATTACTTTTCCTATTGATATATATATTTTTAAAACTTTAATTTATTTGCAATATTTTCTCCTTCCAAAGTCTTCCTTTTTCCTTTCTTTGTATTCGTTACGGGCGGTGCCTGAAATGTTGAATCCAGCAGGAGCAGTCCGATCGTAATCGCAAATATCGAAGTCGATGAAGTAGGGCGAATGGAAGCAGTCGTGCGGCTGCCCTGCACATCAGATTTGTCGCAGTCGCTCCTCAATTTCCTCGCCGAAGAATTCAAGACGCCGGAGGACCTCTCAAGATCCTCCGTTGTTGAGTCGGAGCTCCAGAAACGGTGTTCTGATATTGAGTCCTCTCTCTCAAATCTCAGAAGCCGGCTTTTAGATAGAATTTCTGTCTACGCAGCTCACTCCAGCAACGTCAGTACCGTAGTCGGTGGAGTTAGAGCGGCGTTGGTCGCTCTTCAAACGCGAGGTTGGGGGTTCATCTAAAGCTTGTCCTTTTCAATGTGAATTCGTAAATCTAGAGCTACTTTTCTTCTTTTGTTGATTTTTGGAGACTTGCTTGCTGTAGATGGAGAAGAAGACAAGGGATCGGGGAGAACCGAGCAGATTCTGGGTGAGGAGCTGCCGGCGCTGGCTAGGGAGGTGGCGAGAGTGGAGACTGTACGGGCTTATGCAGGTTGGTCTGAAAGAGTTTCTTTTTGGTCTTAACTATATGGAACGGGTGCTGATAAGGGTATTTTGTAACGTCCTACATAAGTTATTGGAATTTCATTACCTTATGCTTTCTTGGATTTGACTCTATATTTTACTGTATTTTCCATTTGTGCGCTGCAAAGTTGCTCTGAAAATGATTAGGAATCAAGATTATATTCTCCTAGAGCTATTGCTATTTGACAGGATGCATGGATGAAGATGAAACCAAGGACGGTGTATTGTATTACTAGGCTGAAATTTTGTTATACTACTGGTTTTTTTGTGTGGGAGGGCTAGCTGTATAAGATTATTGCTTCTTCTTGGAGGTAGCATTGTAGAGTTGCTTTTATTTGCAGGTTTAAGTTATTTGAGATCATGTCATTTATCAATCTGTAAGCAAGCCAATGTGTAGAGTAAATGTGATGATTATATCTTGAACGGGAACTGATTCCCTTTTCAAACTCTATGTTCTATTGGAAATTTCAAAAATTGGTGCCATTAATTTGATACAAGTTAAGTTTCAATTTTTGATAAAGGCAAATTTGTTTTCATTCTCTTATGATGGTGCATGTTTTGTTCTGATTTTATAAGTTGGATCATCTTTGTTACTCCATTGACCTGCTTCATTAAAGTGTCTCATGAGCTTTGCTCAAAAAATTTTGGGAAATGACTGTTTTGGGCTTTGTGATAAATCATGAAACTAAACCTTAGATGCATTTATGAATGTTTTTGTGATGTACAATCATGGAAAATGCTGCTAAACACTTGCCAAATACTTTTGACATCATTTTTGTGGTGATCATTTTTTAGTCATACATCACAACATGACACAGCAATTGTCTATTATTAGTTAACATATCCTGGTCAGAATGTTGCACAATAATAAGCTGTTCTTTCTAGAGTGCATGTGTATTTTCTAGAATTATTTTCTTTTTGAAGGATTATTGCCTTGAATTATTCATGCCATCGTTTTCTTATGTTTCCTATTTCCTGCTATTGATCTTTGTAATGCTTTACTCAACTGAAAAGTGAGATTGAAAAATCAGTCAAGTAGCCCCAGTATTCTTTCAAATCTTTAGTAACCGTGCTTCCTGGGTAGAAATTTGTAACATAAAGGCACATTAGATGGTGGACAACAACAACAGGCAAAAGAAAGGGATAGCAAGAAGAAAAGCATATCCAGTGACAAGTATAGATGTTTAGAATAACATCATCCATGTGCTTCCTGGTTAGAAATTTGCAAAATGGCACGTAAATGGTTTTTTGAAGGAAAATTGGTTGAACATTAGGAAATTTTGACAACTCCTCATTCATTATCATTGACCATAAACTAAATGGTTAAAAATATTTTTATTAGCCTTAGGTAATCATAATTTCATTTTTGGGAAGGGAAGACGTTTTTATCACATTGATAGGTCATGGAGTTGGAGAAAGAAGATTATTGACAAAAGAGGACAACCTAGTTATATTAGGGTTATGAAATTTATAATTAACGAAATCAAAGAAAATTTTCTTTGTTTTATGAATCGATAATGGAGATATGGGATGCTACAAAGGAAGTATAATAATAAATGGAAAACATCTCTATGTTGCTCGAGATTGAGTGCATTTCCCCATTATGAATGATAAGAAGATCTTGTTGTTACACAATATTTTGATATGCTTAATTACCGTTGGCAATAGTTGGATATGTTCAGAGAGTACAAATGAAAATGCTTAGAAGATGGTTTGAACTACAAGAAGATTGTTGAACACAAGTGCTTATATAAATTCTTGATTGATGTAAGTAAGATCTTGGATGATGTTTGTGGGATAATCTTGTCAACAAGATATTATGAAGCCTTTGAAAAGCCTTCACTAACATGAGACAAAAAGAGACTAGAAAGAAGGTTATGTTATAGACCCAAAATCCAACCAACGATCTTGAAGCTATAGCTATTGCTACTAGTGGAAGCCTACCTATATCAATCCACAACAAGCAGTGGAAGGCTTAATTTTCACACTTTTGCCCATATTAATGATAAGTGTTGGGATTTGTATGGTAAACCTCAAGATTGACACTAACAAATCGAAGAGAAAGTAGATTAAGTATGAATTTAGAAAGAAAAAATTAACTCTTAAAATATCTCTTTAGCAAAGAACAATTAGAATTGCTCTAAAAACATTTTGGCAATAGCAAAGCAGCCCCTTCACTTGTTGATCAGTACAAAAAGAATGTTGTCTTGTAAAGGTAGTAGTACTAATGCCTTCAATGTTAAAAGAGCAACTCGCAAGTTTGGATAAGAGATTTAAAAGCTTTAGACCATATGACTGAAAACTCAAGACTCTTAGCTAAATCAATTCTTGCATAATAGGGTGCACTGTTTGGATTGTTTATGAAACCCAAAAAATGTGCCAAAATAGGAAAAATGATGTTAATAAAGGATTTTACCCTTCATTGTTGATGTTTGTTCAAAATTTGAATTGCAATCTTTTTTCTATAAGCAAGTTTGCTTAATATCACAACCTTGTTATTAAAGTTTTTAAAAACTTATGTTAGTTTTAGGATTTGAATTCAGAGAAGAGAGTTGGCCTTGTTAAATAGACAATCTTTAGGATTATTTTTTGATGAGAAATACTTTCCATGAGAACAAGCTTTTCAAGTTGATGATCTCTCTCTTTTTTTTTTTTAGAGATTTTATTTCAATATTTTCATTCCTAATTCTAATAATTAAGTCATGCTTTGACATTTTTTATTAGGATATTCCTAATTTTGTATATTAAAGAATAAAAATCTAATCATGTTGAGATGCAAAGTGTAGCAATTTTCAAAACATACTTAAAGTTAATTTCAGAGTTAAGTATATAAATTTTCTCATCCATTCACTATGTTTTACAGTGATGAGTGTAGACCTTGTATAAAACATATCTAGATAATTTGTGCGTTTCATTGATGATCATACTATATGTTCCTCTTAAAAGATAAATCCTTGGTTTGTGAAGTTCTCAAAAGTTTTAATATTTTAATTCAATCTTAGTTCAATAGAAAAATTGAAATTTTTGGACAATGTCAAAAGCATATTTAGCAGTCTTATTGATTACCTTTTAAATCTTGGAATTGTTCATCAAAGTTTATTCACCACTCTTCAACAAAATAGTGTTATTGAATAAAAAAGTATACCCTTTGATTGTTTGGTTGCTAATATTCTCATTCAATGTTGTTTTCATGGTTACCTACATTAATTGGATGTCTTCTTGAGTCTTTAACTTCCAAACTCTATTGGATGTCTTATCAAGTTCTCAATTTCTAAACTCCTACTAAACATTCCAAAATAAGTACCATCACTCACAATTTGTATTTATTGAAGTGATCAAATTTTTTATTTATTTCCACCTTTACTATAGTAATCATGGGAAATTAGATCCTTAAGCACTCAAGTGTATATTATTGGGATATTTTTCATAGTGAAAGTGGTACGAGTGTTTCTTTACTAAAACAGAAAGTCTTGTTGCTTGATGTATGCCATTGTTTTTGAAATCAACCCTATTATCTCAATTCCTCCATTAAAAGAGAGAGTAAGCCTCGATAAAATGAAAGTTACTCGTTAGATATAGAATGTTTTCCTAATCATACATCTTTACTTCACAACTCTAGTGCCACCTATAATAGTTATGCTTGATAAGTAACTTAAAATCCAAAATAATTTCTCAACCTCTTGAGTTTGACCTTGATGAAGATAAATTAACAATAATTATAGATATTCATGTCTATTATAAGACAAAGGAAGTTTAAAATCTAGGAGAATAACAATCACTACCAAAGCTTGTTTGAAAGCTTATCCAAATTACATTGAATGAAGTTAACACTATTTTGAAGAAATTTTTTGTGAGACATTAGAGGATGATTTGAATTGGCATATTGTTCTAAGGGAGTAGGGTCATGTACTCAACTTCTTTTTATAATTATATCTCTTATTAAGGTTTGTCATCAAACTTTTGAGTTCTTGTTACTAGTCTAGATACAATATAAGTACCCACAAATCAATGTGGCTTTCTAAGATCCTATATGGATTGCAACGATTTTGATTGAAATAAATGCCTTAAAGAAGTAAACTTGGGAATTCATAAATTTACCTTCGAGGAAGATTTGGTTAGATGCAAATTTTATTCTAAAGCATAAGGAAGATGGAAGTATTGATAAGTGAAATCTCATATACAACAAAGGATTTCACTACTTAGGTTATGGATTGACTATGAAGAAATATTTTTTTTTTGGCTAAACGCAGCAATGTTTGGTTTCTTTTGTCTTTGGCAATCAACTTGGATTGACCATTATTTTAGCTTGATGTGAAGGATAAATTTTGACTTAGAAGAAGTGTATATGAAGATTCCTTCTGATTATGAGACATAAACTACTTTTGAGAATTAATTGTACAAGTTAAAAATATCACTATTTAGTGTTAAACCATATCAAAGAGCATAGTTTAAGAGCTTTTAAAAGGTGATAAATTGTCATGGTTTCATCCAAGGACAAATCAACCATACATTATTTATGAAGAAGTTTTCTCAAATAAACTGTCAATTTTAGTTGTATATGTTGATGATATTATTGTCAATGGTGACTCAATAGAGGAAATGATTGATTTTATGAAAACTTTTGCTAAATATCTTGAAGTCAAAGATTGAGAAATCTTTGGTATTTGTCAAGGCTGAAAGTCACATGATATTGCATAGAAGTATCTCCTTTTATAGGAAATATGCCTTGGATCTATTAAAAGAGTGGAATGCTTGGATATGATCTTATTTAGACCACTATGGAGATTGTTATCAAGCTTTGAAAGGAAGAACATGATGCTCTTATTGATAGAAGCCAATATTAAAGGCTGGTTGGAAGACTCATGTTTTTCTTATATCAAACCATGTACTACTTTTTTAGTGAGTTGTGATCCAATTCATAAATGATCCAAGAGTAGGCATATCTAGGTAGTTTGTAGGACCTTGAGATACTTGAAGCTAACTCTAGAAATGAGCATATTCTTTGAAAAAGTTCAAATTAGAGGGGTGGAAGTGCACAATGGCATAGATTGGGTTGGATCAATCAGTGATTGATGATTTACATATGAATATTGGACATGTTTGTGGGGGTATCTTTTTTCCTTAGAGAACAAACAAATTTTGGTCTCCAAGAGTAGTGCAATAACCGAATTTTGAGATATGACCTATGGTATTTGTGAACGATCTGGATTAAAAGATTACTTGAATACTTTGGCGGTCAAAATCAGACTTATGTTACTTTTTCTTGACAATCAATTTGCTATTAAGTTTTGTAAAGACCTTATGCATCTTGAAAGGATCAAGCATGTGGAAATTGATCATCGTTTCATTATAAAAAAAATTGAAGAGAATGTCATCTTGCTTGTTTACATGATAACAATATCACAAGCTGTATACATTCTTACTAAAGAACTGCCATGTTAATACTTTGAATGCCTAATTTTTGAGATATGGATGAACAATATATTCAACCTAGCTTGAGGGAGAGCCTATAATTATTCTACTTGTCTACATATTCTATAAACCCTTATAAAAGTTGCCTTTATGTTTTTATTCTAGGGGATTAGAATCAAATATTTTTCTCTTTCATATTCCTTTCTTATTCTTTTTATTGTAATGAGTTCAGTTCTAGCTATGCTTGATCTTATTCATAGTAATTAGAAGCAAGATTCATTATTTGTTTGTTTATTTTTTGAAATTCTATTGTAAGCTTTCGTACATTATAAAACCTGATGTAATGTATTCATCCAAAAACAAAAAGTACATTTGTTTTTTTAGAAAATTATAATTATTATTGAGGTGCCTAAGATCAATAGTTATTCCTACTGATTGGATAAAAAAGGATTTGCTTGTAAGCCTTAGACTTGCGTTATTCACCATCTTCCATGTTCTATAAGATTGGGAAGTTACCTTCCTCAAAAGGGTTCTGTGATCAAGTGATGGGAGTATACTTAGTTTGTCCCATAAATGTTTGGATAACTAGGAAGATTAGCCTTACATGTAGACTTTGGTCATTCTAGTGAACTCTATTCTCTATGTGCCTTGCGTCAAATTCCAATGTATTTCTTACGCTTGTAATCTGATGAGAACTTTTGTTGACTATATAGCTAGGCAAGAGTGTGTGTCTTGTGCTATAAGAAAATTTTAGAGTTTAATGTGAATGATAGGACAGTGATCAAACATAGGTGGGGTCTTCACCGGTCTTCACCTCTAAGGGACCACTTTGTGTATTGCATCACATATTATGAATTATTTATTTTGTATTATATTTCTTACATTCATAGTCATGAGTAGTACTTTAATTTCATTCTTTAAACACATGAATAACTAAGAACATTAGTTTTATGCATGGATTTCTGTCCACTTTTTGTATGTCTTGCATCAAACTCCATGCTAATTCTTGAACTTCTGATGGATGATGCTTCTTGAAGAGAGCATAGCAAGTCATGGGTGCATATTCCTTATATGGTGAACATATCTTAGAGATTAACAAAGATGGTGTGGTAGGGATTAAATATAGGTTGGCCTTCGCCTCATATGAGAATGATACATAAGGATCTACCTTATGGATTGTATCATTAGCAACATTTTAAATCAAATTTGATTTAGGATGTCCCTCTAAATTTTGGGGCATATTAATGTTGGTTTCTTTTGCTTGAGCTCAAACAATTTTGCAATTTCCTAAAATATTAGAAGGATGCAAATATTCATGAAAATCTATTTTCATATTGGTAATTGTTCATTGAACTTAAACTTGAACTAATTGAAGAGCCATATATATGAGAGAGTAGATAATTTACTAATCCTACGTGGGGTACCTTTTGGGTGTGGGATGCAGAATAACTATGACAATGGATAGGATTTTGTTAAAAGTTTATAAGTTGGTGGGTTGGATGAAAAAAATGCTACTGTATATGTTGACAAAGTTGAAAGCTTCGAAAGACTTAAATCCTAATGCCTTTTTGTTTGGAAGGAGCTGCCACGATCAAACTAAGTTGTTTTTGCTTGCAAAGGTTGTGCATGGAATAGTGGGTTGGAGATATGCAAGGGGCCTTGGGAACTTTGAGTCACCTTGCCATTAGGCTTTCTAGTTAGATTTGATGAAGGGTTGCAAGAGGTAAATGTCGATGAAAATCCAGTAGAAGTGAATGATATTTAGTGGTTATGAGATTAATTGAACTTAACCAAGCACCAGTTGGCTTTGGTATTATATTTTTTTCCATCTGTTGAAGCTTCCCTTGACTTATTTTCCCTCTGTGCTTTTGCATTTTGCTTTGCAAAACTGCACTTTTTGAAGATACGATGCTTATGTCACTCTGAAACCATTGGTTTACATTTATTTTGGGCAAACTATGTTTGCATTGTTACCCTTGAGTGATATCATTTGTATATCTAAGGTTAGAATAATGCATTTTGGGTCTTGAACCAATTGGCTTGATCCATTTTGATGATCTTGCCTTGATTTCGTATTTTTCTGCCCTGAGCTATGTGGTCTGTTTAGGTTTAGTGGCTTGAATTTTTCTAATGTGATGTGATTAGTTTGAGCATTGTTGGGCCCTTGTTTGGTTGGCCCAATTAGCTGTTGGCTCTTTGGTTTATTTGGGATCAATAACACTAGCTTAAAGTCGAGTCTCACTAATAAGTGATGGGTTCCAAGTTTCAAAGCTAGGCATAACCTTTAACTTGTTTCAAAAAAAAAAATGGTCGAGCCTCGTCTTTATCTTTGGCTAAATAATTTAATTGATCTTGTTGACCAGATATTTCAAAGAAATAAAGATCAAACCTTCCTGATTAACTGTTTACTGTTTCAATTTTGTTTAGCATTGATTCACTGGGTTGACTTTTGGTTATGAACTTCACCTAAATCTGAGTCTCATCTAACATCAGATTTATCTTTATTCTCTAGTTTAATATGTGACAGTTTGAATGTATTTGTTTTATTAGGTCATATGATTTGTGTTTGTGAATTTATTAGATAATGTCCAATACATTGAATCTGTTATACGATTTAATTATCTATAGATATTTTAAATAAGAAAATATTGTGATCTTATTCATTTATTAATTTTCTTTTATCAGCTACAAGTCCATTTGTTCTATGATGCAATGTACTTCATAAAGAGATTTGGTATGTTGTTGAGTTTATTTCAATACAGTTATGGCTTAGAATTGACTTAAGCTGATCCAGGTTCCCTCATTATTTGCATTGATGTCATCTACTGACATTGTAGTAATTTTGAAGACCTTAATTGTGCTTTAATGTCCTTATATGTTTTTGGTAATCTAGAGATCCATTGTGTTTTAGTAATATGAGGGATTTGAGAGTGTTTTGGTAATTCAAGAGCTTTGAGAGTGTTTTGGTAAATTTGAGGCATTTTGGTATTTAATAATCTCATTATGTTTTGAATATCTAGAAAGGCCACCAAGTTGTAGCAAGACCCAAGATTAATTATGAGGGTCTAATTTGTTCCAATTGTTACACATAGGGTCAATGATGACTTTGATGCATACATGTGCCTTGAAAATGATTTTGATGGTCTAGGATGGTCTATGATAGATTTAGGCTATGAAATCCACGTAATAGATCATTGGTAGAAATGTGATGATTTGGTCCAAAGGAGACCATTCACTTCTTCCGAGTTTAGAAGAGGTGACAAATTTTGGCCAACAAATTTAGTATTTTTTAGTAAAATTTTTAGGTTTGTTCATTTGTGGTAGTCAAATTTGACTAACTAATTTGAAATTTTGTTATATTTGTTGAACATCCTTGCATAAGATTACCTTGTTTGGATGGACAATATTAAATATGCTAGTCAAATTAGTTAAATGTCTCTGTTTAGAAATTTGAATTACACGTAATTTTTTTTATGTGATTTGCTTCTCTTTGAAGATGTTACTAGGGCCATAAATTCCCATTTTAGCAAGTATTTATGTTCACTAGAGGTGAATATAATGAAATTGTAGTATCTTCTCACTTTCTAGTTTTTGTGTTAACTCATTTTTATTGGATATCCATGTGCCTTATCGTCATGAGCTATTTTGTTAACTTAAGCAAGAGGTGACAATGATGGGCTTATTTTGTGCCAATGTACATATCAGTACATGAGCCTAGCTCAAGGTGATGGGCAATCAAGTTGCTAATCAAAGATCAAGACAATATCATAAGTTCTATGATGTCTTAATGACGTGAAAGCACCCATTATTATATTGTGTTTTGTTTGAGGATGGTTCTATTGTCGTCAACATATTAAACTTTCTAGCAATATTAATCCAATGCATGATTACATTTTGTTGAATGATACAATGAAATGTTAACATTGACTCAATAGTGTTATTAGGTAATCATTTGGTGCTTGTATGGAATCATCTAATGATGTTTCAACACTCATTATGTGTCGTTGATGGTGTCATTAGGAATTCTCTCTATGTCAAGCTTGTGATCATGCTATAAGTTCATTACATCAATAAACATGAAGCAAATAAAATTCTATGAAAGCTATTCTATTATGTTAGAAATTTAGATGTATAAAAGCAATATACTTCTTTGATTTTTTTGAGACTAATACTAAGTATAATAGTTATAGATACTAAATGATAGTTTAGCTTATTTATGATTTTATTTTAATACTTTATGGTGGGTTCTACTAACATAGTCCAGAATGTAGTTTGTTAAATGAAATTATGATAAAAAAACAGTTTACCGAGTTTCAATTGCAGCAGTTTGAACTCCAAAACAAAGACAATTCAAAGTTTCCTATAATATGCAACTGTTTGTGCATGATACAAACATGTCACTGTGTGAACATCTATTTTCTTTTTGTTCCACTTGAGATTAAAACAAATGCACTGGTTCCAACATTGCAAGAGAAAGGGTTTAGGATTCTGTACCAGTTTCACATCTGCAGAATTGTGCCTTTTAAGAATTGTCAACTTTATGTTGGCTCTCATTTGTTGACATTAATAATTGTTGAATTATTAGTTTGTCCAAAACCAGTTTGCTACTCCTTGCAAACTATAGATGAGTGTATTGAAATCATTTTTGTATGATGCAGAAACTGCATTAAAACTGGACAGTTTGGTGGGTGATGTTGAAGATGCTGTTTCTTCTTCTGTGCGTGTGAAGTTGATATCTCCTTCTCAGGCTGCTGTTTCTGAGGTAATATTCATTACCGAAGAAGAACTGAGTTCTAGCATCATTCCAGTAATTAACTTCCATTTCATTGACTTTATAGGAAACTCGCCTGCTTCCTATCAATTCTCTAAAACAGATTGAAGACATTGTTGAATCCATCGCGCAAGCAAGGCCTCATTGGGCAGGTCTCGTCTCAGCAGTAGATCACAGAGTTGATCGTTCTTTGGCCATCCTTCGGCCCCAGGCAATTGTGGATCATCGATCTCTTCTTTCATCCCTTGGTTGGCCACCTCCACTGGCTGCCTTGAGTTTATCAAGCCAAAAGGCTGAGAGATCATCGGGATTTTCGAATCCTCTCTTAACCATGAAGGGGGATCTAAAGGCCAAATATTCTGAAAGTTTCTTCTCCCTTTGCCATTTGCAGCAACTGCAAATTAGAAGAAAAGGTCGTCTTCTCAAGGGCCATAAACCAGAATTAGACCTGCACCAGCCACTCTGGGTAATAGAAGAGCTAGTGAATCCAATCTTCTTAGCGTCACAACAACATTTCTCAAAATGGGTTGACAAGCCTGAATTTATTTTTGCTCTTGTGTTCAAGATCAATAGAGATCTGGTTGATTCCTTAGATGATATATTACAGCCATGGGTTGACAAGGCAAGGCTTGTGGGATACAGCTGTAGGGAAGAGTGGATTTCAGCCATGGTTACATCCCTTTCTACTTACTTGGCTAAAGAGGTTTTTCCCCAGTATTTGGATCACTTGGAAGATGACGGCATGAGAACTACTTGGCTTCAGCTGATAGATTTGATGATATCCTTCGACAAGCGGATGCAGTCGTTGTTGAATAAATCAGGATTGCTTATTTTACTTGAAGGGAAAAACTTGCAGAGTGTCTCTGTCTTTTCAGTTTTCTGTGATCGCCATGATTGGCTGGAGGTATGGATCGAAATTGAGCTGGGGGAAATGTTGGATAAACTTCAATCAGAAATGGTGATTGAAAAAAACTGGAAAACAAGGCTTCAAGGAATCATTCTGGTTTCAGGTTCTCACGACTATAAGTCTCCTGCAATCTCTGGTATGGTTTTACAAAGCATCTCACTTCTTATTGAGAGGGCGAAGTCCATCCCAAGCATTTCTCTTAGATCGAAGTTTCTCAACTCTATTGGATCGCCCATAATCCAAGAATTCCTAGATTGCTTGCTAAGAAGGTGCCAGGAATCTGAGGGTCTTACTGCATTGGCTGACGATGATGCGATGATAAATGTTGCTTGCTCCATCAACGCTGCCCGGTACTTCGAGTCAACTCTGATGGAATGGTGTGAAGATTTGTTCTTCATAGAGATTGAGACCACGGAAAAAAATTCAATGTTTGAAGCAGAAATCAAAGGAATGAAGGACTTCGTAGATGAATGGTCGGAGAAAATCTCGACTGTGATTTTACGTGGATTTGATGCACGGTGTCGAGACTATTTGAGAAACAAGAAGCAATGGCAAGAGAAGGGAGAAGAAGCTCGGGGTGTTCTCACTGCCTTTATTGGTGCGCTCAGCTATCTCCAGGAAAAAATCTCAAAGATTGAAGCAGAACTAAATGAAATTGACTTTGTAAGGGTGTGGAGGAATCTGGCTTCAGGCGTGGATAACCTGTTCTTTACTGGGTTGTTCGCAAGCAATACGAAGTTCTCCGATGCTGGCGTCGAGAGGTTTGCAGGTGATTTAGGGTTTTTGTTTGGTGTTTTCTCGGCTTGGTGTTTAAGGCCTGAGGGTTTTTTCCCCAGGTTGAGAGAGAGTGTGAAGCTGTTGAAGATGGAGAAGCAATGGAAGGAGGATTTAGTGAAGGGGAAGGAGAAGTGGCTGAAGGAGAATGGCATTAGGCATCTAACTTTAGTAGAGGCAGAGAAGATATGGAAAAATAGGGTTTTTGTTACTTGACGAGCACTTTTTTATTCACCCCTTTATTTTATATATTTAAAATTCGTTAATATGTGGTACCTTTATAACCTAATTGTTTCCAAATAAGATCCATTCAACCAAAGTAGAAACTCGGAATGAGATTATTTTTCTATAATTGACTTGGTAATTTTGTTTTTTTTTTTTAATTTCAAATTTATTTTATTTAATAAAACTATTTTTAGAAGGCTATTCAAGTAATTCTTGTGAGAAAATTGTTTAATTTATTTCATTAATTTGGCAAGTAGTGGTTTGGACCTCGCTACGGATCTAGTGGAAGTAGCTAATGCATTCCTTGAGGGCTTGCCAATTCCTAAAGCCCTGGGCTCGGCGTGGATTTGCCTCATCCCAAATACCACGGTCGCTTCCTCGCCTGCAGATTTTAGACCAATCTCCCTCTGTAACGTCGTCGGCAAACTCATTTCCAAGCTATTGGCATCTCGGCTGGCCACCATCCTGCCTTCAATCATCGCAGCTGAGCAATCCGCCTTCATTAAAGGACGTAGCATCACAGACAACATTTTGTTAATGGAGGAAATGATTACTCGTCTTAACCGACGCCGGAAGGAGAACAATATTATACTTAAACTTGATTTCAAAGCCGCATTTGATAGAATTGGCTGGCCATTTCTCCTTGCGGTGCTTCGGAACCGGGGATTTAGCGCTGCATTCTGCACATTGGTACTCAACGTTCTCCAATCTACATGGCTCTCGGTGCTGATCAACGGACGCCCAAAGGGATTCTTCAAACCGAGCTGCGGAGTTCGTCAGGGGGATCCGCTCTCGCCGGCCCTGTTTTGTATCTCTATGGACACCCTCAGTCGGTTCCTCTCGGCAGCCTCGGCCTCTGGAAGCCTCGACACATTTTCGACTCCAACCCACTGCAAGCCCATCACCCACCTTGCGTTTGCGGATGATACGGTGATCTTCACCACCTGCAAAAAAGCCTCACTCCGACATTTGTCTATCATTCTCCATAGCTTCCTTCAAGCCTCCTCGCTTGAATTAAACAGTGGTAAGACTTCCGTAATCCACGACAGACACTCATCAACATGAGTAAAGAAGCGAACTCTTCGCATCCTCAGATTCCACTCGACTAGCCTCCCAATCATGTATCTTGGCTGTTGGCTCGACGTCGGAAAGCCCCGCGACAGCCAATTTCAACCACTGCTCGACAAAATTCGTCACCGCATTGCCTCTTGGCAGAACAAACTTCTCTCCATGAGTGGCAGGCAAGTACTCATCAACTCGGTCCTTACTTCTATGTCTGCTTACATCTCCGCCGCCCGGTCGCCTCCCTTGAAGACAGTCTCCGCCATTAACAACCTACTCGCCAACTTCTTCTGGGGCAAATCATCCAATGGCCCCCGCCATCACTGGGCGGCATGGAACAAGCTTGCAAGGCCAATAACCAACCAGGGCATCGGCATTATTAACCTCGAGGCGCAAATTCAAGCCCAAATGGCGAAACTCTGGTGGAGGCTGCTTCACACGGTCTCCCTTTGGTCTAGCTTTCTCACCCAAGCATACATGACCCGCGACGACAACATCAGGGCTACCAGACGAGACTCTCACAGTTGGCGTCGCCTTGTCAAGTTTTGTGATAATCTGCTCTTCGTCCACCAAAAGGAAGAAGATGGTTCGGGATTATCCGGCTCGCCCAGCTCGTCCGGTTCTGCCGACTCTGTCTGTACTCGCCCCAACCACTGCCGGTTCAGGCCCAGCCAACTTGACTTGGCCAGCCACCTTAAATGGCTCGGTCTATGGCTCGGTTGCTGCTCCGACAACCGCGGTTCCTTTTCCTCCGCCTCCGCTTATGGTATATTTTGCTCAACATCTCTCCCCCCGGTTCCCAAGCGATATGACCACAACAAACTTATTTGGCACAAAAGAATTCTGCCAAAAGTCTCCATCTTGGTGTGGAGATTACTCAACAACGCACTGCCATTACCACACAAAATTCAATCTATTGGCATCTCTCTTGCTCCAAAGTGCCCCTTCTGTCCGCAGATTGATACATTGGAGCACATCTTCTGGCACTGCTCGATCACCAAACCCACATGGACTTGGTTCGAACGTCGCCTCGACATCAACATAAAGAGGCCATCTCTTCCCCGGATATTCAGCTGGTGGTCCCACAAATCAACTATCAACTCATTAGCCTACTCAATCCCAGCATCTATATGCTGGATGGCCTGGAAAATTGGAATTCAGCACTCCATGAGAGTACAGTGGCAACTCCTGATCGCTTCCTATGGGAGACACAAAAGTTCATAGTCAATCTTTACTTACTCCGACCGTCGGGTCAGCTACTCAGTTCAGAAATTCTCTCCCTTGCTAAACTTGGACTCATGTAGTTCCTAGCTCCCCGTAGCTTGGAAAACTCTTGTACCTTTTAGCTTTATCAATAAATCTACTTAACCTAAAAAAAAAAAAAATCTGAAGGGCTTTGTGTATGGTTGATTTGGATATTATAAAATTGTTAATCAACACTTTGGAACTGAAATAAAAGTTGTGGTAGATTAATCTTTTGAAGAAAATATATTTGTTTATTCATATCAAATATTTTTTGAAGTGATTTTTTTGATAATTCTTAATCAATATATTTAATATTCATTTATTACATCACTTTAATCATTGTAGTCATCATGTTATGGTGGAGGCTTATACCACCATCAAAAGGGACTTATAACCTACAACCATTTGGTAATAACAATTTATTTCCTATAACATTTGTTATAATTGTTCTTATACTTAATTGAATTATAATAATAATTTAAATTATTATGATAATACTAATGTGACATTGATCTCTATAATAATGGTAATAATCAACATCATAGCTAGCTCCATTACTACAACAATGATAATATTATCATCTGAAATAGTGTTGCTAACTATTGTTATAAATCACTAGTATTCTTTATTTGTGGTGGTTTAAATCATTATAATCCAAAAAAATTGCTAAAACTAATGTAAAATCCAATGGTTAGAGTTCAAATACAAATGATTTTAAAATGTAGTTGAAATTTGGTTTTTTTTAGTGATATGAGATTGAAAGTGTCATATATATATATATATATATATATATATATATATATATATATATATTATTTTTTAAAATTTTAAGAAAAAGATAAATTAAAAAAATAATTATAAAAATAAAAATAAATTAAGGTTTTTAGCCATTAGAATTTCTTTGCTTATATATATATACCCTTAACTAATATAAATAAGAGAAATTTTCTAAAGAAAAAACTAATGAACTTAACTATAAATATTAGAAATGAAAAGAAGAATTAGGACTACAATTTGTGTTTTTCATAGTGAACTTTCTTCATCTTATTGTTGTCTCGAACGAGATTTAACAACATCATTCTTTCAATTATTTTATAAGACATTTATATAATGCATGATAAACTATTTCCAAATTATTTTGTATGTTGTGTAATATATATTTTTTCAAGTGAATGATATAAGATTTATGTATGTTTTTATTTGTTAAGTGTTATATCCCTTTGTAAGCTCTTGTGCACTATTTGGATGAGATTAACCCCTATCTAGTTGTGATAAAAAGAAAGTGATTATATTTAGTTTATCCCACCTGATTTTAATGAAAACTTAACCATTTAGTTTAGAGATAGATATACATTTGTATTTGGATTAAACCCCAAATAAATTACATTGTTTTCTTCATAATTCTTATAGTTTCACACAAGGATTTATAAAACTAACATAATCTTTCTAAAACTTATTTATAATAGTCATTAAGACCAACAATAGATATCAATTGTGAGAATATTTGAAAATACTTAATTCATTGCTTCTATTAATATCTATCTTATATCCTTAAGAATAATTTAAATAACAATTTGATTTTTTGTTGAAATATTACTTAAGTTACATACAATGGAATTGTTATTTTTTGTTTGAAGTTATAAAAATTGAATCAAGTTTTGAATTTATATAATTTACTCCTCTTTTATAGACATCGTATTTATTCTGATTCAATAGATGCCACTTAATTAAGATAAAGGTGTTGTCCATTGAATAATGTTATTTTTAGGTGTTAAATTTGTGAATGGTTGTGACTTAGTTTTTTTTGTCTTGTTATTTTCTTAAATATGAATATAATTTTAATAGTTATTGTTTGACTTTCTTGCTTGCCTCATCTTATTTAAAAAACAAAAAAATTTATTGGTTGTCCTTTCGTTTCCACATATTCACAAGACTTCTCATATGTGTTGAAGAGTGAATTTTTACTATGAAAGTCAAATGAAAAATATCTCAACTATAATTTGGGACTTGTATGAACCTTTTATCATCTATTGAGAATTTTTGCAACCTTTCTTAAGTATTTGTCACATATTTATACCATGTATAATTTACTGACAAGAACATTCAAATGACATAACTTTTGATTTGAGTATTTAATTGTGCATGGCATTAATATTAAGATAAAAACCAATTCAATAATTGTTTAAAAAAATAAATTAATTTTTTTTATTTTAATAAAAAATATTTGTTAAAAAAATTCATTTGATATTATTCTAATAATTGAAACAAATTAATATTTCATTAATTAAAATTTCTAATTTTTGTTGAATTAGAACTTGAATTAATTATAAAAGAGGAATTTAATTTTATATTTGGAATTAATTAACATAGTTTAATTATAGTAAATTAATTATTTGAGGTAAAAATTAATTTTAAACTTAAAATTAATTAGACTTAATTAATTGAGTTTAATTTATTTAAATTAATTTTTAGAAAAAAAATAATTTAATTAAGAACATTAACTTAAATTAAAAAAAACAAACAAACAATCAATTATTGAAATTAGCTAAAACAATAAAGAATATTTATTAATGTTAAATCATTCAATTAAATTTAATTTAAATCAATTAACTAATTAAAAATAATTAATTGAATTAACATAATCAAAATTATGGAAACAAATTACTAAAAATTTAACTTTTAAAAAATTATGGAAGTCAAATAACCCAACTCACATTTGTGTTTGTATCAAGCAATTTTTTTAATATGCAACAAACCATTTCTAGCTGTTTATATTTATTTAATTATTATTTTAGATTTTTTATGAGTAGATAAAAGCTGTTTTATTATAAAAAGTGAATGGACCAGCAGTCAAGTTTGACTCCTTAAAGTACACATTACTTGTCTTATGTAGCTCAAAGGTATGATTCGAGATTTTATAATTTGTATTAAAGATGAAGAAACTTTAACGCAGTCTACAAATCTGCAGCATATCATCCTTATCCGTTCAAATCAGGAAACAGCTTTTTAATCTTCTCATTCTGTAGTATGATCGTATGATTTAATATATAAAATAGAAAAAAAAAATTATATTATTTTTAAAAAAATTATTAATCTAATAATCTATTAAAAAAATCTTATTCAATTAAAACCTGCCGTACAAATTAATTTTTTATTTCATTTTATTAGCGGAGTCAACATTAAAAGAAGTCAAAAAAATGATGCGGTAAACCACGCCAAAGATTTTTTTTAGGTCCTTAACGGAGAAATTTCTTAGATAGCGTAACGGTAGTCCAACAAAGTGCCAAGTCAGCGCCTTGCTTTACCACTTAACGGGCTGATAGGTCACCGAACACCCGTCACGAAACGGCATGTGGGATCACCGTGGACTACCCTTTCAGAAATAGGGGCAACATGGTCATATAATTAACCTTCCGACGTGGCCTCGTCGACGTGGTATAAACAATTCAACCTTACGTTGTAGTTCCGCGTACGGATCCACGTGTCTGCATATCGAATAGTCCATGTCACCATGCCTTTACGCGGGCGAGGAGGCGTGGCTTCGGAAGGAAACACGAAATTCGATCGGCTTCCCTTCTCTATTTATACGACGACGAAAGGCGCTCTTTCGCCGTAGAAATTGATCAGAATGACCATCTCGGAGGAGCGATTCAACTCGCCGGTGGATTTGTCTGGGAGGAGATCGGTTGATCGAGGGGAACGGCCGATCATCCACAATCAAGTGGTTCGAATCAGGGAGGAGGATCTCCGCATCGGCGACGAGTACAGTGCTCTGGATTGCAGCAGATCTGTTCTTGGCAGCCATGGAATCCATGCTTTCTTCTTCTCCCGGCAGAATCTGCCTTCTCCCCTTGGTATCAGGCCGCAGATCGATTTGCGGTGAGATCCCGATGGCGTCGCAGGTTCGTCCCTATTTAAATTCAGTTGAATTTCTTCAAATTCCTTTCCGATTTGTTGGGGGAACGAAGAAATTTGCTGAGCTTTCCACTATTAGGGATTGATTTATCTAATAAAATCATCTCTGCAGGACGAGGATAGAGGCGGGTGGCGATTTGCTGCAGGGCACTCGCTTCTCTTTCAGTTGTAATGAATGTTTTACGTGATAAGTTTTATACAAGGCTTTTTACAGCTCAGTTTCAGCTTCTGTCTCCGTTCCGTTTGGGTGCTAATTCAGTAGATATTTTTAAATTTATTTTCTGAAAAATAAGTAAAATTTAAATGATGTATGTAATATAAATTTAATTTTCGTACGGTATTATGGAAAAATTAATAATGAACTCACAAGGGAACTTAAATGTTTTTGGTGTTTGTTTGCTTTGATGATTAAAAATGTTATGCCGAATGTTCATAATTAGGTATAGTAGCTAATTTTGTTAAATATATGTTGATGAATATGAAAAAAATGTTTTTGAAAAAAAACATTAAAACGATAATTAAAGTGTGAATATAATAAATATTTGATATTTTCAAAAATAAGATTTCGTAGTATTGATATAAATAATTTATTAAATCATACAATAAGTATGAATGTAGAAATTGATTGAAAGTAATGCTTTGTGTTATAGAGAAGGGTTTATGGTCTTTGTTCTCCCCATTTTAAAGATAATGATAATGAATGCCACGATAAAAAAATATCACAATAGATTACTCACATTGGATATTTGGAAATGGAAGGAATTTGTCTTGAATAAATGTTATTATCATGAAAGGATATTTATCACAAAGTTTGGTAACGTCAAGAGCATATAGTAGAGATGCAAGACTATCATCAAAAGTAATTACGAGGATAATTCATTTTTATCATGATAAAATAATACTAGAATGTTGTCTTGTGCTTTTGTGACAAATGCTTATGTTTATCATTAGTGGGTTAGTGGGTTATTGGATTATAGATTCTTCCAAATAATATTTGTGATGAAAGATGAATTTCATCTCTAATTATTTAGTAAGAAACTCGTGCTCTTGGTTCATTTTAATGACAATCTTATAATTATCTATAATGAAGAATTTTATTTTCTCAACTTCTATATATTATAATTTATGAAAGCCCATTAACATCTATAGACATAATTCTCAATATCAACTCAATTATAACCAGCACATTACTTCATTGGAGTACTCTCTTATAGATACTAATCACCACTCCATTGCAATCTATATTATTAAGCTATACTTGATTTCATATATTTAAATAAATGAATGATATTATGTGCATTAATAACTTCTATAATCTTCTTTATTGCATCTTCTTGCTCATTGTTGATAAATCTTAACGTCTTATATAATCATTGTGATTTAGAGTTACCAAATTCACCATCTCATTTATCATCCTCTCATTCACAATCAACTCTCATTATTGCCACCAATCTTAACAATATACATCATCTCATAAAAATTAAGTTTGATAAGAAAAATTATATTCTATAGCGTCCATCTTCAGGGTTCATGTTTTACTAAACTACATTAAAGAAGCAAAACCACTATCTTTAATGGCTGTTCAAAAATTTGATGACCCTAATCTTACATATGTTATGTAGTGGAGCAAGACCATATTTCCTTAGTTGGATCATCCTATCTTTACTCAAATTAGACTATGCTCAAATCCTTGAGCACTTGACATCTCTTAATGTTGAATGCACTTGCATCCATTATGTTTCTAGCTCTTAAGTAAGAATTTTATAATTAGAGTTTTAGTATACACAATCAAGAAAAGATAAATGCACATACAAAAAAGTATTCACATAACAAAAACATACTATCAATATATCATTTTACTAATGGCAATGATTTTCAATTGAGTTTCATTCTCCATTTTGTGTTATGAAGAATTCTCAAATTAAGTTTGAGCTTCTTTAAGCTCAACTTAATAATTGTCTTTTTATGTTTTGTGTTATCAATCAGGAGTACAAAGCCAATTGACTACATTCACTTGTATGCTTCCATCATCGATAAGGCACGATCAACTTAGTCATCTATCTCACAATGCTTTAGGTCTTATCCTTTGTTGACACATATTATCTTCTTCTAGAACTAACATCGTTGTTGTTTGTTGCGTATGTTAACTTAAACATAGTCACTAACAACCCATTATATTACTTTTTTTTACATAAAAACAATCATAGCTTTTTCTTTAATGCTTAATGTCCCACCACAATGGTTGTTGTAAGTGGATGTAGGTATTATGTCAATTTTATATATTAATGTTGTAAATATACTTGGCTATATCCACTTTTCTCCAAGCATGAAGTTCTTTCACATTTGTCTTATTTTAAATCTAAGATAAAAAATTATAACAATTCACAATATTGTGGTTATAATTAGATGACAATGAAGAATACATAAACTTCATTAATGTATAAATAAACAGGGCCTCCATCAAATTTTTTGCCTTTAACTCTTGCTTAAAAAGGAATTTTTGTAAAGAAGCACAAGTGCATCATTGAGCACAGATAAACTTAATCAATTTAGCATCATTTCAACCTTAATATTGGCTCCATGTTTTTAAAGTGACCAGTTTCCCTTAAATCGTTTACCTAAATTAATACTCAACAACATTTCATTATTTCAATCATTATATAAAAGAATTCTCAAACTATTCCTTCCAAAAAAACATTTGGATATTTATGTTGTCCATTGCTCAAACCATACACTTCATTTAAATTGGATAATCACTATACGCTATGCTTTTCTCAAGTATAGAGACAAATAATACACATACTTATATATCAAAATTGGTTTAGGAAGGAATGCCTTGTGCTATGTAATATTCAATGAAATTTCATGTAGGAATAGCTATCCTACATGAGGATGGTGAATTATATTTCTTTCAATAATATTATATACTTCAAGGGTGTTACTAAAACAAAATCTTAAAGTTATTTACATTTAAAAGATCTTTTAAAAACTCTTAGTTAATTTTGAAATGAATTATGTCATAATTGTAATAAGATAAATACATAATAATATTTGGGTGGTTCAAGACAAACACAAGTTCACATCGACTCTTGACTATAAAAGATTAGGCTAATTAAAACAACCACCTTTAGTTAAAAAATAGGAAGGAGAATAGCCTTATAAATAACCACAAGAATCCAAAGATGGTCCAAGAGCTCCAATGATACAAATGACTTATAAGAGCTAAAATATAAAGAAACTTCATCAAAATAATGGAAAAAACAACACTTTCATAACTTAAGCTTGTACAAAACCTCATATAACCATTACTTATAATAGGTGGTGAACTATAGAAATGATTGGAATGGGATATAATTTTTGCTAGAGCGAAATGAATGTTATTTTTCAAAGAAGCAACTTTCAAAAATGATTCTCCATATATTGTGAAAATGATTGTGGAAACAGTGTTCTATCATAGGAGCTTAAAAGTTTAAGAGCATTTCAAAGAATCCATTTTATCATCATTAGTTTCTTCTCTTAAGATTTTTAGAAGTACTTATAGACATAAGAACTTAACAAGTTAGCATAAGATAGCCTCAATGATAGGATAATAACTATATATCAATTTCTAAGTAATTTAATTAGTCATTGGATGTTTTATATTTTCATACATATTGTATGTTAACAAGTAATGTAATGTATGATAATCATAAAATGAACTATACATATTATATATTAATAAAGAGTATATTGTATATAAATTATAGGTTATACTTGTCGATTTATACTATACATACTATATGTTAATAACTAATATATCATACACAAGTTTTAGGTTTAATGATCAGTCAAAGCATGTGTACAAGAGCAAAGTACATGTACTATATGTTAAAAACTAAATGTGTTGAATGTTATTCTCGAGTTTTAACATAATTCTCTTAACAAATTAGTGACAATAAAATTTTTAATAATGAAATACTCAGGCATCTATGCAATTGATATAGGCATTTGATTTGTGTAGTATTTTTTTTGAGAAATTGATAAATTTTTAAATATCTAAAAATGCATTCTATATTGCAAATACTAAAAATGGCTTTTCGAGTATACGATTTAGAAGAGCTCACTATGATGATTTATTAGAATACGAATTATAATTTTGGAGGATAAACTAAAATTTATAAAAATTTCTTAAAGATAAAGATATTGTTATATTATTTATGTCTCATTAAATTAAAAAGGATTATAAAACCCTTTTCTTGAACCTTAGTCTTTATTGAGTTACTATAGTTCAAGTAACATGAGTAGAAGATCTTTATTAAGCCTCTTTATTTGGTTATTGGAATATCAAGATTTATAATAATTTATTTAAGATATTTTTAATTCATGTATTTTATCTTATTTTACAGATATTGTTTGTTTTAAAATATTACATTTATAATAAATTACATCACATGTTAAGACTAAATCAATTAGATTTAAAAAGCATATAATTGAGTGAGGTTTGTATTGGTTGAATTGATTATCTTTGTATGATAAACCCATCGTATCGTACGACTATTCAAATATTTCGACCGAGTAAAGCATCAGTTGATGGTGATTCTAAGTAATATGATTATTTTATGCTTGTCATACTAGAATGATAAACTTATCATATAATACATAGATTATTTACCCAAGATGTCTAATTTGAAGTTTAATTTTTTTAAGTTTCGTGTAATATGATATCGCCTTTCATATTAGTAGAATACATTCCTTAAAAAGAACATAAAAAGAATAGAGTAAGTATGAGAGAAATTAGAATTTGTTATATTATTGTATAAGTATTTTTCATCGTGTGAGGAGCTAACTATTATAATATAATATAATGATATTTAATATAGTACTATGATCCATTTATCTATTTAGCATACAGAACTTGGGTTGTCAACATATCAATTTAAGTCACATGATACAATAATAGTTTCTTACTAATAAGATACAATTTTACTCGAAAGCTTTGCTTTGATACTTAGTCAAATATTGGATAGATTTTTATCATAGTATTAAGATCTCCTTATCTTATCAATGTGATATCTCATGATTAGTATAAATGAGTTTCTCATAAGACATCATAATATGTTATCATTCATTATATGACATTTTATCAAGAGTATAGAATTTAGATTTGCATAATTTTCTTCTTGTTTTATCATACAATATCTATATCATGTTTGTACAATATATTTTTTTGCATAGTGAAAATGAATTATTCAAACATTGCTAATTAATTAGATAATATTATCAGTGTACATCGTACTTGTATAATCCCTTGTATCATATAATATGATCAATTCAAGATATGAGTAATGACTAGTTTAAATAATTTTTCACATATTCATTTAAAGGTATTTTCAAGCAACTTGAGAGCATTCTTAAGATTATATAAAGGCCTCTAAATAATAGAAAAAAGACTATTGCTTTACTTGATTATTATTTTAAAGTGATCACCATTGCAATTATCTTATGCTTAGTGAAGGATTTGAAGAAAAGAAGGGTTGTGAGTTTCTTATCATTCATCATTATATCGACCATCATTTCATTTAGCTAAGTTGCATACTACCCTTTAGCTTCCTTAATCTTTATTACATATTTTTTGATTCATTATAATGTGCCTCTTTTTCAATTGTTACTAGTTATAAGAATTATTATATTAAGCTTTATTTGGTTTATTTATCTCATTATTAGAACCATTATTTGATCTTCGTTTTTTTTTCTTTTATTAAGCCAATCTTTATATGCTACTATCAAGTTAGTGTTGTATGCTTTTATGAAGTCAATGTTGAAGGTTTTTATTATGTCGATATTTTAGGTTTCTATTAAATTGGTTCTTAGTGAAATATCAAGTCATTTGGTCACAGGTGAATGTAGACCTATGTTTATATCAAAACACTTGAAACCCTTGTGTGTATTTTCTCAAAAAGTTTTAGAAGGGCAAGGGATATACTCCTCTCACTTGAAATTGTAGTATTACTTGACACTAATCTCTGGTGTGATTTTGTTTTTGTTAATCTCTTGTAAAAAATCCATACTAAATTCATAAAATATATTATTGGCTTCATTAAAATACTTAATTATATTTTACAATTACTTTTTCAATAATTATTTATTCAAATTTAAAATATTAAAGATTATTAAATAAAATGTAGAATCTTTTCAAATTTTCTTAAAGAATTATTTTTTCAAAAGCTTTTAGTTTAAAAAATGTGCCATCAAAAATGTTTTACTTGAAATAAAGGCTTAACTTATTATGGCACAATTTCCTTTTATAGCTACGTGGGCCAATCCGCCCTTCGTTCGAGTAGCTCGAGCCTCCTTTCCCACTGCCTCCAACCGATCCTTGAGCGCTCTCTTCCCTTCCATCTCCATCAACCACCTCACCTTTTCCTCCACCTCTATAGATATCACCATTCCCTCATAATAGGATGTAGCTCTTATATTTTGATTAACCTCTCAAATAATTT
Organism: Vanilla planifolia; assembly: GCA_023846275.1. NCBI lineage: Eukaryota > Viridiplantae > Streptophyta > Magnoliopsida > Asparagales > Orchidaceae > Vanilla > Vanilla planifolia. Next base: position 4,071,348 of record CM043872.1, on the reverse strand, counting down.
AGATGCATATTAGATAACTTTATGGGAGGAATGAGTTGAGATAATCATTTATATAGGTACTAGTGGTATACTATAATAAAAATAGTTTATTAGGATTTTGGGAAAATTTGAAATAATAAAATAATGTGCTACTATTACAATAATCATAGTAATTTATTTCTTTAGATTTTTGTAAAAAATATTTAAGTGATTGTACCAAATGGTATAAAAAATTAATATATTTGATCTCATTATTTAATAATTAAGTAAATTATGTGGCCATAGGTATGGCCATGATAATTGAAGTCTAATGGGGCATAATGCATCAATTGTTTGTGTCAGTTGATATAGGTCATTATGTGGTTTTGTAGTTAATTATTATAACAAATTTGGCCTCTTCACTATTCATCATTATGATGCTCAAATTCGGCATCTTATCTTCCTTGCTAGCACTAATGCTTTAGAAAACAAATGGTAGAGGATCGTTGGCAAGCACTTCAATCAAATTTCATTTGGTTGTTGGCTGGTCTCCATTTCTATTGATCATTGGCCTACTTTCATTAATTGATGACTGAGAGTGAAAAGTTGATTATTTGCACTTTATATTCCTTCCTTACATAATTGAGAGAATTCTTTTGTTTGCTTATTCCTCTTAATCTTCTTAAGATATTAAAGGTTGATATATTCCATTCATTCCACTTCATTACTATTGTATTACGCTTTGTTCGATCCTTATAGTAACCAATATGGGTGGCTTTGGAAGACTGAAAGTCTGGTGTAAATGTCATGCTCTTCAAAAAATCTATAAGAATGTCATTCCCATTTCTCTTTAATTATATTGTCAAGGCAATAAATAGTCTCATCTTTGTCTTTGGGGCTACAATTGTGAGGAGACATAAGATCATGTGTTTTGTGAGTGCCTTAATTTTTTATGCATATTTTCGAGTGTTTAGCTAGCTATCCTAATCCATGGCCTTTTAATATTGATTTCTTTTTCGCTAACAATTTTTGCATGTTATCACTAAGTGGAACATGTCTATTTTTTGCACATTATTGCCTCTATTTTTTCTATTAGATCGAGTGGGACCTAAATGTTATGTCAATGTCATGTGCATTTACCTTCTACATGCCATCCTTGTGTTCATTCCAAGTGGACATTAACTATTAAGTTGCCCTTCCTAAATTGGAAGATTGTGATATCGTTCACTTATTGAGCTAGCCTAAGCATTTCAGTCACAATAGAATCCCCTCCCCTTCAAGTTTAAGGAAAGTTAACTTTGATGAATGAGGTGGAGCTCTAATTCTTTGAGAACTTTGTGGTGACTTACTAGCTATTATTAAGTTCACATGTATACATTTATTACCACTATTATGAAACTTGAGAGAGACAAGGCTACTATTGCTCCATTCCATCCCTTAATGTGGCAATTTGTTGTTTACTTTAAGAACTCTACCTCTATTATATTTAATATCTATCATGTTGTCAAGGGCAACAACAACTTGCTTTATTTGTTAGAATTAATTGTTATGTTTTTATTGTTGAGCGAGATTATTTTTTATTATATTTATCAATCTACAATACTTTAATTGATCTTTGCGTACAAATGATTTTCTCAAAACTTTTTAGGTGGGAAGGGAATATACTCCTTCCATTTGAAATTGTAACATTACTTGACATTATTCGGTGGTAGAATTTTGTTTATTTTTTTGACTAATCTCTCGTAAAAAGGATATGCTAAATTAACAAAATATATTAATATTTCATTAAAATAATCATTTATGTTTGACAATTATTTTTTTAAACATTTTTTTTTATAAAATATTAAAAATAATTAAATAAATGCATTATTTTTTTCATAGTTTTTAAAGAATTTATTTTTTCAAAATATTTTTCAAAAATCCCATTTTAGTCATTAAAAGTACAACCGAAAAGCTTTTACTTCAAATAATTTCTCAACTCAGTATGCGCACAATTTCTTTTAGAGCAGCGTGGGCCGTTCCGCCCTCCGTTTGGGCAGCCCGAGCCTCCTCTCTCACCGCCGCCAACCGTTCCTTGAGCACCCTCCCACCTTCCTCTTCCATCAGCCACCTCACCTTTTCCTCCACCTCCCCGGATCCCACCATCCCCTCCTTATGGCCCCTCATTTCCACTGCCAACCCTGCCTCTACCAGAAACACTTTATTCATCCTCTGCTCTGCATACATCGGCCATGCAATCATCGCCACCCCGGCAAAGATCGACTCCAACACCGAGTTCCATCCGCAGTGAGTCACGAACCCGCCCACCGCCTCGTGCTCCAGCACCTCCACTTGCGGTGCCCACGACTTCACTATCAGCCCTCGACCGGCCAACCGGTCTACGAATCCTTCGGGCAACAGCTCCTCGAGGTCCGCTTCTCCCCACGCCACCAGCTGACCCTTGTGTTCCTCCGGCGGAGGCGCCCGCACCACCCACAAGAACCTCTGACCGCTCCGGTCCAACCCTTCTGCAATCTGCCTGAGTTGCGCCTTCGGGAAGACACCCAAGCTCCCGAAGCTGAGGAATACCACGCTCCCACTCGGCTGCCCATCGAGCCACGCTAGACTCTCGTGCCGCGCCTCGTTGACGATTTTTTCTGCGGTTACGGGGCCCACGGGGTAGATCGGCGACATCGTGCCGCCGGGGACGGAGACGCCTTCGGCGAGAGCGCGAAGCGTTCCCGCCTCCAACGACTCGAATGTATTGATGATTAGCCCCTTTGCTGTGGGGACACGCTCGAAGAGGGGGATGACGGCCTTGCAGGTCTCGTCCTCCCAATCGGAAACCGGACCTGGCAGGTCCGAGGCAAGGAGGGGGCGGGACAAACCGGGAAAGTGGATGGGGCTGTCGCCGAGGTCCTTCAGGCTTGCGGTAGATTTGGCATGGAGGGTGGGGAGGTAGAGAAAGGCAATTAAGCTGAAGGCGGCGTTGGGGACGAAATAATATACGGGGAGGCTGAGCTCCACGGCTACCTCGAGAGCTGCGCCACAAAACAGGTCTAAGATGAGGGCGGTGACGGAAGAGGCGGAGCGGAGGTAATCAAGGAGTTGGGGGTTCGCAAGGCGGAGAAGGTGGAACGAGCCAGCGGCGATGTTGGTTGGCGGGGAGGTGAGTTGCAGGCGGTGGATGGATATGGAATGGGTGGCGGAAGCCTGGGAGATGTAGGAGTCGATGCGGTCGGAGTTGATGTCGTGCAAAGAGACGACGACGACGCTGACGTTAAGGTTGTTTTGGAGGAAGAGCTTTCCTAGCTCCACCATGGGGAAAAGATGGCCAACTTCAGCGATTGTGTACAACACCAATGTCTTCTTCTCCATAATTCCACGCGAGCTTCAACTACGATCCTTGATCTTCGAATGAGCCCTGCAGCATATTTTATAATGCAAAAAACAACCTAATTATTTTTAATTATTTTCTGTTTTCCGTTTCCAGGCCTGCTCTTGACGTCCTGTTCAATAGAAAATTGTAGTTTTAAAAGCTGTACAACAAAAATAAATTATGTAATATAAAATAATGTCGGGGTTTGATTAGTTCCCTGAAAATAACTGATATATTTCTTAAAATCTATTACTGGTTTGTTGGTTTTTTAATATTAATATTAAAATATATATTTTATTTTAATTGTTTATTTCTGTTGATTATTTATTTTATTTATATTATCATTATCATTGATATAAGAATGATATTGTATATTGATGCAAAATTTTATTTATGAAATCTCAAGTGGTGAACCTATAAAAATAAATTATGTGGCATAAAATCTTGCAAAGAATATTTTCAAGTTCTATTTAATTTTTTGAAAATAATTACATTAAAAAACCTACAATTTTTAGAAGAAGTTTTCTTTTAAAAAGTTATTATTTGGTTGATAATTTTTAAATATTGTTATTAAAAATATGAATTTTATTTAGATTGATATTTTAATGGTGTCATATTCTATTGATATAGCCGTCATTGTTGTTATTAGAAATAATAATGTCATAATGGTGAAAATACAAAATTTTACCTATCGATTAATCGGCAATGGCTTAAGATTAAACCCCCAAGGCCAATCTCATAAAACTAAACTCTTAAGACTAACTCCTCAAGGTCAAACTTCTATGATCAATCTCTTAAAACCTTAATATGTACTTTTAAACTAGATTCTTGAGACTAGTGCTCTAAGCATAAAAGTTGATGACATTAGAAGATGTGCAAAGACCATATGGCCACCTTCAACCAACTAATATGGATCCGATGTCACAATTATTTAAGCATAAAACAAACTTAGATCAATCACTTTAGTTATTGCTAGTTTGTTGATTACAACTTGTTTGACCATCTCATCAACGCTCAAGTTTTATACTATTACAATTATGATAGATTTGACTAACCATCAATAATTGATTCCTTTCCTTAATAGTTATAACATATTCTATTATGTCATAAATGACCAAGTTTCTTACTTTGATGGTAGTGACAAACTCATCCATATTAATAGACTATATATGTATATATATCATAATTCATTGGATTTATGGAAGCGGTGACGTACTGAACCCGTTCATAATTAGTTACCACTGAACCATAGCGATTCACTGTAGCGAACCGGTTAGTTTAGGCATTAATTGCTTGTACAAATGAGTTATTTTTTGTTATTAAATTTTTTACCAATTAATTAATATTATCAAGAAATTTTTTATAATATATTAATGAAGGATTTCCAAAATACTATTAAGATAAAATGATAATTAAGATAATCAAGAATGATGGAACAAAAATATTTGAAAAGTGTTTATGAATTACTCACCCATGTGACCTGATCCAAAATATAATGTTGGGATTGATTATGGAAAGCATTTGGTGTATTGAACTCCTTCAGAATTAGTTACCATTTAATCGTAGCGATCACTATAACGACCCAGTTGGTTCAAAAGTTAATTGCTTGTAGAAATAGGTTATTTTTTGTTATTAAATTTTTTACTAATTAATTCATATTATTAACACATTTTTTTATTATAGATTAATTAAGTATTTAAAAAAGTATTAATAAGATAAAATGATAATCAAGATAATCAAGAATAATGGAACAAAAATATTGAAAATCTAAATATTATTTTAAGATTAATTTGAATTTAATTTATATGCTATAACAAATATTTCAATCAAGATTCATTCTAATCAAAGTAAAATTAAAATATCTAAAATTAAATTTGAAATACATCTTTTAATAGTTTGTTATTCCAACCAAGATGATATTCGTGAGATTTAACATTTATGCATCTTCTTCTTTTAATTCTCTTACGAATACGAGTATTGGATACCTAAAATCTAAAAATTCACTTAAATAAATTTATTAGAAATATTTAAAATTTATTATCATCAAACAAAACATCATGACTAAGGGTCAACAATACAACAGAGGGGTACTTTACATAATACAAAAATATTTATTGTATCATATGAGATAATCATACATATATCAAACCTCCCAAATTTGGTATTGTATAAGGACTAATCCTTTGATATGATAATTTGTACCTTGTATGAAGTATGAATATATGAGAGTGGAACTTTATCCAATTTTATGAGACCTTTGCATAACTTTTGGAATATTTTGCAAGTGCCAATTTTTGGATTTTGTGGAATTTGTTATAATTTTTACAAAGTAGGTCACCACTTCATTGTCTCTTGGTGAATGTAACACCATTGAACTATTATTGTACCTACCTTATGTTTGATTTACTAAATAATGTTTGATAACTTCTAGGGAATATTCATCTAAATTTGCATCTTTTAAAGTATTACTTTATAGTTTATTTAGATCACTAGTTTATGAATATTTTTTTGTTTTTGTATTTTTACAAACCAAGGATTGGAGATAGTATTTTAATCTCTAACAATAGTGTCATAGTATTTTAGTATTTGAAGTGAAGGAAGGCACTAAATAGTAGCTTCATAGCTTTTGCTTCTCAAAACTGAAGATAGAGAGAATAAATCAAACAAAACTTAATGAAGATCTTGTTAGGACATTTGTGCGAGGAAAAAATAGTTAAAAATGATGTAGTAGTTGAATACAACATTATTGATGATGGTGTTTATTGAATGATTCACTTATTCTTAGAAATCCAAGTTTCTAACCATCCATATGTTCTAATAAACAATCAGAGGAAGGATGAGAATGACTTTTCTTTTAGTGGAATTGTTTTTTCCTTACATCAGCCAATAATATATTAGGTTTTTTATTCTAATTGTTTCTATGGCAAATTGTTAACAAAGATGGACCATACCATACTTGCCTTTTTATAACTTATAAGGGAATGATTGTTTGAGTCTTCATTAGTGTAATGTTGACACATAAAGGTCATATGGAATTAGAGCTTTCTTAAAAATATAGAGAATGGTAGAAGGCTATTAAAGATTATCCACAACAAAGTTGAGAATTGTATTTGAAATGTATAGTTTCAAATCTTCTACCTTGATTTCAAAATATGATATTTGCTCCTAACTACTTCCTAAATTGACTCGATGCTAAAATTATCATCAACTATGAGAGTTTAGAAGTTGTTTTAATTAATGCTAGGGGATTTAGTATGATTTAAAAACATCTCCTCTTTGCATTCCATGTGCTTCCTGGTGTGAAATATATTGCTTTTCCTTCCTAATTTTAGATAATTGTCTTTCATGTAACTTAACAACAGTGTATTATTGGATAAAAATATTATATTGAATTTAGTTGAGAACATAAACTTTAAATCTTCAAGTTTTTAAAGTCCTAAATAATTTTCTTTCATTAAAATGCTAACTTTTTTAATTAGTGTAATGGCACCAGTGTTTATTATCAGTGTTGCCCCAAAGGAAACGAGTCTTGTTTTTCCCAATTCTATTATAATGACAAGCACATGATTAACAAGAGTAAATATATCCCCTATAACTAAAAACTATTTCTTTCAACTATTCATCATTTTATTGATTTATTCCAACAAGTTTTGGAAATAAATAATTTTCTTTCTTCCGACAAAGTGAGGACAAGCTAAGTAGTTTATGTTAAGTTTGTTGCTTTAAAAACTGAGCTCTTGACTTATTCTTTTCACTTATCATGGATGTATTTTGTTGTTAATGATGAACTTGTTTTTTTTTTTTTTGATAATTTATGTGAGGACATAATACACTTTATAAGATCGTAAAAAATTTGTGAATGTTAAATATAAATTTCAAATCTCCCCTACAAAATATTATGATGTCATTTTCATAACCTAAATAAAATAAAATTGGGTAGCCTTTGGTTTGAAAAAAAATAAAGTACTTTTCTTTAATTAATGAGCTTAGTTAATAATGCCTAACTAAATACTTCCATAACAAGAATGAAGAACAATGATAAGACTAGGTTCCCTTAAGCCCTTGAGAGTCTTGATTGAAAAAATTTATATTGCCTTTATTTATGATTGAAATCTAGGTGCTATTAAAACATTCTTTATCAACTTGACGAATTGCTCTACAAAGTTGAATTTTGAGAGCACATTGTGTAAAAACTCCCATGATAGACAATCGGAGGTAATCTTTAAGTGTAGCTTTGATTACGCAATTATTTCCTCTCGCTTTTTTTTAGAGATCAAATGAGCTCTTGTGCCAATAATATATTATTAGTAATATCCCTTCTCTTAATAAATCTAACATGTTCAAGAGAGCTAAGATTAGCAAGAATTCTTTGAAGTTTATCCACTAGTAGTTTGGAAAATAATTTTTCAAGAAAGTCACAAAAATAAATTGGGTTGAATTCTCTGAAGTTGCTTATTCAATATTATGCAAAGTAAAACTCCACATTATAAATCAATGTTTTAGTCATGCATGATCATTTCTCAATGATGTCAATACAATTTTTCTCATTAGATCATAATTAACAAGATGCATATTGACTTAAACAAAAGAAAATTCATGTATTCAAGCCTTTCAATTCCTATGCACCATCATTCAACATCAACAACCTCTTCTTTATTGTCATCATCTTTTTTCTTTGAGACCATGACATGTAAAATACCCAGTTAAAGAAAATAATAAAAAAGTAAATATGAGTTAAAAAGTGATAATAAAAGAAATAGATGACATCACTTTCACCTATTTCCTCAAAAGTTTTCATATTTAAAAATAATACTTTTTCTTGTTATTATTTAGAAAAAAGAATTCATAATACAAGCACACCTTGAGTAACGTTTTAGCTTTTTTGGGTCATGTCAACGATAAAGGACGTTAGGTTTATTAGTTTTCTAAAAAAAAAAAAAAAAAAAAAAAAAAAAAAAAAATACTTTTTCAAGTAAGTACAAAATTTGATCAATTTTTTTTTACAAATGGCCACATAAGCTATATTTTGAGTTATTTCAATCCAAATGGCATTTTTTGTTTGAACGCATTTAAATATGAAAAACATTTAACCTATCCCTAGGAATTTTTTTCGTAAAAAATTTGAAAAATAATTAAATTTTTTTTTTGTTTCTTCATTTGATCTTCTTCTATCTTTAAAAAATGTGATGATATTCTAATAAAATTTTTCTCGAAGTCCTCATAAATTTAGATTAATTCTTAATATTCTAATGCACATTTGAAGCTGTAGTCTTAAGTTTCATTAGGCAAAGTCCTAATGGTCAAACCAATATCATTTTAGTATCTGATTATATGATTTATTTTGTTGATGATGAACTAATAAATTCAATAATCAATATTATATTAATAATTAGATTTGAAATCTTATAATTAAGAATTATTTAGACAGAGCATAGTATATAATATTATAGAGTTGCATGTCATATATATATATATATATATATATATATATATATATATATATATATATAAACTAAGAAAACAAAGTAATATATGCATAAAACAAAAAGGAATGTCATTTTCGTAGTGCCATTTGCCACTTTGTTATTAATGTGAATATATATTATTATAAACATAGAAAACTTTTATTTTACTTTAGAACTTCAATGAAGATTACAAAATAGACAAAAGTACAAAACTTTTGATCTTTAAAAATTGAGAAAAATCAAATAAGAATAAATAATTCAATCAATGAGAAGAAGTATTAGAATGGAAAACAATCATTATATTATTTTGAAATTATGTTTTGTATAAATATATTATATATGAGAAGATTATTTACATAAATATGTTATTATGAATATTTTGATAAATAAAGTTGATATTTTAAAACTAGATTAGTTTGATTAAATTATTAACTTTTAATTGTACTTAAAAAAATATACCAATTTGACAAGTAATTTAAATTTTGAAAATGTATTTAGTGGTAAAAAATCTCATCAAGAAATATCTAATAGTGATTGATTCACAATTTTTAAAACTAAAAGAAATTTGTTATGAATTTTTGAAAATAAAAAAATAATTTGAACAAATGAAAGAAATTGAGCGATTAACTACTTTGTTGAAAAACTAATTAAGAGATCTTTAAGCCTTAATCAAGCTCCTTAGTTACACATATTGGTAAAGAAGCTTTTAGAAAAAGAAGAAATGCTCATAAATAGATAACATTTATTAAGACCCCACATAACCATCTTATTAATCTATTAAAAAATCTAATGTTTTGCACAAATAAAATATTGAATGAAGATATTAAATCATAGGTAGAGCCTTGACAACATGACTAAACCTCCAATAACAATCAAAATAAAATTAAATAAATAATTTATCAACATAATGTAATCTAAAAACAAGCTATGTAAAAATATATACAAATTTTAATCTAATATTTTATTATACTCTTAATAACCCAACCTAAATCAATCACTACCCATTCTTAAATTTTAAAAAGATGATCCTCTCTTTTGGTAACAAAATATTCAAATCTTAATGTAATAGATGTTTGATTTGACATATAATCTATAATGTAATCACTAATGAGATTTATTAATCTTAACAAATAAATCTAATAAAATAATTAAATATAAAAAGATTGAAATAAATATATAAGTATGATAAATAAAATAAAAATCATACTGTAAGCCACAATGATAAATCATATTTATAAATTTAAAGCCATACATGATGCCATTTGTACCCAAAGTAAGCTAAGTAAATGCTAGTTTTTTTTTTTCTTTAGTTTCTAATATTTTATATAATTATTAGGTCCAATTCCTTTAAAATTATTATTTTAACTATATCTAATAATAATATCAGTAAATGACCTCTAACTAGTATCCATCCCATTTATTCGCACAATATTAGACAGATATTTAATCTAAAGAATGATACTTGATGATTTAATATATTAAAGACAGTGTCACTAAATAGTTAAGGTACCCAAACCTTATAATCTAACATACTAAGATTAATATATATATATATATATATATTAGCACATACATTAGGTAGATATCTAATCTTAAGATTGATACCAAGTGATCTAATATGTTAAGCATAATGATAAGGGTAATGTCTTTAAGAATCTAATTTTCTTTTTTTCTTGTCATACTTGAAATAATTATGTCAATCCATATGAATGAAGTAGATATATTAACCCAAATATTATTCTTAAAGCAAATATATATTTTTTCTCTTTTAAGTTTTTTTTGATATTTCATTCCCTTAATAATTCTTTATGATATTAGATAATAATGAAAGTCATAAAAATAATAAATCATATAATATATAGAATTATATGATAAGTAATATAAAAAATATAAGCTTTTGTTAATATAAAAAAATATAATTTCAAAAACCAATATAAACATTTGAAAGAATTAAATTGTGTTACATCATAAGTTATAAATGTTTTTGAAAATTATACTTTTATTAATAGACTAATGCTACAAAACTATATTATGAAATACTAAAGCCAGATGCTTGATTGATATATCTAGTTGGGATAATGATGTAATGTATAACATTGATCATAGCAGCACGGGCAGACATGAGGATTATGGATGGTGCACGTGACCTATGTGGAAGCCTGGAATGAACAATGACATTTACTCATAAAAGTATGAAGCAGTGGTGTTTGTGTCTAAATCGATGTTGGAGTGAATAGTAGATGATCAGATGTACTCAGCTAAATGTAATTAGAATTTATGAAGTGTGTAGCTAATCATATTGATTTGGAGCTAATAGCATATGTCATCATGCACTTATGATATTAAAAGAATTTTCTTAGTCTATTATTCAAATCCAAATATCCATTATGTACAAGTTCAAGTGTAAGAAAAGTATTGATTGTATTATAAAAGGGTGATGTAGGAATTGTCCAAGTTTGACAATGCACAAAGTGAACACAAAATGTTTCATAGTTTTCTTTGTCTTATTGAATGTGCCTGGAAGCATTATATGTTAAATTGGATACAAAAGTTATAAATTTATCTACTTGGTTTCTTAAAGTTCTTTTATTTGATGCTTTCTTTTTCTAATTTTTTTTTACAATAAAATATGTATGAAATGATTGATATATTTCTTACAAATAATGTGTTTCTAAAATCATTTTATTCTCACAAAATACTTCATTTATCTATAAGTTTCTACTTTAGATTATACTCGTATGACCGATATTATTGTACGATCCTCCAAACTATACTATATAGTACTAGTATGATCCTAGTATCGTATAACATGTTAAGTAATGTAATTATTTCTATCACACATCATATGGTACAATCCCCTTATTGTACCACATGTTCTAATCTGTTTCTTGCTACTTAACTTGTTCATCTGGTTTAATTTATAAATTCTATAAGACCATTATACTATATGATATACATTATAATTCTATATGTTCTTATATGAACTAATTTATTTTAATATATTTTTTATGATTATCTAGTATATGCATAGAATCATATTATATAATAATTGAATAATTTATTTTATTTTATTTTATTTCTTTCTGTTACCAATCTACTAATGTTATTTAATGATCATACTAATATACATGGACATTATACTGCATGATCTATTTTTGACTTAACTGAACATAAATTGATCATATAATATGGTACACATATTGTACTATATGATTATCCTCACTATGATACAATAATAATACACCTTGTACTAGTATAATCTAGAAAATGTTTAATATGATATCTTTATAGCTCCACCACTGCCTTCAAACCTAAGCTCTTTGCACCAAATGATGTATTCCATGATATTAGTACAAAATTTCCTTGCAACAAACCTGACATGCTTCTTCCTTTTCTCTAGCAAATTTGACACTTCGTATCTCTCTCTCCAACTACCACAACATCTTCATCTCCTTTTCTCTCCTCTTTCCACTAGAATACTAAGAATCGCACAACAAAACAGATTGAATTCTAAGGCCAATTTATACCTCCAATGTTTATGGAGAATTTAGAATCCCACATTAGAATTCTTCCCTCTTGGTTAAAGTGTGACAATAATCAGCTTTTGTGTTTGTAACAACCTCATTGGGGACAACATACTACTCACTTGGAAGTACTCTTATATAAGAAAGAAATTGATATAGTATAATGTGATAATCATTTATTGGATTATTATTGTTGTTTAAATAAAAAGTCAAGAAGTTAACTATGAATGCACATGTATTTAATCTACCAATAATGGCTATTTAACATCACTTTTTGAACTACTTTTGTTCTACCAAGCAAACATTTTTTCACAAGAAAAAATAAGCAAGGACCTAAATACCAAATTTCACATTTTAACCCTTTGACATTTTTTATTTACAAAATCTATCATTTGTTAATTAGAATTTACCTAAGATAAAATTTTTGAAATTACAAATCTATCATAATGCATCCAACATTTTCATATCTATAAGATAATCTTCTGCTGATTAGATTTGACATGAGCTAAAATTTTTAAAATTACAAATCTATTTTATGCATTCAATATTTTTATGTTTACAAATTTATCCTTCATTAATCGGATTGAACTTAAGTAAAAATTTTTGAAATTATAAATTTAGCATAAGTAATCTTTTATTAAGTATAATTATACTCATATAATCTTCTACTGATTAGATTTGACATGAGCTAAAATTTTTAAAATTACAAATCTATTTTATGCATTCAACATTTTTTATGTTTACAAATTTATCCTTCATTAATCGGATTGAACTTAAGTCAAAATTTTTGAAATTATAAATTTAGCATAAGTAATCTTTTATTAAGTATAATTATACTCATATAATTAAAATTCATAAACAATTCTCTATCTCCAAATATTATAAATACAACTCCATTAGATTTGTCTCAAAGAATTTTTTAAATTGATATGCTTAAATAATATTTTTGACTAAGTTTGAATTTATGACATATTTTATAATATTTTAATTTTATTTTGAATATTTTAATGAATAGAAAAATTATTTTAAAAAATTAACTTGATAATTTAAATCGTATCATTTCATAATCCTCTTAGTTTGTTTCCATAGTTTTTCTTTTTAATATGAGTAAAAACTTTGTTATGTTATTGTGTTTGATGAATCAAACATAAATGTTTATAAATATCTCATATATGCTTATTTTAAGTGTGTTAATATTCAATTAAGTTAAGTCATGAACTTTAAATTCTAAAATAGTGGTCTTCAAAGCTCTTGGAGTCATGATGAGCTTCAAGGAAATTGAAGACATGCACTAAAGTTTTTATAATTGAATTTCTCTTTATTTTCTTGAATTTGATATGTCCAAATTTTGAGATGATGTGATTCACTAGTAGTATTAATATTTAAAAATGTTATAAGTTTAATAATTATTAAATTTTGATTTTTATGCCAAGCATTATTGATGAAAAATATAGAGATTAGTATTTGATTTTTTAAAATTATTTTTCATGAATTTCTTTACATAGTCACTTAGGACACTTGTAATGCTATCATAATATAAAATTATTTTGGTACACTTATATTCAAAATTTTGGCACAAAAAGTCTCATGAAATATTATAAAACCATTTCAGTCTCCAGATTTTTCACTACAGCATTGGGCGGGTCGACCAGACCCGATCGCTGGCCTGACAGGGCTTTAAGGATTTAAAAAATAAAATAAAATAAAACTTGTTCAATAGACACAAAGGAGCGAAGAAAGCCCCAAGGCGAAGGAAAAAGGCCACAGGAAAACCTAAACGAAACAACACAAAATCAGCTCATAGGGAAAGCTGAACAGAATGGTGCAAAATCAAGTCAACCAAGACCAAGTGATCAAGCCTTGGTCAAGGAAGGGGGGAGCCAACCCCAAATGGCTCAAGATACAGAAAAACTAGAATCTTTATAGAGAGTAATGACAACGTAATTTGGGCAATATGGGACTAAATTCCCATTCTATTGCCAAAGAAGGTGGAAGGGTAGGCAAACCAGTAAAATGAACCAGTAAGAGCTTCGAACTAGAGACAGATTTGTGAGACGATGCAGAGCACTACAGTAAGTTTCTAATTCAAATAATTTTTGGACACCTTATACTAATACATGCAGGACATATGCGTGATCCAATGGCCCAGATCAAGGCCTCTTAGATTTAATGGCCATAATTGATCTCGAACGATAAAATCGGTATTTAATCCGAAACGTCCATTTCAAGATCCAAATCGAATAGTGATTGCTATGTGTCTATTACCCAAACGGATAGTTCATTTTAAAACAATTAGGAGTGGATTTAGAGCTCAAATTTAAGCTCTATAAATAGGAAATGATGAAGAACTCTAAAAGGTTACCATTGCTAAGTTCTCAAAGCTTTCAAATCACAATTTCGAGCTATTTCAAGTGCTAACAGTGCTTCTAAACTCACAAAGTGAAAGTTGTAAGAAGAAACCCAAAATTGGAGGTTTAGCTTCAACTATTTTTAATTTCTATTCCTCCCTCTTTTTGATTTTTTCTTTAGAATTTTTATGGTATTGAGTGTGTCTCATACTTCTTTTAAAGTGTCTTAAGTTTATACTTTGTTGCCAATTTTTGTATTTATTTCCTTTGGGTAAGGGCATCTTAACAGTTGTGTAAAAGCCTGGGGTTTGTGTTGAGCCCAAAAAAACTCAAGTAGGTTCGAAATTAGTAGTAGATAAAATCCCAAGTAGGTTTGAGTGGAGCCATACGAAAAACCTTGTTTGTAATTTGGTGATTTTTAGTGGCTTTTCCTTAACACCGATTGGTGGTGTACGTATGCTCGATTTTGAGTCGAACCACCTTAAAAATCTTTTATGTACTATTTTACTACTCTTTCTTGTTCTTGTTTAAAAAAATTAAGTTTTAATTTAAATCAAAAATTAAAAAAAAATCAAAATTTTATTTATCACAATTCCCCTCTCCCTCCTCTTGTGGGTTTATTTTAAGCACAAAGAACTTCAAACTTGAGATTTATTTCAACTTTTGCTTGGATGGAAAGGAAGCCAAGAATAGAAAGTTGAGGGAAAGAAGAGAAAAACATAACTATTAGAAGCTTAAGGGAACTTGTAATTGAAATTACTTTTGAGCAAAAAAGGAAAAAGAGCTACAAGAAGAAGTAAAATAAGAAAAATAGAGGGATAAGGAGCTACAAAAAAGTTTTAGAAGTTGTATAAGAAGAGCTAAGGAGCTACAACAAAACATAAAAAAATGCATCTATAATAGGAACTTTTAGTAGTGTTTTAAGTTCAGTCAAGGCTATGCAAGACTTTTAGATTTGTGTGAAGAAGTTGTTGAGATCAGCTTTTAAAAAGAAATGAATGGTATTACAACAACAAAATGCAAGAAAAAGACCAAAAAGTTGCTAGAGGATCTTGGAAAGCTTTGGAATCGATATGAACAATTGTAGTTGGATGAAAATGCTGAGGTGCATTTTTTAGGTACAAGGTTTGTATGTTAAGGGAAAACTTTGAGATCTTGATTAAATAAAAGTGCTATTAATTGTTTTGAATCCTGATAGCTTTGTTTTGCATTACAATGGGTATTGGATCAAATTTCATGCAAAATAGAGAATAAAATTGGGTTTTGGAATCTATTATAGAGTTAAACATATGATACATTATGTCGATGCACAGCTTTTGAGCTTTGAAGTATGATTTGTTGAGCATGATGGATGGTGCAACTAAGCAATTTTACATAGTGAAGATTATGTTAAATTGAAAATTTAGAAAAATAAGAGTTGAGTGGAATGAGAAACATGTTCAAGAACATACATTATTTAAATTGTGTTAAAATCCAAAGTTGTAGAAAAATTGAAGTAATCTCAAAGGGAACAAATGAGTAAATTAAATTAACTAGGACATAAATACATTATTATTATTTATCCATTAGATATGCTTTGACATTACATCTTTATATCTATGTATCAACTTTTGATATAATATGACAAGTTATTAGCATATATTTTATGGATATTATGAGAAAATGGAATATGCATGTATGAGTCATACATGTCTTATATGCATAAGTAAAATGGAAAAACAAAAGAAAAGAAAGCATATGATATAATATTAGGCTACATGGGTCTTGAGATATATATCCATTATAATGTAAATGTTACTTGATGATATGATATGAGAGATAAAACAATTTTCCTTGTCTCATTTTTCCTAAACTACCACTAGATTATTTGTCATTAACATATTATTCAAGGATTGATGAGCATAGATCTGAGATCATTTATGAGATGCTATTAGAGAGCTCATTCATCACCAACACTTATGCAAGGCTTGATGAGCACAAGTTTTAAACCATGTTATGATATGAGATGATATTTTATTAGTATTGGGATAAAAAAGTAACATTTTCTTGGATTCTCCCATTTATCACTAATCAAAAAGTGGCACTCACATGGGTTCATGCCCCACTTCTTGTTGTGTGCTTAAACCATAGGCATGTGTATTTGTGTGTGCTTCTTTTATAGGTAATATTGTGCTTACTCTTTTTAGCCATGGGAAAAACACTATAAACCTAAGGGTAAGTATATTTTGTTTTGTAATTGACTCTTAGTCATAGTATTTTGTTTAATTATGATAAATCCTTAAATATTTCTAATAAATTTTTTAGTGAATTCTTAGATTTAGATAATCGATGTTTGTGTTTATACTAGAACTTAAAGAAACAAAGTAAATGTCATATCCCATCAAGATCATCTTGGTTGGAGTGACAAACCACCAAGAGATTTATTTTGAGTTTAATTTTAGATATTTTATTTTTAATTAAATTATATTGTTAAATTTGATTAAAATCATTCTTACAAGACATAAAAATCAAATTTTATTTAAATTAATCATCATAGAAAAGATTTAAGTTTTTAAAAATTTGGTCTATTTTATTTTAAGTATCTTAACAGTCATTTTATTCATGATCATATAATATTATAGTAATAATAATTAATTAAAACCCTAACTCTACTTGACCCAATTTACTCTAAACTTATATCCAAAATTTTTATGCAGTACTACTGAACTTTATTGCTATAGTAATTAGGTAAAGGCATCACTTTTGAATCTAGATAAAAGAGTGTTCGATCGACCCATTACTCTTTGTAAATCAATTAATTAAATTACTAACAACACAAGTGATCAAATCCCAAATGAACTGGGAGACAACTAACCCCAATGTGAGGCTAATTTAGAAGTGTAAGCAAACTCTTAAAAATACATATTATTGATTCATATATATAATATAAGAATAAACTAAATGCTTTTATTAGTGGCTAACTTTCACTTTTTAATTCATTGTAAGATCTAAATCTAGCCATCAAATCATGATTGAGATCTAACAGTCTAGATCAAATTATGATTTCTAATCAATGCCAAGTTAACTCCAGTCATTTGATCGTTCAGTTTTCATAACTGAATGTGTAGAATCCTTCTAATCATGTGCCTTCCACACAACAACTATTTTATTGTGAGCCATTATAACTTTTATTTAAATAATACCTAAGTTTTTAATTAAAAATGTTTACTAACTAGTAATTATTAATTCATTATTGTAGTAACTACTCTTTAATCATTATAAAATAGCTATAAATAAAAAAAATAAAATAATTGATAAATAAATGAATTTTTGATAAAAGGTTGGTAAACTCTGAAGAACGATGTCAAGTTATTCAACCCATTAGTAGATGCTTATAGTCACATTTATTTGTAACATCTTTTAGTCATCAAAATCTAATTTCTGCTTCTTAAATCAGCTAAGTACTCAATTTTATTTATTCTTAATTGATTAAATTAAAATACTTATACCTCATTAAGCATTTGATCACGCATAGGATTTTTATTTGCATTAATTTTGATTATATGCCATCAAATTATTTTTTTGTTATCAATTTTATTTCATTGTAAGATCATTATGGCATGTCTTTTTTATTTTGTTATTATGAGAGTTTAGTGTACTTGTCTTTTAGGAAAAAATTGATTTTGTTTTGTTTTTAGTTGAGTTTAGCTAAGGGTAGATGTGAGATTGATTTTAAATTGAATCACCTCAAAATTGCCTGTATATATTTTAATCTTTTTATTGTTTTATAATTTTATTTTTTTATTTCTTAATTTTTATAAAAAAAAATTATTAAATGAGAATTAATGTGCACAAAAAAATTAAAATTTATATAAAATTACTTTTAAAGGTTTGCTCAAACTTATTAAAAATTACATTAAATGGGCATCGTTGTTTGGAGCGCGATTAGATTTAGGCGCACACACTTTATTCATAAAGGTGAAAACACACAAAGAAAAATAAATTTTTAATTCATCATTTTTTCTTATAGTCTTGTGAACATCCTTATGTATAGAGATCTCAAAGGTTCATCAGTAATTTTTTTAAAAAATAAATGAAAAAAAATAATTAAATTAACCAATTTCCAAACTAGTTGTATGTTTTGGGTGGTGGTAACTATGAGTAGCAAAATGGTGGAGTGAACAGCACGGTGGAGCAGCAGATCCAATTTCTGGTTGGCGCTAGTTGAGAGGAACATAACAGGTCAACAAGACTGGTGGTTTGGCACGGGTCATCATGGATTATCATTGATAACAGATTGATCACAGCTCGGGGGTAAGTAGTTATTACTAACTGTGATGGTGATGCATGGTGGCAAGCGGCAAAATCAATATAAAAATTCAATTTTAGGTATTCTTTAAACAATTTTTAACTAAATTTTGTACAAGTTGACTTATGAAACTAGTACGATACCAACAAATATATATTTGTAAGCTAATGATAGATTCTCTTGTGCCAAGAATACTCCACAATATCTAACATAATTTCTTTCAAGTTAATCAAGATAAAATGAGAATTATTACAATTTTCTTTCCTATAAAAATTTTGTTTTAAAATTTTGAAAAAAGTTTACTTATTAAAATCAAGGCTACTAATATTATTCCTTCTTGACCATACCACTCCTTAATAAACATTTCTTACTTTCTAACTATACAATTGCATGACAACCATTCCTTTATTATTGTTTTCCCCCGATTATTACTTTGGATTGTTTATTCTAACTATTGTTCATTATTGGTCCTTTGTAATCATTTTTTAAAATCATTATTTTCTATAATTCCACCATTTTTCTTAATGTTAGCTTTTATTAAGATCATTTCATTCATTCCTCAATTTTTTCCAAATGATTTACTTTTGTTCTTTTATTCCTTTGTTGTTCCTAATGATTCCATTCTAATAAATAAGATATAAAGAAACATAAAGAAAAAGTATCTTGATAATTGTGTTTTTATTTATCATTCACCTAAACACATATAGTACATTAGTATGATATGAAATCTTAGAATCTAAAAATAGATCAAGCTAATCAGCACAACCTCAACTAGAAAACTTATGCTTGTATACATATCATTAGAGCTTTAGGTCATACACACACTTGTTCAATTTCATTGCATGAAACAAATAAAATTAACTTTTATAGTTTCCATTGAATTTTTATTCTTTGATTACCTTTGTTAGTCTCTTGTCCCTTTTTGAGTTTGTTTTGATCCTAAAATTACAATACCAAATCAGGATTGGTAAGTAAAGTTTCACATAATTAAGTTGTACCATTACAAAATCTTTTTTTTAGGTTACACCCAAGTTGTCCTCTTCTAAAAATTTTTCTCTTAAGATTATACTATTCATGAGCCTCCTCATCTATCTAGAAACCTAATAACTTTGTACCATTTTTTGAATGATGATTCAAACCTTTTTAATATACTAATTTGTTCCCTATTATGCCTTTTCTATTACATGCCATTTGCAATAATTTTTCAAAAAATGTTATAAAGTTTTCCATTCTCTCGTGCCAATGATTAGATTACAAACATTATCATTTGATATGAATTTAGCAATCATTCCTTTACATCAAGTGTCATGAAATTGTTTGCTTTTCATATTTAAAAATCCTATTTTTATGAGCTTTTAAATTTCAAACATTCAAACATCAAATATAGTTTCATGCATCATTAAAATATAATTTTGTAAATTAATATGTCCCTAAACACTAAAGGCTACTCACTATATAAAATCGAACATTTAACATATATATCTCAAAGTTTGTAGATATCTACATCCTTATAGAGGGTAACACCAACTTGTATACTTGCTTGTGCAACTTTAGATTTTCCAAAGCTAAGATTCTCCTTTTCCCATTTCCTCTCTTTTCTCTTATTGCCTTAAAATTCTCCTAATTTCCCTCCAAAATTTCTCAAGTGATAGAATTCATCTTTATATATTTTCAAACTTTTATTTGAGCATTCCACTGGTTTTTCACTTTTTTTTTTAAAATAGCTCAAGAACTCCTCTAATCTTAAATGCAAATATTTCCAAAATTTAATTCCTTCTCAAATTAAACATTTCCTGGCAATTTTCTTCTCACATGTTTTATATGGTTTCCTACTTCTTAGAGTGTCGAGTTTGTTTTTTTTTCTTATTAGAGCAAAGAAAAATAAAAATAATAAAAATAAAATAAAAACCTTAGTTATAATTTTTTTTAAAAATTCTTTAATGTAAACCATTTTAAAAAATTTGTCTATCAAGATTAAAATAAATAACTTACCAAACTCTATAATGTACATAAATTTCATATTTTTTTTTAATATTTTTTAAAAACATAATTCATAATAATATCTTTCAAACGACTACACCCTCTTTGACATCTCCAATTTTTGCAAAATTAATATCAATCGACTTAGAATAAAATGTGATATCATTCATATTTTTTTAAAATTAATTTTACCTCAAATGATGATTTATTAAATTTTTTTCTTTCTAAAATATTTAAAATACTATTTCTTTTTATAGTTTTGGCTTTTGTTTTATATTCAATTTAAGTAGAAAATTCAAAAATTTATACCATAGAATTTCTAATGATCTAAACCTTTATATTTGACATTCATCTCTCTCTTAAAGACTTGTAAGGTTATGTGGTTATGATTTCTTTAAAAAAATTTTATAATTCATATAAATTTTTATAAATTATAAAAACTATAATCTAATAAAGTTTTTAATTATAATAATATTGATAGATATCTTTGCTCTTTTAACCTTCAATAAATTATTTGTTCAATATATATTTCTTAATTTGATTACTTAATAATAATTATTTTTTAAAAAATAAATAAATAATTAATTCTTAGGGATGTTACACTCCTTAAAAATCATTTCTTACTTCCCAATCATCTACTTCCATAATAGCCAATCTTTCATTCTTGATTTTATTATTTTTTTCTCAATTTTCTTTTGGTTTGTTTGTTCTAATCATTCTCCATAATTGTTCCTTTTTAATCACTCTTCTAAATCATTTTTTTTACCTCTCCTCATATTCCTTAATGTTTTTTCTTTTAAGATCATTTCTTCCATTCCTCAATTGTTTCCGAATGATTGTTTCTTTTATTTTATCCCTTAGTTGTTTCCAATGGTTCTAATCTAATAAATATGATCTAAAGAAACTTAAAAAAAAAAGTTGTGCTTAATCATCTTTTTATTCATCATTCACCTAATTCACATGTAGTACATCATGAAATCTTATGAACAAACAATAAACTAAGTAAATCATCACAAGTTCTATTAGAAAAGTACTTAATCATGTATAAAAGCATCAGAGTTTTAGGTTACACCACATGCTTGTTTAATTATATCACATTAAATGACAAGAATTAATTCTTATAATTTCCTTTGAATTCATATTCTTTTATTATTATTTTGTTACTCTTTTGACCTTTTTTGAGTTTGTTTTCATCTTAAGATTATATTAATAAGTTGGGATTTATAAATAAATTTTCTCATAATTGGGATTTATAAATAAATTCTTGCAAATATTCCATTAAAAAATAGCTTAAAAACTCCTCTAATCTTAAATGGAAACATTCCCACAAATTAATTCCTTCTAAAATTAAATGTTTCCTAGCAGTTTTCCCCTCATTGCTTTTACATGGTTTCTCTCTTGTCAGCTAGTTTGGTTCGATTTTCTCCTGTTAGATCTAACAAGAATAAAAAATAATAAAAATAAAAATTAAAACCTTAAAAAATATTTATTTCTTTAAATTCTTTAACATATATAATCTCTAAGAGTTTGCCTATCATTTTTAAAAAAAGTTGTTCATCAAACTCTATAATCTACATAAATGCTATAATTGTTTTATATTGTTTGGAAGTTTTCATATTAATGATTTTACAAAAAATCATATATAAAAAAATCTTTCATAAAAATACTATGTTTGGGACACCTCCAATTTCTACAAATAATATCAATGGACTCCTAATAAAAAAAATATATATATTTGAAATATTTTGACCTCAACTAAAAATTTGGTAATTTTTTCCTTTCTAAATGTATTTAAAATATGTTTATTATAATTTTAACCCGTTATTTCATAATCAATTTAAGTATAAATTTTATGATATTTAAACCATAAAATTTCTATCGATTTTGACATTCATTTTTCTCTTTACAACTCATAAGTTTGTGATTTCTTGAAATCGTTTCATAATTCCTATAAAGTTTTATAATTTATAAATTTCACAATTTCATAATTTTTAATTATAATTTTAATTTAATATTAAATAATAAGTGTTTTTAAATAATAAAAAGTAATTAATTCTCAGGTATATTACATTATTTTAATATAAAACTATATAATACAAAGAATTTTACTTATGTGGATCTTTATTAATCATATTTAATATCTAGTTTTGGTAAAAATTTTATTCCATGTTATATAAGTGTAACATAATTGTATAGAACATTATGACTTTAAAATTATATATAAACGTCTAAATAAATAGCCTATTTGGCCATCATACAATTTGTGCTTTGATTCCAAATTTCATTAATTCATTGGTTAACCAACAAGAAAAACTAATAAATTTTAAATGACTTTCTTGGATCAACTGTTAGATTGCATAATTTATCAGTCATTCATTGTTGTGAATTTGTAGATAATTTAACATAACGAAGAAATTTATTTATCAATAAATACTTAACAAATGATTTGTTCATATTGCTAACTCTTTTGTATGTGTTTGATAAATTGAATGACTAAATTGAATTTGTTGGGCATTTTGTTTGTGATTACCAAATTGCTAATTAATATCATATAGGATTGTTTAACTAATGAAAGAACTAAAAAGATGGGACGAGCTGATAGTGGGATTAAATAATCAAATTGAGGGATTGGATGGATTATATAGCTTGATCAAAATTTTTAATTTATTGACATAATTAATGAACATAGAGTTATATGATTTTATTATTGATGGATCCTAATAACTATGTTCAAGGAATTGAATGATTTGATGAACAAGGATAAGATGGATTGATGAATGAGCGATTAGATGATTAGTTCATCATTGGGTTGGACTATTGAGAATGTAAAACACATCAATAGAGATGAATTCTTGATGAAAAATTATTTACAAAACTTTTTAATATTATTTTGTTTAGTCAATACACTCAATTAAACACCAAGATTTTGAAAGAATATGTTAACCCTTTTAAAGATTTCACAAGATAATATACTTATATTAATTACACTTATTGTGTTATATGAAAATTATTAGAAAAAGCAACTAACATATAAAGGCACCACTAGATCAAATCACTCCTTTGTCATAACAAGGTAAAAAAAATCAAGTACAAATTATGGTTTTCGTGGAATCAACCACAACTCAAAACAACTCCATACAAAATAATTGAAAGCTCACCCAAACTTTCCAACATTAAATAGTTAGGAGAATGACAAAGAAAAAAAAATTAGGGACCAAATATAAAACACAAGCACACTTAGTTATGAACTATACAAATAAAATTATAATCATTTTAATAAATTCTTAAGACGTGATTACTAATTAGTAGGAGAGTTTGTGATGCAAAATGTTAAGAAATATTTAGCTTTGTGTCAATCATAACTAACACTACAAAAATACAAAACTTGAGCAAGTCAAGGAGAAGATCCTTATAAATCATTTTTATTTGCTAAGAATATAAAATTTACATGAGGCATTAAGTTTTGATGAGGTTTTGAGTATGAGAATTAAATCCTTTTAAATTGATTCTTTCACTCATTTAGAGTAATTTAAATTATGCAATTTATATATGAAAATTATTAGGCAATAAAGCACATGCAAAGAAGACAAAAGTCTTTGTAGGTACTTTAACTTAGCCTCATGTCCCCCCCCCCCCCCCCCTTCTCATGCAATATGTTGAGATGGCACAAAATCAAATTACTCCTTTATCATATTCTAATAGAGAAACTCATGTACACAATTTTCTTGGCATCACTCACAACCTAAAACCTCTTCACATTAAACATCCAAGTGATTAGCTAAACCTTTCCACATTAAATAATAAGGAGCATAGGCAGGAAAATAGAAACTTACAAAAATTGAATATAAAACACAAAATCACTTAGTTGTGAGTTAAATATACAATATGAAATAACAATCGATCTATTAAATTCTCAAAATAGAGTTACCAATTGGTGCCAGAGCTTGTCATGCACAATTTTAAGTAATGTTTAACTAGAGTTTCTTTCTCTTTTTTCCTCAATTACAATAATGTTGCAATAAAGTGCTTTCATCCCTCACAACTATTCTCATATATATGACATTGGTTATTAAAACAGATTGCTCTCAATTATTATTTACTTTCTTATCTCATCTTCATCATCTTCCTTCATATGATTAAAGGAATTTATTTATATTTTTTAATTCATCAGACCCTTTAAAGAAGCTATAATAGCTCTTTCAATCGTTAATTGTATATTTATGACATGTTTGAATTAGCCATACCTTCACTTTTATTTTGTTATAATCTATGATAAGTGGATCATGATGCTTGTATAATTAACTATTTGCACATTTAATTAGAATATTAATATATCGTATGATACTTTATGGTTTTTTATTATATATTATGTATAAGTGTTAACTTAATTATATTTTACAACAAAACTTAATTGTACTATATGTAAGCTTTAGGATTATGCAGATGTAATACATGTTTTGAATATTGTATATATTTTATTAATTATATTAGATAATGTGTCATAAGACATAACTTGATTTTATTTTATTACATAACTATTGTAATATATTTTTAAAACTTTCACTTTGAATTAGTTATATTTTATAATAACTAATATTATATCACAAAATTCTTGAGATTTTTTTGTTATATAATCACATAATATTATTTCCTTTTCTAAACAATTTCATCACCTATATACAACTTATGTGAACACATCGTACTATTAGATTTCAGAATGAGCCCCTTATAAGCTAGATTGAATAATATGTTCCCATGATCATCTACTTCTCAATAGATTAATTATACAGTTTAAGGTAAGGCTCATATTGTATAATTAGTACTATAGGTTTATCCTTCAAATCAAATTTTAATACACTTAACTAATCAATGCCTATAGGATTATGTTCTAATATCTACATGATGAGTTATAGTAATCTTAAAAACTCTTAGTGACATGTAATTAAAGTTATTAAGGTGTGTTTGCCTAAATGAAATACAAGTACATAAAAAATGAATCACAAGCTAACATTTTTCATCTAAGTTGGTAATATAATTATAATCCATGCGTATATTCTATTACATATAAACATTGATAAGTTGAAGGACACATATTTCATCTTTTTGCTTCACTTGAGTTATTGGATGTCATATTTCTCATTTTTTCTTCAAGTATTATGACATACTTGTTCAAGGTTCATTCATCTAAAATGGATTAAAAATTCATTTTTTCTATCTTTTAGATGTTAACATTAAGTAATTATTCTACCATTAGGATTCTTGCAATTCAACAAGGATGACTCAAACATTGAGATATCTGGTTGCTTGAAATATAAGAGATTAGGCGTACTAATATTAAGAGGTCATATGAATTAATGATCATCAAGTATTTACATAACATAACTTTCAAGGGATTAAATGACCTAATGATCAAGGAATTGCATATGACTAATCAAGAAACTAATAGTCTGATGAACAAAAGATTAAATGACAATATAATTACAAGATCAAATGGCTCAAATATCGATGGATTGACTGCATAATGATCAAATGGTCTGATATAAGGATCAAATAGTTTATTAGAAGATTAAACCACATCTTTTAATTATCACTATAAGTGAAGAGCCATTGAAGCATGCATTATAAAGACAACTATTGGAGTGAGAGGGATAAACCTGAATGACTCTTAATTGTTGAGAAAAGAAAAAAAAAATCATCAACATTGACTATGTTAACAATAGTTGCAAAAAAAGCTAAAATTTCTTAATAGGTAACCCTAGTGGGTGACAATTATTAGCATGGAAAAAAGGATTTAGATAAATGCAAGGTTGATGACGTAATGCTTTTCGTCATATGCAGAAACATATCCATACATTGGTCCTTCCGCGCAAAACTAAAAATTTCCAAAAGAATTGGTAAAATATAGTAGAAAAGCGGTCATGGTGACATTTGTGCTGACGTCAACTATTTTGTCAACCAAACCGATGTTGGATGTTTAAACGTTAGATATCGAGGGAGCAAAGGATCGAGCAGAGTTGTTAAGAGATGCAAAAGGAAACGGTGGTGTTGTTCCCTATCGCCGCCATGAGCCACCTGACCCCGATGGTGGAGCTCGCCAAGCTTTTACTCCAACACGGCCTCTCCGTCACCATCCCCATCACTCAATTTCCCTTCTTCGACAACGCCCGAGCAGATGCCTACATCTCTCGCGTCTCCGCCGCTCACCCCTCCATTTCTTTCCACCGCCTTCCCCCTCTTCCGCCGCTGCCTTCCCCCTCTCAACCCAAAACTCCCACCTTTTTCTTTGATCTCCTCCGCCACGCCGTCTCTCTCCTCCGCGACTACCTTCGTTCTCTCCCTTCCGTGCAAGCCTTAGTCCTCGACTTCTTTTTGGACGGCGCCGGGCAGGTCGCCGCCGAGCTCAATCTTCGGCACTATTTTCTCTTGCCAATAAGTGCTTCTACCATCGTGGCTTCCCTTTATCTCCCTATCCTCCACAACGTATCCACCGCCAGTTTCAAGGACCTCGGTGATACGCCCCTCCACTTCCCGGGCCTTCCTTTCCCCATTCCCGCCTCGGACATGCCCGACCGTGTCGCCGACCGAAGCAGTGAAACTTACAAAGCATTGCTCCTCCAGTTCGAGAGGATCCCCAGATCCGACGGCATCCTAGTCAACACCTTCCCGAAGCTTGAACCTGAATCACTCCGCGCTCTCGCCGATGGTTTGTGCACCCCTGGCCGTGCGTTGCCACCGGTTTACTGCGTCGGACCCATAACTAACAAGGGGAACATCGCGCTGCGTCACGAGAGCCTGTCGTGGCTCGACGGTCAGCCAAAGGGGAGCGTCGTGTTCCTCTGTTTTGGGAGCGCGGGGGTCTTCTCGGAGGCGCAGATCATGGAGATTGCCACCGGGTTGGAGCGTAGCGGGCAGAAATTTCTTTGGGTGGTGAAAAAGCCACCGGAACAGGGGAAGGGGTGGATGGATGCTGCGGCGACGATGATGGAACCCGATCTCGAGGAATTGTTACCTCAAGGATTTCTGGACCGGACAGCCGATCGAGGTAAGGTGGTGAAATCGTGGGCTCCGCAGGTGGAAGTGCTCGAACACGTGGCGGTTGGTGGTTTCGTGACGCATTGCGGGTGGAACTCTGTTCTGGAGTCGATCGTGGCGGGGGTGGCGATGATTGCGTGGCCATTGTATGCGGAGCAGAAGATGAATAAGGAGTTTTTGGTGAAGGCCGCGGGGCTGGCGGTGGAGATGAGGGGTTATAAGGACGAGGTTGTGGTTGCGGTGGAGGTGGAGGAGAAGGTGCGGTGGCTCATGGAGTCGGAAGGGGGAAAGGAGCTCAGGGAAAGAGCATTGGCTGTTGGAGAGAGTGCGAGGGCGGCGATGCAAGAGCGGGATTCGGCTCAAGGATCTATGGTGGAGTTAGTGCGTTCGCTCCGAAGTGCTGCAGACGGAGGCCGGCGGCCCGGCTCTGTCGACATTTAAAACTTTCCATGTTTATTTTTCATTAATAATGTCACAAAAAATTAATGAAGTTTTTCTCATTATGAACTCAATTTGCCTAAGAGGCTTTTTTGAATATGAGCATCTTGAATCTACTTAACTTGAACATGAACTTATTGAATTATTAAAAGAGAAGCTAGGTATTACAAAAATTTTTTTTATAGCCAATTTAAGCTTCAATATTAAGCATTAAAATTTTCTTCACCTACATGTGAAATTTTTAGTAATATTAATTATATTTTACATAAAATATTTAATTTAACTTTTAATCAAAAACATGTTTTCTAGTACACATTGAGGTCATCAATTTCTTTGAACTTCTATGTGGCTAAATCATCAAAAAAAGTCACAGAAAAATACTCAATTAATTTACCTTTAAAATCACTAAAAATCTTGACTACATCGAATGAGTTATAAAGATTAATATCTAGTCTAAAAAATATACATTTAAAAAAGAAGTTTATAAGATAGAGGATTTACATCAGGCAAATTTGGAGCAAAAGCAAGACCACTTGTTTGAAGAAAAGGCCTTTAAATAATGTTTGAAATGTTTCACATCTTTAAAGGATTTTAAAAAGTTATTTATGAGATCCAAAATTATTTCATTTTTTGTTTGTATGCATTTTTTTCATGCACTTACTTATTTTTTTATTTATGTTTATTATATATTTTAGGTTGAGGAATGTACAAGAGCTTTTCTTCAATGAAGTCATAGATTGACATTCGTCTTCATCAGGTTGAGAATTAGATTTATCTCAATTATCATCATCAGTTATCATTCTCTTGGGACACCATTATAGTCCCAATGTCATTATTTGTGAAATGTAACTCATAGTTATTATGAACTGTTGTCATTCTACTTTCTTTTGGTTTATTGGTTTTTTTTCATTCAAAAATAGCTCAAAAACTCCTTTAATATTAAAAAAAAAACTTTCCCAAAATTTAATTCTTACTCAAATTAAATATTTCCTAATGGTTTTCCCTTGTTGTTTTTAAATGGCTTCCCTCTTCTCAGCGTGTCGGGTTCCTTTTTTTTCTATTAGAGGTGAGAAAAATAAAAAATAATAAAAATGAAAATAAAATTTTAGTTATTATTTATCTTTTAAACTATTTAATTTAAATCATCATCAAAAAGTTTTCTATCGATTTTAAAACAAATTGCTCATCAAACTCTATAATATACATTATTTTCATTTTTTATATATTTTTGTTATTTTAAAGATTATTTTTTTAAAAAAAATAATTAATAATAATATCTTTCACACAAATATGGTCACTTTGACATCTCCAATTTCTAGAACAATTAATTTCAATAGACTTATAATAAAATGTGCTATTATTTATATTTTTGGTTTCAATTATTTTTACCTCTAATGATGATTTTTGAAATATTTTTCCTTCTAAAAATATTTGAAATATAATTTTTGATAGTTTTGGTCATTCATTCTATATTCAATTCAAGTAGAAATTTCACTAATTTATATCATAGTATTTGTAATGAATTAACCTTTATATTGACCTTCATCACCCTCTTCAAGGGTTGTAGGCTTAAGATTTCTTTAAATAAATTTAATAATTCATATAGATTTTTATAAATTATAAAAACTACAATTTAATAAATTTTTTTAAATTATAATATATTGATAGATATCATTCCTCTTTTAATCTTCAAAACAATATTTGGTCAATATTTTTTTCTTAATTTTAATATTAGATAATAACTATTTTTAAAATAATAAATAAATGATTAATTCTTAAGGATTGTTACACTACTCAAAAATCATTTTGTTACTTCCCAACTATGTGGTTCTATAACAACCATTTTTTCTTTCTTAATTATATTATTTTTTCCTTAATTTTTCCTTTGGATTGATTGTGCTAATCATTCTAATCATTATTTCTTAATGTTTGTTTTTTTAAGATCATTTCATCCTTTTTTCGTTTATTTTTAAATACTTTCCTTTGTTCTTTTATTACTTAGTTGTTCTCTATTATTCTAATCTAATAATTATGATCTAAAAAATATTAAAAAAATTTTGTTTTAATTGCCACCATTTTACTTATCACTCAACTAGTTCACATATAATACATTAGTATGATGTGAAATTTATAAATAAAAAATAAGCTAAATCAATCATTACAAGCTCAATGAAAAAACTACTTACTTCTATATACAATCATTAGAGCTTACGTTATACCACATGCTTGTTTAATTTCATCGCATGAATTGACTAGAATTAACTTTTATAATTTCTTCTGAAACATTATTCTTCTATTGTTTTTTTTGTTAATCCATTAATCCTTTTTTATCTTATTTTGATCTTAAGATTACATTAATAAATTGGGATTAATAAATAAATTTTTTCATAATTAAAATTGTACCCTTCTATAACATTTTATTTTTGAGTTACAACTAGGTGTTCTTCTTTTCAAATCTTTCTAGTTTAAATTACATTAACCATGAATCTTTTTATCTATCTAAAAATCTAATAGTGTAATGCAATTTTTAGAATGACGATTCAAAATGTTTTCATGTAAATGATAAGATTACAACAATAATAATTTGATACCACATAATAATTCGAGAATAAGAAAATATCCACTTATGATTGATACTATCACTACACGCATCAACATATCATGAATTTAATAATCATGCCTTTACATCAAATGCATAAATATGTTTGCTTTGCAAATTTAAAAATCTTGTGTTTTAAGCATTTCTAAATTTCAAATCATCAAATATAATGCCATGCATCACTAAAATATCATTTTGTAAATTAATATATTCATTAGTACTAAACGCTACTGACTATATATTATCAAATATCTAACATATACATCGACTTCTTTCCTTGTAGAGGGTCACGCCAACTTGAGTACTTGCTTGTGCCACCTTAGAACTTCCCAAGCTATGATTTGCATTTTTCCTTTCTCTCTTTCCTCCCTCATAGATGTAAGATTTCAATTCCTCCTACACAATTATCTTCAACTTCTCAATGCCACTCTTACTGTCTTCAAATTCTCTCAATTTCCTTCCAAAATTTCTCAAGCAATAGCATTCACCTCTTTATAGATTTTCAAATTTTTTTTTAGCTTTCCACTGATTTCTTGAAATTTATCTTTCAAAAATAGCTCAATAACTCATCTAACCTTAAATGAAAATATTCCCAAAAATTAATACAAATAAAAAATAGTAAAACAAGAAATTAAAAGATAAGTAATATTTATTTCTTTAAATTCTTTAATCTAAAAGATCAACAAAGTTCTTCGTATCATTTTGGCAAAACGTTAATCAAATCTATAATCTACACAAACGTTAAAATATTTTTAATACTATATAATATTTTTCAAATTTATGTTTTTTTCAAAAAAATATTATACTATAATATCTTTCGCATAAATATTCTGTTTTTGAAATGTCCAATTTCTACAAATAATATCAATGGACTCCTAATTAATATAATATTATTTATATTTGTTTTGAAATATTATGACTTCAATTAAGAATTTATTAAATTGTTGCTCTTTTAAATGTATTTAAAATAATATTTTTTATAATTCTAATCTTCTATTTCAAGTCAATTCAAATATAAATTTTATGAAATATATATCATAGAATTTCTAATGATTTTAATCTTTATATTTGACATTCATCTTTCTCTTTAGGACTCTAAAACTTGCGATTTCTTAAAACATTTTTTTTAATTTGTATAAACTATAAAAATTATAATTTAATATTTTTTTAAAATTATAATAATGCTAAAAGATTTTCATTTTTTATGGTTTTCTTTTCATTATTCGATGAAGATATTCTTTTTAATTTAGTTATTAAATAATAGCTATTTTTTAAGTAATAAAAATAATTAACTTTTAAGGATGTTGTACTATTTTAGCATAAAATTATATAATACAAAGAATTTTACTTGTGTGGTTCCTTGTTGATTACATTTAATATTTAGTTTTTATAAGAGTTTTATTCCACATTGTATAAGTCTAATATAATTGTATAGCCAATAATGGCTTTAAAATAGTCTGTAAATATCTAAATATATAACCTATTTGTACTTTATGTAATTTATTTTTTATTATACAATTTATTTTTTAATTCCAAATTTCTTTCATTATTTATTAACCAACAAGAAAAACTAATAAATTTTAAATAATTTTGTTGGATCAACTATAACATGGCAAAATTTATCAATCATTGATTGTTGTGAATTTGGTCAATAAATAAACCCATCGAAGAGATTAATTTATCAAGAAATACTTAGTACATGATTTGCTCATATTGGTGACTCTTTTGTATATGTTTGATAAATTGAGTGCCTAAATTTAATTTGTTGGGCATTTTGTTTGTGATTACCAAATTGTTGATTAATGCAATAGCCATTTCAATTGGACATTAAATATCTTTATGGAGCAAAATGAAGTTCTATTGACTTCATTTGATCAACAAGACTATCTTGGCATTTTCAAAAACTTAAAGTGCCCCATTAATGTTTTGATATTTCAAATTTTGTTAGGGTAACAATTCCTTAATTTCAATTGTAGTTTTCATTATTCATATCCTTACAAAATTTAGTTTGATGATATATCATGATAAACATTCATAGTCTATAAAACATTTAATATAAGTAAATCTTTTACTAATTGTACTTGTAAAACCTTTTATATTTAATTGCCAAGATGGTTATCAATTATAACAAATATAGTATAGCTAAGTATAACTTACAATTTTTCAAACAATTCTCAAACATTTGGATTTTGTAATTTCATAAAAGACTTGAATTTTTTCTTCAACTCATGAAAACCAATTTCAAGAAAAATAAGAGAATTTTTCATTATACATGTTAATACAAATAAGAAATCAAATTTAAAAAATCAAGTGTGCCTACCAAAACATTAAGCCTTATAAACTAAAACCTCACTCTAATATAACATGTTAGAAAAGAGAGATACAACATAAAAGGAAGTGAATTGGTGAAGAAACATAATTAACAAGTAATTTTAAAATATTTTTGGTAAGTTAATGTACTGAATGAAAATTCAAGTTCTTACAAGAATAAGTTACACCCTTTGAAGGATTTCACAAGATAATATAATTATTTTTAGTTAAACTTATGATATATGAAAATTATTATAGCAATAAAGAACATGAAAAGAAGACAAAGACTTTGTAAGTGGTTTGACTTAGTCTTAAATTTACATTCACCCCCATGCAACATGTTTAAGCATCACTGAATCAAATTATTCTCTTATCATATTCTAGTACAGAAACTCAAGTATACAATTTTCTTAAGATTAACATAACTTAAAACCCCTTCACATTAAACGTCCAGATACTCAAGTAAATCTCTCCAAATTAAATAGCAGGAGAGCACAACCAAAAATACACAAACTTAGAAAAACTAAATGTAAATTACAAGATCTCTTTGTTGTGAACTAAATATATAAAATGAAATAATAATCTATCTAATAAATTCTCAAAATAGAGTTACTAATTGGTGTGAGAACTTGCGATGCAAAATTTTTAGTAATGATTAACTGGAGTTGCTTTACCTTTTCCCCTCGATTATAATGATGCTACAATAAAGTGCTTTCTTCTTATATAATTACTCTCATAGTTATGACACTAGTTATTATAATAGATTGCACTCTATTATTATTTGTTTTCTTATCTCATCTTCAACATTTTTTTTCATATGATTAAAAGGGTTTATTTATTGTTTATAATTGATAGGACCCTCCAAAGAAGTTACAATGACTCTTTCAATAGCTAATTGTATATTTATGACATGTTTGAACTAGCATTAATTATTTTCATAATGTATGATAAGTAGATCATACTATATGATACTTATATAATTAACTATTTGTAATTTTTATTAAAATATTAACATATCATATGAAGCTTTTGGGTTTTTTATTATATGTTATGTATAAGTGTTCTTAATTTGATCATACTTTATGACAAAAATTAATTATATTATATGAAAGTTTTAGGACTATACATATATAATACATTACTTGAATATTGTATGTATTTTATTAAATATATTATACGATATATTATAAGGCACACTTTGATTTTATTTTATTATGTAACTATTGTAATATGTTTTGGTACCTTCTCCTTGAAAATTGATAGGATTTTTGTGTTATATAATCACATAATATTCTTTCCTTCTTAATAAGTTCGTTGTACTTTAAGGTAAGTTTTATATCATGTTATCTATACCATAGGTTTATTTTTCAAATCAAACTTTACTATACCTAACACATAAATCCCTATAGAATCATGTAGTAATATTTATATGATGAGTTATATTAATATTAAGAAGCATTAATAATATACAATTAAAGTTATTAAGGTGTATTTACCTAAATGAAATGTAAGTGCATAATAAATGAATTGTGATTTCATGTATAATTGGTAATATAATCATTATCCAAATATATTTTCTATTACTTATAGATCTTAATTGGTTGAAGAAATCATTTTTCATCTTCTTCTTCACTTGAGTTATTGGAAGATATCTTTCCTATTTTGCCTTCAAGTATTATGACATAATTATCCATGATTTCATTCATCTAAAATAGATTAAAGGTTTACTTTACCTATCTTTTAGATTAACCTATAGTAAACAAAGTAATTGTTTTTTCCTTTATAACCCATCGAGTTTAACACGGATGACTCAAAGATTAAGGGATCTGATTCCTTAAAGTTTGATGAGGGATTAAGTGTACTAATATTGAGAGATTAGATGATATAATGATCATCAAATATTTAGATAGATTGACTACTAAGGGTTCAAATAACCTAATGATCAAGGGATTCGATAAACCTAATCAAGTGATTGAATAACTTGATGTACAAAGAATTAAATGACATTATAGTTACAAAATTGAATAACTTAAAATGCAATTGATAAGATTCCATAATGATCAAGTGGCACGATATAGGGTTCAAACAATTTATTAGTGGATTAAACATCATCTTTTTAATTATCACAACAAGAGAAGAGCCATTTGAAGCATGGAGTTCAGAGGAGTTAAACTTAGATGTCCCTAATAGCTGTGAAAAAGAAAAAAAAGTCATCAAAATTGACCATGTTAATAATAATTAAAAAAAAATTGAGATGTCTTAATATGTAACTCTATAAGGTGATAACTATTAGCATGGCTAAAGGATTGAGAAAGATGCAACCAAGGATGCAAAAATTGATGATGTGATGTTTTTCATACCATTTTAAGCAGTGTGAGAAGGTTGAATAGGCAATAAAAAAAATTACCTAAAAGACCAACAATAAACACAAGGTAGCATCCAAGGTTATTAAAAAGGAATGTTTAGGAGCTAACATTGATGATGTCTTACCACAAGACAATAAATAGATGTTGTAATAGTCATTAGCTCAAATGACTCGAGACTTCATAACGTGAAAGCTTCAATTGACATCAACATAATTAGTTGTGATGGTTTTGATAATATGGCATGATCTTTCAATTTTTTTTTTCAAGTTCTTGTATAATTGTAATAATAAGGCTGGAAAGTTTTCTAAGCAAGTTTATCAAGTGGTAATCCAATTCAACTTAAATTTACCCAACTTTAGGAGCGAAAAAAAATAGAGAAGGTCATAAAAGAGAAAAATTCCTAAAAGAGATGAAAAGACAAAACAAGACTTTTGTCATACAAAAAATAGCTAAAATGAGGCACTGCAAAAGGATTGGCTAAACAAATGTAAGGACCTAAGGAAGGCGAAGATAAAATAGATAAATAAGCTACAAAAATGAAATAAAAAAATAATATTAAACAAAATTAACAAACATAAAACTAACTTTTTATCATTAATTGTTATAAGATATTCATATACTAATTTTATTTATCATATATATATTATTTCAGAAACATTCTCGTCGAAGAGACATGGCCACACATTGGTAGTCCAACGAAGGACTAAAAACCTTCAAAGAATTGGTATAATATTAGAAAAGCCGTCATGGTGACATTTGTGCTGACGTCGACTATTTTGTACTTTTGAAAGCAATTCCCTTGTAAACATTTTATAAATCTTATGCACCAAACCAGGATGTCTACTCTTCAAATCTTAGACGTCGAGGTAGCAAAGGATCGACCATAGGTGTTAGAGATGCAAAAGGAAACGGTGGTGCTGTTCCCCCTCGCCTCCATGGGCCACCTCACCCCGATGGTGGAGCTCGCCAAGCTTTTACTCCAACACGGCCTCTCCGTCACCATCCCCATCACTCCATCTCCCTTCTTCGACAACGCCCGAGCAGATGCCTACATCTCTCGCGTCTCCGCCGCTCACCCCTCCATTTCTTTCCACCGCCTTCCCCCTCTAACGCCGCTGCCTTCCCCCTCCCCGCCCACCATTTTCTTTGATCTCCTACGCCACGCCGTCTCCGTCCTCCGCGACTACCTTCGTTCTCTCCCTTTCGTGCAAGCCATTGTCCTCGACTTCTTTTTGGACGACGCCGTGCAGGTCGCCGCAGAGTTAAATCTTCGGCACTATTTTCTCTTGCCAGTGAGCGCCTCTACCGTCGCCGCTTTCCTTTACCTCCCCATCCTCCACAACGTATCCACCACCAGTTTCAAGGACCTCGGTGACACGCCCGTCCACTTCCCGGGCCTTCCTTTCCCCATTCCCGCCTCGGACATGCCCGACCGTATCGCCGACCGAAGCAGTGAAACTTACAAAGCATTGCTCCTCAAGTTCGAGAGGATCCCCAGATCCGACGGCATCCTAGTCAACACCTTCTCGAAGCTTGAACCTGAATCACTCCGCGCTCTCGCCGATGGTTTGTGCACCCCTGGCCGTGCGTTGCCACCGGTTTACTGCGTCGGACCCATAACTAACAAGGGGAACAGCGCGCTGCAACACGAGAGCCTGTCGTGGCTCGACGGTCAGCCAAAGGGGAGCGTCGTGTTCCTCTGTTTTGGGAGCGCGGGGGTCTTCTCGGAGGCGCAGATCATGGAGATTGCTACCGGGTTGGAGCGTAGCGGGCAGAAATTTCTTTGGGTGGTGAAAAAGCCACCGGGACAGGGGAAGGAAGTGATGGATGCTGCGGCGACGATGATGGAACCCGATCTCGAGGAATTGTTACCTCAAGGATTTCTGGACCGGACAGCCGATCGAGGTAAGGTGGTGAAATCGTGGGCTCCGCAGGTGGAAGTGCTCGAACACGTGGCGGTTGGTGGTTTCGTGACGCATTGCGGGTGGAACTCTGTTCTGGAGTCGATCGTGGCGGGGGTGGCGATGATTGCGTGGCCATTGTATGCGGAGCAGAAGATGAATAAGGAGTTTTTGGTGAAGGCCGCGGGGCTGGCGGTGGAGATGAGGGGTTATAAGGACGAGGTTGTGGTTGCGGTGGAGGTGGAGGAGAAGGTGCGGTGGCTCATGGAGTCGGAAGGGGGAAAGGAGCTCAGGGAAAGAGCATTGGCTGTTGGAGAGAGTGCGAGGGCGGCGATGCAAGAGCGGGATTCGGCTCAAGGATCTATGGTGGAGTTAGTGCGTTCGCTCCGAAGTGCTGCAGACGGAGGCCGGCGGCCCGGCTCTGTCGACATTTAAAACTTTCCATGTTTATTTTTCATTAATAATGTCACAAAAAATTAATGAAGTTTTTCTCATTATGAACTCAATTTGCCTAAGAGGCTTTTTTGAATATGAGCATCTTGAATCTACTTAACTTGAACATGAACTTATTGAATTATTAAAAGAGAAGCTAGGTATTACAAAAATTTTTTTTATAGCCAATTTAAGCTTCAATATTAAGCATTAAAATTTTCTTCACCTACATGTGAAATTTTTAGTAATATTAATTATATTTTACATAAAATATTTAATTTAACTTTTAATCAAAAACATGTTTTCTAGTACACATTGAGGTCATCAATTTCTTTGAACTTCTATGTGGCTAAATCATCAAAAAAAGTCACAGAAAAATACTCAATTAATTTACCTTTAAAATCACTAAAAATCTTGACTACATCGAATGAGTTATAAAGATTAATATCTAGTCTAAAAAATATACATTTAAAAAAGAAGTTTATAAGATAGAGGATTTACATCAGGCAAATTTGGAGCAAAAGCAAGACCACTTGTTTGAAGAAAAGGCCTTTAAATAATGTTTGAAATGTTTCACATCTTTAAAGGATTTTAAAAAGTTATTTATGAGATCCAAAATTATTTCATTTTTTGTTTGTATGCATTTTTTTCATGCACTTACTTATTTTTTTATTTATGTTTATTATATATTTTAGGTTGAGGAATGTACAAGAGCTTTTCTTCAATGAAGTCATAGATTGACATTCGTCTTCATCAGGTTGAGAATTAGATTTATCTCAATTATCATCATCAGTTATCATTCTCTTGGGACACCATTATAGTCCCAATGTCATTATTTGTGAAATGTAACTCATAGTTATTATGAACTGTTGTCATTCTACTTTCTTTTGGTTTATTGGTTTTTTTTCATTCAAAAATAGCTCAAAAACTCCTTTAATATTAAAAAAAAAACTTTCCCAAAATTTAATTCTTACTCAAATTAAATATTTCCTAATGGTTTTCCCTTGTTGTTTTTAAATGGCTTCCCTCTTCTCAGCGTGTCGGGTTCCTTTTTTTTCTATTAGAGGTGAGAAAAATAAAAAATAATAAAAATGAAAATAAAATTTTAGTTATTATTTATCTTTTAAACTATTTAATTTAAATCATCATCAAAAAGTTTTCTATCGATTTTAAAACAAATTGCTCATCAAACTCTATAATATACATTATTTTCATTTTTTATATATTTTTGTTATTTTAAAGATTATTTTTTTAAAAAAAATAATTAATAATAATATCTTTCACACAAATATGGTCACTTTGACATCTCCAATTTCTAGAACAATTAATTTCAATAGACTTATAATAAAATGTGCTATTATTTATATTTTTGGTTTCAATTATTTTTACCTCTAATGATGATTTTTGAAATATTTTTCCTTCTAAAAATATTTGAAATATAATTTTTGATAGTTTTGGTCATTCATTCTATATTCAATTCAAGTAGAAATTTCACTAATTTATATCATAGTATTTGTAATGAATTAACCTTTATATTGACCTTCATCACCCTCTTCAAGGGTTGTAGGCTTAAGATTTCTTTAAATAAATTTAATAATTCATATAGATTTTTATAAATTATAAAAACTACAATTTAATAAATTTTTTTAAATTATAATATATTGATAGATATCATTCCTCTTTTAATCTTCAAAACAATATTTGGTCAATATTTTTTTCTTAATTTTAATATTAGATAATAACTATTTTTAAAATAATAAATAAATGATTAATTCTTAAGGATTGTTACACTACTCAAAAATCATTTTGTTACTTCCCAACTATGTGGTTCTATAACAACCATTTTTTCTTTCTTAATTATATTATTTTTTCCTTAATTTTTCCTTTGGATTGATTGTGCTAATCATTCTAATCATTATTTCTTAATGTTTGTTTTTTTAAGATCATTTCATCCTTTTTTCGTTTATTTTTAAATACTTTCCTTTGTTCTTTTATTACTTAGTTGTTCTCTATTATTCTAATCTAATAATTATGATCTAAAAAATATTAAAAAAATTTTGTTTTAATTGCCACCATTTTACTTATCACTCAACTAGTTCACATATAATACATTAGTATGATGTGAAATTTATAAATAAAAAATAAGCTAAATCAATCATTACAAGCTCAATGAAAAAACTACTTACTTCTATATACAATCATTAGAGCTTACGTTATACCACATGCTTGTTTAATTTCATCGCATGAATTGACTAGAATTAACTTTTATAATTTCTTCTGAAACATTATTCTTCTATTGTTTTTTTTGTTAATCCATTAATCCTTTTTTATCTTATTTTGATCTTAAGATTACATTAATAAATTGGGATTAATAAATAAATTTTTTCATAATTAAAATTGTACCCTTCTATAACATTTTATTTTTGAGTTACAACTAGGTGTTCTTCTTTTCAAATCTTTCTAGTTTAAATTACATTAACCATGAATCTTTTTATCTATCTAAAAATCTAATAGTGTAATGCAATTTTTAGAATGACGATTCAAAATGTTTTCATGTAAATGATAAGATTACAACAATAATAATTTGATACCACATAATAATTCGAGAATAAGAAAATATCCACTTATGATTGATACTATCACTACACGCATCAACATATCATGAATTTAATAATCATGCCTTTACATCAAATGCATAAATATGTTTGCTTTGCAAATTTAAAAATCTTGTGTTTTAAGCATTTCTAAATTTCAAATCATCAAATATAATGCCATGCATCACTAAAATATCATTTTGTAAATTAATATATTCATTAGTACTAAACGCTACTGACTATATATTATCAAATATCTAACATATACATCGACTTCTTTCCTTGTAGAGGGTCACGCCAACTTGAGTACTTGCTTGTGCCACCTTAGAACTTCCCAAGCTATGATTTGCATTTTTCCTTTCTCTCTTTCCTCCCTCATAGATGTAAGATTTCAATTCCTCCTACACAATTATCTTCAACTTCTCAATGCCACTCTTACTGTCTTCAAATTCTCTCAATTTCCTTCCAAAATTTCTCAAGCAATAGCATTCACCTCTTTATAGATTTTCAAATTTTTTTTTAGCTTTCCACTGATTTCTTGAAATTTATCTTTCAAAAATAGCTCAATAACTCATCTAACCTTAAATGAAAATATTCCCAAAAATTAATACAAATAAAAAATAGTAAAACAAGAAATTAAAAGATAAGTAATATTTATTTCTTTAAATTCTTTAATCTAAAAGATCAACAAAGTTCTTCGTATCATTTTGGCAAAACGTTAATCAAATCTATAATCTACACAAACGTTAAAATATTTTTAATATTATATAATATTTTTCAAATTTATGTTTTTTTCAAAAAAATATTATACTATAATATCTTTCGCATAAATATTCTGTTTTTGAAATGTCCAATTTCTACAAATAATATCAATGGACTCCTAATTAATATAATATTATTTATATTTGTTTTGAAATATTATGACTTCAATTAAGAATTTATTAAATTGTTGCTCTTTTAAATGTATTTAAAATAATATTTTTTATAATTCTAATCTTCTATTTCAAGTCAATTCAAATATAAATTTTATGAAATATATATCATAGAATTTCTAATGATTTTAATCTTTATATTTGACATTCATCTTTCTCTTTAGGACTCTAAAACTTGCGATTTCTTAAAACATTTTTTTTAATTTGTATAAACTATAAAAATTATAATTTAATATTTTTTTAAAATTATAATAATGCTAAAAGATTTTCATTTTTTATGGTTTTCTTTTCATTATTCGATGAAGATATTCTTTTTAATTTAGTTATTAAATAATAGCTATTTTTTAAGTAATAAAAATAATTAACTTTTAAGGATGTTGTACTATTTTAGCATAAAATTATATAATACAAAGAATTTTACTTGTGTGGTTCCTTGTTGATTACATTTAATATTTAGTTTTTATAAGAGTTTTATTCCACATTGTATAAGTCTAATATAATTGTATAGCCAATAATGGCTTTAAAATAGTCTGTAAATATCTAAATATATAACCTATTTGTACTTTATGTAATTTATTTTTTATTATACAATTTATTTTTTAATTCCAAATTTCTTTCATTATTTATTAACCAACAAGAAAAACTAATAAATTTTAAATAATTTTGTTGGATCAACTATAACATGGCAAAATTTATCAATCATTGATTGTTGTGAATTTGGTCAATAAATAAACCCATCGAAGAGATTAATTTATCAAGAAATACTTAGTACATGATTTGCTCATATTGGTGACTCTTTTGTATATGTTTGATAAATTGAGTGCCTAAATTTAATTTGTTGGGCATTTTGTTTGTGATTACCAAATTGTTGATTAATGCAATAGCCATTTCAATTGGACATTAAATATCTTTATGGAGCAAAATGAAGTTCTATTGACTTCATTTGATCAACAAGACTATCTTGGCATTTTCAAAAACTTAAAGTGCCCCATTAATGTTTTGATATTTCAAATTTTGTTAGGGTAACAATTCCTTAATTTCAATTGTAGTTTTCATTATTCATATCCTTACAAAATTTAGTTTGATGATATATCATGATAAACATTCATAGTCTATAAAACATTTAATATAAGTAAATCTTTTACTAATTGTACTTGTAAAACCTTTTATATTTAATTGCCAAGATGGTTATCAATTATAACAAATATAGTATAGCTAAGTATAACTTACAATTTTTCAAACAATTCTCAAACATTTGGATTTTGTAATTTCATAAAAGACTTGAATTTTTTCTTCAACTCATGAAAACCAATTTCAAGAAAAATAAGAGAATTTTTCATTATACATGTTAATACAAATAAGAAATCAAATTTAAAAAATCAAGTGTGCCTACCAAAACATTAAGCCTTATAAACTAAAACCTCACTCTAATATAACATGTTAGAAAAGAGAGATACAACATAAAAGGAAGTGAATTGGTGAAGAAACATAATTAACAAGTAATTTTAAAATATTTTTGGTAAGTTAATGTACTGAATGAAAATTCAAGTTCTTACAAGAATAAGTTACACCCTTTGAAGGATTTCACAAGATAATATAATTATTTTTAGTTAAACTTATGATATATGAAAATTATTATAGCAATAAAGAACATGAAAAGAAGACAAAGACTTTGTAAGTGGTTTGACTTAGTCTTAAATTTACATTCACCCCCATGCAACATGTTTAAGCATCACTGAATCAAATTATTCTCTTATCATATTCTAGTACAGAAACTCAAGTATACAATTTTCTTAAGATTAACATAACTTAAAACCCCTTCACATTAAACGTCCAGATACTCAAGTAAATCTCTCCAAATTAAATAGCAGGAGAGCACAACCAAAAATACACAAACTTAGAAAAACTAAATGTAAATTACAAGATCTCT
Source organism: Vanilla planifolia (assembly GCA_023846275.1). Lineage (NCBI taxonomy): Eukaryota > Viridiplantae > Streptophyta > Magnoliopsida > Asparagales > Orchidaceae > Vanilla > Vanilla planifolia. The sequence goes on along the minus strand of CM043872.1, from coordinate 4,027,893 downwards.
TTGTTGTGAACTAAATATATAAAATGAAATAATAATCTATCTAATAAATTCTCAAAATAGAGTTACTAATTGGTGTGAGAACTTGCGATGCAAAATTTTTAGTAATGATTAACTGGAGTTGCTTTACCTTTTCCCCTCGATTATAATGATGCTACAATAAAGTGCTTTCTTCTTATATAATTACTCTCATAGTTATGACACTAGTTATTATAATAGATTGCACTCTATTATTATTTGTTTTCTTATCTCATCTTCAACATTTTTTTTCATATGATTAAAAGGGTTTATTTATTGTTTATAATTGATAGGACCCTCCAAAGAAGTTACAATGACTCTTTCAATAGCTAATTGTATATTTATGACATGTTTGAACTAGCATTAATTATTTTCATAATGTATGATAAGTAGATCATACTATATGATACTTATATAATTAACTATTTGTAATTTTTATTAAAATATTAACATATCATATGAAGCTTTTGGGTTTTTTATTATATGTTATGTATAAGTGTTCTTAATTTGATCATACTTTATGACAAAAATTAATTATATTATATGAAAGTTTTAGGACTATACATATATAATACATTACTTGAATATTGTATGTATTTTATTAAATATATTATACGATATATTATAAGGCACACTTTGATTTTATTTTATTATGTAACTATTGTAATATGTTTTGGTACCTTCTCCTTGAAAATTGATAGGATTTTTGTGTTATATAATCACATAATATTCTTTCCTTCTTAATAAGTTCGTTGTACTTTAAGGTAAGTTTTATATCATGTTATCTATACCATAGGTTTATTTTTCAAATCAAACTTTACTATACCTAACACATAAATCCCTATAGAATCATGTAGTAATATTTATATGATGAGTTATATTAATATTAAGAAGCATTAATAATATACAATTAAAGTTATTAAGGTGTATTTACCTAAATGAAATGTAAGTGCATAATAAATGAATTGTGATTTCATGTATAATTGGTAATATAATCATTATCCAAATATATTTTCTATTACTTATAGATCTTAATTGGTTGAAGAAATCATTTTTCATCTTCTTCTTCACTTGAGTTATTGGAAGATATCTTTCCTATTTTGCCTTCAAGTATTATGACATAATTATCCATGATTTCATTCATCTAAAATAGATTAAAGGTTTACTTTACCTATCTTTTAGATTAACCTATAGTAAACAAAGTAATTGTTTTTTCCTTTATAACCCATCGAGTTTAACACGGATGACTCAAAGATTAAGGGATCTGATTCCTTAAAGTTTGATGAGGGATTAAGTGTACTAATATTGAGAGATTAGATGATATAATGATCATCAAATATTTAGATAGATTGACTACTAAGGGTTCAAATAACCTAATGATCAAGGGATTCGATAAACCTAATCAAGTGATTGAATAACTTGATGTACAAAGAATTAAATGACATTATAGTTACAAAATTGAATAACTTAAAATGCAATTGATAAGATTCCATAATGATCAAGTGGCACGATATAGGGTTCAAACAATTTATTAGTGGATTAAACATCATCTTTTTAATTATCACAACAAGAGAAGAGCCATTTGAAGCATGGAGTTCAGAGGAGTTAAACTTAGATGTCCCTAATAGCTGTGAAAAAGAAAAAAAAGTCATCAAAATTGACCATGTTAATAATAATTAAAAAAAAATTGAGATGTCTTAATATGTAACTCTATAAGGTGATAACTATTAGCATGGCTAAAGGATTGAGAAAGATGCAACCAAGGATGCAAAAATTGATGATGTGATGTTTTTCATACCATTTTAAGCAGTGTGAGAAGGTTGAATAGGCAATAAAAAAAATTACCTAAAAGACCAACAATAAACACAAGGTAGCATCCAAGGTTATTAAAAAGGAATGTTTAGGAGCTAACATTGATGATGTCTTACCACAAGACAATAAATAGATGTTGTAATAGTCATTAGCTCAAATGACTCGAGACTTCATAACGTGAAAGCTTCAATTGACATCAACATAATTAGTTGTGATGGTTTTGATAATATGGCATGATCTTTCAATTTTTTTTTTCAAGTTCTTGTATAATTGTAATAATAAGGCTGGAAAGTTTTCTAAGCAAGTTTATCAAGTGGTAATCCAATTCAACTTAAATTTACCCAACTTTAGGAGCGAAAAAAAATAGAGAAGGTCATAAAAGAGAAAAATTCCTAAAAGAGATGAAAAGACAAAACAAGACTTTTGTCATACAAAAAATAGCTAAAATGAGGCACTGCAAAAGGATTGGCTAAACAAATGTAAGGACCTAAGGAAGGCGAAGATAAAATAGATAAATAAGCTACAAAAATGAAATAAAAAAATAATATTAAACAAAATTAACAAACATAAAACTAACTTTTTATCATTAATTGTTATAAGATATTCATATACTAATTTTATTTATCATATATATATTATTTCAGAAACATTCTCGTCGAAGAGACATGGCCACACATTGGTAGTCCAACGAAGGACTAAAAACCTTCAAAGAATTGGTATAATATTAGAAAAGCCGTCATGGTGACATTTGTGCTGACGTCGACTATTTTGTACTTTTGAAAGCAATTCCCTTGTAAACATTTTATAAATCTTATGCACCAAACCAGGATGTCTACTCTTCAAATCTTAGACGTCGAGGTAGCAAAGGATCGACCATAGGTGTTAGAGATGCAAAAGGAAACGGTGGTGCTGTTCCCCCTCGCCTCCATGGGCCACCTCACCCCGATGGTGGAGCTCGCCAAGCTTTTACTCCAACACGGCCTCTCCGTCACCATCCCCATCACTCCATCTCCCTTCTTCGACAACGCCCGAGCAGATGCCTACATCTCTCGCGTCTCCGCCGCTCACCCCTCCATTTCTTTCCACCGCCTTCCCCCTCTAACGCCGCTGCCTTCCCCCTCCCCGCCCACCATTTTCTTTGATCTCCTACGCCACGCCGTCTCCGTCCTCCGCGACTACCTTCGTTCTCTCCCTTTCGTGCAAGCCATTGTCCTCGACTTCTTTTTGGACGACGCCGTGCAGGTCGCCGCAGAGTTAAATCTTCGGCACTATTTTCTCTTGCCAGTGAGCGCCTCTACCGTCGCCGCTTTCCTTTACCTCCCCATCCTCCACAACGTATCCACCACCAGTTTCAAGGACCTCGGTGACACGCCCGTCCACTTCCCGGGCCTTCCTTTCCCCATTCCCGCCTCGGACATGCCCGACCGTATCGCCGACCGAAGCAGTGAAACTTACAAAGCATTGCTCCTCAAGTTCGAGAGGATCCCCAGATCCGACGGCATCCTAGTCAACACCTTCTCGAAGCTTGAACCTGAATCACTCCGCGCTCTCGCCGATGGTTTGTGCACCCCTGGCCGTGCGTTGCCACCGGTTTACTGCGTCGGACCCATAACTAACAAGGGGAACAGCGCGCTGCAACACGAGAGCCTGTCGTGGCTCGACGGTCAGCCAAAGGGGAGCGTCGTGTTCCTCTGTTTTGGGAGCGCGGGGGTCTTCTCGGAGGCGCAGATCATGGAGATTGCTACCGGGTTGGAGCGTAGCGGGCAGAAATTTCTTTGGGTGGTGAAAAAGCCACCGGGACAGGGGAAGGAAGTGATGGATGCTGCGGCGACGATGATGGAACCCGATCTCGAGGAATTGTTACCTCAAGGATTTCTGGACCGGACAGCCGATCGAGGTAAGGTGGTGAAATCGTGGGCTCCGCAGGTGGAAGTGCTCGAACACGTGGCGGTTGGTGGTTTCGTGACGCATTGCGGGTGGAACTCTGTTCTGGAGTCGATCGTGGCGGGGGTGGCGATGATTGCGTGGCCATTGTATGCGGAGCAGAAGATGAATAAGGAGTTTTTGGTGAAGGCCGCGGGGCTGGCGGTGGAGATGAGGGGTTATAAGGACGAGGTTGTGGTTGCGGTGGAGGTGGAGGAGAAGGTGCGGTGGCTCATGGAGTCGGAAGGGGGAAAGGAGCTCAGGGAAAGAGCATTGGCTGTTGGAGAGAGTGCGAGGGCGGCGATGCAAGAGCGGGATTCGGCTCAAGGATCTATGGTGGAGTTAGTGCGTTCGCTCCGAAGTGCTGCAGACGGAGGCCGGCGGCCCGGCTCTGTCGACATTTAAAACTTTCCATGTTTATTTTTCATTAATAATGTCACAAAAAATTAATGAAGTTTTTCTCATTATGAACTCAATTTGCCTGAGAGGCTTTTTTGAATATGAGCATCTTGAATCTACTTAACTTGAACATGAACTTATTGAATTATTAAAAGAGAAGCTAGGTATTACAAAAATTTTTTTTATAGCCAATTTAAGCTTCAATATTAAGCATTAAAATTTTCTTCACCTACATGTGAAATTTTTAGTAATATTAATTATATTTTACATAAAGTATTTAATTTAACTTTTAATCAAAAACATGTTTTCTAGTACACATTGAGGTCATCAATTTCTTTGAACTTCTATGTGGCTAAATCATCAAAAAAGTCACAGAAAAATACTCAATTAATTTACCTTTAAAATCACTAAAAATCTTGACTACATCGAATGACTTATAAAGATTAATATCTAGTCTAAAAAACATACATTTAAAAAAGAAGTTTATAAGATAGAGTTTCATATGATAAAATTGACTAATGGTAAACAATTACATCAATAGGATGATTTGGGTTTTCCAAGATTTACATCAGGCAAATTTGGGGCTAAAGCAAGACCACTTGTTTGAAGAAAAGGCCTTTAAATAATGTTTGAAAGGTTTCACATCTTTAAAGGATTTTAAAAAGTTATTTATGAGATCCAAAATTATTTCATTTTTTGTTTGTATGCATTTTTTTCATGCACTTACTTATTTTTTTATTTATGTTTATTATATATTTTAGGTTGAGGAATGTACAAGAGCTTTTCTTCAATGAAGTCATAGATTGACATTCGTCTTCATCGGGTTGAGAATTAGATTTATCTCAATTATCATCATCAGTTATCATTCTCTTGGGACACCATTATAGTCCCAATGTCATTATTTGTGAAATGTAACTCATAGTTATTATGAACTGTTGTCATTCTACTTTCTTTTGGTTTATTGGTTTTTTTTCATTCAAAAATAGCTCAAAAACTCCTTTAATATTAAAAAAAAAACTTTCCCAAAATTTAATTCTTACTCAAATTAAATATTTCCTAATGGTTTTCCCTTGTTGTTTTTAAATGGCTTCCCTCTTCTCAGCGTGTCGGGTTCCTTTTTTTTCTATTAGAGGTGAGAAAAATAAAAAATAATAAAAATGAAAATAAAATTTTAGTTATTATTTATCTTTTAAACTATTTAATTTAAATCATCATCAAAAAGTTTTCTATCGATTTTAAAACAAATTGCTCATCAAACTCTATAATATACATTATTTTCATTTTTTATATATTTTTGTTATTTTAAAGATTATTTTTTTAAAAAAAATAATTAATAATAATATCTTTCACACAAATATGGTCACTTTGACATCTCCAATTTCTAGAACAATTAATTTCAATAGACTTATAATAAAATGTGCTATTATTTATATTTTTGGTTTCAATTATTTTTACCTCTAATGATGATTTTTGAAATATTTTTCCTTCTAAAAATATTTGAAATATAATTTTTGATAGTTTAGGTCCTTCATTGTATATTCAATTCAAGTGGAAATTTCACTAATTTATATCATAACATTTGTAATTAACCTTTGTATTGACATTCATCACCCATTTCAAAGCTCTTAGGCTTATGATTTCTTTAAAAAAAATTTAATAATTCATATTGACTTTTATAAACTATAAAAACTACAATTTAATAATTGTTTTTAATTATAATAATATTGATAGATACCCTCCCGCATTTAATCTTCAACTCATTATTTGATCAATATATTTTTCTTAATTTGATTATTAGATAATAAATATTTTTGAAACATTACTCTTTTGTAGTCTTTTTTGTTAATCCTTTAATCCTTTTTAGCCTGTTTTGGTCTTAGGATTACAATACTAAATTGGGATTAGTAAATAAAATGTTCATAATTAAAGTTATACCCATTAAAATCTTTTATTTTTGGGTTACAACTAGATTGTCTTCTTTTCAAATCTTTCTAGTTTAAGTTATATTATCCATGAATCTCTTTATCTATCTAAAAAATCTAATAATGTTATACAATTTTTAGAATGATGATTTAAACATTTTTCATGTATTGATTTATTCCTCGGTATACGTTTACTTTAAAGTGCTATTTTTAAAATTTTTATAAAATTTTCCAATCTCCCACACCAATGCTCATGCAAATGATAATATTATAAACATAATCATTTGATACCACATAATAATTTGAGAATAAGAAAATATCGACATATGATTGATACTATCACTACACATATCAACATATCATGAATTTAATAATCCTGCCTTCACATCAAATGCATAAAATTGTTTTCCTTGCAAATTTAAAAATCATGTGTTTTAAGCACTTCTAAATTTCAAACCATCAAACATAATGTCATGCATCACTAAAATATCATTTTGTAAATTAATATATCATTAGTACTAAACGCTGCTCACTTCTTTCCTTGTAGACGGTCACGCCAACTTGAGTACTTGCTTGTGCCACCTTAGAACTTTCCAAGCTATATTCATTAGTACTGAATGAAATACAAGTGCATAATAAATGAATTATGATCTCATGTATAATTGGTAATATAATTATTATCCAAATATATGTTTTATTACATATAGATCTTAATAGTTTGAATGATACATTTTTCATCTTCTTCACCACTTGAGTTATTGGATGATATCTTTCACATTTTGTATTCAAGTATTATGACATAATTATCCATTATTTCATTCATCTAAAAAAGATTAAAGATTTACTTTACTTATCTTTTAGATTAATTTGTAGAACATTAAGTAATTATTTTTCTCATAGAACTCATCGGGTTCAACACAGATGACCTAAAGATTGAGGGATTTGATTCCTTAAAAGTTTGAGGGATTAAATGTACTAATATTGAGAGATTAGTTGACTTAATGATCATTAAGTATTTAGATAGCTTGATTACCAATGTTTCAAATAAGTTAATGATCAAGGGATTAGATAAGCCTAATCAAGAGACTAAATAACTTGATGTACAAAGAATTAAATGACATTATAGTTACAAAATTGAATGGCTTAAAGATCAATTGATTAGATTTCATAATAATCAAGTGGTTTGATATAGGGATCAAACAATTTATTAGTGGATTAAACATCATCTTTTTAATTATCACTACAAGAGAAGAGCTGTTTGAAACATGGTGTTTTTAGAAAGAGCTATTAGAGCAAAGGAGTCAAACTTGGATGCCCCTTAATAGCTAAGGAAAAGAAAAGAAGTCATCAACATTGACTACATTAACAATAGTTGTGAGAAAGCTAAAATTTCCTGACAATTAACCCTATTGGGTGATAACTATTAGCAAATATAGAGGGTTGAGATTGATGCAACCAAGGTTGCAAAAGTTGATGGTGTGATGTTTATCCATCCCATTTTAAGTAGTGTTAGAAGAAGGTTTAGGAGCCAACATTGATGATGATTTATCACAAGTTAATAAATAGATGTTTAAATAGTCATTAGCTCAAATGACTCAATCCTTCATAAGGTCAAAGTTTAAATTGACATCAACAAAATTAGTTGTGATGGTTTTGATAATATGGTAATCCAACTCAACTTAAATTTATCTGATTTTAGGATACTTTGGAGTGAAAAAAAATATAGAGAAGGCAATCAAAAAAAAAATAACAAGTCCTAAAATAGATGAAAAAACAAAACAAGGCTTTGGTCATACAAAAAAAACCCAAAATGAAGCACTACAAAAGGATTGGCTAACCAAATTTGAGGAGTTAAGGAAGGCAAAGATAAAATAAATAAATAAGCTACAAAAATAAAATAAAAAAATAATACAAAACAAAATTAACAAACATAATACTAACATTTTATCATTAAATATTGTAAGATCTTCATATACTAATTTTATTTATCATCATTATGCTAGCCATTATTTATCAAATATTCTAATATTTTAGAAATACATTTTAACATTATAATATATATATATACATTTATATTTTATTTCAGAAATATTCTCGTCAAAGAGACATACCCACACATTGGTCGCCAACGAAGGACTAAAAACTTTCAAAGAATTGGTATAATATAGTAGAGAAGCCGTCATGGTGACGGTTGCGCTGACATCAACTATTTGTAACTTTTTTTAACAATTTCCTGTAAATATTTTTATTTACACTTTTATAAAATTTTTAATATTTTATAAATCTTCTGCACCAAACCAGGATGTCCACTCTTTAAATCTTAGACGTCGAGGTAGTAAAGGATCGACCATAGGTGTTAGAGATGCAAAAGGAAACGGTGGTGCTGTTCCCCCTCGCCTCCATGGGCCACCTAACCCCGATGGTGGAGCTCGCCAAGCTTTTACTCCAACAGGGCCTCTCCGTCAACATCCCCATCACTCAATCTCCCTTCTTCGACAACGCCCCAGCAGATGCCTACATCTCTCGCGTCTCCGCCGCTCACCCCTCCATTTCTTTCCACCGCCTTCCCCCTCTTACGCCGCTGCCTTCCCCCTCCCCGCCCAAAACTCCCAGCTTTTTCTTTGATCTCCTCCGCCACGCCGTCTCCCTCCTCCGCGACTACCTTCGTTCTCTCCCTTCCGTGCAAGCCCTAGTCCTTGACTTCTTTTTGGACGGCGCCGTGCAGGTCGCCGCCGAGCTCAATCTTCGGCACTATTTTCTCTTGCCAGTGAGCGCCTCTACCGTCGCCACTTTCCTTTACCTCCCCATCCTCCACAACGTATCCACCGCCAGTTTCAAGGACCTCGGTGACACGCCCGTCCACTTCCCGGGCCTTCCTTTCCCCATTCCCGCCTCGGACATGCCCGACCGTGTCGCCGACCGAAGCAGTGAAACTTACAAAGCATTGCTCCTTCAGTTCGAGAGGATCGCCAGATCCGACGGCATCCTAGTCAACACCTTCCCGAAGCTCGAGCCCGAATCACTCCGCGCTCTCGCCGATGGTTTGTGCACCCCTGGCCGTGCGTTGCCACCGGTTTACTGCGTCGGACCCATAACTAACAAGTGGAACAGCGCGCTGCAACACGAGAGCCTGTCCTGGCTCGACGGTCAGCCAAAGGGGAGCGTCGTGTTCCTCTGTTTTGGGAGCGCGGGGGTCTTCTCGGAGGCGCAGATCACGGAGATTGCTACCGGGTTGGAGCGTAGCGGGCAGAAATTTCTTTGGGTGGTGAAAAAGCCACCGGAACAGGGGAAGGGGGTGATGGATGCTGCGGCGACGATGACGGAACCCGATCTCGAGGAATTGTTACCTCAAGGATTTCTCGATCGGACAGCCGATCGAGGTATGGTGGTGAAATCGTGGGCTCCGCAGGTGGAAGTGCTCGAGCACGAGGCGGTTGGTGGTTTCGTGACGCATTGCGGGTGGAACTCTGTTCTGGAGTCGATCGTGGCGGGGGTAGCGATGATTGCGTGGCCGTTGTATGCGGAGCAGAAGATGAATAAGGAGTTTTTGGTGAAGGCCGCGGGGCTGGCGGTGGAGATGAGGGGTTATAAGGACGAGATTGTGGTTGCGGCGGAGGTGGAGGAGAAGGTGCGGTGGCTCATGGAGTCGGAAGGGGGGAAGGAGCTCAGGGAAAGAGCATTGGCTGTCGGAGAGAGTGGGAGGGCGGCGATGCAAGAGCGGGATTCGGCTAAAGGATCTATGGTGGAGTTAGTGCTCTCGCTTAGAAAGGTTGAAGACGGAGGTCGGCAGCCCCTTTCTGTCGATATTTAATATATCGCGTGCAGTTTTATCGTGATTTAAGGAAAGTGCTACGGCGTATTTTCTATTATAAATAAAGACATTTAATATATCGCGGTGCATTTCTTGTGATTTATGTAATTTCTAAAAACCACTAAATATTCTGTCACGAGGAGTAAATTAATATCTATCCTAATAAAGATACATTTAGAATATCAGTTTGTATGATAAAATTCAGATGATGAAGTGTACTGACGTTAGACAATTACATCAAAAGGATGACTTTCATTAAGGTTTTACAAGACTAACCTTGTGCAAATTTGGAGCAAAAGTTTAAACGGCAATTTATGAGATGAAAAGTATTTTTGTTTTTTTTTATTTGTATGTATTTTTTTTCATGCATTTACATCTTTTTTTTATTATTTTTTTTTAGGTTGAGGGCATTTTAGTTATTGTATTTTTGTCAAAGCTTTTTACTTTTACTTATCTAAGCATTTTTGATGAATTAAAAAAAAATTGGTTGGTTGTCAATTTGAAATGAAGGTTTGACAAACATGTACAAGAGCTCTCGTTCAATGAAGTCATATGTTGGCATTCATCTTTATCAAGTTTATAATTAGAGTTATCTTTATCACCATCATCATTTCTTATTCCGTTTAGCCACCAGGATAGTCCTAATGCCACTTTTGTGAATTGTAACTCATGGCCATTATAAATTGTTGTCTTGTTACTTTCCTTCTCACAATCAATTATTGAATCATTTAGTATTAAAGATATCTCAAAAAAGAAAATGACCTTTTTGAGAAAGATATTGCCAATCATTGCACACGCTAGAAGAAACACATGACATGTGGGGCACTTGCAGCACGTTTAGCAACAATAAGCAAATGTGTTAGGGCATATGTGCATGTTGTTTTTAAAAAGAATGTGACGTTATTCATGCATGTGTGAAATTAAGCACACAACATACCTAAATGTGTGCAGTGAAATGCATTCACGATAGGTTAGTACACTCATGAAATCGTCCGTGCAACTACAAGTGTAGTGGACCACATGCGTTGCAACTTATGCACACACCTACCATGAGCGATAAGTGCAACATAGGAAACCTAGCACCAACATATGAATCATACATGTCATGAAGTTGCATGCACCATATCTCATGCACAAACATGGCAAATGCACTAACTTACATTGGAATAACCCATATAAACAAAAAAAGTCTAATGCATATAAAATGATCAAAATATATATCCTACTACCATTATAAATAGTTTATTGATACCCTTAACAAGAGAGTGCAAAACAAATTAGAAAAATAAGGTTTGTCTTGGAGAATAGAATAAAAAAGAAACAAACAATTTCTTTTATTGTTATTCTTGATTTTTGTATTCTCTCTTTTTTATATTTTTTTAGTTTTTCCTAGTCATTTTATGCCTAATTTTTGTGTTACTTTAACTCAAAGTAAAGTCATTATTGAGGGCTTAGAATAAGTCTCTCTACAAATAAATCATAATTATCATTACTTATCATGTCCCTTTTTATGCGAATCATGTGAGGTTCAACGGAATAGTGAATTATGTTTTTAACAAAATTTTTCGATTTCAGAAAATCCTTTTAATTAAAGAAAATTTTTACAATTAGTAATAAAATTTTTTAGAAAGATAAAAAAGAAAAATTTTACAACAATAAAAAGAAGGGCACCAATATTTTTTTAGTGATTTAGCCAAAATCCATGCCTACATCTACCCTCAATTGTGCATTCACTAGAAATTCTTTTTTACTAAAGTCGATAGGAGTAAATCAAATGCAAACTAATACTCTAATGAGACACCAAAATAAAAAAAAATTAGTTACAAAAAATATTTAAAGCTTTAAAATAATTGGCTTATAAAAATTTCTTACATCTTTGAACCTTTTAAGTAAGAGTGACACAATAAACTATTGATATAAATATTACCCAAAGATACAAAATAATTATAAAGGAGAGAAGCAAAAATAAGAAATGAAACCCATACCTCATACAAGCATGTTGTGAAAAATGAAGCTCTTAGTTTTGGACTTCGTTTAAGCATTTTTTGGCTTTTCAAGTTGATTTATCAAATCTAAATATTGGTAAATTATTCCTATTTATAGTCCAAATAAAAACATTCCAAAAAACACTTCCAACTACTAAAAATAACATTTCAAAAGATAGCCATTGCAGGAAATGAATAAAGAAAGACAAAAGTAGTTACCATTTGATTTGGGTTGATGGAATATGCATTGTCCAATCAAACGCTTGATTAAAGGGTCTAGAATAAATCATAGTGGGATTTGGTTTAGATCATTAAATCTCATATGCAAAATAGATGATAATGATGTGCAATATTACTATTCAATAAAGAAAGAATATATCACATCCATTTAATCAAATTTTTGGTTAGACGACTAAATGAAATGTACTATTCATAAATACAGAGAAGATTTTAGCCATTTGATTACGCTTTTTGGATGTACTACTAGATGAATTCTACTATTTAGAAAGGTGAATGTGATCTATATTGTTCGATTACAAAAATGGACAATACTGATTCACTCATTGTTGGATGCAAACAGTCAATATTTTTTAGTCCCATGTTGTGAAATTATATATGAAGTTTTGCACTTATCAAAATTTGTATAAGTTAGTCTAATAGGGTTGGCTACCCTTGGTGCTCTTGAGAAGTCATGACCCAAGTCACCTGCATGTATATATATTATAAATATGACCTGACCTAATCCTATTACTTAACAATTGTGAGTTTGACTCAACTCGATACTCCTAAGATGGGTTCAGGAGTAATTTCCTGACTCAATTTAACCCAAGCCACTATGGGATTGTACCCTAACTAAGACTTAGGCCTAACCTAACTCGATTTAAGCCGATCACCTAACCTACAACTCCCTAAGGCCTAATGTCCACACTGTAGGCAACTTGGCCCAAGCCTTCGAGCTTGGACAAGGAGTGGGTGCTTATGCCAATTTTTTTTTTGTTTTTTATTTATACTAAGATATTTTTTTTATGATTTAAAAAATAAAACTTAATTTTAAAATCAAATGTAACCCAATATATTATCAAAAAATAACTCAAATATGCATAAATCATGATTATGATCCTAGGTATCATGATTACAAAAAAAGAAAGATTTAACATGTTAATCATTTAGATATTTAAGAATATAGTTCTTTATGGATTAGTCACTCCATAAAATGTTTAGTCCTTGAGTCCAAAATTAATAAATTGGGCTTTTAATTACTTTAAGAATGTTAAACTATTATAATAATACCTTAAGATTAAAGTAAAAAACAATACTAAGTTCAATAAGACATTAACAAAATTTAACTTGATTTTATGATCATCGCATCATAGGATACAAACATCATTCTATTGAATTCATCTTCTCAAATTAATTGATGCTTTTGAGACTCTATCACCATTAGATGTTACATTGTTGTATGCTTCTCTCGTATCTCATGGCATCTTAACCAAGTATTGGTCATATCATGACACCCTCTTAGCCATTTAATTTATTATTTAAACTAATTATTAAGGTATTAATTGAACACTTGATATCAAAGAGTGTGATGAGTGATCATTGAAGGATATCCTAATAAGGGGACTTATTGAACAAGGAGCAATTCCTCATCAAATATGTTGGGATATTATAATATAGTATCAGAATAATACCTTCTTTAGTTCAACATGGCTTGATTACAAACCAAGCAGAAGCTAATAAGACTATAACACCAAAAACAAAAGAGGGTAGAGAGTGTTTGCTGAGTTATGTCCCAAAGATGAGAATCATTCAACATAGAGCAATTTCTAACAGGCTTTTAAGTAGATGAATATAAGGATATATAATTCATACATCAACTAGATGAGAGTATCAAGCTTCCTAATTATTATCCTCCTTTTTCAAATCATGTCGCATAAAATTGTCATTACTCTTGGTTGGAGCTTTTTTATTTTCCCAATTTGCTAAGTGGTGCTTATAGTTAAGTTTAGAATGTCCTTCCTTGTTGTAATGTTTATAATAAATTGGTAAGTTGGCATATTGCATTTTCTATCAAAATCCATTTGAGTTATGACCTTTTTGGATTATTTTTATGCATTTGAGAAGCTTCTTTAATCGATCTAGCTCTACACACACTCTTAAACATTGAGTAATGTCAAGTTTAATGAGGCTACATTCAATTTTAGTGTCTTCTTAATTGTAGAGGTGATTGAATATAGGGCCACCTTATTAAATCTAGATTAGAGCCCAAGAGGGTTTTATGTTTATATGAATTCAAAGTGTCACTTAAAAAAACCTACATATGAAATTCTCTCATATTCCAACAATAATATAACCAACAACAAAGGAAATCATTCTCCTTATCAAATCAAATTAGTATACATTTATTATCAAGTGAACTAATTTTTACCTCACCTAGAAATCCAAATAGTTAAAAAAAGTTCTCTTAACTAATTCCATGTTTGATCTCTCATAAGCAAATTTTTGAATTATAGCCAATTTAAACTTAGCTGCCACTTTGTCAATTTTATCCTCTTCAAATATAGTTTTTAGTTCCCCCTTAAAGGTTATTAAAGTTTTAATTTTAATCAAAGATCATTGGCTTGAGCCACTCAAAACTTCTACAAAAGAGAAATTAAGAGATGAGGAACCTAGCATTTCCATGTTAACCCATTGCTAAATGACATTTAATTAACAAAGCTATAAGTTTTAGCATTCCCATATTTTGAATCCATATGGGTATAGTCATAATGATAGCTTTTGTTGGAACCTCGAGCATCTTTTCGATCAATATCTAATATTCAAGTCCCCCTCCTTCCTAATTTTCATTTCTTCTACCTTTTTAATTGCCTTTCTTAAAGGTGACACTAAAAAGCAACATCTTTACTTGAAAATCTATTTAAATTATCATAAATTAGAAGAAGTGGCACTACACATTTTTAAAAGTGAAAGATATGAAATTTCTCACTTTTGAAAGTGGGATAGAAAGTTAATTTTGAGATATTATACTATTACTTAACCAAATTAATAACTTAATATATTGTTTGTTTTTTAGCAAATAGAAGTATGAGATTATGAATGATAATGATGCTTGGAAACTCATTGCAACTATGGTGCAAGAAAAACAACCAAAAGTTATTGATGGTAGCTTAACATCTCCAAGATGTGATAAAGATGACTAAAGCAACAATGGTTTCTTAAAGAAGAGAGAATTAGTGCTATAATTGTAAGAGCTTAATGTCTACAAGAGAGGGAATTATAAAAATACAAAACTTAATTAAATTTAAATTGGTTTCAATCACAATATACAAATTAAGATAATAATAACAATATTTTGATTATTGAAACTAATATCAACAAACTCAAATATTCCACAGCAAAAGACTTAAATAATTTCTTATTTATCTTAATATGTATTAATGTCTAACATAAACAAGTTTTTAAAAAGGTTATTTAGTTTTATAAATCATTGTGTGAGAATGTAAAAGTACATGATTAATTTTTAAATGATTTGATTTAAATCCAGATCTGCATCCATCCCAACCCAAATGACTATACTTGTATTAATCCACTTTTATTTTCTCACAATATAGGTTCAACATAAATAACAACCACTCCTTTTTTGTTGAAACTAGTAAAAGGTCAATCTATACAAATCCCATTCTTTTTTTGTTATAACCAATTAGGGGTTGACCTAAACAATAGATCAAAAGACCTAACGATCAAAAGACTAAACAAAGAGCAATTATAATGCCCTAACAATTAAGAAAAAAAAAACAAATGTAAGGCTTAATACAAACATCCTTAAAACCCAAATATAATTTAAGAGATATATTACATGTGATTAAACTAATGCAATAGAGATATACAATTGGATTAAAAGGTTTGTACAACAAATAATTCTATAAAAATATATTGAAATAAAATGCAACTTAGCACCAAGGATGTGAACGAAGGTTGAGAAGAATGATCCAAACTATAAGCTATAGTCTTGCCCTTCTCTCTTTAATGTAATGAAGATTTCTAAGTTATGTTATTCATAAAGGTACAAACAAATATTAGCCTTTAACACCTTATTTCAATGCCTTTATATAGTTCTTATGATGCTTTAAGTGTCTTCAAACCATGACATAATAGCTATAATCAATTTCTTAAAAACATAATCAAATTAGCTATTACACACATTACTCAATTGATTGTACTATTTAATCAAGGGATGGTACAAGTACAATGAGATTATTAGCACATTGTTTGATTTACCAATTCTACCTAATTAGTTCATCTTCTTTAGCGTAAATGTTTTGTGCAAATATGATGCATATATGCTACAATATAGATAGAACAAAATTTCTCTTACTATATGATGTAGAATTATGCAATATAATAAATCTTATGACAAGTTCACTTATACTAGTCCTATAGATTATACTCATAATACATTGATCGTACTCTTGTTGTTTCTTTGGTCATTACACCACGCGTTTGGTGATAACAACATAATGAAGTTGTTTGTTTTTTAATACTATTTTTAAGTGATTTGGATCATGCATTTTAAGATCTAATAAGTTATTTGTATGGAGAACTTGAATAATTATCTCAGTGAGCTTTAATGATGGTGTTTAGGTATAAACTATAATTATAATCAAGAGAAATACAAGCTTAAGTATCACTTGAAGAAGATTATTATTAAGTTGCTTTTATTAATCATAGAATATTAAAACACATAACATTTTTTAGGAACTTAGGTTTTAGGGAGAATTGATTAAATGTATCTAAATGTCTTTAAATTCATCTTTTTTACTCATGTAGTTTGTTTCAAGGAATGCATACCATTTATATTTTCTACATAAAAATTTTATGCCTTAGAATGTTATGTTTTTTATAAGGTACAACATTCACCTTTAGTCAATCAAGTTATAATTAAAAAGGAGTGGGAATTGAGTGAGGAAGAAAAAATGTATATTAATCATGATGTACAATAACTCCAACCCATATGATTAGTTAATCCTTGGTATGTACTGAGCATCATCTTAGGTAATTAGTAGTTTAAGTAGGTTGATATACCAATCATGCATGTACAATACCCTCATCATAGAAGTACAGTGATATTTTCCCCATAGGTCTCTATTGAGTCTTAGATTCATTGAAATTTGTATAGTACAATGTCATCTTTCATACTTATAAGATCTATTCCTTTGAAAGATCCAACCAATATGAATTACATGTTATAATGTCATATAGGTACAATATTACTTTCATACTTATACGATCTCATTTCACTTATTTGTAGCTTAAGTTTTGTTGTATTCATACTTAAAACAATTATTTATTATATAAGTGTGATCTTTTATTAAATTAAAAATTTCTTTATTATACTTATATGATATGCGGATTATACAAATACTATCAATTCAATTTTTTGATTACTAAGAAATTATATATCATCATACTTGTTGATATATGCAACATGCAAGTATTATCATATTATTTTGTATAACTAATAAATTGTATAACATTATGTTAATATGATCTATGGATCATAGAAGAATTATTAATTTAGAATGTAAAATTGTATATCATCATACTAGTACAATTAATAGATCATAAAAGTGTTATCATTTTAGAATGTATAACAACTAATTTTGATTAGATTTTGACATAATCATTTGAGGGAGTACTGAAGCCATTTGAGAGCTTATAAAGGGTTATTTAAAGGCATCTAGACATAGTTAGTGTTAAAGGTCAATTTTTATTTGGAATATTTTTTATAAGGATCTCACATTGCATTCATTATTTCTAGGAGAAAATGATGGCTAGAACAAAGTTGTATGAATTGATCTCATCTTCATATTCCTCATTAAGATAAATTGTAAGTTTTTATATTAACTTTCTTAAGAAATATTGTATATCTTTATATTTCTTTACAATCACATTAATATATCTTTTACTTAATTGTTCATTTAGTTTTAGGACTTTGTATTGAATTTTTACTTGATTCTTTTTTTCTTATTGTTGAGATCATCTATTTGATCTTTTGTTTGTAGACTTTTATTAAGCCAATATTATAAGATTTTTATCAAACTTATGTTTATTAAGTTGATGATGTATGTTTTTGTTAAATCAACATTTTAGTAGATTGCCTAACTATTTGATCGAGGGTGGATATAGATTTGAACTTGGAATGAATCACTTAAAACTTATTATGTACTTTATTTTATTTTCACCCTCACATAATCAATTTTATAAATCATAACAATATTTTTTTTTAAAAAAAAGTGTTATAATAACCTACAAGATTAAGTATATTAAAATCTTTTACTACAAAATTATATATGCTTTTGAGTTGGCTTGAAATTTGTGAGTTTGTATATTTTACACTCTCTCGTGAACATCACATTTTCTTATATTTTCAACAACTCTTATGATGCAAATCCAACTCTCATTGCTTAAGTCCTCAACTTAAGTTAACTTGGGTAAATGTAATTATATTGGTAAGAAATAGTTATTGGATTGGTACAACATAAATCAATTTGCACTTAACTTAAATTCTTAACTTTTATTACACTGTAAAATAGATAGTACAATAAAATGGGCATCATCATCAAATATGAAGTGCATCGACTCTATACTAGTCTTGAGAGAAAAAGTAATGTAACTATATGATATGTTGATTGTACTTATATGTAAGAACTTTTGCCTATTAAAAGTCTAAATCTTGATTATCACCACTTTAGATAAAAATATTACACTTGTACAAACATAATAGCATACACATATGATAATAATAATAATAATAACGATTGTACAAACATACTATCATATATATATATGATAATAACAATAGTAGTTTAGACCAACATCACTCAGTCTAGTCCCTTGTATGATTCTCTTAAAGAATACATCATAAAGGTACTAAGTTTAATATCATATTATGCAAACTTTAGTATACACCTCTCGAGTAAGCCATCAATGCATTTGTACGATAGAGATCTCATACATGTATGAACAATGTAAACTAACATATACTATAAAATCACTCTCAACTAATATATTGTCAAACTCTATATAATTACTGCTTGTATTATACTATGGTGAACTCGTACAAGTATAATTAGCTCAAATGATGTAATGCTCACTTAGTTCATTCATTATTTAATTTCTACTTGATTATCTAATGTTGAATAATGTAACCCATAATAAATTCAATGTTCTTAGGCATATTTGAATGTAATTAAGTATGTATGAAATGTATGACTTACAAAAAAAATATTTTTCTTGGTATCACTTATGATTTACACCCAAACATCTTCATTAAACTTATTGAATCAATCAATTAAGTTTTTCACATAATTAGTCTATTTACTCTTGCAAAATATTGTTTAAAAAATACCAAAGAAAAATATTAATAATAATAACATAATAATTTTATTATTATCAATTAAATAATTTAATAATCAATAATATAATAATTAACACTGAGGATTAACAACAAAAAAAGGTAACATTGACTAGAGATCATCAATAATGTTTTAATGATAGACAATGATAAGAGCAATAAGATAACATAGATAGCATAAAAATAAAAATAAAAACCCTTTAATGAATGATGTTTTAATTAATATCTATTAATATCTAAATATCTAGAATATCTAAACTATAGGAATATCTAATAAAATTATTGCATAAAGTAATCAATTTATTATTGAAGAGTCTTCAATTAGTGTTATTTAGAACTAAAAAAATTACAATTTTACAAAATGAGTATCTATAAATCAAAAAAATAAATTTCAAATTTATAACGGCATAATGCAAATATTTCACACAAAACTCAAAATGCTTGTCGATGAGAAGGCTAAAACTTTATTTGGCACAGTTAATTAAAAAACTCTTTTTAGACAAAAAAAATCTATTTAAAAAACTTAGTTTGATAAATGAATATAATAAATAATTCTTTTTTTTTTTAATCAATCATCTTTGTTAATTCTTCTAAGCTCTGTAGTCGACATCTGCAACAGACTGCACACAGAAAATCTCCCCCAACGACCATGCTAACCATAAAGAACAACAACCCGTCGAAGAACAAATAACTTATGCCGACTCTTTCTTCGTCTTCTCAGTTTTGGCATCGTTGCTATTGAGATCTCCCTTTTAGGTACGCCGATCTCTCTTCCCGGTTAGAAACCCTTTTTAAGTTTATAATTTTCCCTATAGGGCCCTGGCGATGTTCCTGTTAACACGAGTAACATAGGCTTCCTTTTTAGTTGGAGCTGCTATTTGTTACCGTGGAATGGATTGTTAGCTGATTGAAAAGTCTTGAATTTCGATTTCGGTTCTTAGCTCAGTCTTTCACTTCAGAGAGACTGATGCAATCCCCAAGCATTGAGACTAGAAGGTTCATCTTTTGTGTCATCCTTCTCTCTATATTCCTCTTCTTGTTGTCATGCTTTGCTCTTTTGAGGACAAGCGGCGGCTATTCCTTCAGTCCCAAATCGTTACTTGTGTCGAAGTTTGTAAACTCGTCAATTCTTGGTAACATGAATTCTGGCTCCAAAAGAGCTACGCTTCCTGACTCATTTGCCATGCTGTCTACAAATCTGGATAGGAATAAATCTTCAGTTATTCGTGTAAATGTTCGACAAAATACCCAAGTTAGGAAAGCCTGTGATCCTGTGCAGGCTTTACTGAAGGTATATATGTATGAATTGCCTCCTGAATTTCATTTTGAACTTTTGGGTTGGAAGAAGAGGGGCGATCAGATGTGGCCAGATGTAAGCGATGTGAATCAGATACCAAGCTACGCTGGTGGGTTAAATTTGCAGCATAGCATGGAATATTGGCTGACGCTTGATCTTCTGGCTTCTGATTATCCGGGCATCAGTAGACCTTGCACAGTTGTAAGAGTTCGTGATTCAAGCGTCGCTGATGTGATATTTGTGCCATTCTTCTCATCTATAAGCTACAATCGGTATTCGAAGATTCATGGTAAGGGGAAGGTTAGCAGGAACAAGTTTTTGCAGGATAAATTAGTGATGTTCCTAGAGGACCAGCAGGAATGGAAACGATCAGGAGGAAGGGATCATTTAATCATGGCACACCATCCTAATAGCCTCTTGGATTCTCGGAAACTGTTTCGTTCATCCATGTTTTTGCTTGCAGATTTTGGAAGATACCCAGTTGAAATTGCAAACATAAGAAAGGACATTATTGCTCCATATAAGCATATAGTTAATTCCATTGGGAACGACTCTGCTCCATTTGAAGCTCGTCCTATACTGGCTTATTTTCAAGGAGCAATCATCAGGAAGGATGTGAGTTATTTTAATTATCTTCAACCAGTTGATTTTTCAAGGTTGATATTCTTGATAAGATATTTTACATATAGCCAGATCCAAATTGGTAGTTGACACCTAGCCTATGCTTCCGACTTAGAAAAAGTATTTTAAAACCTTTTTTCCTATGATAAAATTGAATTTCACAATTAGAGATTTTGCATATATTAACCTTTACTTTTTATTTTCATTCACTATCAACTTATGGTCATGGAATGAAATATCTTATCCATGTATTTGTGTGCTTTAATTGAATAATGTTGTGGTTAATTTGTTGTCTAAAATATTATTATCATAACTCTTATACAGTTGTATAGACTACTATGCAAGCTGCCCATGGTTTCAAGACATTGGAACTTTGCATGGGCATTGTTTGTAATGTAGGACAAAGCTTTACTAATTTTGTTGGCTAGTAGCGTAAGGCAAAAGCTTTACTAAACACAAAATCCAAAAGAAGTCGAACATTTGCAATATTAGAAAGAGATTGATTAGCAAAAGGAGAAGCGTTAGCATTTACTCTGACCTAAAAATAAGAAATTGAAACGGATTATAACAGGTTGGAATGTAGACATAGAAATTATTAACAAAGTTATCAATAACCTCACTATTTCAAAAGAGGATTAGCAACTAAAATGTTCTTGTTAATGTCAAAACAATAAAAATCTTGTTCTCTGTTAGGGTGGATTATAACACTTCATTATATATTGGAGATCATGATATTATCTAGCAATTATACTCCTTTTTTAGAGTTTCTTCTATATTATGACATGACAAAGAGTTTTCGGTCATATAGATAGTGTTAAATTTCTATCAAAATGAATCCTTTATCATTATATTAGCCTTTGAAGTCGGCCATTGCTTCGGGTGGAACTCCTTTTGTTAATATTTTTTAGTGAATAACTTCTTTTTCTAATATTAGTTGCCGTTGTGAGATGGTTTCTGTCTTGTACTTCAAGGACCACTCTCTTTATTATATTTCTTTCAAAATGATTTACATTTATAGTAATTTTATTGGCATTTTTATGCTTCTTCAATTCTAAAATTGATGTTTACTTGTCTATGGCTAATTATATTATTGTAAATTTTGTTTTTGTAAATTTTATGGGATATATTTTTGTGTGCTAGTCAATTTCCTTTAATCTCACTGTATTTAACTTAGTCATTACATACAGACTTTGCTATATTTTTTCATAAATTGTT
This sequence comes from Vanilla planifolia, assembly GCA_023846275.1. NCBI lineage: Eukaryota > Viridiplantae > Streptophyta > Magnoliopsida > Asparagales > Orchidaceae > Vanilla > Vanilla planifolia. The sequence continues at coordinate 4,005,479 of CM043872.1, read as the reverse complement.
AAATTGCAAGAATATCATTTACTCCTAATCTAAAAGTTGATGGTTTCTTAGGTATTTATACTAATCCAAATCACATGGTTTTATCCTTTCCATCATCTATACTCTTGAGCTTTCTTTTGTTTATTTGGTTCCACCAATTTCAGGGTGGGATGATAAGGCAAGAACTTTATCAACTGCTCAAGGATGAGAAGGATATACACTTTGCTTATGGAACAGTTGATGGAAATGGTATTAAACGTACAAGCAAGGGCATGGCATCTTCAAAATTTTGCCTCAACATAGCAGGAGACACACCTTCCTCAAACCGCCTATTTGATGCCATTGTTAGCCATTGTGTTCCAGTCATCATTAGCGATGATATTGAGCTCCCTTTTGAGGATGTACTAGACTATTCAAAATTTGCTATGTTTGTGCAATCTTCAAATGCTGTCAAAGAAGGCTTTCTAGTGAATCTACTAAGAGGAATCAAAGCCACTGAATGGACACAAATGTGGAGGAGGTTAAAGGAAGTGGCTCATCATTTTGAGTACCAGTATCCATCCAAACAAGGTGATGCTGTGGATATGATTTGGGAGGCAGTAGCTCGAAAGTCATCATATGCTCGATTTAGGATACATCAAAGGAATCGCTACCATTGGTCTCAAATTTCAGCATGAGGGCATGAATTGAAAGTATACACTTCATGGACATGATCCTGTTCGCTAATTTTGATAGATGCGTTAAGTGAATTTGTGCATTGTCTAAGAATTATGAGAAAATCCTCATTCTTTTTGAGCCATATGCTTTATTGATTTATACACATATGTGGTTGTTTCACATGTAAAACCCTTGTGTAACTTGTATATGATTAACTCACAATAAAACATATAACAAACAAGCTTGCAAATATTGATTTGACCAAGTTAACAATATTAAAAATCTCAAGTAAATAAAGGAAACCTACTATGTTTAAGTGGATTAGGCATGAAAATATAGTGTTGTGATTGATTTTATTAAATAGTGTTATCAGCTAGAAGTTCTTGGTAGGAAAATTTGACGTTGAACTTCAAGAATTTGGTAGTGAATTTGCCACTGGAAATGGAAGAGGTGGAATTGATAAATTACTCTCCAAAACAAGATTTTCCTAAAGAAGCATGGTGCTTCTTTGCCTAAACTTATCTTTAGGAACAATTTTTCGATAAGACACTAGCTTCAAATCCTTGTTAGAAGATCAAATGGCCACCACCAAATGAATGTAGGCATTGGAGAATGATGGCAGCACATTGAAGGTAAAATTTTGTTAGTCTGGGGAAAAATTCACTCAATTAGAGCCTAAAATGGAGCTAAACAACTAATAGTGAAGTGCCTAAATTTTGAAACATGACTTTGGGAGAATGAGGAGAGGCGTGTACAGTTAGACCAACAATGTGGTCTAATTGACGTATTCCATGGGCCTCTGGGAGCTTTTATTCTTTTATTGTGGTGCCAAAGAAACTTCAAATGTTTTACTGACATGCTTTTATTTTCCTATATTGTTAGGTTGCTTGGTCAATTAAAATCTAAGACTGGATTCAGAGGTGGATTATTGAAAAGTGCTTAAAAAGATGCTTGGCCTGAATGATCCTTCTGATTGAAAATAAGTTATCCTTGTACCTTTTTCATGAGGAAATAAACTTTCATTAGCATGCTTTATCATTTTCTCCTGCAGATGGAGTTATAATATAACATAAAATCTTTATATGATAAATCTAAGTTCATGTTTTGAGAACCTATACAAATCAACATAAAGTAAGATCTTTATAATCAGTTTGAGAACCTGGCATTTTGTTTAGTTCAGGTTTCTTGTCAGGTTGAACAATTGAATTGAAGTAATTTCTCAATCATTAATATTTGTTAGATATCATGTCAAATGCTTAGTTTCATGAGTTGATTCCTTTATTGAGCTTTTTTATTTTAAAGACATTATCGTAAGATTGTAGAATTTCATTCATTAAAACTAATCCTTGAGTTCCAAAAGTCATACAGGATGTGCTCCTTGTAGAGCCATTCATTCCAATTTATGAGTCATTATCATGGATCATTTAGCTTTTATGGTTGGTCCGCATTTGACACTTATTATCATGATGTATTAAACTTGATTGATTAGAATTTTGAAATTGTAAAAACCTGAATGACAACAACTCAGAAAGGTCTTATTGTGGAGATTACACGTTATTAAGTGATTGATCAAACGTTTCTAATGTTCAAGTTGTTAATTGTTCTTGCCTTTGTGTCGAATTGTGGTGGTGGTTTCCTGGCTATAATAATCTTGATGACTTCATTTTGTCTTCATGCTCTGCTCCCTCATCTTCTTTCTTTTCTTTCTTCAAGCTCTCTTGTTTTCTTGCACCATTATCTAATGTTCCTGATGCCTTTTAATTAAGAAAGGCCAACCATAAATTCTATACTGTTTTGCCAAGAATTCCCACTTATAGCGAACCCAAAGTATCTGAGAATACTCTTTCTGAAATGCAGGTTGAGAATCCTCTCAGTTTTTTTATCTCACTTCCTTATAGCTGCTCGACAATACTTCTAACGAGAGACAAGTTGCCAAGAAATGCTTCGTTTTGACTGTAAGTCTTCGTACTAACATTGTTGCATAGATGATTTGTCATTGTAACTCGTAGAAAGAATGAGCCGAAAGCATGAGCATAAAGGAATAATTCATAATGATTTATTATAGAACTACTCCAGGCTTTAGGACCTCTGAATTTTTGCCAGATTCCTTGGTTCCTCAAGTTGCCATAAACTTAGATGTGTATGAGTACTCATGCAGGTTTTTAAACTGTGGTATTGGATTTTGGTCGAGTGAAGCATATAAAATAGTGACTGTTGAAGGCCACCGCCCTTATTTTCATGAAGGTTCTCTTGGAGTTCCTTATTCTCTATTATTCTGTATTGTTGGTTTTGTTCTGGTTTTTTTGTTTTTGCAAAGCATATGCTTAGCAACGTGTTTGATAAAATGGACAAAGAAGAGACAAAGATTATGAAAGTGATGTTTGATATTGTTGATATTATCTTGAATTCTAAACTTTAAAAATTGAAAATAAAATATATCTTAAAATATGTAATCAAATATGATGAATAGGATAATTATTGTTAGAAGAAATAAAAGAATAGATGTTATAAGGGTATCTTTGTACTTTTACTTCTTTAATTTTTTGTCCTGAACCCATATATATATATATGTTATATTGACTTAGGATTTTGTGGTCGTTTTTAGGCCGTTTTAAAGGCAGCTTTCTTCCTCCTTTAATACTCTCTTGTAATCCTCAATTATAGTAAATATTTTCTCATACTCTCCCGTGGTTTTTTTTATTTGGGTTTTCACATAAATCTTTATGTCAATTAAATTTGGTTTGTTGTGATTTGATCTAATTTCATAACAAATTGATATTAGAGTTACGTTTGTTGATTTATCGGATTTTATGTGAATGACAACAATGAAGTATGACATTGAGAAGTTAGATCAGAGTATACAATTTTTCTATTGCAAGCCAAGATGCGAACAATTTTGGTGTTAGATCTGGATGATGCCTTTCTCGAAATGGAGAAGATGTCATCAACCATAATAGCAGAGGAGAAAGAGAAGAAAGATCAGAAAGCAAAAACTCAGATCTAGCTACACTTTTGAACGAGATTCTGTGAGATTACCTGAAGGAAGAGACGCCTGCGACTCTGTGGCTTAGATTGGAGACTCTTTGCATGATAAAGATTTTATTGAACAAACTCCTTTTAAAGAAGCTTTGTAATGTACCATTTCACTAAAGACAAAGATATTAAGTCTCATTTGGATGAGTTCAAGAGACTTATTATAAATCTAGAGATGCTTGAAGTTAAGTATGATGATGAAGACCTTACTCTACTTCTATTGTTTTCCTTGCCATCCTCTTATACCAATCTGAGGGACTAAATGCTTTATGGTCGAGATTCAATTTCGCTTGAGGGCATTTCACAAGCCTTGTTGTCAAAAACAATGCTTGACAAAGATCCGTCAACTTCTAAAAACAAGGAGAAGGTTTGATTGTTAGCAGACGATCGAAATAAAGAGACTTTTCTAATGCAAAGCAAAAGGAAAGATCAAAGCTCAAATATAGAAATTTGATTTGCAACTATTACAATTAGGGAAGCAAATTATTTTAAATTGAAGAGAAAAAAAGAATTTGAGAAAAGTGATCATAGATTTGAGAATTAGGAGAAGCCAGCATAATTAGTAAGAAAGAATGTATTGGAGATATCATGCTTGTATTAGCTTTAAGAAATTCTTGAAGTTTAGAATGGATGATGGATTCAACTTATTCTTTTCATATGACGCTAAATAGGGATTGGTTCGTCACCTATGAGCTTGTTATGAATAGAGTTGTGCTTATGGGCAATGACATATTATGTGGGGTTGCTAGTATTGGAACTATCAAGATCAAGATATTTGATGGATCTGTTTGCACACTTGATGAGGTCAAGCACATTCCAAACCTAAAGAGAAATCTTATTTCTCCTAACACACTTGATAGTAAATGCTACTAATATATCAGAGAAGGTAGAGCTATAAAAATTATTTATGATTCTCTGATGATAATGAAAGGGAAGAAGGCTAACAATAGTTTATATATTTTTGAAGGATCTACTGTGACAGGAGTAGTAGTAGTATCATCTATTTTTAGATTCTAACATTATAAGGTTATGGCATATGCAATTGGGACATATGAGTGAGAAAGGTCTCATTGAACTAAGCAAAAGATACCTCTTATTTGGAGATATGATAGGAAAGCTAAAGTTTCTTGACTAATGTATTATGGATAAACATAAAAGAATAACTTTCAATCCTGGATAACACAGAACCAAAGGAACCTTAGATTATGTTTATTCAGATTTATGTGGTCCATCTCAACAGCCGTTTAAGGTCATTGCCAAATACATGCTGACTTTCATTAATGATTATTCCAGGAAGGTATAAGTTTTCTGCTTGAAAGAAAAATCTACTATTTTTAAGAGTTTTATTTAATGAAAGACACTTTTTTAGAAGTAAATAAGAAAAATCATAAAACATTTTCAAACTGATAATGGGTTGGAGTTTTATTCTAGTGAATTCAATAAATTTGTAAAAAAGAAGACATAATTAGACGTAGAACTTATGCAGGAACTCCTCAACAAAATGGTTTCTTTATTAGATCAATTTTTTATATGATAAGTCAAGTCTTAAATGTTTAGCATGTTATTCTAATGGACTTGTTTAGTGTGAATTAAGTATAGTTTTTAATAAATGACTTATGCACTTTAGAAGATGGTGAATTAGTTGTCTTCAAAGCACATTGGAATATTCAACAAGTTCAAAGGATTAAAGATATGTGTATCAAACTTTGATAAGTTTTTCTAAATAAAATGTTAACTTGTTGATTTTAAAGACACTCTCATTTCGTATCAATCTCAAATCATATTTGAGTATCAAATTATTCAATCATCTCTTTAATTTAGTAAACAAACATATTTTATTTTTGAATCTATAGTTTTTTTCTTGGTTAAGTTCTATCATTATCAAATTTCATATTAGTTTGTTTGGCAAACTTTGATTAAACTAAAAAAAATAATTCTGTTAAATTTTTAATAATTAAAATAAAACATTTTCTACCACATCCCAACTTGAGCTCAAATGCAAAGCTCTCGGGCCAAGCAAACCCGACGGGCAAGCACTCATAAGCCTCAGGTCAAGAAAATTAGGTTGAGCCTATTCGGGCTGACAGCGAATCCTGAACCAAATGAGGTAAGGCATTGGTTTAACCGGGCAACACTTGAACTTATATGTATGGGTTGACAAACATAAATCTGTATATTACGAGTACACCAAGGGGATGAATTCTCGAGCATACAAGGGTAGAGCCAGCCCATTTTGGCTCTACATAATACCTCCACGGGAATAGTTATAAAGTTTAAATTCTTAACTTTTCATGTAATGTGGGACTAAATCCCTTATGTCTGCCTGCATCCAAAATCGTAAGCGCTCAACACCATCTGATAACGCATATTCACAATTGAACGGTGGAGTACTCTGCTTTATTTATCAGTCATGATCATCCATCCCATTATCTAATTTGATCTCCCAAATCTAATGGTGATCACTGATTTTGTCGATTTCTTATAATTTATTCCTAAATCTAACAATCGTAGTTTCATCTTAACTAATCGAATAACTAGAACTCGTTCCTTCTTATTCTTGAATCATGCAGCTCTTAATTATCCTTTTTGAATCCTACAACTAAGATCAACTTTGACTTTATCGTTGTTAAATCGAAAGATCCAGATCTCATTTGACATGATTGAATAGCCAAGATCAAATCCATCTTGATTAGATCGTTTATAACTCATCCACTTATTTAGTATTAGATCTAATGGTCTGTATAACCTTTGATCAGATCCAATGGCCCTGGTTCATCCTACCTAACAGCTCATTATTTAGCCATTGCGTTAGCCATTTCAAAAATTATTTGAACATGGTTTTTAAGCTATTTAGTTGTAGCTTTTCAAACAACTTTTTACACTTTTTAGTAGCTATAATCAAACTTTTTTCTATAAATATCTAATCATTGTAAATAAAAAAATCTAATGAATATGAATCAATCTTTGAGATCTCAACAAAATATTACTCCATATTTTATTTGTGTAAATTTTACGAGTAACAACTATGACTTCTCCTTCTTAAATAATCAAAGTTTTTCAGCTAAGTCTTGCATGTCTAATCCTTCAAATTCTTATTTTTTTTCTTGAATTTAAGCTTATTGTGCCTTGTTTCATTAATTAGTAAGTATAGAAAGTTGTATAAATTTATCAGAATTTTTCTATCTTGCTATATCTTTCTTTTTCTCTTTGGGTTGGCTTCCCAACATTTGTGAAAACCTGAGTTTGGTTTGATCTCATAAAAAATCGAGTTAGGGATGAGCTTGTAAAAGGCTTGGTTTTAGTTGAACCTACAAAAACTAGTAGATTGGAGGTGAATCATAAGAAAAAATCTCAAGTTGTAACCTTTTATTAGTGGTGTTTTTCTTGACCTCAATTTTGGATGGACATAAGTTCTAAATTGAACCAAACCACTTAAAAATTATGGTGTTTTATTTTAATTTTTATATTTATTTTTTTATCATATTAAAAATAATATATACATAAAATCAAGATTTTTTACAAATATAAAATTATTTTTAAGAAATAAATACCATAAAAAATAACAAAAAAATATTTTTAAGATCACAATTAACTCCCCTCCCCTCTTGTGAGATTTACACACTAGTTTTCACTTCAGTTTCAAAGAAAAATAATCGAACTATTTTAGAGAGGGTTAGATGCATGCTATTTATTACAAGTCTTTTAAAGTCATTGTGGTTAAAAGCTTATTTCACAACCTATCATCTGATCAATATTTCATCTCACACAGTCCTAAACAAGAAGACACCTGAAGAGATTTAATCAGGTAAACTTTTTGACTATTCTCAGTTAAAGGTTTTTAGTTGTGTTGTTTACTCTCATTATAGAAAAAAGAAATTAGATCTCATGTCCAAGAAATGTATCTTAAGAAACAAAATGTTTGAAACTTTTAGTGTCCTTGTGAATCTAAATTGATAATTGATAGAGATGTTGTATTTGATGAATGATATATTTTAGATTCTTTTAAACAATTTGATATTGTTCATGATGATGCTGTGAGTAATAGTCTAGATGTTGTAGAAATTGAGATTCATTTAGATAACTTACCAGAAGATACACGAATTACTGAAGATGACCATACCTCACAAGAAGGACAATCGTATAGCATTGGAAGGGATCGAGACAAAATGGTGATCATACCTCCAAAGAGATATACATATACTAATTTGGTTGCATACGTTTTGTTTGTGGCTTAAGACACAAGTTTAAGTAGTGAGCCTTGTACTTATTTAAAGGCAACTAATTGTGAAAACTCAAGAGATTGATTATTGGCTATGCAGGAAGAGATCGAGTCATTACATAAGAACAAAACTTGAAATTTGATATAGCTTCAAACTTGTAAGAAGCCATTAAATGCAAGTAGGTGTTTAAGAAAAATTTTTGGTATTTCAGATGTTGAGAAAGATAGGTTCAAGACCAGGCTTGTAGCCAAAGGATACAGTTAGGTTAAAGGTATTGATTTTATTAATATCTTTATGCCTGTGATAAAGCACACATTATAATTTTGCTTGGTTTGATTGTTGTGAATGATCTAGAGTTGAAGCAACTAGATGTTCAAACTGTTTTCTTACATAAAAACTTGAAAAAAAAAGATATACATAAAGCAATTTGAAGGTTTTATTTGTGAAGGTAAAAAGAACTTTATGCAGATTAAGGAAGTTTCTGTATGGCTTGAAATAGTCTCTTAGGCAGTGGTACAAAAGATTTGATTCTTTCATGTCATCTTATCAGTTTTGTAGGAGTAATTTTGATAGCTGTGTATACTTGAAAAAATTTGTAGATTGATCTTTCTTATACTTGTTTTATATGAATGGTATGCTTATTACAGTAAAGAACAAGACTCATGTGAAGAGCTTAAAAAGACTTCTAAAATAAGAGTTTGACATCAAGGACTTAGGGTAGCAAGAAAGATACTTATGATGGAAGTCACAAGAGATAAGAAGGAAAATAGGCTTATTTTATCTCAAAGTGACTACAATAGAAAGATGTTTCAGAGATTTGAGATGAAAGAAGCTAGACCTATTAAATCTGTATTGGATTGATTGGGCAGCACTCAAACTTATATGTATGGGTCGACCAGCATAAATTTGTATATTACAAGTACATTAAGGGGATGAATTCTTGAGTGCACAAGGGGAGATCCAGCCTCATTTTTGGCTCTGCATAATACCTCCACATGAATAGTTATAAAGTTTAAATTCTTAAGTTTTCGTGTAATGTGGGACTAAATCCCTTGTGTCTGTCTGCATCCAAAAGCAGCACTCAGTACCATTTGATTGCTCGTCTTCACGAATGAATGGTGGAGTACTCTTATGCTTTATTTATCGCTCATGATCATCCATCCCACCATCCGATTAGATCTCCCAAATCTAATGGTGATCACTGATTCTGTCAATTTCTTATAATTTATTCCTAGATCTGATAGCCGCAGTTTCATCTTAACTAATCAGATAATAAGAACTCTTTCCTCGTTATTCTTGAATTGTGCAACTCTTAATTATCTTTTTTGAATCCTACGACTAAGATCAACTTTGACTTTATCATTGTCAAATTGAATGATCTAAATCTCATTTGACATGATCGAATGGCCAAGATCAAATTTGTCTTGATTGGACTGTCTATAACTCATCTATTTATTTAGCATTAGATTTAATGGTCTGTATTGCCTCTGATCGGATCCATTGGCCCTGGTTCATCTTACTTAATAGCTAATTATTTAGCCTTTGCATTAGCCATTTAAAAAAATTATTTTAACATGCTTTTTAACCTGTTTAGATATGGCTTTTCAAATAACTTTTTATACTTTCTAACAGTTATAATCAAATTTTTTTCTATAAATTCCTAATCATTATAAATAAAAAAATCCAATGAACATGAATTAATCTTTGCGATCTCAACAGAATACTGCTCTATATTCTATTGGTGTAAATTTTACTAGCAACAACTATGAGTTCTCATTCTCAAATAGACAAAGTTTTTCAGCTAAGTCTTGCATGTCTAATTTTTCATATTCTAATTTCTTTTCTTGAATTTAAGCTTATTGTACTTTGTTTCATTAATCAACAAGTATAGAAAATTGTACAAATTTATCACAATTTTTCTGTCTTGTTTTATTTTTCTTTTTTTCTTTAGGTTGGGCAGCCTGACATTTGTAAAAACTTGAGTTTGGTTTGATCTCGTAAAAAAATTGAGTTGAAGTTGAGCTCTTAAAAGGCTTTGTTTTAGTTGAACCTGCAAAAGCTAGTAGGTTGGAGGTGAATCATAAGGAAAAATTTTAAGTTGTAACTCTTTATTTGTGATGTTTTTCTCGACCTCAATTGGGATGGACGTAGGTTCTAATTTGAATAAAATCACTTAAAAATTATGGTGTCTTATTTAATTTTTTTCTTTATTTTTTATCATATTAAAAATAATATATACATATAATCAAGATTTTTTATAAATGTAAAATTATTTTTAAGAAATAAATACATTTAAAAATAATAAACAAATTATTTTTAAGACTACAATTAATTCCCTCCCCTCTTGTGAGATTCACATACTAGTTTTAACTTTAGTCTCAAAGAAAAATAATCAAACTATTTTATAGAGTTAAATGAATGCTAGTTACTACAAGTCTTTTAAAGTCATTCTGATTAGAAGCATGTTTCACAGCCTACTATCTGATCAATATTTCACCTCAGTTTTAGACATGAAAATGCTTGAAGAGATTTGGTCAGGTAAACTTTTTGACTATTCTCAGTTAAAAGTTTTTAGTTGTATTGTTTACTCTCATTGTAGAAAAGGGAAATTAGACCAGAGGTCCAAGAAATGTGTCTTGATTATGCTCAAGGAACAAAAGGTTACAAACTTTTGGTGTCTTTATAAATCTAAATTAATAATTGATAGAGATGTTATATTTGATGAATGGTCTATTTTAAATTCTCTTAAATAATTTGATATTATTCATGATGATGCTGTGAGTAATAAATAGTCTAGATGGTGTAGAAATTGAGATTTATTCAGATGACTTGCTAGAAGATACACAAGTAATTGAAGATGATTATACCTCACTAGAAGGACAATCATATAGCATTGGAAGGGATCGAGAAAAAATGGTGATCAGACCTCCAAAGAGATATGTAGATACTAATTTGGTTTCATATCCTTTGTCAGTAGCTCAAGACATGAGTTTGAGTTGTGAGCCTTGTACTTATTTAAAGACAACTAATTGTGAAAACTCAAGAGATTGGTTATTGGCTATGTAGGAAGAGATTGATTCATTACATAAGAACAAAACTGAGATTTGATAAAGTTTCAAACTTGCAAGAAAGCCATTAAATGTAAGTGGGTGTTTAATAAAAAATTTGGTATTCCAGGTGTTGAGAAAGATAGGTTCAAGGCCAGGCTTGTAGCACCAAGGGATACAGCTAGCTTAAAATTATTGATTTTACTAATATCTTTGCACATGTGGTAAAGCACAAATTAGAATTTTGTTTGATTTGGTTGTTGTGAAAGATTTAGATTTGAAACAACTAGATGTCAAAACTGTTTTCTTACATAAAAACTTGAAAGAAGAGATATATATTGAGTAATCTGAAGGTTTTATTTATGAAGGTAAAAAGGATTTTGTGCATATTAAGAAAGTTTATGTATGGCTTGAAACAGTCTCCTAGATAGTGGTACAAAAGATTTAATTTTTTCGTGTCATCTTATCAGTTTTGTAGGAGTAATTTTGATAGTTGTGTATACTTAAAGAAATTTGCAGATGAATCTTTCCTATATTTGTTCTATATGAATGACATGCTTATTGCAGTAAAGAACAAGACTCACGTGAAGAGCTTAAAAGGACTTCTTAAATAAGAGTTTGACATGAAAGACTTAAGGGTAGCAAGAAAGATACTTAGGATCTAGGAAGGAAAATAGACTTATTTTATCTCAAAACGACTACAATAAAAAGGTGCTTTAGAGATTCAAGATGAAAGAAGCCAGACCTGTTTTTACACCTTTGATTACTCATTTCAAGTTGGTTAAATAATTAAAAAATAATTTATCACTCATTCTTATCATTTCATCATCGAGTTAATAGTTGGTATGTGACGAATATTGTCATTTCTTTTTTTCCAAGTGGGAATCCAAAAGTTTTAGAAAAGAATTTGAACCATTGTTTATTAAAATATGCTCATTGACACATATGTGTTGTTTTCTCTTTATATTGATCAAGCACAATGACGATAAAGAAGTCAGGTCCACGTATTTGTGTAACTGTTTTGCGTAAGGCCCTTTGGTGGACCATGGAATGGTCAAAATTGACCGATTCTTTTTTCACCTCTTCAACAATATGTTTGAAATATCTATATCTGTTTTTCTATTAAAAAAAAAGAATTGTCAAGTAAATAATCGACAATTGTTTATTTTCAAGGAATGAATCCTTACTAAGAATATACAAATATAATTATTTTCATTTTTTAATGATCATTTTTTACTAATGAAAAATTGATTAAAAACTATTACATGTTTCATGCAAATTATAAGGGGGTATTTTCAGAAATTTTAGAGGCTAATAATATAAAAAAATATGATTATTGTGTCATTATATATTTTTGTGGCAAGACTCCAACTCCTATATCATTGTGAGATACAACCAAATAGAAATACAACCAGATAAATTTGTCACATTTTGCTACTTTGACCCAAAAGACATTTTCAACCTAAACGATCATTTAATATCATCGTCATCATTTGTAATTTTTATATACCAATATGGTGTGGTATATAATCCAAACGACAAATGTAGCATTTAAAAGTATTGATAAAAACAAAAACATAGACATTAAGAGATTAGACTATCAAAAAAAAAAAAAAAGAAGGGCCGGTTGACCTTTCTAGTCGTTCAAATATTATTGTAGGTTTCATATTGTTTTTGCTTTAAAATCTGATGTATTTTGACCATTAAGATTAAGTATGGTTAGTTTTATAGCTCAATCAATATGATTATGATTACAATAATTTAATATTTGAAATATTAATTACAGCACAACGGTCAATACGTCTTTTTTTTTTTTTTTTGGAAGTGGATATAATATCTATTATATCAAGATGACCAAGCCATACCAGAGTTACAAAAGAATGCTCAAGGAGGATCGAAAGTGAAATCAGATAACATAAGCTTGAGCAGGGGCTTAGGGATGGGAACCCCAGGGGCCCAGGTGAATTCCTTAAGGCAAGCAAATCGAGCAACTCAGTCAGCAGGCGCATTCCCGTCTCTAAGAATGAGGGAGAAACGAACGGCCTCAAGACCCCAGCGAACCGGATGGCCACAGAAAAACACCCGTCCCAGGGGGTGGGATAACATCTCGCGCACCACTTGAAGTGCCAACATTGAGTTAGTTTGGAATTCCACGGCACGGTGCAAGGGAAGGTATTCCCTAAGCGTATCAAACACCGTAAGCAAAGCCTGGGTCTCTATCATATCCACCGCCTGGGAAAGCATCCTTTTACCAACAGCCAGGAGGGGTTTGCCCATGCAATCCCTCACAACCATACCCAGCCCGATAATAGAATCGCCAACCGCAGCATCGCAATTCACTCTAATCCATCATGTTGGTGGGGAAGCCAACCATGAGTAACAAGCAAATCCGAAGAATTGCCAGGATTCCCGCTGGACAGGGGGGAGAGGGATGAATGCCGATTGAGAACAGAATGTACCTCAATCTTAATAGTCCAGATGATAGAGCACGGCGCAGGCATCGGGATGTTGTGCTGGCAACATTCTTCCTTGACCAAATGTAGTACAGCGTAGTAACGAGAGTGGCCGCATGCAACTGCCTTGCACCACGACATGCAACAGGTGAGCTGACGAACCGGAGGACACGATCGATGAACAGTAGACCAGCCCGGTCAACGCCGCCCAAACTGTGCGATCAGCCAAAAGATCTTGGGCACTCGGGCAGCCCCAGAAGAAGTGCTGCATGGTTTCGTCCTCCGTGCAGCCCTGCTGGTAGGAAGTAATGCTGCAGAGCCCCCGGCGGGCCAGCCACACCGCCGACTGGAGGTGGTCGCCAGCGATCCTCCACATGAAGAAACAGATCTAAGAGTGACCTTGAGCTTCCAGATTCCACGGTATTCCTCCAAGGGCCGGCTACCACAATGCTTGCCGTCCTTCTGAGCATTGCAGATGATGCTCGAGTAAAGTTGGTCGCAGGTAGCCCGGGGCTTCTCGGTATGGGACTGGTGCAAGACGTCCTGGGATGACCACAGGGCTCTCGGGAGGTGCATGATGTGGTCCAACAGCTCACCACCCTCCCAAGAACGAATGGCCTCCCAGTTCCAAATCCTAGGGGCCGAAGACACTCAGCGACGCTGGCCGGCCAATGGGAATCCATATTGATGAAGGTTGGCCAGCAGCTCAGAGGGAGGACTCCCAGCCAGTTGTCCTCCAAGAACCTCACCGACCGCCCATCCCCAATGCGCCAGACGAAGAGGGAGATGGCCTCCGGCATTGCCCCATCACCATTTTGCACACCAGGGAAGCATTGTGAGGGGCCTTCATAAGAGGATCCTCCATGGCGTATTTTCTTCGCATCAAATCAACCCAAAGACTGGGTTCCCGATTGAGGATATGTCTGCAGCCTTCCATGTGAAGCACCTGGTGCCAAACCCGGAGGTCACGGAGGCCCAACCTTCCTGCAGATTTCGGCAGTGTGATGCACTCCTAGGCCACGTAATGCATGGCCTTCGTGCAGTTTGTCCCTCCCCAGAGGAACATCCTGATGCGCTTCTCCATGGCTTCAATGATCCCCGTTGACACCGCACAGTGCCTCAGCACGTGACAGGGGATGGCGCTGAGGACCGAAAAGGCCAAGACGGCCTTGCCAGCCAGCGAAAGAGGCCGGACCTTCCAACTGATCATCATGGCGTCCAGCCTCTAAAACAAGAAGCTGAGATCAGCCTTGGAGAGGCGCTTTGCGGCGATAAGGATCCCCAGATATGTAAAAGACCGGCTTTGCTCCATGCAGAGCTTCCTGAGGAGCAGCCTAGACTTCTTCCTGTTGAAATTAGAGCTGAAGAAGGCCCTGGACTTCACGAGATTCACTCGCAGCCCAGCAGCCTTCCCGAACTCCCGCATAATACTCCGGATGGCGTGCGCTGTGACGCGGGTAGTAGGAGCAAAGAGGAGGACGTCGTTGGCGAAGAGGAGATGCGAGACACCAGGCGCATGCTACCCTGGCCTGAACCCCAAGAGCTGTCGGGATTCATAGTTCCTCACCAAGCAAGAGAGATATTCAATGGTCAGGACATAGAGATAAGGGGAAAGCGAGCAGCCCTGCCAGAGACCCCGCTGAGCCACCACCCACTGGAGGCGAACACCATTTATGAGGACGCTAAACCTCGGGCTGCTAATGGAAGCAGCAATCCAGTCACGCCAAATGAGGGGGAAACCCATGGCCAGCATCATCTCGAGAAGAAAATCCCAACAGACACAGTCATAGGCATGTTCCATGTCGAGCTTCACGGCCATGAGGCCAGAAGCGGCATTGCTGTTGCGCATCTTCGCGGTCATCTCCTGCGCAATATTGATATTGTCGGAGATGCTGCGACCGGGGATGAATGCCACTTGCTCACGCAAAATTAGGTCCGGCATTAAAGGCTTCAGCCTCCCGATAAGGACCCACGCCACCACTTTATACACGGTATTGCAGAGGCTGATGGGCCGGTATTGCTCTGGCCTACATGCGCCCTGCTTCTTTGGAATAAGGATGATGAGGGTATCCTTCCACTTGTCATGGAGCTTGCAATCCTCAAAAAACGCCAACACTGCTTTGATAAAGTCATGGCGCGCAATAGCCCAGTAGCCATGCAGGAATTCCGTCGTAATCTCGTCGCTCCCTGGAGCCCTGTTCCTCTTAATACCCCGTAGAGCCACGTTAACTTCCTCCACGATGACCTTGACTCCCAGCAAGGAAGCCACTTCAGCGTTCACAACAGAAGGAGGCGAGATGACCTGCGACATATTCCTGGACTCGCCTCTCCTCCATTTACGTTCAAACAACTCCATTAAGACTCGTCCGATTCTGTCCGGAGAGTCCGCCACCTTATCTCATCGCCGCGGAGCATGGTAATGCAGTTCATTCGAGCTCTAGACGTAGCCATGTTATGAAAGAACCTCGTGTTGGCATCCCCGACTTTCGCTCAGTGAACTTTGGCGCGCTGCCCCACCAGTGCTCCTCGTGGGCACAACCACGGTGGAAGGCGGTGATCAAGTCCCCAAGGCGCACATGGTCCTCCTCAGAGAGTCCCTCCCTTGATTCTCTGGCCTGCAGCTCGTCAATATCTCGCATCAGCCCCTGATTCCGGTTGACCAGGCTTCCCACCTCCTTCCGACTCCAATTGCGCAACGCCAGCAACAAGCGCTTGAACTTCGTAGAAACAATCTCCATGGGGTTGCACGCCCGTGCCAAGCCTGGTGCACCACCCGAAAGGATTGAGGGTAGTGGAGCCAGATGCTTTCGAATAGGAGCCTGCTGGATTTCGGCCACAAGTTATTGCCACCCAAGTTGAGTAGCAGTGGGCAATGGTCTGAGCCGAGACAAAGGTGATATACAGAGCTCTCAGGGAAAGCATTCAGCCCAGTAGAATTCAGCAGAGCACGATCAAGCCGCTCCAGAATGCACGTGCCACCCTTCTTCCCGTTGCACCAATTGAATTGGTTACCGGAGAAACCCAAGTCAGCGAGCTGAAGATCCTGCATGAATTCAGCAAAGCTCTGCTGCTCACTGTCGTAGATGAATTGCCGCCCTCCCCATTTCTCCTCCTGGCCCATGATCAAATTGAAGTCTCCTACAACCAAGAGAGGGGAAATACCGCAATAAGATGTTCAGATGGCGTTCCCAGATTGCCCGGTGTTTGTGAGAGTCCCTTAGACCATACACAAAAAAGCAATTGAGGGTGCAGTCCTTATGAGGGATGATCGAACAGGCCACCGTGATCACAAGCTTGATCTCCTTCTTCCACAGCAAGATGATGCCAGCTGACATACCCAAAGAGGGTTGGGCCACAAATTCCCATTCCTTTCCTAGGATCTAGTTCGCGTCGTGCCGAGAGAATGTCTGCACCTTCGTTTCCATTAGCAGCATGACCTCCACATTCCACTCACGTACCAGGCGCTGCAAATAGGTCCTCGATTTACCTTTCTTAGCTCCTCTTATATTCCAGGTGATGATCCGCATTCGGTATACACAGAGAATATTTGCTTCCATGCTCCCACTCAGTGACTGAGTACCAACCCCACCAACAGCCAGCATGCCGGCCTCCACGCCCCACGAAGCACGGATAGCAGAACATCCGATTTAAGGATCAACCCCATCAGGGTTGGAGATACGATCACCCACGATCTCCACCTGTGGCAAGGATGAGTTCGCGTTACTACCCTCAGCAAATGCCCCAGTGTCTGAATGCCTCGCCAACGGGGGGTTGCTCTTCAAGTATTTTTGCTTCCCAGCCTGGATAGCCCACCTTACTCTGTTTCTACCATGATTCCTGGGGGGACTTTTGGTTCCTCGTGATGTGCTGGCCCCATCACGGCCCCAAGTTATTCGGCTATCATCTTTGCCAGGAGGCAACTTCGTTAGTCCCCCTGGGCCTATGTGGTTGGGTTTCCTACGCTACATGACCATCCAAGGCCCTAACCCCTGCTCCTCACCAAGTGTGTTGCCTTTGCTTGTGCATCCAGCATGCACGACCTGTGGGCTTCCTCTAGCTCCTCAGAAACGTCACTGCCACGGGCCTTGACTATCTCCCCCAGATGCTCCTCCCGCAGCTCAGCCGTGGTTGGGGGCCCACTAAGGTCAGCACCCCCAGCCTTGACAAGCTTACAATGGCTCTCCAAATGTCCGACATGGCCGCAGGCGAAACATATACACGACAGCCCCTCATACTCAAAGGATTGATAGACCTTCCCGTAGTCACCGTTGATCCAAATGCCCGACTTGAGTGGCTTCGAAAGATCCACATGAACATAGACGCGCATAGGATGAATGCTCTAAGCCCGTCGTCCAGCCATCGAGGAGGAATGGTTCACCAATTGCCTTAGCTATGTGTAGAATATTATCTACATCCCAGTAAATGAGTGGGAGGCCCGGGAGTCGTATCCAGACAGGAGTGCGCATCACAGAGGTGGAGTTAGGGCTAAACTCAGGTGACCATATATTGAGCCCCATGGCTTGGTCGGCGATCTGCTATGGCCCGCCAAGCCAGACGTCATTCCAATCGCTAATGGACTCAAAGTGCAGGTAGAAGCAGTTGGCGGATAAGTCAAAGATCTTGAAATTCTTGATGTGGCCCCAACGCTTGAGCATAACTCGCACAATGACAGAAAAAGGGATATTATTCCCATAGAGACGGCCACAATATCGAATTTGTGGTACTCGAGGAGCCGTTGGCATGCATCCGAAGACATAATAATGTCCCCGCCATCCACGTAGTCAAGGATCTCCGTCGCGCGCTCTTTGACATCAATATTCGCCGGCCTCACATGCGAGGTCACCTTATTGCTGTAACTGAGAGCATTATTAGCTGTTAAGGCATCCCAGAAGCTCACCTTGTTCACAGAGGTTGTGCGATCCACCTTCGAAAGGATAGGGTCCCCAGCGCCAGACATGACCCCAGGACCCACCTCCCCCATGTGCTTCAGTTGCTCTTGCACGATCTTGCTCATAGAGCCACCATCCTGGATAACTCCATCAGCAGAACCCCTGACCCTGAGGCCAAGAGACAAATCCGGAGGAGGCGTGCACCCGCGCTGGCCCGGAAGAGACACCCCCCTTAAGCGCAGCTTATGTGCCCGAGAGCTTCTCCCCCTCAACGTCGGAACCCAGGGGAACTTGCAGCAAACTGCCAATAGCCAACGAGCCTCCATCTGACGTGGAAGAGGATCCCTCCCGTATGGGAGAGTCGTTGTGAGAGGTCCGAGTTTGTCTGTTGCTTCTGTTCTTGCTCCCCGCCATTTCCACTACGTTAGGGCTGAGGTGACGCAGCCCAAGCTCGAGGGCGATGCAGTATAATGAACCGCGGAATAGAAGGGCATTTAATCTGGTTCGAGCGCCTCCGAGTAAACCGGGTTCGTTCGGATTCAAATTTGCGGCCCCACCTGCTGACAAACCGCAACGGTCGAGCTGCCAAGTGGTCAACGCCCGAGCGACTTAAGGACGATATCCTTTGACCCCGTGTTCCGCCGCTGTGCCACTGCCAGACCTCGCAGCCCACGACCCGACCTCACCGGGTCAACAATGAGGTCCCACGCACTGGTCACCGGCCTCGGTGTCCCGCACGTGCGCTCTAGCCACACCACCGCGCCGGGACTAGTGAGGTCCCCGCGGTACACCACCCTGCAGCAACAGCCGTCCGCCACCCCCGATAGACACTCCGCCGCCCCGCCGCTGCTTCGCTCCTTCGCCGCTCCTTCGCTCCTTCGCTGATAAGAATATTCTATCAAAAGAGGATCGAGTTAGATGATAAGAATATTCTATGCATTTTTATTGGCATAGTTTAATGATAATATTAATTACAGCACACCATTAAAATGAATCATTATAAATAAGTCTCCAAAGCCAACGATAGAAGCACAGCAAAGAGAGATGGAATTCGCTTGGCTTCCCTCCCTAAGCAAGATTTTGATCATGTTCTTCTTCCTTGTTCTTCTTCTCAAGAGAATATACGACGCACGCAGCTACCGAGAATCCAAACCTAAGCTTCCTCCCGGCCCGTGGAGGATGCCCTTCATAGGAAGTATCAGCCAACTCATACTTTCTGGGGAGCAAACCCACCACTGGTTCCACAGCCTCGCTAAGAAGTTCGGCCCTCTGTTCCGCATCAAGCTCGGCCAAGTGGACTTCGTTGTGGCCTCCAGCCCGATTGCCGCACGAGCCGTTCTCAACACCAACGATCACCTTTTAGCCTCTCGGCCAAACCTCTTGGCCGTCGACACTATTGGCTACAATTCCACCGGCATCGGCTTCTCCCCATACGGCCCGTACTGGAGACAACTGAGGAAGATATGCAGTCAAGAGCTGCTCGGCGTGAAGAAAGTGAGGTCCTTTTGTTATATTAGAGAAGAAGAGGCGCGGAAACTGATCCAAGGGATTCGCATGGCGAAGGGGTCGTCGCCAGTGAATCTGACCGAGATGTTCCTGTCGCTAAGCAACAGGCAGATCACGAGGGCTGCGTTCGGAATGGAGTGTGAGAACAGGGAGAGATTCTTGTCCGCCATGAAAGAGACCATAAAGCTTCTCCCCATGCTGAGAGTGGCGGATTTGTTCCCTTCTTTCAATTCTCTCATCAGCCTTCTCGATGGGTCTCGGTCCAAAATGAAGAGGCTGCGCCGAGAGATGGACCTCGTTCTGGATGAGATAATAGAAGAGCATCAACACAAGCAGAGCGCTGACATTAAGGACGAGATGGAGGAGGACTTGGTCGACGTCCTGCTACGGATTCAACAAAAAGGCGATCTGCAGATTCCTCTCACCATGGATAACGTTAAAGCCGTCATTTTGGTAACCGTGCATCCTGTACCACACGTAAAAATTCTCTCTTTACTCCTAAATCGCTCAAGAAGTCCAATTTTCCACGCAGGACATGTTAATCGCAGCGACAGAGACGACATCTAACACAATGTGTTGGGTCATGTCGGAGCTGATGCGCAACCCGGAGGCCATGCGAGATGTCCAGCTCGAGGTGAGGCAAGCCCTAGAGGGAAAGAAAAGCATCGAGGAGACAGACATCGAGAATCTTCAATACCTTCATAGAGTTGTGAAGGAGACGCTGAGAGTCCACCCTCCCCTTCCTCTGCTCCTCCCGAGAACTTCCAACGAGACAACGGAGATGCTGGGCTACACGATTCCCGCACGAGTCCGCGTTGTGGTGAACGCATGGGCCATAGCAAGGGACCCAACCATTTGGGATCAACCAGAAAGCTTCAGGCCAGACCGATTCAAAGGGGAGGCGGAGGAACCCAAGTTAGGAAAAAACTATGATTACATGCCCTTCGGGGCGGGACGAAGGATGTGCCCTGGGATGACGTTTGCTTTGGCCGGCATGGAGCTCTTCCTTGCGCTCCTGCTCTTCCACTTCGACTGGGAAATCCCCCGCCATGGCACCGTTCTGCAAGAGCTCGACATGGAGGAGGAGTTCGATGGCACATTGAGGAGAAAGCGAGATCTTTGCCTTGTCGCCGTTCCTCGTGATGCTCCTTTCGGTTATTAGTTTGCTTATATATAACTTATGCGCATGTTGGCTTTTCCGCATTAGAATTGCAATGATTAGGGTTTTTGTGCCGTTGTTTAGGTCATTCTTCAAACTATCATAAAAATAGCCGAGCCTTTGAACCTATTCGGCAAACTGTTATAAGAATTACAAGGTTTTGTGCTGAGGAGGCTTCATGCGTGCATAATTTCTGGTCATCGCCGCCTCTTCATCCTATTAATCTTTTATTTTAATATATATTTTTGTTTAGAGTTTTCTTTTTAAAACATGCAATTTGATCTTAAGTTTGTCACATAAGCATTTAACAAAAGAGTTTGATAATTTAACCATAACTAAAATGTAGATGAAGGTCTTAAACAAAATTAACTATCTAATAAAATAGAAACCTAAATAACTTCAAATTTAAAAGTTGAACCAAACTTGATCAAAACTACCAACACTCATTTAGATTTCTTTACAAGTGGATTATTTTATGAATTATTTGATTAATCTCTCAAATTGAGTAATTTTTATTTGATCTGAAAATTACTCAAGTGTAAGTATAACAAATATCGATTAGAAGGTAATATTAAAAAATAAGCCATATATATAAAGAAAGCAGTCCTTAGACTTTTAAGATAGTGTTCGAAGTTTTTTTTTATCTTTTCTGTAAGGCAACCAAACTAAAAAAAAAAAGGTAATCATCTATGACTCGCTGCGTTTGACAATAGAAGTATCCAAGAAATTGCTTTGTTAGAGTGGAAATTAATAATTAAATGGCCATTAATTGAATATATAAAAAGAGTTTATCAACACTAACGCGGTTACATAAGTTGAATAGTAAAAGTATGTATGGAGAAACCAAATTAAGAACAAACTATGTATGAATTAATGAGCCTTCTTAATGGGGCGCGCCTCAAAGCCACCTCCCTTCCTCTTCTCAAGCGAATAAGGCATATAAGTGCCGAGAATCTTATCCCAGGCGACGAAGAACGGCTGAGAGAAGTTGTATTTGGTGCCGTAGAGCTGATGGTGGATATCATGGTAAGCGCTGTTGTTGTTGAACAAAATATGCAACAAATTGCCGGGGAGCCACAGCCCGCAGTGGTCATCCACCGTCTTCACCGTGGCGAAGGAGAAGAAGAAGATGGCCGTGCGTGGGGTCATTCCCGAGATCAGGAAGGAGATCGCTCCGCCGATGGTGTCCAGGATTAGGCCCTCAAGGGGGTGATTGTACAAAGCTCCGAATGCGTAGGGGACGACAAGGGTGTGGTGCTTGGAGTGCACGTGTTTGTACAAGAACTTATTCACGTGCATCAATCTGTGCATGAAGTATTGCCATGTATCCATCACCACCATGGCCACGACGAACTGCAGCACGGTAACCCAAAACGCGGGCTGAGGTCGAATCGCTCCGCCGCTGCTCTCGCTCACGAACTGCAACAGAAAGATAAAGGATTAATTAATTGTTATTGATAACTAATTAGGAAGGGATGTATGCAGAGATATACGTACCGTGAAGAGGATGAGGGAGACAGCGATCTGGAAAGCTTGCTGAACGAGAACGCCTTTGACGACGGTTCTCTTTGAGACAACATTCTTTGTATCCTCTTCCGCTTTGGTGTGAAGCCGGTAATCGTTCATGTCTCCAAGCATAACATAGATGCTCGAGTAGATCCAATACACCAC
This sequence comes from Vanilla planifolia, assembly GCA_023846275.1. NCBI lineage: Eukaryota > Viridiplantae > Streptophyta > Magnoliopsida > Asparagales > Orchidaceae > Vanilla > Vanilla planifolia. The sequence goes on along the minus strand of CM043872.1, from coordinate 3,982,865 downwards.
GATGGGCACAAAGGTTCCCAACCACTCATCCGAGACACCGAAAGCCATCTCTCCACAGGTGTAAACAAGCTAAGACTTCTTCTTTCTAACAGTAGTCGGAGCTGCTGTGGGTTCACGAGTGCTGCTTTCGGTTTTTATAAGTGGAGGATGATGACGGTCAAGAGGCATGGCCGCGCACTTAGGTGGACCATGGACCGGGTAAAATCGACCGGTTATTATTTTTTTTGTTTTTTAAGAAGTACAATCTTTACTAAGAATAAAACAATACGCTATGGTCGGTTTTCAACAATCACGTTTTACTGGTTCAAACCGTAATTCTTATTTATTCAAATATTTTTTTTCAGGAAATAATTAAAATTTCTAAAACTACATTAAAAATGAACATATAATTGCAAATCCTGTCTTCGACTTTGTCAAAGACTAAAAAATATAGTTAGATAATTAAAAAACAATTTTATCCCTCATGCCTCTCATTTCGTCGTTAAACTAATAGTTGGTATGTGACGAATTTGAACCATTCTTTGTTAAAACAGGCTCCTTGACATTAGAGGTGTTGTTTTCTCTTTATATTGATTAAGCATGGATAACAATGAAGAAGTCGAGATCGCGTATTTGCATAACTTTTTTGCATATGGCACTTTGGTGAACAATGGAACCATCAAAATTGACTAATTCTTTTTTCACATTTTCAACACTATGTTTTAAATATCTATATTTTTTTATTATTAAAAGTTGATTATTTTAGTAAATAATTAACAATTGTTTATCTTTAAATTCTAACATCTTACCTAACCTTTGAATTTTTATTGATGATATTTCTTTGCTTTGATAAAATATGGATCTCTTTAGACTAATATACATTCTTAATAATAGTTAAAATTATTTAAAGAATTTACTTTTATTTTTTATAGATTTGAGATCTCCCTTACTGAAGATAATCACCTCATTCATGTAGCAGAGGTGAGTTATAATAAGATAACTCAAAAGATGGTGTAATGTTGAAATTGTTTTGTCTCATATTGTTATTTGAAGGCACTACTTAATGCTTCCATAATAATTATGAAAAACAATGGAGAAATAAGTTTTCTTTGTAACAAGCTTGTTGATGGTTAGAAGAAACCATTAAGAGAGTCATTTATTGTTATTGATATCCTTGTACTCCTAGTGATATTTCTAATTAATCATGAGAACTTAACTAAAAATTGAAATATATCCAACACATTTAATAGGAACTCTAAAGATTTAATGTCAAATAAATTTTTATGTCAAATTGGTGATATAGTTATTCCCTCTATTTTTCGTGTTAATTGATTTTACTAATTCTTAAGAGATAAGAGTGTTTTCAATAAGGTCCCTTTCATGAACGAATAATAATTGTTTTGGTAAATAAACTTTGGCTTAAAAATTACAACCTATTAGCAAGTAATTTGTGTAGAAATGGAGTGCAAAATTGCACATACTTATTGGCCTAAAGTTTTGAAGTATGATAAGAGATTGCATTTTTGGGACAAGGACCAGATTTACATTGGAGAGGCCTTTGATAATTGAATTGCTATACAAGAAATCTTTAGCTATTACAAGGAGATTTTATGCAATTATATCCTAACATTTTGTCAAAAAATTATCATTAAAACATTTATACTACAAGCACTAGTTTTATCTAATTAAAAGATGACATATTTGATCTCAATTTAGGTGACCTCCTCCACAATATGTGAATGTTCATCATCTAAATGTACCTAAGAAATGTGGGTTGCAATATCTTTATTGTGTGAGATTTCCTTATAAGATGCAAGGGACTGATAGAAATCCATAACTTCTTATATCTATTAATTCCTTATTAGCTTAACCCTGTCAAAGCCTTCTTATACTAATAGGAACATTCTTGGGTAAGTTCATTTAGTAGATTTAGATTTGCCTCATTAACATTTGTCTAGCTTTCTTGGAATTATTCTCTTTAATTTTTTTTTCTCACAATTATTCACATTTCATCTACTTATTTGATTGATTTAAATATTTTTAAATTTTTTGGTATAGCTTAACTTTTTTGAGCTCTTAAAAATTATTTCTACTTGAAATCCTAAATCATTATTTAGTTATTTTTTATGATAAGACTCAAGTTGTAGTTTTTTATTATATATTCATATCCAATTTAAAGATTACTTAGATAATATTTCATTTAATGTGATTAATATATATTTTTATAATGTTATACTTGTTAAATTTGGTTAAGTTTAGTAGGTCTTTAACATGTTAGTTAAGTAAAGCTATTATTCCAAATAATTTATGTATTATTTACTACACTAGTTTTTATTAATGTATTATCTAAAAGTATTAATAAATTTTTTTGATATAAACCGATGCTACTTGAGTTTTTTTAACTTAGTCTACTTAAATTTGTTTAGCATTAGCTAAACCAATTGAACCATCAAAGATATATTAATTAAATTTTTATTGTCTCTAAAAATTTTCTTATCCCTAATTTAGTTTTATTGTCAAGCATCAAAACTACACATACATCTAAATCTTCAAGTATTTTTAATTTTATTTTGCATACGACGCTTAATTTAACTTTCAATTTAAAATGTATGCTTATTTATTTAGGGACATAAAGGCCATTAGTTTCCTTAATATGTTTGAGAAACAAGAAATATGCTTAATTGGATTTTGAGCTTCTATATGGTGTAATCAATTGGGTTGCCTAATTTTTCATGCAATTAAATCACTTGATATCTTTGTCATTAAGAGTGACTTATAGAGGTTGATATCTTGTTTGCTAAAGATACATTTAAAGTATAATTCTATAAGATAGAGTTTCTTATGATTTCATAAATTGAGACAACATAATGTCATAAAAAATATAATTACAATGAAAGTTTATCAGGCTTGATTCAACACCAATATGCAACCCAACCAAAGCTCCAATGCATAAAAAAGCTTTTTTTTTTTTTTTTTTTTTTTTGCATAAAAAAGCTTTGCAAAATATAACTATTGGTTTCAAGTCACTTATCAAGTTAAAATTAGTCTATGCAAGATAATACAAAAATATGTTATAATTTTTTGATATCAACGAAGTAATTTAAGATTATCTATATTTTATTTTTTTATGTAAGAAGTCATTATTAAAATTTTAAAAAATAATTTTTTCATAAATGAGGAAATTCTAAATTCCAAAAAGTGAAATTTTAAATTTAAAAAATCATGAATTCAAATTCATGATTTCAAGAATCCTCAAAATTTAAAACTCTAAATATGTGTGTGTGTGTATATATATATATATATATATATATATATATATATATATATATATATATATATATATATATATATATATATATATATATATATATATATATATATATATATATATATATATATATCTTAATTCTTTTAATCTTTTTTCATTAAATCTAATTTAGAATAAAGTATGTTATAATTTTGATTAATCTTGAATTAATTTTATTTGTTAACTATTTTATATCTCTTTATTTCATGAAGACATGGTCAACTCTTTGCCTTATAAAAACATTTTTATAATTTCAAAAGTTATCTATATCCATTATGAAATGAATGAATGATGACATTTGTTATTTTTATTTAAACTTAAGAATCTCTTTAAATTGATGTGTTATATGTATGTAAATGATAAAAGGATCATTTATTTATCAAGATATTGATTCTTATATTGATGATTGCTAGCCATCACTTGTTGACACTACAACCTAATAATAGCCACCTTACATAATTGAGTCTTGCATAAGCTTAGATCCTTCCACTTGCTGCCTTTGCCTAGACCTTGATCGCATTACTCAATTGCATCTTATATCGCTTTTGTTCATACATACGCTCAACCTAACTCCCTTTTACTACGTTGCGTACACCTATGCAACAATCGCAACTAACATGACTCCCCTCTCCATGGTTATATTTGGATCATCACCACTTATAATATCAAAGATATATTTTTGTTTGTACAACTTATCTCTTTTTGGTATTAGAGTTAGGTTTATATTCCTACATTTATATAATATATTGGTATCATATTTAGATTTTTGTTCTTGAATCTTTCATTACTCTAGTGTCTGAGTTAAGCTCAAATCTATGCTACCTAATTAGGAAAATGCCTTTTTATCAAGAATCATATATAGACTTTTTTCACCATATATAATCCTATTCATCAACAGATGTCAAGGATAATCATAGGCTTCATTGAATCTACTTAATATCTTTTTTTAATGCAATCCATTCTACATTTGCTTGCTTATAATCATGCAAAATGTGATGACATGGAAACTTAACATGTGACTATGCTAAAAATGACCATGACGTAGTACACATAGGTAGACACAATGGTGTAGTTGACCACATGGTGACATGATTCAATGACATCTACTTTGCTTGTGTTGTGGCATGAGATCATTTTTTATATAGATGTACAACTACTAGTTATGAGATGAGATTCACATGAAACTTTGTGGTACAAGTATCAAGTATAATTAATGTAAGTTTTGTTTTCAATTTTAATGTGTTTATATTCAACTATATTACTATCTCATAATACAATTTTATGATCAAATAAGTGGTTACAAGTGTAACTTATGTACACTTTGTTATTCATACATGGATATTAAGCTATGCTGGTATGTCACTCACATTTTAGGTGAGAATGATAGATTGATCATTGTGAAGTGTTTCATGCTAAGAAAATCCCACAAGAGGGGGGGGGGGGGGGGGTGAATTGTGTATTTAAAATTTTATGAATTTCGAAATTAAACTTAAAAACCTTTAAGCAAGAGTAAAGAGAGTTGAACACACAAATTTTTAAGTGGTTCGACTCAAAACCGAGTGTACGTCCACCCCCAACCGGTGTTGGGAAAAATCCACTAAATGCACCGATTACAAGTGAGGTTTTTCATACGGTTCACCTCAAACCTACTTGGGATTTTTACTACGGCTAATCCCAAACCTACTTGAGTTTTTACCGGGCTCAACTCAAACCCGAGGCTTTAGCACTACTGTCGGGATGCCCTTGCCCCAAAACGAAAAGTACAACGATTGGCAAAAAACTTAAGAGAAATAGGAGAAAAGAGGAGGCACATACAATCGACAAATTAGAGGGATAGAAATTAAGAAATAATTGAAAAACCTCTAATTCCAATAGCCTTCTTGCCGCTTTGCTTTTTGAGCTTGGATGCACCGTTTTTGCTTGAGTGCTCGAATTTTGAGATCTGAAATCTTTGAAAAATTTAGCAAAGGTTCAACTAAAAAATACATCAATTTTCCCTATTTATAGAGCTCAAATTTGAGCTCTAAAAACACCCCCAACGGCTCCAAAAATTAATTAGCCGTTTGGGCAACGGACGGAAAGCAGTCACCTTCCGATCCAGGCCCAAAAACGAACGGCGTAGATTGATTTACGCATTTGACCATTCGGGCTTAATCCAGAGCGTTGGATCCGGGCGCAAAGATGAACGACACAGATTTTACCTTACGGGATGAATCCTGTGCTTTGGATCCGGCCCGGCTTGATCTGAGCCATTGGATCCCGCGAAGGCTGAAACTAGGATTTTTAGTCCCACATTGCGTATGCGGAAGTGTTGGAGCGCTATATAAGAAATCCACCCTATTTACATTGTGAACCTCTTTGGGGTTGGCTCCCCCCTTCCTTGACCAGGACTTGATCACCTGGTTCGGGTTGACTTAGCCAAGCATTGTTCATTGACTGTTGACCGCGCTGCAGTTTGACCTAGCCGAGCTCCTCTTGGCGGGCTTTGGGCGGGCTTGGCTTAGCCAGGCACTGTTGATTTGACCGTTGACCAACGCTAGCCGAGCTCTTCTCGGCGGGCTTTTGGGCGGGCTTGGCTCGGCCTTCTCGGGTCAACCAAATTTTTATTTTTAAATTAAATTTTTAATTTCTAGAAGACCTGGAAGGGCTGTTTTCGCGCCGGGTTGACCCGCCCATTGCTACAGTGCATTTTTCCCGAGACTTCAGCTGTTTTAGGGTATTTTTGACGAATTTTTGTGCCAAAAATTTGAACATAAGTGTATAAAGATAATTTTATATTCTTATAGTATTATAAGTTATTTAAATAGCTATGAAAAGAAACTACCCTGTTTACATTGCGTATGCGGAAGTGTTGGAGCGCTATATAAGAAATCCACCCTGTTTACATTGCGAGCCTCTTTGGGGTTGGCTCCCCCCTTCTTTGACCAGGACTTGATCACCTGGTTCGGGTTGACTTAGCCAAGCATTGTTCATTGACTGTTGACCGCGCTGCAGTTTGACCTAACTGAGCTCCTCTCGGCGGGCTTTAGGTGGGCTTGGCTTAGCCAGGCACTGTTGATTTGACCGTTGACCAGCGCTAGCCGAGCTCCTCTCGGCGGGCTTTGGGCGGGCTTGGCTCGGCCTTCTCGGGTCAACCAAATTTTTATTTTTAAATTAAATTTTTAATTTCTAAAAGACCTGGACGGGTTGTTTTCGCGCAGGGTCGACCCGCCCATTGCTACAGTGCATTTTCCCGAGACTTCAGCTGTTTTAGGTTATTTTTGACGAATTTTTGTGCCAAAAATTTGAACATAAGTGTATAAAGATAATTTTATATTCTTATAGTATTATAAGTTATTTAAATAGCTATGAAAAGAAATTCATGAAAAATAATTCCAAAGCAATATTAAAAAATCAAATACCAATGTTTATACATTTTGTCAAATATGCTTGGCCCAAAAATCAAAATTCAGTATTAAATAACTTTATAATATTTTTAAATGTTAATACTACTAGTGTGCCTTATAATCTCAAAGTTTGGACATATCAAATTCAAGAGAAATAAAAAGAAATTCAATTATAAAAAATCTTGTGCATGTCTCAAATTTCCTTGAAGTATGCCATGACTTCAAGGCCCTTAGAGACCATTATTTTAGACATCTAAAATACATGGCTTGATTTAATTAATTAGTAACAATTTTACTTAAAATCAAGCCCAAATAAAATATACACATTTATGCTTGACTCATCAAACACAAGGGTGTAACACATTGTGGTAAGGAATGGTATGCTTGCCAAGCACATGCACAATTGGTGATTCGATGGGGTATTAGGCAACTGTGAATGGCAGTTGTTGGTTAATCAACAGCAAGGATTAGAATTTATGGAACATTAATTGCCAAAGTGATTTTAGTTACAAGTGATAGCATAAGAAGTCAATCATGAAAAGGAGTATTTGAGGCAATGTCAAGTCATCTATAATGGTGGAAGAAGGGGAAGATAGAGTGATGGTGATGAATGGGATAAATAAGAATCACAACTTAGTGGTGAGAATATTTTAAATCATAATTTAGAAGAGAATGAAGGCTAAGTTAGACCTTCACTAATGGAGACCTCCATTGGCACATGTATTTGTCACAATTTTTTGGATCTTAATTGATAACCTAATCAAATCTTATTTTTTTTTTATTAGTAATGCTTAAATAAATAGAATGAGAAACCCTATTCTAAAATATGATGATAGAATGCTTTTTAATCAAATAAAATAATAAAAAATATATATATAATGCAAATGAATGGAAATATATGCATAATAAAAAAAATCTTTACGAATCTCATAAATGACTTTTACAACTTAATAACAACAAAAAAGTATTAAAAATAATAAACAAAACCAATATGCGTGTTATTTACGGGCTTTTCCTAGCTATTTTATCAATGATTTATGACATAATTAGACATCATGCATCATAGGCTCCATCGAATCATTTTAATATCATTTTTTAAATGTGATCTCATCTACATTAGCGTACCCTATAATCATGCAAAATGTTATAACATGGAAACTTAATATTTGACTATACTGGAAATGATCACGATATAGTACCCATATGTAGACACAATGGTGTGGTTGACCACGTGGTGACATGATTCAATGACATCTCATTTGCTTTCCTTGTAGCATAAGATCATTTTTCGTATAGATGTATAACTATTAATTATGAGATGAGATCCACAAGAAACTTTGTGATACATGTACTAAGTATAATTTATGTAAGTTTTGTTTTCAATTTTAATATGTTTCATATTCAAATATGTTAGTATCTCATAATACAACTCTATGATCAAACAAGTGATTGTAAGTTTTAACTTATGTATACTTTGTTTTAGGTTTTGAATGTGAATACATTTGTTTATGTTATTAACTCATAATACAACTTTATAATTAAAAAAGCAATTGGGTCATCCAACAAATATCCCATTTACGAATTTTTAATAAATTGAATTAGTTTTGTGATTCAAATAAATAATTTTGTTACCTACGTTGAACTTATATTTATTTCAATAAATTGCCATTCATTTGTGATTTCAAAAGCTAATCCATTTTTTAATTTTTTTATTTGATAATTAAAGAATATAAAATATATAATGAAATAAAAATCATATTTCAATATTATTAGCTTCTAAAACTTTTGACAGTACCCTTAAAATTTGCATGCTACATATTAATAAATTTCTCATCAGTAAAAAAATGATTGCTGAAAACTGGCAGTGATCATATTTGAATATTTACAGTAAGAATTCATTCCTCCATAATAAACAAGAATCGGTCGATTTTGACCAGTCCATGGTCCACCGGAGGGGCGTATGCAAAACGATTACGCAAATACGCGGACTTGACTTCTTGACCATCATCGTTCTTGATTTATATAAAGAGAAAACAGCACCTCTTAACCCACTACAGCTCCAACTATTGTTCGGAAGAAGAAGCTTTAGCTTGTGTACACCTGTGGAGAGATGGCTTTCGGTGTCTCGGATGAGTTGTTGGGAACCTTTGTGCCCATCGTGGTGTATTGGATCTACTCGGGCATCTATGTTATGCTTGGAGACATGAACGATTACCGGCTTCACACCAAAGCGGAAGAGGATACAAAGAATGTTGTCTCAAAGAGAACCGTCGTCAAAGGCGTTCTCGTTCAGCAAGCTTTCCAGATTGCTGTCTCCCTCATCCTCTTCACGGTACGTATATCTCTGCATACATCCCTTCCAAATTTATTATCAATAACAATTAATTAATCCTTTATCTTTCTGTTGCAGTTCGTGAGCGAGAGCAGCGGCGGAGCGATTCGACCTCAGCCCGCGTTTTGGGTTACCGTGCTGCAGTTCGTCGTGGCCATGGTGGTGATGGATACATGGCAATACTTCATGCACAGATTGATGCACGTGAATAAGTTCTTGTACAAACACGTGCACTCCAAGCACCACACCCTAGTCGTCCCCTACGCCTTCGGAGCTTTGTACAATCACCCTCTTGAGGGCCTAATCCTGGACACCATCGGCGGAGCGATCTCCTTCCTGATCTCGGGAATGACCCCACGCACGGCCATCTTCTTCTTCTCCTTCGCCACGGTGAAGACGGTGGACGACCACTGCGGGCTGTGGCTTCCCGGCAATTTGTTGCATATTTTGTTCAACAACAACAGCGCTTACCATGATATCCATCATCAGCTCTACGGCACCAAATACAACTTCTCTCAGCCGTTCTTCGTCGCCTGGGATAAGATTCTCGGCACTTACATGCCTTATTCGCTTGAGAAGAGGAAGGGAGGTGGCTTTGAGGCGCGCCCCATTAAGAAGGCTCATTAATTCATACACACGTTTTATTTATTAATTTTTGAAATATGTATGCTTGTTATATTCCATTCCTTTTTTGTTTCATCAATTTTATCTGTTGCTCTCATTTAATTGCCTTGCAAAACACAAGATGGATGCAAAACACAAGATGGATGAACTTGATTAGAACACGTTATATGGCGTTCACTACAACACCTTGACGTAGACTAAACTCACTTATAAGAATTTTTTTTTCAATTTTTTAAACATCTTAGGTGGAGACGTTTTAGATCCAAAAAATAATGTTCTTAGACTTAATATGAGAGACTATCAAAATATTATTTTTCAAAATTTTACACATACGTTAAATATTTTATTATGGGGATTAATATAGTCAAGATTTCACATCATTTTGTTTTTCTTAACATACATTTTTTAATTTTTACTATTTGATATGTTTTTTATTAGATGTTTTTGACTCAGTGAGCATTCAAACTTATTCCATAATTCTCTTTATTCGAATACTTAATTAAATAAAATTTGGTTATAATTTTTAAATCTAAAAAATAAAACCAATAATTGACAATAAAGTTATATTTGCAACAAATAATCTTATTTTAATAATTTCATGGTTGGTATGTGACTAATATCATCATTGTGTTTCTCACATGTGGGATATTCACAAGTTCTAGATAAGAAAAAGTTCAATCGACCTTAGTGTCAACAAAGTTCAATCAACCTCTCCTTTCCTAAGTTTAAGTCGTCCAAGGTTAGTGCTTTTTCCTCCTAATGCAATCAAATATTGGCTTGGCATGCCATTATGCAGAGTGCGGCTATTTCTCGACATATTTATGCAAATATAATGGTGTGGTTGATTTTGCAACCATACGAGTACACCCGTAGCAATGTGGTTTATCCAGGGACAAACCTGTTCACGTGGCTTATGAATGTGTGGTTATGATTCATATGAACATGCTATTGGAGAGAAAGGAGAAGAAAACAAAACAACGTTTCACTTTTTTTGGTTTTGTTACACGTAAAAAACACAAAACATCAACTAATACAAAATAAAAATAACTAACCCACTGATTCATACACGACTGAAATAACTAACTGCAGCTAATAACATTTCTAAAAACAGAATATGAATCAATTTCTAACACTCCCCCTTGATTCAAACTTCACTACATCAAACTTATCTCGGAAGTATTCGAATTTGATTTTAGGTAAAGCTTTAGTCAGAACATCTGCTGTCTGATCTTCAGTGCCAATATATTGTAATTCAATTTCTCCCTTCTTAATCAGCTCCCTGACAAAGTGCATTCGAATGTTTATATGCTTGGTTCTGTTGTGGTGTACAATATTTTTGGCAATTGCAATGGTTGACTGGTTATCACAATAAACGACGGTTGCTTGGTTCTGCTCTTGATTCATCTCAGCTAGTAAACGCCTAAACCAAACTCCCTGACATGCTGCTGCACATGCTGCATTGTATTCTGCTTCTGATGTCGACAGTGCAACAGTGGTTTGTTTTTGAACTCCAACTGATTGCATTGTTGCCAAATATAAATGTATGCCCAGGTGTGTTTCTTCGATCTTCAACACACCCAGCCCAATCACTATCACTATACCCTATAAAAAATGATGAATTTGATGCTATATACTAAAGTTTATAAGTAAAAGTACCTACAATGTACCAAAGGATTCTCTTTGCTGCTCCAAAGTGTTGTTTTGTTGGATTTTATATGAATCTTGAAACAACTCCAACTGGATATGCAATGTCAGGTCTATCATGAGTTAGATATATCAAACCTCCAATTAGGCTTCTAACCCTAGTAGGGTGTTCTGCTTCAGTCCCATTGTTCGCCATCAATTTCTCATTTGGGTTTATTGGTGTTGGAACAGAATTACAACCTTTTAATCCAAATTTCTCCAAGACATCTCTTGCATACTTCCTTTGTGAAATGAATATAGTCCCTTTCTCTTGTTCTACCTCTAGCCCAAGAAAGTAATGCATCTTGCCAAGGTCAGTCATTTCAAACTACTACAGCATGCACTGTTTGAACTGTAGAATCAGTTCCTGACTAGTCCCCATGTATATCATGTCATCCACATACAAGCACACCACTAGTAGACTTTCAGTTCCTTTTCTTTTCACATACAAATTCGGCTCATTTTTGTTTCTCACAAATCTAGATTTTAGAAAATGAGAATCAATTCTGATATACCAAGCCCTTGGAGCCTGTTTCTATCCATACAGGGCTTTATTGAATTTGTATACCTAATTTTCTTTCCCTTTAACCTTGAAACCTTTAAGTTGTTCAACATACACTTCCTCCATTAAGTCACCTTTAATGAATGTGGATTTGACATCAAACTAGTACACATGTTGCTTTAATTGGGCAGCTAGTATTAACAGTAACTGAATGGTCTCAAACCTTGTAATTGGTGAAAATGTTTCTTCATAATCAACTCCAAATTTTTGAGAAAAACCCTTTACAACTAACCTGGCTTTATGCTTATGAACGCTCCCATCAGCTCCAAACTTTGTCTTATACACCTATTTTACTCCAATTATGTTTCGCTTTGAGGAGGTTCAATTAAGTGTCATGTTTTATTCTACTCTATTGCCAACAGCTCCTTCATTGCTTGTTGTCATTCTTTCTTCTCTGTAGTCTCTTCAAATGTTGTTGGGTCTACAACATACAACACTTGAGCTGTTTCATATAATTCTTGTATTGTTCTTACCTTCCTTGTAGGAAAATCAAGATCGAAAGATTGAATTATGGGAATTGATTCTGAGCTACTGTTGGAACCTAAAATCTGTTACTCATCTTTATCAGTTTCAAACTTTTCCTGGATTGGAACTTCTACTATTGCAGCTTGTGTTTTCTCTGACCAATTCTAGCTTCCATTCTCATCAAACAGCATGTTTCTACTTACCACAATCTTGTCATTTGCTGGATTGTACAACTTGTAGCCTTTGGATCGTATATATTACCTAATGAATATGCACTTTTCTAATTTTTTGTCCAGTTTTCTTCTGTCTTGTGAATTGAGCAAGGTGTATGCAATGCAACCAAAGACTCTAAGGTGTCTCCTACACTTGGTTTCCTTTCAAACCATGCTTTAAAAGGGGTTTGGTTTAGCACTGCTTTGGTTATTGATAAGTTCAGAATGTACACTACAGTTACAATAGCTTCAGCCCATGATTGATTTGGTAGCCCCTTTGATTTGAGCATGGTTCTGGCCAATTCTACCATTGTTGTACTCTTTCTTTCGACGACTCCATTCTGCTCTGGTCTATATGGTGGAGTTAGTTGCTGTTGAATGCCTTCTTTCTCACAATATTGCTTGAACTCTTTTGATTGGTACTCTCCCCCTCGATCTGACCTGAGCACCTTCAATTCCTTGTCAGTTTGTTTTTCAGTCATGACCTTAAACTTTTTTAACGTTCAAAAGTCTCACTTTTGTTTCTCAAAAAAAACACCCATGTCATTCGGCTGAAATCATCAATAAACAAGAAGAAATACTTGCTACCCCCTAGGGACTCGGTCTCCATTGGACCACACAAATCTCTGTGAACTAATTCAAGCACTTGGGTTGCTCTCATTGCATGGTCTTTGGGAAACGATAGTTTGGTTTGTTGCCATAAATACAACCTTCACACAACCCAATTTCCTTAATTTTTGGTAAACCAAATACCATTTGCTTTTGGCTAAGTAACTTGAGTCCATTAACATTCAGATGCCCATACCCACGATGCCAAATCTCACTCGAGTTTGACAATTTGGCAGCCATCACCTTCTCTACACTTGAAATCTCCAAAGGAAATAGTTTGTTTGTTGCCATCTCTACTACAGTCATGATCTGTTGTGTGGCCTTGTCGATAATTGCACACTTCTTCTCTTAAAAAATGACAGAATATCTAATCTCAATCAATTGACCAATACTTAATAAGTTCTATATTAGTTAGGAAATGAAATAAACATCATACAAGAACCTAGTGTTGTGTTGATTGGATTGAACTGCTATTATTCTTTTACCTTTTACATGAATTACCTTATCATCTCCCAACTTAACTTTCAATTTGTGGGTCTCATCTAGTTGATTGAATAGATGTTTGAAGCCTGTCGTGTGATAGAAACAACCACTGTCCAAAACCAATATTTTGCTGACATCTAGATTCTCCTTGGTCTTAGCCATGAATAGTTTGGTCGATCATTCTTTTCTTCTACAAAATTGGCCCACCCTTCATCTCTTTGCTTCTTGTAACAATCAGCCTACACGTGCCCATACTTTCTTTGGTTTATCTCTTTGTTTTTTGTAGCATTCGGCCTACATATGACCAAACTTGTGACAGTAGAAACATTCTACATCTTTTTTCGAATGTCCATCAATTTGTTGTCTATTCTCAACTGACCTTCACCTTCCTCTTCCTCCTCTTCCACGCTGGCTTGTATTTCCTCTGCCTCTTCCTCGTGTGCTGCTATATGATCTGCCACCAGAGGTCTCTCCTTTTGTGTAGAAGGCTCTCATGTCATCCATCTCTTCGATTCTGTGGAGGCAATACTCATGAGTTTGCAATGATCCCATGAGTTCATCAAAAGTGCATGTCGTAAGGTCTTTTGATTCCTCAATTGTAGCTACCACATGGTCGAACTTTGGCGTCAGACTTCTCAGAATCTTTGCCACCACAGTCTGCTCTAAAATTTTCTCACAATAAGCACAAATTTGATTAACAACACCTGATGTTCTTGATAGAAATTCTTGAATTATCTCACCTTGCTTCATGAAGACGGTTTCAAAATCTCTGCGTAGTCCCTGCAATTTGATTGCAATCACCCTTGAACTCCCTTGAAATATTGCTTTCAGAGTAGTCCAAGCTTCATTTGGTGAGTCGGCTACTGCGATTTTAGAGAAAATTGTCTCATGTACTACTTGTTGAATGATGTACAGGGCCTTTGCATCCTTCTTTTGAGTATCCTGCGGATTGGTGTCTGGATCAGGGGCACCCATTTTTACTAGATCCCCAAACCTTGTGACTTAAACAGGGTTTTCGTTTTGATGCTCCAAAACTCATAATTTTTTTTGAAGACTGGAATCCTGATAAGGACACACTGGTGGTGTTTGTCACTAAATCTGTCATTGCTTCCTTATGCAATCAAACTCGGAATAGGTAGCTCTTCGTCGGAGACTCGCCATTAATTTCCCTCTCCCTCTTCGGAGCCACTGCCCCTGCTCTGCTCGAAATTGTCTATATCACCAAAGGCCCTCCGACGCGACGGTCTTTCCTTCAGCCTTGCCAGAATTGCTGTTCACGCTGCTCGCCTTTGTGTCTTCGAAACCTCTCCCCTCTTGTGAAGTGTCTCTCCACGCCAACAACTCAGCATGCAGCCTCCCGTCCTGAGCACAAAGTGCATCATTCTAAGACTTGAGGGCATCAAATTCTCTCCTTAGCGACTCGTAGTCCTTCTCAAACTACTTCGTCTTTCCTCGTGCCCTGCGATACCAATTTTCTTTGCTTCTCATCCTCTCGAATCGTGCCTGTGATACCATGATACCATGTCCTTCTCGAACCCTGTGATACCGTGATATCGTGTCCTTCATCTTATCGAACCCTACGATACCGTGCCCATGCCTTTCGTCTTCTTCAGCGACTCCGGCTCTGATACCAGTTTGTTGGAGAGAAAGGAGAAGAAAACAAAACCACTTTTTTTTTTGTTTTGTTATAGGTAAAACCACAAAACAACAACTAATACAAAATAAAAATAACTAACCCACTAATTCATACACGACTGAAATAACTAACTACGACTAATAAAATTTTTAAAAATGGAATTTGAATCAATTTCTATCACATGGAACAACTAGCTATGAGATGAGACTTGCAAGGAACCATTCAATACAAAACATGTGTAATTTATATACAATTTGTTTAGAGTTTTTTAATGTTTACATTCAAGCTATGTTGTTAACTTATGATACAACTTCATGAAATTATAATAATTGATGTTATCAATATTCTATTTAACAATTATTATTAAGATAAATTATTCTTTTTTTGTTTCAAATGCACAATTTAGTTATTAATTATAAATATATGCTTGCCTCCATAACTTCTTATGCATATAAGATTCTAAAGATTGATTAATCAATAATATTTTTAATTATTTAATTGGATAGTTCATGAATGTACATGTAATCGACATAAGAATTATTTTGTATGTTATTAATTTCTAAAAAGTTTTAGCTCTAAAAGAAATTTCATATTATCTAATTGGCATTTCAAAGTTATTAATATTAAATTTTGAATTAAAATATTATACTTATAATGAAGAAATTATTTTGTTGTAGTTGTCTAGAACAATCATCATAAATTACATAATATAAATGGTGATAAATAAAGATAGCTATTGTGGAGGACATTACATAAAAACTATCCTCAATAGCTTAAACATTTTACGATGATTGTTTTTTACAATAGTTATATAATAACTAAATAAAAATCTAAAACCCATGCACCTTCACTGTTCCTCAAAAACCTTACTATAGAGAAGATGATTTTTTCCAACATAGCCTTTTTACTCATTTATTGTTAGTCTTTGCCATTATTAAAAGCCTCCTCATTGTTTGGCTACCTTCTTTCAATATTAAGGATCTCTACTAACTAGTATTAAATCATCATTTCTTCTCCTTCACCTTTATCTACACCATATTCCCCTCTCTTTTTCTCTCATTCTCTTTTCTTTTCTTCTCTTTTCTCTCACTTCTTTTATTCTTTATCATTCTCTCATCCTCTAGCCTTAAATTTGTTATATTTATTTAACTTGTTTTTTTAGTTTCATTGAATTATTAAGTGAATATTGTTTTTTTGTATATAAAATAATTTTTGACATATTAGTAGCTTCAAGTTCGATGTTTACATGCACAACAATTGTTTCTTAATGCACTTGAGTTGAGCATTATTATGATACCATCCCCAATGATGGTTTAGGCTTATATTGTAAAGAGTAAGGAATACCAAACTTGTTCTTACAAATTTCTCATACTCCTTGCTCTTTGTGAGTCTAATTTTGTATCTTTTTTTCATAAAGTAGAATTAAAATTCTTAAGCATTATACATCAAAATGACATAATGCACATGGCGTCAAATAAACTTTTACTTGAACTCTTGAGAGCCATTATCTTTGACATATTTGATGAATAAGATTATGTCTAATGAAAAAAGACTAGATATGATTCTCGATAAAAAGTTATTTTCCTAATTATTTAGTATAGATTTGAGCTCAGTTCTGACACCAAAGTAATGAAAGGTATAAGAACAATAATTTAGATCAAATATCAATATGTTAGAAAAATGTGAGAATATAAATCTAACTCTCATACCAAAAAGAGATAAGTTATACAAACAAAAATATATCTTTGATATTATAAGTGGTGATGATGCAAATATAACCATGGAGAGGGCTGTCATGTTAGTTGAGATTGTAGCATAGGTGTAAGCAAATCAGTAAAAGGGAATTGGGTTGAGCGTTTGTATGAACAAAAAGGATATAGGATGCAAGTGAGTAATGTGATTAAGGTCTAGGCAAAGGTAGCAAGTGGAAGGATCTAAGCTTATGCAAGACTCAATTATATACTTTGGCTATTATTAGGCTGTAGTGTCAACAAGTGATGGCTAGAAATCATCAATATAAGAATCAATACCTTGATAAATAAATGATCATTTTATCATTTACATACATATAACACATCAATTTAAAGAGGTTCTTAAGTTTAATTAAAAATAAATAATTTCATCATCCATTCATTTCATAATGGATATAGATAACTTTTGAAATTATAAAAATGTCTTTATAAAATAAAGAGTTGACCATGTCTTCATGAAATAAAGAGATATAAAATAGATAACAAACAAAATTAATTCAAGATTAGTCAAAATTATAACATACTTTATTCTAAATTAGATTTAATGAAAAAAGATTAAAAGAATTAAGATATATATATATATATATATATATATATATATATATATATACATTTAGAGTTTTGAATTTGAGGATCCTTGAAATCATGAATTTGAATTCATGATTTTTTAAATTTAAAATTTCACTTTTTGGAATTTAGATTTTCCTCATTTATGAAAATTTTATTTTTTAAATTTGAATTGTGACTTCTTACATAAAAAAAATAAAATATAGATAATCTTAAATTACTTAGCTGATATCTCAAAATTATAACATATTTTTTGTATTACTTTACATAGACTAATTTTAACTTGATAAGTGACTTGAAACCAATTGTTATATTCTGCAAACCTTTTTTTATGCATTGAAGCTTTGGTTGGGTTGCATATTAGTGTTGAATCAAGCCCGATAAACTTTCATTGTAATTATATTTTTTATGTCATTTATGTTGTCTCAATTTATGAAATCATAAGAAACTCTATCTTATAGAATTATACTTTAAATGTATCTTTACCAAACAAGATATCAACCTCTATAAGTCACTCTTAATGACAAAGTTATCAAGCGATTTAATTGCATGAAAAATTAGGCAAGCCAATTGATTATATGTCCTTCCAAAGTCATTTGGTAGTTTCACCATATAGAAGCTCAAAATCCAATTAAGCATATTTCTTGTTTCTCAAACATATAAAGGAAACTAATTGCCTTTATGTCCCTAAATAAATAAGCATACATTTTAAATTGAAAGTTAATTTAAGCATCTTATGCAAAATAAAATTAAAAATACTTGAAAATTTAGGATGTATGTGATAATTTTGATGTTTTTATTAATATATCTTTGACAGTTCAATTGGTTTAGCTAATGCTGAATAAACTTAAGTAGACTAACTTAAAAAACTCAAGTAGCAAAGGTTTATATCAAAAAAAATTATTAATATTTTTAGATAATATATTAATAAAAACTAGACATGATATGTAGTAAATAATTCATCAATTATTTGGAATAATAGTTCTACTTTAATAACATGTTAAAGACCTACTAAACTTAACCAAATTTGACTAAGTATAACATTATAAAAATATATATTAATCACATTAAATGAAATATTATCTAAGTAATCTTTAAATTGGATATAAATATATAATAAAAAACTTCAACTTGAGTCTCATCATAAAAAATAACTAAATAATGATTTAGGATATTGGGTAGAAAAAATTATTAAGAGCTCAAAAAAATTAAGCGATACAAAAAAATTTAAAAACATTTAAATCAATCAAATAAGTAGATGAAATGTGAATAATTGTGACAAAAAAATTTAAAGAGAATAATTCTAAGAAAGCTAGACAAATGTTAATGAGGCAAATCTAAACATACTAAATGAACTTACCCAAGAATGTTCCTATTAGTATGAGACAGCTTTAAAAGGGTTAAGTTAACAAGGAATTAATAGATATAAGAAGGTGTTATGGATTTTATCAGTTCCTTACATCTTATAAGGAAATCCCACACAAAGAAGATATTGCAAACCACATTTCTTAGGTATATTCAAATGATGAACATTCACATATTATGGAAGAGGTCACCTAAATTGAGATCAAATATGCCATATTTTAATTAAACAAAACTAGTGCTCCTAGTCTAAATGGTTTTAATGATAATTTTTTCACAAAATGTTAGGATATAATTGCATCAAATCTCCTTGTAATAGTTAAAGATTTCTTATCTAGCAATTCAATTATCAAAGCCTCTACAATATAAATCCGGTCCTCGTCCCAAAAATGTCATCTCTTATCACATTTCAAGACTTTAGGCCTATAAGTATATGCAATTCTGTACTCAAATTTCTAAGTATGTGCAATTTTGTACTCAAATTTCTATGCAAATTACTTGCTAATAGGTCGTAAGTTATAAGCCAAAGATTATCTAACCAAAACAATAAGGATTCATTCATGAAAGGGGCCTTATTGACAACATTTTCATCTCTTAAGAACTAGTAAAATCTATTTCTCGGTCATGTACTGCTATGGAGATCAAGGAGATTTTGGAGGCTTTTGTTTTGACCATGACCAAGCTTCGGAGTTTCCTGGCTGTTGAGATCCAGACTGATTCCATTATGGCGATCCATGAGTTGATGCAACAGCTTCACTACCTTATTTTATTATAACTCACCTCTGCTACATGAATGAGGTGATTATCTTCAGTAGGGGAGATCTCAAATCTATAAAAAATATAAGTAAATTCTTTAAATAATTTTAACTATTATTAAGAATGTATATTAGTCTAAAGAGATCCATATTTTATCAAAGCAAAGAAATATCATCAATAAAAATTCAAAGGTTAGGTAAGATGTTAGAATTTAAAGATAAACAATTGCTAATTATTTACTAAAATAATCAACTTTTAATAATAAAAAAATATAGAAATTTCAAACATAGTGTTGAAAAGGTGAAAAAAGAATTAGTCAATTTTGATGGTTCCATTGTTCACCAAAGTGCCATATGCAAAAAAGTTACGCAAATACGCGATCTCGACTTCTTCATTGTTATCCATGCTTAATCAATATAAAGAGAAAACAACACCTCTATGTCAAGGAGCCTGTTTTAACAAAGAATGGTTCAAATTCGTCACATACCAACTATTAGTTTAACGATGAAATGAGAGGCATGAGGGATAAAATTGTTTTTTAATTATCTAACTATATTTTTTAGTCTTTGACAAAGTCGAAGACAGGATTTGCAATTATATGTTCATTTTTAATGTAGTTTTAGAAATTTTAATTATTTCCTGAAAAAAAATATTTGAATAAATAAGAATTACGGTTTGAACCAGTAAAACGTGATTGTTGAAAACCGACCATAGCGTATTGTTTTATTCTTAGTAAAGATTGTACTTCTTAAAAAAACAAAAAAAATAATAACCGGTCGATTTTACCCGGTCCATGGTCCACCTAAGTGCGCGGTCATGCCTCTTGACCGTCATCATCCTCCACTTATAAAAACCGAAAGCAGCACCCGTGAACCCACAGCAGCTCCGACTACTGTTAGAAAGAAGAAGTCTTAGCTTGTGTACACCTGTGGAAAGATGGCTTTCGGTGTCTCGGATGAGTTGTTGGGAACCTTTGTGCCCATCATGGTGTATTGGATCTACTCGGGCATCTATGTTATGCTTGGAGACATGAACGATTACCGGCTTCACACCAAAGCGGAAGAGGATACAAAGAATGTTGTCTCAAAGAGAACCGTCGTCAAAGGCGTTCTCGTTCAGCAAGCTTTCCAGATTGCTGTCTCCCTCATCCTCTTCACGGTACGTATATCTCTGCATACATCCCTTCCTAATTAGTTATCAATAACAATTAATTAATCCTTTATCTTTCTGTTGCAGTTCGTGAGCGAGAGCAGCGGCGGAGCGATTCGACCTCAGCCCGCGTTTTGGGTTACCGTGCTGCAGTTCGTCGTGGCCATGGTGGTGATGGATACATGGCAATACTTCATGCACAGATTGATGCACGTGAATAAGTTCTTGTACAAACATGTGCACTCCAAGCACCACACCCTTGTCGTCCCCTACGCATTCGGAGCTTTGTACAATCACCCCCTTGAGGGCCTAATCCTGGACACCATCGGCGGAGCGATCTCCTTCCTGATCTCGGGAATGACCCCACGCACGGCCATCTTCTTCTTCTCCTTCGCCACGGTGAAGACGGTGGACGACCACTGCGGGCTGTGGCTCCCCGGCAATTTGTTGCATATTTTGTTCAACAACAACAGCGCTTACCATGATATCCACCATCAGCTCTACGGCACCAAATACAACTTCTCTCAGCCGTTCTTCGTCGCCTGGGATAAGATTCTCGGCACTTATATGCCTTATTCGCTTGAGAAGAGGAAGGGAGGTGGCTTTGAGGCGCGCCCCATTAAGAAGGCTCATTAATTCATACATAGTTTGTTCTTAATTTGGTTTCTCCATACATACTTTTACTATTCAACTTATGTAACCGCGTTAGTGTTGATAAACTCTTTTTATATATTCAATTAATGGCCATTTAATTATTAATTTCCACTCTAACAAAGCAATTTCTTGGATACTTCTATTGTCAAATATATATGACTTAGTTTTAATGTTACCTTCTAATCAATGTTTGTTATGCTTTCACTTTAGGACTTTCAGTTCCATATTTCATACAAATGGTATATTTCAGATCTCTTTATATATAGTTTCCAAGGGTGTTTAATAAAATATTTAAATTTGTTTAAACTTCTGTTGTAATAACTTGAGTATTTTAAGATTTTAAAATAATTATATTATTTATGAAATAGATTTATATAGACTATATATATTTAATCTCACTTAGAGTTATTATTACCTAAAAACTATTGATTAACTCAATTTTATTATTAGCATTTAATTTATATTTTTTTCTTTTGAATTTTTGAATTCTATTTGCTACAGATTATGTTTTTTTTTTTTAATTTTATTGGAGTTGAATATTAATTAAATAGGTATGTGATGCACGACTCATTTAATAGCCCTTAAAAACCCTATTCTCACATTTGCATGTATAGGTTTGTCACATTTTATTTTTTAACTTTAATTTATTTATATGTGATTAGCTGTCTAAAAATATATTTTTTATTTGATTAATGTCAATTCTACCAACCACGTAGTAGTGTGTTTGAACATGTTTGTAATTTGTTAAAAACAAATCAAGGATTTCACTCTTTCATGGCTCAAAATAATTACTTTTTGCATGAGTATATCTTATTTTTCTAATAATGGTTGACTGATGCCATATTGCAATTTTCCTATATTTTTTAAATATTTTGTTATATTTTTCACTATTGTTGTTAACAAATGTTTTATTTCCTAAGTTAACCACATACATTTTTAATAGAAATAAAAATTTATTTGAGTCAATTTAGAACAATTTATAAGTTTCTCTAGGTTAGTTGAATAATATCATGAGACCTTATAACCATATTGTGTATTAATTTATAGGCAACAAAATAAATTATGCTTTAGATTATAGTGTTAGGTAGTTGGCTAATGTGAATTATCTTATGTAGTCCGTCAAATGCATAGGTAGTTCAAAAAAAATTTCATTAGGTAGTTGGACAACTACACCAAGTAGTTAGGTCAAACTACCCTAAGAGATTGGTTACATTACACTAAGAAGTTAGTAGAGGTTTTGCTAATCATCATGTACTTGTTTATTATGTCATTTCTATATTTACTCTACCTTATAAAAGGTTTGTATTAAACTTTAATGAAAGAGAATGAAACATTTGCTTGTTGTTTGTAGAGATATCTATGGAGTATGACAAGTTCCTTTTCTCTTCTCTCTTATGTAACTAAAGAGACCACTTTCGTTTATGTGATGTGAAGTTTTTACAATGGTAAAGATCAATGCTTTGATCATCATATTTAATATGTTAAATTAATTCTTTTATTTAATAAGAGGATAAGCTCTCTCTCTCTCCCATATCCTAAAACCCAATTCTAACATTTACCTTTTATGTGAGAAAATATGGATGGAGAGGCAAAGACGAAGAAGGAATATGAAAACCAAGAAAATTTGTTGAAGTCCTTTCAAGAGATTCAAGAAAATTGAAAAGGAAAGAAGGAGATCTCAAGAAAAAGGAAAATTTTCAACTTTGTCTTGTGTGATTCATATAGTAAGATAAGGTAGCACCCAAGCTCTTCTTCTTAATGTTGAACTTTTGGTTATGCACAACTTATTTGATAAGAATAAAACTATTATGTTGTTATTTTTAATATTTTTTTCAATATGTTTTAGATCATGTTTTTAAAGATCAAATAAAAATTACTTAATTTGAGAGTTTAATCAAACAATTCATAGATTAATCCTCTTTTAAAGAAATCTTAAGGAGTATTGGTAGCTTTGATCAAACTTGGTTTAAATTTAAAATTGTGAGTTATTTAGGTTTCTCTTTATTAGGCGACTAGACTACTTGAAGATCTTCATCTACACATTAGCTATGATTAAATTATCAAACCTTTCTATTAAATTTTTATGTAGTATACTTAAGATCATATTACATGTATTCACTTATTAAATATTAGTTTGTTATAGTTATGATTGTTAAAACTATATTAAGATTAATTAAATAGCATTTCATGTTGCTTTAAGTCATACACAAGTCTTAGTTTTAAAAATCTAGTTTACATGTCAATTCAAGTCATGAAGTTTAATGCCTACAGATCGTATAATATAATGGTTGATATCATAATGATTTATTTTTGTTGGTTATATTTGCATTCAGAAGTGAACTAGTATTGAGACTATATAAGTATGATGTATCATTCATACAAGTGCAACCATCAACTAATTGATTTGTGCGTACACAAAGAAAGTCATAAAAGATATAATCTTGTATAAATATTGTCAGATCTTTGAGAGTTGATTTTACATTTATATTGTATACATATAAAGCTTATTTTATACAAATATATAGTTTATCTTCTCTCAAGATTCATGTTAAGTATAGGTTAGACATTTACGATTCTATATTTCATATTTTACATTCAAATTCTATAAGTATATTAAACAAGCACTACAAATCATACAATATGAAGTTTATGTGTCGTAATTATATATTCATTAATAGATACGCTTATTGTACTGTACAATATAAAGTGATTGTGCTATAACTATATATTTGTTAATAGACATAATTACTACACCATATAAGTATAATATTTGTATTATATGAGTACATAAATTAATGTATAAAATTACTTTACATATAATTATAATTATTGTATCAACCTTCTATGATCACTATTAAATAAAAACTTATCATTGTATGAATATGATAACTATATCATAAGAGTATATTCATTTCTTAATATATCTTATACATAATACAAAGATGATAGCATAATATATCAATATGATTTGTGTTAAAACTATTAGTTCTCATAGTTTTTAGAATTTTTATTATCATATTATAATGATAGTAATACCATATTAGTATATTTAGTTATTAAGAAGTTTTATGGATGTATTAGAATGATTTAAAATCAAACCAATACATCATGTTTTGTACAAACTTGTTAATGTCATACAAATACAATAATATATATCATATCAGAATAATTTATTTTTTAATCAAATTAATCTAAGTAAATTCGAATCGTATAAGAATTCATAATGTACGATCACAACGTATAATATTTTTTTGAGAACTCAACTTTTATAAAAATATGTATCATACAATAATAATCTATCTTTATACTATATGAACGATATTAAAACTTAAGCATTATTTATCATATTGGAGTTGTATAATACAAGAACTATATCAGAATTGTATGATATATTATTTTAAATTAATAATGCTAGTTGATTGATATTTTGCACTTCATATATAATGTGTCATACTATACAATCATGCATTATATAGTATTTTTCTAAGAGTTTAAAATTTGGTTGCATGAGACTTTGCTTTATTTGTATATACAATGTCATCATCATATCTGTATAATACATTCATGATAATAAAAATGAAATGATGAAATAAGCGCATTATCAGGATGATCATTATATAGATCTTATCGTCACAATACATTGTCCTTGATATACTAGCATGATATGTATCTCAAGAGTGTAATGATAAGTTCAACCTTTTAAGGAATGAAAATTTAGTCATTTTAACTTCTTTATTTGCACCTATTTCACTCTCTCATATAAATAGGCATATGATATAATGAATAAAAGCTAGATGTTTCAATGTGCTGTACTTAATCATTTCAATTACATAACAACATTCTTGACATATGATTGAAGTGCTTGATTCATTTGAAACATATTTGTTTAAACTTGATTTGTATTTATTTATGCATTAAGCATCTTATTAATACCTTATCTTATGTTGTGCCATATTTTTCTTTAAAGGATTGAGGTATAGGTTGTTTTATGCTTTTTAAAATATTGTATATCTTGTTATTTTAAACCTATGATATTATTATGTGTGTGCCCATCTTGGGTTGTTGTTGTAAGCTCAATAAAGCTTTGCTAGTTAGTTTGATTATCTATTATTGTGAGAGCAAAGAAGTATTACTAATTAGTTGAGTAAAAGGACAATTAAGATAGTGGAAGCTTTGTTGGATTAGCTAGGGGTGGATGTAAACAAAGGTTTTATTGAACCACCTAAAAATCTTGTGTGCCCTTTCAAAATTTGTGTTCTTTTCTTTATTTGCTTTATAAGTTCTATTACTTTATAACAAACAATATTGTTACTAAAAGAATTTTGAAAAGCTAACAAAGGCTTTCTAAAATTGATTTATAATTACAAAACCCAAAGTGAAGACTTAATGACAAGACTAAAGTCCAAACACTAGCTATTTTATGATAGATTAAATAAAATATCAATATAAAAAATTGATCTAACTACACAATCATCTAATCTTAAACAAAAATTATACTATATAAATTGCATATCCACATTTACACATAATACAAAAACTAATAAAAGACAAAGCATTATACCTCCAATAAGCAAAATTCTCATAAACAGCTTTTAAGTCCATAACTCTTAGTATAGTAAATGCATTACCTATGATATAAATATTAATAAAATTTTAAACAGAGCTTAATAGGTAAACTAATCAGATAATATATAAACAAAAATAAAAATATAATAAATAAGTATAACTATGTCATAGAAAATCAATAAGCATAATAAAATAAGTCATGATATAAGACAACCAATAAATTTAGTAAAATATGAATATATATATATATATATATATGTTTTTTATTTTTTTATTTTTTTATTTCTTATTTATTATATTTTATAAGGCTCAATTATTTATTTCTTATAAAGATAAGTATATTATTTTCTCATTTTATTCTTAATATATATATATATATATATATATCAATTTTTTTTTTCAAATTAGTATCCTCTATAACTAATATCATGATATCTCATAAAGGTATCCTCACCTTGAATCGATCATACTTCTCCTGTATTATGTATATTAGTATTGTGCAGATATAGGTGAATTCTCCTTGTCCTATTTCATGTGTATGGGTCAACCTTACTCTAATCATTTATATCAATATTATATAATCATCAATGAGCATTCTTATGTTATGAGATATAATATCATTTAGAAAAACATGAGGATAATTTTTTTAGGATGTATTAATTACTCCATTCTATTTTCTTAATTGATAATTCAACATGCATGATATTCACTTTCCAAATCATTTGCTTATCAATTATTTTATAGAATATATCATTATGGTGTTTGCCAATAACCATATTTTCATATAAAATGTTTAAATATATAATTCCACAAAAGAGAAACATGTAAATAAGATATAGGTAAAATATAACAACTAAAAAAATTAGCATTACATTTGCATAATAAGATAAAGTGAAAAATATGTTAATATCTTTCATTAAAAGAATGTTATTTTATAAATAACATAGAAAATAGTTGACTAGAATATTTACATCACAATTACTAGTTTATCTACTTAAATTTAAGAGTTAAATTTCTTTTCTAATCTAAATCTTTTTTTGATTTTTTACAATACCATGTATATGTAATAATTAATATATATTCTATATATGACGTGTTTAATAAGTAATTAAAATCATATTAATTATTTTTTCTTAAGTTATTATCAATAATTATATTTGTATAATTTCTCATTTGTATTATATGATCCATCAAAAATAGGTATTTTGAAATATATCATATCTATATGACCACATGATCATATTGTCTAATTCTCAAAGCTAGTGCTCCAATATTCATATTACTTCTAAACATATTATACAATCACTAAGATCATACCATATGATCCTATTATATTTTAACATAGCTTGTGTTACCTAGTGATCATCCAGTATGATCTATACTATCATAAAATGTGATTTGTATTCGCGTTATCCTACTACATATTAGCTTATCATACTATTACTACAATCTAATTACACCATATAATCAATTCATTATTTCTCTCTTCAAATTATACAATCTCCTTTGATCATATCATATATTTTTATTGTTACTCTATCACCAAGAGATTGTACCTTACAATATTACATAAAGTATGAATCTAACCATAGTCTCTTTTCTCTCTAAATTATTTTATTTGTAACTTTGACTGATTGTTTAATATAATCAACTTAATTGTATTGTATGATATTTCATATAGGACCCATGTATGCTTCCTCTAACAAACTTATCAAATGCATTGATTTAGTCTCTATTTTTATCATATAATAAGATTCTATACATCATACTAATATGATCCCGACCATTGACTTAACCAACTGATCTAGTATGATCTCCATAATTATATTAGTATGACTATATTTATTGTGTTACAGTCTTGGCTTCAACATATCTAAGACAAATTCCAAAAATATGGTTATTGTTCTTTGACTAGTGGTTAAAAAAGTTAAAAGCTATTGCTTAATGCTGGATTGAGTAGCTATCCACCACTTGTAAGGTTATAAATTATTATAAAAATAATTTTAAAGAACCATTTATGTACTTGTATGTATTTCATGTATTGTATGTTACTTCTTTCATAAAGTCCAACAAAGGGAAAATATTTTTCCAACCTTAAACTTATTTATTTTATATGGTTTTGTGTTTTGGTAATGCTAAACTAGGGATTAAAGTTCTTAATCATAGCACAAGAAGTCTTTAGCTTTATTTTTTGAATTTGTGATAAATGTGCCTATGTCAGTTGGTATTAGAGCCACGTTGGTCAAGATGGTCAACATAATCAATGAACTTAGAGAAACGATTTCATGGGTGGAAGTTCTTGGCATCGCACTTAATGAGGAAGGTTTGTGTGCTATTTTAGAGCATTTTGCAGACTTAGAGTTAATTGTGGAAGGTCTCTAGCAAAACCTTGTTGAGGATTTTAAGCAAAACTATCATGAATAAGATGAATTGCATTTACGAGTTAGCTGTGATGGGCATAGCAATTTGAAGTACAAATTTTTGGCAAAAGAAAAGACACTTTGTGAGGATTCCTAAACTAAAGTATTTCAATAACATCAAGAAGACTAAGGAGTTGGAAAACTTTTTATGCAACATGGAGCAATACTTCACCATTACTGATGTGTCAAATGTGAAGATGAATATTTTTAGCTTATATCTCATAAGAGATGCAAACTTGTGATGGAGAACATAGAGCATTGATGATGCAAGGGTTAAATGGTCAAAAATTGATACGTAGGAAAGCTTTGAAGAAGTTGAAGCACAATGGAGCTATGCAAGCATATGTTAAAGAGTTTAGTCTCTTGATGCTAGATATTTAGAGTATGTTTAAGGAAGGTAAACTTTTACTTCTTGTCTAGATTACAACATTGGGTGCAATTAGAGCTTCATCAAGAAAATGTGAAAAACTTGTTGCCTGCTATTGTTGCTATTGAAGCCCTTGTGTTCCAAAGATTCATATGCCCCTTCAAACCCTAAAGAAAAAGAAAAAGAAAAGAAAGGGGAATGAAAGTGAGACACAAGCAAGCATTGAGGGGTGTAAAGAATGATAAAGGCAAGTAGAAGTAAGAGTCATCTTCCTTACAAGGTACAAAGAATTCAATAAATCAGTAAAGTTTTTTTCTATGCAATGAAACCTCATCGTGCTGAAGATTGCCCTAAGCATGAGAAAATTAATGCCCTTATGGTTGAAAAGACTACCAAGGAATTTGATAAATAACTTATTGTACCTCTTAATACTTTGTAATTACTCAATCCTTTAATATTCAATTGAAATTCTAAGCACAATTAGCAGTGATATAATTGCTCATCATTCTTTATTGATGCATGTTTTGATGAAGAAAAATGTCCAAGAGATTATGACAATGATGGGCACAGGTGCTACACACATATTCATAGTTGTAAGACTTGTTTAGAAATTTCTTTATGGGTAAGCAAGTGCACTTGGTTTCTAAAACCCAGTGAATGCAAAGGCTCAAGTTATGGTTGGAATGACTTATAGAGTACTACTAACTTTAAGAAGTTTGATGGGAAAGGACAATTTGGTGATCATTCCTTTGGATGATTTTGATTTAATACTTGGAATACAAATTTGCAACAAGTCTTAAATAACCATAATGTCTCACCTTAATAAGATTATGGTGATCTAAGAGATAACTCCTTGCTTTGTTTTTGTTGTCATCCATATGTGAAGAAGAGAGATTAAAAGATGAGCAAAATAGAATATGTTTTAGCAATGTAGTTAAGAAAGAGGTTGAAAATTGATGAGGATTCATTCCTTACTACATTGATCGATGTTAAGGAAGATCAATTCAATGAGGTACATGATGTTGTTGCAAAACTTCTAAAGAAATTTGTAGATATCATGCTTATGATGTTGCCTAAAAGTCTATAACCAAGAAGGGAGATCAATCACAAAATTGAGCTGCTACTTGATATTGTTCCTTTTGCATGTCAGTTATATTATATGTCTCTGTTATAGTTGGCAAAATTGTGTAAATAACTATATGAGTTATTAGAAGTTTGCTTCATTCAATTATCTAAAACTCTATTTTGTGCTTTGATATTCTTTTAAAGAAAACAAAATAATTCTTCATAGATGTGCATGGACTACCATACATTGAACAAGGTGATAATGAAGAATAGGAATCCAATTCCTTTGGAGCAAGATTTGTTGGATTATTTGTGCAAGGAAACAAGTGGTGAGGATAATGATTATCAATAGAATGTTTTATGCTCATGCGCCATTCAGACATGTGTTGATACTTTTGAACCATCAAGGTATCTATTTTTATGTGCATAATCAAGACGAAGCTTAAAATTGTATTCCAAACTCAAAATTTGTATCTGGAACACAAGAAGGACCAAAAATGGTTTATTGGGCCCATTCTTGTCAACTTAGTTGATATTTTGTTGAAGTATTTAGTAAGAACTCTGATGTGCTAATAATTTAAGGACCTGATACTAGAAGGAGAGATGAGAGGCTTAAGCAGTGAGATGTCATGTCAGGCTATCTTCAAATGCCATGACCACACCTTCCTACCACTACCAACACAATAGTTCTCTTTACTTTTCTATTTTAGTTTTACTTAAAATTTTTCCACCTCTATCTTCTTTAAACTTTGTCACAAATCTTATCAATCATTGCCTTCTATACTCTCTACGACTCAATTTTGATATGTGTTTAGGCTATCTTTACATGCAAGTGCCTTGTTACTCTAATTTTCTGTGAGGTTTACTAAAGTCTTTTAGTACTTTTAATCTACACTTATGTAACATTTACTTTGTTCCTTCATTTATCAAGACCAATTTATTTAAAACCTTTCTTTATACCATGTCTCTACATTATTGAAGACGATGTGAGCCTAATATGTAGAGTGACCATTATGATGCTCCCATTTTTCTTTTGGCTAAGATTGTTTTGGTGGTTATCTTTTATATCTTATCTTTTGGATTTCTTGTATTTATCTTTCACATTTTTAATTAACCTTACTCCAGTTGTCCTTGTCTTATATATTGTGTCGTAGAATTGTGTAGAAGTAGATAGGTTATCCTTGTCATGTATCTTATATTATAAAACCATATAGATATAAATGGGTTATATTTATCCTAGATTGTCCTCACCTGTATCATATATGTCTATAGAGTGTGAGGTTATAATATAATTAAAAAATATTTGAAGATAATATTTTTATAAGTACACTAATCATTTTATTTTATTTTCTTATTTGATAATTAGACATGTCAAATATTCATATTATAAATTATTTTTCTCTTCCATTATCTTATAGAATTTTTTATTATATTTTATGTTAATATGCTTGTTATATAATACAATAAAGAAATAACATATAAATAAGTTATCAAATAATAAGGTAATATAAAAATATGACAACCAAAAAAACTAATTACATAATTACTAGATTTATATAAAACATATAATTTAAAAATAATTTTAATATTTTTCATCAAAAGACTATCAATTTATAATTAATATAAAAAACTAATTTATTGGCATATTTATGGAATAGTTACTAGATTTGCTTTACCTAAATTTAAGAGTACAATGTTTTTTTCACCCTCTTATTTTTCTTAATTTCTTAAAATGTTATACTTAAGCAATGATTAACATATTTCTTGTCTGTGACATGTTTAGTAAGTAATTAAAATTATATTAATTTCTTCTATATCCTGAAGTTGTTGCTTGTGATTATACTTTTATAGTTTCCCATTATGTCATACGACTTGACAAAAATAACCATTCTAAATTATATTGTACCATTCAACTTTCCCAAAGACTAATTCTTTGTTATTCATATAACTTATGAACATATCTTTCAATCACTATATCATACAATATGATTTTGCTTTAGTTTAACATAGTTTTAATTACCTTATGATTATCTATTATAATCTATAATATTGTACTCTATAATTATCATTCTCTATTTAGTTTATTACTTTGTCAAAACTCTTTACTACTATAATAATTACATTGTATTAGAGGATCAATCCAATGTTCCTCTCTTAATATAGTATGATTTTCATTGATCATACCATATGTTTCTATTATGTATTTGCCATAATAGTAACTTATGATGATACTCAATCATACAATTTTGATTATAGTATCATCTCTTTTTATCGTCATTCATAATGCAAAGGAATATTTATAAAACTTAACCATTTTATCCATAACTATGACTAGTCATTCAATATGATCAACTTAGTTGTATTGTATGATATTTCATATCACCATCTATATGATCCTTCTAAAGAAATTTTCTTATGCCTCAATTAAATCATTATCTTTATCATCACATAAACTTCATGCATCGCATTTATACGATCCTTACCACTTAACCTTTTAGCTCTTCATGAACCATCTAATACAATCTCTATAATTATATCAATATTATCATATGATTATGCCACATCCCATCATACAAAGTTGATGCCCATATAACCTTAGTAGGACAAACCTAATAGCTTTGAAGTGTGGTTCAACAAGAGGGGGGTTAATTGCAAGGAATAAAAATTTTGATTTCTTATAATTATTTCAAGAAAATATTTAAAATAATTTTTTAATAAAATTTAAAAATTCTATAAAATTATTTTTTTATAAATTTTAATTTTATTTTAAAATATATTAATTTTTTAAAAAATTTTGTAATAAAAAATAATAATAAGAAGAAATATACACAATCAATGTTTTAGGTGATTCAGTTCATAAAAGAAGCCTACATCCACCCCCAACAAAAAGTTAGAAAAAAATAGACACATAATATAAGTATTTCGTGAAATACAGTAGATTAAACCCTCACAACAAATAAACAAACAAGACAGACTTTTATGAACCTATAATAAAATCAACGAGATAGGCTACAATAGCCTTACAACAAATGATAATAAAAGAAAAAAATTGACGACATAAAATTGAAATTAATATTAGCAAATCCTATGCTTGATGAAATGATTAAGGAGGCATAAATATTTTAATTAAATCAATTAAGAATAAAGAAATCGATTACTTGATTGATTTAAGACAGAACTGAATTTCAAGAGTTTAATAAGTGAATGGTGCAACAACGTATGGAAGCAATGAAATAGAAAATGGTTGTTAATGGCTTGAATATTTTTGCTTGAAACTTTTATTTAAATCACATGAAAATTTATCATCTAATTTTGTACAAAAATTATCCTACTTATAAAAAAATGTCAAGGACTAAAAGCACTTACAAAACATGCAAAATTAGTCATTACAAATTTAGCATTAGTATGTTATTTTAATTAAAAAAATAATTATTTAATTATAATGGCTCAAAATAATGACTAAAGGAGTAATTGCATAGGATCCATTCAATCAAAATGATTCGTGACTGTTCGATTGTGAAAACTACGTGATTAGACAAAAGACAAAAAACTGACGTTATTTAGAAATATGAAATTGATCTAGGCCATTATACATAAATTATG
This sequence comes from Vanilla planifolia, assembly GCA_023846275.1. NCBI lineage: Eukaryota > Viridiplantae > Streptophyta > Magnoliopsida > Asparagales > Orchidaceae > Vanilla > Vanilla planifolia. Next base: position 3,949,327 of record CM043872.1, on the reverse strand, counting down.
TTTAGACAGCTAGATTTAGATCTTATGCATGGAATAAATAAGGATCATGAGATCGTGAAATGTGCGATAGGACAAAGGATGAAAACAGGCGTTATAAAAAGATAGAAGAGATTAGGATCATTTGATTGCAAAAATGTACAATCAAATGATTGTGGTTACTTTTGTAATTTGAAAGAAGACCATGCAAAAAAGGTAGAGTTTTAGTCCCACAATGTGAAATTTAGTTAGGATATTATGTTTTTAAAAGCTTTGTGAGATAGTAATAGTTAGCATACTCAAGGTTGGTTGTCCCATAGTATGTTTAGGATTTAATCATCCATGTAACTAGTATATTTTTATTTGAAATATAATGTTTGTGATTGATTAAAGAAGGAATTTTATGATCCAATTTGAAATGCAATGTTTAGGATTGATTATGGAAAGCATTTGGTGTATCGAATAGGGGTTCAAGATTTGTTGCCCTAAATCGTAGCGGTTTACTATAGCAAATCGATTCAAGCATAATTACCTCTATCAAATAGGTTATTTTTTATTATTAATTTTTCTTACTAATTAATTAATATTATTAATATATTTTTTATAATAGATTAATTAGTGATTTCAAAGATATTATTGAAGTAAAATGATGATCAAGATAATCAAGAAGTATGGATCAAAAATATTTAAAATCTAAATTTCTTTTTATTCTAAAATTAACTTTAATTTAATTTATGTGTCTTATAATAAATATTTCAATCAAGCTTAATATTTTAATTAAAGTAAAATTTAAATACTTAAAATTAAATTTAAAATGCATCTCTTGACAGTTTGTTACTCCAACTAAGATGATATTCATAAGATTTGACATTTGCTCATCTTCTTTAAATCTCCCATGAACATGAATATCATTTACCTAAAATCTAAAAATTTATTTAAATAAATTCTTTATGAATACTTGGTATTTGTTATCATCAAATAAAGTATCAATGCTAAGGATCAACAATAAAACAAGCTCAACCCATCTTACAAGTATGATACGTATATCATCCTTATGCAATGAATCTAATAGCTAAACTTACAGCTAAATTCCTTCCTGTACTAGTGCAACTTAAGAAATCGTCTAATACAATTATCTCAAATGACCTTTTATCATAGCATTTTGAGCCCTTAGTTGTTAAGAGTTTGAATTAACTATATAGTACAATGTATACCAATTTACTTGTATGACATGCATAAGTAGCCAATAGATCTCACTCTTCACCTTTTAGGTTTACGCCAAATCAAAACATATTCATTGCTTATCACATCCAAATCAATTTAAACCCAACTCTAACTCAACCCACAATATAATTACATTTTTTATTTACGTAAAAAACTAAAGTAAATTTAATGGAGAATCAATTTAAATTCTCAGCACTTCTTAGTTATTGTTGTTTAGTTTCTCGTGTTATTTCTTTATTGTAGTCTTTCTTATCCTCTTCGAGCTACAACAAAGTTTTTTCAAAGGTTCTACAATTTCTTTTTTCTCTTTCCATTGGTTTGCTCTCTCATTCTGAGCTTCTTCTTGTCTGTTGGCCAGAACTCATAGCACAATAACAACACCCTGCTCCACAACCTCTTTGGCTCACCTCCTCTTTGCAATTCTAGGTGACAGTACTTAGCTCTCCGACGGTCTCCACACACTCGAGCTCTTAACAACTTCTGCACATTAAAAAAATAATTCTTTTATTCAATTATTTACATTACATTATTTCAACCAAATCATTGTTGGCGAAACTCAATTTTACGCTACACAAAACAACCAAATGAAGTTGATCGAAATCTTATTCATGAAAATTAACATTCTGCCCAAACATTTTATTATTGCAAATCTATCATCTACCAAACTTATCATTATTGCGTCGACATTCTTAAAATTATAAATCTATCTTATTACAATTAACTTTTCATTATTTGTAAATTTATTCATTGCAAATTAGTTTTGATTAAAAAAATATATATATATAATTTATAGATCTATCCTTAGAGATATCTTGAAAATTACAATTATTTTTAAAGTTTTACAAGTTTATTGTAAATTCTGCCTTAAAAAATTACAATTATATCCAAAATTTCATGCATGACACTGTTTTAACTTGATCATACTTATATGATATCCTTAATTATACATATGCAATCCTTATTTATTCATTCAATTCAGTTATTCTCAGGACAACATACTCTGTGATGTCTTTTTTTATCTTAATTATGTGATTCATATCCTTACTCATTTAAAGTCATTATACTTATATGATTGTTTTAACCATATTATACAATATGCTTTGTGTTTATTCATTTGTTAATTATTCAATTATACTTAGTTAAATTTTTTCTTCTCTCTTGAATGCACTTGTATGATATTTGATATCATATCTTACAATCACAAACTTCTCTCTTCATATTAGACTTATTTAACACCTTGTAGTGATATATTGTTTACCAATTGATCATACTTAGTAAATTTGTTGGCTTTGAAATTTAGTATATGAGAAGGAGCAAATTCACATCAAATTCACGTAAGAATGCAACATACACTTATCAATCCCTTTATTGATACAACTTTGTCCATCATGATTGCTTCATATTTTTTAAAATTTGAAGAATGGAAGACATCAATCTTCTAATCTGGAGACAAACGTGCTCAACTCCACATGGAGAGGTGCATTTTCCGTTAATGTTGGAGCGCATGACACTCAAATTGCACATTAGGGGCAGTTTTATAATATGGAAATTTAGATGTGGCAACGTGGCAAAAGAGCTTGATCACAAGCTTACTTCCCATGTTTCATAGCCATCGGTCGATGCGGACACCGGTCTCTTAGTGTTGACATGTATTCCATTTGCAAATGGTTAAGTAAATAACTCTCCAATTGCAACAACATGATACGCAAAGTCGCTTACTGTCTCACCCACGGAAGCCGTCGTACTACGTCCCTGGCGGCGCAAATCTTTCTGCCCCACCGCTACCTTCATGCTGGAAACTCGCCTGGCTCCTTGGCAACTTCTTTTCTGTACTCCTCTTCCCCTCCCACAGACGCCTTCACATGGAACGCCGCCATTCGCCGTTTCGCTGATGAGGGCGACCATGCTAGCGTACTCTCCATATACCACCATATGCGCTCTCAGTCTTCGCTGGTCCTCCCTGACAACTTCACCTTCCCTATTGTTATCAAGTCTTGTGCCCAACTTGGTGACCTCGCTGAAGGCGTCCGCGTCCACCGCGATGCGACCGATCTCGGATTTGCCTCCAATCAATTCGTTTCGAACTCCCTCATATCCATGTACGGAAAATTAGGTGATTTGGGTTCTGCGAAGAAACTGTTCGACGATACGCGTGAGAGAAACGTTGTCACCTGGAGTGCGATGATTGGTGCATATGCAGATAACGGAGAACACGAAGAGGCATTGTCGCTCTTCCGACGGATGGTAGACAAGGTTAGAGCCAATAGACCCACTTTTCTGAGGGTTATGCCATGCGTTCACAGGAGCGAGGACGCCGATGAACTGTACAAGCTAATAGCAAGAATGGGTCTTGATTCGGATACCGCCATCCGGAACGCCATGATCGTGACGTATTCGAGATGTGGTAGGGTTGAATTAGCTCAGGAATTGTTTGATGGGACCGCGAACAAGGATTTGGTATCTTGGAGTTCCATGATCGAGGCTTATGCGCAGGCTGACATGTTTGACCGAGCTTTGAATTTATTTAGTGACATGAAGCTTGCTGGAGTCGTTCCTGATCATGTCGTCGTCCTTGGTCTGATTCGTGCTTGTGCGAACTCGACAATGTCTTCTATTCGGTATGCACAATGCATTCATGCTTACATTGTTCGAAGCCTCTATCAGCAGAACGTGATGGTTATGACAGCCTTGATCGACATGTATGTTAAACGTGGTAAGCTCAGATCTGCGCGCATGTTGTTCGACAGAATGCAGGAGAAAAATTTGGTTACATGGAGTACCATGATCTCGGGATACGGAATGCATGGCTGCGGAAAGGAATCGATTCAGCTATTTGATCAAATAAAGCATTCAATGAGACTAGATCATATAGCCTTTGTTTCTGTTCTTTCAGCTTGCAGCCATTCTGGTTTGATGGAGGAGGGATGGCGATGCTTCAATTCAATGGCTTCAGAATTTGGGATTGCTCCCAGACCTGAGCATTATGCTTGCATGGTCGATCTACTTGGACGAGCTGGGAAGCTAAACGAAGCTCGAGAATTCATCGAGAATATGCCAATTGAACCCAATTCGAGTGTGTGGGGATCATTGCTAGGTGCTTGTCGAATTCACCCAGATAAAGAAATTGCAGAATTGGCTGCAAGATCACTTTTTGAGCTGGACTCGAAAAATTCTGGAAGATATATTCTCTTGTCTAATGTGTATACTTCCTTGGGCAAGATGGCAGAAGCTAATAGTATTCGAACTCTTATGAGGAGGAGAGGGGTGAAGAAAACAGCTGGGTACACTGTTATAGAGGTAAAGAATAAAGTTTATAAGTTCTTAGTTGGGGATCGAACAAATCCTGAATCAGATTTGATTTATAAAGAGCTAAATATTTTGATGGAGAGGATTAAACAAATAGGTTATGTGCCAAACACCGGCTTTGCATTGCATGATGTTGAAGATGAAACCAAAGAACAATCTCTGTTCGCTCACAGCGAGAAATTGGCAATAGTGTTTGGGATGTTGAAGTTGAATCCTGAGTGTGAAATCCGGATCCAAAAAAATCTCCGAGTTTGTGGTGATTGTCATGAAGCAACCAAATTTATTTCAAAAGTTGCGAGGAGGGATGTCTTCGTTAGGGACTCTTATAGGTTTCATCATTTCAGTGATGGATCTTGCTCTTGTGGAGATTATTGGTGACTTTTATTAGAAAGACTTTAATGATAAATACGTCCTAACACTACATTTTGCTCCAGTTCTTTTCGCTTTGAATCAATGAAAGATGAGCTGTTGATGGCTGATCGATGGGTGAAATAATTTGCGTCTTTTTAAAAGCAGAATGGCTATGAGAATTTGTAAAACAAAGTTGTATTCTTTTTCTGTGTTCTGCCAGTATCAGATTCCAGATTGAGCATATATCAAGTGCGATAGAGAATGCCTCACCGAGAAGCTGGAGTTCGAGATTTCATTAAGGGGATAAACGAGTATCCTGTGGTGAGTTTAGTTGATTAATTTTTGTATCAAAAAAGCTGCATCTTAACTAATCATAGGCACTGACTTGTATATTTGACATTGTTGGTAGTATTAGTTACCATTTTGTTACAATTTTTGTCTCAATATCGTATATCTAAATTTCAAATTCAAGATATTATTTGTATAGTATTGAAATATTTAAATTTAAGTTTAATACGACATATCAATAACATATAATTATTAATTGTTTAAGATTTAAACAATTAAATATTTTTTCATATATCTCAAATTTTGTATGTGAGTATATGTGCATCAGTATATGTGTGTGTGTGTGTGTGTATGTATATATATATAGAGAGAAAGAGAGAGAGATGGATAGATATTTGAGTAACCATAATTGACATTGACATGAATAGTCATGACCTCTTAAATGCTATAAAGATCCATCTGATGAGCCTATTGCTCTCAACTTCGTTGATAGGTTAGAGTTGTCTTAATTTTTGGGACTTTGTTTTGTCATTGCTATTGTTGCATGCTTGTGATATTTCTTGTTGATGCATAATATGAGATCTTGGATACTTTGCTTAGATTTTTCTCTCTTTGAATTTGTTTGTTAAAAAAAAAAATTCGAAGAATTTTTGTGGTAAAAACTTTGATGTATTTTGGAATTAATGAAAGAAAAATCTTTATCTTCTATTACATGCATCACTATTATGGTTCTTTTTTAACTAGTGCAATATATTTTTCTCCCATGAATAAAAGCTATATCCATTTAGCACTTTCTCACAGAAGCAAAGCCAATCACAACAAATTCATATAAAAGTTTGATGTTCATGATTATAGAATATAAGATTAAGAAATTGGATGACTTGAATGGTTTTAGGCTCTATATAAACAAAATGACAAAATTAAGTCATTTGTTTAACAAGAAGTTATAAATCCAATTATAGAAAATATCATATGCTAAAGATGATTAGTGAGATAGAGAAGAGATGCAAAATATTAGCTTCAAGAAATTATGTGCTAAACACCAACTTTAAGTGTATGAAAGCGGTCAGTGTTCGCAGGTGAAGTCCTCGATTAAGGCAAGGGTGAAGGTGGGCCTTCTACAAAGGCTATGGCATATGCCTCCTCTTTTGTGCATTGTGTAATTAATGAGTCATTTATTTCCGTTATACTACTGTAGATGTTGATTCTTTCCTTGTTATGCTTAGCTCCCCCTCAACTATTATTCCTACATCGATATTGAGGGTTGGTGTGATATTTTTATCTTGTAATGTTTTTTAGATAGAAAAGTGTAACTAATATGGTTATATTGTCTTGTAATCCTATTGCAATGGGGGTTTGTGTTTGGAGTCAAATACAATTGTTAATTTCTCTTTTGCATTTAGAGATTCCTTTATAGCTAACAACTTTCCTATTGAAGTGCTTGCTCAAGGGATTGTCATGATTGATCCTACTAATTCTTTGATTGTGGAGTGCTTTGGGGATAACAACTTCTAGATAGAAAATGCCATGGAAAGGAAATTGCACTTCAATAGTTGCATGTAACACCCCTAAAGCCCAATTTATTGTAATAAAGGGATTTCAAGCAAGAAATATGTAATTAATGGTTGGAATGCTCGTAGCATATGCCTTCTTATAATTTGAATATGAGAATGAGATTTGAAAAGATCAAAAATGAATTTTTACAAAATTCATAAAAAATCATGCTAATTAGAAAATATTTCAAATATTTAAAATGATTATATTTTTGGATAGAGCTTAATATGAGTTTATAAGACCTTATTTTAGTTTAGTTAGAACTCATTTGGATTTAATATGAATTAAAATTAAGTATTAATAAAAAAATTGTTTAAAAGAATTATTATATATATATATTAAATGCCTAAATACCTTAATTCCTTCTCTTCCATCCTAAGCACGATATCTATGAAACTCTAAATTCTCTCTTTATCTCATTGGGGTGGCCATGAAAAGAGGTAAAGACCTTAATTTTGAGAGTTGAAATCTTCCTTTTGTGACTCCTTACTTCCTCTTGAGCCTGAGCAGCATCTTGAAAAGGTTTGAATTTTTTGGATTTTAGTTCTTTTGCTTTACAATGTTGTTGAAATCAAGGAAGTTTAGCCACCTTTTAACTCGCCAAAGAGAAATAGGAAGGAGGGGGGTTTTGGAGTGAGTTTTGTTGTGGTTCTAACTGGGGAGAGGAGAGGAGAATGATTAATCAATATGCCTTTATATTTTTTTTCAGCATTTTTTGTTGGTTTTAGGACCTAAGTCCCAAGTATAGGAAAAAGGTTGGATCTTTTAAAAATTGCAAGAAAATGTAAAGAAAAAGATAGTAAACTTTTGTGCATGTATTTCCTTCTTATATAATAAACTCATTATACCAAAGGAGAGAGGCATTGAGAATCCCATATCAATGCAACTAATATGAAAATTGGAAAGTATAAGAACCAGCAAATTAAATTATATGTTTTATAAAATTTGAGAAATATTGTGTTAAATAAACTTAATTATGTAGTTGGTGAGATGTAGCTTGTTTAAAATTATGAAAAAGTCATATAATGACGCAATGAATGTGCTAATCATGATATATTTTGGTTTCTAATGTACACTATCAAAAAGGGAGGTCCATTCAAGAAATAGAGTATCATTGAATAGACCATTTAGGTAAATTAATATAACTGTGAAGCAAATATATTATTATTACTTATTTTTTAACAATGCATAGTTATAAGCATAATTACATAACTTTATTTTATTTATGTGTACATATTTTAATAATATATAATGTGGCTTTGGCATCACCTTTTATATGCTATGAGTTTAGAGTTATATATATTTAAATAATAAATTTGATTAAAATGAATACATTAAAAAATGAATTGATAAATGATAAAATAAATGAAATACAATCTCAAAATGAAAGGAAAGCGGGTCGTATGATCATTATAATAGGCAACATGTTTTGCTGATATGTCATAATATTATGATATAAGTATGTGATATGAGTTAGGTTACATGATTTTTGTATTAAGTTAACGATAGTGCTAAAATGATAGATGACATGATATAACAAAAAAATAATATTTGTTTTTCCAATGGTATTATCCTTAGTAACTATACATTGTTGTTATGATGGGTTATGAATAAATAAAAAAATAAAATAAAATAAAATAAAATAAAATGATGCCATTAACTTCAAACCTTATACTCAATTATCACTACATAAATTGAAGTTGTTGCTTAAAATTGTAAATGAGTTTTGTATAGTGTCACTATGGGGTGTGAATAAACAAAACATATATGTTATGGTCATGACATGCACTTTGCATGGGGTTTAACTAGAACTATAAATCCACATTAAGATGTGACACACCTATACATTATGGTCTCTTTTATTTGATGAGATATTAGATGTTATGATATCAGATAAGATGAGATCTCATGATATTATAATGATGATTATTTGGAGAAAATCTAAAAAAATTAAAAATAGAAAAGTAACTATGCTTATAACTACTCTACATTTGTCAAGTGTAAAAAACAAATAAGAATAAATATGATCACGAGTCTATATTTGTCAAGTGTTCATGTGATTACATTCATGTGTATATATTGCATACTTTATATGATCTCATGCCTTTACACGTGATTATACAACTTTTGGCTCATATGTAACTTGTTTGATGGCAAAAAATCATTCTCTTATCACATTAATGTTTTTAAGCTTTATAAATCATAGTATCAAAGTTGATTGGTAAATTTAATTGGAAAATTTGATCTTCTACTCAAAGAATTAGTTGATAGTATTTAGTGAGAATACAATAGGTAGCATACATAAAACTTGAGCAACTTAGAAAAATAAATTTAGGATTCTTATTTATTTTTTTCTTAGCCTATTAAGATTTATAACAATATTCTTGAGACATTAAAAACAATTGGTGATGTTTTGAGAATATGAGATAAAAGATTTTCAAAGCATTATTCACACATCTTATGCACAATTAAAATAAACTTAAGATATTTATTCACATATTTTTTTTACTTATAGAATGACCTTGATAAAATTTATAGAATTATCTTGATAAAATCTGTGTTAATTGTATTCATATAATATATTGATCATATTTAGAATATAAAACTTTAAAAATGTTAAAAAAATAAATATGTCATATAATACATTGTCTTTAACTCATTACATTTTGTTTAACTCAATAAGTGCATAGGTTGTGTCAAAGTTATACTGAGCAAAAAATTATTTTTAGAGCTTTACATACAATACATTATATTAATATATAATACATTCATTTCAACTTAGTATATAAGGAAAAAATAATGCATTAAGTGAATATCTTAGAACCTAAAGAGAATCGAGGGTGGGACTCACTGTGGAGGACCATGGGCATCTTGTGGATTTGATTACTGCCTTTCACAGGGGTTGTGCCCATGAGGAGCAGTGGTGGTGGCAGCGTGCCAAGGTCCACTGGGCACAGGTCGGGGACACCAACACGCGCTTCTTCCACAACATGGCTTCGTCTCGGGCACGCATGAACCGCATCTCCATGATCCAGGCGTTGATGACCGGGTGGTGGATTCCCCGGACGGTATCGGACAGGTCTTAACTGAGTATTTTGAGAGTAAGTGGCGGGGCGGCAGCTCCAGGGTAATGCCGCAAGTCATCTCCCCTCCAGTGGTTGTTAATGTTGATATGGTTTCCAGGCTGGGAGCTAGGGTCACCGAGGAAGAGATCATTGAGGCTTTGCGGGGTATCAAAAGGAATAGGGTGCCGGGATGTGACGGGATCTCGGCTGAATTCTTGCAAGGCTACTGGACCATTGCGCGCCATGATGTCATTAATGCTATGCTGGCTTTTTTCGAGGACTGCAGTCTCCCGAATGAGTGGAAGGACACCCTTATCATCCTGATTCCAAAGAAGCAGGGCGTGAGCAAGCCAGAGCATTATAGACCTATTAGTCTCTGCAATACTGTGTACAAGGTGGTAGCACGGGTCCTTGTTGGGAGACTAAAGCCCGTCCTGCCGGACCTTATTTCGCGGGAGCAGGCGGCATTCATTCCCGGCCGTAGTATTTCTGATAATATTAACATCGCGTAGGAGATGGTTGCTAGGATGCGGACGTGCAAGGGTGCGGCTGGTCTTATAGCAGTGAAGCTCGATATGGAACAGCCTATGATCGTGTCTGTTGGGACTTTCTTCAGGAGATGCTGATGGCTATGGGTTTCCCTCCCATTTGGCGGGACTGGATTGCTGCTTGCATCAGAAGCCCTAGATTCAACGTCCTCTTCAATGGTATTCGCCTTCCGTGGGTGGAGGCTCAGAGGGGTCTTCGGCAGGGCTGCCTGCTTTCCCCGTACCTTTATTTCATGGCTTCCGAATATCTCTCTTGCTTAGTTAGGAATCATGAATCTCGGCAGCTTTTGAGGTTCCGGCCGGGGAGGCAGGCGCCTTGCATCTCGCACCTCCTCTTCGCCGATGATGTCATCCTTTTTGCTACTGCCTCCCGCATCGCTGCCCGTCTTATCAGGAGGATCATTCGTGAGTTCGGGAAGGCTGTTGGTCTGCAGGTAAATCTTGCGAAATCCAGGGTCTTCTTTAGCACTAACCTTTGCAGGAAGAAGTCCAGGTTAATCCTCAGGAAGCTCAGCATGGAGGAGGGAAGCTCTTTTACATATTTGGGGATCCCAATCACTGCCAAGCGCCTGTCCAAGACTGACCTCAGCTTTTTGCTTCAGCAGTTGGATGCTATGCTGCTCAACTGGAGAGTCAGGCCTTTTTCACTGGCGGGGGCAGGGCTATTTTGGCTTCGTCGGTCCTTAGTGCCATCCCCTGCCACGTGCTTAGGCATTGTGTTGTGCCGGCGGGGATTATTAAGGCAATGGAGATGCGCATCAGAAGATTTCTGTGAGGAGGGACTAACAGTGCGAGGGCCATTCATTATGCGGCTTGGGAGTGCATCACGCTGCCTAAACCTGCGGGTGGCCTGGGCCTCCGGGACCTCCGCGTTTGGCACCGTGTTCTCCACATGGAGGGATGCCGTCGTATTCTTAATCGGGAGCCCAGTCTATGGGTGGATTTGATGCAGAGAAGATATGATTTGGAGGATCCACGGATGAAGACCCCCCCGCAATGCTTCCCTGGTCTGCAAAATGGTGCTTGGGGCTATGCCGGAGGCCATTTCCCTCTTTGTTTGGCGCATTGGGGATGGGCGGACGTCGAGATTTTTGGAAGATAATTGGCTGGGGGTCCTTCCGCTGAGTTGTTGGCCACTTTCATCAACGTGCACACCTTATGGCCTGCCAGCGTCGCCGAATGTCTCATGCCCGACGGGAATTGGGATTTTATCAGCACTTGGGCAGATGGAGAGCTTCAGGACCGCATCTCGCATCTTCCAAGAGCCTTGAGGTCCTCACAGGATGTATTGCTTCTCTCCCTCACTGAGAAGCCCCGGGCGGCCAGCGGCAAGATTTACTCGAGCATCGTCTGCAATGCTCGAAAGGGAGGAAATGGCAGCAGGCCCTTGGAGGAATTTCGTGGCATCTGGAAGCTTAGGGTCACTCCCAGGGTCCGCGTATTTATGTGGAGGCTCGCCGGTGATCACCTTCCGTCGGCGGTGTGGCTGACCAGTCGCAGGCTTTGCAATTCTCCCACCTGCCAGCAGGGCTGCGAGGAAGACGAGTCCTTGCAGCACGTCTTCTGGCGCTGCTCGAAAGCCCAAGAAATTTGGGCTGACCACACTGTTCGGGCAGCGTTGACCTACTTGGACCAGCATTCCAGGTTTGACCAGTCTACCGACACCGATTCATTGTTCATTGACCGGGTCCTCCGGTTTGTTGGATCTCCTGCTGCTCACCAGGGTGCTGGGCAATTGGTTGCGGCCACCATTGCGACTACGCTGTACTATATTTGGTCGAGGAGGAATGCAGCTAGACACAACACCCCGATGCGTCTCCCGGGTTCTACTATTCAGACCATCTTACTTGAGGTTCACTCATCTCTCAACCGACATCTCTCTCTCTTCTCCCTGTCCTGCGGGAACCCTGGCAAGTCCACGGACTTGCTTGTTACGCATAATTGGATTCCCCCCTACAGGTTGGATCAAAGTGAATTGCGATGCGGCGGTTGGTGACTTGGTGGCCGGGTTGGGGGTGGTTGTGAGGGATTGCATGGGTAGACCTCTCCTGGTGGCTGGTAGACGGATGTTGTCTCAGGCTGTTGACATGATGGAGACTCAGGCTTTGCTTATGGCGCTTGACATGATCAGGGACCTTCTTCCCCTGTACCGGGCTGTGGAGCTCCAATCTGACTCTATGATGGCCATTCAGGAGGTATGCGAATTGATGTCTTTAACCCCAGGATCGGGTGTCTTTGCTGCTACCATCCAGTACGCTTCGGGTCTTGAGGCCGTTCGCTTCTTACACATTCTCAGAGACGGGAACAAGCCTGCTGATTAGGCTGCTCGGGCTGCGTGCTCTAACGATTTCATTTGGGGCCTTGAGGATCCTATTCCTAAGCCCCTGCTTGATCTCATGTTATCTGATTTCACTTTCGATTCCCCTTGAGGGTCATTTTGTAATTTGGCATTTGCCTTGATATAATAGATATTATATCCTCTTCAAAAAAAAAGATTTGGTATGATATATTAGTATTTAATATATAATACATTTAATTTATTTTGGTTTATGAGTTGTAATAAAGAGTTAAACCTAAGATTGATTATGGTATGTTAATACTTAAAGTATAATATAATTAGTACAATTTAGAACTAATTATATTATTTGGTCGTTAAAATGTTTAATCATTTATTTCAATTCTATGAATAATGACTAGTGAGATTAGAAATAGGAATATTCTTATGTGATTGTTAAAGAGATATTGGGGGTGTGTGAAACCCTTGAAAGCAATCTTAAAAAACTATAAGAAGGGTCCAAACATAATACAATTGTTAATGAATAATTGTAAATAGCCTAAGAGTTTTTATTCTTGAAGAAAGTCATTAATAAGCTTAAAAAGGGCTATGTAATAGTGAAGATTATTTATCTTTTTCTCAAACTTTCTTCAAACAATTTCTTTAAATAAAGTTACAAATCATTTCTAAATTGTCTTATATTAATTTATTATGTCTCTTAATTTTATTGTTAGGTTATATGACTTTTTATTTTTGAACTTTTATTTGATTTCTTTTTTCATATCATGGGACTTTTACTTAGTTATTTACTTTTTTGCCTACCTTATAGAATCATTTGATTTGATAATTTGTAGAGTCATCTAAGCCAATGTTATAAGTTCTTTCGACTCTATGTGTAGGATCATATGGGTCAATGATTTGTAAGGTTCTTTAGCCTAATGTTTGTAGGCTCCTTTGGGCTAATATATAGGGTTTTGCCTACTTATATTTGTGAAAAATATTTTTAGTATTTACTAAGCCTTTTGGTCATGACAGACATAGATTCAATTTTGTGTCAAATTATAAATATTTTTGCATACTTTCTTTACTATATTCCCCACACAAAAGTTTTAGAGCTAATAAGATTTTTTTAATTGAGATTCAATTATAACTAAATATCTCAAAAGACATTTATTATTTTGTTTTAAGTATTGAGATTATAATTTTTACAATTCATCTCTTTTGTATGTACATTTAACTCTCATTTTTCAACATAAATATCATATTTTGTTGTTACCCTTTTATTATTATGGATATTTCTTTATTGCATTTTATTTGATTTATTGCTTGTTAATAATAGTTTACTTACTGAGCTATATACGCTCATTACTTACACCATACAATTTGCCATAGATGTGTATCAAGCTAAGAAACTAGTGACATTCGAGATAAGTTTTTGAGAGATATACTATATGATAAGTTGATATAAAAAGTTTCAACATATATTATATAAAAAGTTTTTAAAAGTACTAATCCTAACCTATCATTAGTTTGTTGTTTATGATACACAATTGTACATAAATAAAAGTTTGAGAAAAAAAGTTGAATAAAGTTGGCCAAATATGATAAATGAACATCGTTATCAGTTCAAAAACTAATTATAGTGTTGTTGTGTTGAACAAGTAGATCATTAGAAATAGAACAATGTATAATACAAAAGAAAATATAAAAGATAAAAATATAAGAAAAACGAAATAGTTAGTTAATTGAATTAAAGAAAGTGATTAATAATTTGTGATTTTTTAAGTGATGTGTAGAATATCTTGAAAAAGTTTTTGGGATTTATGGTGATGACTATAATAAGAAGATTATATAAACTTGTTAAAATAAATCAATTAATTAAACTTTGATATTGATATTATAAATATGACAATGTTATGAAATGGGAATGATTTAGAAGTCAAGAACTGTGAATAAGATTATGGAAAATATAGTATACATGAAGTATGAATATAATGTCAAAATAAAAATGTGAAATGGTAGATAAAAAAATAGGTATTAATAAATAAAAATAATATAAAAATAAGCAAGATAACACATTAGATATTTTGATTTATATTTGGATATTAATTTTGATAAAAATGATTAATATTACAGAGATATGATATAAAGATGGACCTAGTGAATGAAGAAGGTAATAAATTATGTTGATCATAAAAGAAAAAGAGATAGAATGATTGAAATTGTCAAAGATAATAACATACATTTCAATGTTGACAAAGGATTAGATGAAGGTATATGAGGATAGAAGTGACAGAAATAAAAAAGAAGTTTGAAAAGATGATAAAAGAAATTGAAAACAATAAAGATAAGGCATGAAAATCAAATTGAAAAGTGATATTTGATTGATAGGAGATGAGGTGAAAAGTGAATAAAGAAAAGTTCGAGTGAATATTAGGCTAGAGATGGTTTAAATTATAAAAATAATAAATGATTATTGATAGAGAAAATGATGATTAAAATATTAAACAAATATAATATTAATAAGATAGTAGTATGGAGAAAGATTGAGTTTTAACCAAAATTGACTTATGAAGTGATTCCAATGAAATTTTCTTTATGAAAAATAATAAATATAGAAAATAAATGATCCTAATAATTAAAACTCAAAGATTAAAACTAATTTGAGCAACAAGGTATCATAGGAAGTAGAATTAAATACAGTATAATGATATCCAAAGTTTTCTCAAATTTTAAGAATGAATTTCCTATAAAATAGGAATAATTTTAATGCCATTGAAAACCCTTTTGTTATAAAAGTATTTTAGGCAAGAAATATGTATATAATGGTCAAAATTCAATTAGTGTGTGAATTCTTATAGTTTGAATATTCTTATAATTTTTTGTAATATGCTTAAAAAGCATGTTGATCAACAAATATTTTAGATTTTCAAGATAATTATATTTTTGGATAAGACTAGTCTAGTGAGTATATTGATGCTTAGTTTAATTGAAGCTTATTTAGATTTAATATAATTTTTAAAATTACGTGATAATAAGAAATTAGTTTTAATGTGAAATAAATGAAATATGAAGATAAAAAAGTATAAAGATGTATATGAATAAAATAGTTACTACATGAACATGATTTTTCATATAAAAGATTTATTTCTTAATATATCATGTCTAGTTGAGTTCAAGTTTATGTGATAGGTGAGAATCGTTACAATGACATGGTAATAATTTTAGCTATTTGGGACCTATGAGTGACAAGTATACCTATTGAATATAATCTATTATGAGGACATCAAGTGTAGCTTCTTAGACGGCTACATAATATATGTATGGAGACATATATAGTTCTATTAATCTAACAAATACAAATGTTAATAGAAATGGTATTAAATCTTAATTATATAAACATCTCATGATACCTTCATAGAGGGCTATATAATACAAGCATCCAATTGTCTAAGACGCCAAATAAAAGAAAAAAAAAACAATGCATTGATGATAAGAAATTAGGGCCCTTAAAATTAATCACATCAATTAAAAATGATCTTGTATGGTTTTTATTTATGACAAATGTACTATAATAATTATATTCATTTTTTTATAAAATTATTTTAAATAAATGTAACTTACCCCTAATTATATTTGCTTAGATACTCCACAACGATGATACAAGCATGAGATGAAAGAGAGTGCTTTATGTCTCCAATTCATGTATTTGTAATGTTTTGTCCATATTAAACAATA
The DNA here is from genome assembly GCA_023846275.1 of Vanilla planifolia. NCBI lineage: Eukaryota > Viridiplantae > Streptophyta > Magnoliopsida > Asparagales > Orchidaceae > Vanilla > Vanilla planifolia. The sequence continues at coordinate 3,933,002 of CM043872.1, read as the reverse complement.
AGCTTAACATGAACTAAAGCATAAGGAAAGCCAATAAAATTAGAGTGGCATTAAAAAAGTGTGGTTGGATTGATTTTGATGAGGTTCTCAAGAGAAAGAAATTGAGATGCAAGTCTCCAAGGGGCCTCAAAGAAGAGAACTCATTAGGTCTAATCTCAAGAGGTAAGTGGAGTCTTTGCAATCTAATTTTGTCTATTAATTTCAAGTAAATCATTTTTAAGTAAATCAAGTCATAAAAAACTCTCTCAAGATTGGCATTAATTATATCCAAATTTTGAATATAACTTCAAAAATTAAAAAAGAGTTCTTTATCAATCATTTTATACACCAATAATATGACATCCTTAATTAGTAAAATATCATCCTTTTTTCTTATAAATATAGACTTAATTTATAATCAAATCATATAAAACCTACAAGTTTCATTTTTGTTTAGTTATCACATCCAATCCATTTGACATTTCCTCTTAAACACATCACTCATTGCAATTGCTACGGAGAACTTATTCTCTTCTTATTCTTATAATGAATGGAAAAATGTGAATTGATTTCTTACATTCATAGTGATATAGGGTGCAATGATAAAATTTCCATTTCATTAGCTTCAATAAAAATAGAATCACTGAAAAGGATCCTTGTCCTGTTATAGAATATTGAGGCCTTCGTACTCTCTAACCAAACCTTTTTTCAAAGACAAATTCTCTTACTATATGGTTTGGCAATTAAGTAGGTATCACATGCCAGGATTTAGTAAAATAGGGTTATAATCTGCCCAAGATTGGATAAAAGAAGATACAAGTCTGTTAGGAAAGGACTGGGACAGCAAGGTTCAACGAGCTCATGGGCACTTTGGGCCACCCCTCTTGTTCTTCCAGTTATTGTAGCAAGGACACACCCATTTGTTGCCATAATAACCTGGAGGAACGCAGAGGCATTTGCTGCAGCATTGGTTGCAGAAGAATAGACATGGTTTCTTGTATTTGGTCTGAGAGCATCTTCTGTTACACTGGCTGGGGCATTCTGAGCAGAAGAGATTCATATATACATAAGCATAAATTAACCATACTCTTTCCCATCTATGCTTTCAATTTCTGGTAAACATGTAACAAGTTCAAAAAATTTCTAACATACAACAACCAGAGACTATGAGTAATTGCCATCTGTTTATAAGTTTTAAGCACTTTTTGAACAGGCAGACCAATTGAAGTCTCATTTGGTTGTTTTCTATTTGAAATCTTGTTTTGCACACACGAGAATTTTGTTGGATCCTAACATGTGATGGTAACTTATTGTAATTTAGTCAATTAATATCATAAATATTGTAGTTTAGAGTTTTCACATACAAACCTATTGGAAACAAAAGCATAGCATATCTACAGTTAAGGTTACATCTTACCCAACAAATTGTACTTCCAACTTTGTTTAATTTAGAAAATTTTGGAAGTTAAATTATCTACAGAGGATAGGACTTGTGTGATAGAATGGATCTCGCTGCTGCTTGCAATTGGAAGATGCTAGCTTATGTTGAAGTGAGTTTTTGTTAGAAAGCAGACTGCTGCTTGCTAGTTGTTACTTCATTCTTCAAGACCTTCCTCTTTTGATGAATGTTAAGTGTTTGTACAATTTTAGATTATTACTATCCTTCGTCTTCTGGTTCTTCCAAGGAGAAACATGCTAATGTTTTTAGTAATTGTTATAATGTTAAGAAAATTGCTAAAATTCCTTGATTTCCAATATTAAAACATTCAATTAAAACGAAGAAATTGAAGCGAAAATGTTAGGACGAGTTTGGTTCATAGCATGTTAAGTTCTGCTAAAGCAGAAAACATTCCTAGTGGAAAACTTCACTTTTACTTGCTTTGTCTAATAGTCTTTTGATGATAGCAAAGGAATTACCAAGAACAACTACATATACTTACGATAGCTTCTTAGACTGCCTTGTCCATGCTTGATCTGTGAGTCATAAAAGAATATCGAAATTCCTTAGCCAAACATTTTGAGAGAAGATTTGGTATTCGTTCTTTTAAAAGAGAAGTAGCTTTACCTCTTTCAGAGTATACTGGTCGACGGCAATGATCTCTGCTTCAGGCGAAACCTTCAACATGAGATGGAGAGGAAGTATATTTAGCATAGATCACACTTACACAAATGTACGGCAACTTTATAAGTAAACTCACCATAGAGCCTGACTCAGCCACCAAAATAGCAAGGACAACGATGGTCAAGAGAAGAAGGAACCTTGCAGTAATGGCCATTGCCGTTCACAAAAAAGGCACAAAAAAGAGAAGGAACTGGAGCAAAGAGTTTAGAAATAGCTGAAAGTGGTGGAGAATGAACTGGATGAGAGGGTGTATTGCTTGAGTTCATATATAAATAACTGGAGCATGGGGTTTCTGAAGCCTGTTGAATAGGTTAATGTCATCAATAGTATGGTTCAAAAAGCTCTTGATCTTCGAATTAATTACAGCATCTTGCCCATTGAGTTCCATTTTATAATTATTTTCTTCTGTCATGCCCATTTGAAGCTTTTGGAATTTAATTGAAAGACTCTTTTATTGTGTTATTTATTTGAATAGGTTGAGAGCAAAGAAGTAATGAAAAGAGTTCACAACTCCAAATCTTTACCTAAGTTATTTGGCATCGATTTGGAGGTCATTTAAGGAAGGGAAAGGAACTTGGGCGGCCTTCTCTGTACCAGAACAAGCTGCAGCTATGAACCCATTCACATGCAATGGGGGCAAAGATTTAACACTTTTCATGGAGAAATGAATGATGGATGTTGGAGAGCATGTGCTCCTCTGATAAGAATCCCATCGTCACATGGCTTAGGCGGCAGCATATCTTGAGCTGTGTTTCTTTCCTTTTCTTCTACATGATAAGATTGGCGCCGTATTGTTGTTGAGATTCATCAATGGACTCGACTTAGATTTGGAAATTTTACTTGTGTTCACAATTTAGTACTCACATGTTGGTATATTTCAAACTTATAAATTATTATTTTTTATTTTCACCAAAATATATGATTATTGTTGATAATTGTTGGAAGTATTGGTGGATAGTCTACTCACAAAAACAAATGGATGAGAAATTAAATTAACAACTTTATTAATGTTTGACAGTAATATATTATAATATTAAATATATTATTTATTTATATGTTTGATTATTAATGATCTTTTTCATAATGGCTCATCAAATATTGCAAACTAAAAATTTTAAATTAATTACATATACGTTTTCATGACTAATTTTTTAAGAGTTATATCTTTAATAATCAAATTTATATATCTTGTGTTTAACTTGGCCTTTTTTGAACTCTGATTATTTTTCATAATTATTGAAATTATTTATACTCAAAGGCCTTCTTGAAAAAGATCAACAACCTAATTAATAATCTTTATATGCTTGAGCTCAATCTTTTCTTTTATACTATAATCTAAAATGAATAGAACATCACATATATGTCTCACTTACATATGTCTTTTCACAGATAAAGATCAATCACTTTACTAGTTAACTTCAATATCTAAATAATATGACATGAGAACCCATATTGTTCGTCTCAATTATCTTCTTTTATTTCTCGTACATTAGTGGATTGCTCTCTATGACAATAAAGTCTTTCATATACACCCACATATTATACACATAAAATGCATAGTCATGAATTTACATAAAAATGTGTTCTCTTGGAGGTATTTGTCAAGATAATTATATCATACCCTTGGTATTTGCTTATAACCATATAAAGTTTTTTCAAGCTTAGCACTTTATCTTCATGACATCTCACCATGAATGCAACACCTAAGACCAAAGATGGTAGAGAGTGATTATCGGGTGATATCCTAGAAAGGAATCATTGAATAAAGAGTAATCTCTGATAAGCTTCTAAGTATAGAGGCAAAATGATAAATAAATTCAATGTTGATTACAAGAAAATAAATTGTGTGGTTTATAAGTCATAAACCTTCAAATGATGAAACACCTTTGGGGGAAATTTGGACTTGAATCCTCACAAAGAAGGTTGAGATGTTATAAGAAACCTTTTTGGTTGCTTCATATGTGTTTTTTCATTAAGGAAGCTATTTAATAATACAAAGTTCACATACATTTGGTGGATTAGCCATCAATTATAGGCTACAATGACAATAAAAAATTGTATTGTCTCCAAACAAGTAATGAGAACAAGCACTTCATAGTCCACACCATACTTTTATTTATGCCCCTTTACGACTAAGCTTGCTTTATATCTTTCCACTTCTTTAGTGCTCTTCTTTACTTTGTAGGCTTATTCAACACCAATTTCTTAATTACCACTAGGAAGTGTTGCAAAATCTTATGTGCAATTCTTTTTAGTTGAGTTGATTTCTTCCTCATAGCACATACTTATTTCTTCTCCTTTACTACTTTAATGGTTAATGGCTCATCACTAGCAAATAAGAAATGCAAGTTCTCACCATCCATCCTAGTTGTGTCATATAAGTCATCCATACTACAAAATCATATAGTGCACTTGAGCTTTGGTGAGGAGGAACTAATTGTGGTGGGGTTTTATATTCCTATCTTTGATTTCTTGCTTCCCTTTCTTATCTCTTAAAAATAAGAGAAAATCATATATCTCTCCTTTTTTGGTGTTGTAATCCCACATTTAATAGTACATGTTTGATTAGTATTAATCTTACACATATGGTGGACCCTGAGAGAAAATAAGGTATGTACTCGTATGAAGAAAGCTTTGTATTTATGTAATACAAACTAAAGCTCAACTTGGAGAATAGACAACACACATACAAGGTTGATGCCTTGTACAATCCAGTTCATGTTTCTAATCATTTAATTAGATAAGAACCACATATATATGTTGAAGTTATCGTACCTATATGTTGTCATAATAATACTTAATTTAAATTGAAACTTTAACTAGAATACCATATAAGTATAAAATAAGATATCACATTGTAAGATCATTACGTTGAAAGAAATATAATTTTTTTTAAACTTGATTTCAATTTTTGAAGAATTAACTTGACTCTAAAGTATGTATGTATTAATATTACGTTAAACTAACATAAGTCAAGTATGCATTATAAGCTAGAATGCATGTTTTTAATAATAAATGCATGTATTGAGTTCATTATTCTTAAGTACCACTTGTTCACAGTATGAAAGTTTCATATTCCAACCCAATAAATGTATGATAATATATAACTCTATATGGATTTGCTAAACAATAGAGAGCCTGTCTTCTTGGGTCCACGATTCGAAGATTGAGTCGTCTTTGAGCAAAAGTTTCCAAACTTATTTAATTTCAAATGCAAAATCCTTGCACTTTTTCAATCATTTACCAATAACTACATAGTACTTAAAAAACACTTATTAGTAAGCTGACAACTTGGTTTTTTATCATTAACCTCAAGGGTATATTAATCTCCCTTTTAATGAAAACAAAATTAATGCTATAAGAAAGATATTATAATAAGAGATAAGTTAACATCAATAAACAATAATAGTGATATGAATTTATAGGTATAAGTATCCTTTCATTTTATTCTAGTATTTTGCATCTATACTTAATGCAAATAACAACATAATACATGATACAACATGTAAGAATAAGGAAATATATAAAGTTTTAGCATTTACAAATGCATATAGATAACTCACATTCTCATATATACAATGCACTTGGCAATCAATAAAATCTACAACAAACAACCAGTATAATATATCTTCCCTTAATATAATAATAAATAAACAAGAAAGTAAATCATAAAAAATATATTACACACAACACAATAATTCCCCTTGAACGCTAAGAATGTTATAGAATTTTAAGTTCCACTAGTTGAGCTTTGATCTCTAACAAACAACATCAATAACTCTCCTTAAATACTTGACTTCTAGCAATAGTCTCTTCGTATTTTTGTTAATAACTCAAGGATACAAATAATAAAATAAAGGTAATGAATACTAATGTAAAACATTTTAGTTTTTCATAATAAAAAATAGAAAAAAGTATTTTTATATACTTGGTTGTTTGATTTTAATTGAATAACATAATTCACCCCTCTTCTTGTAGTATTTGCTCATCTCTAATTATAATAATTGGTATTAGAGTGGGTTGTATTAAGGAAAGAGATTCCTTAGAGAAGATCAAACTCTATTTTTATTTGGGTGAATAATTTTTAATCATGTAATTATGGATATATCTCTTTTGTTTAATAAAAAGTATTTATTTATATGAAAATATTCTTTTAAAACTTTTATTATGAATGCTAACTCTAGATTGTGATTTATATTTGAACAACCATATATTATCACCAAAGATTCAAGTGATAGTTACAGATTTATAAGATAAATAAATACTAGAGAAATGAATTATTTATATTATATATTATCTCAACAAATTAATATAAAAATATATCACTTAAAAACCTATTTTAAAGTGGGAACTTGATAAGACCTTTGAAGAGAAACATGTTAATCTTTTACTAAAGTATAAATAAAGAAGGAAGACATGGAGAAATATCAAAGGAAATCTATCACAAGTATTTCTAATACAAGTTATTAAGATGATGGCACACAATAACTATTTCATTCTAATAAACTTATTTCTAATTCTAGTAATGAATTATCTAATTATTTTGAAGGGTTAGCTCAAGGGCATAAGACATTAATTATTATGTATAGTGTTCTTAGAAAATCTTATTGTAACCATGAAAGAGTAAATGATTTAAAGAAGTAATATGATAATCTTAAAGAAGAAAATGTCTTATTATCTAAGTAATTTAAAGAAAATATCTCCATAATTTTTAAGTTGAACAAAATAATTGTTGAAAAGGATTCATTCCATATTACTTGAGCTTGCTTATGTATAAATTATCTAAACTAAAAAAATAATATGCTTAGGGATGAGAATATTGAGTTGAAAAAGAAGATGACTAAATTCATTATGATTAAAAAAGAACTCAATGATTTGGAAGCAAAATTTTTTGTTGTACCATGCCATGGTTTTGCTTATTTTGTTTCATTTTCAGATATTCCTTATCATGCTCTATCTTATAATCATGTGAAAAGTGAGATAGTTTATTAACATGATAATTATAAATTGATGATAACATCTATTCATATAAACAATACACCACAAATTATCTCTTTGCATACATCTCATTCCTAAACTAAATTCATTATTGTATGCAACTATTGTAGTAGACATGGACACATTTCTCTTGATTATTCAATCAAGAAATCCATTAATATGAAAAGAGATAAATATGAATGAATTTTTGAATGAACATATATAAAAAAAATATTTTCAAAACTATCTGCTCCACACACTATCACTTATGGACTCAAATTGATTTAATAAACTAAAATAACTATGATATAAGTAGGTCAATTATTAATTATTTTGAAATATCACTATAAGGTATGGAGTGATGATATATGATATAAGCATATTATATGACATTGATAGACTATGCATATGCTTTGAGTTATGACATAACATGTTAGGGCCCATAAAACTAATCTAGCTTAACTTATTGAAACAAAAATTTAAGCAACAATAACATTAATTGGTGAAAAAACTAGAATCTCTAACAAGAACTTAATGATAAGACAAATCATAATTCATCTATTCATTTAACCTTATAAACTATATAAATTATCATAATAAACAAATGGTTTTAATTAATCATTCATATCATAGTAGGTATAAAATAAAGCCTACATAGAACAAAAGGGTACACAGGATATATTAATCTAATTCAAAATAGAATATTATCCAATTTCACATCTCATGTGTATGATCCTCTTTTATAATATTAAAATATCACATATCTATGTAATAGATACATTTCTTATGATATAAATACTAATGAGACTTTAAAGAACTTAATATATAAACCATATAAATAATAGACAATAATATTATAATAAATTTATATATAATTTTATCATGATAAAAAAACCTAATAATCATAATGGAATATCATGATACAAGAAAACCAACAAATCTAGTGATCCAACATCATAAAATATGAGCATGTATATGTTTATTCTTTTATTTTTCAAATTTTTATTTATTTTATTTCATAGAGATCAATTTTTGGAAATCTTTATTCTCTAAATCTAATAACCAATAACTATATGATATAAGCTAACTTATAATCAAATAAAAGAATATTTTAACCTTAACCATATTGTACATAGAGTGCTGATAACTATGTACTTATAAATATAGGATATTCTAACCCTAACCAAACTGTACATAATAATATTAACAACTTTGCTAAACACTCATCATATGAGGTCATGTTATTTATAACTATATCTTAGCCCTAATAATATGAAGATGTCTTTAAAAAATGCTAATTATTATATCGTTTTTTCTTTATTATCAAATAAACAAGTTAGTTATCTAGGTAACCAAATGTTTTTCTTAACCATTATTTATATGTATACATATACCCATTATGTAACCTTGTATAGATAATATCTTTAGTTTCATTTAAAATAACAAAATACACTATGCCATGAATAAAAAACATGTGATAACATATTAAATAACTTGGCTATATGAGTATACATGTGTGAAAGAACTAATTCTATTTTAAATCATTTCAAACCATAAAGAATGACTAATATATTTACATACTATAAACCTCACATTAATAATGTCATGTAACCAAGAAAAATAAATGATAACTAACATGTGAAAATATATGAATTATAAAATAAGTAATATTTTGATTTATTAATATATTAATATCATAGTATAATATTTATTTAATTTAATCCTAATAAAGTTTTCTTTTTAATCATCTTTCCCTTTTGATTTTCCTACAATATTATGCATACAAAATAATTATTATTCAATTCTTAATATCATATAACTACCACTTGTTTCTCCTAAATTATTTAATTCCAAATAATCCCCTTTTATTTTCTATGTTTCTTTTATTTTAATATACGTTGTATCTGTATAATTCTTATATTGTACAGTACGATTAATAAATTCTTCCTAACATACCTAATCAAATCTTCTTTTATTAATTGTTTGTGTATTATGATAAACTTGATCTTATCATACAAACAACATTCTTCACTTATTAGACTTGTTTGATCTAATCTACTATATGATTGTTTAACATATCTTAGTAAATGATCTAAATTATGATCTATTGTTTTTTAGTTATCATATAATATGATTACTTACATTATACTATATAATTATAATTCTTTTAACTAATTATCTAACCCAACCAAATTATATATTAGTATCTCAAATTTATATTTTTAATAATAGTTTTATTATATATGATAAGGATTAATTTGTTTATTTCAAATAACTATTTTCAAAGATTAACATCCTAATTGGTTTGATTAATGTGCATTCTTTTCGTGGTTTCAATGTTTTAAAAAGACATGAAATTATATGGTCAAGCTCAGAGTTCAAACAATTTTGGTTTGTCTTGAATTTAAAATTTTTAATTAATGATTGATTCAAACATGAATTCAAGTTAAGTCAAGCTAATTTGACTTGAGTTTAACTTGATTTTGATCTAAATTGATTTTAATTTTGAGAGGATTAAAATCTTGAAAATTCTCTTAGTAATGAAATTCAAAGGCAACACAAACAAATGTTATTCACTAATTTATATTTATGTTCCCAAGACAAGATATGTATGCATTATAATTATTATTTTTATGATATTTAATATAAAAAATGCAACTTATTAATAAAAAACTCCTTTGATTCTTTTTTAATAGAGCAATGATTGACTAAAATAAAAAGTTGTTATGTTTATTTGAATTTAAGTTTACACAATTGAATCCCAAACTTGAAATTCACTCCAAGTTGGGCTTGAGCCAACCATAATTAACATTTGATTCAACTCAATTTAATTTCAAACGATTTTAGACCAATGTTCACATTTTAAAATTTCTTATCCCCTTAGGCACATTATTTTAATACTATATTCATACTATGCACATTTTTATATTTTTACAATAATTTAATTTCAATATTTTTTTTTTGAAAAGTTAAGAATTCTATTTGGTATACTTTCAAAAGAATGTGAGATGTTTGTTTAACCATATTACAAAATAGAATTTTTTTCAATCTACAAAACAAAAAAATATATAAAAAGAACATAAGATAATTTTTAATTTAAAAAAATATCATTAAAAAACTAATTCTTTTTTATTACAAAATAGGTCAAAACAATTTTGTCATTTCATAATAATAATTATTTTATTTAATATTTTTGATAATATAATATCAAATATATAATTTTTAAGTATTTAAATTTATTTTTAATGACGTGTTCACTCATCCTAAAATAACGTGTCATCCTAGTCGTTCATCCACTTGACGGTTTAACAATATCCACACTTTATCGGCGTGTTCACGTTGCTTGTCTCCTTAATTATTTTAAAGCATTAGATAATTTTTTTTAATGCCATTAAAACTTCATACGTGGCATGATGACCAACTTTCAAGCATTACTGTTTTCTTTAAAAGTTTTTTTTTACAAAAAATAAATAATGTTGCATCAGTGAAAATAATAACAAATATAATAATTTAATTAAAACAAAAAAATATTCTTAAGCTTAAAAAAATTAAAAATTATATCTTAACATGCCGCCAACTTTATTGATAATCGTACGCATTTTCGGCAGTTATTTTTTATTTTTTAAAAAATATTTCTTATAATGAATTTATGCCTAAAAGAAAATTTTAATATGGATAAGTACAGGATGTACTGTACAGCATCGTATGCGACAGAGTTAGCGGTTAGTTATCTCCATGATTAGTGCCCCATCTGTCGTGTTGATTTGAATCAACCGCAAACGACGGTGTCGGTTCTTGCACGTTACATGACATTGTTTCTTAAAATTACGCTTTTTCAAGAGTTTGGCTTAGTTCGTTAATGTTGAAAAAAGTCATTGATGATTTTATGCATAATATTGGTATTTGGATGATTCAAATGAGTTCATCTATTCCACATTGTTCACCAAAGGCAGCATCGTGTAATTCATGAAGGTTTCGAGGTCAAATTTTGAACATCGTAAGTTGTATGAGACTATTTTTGGTCAAGCATCCCTTGATTAGTTCTCTAGCACATGTCATATTAACATGCATGATAATCATAATGTCATAAATTGTTGAACAATTTGGCCCTTACATCAATTTCGTATTATTGTAAAGTCATAGAAGTTGAAGATATTTTAATTATAAAAGAAGTTTTGATCTTGTTATAGAAAAACAATGATGACTTTGGATTCTTTTCTACGAAAATTTTGAAGGTTAGAAACTTGAATAATGCTTATTTGTATAAGTAGAATCTGATTTGTTCATAATGCAAAATTTGTTTGATCATTCACCCCTTAATATATTTGATTAGTTTGACATTTTAAAGATATTATTTTATTATTATTTGACTATAATAATTCTAATAATTTTACTTGAGAAATGAATATCCTCTTTTCTTTAGATGATTTAATCCTAACTTTTCTTAAACTATTTCTCAACACAAAAATAATGATTTCAATTAAAGTTTACTCTTTCTTTTTTTTCCACAATCGCTCAATATCCATATCTATTTACATGCCTAAAAATTCAACAATTTCAAAAGAAATTTATGTTTTCATCATGTCCATGTCAAAAAAGTAAAAACTATTGATTATAATGTGATAATAAATCAATTCTATGTGTGTGTGTGTGTCTATATATATATATATATATATATATATATATATATATATATATATATATATATATATATATATATATATCTATGTGTATATATATATTATAAAATAATCAATTCAAACTAATTTTTCTATTATTTCTTATAAACAACCACATGATATATCAAATATTAACCAAGAAAATAATTTTTAGATGAATTCAAGTTTTTTAAAATAAGACATATTGAAAATCATGTAATCAACAAGCATATGAGTTAAAACTCTTGTCACCTGTAACTTAACGAAATAATAAATAAACCTGATAAATATTACAAAAGTAACAAAATACTAATTAATCACGTACCATGTAGCAAAATCTTAAATGTCATAATCTAAATTCATGCATAGGTGATGAAAAATAATAAAAATATGCATATCACATAATTATAAGAATTAGATAAAATAACAATGCTCAAGTCTCAAAGTTGTCAACTAATAACAAAAGCTATAATAGTATTCTTATAAAAATTTTGTGATATATGTACAACTAAAGTTCTTCTAATACAAAATCACTCACAAAATTCTTAAAATAAAGTACTCCCACACTCACGATCCTATACTAAATCCTTTAAGAACCTTTAATCATGTGAATATTTGCAAATTTACTTATAATTTAAGTAAACAATAGGCATAATAAGTTTAGCACACAAATAACTAAATATAATATGTAGCCAAATATGCATGACATCTATAAAGTATATTAATGAGCTATAAGCATTACATATGTGTTAATATACATCATGTTCATGTATATATATAATCATCGTATAATATTGGTATCATATAATATTCATATTTTCCTTTTCTTTTCTTTCATTTTTTAGAGTTCTTTATCTTTTCATCTTTACTTTTTTAAGGTACTAATTTTCTCATGTAATTATTATCCCCATTCCATTGTACTTTATATCACATTATATCTTTGTTAGTATTAATCATACCTTAAGATCTTCATCAGTAATTTGCCAAGACACCAAAACATCTCTCCCATCAATATTAGCATGCACTAAAGTAATAATAAAAATGGGTCTTTGCTTATTATTACCTAGCACCAAAGCACTCGTATCAATAAGAATAAAGTTAGATGTCATGTCAATCTCAAAACCATTATCTAACAATACTCTATACAAAGTACAAACTATAGTAATTTTTTTTATCATTTCCTAATGTTGAAGTATTCACAATATATAGGTTCTCTCATTATATAAAAAAACTTTGGGTAAGGTCAAGAAAAATATCAACATATTCTTATTTCATTTTTTTATGATCTGATATATCATCAAGCTTATTTAACTAATTATTTTTTTTTATTTCTTTTATTATTCCTTTTATGTCTTAATACTTATAATATGTATCAATGTGTGTGTGTATATGTGTGTGTGTGTGTGTGTGTGTGTGTGTGTGTGTGTGTGTGTGTGTGTCTATATACATAAAGTTTACGTTATCTTACTATTTCATGTATTAAAACATATGTACAATCTATCAATGTCATATAATAAGCTCACATCATACTTCATCATATAACATCTCATAATAATATTGTAAGATATTTAATAACTTAACATATTTATATCATAATTATTTTATTATCTTTCTTTTACTTTTTTTTATTACTTATAAAAAAAATCATCACTTTTATCAAACATATGCATTTTTAAACAATTTCACAAGCATTTAAAGCTGTCTTTTCTTTCAAAATTCCTTAATTCTACATACTTTTCATAAGATAATGTCTTTTCAAACAAGCTACATAAAACCTCTAAAATTCTCTTTCAAATTTGTTATTTTTTCTTCTTGACATATTGTTCGATCACCCTAACGTACAATATATTATTATAACATTCTCAAGTAAACAATACAATTTGTTATTTTACATTTTAATCTTACATTGGATATTTTTAAAATTACTTCATTTGATAAGTTAGTGCTCTATCAAAAAAGAGAAGTTGACTCTCAAAGAAGGGAGATAAAGTTCAAATATTTAAGCATATAGAATTAAGAGACTATCAGTACCAAATTCATTAAAATTAGATATTGACTCTCATAGACCATGGTTGACATAAACTTAAATCTGATGACTCAATCAACTTATGGTGGTTACTTAAGTCTAATGCTATCAATGCAATACATATTTTCCAAATTTTAACTTAAAAAATGTGCTTTTTCTTGAGTTTTGCATCATCAAAACTCGGCTTTGTGGTGAATATTGCAGTCTTCTACTTTTGTGTTTTGATACATCAGAAATTAGGGTTTTCCTTCCTCTGAATCGAGGACCAAAGACTACATCCCAACATATTCAAGAGAGGCTCCCCAAAAGTGACCCACAACTTCCATAAAAGCTCTTTAGCCGTTACCCAAGCGCCAGAACGCTAATACTAGCCGTTGAACCATTGAATGAACGGTTATCACATCCCATTTGAATTCAAATTTGATAAATTAAAGATTAGTTTCAGGAATCATCCCTTATGCCAGACCATCCAAAACCCTTGAATTCTGATTTCTCAATCTAAGATTACTTGACATGGATGCCATTTTTCTGAAATACGAGGTTCTCTGTGATGCCTGGGCAGCAGAATTCAAGTCTTCTGGGTTTATTTCCGGTTTCTCTCCCCCATCGCTTCAGAAACCACCACCGTTTGGCCACCACCGTTTGCCAGAGTTTTCTAGGCTTAATAAGAAACGCATGGGCTTGCTTAGAAGAAAGGTTGCGGATTTTTTAAATTGCTGCAAGGATTGGCAGGCAAAGAAGCCTTCTGGATCGGTCGATCTACGTCGTGGATCGGTAAACGGATGTGGGTTTTACAGCAGGACGTCGGCAGTGGATCGCGACGAAAGGGTCAGGGAGGCTGTCATGTATTGCAAGAGGACGATGACAAGCGGTTCCTTGTGATCATGAATGCATGTTTTCGGCAAACAAAAATGAAAGTAATATTGTAAGATGTTTGATGCACAACCTCTGATTCAGAACAGAACTTTTAATACATATGCAGGTTGGTGTCTGAAGCTTATAGTTATGTACTGTTTTGAGACATTTAATTCAAAGAAAAATAGCTAAAGATTCCTTCAATTACATTCTTCCTGTAAAGATGTAAGAACTCGTTGAAAATTTTAATATATTCTTGTATTAAAGAGAAGAACCTCCTTTGAAAGAATCACAATTATCTATCTTGTAATAGCAATGAAAGCTTTGCTAATAGACATGAGGGTCTACTTTACTTGGATATTAAGCACCTAAAAATGTTTTTAGTTAACTCTTCTTGAAATAAGAGTCCATCATCAAAGAAGCACAACTAGCTTGGGGTTTTTAGGACTATAAAAGGAGTAATATGCATTGCAATGGATAACTATATATGATGATTTAGCTACTCTTGTATTTTGTTGTCTTCCAATTATATTTTACATGTTGTATAGGATTTTATAATCACCTAGAACACAAAAGATATGTTTTCTTATGAAGAAATAGATCATTTTTTATCAGTTTGGTTGTTTAAAGGTTTTTTGGGATCTTAATGGATTATATTATTGGATCATGCAAAGGATTACTAAGTGATAATGCAACTTTAAATGGTTTATCAATGATCACAAATCTTATGCTGGTCGTATTAGACAAATAAGGAGCATTGTGGACAACCATAGCTTAATGATCCACAACACTAAACCAATTTTAACTAATCTCTCCTTGGGTAAGTATATAGAGTGAGTTAGTGTTGTTTCCAAGGGCTTATATACTATAATTTTCTACATCTATACAAATTTTCACTTTTTTGAATGTGCCCATATACAAATTATTTGTTTATAAATTTAGGTTGTCTTAATGTTTTCATAACTTTACACATTTTGAATATGCTTATGCATGTATCATTTTTTTTTATAAATTTATATTGCCTTAATGTTTTCATAACTTTGCATGTTATGATAATAATTGTCATAAAAAATTATGAATAATATGTTTTATTTTAACCTACACTCCATATCAAAATATTTATTGATCTCTATTGGGCTTATGACTAAATATGAGTGTATTAATATATGATTAATTGTAGTGGAAGTCTTCGAATAAAAATGAATGAGATAAAATATAAATATAATTTTATAATTATCATACAAAATTCTAATAACTCACTAACATAAGCAATAATTGGTTAGTTTTTAATTTATCTTAAACATGTAAATCAAATCTTTTTAAACTCAACTAAACTCAATAGTATTATAGTTTATTTGTTTCTAAACATAACTACTAATATATCTTAGAATCATCATCAACATAACACTTTCTGGCAATTTGAGAGAATAATATTAATTATTAATATTTTATCAATGTTTTTTATAAGTTTATTTATATGACATGTTAATCAAGATCTTTAGTTCAAAAGAAAACCTATTTAATTTTAAGAATTTTTAATATAGTTGAAGTAATTTAAAAAATAATATTAACACTTAAAAAAATTTAAGTTTAAGATTTAACACATCATTCTTAATGTACATTATAATGATTAACTATATCTAAATGATATTAATAAAGATTTACACAAAGTTAAATATGATTCACCACAATAAGTCTCAAACCAACTTGTAGTATTTACAAAATCTTATGATTACTAGAATATACTTATATAATTTATAAATATGACTAAAACTAGGTTAAGAGTTTTCCAAGATTTCCTTAAGTAAACAATCTATGAAATATTTTTGATATATTTTCAAGGAAACTAACAATATGCATAAATGAGTGCTTTGTATACTTATGCAAGTAGGAGATGCTAATGATTATGTTAATAACATATATGTAAATTATAGTTTTATGTTATAAAGAGAGGAGATAAATTATCTAAATTTGAAAATATATTCTAAATATATGTATGTGAGTTAAAATGTAGGTGGATAAAATTTGTAGAGATAAGCATTTTCTTATGGGATTTTTGTGTCCTATTGATAAACTTTAAAATGTAATTAATTTAAACATTATAAGAAATAACTATATGTAATTTGTCAAGCTATTTTAAATGCTTTTAAAAATTAAGAATTATAATCTGATTTAAGTCTTGTAGCTTCCACTTTTGGAGAGAACGTCGTGTCCCATGGTACATCTTATTGGCAAAAATGCCACCGCCTTGCTCCACTGTTTGAACGCAAAGCTCGTTCTATTGCCATGGCCTCCTTCGTCACTCGTTCCCTCCAAAGCCAGTCAAGGAACATTCTTCACCTCATAAATACCCATCTCCCGAAGTCTTATCTACTCCAAATCCACGCCCTCCTTCTCCGAGACTACCTCATCTTCGACATCTTCCATTGCAACGCTATGCTCAAAGCATACGTCCAAACCAACTCCCACTATGAAACACTCTCTTTCTACAGGCACATGAGTAGCCTTGGTGTTCGTGGCAACTCCTTCTCTTCCTCCTTTGTTTTCAAATCATGCACCCAAATGTCCTCCTTGGTTACTGGCAAGCTTGTTCATTGTAGAATTTTTCGAGATGGGCATCAATCAGATTCCCTCCTGCTTACCTCCTTGATGGGACTTTACTCATCCTGCAGGGAACTAGAAAGTGTACGTAAAGTGTTTGATGAATTACCGGACAGAGATACGGTTTCATGGAATATGCTAATTTCTAGCTTTATTAACAATAACCGGACGAAAGACGCCTTGCTTCTTTTCGACGCAATGCAGAGTCCAGAATACGAATCAGTGCCTGACGAGGTTACTTGCTTGCTCCTTCTCCAGGCATGCGCCAACTTGGGTACTGTTGATTTCGGAGAACGGGTTCATAGATATATCGAGAAGAATGATTATGGGAGCCTTTTAAAGGTCAGCAATTCGCTAATAACAATGTATTCAAAATGTGGATGTGTAGATAAGGCTTATAGGGTGTTCTGTGACATGCATGATAGGAGCGTTGTTACCTGGAGTGCAATGATTTCAGGGTTAGCAAGGAATGGTTATGGAAGGGAAGCCATCGATACTTTTAATGAGATGATAAAGGAGGGGATCGTTCCCGATGGGCAGGTATTCACTGGGGTGCTTTCTGCTTGCAGTCATAGCGGATTAGTTGATAAAGGGATGAAGTTCCTTGATGCGATGAGAGTTGATTACGGGCTTTCTCCCAATATTTGTCATTATGGGTGTGTGGTTGATCTTTTGGGTCGTGCTGGTTTGCTTGATCGTGCTTATCACCTTGTAACCAGGGAAATGAGTGTTCAACCAGATCCCACGATTTGGAGAACTTTACTTGGAGCTTGTAGAATCCATCAATATGTGGAGCTTGGCGAACATGTTATTGAGCATTTGATTGAGTTGAAAGCACAGGAAGCTGGGGATTATGTTTTGTTGCTGAATATTTATGCTTCTGTTGGAAATTGGGATAGGGTGGCAGATTTAAGGAGGTTGATGAAAGAGAGAGGGATACAGACAAGCCCTGGTAGCACTACAATGGAGCTAAAAGGACAAATTCATGAGTTCATTGCAGACGATGACAACCATCCAAGGAAGGCAGAGATTTATGCAATGCTTGATGAGATTGGGCAGCAACTCAAGATTGCTGGTTATATTGCAAACAGCGCATCAGAACTACATGATTTAGACATGGAGCAGAAGGATAATGCACTCTCCTATCACAGTGAAAAACTAGCTCTTGCGTTTGGAATTCTAGCCACTGTTCCTGGTAGAACACTTAGAATAGCCAATAACCTTCGCATGTGTGTAGACTGCCACAATTTCATCAAGACATTGTCAAGTGTTTATAGCAGACTAATCATTGTTAGGGATCGCAGTCGGTTCCATCATTTCAGGGAAGGTAGATGTTCATGTAATGACTACTGGTAGAAAATATTTGACACAGTGCAGTGCCTTGACAAAATGTTGAAAACCATGGAGAGGTAGGAGAGAGTGCTCTTCTTCCTTAGCTAAACCTCCTTGCTGATCATCATCATTGTTGTGTCTGGTATTTATACAAATGCTTTGCTAATTACATAGCTAATAGCATATTTTTGTTAGAGGACAATTTGCCAAATAATTCGTGTTTCAGCGAAGCTTGAGATGATGACTAAGCAGTATAAAATGCTCTGTTGGTTGGCCTTTTGTGATCATATGTCCAAGCAGTTTGTTGGATGCAAAATACTTTATTAATAGCATCTCTATAGCAACCTATTGAATTACTAATCTGTTTTAATGTGTCAAGTTTAATCGTCAAACATTGGGTTGTCAAAAATAAGAAGTGTAGATTCGTTATCAAAAAGAATTGTTGGTGATGATATGATATATATCTCAATCTCTCAAATCAAATAACATAAACATTTTAATTCATTACTTACTGTAGTAAAAAAAGATATTCTGTCTCTACTCTAGACTGAAAGTAGGTAGATTTTACTCAAAAGATGATGCAACAATCTGTGATAGACAATCATCCATATCACTTGCCTAGTCTGAGTTGCTATACACAAGAAAAGCTAGTCAAAGGAAGTGGAGAATTATAGGCAATGATGATTTGTTTCTTTAAAGTAGTGAGAGATGCATTTCACAACATGAAAATGGACAGCACAAGGAGCATGAAGATATTGGTAAACTTGATTCACTGCAAATGACATATTTGACCTATCATTGAAGGTTTCAGGGCACAAAAAAAGCTATTAAAGGTTGTAGGACTTTTAAATGATACATTGTATTTTGAAACGAAAAGGTTGTAGGATTTGACAACAATTCTTCATCATTTGTAGAAAGCTGAGTTCCAAATTAATTTTAGTATGAGTAGGCTTGCAGCTTTCAATTTGGAATCTATATAAGAGGTCAAAAGTACATCTAGAGTATTACATTTTGAGCTACACAAAAAACTTAAATTTCTTCATCTGCAATATTAGAATGTGGTGAACAAGGAATTTATAAATTGTTGATCTATAATAATATCACATCAAATTATTACAAGATTATCATATTAATCAGTATAAATAATGATATATTATAGAAAAATTTTATGAATAGAAAAAACTTGAACATGAAAGAATGAAGACAATGACAATATATCAATGATTTTGCACCAAAGTCTAAACACTGGCTGAAGACTGGAGCATTTTTTGTTGTTGAGGACATGTTATCACAAAGGCTTTTAGTAGTACATCGAGCAGCATGGCCAAATTTGTCACAAATTTGTCGAGTTGTATGGTGCAAAAGAGAAGGAGATGTGGGTAATAGTGGCAATTGCGTTTTGTATGGTAAGCATGTGGATGTCAATGGTATCAACCCTCGACTCAGTTGCTGTTAAAACTTTGACCATGACAAGTGTGTTGAAAAGTATAAGATGACCGAGCAAATGTCAAGGTATTAGGGCTCTAAAGTTGTGATGGTGAAGATGTTGCAGGTAGGGCTAAGGAATTAAATGGATTGGGATTAGAGATTTGTTCAAAAAAAAGATTTTCCAGATCATAAAGTTCATAAAAAGTTAAGTTAATGAAGGCCATAGGTGTAATGAAGAAATAAATTCTCCAAAAGAAGGGAGTAAATGTTGCTTCGATTGTTGAGTTGGAGTCGTGCTTCAATTGTTGAAGGGAGAAGAATCTATTGTATAGAGTAGCTGTCGCTTTAGTTCAACTAAATGCCCCTGAATTGGTTTTAAAAGATGTCAGTTTGTGAGCTAAGTGCATATTTCAATTTAACTTAATATTTGTATGAAACTTTTTGTTCTTTTTAAAATAAAACAAGTCAAATATTTAAATAGAGTAACTAAAAAAATCACAAGAAAAACATTAAAAATTAAATTAATTAAAAATATATCTTTTTGTTGGTTTAAAAAAATTGATTCAATCTATATAATTAATAATATAAAATGCTCGCCAAAATAAATGATTTAAATTTCATGTTACTTATTCCTTAGTAATACATAGAACAAATAAATCTTAAACTTAACATGTATAAATCAAAATTAATTTATATACATGTCATTTTAAATTCAAAACTTTATTTCATAAATTTAAAGAATTTTAGAAATACATGAACAAAATTTAGAGACATTCTCTTAAATTCAAATATATACAAACTTAAAGAACATTGTTAATTTTAATTCAAAGTACAACATCCAAATACATTAAATTAATGTAAGATATTTTAAAATTAGCTTTTTTGTATCATAAACCAAAAAATTTGCTAAAAGAAATCTTGTATTATGACCAACTACAATCTTTAAAAATCTAAAAATAGATAAATTTGATACATGACATTCATAAGTTAAAATTTGAACACAAATTTTTCAAAGGGCGTATAATAATTTTTCTTGGTTTTTATCCATATGGATTAAGATGGATTTGATTCTCCTGAGATGGGGAAACAATATGAAGTAGGTTATGAATAAATTGGTGGAAGACATTGGAAAGAATAGTGAGCTGAGAGGGAGAGAGCTATCAGGACTGACAGTTGATGAATACTTCATGCTCATGTGATAACAATTTAAACGGCCTGAGACTTGAAAACAGTTCAAAAACAATAGAGGAGAAGAAGAGGCTGCTTTTATTCCTTTGCCAAATCCATGTTCATCATTGCTGTGTCTGTGCTACTATAAATGCTCCAGCCATTCAATGGGTAATAGAAGAACTTCGTTGGAGATTTAAATCTCCTGTGAGGAGTACGTTGGCTGATTTGGGCTTCTAGCTGCCATTAAGACTTATTATGTTGGGTTATTCTATGATATGTTTAACAACAACTAATTAATGCATTTGCTTCTTTTTTTGCTATATTTCTTCCAGGTGGCTTGCATATATGCATACTTGCAGGAAAAACGAAATAAAAAAATCTGAATGGTCTGTGCTTAGCATGAAGTTTGGAGCCAAAGATACATATTGTCTTGTATCTGTAGATACGAATTGTCTTTTATCTTCAGCTGTTCTGTAGATGTTTATGACTACAGCAACTTGTAAATGATAAAGATAGTTATTGGTAGCAGAGTATGGCCCCATTTAGTTCATTAGTTCTGTGTAGTGTATTTATGATCTACGTAGTGGTAGATCACTTGATGTTAACTTAATGCTTTCTTTCCTTTGTTGCATGCAAGTTATACGTCAGGTCTTTCTAGCTGAAAATGGCTTTACTGTTTAGGTATTTAAAAAATAACAGAGAAATGGAAAAAATCTCAATTGTTTTTTCAAAAAAAAAAAAAAAGTAAAATAGCTTTTGTGAAACATTGCTGGCTGAAAAATTATTCAAAATTATTTTTATTTATTTGTTTAGTTAGTCAAATTTTCATTCTTCTAACATTTAATAGACTGATTTGTTTTTGACAGTTTAAAAAGTATTTGTGGATGGTTAGAAAAAAGTGTGTTTTGAATTATGAATTGTTTCGACACTTGTAAAATATTGCTAATACTTCTCTTCTGAAGTAAGAAAATAAATAAAAAAATAATAAAAAGGGAAGATTCTTTCTCTTCTTTACATTCAATTTTATTTCTTTTATATTTTTGTTTTGAAGTTCTTTCTAACATTGTGATATCAAAGTCAAGTTTCAAAAGAAAATAACCATTCTTTGGTTTTTTTGTATTGTTGTCATTTGAAGGAGAATTTATTTTGTAAACAATCAGTATGATATAAGTGAATTCAATATCACTTCTCATCCTTTGATTTGCATATTTAATGGTATAGTTTGAGTTTTAGAACATAAAAATGAAGATTATTCATATCTTGATAAGCTTGGTGAAGAATGAATATGTTGATCCAAATGAAGAGCAATGATTGAGATAAAATTAAAAAGAAAGATTTCAAGGCTTTATTTTATATTTAAGTGATGCATGGCTTCATGTTTTTAAAGAACAACAATAATAGAATTTTAAGAATATTAAGGATAATAATCATTAAATTTCAATATCTTCATCATGAGTTTGAAAATGAAATTGTGAAAATTAATGAATTTTTGCAAGATTATTTGTATAGAGTTCTTACAATTACTAATAAAATAAAATTATAAAGTGAGAAAATTATTAATGTAATAGTAGCTACAGATATTTTACAAAGTCTTCTTTGAACATATTGTAACCACAATTGAAAAGCCTAAAAATTTGTCTATTAATTCATTTGATGAATTAATAAGTTCTTTATTAGTGCATGCAAAAAGTTTAAAAAGATCAATATAAAAAATGAAGAAAAACATTTAAAGTAAAATGAGAGTCATCTTCGTCATTGTAAAAGATAAATAAGATAATTGAACAAAAAGAGACAGGTAGATGTGGATTCCAAAGTAGGGATAAAGACAAAAGATTTTTTTTCCTAGAAGAGGATATTCTAATGGAGATAAACAAATGTATAATAAGAAAAAAAATATAATTCAATAAAATTATTGTGACAAAATTGGGCATATAAGAGGAAAATATTGGAACAAGTGAAAATAAAATGAATAGAGAAACAAAATTTAGTGCAATTATTGTTAAAAGTTTGGTGATGCAAAGAAGAATTATTGGAGCAAACAAAGAAGAGCAAATATTGTTTGCTTCAATAAAAGTTTGTTTATTAATGATTTCTTCTTCTAACATAATTGATTTAAGTGATGCTTGATTTTTAGATATTGTTGTTCAAATTATATATTTGGGATAAAATCTTTATTCAAAGAGCTTAATGAATAAAAAAATAAAAGTAAAACTTAAATATAATAGGCTAATTCAAGTTGAAAGAAAAGATGTAATTTCTATTAGATGTGGCTATGATAAAGTGAAGATTATTCTTAAGAAAAAAAAATATAATAAAAAGGGAAGATTCTTTCTCTTCTTTACCTTCAATTTTATTTCTTTTATATTTTTGTTTCGAAGTTCTATCTAACATTGTGATATCAAAGTCATGTTTCAAAAGAAAATAACCATTCTTCAGTTTTTTTGTATTGTTGTCATTTGAAGGAGAATTTATTTTGTAAACAATCAGTATGATATAAGTGAATTCAATATCACTTCTCATCCTTTGATTTGCATATTTAATGGTATAGTTTGAGTTTTAGAACATAAAAATGAAGATTATTCATATCTTGATAAGCTTGGTGAAGAATGAATATGTTGATCCAAATGAAGAGCAATGATTGAGATAAAATTAAAAAGAAAGATTTCAAGGCTTTATTTTATATTTAAGTGATGCATGGCTTCATGTTTTTAAAGAACAACAATAATAGAATTTTAAGAATATTAAGGATAATAATCATTAAATTTCAATATCTTCATCATGAGTTTGAAAATGAAATTGTGAAAATTAATGAATTTTTGCAAGATTATTTGTATAGAGTTCTTACAATTACTAATAAAATAAAATTATAAAGTGAGAAAATTATTAATGTAATAGTAGCTACAGATATTTTACAAAGTCTTCTTTGAACATATTGTAACCACAATTGAAAAGCCTAAAAATTTGTCTATTAATTCATTTGATGAATTAATAAGTTCCTTATTAGTGCATGTATAAAGTTTAAAAAATCAATATAAAAAGTGAAGAAAAAACATTTAAAGTAAAATGAGAGTCATCTTTGTCATTGTAAAAAGATAAATAAGATAATTGAACAAAAAGAGACAGGTAGATATGGATTCCAAAGTACGGATAGAGACAAAAGATTTTTTTTTCTGGAAGAGGATATTCTAATGGAGGTAAACAAATGTATAATAAGAAAAAAAATAAAATTCAATACAATTATTGTGACAAAATTGGGCATATAAGAGAAAAATAATGGAACAAGCGAAAATAAAATGAATAGAGAAACAAAATTTAGTGCAATTATTGTTAAAAGTTTGGTGATGCAAAGGAGAATTATTGGAGCAAACAAAGAAGAGCAAATATTGTTTGCTCCAATAAAAGTTTGTTTATTAATGATTTCTTCTTCTAACATAATTGATTTAAGTGATGCTTGATTTTTAGATATTGTTGTTCAAATTATATATTTGGGATAAAATCTTTATTCAAAGAGCTTAATGAATAAAAAAAATAAAAGTAAACTTAAATATAATAGGCTAATTCAAGTTGAAAGAAAAGATGTAATTTCTCTCAGATGTGGCTATGATAAAGTGAAGATTATTCATGATGTGTTATTTATTCTTAATTTAACTCATAATTTGTTAAATATTGGGCAATTAATAAGAAGTGAATATTCAAAGTTAGAAGGTGACTAATTTGTGAGGATTAAATCATTGAGGAAAATGAGATGGTGTTTGGTTTTGTTATGAAGCTTGAACACCCATGAATGATTACGATTGAAAACTTTTAGGATATTCTTTGCTGATTCTTCACTTTTTTTGTTTAACTCTATTGTTCAATCTAGTGGCAACAATTGGGAGCTGATTGACCCACTTAAAACTAAGTTGGCCATTCTAAGAAATAATCATGGTGATCATATTGTTGCCTTTTAGAGTACTATGGAGGAGATAAGAAGGCATCAGTAGAGAGCTTGCTTCTCAATCATTTCAATGTGCAAACAATTTATTGATTAACAATTCAATCTTTTATTTAATTGTATCAGTGCTCACACATTATATTTCTTTTATTATGATGATGACCTTGAGAAGGAGGGTGATGATGAAGATGATAAATCATTATGCATGTGTTGTTTTTAAAGTTTTGGACATTATCATTTATGTTGGTATAATGATACAAATTTGTAAACTTTGGACATTATCATTTATTTTTGTATACTAATGCAAATGTTGCCAAAATATATTTTCTTGTAGTATATTTCCTATTTAGACATCTAAATGGTTGCCACATGTTAACTCTAATTGTTGTTAAATTAATAAGTTAGGTCTATCAATCATAATTTTGCATGTCTTCACAATAATGGTTTGTTCATCCATTTTTTATAGGTCATTATTGTCATATAATGTTCTTTAATATTGACATTTATAAAATTTACACCTTTAGAATAGTTAGGTGCATAAATGTTGTGTACAATCTTGTCCTAAAATATAAGTTGTTTATATACTTCATCACTTCCATATTTTCCAATAATTATTATGAGAAATTTACACTTTTATTTTAACAATATGGTCTATATAAAAAATAATCAATTCAAAATATTAGTGTTTTGTCTCCTTTCTTAAAATGTTTTTTAAATTCCAAAATTATAAAAAAAATTATGAGAAAAGATTATTTCGTTTTCTATTAAATAAAATGGCATTTTCAAATTGTTTTCTCTTTCCAAAAAAAGTCAAAGAATAAAGAGGTACACAAACAAAATATTAAAAATCAAGTTTCAATAACAAGCATAAGATTGGGGATCTTAAATATTTTCTTCGATTTGTAGATAGAATAGGCCAAAAAATGGTTCAAATTTCTTATGCTTGTTTTGTTGTTTTTTAAACTTTTGTGGGTCTTATTTTGTTACTTTGTATAGTTTTGTTTAGATCTTTTGTAATTTTATTTTTATTTTTATGATATTGTTTTTATATATTTTAAATGCTCATCATGTTTATGTTGTGTGTGTGACACTTTTCATGGAGGTGTATAAGTTGTTTTGATGTCAAAGAGTTGATGGAAATGAAGAGTATGGGTACTTAACAAATAACTCATGTTAGCACAAAGTGGCAATGGTCGAGTTTGTGGAGCTGGCAATGAGGAAGGCTTCAAATAATGATATAAGGACAACTAGCTGAGGTAGTTTCAAGGATGGTGAGGCAAATGGTTGGCATTGGTAATATAGAGTCAGTGGTTGGCTTGTTGGTTGCAACATTGGACAACTAAAGTGGATGAAAAGGGAGATTGGATGGTGGTGGCCTCATTAGAGATTGCAAGTAGGCAATTAGTTATTGTTGTTGTTTGCAATGTCAAGATGAAACATGAAGATGAAAAGAGGTAATAATTATTGAGAATTATGATATAACTCGTGAAGGATAGAAGCTATGAGAGGGATGGTGGATGAATTATAGTATTTAAAAATCAAAATCTTTTTGCGACAATCTCTTCAAATAAAATATAATATTTGAAGCAATTTGAAAATAAAATAATAAACTAAGAGCACAAATATATGTAGTAAGAATTAGAAATAGTGAGAATTATATTAAACTATTAACAACTGAAAGAAAACATAAGTTTAGAACTTGAAACTTTTCAATTTAATTCTGAAATATAGAAACACAATTAAAACATTAACAATTTTTATCACAATCAACACTTAAAGGAAAGAACACGTCGATTCAACAAAAAATAGATTGAATATTACACTTTGTAAACCATTGTAGTATGCAGAATTAAGCAATATTTTCGAAAGAAAACCAAAAATGCAAGTAAAAAGAGAACACAAAAATGGTTTAGATGATTCGACTAATCAGTGTCTACGTCCACCCCTAATCAAGTTGACCATATTTCACTAAAAAAACTACTCTTATTTATCATAGTAGGTAGATATAATCCCTTACAAAATCTGGTGCTCAAAGGTGACACTAAGCAAAAAAAAAAGCAATTAAGTTTTATGAGATTTAAGCTTCCAACAATTCAATTTTATGCAATTCAAATATCTTAAATCCTCTTTTAGGTAGTATGGCACAGTTTAATTCAAATGTAGAATACCAAAATAAAACAAGCATTAATGAACAAAAAATAAAATGTAAACTGATTTATCTATTGCAACAAGAATAATAGTGAAATGCATAATTAGCTTCTTAGCCTTTTGTCGTTTCTTTACGAACCTTGCAATTAATTTTGTCATTTTTTTTCTCTTTTTTATTTGAAAATTAAACACTTATTTATAGAAATTTCATTACCAAAAGAAAATTTGGAACAAACAACAGTTAAAAAGAATTTCCAAAACAGTTAAAAATATTCGTTAGACTTTTGCCCTTTTAATTGAATTTATATGTCAAGGACATCATTTAGTATAACAATGTTAACACAATTTTCGTTATGACAATCAACTAAAATAAATTAGCATAAAGAATCATACATGTTTGATATGAAATTTGTATTATATAATATAGCACTAATGAGCATGCAGAGACGTCATACAAATACGATATATGGATCACTATTGTACTTACTATAGGATAGATAAAAGAATTAGATAAATTTAAAGATTATTGTACATATATAACACACTTATCATAATAACATGGTACAACACAGACAATTGAAATCAAATAATATAAGACTGATGCATTAATTGTTCAGTACTTAATGAAAACTTGAGTTTGACCATATACTTATATGATAAATATATCATACACATATAACACTAAACATGATAATTCAAGGACATACATGAATGATGCATGAACTTTGTACTATATGATGACAAGTGAAAACAAAATTAAGACCTACTATTACGATGCAATGAATGTATTAATATGTTATAAGTGTGGGAAAATAGCTTACATTATAAGAACATAAATATATGACACGAAAAATCCGTATTATATGACATATAGAACTCGAATAAAAACTCTAGTAAGATTGTCACTATATGAAAGAAATAATCTTACACAGTCGACCTTAACAAAAACACAAGTACTGAGAAGAATAAATAAATGTACACACATGTAGCAAGCTTTGTGCTATATGAGCTAAATGTAAATTCAAAGCTTATCAATTTTGAAAAAAATCATACAAGAACGATCCCTTGTACAACAAAGTAATATAACATTATTAAAACTTTATTTTTAATTTATTAATGCATGTCTTTGGCTAAACAATGTAGAATGGTCTTTTTGTTGTTCTAAAATATGATACATAAAATAAAGTGATGATCCTAAGTATCACAATCTTAAATGATAATAATTAAACATAACCAAAATCTTAAGTTGTATATTTCAACTCATTGTGGTTTAGTCTCTCTATAGAAAGTATCTAGAGTACAAGATCTAAAAGTTGAAACATTAAAAGTAGAGTTCCTCAATATTTATCTTCTTCAAGCTCTAATTCATTGTTCAAATCTTTAATCAATATTTATCAAATGCTTAAAACTATATTAGAATAAATCTCAATCACAAATTAGTATTACATAATTTGCTTTTACGATCATTATCATTGAGAGTACAACAAATTGTTGTGTTTAGCAAACAATCATTAAGTGTATGATCGATGAGGCAAACTATGGTGGTCAATAGTAGGCTAGTTTGTGGGACACTTTATAATGACATTTGGACAAATATAATAAGGTAACAACGTACTTTTAATTGTGAAATAACGAAGAGACCGATAGGTGTCAATGGTAGAAGAATATTTTGTGGTAGTGTTACCAATGACATTAACTAATGGCTTTCATGTTTGATAAGGAAGTAAGGAAATAGTGTAGCCACATGAATCTATAATGGTTGGAGGCCATAAGCACCACAATAGTGACAATATGGTAGCAGTGTCAGAGGATGTCTTGGATTGTGGAGGTCACGATAGTATGACGAGGAGGATAATAGTAGAGAACTACTTCAATATAAAGATAAGAACAAAAAGAATAATTATAATTATAAATTATAATAATAATAATTGATAAGAATCAATATTATGTTAGAAGACATGTCACATACAAAATAAGAAACCTTGTCACATCAATCTTATCTTACTAACCAAGTTTGCAATGACAACTTAGCTCCCATTGCGTGATAATTTTTTAATTGCGTTTTCAATTTTTGTCTTTAAATTACATTTTAATCAAGCAATTTTTTAATCAAAATCGTATTTTTTTTATATTTTTTCACATTTCTATTTTAAACTCATACGCTATTTGTTGACAAAAATAACCTCAACAACAATGTCAAACTTTGCCGACGAGTAAATTGTCCATTTGCTTGGATGAAGGTCTAAAGTTTGAATATGAGCACACCAACCTTTTTTTAAAAAACAAAAGAGACGGCAAAATGCCATTAAAGAGTAAATAAATAAATAAATAAATAAATAAATAAATAAATAAATAAATATAAAGAATGACAATTGCAATGGTGAAAAGAAAGACTTTTGCTATAGTGCTAGCTTGTGCATGCCGATTGGTGGGACCCCCACTTCTTTTTTATATTAAAGATACAGAGGACAATTTTGTCATTTGTTTACATTCATAATAATCCCAAGAAAATAGTCACTCTTCTATATAAAAGTTTTAATTTCTTTTTTGGTATACTTTTTTTTTAATAATAATTTATCTTGAACGACTTATTTTTTATCAAAATTATTTCAATTTCTTTTGTTTAACGCCAAAATATAACAAGTTTTTCATTTATATATTTATAATTCTTCAAAATTAATATTTTTTTTAATAATACACTATCACAAATTTAGGTTTCTCATAATATTTAATAGTATTTTTCTTATTAATTAACCTTGTGAAAATGTCATGTTGGGTCAGTATCTCTCATGTCGAAGTCAACGAGGGGAGGACTGGACGGCAAATGGAAGCACTTTATTACTAACAAACGTAATATTTATTTATATTGGAGTAATTAAATTATTAAAATAACATAAAAAGATGATAAAGGCGGCAATTAATTAATTATTCATTATTACCATATTATTATTTATTGACGAAAAAAAAAAAACATTTTAAGATAGTGCTCAAAGCATATTGGTCAGGGCTCGTCCAGAATGTTCGGAAGTGGAATCGGTGCTTAGTTAGGTAGTCATCGTTGACCTCTTACGCATTCTTACCTCAAGACTGCTGAATAAAGTAATAATATTATATTTAATTAAAAATTAAATTTAACAGAGAAATATTAACGTCCTAAAAATGCATTATCTCAATAATAAGATGGGGATTATTAGAAAATTTGAAGAGGAATTAAGCTAGGTTTAAAGGAGTTGAACAATTTTTTGGGAGTTTTAGATGTTTAACTCTTGATTGTGACTTGCAACCGCTGATTTTTTTGACCAAGCATCAATTTATTTTTACATTGGTTAATATTTAAAATAATAAATAAATGAATTAAATAAAATGAGGACTAGTATTTGGATAGGTACTAGAAATATTAAAATGAGTTTTGATTTGATGTAGTTATTAATATATATTTTAGAGGATTTGCATGACACATGTTTTGAATGGTTGGCATCATGTCATAGCATGAGCTATTCTAGTAATAAATAGATATTTATTACAAAATATATTTAATATATAAAAATATGAGATTGATTTAA
The DNA here is from genome assembly GCA_023846275.1 of Vanilla planifolia. Taxonomy (NCBI): domain Eukaryota; kingdom Viridiplantae; phylum Streptophyta; class Magnoliopsida; order Asparagales; family Orchidaceae; genus Vanilla; species Vanilla planifolia. Next base: position 3,902,209 of record CM043872.1, on the reverse strand, counting down.
AAGAATTATGAAACATAATATGAAAAAATTCATTAAATTAGAAATTAAATATTTAAATATTCATGATAATCAACATCACACACAAAGCTCACAAATTTATTTATAAAAGAAAGACTAACCTCGTTACAATATCCAAAATTCATTTGCCACTCATCAATCATAACAATCTTTGGAAAAGATACTAAAAACTTCAACTCATATTCCATATCACATGATGCCCATGTTTTAACTCTTATAACCAATTTTAGTGTGAGCTTTGTATGATTTAGAAAGATTTTACAAGTTTTTTTTGGATTGATTATCTTCTTCAAGTTTGAGAAATACAAATGCTTTGATCTTTACTAATTTATATTTCCTTGTAAAGTGACTTCAAAATGTATACAAGTATTATTTCCATGCATGTGCATTGGAATCTTGGGGCTTTTGGTTACTCATTTGGAACAGGGATAGGATACCTAAGAAAACTTGCTTGCGATGCATAAACTAGGAGGATAAAAGTTGTGGCCACTATGGAAAAACATATCAATTATAGCTTTAAGTATTGGAGAATGATCTTGTAGTTATAATGACACTTAACAAAGTTGGGTCACAAATTAGAGCTCCAAAGAACTAAGAAAGGAATTGAAAAGGTTGTTGGGATGCAAAAAGAAAAGTGCGTTGGGATGCAAAAAGAAAAGCGCGGGAGCCAAAAGTTGGCCAACTTGAGAGAGAGAGAGAGAGGCTTTGAGAGACAAAGAAGAGAGTAAAATAAATATTTGTAAGAGGTGAAATAAGATTTTTATAGTTCTATATACCATTTTAGCTTTACCAAATCACTAGTTTTAATTGGCTAAGATGGGTAGTTGAATTTGATAGCCAATAGGAGATACATATGCATTTAATGCTTAGATATGTGAAATGCATTAAGGAGAATAGCAAAGGATATGAAAGAGAAATGTGATTTGTGCAATGAAGATAGGATGATGGACATCTTATTTAATGAGAGGGTCAACTGTCCTTGTTAAGGGACATGATTAGGCTTTAACAAAGAGAATTGGTTTTGAATTGCAAGTTAAGAAAAGTTAGCAAATTTTTGAGCCTATCCATAACAAGTCTTAGACCATGCTTTGGGTAGACTTGAATAAATAGACACTCATGAAAGAGCTTATTGAGTTTGGGAATTAGATGTAAGCTATTCTAATTAGCAAACTAAGATGGTCTTAAGCATCACAAGTTATTCCAAGTTACATTACTTGCAAGCTCCAAAGAGTGTGTGGTGTGTTATATAAAAGTAAACCAATTCTATAAGAGAGTAAATCTTGGGATAAGTTGATAAGGTTAACTTGAGCATCATGTTCTCATCTATCAATTGATAAGAGACTAAGTAGATACCATATGTGTCAAACTTTAGCTCAATTAAGAAAAGAATAACTCAAATATCATGTTAGATTAGGGGTGATTACTAAATGATATTAATACAATAAACATATTAATAAAATTTTTAAATTTATTTTTATAAAAATAAATATACTAATAATTGAACTTCATGCCATAATAGAAGAAAAGTATCCATAATCTTCAACTCACACACAAGTATTACCAAACATATTTAAAATATAGAAAATAAATAAAATTTTACTCATTCATAACTCAATACCTTTCTATTATATCCTAATCTCTATCCCCTTGTTATGTAGGGTGGTTTTGGAAAATATATAAAATAAATAGGTGTGAGTCAATATTATCTTAATTGAAAATATTAAGCTAATATAATAATAAATTTTTTAAATGCATCAAAATAATAGAGTCTACAATGAGAAGAATACCAACAACATACATTATATAGAAAGTATCATATAAATAATAGCTTTCATTTTTCTATATATTTATCATAGAGCTCTTCCTTAACCATTGTCATCCCTTCCAAATTTTCAAGCTAAGTAGCTTAATTACGTCTTACCTGTTACTAATGACCATATGATAGAATCACTCTATCACCACATCTATCATTATATATTCGATAGGACTACTCTATTATTACTTTCATTTTATTATGTCACATATTACATAACATAACTTTGTTAAAACTCTTATTTCTTTTGACATTATTAATCATATAAGTGTCACTTATGATTATAAGCATGGCACATCATAATCATTTACATTATCATAATTTTCATGTCATATTATCACAATAATGACCTACTTAAATATAAATTATCATAATCTCAAACTCAACAAGAAATTAATAGAACAAAATAGGATGATAAACTATGAAGATTCAACACACTAAAGTATAACAAATAATATAATTGCGTTCAAATTCACATATGTTAAATTATTGATAAAATCATACTTTTTATCAATTCATTAAAAAAATACAATTTGAATATTGATTTGGTTTCCCATTATTTATTTTTTCTAGGTGTTATAAAAATTGTTTCTCTATTTAAATTTTTATTAATATTTTTTCTTTTTAGAAACATATCTTAAATTAGTCCTTTTATCCTTGAATTTGTTCTTCTGATCAATGGGTCAGATCTTTAATCTTCTATATTAATTAATTTATTCCATTTAAACTTAGATTATTCAAATCTTTGCTATCAAAGGGTCTATTTGGGTTGCTTGATTAAGAGATTTGATCTTTGTTCATTATTTGATTGCATGATTAAGTCAATTGGATCATATAAGAAGAACAAAATGGTTTGTTGTATGGTGCTAAAGAAAGAATACATAACATGTGATCTTTAACATACCATACGTTGAGAAAAATTCTTAACTTGTTTCATGGAAAATGACAAGTTCTTTTTTGGGAGATATAATTTTTATTACATTCTAAAATATTTATAGTATTAAAAATTTATTACATTTGTGAGAATAAAGGTATACACAAAGTCTTCTACATAACTTGAAGTTTTTGTAGCATGACGTGAAGATAGTCCTAATAAAAAACTTGTAATTTGTATCAAGGTGTAGAATTGCAACAAATTTTAATTGACCAATTTCATATTACAAATTTTGGAAGTACAATTTCTATAAAAAGGTGATGACTTTTGCAAATAACAAATTAAATAAATTTCAAATCAACTCAAATTATTTAATAATGTATAATAACAGAAGATATGACATTTTCACAGCATAACTTGAAGATAGTCCCAATTAAGAAGTTGTATTTGGATTAAGGTGAAGAACTATAAAAAATTTTAGTTGCAAATTTTCTGTTATAAATTATAAGAGTACAATGTTTATAAGAAGGGATGAATTGTGCAAATTATAAACTTAAATAATTGTCAAACCAACTCAAAATGTTTACCAACATATGGAAATGAAAGACTTTATTTTTTTAAATCTTTGTCTCTCTTATAACACTTATTTTAGAAAATAGTTTTAAGCTTTACAAAACTAGTTGTGTTATAGAATAAATAAATTGCACTTAAAGAGTTTTAGGTAGTTCAATCAAACTTTAAATCTACATCTATCCTAACCAAAGGTTTAAAAGATTTACTAAACATTAACTTATTAAAAACTTACAACAATAGTTTAATAAAAATCTATAATATTAGTTTAATAAACACCTCTAACATATACTTAATAAAATTCTATATTATTATTTTAACAAAGGTATATAACATAGGCTTAATAAAAACCTATAACATTGATATAATTAAATTCTATAAAATATCTGCTTAATAAAATCTTACACAAGGACTTAATAAAGCCAATAAAATAAAGATCAAATAAAAATTCCAATAATAAAACAAGACAACCAAATAAAACTAAATATAATAATTTTTTATAACTAATAAATAATTAAATAAGAGACACACTATTTTAATTTAAAAAGATATATAATAAAGCTCAAGAAAGGAACTTAAAAGTAATATATAACTTAGCCTAATGAAATGGTGGTTGGTATGATTATGAATGAATAGAAAACCATGACCCTTTATTTCTTCAAAGCATTCTCAAAGTATATAATGATTGTAATGAAGATCTCATTGAAATATAATAAGAAAAGAATTATCTTATTCTATCATATTTTGATACCTTTATATACTCTTGATAATGCTCTATAATGACTCCAAATAACTTAAATAGTTATATAAAAAATTAATCAAATTAGTCATTAATCACATCTTAAATTGATCATACAATTATAATATATTACTAATAATATTATTTAGTTCATCATCAATGTCTAACTAGTTTGTTTTTATTATATAACTTGGATCATACTGAGATAATAAGGATATTAATAGTATAATTAGAACAAAATTGAAAAAAATCTAAATTCTAAGCTCTAAAAAAATATTTTTTCTTTATTTGTACATCTAACTCTTCTTAAATTCTTTGCAATACTTGAGAGTATTTTGTTTTCTCTTTTTCACTTTAACATAAGTGATTTAAGTTAACAACATAGTTTTTCCTTAAAAATCTCTTCCCACATTTGACTTCACTTACTAATATTCAATCAACATTTTTTTATATTTTTTGTCTATTCATCTCCCTTTAATGATTTTGTTCCTTTAGTTTTACATACTCTTAACAACTTCTTTTCACTTGCTATTATAACAATAGCATAATGAATCATCAATTTTGAAGGTCTTGAGATATCTTATGATATTTTATTATTATCATTTCAAAAGAATATATATGTACATTTATTTGATATCTAAATCTTATAACATATATGATGAAGTATATGGAATGTGATATTTGACAAGTTAGGTAAAGAACATGACCTACTTAACTTCTACAAGAGAGATATTAAGGACACACACACATACGCATACTTTTATATGGAGAGGTTTGTGAGAAAACGAGGACATGAAAAGAGAAAGAAATTTGGAAAAAGATTAAAGGGTAGAATAATATTATAGTAAGATAAACAAGCCTTATTATACCTCATCATATATATATATATATATATATATATATATATATATATATATATATAAGAACCAATAATAGTTTTTTCTAGCACATTATACCATAGTTGACAATAAAAAAGGAATAGGAGCTTGGCATAGGTATAGTGCATGTTGAGGTATTGGTTATATACTAAGTTATATGTTGGCAAATAAAACCTCTTACTCTTACATTCCTTGCATAATTTGTAAAGAATTGATGTGTGGAGATGAAAATTTTGATACTCAAGCATCATTTATGTTTTATGTCAGATGTAGATATACTAAATCTCACCATAATTAGCACATTGTGTAAGATCTTGATGTGTAAATATAATATAATTTAATTACTTATTAGATATGATGTGTTTATAGGTAGAGGTCCATAGATAATGATATAATACAAAATAGAATTAAAAATCATATGAAATTGTATTCCATGGAATAAGAATAATAGTATTAAAAGGAAAAAGAAGGTTCAATTAACATGTAAGACCTTAATTTTTTAGGTTTTATCCTCATTATTTACTTTTTCTTATATTACAAAGTATAATATTAGCATATCTAGGAAGGTAGACGAAGGTGACGATTGGGAAGAGTAATTATTCATAGAGTTATAGTAAGAGTTACATGTTTATATAATTTTGGATGTATACTATGTTATAATAGATTATTCCATAAATACAATTACATAATTTGTATCACTTCATGCATTAGTAAATCAATGGATATTCATATTTTAAATAAAAAATGGGATTTTGAATTGCTTCTATCATTCCACTTATAAAGATTATTGTGTCCTCAATTTTGACATCATCACTCCTATTTAAATTGATATTAATTAATTAAATGGTTATTTGGAATGGACAAAAAGGTGAGCATGATAGGGAGGGTGGTGGTTGATGAAAAGGAAAGGGGTTAGAGATAAGAAAAAGGGGGCATGTAGGAGAGAGAAAAGGAGGGTGATAAATTATAGTGAAGAGAGAGGAAGGTGGATGATAAAAGAGATAGATTAGAGGAAAAACATGAGAACTTTTGTTTTTTTTAGAGAATTTCCTATACACACATGAGATAGAGCTAAACTTGAGAGATTTTTTTAGAAATTAACCAAAACTAAAAATCAAATTTTATTTATTTTAATAAGAGTTTAACTATGTTATAAATTACAACTCTTATGAAAATAAAACACCTAAAATAACCTTATTCCCAAAACCCTAATTAGATATATAAATAAATAAATAAATATTTGGATAAATCCAAATAAGGAAGGTCTTGATGCTTAAAATAAAATGGAAGCCTTCATGAGACTTTATAACTCATATGAATGAGCTAGTAAGACCCAAATTGACTAAGAAAATAAAAAAAATGGTCGTTTAATGTCACAACTTGCCTGATAAAATACTAAATAAAGTCAATAATATATTCAAAAATATCAATTTAATGGATAAATAGAAGCTAAGAATCAAAACTTTCAAAGACACCATTAAAAATTAGGTAAAGGCAATGAAAACATCATAAATCCATGAATCACATTAAATATAACAATCGATTAAATAACTATTCAAAACGTCTTAAAATTATTAATATAATAACAAATTGTAGTAGTATTTTAATATATTAAGTATCATACTAATACAATAATAGTTTCTCTCACATAAGGTGTTTTACAGAGCTCTCAAATAAACACTTCTTTTCTCACTCAGAGTGTCATACCAAAAACTTCTAAGAACCCTTAGCTGTGTGCATATCTAAATATGATCCTGTAATATAAGTATGTTTGAGCATAATATGTTTAATAGAAAAACTATTAGCTCAAAGTAGATACAACAATATGTAGTATGTAAATAACAATAAGATAGTAAAGAAGAATACACGACATTAGAAAACATAAAAATGTGTTAAATCTCTTTAATTACACTTGTATGTATCATATATATATATATATATGCATATAATAACGTAGTTTTAATATCATATAATGGTAATATTATCTATATTTTTTAAACATTAAATTTATATTTTTTTAATCTTGTTATCTTTCTCGTTTCTTTACTAGTCTTAATTTTCTCATATGATTATTGTCCATACTACATGGGATCCTATATCATATCATAGTTTTGTGACACTAATCATATCTCAAAGCCTTGGTCAATTATTTTCAAGCCACCAAGTTATATTTCCTACTATCCCTAAAATTTCATTTCAGATATGATAATTATCTTCAAAATGAACTATCCAACCACCCTTAGTAGTCAAGAGAGAAACAAATAAATTACTAAGAGCCTTTGAAGAAGATGAGATTGATTCATGAGGGTAGGTTGTTGGAGATCTATCTAAGGGAAGAAGGTTAAGTCTCCTCCATGAATTTTATTTTGTTTAGATTCAAAAAAGATATAAGTTAAAATGTATGCATGGATTTGTATGAGTGATGGTTATTTTTTTGCACTAAGGAGTGAAATAAGGTCTATTTTAATGTTTTTAAAAGGTTAAATCTTGTAGGTATGTGGAACATATAAATCTAGGTAAGGATTAGATTATTTGATCAAAAAATTGAGTTATCTAAAGAAAATGTAGAAAAGAGATGTATTCTTTTTCAAATGATCTAATAGTCATCCAATGGATAGTTTGATAAGGATATCCAATGGTCTAAAAATAATTTTGACACTTGGGTCTTACATCTCTATCTAACACTTAACAGATGATCTTTTGATCATCCAATGATTATTAAATAGTTTTATAGAGTGATTGAATTGTCTTATGGTGTTTTGAGAGCAATTAGATGATGAGTCATGCATACTAAGTGATGAGAAGAATCTAATATTTGTTAGATGCACATCAAATGGTTCATGGAATTAGATCGATTTTTCTAGTGGGTCAACATATGGTTGAGTTAGGATTTTTGTACTTTAGTCCAATGATTAAAAGTTTACATAAACAATTGAAAGAAGAGAGATAAGAACTATGTGAGTTGAGGGCAAAATGTATGAATGGTAAAATATAGCACATAGTTGATGCATGAACGAAAACCAATAGTGATGCATATGTGTATAATTTATTAGAAACAACTATTAGAAGTGAGGTGAGCAATTTTGATGATCAGATTGCGCATTTTTTTGATACTTGATGTTCCTAAGGTAGGCATTTAGCATAAATAGCTTGTACAATCACTATGTTTGTTATTATAATGTTGATTAGATTAGAAACTAATGTATGTAGTATATAAACTCATTGGTTGAGTTATACTTAATATGATGCATTGATTGTACATACATCTTAATACAAAATATTTGATTGATACTTTCCTATTATATTATTAGAAATACATGAGGAACATTTTTGTTTATGCATTACATGTCATCATGTATGTGAAAAAAAATCATTTATAAAATGAAATAATTAAAAATTAAAGTGCATGAATAAAAGGCTAAATAATCATTTTCAAGTAAATGTTAAATATGTCAATGAAAAAGGCTAATGAAATTTATATAACTATCATGATTAAAAGACTAAAGTCAATTGGAGAGATGCCAATGTATATATTAAAATGGGTAATAAATATGTTCTACAAGACAATAGCATACAAACAAAATAAGAAAAGGGTCTTGTAAAGATATACATTAATGAAATGGAGTGAATGAATTGGATTTTATTAATAAAAGTTGTGACAAGATAAATTGTCATAAGGAAATATCTAGTTATGACTTATAAAATGCCTAAAGCATTGCATGACATATAGTATGCTTATTTTATTATCTTAATGGATAAAAATAAATGTTATAAATTATGACCTAAAGTTGTCTTGCATTAATATGATTGTGTTAGATTTTGCCCATTAAATCTGTAATAGTTGTTTGGCTTATTTTTGACTAACATTTTTGGGTTTTATGGATGCACATCATAGAAGACTAAGTGACTAGTAATAGAGCTAACAAAAACTTAGAAATTGATAAATAACAATATTTTGTAATATATAAACTATTATATCCAATTTACTCAAACATTTAGAATATTATAAATTTTCATATTATTGTTAGAACAACAAATTTTATAAAATAAATTAATAACATCCTCTACACTAGTTTTAATAGGATTTTTTATTGTTTATTATATTATTTCTATGTATTTTATTTGAATTTTGGGAAATTTCAATTACATTATATCTTTATGCGAACTAAACATTGATAAATCTTAATAACTAAGTTGGTAAAAACATGAAAATTATAGGTTCATCCTATAATATGAGAGATTTTATTATTGTAAATTAAGGATAAAATTAATAGTATGTTAAATATGTCTCATGGGAGGCAACCCATTTGAAAGTACCTCTACAATAATCATGATGAAATCCAATAATTTTGTATGCTTTGAAAAAATATGTTCGCAAGGTTATTCAAATGGTACCTCCTTTCTTAAGACAATCAAAATCTCAATTATCGCATTCCTTTCAAATCATTCTCCTAATTTTTTTTGGGCTAGTAAGATTCATAAGTAGTAAGGAAAGTTTTCTTCTTTTATAATGTAATAGGCTTAAGATGATAAAATGTTTTTAGATGACCTTAAAGGGAATATTATTTAATATTTTAGCTATTGAATTGGAACATATATGTATTCAATCTTGTAGAATTTATCATTTTTATAACGTAGGACTCTCTAATAATATAAGATGTTTGCTCATAAGTAAGACATCATGTAAAACTTTGTCTTTTAGTTTATTTTTTCATAGGTACTAACCACCTTGATGTGACTAGTAACAAGGTACAATTTATTTAACTCATATTGAATGCTTTGGGTTGGACCTCAGTCTTCAAGTTAACCTTTTTTTAGTGCAAAAATGGAGATCAAATTCATGTCACCCCCTAATCTATGACTAGTCTTAATTTCATATTACTATAAATCATAAATATATTAAAGATATTCATTTTTTTAGTTCTTAGGTTCTTCTTGGAAAATGAATAGGCATTTCAAGAATTTTTGTGCTTATTATCTTCCTCAAATTGTCCTTCATGATCATTAAGGATGGTATTTTCCTTCTTTATGTCTTTATATGCAAGTTTGTGCAGGGCTTAGGATAGTCTTGGATTGATGCTTTTTATGTTCAAATTATTTGCATATATAATACTCAACCTAACTTTTGAGTTTATTTGATGTAGTGCCTTGAGTATTAGATGAAGATGAAGATAGACTAGGGCTAAGGGCAACTTTGGATTCCTTAAGATCTAACCTTTAAGTCTTGAAAATGTTTTATTGACTATAGTCTTCATGAATCACTCCACTAAGTTATATTTATCATTAGTAAGGATTGAGAATCATATAACTTTAGCTTGTTTATAATTTAAAACTTAAGGCATAAGAAAAATATATAAGCCAATTGTTTATTTACATTAAGATAAGTTATCTTAGCCATTATGTTTTCAAAAGTATTAAGATTTTCCATGACAATAGAGTTTTTATACCATAAATTATGAAACTATTCATGTTTCTTTTTATTTTAATATTCAAGATAATATTTAAGTCTTAATATTTAGTTTATCTCTTACTAAATAAAGACTCTTCTATCTTGTCATTGTTCCTTTTCCAATATGTTTGTTCAAAATATCTTCACATGACCCACTAGTTTCTTCTTTGTAAACTTGGTGTTTAATAGTCATCAAATTTCTATAAGTCTAAGAAATCTTTCATTTTGGTTAGCCAATATTAAAATTTATTAGGGCTATATACCATTAAATGTTAGTGGCTCAACTTAATCTTTTTATGAATTTTTATTCGATCATCATGGTGATTTCTAGGATATGGATATCTCTTATCTATTTTATTCTCTTTAGGTTAGTGATCATTATCCTCTTAATGTTAATGTGGGAAAGGTGAGAATAGTTTCTTATTATTATCAGATACCAATCCTTTTAATTATTTAGTTAGATTATTCATAGTTGTTTCTATCATATCTAATCTATATGATGATTTTTTATTATATAATATAGTACATCTATTTCTTTTCTAAAATATTCTAATTTTTTTTCTAATTTTGTTTTGATGGTATAGTGAAATAAACAAGATGTCTATGTAATATTAATATGATTTTTTTTTGTATACAAGCAATAATTATCTTTATAATATTTTTTTTATATTTGTTGAATAATAATAAACTAGATTAAATTGAAGTAATATTAGAAAAAAATATAAATAAGATAAATTATTTTTTTAAACAAATATAATCTTTTGAAATAAAAATTTAATGATATAAAATTATCAAATAACTCAAAATTTTTTAAAACATTAATTTTAAAAAAGCCAATCTTAAAAATAAAATTCATGATCTTAAATATTTAGTTTATATTTTAGATGTATTAAATTATCAAGTAGATTCGTGTCTAACTTATCTTGAAATTAGTTAAGACATGTTGGGTTAACTTTTAAGATAATAATTTTATGTGAAACATACTTAAAATACATACATCATTCATATGAATTGCAACTAAGCAGGTTATCACTAGTTTTTATATAAAAATAGATGACTATATGAGGTAATGATATTCATGATTTTCACAAATTTATTTTCTTTACTAACATTTTAATTTGTAGTTCATTCATCTTTTCACGATGTACTTGAGATAATAGTGGATCGGACATATTGATGCAATTACTTTGATCCTACTAAGTTGATGACATTCCTTCAAGAGCAAAAATGGACATCAAATGTACAAATAAAGTGAGACCCTTTAAGAGAGCAAGAGAGGTGACAAGCAAATGTAGAGAGAAAAAATGATTTTTAGAGAAGTGCATTGAATAAGTGTAAAGAGAAAAACACATTTAGAGATAAAGGAATGAGAGAGACTTTAGTGAATGAAAAAGAGATTTTATGTAAAGAAAAAGCTTTATCTTAAAAGGCTCTTCTTAATTAGAAAAATATGTTTATATTCTTTTTTTCTTAAAAAAACAAAATTTTTTTCATTCTAATCTACACTATTTAATTTAATGACATTTTTTATGATAAATTTAATTAAAAGCACCACTCACCATTGATATAAAAATATTTTTTAATAATATTTCTCATTTACATTTTCTAAAATACAGTTCCATGTTGCAATAGAAATGTAAATAGCATAATTAATGCACAAAATCAACATTTTATAATAAAGATTCAATTTTAACTTTTAATATAAAGCTAAAAAAAAACGAGGGAAAAGTTAAAACAATGTGGACTATAAACGTTGAAAATAATACAAAATGGAAAATTCTCTGTAGAAATAATTTAATAAAATTTCAATAAAAAATAATTTATTAATATAATAAGTGGGCAAAACAGGAAGAGGCGAGAGAAAAGATAGCAAGGTATTGGGTGCTGAGTTGGAAAGTCGTCTTCTTTTAGTTTCTGTGCTTTCCACTCGTCAAGATGTTAAATGCGAAAGAATCAAATAACGCTCTCTCGAGGCCACAAAGCAAACTTGTGGCTACGAATCCCCTTCCCTGCTGACGTGGCCTTCTCGCTGCCCCCTTTTTCTCTCTGTTAAACCAAGACCGGGAGCTGTCCCAACAACAACCGCAGCGCATAACGGGAAGAGAAGGGACAGAGAAAGAGAGAGAGAGAGAGAAAGAGAGAGAGAGAGAGAGAAACGGGGAGAGGAAGTAAGAGTAAGCACCGTAGCTTCTTGCTCTTCGGACTTTTTGCCGTCAAAGCAAAGCTAGAAAGTGGGAGAAAGAAGATGGCGGGGGGCAGAGATCCGGCGATTAAGCTATTCGGGAGGACAATACAGTTTTCAGCCGGAGGATACGCTCCGGCGGCTGCCGTAGAGGAAAGAAATGGAGATGAGGAGAAGGTATTTGATGATGTACCTCTTGAAATGGATTCCGATCGGTTTTTTTTGCTTTAAACTTTAAAAAAAATTGAAATTTTTGGGCAATCCTTCCTTTCTGTTAAACCCTTTTGGTATTAAGGAATTTTATTCGGGGATTAATTCGATGAACTCATGTGGAGGGAGATTTCTTGGCCGAGGTCTTTTTAGTTAATCCAATCGACTTTTCTGTAAGGGGCAAAGTTTAGCTTTGCGGTTTGTGGTGGTGCTTTACTTTTTCGAATTTTCTTTTTGTAGCTTTTTTTATTAGTGAAATTTTCACAGCCAGGGAATAAGTTACAGATGTCGCCTTTCTTTTCGATTTTTTCGCTAAGTGATGAGAAACCACTGCGGGCCCTCTTTCGGCTCCTTCTTCGATATTAGTTGAATAATTAAGCCGAAGGAGAGCTTTACTCTTGGGGAATTCGCTTTTTGCTTATATGGATTCAGTTCCAGGTTTCTTCCCCTGAATCAGAAGTTAGGGAAGCAGTTCCAAATTCGCCAGAGGAGGAGCGGAAGACAGAGACGATCGTTTCGTCTCCGGAGAAGAACTCGAAAACAGAGGAGAGCAACAATTCACAAGAGAACTTGCATAAAAAGCCCGACAAGATCCTATCTTGCCCTCGCTGCAACAGCATGGACACAAAGTTTTGCTATTACAACAACTACAACGTCAACCAGCCTCGGCACTTCTGCCGGAACTGTCAGCGCTACTGGACCGCCGGCGGCAGCATGAGAAACGTCCCTGTCGGGGCCGGTCGCCGCAAGAGCAAGAGCTCCTCTGCCAATCACCACATCCGCCAACTTGCCATCCCGGATTCTACCCATCACCTGAATTCTCTTAAATCCAACGGAACAGTGCTCAGCTTTGGCCAACCCATGACCGCAAAAAGCCACGGCGAAGCACAGTCAAGCGTTTCTTCGGTCACCGCTTCGAATTCGAACGATGAAAGAAACAGGGCAAACTCAAGCGGCCCATACTTGGGTGGAACTCCATGGCCTTACACTTGGAGTCATCCCCCACCTTTCTGCGCCTCGAGCTTCCCCGTTCCGTTCTATCCGTTTGCCGCGTATTGGGGCTTACCCTGGTCATCACCGTCGGCGAGCAACTGGCCCTCGTCTTCGACCTTAGGTAAGCACTCGAGGGACGGAAACTCGGAGAAAGAGAATTCCCTCTGGGCGCCAAAGACGTCAAGGATCGAGGACTCTGAAACAGCTGCCAAGTTCGCAGACTGGGCAACTTTGGGGTTGCAATCCAACAAGGAGATCGGATCCAACATGGCCGATGCTTCAAGGGTATTACTGGCGAATCCCGCTGCCCTATCTCGGTTCCTTAGCTTCCATGAGAGCTCTTAGAAAAGAACGACTTCTGCTTATGGCTTGAGCGATATCTAACTTTTCCATTAGGTAGAGTTTCTGCGGGATTCTTGTTTGCTGCTTCTTCGTGTGCTTGTAAATATCTAACACGAGCGACAAAATAAACGGTGAAAGAGCTAAGCTGTAGAACCGCAAATGCATCTGTTAACCATTATTGCATATACTTTTGTGTTATTCTTGTTGGCATCTTCTTGAGATGAGCTGCAGAGGAGACGAAAGACGGAAAAATGGGTGGATGGGCTTATCAACTGGGCCCCTGCAACTCAGTTAACCGGGCCGAGAGAGAGAGAGAGAGAGAGATGAACAAAAAAGGTTTATTTTTATATTTTTTTATTTTGAAAACTATATAAAACAAGTCTCTTTGACTATAGTTGTGGATTTAAATTATTAAATGTAAAATAAGAATTATTTGTAAATGTTAAAAACATTTTAAATTATTTATTGTAGCATATAATTTCAATCTTAGTTTCGATCTATTTAAAAATAAATAAAACCTTTTGGTCTAAGAGTAGCATACCTCTTTGCTTTCCACGTCATCGGAACGTGTAAAATATAGGATGCGAATAAATTTCACCTGACGTCATCTTTCTTTTTAAAAACTTTTATTAATCTTGCTTTTTTCTGTTCTTAATAATCCAAACATATCTTTCCGGCACCAGTTTGTTTAGCAGTTCTTTTTATAATAATATAAAAAATATTAAAATTTTATTTATAAATATTTTATATATTCTTATTTCTTTACAAAAAAAAAATATTTTTAAATAATAAAAATTGTCATGAAATAATATCTATTTGGTAGCGATTTGTAAGCTTAGAAAAAAAGTTAAAAAATGTTTGAAAGAATTATATGATTAAAATAAAATTTTAATATAAAAAGCAACTTTTGAAATTAACTTTAAAAATAGAAAAAAAAACTTATCAAACATAGCTTATATCTTTGATACTTCCGGCTCCTTAGATTAAGATATATAAATCGATTAAAAGAAGTTTCTGAAAAAATAATTAATATAAATAGAAGATGTTTTCTTAACTTTACAAAAAAAAAAAAGTCCTTAAAAAACAATAAAAAATGAAATGTTTTTTTAATTCATTTTGAAAGCAGCACTTTGCTGATGTAAATTAAAGGTTTGGTTTCCAAAAAAGAGTTATTCTTTCTGTAGCTTAAAATAAAAAAAAAGTAGGAAATAATTTAAATATTTTATTGAATAATTTATATGATTAATAATTATTGAATGGTGTATTAAACAAACAACAAATCCCACTTGCTAAAGCAATTCTTTGTTACTATAACCAATTAGAAAAAAAAAACCCTCTAAAATTAGATATTTAAATAAGCTTTATTTGTTTACTATGATCTTATTGGACTTTTTAATTAAATTTATTGACAAATAATTCCCTAAAATTGCATTTATATAAACAAGTTATGTTATTTAGTATAATGCTAAATACTTTTATGATAAGTTTAGAATAGACAACTCTAAAAAAAATGGGCATATAAAGAAGCTTTACCTAACTTCCTTTAGCTTTATGTCTTCTCTCAGATTTATTTCTCCTCTTTAAATCTTTATTTGAATTGGAGGTTCATCCTCCACTTCAGTTGACGTGGGCAACATTGGCCCACATCCATAACAATATGTCTATAATTTGTGATCTTATACTTGACAATTGCTTGATTCACCTTAGTTATTTATATCATTTGTGGTTGCATCTTTAATTGTGTATATATGATTTATTTAGATAAATAATTATTTATACATCAAACAAATCTATACATGTCTCAAAGATTAAAGAGATTTGAATTAAGGATATTAGTTTTCCAATAAACACTAAATGACTTGAAAATTTTACAAACCAACACATAGGAGAATCTATAGATTTTAATGAAGGAAAGTTATTGTCATGTTTGTGGTTGAGAAATTAATGGGATTGAGGGTATATGTTACAAGCTACTTTAAAAGATAGGAGCGGAGGAAATTTTTAGAATATTTAAGAGAAAATAAGATTGAGTATTTCTTTAAATTTATTAAGAAAAATAAAAGTTGACATAGTCTTAAGGATATTTCCTTAGAGATGAGGAGGTAATTGATGCTTAGAGGTAAAGGTGATGCCTTCCTTATTCTATTCAAGGTTATTTGAGGTATCTCTTGTAAGTTTCTCATTGAGCTTTCTTTCAATTCCTTATTCGTATATTCCTTATTCTTATGTAGAATTATTCATGTTAATATTTATGTGTTCCATTTATTGATGTGAATTCTATATGAATGTTAAGTAGATTTAAAAATTTTATTGCTAGTGCTATTAACTTGCTTGGAACATAATATGTTTATAATATTTCAACTTTTCTAGTAAGATATTTTTTTGATTCAATTAAGTTTTATTCTTATCTAGATGATTCTCTCAATTAGTTACATATCATAATACTATTATATCAAAAACATGCTAAATTATGAAGCTCATGTGAGATCCAATGAAGGTTTGCTCCTAAAAAGCACCTTACCATTTTAAGGTTTGTGATTTTAATGATAAAGTTGAGGATCGTTTCTTCTATAACTCATGTGAGATTGTTTATCTTTGTTGCTTTTCATCTTCTCATATCATTTTATAATATTCAATTCTTTATGACGATATATTGTCTTAATCTAATAAATATTTTTACTTATCTTAGAAGCCCTCCTCACTTGGTCAACTATTCCAATACTATTTCAGCATAATTATACTTAGTCATGGAGTTCTCATGGGATTTAATATAAATTTGTCATAAATAATGTCTCACTATTTCAAAACTTTTGACTTTACATATAAAACTTAAGATATTTTCTTTTGTGGTCAATGTAACACTATTCATCAATATATTTTTTCACTTAGAAGTATGTCAAAAGTCATCTATTGTTTGGTGATTCTTTTTTCTAAGATATTATCTAGCTATCACTCTTCATTTTGTTTGATTTTGGGTGTCATAATATTCTTTTTAGATAATCTTTTATTTCCTTTGTAGTCGTGCAAATTTACTTAGATATATAAATAACTTAGTAACTTCATTATCTTCAAAATGAATTTGGTTTTTGTTTGACGAATTGCACTAAGTGTAATTGTATATGTGTTTAAACAACATACATTTTCGTACCACATTTACTTAAGTTGGAATTAGCTCAAAATCTTTTTCATTTTCATTTTCACTATTGACATTAAGCTAAGTCATGTGTGATTATAAACCATGCTTGATGCCTAACAAATCACTAGAGACCGAGAAGAAGGGATCTCTTTTTCTCTCACTTGTATCTTTACAAGAATATATTTTTCTCTTCTAATCATTATTCACTCAATATATATAATAAAATATATTTAATTAAGGTTTAATAATTATATTGTAATAAAACTTCAATAATGCATAAAATGCAAATTATTATGTGATACCCATCACATTAACATTGAATGTAATATTTTTGTTAAATCAATGAGTATTAAGATCCTGTACCAAATTGTTTTCCATTATATATATCAACACATTATGTATGCCATTATATTTAATCACATCCACATCTTTTCCACACATCCCTATGCTCTCTCCTTAATAATGGTGCCCAAAATGTAGATGAAGTCTAAGACTGGGTGTAAAACTTATAACAAAATCTATGTAACATGCCATTAATTGAAGTGTGTTTTAAAGAAGTAAAAAGAAACCCATCTTAAACTAAAGCTGGGGAGAACATTTAAGACGTTTGTTGATTAGTAAATAAAAGTTTGTTTGGCTAACTTATTTGCAAATTTTATTTCTTAAATAATCATAAGCATATATTTTTATCAATAGTTGCAATGGGACTCCATTGACCTAAAATCAACATAATAGGTATACCTCAATTCTAGTAGCCAAAAAAATTATTAGATGCCATCATACCAAATTTTATGTTGAAGTAGCATTATTATTAAGAGATATCATCTCTTACTTATATTTCACATGATGTTTTTATTCTCTATCAACTGTGCATACAATATCTGCTCATGTAGTTTTTTTTTACATCTTCACACTTTTTACATTTATTACATACATTTCTAGAATTTATTTTTGACTCATCTTTCATTTTGTTATTATTTTTCATAAACATAATATATTATACAAAAAACTTATATTATATTTTTTATTTACATAATATAATGTTGCATATATCATGCTTTCCTTAAAATCACTTCAACACCAATAAATAATAAGAACATATAAGATATAACATTTGTAGCATAAAATATGACATTCTCTTCTTTTAATAACAACATCTAATAGAAAAATAAACTTCAAACATAATAGCCTTTATTATCAACAATACTTTATTACAAATTAATATTACAATAGTTTGGAAATGCCTTAGTGTATCCAAAAACACTCCATTCATTTGTATTCAAAAAAGCTCAAAGCACAAATATATTCTATTAACAATATATATTTCATATGTAAAAACATAAAAGTCATCTTAGACAAATAATACATAATTTTTTTCCTTATAGAAATTGTATCTTTAAAATTTGGTCGAGTACTTTATAAAATTTATTGCCTCTCCAATTAACTGTTAGTTCTAATAACCCTTGGATAGCATATTCAAATTAATTTCTCAACTTAGAAGACAACAACTACTCACTCAATTTCGATAAAATACTATAGATTATACTTTTTAATTACCTCCCTCTAACTTTTGTACCTTACCTTCAACTGATCAATTTTAACGATGCATTTTAAACTCTAATAATCTATGTATACCTCATATTTAACTCTAGAAAGCAAAAGTTTATTACCCAAACTCACTTTTGGAAAGTTAATATAGAGTTATTTTTGCTTAACTATTAGAAAACTAAAAACATGTACTAAATATGCTCAAATTTTCTTTTAGATTGAATTAATCCATGATCAATGGAACTTATGAATACTTATAATAACATAGTTTGAGAAACTAGTGAGGGTCTTACTATATGTAACACTAACTTGTTGATAACATAACTATTATTTTATTTTAATAATATATATTTTTTAAGTGTTTTAGATGATACATCTCAAGATTAAATTGTAAATCAATTAGAGAGCTTTGTCTTGACCCAAGGGGATAATCAATGATATTTAGTACGAAAAGTAATTGGCAATATGAATCTTGGGTAAACAAAAAAAAGAATATTTTTTGAGTCATATTTACTTTCTTTAGAATGTAAGATTTATAATACTTTTCATGGCTTACTATGATAGTAGTGAGATTTTGAGTGAGTGAGTAAAAAGCTTTTCAATTACTTTTATTATACTCTTATAGACATGCATTACCATAAGGCTTTTAATATACAAAAAAGTCATGATAAAAATTAAAAATATAGGTTTGTATTTACAAAATATGTTCACTATAATTAGGATAACAAAACCATTAAATTGTGTAAAAATTGATTATATTATATAGTATGATTAGTTTATGGGAGTAAGTATGAATTGATGATAAAATTATTTGATTGGGTGTTATAACTAATGTTTAGATTATAATATAATATATTGACATCTATTGTATAGTAAGACCAATTCAAAAGGGCATAATGTTATTTATTATATGATGTAATTAATATGAAATAAATTAAAATGCTAAATTATTAATTGAGTTGAGTAATTTAAAGAAATTTCATATGGTACAATCATTATTACCATATAGCATGAGTAGCTATTTGTGATATATTTTATTTTAAGAAAAACTAAAGGGTTTCTTATAGTATGGTATGTTAATCCTATGATCTTATATGAGAGTTTGATAGTAACAAAAATTATCTCTTAAGTTTACTGATAATTTATTTTAGTTGTTATTTTAGGATTAGTATAAGTTAATAATTATTTAAGAGATGATGATATTATGTATCATCGTGGGGCTTCACAAATGATAAATAATGACATTATGAAATTTAGTCTTGATAGTGTGGTAGCCATGATGGGTAGTATTTATTTACTTTTTGGTATACTTAAATTGTAAAGACTTATGAAATATTTTTTTTGTGCAATTTAAGATCATATTCATGTTTTAACTCAAATTACATATCTACTTGCATTTTCATCAACCATTATGACATTTTCCTAATTCTTTAGAATCAAGTTTATCAATAAAGATTTAATCAAATAGACAAGTATAAAAAATATAAATTTCTTCATAAGTTAAAGTTACATTAATTATACAATATGATATATGTACAATACAATTCCTTATATTATATATTACAATCAATTATAGTTGTATTCCACTCTTATGTTATAATCCTTCTAGTGAGATATTTATTGTCATATATTATGATCATTTGTAGAATTAGGATTGTGATAGAAAATATTAGAACTAAAACGTTGTACAATATGAATACATGTGATTGCATAATATAATTATCTTGACAAGTATAACAAATAGAAAATGAAGAAGGAACAGATTATTTCATACAATATGATGGTACTAATTATAATGTATACTTATTATTTCAATAGAGCATATGAAATCAAACTAAGGTAAGTAATGAACCTGCAATGTTCATATAATACGATATTCTCAATTGTACAAACACGATCTTATCAAATAAAGACCATGTATTAAGTAAAGCTAAATTCAAGCACTTCTCATGGTATGATATTTATTTATCATACAATATGATTAGTTTTTAAACTATACTCAATGATCGATGCATAATTTGACCTACTGTTTAATTATTTCTTTTTGATTCATCATATAATATGATCCAGTCTATCATGCATTATGATTAGTGTCAAAACATAGTTACAATGAGTTTAACCATTTTAGGAAATTTTTTATTGACATTGTTTACCATTGGTGATGTCTATTTTGATCTTTTTGGCATCCTTTACATTTAAGTATATGATATAACATTGAGAGAAAACGTTAATGCAAAAATCAATCAAGAAAAGAAAACATTTCAATAAACTTACTAAGTTGAAGGAGTTTTCACTGTTTCAAATTTTCTTAATCCTTCACAAATCTAATATGCTCACAATCTTTACATTCTTTTTTTTTTAGCTTTCCTTTAGTAACTTCATTGTATATATTTATTTAGTGTGCCACTATAGATTTGTATTAGTTATAAGATTTTATTGTATAATTATTATTGTCATGAGGTTATATTCTTATTACTTTTGTTATAATGATTGAGCCATAAGAAATGAGTGAATTATGAGTTTTAAGAAAACTCTTAATTAAAGTTTTGAATATTTTTGTGAAATAAACAATAAAGTAAATACTTTAAAATAAATTAAGCCAATATTTTTTGGGTGATTTTATCCAAACTCAGATCTATATCTATCCCTAATATGGTGGTGACTGGACTCACTCATTAAAATCATACATTTGTCAATTAACTAGTAGGTGTAGACCCTTACACAAGCTAATCCATAAAGAGACCAATAAAGAGCATAAAAGTTCATAAACAAATAAGACTCAAATGAGTTGATACAAGAATGACTAGAAACAATTTTAAGAGCTTTTTACAATAAACTCTTTACAATATCCCAATAAACTTAATTAAGGTGTTAAGTGGGATAAATTAAACAGAAGTAAATATGAAATGTTGTTACTAAATGCTTGAAGTGTGAAAGAAAGAAAATGCGTGAGGTGTGAAAGAAAGAAAATGTTTGACATCAGTAGTCATGTCGCTTTCACACAACTAAAATGAGTTGAGGATGGTGGTGTATAATGTAGAACATAGTTGACGCATAACACCTCACTTAGTTGATCGTATGAAACTAGCATCGATTGTTTCTTCAGTTATTTTTGGTGTTATTTATTGTGGGATAAAGGTTAACAATACTTTTAACACAATCCTAAAACATAAAAATAGCTAATTCATGATTTCTAATGAGATTAACTAATTAATAAGATTAACTAATTAATGAGATTTTTTTCTTCCATTCTTACTATTAAATTGGGGAAATTTTATTATATGATATCACTCAATTATTATCATTAGCTTATTTAAATTGTATTTTGCACATACTTGAAAAGGATCATACTATACAATACAAATTCATTGGAATATATGACATACTTTTTTTCCATCACTCAATGTATTGAGTTTCTATTATATGCAATCATACATGTATGATGTGGACCATCATACTATATAAAGTATTTTAGCTTCTACATTTGTTTTTGTTATTTTACATGTCTTTGGTATGATGAGTTGTTATAAATATAGGAGTGCAATGCCATAAGAAGAGGGTGAATTGAGCTATTTACAAAACTAAAGTACACTCAAAGAATTTAATTAACTTTGAAATGAAAAACCTTATTATTCTTTGGCTTGTTAATTGTTATAACACTAATACTAAAAAATGTTATAAATCTTTATAGAATTTGTTCTACTATAGTGCAAGTAAGATAAAAACACAAAGAATTTCAATTGATTCAATTTTAAATTGAATTAACATCAACCATCCACCAAAAGGATAGATAATAAATCAAGACATCAACTTAATAAAAGCTTATAATATGAACATGATAAAATTTTATAATACTAACTTAATAAAAGCTTACAAATATTAGGTTGATAAAAACTTAGCAACTTGGGCTTGATAAAAGCCTATAAACACTGGCTTAGTAAAAATCTTACAAACACTAACTTACTATAGGCTTATAAATAAAAGATCAAATGAAAAGTTTAAGTAATGAAACAAAGAGAACGAAGTAATTGTTTAACATAAAGATCTTAAAAGCAAAAAAAAAAAAAACAATTATGTAAGATGCATGTTATTAATCATCTTAAAAATAATGCAAGATAAATTATCAACTTAGTTCAAGAAGAAAGACGTGAAGATGAGATAAATGCATGAACCAAAGTCTTGCTCTCCTCCTCTCTTAAAAATGATGAATATATTTCTCAAAGATGTTACAATCAAGAATTAACCTTGTTTCCTAAGTTTGGATGCCTTTATATAGATCATAACAAGCTCTTAAATGTCTTCAAAATATCCATTAATAGCTATGTCAAAAACTAGACAAATTAGTTATTACTCATATTATGAATTGATCATGATATTCAACATAAAATATAGTACAAGTATGATACAATAATAATTGCATTATCTAGCCTATCATCTTATATTTGATTTATTAATTTCTTAGTTAGCAAATGATTATCTTTGTAAAATGAAGTATCATACAAGTACAAATAGTTTGAACTCTTAAAAATTATGTATAATGGGTCTTAAATTAGGTCAATTCATTGATCATAACATATTGTGCCCATTGATTAGTTGAATTGTACTCTTAAGAAGCAAATTGCTTCAATAAGTGTTAAAATCTCAAACTTAGTCTTCCCAAAAAAAAATAATATCATACTAATATGAAAGTGACATTATATAAGTATGATGAATTTCAACTCACTCATAGCCTAAGTTCTCAACTGTCAATATTATATTGAATTGATTATACTAGCACGACAATTATATCACGATAATATGATAATAAAAGTATAGTTCATACTTCACATCACTTGATCTAATCTCTTGTTTGATCTCATTAAAGAATAGATTAGACAAACATGATTATGTATACTATATAATACTAAATAATTTTAAGCTTCAATAATCACCTCTTAGAAAAACATCAACGTACTTGTATGATAATTATATTTTACATACATGACTAGTATAATAAGCCACTTAAACTATTGATTGCTCAAGATGACACTTTATTTGATCCTTAGATTAATTAATCATATAATACAACAAGGCCATTATATGTATGTCATTAGTAAACATTTTAAACTCTTCACTAAGTTCATTCTCTTTCAACTACTACTCTATTTGACCTTAACAAAAGGTGCAAACTTACTATTTTTGCAGTATTCTAAAGTAGAAAATCAATCAACTTAGATGAAATGCATGCCTTACGTAATGACTACGTAAGCAAAAGGATGATTTTAAAGCATTTAAACACTCTCATTCAAAGTTCACTAAATCTTAAGTATCTTAAGAAAATTTTATTGGTTTTAATAAGCTAATATCAAAATAAAAATGACAAAATAAAGGTCTTCTTTTTTTGTTGCTCATGCATGTTTTCTTAATACTAGTTATGATTTACATTCAAACATATTTATTAAGCTCATTGAGTCAATTGATCAAACTCTTTCATGAATGACGTATTTGCTCATGAGATGCATATTCTAAAAGTACTTAAGATGACCAATATCATATTATATGAAGACATTGATGCGCTTAAATTATAAAATACTTATCATGATCATATTATTTGATAAATAAGTATTAGGTTATACAAAGTACTCAAACTTTACATGATAAACTACTCATTCTTTATTAAATAGAATTGTATTTGTATGATATGGGCTATTGTAATATATAAACATTAATAATTTGTGTAAACGAATTCTTATACAAGTGTCAAACTGTAAGATAGAAAACATTTTGCTATACAATAAGCTTAACACATCTACATAGACCTGGATCACATTTTTTAGTCAAGTGTAGGACATGGTTATTAAATTATATAATTAATATACTTTTTAGCATTTTAATATTTACATTGTTTTGATTTCAATTTATACTTGATTTTGATATATCCCATGATTCATTTAATGCATTTTTGTTATTGTGTGGCTTAAAATTTACTTACTAAACTTTGTACACTCATGATATAAGAAGAAAATAATTAATTATTCATGAGTATGGATCATGAAATGTATGTAATAGTAAAATGATGAATTAACTTATTGCCACATGATTCTTCGTGTAGGTTTTGATAATTTATGCAAATAAAGTAAAAGATGTGCTTTAGATGAAAGCCACCCCTTTAAGAACATTGTTTGAAGGGCTTATCCATTTGAAAGTTGAACTATCAAAGTCCTTGACCATTGCTTGTTAACCTTGTTCATCACATTTACACTACACATTAATAAACATAAATTAATAGTTTTGTTATCATCAAACCACTTAAGAATATAAGGTTAACAAATTTGATACTTTTATTTGTCTTTTTATTATTACTATTATAAGTTATCTTTATATAGCTCTTTTGGATTTCTTTTAATCTTTGTAGACCTTGTTTAGTAATGGCATTTCACTTACCCATCTTTGGAGAAAAGGTCATTATGGATCTCTTGTCTTTTCTTGCTAGAGATAGATGTAGGCTCATGTGTTTTATCAAATCACCTAAACATTCTTGAATCTTTTATTATTTCAATCGCATACAACTTATTTCAAAATTAATAAAGAATTTTAACTAGATAAATATTTAGAGTAAAAAATATTAACTACAAGATTGCAAGCTTTGCATATAGCTTTTTTATAGTTTTTAAAATACACTTAACCCCCTCTTGTGAGAAGGATGTATTTACATGTGGTATCTTATCATACTTTATGATCATACATTGAGCTTAGTATGTTATGTGAATATTCTAAACCTCAGAATTTCATATAATATGATAATATTTATCATATAATATGATTAGTTCATCTAAGTTAAGGTATTATTAAGAGCCAAAACTTGAAAGTATTTTATGGTATGTGAATACATATTATTCAATATGAATAATATAAATTTTAAAGCATCATTTAGTATGATCATTGGATTAGATGGTATGATCAATTTAGTTATGTAAATAATGAATAATTTTGTTAATTTTTGAAAAAGTTGAATACAACTATTAGAGAGCCTTTGGGGGTTGTTTGGTGTCATTAGTTAGCCTTTTAATAATTATATGAAGAGTTCTACATAAAGAATTGGCTAATGATAGAGTTATATTGAAGATCTTTGTGAACCATGCAGATTTATTTAGGAAAGCTGGGCTAAATGAAAGATAATTGCTTACATCTTTTGCATATCTTTCCTTCAAGTTTAAGCATTGATCTAAGTTTAATATCATTCTTGAATTTTTTTCACAACACTGTTTGTGTACCTCTTGTTATTTTTATTATGTTGTAATGCTAATATGATTGAGCTTTACTTTGTATGTTATCCAAATGTTATGATTTTTTCCTTGATTTTTATTGGTCTTTTGACCAAAGTTATTGGGTCTTTTGTGTCGATGTTACTAACTCTCTAGGTGGTATTATAGGTTCTTTTAGCCCAATAATTTGTGGGTCCTTTGGCCATGTTGTGAGGGTATCTTTTTAATGATAATTTGGCAAAAGATAGTGTTGGAGTAATCCTCATTATTGGACTAATGTAGATGTAGATATAAGCTTAGGTCAAACCATTGAAAAATATCTTATGTTGCTTGCTTTATTGCTTGCCTCACACAAAGGTTTTAAAATTAAATTATAATTTCTAAGATTTATAACGAAAATCAAGAATTATAAAAGAACTTAGTTGTTTTACTTGTGATTATTAAGTTTGCAAAGTTTAAAATTCACTCTCTCATTTGTGTGGACATTACGCTCACATATAATTAGAAGTAGTATCAAAGTAGAGTTACTTTTATAAACTAACCATCTTAGATAAGATCTTTATGCTATGTCACATAATGGTTGATGGTCATGCAAATTTGAAGAGGGTACCTCTTCTCATTGTCCTCCTTTATTTGAAAGAAAATTGTATTCATTTATGAAAATTAGAATTCACATTTTTTATTATGTTAGTTGATATTGACTTACGAGATAATGTTAAGAATCTATTTGAATATCTATCTGTAAAGCATGAACGTAAGCTTGCTATCAAGTTTATGCAAAAAATGTCAATAAAAAGAAAAAAAAGAGTTTAACTTAATTTTTGTATTTTAAATATCATTCATTGTGGAACCAAAGAATTGGATTGAATTATAAATTTAGAAGTTGGTATTTGATTTGAATTGTAAGGACCACACCTCTAATCATAAGGAGAGAATTGCTTTGGACTATAAACCTAAAAGTTCATTTCTAGTAGATAAAAAGAAAGAATCCAAAAATAAAGAGAAATTAGAATATAGAGGCACATTAACATTAATGCAAAGAATACTTCCACACAGAATGTGCAAAATTGGTAGATGAGAAAATCAAGAAGAAGCTCAAGAACAATAATGAGAAGAAGATGGCCACAGGAAATGATAGATCCATCATCATTATGATGTCGTGAAGAAAAGAAGAAGAGGAGATGTGTCTCATGGAGCACAATGATGGAAAACAATGTAGTCTCTCCCACAGTGAATCAAAATATTGCTTACTTAAATTAATTGATGTTTTTAAAATACTTTTAAAGAAATACAAAAATTTTAAAAAAAGATGCAAAAACTATCTTGGGCTTTGTGATGGCCTAAATTAGAAAAAATAAAGACATTAAATGAATTAAAATCTATTAGAGATTAGCTTGCCCAAGTTATTAGCATGAATACAAAAGATAAAATTATGATTGATCAACTAAATAAGTTGCATTGAAGTTATGTTGCATCAAATCACATTGATAAAAAATATGGCTTCACATGACATCAAATCCATGAATGTTGATGTTGCTTCATGTGAATTTTCTCTTGTCATTATTACATGAAGAAAGTGCTTGTCTCTAAGGAATACAAAATTAGATTTATTGTCAACTCTTGGAACCCTACTTTTATCTAAATTAAAGGAAAAAAAATAATATTATACTTGGAAGAGTGGAATCAAGTGATTATGTTTTGGCTTGTCTCAGATATGTTTGGGTTCCAAAATTTAAAACCCAAATTTAAAGTTGCTCATGATATTTGATATGAATTACAAAAGTTTTATGAGAATAAGGAAAAGGACAACACCTTCAATCATATGGAGAGAATGGCTTTGCTCTACAAACCTACACATTCATATCTAATAGACAAAAAGGAAGAATTCAAAAATAAAAAAAATAAGAATTATAAAGGCACATTGCCATGAATGTAAATAATGCTTCCTCATAAAAAGTCAAAAATAGGTAGATGAGAGAAACAAGAAGAAGAAGCTAAAGAACAACAGTGAGAAGAAGAAGGCCACATGGAGTGACATAGATTCATCATCATTTTGAAGTTGTGAAGAAAAAAAGAAGAGGTGATGTGTATCATGGAACACAGTGATGGAAAACGATGAAGTAGTCTTTCTGAGAATGAATCAAAGTACAGTTTGCTTAAATTAATTGTTGCTTTTAAATTGCTTTTCAAGAAATAAAAAAAATTTGAAAAATAATGTACAAACTATCTTGGGCTATGTGAATATTTAATTTGGAAAAATTAAAGACAATTAAATGAATTAAAATCAATTAGATATTAGCTAGCCAAGGCAATAGCATGAATACAAAGGATAAAATAATGTTTGATCAATTAAATAGGTTGTATTGAAGTTATGTTGCATCAAATCACAATGATAAAAAATATTGTTTCACATGAAATCAAATCCATGAATGTTGATGTTTCTTCATGTGCATTTTCTCTTGTCATTCTTACATGAAGAAAGTGTCTCTCTAAGCAATATAAAATTATATTTATTGTCAACTATAGGCACTTGACTTTTATTTAAAGTAAAGGAAAAATAATATTGTACTTAGAAGAGTGGAATCAAGTGATTGTGTTTTGGCTAGTCTCAAATATGTTTGGGTTCCAAAATTTAAAACCCATCTTTAAAGTTGCTCATGATTTTTTATAAGAATTGTAAAAGTTTATGAGAATAAGAAGAAGGACCACACCACCAATTATATGGAGAGAATTTTCTTCATACTACGAACCTACACATTCATTTCTAATAAAAAAAATGAAGAATCCAAAAATAAAGGAGAAATAAGAATTATAGAGGCACATTGTCATGAATGCAAAGAACACTTCTGCATAGAATGTTCAAAATTGGTAGATGAGAGAAACAAGAAGAAGATGCTAAAAAACAATAGTGATAAGATGATGGCCACATGGAGTGACATAGATCCATCATCATTATGAAGTTGTGAAGAAAAAAGAAAGAGGTGATGTGTCTCATGGAGCATAGTGATGGAAAATAACGAATTAGCCTCTTTGAGAGTGAATCAAACTATAATTTACTTAAATTAATTGGTGCTTTTAAATTTTTTTTCAAGAAAAAAATTTAAAAATGGATGTAAAGATTATCTTGGGCTTTGTGAAGATTTAAATTAGAAAAATAAAAGATAGATCAATGAATTAAAATCTATTAGAGATTAACTAGCCTAGAGCATTAGCATGAATTCAGAGGATAAAATTATGTTTAATAAAATAAGTAGGTCACATTGAAATTATGTTGCATCACATCATATTGATAAAAGTATTACTTCATATGACATCAAATCCATGAATGTTGAGGTTTCTTCATGTGCATTTACTTTTTTCATTATTACATAAAGAAATGGTATGTCTCTAAGGATTATAAAATTAGATTTATTTTTAACCCTTGGCACTTGGTTTTATTTGAATTAAAGGGAAAATCAATAATGTAGTTAGAAGATTGGAATCAAGTGATTGTGTTTTGGACATAATCAAATATGTATGGGTTCTAAAATTGAAACCTTTAAATGCATGTGTATGCTTCCATTTATTGAATTAGAAAGAAGAAGAAACCTATATGAAAGCATGTTGATTATTTTATTATATTTGAAAGTTTTAAATTTAGCTTCTAAATCTTGTTATGAATAACATATGCATAATGTTAAGGGAGAAAACTATAATTGTTCTCCTTGGATTTTTTTTATATTAATAAGTGTTTTCATTTAGTAAGTGGTACATCTATTTTATATAAATCACTATTGGGCTAGTAAATGTAGTTCACGAACCTTTTTATCCTTTATTTTTAAGTGGGATAACAAAACATATCATTTATCTTTTCCTTCATGACAAAAAGGAGGAGAGATAATTATGAAATGAAAAATATCATGTATGTTTATGATTTGCTTAATGTTGCTTTAGTTTCATCTACTTAAGGTGAGCATGAATTTAAGAGGAGCATTTGTATGTTTGCTAATTTTAATATATTTTAATTTAATTATTTGTTAATAGCTTTATCATTATTAAAAGGAAAAGAATATTGAAACCTTGGCCTATATACTATTAGCTTGATAACAACAAAATCCTTCTTTATTTTATTGATACTTTTTATAAGTATTTTGGATTATACATCTTAAGATTTAATTCTTAAATTAATTGAAAAAATTGGTCTAGACTAATGAGCTTGTTACTGATGTTTGGTTTGATATATAATTGGTAGTGAATATCAAGCTCGAGAAAATAATAAGAATAATATTTTTGTAGCCATCTTTACTTACTCTAGAATGTAAGACCTATGATAGTATTCATAAGGGATTTGAAAATGTTAACATTTTAAATAGATAAAAGACTTTTCAACTACTATTATTATACTCAAATAGGCATGCATTCATATAAGACTTTTGACTAATAAAAATACTTTAATAAATATTAAAGATACAGGTTTGTATTAACATACTATGTTCATTATACTTAGGATGCATGATCTTAAAATTGTGTAAAAAGTGACAATATCATATAATATGAAGTAATTATCACACAATATAATTAGTTTATAAGACTAAGTACAAATAAGTGTTTGGATTATCTTATTGTGTGTTATAAGTGATAGACAAGATGTGTTATAGTATGATCAGTTTAATTGGGTATAGTATTATCTATTACATGATGTTGAGATAACCTAAGATTTTCACATAATAATATTATAAGTATCATATGATATAATCAATATAAAATAAATTAAAATACTCAACTTCTAATTGTGCAATAAAATCTCAAGAAATTCATATAGCACAATCATTATTATTGTATAATATGACAAGCCATTTGGTATGTATTTTATATTAAGCAAAACTAGATAGTTTCATACAATATGCTATATCCTCTCATAATTATACAATGTGTCTTTATAGAAATATCTTTATGCTCAAGATCTTTTTATAGCAACATTCTTTTTTTAATATTGGTTTTCTAAACATTAAGGGGAAGATTATCGTACCCTTGAAGTTGATGATCACAAAAATATGTTTTTTGTTACTAATGGATATTTAAGAATATGTGTATTTATAGTTTTATATAATGAAAGTAGTGAAGGTTTTTTTGGTGCAAACATCATGTGCTTAGAATTAGATGAACCTCTAGACTCTTTCTCTTAAATTTCTTAGCTTGCAGTCATGGTACCATTACAAAAAGCTCTTTTTGGTATGGTTAATCCACATGGAGCTAGACAATACCTACATTACTCAAGTTAGAATGTGAAACTTTTATCCTTTACAAAGTATCACTTAAAAATCATTTGACTAATGTAGGCATTCTTTAATAAAAGCATTTATTGAGCTAAGAAGCCTTCTAGAACTTCATTAGCACATTTACAATATCAACACAAATTATTATATATTAAATATAAGCTTTAAGTTAATGAATATGAAACCATTATCCTTTACAAAGTAGCACATAAGAATCATTTGACTCATAAATGCATTCTCTTATTAAATCATGTATTGAGTTATAAAGTGCATTAGCATACTAGTAATATCAATACAAGTCAATTTTATAATAAATTCAAGCATTAAATTAATGATATCAAATTTAAAATAGCCATATTCTTCATTACCAAATGATCATATAATTAAAGAACAATATCATACTTATATGACTTGCATTTAGGTTATAATAATAGCATAAGTTGAAGTTTGTCATGGTATTGTATAGATGTGATACGTCTATCATACAAATGTGGCTATCATCAAAACTTAGAATAAGTGAGTGAACTTGATTTTATAAGATATTATCCTTGTACATGTGTTGTTTAGTTTTTAATAATTGAGTATTCATTAGTATCATATGAGTACTTAGTTCATGTTCTCTAAAATATTATATATATAAGCTTAGTTATGTTCCAATATATATGATTAATATATCATATTGATAAGAAATTATATTTAACTTAAATCATAATATTATGACTTGGATGCAAAACCAATAGCCTTTATATAATGTTCAAGTTTGGTTTAATAGTGTTTATAAATGCTACATCATACATTGCAAAGTAAAGTATCATATTACTTTAATCATCTTACTTTATAGATAACTTAAACTATCTAAGATAGAAATGCATTTAATGTATCATATGAATATAATATTTGTATCATATGAGTATAATCTTTATCTAAAGAGCATAAATATCATTGATTTACATTAATGTATGATAGTGTTATATGTGTTATACTTTTATGATTTACTCTTTACATAAGACTTATAATAAGATTAGTTCCAAATTGTCAAACTATTATAATAATTTTTTTCTTATGCATATGATTATCTATTAATTATAGTTAAGTTAAATGCTACATGATCATATAATAGTTCATCGATATAAAATCACATCATATAGTATTTTCCTAAGAGCTCAACTCTTGTTGAAATTAATGTTGTATGATGAAGTTTCACATTTGCACATATATGATCTATTTAAGCTATAAGAATGAACTACATTATACTTGTATAAATCTTATGATTGTTTAGTATGATATATTTAAAAGTTAAACACTATTTTAGATATTAGTATACAATACAAAGACATTTCTCGTACTTATATAATAAGTCATTTAGAGTCAATTTGCATTAGTTGTATGGTCTCATCCTCTTAGATGATCTATGAATAATGATCATCATTCTGATATGATCATTAAAACATGTTAATATGAACAATAACCTGGAGAAGTAATGGCTAATTTAAACATCTTTAAAAAGATCAATTAATTATTAGAAGAATTATAACAAGCTTTGGGACTCTTAATTGTTTGTATAGGAGTTGATTTCAAAGAGAAGAGGCTAGTGAAAAAGATTATAAAATCCAAAGAAAAGAAGTTAGGCATAACATGAACACTTCCTCTTTTGTAGGTGTTTTTATTTACTTATAGGATTGATACTTCATTCTCTTACATCATTTCTTGCTTGAGGTAATATCATTAAATCATACATTAGTGCAACTTCTATTTTAAGAGGTTTAAAGGTATAAGATTTGTGTATGTTTATTGCATAAGAGTCTCATCTAATTTGTATTATTTTAAACTACCATGAAGTCTTTTATTTCTCCTCTAAACACTGTTGCATGTAATTGGATAGACATAGTTAGGTCTAGGGATCACAAAAAATCCCTTGTGTAATTCTTTATCTGTATATTATTTTGTTTCTATTTTATTTGGATTATTATTACAATAGTTATTTTACTAATTAGTTAAAAAATTTCAAAGTTTCACTGTAACACTTCACTTGAAAATTTTGTTTATACCATATTTCACCCCCTATTATGGTATTAGATCCACACTAAAATTAATAGTGGTTAAGGGGGCAATTCCTGATTTTAATTTTTTAAGGCCAAACTTCTTGATCAATTCCAAGTTATTTCTTATTTAGGATATGAAGATTCTATTTTCAACTTATTTTACTTGTAATCTTAAGAAGAGTATCAAATCACCTATTCAACAAATTATTTTGTACATTATATTTGAAAATTCTTCATAATATTGATTATTGAATGTTCTAAATGCAATATCATCTATATAGAATTGATAGACAAGTTATTGATCTTTTATATCTTTAATAAATAGTATAAACTGAGATAAGAGCTGAAAAATAATATAAGATAAAGTTTTATATAACCAATGACTATATTGATGGGATTATCTATGAAATATACCTCTAGATGTCTGCCAAATTATATAAAGAAATCCATGCTTATGGTATCAATGTGCCATCTAATATTGATGAGTACAATAACATAAACTCACAAATAATGGACAAAACTTTCTTTTGATTAGAGAAAAAGAAGTAATAATAAAAGACATTATTAGTGCTGACCAAATGAAAAGGCTAGTGAACACTTGTCAAAAATGTGTTGCTAAAACAATTAAAAAAACTACTTCATCGAATCAATGAAAGTCCCATCCTTCCAAAGAAGACAATCATACTAAATTTATCAACATTTATATACACATCCAAAACATACTATGTAAAATATGTACAATAGGTGTATTCATAAAACCATAAAAAACAAAATAATATATATCATGAATATCATTTTAAAATACATCAAAACCACTTTATCAAACTTCTCTTACATCACATAGTTTCTCAACTCCTGGTATTTTTGAGGAATATCAAGTAATATAATTAGGTAAAGAGATTGCCATAACTAAATAAATAAATTGTTAGCCAAAAATGGTAATATTGAATGTAATGAAATAATAAAATACCCTATAATAATAAATGAGAAATAACAAAATATGACATCTATGTCGTACTATAAAAACATGTTAGTGCATGTAAATAAATCAACATATGTGATCATATAAAGTATATGGACATGTAAAAGTATGAATAGATGCAAAATAATGACTATATTTATATATATATTCATTCTTTTATATGTTATTATGACCTATTGTTTAACATACATTTCTCTTATTGTTATTATTTTTCACTTCCATCTAATTTTTTCATATTCAATTTTATCAAATATTTCTCATTTCCAAATTTATCTCATATTATATCGTCCCAATTTTTCCTTACTAACTAATATCCTATTTTTTTATAAATTCATGTTATCTTATTATTTTTTTCATTTCAATCTCATTTCTCATTTTTCATCTAATCATATGACATTTAGGCCTCAACTTATAGGTATATGATAACTAGCTACTCATCTCAATTATATCATTTGTGCACATGTAGTATTTTAAGATGTAATCTATGTACATCATGTCCTCAATACATGATCATACATAAAATAACAGGAAGCATGACATTAAATATCTTAAACATCAATCAAATAAGAATTATTTAGTCCTTTAAGTTAATAACAATTTAACTCTTAATCTCTCTTAAAGTTTAATAATTTATTAAAAATTTACTTAAATTCTAAAAATTACAAACTAATTATCATTTATTTTATCATGATAGACTGTTTCTAAAAATATATTTTTAAAAGTTGAAACATTCACAAAATGACATACTTTTAAGACACTCTTAAAAATTGATATTTTATTTCAACATATACTAAAATAAAAATGTTAATATCTAAATCCTAAATTCAAGATATTATAATAATAATTCTTATATAGTCCAACTTATCCTCCACCCATATTACCCTCATAATAGCTATAGAAAGAACCATATTAATTCCAAAGACTCAATAAAAAGAATCACCTCAATCCCAATCACATCTAGCCTTCACAACATATAAAGCAAGAGAATTATCTTATCCTAATGGCCACATTGGGACAAAGACCTTTAACCCAATGTATAGTGCCACATATCACATCACATAATCTAATAAATTCCAAGTGATCAAGTTGTATGTTTTATAATGCAAAACAACCACAACATAACATTTAACATTCGTTCATTCATATTAACATCAAACTTTGTTCTAACACAATATATGTAATATTTAATTGAGTTTAAACCATGTATTTGGATTTATTTATTACTTTTTCTTTGCTCTTTAACAACTTAATCTCTACTTTTAAATTAAACTTAATTAATCCAATAACAAACATTTATACATTTTCAAACTTTTTCCAAATTCCCTACTTATGAATAATATTATTAATATTATTATAAATAAGATCGCATAATTTTATCAAATTACATTATCAGATACACCAAACAGCGTTTTGAAAAGCTGTTCTTTTTGGCTATCCGAATTCAATGTTTTTTTTTTTAATTTATTAAAAAGGTAAAGAATATATCTCTAGCTTGCCATTTTCAAAGGTTTTGTCGGCAGAACTTTCATAGCTATGTAGTAGGTTCAACGTTCAACTAAATGTCTCTCATCATTTTTCAATTAAATATATAACTTCTGCTTATTTTACAAAATCACCTATCCAAACGAGATTCAAAGGAGAGTTTGACATTATCTTTTCTTATTTTTTAAATATTTTTCAAAAGAAAAACAAACAAATAATGCATTAAAATTTCTACCTAGAGCTTTCCAATATCTTTCCAAAAAAAAAAAAGACTATATATATATTTATATTCAATAATCACTTCAATTCTAAAAAATATTATTTTCATTGAAATTACTACTGTTTACTTCCTAGAGTATTTTTCATGTCTTAATTTCCAAGTTTTGGATGGACATCAACATAACATGCATCTAGAGACAAATCCCAAATATTGATATTTTCAATGAAACCAAGCATATTACATATTTATAATATGAATTTTTTTTTTCAAAAATAACAAAATATAATATTTCATTTAGTAATTTATTTAGCATTTGGCAACTTTGGGATTTACAAATTTTCTCACATGTAAAACTTTTATCATCGAAGTTTGAGTTCAATAGCTCTAATTTTTTTTGTATATGTTTATTTATCTAGTACTCAAGTTGCATCACTCATTGATTGAATATACTATTCAATTTTTATTATAAGAATGAAATTATGTTTTACTTGATTCACTTTTCCTTTGAGTTTTTTATTGGTTTTTCTTCATAGGATAACTCTGATTACAACTCCATAATATAATAAGGCCCTAAGTTTTTTGTCTTACCAAATTAAACTACTCACATGGAGTCACATCAAAAACACATTATCTTTGTTGTGAAACTTTATCATTATACTACTTTTTTGATGACAACAAAAATATTATCTTATTATTATAAACACTTTGTTTAAGTGATTTTATATTATATATTTCAAGTTTAATTTGGATAATTATGTGAAGAGTTTGATCATGTGACTAAAAGAGCTTAATAAAAGTCTTTAGATGACAACCATAACTATTGCTAAGAGAAATACAAGCTTAAGCAACACAAGAAGAATATTTTTGTTAAGTCTTTTTATTTTGATATTAGAATGTCAAAGTTTATAATAATTTACTTAAGGTACTAAAAATTTACCTAAAACATACATTTCATCTTTTTATATATTTATTATCTACTTTAAAATATTACGTTCATAATAAGTTATATCGTATCCTAATGCCAAATAAAATTATATTTGAAAATAGATTGAATTGAGTGAAGTTTGAATATGTCAAATATACAATATTATTAGTTAATATTTGGATCAAACAAAGTCGTAACTAAGGGTAATCTTAGGTTAATTATGTTGCATGCACTTGCTATACATATACGATAGACTTATCGTACAAGTATGCTAATGATCTACGTGATAGGTCTGTATGAGATTTAGTGTTTTTGATCTTCATATAATATGATATCATCTTTTGTATTAGTACAATCTATTCATTAGAAAGATCAGGCAAAGGATTCGACTAAGCAATGTGAGATGAGTGCTTAGGGTTGTTAGGCTTAGTACATTACCGTAGTTATCATCTTTGCATGACAATCTTAATAGTCACTAAGTGACATGCTAAATTCTATAGTACTAGTATGATTTAGTTGGTAGTGTAATAAGAAGTAAGGACTTAATATTGAGCAAGCTAATTTTTTGTCATACATGTATCATATAACTTTTATACTTGTGTAGTATCATTTACCCAAGAGCATGATATTTTGGACTTAAATTGTGGTTGAGTTAATTTTGTCATACTTGTGCAATATTATCGACATACCTATACAATACTATTCCAACCAAGAACTTAATGCTAGTACTTAGTTATATGTTGAGTAGATCTATATCGTATTGATACCATCCACTTATCGTATGAATATGATTCATTATGATCAGTATAAATGAGCATACCATATAATCTATCATTCTTGTATAATCATGCAACATGCAACAGTTTATCGAGAGCTCAGAATTTAGTTGCTATGCAATTTTTTTCAAACTATATTATATGATGTCCTCATTATATATGTATGATCCAATTGTATACAAAACAATGAACTAGTAGGGTAAGAGCAATTACTTGGACGATGCAGTGAGTGGTGTGTCAAACTTGTATGGTCCATTTTATCGAGAGCAATGACTAGATTGATTGATTTTTGGCAAAGCTATTCGAGGGAGGTTTGGAGCCTTTTGAGAGCATTTTTAGAATTATGTAAAGCCATCCTAGCATGATAAAGTGATTAATGCTAAAACTAATTATCTTACGAAAGAGATTGATTGTATTTCTCATTTCTAAGAAAACGAAAGTGCAAATTCATGGCATTTAGCTTTTAACACTTATTTAGTTTTCTTTTTCATCCTTGAGCTAACTAATACTTTGTTTTTTTCAAGTTATATCTAACATTCTCAATTGAATAAGCATCAAGCTTCATTGTATATTTTGTGTTGTTCTATGTAGTGTGTCTCTTGTTTAATTGTTTACTTGATTATAGGCTTATTGTATTTATACTTTATATTTGGTATACTTTTCCAATTGTTGGGACTATCACTTATTCATTTTATTGGCTTTTATTAAGCCATTATTTAGGCTTTATTTAGTCAATAATATTAGCTTTTATTATAGTAATTATAAGCTTTTATTAAACTAGTATTTTAGGTATTTATTAGTGTTATAGGCTTTTACTAAGTTGAAATTATAAGATTTTTATTAAATTGACACTATATACTTTTATTAAGCACGTGATTTTAATGTATTGCCTAATCATTTAGTTGAGGATAGTTGTAGATCTAAGTTTGGATCAATTCACTTGAAATTCTCTATGTATTTTTCTTTATTAACACTATAACACAACAGGTTTTTGCTAATCTTAACAATTATTTCTAAAAAACGTATTACAAAAACTAATAAGATTAAAAATAAAGTCTTCATTTAAAAAATTAAGAGATTAGGTTGGCTTGAGTATTGTAAATTATATAATTCACCTCCTTCTTATGAACATCATAACTCTTTCAAGTACAACCCACAATAAATAACACCTAAAAAGTCTTTAGGAAGAATGAATGCTATTTCACATAGTGATTAAGTGAGGTGTATGTGCTTCAACCATGTTCTTCACTATACTCCAACTTTAAGGATTCAAGCAATGTTAAAGAAACTTCAAAGTTGATTTCAAGTTATTCATTCTTCCACATTTTACTTGTTTAGTAATAACATCTTGTAAAACATATCTTATGCCACTTGATATCTTCTTTAAAGCTATATGGTTCATATAAAGAATTTATAGCAAAAATACTTATTTTGTTTTCAACAATTCTTATAATTGACTCATTTAAATCTTAATTATTTGTGGCTCTTTTTGGCTGCTTATTGGTCGATCAGCTTTTCTAAGAGTTTACTTATCAGTCATTTAATAAATGGTTTTTTAATGGAGTAAACCTAGTCATCATATTAAGAGTGGATGTACATCTATATTTTACTAATGTCACCTAAAATTTTTGATATGATTTATTATTATAGTATTTATTTTATCTTTTTACTTCACACAAACATTTTAAAAATTAATTAGGATTTCTTTAAAAAATCATAATTCACCTCCCCTCTTATAGCTTAATTACTTATACAAAATCCATTGAGATTTTTTTCAACTTCTACTTTGAAGTTAAAATTTGTTGTAATAATCGATTGAGATACTGATGTTCTCCTTTTATTTACTAATATTAAATATTTTCTAACTTATCTATCACATCTTTTTCCAACATAAGTGATTATGATTATTGTTTCAATACTTGATACATTTCATTGTCTTTTGTATGAACTAAATATTTTATTCAATAAGCTTTTTATAATAATAACTATCTTAATCTTAATCCATCTTTATTAGTCATACATAACCTGACTTGATTTTCTCGAGCACCATGTTCAAGAAATTTAAAAATAGTCTATTAAACTTATTCTTTTGAAATTAGCTTTAATATTTTAAATTCCATTGGTTGGTTTTTATTGAATTGTTTTAATAGATATGAGAAACTAATTACCTAAGATGCAAAATCATGTTTTTATTTGGCTCTACATTTAATCTCAATATATTTATTTTGAAGATAAATTATTCTTCTAAATTTTGTATTCAAACTAGTTAACTAACGTGAAACATCACCAAATGGCATTTTAAGGATGATAATTGATTTCTAAATCATAATCTTTTATGAGTCCCAATCACGTCCTCTCTTTAATTTAATATTTTTTTAATTGGCATTATATTTCAAATTCTAATGGCTAAAAAAATATTACATTTTATAATATAAAGTTAATGCTTTTAATCTTTAAAATAAAAATAATATTTATCAATTCAAAGCCATGTACTACATAATATTTTTCTTATTACTTATGTATAAGTTTTTCCTTTATCATGTTGCATCAAGCATAGCTATTGAAATAATGGAACATTATAGATTGGAAAATCTTAGACTACTACATGCAATGGTTGAATTGAATGTAATAACAACTGACCTTTCCACCTTTAGAAACTATCTTCTTTACCTGAACCCAATTTCAAACTTAATTGCATTCTGATTCATATAGTTATGGCAAGAGATATTGTTACACCCCATTTTTTTTTTTTTTTTTTTTTTACATATAGACAGCTCAGATCGTCCCATACCAACCTGAGTAGCCTACGAAAAACATAGGATATAACACATCATTACACACCTACTTTCCTTAACTATGTGGATCCCATCTCCCGGGCACACCGTCAAATCAGGTTCATGACTCCTGAATTAACTGATGAACTCGCGCAATGTTACTCCTACTAGACCTAATACTCCTAACCCATACCGGTAGGAGAACCGATCTAATAGAAGTCTGAACCCCCAAGGTTAAGTTCCATAGTCATGTAATGACCTCACCATCAACAAAAAAAAATATATAACATCCACCGATATGAAATGGCGCTCCACACACCATACCGTCAAGATAAAAAATAAGATAGTGTATAAAAATGTAACTCATATGAAAAATCACAGTCCATCAAATACCACATCATCCATCCGAGTACATGAGTCAGAATCACCCTCACATAATACAAGACATAAGAATAACAGTCTCACTGAATACATCCAACAGCAACAATCAACTAATCAGAATGTCTCAGAAAATCACAGATCAGATCTCCTCCACTAGCCTACTGATCACGATCCCACCTAAAGCTGGGTGGCGTCAAGTCTGCCGAGCCACTGGAAAAATATAGATAATAAAGGAATGAGCTACACCCAGTAGGAAAGACAGCTAGTAAAAAAAAACTCTCATGCAAGAGAAGGATAATAGCAAGAGGATAGAAATACAGCATAACAATGTAGGGTGGAAAGGCACTCTCAGTCCCAGACTCTGACCAACCACAGTCACCCCCAGTCACACCAGAGTAGCTCTCCTCTGTGCTCCCAGGCAGCATGCCAGCGGGACACGCCCATCTCTGCGCACGCATGGCGCCTAAGCAAGCATGCCAGCGGGACACGCCCATCTCTGCGCACGCATGGCACCCGACACCGCAGCGTCTGTCGTCAATCAATCTCCTGGAGACTATAGACAGAACCAGTCCCATAAATCTCTAGCCAACGTAAGACACCCCTGCCACCCTCAGGCACGCAGGCCTACACACTTGGCTAGCCACGGCGAGACACCCCTGCCACCCTCAGGCGCGCAGGACTACACTCATGGACCAGAAGAGATCGACTCCGCCACCGTCCCAAGAAGTCCTCTCCCAACAATTTCCATAGAAGCTCACGCCCCTACAGTCATTGCCAAGCTCTAACTCCAAGATTCGGCAACATGTGTCCAGATACAACAAGGCGCATACCAGTCCACATGTATACTGTGAAAGCTAAGTCTGTACCGCACAGTTACCTACCACAACTACCCTAAAACATCATATAGGGCCTATAGTAGTCCGGTCCAATATGCCAATCCATGAAATATGCCAACACTGAGTAAACTGACTCAATCCATGTCATTGCCATCCAAGCAACACAAACTGTACCAAAATTCTGACTATTCTGGTAGCACACAAGTGTCACACTTCCTTTCAACTAATCCAGCTGCACTGAATTTATGGGTAATTTCCAACAGTCAATTTCAACTTGGCTACGTGATTTCCAAAAATCACCTCTTCCTCACTTCAGGAATTTTAAATTCCAAAATCAATTTCCGCCCTTTATCCATTTTCCGAAATTAGGAATAAATTTCCGAATTTAAAATCCGCATATCCTTTTTCCGAAAATTCGGATTAATTTCCGAATTAATTTTTTTTTTCTTCTGCTTCTCTCTCATCCGCGCCGCACTTCCCCTGAACCGGTTCTCGTCGCCGGTTCGGAACCCTTACGCGCTGAGCCGAGAACCCCGCCGGCCGAAGTTAATAATCCGAATTCGGGCCGACGCTTAACATATAAATATTAATAATTAATATAATTATTCACTTAATAATCAGACTAATCCCTAATTAGCCCTAATTCATCCCCTTCCTTCGCCCGTCGCCCGCGAAATCCTAACCGTCGACTTTTCGGAATCTCCGTTTTCCCCGTCGATTTCCGGCGACCGAACGCAGGGGGACGCTAGCCTAAAGCTCGTACTAGCCTAAAAATTCCATATAATCAAGTCGCGAAGCTAGATGTCCATGCAAAAATTTTCGTCGAAGTGTTGTCCGATCCGACTATGCCAATTCATGAAATTAAAATCATTCTAGCATTCAGATAACCTGAATAATGGCAATATGATAATATCAAAACCTAAGGCATGCTTCTATGCACAGAAATTCCAATTCGGCGGAATATATATATATATTCTTCTTCATAAAAAAAACCCTAAAATGCTAAAATCAATAAATTGCATTAATCAATTCCAAAAACCCATATCCGCATGCTCAAGTAGCTATTTGCAAAATAATCCATATTTTTAATTTGCTAAATAACTGATTTAAATCTGAATTTCCTACCTTTGCTCGCCGGCGACGGTGAAGCTCACACGCGATCAACCGCAGCTCCTCGCCGAACGAAACCGGTACCAAAATGCTCGCCTCTGTCCCGCGAACCTCCGGTTACCAAAAGCCCCTTGGAAGGCTGCCGAAAAGTACCGCCGTTCGCCGCGAACACTTCGCCTCTAGCCGTCGTTCGAAACCCTAATAGCCGAACAGTTTAGGTTAAATACCCAGCTTAAACCGGTAATAACCTGTTAAGACCCATTAAGCGCCGGTTGACCTTCCAAAAACGCCGCTTAACACCCGATCAGCCGGTTAATCTCCACCGCTGATCTCGCCCGTCCGATCCGCTTATCCGCGGCTTATCCAAACGCACGCGCAAACGCACCTCGGCGAACCGCCCCGCTTTCGCTGAACCGCTCCGGTCCGGTTCACGCGCGGTAAAAAAAAAAAAAAACCAAATTCCGGTTTTAAAAAAAAATCTCGGTGCTCCGAAAAATCCCCAGAAAATTTCAGAAATTTCAATAGCCTCCAATTGAGCTCCTGGCTCATCCTACTGTCGATCTGAAATCATCCAAGCCACAATTGAATTATTGAAGATTAAATATATAATATTTTACCGGGTATAACAGATATAAACATGAATTAAAAATATAATTATGTTAAATTGGGGTAACTTAATATAATTTCGTAACTATTTTTTTATAATTTTAAATTTTTTTAAAAATCATTATTCCAAAGCATCTTAAGTAAATAAAAAACAACTACAATTCATAATATAACTAATTAATACACACTATGAGAAGTTAAAATACACTAAAACCTAATCCTTATCCTCTAGGTGTCCAAGTTTAGATATAAGAAAGATAGACTAGCCTCTTTCACTCTCTCATTGGCTAGTTATCTTAATTCCTACTCTCTAACTGTCCAAACTTACTAATAAAGTGGTAAAATAATAGGTGTAATTTGATTTTGTTTTAATAATTAAAATTATTTTAACATAATACTAAAACATATATACTTTATTTACAACAAAATAATAGAATATTTAAAATAAAAAATAGTCACATATAATCCATTATACTCTAAATAATCAAATAAAACAAATTATAAAAATTCCATAATCAATATTCTTATTTCTTTTTGTTTGCTACATATTTTAATAATGATCATAGGGACTAATTCCTCCTCTATACATGTTATCTTCTTCAATTATATGTTGATCCGCTTTAGTTCTCAAGGATCAATTACATCTAATGACCATTACATAGAAGTTAAAGAAAATTGTCTCAATCCTAATAACTCCAATATATGAATAACCTCAATCTCATTGATTAATATCACACATCCTATATCACATAATTTGTACAAAAGAGTACATTAATAGATCAAAAGGCTTTCATCTCATTTACATCTATGGCACTTAAATGTCATCATTATTTCAATCACATGTTTTTGTGCATCATAATCATTATGCTAATAGGAATCAATAATTCATGTGATCAAAATATACTAGTTCAATAAATACTTGTTTTTATAAAGAATGAAAATATCAACAACTATAAATGGCCACCACATTTTAATAAGAACAATTTTGTAGCAATTAATTTTAAAACTCATTTTATATTATGTGTTGGAAAATATAGTTTTTTTTAACAATTGTGGCTTCCAACAATAACATAAGTATCATAATATACACATAGAATTACATAAATGTGATAATAATGTCAACTCTTAGTCACATGAGGTTGACACCTAAGATCTATCCATAACCCTAAGAGTAACATGGGTGAACAAGACAACAAGTCCTATTTCATACTTATGTCTAGTCCTTATCGATAAGGTAAATAGCAGTTTTGTATGGAGTTGAGTGATTTACATTAAGACCCACAAAAACAAAGGACCATATGGCCAAGAAGTTGAAATAATCTTC
This sequence comes from Vanilla planifolia, assembly GCA_023846275.1. NCBI lineage: Eukaryota > Viridiplantae > Streptophyta > Magnoliopsida > Asparagales > Orchidaceae > Vanilla > Vanilla planifolia. Next base: position 3,857,500 of record CM043872.1, on the reverse strand, counting down.
AACACCTAATGAAAAAAAGAAGCTCTTGCTCCTTATGGAAGCATTTTGTATAGAAAATAAGATTAAAATAATGAAACATGTATACCACAATGGTGTGAAAGTCTATTAGAATATATATTAAGTCTTGTGTTGTCTAAAAGGATTGAGACCACTACACACTCCAACCATTAGTGGTTACAAATTTTTTTTCTAAGATTAGTTGAACATTTCACTATGATTTGCTAAACTTAAGTCATGCAGAACAAATCAACTATCCCATACTACCTATTGGTGGCCTTTCCTTTGGCGACCATGTACCTTATAGCCTCCCATCAAATCTAACCACTACTAATGTTGTCACCTCAACCTGTCATTATGAGAAACCATTGAACCACTTCTTTACCCCCCTTCAATTATCCTTGGTAATGTTATTTATCACTAACCCTAATCACTTGAACCAAATGCTAACCTTAATCTGTTAAGATGACTAAGATAATGTACGAACCAACATCAAATTGGCTAGTCCAACAATAGCTAGTTTATCTAGTTTACTTATCAATTTAAGATCAACTTTTCAATATATGTTTCTAGGAGATTTTGGCCAAGATTTATAGTTTTCATTAGATCAGCTATAATACTTCATACACACCATCCTACATCATTTGATAATAAAGGTTGTTGATGATTAAATTATCTTCTTGTTATTGATGGATTGATAACTTGCTTAATATGATCTCTATATCCTTAAAATTCTCTTTAGATGATTATCCTTCCCTAACTTCTTGTCAATGTATAATAGATATGAATTATATGGAAATCTTTTTTCATTGTATATAAGTAATGAATTACTATTAAAAATATTCATCATTTGGAAATTTTATTCAAATTTTTCTCTAAAGTCAAATTATTGATAAAAATTATTTATTGTCTCTCTAAAATATCAGATCATATAAGATTATTTTTGATCTTATATGTCTAGAAAGGTTTATCAGTACATCTACTATTTAGGATAATAATTTTTCAATAACACATGCTCTACTTATTTTACTATTAATAAGGATAATACATGTAAAATTTAGAAAAGATATTTCATTCCTATGAGACTTGATCAATATTCTCTTTTATATATCACATAAAATGTTTTCTCATGTACAAAAAAAACTTTGTTATCTTGAGATAATATGGGATGAAAAGTATCAGAGCTAAATTTATAAATGATTTGAGAACATTTTATTTTGATACAATCTTGATATTAATGCACCCCTTTTGTACATAAAGCTCCACTTTCAAGTCAATGTTACATTTCTTCTCTTGAACCTAAGCCACAATAAATCCTCAATCTAGAAATGAACCATAACCTTTTATTCCCACTAAACCACAAATCTTTTCTATCATGCATGAAGCTAGTGCCGCCCACATATTACTAAAATAATATTCTCATGATATCTTAAGTTTGATAAAAAAAAATGAAAAATGTGAAGATTTTGATCTCCTTCCTGTTCCTCCATTATATTTAAGCCAACCACTCCAACTATTGTAGAAAATATTAATTACAATATTGTTTCACTATTTATAGAAAATAATTCTCATAAACATGTGTCGTCTAATCCACAAATTTTTAATTATTCCATTTTATATATGAAATTTAATGAATTTTTATCTTTTACCTATTTTTCCAATCCAAATTCCTTTCTTATTTCACAAAACATTCTATTGAAATTTATTTTATAAAAAATTTAATTTCAATCATCATATGAATACTTATACTATTATATAAGGTGCTTTAAGAACATTGTTATTATTACTTATAGGTCCTAGGAATTGGAGATAATTACATTTAATTATTATAAGATCATCTTGTGTAGGCCACTAGATAAGTTTTGCATAATATCTATATAACTAGTTTCTAAACTTTCATACAATCAAATCATTTAATTTTTTTATTATTAAGAAGGACATATAAAGACTAATACTAAGTTTAATAAAGGTACACTTAGTGTATGACCCTACAACATAAAGTTTGTCTCAATATGGTGAACAAACGTCGAACACTTTATGTTAAGAGCTTGACATCAAGTCCACATAGGAGTTTTCTTAATTTAGAAGTATTTCAACTTTATTTGAATTGTAATATGCTATACATTAGGCCCTCATCATTTTTTTATTCCTTTTTGCATTTTTTTATTTTTTATATTAATTAGTTAATTAAAGATATTTTTAGTTGTTTAGTTTTTATCTAAGGTTTTGTACCATAAGTTATTTAGAAGCTTTTACAGAATTAAAATAGAGATCTAATGTTTTAAATTTTAATTTGAGAGTATGAAGGTATATTGTGGTGCATTACATGCACAAGAAAAAACATATGCTAACCTTTTCTCACTTTTGGGTTGTAATCAAAGTTTCCCCTCCTCGATAGCAGATTTGAAGACTATGCCACCAAGGTACCAATACGATACTCTTTTGGGATGAGATTCACATAGCCAATGAGATTATACTTCCGTTCATCAATAACACATCTTCTGTTGAGTTCATGTGCTATAATTTCATTTTATTGTCAACATATAAATCAAAGTCCACAAAAAATTTTTTTTGTTCAATTTTTATGCAGCTTTATGAATACTAATCAGCTGAATGAGTCTCATTCATATGACTTGTAAGACATGCTTGATGAGTATATTCCTGATTGTGAGGCCAAAAGTAAACAATTGACAATGTCAAGTCCAAGTCTATAGTTGATTTGCATAGAATACTTGTAAAATTCTTTGAAGAGACTATGTGGTAATCCACGTGATTCCTGGTTGTTTTCCTATTAAGAATATAGAAAGTATGCAATTTAAAGACTAGTACCATTCGAACTTGTATAAGACAAGTTAAATCTATCATAAACAACTGGAAAAAGATTAATTATCATTTCAGCGAAGAGCATCACAGTAAATAGAATAACTCTAAAACATGAGAAGAAAGTTTTCGAGAAGACAACACAAAAGGAACGGAGTAGAGGATTGAATCAACAATGAAAATTAAAGTTAGGAAATGGATGGAAGGTGAAGATAGTATTGTCCATGAGTCAATTTTTTTGTTCAATAGTTAATAAAGTCTACTAAAAAACCAAAATGGAATCTAAAATTTTTTGTGAGAATTATCCCATCAAAATATTCACCATGAAGTATTTTGTCCCAAAAAGTTTTTAATATAATCATACTTTCTTTTGTGAAGTTAACTACTGTTCATTCATCACAAGAAGTCATTGATTCTATTTTTGTATTTCATCTAATTATATATAGTTGCAGATAATACATTCATTTCCATGACAAAAGCCACGAGTAATTTGTTAATGTTGATGGAGGGAAACTCTTTGCTACAGCTTTGATGAGGGATGACACTTTTGTTGTGGATAGTTTGGCTTTCTATGATAAAATGATTATTTTTAATAAAAATATTTCATATTGGCAAACATATTCACTCTCTTGTTAAAACCTACTTGATGCATTTAGATTCCAAACAAGAAACCACGAATCACATAGAGCAAGTTTTTCTTGAATCAATCAATTGAATCTATGAAGTTTTCACTTCATGTCACTTATTTTCATTTCAAGTTAAAACTCATTGATAAAAAATAGCAAGATGGACATACATATAATATTTTTATGTATAGATTATATTGAATGGCTTTCAAAAAAGTGTTAAGTACATATAAAAAGTTGACTAAATTCGTTATCTCATCTCATCACCTTTTAGCAATGCCCCACTAACTAGCCTAGCTTTAAAGGCATGCGTTCCTTTGTGGCTCTGTTGGGTTTTCTTCTCCTCGTCTTCCTTTTATCATTTTTTCCACCATATATAAAAAGCGAGATGCCAACCACACCATAGGATGAGACTTCTGCTTTTGTAGTTTTCTATGGATAGATATTGCTGGGAATTCATCCTTGTATACTGTAGGAGATGGACAATGTTTGTAATTATTGAATAATGTTTTGAACCTTTACTTTTCCATGAAGAAAGACAAACATAAAGAAAGAGATGAATGACACAAAAAAATACTGAAACTAAGACGACACAGTGATTTCAGATCTACCCAAAGCATCAATTTTAGTTTTAATTTTACTGTATTTTGTTATTTTATTTGCTCATGTTTTTCGTAATATCGTCTTCTCAATTGGTGACTAAAACATTTGTAATAAATTAGCAAACTCATGATGAGCTACTAAGGATAACTCAACTGCTTAAGAGATTTGGTTGATCACCCCAACTGTCTATAATAACTATCTTTTCCAGTTAGAATATCCCATGGGATGCCTGTTAATTCCCAACACACTTTCAGGCCATGCATTTAGTTCTAGCAATTAGTTAACTGCCTGGTTAGGTCCGTGTAATGTTCAGCAATATGAGATTATGAGACTTGCAACCCATTCCCTACCATTACTAGCCACTTTTTAAGCTGTAATCAATTTCTTCAAGGATAGTGAGGATGTTTTAAAGCTTATCTAAGAGCTCTTGCTTGGAAAACAAGTTCTTGGTGAACAAAGCTCAAAACCCTTCCAAGAATATTTTCTTGATATGTTTCAAGGAGATCAAGATATGATTAACCACATACAGGGATCCACGAGGGGATATTATTTCTTGATATGTGAATATGCCATGGCTTATTTATCTCTTTTAGTCAACTTGCTAATTTGCTTTCTTGTATGAGATTCCACCTCTGAGAGCTTGGCAATAGTATTTCCTTTGCCATTTGCGTAAGCTCAACTTAGAGTCTTGTAGCTTAATCCTTGATCTTGTTATAATAACTAAGATTGGATTTTTGGAGATTTGTAGGTAGGCTTTTCTAGAACTCAAACTGGGAATAAAAATCTTAATCCCCAGAAATCCATATATATTTGTAGGGCTGAAGCAGTGAATTTTAATAACTTGTGGAGCTTTATCTCCACGCTGATTTTCTTTTATATAACTCTAACATTCATAGACCGTTGTTAGTTCTTTGTTTCTAGTTACTTAAAATCCATTGCTTGTTCCATAACACTCTCTGGTTTGCAATTGATTAGCCCTCAAGTTTGGCACTTAGCTGTAGTTTGCTATCATAAGAGTTTGAAAACTAGCCTTTAGTTTGGAGGCTTTTGTGTTTTAACTTTAAATTACTTTCGATTAAGTGAAAATCTGGAATTTGTTATGGTTTTAAAGTCATATAATCTTTTATATGAATTTGGTTTCGTCTTATAGAAATCCCATATGGATTTAAGGTAAGATTCCTCGAACATTACTAAACAGTTTGCAAAATCTAGAATGCCTCTAAATTTCTCTAGAATATTAGTGCTTAGTAGTTTACCAACTTTAAAACCTATTTCAACCAACTAAATACCATGTTAAAGTTCCATAAAATTCAATTTTAGGAATTCAACTAAAAGTTTTTTAAATTATCAAATCCCTCGTATTAATGACATCTATATAAAATTAAAGATTCATCAAGTTTACCTTAATTAAGATTCTCCCCAATCCCCTGTCACCCGCCGCAATATCCAACTGACCCATGTTGCATTAGGAGATAATTATAATAAGGTATTAGACTTTGAATTACATCTAAAAGATAGAGGTCGTTAGATTAAAAAAGAAGAGCTATGTATCCTTCAAGGATCTTAAATCTCTGTTATTAAAACTTATGATGTAATCAACATAGCTAAATATGTAATTAATGGCATATCCCTTGTTGTAGCATAGTGCAATATTGTCTTATTATGAAAGCTTAGATTTTGACTTCTAGAAAAATATTCTATAATAATGATAAAGAGTATCAAAGAGAAAAAAAAACTAATGTGTCAAAGCCTTTTTGTTGTTGAAAGAATCCCCATGGATAACCTTCAACTATAATAGATAACCATGACCTATTAAGAAGATTCTTGATTAAGGAGTTAGACTTGGTTGAGAAATTAAAAACTTGATGCATTTTAAACAAAACTTGCCTTGACATTCTTGAGAAATCAAAATAGTTTCATCCATTTTCCTACCTTTAATAAATCCAACATGCTTTAGTGAATTAATTTTGTTGAGTGTTGCAGCTTGTTAGCTAAAAGATTACTTAAAATCTGACTGCAAAGCTAGTAACACAAGTAGGCCTGAAGTCATAAAAGTTAGACATGTTGCTGGACTTTGGAAGTCATAATATGTGACTTAACAATTCCTTTGGGTATATCACTACGGTCTAAGTAATCGTTTATAGCATGTTTAATAGCTAAAGCAATGATATCTCAATATGTAGTGAAAAACACACCATTGAAGTCATCGAGCCCACTACATTGTGCTTGTCTAGCAGAAAAACAACTTGACGAACTTCTTCAAGGTCCACATATTTTATAAGAGCTATGTTGTTTTCTAGAGTAATAAGTTGAAGTATACAATACAATTATGTCTCATAGGAAAGAGTGTCCATTTTCACAAGATGTTCTTTAAAGTGTTGTATAGGAACATATTGTAATTGATCCTAACCCAAGATTTTGATGCATCTTTTCCCTTAATCTCAAACATATGGAGTTTTGAATGTATGTATTCAACTAAAGCATGAAAAAAGTCTATAAGTTTTTCACCAATTGTTAACCATTTAGCTCTTGCATTTTGATGCCAAAAGGTTTCTTCCTTCTGCTCTTTCATAAGATGTTCATTAACCATGTTCAATTTGGTATTGTCTTCTTCTAAACCACTTTCCATGAATTGTTTTGACAATCTTTCACTATTTCTTTGTCTTTTTTGATATTCTAAAATATATTCCTAAAGGTTGTCCATTTCCATTATTTTAGATAATAGTTTTTCCTTTTAGGCTTAAAAGCTAGTGCCTACATGCAATCATGCGTTGGACTTATCTAATTATTCTCAATCAATTTATATAAGGTGAGATGTGAGATCTACATATTTTGAAATGTAAATTGCCATAGACCATGGAATTGCTCAATAGAATTGTTGTAGAAAAAAAGGGCAATGATCACACCCTGTTAGCTTAAATGCTTAACAACTATTATTAGGTTGCTATCCATCCATAACTTGTTTACCAATATCCTATCTAAGCACTTTTAAACCCATTCACCCTTTCCTTTGCCAACCAAAGTATATGGTGAACCCTTAAAAAGAATCTCAAATAGGGTAGATAGATTAATACAATCCTTAAAAACTTATTTATAGATGTTGTCATGTTAGGAATGGACGCACCCTTATATTTATTATTTGAAGCAATGACATTGAAGTCATATCCTATAAACCATGAAGTGCTTTTATTAGTAGCTATTTTAGTGATCTTGCTCCATAGCTCACACATTAACATTTAGAATTTTTAGCATATATCATTGTGTAATTTGAAAATAGCCAACTCCTGATAGCTTCTAAGTGTGTTAGCTATTCATCTTCAAATATAATGAAGAACTGAATATTATTTTTCCAAAGTAAACAAATTTTGTTTGACTTGTCGCTAATATTTTGGTCATATCCTAACTTGAAAGTCAATTGATGTAAGCTTGTTTTTTAATCTTCGATTACTTTGTTTAGTCTTCAAATAAACTTGTAGTTTGTAGTGTCCCTAATATTCCAAATGAGAATGTTATCCATCAGATAGGTTTTCTTCAATAATTTGCATTGTCTTGGGACATCTACAATTCTTTTTTGGATTAGTACATTGCTTAACGATATTTCTTGCTCTTTTTTTAGACCTTCTGGTGTATACTAGAGTAAAATCATTGAGTTCCAAAGGTATTAGACCCACTTTCTTAGTTTTTTCATGGAATTTCAACCCAAAATCTTTCAAAATTAAGACATGCAAAAAGGATTGATGTTTGTGTTGAGTTGTGGTTTTGAAGTTTGTAGGTATCTTAATAAGGTTTAGAAACTTTGTTAATCACTACCTACTTGTCAACTAATTTGATTTGCAACATCTTTTTCACTTTACTTCTCTTAATGGCTAAGCCATTAATGCTATCGGGATTTCTTCTTACTCCATCTGCATTATCCTTTTATTAATTACATTGTTTGGTGATAGTTATAATGAGGAGTCTAGACCATTTTGTTCATCCACATCATTATTCAATATGTTATTAACATGTTCCTAATTATTATCTTCCATTTCCAAATCTTTTTGCATAGAATTGGCTTACCCTTAGTTGTAACCCTTTTCAACTTCCAAATTCACTAGATCATGGTTACAATTAAGTACAAAATGCCCTTGTTGCAATGCCCACAAAGAAGTGGTAGATTACCATATTATATTTCCTATCAAAGCCCATTTAAATTGCTACCTCTTTGGGTTATTCATATGCATTTATGAAGCTCCTTTAATAGTAGCCATGCCAAATTTGGAGTAGTTGCATCCACTTTTAGCAACTTCCTAATTGAAGCAACAATTGAATATAGAATTGTCTTGTTAAGTAGATGTATTAGAAGATACTCAAGCAAAATCAAAATTAGGGCCACCAAATATTTTATGTTCAGATAGAATTCAAGATGCCACTGAAAAATCCTCATCCAAAATTCACTCACATTCCAAGAGTAGTGTAAGCAGCAAAAAAAGAAGTCATTGTCCTTATCAAATCAAATTATTATGTATCTACTATCAAGTGTACCAATTTTTACCTAACCAAGAAATCCAATAATAAAAAAATCCTTCCTCTTTGAGCCCATGCTTGTTCTCTTGTAAGAAAATCTTCTAATTATATCCAATTTAAACTCAACAACCATTTTATTGATATCCTCTTTAAAGGTTGTCAGACCTTTAACTTTAATTGGAGAGCATATGATTGAACCACCTAGAACTTCTACAAAAGAGAGATTAAGAGGCAAGAATCCTTCCTCATTCATATTTACCATTACATAATAACATTTAATTAAACAAGCTAAAGATTGAAGCAAACCCATATTTCGAATCCATATGGGTAATGTCTAGTTGTAGTTGGATCCTCTATTCTAGTTGACGTTCAATAATCCAAACTCCCACCTTCCTAATCACCTTTCTTTCAGTTCTCGATTGCTGGACTTCCACCTTATTAATCTGGATTTCAACAATGTGGCAGTTATGAATGACTTGGGACAAGCACATTAAGAAGAATCTTTGAGACTAGTCCCTTAAGGCCTATTAGACTAAGATATTTTTATAAGAAGAAGATGTGTAGAGATCATATGACCATTTTTAATCAAACAAAATTTATCCAATTTCAACAAATAGATAATAGACACATGAAACTCTTCTTAGTTACTTCAACTCATGGTCAATTTGACGATTATAACTAATTTAAACATATCATAAAAGGACAAAGTCCTTAGCTTAATGATTATAATTGATTTGTCCATATTATTAACAATCATGTTCCTAACTATTGTGATTATAACTAAATCATATAAACATATGACGTACTTTAGTCCCAATCATAGAAGGTAGCTCTATTAATGTAATCAATTTCTTTAGTTATAAAAACTCATATGGATTACAAGTCAAGGTAACTAAGATCAATGGATCATGATTAGGAAACTAATCTACATGAATCCACATTGATCAAATCTACCTAAAGAGCTCTTTCCTTTCCTCTTTTTCTCTCTTTATGCTCCTTTTATTAAAGGCTTTCTCTTTTCTTCCTTTCTCATTCACAACTTTTGAGAAGCTCTCTCTCTCTCTCTCTCTCTCTCTATCTCTCTCTTTCTCCCCTCAACTTTACAATCTATTTCTAAGTTCTCACAAAAGTACCTTTTGCTATAGCATCATAAATTTATAACTTGCATCCATAATTTACTAACACCTTCTATGAGAATTTTATAAGAAAATTGAAAAGGTGAGCTATTTGTGGAAAGCCCTTGATCTTTAACAAAAAGAAATGTTAATCTCCATGATCAAGATGTGATCCAAGCACATAAACCTCTTCCTTCACCTCCAACAATCTCCAAGCCATCATTAACATCTGTTAAACCTTTCTTGCATATATTGTAATAACAGATGAATTGTTTCATAAAAGCACTCTCCACCCTACATTCTTTAATAGTTAAGCAACTCAAATCTTATTTGGTTTTCTCTAATTCTTCTAAGAGTCACTATGTCTCTATCCTCCTCTCTTTATCCCTAAATCATAAGCATCTACTTTAATGCTACCTAATCTATTTCACCTTACTTCCTCCTCCAAAGCAAAAACTTCAACAGTGCTTACCTAAAATTCCTTTAAAGTGCACTTCTATAAAATTACATTGCTTTTCAACTTCCAATTCTACTCCTATCTCTGACCTCATCCTTTCTTATACAAGATTTGAAGGTCTATCAATTCCATAATCTCATTTATCTAACCATCTACCTTACATTCATCCCTAGATGCATCTAGCAAGATGCCCTACTAATCTTATGAGGAACCTCATTTTATATGGGCAATTGTACAATTCACATACCATAAAGAAAATCTCTCCACTTTCTACTAAGTTCTCTTCATTCCTCTTCCACTAAAATAAAAGCACTATTCTCTAATGTCTTTTATGAAAATTTCAACCCTTATTTTGTTCTTTATGAATTTGAAATTATAATTAACTAATCGATGATTACTAGACATTTCAAGTGTATAATCTTTTCAATCTTACATAAATATTCTATCTTATATCTGGAAATTAATTCTCAAATCTACCACCTCCTTTGAAAGGTCTAAGTTATTGTGAAAAATCTAAGACACTAGGGGCATTATTTATTTCATAAAAATTTATTTTGATTATATAGATAATCATTCCTTACCTTAAAGTATATTAATATTAAAAAAAATAAATCATAAGAATACAAAATGAGTCAAATTCTTATAGAATTAATTCATCATTATCAAAGATTTATTATCATATACTACTAATTCATATGATGAAAATTTGAAGCTAACACTCTTGCAATCAACTCGAATGATAACTAGCCTCTTCTATCTTTTAGTATAAAGTTCTTTGTTTTTTATGATATATATTGACTAATGTATCTTCTAGTTTTGACTTTTCTCATAATTTTTTTGGTTCATTAAAAAAATAATCTACAATTAGAGGACACTTGGCTAAACATAGAACACAAAGAGCATGTAGCACTAGCTAAACCTAATGATGGACTACCTATACTTCAATTCAATGGACCAAAGTTCTTTTTAATGGGATAGAGTTGATGTAGCACAACAAAAGAATCAAGAAGACCAAAATGAAAAGTCTTTAGTTCATCATGTGTTATAGACCAAATCTTAAATAATGGTCTAAAAGTGTTAGAAATAGAGTGATTTAATGAGTTTATTTAAGTTATTAAGTTATAATAATTTATTTTTAGGACCCAAACACATTTCTCATTTTGTTTTAGATGTTAGCACCAATACTAGTTTTTATCTCTTTTTTAATTAGTGTTTTATTAGTTTTAGGAAAAGAATTGTCTTTTCATGTCCAACTAGAGCCACATTTATAGCCTACTTAATAACTCAATGAGGAATGAAATAAGGTTTTTGGTTGCTAAGAAAGTTGAGAATATTTCAAGATTGTTCTCATACTTGCATGAATAAGAGAAATCTCCTAAGAAGATGATGGATTGCCATCCCTTCTCTAGATCTCGATCCAACATTATCGACGTGAAATTCCCATCATTGAACACATTTGAACTCAAGTTTTTTTATGTCATTGATCACAACTGCTTCACTACTACCCACATTTCATATGTCCACCATTATCATTCTCATTCAACCTTCCTAATCTATCATGTTAATCTCATATCTTGATACACCATTGATGCATGTTTGTTTAATCACCTCAAGAATAGTGTGCACCCCCCTTAAACTGTCTCAGCCTTGAAGGCATCCATTATCCTTTTCTCCTCTCAACTAGCCATACCTCATCATCTTGACCTCCTCACATGCATCCATCTGATCACTTTCTCCATGATTGCAATCTCGCAACCATCCAAACACTCTTTCCACCACAATTACATGTCCAATTCTACACTTTGTCTGCTTGATTATATATGTTACGTACTTTTTATCTGAGCTACTATCTAAACATTTTGTATCTCCCTATAGATGTAGGTGTGCACAATAGTCATTTTTGCACTGCATGCAAACCTTATCATCACTACTGACAATGCTCATTACCTTAACTTCCTTATCAACATGCAACCCATAGTGTTGCCCTTAATCACACCTCATAACTTCTTGCATGTATCCTGAATCATAACTGCCACCCAACTTCCTAACATAATCTTTGGTCACCAATTATGTTCTTAGCCAATTCATCAATCATAATCTTTCCCTTTACCAAAAAATTCCGTTTTTCAAAGACATACCAGTCCTAGCATCAAATTATCTGAAGAGCTTCACTTCGTGATCCATAAGAGCAAACAAGTAGATTTGATGCTTTACTTTTTTAAGAAAATTATGCTAATTATTTTTTTATAAACTCAATGTATTTAAAAAATTGAAATAAGCTATATGGATGCTATTCATTACCCATAGTATTGATGCAATTTATATTAAAATTGTTTGAGAGCATGCTTAAATTGACATATATGCTTAGAGACATAATTAATTATGAGATGTTATGTTTTATATATTGCTAACATATACAAAAGCTATTTTATGATTGAAAGTATAATTGAAATATTTAAATGATTGTGATCATGTTGTTATGTTGTTTTATAATCATAGTCATTAGCATTCCCTACCTAACTCTGATCCAGAATTAATAAAATAACTATTTCAAAATAAATAATAATATCCAATTTAATCAATGGATGATATTTCATATGTGGGGAATGATGATGAAACAATCTTGAAAGTACTAATTTCTTAGACTTGTAATCTCTAATATTTATAAAATTACCAAAACCAAAAATTAGGATATCAATATTTCATTTGCTAATTTTCATAATAAATATCTAAAATTATATCTCAATATAACAAATTACACATTCTCACCTCACAAACTATGGATACAATTTTTATAATGGCAACATCAATAAAAAACTCTTAAACATATAATCTCAATTAGATATGCCTACCATCCACCTTGTCATAATCCCCTCTCTCTGTGTGATGCAAAAATATTTCATCTAACGTAAGCACTAAATAAGACTTCAAAAAATTTAATAAATAAATCAATAAAATAAAACATAGTATAATAATAATGGAACCTGATAATGCCAAAATAAGCCAATATTTAACAAACATTATAATCAAAATAAACTTAATGATATCGATGCATTAAATCATATTCGTAAGATAAACTAATATTTTTTTTATTTTTTATTTCTTTACTTCTTATTAAAGTAATATTTTCATAAAATATTTTATTCTATATGGCCCTTATATTCATTATGATTATGATCTAAGTTCCCAAGTAAATCACATTTCATATCCATAGACCTCTACTTGTAGGCATCAACATAGGTAGCATCTAATTATATAAGGTATGACTCTCAAAACCACACTTGTAGCCTTACACAAAATATTAGTGACAAATCCATAATAAATAATGGTATGGTTTAGGACTAATACCCATTGCCCTACATATAGTACTAATAATGAACCTAAAGAGTTCATAGCATATATGACATCATCTTATATCATGGTATGATATATAACTAATACATGTTACACTACCCAAAGTACTAGCAATAAAATCACAAATAATCTTTAGTATCCACAATTAGTTATGTGATAATGTCTCAAATAAACCTTTATTTACATAATATTTCATTTTATGTATTCCATTACATTTCATAAAGTCTTAACATTATACCAAAATACTTTCTATTTTTGTTTTTATAATTATGTTTTCAAAAAACATTGTAATTCCCATTATCTCATACATACACGTAGAACATGTCCAAATATTATCAAATACCACTTGCATCAAAATAATAACATAAAATAATAGAATAGTGAAGAATAATATATCTATGTCATTACAATATCTCAAAATATATAATACACAAAAAAAATATCTATTTGATTTTAATGATAATATTTTTTTCAACACATTCCACCCAATAAAAGTTTACAAAATTCAATTATTATATTTTTCTATATAACATATTCTTGCATTTCTATTTTCTTAATTTATAAATTCTATATTTCCAAAATTACTCTTGCGAGATGTATAATATATCATAATTAGCATATTGTATGTTAAGATTCACATATTATACATTAACTCCATATACTGTTTAGCTTAACCTAGATTTACCATCTTTTGGGTTGTATTTGTAAATTGAAGGAGAACAACATTCTTTTCTCAATTTTCTCTAAACTATGATCTTTCTAATACAATAAAAAGCTTAACTATCAATTCTAATGATCAAATCAAATGAAAATCCTCACTAACAACATCTTATATAAAAGAATTGTGCAGTTATTCCCTTAAAATCCTTCCAATTTCATTTATTTCCTCAACATTACAACTTCCCTTTCATTTTATTTTCTTATTTCTAGAAATACTATGTAGGTCTATCTCTAATTTCCCAAACAACAGTAATTCTCTTATCTTCCTAACCAAAACTTGAGCTTCTCCCTCACGTTTTCTATAGTCGACAATGTACTTTCTTTCTCTCTCAATTTTCAATCTTTTCCTTATTGTCGGAATTTTTTCTTCTCCCCTCCTCTTTTCTACCTTCCTTCTTAACTACTTATCATCTCTTCTCCCAACCTTCCTTAGCTTTGCTTATTAAATAGATATGAAGCAATGGCTTCAATTTGATGAAATTAACAAACTGCCTTCATTCTTGTGTTTCTTCTTGAGTTACTTCTTTTCTCCATCAACTTCTACATCATATTTAGCTTCTCTTTTATTTCAATTTTTCAAATCACTTTAATTATAAAAATAATTTGCTCTTTAATATTTTAATTCTCCTATCCACAATCTAAATTGCACTTCCTTCTATACCATATTTAATAATATATAATGAATCTAAAGCATAATTTTCTTAATAAGAAATAAGAAAACATTACAAGCATTTATATTGGTAAGTTATTCTTCAAGCTATTTAACATAGTACCTATTTTGTAATATGAAAGAAACTAATGCATCTAGGTTGCACTTTAATTATCTTACCAAAACCAATAATTTTATTTTCAAAGAAATAAATTTTCTAAAACATTATCTTTTTTCTTAAAAACCAACCTTTCTATATTTTATATTCTAGTCTTTTGTTTGCCTAAATTGGTCAATATGCATTTATTCTTTAATTAATTTTTTTTCCAATAACTTCATGACAAAATGAAATTCAATTTAACTATCTTTCTCTTCTCTTAAACCATAAAATAAAAGAAAATAACATTTTTATTAAATAAACTTTCATAAGTATTCATTCCATTAATAATTTGATAATTATTGTTATAAGAAAATTCAACCAATAGTAAATAATTTTCTCAACCCCCTCAAAAATATAAAATACACATTCTTAATAAATCTTTTAAGATCTTAGTAGCTTTTTCTATTTACCATCAATTTAAGGATAAAAAATTATATTAAACTTCAAATTAGTTCCAATAGATTAATGCATACTTTTTTAAAAAAGTGAGATGAACTTTGCATCTCAATATGAAATAATTACTTTCATAATAATATATAATTTTACAATTTGTTGCATATAAAGTTTATCTAACTTATCAATAGAATGCATTATCTTTATAGAAAGAAAATGAATAAACTTAGTTAATCTTTCAACTATTATCCACATAGAATCATATACTACTAAAAATCTAGAAAATCCTAATCCTATAATAAATATTTTAGTAGTTTCTTCTCATTTTATTGGGGAATAAGTAAATGTTATTAAATTGCTATTGGTTTTTTGTTGTTACCCTTTCATTTATTAACAAACAAAAGATTTTTACCTAATTTAAACATTTTTATGGCTAATATCTTTGCTTTAATTTCCAATATATTTATTCTCTTTTTGATGAATAGAGTATTTTTAATATGTGCTTTCTTTAACAAACAATTTTCTGAGCTATTAATGTTCTAAAATACACAATTTATCTTGTAATCAGAGTACCTTATTCTAATCTAATTTAGAAACAAATATCCAACCTTTTGTCTTTTTAATTACTTTTTATAATTCTAAATCCCATTCTTAATCCTCTTTAATAACTAGTTTGGTCTTTTGAATTGCTAGAATAATAATGGTATATTCTTTTAGATAACATTTTTTAATCATAAATTATTTATTTAAAAATCTATCTTTTTATTATCCTTTAAAGCTAATATTATTTTTATATTAAATTTTCTACTTAGAGCATCTACCACCATATTGGCTTCTCTTGGATAATATATAATTTTTAGATAAGATGTACTTCAAACTTTGATAATCAATGAGTCTTTCATCTTTCATTCCATACAAATAATGTCTCCACTTTTTTATAAAATAAATAATTACTACAAACTCCTAACCATATATAAGTAATTCTTTTCAAATGATAAATAAAAATTAAAATTATCAAAGAATAATATCTATCCATTTCCTTTGTTAGACTTTTCAAAAATATTTTCATATCTAAACTCATGTGTTACATATCATATCTAAATTATATATTTGATACCTTATCTTGGAATATCGAGAGTAAGTTCTTCAACAATTTCTTTTTGTTACAAACTTTATTAAAATAATCACGAATATATTTGAATATAGTAGATTCATTACTATCAATGGATATGATATGGGATATTTTTAGACTTCTAGAGGTCTTAAATAGGATAATCTTTTATCTCCTTTGTTATTGTGTAAGTAGCTAAAGCATTATGTAGGGGGTACTAAATAAACTATTCAAGTAGGGCAAAGCACTATACTACATGATCCCTAAAGGTTGTCCAATGGTAACGTATTTGAGTTATGCAAATAATTTTATCATTTTCATGCATGTAGATAAAATATCTATTACAAATATGATGTAATTCTTAAGAAAATTCCAAGATGGTTCAAGTCTAAATATTAATTCCCAAAAGAGCTTTTCAATATGTGAAAAAATGATAATTTAGCAAAATTAAAGCAAAAAGTCATCAACATGGTAGACAGGATTTAGACAAGGCATTCTCCCATTCAAATACTTAGGTTTACTTTGATTAAATACAAACAATAACTTTACGTTACCAACAATTAATTGATAAGTTAAACAATAGATATGTTAGAAATAAAGACTACTATCCTTAGGGGGAAGATTGATCATAACCACACATGTTCTAGCTTTAATACCTATCTACATGTTAATGCTTTCCAATCCATCAAATTGAATATTTTATTCTATTTAGAGTATGATGAACACTTTTTTGTGGGGAGATAACTCGAATGGTCACAGATATCATTGGTTAGGTAGGAAGAAATTTAGTATTCCAATTGAGAAGAATAGACTGGGATTGAAGAATTTAGATGAAATGAGGGATGAATTTAGCATTAAACTACTACGTAAAGTTCTATCAATAAATTATTTATGAACCAAATTTATGTAATCCAAATATATTCATTAAACTAGGAAAGTGGGACATCTTGACTTAAAATAACATAGAAAAAATTAAGGAATTAATAATGTATCATATTCAAGTTTTGGAACTAGATGATACATAATGCTGGGCACTAATATTAATGAAAAATTTATCTTAGAGCATGGAATCTAATTAGTGAAAAAGGATTGATCCTTAAATCTAGATAGCAAATTTAGTCATCTAAAATACCTTTTAAAATCACAATACTTAAGTGAAGAATACTTAACAAACTACTCCATTTTTTAAAATAATTGCGAAAACTTAATATTCAACTTGTATTGAAGTATTTATTTTGTCTACAACATGACACAATCGATATACACTATGGGTGTAGTAAAGCCAATCAAGTTTGGTCTCATTTCATTATTATGCCCATGATTAAGAAGTTGAACAACACATATATTTCATCATTGATCCAAAATTAATGGAAATAGCCAACTATGGATTAGGTCTTCAAGGATGTTACATATATGATTTCTTCCTTAATCTATAAGGAAATAAAAAAGAATGTAATCCAAAGCTTTTTGAGGTAAATATTCTTCTAGAACCATAATTTCAAAAGTAAAATCATTGTGTTAAAGAATATTTAAAAACTTCTTATTGACTCAAACAAATGCCTTAGATAACATCTTGGTACAATGTGCTTTGCCCCCACCATTCTCCATTATTTGGCAGCAAAGGATGCAAATAGTTAGGTGGAGTCTCCCTCTCAAAATGGCTTAAAGCTAAATACTTATGAAATATGACAAGGACAATTTATAATTGTAGGTTATTGTGGTAATAAGAGATCAACAAGGTAGAACGGTTAAAACATTCATTATAATCAATGTGACATCTTATACAGAGATTAATGCTACTACTCTCTTATTAGATTTTAAACATTGTAATAATTTGTGCCTGAGTCAAACAATCATCATTATTGAGCTCAACTATAAGTCAATTTTAGATGTGATCACTAGTAAATTATGTATACTCTAGTAAATTAGTTGTCATATAAAGAGAATAAATTAGTTGGTAGTGAAATTGAATGAACAAATATAGCATGTTTTTTACAAAATTAATATAATTACAAGTTAGTTTGTAAACTTTTCTTACTACAAAGCATTCGATTTGATTATTAACATCTTTCTAGATTTTGTGAGAGATTAATTAGAATGGATACACTAAAATCCCTAATGTTAGAGTTTCTAATATGCTCTATGATAAGAATATTGATAATCAATTAGAATAGTCTTATTGAACTATGCAAGCTTCCAATCCAAAACCTAAGCACCATAACAATTTCCTCAAGTTGGTTTGCATATTCATAATCAATCAAGTGCTATTGTTTCATATGAAGACAACAATAAGCCCATGAGTGTGATTGACATGTTTAAGATAAAGAAGGACCCTATCTTGATCTTGAGTTTGATGTTTACTTCTACCCTTGTAGTAGCAAGGCTCTCCTCTTATAAAATTATTGAGAAACATTTAATCCAATCATGCAAGGATTTAAACATTTTGCTAGTACATCCTCTTCACTTGTTCACAATTAGTTCCCCTTGAAAAACTTGGTATGCTTCATCTGTTCAAATGTAATACATTATGTTGAACCATTTCATTTGTTACATCATTAGTTTTAATTACAACATCGTCTACTATACAGTACATTGCTACTTATTATATTGTTTGATGTCTTCATTCCATGTCCCATATTGTTCATATTTGGATATCAAACAACAATGATGCCTCTTATTATTTCATTGGATATGTACACTTTTTGGATGCCTCTAATGCTTATGTTTGGATATCTTCGTACTATGAGGATAGCTCTAAGTTTTGCATCATACAAGTATGTGTAGTGAACACAAATTAAACAAGATCGTGATAACACTTTAGTGCATCTCACCATATTAGAGAAGTACAATAAGGCACATGGATGTCTATTCGTTGACCAATTACAGTTCTCTTCAATTGTTGCATCAAAACAAGTATGTTGCATGTAAAATCTTAATGTTCATATTTTGACATTTTTATACTATGATGATGCTTTCTACTACCACACCAAATGCATATGCTTCATGATGCCTTTACAGTTCATATTTGAACATCTTCATACTATAACAATATCTTTCAATTCTAGATCAAATACGTAGGTTCAATGAACACAACGTTAGCAATATCATATTATCATTCTAGCTCATCTTACCTAATCATCAGATTTGATGGATACTTACTCACCAGCTAACAAAATCATGTCAGACAAAATCACTTTGCATACAATAACTAAATAATGTTGGTTGTAATCATCCCAAGGTGAAATGTAATCTTTTTATTGGAATAAAATTATTTTTATTAGAAAAAAGATATCACAGTCCCCAAATATAATAAATAAAAAATTTATAACATATTATACAAAAAAAAATTTTAAGATGTTACAATAATTATGGATACTTTTTATGACTAAGAATAATAATAAGAATGATGGAAAAAATATGAATTATGGCATGTACAATATAAAAAGTCCATAGTTAACTAAAAAAACTAAATGAAACAATAGATGCATATGCTCATAAAAAATAAAATGAGTTATAATGAATGAAAAATGGAAGTGCTCAAGTGATTTAACCAATCGATGGATAACTATCTGAACTAAGTTGAAAAAGAAGATGAAAATGCACTAAATCAATTGGATTAGCCATTGGCTAAAATTAAACGACCATGAATGCAAAGAGTCAACAGCTATGTATAAAAGCAAGTGATGCTAAGCTTGTCAAGATTTTGTTAGGAAACACTAGTGTGTGATTAGCCTCATTTAAGTGCAATAAAGTGAAAGAAAAAAAGAACAAAAGTTCTCTCAAGAATTTAAAAGGAATTTGAGATATGTTAAGTGCATGGAAAAGGTAAAACCAAGGGAAAAAGTTCACAGATACTATAGCATCAAGAGCTTCGAGCAAATTTTGAACCTTTGGTAAAGACCAGTACTTGGATTTGAAAGGTGGACAACTTGTGCATAAGTGCATATATTTTTTTTAAAATTGTTGGTTATAAGATAAAGACCTTGAAAATGATATTATTATTTGGCAAAACTTAAGGATTGCTTGCATATACTAGTTAGTATTATGGATTTTGTTTGATGCGTGAATAGAAGTCTTAGAGATTATCTCATTTGAAAACCTTGAGAATGTCGTTTCCTTTGAATTTGCAATGTTTGAACATATGTTGAATTGTACATGATGATTGAGCATGACGAGTTTGGTTGAACATATGTTGAATTTTGTATGATGATTGAGCATGACAAGTTTGGATAAAGGACATGTGAAAAATAAATTAGATGTATGAGCAAGAAAATCTTGTTCCATGTATATGCTTGTTTGGTTGATGTATGGTATGGTGGAAGCCTTTAAAAGAATGACAATTGTTTTGGGGGTGCCTATATAGGTCAAGTATGCTTATGAATTATTGTTTAATGCATGATGTTTACTAGAAAGGTCAAACCTAAAAAGAGGACCTTAAAGCAAGTCATTGTGAACTTTTTATTCTTTATGGAATCTTAAGAGATGATTCTATATGAGGATCTTAAGAGTGCTCCATTCTTTTAAATTTATAGTGTTTGTCACATGTTAATTGTCACATGATGAATGGAACATATTATATTAGTTGTTTATTGCAAGCTTTATTATACTCCTACGTTCATTTGATAATGTTCACAATGAGTAAAGGAAAATAAGAACACAATTATTACTTGTAATGGAAACCAAAAGAAAGGAAAAAGGTTGGTCAAAATAACTTGGCAAAGGGCTAATGAAGTTTTTAATAAAAGGGCATAAATATTGGTTGAGTGACTTTCATTCCGTAGTTTAATATTTTAAAGATGAGTTGAATGATGCTTATGTTTGGTTATCCAAAATGATAATTATCATTCTAGAATAATATATTTTAGAGATGAGCCAAATTAGCTAATTAAAAATTATCCAAAGTAACGACTATCATTTTAGATAATGTGACTCAAAGATGAACCAAAAGAAATATTATTTAGAGTTATTCTTGCTTAAGATATGCCTAATTTGTTTTAAAATGAAAAAGGACTTACACTAAGCCACTCCTTAAAAATATGAAAAGGAAAAAAGAAACTATCAATATTCTATAGAGATGACAAAAAGGAAAATGATTTATGAAACTCTTGAATGAAAAGTTTTTTATATTGTTTACTTATAATTGATCAAAAATATAGTTTTATTAAATATTATATTTCTTTACATGTATACATGTATTATTACTATTGAGTCAAGGATAGTTAGCTCTATCTATTTTTGATCTATTACTTTCATGTCAGAATGAGATATTAACATGGAGCTACAAAGGATTAATAAGACTAAATAATTTGATGACATAACTTAGAAGATCTCTACTTTCCATCTAAATGTCTTATTTACAATTTTATTTTATGTAATTAAAAAAAATATAGGTAATAGCAATCAATTCAATGATGTTTTATGGAACTTTGTTATTGTAAAAAAGTAGATAAGAATAAAACATCAATAGACATAAATGATAAATAGTAGGTAAGTGCTTTAACTATTTAATATTTCTTACCATTGTATTTGAAACTTATTAAATTACTTTTAAACATAGATGACCAATACTATGTGAGGTTCACCAAAATATTTGCACAAAAAATCTTAAAAATTGTAAGTATCTATAATTATTACTCACTTATTTTATTTTATTTTCAAAATATCAAAATATACCTTTTTTGTAAATCATCTATTTTATTTCAAATATCATATTCTAATTATATTATATCAAATATCACTATAGTTTAATGATACATACAAAAAGGTAAAAAAATGCTAAAGATTTGTTAAAAAGTTCAGGCTTTAGCTAAACCATTATATAGGACTCACAATTTGTTGAATGTAGGTTCATTCAAATTAGATCTAAATTCAATCCATCAACATTCATATCAGGTAGAACATTGCATGGAAGTGAGATTTGCTTGATTCTCGAGTCGATGCAAGTGACACATAAAGACCTGTATTTTCTTGGAAAATGTTATGTAAAGTATGTTAGATGTAATAAGTGCATGCTTTCTTTATTAAACAAATTAATATATTATTAGTCAAGAAACTCAACAATATTAATATTGTATTAAATAATTATTTTTTAAATTACTACGTTACTTAAGGTTTAAGTGGTCCACACGGAGGGAAAACCCTGCCCCGTGTCTCATTTCTCTCAATTTTCTGAAACGACGACCGTCGTGACGACGCCACCTTCCTCTCGCCTGCCATTCATCTTCCCCACCGTCCCTTGACCAAACCCAAAAAACGATCTACAAAACCCACCTCTTCCCTCTCTCAACTCCCAAAACGAACAACAACTGCTCTTCCTCCGATCCTCTTCTAAGTGATCTCTGCCTCTTTCTCTCTCTACTCTGTTCAACCGAGACCCATGGAGAATATCTCCTCGAGCAGTCTCCTTTCTTCAGAACCCATTGGCTTCTACATCGTAGAAGCAATCCTTTCCTCTCTCTTCAGACTTCGAAAACAATCCGCAAGACTGCTCTCAAGCTTCTCTTTTTTCTCAAGAACAAGCTTCGAGCTGGTGACAGCAGCGAACCAGAACAGAGAAGAAGTGAGAACAGAGGCGGAGGCGATCATAAGAAGAGAAGAAGTGGAGTTTGTGATGGAGAGGTTGGGGCTGATGGGAACTAATGTAGGAGGGAAGAAGCTTGAGGATTTAATAAGGGCGAAGGAAGTTGCTGCACTGTTTGAGGAGGAGGAGCCGAGTTTGCTGGAGTTGAAGGAGGCTTTTGCTGTCTTTGATGCGAACGGCGATGGGTTCGTGAATGCATGGGAGTTGCAGAGAGTTCTCTGTAAGTTGGGATTTGAGGAGGGAGTTCGACTGGATTCCTGCGTGGAGATGATCGAAGCGCATGATGGGAACGGAGATGGAAGAGTAGATTTTGTTGAATTCGTTCAGCTCTTGCAGAACAGTTTCTACTAATTTTGTTATAATTATTTATGACATTTTTCTGATTTGTTTCAATGTTTCCATACCTTTTGTTCATATTTATTTATTTTCTATTAAATTTTGTATATATGTATAAGATAATCTAAGAAGTAAACTTTGGGATGGTCAAAACGTTGCTACTGATTGAAGGAACACAGCAGCTTGAAGAAGAGTGGTTGACCGTCGGTTAGTTTGACAGGTATAAGTCGGTCATAAAGCAGTTGATCAATTCGTAGGGTCCGTGGGCCTTAGAGGCACATAGGCATGACTAAAAAATTTGATTTTTGTCAAAGGTATATTTTGACAGATGATTACCTATTTTGATTAATTAAATTTTCAAAATATTTTTTTTTCAAATAAAAACTTAAAAATATGAAGAGTGAGAAGTACATTTTTTTTTTCTCTAAACAATATTAAAAATTATTTATCTTTAGCAAAAATGTCAAAGATTATAATTATTTTATCATAATAATTATTTTATGAAGAGTTGCCTGATGGCATATCATCAAACACATTTTTTTTAACATTTAATAATAACAATTTTTTAAATGAAATGACTCATTAATAACTTTGATATTCAACAATAACTACATATAACTAATTGTAAGAGGGTGGATTTATTAAGGTTTGATTTGTAAATAGGGATCTATGTTCAACAAAAATTACAAATATATATATATATATATATATATATATATATATATATAGAATTGATGATAGGATTAATCTTTTACAACATAATTTGATCTTTTAGACATTCAAACCGATTATAAGAGAGACTAGAATTACATAGATTTTGCAAAAAGTTGAAGATTGGATGTTCGTGCAAAATGTGGTCAAAATGTGCTAGTTGTACGATCTCAAATAAGAAGGAAAAAGAACTAGACTAATACACTCTCAAGATAAAAAAAAAAAGATATATAACCACAACATTCAATGAGAAAGATTAATTTTTCAAAACTTGATAAAAAATAATGAAAAATAATGTTGACTATGCGATAAATCTCTTCACTATATGGAGCTGAGCTAAAAAATCTTATTATGGTAATTAAAAATTCTCTAGTGTCCATTTTTATATGGAATTAACTTTCTTCTCTTTCTTGTTTTCTATGTTTTTTGTTTGAACTTTTAGCTTTTTTCAAAGTCATACATTTTTTTTACTTCTTATCTAAGTATTGATTACTTTTTAATGTAACAAAAAACCTAGGTAATATAATTTAAGGAAACTAATTCTGATGAACTAATCTAAATCGGGTATTTTTGTCTATTTTTTCATAAGCATAGTAAATATTATCTAAAATTAGATTTGCTTACTTATATTCAAGTCTTATCCTCTTTTCTTTGTTTAATTTCTTAGAGAAAAAATCACAATCTACCTTGCAAAAACATTCCAAAATCAAATATTATAACTAAATATATAATGTATAATAAATATCATATATTACTTTAAATCTCAAGTCATTTTAAATTTTCTAATGATAAATATACTCCATTCTCACTCATCTCATTCTTCCTTATGCATCACTTTTGTTATACCTAAAACTATATATTAACAAAGGATAAGAGGACGAAACACATTGACTCAACAAATAGAAACAATATGTTACACACTAAAGTTTCTAAAGTTTTTAAATATTATTCAAAAATAAGTATAACACAATATAAAATAAAATTATCATACAGTACAACATTTTTAATGTATTACTTTTTTATTTTTTTCTTATAAGTTTTTATCGTCCTCTTATTTATTAGTATCATTTTTTTATCTTTTTATCTTTTAGTCTTTTGACTTCAAAAGTAGTTCCAAATGTTTTTAAAATGTTGGTATGATTCTAATCTACATCTGGCTTAGTTAAAGTTTGGTCTAGATTAAATCATGCTCAATTGACTAGATTAGGATTCAGTCAAGTTAGGTTCTTGTTAGCTAAGGTTTTCTTCATAAAAGCTCTTTAAAAATGTATTCAAAAGAAGATCTTAATTCAAAATAATTAAAATTGAGGGAACTTCAATTAAGATTCTCATAGGGCATGAAAGTAATCAAATTACACCATGAACAATTCAAAGATTAGTTGATTTGAATATTGACAACTATGCTAAGTTAACATTCTCTAAGATGGTTTCTCTTGAAGATGTTGTAAAATCAAATATGATTTTTTCAAATTGGGAGCAAGTTACTACATGGTCTTATTTTAATAATCTCTAACAAGAAGTATAACAAACATATGGTGGGCATTCAAAAGGACATAATAACCAATGGAGAATCATCTAAGAGGGATAGAAATGATGAGATCAATGTTGATTTGAATATATAAAACTTAAAATGTATTTTTTAAGTTTAAGAGAATCTTACAATCCAAATTGTTACAATAATAGGTGAAGAGAATTATCACAATAAGATTAACACTTCATAATCAAAGGTTGCTATCAAGTTCAAGGAGTTCATGATATGAATACCAACTTGAGAGAACTCAAGGTGAGTATCATACTGACACTCCAAACCTCTTGTATTGATGCATATTGTTGGTCTCTTACAAAGAACGTGGTTTGGATTTGCAAAAGCATAAATTAAATTATAACAAGATCTATGAATGACTAAAAAGAATTAGATGGATTAATAATCAATTGAATTCAATAAGACAAGTCCCTAATTTGTATAGAAAACAATGTTTTAAAAAACTAAATAAGATAAAAAAAAATCAAAGAATAAATAGATAGAGTTAAAGTCTAATATATTGTATGAAAAGGTGGAAAAGAGGCAATGTAGATTTGCCAAAACTAAAGATGTATTGATAATGTCCTAATAACTAGAGCAAGCCTTGTAGAATAAGAAAATATGGCTCAATAAGAATAAATGGGTCAAAAAGAAGTAAGTCAAATAAAGTAGTAACATTAAGAAGGCATAAATAAGAAAACCATGGATGCAACAAATGTTAAGAGGTTAAAGAAGCAAAGGTTGATGGAAATGAGGAAACCTAAATAGAATAAAAATCTCTAATCAAGACTCTTGCCAAAACAAAATCTCTTCATATCAGGTGGTTTAAATGTTTTGAGATTTGAGTTTATTTCAATAAAAAGGATATAAGTGGATTAATTCACTATGAATTGACACTTTATTTAGCTCAATCATAAACTCAAGAACAATCTCTTGTTGGAGAAACTTTAACCCGCCTGCATTGGTTGGAAATGCACTAGCCTTAGTGCAACCTTTGTTTTCACTTCAATGCATAAGCCAAAGGTGGAACCTGCATTACCTTTTCTTCGACTCAAGGACAATTTCTTATTGAAGAAACTTTACTTACCCAAATAAATTAAAAATGCCCATTTGCCTATATTATACCAACAATAACAACGAGAGAAGAAACCATATTTAAAAAGGATATATCCTTATCATTTCTCTTTTTTTATTTTTTTTTTGTTTCTCATTTTTAAGTACAATAAATTTGTGCTTGATAAAATATTTTTTCCTTTTTTTTCATATCTCATGTCCATTCTTTAGTCAAGAATAATGCATAATGTTTCCTTTTGAAAATGACATGTGCTATTTCACATTAAGTACAACTTGCATGTTTTCTAAAATTAACATAAATTTGTAATAGAAAAGTAGTAATAACAATTTATATTTCATTTAATGTTAATTCTCTAATCACTTCCTTATCTTTTGTCTAATGTTGTGGATTACGTGCAAAACATTACATAATGACATTTAAGTCATCATTAATATTTTTCTAGAAGTTTGAAATTCTTTTTGGTTATGTAATTTCTTTTTTCCCTAGAAAATAATGTTAGGTTTACAATCAAACTATGCCATCCACTTAGCATATTTTGCCTTTTTTTCATCTTTAATTTGGTATGCTTTATTGAGACCCAAAGCTTGGAAACTCATATAAAACACTAATCTCAAGAGCAAAATTAAAGGTAAATATAATCAAGAGGACATGATCTAAGTAGAAGTAATAATAAAATCTATATTGCAACTTCATAACTAATCAAATTATCTCAAAGTATATGAAAAAAACTACTCACTATCCAATAAACCAACTATAAAATATATACATATCCTTCATATATTTACTTCCATAAAAATAGTTTAAACACAAAAACAATTCTTGACTATAAAGTAAACAACTTATTATCTTTATTATATGACAAACCTCACATCAATCATCTCATCTCAAACATCAGTCAACTCTCCGTCATGATGTGTATCTAAGCCATAACCTATTATTCATGTAGAAAATGAGCTTCTAAGAGTGTAACAGGTTACTCTCTAAATAATTATAAACAAATGTCAATAATCAACTACCAATAATGTTATAAGAAATATCAAATGAACACTATCATATGATTATTTCAATAAAAGGAGATGAAATATACTCATATAAAATAGATGCAAATATAAATTTTTAATCCTTTCATACATATATCCTAATTCCTTTTTCTATAATAACTGTCGTATTATTATATCTTTTTCTTAATAATATTATTATTTTATATTTTAATTATTTTTATATTAAGGATCGTGTTTTCCATATATGATCATTATCCTAGTTTCATAAGATATTACATCTCATATAAATGTATCATATACATGTTAACATATATCTCTTAGATTATATTATCATATCATTTAACCATAGACATTTACCCTTAGGCATGTTGGTCATATCAATTTAATAGCTTAGGATTAAATTTTGATGAAAAAAGTACAAGTTAGTGAGCTACTAATACCATTACTTAATGAACACAAATTTTTATAAATTAGATAATTCGAAAACTTTGGTGTTTCAACAAGCTCAAGAGAAGCACTCAAGTGAAGCAAAATCTTAGCTCAACATAAAGCACAAAGTGAAGTTCAAGTGATTAATTAATGAAGGAATTCAAGAATATTGGTCATTGTGAAAACATTCTAAGATTAAAAAAGACTCAAAGTTGAAATAAAAAAAGACACTTGATGCTTGCAAAGTAAGAGAACACTTCATAAAGCAAAAAATCAAAATCATATTTGGAGTAATTTTGCTGAGTAGATATTTGCTAAAATTGATCCTTATCTATTTTTAAAAATAAATTAAAAAAATCATCATTTGTATGCATCTACATTCCTCTCAAAAACGTATTCAAAAAAAGATTTTCGAAAACCCATTTGGTGCGACAAGCATGCAAACCCTAATTAAAATTTACTCCACACATCCAACACAGAGGATTGCAGACTGTATGCTAATGCATAGCATATAATATGCAAGGTAAGGGCATGAGGACTAAATGCTCCTAAGGCTATTATTGACCTTATGCGCTTGTTTGATAGCATAATGCCACTTGGAATATCTTGGATTAAATCTAAGAATATTTAAATATATTTAAGCATCTAGAAATAAGTGTTGAGTTGGAAATTTTAGAATTGATGTTTTTAATTGGTCCTATAAGCAATCACATACTTTTTAAACTCTTATTATAATATTTTCTACTTCATTCCTTGACTTCAAATTTTCACAAACATTATTAATCTATTATTACCTGCTAAAGGACTTGTGGAAAATCCAAAAGAAGCCTAACTATAATCCATCTTTTCATCCTCTATGAACTTAATAAAGTTTTTATGATAGTTTCATTGACTTACATATTTGTTGCATTCATCATAAACTATATTTTGATTCAATTATAAAAAAATTTGTAACTTTCTTTAAGAGAGGAAAAGAGTAAATTGTAATTTGGTTGAAGTTTTGGCCATCAAAAACATTTCAGGAGGGTTGAATTTAAGTCATAAAATACTTAAGAGAGGTTGGAGTTTAAGCCTAGACAAGATCTACCAGGTTTTGTCTTAGTCAATAAAAGACATAATGGTTAAATCTTATCCTGAGAAAAGAAAAAAGACTCAAGGTAAAATTGTATGTTTTCCATGCAAAAAACAAATATAATAATTTCTTTGCATATTGCAACAAAGAAGGGATAAAGGAAGAGAGTTAGGCCCATGTCTAAGTTGGATTACGGATGGATATAAGTTCATGTAGGTTAGAACCAAACACCAAAAACCTTTGGTATAATTTTCATTTTTGCACCTTTTTCTTTTCATTTGTTTATTTTTACTTACTTGGAATGTTAATGTGCTACAACAATTTTGGAATTAGTTGGATATCTTAGAAGTTTAATTTTTGCGAAGTCATACAAATAAAACAATCATAGCTAGAATTAGATTTCATTATGGATCTAAAATTCATATAAACCATCTACAAACTTCTTGTTGCATATTATATCCTGTTATGAACTTATGTCATACCTACCAAACCTATACAAGTATTAGTGAAAAATAAGATTATAACATAATATCTGATGTCATATCATTTCTCAGCATGATTCCAAAACTGTGCCTATCAAATTCTACATAAAATGCTAGTGATAAATCATATTATAAGTTGATATTATCATTATATCAATCATACTTATGTATCTTTCATGCATAAGATAATAATATTATATTTATATTATAATTATTGATATACCTATCCTATTAAAATTTATCATTATGTCAATCATACTTATGTATCTTTCATGCATAAGATAATAATATTATATTTATATTATAATTATTGATATACCTATCTCATTAAAAATATATTTCCTTTTATTTATTTCTCATCTTTTTTAATATATTCATACCATTTCATGGTTCATAACTTTAATCAAGTCTTACCCCTTATCAAACAGCCCAATCAATCCTATGAAATCATGTGATATATCAATTGGATTATCCAATCACACATATTGGATTATTTAATGGTGATCTTTAACCCTAACTCCCTATCATTAGATAAATTATCAAATTATCCAACCTATTAGTTTAATAAACACTAACTTAATTCATAGTTGATTGGACATATGATTAGCTCATTTGATGTTCTATTCAATCCCAGAAACCTACAATTGATCAAAATAGGTTGCATGATCCTATTTTGGATAAAAGTCCATGAATCAAAATACTTTCCACTTTTGAATAAGGTATCTTTTTAGATAATACCATAACTAAATACCCAGATATGTGAAATTTCATTGATTTAGAGCAAAATTTAAAAATTTTAAAGTTATACTCTCAAATTTCCTTTAATCCATTCTCTACTCTTGCTATTAACTAACTCTCAAAGAAAATATAGATGTAAAAATAAAATGGAATTCTTTTATAATTTACTTTGCTTACTCTCTTCATAGCTAGTAAGTATTCCACACCCTTTCCAAAATATTAATCTTAAAAGCTTCCCACCTTGCTACTAATTCTCTTTTCTCCTTTTCTTCATCATAATTCTTCGCAAGTCTTTCTTCCTTTCCTTTCCGATAGCAATCAACTCTAAATCAAATAAATGGATAAGGAATAATTTAAAAGAGATAAAAGAGCAAGAATGTTGCCTAAAGTTGATTAATTTGCTTAATAATATTTGAATCCATAATTACCTTAATCAGAATTAATAATAATTTTTTATTTCAAATATTCATAAAAATTTTATTTGGCCTTTAAAAATTACATACAAAGCATCATTTAATTTATCTTGACAAACTCTATTCAATGTATACTGGTTTTCAAAATTTGAGTCATTTAGCAAACTAAAAAATTTTATAATGCATTATAAAATTAATATGATCATTCTTAAATTATTTTCATATCTAAATCATCAAACTTCATTTACAAAAAAAAACAGATTCTTACAATTTATTTACATAAAATCATCATAAAAAGGATAATTATACAAAACAAAATTATAGGTTATTATAATCTCTTTATTTTGTTAAATGTTATTTACAATTTAAAATAGTTCAAAATATTGAATTTTTATCATTTTTTTGCTTCCCAAATAACTTCTCCTTTTACTTTTTTCCCAAAATATCTTTACTATAGGTATTATTTTTGTTTGTAATACATTATCCCTTATATCTAGAGTTTGAACTAGACTTTTTTTTATAAATCATGACAAATTAGATTTCAAAATGTTTATTATTATAATAAATAATATGGCAAGAGTCTAAAATATATTTTCTGAAGAACAAAATATGAAATGTCATACATGTTGGCTAACTATGGTAATAAAACTACATGGTAAGCTTACTTTTCCAACTCTTTTTTAACATAAAATATTTTAATGATTTGGATCTTAACTTTCCAATCTTCTCAAATTTAATAGTACCTTTTAAAAGACTTACCTTAGTGAATACATGATCTCTTTTCAAAATTAGACTACCACGCCCCACCTAATTACTATCTCTTAAATTCTTCCTCTTTAAACATTTTTAAGGAAAGAACAAAGCTTTAGTGTATTAGGACACTATTAGCCTACCCATATAAGCAATAATAATTAATCACACTCCAAATTGATCATAATATTCTACTTCTTCAAAATTTAACAAACATGAGTTTCTAATTTTAACAAATAAAAGAATAAAATCTCTTATAGAAATTATTTATTTTCTCATATATATACAGTTCAATTTTTCAATTATATCAACAACAATATGTACATATAACAAAATCAATTATCACATAATCATAATTTCATTATAAAACCACAACACTATGATAAAAATTTCATTACCATGATTAATGTCACACCATTATAATAGAACTATTTCACCACAATAAAGAAAATATATCATAATGATGAAATCCACATCATGTAGTCATCAAAAAGTCTATATACATATGTATTACATTAGAATCCATATTACTAAGAGATTATCTACAAAATATATTACTTTTAGTCCCATGTACTTATCATTTATTTTCATGTGTGCCTACTCAGTGTGTACATATGTCATGCCTTATGATACAAGAAAGAGAGATAGTATAAAAACTCAGTAGATTAACTAATAATGAAAATAATTAGGTAAAAAAATGAGTATGTCATAACATATACCTAGTTTAAAGCACTGCATAAAAGTACATTACATCAAAATGAGGGATCACATCTATGCAACTCCATTGGAATATATCAATAACAATGTTTGAATACAAATTCTTACCATGTCAAGCTTTTAATCTTCTAAACAAAATCATTTTCATATTATTTTATATAAACTAACTTGTTTAAATATTTATTTATTTAATTTGATTCAAACTCAATTCTTTTCATTTTTAATTAACATCTTTTATCAAATAATAAGGCTCTAGGTTTCGCTCAATGTCTTTACCCTCAAAATCTCCATCTCATCTCTCATGACATTTTATCATATTCATTACTTGATCACACAATAAGTAACATGTACATTAATCATTTGTACAAACCTCATTCTCTAGAATATATAGTAAGTGGCGGTTATTAAATCACATAATAAACAATAGCTCTTGATCACACAATAGAAAGTACAATCTATAAGGTTTGAAGTTAATGCTACCAATTTCGCTAAATCATATAGCAAGCAATACTATGGGATAAGGCCATAGGGGAAACTCATTTTCATCATTAACTTTATTTTTCTTATGATACTAAGCTCAAACTCATAATTATTTTATTTCTCTTTCTTTCTATTACCTTTATTATATCATATAAGAAATTTTTTTATTAGGATGATAATTCTTTTGTACAAATACACACATACACACATACACAAATAATATATATATATATATATATATATATATATATATATATATATATATATATATATATATATATATATATATATTATGTATAAAATTATTGATAATCATATTCTTATCTTTTCTATTTATCACAGTCATAAAACATTATACTAAGTCACTCATTTTACATCATCCATAAACAATAATAATATGCATGCACATATCAGTATATCATGCTACTCATATCAAGAATGCTATATATGAGAACAAAGAAAAAGTTGTTTATACCACATTACTCAATATAACAATTATATAAAAAAAATTACTATTTATATCACAATTTAATTTAGTTTATCTATTTGGATGCTTATAGAATACTCTATCATCAATTTTCCCATTTTTCTTTGCTTTCTTAGCTTAATTCCACTACTTTTTCCTATTGTGGTCCACGGCCAACCTCAACTAAATCTTTTCCTTTCTCCTTACTATTGCAGCTCACCATCAATGCTTTAAATCCTTCTTTCCACGTTTGCCAACAACATGAACTTTCACCAACCTCCTCCTTACAAAGAAAATTCCTACACCTTCCTTCCCTCTTCAATGGTAGCAGGTCGTCACTATAGAAAACTGTTGAATCCTATAGCAACCCTAGGTATCTTTTCAACCGAATCTGCTGGAAGCCTCTTCTACTTTAGCTAGAACAAAAGTAGCTCCACTGCTCCTTTATTGTTTTTCTTCCTACTGTTTCAAGAAACCCCACTATTTGAGTTGTACAATAGTTGCACTTTCATTGTTTTCTTCCTAACAACAATAGCCATCTATTACAGCTCCTCTTGAAAGCTTGTTTCACTGATTTCTCTCCAAGTTTCAGCTCAACCCAGCTTCCCTATTTTATATACAATTGCTTGATGTTTCATTAAGAATACAATAGTAAGTCTTCTTCTTCCCTAGATTATCTTCACTATTTTTAACAATTCGTTATAATAGTTACTTGGGTTCACCTTAATCCCAGCTAAATCTTGCTTACCTTGTTGAAATGATCTGCTTATCTGTGCTACTCACTACGCACCCTTCTATAAGCTCCCTTCTTGTACCTTCCAACAAACCTTTATTCCATTTCTTCATCCTCGGTGCAAGCTTGCTGGAAACTGGTGAGAACTCTCTTCACAAAAATGGTTGATTTTCCTCTGCAAGGATGAATCAAGCTACCTCTTTCTTGATTGAATGCTTGCAAGGAAGAAACCGAAGCTTCTTGAAAACTAATCTTGAGAAGCTTCCCAAAAACCAAATCCTAAGTTCTTGGTAAGAAGGGAAGGAAAATAAAAGTTAACTGTTGTACATAAATTATATATATATATATATATATATATATATATATATTTCTTTCTGTAATGCTTTTATTTTAGTAATTCACAACAAATCAGATTAGTCTCCAAAAATTGGAGATATATATACATTTTGATTTCTCACAATAAACTTTATCTAAAAATTTATTCATTATTGAATTTTGAGATTACTTTATCAAGCATGATTTTTTAGATGCTCCAAATGAATATTATTATATTTCAATCCATAGAATTTTAAAATAGTAATAGTATTATAATTAGCTTTAGAAATAACGATGATTGTTATAATCTTTCCACCCTACATAAAATTGTCTCAAAAGTTTTAAAAAAATCATAGGTATTAACTTCTTAAAACAATTTCAACTTCTCATGTCATTCTCTTCCAATTTAATTACACTATAGTAATCACTTTATTTCATAGTACTTTATTCTATCGTTACGATATTCGGTTGGAATACTTTGAGTAGGACATTTGATGAAATTTAAAAATATTTTGAATTATTCTTAATGATGTGAGATGAGTCTAAAACATATTTTCTCAAAAAAGATATGTAAAAAGCATAACAAACTCTTGCCAATGGATGGCACAATAACAATCCATAACAATTCGATTCACACTTTTAATTATCAAAAAAGACCTAATGCATCTAGAATTAGATTTTTTCTACCTTGCCAATATGAATCACACATTTTAAAAAACTCACTTTAATAAAGATATGCTTCCCTTTTTAAAATTTAACATTATCATTATTTTCATCAAAATATTTATTTTGTCTTTCTTGAGCCATCTTAATTCTTTCTCTAATCAAGTTCACTTATTCTTAGCAAATTATTTAAAGTCTCAATAGTTCCTTCAAATATCCATTAGTTCAAGAATAAAAGGACTTGTTGAGATTTCACTAAATTTTAAAAGTTTTATGTTCCTTTCAAAGAAATGAAATATTAGATCTCTATTAGAAACAATGTCTTTTAATACTCCATTGAGTTTTACAATTCACTACACATAAATTTTGGTTTGCAACATAATCTTTTGCAATACACTCTTGCTTATATTCAGGAATTGACAAAAATTGTGATAACCAACTCAATCTTTGTTATTTGCCTTTCACTTATTAGTAAACAATGTATTTCTAGACCCAAATCTACAATATCTCGTTTAAACCCAAACAATAAGTACCTCTATTTGAGCTCTTTATATATTCTATAACTTGTTGGATAAATAAAATATTTAGAATAATGGGCTTTTTTTAACAATATTTATCTTAATCTTTTATGTTTAAGTATGCACAACCAAACTTGAAAATGTAACACCTCTTTCTCATTTAATACAAAACCAAAATTCATCTCTTCTCGATTTTTTTATTCATGTTATGGTATTCTTTATCTTGTAGATGATCCTATTTGATAGATTTTAAATAATAAAATCTAATAGAGAAGTAATACAACATCAAACCATTCTTTCTCACTTTTCTTCATAATTGCAATCTATTCATCTCAAAAGATACCAATCTTTCGTCAAGTTGAGCTTACCTTAAATTATTTCTTATTTATCTTCTTAGTGTGTTAACCATTATATTTGCTTTATAAGGATTATATGAAATTTCTTGATATAGTTTTTAATAAATTGAAGCAATCTTAATAAGTTCCATAAAAAACTTATATAATTGCATATGTTTCGTTTTAATATTT
Source organism: Vanilla planifolia (assembly GCA_023846275.1). Lineage (NCBI taxonomy): Eukaryota > Viridiplantae > Streptophyta > Magnoliopsida > Asparagales > Orchidaceae > Vanilla > Vanilla planifolia. Next base: position 3,821,461 of record CM043872.1, on the reverse strand, counting down.
CAAATTCAATAGCTTCACATTAACTGGTCTCCTTAATTTCTTTCACTAACCAAGATCACTTTACAAACAGATTTAGCTAATGACCTAAACTCATCTCAATTTCACATTTCAACTATAGCTCAGTATAAAAAAAAGGAAGCATTTCTTTATAATGGGATGAGATCTAGAGATTCTCTATATGATATTATAGCATTAATACATCAAACAAGCTAAAAAACTTAAAATGCAACATGTTCTCCCTTATATTAGATCATAACTAGATCATGTTTCCCAAAATATCAATGTATTTAATCACATAGAAAAATTGATCATAATAGATTTATAAATTCAACATTCATTTTCCCATCATTTGAGATTCACACTACTCATTCTCTTTGTAGATGGGTATTCAAAATCATTTGACATTTCACCTATGCATTAGATTCGAGTATTTTCTACCTTTCCAAATACATAATTTTTCACCTTCATTATGTTTGTCTCTATTATCATATTTTCATAACACCTTTCGTAATCACATTTTGCTTACTTGAAAAGTTTCTTTAAATAATCATTGCATTACTTGGTGACACTAATTGTTAATTGAAATTTTAATAATGTCTTTGATTTAGGCTCTTTATAACTAAAAATATGAAAGACAAACAAAAACTAGTAAAAACTTGTACAATTAATGCAAACATACTTAAATTGTACTATATAATCAAATTCTTATGTCCTTAATTTATTGGACTCATCCTACCCCTTGTGACGATAGGTTACTTGACTATACTAATACAATATTCACTTTTATATTGCATAAAAATTATCGATTTTTTTAGGATTTAGCTTTATCATAAATTATATCATACAAACCCTTTTATTATACTTATACAATACTTTAAAAATGACAAATCCTATTAAAAATTAGTCAAAAAATTTATAAAATTTCTTAAATATATATACAACTCAAATTACTCTTTAATAATTTCATTTTACAAAAGTTAAGGATGTTACAAAGGTCGTGTTGAAATTTTACTGAATTCCAAAAGCTTGATGCAAGTTTTTTTATTGGAATGATATAAATTTGGCCCAACTTTTCAAATGAATAAGTAGAATGGATTGATTTTGTCAAACAATCAATCGCTACCCATATGACATCATCTCCAACCAAAGATATGGATAAGTCAATAATAGAATCCATTGTAATATACTTTAGTTCCATTCAAAATTAGTAAGGCTGTAATAACCTATTTAATATTTGTTATTTACTTTTCACTTATTGGCAAATAATGTATTTTTAGTCCTAATATGCAAAATCTCTTTTTATTTGCCTAGATAAAAAGAAAATCTAGAAATAAAATCTTCTTTTAAGAACATCTATCTTAATTATCCATGCTTGTGAAGTTAAAAGTAGACTTGAAATTACAATATTTCATTCTCTTTGAGTGCAAAACCAAATATCCATCCTTCATTGTTTTTTGAATCAAGTTTTGATATTCTTTATATTATAGATGATACTCTTTCATATATTCAAAATAGTCAAACATAATAGATAATTGATAAAACATCAAAACATTATTTCTCACTTCTCTTCTCAATTGCAATATACTAATTTTAAATGATACAAACCTTTCATTAGGTTGAGCTGACCTTAAATTGTATTGTGCATTTCTACGTAGAGTGTACACCATTACATATCAAAACTTCTAAATTAAAATACTTAATACATTCAAGCTATCTTAATGAGTCAAATAAAAGGACTTTATATTTGAATATGTTTTAATAATTCATATTTCTTAGCTTCACAACTATTAATCCCTTTTTGTTACTTTACATTCCCTTGATTTCTTTCACTAATCAAAATCACTTGATGAATAGATTTAGCTAATAATCTAAAATCAACCCAATTTCATATTCCAACTACAACCCAATACAAAAAGGAGAGCATTTCTTTAAAATGAAATAAGATCTAAATATTTTCAATGTAATCTTATGGCTTCAATACATCAAACAAGCTAATAAACTTAAGCTCCCAATGCATCATGTTCCCCTTCTTATTTGATAATATCTAGATTGTGCTTCTCAGAACATCAATTTGTTTTAATTACATAAGAATCAATGCCATAATCTATTTATCAAATCAACATTCATTCCTCATCACTTGAGATTCACACTATGAACTCCTTTTGCTAGATGACTATTTAGAACCACTTAACACTTTATCTCATAGGCATCAAATTCAAGTATTATTTGCATTTCCAAATATATAATTTATCACTTTTCATTTGTTAATATTAACATGTGCGCCTTCATTTCTCAATATCATGATTCATCCTTTATTAATCACATTCTTGCTAGCATCTTTTGCAATCACATTTAGTACTCAAATATTTGTTTAATAATCATTGCATGACTTGATACTACTTGCTACTTGTAATTTTAATTACGTCTCCAACTTAGGATATTTACAACAAAATCTTGGAAACAAATATTAAGAAATGTAGAAAAGACTCATACAAACATTTCTACCATTTCATTTACAACAGATTCTCTATACTTCTAATCTAAATTTGCTTTGTCCGTTGTGCAAAGGGTTTTTTATTTCTAGAGTTATTTGAGCATGCCTCTAAATGGAAGATCCTTTTGCTACCCTTTTTACACTACTTTTGCAATAATTTGTCTCTAAAATCCTTTATATAATATCTTTAATATATCATCATTGATATAATTCCCAAATAAATTGGAAGAACAAATTTTAGGAAATCACACCAACCATAATAGAAATTATTTTATTTGATAATCTCCTAAACAACAATAATGCAACTTGACACCATTCATCTATTTATTTTTATGTTTATTTAGTTCTATGAATCCATCCCATTAACATAAACAAAAAAAAATGTGTACCATCAATAGCTATTCTACTCATCTCTATTAGCAATCCAACAATAAAATCTTTCATGCCATTTCTTCCTTATGACATCTATGCTATATATCATTCAAAGCATCCCATAATGTACATAGACTTTTCTAATTCTGTTTTTTTTCACTTACTTAACATGGAATCAAATCTTTTATTATTCCTTATTTGTCATTCCTCATGGTATTATCATAATAGATTTTAACTTACAATGATAATGAAGATCTTAGAGGGTCATCACTTCTATCTCCCAAACTTAATTCTATTTTTCTAGAAACTTTTTCAAAATAATTTTCAACACCTCAATCTTCAAAAATTTCAATCAATCTTCACAGATATTATTCTCAAATATTATTTACTTCTAACATTCTTACTTTAGAGTTAGTTTTAATATGTAGTAAAAGTTTTATTCCACTTTTCATAATATTTTCATAGATTCACTTATCATAAACAATATCTATAATTAATAAAATTTTCTAATATATAGTTTTTATAATTAGCAAAGAATTCCTCTCTACTAATTTCTTTCTCACTATTAGGAAAACTTTGACTTTTTGTATTCTTGTTCTTATCAACATTTATCAAAATGTAGCTTCTTGATATTTTTAAATCAACTAAGAATACAAATATTTAAAAGAAACATCACAAATCATAACTCATTTCTAAATCATCTTTAGCCATAGGACCCATGTTACACCCCATTTTTTCCTAGGCTGATTTTTGGCATACATTTTTTTTTTTTTTATATAGACAGCTCAGATCGTCTCATACCAACCTGAGTAGCCTATGAAAACATAGGATATAACACATCAGTACACACCTACTTTTCTTAACAATGTGGATCCCATCTCCCGGGTACACCGTCAAATCAGGTTCATGACTCCTGAATTAACAGATGGACTCGCGCAATGTTACTCCTACTAGACCCAATACTCCTAACCCATACCGGTAGGAGAACCGATCTAATAGAAGTCTGAACCCCCACGGTTAAGTTCCATAGTCATGTAATGACCTCACCATCAAACAAAAAGATATATAACATCCACAATAAAATATGGCACTCCACACACCATACTCCAAGACAATAAAATAAAACAGTGAATGAAACTACATCACAAGAATAAGATCCAAGTCCAACAAGTGTAACATTATCCAACCAGAAACATAAGTCAGAATTACCCTCACATATTACATGACATATGAGAATAGCAATCTCATTAAATACATCCAACAACAACAATCAACTAACCAGAATATCTCAGACAATCACAAATCAGATATCCTCCACAAGCCTGCTGACCACGATCCCACCTAATCAGGTAGCGTCAAGTCTGCCGAGCCACTGAAATATGTAACACAGGAATGAGCTACGCCCAGTAGGAAAGACAGCTAGTAAAACTCACATGCAAGAGAAGGATAATAACAAAAATATAGGAATACAGCATAACAATGTATGGTGGATAGGCACTCTCAGTCCCAGACTCCGACCAACCACAGTCACCCCCAGTCACACCAGAGTAGCTCTCCTCTGGGCTTCCAGGTAGCGTGCCAGTGGGAACGCCCATCTCGAAACACGCATGGTGCCTAAGCACCCGACACCGCAGCGTCTCTCGTCAATCAATCTCCTGGAGACTATAGACAGATCCAGTCACAAAATCTCTAGCCAACGTGAGACACCCCTGCCACCCTAAGGCATGCAGGCCTACACACTTGGCTAGCCACTGCGAGACACCCCTGCCACCCTCAGGCGCGCAGGCCTACACACATGGACCAGGAGAGATCGACTCAGCCACCGTCCCAAAGAGTCCTCTACCAACAACTTCCATAGAAGCTCACGCCCCTACAGTCATTGCCAATCTCTAACTCCAAGATCCGGCAACATATGTCCAGGTACGACAAGGCGCATACCAGTCCACATGTATACTGTGGAAGCTAAGTCTGAACCGCACAGTTACCTACCACAACTACCCTAAAACATCATATAGGGTCTATAGTAGTCCGGTCCAGTATGCCAATCCATAAAATATGCCAACACTGAGTAAACTGACTCAATCCATGCCCTTTGCCATCCAAGCAATACAACTATACCAGTTACTGACTGTTCTGGTAGCATCTATGTACCATACCTCTGTATGACTGTTTTCAACTGTACTGTCGTCACTGATAACATTTTTCCCTACTTCAGGAAATTTTTAAATTCCGTAATCAATTTCCGTCTTTATCCATTTTTTTGCAATTCGGAATAGTTTCCGAATTTAAATTCCACTTATGTCCTTTTTCCAAAAATTTGGATTAATTTCCGAATTAAATATTCTGCAAATTATTTTTCCGAAAATTCGGATTAAATTTCCGAATTAAATTTTCCCGTTTTTCCTCTTCCGCGCCGCATTAAAATTAAATAAATCATTTCCGTAAATTCGGAATTAATTTCCGAATTATAAATCCTTCCGCTTCTCTCTATCCTCGTCAATTTCAGTTAATAATTGTTAATTAATTAATTTACGATTAATTATTAACTAATTAACTAATCCTAATCCATCTCCTTCCTCCGCCCGGCGCCCGCGAAACCCTAGCCGCCGCCACCGCCGACCAGTACGATCCTTCCGTCGATTTCCGGCGACTGCGAACAAGGAGAACAATTTCCTAACATGCTCCTAAGCATTAACAAATTTTTCGGCGAAATGGGAAATATTCCAGAAATTCCGAAATTGCAAAAGATACCGAATAGCGTTCAATTAAATCCGAATTTTTTTTCATCCACATGCTCGTTTTCATTAAGCAAAATATTTCATGCTTTTAATTTTCTATTAATTAACGAATTTAAACCGAATTTCCTACCTCAACGACGCCGGCGACGGTGAACTTCGTCCGCAGCTCGCCGCAGCTCCTCACCGAACGAATCCGGTATCAATCGACTCTCCGCGTTCCCGTGAATCTCCAGGCACAAAAAGCCCCTTGCCAGGCCGTCGGAATCACGCGCCGTACGCCGGAAAAATCTCTCTATCGGTCGGTCGAACGAACCCTAATCGTTTCGCGAGGGTTTTATATTTCTGGCCGACACGGTGAAAATCCACTACACACCGTTGACACGCTTTCGACACGGTAAGCACCCGATACGCGCTGTCGACACGCTATCGACACGGTAAGCACCCGATCAGCCGGTTCAATCCCAACCGTCGATCACGACCGTCCGATCCGCTTATCAGAACGCACGCGCAAACTAACTCGGCGAACCGCCTCCGCCTCCGCTGAACCGTTCCGGTCCGGTTCACGCGCGATAAAAATAAATTTCCGGTTTTAAAATAACCGATCATAATTGATTTTCGAATTTCCAAAAATCCAATAAATCCAAATAAACAGGGAAAATTACTTAAAAATTACCTCGGTGCTCCGAAAAATCCCCAGAAATTTCAGAAATTCCAATAGCCTCTAATTGAGCTCCTGGCTCATCCTACTGTCGATCTGAAATCATCCAAGCCAAAAATTAATTTATTAAAGATTAATATAAAAATTTTTTACTGGGTATAACAATCTCCCCACCTTATCAGGAATTTCGCCCTCGAAATTCAGCAAGAAGTTCCGGCCACTTCTCCGCAACCTCCTGCTCTAGCTCCCAGGTTGCCTCCCTTTCGTCATGTCTATTCCATAGAACCTTGACCATAGGAAACGACCTGTTCCTCAGCTGTCTGCTGCTCTCCTCGAGGATGCGAACTGGTAGTTCCACATAAGAAGAATCTGGTGTCACTTGCAAACCAGGAAGATCATCACTGATACAATGAGAAGGATCTGGCACATATCTCTTGAGATTCAAAACATGAAACACATTGTGAATCCCACTCAGATGTTCAGGAAGTGCCAACCTGTAAGCCACTTCACCAATCCTCTCTAGAATAGGATAGGGTCCAATGTAACGAGGTCGAAGCTTGGAAGCCTTCCCGAACCGGAATAGACCTCGCATAGGACTGATCTTCAGGAATACCCTATCTCCCACAGAAAACTCTCCTCAAATTCTTATACATCTTGACTTCTCCAGGGTGCATAGCCAAAGTTCTATAATGAGCCTCTCGAAGTATCCTCTCCCTGAACTCCTGATGTAATGGCACATACCAGCGACCCCTGAAAGTCAAAATGTTGTCTCTGAGAGCAAAGTCTCCTCCCAATCCCTGCGATGCCAACTCAAACTTCTCCTTCAGCTCTTTATCACAACGCTGAAGATTACGCATCTCAGATAACAAGTCAGCCCGAATAGTCAACGAACTGAGTCTGTGAGCCAGTCTCTGAATAGACAACTGTTCCTGACATCTCTCAACATCCCAATCCACGTCTGCTATAGAGTTGCAAGCTATCACAGTATGCACAACTGCGTGTCTGCTCAAGGCATCAGCCACTGGATTAGCCTTCCCCTCGCAGTAGTTTATTGTCAGCTCGTAATCTTTTATCAGTTCCAACCACCTCCTCTGCCTCAAGAACTGAGATCAGGGGAATCTGCCTGTTCAGACCAAAGTATATTACATCCTCCGAACCAGGCACCCTGATCCTAACCTTCTTCTCCCAACAATCCAGAACCACTGCATGGTAGCACAACCAATCCATCCCTAAGATGATGTCGAACTCTATTAGTGGTACACATATCAACTCTGTCACGAACTCATGTCCACTAATCAGAATAGACCCATCAATCTTCTGAACAGTGGGAATCTCTTTCCCATCAGGAAGCCTAACCAGTAAGGGTTCCTTCAAGTAACCCTTGGATCCTGATATCTGATTCCAGATCCTCTCAGCAACAAAAGAATGAGATGCACCAGTATCAAACAAGGTCATGCACTGCACGTTGCCAAAATAAAGTATACCTGTGATCACCTCTGGTGACTCTGAAGCCTGCTGCCGAGTCAGTGCAAACACTCTGGGCTGTCCCCCAGATGAACCAACCGGTCCTGTGATCCTCTGTTTCTTCAACTCTGGGCAGTCGCACTTCTTGTGTCCGGGCTGTCGACAATGGTAGCAGATAATCCCCCCAGTCTGGGTACCTGTCTGCTGCCCTGGTCTCTCAGAGATAGGTCGTGGCTGGACCACGCCCTCCTGAGTACCACGGTGATCTCTGTGTCTCTTGTCCTCTTTGTTTTGTTGGACATTTCTGAATTCCTTCCTCTTGTTGTGAGTCTCTCTCTGGGCCTCCATCCGGGTGTCAATAAGCTCAACGGATCTCGCAGCCTCCACCAAGTCACGAAACCTGGCAAACCGACTCACAACTAGCTGGCGCTGCAGCATAGGACGAAGTCCCTCCAGGAACATCTCACATCTGTGCTCCTCAGAAGGCACCAGCTCTGCGGCGTACCTCGCCAGATAAGTGAACCTCGATAAGTAATCGTTCACTGACATCTGGCCCTGCCTGAGGTGTATAAGTTCCCTCCTGAACTGAGACATGGCAGAAGCCGGAATGTAACACTCCCTGAATGCCTCAACAAAGTCTTCCCATGCTATCTCGCTGTTCTGGGCCTCCCCAAACATAGCGCCCCGCTGGCCTCTCCACCAGGTAGCAGCCTCTCCCTCCAATACTAGAGCAGCAAGTACTACCCTCCTGCCGAATGGACATCCCAAGGCATCAAATAGCTCAAGCATATGAGCCATCCAGTCATCTGCCACCGCTGGGTCAGCCGACCCACTGAAGCTCCGCGGACGCAACCGCATGAAGGCATCGATCCAACGATCCACGGCCGGCTCAACTGGCAATGCTGGGATCGTCTCCGGGGTAGGAGTAGTAGATACAGGTCTGCCCCTAGCTGCTCCACGAGCGGAAAGTCTCCTGGTACCAGCCATACTGTCAAAAGCAACTAATCTAGCATTAGAGTCGTCATTGGCAATTGGCATATGGACTACTATAGTAAACAAAAGGATCAACAGTTCTCCCCACCTTGGGTTGAACTCCTATACATGTCTAGCCCCGCTATCCTCACTTAGGGCTCTGATATGTCTAGCCCCACTATCTTAACCTAGGGCTCTGATACCACTCCTGTTACACCCCATTTTTTCCTAGGCTGATTTTTGGCATACATTTTTTTTTTTTTTTATATAGACAGCTCAGATCGTCCCATACCAACCTGAGTAGCCTATGAAAACATAGGATATAACACATCAGTACACACCTACTTTCCTTAACAATGTGGATCCCATCTCCCGGGTACACCGTCAAATCAGGTTCATGACTCCTGAATTAACAGATGGACTCGCGCAATGTTACTCCTACTAGACCCAATACTCCTAACCCATACCGGTAGGAGAACCGATCTAATAGAAGTCTGAACCCCCACGGTTAAGTTCCATAGTCATGTAATGACCTCACCATCAAACAAAAAGATATATAACATCCACAATAAAATATGGCACTCCACACACCATACTCCAAGACAATAAAATAAAACAGTGAATGAAACTACATCACAAGAATAAGATCCAAGTCCAACAAGTGTAACATTATCCAACCAGAAACATAAGTCAGAATTACCCTCACATATTACATGACATATGAGAATAGCAATCTCATTAAATACATCCAACAACAACAATCAACTAACCAGAATATCTCAGACAATCACAAATCAGATATCCTCCACAAGCCTGCTGACCACGATCCCACCTAATCAGGTAGCGTCAAGTCTGCCGAGCCACTGAAATATGTAACACAGGAATGAGCTACGCCCAGTAGGAAAGACAGCTAGTAAAACTCACATGCAAGAGAAGGATAATAACAAAAATATAGGAATACAGCATAACAATGTATGGTGGATAGGCACTCTCAGTCCCAGACTCCGACCAACCACAGTCACCCCCAGTCACACCAGAGTAGCTCTCCTCTGGGCTTCCAGGTAGCGTGCCAGTGGGAACGCCCATCTCGAAACACGCATGGTGCCTAAGCACCCGACACCGCAGCGTCTCTCGTCAATCAATCTCCTGGAGACTATAGACAGATCCAGTCACAAAATCTCTAGCCAACGTGAGACACCCCTGCCACCCTAAGGCATGCAGGCCTACACACTTGGCTAGCCACTGCGAGACACCCCTGCCACCCTCAGGCGCGCAGGCCTACACACATGGACCAGGAGAGATCGACTCAGCCACCGTCCCAAAGAGTCCTCTACCAACAACTTCCATAGAAGCTCACGCCCCTACAGTCATTGCCAATCTCTAACTCCAAGATCCGGCAACATATGTCCAGGTACGACAAGGCGCATACCAGTCCACATGTATACTGTGGAAGCTAAGTCTGAACCGCACAGTTACCTACCACAACTACCCTAAAACATCATATAGGGTCTATAGTAGTCCGGTCCAGTATGCCAATCCATAAAATATGCCAACACTGAGTAAACTGACTCAATCCATGCCCTTTGCCATCCAAGCAATACAACTATACCAGTTACTGACTGTTCTGGTAGCATCTATGTACCATACCTCTGTATGACTGTTTTCAACTGTACTGTCGTCACTGATAACATTTTTCCCTACTTCAGGAAATTTTTAAATTCCGTAATCAATTTCCGTCTTTATCCATTTTTTTGCAATTCGGAATAGTTTCCGAATTTAAATTCCACTTATGTCCTTTTTCCAAAAATTTGGATTAATTTCCGAATTAAATATTCTGCAAATTATTTTTCCGAAAATTCGGATTAAATTTCCGAATTAAATTTTCCCGTTTTTCCTCTTCCGCGCCGCATTAAAATTAAATAAATCATTTCCGTAAATTCGGAATTAATTTCCGAATTATAAATCCTTCCGCTTCTCTCTATCCTCGTCAATTTCAGTTAATAATTGTTAATTAATTAATTTACGATTAATTATTAACTAATTAACTAATCCTAATCCATCTCCTTCCTCCGCCCGGCGCCCGCGAAACCCTAGCCGCCGCCACCGCCGACCAGTACGATCCTTCCGTCGATTTCCGGCGACTGCGAACAAGGAGAACAATTTCCTAACATGCTCCTAAGCATTAACAAATTTTTCGGCGAAATGGGAAATATTCCAGAAATTCCGAAATTGCAAAAGATACCGAATAGCGTTCAATTAAATCCGAATTTTTTTTCATCCACATGCTCGTTTTCATTAAGCAAAATATTTCATGCTTTTAATTTTCTATTAATTAACGAATTTAAACCGAATTTCCTACCTCAACGACGCCGGCGACGGTGAACTTCGTCCGCAGCTCGCCGCAGCTCCTCACCGAACGAATCCGGTATCAATCGACTCTCCGCGTTCCCGTGAATCTCCAGGCACAAAAAGCCCCTTGCCAGGCCGTCGGAATCACGCGCCGTACGCCGGAAAAATCTCTCTATCGGTCGGTCGAACGAACCCTAATCGTTTCGCGAGGGTTTTATATTTCTGGCCGACACGGTGAAAATCCACTACGCACCGTTGACACGCTTTCGACACGGTAAGCACCCGATACGCGCTGTCGACACGCTATCGACACGGTAAGCACCCGATCAGCCGGTTCAATCCCAACCGTCGATCACGACCGTCCGATCCGCTTATCAGAACGCACGCGCAAACTAACTCGGCGAACCGCCTCCGCCTCCGCTGAACCGTTCCGGTCCGGTTCACGCGCGATAAAAATAAATTTCCGGTTTTAAAATAACCGATCATAATTGATTTTCGAATTTCCAAAAATCCAATAAATCCAAATAAACAGGGAAAATTACTTAAAAATTACCTCGGTGCTCCGAAAAATCCCCAGAAATTTCAGAAATTCCAATAGCCTCTAATTGAGCTCCTGGCTCATCCTACTGTCGATCTGAAATCATCCAAGCCAAAAATTAATTTATTAAAGATTAATATAAAACTTTTTTACTGGGTATAACAACCCAATTCTCTATAGCCATAACATCTATGATGCTCTTTTCTATCAAGCCAACACTTTTCTCAATACCTCTTATCACAATTGGACTCATTGGATACTTAATTTCTAATTATCATAAAAAATGCACCAATTCTAACTCTTATTTCTAATTAATTAGACTCAATCATTATAAGCTTTCTCTTGTCTTTGCTCCAATTATAGTTCCTAAAAGAGATATTATTCTTGCCTTCTTATGAATCATCTTATTTCTTCACAATTAGGATATGGATTTCCATCTCTTATTAATTCTTTTCTTAGCTAACCTCACATCAATATGCATACAAATTTTTATTTGAAAATGGTATTTAAAATAAATGAAATGGTAAAATATGCATCAAATATAGGCATCATCAATACTCAAAACCCCTCCCCTCTCCCCCCCTACAAAGCTATAGAATTTAGATATTGGGGTTTCGTTTCTTAAAGAATACAACTTCCTCAGGATTTTCAATAACTTCCCATGGATGTCAACCATTTTGATAACACCTTGTCATATCCCACCTAAAAAAACATTTCATTGGTCATTCCTATTAATTTAAATACTTGAAAATTAGAGTCAAAAGCTAATTGGAGGACACCAACTTAACTCGATAAGAAATCATAAGTAACACCAACTCTTATTCAGTTTCACATTATATTTTCTTCAACTTCTAACTAGGAAAGTTTTAAATTTCAAAAATAAAAATGAAGAGAGTTCCACCTAAAACTTACCATTTTTCCTATAAATATAAGAATATTTTATTACAATTCTTTAAACAAAAAAATAAATTTAACTAGTATATTTAACAAAACTCAAGATGCCACACAAGTTAACAAATCGCAACACAAATTATTATAAAGATATCACAAGGCACAAAACTACAGATTTCTTATAATTGAGATAATATTCTGAGCATCCATAGTTCAAAATATCTTATAATCCACTCTAAGGAACCTAACACATGCATTAATAGGTCCTCATGCTCAATGAATACCTATGTGATATCCTGTACTACAAGCAGAAGAGCTTGCATAACTAAATTAATAAACTAATATCTAAATAGGTAAAGTATCGTAAATGTAAAAAGAGAGTTGTTACATAGATTTAGAGCACCGTAGCAAACACATGGCATATAAAAGAAATGATCATAAGCAATTATGCATTAGTAGTACTATAAAAATATAAAAGCAAATGCATCATTTATGCCAATATACAATAACACATCTTCCTTGTTAATTATAAGTATAGTCTTTACTATAACATTTTATATTTATTAAAGTACTCTTTTTAACTTTAAAACATTGAACCTATTTTCCTAAAGACTCTTATCTTCGAGATCTCTATCTCATCTTAATTAGCATCTCATTATATTAACTGTCAAATCACATAATAATGGCTGCTAAACTATACAAAAGGAAGCTTATATCATCTTTATTTAGACAACCTCAACTATTAGATCACATAAGTGATGACAACTAAATGACACAACAAAAAAAGACTGTCAGATCACAACAAGAAACAACTCTTAATCATATAATATGTAACTTTAATTAATGAGGTTATATGCAATTGATACTAAAATACAACTAGATTATACAACAATGCACACTAAGAGATAAGATCGTAGGAAAAATAATTCTTGATTGCACACACGCACACACGCATATGTGTGTGTGTGTGTATGTATATAGTTCTCAATTTCAAGCCATGTCTTCCAAGCATCATTATACATAAAATTATCTAATATATCAATTCATAATATCATGGTATGTTCTTTCATTCATGCAATATACAAAATATAAAATAATAATTGCTTATATTGTAATTAATTCAATTTACTTATCTAGATCCCATGAGCTTAAATAATGGTTCTACATTTATATGATTATTTGATTACTAATCCATGATTTGTGGGGGAGGTAAATAACAACCAATCATATACAACTCTTCCAGTAGATCACAAATCATTGAATTCTCTAATATAAGCATTTAACAAGCTCAATACTTCCATACAAGTGCTAGACAAATGATCCATTATAAAAAATCGCTTCAAGTTCATGGATAACCAGCTTCACAAGTTTGCCATAATATTTAATAATGAAACTAGACTATAAATCTCTTGGATAACATCTCATAGAACTAAATTCTTTTACTAAAACAATAACAATATCTACTAATGCAATTCTAATTATTTTCAGGTGGTCAATAACACCAACTTTCACCATATCGACATATGCCCCTTTGGCTCCATCATATCCCATATTGGGATTCTCTTGCTCCCAGAGCTTTCCTACAAACATAGCTCAGTTCATGTCTACATTAGGTGTGACAATGTGCACTGAGCTCCTAAATGCATTTTGTATAATTTTGTACTCCAATCATTTATCCAAGTTTGCAGCATGCAACTTGTTCAATTCCTTGGATGTGCAAACAAGAGCCACACCTCTACCTTTTCGCATGTTCCAAACATCTCAAATTCTACAGTATTGTCGTTCCAACCAAGCTCCTCAGAAATGAGCATCAGTGAGAACAGCAAGTTCCTGCAGACCAACCTTCTTTTCACTAAACCTCGGAGCTTTAATAGTACAAACTTTAATTTCAGCCCATAGTTTATATAGAATCAATGCCACCATTGCATCACTTCCTACATCAGGGAAACAACTAAGAACGCTCTTGTGAACAGCTGATCCTTCTCATCCTATTCTTTAGTATGGTCGTCAGAGTATCAACAGCCATTGTAATATCTGTCTTCAATCCAGAGCATTAATCCCAGCTGCCACGGACTTGAAGCCCTCATAACGATTTCTCTTATAAGTACCACAGCATAGATGGAACTCGACAGCATCTGCAAGCTCCTCCACTACATTCACTTCAAACTCTTGCTGTAAACTACATAATCTCAAGCTGAAGCTCCTCTCTGATACAAAATAGCAACAAGCAAATTCTCTTATTCCTCTCAGTGCAGCTGCTTCACAGCCTTACTTTGCTCTCAGCTACAACAGCAATAGCTGAATACTTCCCCAATAAAAATTCCGTGTAGCTCACCTTCTCCTGAAGTCGGTTGTGTTCAGCACAGTACACATGCAAAATTTTGCCGCAACAACCAACTTGCTTCTTCTTTTAGCAGCTGCAGTCATGACTTTGTTTGCTCCACTCCAGCTCCTTCGCTCTTACTTTCCCGTGATGCTAACATAGCCGCTCTTTGCAAAAGAAACTGAGTTGCAGCTCTTAATTTTATTCCACAAATTCTCCTTAACAACCGTAGCTCAATAGCAGCCGCAGCATATCGTCTTTACTTCTTCCTTCCTCCAATTGGAACGCAGCAGTAATAGAAATCTCTTATTCATACCACTGTTCAACTGCTTCTGAATTCCCAATTTGAGCTCTTATGTTCGCACTCCACTAACAGCAACAACTAAAGAACAAACCATTAAATCTTCACCAAGCAGTCGAACGCAGCGGTCCTCAACAGCTCGCCCGCAAGCATGCTTTCCCACCCGACATAAGAAAATTTTCCTCATATTCATTTATGGATGACGATCCTTATATCAAACTTTCAAGATCAAGGACATCTTATCTTTATCAAAATACGAAAAGAGTTTCAAGAAAACATTCCTAAACTCTCTCTAAGAAATATTCTCATAGCCAATTGTTAAGTTTGTTCTTTTTCGTTTTTCCACTAGTTCTCGATGTAGCCATGCAAAGCAAAAAAGGGAAGTATAGTCTTTTCTCCCTTCAAAAATCAGTACTCTAAAAATCTTCTTGATGTGTTCTTAGGCTCATTTAGATTAGCCATGGCCTTGAAGAAAAGAGAATAATATTCTAGAAAAACCTTATTCAAGAGATCTTTTCATGAAGTATTAGAGTCTATCAACCTAATAGTTTTTGGATTAATGTTATGGGACATGAATTGCAATACTAGAATCCCCAAAAATTACTTAAACAGTAGTACTCCAATTATGGAAAAGTACCTATTGATTTTTAAAAGATGTTCATTAATCCTATCATAAGTGGGTAGATCATGAGGACAAATATTAATATAATACATAGTCATTATTGGCTCTACAAAGTGGAGTTTTTACATTTCTTAAATGGATTTCCATTGCATTGTGCTTAGTGGAAAATATTGTGACTTTCTCTCTCTACTATGACTTAAAGCCAATAAGAACTCTCGCTAGAAGATTTAGAATTATATTTTAAAAATTAACTTAAAAAAGAAAATTCATGCTCACAATAAAACACTTATTAAATCAAATTTAAGCTACAATACCAATAAGTCAAGTTGTTTAACTCACCACTAATGTTTTTTGCATCATAATGATATAACAAGGAAACTTGTTTAATTCACTCACATAATCTACATGTGTAATAGAATGAGTCTAAACACAACGCATATCTTGTGATAAATAATCATTCTTAAGAAATTCCAACAACTTTAACATCAAGACAATAAAATTATAAACCAAATGTGAAATAATCTGATAAGTCTATTTGGTATTTAATTGATCTCTAACATGCATAGCTAAATATCTATTCTGTATCTATTACTATATATCCCATAACTTTCCATTTTTGGTTTCAACCCAATGGAAGGTATGAGTGATAAAGTATGACACAATGATCACGTTTTGCCATATTGTTTATGGCTAGATTAAATTAATATCAAATGAACAATTTATGAAAAAACACCTAAAGTAATTAATATCAATCCAAAATTAATGAAATGAGAAAATTTTATGAATTTTAGTTTACACAATTGAGAACCATAATTGATTTGCAATGATTTATTTAATAAAATCAATAAATTATCTTAAACTGCAAGAAACTTGATAATATCATCCAATTTAATCTAAAATTCATCAAATTTGGAAAACAAATTTTCATAGTCATATACATTATTAAACGATTGCTTTAGGTTAAAGTACCTAAAAGTAATGAAGAAATAAATCAAGAAATGAAATTTTGTTCAAATAGAGATCACAATCATGAAGCAAGAAGGAGCTAGAAGAATACTATCACAAATTTCATGTCTAAGTAATTTTAGAGAAATCCAACACTAACTAAACGCATGGTAAAAAACTCAAGGAATCAAAAAGAATTTTTTGTTCATATAAGACTTTTTAAGTAAAAAACCTAATCCAATTTGTACTTCTAACAAAATCTCTCTAATACTAAAAATTTAGGTTCAAATTGTTTTGTATGGCACACCATAAGGGGGTGAATTGGTACTGCAAGTTCTTACAAAAAATCATTTTTTAAAGCTATGCTTATGTAAAGTTTTACAAAATACAATTGATTATGCTACACCTTTTTATAATTTTCTCAATATATATCCAATCATTATGGTTACATGCAAATAAGTAAAGCAAGATTAGTAAGGAAAAGGATACAAGCTTTTTAGGTTTTTTGGCTCAACCACAAGCCTACATCTATCACAAAGTTAGGTAAAGAAACATAATACAAACCAAAGTTTTTCCTAAATTAACCATAACCAAGCCACTCCACACTTTCTATCAAAGCACTATGCCAAGCCTCACCACACAATACAATCCAAAGCAAGGTCAAGAAAAGGAAAAAAACACAAAGTGTTTATTAAAAAACACATACTCACTTGGTTGTGAACTAAAATAAGCAATTATGAGCACAATAGCTATTAGATGAAAAATAAATGTTACCAATTTATTCAAGAGCCTTGTGGTGTGGTATGTGGTATGGATGTTATAAAATGAAATGTTGTTTAGTCTTTTGTATATGCATTAATGGTCTTCTCAAATAATATAGGGAGGAAATCATTTTCACTCTTATATGCTAATTCTAAACTTTTTGCAAAGTAGGTATACAAATAATTTGAAAATATTTAAAGGTATCTTAATTTCTTACCAATGCTTTTCAATGCATCACCAATTTAACATCAATCAAATTTTAAGATTTTTTAAGGGTCTAACTTTTTTCTTTGGTCAAACTAGCTATTACACACGTTTCATTTTTGTATGTATTGTAAATTAGGAGTAACATACTATGAATTACACATATTTTGACATATCTATATTCTATGTTGAAAAACTAATATATTATACTAATTAATTAGGTTTTTCTCAATTGATTTTATATACAAATAATTTATAACTAAATGTATTGTATATTAGTAAATAATATATTATATGAAAGTCTTAGAATTATGAAAATATTATTTTTTAATTAAATATTTTTATCATTTTTGTCTATATTATGTTGTATGTATAAGTGTTACGTACTACACATTCTTTAGGAAATTAAATATATTATTCTAATCACATTTTGTTTACTTTCATATGAGATGCCCTTTTACCTAAATGTAATATGCATTAGTAAATAGAGTGTCACATGAAAGTCTCGAGTTTTTGCCTTTTAAAATCATGAATGTCTAATGAACTAAATGTATTATATGTAAGAAATTCACATGCCTTAAATTAGTCCTAGAATTCTTACTATCAAAATACATCATGTATTTTAACTAAATATATTGTACATCAAGTATAATGTACTATATGCAAACCTAAAGCAAATTATCCTCTTCCTCTATATACCCTTTAAAATATATTAGATGTATAGTTTTAACCAATTTTTACTACCTTTCCTAAGCTTAAGCATCATTTTTTAATAAAAATTATGGGAAAATTACTTAGTTTTTATTCACTAAATTAGTTAAAAGCAACTCAAAACTTTTATGTTCATGCACTTTGGGATTTAGCATTTAAAGCCATGTTCTTCTAAAAAAATGCCATTGTGTAGTGATAAGCAAGCTTTTGAAATATTTAGTAACAAATTTTTCAATCTTATTATGCTCTAAATATTGTAAACCATTGAAATTCTTCTTGGGTATATTAATTATCATGGTAGATGGATTTCTTTCTCTTGTCTTCAAGTATTTGGACTTACTACTTTAGATGCATCATCAATCCACACCATGATAAGTAATTTCTTTATTTTTCTATCTTTAATATAACCTATAAAATACTAAGTAAATATTTAGACCACAAATTAAGCACTTAAAAAGTTTTTTATCATCAAGAAATTATTTTCTTTAGGGTTAACACAAATTAAGAATATTCTAAACAACATAATTAGATGTTATCATGTAATTGAATATTTATTGGGTCAACCAATTCAACTTAAAAAACATGGGGTAGTCACCTAAAATCAATCAATGGATGATGCATCTTAGATTTTTTATTAAAAGATGCTTAAAAGTGCCAAAAAGCTCTCAATCCCTTAGAGTTAATTGAATGGATTAGCTATTTGATTTATGAATATCTACAAAATTGAGTATATACTCTAATTTTCCTTAAGTCTATCTCTAGTTCAAAAACTAAATAATGTATCATAAACATTAAAATCTAAATAAATGTAGTTGATAAACTATTGGGATCAAGTCGTAATCTATTTGAGCAAAATGTTGAAGACAGTATTTCTATATCTACCTCTTTTGCGTCCTGCTAAGCTTAGCTCTATCAACTTTATCAAATCTATCCTATTTCAAATTACCCATATTTACTGAGTGGTTATATTAACATCTATTTACGACACTAACATCTAATCTTTCCAAGTCTTAGACATGTACTTATGTGGTCATAGAGTCATTTCTACCTCTCTAATGAACATGGTATCTTTAATATTATTAAAAACTAATCTCACTTTTTCATGGGTTTTTGCCCTTTGATCATCTTGTATTGACCAAAGAATCTCTTACTATCAAAAAGCTCTTTGAGATCTTAAAACTATGATCTCACATATAAATTCTAGAATCATTCTTCCTATATTCTATGCGAGACTATTCATTTCTATGACTCTCCATTATGAAGCTTTTAGAAGCTACTCTTTGTTTAATGATTTCATCTTTAGGATATCACCTAATAATCATTCCCCACCATCTCTGATCTTAGGTTTTGTAAATCTACTATTTTGATTTATCTTTGAACCACATTATACTATAAAAGATATGCTTTGATATTATAATGTTATGACATAGTCTCACTATATTGAGGTGTTATCTTCTATTAATCATCTCATATAAATTAAAGTGGATTTTATCATCAAAAAATTTCTTGACATCTTAATATTATATTTTCTCATATAAAATCTAGAATCACTCTTTTCATAATAGATGCGAGACTATTCATCTTTGTATTGCTCTACCTAGAAGCTTACTAATGGTTGTACCTTATCCATTGATTCTACCTTTAAGAAATCATCTCAATGATCACTCACATCCACTTTGATCATGGATGCTACAATCATCCTCTACTATTAGTATTCACCATCTGGTTAAGTATCATCTCTAGAGTTAGTACCTCATGTAACAATCTCTTGCAAAAATTAAACACTAGGTAAAGCATAATATATAGAAATATTAATTGGTAAAGTATTTATAGTAAACAAAATATTAATTGCTAAAATATCATTAATAAGTTCAATAAAAGAATAATCTATTAGAATATTAAGATCATATATGACCCCATGAGAATTATAAAATGGATGTGCAAAATTAAAATTCATGATATTCTGTTGATCTTTTTGTAGTACCTTCAAACCAAACATATTTTGCATAATAAGAATTCCCCAAATCTAATTGTTTTTCTTGTTCGTGAGCACTAAGTATAATTTTTTGCAAAATTCTATATATTTTTGTTATAATATTGTCCAATACTCTTTGTATTCTTGATGGTATCCTTTTAGATACTAAAAATCCTCACAAAATATCCTACTTTAAACATCTTGCTCTCCAACTTCTTTAGCTTTACTTCTATAAATTTCGTAAGCAACATTAAATTTTCTCTACATATCTTGATTCAGCAAATGCAATGCTTGTTAAAGATTTGTGCAAAATCACTTGATCAATATAAAATTGATAAAGGCACAAGATCAATAGAAAAATGAGCATTGTAATAGTTCCATTTGAAGATAAGCCAACATAACAATTTTTAGAATTAATATAAGAAATCTAAGCTTTTGTTAGAATCAAATCCTAATTTTAATTATAACCCTCCATTAAAGATCACTATAGTTTTTTATGGTTCTATTTATTATTTCTATTTAATCATTTATTTGTGGATGACATGTCATACAAAATAATAATTTAGCATTGTTAAACATCTAAAAACTTTTCAAAAATAACTAATAAATTTATATCTTTGTAACAACTATATATTTTAAATGCTACAAAATGAGATATTTCTTTAAAACTAAATTTTGTAATATTTGGAGCAACATTAGACTTATTACAAGATTAAAATGTGATACCTTTCAAAACTCTATCCATCACTAATAAAAGAAAATCAAGCTTTGTAAAACTTTAAGATAATCTTAATACAAAAAGTATATGCAAGGATTTGTCCACGGATTTCTAAAAATGGGCAAGGATGTGCATAAACATTGCTTTTTCTTATTATCTTTAAAAACTTTAGAAGATCTACAATAGTGAAAAACTCTTATAGTTTGATTAATCAAACCTAGGCATAAATCCTTATTCTTCAAGTTTTACGATTTAAGAAGATCTAAAATTAGTTAAAAATACCTTTATGATGAATTCAATACTCATGTCATCGTTGAAATTAGAAGTTAATAAGTTTCCCAAATCATGATAAAACTAATTAATCAGTAATGTGATATACTCAAATTATTTTGGTATTATTAAACAATAATAGTACATCATATTATTATATTATAAAAAAACAAAGGTAATTAAAAGAAATTAAAAAATTAAAAAATTTAGGCAACATTGAAAAGTGTTAATTGAGGCAAATCCATCACTATTACTATTGTCGAATTTGGACATAGTTTAGTCAACCAAACCCTTAACCAAATAGTAGTTTTAAAGCTAAATTAATCCACCTAAGATATAATAAATTAAAAATTAAACTTTAATAAAAATATATATATATAAGAACATACATAAGATAGGGACTTAACGATAAGAGAACAACCAAATTTCAAACTTAAACACATGTAATTCTTTTAAATATCAGAGATAAAATTGATGTTAACTAGACCATCTAACTAAAAGATTCACAAATACACATCTATAATATAAGAGACCACATCTAATCATAAAGTGTAAAATTTAACAATTGATATACATATATAACAACATGTACAACATAGAGCCATCAACTAAAAACACATATAACCACATAATAATCAACTCACTAAATCATCTAATGAGTATTATCCTCATCCATAGCCTTAAAATCTCCATATCTATATGTAATGGAAATATGACCTATGATCAAAATTAATATGATTCTATAGAGCTTAGTGGATAAATTAATGGGATAATAAAACATATTAATATAAGTATATGGAATAAAACTAATGTCTATAAATACACCGTAATAAATGTCTAAGATATAATAAACAAAAACATACGAAAAATTCATTTTAATCTAATTATACCAATTTTTTATTTCTTTTGATCATTTTCCTTTAGAATCAATAATATCAACATTGATTTCAAAATAACATATGCCTATATGCATAATAAAGCTAATATACATACATAAATATATAGTCTTCAGACTAATATCTAGTTTCCTGATATAAGATTTTAATGGCTATTAATATAAAAAAGTACAACCTCCACACCTATACGCAATCATTTTACATAAAATACTAGTGATTATAAAATGAGGATATATAATGGTACTAAAATAAAATCCAACTATGGCCTCCAATTCTTACCTTAACCATCCAATATAAAGTGATAATGGTTATATATATATATATATAGACACACACACACACACACACACAAACTCTCTCTCTCACACACACACACATGAGTTAAGGCAACTTCTTAAGGAAACAAAATTCTTATTTCCATTCTATAAGTGATAAATCTATTTATATTCTGTCATAATCAAAGAAATAGATTATTCAATTTGTAAGATAACTGAATTTTCATTTAATATAAATGACCTTATGTATATGCCTTTATTATCATTCAAATTAGATAAACAGAATATTTCATGAAAATGTAAAATCATATGCAAATGTAATACCATCAACAATCATGATAATAATTTCATGTATCAGAATAAAATGCATAAAACGTAGCACATAAAAACACTTGAAGTAAAAAAATATCATATTTAATTTACTAGAATATTTATATCATAGTTATTCTATTTATTTATATGATTTTGAGATGAAAATATTTTCTCTAATTTATTCTTTATCTTGATTTTTTATAAATACTAAGCATTCATCTGAATTATTAAATAATAATTTACAATTGATATATATAACATTATTGCTATAACTATATAACCCCAAAAGCATTCTCTTAATTTTCTCTTTGCTACATTAATAACATACTACCATTTATCATTAATATGTTATATATTCTGTATAAAACTTCAATCTCGTAGAGCACATTGGGTGGACTATACAATAAGTTTCACTCTTATGCCTTAGCCCTTTATTGCCTCCCAACCTAAGATATGATGTACCAATCACATTATAAGTTTTTTATAATCCACTCAGACCAATCTAAAAACTTTGCTAATCCTCATCTTAATATATGGTATTTTAGTCCTATGTCATAATATGTATAGTTAAATAACATTATATGCACCTTCAACAATATTGAACTCAGCCACTTTCCTTACCTCTACCAACTTTTAGGTAATATATTACATGTTGAAGTCAATATATGTTACATCTAATTCAAGACACTCTACACCAACTAAATAGACCTTACTTCTACCATTCTTTCTAAACTAACTTGAAACTAAATATGTAGTATGTTGGGTCTAACACTTATTACACTCCTTTTCAAATGAGAATAAAACTCCAAAATTACCATAATTTTTTACTTAGATCAATTCTAAACCCTCTAATTCTTCAAAAACATTAATTAAATTCATTAAAGGATTAAATTTCTATCTCTTAATTTTGTTTCCTCCATTTTCTACCTTGATAGCTACTGATTTACACTTGTTTATTCAACAACTCTTCTCCTCTTCATCCTTATTTACTATTCCTTAATTTCCTTTGAAATCAATTATCCTTCTTCTTATAATCGACAATAACAATGCTCCATTCTCCTTCTCTCTTTCCCTTCTTTCTCTTCTTCCTTCTCTATTTTTTTCATATTACACTGAGCTTACAAATAGTCACTTTCCTCTATTATACTCTTGTTTATTCCACTGATTATTTGATTATAACAAAATCATTATATTTTTTTACTAATATTTTTCATGAGTATCTTTAGATCATGTATCCCAAGTTCAAGCTAGGATTACTCAAATGAAGAGCTTGATCAAATGTTCATTGTGATAAAAAAAATCATGAAAGGATAAAAATCACAAGAGAATGGGTGAATTATAGTACTTAAAAACTTTAAAAACATTGTAACATATTTTCACTTAAAAAGTAACTTCATATTTCACAAGCTTGAAACAATTTCAATAAATTGAAAATACCAAAAATATGAGGTGAGAATTAGAAATAATGAAGAAAATGTTAATATGTAAACAGCTAAAAAAGTATTTAAGTCTAGATCTTATAAAATCTTAACTCAACATTGCAATTTGTGTTATCTTTGTACAAAATTAAGTCTTATAAAATCTCAATACAATCAATGCATTTATAAACCTAGAAAGCTAGAAATTTTATACTCCTAATTGAAGTTTTTAGATTGAAAACCATTACAACAAAGATAATTAAGTAGGCCTAAAAATAAAAATGCATATGTAAGTAATAAGAACACCATGAGTTTTAAGTGATATGACCTAACCAATACCTTTGTTGACCCCCAATCAACCCGACCAAGGTTCGCTGACAAAATCATAATCATTTGTCAAAATAAATAAAGACAAACCTTCAAAAGGCCACTCTCGTTCATTATAAAAGGCAAGTGCACACCTTTATATGAACTGATTCTATGAGGAGATGCCAATCAAAAAGAAAACAACTAAGTATTATAGGATTAAGTATTTAGTAATATAGCTTTACACATCCCTATACCTCAAATCCTTTTTTAAGTAATGTGGCATAGCCTAAAATAAAATGGATATTACCAGAATGCTTAGTAATTAAACAAACAATTGATGAACAATAGAATAAATGCAAACCAATGCCTTCATAGCAATAGAAATGATAGTGTAATGCACATCTTGTTTCTTGGCTTTTTTGCTTTTTACTTGAAAATATGAATCTTGCAATTTTTAATTATTCATCTCTTTTGTTTTTTAAAAGTAAACTCTTTTTTATACTAGATGCAATCTCAAAGATAAATTTAGAATGGTTAAAAAGAATTTCCAAAATAGTTTAAAAAATAACCATTAGAAGAATCCCTCATTGATCATGTTAGTATGTCAAGTAGATCGTCTCATGGTGACAAGGTCCATACAAAATTATCTTGATAATTATATGATAAAACTAATGCCAGAAGGCTTAAAACAATGTTTTGTACAAGCTTGAGATGTCTTTTGTACTAAATAGTTCCAAAACAAAAAGCAATGTTGAAGTTTAGATATTAATCATACTAAACTGAAAGTAAATCATCACTACGTGATATATATTTTCACAAAATTCAAACTCTCAAAATGTCATATGTTGTGATCATAAATTATAAATTATTGTAAATTCAAAATTTTACTTAGCTTAACCCGATTGGAATACATATCATACTCATACAATATACAATGTTGTATTTATACGACAATAATAAAAGTCTATAAAACTTGTTATAATAGTTCAATTTTAATCATTGTTGTGCATTCATAAAACTTCTTAACAATTGAACATACTAATAAAATATTACTATCATTATAGCATGACAATAATAAACTTGAAAACTATATAAACTAATAGTTTTAGCACTAATCATATTTATATGATGCATAAATTATTGTAGTACTTCTACAAAAGTTATTAACAACTAAATATACAAATACGATACTACTATCATCATAGTTTGATAATGAAAAATACAAAAAAAATATGCAAACTAATGTTTTAACATTAAACACACTAGTCTCATGCACAACTCATTGTAGTACTTGATGAAAACCTGATAATGAAGTGTGATAATTCAATTACATACAAGTACGATAAATGAACTTCATATTATATAAAGATGAAAGCAAAAACCAATTGAGATGTAATGCTAGGATATAATGATTGTTTTGGAACATACTACAAGAGTAAAAAATAACAGATATAAAATTTCACGTTAACGTACAATTCTAATATATAGACTTTGTATTATACAACAAATAACCCTTATATATTAACATATGGTTGTATTAATAAGAAATATAAATTGTGTATGTATGACCAATACTAAGTATGAATCTTGAGAGGAAATAAGCTATGCATTTGCATAAAATAAGCTTTCATACTCTTACAATGCAAGTAGAATCTAAACTCTCAAAGAATAGACAACACTCATACTTAACCTAAATACAAGCAAAGGTTGCCTCTTTATGATGAATATATCATACTTATATGTTGTTTAGATAGTTAACTTTCTTGTGACACTTTTAAGATAAAATAATAATCATTTAAGTATTGTAGTAATCGTTTTACACAACAAATAGATAGTGAAGAGCATTGCTTAACAAAGTATTTTTAATATCTTATTATTTATTATTAATGCATGATTTTGATCCAAAAAAATATAAAATAATATATTTTTGCGTTTCTTAAAACATGACACATGAAATGAATTGATAATCTTAAGTGCCACATACTTAAAGGATAAACATGCTAAAAAAGTTCTTTAGTAGAATAGTTCAACTACTTGTTATTTAGCCACTCCACAGAGAGCATCTTAAGTTCTATCATTTGAAAGTTAAAACACCAAGAGTAAAGTTTTTTAATATTCATCTTCTTCAAGCTCCAAAGTTCACGTTCTAATTTTTTAACTATTATTTATAAAATATTAAAAACTATATTTATGCAAATTTTAACCATGCATTAATATTGCACAACATTATTTTATGATCAACATTTTTAAGGGCACAATAATCTCACCCTTGATAATTACAAAATCAATGCTAGAGAAAAAAATAATGCAAATGAAATTTCGATAAAACATAACAAATAATGCAATAACTTAATGCATAACAAATGATTATGATTTTAATGTAACTCCTAAAATCGTGCTTATTATAATATCATAGCTAGTACTCTAGCATGCTAAATTTTTTTCCTTTTTGTAATCGCTCAAAGGGATTAATAACTCATGAAATTAATATAAGTTTTTAAAGGTTTCTTAAGATAATGACTTGGTGAAAATATTAGCTAAGCTGAAGATGGAACAAAAAATAATTAAACTTCTTTCTTCTAGACATGTTCTTTTATAAAATGGTACCTTAACTTAGCTTTTGCAATTGAACACTATTTAAACAAGCTTAAGATACACAAAATACTTTTCTCACATTTCTCTCCCTCCTTTTATCATGCATCAAAAAGTAAAACATAGAGTGAAACTAAACAAACTTGAGGTACACATCTATACAATTTTTTTAGAATTTAGTAATGAATAGCCAATTGTACAAATTATAAGAAAAATTTTTTAAAATGAAAAAAAAACAAGAATGAAATATCAATTGATAGTGGAAAACTAAACTAAGCATCATGTTGGAATAAAAAACTTTAGAAGTAGCTCAAGTGATGAACAATGAAATCAACACAATAATAATCATTGCTGTTCAGTTCTTACACTAAAGAAACATTTACAACTGCAACAATACTAATTTGTTCCTATACATTTTATCCAAGTTTAGTTCAACCAACAAGATATAAAAATCAACACATTGCAACATCAACACAATAATAGCAATCATAATACATCTTTAACAATAACATCAATTCTATTTCTTTTTCAAAATTTGAACCCTAACATTCTCTCCTTGATTGTTTAAATTCAACACACCAATTGTTTAAAAATCTAACAATAAAGATCAATGATATATAATAACTACTTAAACATGAGGATAAAAAAAATCTTTATAAGTTTAAAAAATGATAACAAAAGTGCATTATTAGATGCCAACATCTCTCATGCACTTTTAGCAACAAGACACTATATATTCTAGTATTCTCCCTCATAGTTTCATAAATTCAGCATTAAGCATAGGAATTAAGGATACATCTATTATACCCGGTAAAATATTATATGTTTAATCTTCAATAATTCAATTGTGGCTTGGATGATTTCAGATCGACAGTAGGATGAGCCAGGAGCTCAATTGGAGGCTATTGGAATTTCTGAAATTTTCTGGGGATTTTTTTTCGGAGCACCGAGATTTTTTAAAAACCAGAATTTGGTTTTTTTTTACGCGCGTGAACCGGACCGGAACGGTTCAGCGAAGGCGGGGCGGTTCGCCGAGGTGCGTTTGCACGTGCGTTTAGATAAGCCGCGGATAAGCGGATCGGACGGGCGAGATCAGCGGTGGAGATTAACCGGCTGATCGGGTGTTAAGCGGCGTTTTTGGAAGGTCAACCGGCGCTTAATGGGTCTTAACGGGTTATTACCGGTTTAAGCCGGGTATTTAACCTAAACTGTTCGGCTGTTAGGGTTTCGAACGGCGGCTAGAGGCGAGGTGTTCGCGGCGAACGGCGGTACTTTCTGGCAGCCTTCCAAGGGGCTTTTGGTAACCGGAGGTTCGCGGGACAGAGGCGAGCATTTTGGTACCGGTTTCGTTCGGCAAGGAGCTGCGGTTGATCGCGTGCGAGCTTCACCGTCGCCGGCGAGCAAGGTAGGAAAGTCAGATTTAAATTAGTTAGTTAGTAGAAATTAAAAGCATGGAATATTTTGCTTAATGAACACAAGCATGTGGATGAAAAATCGGACTTAGTTGAATGCTAATCTGCGTCTTTTACAAATTTTGGATTTTCTGGAAAATTTCCCATTTCGCCGAAAAATTTAGTTAATGCTTAGGAATATGTTAGGGATTTGTATTATCAGTGTTGCCATTGAATTAGTTAATTAATTATTGGATTAATCTTAAATCTCACAATACGGCAATGGCGTACAGGCGAACTCCTTCGGCGGAAATTTTGAATGAACCTTAGAAATTAGTGGCATTATTGAAACATTAGGATAGTACGAACATCAGATTTTGTTTCTCCTTGTTCGCGTTCGCCAGAAATCGACTGAAGGATTGGATTAGTCGGCGATTGCGTCGGTTAGGGTTCGCGGGCGTCGGACCGAGGAAGGAGAAGGGTTTAGATTAATTACGAATTTATTTAAGTAATTAATGGTATTTATATAATATTTATTAGTAATTATATTTATTTAAGCATCGACCGATTAATGGATTATTAAGGAATTTGGTTCGGCGGTGTCGCGGTTCAGCGCGAGGTTTCCGAACCGGCAGCGAAAACCGGTTCAGCGGGATTCGGCGTGGACGAACGGCGCGGAGGAAAATTTAATTCTGAAATTAATCCGAATTTTCGGAAAAAGGATATATGTGGAATTTAAATTTTATTCGGAAATATATTCCGAATTTTGGAAAATGGATAAAGGGCGGAAATTGATTTTTTTGAATTTAAAAATTTCCTGAAGTGAGAAAAAGGTGATTTTTAGAAATCACGTAGCCAAGTTGAAATTGACTGTTGGAAATTACCCATAAATTCAGTGCAGCTGGATTAGTTGGAAGGAAGTGTGACACTTAGGTGCTACCAGAATAATCAGAATTTTGGTACAGTTTGTGTTGCTTGGATGGCAATGACATAGATTGAGTCAGTTTACTCAGTGTTGGCATATTTCATGGATTGGCATATTGGACCGGACTACTATAGGCCATATATGATGTTTTAGGGTAGTTGTGGTAGGTAACTGTGCAGTACAGACTTAGCTTCCACAGTATACATGTGGACTGGTATGCGCCTTGTTGTATCTGGACACATGTTGCCGAATCTTGGAGTTAGAGCTTGGCAATGACTGTAGGGGCGTGGCTTCTATGGAAATTGTTGGGAGAGGACTTCTTGGGACGGTGGCTGAGTCGATCTCTTCTGGTCCATGAGTGTAGGCCTGCGCGCCTGAGAGTGGCAGTGACAGGGGTGACTCGCCGTGGCTAGCCAAGTGTGTAGGCCTGCGTGCCTGAGGGTGGCAGGGGTGTCTCACGTTGGCTAGAGATCTATGTGACTGGTTCTGTCTATAGTCTCCAGAAGATTGATTGACGAGAGACGCTGCGGTGTCGGGTGCTAGGCGTTGTGATGCGTGCGCAGAGATGGGCGTGTCCCACTGGCATGCTTTGCCTAGGCGCCATGCGTGCGCAGAGATGGGCGTGTCTCGCTGGCATGCTGCCTGAGAGCACAGAGGAGAGCTACTCTGGTGTGACTGGGGGTGACTGTGGTTGGTCAGAGTCTGGGACTGAGAGTGCCTTTCCACCCTACATTGTTATGCTGTATTTCTATACTCTTGCTATTATCCTTCTCTTGCATGAGAGTTTTTTTTACTAGCTGTCTTTCCTACTGGGCGTAGCTCATTCTTTTATTATCCATATTTTTTTCAGTGGCTCGGCAGACTTGATGCCACCCAGCTCTAGGTGGGATCGTGATCAGTAGGCTAGTGGAGGAGATCTGATCTGTGATTTTCTGAGACATTCTGGTTAGTTGATTGTTGCTGTTGGATGTATTCAGTGAGACTGTTATTCTTATGTCTTGTATTATGTGAGGGTGATTCTGACTCATGTACTCGGATGGATGATGTGGTATTTGATGGACTGTGATTTTTCATATGAGTTACATTTTTATACACTATCTTATTTTCTATCTTGACGGTATGGTGTGTGGAGCGCCATTTCATATCGGTGGATGTTATATATTTTTTTTGTTGATGGTGAGGTCATTACATGACTATGGAACTTAACCTTGGGGGTTCAGACTTCTATTAGATCGGTTCTCCTACCGGTATGGGTTAGGAGTATTGGGTCTAGTAGGAGTAACATTGCGCGAGTTCATCAGTTAATTCAGGAGTCATGAACCTGATTTGACGGTGTGCCCAGGAGATGGGATCCACATAGTTAAGGAAAGTAGGTGTGTAATGATGTGTTATATCCTATGTTTTTCGTAGGCTACTCAGGTTGGTATGGGACGATCTGAGCTGTCTATATGTAAAAAAAAAAAAAAAACTGGGGTGTAACAACATCATTAATACTCAACTCCCTTTGTTGAAATCTTTCCTTTACTTGATTCCTCTTTTCTCCCTTCTCTTCTCTATTGATTGTTATTCTTCATCTTTTCTTCCAAAAAACTCCAACTCATTGGTCAGAAGCTCACCCAACAACTCATTTAAGAACAAGATAAATATGTCCTTGATAGCCTTCATTGCAATCACTAATAAACCATATTATTAAGGGAGAACCCACAAAAGCTTTCTCACCTATTCATCAACAAAGAACTCCTTAACATAATTTTTTTTAATTCTACATGCTTCAAACACATTTCTTAAATGATTCAAATGAACAGCTAAAAATATAAATATTATCGACTTATAATAAAACAAGTCTTCAGATTTTTGGTAAAAAAATATGTATTATCATTCTAAGGAAAGTGTTGGGTCATTTTAATGTCCAAATGATGTTACTAACTCGTTATATAATCCTTCTTTAGCTTTGAATACAATTTTTTTGTTCATCTTCATTTTATTTTAACTAATGACATTTATTTTTAAAGTCTATTTTTGAAAATAAGCTCCAAACATCACGTCTTTCATATCACCAAGTTTAACAAATAAAAATTGATATTAATAGTTATTTTAATAATAAGACTTCATTGTCACATTCTTTAATTTACATGTTTTTACTATCAATAAAGCCACAAAAGCAAAAAAGCTCAAACAATGATTAATAAATGATTTCTGTTGTGGCTCCTCTATTTATCAATGCAATTCAACTTGGGGTTCATTACATAGTGTATAAAATTTAGTACAAAAATCATTGGAATTAACATCCTTAAATTCTTCAATTTAATTTTTAAATCCATTAAGTAAAGAATCTATATGAAGTTAAATTTCAAAACATTGTAGTAACACTAATTAATTCTATTATTAATTTTTTTCCAAACTTCTTTCTTGTTAATAATATGAAGTTTTTATTATTTATCAAAAAATTCCTTTAGTAGAATAAATTTATCTATTTTTTTATTTGCAAAATTATAAAACACTCTTCTCATTATTCATTTTAAAAGAATAAATATTTGCTCTATCATTATGTTTAATATCTATCAAATAACTATGATCTATCAAAACAAAATGACAAATATTCAAAGATAAAATATCACATCAAACTTATTAGAAAATGCCTAATGATCCAAAGTAATTTTGAGTGACAATCATAATAGATCTATTTGCCATTTTATCTTATAGAGTTGAAGATGTAAAATAGATTTAAGATTAATCTTAGTAAGAGAAAATTTAGAAGCTAAATTCATGTAATTATCTCAATCTACAACAAACTTACAAGACTTTACACTTAGGAAAAGTTTGAAAAATGTTAGTTTGAATCAATCTTCATTGAGCATTGTAGTCCAAATGCATTTCATAAAAAGCATATTTTTATATAGATCTTTATATCAAAAATCTTTAGAATACTCATTACAATGGGATCATTGTCTCAAATTCCTTCTTGAGAATTATTATCTTTGTGAGCTCATTAATAAGTTTCTTTTGAATATAATGTCAAGAAAAATTTCATAGTTTTTCAATTGCTTATCTTATGGTATTGAAATTTTAGCTACATAAGTCTTAAATATTGCTTTTTTCCCTTATCCATCTTACAATTTTCTACCTCCTTTCATATCAAAAAAATTAGTCATTATTAATGTAGCTAACATTATAAAATGAACCTTCGAACTTAAAGGGCAATAATAAGGGCTTGGGTTAAATCATATCACCTATGCCAATATGGGTTTCTTCTAATTTCAATTATAAGATCATTCTTAAACATAGATAAACTAATGCATTCCTCCTCACAAGCCTCACAAAGAATTAATAAATCACATAATTCTCCATAAAATTGCATTCATTTTAAACTTGTCAATCTTCCAACATATGGTTGAATGATAAAAATCACTCCCTAAGAGTTTTAGTTATCATGTCTTAAGAAGTTATGGATTATAGAATTAACCTTTTTAATGACATTTTTCCTTGTTCAAAAACTTCCAACCTTTTTAGTTAATTTTATTTTCACCAATTTAACCTTTCATTAAACATCTTGTAACAATCAAAATAATTCTTTATTAGACTAAACAATTGCTAAAAACTTTGGCATCAAGAGTTAAATTATATGTTAGAGCTTAATTATTGTTACTGTACTATTATCCACTTTTTATAAATGTGCATGGCTATATATGTTGTTTAAGTCAATAATGCAAATTAACACTAGCAAAGAGGGATTAAGATGAATAGATTCTATATAATAACCTTTTTAAGCAAATATGACAATTTATTTAATTCTCTTCTAACATATTTTGGCTATGTAGTGGTACCACCATTAAATTTCACTAGTCCTTCAACTACAAATCTATCTCTAAATTGGTTCAATAGTGAAATTTAGTGTTCATTATGTGGGTTAATATGACTTGTCTCTCCATGTGGTTAATGAAGCAACCAATGAATGAAAGAAAACAATAGTTTAACCAAATGTAATAGTATATAAATTTAGGCTCTCACACCAAGGATTTAACGTATGACAACATGAGGATCATGATATTGACCATACCAAGTATACCTACAATAAATTAGGACTTAAATGAATAGATTAATGGATAAAATATTCAAGGTTTTCCAAATTTAATCAAAATTTATGAAATTTACAAAAGAATTCTATGAATTTCAATTTGCATAGTTAAGATTTATAAATTATTTGAGTTGATTTATTTAAAAAAATCAAGAAATTATCCCAAAATATAAGAATTTCATAGTGCCCCCATAAAACAATATAAAATCCATCATATTTAGAAATGTAATCACTAATGTAAAAAAAACATTAACATAATTTTTTATTCATAAGAAAGCAAAAGAAAACAATGTGAAAATCAATCAATGAAAACCAATATGTTACAGAGGAAGTCCTAATAAAGAAGCAAGAAGAAGAAGATTACTCTCTCAAATTACGCATATCATGATTTTCAAAAATTCCTAGATAAGTGAAATACATTATTAGAAAAAAGCAACTTATATTCATTTAAAAATATTTTTAATGTAGAAAATATAATCCTATTTGTACTTTTGACTAGTCAAAGTCTCAAC
Source organism: Vanilla planifolia (assembly GCA_023846275.1). Taxonomy (NCBI): domain Eukaryota; kingdom Viridiplantae; phylum Streptophyta; class Magnoliopsida; order Asparagales; family Orchidaceae; genus Vanilla; species Vanilla planifolia. The sequence goes on along the minus strand of CM043872.1, from coordinate 3,787,449 downwards.
AACCCAAACTTTATCCTAAATTTCAAATTAAAATATCTTCAATGCTTAAATGTATGTTTTTATTTTTTTATTGGATGTTTGATTGGGTCATCTTAATTAACTTGGAGGAAGGTGGGCTCAAATGTCAAATACTAGCCGAAAGACCAATTGTACAATATAAGGCTCTAATAACTCTAAAAAGTGTTGAAAATATAAGGGCATATTGTTCACAATAAGGGAGTGAATTATACAAATTATAAAATTCAAGCCAACTCAAATTCAAGTAGCATAGTTATAAAATACTTTACTATTATTAATCTAATTTATCTTTATAATACTTGTTTTAGAAAAAATATTGTTAAGATTTGGAAAATATTGTGTGATGTGCAAGTAAGGTAATGAGACAATAATTTCAAGTGGTTCAATACGAACTCAAATATAAATTCACTTCTTACCAAAATCCTAAGCAATCCATTAAACACTAAGTTAAAATACCTTACAAATATTGACTTAATAAAAGTTAATAACACTAGATTAATGAAAAAATACAATACCATCTTAATAAAAGCTTAAAATATTGATTTAATAAAAGTTACAATAGCTTAATAAAAACCTACAAAAGAATGATTATAAAAGACCTAACAATAGAACAAGAAAATCAAAATAAAAACTCAATATAGTAATTTCTATAACTCCAACATAATTAAGCAAGAGTCACACTAACATAATTAAAATAATTCAACAATAAGAGTATGACACATTATGACTTGATGAAAGAATGATAAAATGATGATTGAAATGATAATGAATGGTGTAAAACCTATAACCTTTCATTTCTCCATGTCCTTCCCTAAGTGTGAGATGATTTTTATGAGTAACTCTTCCAAATGATAAGAAATTAAACAATACCCTTTTCTCCTAATTTCATAGTCTTTATATAATCCATATAATTATTGTAATTGATTTAAATCCCTCTCAAATGGTTATGATTATTTTTCTAAGAAAACAACCAAACTAATTATTATTCACAATCTTAAATTGGTCATACGGTCTCATCCAAAGGATCGAACAAGTATGATGAAACATTAACCACATCGTCCAACTAAATGAAACTATATAACCAATACATTTACATGATGAAAATATATTATATAGTATTAATAGAGTAAATTTTCTTAAAGTTCAATTTTTTAGTTCTTAAGAAGATGTTTTATGATGCAAGATCATACAATATAATGACTATTATGATAAGCTCGCTTCACTAATCATAAATAGACCATAGTTGTTCAATAAGTGAATCATATTCTTATGATGTAAATCTATTTAAATCATAACTAAATCTCAAACTAAGCTTCTTGGGTGAAATTGTATCGTACAAGTATGACAAAAAACTACTCACACACAACTTAAGTCCTTAATTATCATTATCCTAATTTATTCATTACATTAATATGAAAGGTATATCATACTAATATGATATAAATATTCTTGTTCATACTTAACGATCCCTATTTGATCCTATAGATGAATATATCATATAATTACAAAAACTTATATCATATTGCATGAAACTCGATACTTCTTAACCCTCACTCTCACTTCTAAGGTAAATCATCATGATACTAGTATGATAATGCTATTAAACAAGTATGAACAGTGACCTTAATCATATTACTTAAGATCACTCTTTGTAGACTCACCATCTAATCTTATGTAATGATTAGTCATATTGTATAATAGATATACTCGTATAAGCATAATTAATACTAACTATGTAATCTTTACTAAATTCTTAATCATTTTCAATTCTTAATTGATTCGGAAATGATAAATAATGCAACTTGTGATGAATGAACTATTCTAAGACATAAAATATGTATATAAATAATCTAAGTAAGATGCATATCTTAAAGCAAAAATCTTCAAGAGTGAAAAGATGATTTTAAAAGTATTCCAACACTTTGTATTGACTAAATCCTTATACCTTAAAAATTATTATAGTTCTTAACAATCTTTATAAAAATAAAAAAACTACTAAAAAATGATCTTTTTTAAGTGTTGCATGAGCATGTGTTTCTCTTAGTGTTGTTTACTTTACACCCAAATACTTTTTTTAAACTTCTTAAGTTAATTGATTAAGCTCTTCATAAGATTAACCTATTTACTCTTGAGATACATGCTTTAAAAATACTTAAATAATAATAATAATAATATAATGATTTTTTGTCATCAAATAAACATTACAATGACCAAATGATAGAACAAAAAGTATTTAATGACCCATAAATTAATTTTTTGTCATCAAATAAATATTATAATGACCAAAGGATACATAAAAATTACTTAATGACCCATAAATAATTCAAGCAATCAAACTCTAAAAGAAAGATGCTTATAAGTTCTAAGTTTCCTAGAAGCAATCTGATGGATCAATTATATAAGTCAAGGACATGTGTAAAAACAAGCTTGAACCTTAAACATAAGATACACAACAACTATCCCTTTAGATCACACTTAAAGCATCTAAGATATGAAAAACATGCTAAACAAATGTATCTAAAATAAAAATAAGTGTATACGATAAAAGCTAAAATTGAAAAATTTAGATAATAAATTGTAAGCACAAAGTGATGTCATTATAATCAATTTGAATAAACTATCAAAGATATGAATACTTCTCTAACTCTTCTATCTCTTAGTAAACTCAGCTTCACCTAGTATGATTGTGACACCCAAGATCAAAATAGATAATAAGTGAATACCTGGTGATATCTTAAGAGAGAAATTACTAGACAAAGAGTAACTCCTAGTAGGATTCTAAGTTGAGGATATAAGGATGAATTGTATCTCATTGACTACTAAAGGAGTAATTCTAAAGTTTATATTAGATATGATGAATTTAAAATATTTGATAATCTTTTAAGGGTAAACTCCCCTTAGATCAGAATAGAATGACTTAAGAGAACAACATAATGAGCTCAGAATATCATAATAATAACTCCAAAAGTGAGTCTCTCAACTCAAAAAGAATAAGATTAACTTCATAAGATGAGTCATGTCAATAATATAAATAAATATAAGCTAAATAAATAATGATATGTTACACCCCATTTTTTCCTAGGCTGAGTTTTGGCATATATATATATATATTTTTTTTTACATATAGATAGCTCAGATCGTCCCATACCAACCTGAGTAGCCTACGAAAAACATAGGATATAACACATCATTACACACCTACTTTTCTTAACAATGTGGATCCCATCTCCCGGGTACACCGTCAAATCAGGATTCATGACTCCTGAATTAACAGATGGACTCGCGCAATGTTACTCCTACTAGACCCAATACTCCTATCCCATACCGATAGGAGAACCGATCTAATAGAAGTCTGAACCCCCATGGTAAGTTCCATAGTCATGTAATGACCTCACCATCAAAAAAAGATATATAACATCCACAGAATAAATATATAAATATGGCACTCCACACACCATAGCACCAAAACAATAAGTAAGACAGTGAATGAAAACTACATCACAAGAATAAGATCCAAGTCCAACAAGTGCAACATCATCCAACCAGATACATAAGTCAGATTCATCTTCACACAATACCTGACATAAGAATAATAGTCTCACTGAATACATCCAATAGCATCAATCACACTAACCAAAATGTCTCAGAAATCACAGATCAGATATCCTCCACTAGCCTGCTGACCACGATCCCACCAAATCTGGGTGGCGTCAAGTCTGCCGAGCCGCTGGAAAAATATAGATAATAAAGGAATGAGCTACGCCCAGTAGGAAAGACAGCTAGTAAAACTCACATGCAAGAGAAGGATAATAGCAAGAGTATAGGAATACAGGATAACAATGTATGGTGGAAAGGCACTCTCAGTTCCAGACTCCGACCAACCACAGTCACCCCTAGTCACACCAGAGTAGCTCTCCTCTGGGGTTCCAGGTAGCATGCCAGCGGGACACGCCCATCTCTGCGCACGCATGGTGCCTAGGCAAAGCATGCCAGCGGGACACGCCCATCTCTGCGCACGCATCACAACGCTTAGCACCCGACACCACAGCGTCTCTCGTCAATCAATCTTCCGGAGACTATAGACAAACCAGTCACATAGATCTCTAGCCAACGTGAGACACCCCTGCCACCCTCAGGCACGCAGGCCTACACACTTGGCTAGCCACGGCGAGTCACCCCTGCCACTGCCACTCTCAGGCGCGCAGGCCTACACTCATGGACCAGAAGAGATCGACTCAGCCACCGTCCCAAGAAGTCCTCTCCCAACAATTCCTATAGAAGCCACGCCCCTACAGTCATTGCCAAGCTATAACTCCAAGATTCGGCAACATGTGTCCAGATACAACAAGGCGCATACCAGTCCACATGTATACTGTGGAAGCTAAGTCTGTACCGCACAGTTACCTACCACAACCACCCTAAAACATCATATAGGGCCTATAGTAGTCCGGTCCATTATGCCAATCCGTGAAATATGCCAACATTGAGTAACCTGACTCAATCTATGCCATTGCCGTCCAAGCAACACAACTGTACCAGTTACTGACTGTTTTGGTAGCATCCATGTACCATACCTCTGTCTGACTGTTTCAACTGTACTGTCATCACTGATAACATTTTTCCCTACTTCAGGAAATTTTTTCTACATACGGATCTCCAGAATTTTCGAGATCGCTCAAATCCCAATTTCTCTTTTTCTGAATTTTTTTCAGAATTTAAAATCCCGAAATTCTAATTACTGCATTTTTTTTTCAAATTCCAAAAAAAATCAAATTCTGCCCTTTCTCAATTTTCCGAAATTCGGAATAAATTTCCGAATTAAAATTTAAATTCACATATATCCTTTTTCCGAAAATTCGGATTAATTTCCGAATTAATTTTTTTTTTTTCAAATTCCACATATATCTTTTTTTTCGAAAATTCGGATTAATTTCCGAATTAAATTCCTCCGCGCCGTTCGTCCGCGCCGAATCCCGCTGAACCGGTTTTCGCTGCCGGTTCGGCTTTCGCGCCGTTCGTCCGCGCCGAATCCCGTTGAACCGTTTTTCGCTGCCGGTTCGGCTTTCGCGCCGTTCGTCCGCGCCGAATCCCGCTGAACCGGTTTTCGCTGCCGGTTCGGGCCTTCGCGCTGAACCGAGAACCCACCGGCCGAATAATTAATCTAATTTCCAGCCGACGTTTAACATTTAAATTATTAATAAATATTGAATAATTACAATTACTTAATTAACTAAACCGAAATTAATCTAATCCATCTCCTTCCTCCGCCCGGCGCCCGCGAAACCCTAGCCGACGATTCCTCCGGGAAAATTCCGTTTCCCCCGTCGATTTCCGGCGACCGAGATCAAAGAGAAACAAAATCCGATGTTCATACTATCCTAATGTTTCATTAATGCCACTAATTTCTAAGGTTCAATCAAAATTTCCGCCGAAGTTTCATCCGATCCCCAATTTTAACAATCTATGAAATTAAACAAATTTCAGCATTTGATACTATCTTAACATGATTAAAGCACATAATCAAATCAACACATGATTGGTAAAATTTCCAAATTCAGCGGTTATAATTTTCCGAAGAAAAACCCTAAAATGCTAAAATCAATAATTTGCATTAATCAATTCCAAAAACACAATCTGCATGCTCCGGTAGCTATTTGCAAAATAATCCATATTTTTAATTTACTAAATAACTAATTTAAAATCTGAATTTCCTACCTTTCTTCTCCGGCGACGGTGAAGCTCGCACGCGACCAACCGCTGCTCCTCGCCGAACGAAACCGGTACCAATTGATTCTCCTCGGTCCCGCGAACCTCCAGGTACAAAAAGCCCCTTGAAAGGCTGCCGAAAAGTATCGCCGTTCGCCGCGAACACCTCGTCTCCGGCCACCGCTCGAAACCCTAACAGCCGAACAAATCAGGTTAAATACCCAGCTTAAACTGGTAATAACCCGTTAAGAACCCATTAAGCACCGGTTGACCTTCTAATAACGCCGCTTAAACCCGATCAGCCGGTTAATCTCCACCGCTGATCTCGTCCGTCCGATCCGCTTATCCGTGGCTTATCCAACCGCATGCGCAAACGCACTCGGCGAACCGCCCCCGCCTTCGCTGAACCGCTCCGGTCCGGTTCACGCGCGGTAAAAACCAAATTCCGGTTTAAAAATCTAATAGACCGATTTAAATAGATTTTCGAATTTCCAAAAATCCAATAAATCCAATTAAACAGGGAAAATTACTTAAAAATTTCCTCGGTGCTCCGAAAAATCCCCAAAAAATTTCAGAAATTCCAATAGCCTCCAATTGAGCTCCTGGCTCATCCTACTGTCGATCTGAAATCATCCAAGCCACAATTGAATTATTGAAGATTAAACGTATAATATTTTACCGGGTATAACATGATATCTATGTAAGAATAAAATACTATAGCTATATCAATACATCAATTTCAATAATAATCCTTTATATTAATATTGAGGTAATAAGGATTCATAACTTTTTGTATAATATTACCCCCGTTCAACCTCACACATTAATATTCACTTCATATCCTTGAACACTACATTATAATTATGTCACTTTTCATGACTTTTAAAGCATCTATCGTGATCACTTCTTCAATGAGCTTATGTCAAGAATATAATCATATTAAGTTAGTATACATAACGTCATTCATACATGGTTGGATAATGGCCCATGGAAGAATGGATCAAAGGCCCTTGGCATAATGGATTTTTGACACCTTAAATTCTAAGCCAACAACCTCTTGTCGTAATAGGCTAGAGAACTTGCAACAAAAATAAATCAATAACCTCTTATATTAGTAGTTCCAAGGACCCTGATAAACTAATTTTAACATGACAATGCCTTAATTTACTTTATAAAAATTACACTTAATAAATATCTAATTTTTTATTTTTTTCTCTTTTCTAATAAATCATGTAAGACTAAAGAACTCATTTATACTAAATAATATAAATAGGATTTAACATAGAAACCAATAAGGCATATCAATATCACACTCATTAATGCAAAACTGTATATTAAAAAAAGAATGCTGATTTATCAGAAAAATTGATATGTTTGCTATCTTTATGATTAAATACTAAAAATAAAAAAGATTCAAGTGGTAAAATGTTAAGGCATCATACTTTGAAACAAAAATCAATATCCACTAATTTTGATCTACAATGATTAAGTCACAAAATGCATGAACATACAATCTTTTAAAAATGTCAATAATAATAATTATTATTATAGATAATTTTTTAGAAATAATAATATCCAATATATTTTTCATAAACATGAACACAACCTTTGATCACTTTATTTCAAATTACATAATTTAATTTTGAAGATCCATGCTTAATTATGTTATACTTTAATTTGCCAAAGGACAACAACAACTCTCTTGCCACTCTAATTAACAATGCATAACTATTTTTTAACCCTATGGTTGTTGACAATGACTGCTTGTAATTGTTTAAGAAGAGCATTTTTTTTCAAATGTAAAACAAAGTAAAAAAGGAAGGAAAGAAAGTTTGAGGAAGATATCCCTTCTCCCTTTCTCCCAAACAACCATTCCAAAACCTTTTTTTGTTAAATACAGAGTTTGTGGACATTTGAAAGCTACCATAGAAACAAAGTATTCCCTCATGAAAGCATAGAAGAGATTAAAAGTTATGATCCGTATTATCATTTGAGTATCCCTACTAATTTACCTCCTTAAACAAGCTCTTAAGAAAAGGAGGCGATATGTAATTCACTTGTTGTATAATATAACTTCAATGATTGAGATCTGAACCAATCAATTCTTGCATCATTAATTGCATATCTTCAACAGTGAGAAATGAAAAGATTTATGGATTATATGCTCAATGTAGTTATCTCAGTGATTATCACAAAGAATTTGTTAGAATATTTGATAACAGTCGACCTTTTTTTTTTTTTTGTCAAAGAACTTTTTGATAAATCCCACGTTGCTTTCCCAAGTTGAAATTATTGCATCAGTAACCATGAACCTTGCTCTTCACCTTAGGCCATCCTCCACAATCTCCATCTATTCTTGGACAAAAAATCACCAATAATTTCTTCTCCTTAACATTGTATGGCCTGTTCTACAAAACAACATTGGCTAAGAAAATAGTTGATCTTTTTCCCAGTGGATCATCAAAACCTGGTATGTTAGCTGGGGAAAATGGCAAATGTTGGCAAGTTCGACAAAGAGACAAGACAAACGCACCTCCACTACAGCTCAAATCAGCCTCTGATTTTCTTGCTCCTATATTCATTTGAAACTCTGTTCCAATAGTTGTCAGAGGTAATTTTTTCGTCTTCTATGCTGAAGTGAGCGCTAGGCGCAAGCATCTTTTGTTTTGATAGTGCATTTCGACCCATCGTTTCCACATAAACCCATTGGAGCAGACTCAAAGCAACCTGATGATGCAGACCACTCTTTACACAAGGGACCCATATGCAAAGTAAAGTTCACGGAGAAAATTCACGGAGAAAATTCACAATAAAATACCCAGGACAGTTAAGATTATTAAGGGGCAACTATTCAGTGTTGTCATTTAATTTCGGAGTCGAGGTTCGAACCATGTAGTATATCGTTCAGGGAACACAAACATTGCGTAGAATAGACCATTTGGGCTTCTTTTCTTTCATCGATTCGCAGCTCACAAGTTGCTTTCGTTGTGCTTGGGTTGCGTATGTTAGAAGTCTACATAGAAGTTGGGACAACAGGATAGTACAGCTGTATTTTAGAATATCCAACAAAAGACAGATTTTCCTTTTGGCAAGTCTTATTGCTTCTCCATTGATGCACATTTTGTAGTAAGGCTAGATTCTACAAGTCGCACCAGTCTGTTTCCCCTTCTTTATGATGTCTAAAATTAACCCTTTAAACCTTTTGATGGAGATCTGAAGAAATCCTGAAAACGGACTGTCCAGAGATTTGGCCAAGGATGAAGATAGTGTGATGAAAGCTGGGATACTGCTTGCCCAAGCAAATTGTCTTTAGCTCAAATAAGCTACCCCATCCTTTTCTTTCTCTGTGAGCTCTCGGCAGCTGGGGACCAAAAAGCTAACAAATAAACATCGATTGATATGAAGGATGGCTTGTTTTCTTCTTACTTCCACATCCATCAACCTCAACATTCTAACTAATCTCAACCCATTTTAAGACATCAACTCATCACAACTGCTCAATAATTCATCAAAAAGGACTTGCTGTGTCACTTAGTTTTCCATTTAGAAGTAATGGAGAGTGACATATGAGGCTAATGTGCTGCATCAATTAGTTCATTCTCTGTACCAGAAATCCCTTACTTTCAAAACAGACCAGAGCATTAACATTTGAAAGTTGCTCAACATTTACTCCTCTCTACCACAATGATAAATTTTTCTGGACTGTTTCACACCAAACACAAAGGATTATATTTAAGAGTGGGGGACCTGCTTCTGTTGATTGGCCCATCCATGCAATGAGAAAAAGCTGCTGCAATTAGGCAGGTGAAAATAACCCTGCAATGCTTTGACTAAAGGATGTGAGGGATATTTTATTCCTTGAAAATTTGTGCTTCCAACCTTCCATGAGGTTATCAGGACACAGCAATTAATGGCACAGTCATAACCGGGCCAACGTTAATGCTGCACAACATATGTGAAGCAGTCTCAACTGTAGATTGATTGAGAATATACGCAGAAGGGATGGAACACGTTGAGGAAGTCATGATTCATGGTAAACTGAGCTGGATCTCTAGCTTCTTTGTGTTAGTTACTTTGCAGTACTTACTGCATAGCCAGGAAAACCCATTCCTGTCTCCACATGGGTTTTGGTTCTGAGAGAACATCATGGTTCAATTTCTGCAATTTTGGGTTGCAGTGTACTAGAAGAGTAAGGGAAGCCAATTTTGCTTGTTTCCACTATATCTTCAAAAGGAATCACTTAGGGTTCTATAGATCCAACAATCAGATTGGATACTTGAATTAAGGGATGATTAGGCTTTTAATTCTCAATTTCAAGATTGACATCTAACAATATTAATGTTATCTAATTTTCTTAATTTTAATATTTATTTTTGGCCATTTTTCATGTACCTAATAATTAGTGTATAGCTAAACAAGAAATTGCTATTTCTAAGTTTGAAGAAACAAGAATTGACCCAATAACTGTTAATTATGATTCTCAATTTTATGTATGGGACCAATATGAATAAATTCTTATATTTAGTTGACCTAATTTGCAAGCTTTAATATCATTTTTTTATTTTTTTTTTTACTTTTATTTTTTAGGCTCTAATTTTCTATAACTTCTAAGATTTGTTATTCATTTCTAACTATCAATATACTATGCATGAAATCCAACTCTTATCAAAAAGTTCTTGTTTACTTACACATGGACAATTTTATGACAAATAGCTTTCGACATTAAATCTTAAAAATACTCATTTTTTTGCTATCGTTGCTATCAATAATAAATCATAGTGCACCCATAAAACATTCTTGTCAATTCAAGTTTAGAACTAATGTTGTCCTACCACTTTGGCTTATTAGGCACTCAATAGTGACTTTATCATGTCGTATGATATTATTTAAATATATAAGTATTTAATTTAATTATATTCACAAATAATAATGTTAAAACTTATAATTTTGTCATTTAAAAAATAACAATTAACTCAAGTTTAGACATCTATATATTGGTCATGTTGTTATTAAAAATAAAAATAAAAGAATATCTACATAACATCAAGCTAAAGAATAAAAAGACTTCAAGAAGTTTTGAAAAACATTATTGTATCAATCAAAATTTACTTTTTATATTATCTAAATAACACGCAATTAAGACATTATTTTAAGAGTAAAATATACATTGATTTGAATACAAAGTTCAAACAAGTTACAGGATTGAAGTTAATATATATGTGATCATGCATACCTATGAATAATCATAAATTTTGCACAAGCTAAAAGATTAATTTTCACAAATCAACGATCTTAAAAAGTGTAACCCAAAGTAGTTCAAATCATAAAAATAGTTTTACCATATACATGTATCAAATCAAATATGAAATACCATATTAGTCACCACATCATTTTTAAAAAAAAAACCACATATTAATTTACATTTGGGACTTTAGTTATTCTGAGCAGAAGGCCTAAAATATTGAGTGTAAGCCACAATAAGCTAGAGAAGTATTGTGCAGTGTTATGCTCATACAATCATTTCTACAACTGTTGCATTTAATGAGATCTGAATTGAGCAACTCAACAAGCTGCATCTTTGTGTAGGTAAGCTAAAACACTTACCAGGCAACTGCTATACACAATTGAGGCAACTGCTATTGTCTTTTTTTACAGCAGGAAGAGTACATTCCTACTCAATGGTGTTCACAACGCCCTTTAATTTAGACCTTTGGCACCTTCTTCCACAGTGGTGAATAGTTTCTCCTTGTAGAGAAAATATAAATACAACCCACATGATCCTTAAATGGCTGGCATTTTTGAAATGAATTTTCTTGAAAAGGAAACCCATGGGAGTACAGTTATATTGCACACTTGGATGTATATACATCAATGGGTTTTGAGATTGGTACTCCTCTTCTTTCCTCTTAGTTGTAGGCCTACATAGCAAAGGGCAGTGCAAAGTGACAAAATATATGTGGAATTTGCAGACCTACATGTTTGGTCTAAATGCATTAACTGTTATTGAATAGATTAACCTTATGAAATTGATAAGCTATGAAGTAAAATCTTGTCTTTTACCTTGAATTGAGAGCATTTGATGCTTGAGATTATATGATTTGATTAGTTTCAACTATCTAATGTGCATGGCAAACAACAATAGCAAAAGTGATACTCAAGAATAGAGAATACGTTGTTTAATTGTAAGATTAGACTGTATGACTTTATAGGTTGAATCACTTGATATCTAGAGCAAATAGTGGAAGCAAAGTATTTTTGCTTTCTAGTTTTTGGGACAAGTTCGTTGAGATCCTCTAATTTTGCTAACAACATGTCATTGTTTCTAATATGAAAATTTTCATAAATTTAGATTCCTAAAGTTCTGTATTTTAATTTTAGTTTGTCCAAGTATGAGATGTATAGGGTCATCCTTATATAAGTTTTTTATGGAATATTTGTAAGAGTAGAATTTAAGTCATTTTAGTGTAAAAATTAAAAATTATAGCAAATAATTGATATTACAATTATCAAGAGAATTTGAGTAACAAAATTTGGCCAATTATTTTAGCACAATTAAGACTTCTCTCATCCCACAATCACAATACTTAATAGGCCATGTCCAATGGCCTTTGCTCATTAAGCGTAGAAATTAGTCTTCTTATACTCACTATAAAAAAGAACTCCTTAGCTACAAAGAAAGCAAACATTGAATAGATGAATTTTAGTCTTTAATTACTATGTAAACTTTCTCCATCCTACTCATTCTTTTTTATTTTTTTACATTAGTACCTTAATTCTCACTTTTCCCTCAAGAGCATCCTTGTAACGTGAGAGAGAATCGCCCTTATGAAAAACCAAACACTAGCTATGTGTGGTTCTTCAACTATCATAATATCATGATTTATTTTTCATTGAAGAGATTTTTTGTATAAATAATGTCATTTCTCATTCTCCAACACTTTTTTGGCATCAGTTACCTAAATTCTACACATCATTCCCCATACGCACCTTCCTCTACACTCCAAAATCTTTTCATGTCTTTTCAAGTATACTTGAATTATCCTAACTTACACTTATGAGACTAATTAAACTGTATAGATAATATTAGAAGGTTGGCTTCTTGCCTAATTTTGTTTTTAGTTATTTAATTTTTTTAATTTTTATAAGATTATAATTGGTCATATATATGTCTCATATATCTTTTTTTTATTATTTTCTACATACTTTTTTTATATTTTGTATCATTTTTCCAATTAGGAACATTTTTGTCATTAATCTATGTTTAATTTTTATATTTTTATAAATAAATTTTTATGTATGAAAATAAATATATTATTTTGATTGTGAATCTTAAATGACAAATTTTGAAGAGTTTTATACTTGTAAAAGCACACCTCTTCTAAGAGAGTGTGAAATTATCTTATGTCTAAAAAAGCATATCTTTATTAGTATAATGAGAAATTATCTCCATCCTTTATTCTCTCTTAGCTACATTTCGCTCCCTCATCATTATCCAAGTCATTCATAATTACTTTTAATCCAATGAACCACATGAATGCAAAATTTCATCTTCATGTTGTTGTTCCTCCACTCCACCCCATCATCAATTTACCTTCAAAATTCCTTCATCATAATCCCTACATTGAGAGATCCTCTCATTATATATATATATATATATATTCTTTTTTAAAATTCCTTCATAATCAAGACCTTTATTCCTTGGAACCTCATGTCTCATCTCTTCCATCTACTTTATTATAAATTTAGTATCAAAGTTTAGATGAGATCTAGCAATAAAATTCCATCTCACCTCTCTTTGACTACTAATTTAGTATTAAAGTTTCTTATCCTACATTCTTCTTCATCAATTTAATATTGGTACATATTTTATGATATTTTAATTGTTACAATGACTTATCACTATTGAACATTTTTATCTTTTTACTTGATTTTTGAGCCTTCAAGGCCACTAAATTTTTGAAATTCCTTCTCATAACTTACTTCCCTCTTAGTTTACTCCCATCTTTAGCTGTTATACTTTCATATTACCAACTTTTTTTAGCTAATGCTTTTGCTTTTGCATCCATTTTGATTGCTCTGGTCAACCACACCATCTATTATGTAATATCCTAAAATCTATTATGTTGTTGAATTTAGCACTTAATTACTCAAGATTTTTCATGAAACTTATTGTCATCTTTGCACTTGGAAGTAGCTAACAAAGTAGAAGAGAAACCCCAGCACAATAGATCAACAAAACTTGGATCAAATTAGCACATCGAATTGGACAAACCAATACATACATTGTAGCCATGCCTTAACACTGGCCCACTCAACCATGAGTTGCAAGTATCTAAGCTAACTAGCTTGACTAAACCTACAATCTAGCTTATTTCCATTATTTTGAACTTTCTTTTTAAAGTGTTAATCAAGAGCTTCTTGATGGATTTTTATCTAATATTGATTATTATAATGATACATTTATAGTACAACTCTGTAAAGCATAATTTTTTTTAACAGGATGGATTGATGAAGAATATGTTGCATCAATAGTTTGATTTTATGTTTGTATAAGATTTTTTAGTTATTTAACTTTCATAAGAGTGCAACGAGTCATATATAAGGTTTGTAAGTCTTTTTTTATCATCTTTTACATATCTTTTCTATTTACATTATTTTCTTAATGATATTTTTGTTATTTCATATTTCATCTACAATTTATTATTCGTATTTCCATAAGTTTTTATATAATAAAATAGATATATTCTTTGATTATAAATCTCAACTAACAAACATTAAAGAGTTTCGTGCAGAGAAGAGCAAACCCATGTTAATAAAACAGAAAATAATCTCTTAATTCTCTTCTCTTTTCTCTTTTCTTATTTATATTAATTTCTTTCACCATCAATAATTCTCACGCTCATGTCTAGATTCATTAATAATGAAGATTCTTTTGATTTAATTGTAATTTTTTTATTAGTTAAAGATTAGTCTCATCAATTTGATGTGACTTTTCATAAGTAGATATACCCTTATTTTTCTTATTTTTCTTATTTTTCTATCAATATTGTTGATCTCTCCCATACCCTCTTCAAAGACGATATAGAAGAAATCATAGTTACTTTAGTAAAAAAGAGTTAGATATTGATAGATTCACAAAGGTAACAAAGGGTTATAGTTCGCTGAGTGCAAAGTTGGTAAGGTCTACTTTTCATGGTTGCAAATCCATGTACATGTCTTCATTACTGTTCATTCTCTTCATTAACAAAGCATAAATAATTTTGTCATATCCAACGATTGATGTGATCCGGCTAACTGTTCCCATTAGTTGATAACTTGTTCGGGTCACCTTTCCCCATTAGATCTCCTTTGGGATTTTAGTTGAAAGCAAGATAGCACCGTTATTGATGGATACTGTTCTCTCTTTATTTTTTATTTATTATCCTGGAGAGAGAAAGCTCTGTTTGTTGAGAGAAGTTGGCTAACCAATGCATTTTAGCATTGTACAAAGTACAGACCCGTATTCTTGCTTTGCGAAGAGCATGAAAGAAGAAGAAAATATATAATTTTTTTAATATTATTTTTGCTGAACAATATTTTTCTTGGTTCTCTCCAAAATGTTTTTTTTAGTTAACAACAATTGCTTTTTAAAACGCGGCTTGTCAAACTTAACAGTAATCAGTATTTTAACAAGCGGATGTTGAGAAGTTGTATATCAATAGACAGCACTTGTAAACAGACAGCGAAGACAACACAGAAGAGGAAGAAGAGGAAGAGTGAGCAGACACATGTAGAGATGGATGACACACACGTGCGTAAGGAGGATGGTGAATTAAAGTGCATGGCAGGAGGATGGGCCATAGTCAGGTCGGTGATTGGCTAAAGAGGAAGGAAGCCTTCTCGTTCTTGTTCTCCTTCGCCTTCTTCTTCGTCTAGGTTTCTAATAAGTAGAAGCAAACCATCCTTCACATCCTATTCTTCACCCATTTTCTCCTCGACATGGCGCTGCATCACCGGAACGTCACCGACCATGGCGCGGCAAGCAGATGCCTCCAAGCAGAAGAAGCCCAAGCCTCCTCTAAATCTTTCTTCTCCCAAATGGTCTCCCTCTCCATTAACCCATCTTCTTTCCCTTCGACCTCTCAACCCCTCCTCGGGTCTCTAGCAGATGAAGAGATGAGCGGCGAAGGAGGAACAGGGGAGACCATAAACGACAGCACAAGCCAGTCCAAGCTCTGCTCCAGGGGCCACTGGAGACCTGCAGAAGACTCCAAGCTCAAAGAGCTCGTCGCCATTTACGGCCCTCAGAACTGGAATCTCATAGCAGAGAAACTAGAGGGTAGATCAGGTCACAAACTCACACGATCACCTCCTCCAAAGCCCTTCTTTCCCGAGCCCCTTCTTCTAATTTCCTCTAGTGTTGCAGGGAAGAGCTGCAGGCTAAGATGGTTCAACCAACTTGACCCGAGGATCAACAGAAGCGCCTTCACCGAGGAAGAGGAGGAGAAGCTCATGGCGGCCCACCGACTCTACGGGAACAAATGGGCCATGATTGCCCGGCTCTTTCCTGGTAGAACAGACAATGCGGTGAAGAACCATTGGCATGTGATCATGGCCAGAAAATACAGGGAACAATCCACCGCTTATCGGAAAAGAAAGCTAGGTCAAGCCATGCAGCGGAAGCTCGAGGAAAACACTTCGACTCCCCTTCTTCCCTTCTTCTCCTCCTCCATTTCCACAAGGCAATACCCCTACGATTTCCTTTCCGGTACGCTTTCCCTCTCCTTCATCTTCCTGTTCTTGCCATCTCTGTTTTTTCTTCTTGCGATTTCAAAAATCCAACTTTTAGCTGCATATCTTTGCTCAATCCATAGAATACAACCAAATCCATACATAAATATGTATAAATAGTTTCTATCCCCCGTGTGGCCGTTGTCTTCTTATCAAGTTTCCACACATCACGAGCTTTAATGGTCCTTGTCCTTTTCTCAAGCGAGCACAAGTTAGCTCAGAGAGTGTGCTTTGCTCAAAACGGCATGGGTAGGCTTAAAGCTGTTAAGCCAGGAATCCGCTATCGAGCAGAAGCTGTCGTCCTTAATAACCCAAATCCCAGTCTTGTGCACCAAAAGCTCGCCCTGTTCGCTACATTAAATGGCAACCCATCATGCATTTCAGAACCTCACGCAAAGCATTGCAGGCCACAGGGGCCAAGAGAGGCTGGACAACCTCAGCCCGACTAGCCGGGAGGTCGAGGAAGAGACACTGCAGGGATTTTGCCACCATCAAGCGTCGATGTTGCGCGCATTGCTGCGGCACGACGCGTCGCTTGAGGCTTCCACCGTTGGAGAGACCGTTGCAGCCGCGCGGGGTGAGACGGATAGAGAAGAGGAAGAAGACGGCCGACGCGGGGAAGCTTCCATCGCTTCGCCGGTCTTCATAGACTTTCTTGGTGTTGGAGCCACGTGAAGGAAGAAGACGTGACCGTTTGTATTAAGAAGTTAGGCGAATCGTGTTTGAAAATCAATCCTAATTGTCCCATTTTATTTCTGTTATTATCAAGCTAATAATTTATTTTATAAGTCCCAAAATTGGATAAATATTTTTTTATTTCAATTATTATAGACATTAATTTTAACTTGCTTTTGTTACTCCAGAATTATTAGACACGACGTTTATTGATTTTGTGATTAAAAATAGGATAAAAATTATAAAATTAAGAAATTACTTGACGAAAAAGAGAGAGAGAGATGTGGATGACTAATTGTTTCTTGGCATAGATTACCTCTTTTGTATGGTTAGCTATACCCACGGTGTTGCGAAGGACTATAAATGGTAAAAAGCTTTCTTGGAGTTAGGCCTATTGTATGCAAGGGGAATACTACAGTTGCTTGTTAATTATCAGTAAATTTCTATCACATCTGCGTCACGTAGCTTTCCACATACTGTCAACAAAGCAAATGCCGGTTCGACATGACATATGTAAATTATTAAAAAAATATATTTTTTTAAGAATCTATTTAAAAGAATACTTTTTCTATGATTGATTAATAAATTGACCTAATTACTATTAAGAAAATTATAAATTTGGTGAAAATTCATTAAAAAAGATTAGGTTGATCTTTTAAGAAAAACAATTGGGTGCAATGAGCACGTGAGAAGGGGGTATAATTTTGTCTTTTGGGTTGCATTTAGATTAGGTTGATCTCAACTAGATGTCATTTTGGTTGTATAAAAATCCATATTGGTTTAAGGTTGTCCCAAGTCTAATCCATGACCTACAAAGTGATCTTTTTTATTGAATAATAAGCTCATCTATTTCTTCATTAAGCCTTAAATATTTGAATAAGGAAAATATTGTTTCGTAAATTAAATGAAATATTAGTTTGATAGAAAAAAAGAAAATATAAAATTTTGTTTATAATACATCTTGACAATAAGATCAAATATTATAGACTTAATAAATTTATACAATAAATAAATACAAATAGATTGACATACCCTATTTAGTGACAAACAAATAATTCAGTTCAAAAAATGTACGATTTGTGATGCTAATGGTACTAGAACTTGATTAGATCTAGTCATCCCAAAATTTCATATCATTTAGAGAATTTCAAAAGGAAGAAAAAGTTCAAATAATAAGATAGTACATGAAAATTTTAAATTCGATAGATTTTAAATGCATGCAATCTTTTGTAAAAACTCGGAGTATTATTGAAATAAGGTTTTAGACTCGTGAAACATCGATCAAAGCATAAAGTTCATGACACTTGAACTATTATTAACAATGAAATTTTGGTAAGATAACACAAAATTTGAATGATATCTTATGATGATAGGCATGAATATATAAAGATATGAGAAACTATTTGAAAGATAGATTTTTGGCACCATATTATCTCATCACTAATGTTGCTTATAATTGTCACAAAAAACAAAAATTGATAACGTTTCATCCATAGAGAGTAAGTTTTACTTTTAACTGGCCAACTTATAGCATATCTTCTCAAATAAGCAATGAAAATGCATTACATTTTTTCCCCTTGAAGAATGTGTTGTCTATATAAGTTAACGGAAGCTTGCTTCTCTTGAAACCTAATAGTTGATTGAGTTTGCAAGCTTGCCTCAGTTTACAATTGTTGTTGCAAATTAAAAAACTCTTTTGAGGGTTGATGTTTAGCCCTTAGAACTCTTGAAATTTTAGAAGAAAATTTATAATGTTTAATATCAATATCTTATTTCTCCTTATTAAGATAATAAAGTCATTTGTAAAGTTAAGGTAAGAAACATTTATGCATCATATTGGGAGAGCATAATTGAGAGTATTTGAAGAGATTTTTAAGCATATGGGTAAAAACTTTAACTGACAAGATGAGAAAGATATTAGATAGAGAATTTTCTTATTTAAGGCATTGAGAAACCTAAAACAATTTTAGCTTTTATTATTAATAATGATTGAAAAGTTGTTATTGCAAAGGATGTTCATAATAAGCCTGATAAATCTTGCATCAAAACAAAAATTTATTAGGACCTATTATAAGAAGTCCCAAGACAACCTATCAAAATCATTTTTTACATCTAATTTGATAATGTAGTTGCTTCCTCTTATTTTCTTATTAACAGCATCCATCACTTCTTGCATTAGAATAAATTCTAGACAATGTCTTGAAACTTAACAAAATTAGCTTATTTACGATACATCAAAGTATGCTTGATTTGTTGTAATTTAGAAGCCCAAAACTTAGTAAAACTTTTCTCAACAAAGTTGCATAAGCAAGTGGGTATGTAGCCATTATAAGTAATATGGTTATTCTACTTAGAAATGAGGACAAAGTTTTCATAGCAATTCATTTTGGTATTGGTGTTCTGGTGAAGAAATCCCTTATAGCATTCAATGCATCTAGTATTATCATTTCTTAGTCGTGAGAAAAGAAAGAGCAACTTGATGTTAAGATCACCTCATTTTATGAAGAACTATAGAAAGAAATGGTTATGTAGTAGTTAGAATACTTTGTCATTCAAGACAAAAGGGACCATGTATATTTACTTGAAATGTCCTTATATGATTTGAAGTAGTCTTCTTGATAATGTTAGAAAAAGATTGATAAATGTGTATGATAGAGAAATGTTCTAAGATGTGAGCATGATAGTTGTGCTTATTTGTGAAAGATTTCGGATGGCTCTTGGATTTACAAACATTTTCATATTGATGATATGTTGATTAAATACAAAAGAAAATCTAAAATTGATGAGGTAAAAGCCATGTTAAAAGGTGAATTTGAAATAAAGTACTTAGAAGTAAAAAATGAATGTCCTTAGTATATGTAAAAATTATAATCCTATGTGAGAGTTTGATGATAATAAAACCAAATATCAAGATTTACTAACATTTTGTTTTAAGATTGTTTTCTTAATGACATTTATGAGATGATGTTTAGAAGTGAAGCTTTAATAAAGTATAACACTAGCATGGAAAGGACTATCATGTAAAATTAGTAGAACTAGATAATTTCAGACCACTGCAAAAGCTTGGATGACACCTTTTCCTTGATGGTGTGTCAAACATCTTGAGCAAATTAAAAAATCATCATGCATACATAACTCATTCATTTCCTTAGCAATCATGTGCATTAAAAAATATTATCTTTATAATTATCTCTTCATCATTCAAGTCTTAGTTAGAAGATCATAAGAAAACATTGTTTTCAAATTATATAAAATACAATAAAAGTATGGTATGAGAGGCATCATGTATGGTATGTGAAGTTGATGTACCATACATCAGCTCTCATTACTTTACATTGGTGAATGTAATAGATCAATTTTATATACCAAAAATTATGCATGTTATGGTATTCTTCAATGTACTATTATGTTCTTCAATGGTTCTCAAGCTAGTGACTTATGTATATGGTACAATAGGTTTAGTTCATTTGACTCAATATTTTGAAAAGCAGATGATGTGTGTGGAAGGACATTAAGAACTTAAGCTTTGCTTATGATATGTTATTAAATAGTACATTATTATTAATGTATATTATGACTAATTCAATTAAAAAAGGTATGCATGTTGACATACAATGCACTAAAGGGAACTTATGAAACCCTTATTATTAATGTACAATATATTTAGTTTAGTTTTGTAAGCATGCTTTTGCAAAAAACTTAAACTTAAGACTTACATATGATATGTGTATGGTAGCATAAAAACCATAACAAGTAACAAATTATTTTAGAAATTTAAAAGAAGTTATTATCCTACCATTGAGGTTGTTTTATCTACTTGGTGAATATCCTATCCCCAAGAACATTAGAAAAAATTATGAAAAAAATTTTACTCTAAAAGAGATATATGTTTCAATTTTTACAACACTTAGATCTCTTGCATTCTTTCTCATTGATTAATAAGGATAGTTTCTCAAGCTAAAATCAACAATGCTTAACCATTCATTCTTATTTACAATAATCAATAATATCATTTCAAGCATTCCTCATCATTGTAGTGTACCACTTGTAATTTACACTAATTAAAAGATATCTTCTACAAGCTTACATTGTACAAGTTTTGATATACTTTTTGCCATTGTTTTTATGTGAGACACTATGGTTTCCCTCGCTCATCTTTTTTGGGCTTGGTGTCATGGTATTTCTTTCTTTTTCTTTTTCTTTGATTTTTAAATCTTTTATAAATATAATAATGAGAATTAAATTTCAAAATTGTTGAATCAAAATTTTAATTTAATAAACATTTTAAAACCATTACATAAGCAAGTGTAAAACCATTACTTCTTTTTAAAGTTAATAAAAATAATTTTAAAAAATTTCATAATTCTTTTAAAGCATTAAGTTCATACAATTGTAGTAGAAAGCTAGTCATGTCCAAACTAGATACACAAAGAATTGTAAACGTGTTCATCTAAAATAAGTGCAAGACTAGCCAACTTAATAGTTTATACAATTACATAATAAAATAAACAATGAATAAGAAAATATAATCTACTTACACTACTCTCTAGTAGTCTTGTGATGTGTCTCATTTAGATTGAAATTATTAAGTCATAAAATAGGTTGAACTAAGTATCATAGCTTAGTGGCAAAATCATATACATATATGTAAATAATTAGCTTTTGGATCATGACATATGTTAGGCCAATCTTATACATGAAAATATAACTAGTGCTTAATTCTGTGGTCACCGCATGCCAATTATTATTGAATTCTTGGTATCATGATATCTATTTCTTTCTCTTTTTTTATATATTTTGAAAACATATAAAATCATTGTTTTCTTTTTATAAAAATTCATAACAAAAACAAATCCTTTTCTTTTAAAATCAAATTATAAAAGCATATTTTATAATCATCTAGAAATATAAAAGCTTTTCACATTTTGTTTAATGGCACGTGTACATACAATATTAATAGTTGCAATTCTTTTACATATCTTTTTTACCTAAATAAATAAATATAAAAATCATACAAATAAATACAGTTGTAGCGCATTTCAAATCATCATTTTTAGGCTCTTACACAATCCTAGTATCCCTTTTATGGTGCCTTCCTTTAACTTGAAAGTCTTAAACAAAAATAGTTATGAGTTAATTGACATTGGCTTAATCATAAATAATTATACAACTATGTAAAACATTAAATTTTTGGGTAATGGCATGTATGGGTCCTATATATCAATTCGATATAAATTAAATATGCAAGCATTTAAGTAAAGTAACAATACATGTAAAATTTTAATACAGAGGAATCTTTTGTATTATTACATATTGTTTTCTTTCTTTGTATTATTTTATCTTTTAAGGATTTATCTTAGAAAAGAAAAAGATCCTTTTTATTCAACAAATTTGTTATATTTATGAATATGTTATCTTATACTTAAACATTTCAAATGGAAACATCTTTAGCTTATATCTAGCACACATTAT
The DNA here is from genome assembly GCA_023846275.1 of Vanilla planifolia. Taxonomy (NCBI): domain Eukaryota; kingdom Viridiplantae; phylum Streptophyta; class Magnoliopsida; order Asparagales; family Orchidaceae; genus Vanilla; species Vanilla planifolia. Next base: position 3,764,808 of record CM043872.1, on the reverse strand, counting down.
CTTGGTATTGTATTTTGATATGCTTTTTTATTTTGAACATTTCCCTTCCCTTCAATGATCCTTTTTTTTGCTTTTTCTCATTTTACTTTTATTTCTTTTCTTATCTTTGTGATTGTTATCACAAATCAACATATCCTACATGTTCATTGTCATACAATTATAACAATAAATGAGTTGTAATCAAAATAACATATCAATCGTGCTTAATATTTATATACATATATAAGTCATGATGAAAAAAGCACTTACTTTTTACCATCATTCATAAATTTTACTTTTTGTTCATTAGTTAATATATAAATTTTAGAAAGTATTATGCATTGATATAATTATCTTCTATGTATATCATGTCCATTTCATGTATATTTAGTTTAACCATTTTAATAAATCAATAAAAATCTCTATCCTAACACTACACATTTAATTCAAATATATACACATAAGTACAAGTTTTACCTACCTTTTAAAACTAAGTAGTAGTTATACCAAGTCTCAAATCTTAATTCTTTTAGTAATTATAATACATAAGACTATGTTCTCGATTTTGTCTTTTTTTAACATAACTCTTCTCCAAATCTCTTGAGAACACCTTTACTTGCTCTTTTCTTTTCTCTACTATGGTTGAGTGATGCACTTCTTAAATTTCATAAAAATACTCTCTAAGTCATAGTCAACCTCTTATTTTTACTTATTTTCATTATTTTTCACATGTCTGATCTCTCAAATCTCTCTAAAAGTTGTGTCCCTTCATATGAATTCTTTTCACCTTCTAATAATTCATTTATAAAGGCTTCATATTGATTAAACTTCCCCAAATATAATTTTTCTTAGCTATTTGTCACTTTGAGAATTAAGTGTTCAATTTTTTTAATCGTACAAGAATGATCTTCGACTTTGTGCTATATGTTACCTAAATCTTGCTTAAAATTACATTTATTTCTTCTTATCATAAATTTTTATCTCACTATGGTAGTGATACGATAATACCATCATATTGTATGATCATTTGAATCTTTTATTGACCATTTTCACAATGATATTCTTCTATCGTACTGTTTGAATCAATACTCTATGCTCTATTACTTACACAAGTTCATACTTATACGTTTGTTCTGTCATACTTATATTATTAGGAGATGATCTCTACAATCTATTATGTTTATGAGTTTGTGTCCTTTGTATTGTACCATGATGTATTGTTTATACCTACATTTATTCTTGTGCATTAACAACTTAGTGCACATAATCTTTTTGTACAATGTGCAGCCTTCTTTTGTGTGTATTCATACTTATTCTCATTCATTCTCTCTATTAGACCTTACTCATTGATACTCTATAGTCGTATTGTAAAATCAACCATTTTCCTGCTACACATGTTAGACGATTATGACCAATAATCGACTATACTTTGTTGTATTTGTATGTTGAATTAATCATACTTGTATGACCCAATCTCATCTTATGATTCTATTCTTCTTACTAATTCTCTCACCAAATTGTATTATACAAATTGTTCTATCATGTTATATGATATTTTAAAAACTTTAAATACCTTTAAAAAATTTCAAAATATTTATTAAAATTTCAAAATTTTTTTAGATAAAAAATATTATTTATAACTCATCTCTCTTTAAAATCATTAATCATTTTTAAATATTTTATTTTTTTAATATCCCATGATTTAATTTTATTAAAGTTTCTTACCCACACTTATAGATGCTAAAATGTTTATATAAAAAATTATATAAATTCTTTTAACTCATTTTCCTTAATCTTTGTTGAATTTTGCCATTTCTTTTAAATTGTTAGGATCAAGATTTTTTATATTAGCTTGGGCCTATTTTTTCAAAAACATATTCCAAGTAAACAAACCTTAATGATGACTCCTTGTGCTCATCTCTAGGCACATCATTTTGGTGTAGTAATCATTATTTTGGACAACTAATCATTATTTCACTTTGACAATCACACTATTGTTCTTTTCTAGTTTTATTCTTATCCATTTTTCTTTTTCTTTTACTTTTTTATTTGCATTAGAAATAACCATTTTATTTTCCTTTTTTATGGCCACATTCATAATTTCTCATGTTGTTACAATATGTTGGAGTCATCATTGTAATAAAATAATAAACATGTTATGATATTAAAAAATAAGCAAACATAGCAATAGAAGTATGGATCATAATTATCCTCCAAATTGACCATTTTATTTCATTTTCTTAATCAGGATGCTAAGCATCAAATAGTATAACACTAATCGTATGTATAGATGTTTAAAGCTTGCTTATCTTAATTCCTAATTGTAGTGGTCATGTCTTAGAGATCAAATCTTGAATTTCATGCTTTTTCATTTACCTTTCTTTTTCTCCACTTCAAGTACTGTATGGTGCTATAGTACTTGTTAAAATGTTTATTATAATACTTCTTCTCCAATTCTTCTTAATCCCTTACTCAACTTCTCACAAATTTCTTTTCCCTCTTTAATGCACTTGCTCTCTCTCTCTCTCTCTCACTTCTCTCTTATAGGCTTTGGCCCTAGTAATTTCCTCCCAAGTTTTCAAAGAATAACACTTGGTCAAGTCTCCCTCTCTATTATACATGTTAAATAACCCTTGGTATACATAGCATTCCAAATCTCCTCAAATGACCACGTCTCTTTAAGGACTCACATGGACAACTCCTTGCCTTCTTACCACTTAGAATCTAAGAGTTTCCTATGATTTATTTGTTATTAGGTTGGTTCCATCATCACATGCATACATTAAGAAGTTAAAAAATTTAGGGATTTCTAGGAATTAATTGAATTACTATTTTAATCAAACATAAAAACTCAAATATATTATTATATTTTTTAAAAACTTTAAGCTCCAAAAATTTAATAGTTGATTTTGTTTTAATTTTCTTGATGAGCTCTACTCATTGAGCAAATTTTACATTTTTTTAGCAATATTTATTCTTTTTAATAATATTTCAAATGTAAAAATGATTAATCTTATCATTATAAGGTCTATATCTTAGTAAGTTTTCATACTTTTTCAAGTCTACTTGACACTTTTTTAATTTTTGAGATTTTTCAAAAGTCATAAATAAACTCCTATTAAGATCTTTCATTTTTCATAAAAACTTTGGTCTCTATTAATTTTGTATTGTTTACTTAAAACTAATTTGTATGCTTAATCTATTAGCTCGTCTCTCTTTCTTAAGATATCACTTCTCCTTTTTAACAGTGTACAATTTTACATATAACATTAGAAAGTTCTTAGCAACTTCTAAAATTTCAATTTGTCCCAATTAACAATATATATGTTTTGTTTCACAAATTACGATGTTACAGATATATTATATTTTGTCCCATTTTAGTCATTTGTTTTAATGGCTGTTTTGGTTTGTTCTTAGATCCCATTTGTTCCATTTATAAGAACATTTGTCTACTTATCTTTTGGCAAAAGGTTGTTGTGATACAAGCCTATTATATTATAACTAGGGTTGGAAATTAACTTGTTGTTTAGAGCCAAACTAATTAAAAATTTACATATTTTATTATTATAGTCATAAAATAAATACTTTAAAAAATTAAATATAAAATTGCTCTAAAATCTTACAATTCACCTCTCCTCTTTTAGGTTGCTTATTCTTAAAAGTGGTATCAAAGCAAGGGAAGCGATTCCTATGAGAAGATCATAATGGCTCACAACTTGATCAAGGAAATAACCACTTTGGGAGAAAGAACCTCTTCCCAAAGTCTCCCACATTTTAAAGGAGAGTTCTATCTTTACTAGAAGAATAGAATGAGAATCTTTCTTGAATCTATAAACATAGATATCTAAGAAATTGCTAGGTAGCTATTTGCATTTCTTACAAAAACTATTAAAGGTGAAGTAGTTAAAAAGGCCATATTGCATAAGGTCCAACAACATGCTAGAGAAATTAATATTTTGCATTGTGTACTATCAACATCTAAATATAATATAATTACAAACCTAAGGATATGCATGAAATTTGGATTAAGCTTGATGTTATTTATGAAGGTACATATGAAGTGAAAGAAAATTGGATTAACACGTTAATTCATGATTATAAATTATTTGGAATCAAATTTGATGCGTCTATTAAGTTTATATTCATAAGGTTTTCAAATATTACAAATAAATTAGCAAATCTTTGAAAAACGTTTTCTAATGATGAAGAGATTAGGAAGATTTTAAGGATTTTACCAAAAGAATATGATCCACTCATCATCGTAATTAAGGATACTAAGGATGTCTCAAAGATCTCCTTTGATGAACTAAAAGGATAACTAATAACAAGTTAATTGAAGTTTGTCAAGAGAAAAGAAGAGGAAATCAATCTTGAAAAACCAAAGAATATGAAGTAATTGCATTAAGAGTTAGTTCATATTTAGTGGCTGAGTCATCATGTGGTGATGTGCTTTCTCTAATTTTTATGGTTTGTGTCAATTACAAAAATTTCATGATGCAAGAAAGCTAGCCATAAAAAAATGAAGAGCAAGACAAACACCATGAAAAAGAAGTATTATGCCATGAATGTAAAATGCTATGGCACATTCATTCCAATTGTCCAAAATATCTTTGGAAGATGAAAAATTAAAGGAAAAAGAGGAAGCTATGAAGGCTACATGGAGTGACCCAGATGAATCCTCAAGCAATCATGAAATGCAAGAAGGGTTCACTTGCCTAATAACGAGTGGTTATGGTTAGCATGCTTACCAAATGATGTGGTTAGTAGCATCTCTCAAGAAGATTTAGAAGAGAAATTTATTTATGTATGTCTCAAATATGAAAAATTGGCTAAAAATATAAGAAATTAGAAAAGAGAGTGTGCTAAACATTTGAGCCTATGTGATTCATTAAATGAAACAAATGAAAGATATTTAAATGACTTAAAGAGTGTGAGAGATGAGATTGCATGCTTTATTACTCAAAACTCTAAATTAGTAGAAGAATTTAATGAGTATAAGATAGTACAGACATTGCTTTGTCTTTGCATTAACACCAAACAAAAGTCTCTTATGCTCATACTCATATTTTTTTAATCTTATGCACTTTTGATATCATTGTTGCTTGAGATCTAATCATATGTTAATACATTTTAAAATTAAGGAAAACATTCATTCTATGTACCCTAGGCATGTTTGGGTAGCAAATCAAGCACAATCATGTCTAATTCTAAGTTAGTTTAATGCAAAATAACTGAAGTCCCTAAAGCTAACTATTAGTCCTTTATGCACAAGCATGCCTCCTTAATAAGACCAGGGAGTGCATGTGGTATATTGATAGAGGTGTTCGGGAGATATGACAAGAAATTATTTCATGTTCACCTAGCTTAGAGCTATTGATGTGGAGAGTTCACCCTTAAGGAAAATTATTAAATCTTTAGTTAATGTGTAACTAGTTTGATGATAACAAAATTATTCTTTTATTTTACTAATAATTTTCTTATATGTTTTAAATCATGTCAACTCAAGATTCAATAAGTGTGCACTTAGAGAGCTTGGTCATGACTTGAAGGTTTCAATGATAGTGTTTGGTGAGAATATATTTGACACTAAATATAAAGCTTAAGTACTCTTAGAGAATGTGTTTTGAAGTCATATTTATTTTTTAGAATATAAAACCTATAACATAAGCACAAGAAATATAATAAAGTTTTGAGTGAGTGAGCTAAAGATTCTTGAACAATTATTTTTATTTATCTAAGTTAGTTAATACATGTGCTAAATTTATTAATAAATATGCCTTATTAACGATTAAAAATATAGAGTTATATTTACAAAGCATGCTTAAAATACTTAAAATAAAAATATTAAAAATGTGTTTATTGTATGGTACAATCACATAAAAGTATATTACGATTAGTTCACATAAGTGAGTACGAATGGGTGATAAGACTATTCAATTAGGTATTATAACTATTATCATAAATTTTTTATAGTGCAATGACATTGATTAGGTACTATGATTAGTTTAATCAAGCATAATATTGTTTGTTAGATGAAACAAAAAGTGAGATAACTTAATGGGTTAGTATAGCATGATTATTTGTACTATATAGTATACTCAATATAAAATGAATCAAATAGTCTACGAATTGACTTGTGAAATGTCAAGAATTTTGTATGATACTATAACACCCATGACTAAAGATGGAAGGGAGTGATCAGTAGGTAATGTCTTATAGAAATAAATCATAGAATAAATAATAGTTATTAGTAGGTTTCTAAGTAGATTGATACAATGATAAATACTTTTCACATAGGCTATAGGAGGTGGCAATGTTTAAGCAATATAAGTAAAGTAAAAAACCTTTAATTAGTGAGGTGCTTTTTGGGGGAAAACTAAGCTTGGCTCCCATGAAAACTCTAAGGTAAAGTTTGCAAGAGTTAGAGTAGCTTTGAGATGGGTAATCAAACAATCCTGAATAAGGATAAAACCTGATTAGTTTATAAAATTATCTCACATAAAAGTTTGGGATATTACAGGTATGATCTTTTTTATCATACAATATTATTAACTATTTTAGATATATTTTCTACATTGAGAGCCCACTTTCAGATTTTAGATGCCACACTTTTATTAAACATATAATATAAGTAGTTCACATTGATAACTATCGTATAATGCAATACCCTGATTATACAATACAATTGATTCTTTTTTGTATAAGTAATAATTAGTTTGACTAGATTTTAAAAATTTCTTAATCAATTATTAGAGTCATTGCAAGTGTTTAGAGGTATTACAAAGCTTCTTAAAGACTATATAAAAGGTTTCAAACATAGTGAATAGGATAATGAATATTTTCATACCATTATGAAGGATTCCCACTTGATGATTTGATCTTTATTAAGAAAATAAGAGAGGAAACTAAGGCTATAACATTTTAGCATATGTTCATCTTTCTCAACCCTTTATCAAATTCATATTCACTTAGACTAAGCTGTAAATCATCTTTGGGTTATGTTTCATTATTTTAATGTACCTCTTAATTAAAATTTTAGATTATAAGACATTTAGTTTTGAGCTTTGATATTGTATTTGTCCCTTTGTTAAGACTTTCGATTTTACTTTTACTTGGTCTTTTAACCACTTGTCAGGTCTTTTAACCCAATGCTTTTTAAGGTCCTTTGGCATGGTGTTGTAAAATCCTTTGAGCTGGTGTTATAAAGTCTTTTGCCCCAACATTTTGTTGGGTATTTTTGCCACATATATAGGGTCTTTTGTTTTTTGCTTTTGTGAAAGGTGTTTTAGTAATTTTTTCTTAGCTTTTTGGTTGAGGGTAGATATAAATCCAATTTTGGATTGAACCACTTAAAAATCTATCATATATTTTTTTTAATTCATCCCCACACAAATTGCTTTAAAATATACTTAGATTTTCTAAAACAAGTTTATAATAATAATTAAGAAACATAAAAACTTTCTTTGTATTTTTACTTGTGTTTATTTGAGATCAGAATTTTTATAATTTATCTTTCTTTTGTGTGAACATCATACTCTTATTTTCCTAACAATAACTACAAGATGAGGGTAATCCACATGGGTATTATTGGTAACTCTTCTACATCTATTAGTAAGATCCTATTAGTAGACGGTCTTCAAAATCCTAACTTCTTATAGGAGGAAATAAATTATATTTTATCTAAACTTAATAACAACTAAGTTATAAATAAGATTTATAACCTTAAGATTAGTATTACATTTAAGAAAACACTTTATTAAGTTTAAAAGAATTTGTGTTGTCATGTAATAATGAAAAACACTTAATTGTTAAGTTATTTAATTCAAACACAAAAAGGGCCTATGTCTACTCCCAATTACGAAGACTAATCTTACACTAGCAATAACCATCTTTTTTCAAATAACAAGTACAACAACCTTAGAAAACCAAGATCCATATCAATCAATATACAACTCAAAAGAGCTACAAAGGAAATGACTTAATATGTCAAAATTTAATGATAAAGAGTTAAATAGCAAGGAACTAAATCAACACCTTTTATAATGTTATTTGTATAACCTATAACCAAAACCAAAAGTTCAAGTGACAGGAACAAAATATTATTAAATATTAAACTTCGATATCAAATAGCAAAATATAAAAAGACAAAATTGAAAGAATTTAACCTTGGAGCTCTTTGTAACCATAGCAAGAATCCTTAGTGAGGCGGACATGATATGGCCTAGTTATAACACATGTCTAACTTTCTTCGTATATGAAAGTGTTATCATTAGATTTTTCTCAAATATTTCTAGGCCTTATTTATAATGACTAAATAGTTAATATCCCTTTTAGGCAATTACAATGACTCCCTCATCTATTTGTGAAGTGTTCTCATTTCTTGCCCTCTTCAACAGCCATTCTTTTAGAATGACAATAATAGAAATGTATGTGTGATAATGACAAGAACAAAAGGAAAGAAAAACAAAGACAAGAAGATTTTTTTACAAAAGAGATGAATTTCTTAAGAAGATTCTCTTCAAGGGGTTTTGAATTCATTGAAGTTCTGATTCTCAAATTTCTTTAAATTTTTTCACTTCTAAATTCTCTCCAAAATTTTTTAAATTATTTCATACTCAGTTCCACTCATTTATATAATGATTAGGATGTAATTTTTAATTATATAAAAACACATGTGAATTTGATTAGAAATTAAAAATTCCTCAAATTCTATAAATTTGGCACATGCCTTCACCAATCCGTGCACAAGAGCCCCATGATGTGCAATTATACGATCATATCAGGGGAGCTGTCCACTCATATGGGTTCTATTATTGTGCATGGGTAGCATTCAACTTGTGTGTTAACCTTGATAGTGTTGTAGGTATACTTATTGCGTGTGTGAAACACGCATGTGGTTTGCTTTTGGCAGGGCTCACATCTATTCAACTTTACATAATCATGCATGTGCACCTAATGCATCACACCTTTCATATGTAGCTCTCTACTAATGTAATATAGTGTGCACTCTAGCATGTTTGTTGCATATCTCTATGCATGGGCCAATGCATAATCCTATTGTTTTATGTTGTGTTATCAATTTTTATCTTTTTTTGTTGTTCTTTCTCTTTTTTTGATTTTTTGAATGAATTTAAGATTCAATGATCTTGAAAGTAAACTTCTAATCATAGGTTCTTTTTTTAGATTTAAGTCTCACTAAATCTTCTTTGTTGAACTAATGTTCAATTACTTTCTTTAAGAGATCGAGACTTTCATTAATCCCATCAAATGGTTTCTTCAATTTTGTTAGTAATAGATATCATTGAAAAGTGTTTACTAGCCTCTTTATTTGGCAAGCACCAATAATGCCTTTTGTTAATACTGTTTTGTCTCGAATTAGAAGAAAGTTCTGTCCATCCTTCGTGAATTGATACTATTGCTCATTGATAATAGACAACATCTTGATTCCATAAGTATAAATTTTTAATATAATTTAATAGACATCTAAAAATCCACTTAAAACCTTATCAATATTGTCTTTGGTGATGAAAAACTTTATCGTATATTTTTTTTAACTTTTATCTCAGGGTTTTTATGAATCCACTTCAAAGAAAAGAGAATTATATATGGTGTGGTCTCTAATTTTAGTCTTTGTACAACGTTTTTGGAAATTAAGTTCTTTCTCTTCCAGTGTTGATGATAACACTCATAATCTCTTTTTTTACTTATATTATGATAGTGAAGAGTTCTTTTATTTGTTTCTCTTCATGAAATATCTCCTTTAGAGTCATCATAAGAGATAATGTTTCATTTGATTAAAGAGGAGTTTTAATAAGTATTTTATCATTCTTGAACTTTTCTAGAAAAAGACCAGGATATAACTTGTAGATTAAAATTTATATTTGGTGGGTTAATAAACCTGTTTGTGTCTTCAAACTTAATAATGAAATAGTTTGTATTGTCACTTTGACTGAAGCCTCTTCAATCTTTTAATTTTTTTTGTAACTTGTTCTTCAACTATCTTCTTTTTTATACCTACCATTAGTACACTATAATAACAAATATAATATGATTTATCTATGAGAGTTTCTCAATGATCCATCATCAATAGACTTTTTAAAATGGTAATAATGGAAATGGATGAATAAAAATGATTAGGAGTAAAGAAAAAAAAGAGAAGATTATTTTATCACAAATGAGATTAAATTTTCTAAGAAAATTTATTCAAGAGATTCTAAATTTACGAAGTTTTGATTTTCATAATTTTCTAAATTTCTCCCATTCTTAATTCTTCTGAATTCTCTCTAAAGTCTTTGGAAATACTCTATATATCATTCTCATCTCTTTTATATAATGGTTGGAATATATTTTTTATTATAAGCAATAAAAGATATTATTTTGACCAAAAATTAAAAATTTTCCAAATTCAAAAAATTTTGCATCTGTCTACACCAATCCACTCATGTACACCCCGTATCATGCAACTGTATAGTCATGCCAAAAGGGATTATTTATGATTGAGGGTATTGTTCCAACATGTAGAAAGCTTTATGTGCATACATTAACCATGGCAACATTGTTGGTATATATACCATGCACATGAAAAACACACTAGGTTGACTATTGATAGGGCACAAGTGCAGCACATGTGTGCCAAACTTTGCATTATCATGCACGCTAGTATGTGTGAGTGCTTGACATGTTGAACCCTTTCATATACATGCTTGTGACTCTACGTGCACACTTACACCGTTGTATGTGAAGCTTAGCTAGTGCTATGCAATGTGTGCTATGGCACATCTGTAAAGTGTCTCCATGTGTAGTCCAATAAATGGTCCTATCACTTTGTTCTACATCATCAATTTTTGTCATTTTTTATCATTTTATCTCCTCCCTTCATGTTTTTCATCTATTCTGGATTCAATGACTTGGAAGTAATATCTTGATCACCATGGTAATTTTTTTGATTTTAATGAGATTAACTAGCCATTATATGTCCTTTGCTTTCATTCATATTGTATGCTCGTGGTGATCATATTATATGATATTGCTCAAATGATTAGTCTTTAAATCCATTAGTTTGTCCAACCTACTTGTTACATTTACTTAACTAGGATCATACTATACTATAGAAATGCATCAGACTATATGATATGCTTTGATTGCCTCAACCAATGTATAATGTTTCTTTTAAACTTGATCATACATATGCAATAAGGACCATCATAAAATACGAAGCAAGTTAGCTCCTTCATTTTCCATAGTATTATTTTACAATTCATTGGTAAGATAAGCATCATATCTTATGATGATCATCAACATATTGTACAAAGAATAGTGATTTTTTTCTTATATTTATACATGTCTTCTACTAGGATTAAAGTTGTATGTTTTGATAAGTGTCATTGTACTATATGAATCATTTCTAATCTTTCATCCTTTAGCTTGGTGTGAGTTCAATAATGTGGAGTCGTATGATAATTAAATATTAGTTTATATGAAGTGCTTGGGTTTTGCATCATAAACTATCCACTCTTTATTAAATAAGATCATACTTGTATGATACAGTAAATTGTATAGTTTGAACATTTAAAGTTCATTACCTCTTATGTATAAGGATAACTTAGTACGTGTTATATAATATGATGGTAATATTGTAACATATCAACAACATGATACCTCTATATGTTCCTTCATCATATACTCTAATTTCTTATTCAATTAATTAAAAATAACTAGTCATATTATACAATAGACTTACTATACTATAAAAATGATATATTTCTATATTTTCATCTTTTATTATTTTCTTTTTTTTTAAGAAATTGAAACTTTATTGTATGTTGGTAAGTTACAAAATGTGATGGCTTTTAATTGACCTCATTTTAGGGATACAATTATAACCAATAGAGATCATGACTTAGAAGAATAAGGATGAGCTTGATTGAGCTTTTAATGTGCTAATCTGCATGAACATTACGCACCATGTGGGAGTTGACAAGTGATTTGTAGTGTCACATTAAAGTTTTGAAACAAACTAAATTAGCATCTTTTTTATAAGAGTGATGCCTGACAGCTTTCCACAATGACTTAAACTATTTCTACATTATTGATGTATTGAGCAAGTGGAGGAAGATAGAATAGATTAATGACTAGCTTTAATCAAAATAAATGTCATAATATATAGGGGGAACCATTGTAATAGATAATATGTGAATATATTAGCTAAACATCTAAACAAATTGATAAAAGAACTATATCACATTGACTAAGTAATTGTACCTCATCAAAATAGTCTAATTAGTGTAGAAGTGTATTATCATATATGTATGACACTAAACCAAATTTTGAGTGCATAAAAAATATATAATCAATCATCATCAAATAGAGTACTTAGATGATGATTGCCTTGCTACGAAGGTATTGTGTCATACAAGGAATATTATATCCTTGTGATGAATGAGTTGTCTAATTCATGATAGTAAATAACTATATAAGTATGACAACATAGCCATGATGAAAGTACAATGTATCCAAACAAAGCCTGCAATGATCTGAACTAAATAGTATGCTTGTCATATTATTTGATGACATCCATCATACTTGACTAATGAAATTGAAATGATCTTTTCTTGAGATAAGTTGAGAGGTTGTGTTGCAAGACATATAAGGATGTTCTTGACTATGAGCTTGTAGAAAATTGTCTTATGGTTCATTGAAGGGGAAGATTGTAGAACTTGAATGCAGCCATAGAAATAGTCGCTTAGGCTTGCATGATGAATCATCTCATCATATACATCTTTAAAGCAAATTTAAAGGAAGTCCATTGACCTGAAATTGTTGGATGCATTAACTGACTCATGGCTACTCTGATGAGCATTAGAAGACAATTCAACCAATGAATTAAGGAGGTGTTAATTAAATGACCTTTATAATCTGTGTGTATATATGAGAATCTCTCCTTATCAAGTTTAATTAAAGATTAATAATTTTTTTGAATTTATTTCAAATCAAGAACCATTGGATGAAGACAACTGTTGGCTAATTGACTTAAATGATTGGCCACAACATTGCTTTCTTTAAATATGTGTTGTAAGTAAATTGACTTGAAACATAATCGATTGATTTGATTCAACAAGCATAGCATACACCAAGGGATTCTCATGCTCCCCTGGATCATTACAAGGATTATTGTATTATCTAATTTTATGATGATATTCTATAAGTTGATATTGTTATATAAATTTAAATCAAATAGTATAGTCATGTCTTTAGCTTTGATATTTGTTTTTAACCTTACATAAATTGAGAATGTTTTAATAGCTTTACCTGACTAATCTCTTATGATTATGCATTTTATTTTAGAAAATGGAAGACTAAGTTTATATCTTATCAGTTGAATATTTAGTAAGCTTTTTTGAGTGATTAGATAACATTTAAAAATGACAACTTATATGTTGAAATCTATTTATGATAGTACTTACTATGACTATTTGTCCATCATACAAGTTGAAATTGTGATGACTATTTGTTCATCATACAAGTTGAAATTGTGAGCTTTCCAGATATTCTAGCACATGAAAGATTGAGAAACACTTGATACCTCAATGGCTATAGAGTTCGTAAAACTACAACTACACTAGTGATTGAGCATTTGAAGAATGGAATCTTGTTAGATGTGCTTGTTACATAATTTAATTTCAAAGTGATTCCATAAATGTTTAGACCTAAACATTCCACAAAATCATGCATTTGAGAGTGACACATAAAAAAAAATTTCTTTTCAAATTAAAATTTCATCTTCTTCAAATTGTTAAGAAAAGGTAATAGGTTATTAATAGGCTTCATATTAATAAGAAAATTTTGGAAGATAGACATCTCCTCTAGATTAAATTTCAAGACTTTTGAATAATGCTTTTACTTGTGAGATTATATTGAGATGAATTGATATTGAATTTTCCATCATTGGAGAGAGACTAGTGATTTTTATCACCAATTTCTATTTTTTCATGAATTGTAAAATATTGAGTGATTTTCTATATATGATTTCATGTAGAGAAGCTTGCTTTGTTGTGTTTTGTATTGATCGATTTATCTCTCATGTATCTGACCTAAAGAGTCTTTAAGGTAGACCTTTAAACAAAGCTTATCACTATATTCTTCCTTAAGATCCTTCAATTTTTTAACCTCTCATCCATATTCTTTTTAGGGGAAGCTAATCATTTTCTAATTGGCCTAATGGTATTTGATCATTTGACCATAGTCTACACTTACTTTATTTTTATTTCAATCTATCCTTAATAAATATAAAAAACCCTCATGCTTCTAGCATATTTTAGTTGAAATACAAAATCAAATTTAATTTTTTTCTTATGCAAACTATTGAGAATAATATATATACATGAGTAGTATGCATAATACATATAAAATAAAAAGAAATGCATGATTTTAAGTGCTACATGATAATTGATGTGAGTCTTAATAATCTACCACATTAAAGCAAGTACCGATGAGCTCAAGTTGGATGCCATCCCAACAAGAGCAATGAATAATTGGCTTGTCTTATGAAAATTGAGCTATCTTCAATAAGTAATCAACATCTTTGCCCATGGCATAAACTTGTATATCATTCTCACAATAACCTATTAATAAACACAAGAATATAGTTTTATTATCATTGATCACTATCTAAGGGTATAAGGTTAACAGGTTGAGAATATAACTTTCTTAGCATAAGTTAATCATGCAATTTTAGCTTTAAGATAAGTTTTGATTCTAAAAAATTTGTTATAGTAAAAACAAAAATCCTTTAGTTGTAGCTTTAGGAAGGAACAACACTTGTTAAATTTGAAGAATGTTGAAGCAAGTAGTATTAAGTTCACAAAAATTTGTCTTTCATTTAAATATAGGTATTGATAACATTTATTTGTGGTTTATTAAAAGTGATGCGACCAAATTTTTGTATCCTTATTTATTATTCCAATGTTGAAAGCCAAATAACAAATCAATTTTTAATTCTTATGTTTTAAACTTTCACAAACTTCTCTCAATAAATATCTTTTGAAACTTTAAAATGTAATATTTATTAATCAGTTATCTTTAACACAAAGTATTATTATTTATGGATGTTCATGAAAATTATATTATTTTATAAAAAAAAGCCTAACTTTGGTTTCTTTCAATGTTAATTGTCATTGTTCCATACCAAACCTAATTACCTTTATGATTGTAGCCTTTGATGGTATTTTCTTTTTTGGAAATTTCCTCCATTTTTTGATGCTCTCTTGTTGACCATATTTTACTTATCTAAATGATGTTTTGATCTTTTAATAAAGATTCTCCTTTTTTTCTTCAATCTTATGACATGATGATTATCATTTCTTAGGTTATATCTCTCATTTTCTTATCAACTTATTATTTATCTCATGCACAAAAATTGATTATTTAAGTGGATGACTTAGATTTTTAACAAGATCATTCTTATTGTCCATATAAGGATGCTTGTGAGCCCTCACTCTACATCTAAGAAGATCAATTACACCAATATTTCTACGATGAAAAACACGTAATCATATAGTTACACTCCACTTAGTGAACAAGCTTTATAATTTTATCCTTGACTTTTAAAAGCTTTACATGTTATTTATTAAAATCTTTCTATGTTATTGTATTTTCAACATTTTAAAAATATTTTTCATCTCAAATCCAAAGTTCATTGAATAATTCTTACAATCTCTTTTTTTTTTTCTCATATAAAATATTTTTTAGTATTTTTCTCCATTTTGTTGGTTATTATCAACCTAGTCACAGCCTATCATAAATTGTGTTGTTGAATACTTCAGTGAAGCAAATAATTATGGTCTTCCTGACTCCATTGTTGACTGCCGGAGTTCTGATTCAAGGGACTGTCCATCAATGTTGGTGACAGATTTGTTGTTCAATCAGTCAACACGTCTTTTAAGTTTGAAAAAATTGAGGAGAGAGATTGAAACCATGTTGCGTGAATCCGGCCGAAGAGAGAGAGAGAGAGAGAGAGAGAGAGAAAGAAAAAGATGATGGAATGGCTCACATCAAATCTCTTGGACAAAACCTCATACTCGAGTCATCTCAGTAGCCAATTCGAAATTAAAGCCAAACGAATGAACTCCGGCTAAGTATTGGGTTTGGTTTTTGTGAGCCGTTTTACGGTTTTCTTACTTACTAGTCATTATTAAAATATCATATTTCAACATATGTATATTATATTTATTTGTAGGTAGAATTTGATTTGATGTCATTGTTATAAGTTAAAAAATAGTTGATGAAAAAAATTGAAGAGGTTTTAAAAGGGATTTTTGAAAGAGTTTTGTTTGATAAAATTTTATTAGAAAAATTTTGTTAGATATGAAAAAGATAATTTATTTAGACAAGAAAAAAAATCGGATTATTAATAATTTTTTTGATAATATGAAAAATAAAAGAACATGTATTTCTATTTTTTTATGAAAAGTTTATGTCAAACTTCTCTTAATAATAACAACAAAAGTTATTGTATGATGACTTTTGAATCTTAAATTGTATATAAATTAGTCACATAATTATAATCAAGTCTATGTTAAAGCAAAATATTTATGTTAATCATTTAATGACAAATAATGTATTGTGAAATAAGTAACAAAATATAATAACTTAGGAGAAAAGTGTGCCAACCACACCATTTTTTTCTTTTGCTCTTAAGATAAAATTGATCCCCTTGCTTTTGATATCCTATTTCCTAAGTAAAGGAACTCAAACTAATAAATAAAAAAAAGTGTTTCTAGGCTCACAATAATAGAATTAATGCACTGCTTTGTTAACAAAAAAAATTTGAAAATTAATTAATTGAATAACTATAACAATCCTAATGTGACACATCTAAATCATCTTATCACACAAATTTTAGCATTTTTGTTACTTTGTATCAGTTCTTGTTTTTGTTTATTATTTAACAAAGTATATATGTTTACTTTGCATGTCATGTACCCACAAGTCATTCTAGGGAATGTTTAATAATGATATTAGCTTATTTCTATAGAATTAGATCAATTTGAATGATTTCATATTTCGTTGAAATTGTATGATATGATTATTCAATCATATATAATAATGTAACTTTTAATGTTCACATTCATAACATATAAATAGATAACAATCCAATTACATAGGGCAATCAAGGAAGTTTCCTGGGCAAGTTAACTTCAATTGCTTAGTGAGGTGAAATAATTACATGGGGTGGTTGGCTTCAACTGCTCCACATGTTTGTGTCAACCTCACAGAGTGATCCAAGTATAGTTTTTGGTACCCAAGAACTTCTCAATTTTTACTTTTATGAATTTCCACTCCATCTCTTTTAAAAATAAATCGTGACTTTTTGAAGGTTAATGGTGCGATTTGATTTAAATAGAGCTCTTTCACCCAATGTGTGAAGTATGTGTTTCCTTCACCTTGAATCTTCTTGTGTGAGACTTGGAGAACTACCACATGTTGAACTCGCCTTGGTTTAAGGATCAAAGAGATGAATTATGTGTATTAGACATGCTTGGATTGCTAAATGTTAGAAGGATGCTTATTTCCCATATTCCATGCATTTCTCTCCTTATCTAAACTTATTTAGGTGTTTGTATTAGGTTTAGGTTGCCTATTTTAGAGCTTTAGTATGAGTAACCATTTTGTATTTTAGATATTTGAAACTTGGATTATTAGCTTAATGCTTTAACTTAAATTGAATAACTTTGGATTCGATTTCAAAGGTCATTATAATGAATTTTTGAAACTTCAAAAATATTCCAAAAACATGTTTTTGTTGCCTTAAAATCTCTAAATTCTAGAACTAATAAGTTTGTGGAATTCTAAGTTAGCTATCAAAAGCTATTTTGATTTGCTAACTACTTGTTATTTTTTATTTGCTAATAGTTAAAAAACTTATTGGATTGATAGTTATTAGAGCATCAAAACTCATGCAAAATCTCTCAAATTAATTAAAATGTAAAAATAGAACTAAGTAAAAGGTTGTTGAAACTTTAATTAAAATTGGTCTTAATTGATACCATAAAAATCAAAATAAATTTTTATTTTAGAATTTTATTATATTAATCAAGAAAATTACAAAATATTGATCTTAAAGTATCAATGAATTTCACACCTAAAAGTTAAAAAAATATAACTTTAAACTAAACTTAATATATACTATGTGTAAGGTAAGTCCCACGTGCATGAGATAAACAACATGATTAATCCTATCAATATTAATTCCTCTTCTAATTCAAAATAGATTAAGATATTGAATAATAAAAAAATCTCTAAGTGATAAAAAAGTGACAATTTTTTATATGAATTTGGCCAAGGTACCTTTCAAGTTTGAACCTCAATTTAGTATATCTAATTTTTAGTAATAATAAAGACTATAATAATAATTCTTTTAAAGTGGACATTTTAAATTTTTAACATAAGTAGTATGCATATAATATTAGATAAGTTATTTGTTCTAATCATAAGCAAACTTCAAAGGTCACGAACATTCAATGTGATTCATAAGTATTTTAGGCTTTAGCTTAGATCTTATAAGAGTAGCTTAAGCCCTAATATTGGTGTTTGATGATAACAAAATCATATGTCATATTTTATTATTGTATTATTATAAATTATTTCTTCATATATTTTAAGAAAAAAATAAAAATATTGATTTAGCTTGGAAAGAATAGCTTTGGCTAGATATACAATCACACATGACAAAAGATTCTCAAGACACATTTGATTGAATTCTTTGGCATTAAATTAAGGATGGTGCAGTGACTATCAAGGCAAAGCTTGTTGAATTGCTTTTATTTTTATTAGAATGTGAAAACCTATGATTTAATTCATGTGGCATTAGGATCATTGGTCATGACTATATTAACTTGTGATGTAAAGCATTAAGAGTTAAATGATAAAAGAAAAAAAAATGAAACTACCTAAATTGTGTATTGCATTACTCCATAATTCACTCTTCAACATGTAAATATTTTCAAAAAATAAAAACTTAAGAATATTGCATTACAGTCTAAATATTGTTTTAAAAATCATGAGATCATCCTCAAAAAGAAGTTAAAATTATATATTTGCATTCACAAATTTGTCTTTATCAAAAACTAGATTACATTAAATTTTAAGAATCACTTCAAAGAACATATATAGTTAGAATGCATACCTTAAATCCCTGAAAATGAACTCATCATTGTATGTTCTATTCATGAATCATGTTGGACATTCTACGTGGATCTCACGCTAAACATTATGCCCACACTTCATGCATTCTATGTGTTATTTTTCCTCAATGCTCACCTAATAATTAGTTTGGCCAAAATTAAGAAACCTTCTTCTAGATATTAGAGAGCCATTAAAGGAGTCTTGGAGTCATTACAAATGACCAAAATGCCTATATAAATCCTTCAAAGTACTATGAAATATATAATGATCGATTAGAAATTTATTGGAGATATTATTCAATCTTTCACAATCAAAGACTCCTTCGCTCTCCATTGCAAACAACACCATAAAAAGTTTGGGAAGTTGAGCATAAAGATTTCTCCTCTCAACTTCTTAAAGTCTTCATCATTGTTCTAAACAATTGTAACTTCTTTTCAAGTATCTCATCATCATGTTAGAAATTACCACTTGAGATTGAAAAGCATTGTAGGTTGCTTGCCTTTGCTTTGATCGTAAAAGTTTACTTTTCTTTTAACTATTTTACCTTTGGATTTATTATATTTTGACTCATTTGTGTTGTCTTATTTTTTACTCATTTTTTAACTTCTTATGATCTCTCTACATTAAGTTTGTAAATTATTTACTTATTGGTCCTTTGAAAATAGATCAAGTTCGTTAAGCCTACCTTTTTTTTAATAAGGGTGGACATAGATTTATTAGCTATGGTCAAATCATATTGATATTCTATGTGTGTTTCTCGTATAGCTTTCTCCACATAATTGTATTCAAAACTAAGATAAAGACTTGTTTAAATATTGTGAATAACTAGTTTTGATTAAAGATTTATTTGAGGGGGTACAATTCAAATTTCATATTCTTTATGGACAACATTTCTTTCATGCCTTATACTGAAACAATTATATAGAACTCTACGTGATAAACAACAACCATGTGTAAAATAGGTCTTCAATCTTACTAAGAGCTACAAATCATCTTTATTACCATTACATTTTAATACAATTATTTATATATTGGTAGTACATAAAATTCTTTAGATTTGTGCTCTTTCAATTATTCAATCACCTTTATTTTTGTAACATTGAATCTTTAATCATAAAATTCGTATAAGAGATTATTCCTTATTCTTATAAGCCTTTTTTTATTATTGAATTTTTAACTCTTTTCTTATGTTGTGATTGCTTTATCATTTTACATAATTACTTAAATAATCATAAGTTTTTCAGTGTGTGGAAAACAAGATAATAAACTTGAAGACATTTGGCTCCAATAATAGTAATATAAATAAAAACAAATTCTACTTTCATAATAGATCTAGAAATTATAGTTTGTTTGATGGCTTTTCATTACTCTACACCATCACAAAAAGTAAAATAATAACCACTACTAATATTAGTTTCATCAATGTCATCCAACCAATTAGCATCACTTAAGTTTTCAAGCATTGTAATAGAACCACTATAGTGTACATGGTTGTTCATAGATTCTTTCAAATATTTGAAAATGGATTTAAGAGTTTTTGTTGAAATTGTTTTAGTTTAATAGTCTATATATTCAACCTTTTTATAGTGTATGCAATATTAGGTCAAATGTTATTTTCTAAAAGCATATGAAAACTATTAATCGAAGTGTATTTTAAATATGATATAATTTCTCTCTAATTCTTTTGAAGATGCATATTAGATTCATACCAAGTGCTAGCAATATTTACTTCAAAATAGTGAAATATGCATATAAGCTTGACGATATCATGTGAATATGTAATAAAAAGTTCAATATGATTTTTACAATATTCACATCTAATAATGCTTTGGCTTCCTCATGCTTTTTATGTCAAATTAACTCAATAAAATAGAGTTAATAACAAGAGTCATATATAAACCTCCACAAAACAAAAATATTATCAACATATAAATAGAAATAATACAAAGATGATTAGTAATTTTTGTATAAATTCATTTATTAAAATCACCAACAAAAACTTGTGATAAAATCACTTTGTTTATTATTTTTTACTCCAAGGTTTAGAAGCTTTTTTTTAATCTACAAAAAAACCTTGCTAGTTTACAAACTTTGTTTTCTTAATCTTTCATAACAAAATCTTCAGGTTAATTCTCGTGAATGTCATCATTAAACTATCATTTAGAACATTGGTTGTAACATCTATTTAATATAAAAGTAATTTGTGTAAATAGTAAATTAAGAGGTACATATACAAAAATATTGTTTTACAAGTATAAAAATCAAAATTACCAAAATCATTTTTTTTGGGGCTCATATTTTCACAACTAATTTTGTTTTATATTTATCTATTAACTCATTTATCTTTAATTTCTTTTAAATTCTCTATTTATTTTAAAAAGTTTTTCAACTTGATGATAAATCACAAATTATCCCTGTCTCATTCGTCTGATGAAATCTATTTCCATTCTAATATCTTGTTTTCAAAAGGACACATCAATAGATTTAGTATTTTCTTCAAAAAGAAAAAAAATAATTTTCTAAAAATATATCTTAGATAAGAGAGACTAAAGCCACCTCCTAAATTTAATTCTTTTCTCATTCCTTTAGGTCTACCAATATAATCTTCATCTTTATTAATGAATATGGTATTATCATTATTTATAAAATATTTCTTATAAGATTTTTTTTGAAAATTTATTTTAAAATTAATCTTTTATAACAAATATATCTTCAAAAAATTTAATATCCTTATATTTTATAATAATAGTATAAAAATGATATAAATAACAAAAATATTTAAGAAAGATTTATAAATTATACAATTAAGAAACAATCAACGAATACATCATTTATGGTTTCATAATGCAATTTTCTCTTTTTAATTTTTGGAATGGAAATTTTAATCAAATAATCCTAATCTTTTATTAGATTTCTGTCTTTCCAAAATCCCTAAGGTTTTTTATAGAAGTCATTACAAGAAGTTTTATTTGACATAAAATACACAATCAACAATGCTTCACCCATTAAATTATTTTGTAAATTCGAAAAATTTAGCATTATATTTTTGGTGTAAACTAAAGTGTTGATGTTATGTTTCATAACACCATTATATTGAGGTGAATTTGGAAAAGAGGCTTGAATGGTAATTTTATTTTACTCAAAAAAGTTATTGAACAAAAGAGAAATATATTCTCCAATTATATACAATTTTAGAATATTAATTTTCTTATTTAATTAGTTTTTTACTTTTAATTTTTATCTTTTTTATGCATCAAATATGTTATCTTTTGTTTTAATTAAACAAACATAATTGAATTTTAAAAACTATCAATAAATATAATAAAATATCCTTTATCAACATTAGTTATGTGACTGTTGAATGTTCTTACATCACTATGAGTTAGATCTAGCAAGTCATTTTTAAGTATATTATATTTAAATGATGTCTTAAGTTGTTTTTCTTGAGCATAAATTTCACATTTTGATTCATTATTTGATTTCATTTTTGGATATTAAATTGTAACGCATCACTCTTCTAATTGTTTTATATTTCATTTAACCTAATGTTCTATGAAAAACATTATTAGGAACAACTATTGAGATAGAGTGATTTGAAAAAAAAGCTTCATTAACTAATGATGATATATTTATTTTAAACAAATCATTACATAAATATTTAATATAAAAACTCCCATTTTTCCTACAACTTTATTACACTAAAATATTAAAACAATTAGTGAGTTAGAAAAAAAGCAAACCATTAATCAATTTGTTTTTTTAAATTTCAAGTTTTAAAAACATGGAAACAATAAAAGTTAATACTTTTGTAGGCATCAATTGAAGGTAAACTCATTTTTCTTTAATCACACTTCCAAAAACTCTGTAAACTATATCTCAATTTTAAAACTATTTTAAGCATAGTAAAAATAAATTTAAAATCTTTAAAATAACACCAATTTAAAACAACTTTTGAAAACTAGATAATTCTCATATTTCTTTTAAAACTGAATTTCATCAAATGCATATTCGACTATTAAGATATAATAAACATAATTGACAAAGTAGCTAATATAATTAATAGTAAAAGTAAAACAACTAAACTAAGGATTCATGATGTTGTCTCTCAATGCTCTCATATTATCATGTGATGAGTCTTCTCTTGAATTAAAATTATTAAGTCCAATATAAGTCAAGCCAACTTTCCTTGGCTTAGTAAAAAAAAAAGATATATATATATATATATATATATATATATATATATATATATATATATAAACAAATAAGTTTTGAATCATGTTGTATGTTATATTAGTATCATATAATGAATAAATAATAAAATATTATAAATATAAAAAAAATTCTTTTTTTATTATTCAAACTACTTAGTCCTTTATTAATATGAAATTTCTTTGAATTATTTTCTTTATTATTTTACTTTCCTTTTAATTAGTTCAAGACAATGCTTTTTCTTAATTGATTGGGTTTGAGTTCTCAAAACTTATTATTTTGTGTAAAATAGTATTGATAAATGACTCATTTTGCTTATATCCTAAACACGTAATTCTTACTTTAGACAATTATCCATTTTTTCAAATTTAAAATAATGTTTTTCCTTTCCAACTTTTGTTTTTACTCTTTTCATTTCATTTTCCCTTTCGAATTGATTTTATTTAGAATTAATTTTTATCATTTTTTGTAGAAACTATCATAATATTATTTGCACTTTTATTTATAACATATGAAAAATTAAAAATCACAATAAAATTGTAACAAAAACATGCCAAATTATATATAAACAGTTATCATACTAAATAAATGATGATAGTTTTTTCAATAATAGCATTAATAATAAACATTTTCAAGTTTGAATATTTCAAATCATTTTCTAAGAGATTTCTCTACATCATAAAATATTGTATCAAATAGATAAATATGCAAGTCCACATGTCCTAATTCTCATTTTATAGCAAACTAGCCTTGAAACAAACCTTATGTCTTGCATCTTTTTATGATCTTTTTCTTCTCTTTTGGTACTGCAATACTGCTATAGTAACTTTCTCCAAATATTAAATTTCTCTCTTGATTCTTTTTTTTTTTTTTTTTTTTTTTTTTTTTTTGACTACTCTAATTGCTACCATGGCACCTTTTCTCACTCTTCTCCTTTCTCTAAACTCTTAACCAAAGCAAATTATATTCAATTTTTAAGAACTCCTTCATATGGATTGAGTTCGCCTATTATAAAGTTCATGCATTGGATATGTTTTCCATACCTTCCTATTCCTCTACCAATACTTATAATTAATCCAAGGACTTCACCTCTTCTCCTAACTATCATAAATCTTCTTATTCTAACAATTTATATTGCTCATTCAACATCCAAAGCTTACTTCTATGTTTAGAAAACTTTAATAATTTGGAACATTAATAAAATTTTTGTTAATTCAACATAGGAGCTACCAAAAGTTTTTGTATTTTTAATTAATTGAAGCTCCAAAATTTATTGTTAATTTCGTTTAAAAAGTTTTTATGAGCTCTACCTATCAATCAAATTTCACAATGTTTTGTGAGATTTTATATTTATAATGGTTTATAAATTTTAAATCCTTTAAACTCTTTATTTTATAATTTCTTTTAGATCTTCTTTAGCTTTTAATTCCATGACCATCAGACATCTTTTTTGCACCCAGAAAATTATACTAATTTTATTTAAGTTCTAGGTCTCAATAATGTTTTTTTTATAATTAAGCAAGTTCATTAAATATTCTTATTAATTAATGAATTTTCTTAAAACTCAAACATAAACTCCTATTAATATATGATCATTCATTTTAATGATCAATAAATTCAAATTTTTATCAAATTGATATTATTAACTTCTAGATAAGTTGTATACATAATTTCTTTATTCATCACCTTTCTTTGATGTATTATAGCTTCTTCTAGTGTACGATTTTTTTAGTTCTCTTTTTTTTTTTTGCACACCTATTAAATTATGTTCCAATAAGCTTATTGATCTTAACATCATCATGGTGAAATAAAACACTCAATAGCAATTTGTGAGATGAAAACAATCAAAGCAAAGTGCTTTGATCAACTAAGAAATTTTATTAAAATAAAATATTCAAACCAAAGATATAGTTGACTACAACCAAATAGTAAAGTATAGAAGATGAAATATAGTGGGAGACATGTGTCATTGGTGTGCCAATTTGAATTTATCCCTTCTACTCTCGAAATACAACCCATCCAATTTTCTTGATTACGAGAAATTACTCAAAACAATAGATGGATAGTGCATTTTCAGACATAATAACAGAAACTTTCTCGTTTACTATTCTTTATTTTTATAATTATATCTCTGTAAACTCATAAAAGTATAGTTCTCCCTGCAAAAACACTTCAATCAAAACTTAATTAATAAAACAATTTGTTTCATTTCATCATAAAATAAGAAAAAATTGTCTAATAATTTATGGAAAAAGGGTTGCTTTTATCATAAACAAAAAACAATGGCACACATGTGAATTGCAGTCCCTCACAATCCACAAAAGATTCACTCAAAAACAAGAAAACAAATAAATGCCTGGATCCTACAGACTAGAGGACATGGAAAGCTAGCTTGACATGAAAGCTTAGGTCTGTAGCTTTCCTCAAGAGCTACTCCCTTTAGCTTGCTTATTTGCAGAAAATGGTTAAAGTTTTGCCGTGAAAGATATGGAATGTAGAGGCTGAGGAACGTAGCTCTGCTTCTCCAACGTCCTTTTCTGCATCAGATGTATGCAGGTGTAAGAGGAGCAGAAAACCCACGAGCTTGGATCCATCTTTTCCTCCATTAATGCTTTTCTGCATTTAAGGAAACCATCAAACATAGGGTAGGAACACCCATGGGGCTGCTCAAGCTTGGCTCAGACGAGTTATGTGGGAAGAATGAAATGGGACATTGGAACTGCTTGACTTTTACCTGCACAAAGATTTTGTTCCAGGATGCTATCTTTTGGAACAGTAGGTAGAAATAAAATGTTCTTTTAATTAGTTGGGGTTCAGTTTGTTTGCAAGATAGGGTTGATGTATTTAGGAAAGAACGTATGAGTTTTGCTGAACTGGGTGGAAGCACAACTGAAGATGTAAAATATCTCTGTATAGAAACGAACATTTACGAAATATTTTCTTTAATATAATACTTAAGTTCTTTGGAATGTGTCAAATGTATAATATGAAGTTTCTATATCTCTCCTACTAAACAAGATGAAGAGTTATACTTGTTTCCAAATAATCATCAGAATGAATAATAAAAGGTTCAATTCTTTCTTAGTGGATCCATTCGAAACCCTATCCAGCTCAATCCCTACAATATTTTGGTACTTTAATTGATTCCAAAGTAGATCGTCTATCTTCATCAAAACTAATGTCAATTTTTCTAGTTATTTGTCTTTTTTATTCTTCATAAAAAAAACCTTATAACTAAGTAATTATCTACATTTTCAATGGAATATTGCATTCCTATTTTGACTTCAAGTTTATTTATTTTGATGACATTCATATAGCAATATAGCAAAATAGCAAAAACTTCCAAATGATAGAGATATTTATTGGGTCATAATTTTTATTAGTCAAACAAATCGTCAAAATAAAGAAACCATTTTAGTAATAATTGATTGTCTTAATTCCCAAATAGGATTCAACATTGAGAAGATAAAACATTGTATTAACAACTCTTTTCAAGAAGATCTTAAGCAGCCTTATGTGGGGCATAACACTTCTAGCACGCTCACTAAGAACCTTGTTCATCTTCCTTGTAACTTCATTTTTTTAAAAGCTATTTTCTTTCGTTTTAATCATCTTGATAAAACATCTATACATATCCTTGAATTGCTTTTGTGCTACTCACATTCATTATCAAATTCGAATATTTTACTTTCAATACTTCCAGAATGTAAGGGGTTAAAGGAACTTTTGAGCAAAAGCAATTTGAGTAACAAAAGTTAACCTTATGATATATTCAAAAGTCAAAAATACATATCATGAAGAAATTGCATAAACATCATGGTTGAGTTCAAATATGAGCTCATTTAGATGATTATTTTTGTGTTTCAATACATAAGATAATCATACAAAGAAATCAATTTAAATCAAAAGAATGATCTTTGTTAGACAATGTATTAGATCATTCAACCAATTGTTCAACATGTGTTCAAATGAACATCAAACGACCCTATTAGGTAAGACCATTTAATTATTTTTTTTTATCTCTTTCAAAACTTATTGGAAAGTTGTTAGGCCTTCCAATCAGCAATTCAATCGTTTGTTTAATGATAATCAAATCAACTAAGGTATAATCTAATAATTTGATAAAAATTTGATTTTAATTTTAGTTAGACAATTATTAGAACATCTAATAGGCATGTGATGATCAGTCTATTCACATATTCTTTAGGCTATCAGATCATTTAATGAGATTTCATTCAAAATCAAGTCTCTAATAGAAGGTTGTTAGAGCAGTTGATAAATAATTCAATTGTTTCCTCCTAAAATCAAGTTTTGTTAAAAGATTGTTAGTGAACTTGATGAAAAGTCTAATCATTATAAAATAGATCATTATCCCATTCAATAGACAATTTATTAAAATAGTAAGACCAAGTTTGAATTGATTGAATTGTTAAATCTATGTAACTTTTAGTATAATGACAAGTTTGGCTTTTTCTTTTTAAACAAAATTAGCAATTGGATCATTAGGGTGTCTAAGAATGGTTACCTTACAGACCTTAATAGCCATAAGGTCTTTATAAATATGCCACATTGGGTTAAAAGACCATTTTTCTATTACTTCAAAAACCTATCAAGCCTAGTTTATCTTAAATCTTGAGCTTGTTAAAAAGTTTTATCAAGTGGTATAACAACAACCATGAATTCTAACAAATGATATCAAAGCCTTGTTCCCATTTTGTAGAGAGTTTTTCTTCTTTTAGGCATAACATCTTAGATAATTCTTATAGGCACAAGTGTTATTTTTACTTAAATCTACACCTGTTTTTAGTTTCTATGGAGTTCCCCTCTATTTCAAACTATTGATATTGATTTGTGGAATGTATTTAAATAAGTTGGTAACATTCAGGGTAATCGATATCTAACATTTGAGTGCTTTATATAATGCCTTTTGTTAAGAAGTTTTGCATGATGATGTCTACGCTAAAAAATGTTCTGAAGTTATCTAAGTTGTATAGGATTCATGGAGAAAAAGAGCTTCAAATTAATAAAGAGAAGAAGATGAAGAAGAAGAAAATGAAAAGCTCACCATGGATGTCTAACAATGGATGTACTCAATGTGAATGATGCTTTTGAAATGTTTAGTAAGAACTATCTTAAATTAAAGGAATAATGCCACTTGTACAAATATATATTATTTGGGAATTAGAGAAAAAATGTAATGAACTTAGGAAAGAAAATGATTTATGAATGCATGATGCCCAATCAAATACTTCTTTTCTTAATGAATTGCAAGTCAAAGTAGACAATTATGAATGTAAGATCATGATTTAATTTTAGATGCTTTGAAATCTAAAAATAGCATGCTTCAAAATAAAATTAAGAATTGAATAGAAAATTGTTAAAACTTAAATGCATCTAAATTATAAAAAAAATAGATCACATATTAATGAGAATTTAATAATAATTGAAATTATAAAACTAATATGTATAAAAAACTAAAATATGTATCAAATAGTATAAAAAATATGAAATTATACAAAGATGTATAGCTCATAAAGAAGATCTTTTAAAGATTTTTTTCAACAGGAGTAGCAAGCATTAAAATCACAACATAAAGGGTGAAACATTAACAAAGAAAAACAATATAACATTTATTATATGGATTTTAAAAAGATTATCAAAAATATCAAATGATGTCACAAAAGTACAAACTTTTTAAAATCCATAAAATTAATAACACGTCTTATGTTTTATTATAATTTTAGAGGTTTTCTAATAGTTATTAAACATCGTACTACGCATTTTTAAAGGTTTTCTAATAAAAATTTTAATTTTTAACACGTCTTATGTTTTATTAAAATTTTAATTTAATTTTATTACCTTAACTCTAACTTGCAAATGTGAAGTAGTAATGATGAATCTAAACTATAGTCCAAACTAACAACAAATTTAAGGGGGAGAAATTCATGAGGATTGGAATTGGTAGTCACAAGGCTTCCTTAAAGAGGAAAGGTTTGTTGGAGTTGAAGAGGCATGGAATGGCTTTAGAAACATCATTTGAGAACCATATGGTGGCATAGAAATTAAAGATAAATCTAGGAAGAGAAAGAAAAAGAGAAGAAAAGTTATGAAGAGGTGCACATATAAAAGAGGATGAATCAATCAAAAAGAGAGACCACTACAAAACCAATATAAATAGGCATCATATGTAATTCGTTGCATCTAATTAATGCTTGATGTATTATAATATTATGTTTTAAATTTGGAAGAGAATCATATCATTGAAATAACATACATATACATAAATTTCTTCATCAACAGGTTCATTTTATTAAAGTAAATGAGTTCTAAAATTTTAAATATATATATTTTGTGATTCAATAACATGCTTTGTAATATTTGCTTGCTAAGGAAACTTAATGTTCTAACTTAAGTATTTAATTTGATTCTTATACAAGCATGAAAATAGTAGCTATGATTGTCATTAATAGTATAGTGCATATTACAAATGACATATCACATACATGGCCTAGTTGTATGGAATAAGGGAAAAGAGATAAAGAATAATTTTGAATAAAAATAAATAAATGATTACATTAAGGATATAAAAAAAGGGTTTATAAAGCTAAAAGATAAAGTTTATTTCTTAAGAAAAAGGCTTTAAAATTTAAAATGGTTTGCTTGTCTTGTCATAAAGAGTATATTTCATTCTAGAGCATGGTCCAAAGATGTAAACTACTCATGAAACAGTTGACATGGTGCATTTCATTGAAAAATATAGTCTAGAGGTGTTCACCTAAATAAAATGTTCACAAAATATATGGCCTTTTGTTTTGAAGTCTAAACCTAAATTTATTGGAAAAAAAGGAAAGGAAGAAACTAAATAAAAGGTTTTAAGAACCATGGGTTCAAATGAAAAATAATAAGGGGGTCAACTTAATTAAAAAGGAAGGATAAAAGGATTTATCTAGAAGGTTGGACAATTGGTTAGCATGTTAGGCTCATTTTGGATAGCTTTTCTTTACATGAGCTATTATAAGTTTTATTATTCAAACCTATCAATAATATGATCCTAATTTTGTGCTATTTCACATTCTTGTCATATAGAATATGCCTATTAAACCTATGCCATTTGATGTAGTTTATTTTTACCTCTAATCATTTCACATCATACATACATATCATGGAAATCTAATGGTGTAAGGAGAAAGGTGCTTAGTATTTCAATTCATTATTATTGCATAGATTAATGTATTAAGATTTGGATATCATAGAATATAATAGATGCTATATATTTTAACATTTAATAAGATTTTTTAGTTGATTTCCATAATGTATTTAAATGCTCAAAGGAAATGAAAAATAGATAAAAAAATTAGATAGCAACATGGTCTCTATAATACATTACATTCAATATGTGGTTGGGACGTATGGTTTGTCTAGATTTAGTAATTAAAATTGATCATTTTAAGAAATTTAAGATTGAAGACATGGAGTAATCTAAAGAACATAAAGCTAAGGAAAATATCAAGAGAATTAATTTACTAAATTTAAAAGGTTTTGGAGCTTACCTAATACCGAGTAAATGCTTTAAACATTGAGAAAAATTCATTAAAGATAGAACTAAGTTTTGCACATCATTATTTTAACATATATGACATGCTAGTTATTTTAATTAGAACTTGGATACGTGTTAAAGTTTGGCAATATGTTGAAATGGAATCTCACACAAATTTGCATGTCAAGGAGGTAGCAAATTTTAATAATGGAATAATATTAGAAAACTTTCTTAGGAAGAGAGAAATAAAGGGTTAATGATGATAATGAGACGGTGTCCAATTAGCCATTTGGTAAAATAATTTCTAAACATTGATCTTTTTCAAGCAAAAGATTGGCTTGAGAGATTAAGATGCTTTTTGATATTATGGCTTGTCTTGAGCATAATAGTCTCATTGGTCGATTTGGCTTTGGATCACACTGTTGACCATTGGTGACAAGGTTAATAAAGAATTTACATCTATGATCAATCTAATTTAGAAATTTCATAGAAAGAACATTATCACACCTTTCTAGAATTGTACATCCTAGAACCAACCAAAGAAATGATATAGGGTGATCTAACGAGGTTTTATTAGAGGAGATAAACCCTCCTTGAATTTGAGTAGTATTCTCCAAAGTGGACATTTATGCATCAAAGATGATTACCATAGAGAAGCAAAAGTGTTATGTGTTCAAAAAGAGTATATGATTATTAGAAGCATTATGTATTTCATACAAAGCACTAATGTAGGCTACACAATGCATTGAACAAGATCAAGTTGCTATGGTGGAAGAGAAAGTAATAGGAAGAAAACAAAAAGATATTTCCACCACACAATAGGTAGGAAACTTAGAAGACCAAGATTTTTGGGGCAGGGTCTCAACCTTCTAAATCAAAATCAAAAGCCAAAATACAAGATTTGTGGCAAAGATCTTTTAAGTAAATGCTAGATTAAAGAACAAAAAGGGCTAATATGTTATTTGTCATGTTGTGAGATGGGTCATAATGCCAGGATTGTTCAAGAATTTTAAGAGAAGTAAGCCAAAACAAAGGTCAAAACAAGAAGGCTTCATTCTTAGTTGTTACTACATTGAACTTTTATTGAATACATAATATGATCTTTAATTATTATCATAACTATCTATATTCATTAGAATGATTGGTGTGATAGCAATAGCATGAAATTTTTGAGAAAATTTTCCTTCTATCTAAATTGCTACTTGCATGACACAAATGAGAACAATGTACATTCGAGGTCATCATGTAAGTACAAGGGGTAAATCATGCATGAAATATTGAAAGAGCTAATTATAAAGGTATAAGTCAAGGACAAGGTAATCAATTCCACTTAAAGGATTGAAATATGAAGACAAAATGCAATGGAGATTTTTATGAATAAAATGATAGTAGCCAATAATGAGAAGTGACAAGTTTTATTTAGAATGATAAAAAATTATGATAATGATGTTTACTTGAGACGAAAGAATAAAGTGATATAACAATATCACAAAATGAGACTAAATAAAGTAATTGAATATATCAAAATAAAGAAAATATTTTATATGACTTGAACCTAGTAATAATAATAATCATACTAAAGATATAGAGACACTAATAATATGATGTTAAAGATTAGGTATTTTTAAGTATCAAGGCCTCAAATAGATATACTCAAAAGTGAATCTAAGAGAGAGGTGATGACTAAAATAAATTAAAGATCACAGTTTGGAAGTTGTTTGATAATACTAAAAATCTTAACAGATAATTTATGGAGGTAACATATGAAAGAAATGCTAAGACATTGGCCTAACTTATTCTAAATTTTGGAATGAAATTGTAAAATGAAAGAAGGGATTTATAACATTTTAAATGCATCAAAAGTTCCCTAAATAATTCGTAGCACGCTTGATAAAAATCTTATGAACATGGGATGTTAAACTTTATAAGGAGAGAAAAAAATTATAAGCATCCTAAAAAGTAAGGAATATACTAATTAATAATTTTAACAACTATTATCAATTTTTTAATAATTTATTAATTTAACAAAATTAGTGACTTAAGACAAGAAAGGACTACAACTCTTTATAAGAGGGATAAACATCAAATATTGAAACACATTTCATAAGAAAGCCAACAGAAACATTTTTATAAAATTAGGGATGTCTTAGTAAAAAAAATAAAAAGATGGGATTTACTAAAAAAATATTATTATGTTAATTAATTGTATTTTAAAAAATAATAATTAAAAATTATCAATCAATTTAAATAAATTATAAATTTATATGGCTTGTTGAGATACACTAGTAATTAAAGATGGCCAATAAATTTTTTAAACTCATTTAGATAGAAAATTCCAAGAAATATCAAAAGTTATGAAGTGCTAATTAGAGCACCATTTACTTTTTTTGTTTTCTAATTTTCTAAATCCATAATAGAACCGATGATCCTCATGGGCATGAAACAACAAATCAAATCTATTTACGGCCATTCAAAGAGTAAGAAAGTGGAGATCCACTACAATTTAGGTAAATGTTTATAAGTCATTTAGGGAGGGAGATTGTCAAGGTATAAGAGGAGTCAATTACGAAAGCTCTAATGGGCTTATGTGATTACCTTAGAACATTTTGGAAAATTTCATGGGCAAGCCAAGTAAGAGAGAGTGTGTGTGCGAGAGATTGAAGATTATTAAGGTTTTGTGGTCATGTGAACAAAAAAGAAATTTTGGAAAGTTCATGAGAGAGAGCACGAGCAGTTGTCATGATAATTCATAAGGAGAGAAGAGGTTACTTCGGATGACATGCCAAAACTTATTTTAATTCATAAATAATTAATACAGGCTGAGGTTCAAGCATTATATTAGTAAAAGGGCCCACCCAAAAGTGTTATAGATTTAAAACTAGAAATCTAGGATCGTCGGGTAAGTTATAGCTTTTCTAGAAGTCAATGAATTGTACTGATTTTTAACATAAGAGATTTAAACCTAAAAAAATAGTTTTAACAATACACACTTAAATACTCACGTTGTTTACCTAGGAATAAAAAAAGATATTCAAGAATGACACATTTTTAGAATTCTAAAAGTTACTACAAATTACAAAATAAATATTTTGAATTCTATTAAAAAAACATGATTCAAAAGCTATAAAATTAATTGTCATAAGTAGTTCCCAAACATACATTTTTGTTTTAAGCAGCAATAACAGTGAGTGGTGAGGTGGCAGGTGATGTCAGTGAAGAAGCGCATGACACCTTAGGTTTTGCTTTCGAGTCAACTTGGGTTGGAGCAAATAAGTGCAAGTTAATGGGTCTACCCATGCTGTTAGGTAAGATGCATCACGAAACGAGTCTATGCATGTTGATGGGTTGGTGTAGGTAGATTAGTCAGCACAGGTTAAGCAAATTAATAGTTTAGAGGGTCTCTACTAATCTAACGAGATGCACAAGATGGCAATGGGAGACAATTACAGCTGTTGATGGATGTAGTAATGATGATAGATAATAGCGACCGATGAACGATGGTAGAAACAATCTCAAAGTAAATTTTAAACTTTTGAAGTGATTTTTAACTAAATTTTGTACAGACAAAATTATGAGATAGTTGAAATGATGTCTTATGCTGAATATAAAACTAAAAATATCTAAAAAACTATCAATTATACTTCAAAAGACTTAAACTAAAGTATAGATAAAAACAACTTAAATAATTAATGAATACAAACTAAAATGTATAATAAATAAGGGTCAATTATAATTAGCCCCTACAACGAATATGATAATGAAGACTAATAAGAGAAAGAAGAATCAATCGTAGCATATTTTTGAGTCTAAATAAGACTAGTACGTCTCCAAGTGGAACATCTGCATGATGTTCTTGTTATTACTATTTCATGAGTATTTCTATAAAATTTTTATGGTAGAAAATAAGAATTTTGTTTGAGATGCTTGAAAGGAGACATGCAAGCAAGAATTAATTTCTTTGATATGACTGAAACATTAGAATTAAAATGATAGGCAAACTATATAACTCATAATACATCTAATTAATTTTTCTTATAATATAAGAAAAAATCCTTTTCATATAAGAATTTGGAACTCAGGAACAAGTAGGCATACTATGTATTCTTAATACAGGTAATTGATGTTTTATTGTATTATAACTTGTGTGTTTATCTATTTATAAAATATTCTTTATGTAAATAAATTCATTGTGAATCATTAAGTGAAATTATTGATATTACTACGATGCAAATTAACTTCTATATATTTGTTAAACTATTGGTTAGGAATTATCTTGCTACTGGATCACATGACTTCTTTGGAAATTACTCATTATGTATTGTACTACATATGGATACATCTTAGCATGGAGATTTACATGATTTTAGAAACATTTTTTAGAAAATAAAATAATAACTATAAAATGTGATCTTAAATGAGCTAGGTTAAATTATCTAAAAGAAAAAAAAATAACTAGCCTAAGGATATTATAGGGGACAATTATATTCATAGATTTTAACCATCATTAGTAGAGCTTATAAAGATGCATTCAAAAGTGAGAGAATTGACCTAATTAAGTATTTTAGCCTTAGCTCAAGTGGAGTCAATAAATATGTATTCGATGATAAGATAAAGGGCCTAGTTAAGTGTTCTCATATAGTGTAATCCTTGATTGAGTAAAATAATAAAAATGCACTCAAAGCTAAGAGAAATGCCTTAGTCAAGTATACTTATATAATATAGCAAAAGAAAGGGCAAAACTTATAATAGATACACCTAGAGATGAAAAAACAAACCTAATTAACCCAATCAATCATGATATCCCAAGATTCAATAACATGATCTCTAAAATTAAAAGGGTCTCTAAAATTAAAAGGGTCAAATAACCAATTAAAAAAATAAAATTTAAAAGATCAAAGGGTCCAACGGGAAACATATTTGAGAAATGAGAAATAAAGTTCCTATAAATTATTGCATTACATTCTTGGTTCATATATATGCTCTTATAAATTTATAATGCATACTTTTTTATTATTTCATATGGATGTATTACAAATCCAATATATAGCATTACATTAAATGTGTAATATTTTGCATTGAAACTATAAAGTTTGTCTTTTGAGCCTATGTAGATTAGCTTAACTTATTTTTGCCTCATAGATAATAGAGATGCATTCATAGAATATCAAAAAAACAACGAGTGAAGTTGGCAAATTAGCATATTTAGCTATTTTATATTTCTATTGTGATATATTAGGATATGAAAACTTGGTCCAAGGGATGTTGTTGTAATAGTGAAATGTTTCACATTTGCTCATATTATGGTTTTTTATTTATGATAATTCTACTACAAAAATATGTCATCATTACTTTTTGCTTATTGATAATAGGAAAATATGATTTTTCTTATACAAGATTATATGCAAATATTTGTTTAGTTTATTAAAATAAAACCATGGCTTGGCTATTTTATATAAAATTTTAGTTGGTTTATGGTTTTCAAAATAAACAATTTTATGTCAAAAAGGAGATTCTCAAATATATAGTGTTTTTATTAAAAATCTTAAAATTAATTGGCAACATAAAGGGTAACACAATTATTGCCAAATATAATTCTTAGATTTTGCTATGAAACTATCCAATATATGCAAAATATATTCTTAGGTTATCCATCACTATTTCTATAAGCTTTAGAAGTTCTTTACCTACCCCATAGGCATTTCCATTTCTTCTTA
This sequence comes from Vanilla planifolia, assembly GCA_023846275.1. Taxonomy (NCBI): domain Eukaryota; kingdom Viridiplantae; phylum Streptophyta; class Magnoliopsida; order Asparagales; family Orchidaceae; genus Vanilla; species Vanilla planifolia. The sequence continues at coordinate 3,728,187 of CM043872.1, read as the reverse complement.
GAGCATAGTTTTGTAATAGTTCTTTATATGTCTTTATGGGAAAAGACTCTCTCTTAAACTAAGATCCAAGACTTAGTAAGTTGATAAATGATAAAAACTAATACATCATGTAGGTCATATTAAATATTTGTTTTAATAGTTTTCTCACCTTGTTGGTTCAATATCTTGTATTCTTCAAGACCTTGCTACTTTCCTCATATAGCCCTTCAAATATTGCTTAAATAGAGAAGTTTGCTTTAATGTCTTAATTCTCTTATTTCTTTAGATTATGACTTATTGTTGCCCTTGCTTTTCCCTTATTGATAAATTCTCACTTGATATTAGCATTGAATATAGTGCTCAATGATTCACTTAATTCTCTCTTATGAACATGGGAATCAAATCACAAGTTTTCTAAAGAATCAATTTCTTTTAAGAAAATGAACAACCTTTTGTTCATATTAAAGTCTAACTTTTAATTTGAAAAGATATAAAAAGTAATGGCTTTTACCTAATCAACAAAACTAGTGTACAACAAACTCAATTGAGTTGCAATGGTACTAAACTTATTACTATAGTTTATAATAAAAATTTCTTAATCTAACTTAATGTTGTACAAATGATGCACAAAAAGATATTTCTTAATGCAAAACACTCTGCAAACATATGGTACAAAACATTCCTCAAACTTATCTTTATTATCTTTCTTATAATGTTCAAAATAGTTAAATGAATCAACTCTAGTGCTTGTTGAGCAAAAAAAGTCCTACTCTTCTTACTATATCATTTCAATCTTCTCTTCCTTATCAAAGGGTGGTATTGCTTCTTCTTACATAAACTATCTTTAGTTTATGCTTTCAAAAACTCAAAATCCTTGCCTTCAAATCATTCGAATTTTATCTTTGCATTGTTGATCATTGCATCTACTTTTCTAATCAACCAATCAAAATAGCATTCCTCTAATTACCAATCATTGGAAATCAACAAGATTGATAAAATAAACATCATTTGAATTTTTCATATGACACAATAAATAAACATAAGGAAGGGTATAACACAATGAATGTGCTTGTGTAGAGATGAAATATACAAGAGCACACAACATGAATTACATAAAAATTTCAAAACAAAAAAAATTATTATGTGCCACAAAATTAAAATTTATTATTTGAATAAACTTTTCTAAGTGGGATAAAAGGGGGCAACTCTCTCTGTCTACAACTCTAAAGCAATCTTCAAATTTTTGAATTATATATATTAATCTAATTATGAATTTGTAAACACAATTTATATGGGATCTACTTTAGAAATTAACACCAATATATGATGCATTTCTACTACTATCATCTAATCATGGATAATCCAATCATTTCAAGAATTTATATAAAAGTTATTCAACAATATATATAAATATTAACCTCCTTCAAAATCTTGGGAATATTCATATTTGCATAGATATACATTTCTTTAAAATCTTGTTTCTACATAACACTCTTGTACAATTCTTCACTTTTAAAGTTTCACAAGAACAAAAGAGCAATATGGTGCCAATAATCATCATTAGGAAATATCACAAAAACTTTTAAGCATAAACTTCTCTTGATTAATCATGCTTCACTTAAAACAAGTTGATGATAAAAAAATTTGTTGGGTCAAATCATGATAATAAGATGCAATTAGGTCCAAGGACAATAGATACCTAATCACACATTTTTTAATCACTAAAGAATGATTTGTTTCAATATTTAAAAGACAACTTTTCAACAATGACATAACAACTTATCAGAGAATCAATAGATACCATTTTCTAATGCTTAGTCTAGAGTAAATAATTGCATGTATGATGAATGAAATCTGTGTTGGATGTTTTGTAATACCAGTTATTAAAATGAGGTTTTATTGAATCTATTATATTTGTATCAAAATTAATAGACTTAAGAAAAATCCTTTAAAAAATAGGCATTACACAATGTATTATTTAATTTCTATAAAATGCTACATTTTATAGTTATTCATTCATGAACCATTATAAAAGGTCTATTAAGCTGTTATATAAAATACAATATTAGATAACGGTTCTTTAAGATAATTGTTGTATGATATCCTAAACCTCACAAAGAATGACAACAATTTGCAAGCAATAAATAATCTCTTAACAAATCATAAATCAAACCTACATACAATACATTTATAATGAAACTTATGATCTGGTTTTCTCTGAAAGTGTTTATGCAACACTTATGCAGTTTATTATTGCAGTTTTCTATTCTAATTTCTTCAGAAGAGAAAGAACTATCCGAGGAAAATGATCTTTAGAAACACTACCCAAGTCACAAGCTCCTCTCAGATAGCCAATCTACAAACCCAAAGCTCATTATGCATGATTGCTGTAATCTGAAACCCAAATATAGTACTCTGATCGTTTGTTTTATACATTAATACTCAAATTTAATAACATAATTCACCATTTTTCTCATACTTTGAGGTAATATAATCATTCTTTATTCTCTTCTTTTGTTCTCCAAACTCTACATTAACGCCATCAACTGGAATAAAAAAGCCTTTCCATGAGAAGTCTCTTTCAAAGAAGCATGCATGTGACACCTCACACACAAAGCAGCAAAAGAAACAGCAGCAGCTTGGGTTTGTTAACTACTTCCGTTCGCTGGGCCTCCAGTACTGGAGAAAGCAGGGCGTCTGAAGTGCAGCAGGTTCGTCCCCATGTCCCTGCAATATTCCAATCTCTTCTTCTGTTTTCCAAATATTTGGAGCAGAGAGAAGAGCTGAAGGAAAGTCGACTTGTTTGAAAGGGAGAAATGGGGGTGACACAGAATTATTCCAAAACTGGCATCAAGAATAAAGAATTACATGGTTATTGTCATCTTCTCAAGAAGCAAACAAGGGGAAGCAAACATTTTGCCGCAGATTTCTCAGGCCGGACTCTGGAATTAAGCCCTTGGAGGGCCCCCTACAGTTTACGGTGTTCTGCTCTTTGTTTCTCTTTAATGGAAAAGTTTTCACGAATTCAACAGTTAAATAATTGTGGGTTTGTCTCGTAGGCCCATTTGTTACCTATCGTTAGCAGATTTGTAGCAGATTAGGAATGTGACAAATGGTCAAATATCGCACTGATCTCTTAAAAAGCTGCTATGACTGTGGTGTGGTTAGAAAAGGTGAGAAGGCAACGATTCAAATGGGGAGAAGGAAATAAATAAAATAGATTTTTTCATTGGATTAAAAAGGTGAGATATCAAAGAGGTGGTCAATTGACTATGTTTTAACGATATTAATGTATAACTCATAGTATTATTTATATATTATATTTTTCATTATTTTATACCAAAATAATATTATTAAAATAACATTTTTTTTTTGTATAATGAGAACCAACTTGTAAATGTCATACAAATTCAAGTAAAATTTTGATGTCAATTTTAAATGTGATAATTCTAAAAGGTAGTTAGGACAATTTTAACTCATATTAAACAATAAATTGAACAAATATTGTTACTTATGTCATCTATAAACGATATATTATAAACAATAACTACTTAAAAAGTAAGAAAAAGCTTTAAACTTCTAGTGAGTAAAAAGACACAATAACAAAGAAATGATAATTCATGTGAAAACAATATCACAAATATTCATCATCTTTGACTAATAGATCATTCATATAAAGTAAAATAATATGTTGAATTTCAATTATTTATAAATTCTATGAAAAATATGATAAAAATTTTGAAATAACATTTGTAACAGGTAAACGGGCAATAAAGTACAATGATTATTTCAAAAGGCTTTCTTTGTGGAAGGTAACTGCTTCTCATTTTTCGTAGTGTTGATAGTCTTAGTAGACATTTTCAAAACTCTTGGCCTTAGGTGCTTGCCACTAACGGTTGGTTTTTGGTGGCTCTGTTTCCTCTAATTATTATTTTGTTGAGATGGTAAGGAAGGCAATATGTAACTCTTCAATCAAAATTAAGCCAATCTTTTTGTATGAAGGAGAATTGGAAGTGGTATTTGAGGAAGAGGAGATTCTAAAGATGGTTGCACCCTTTAAATTCACCCTAATTAGGAAATTTTTGCATTGTTGTCTAAGCATGGAAATTATCTAATCAAAATTCAAAGATATTGGTTTCACTAATTTGTATTCAATGAATATTCTAAATCATCCTCACACGCTTATTTGATTCTCTTTCAAAGAATACTATCTTTGTTGATAACAAATTGAATGTGATTGATTACTAAATTCCAGATGATAGTCTTAAAATGGCATCCAAAATTTTGATTGAATGCCAAACCCTCACTTGCATCATTTTTTATTTCTCTTGAGCACCTTATCCATTTGTTCAACAAACTAGTTCTATATTCTATAGCATCTATAAAATCATTTGTTAATATCATACATTTTCTTCAAGAATTTCAAGCAACATCTACACTGAAAATCAACTCATAAAAGAGTTTTATTATATATAGTTGAAGCTGTAAACCTGTGCATGCTCACAATCTCAACGAACTCTCAGAATTTAGATGCAAGAATTTTTCATTCAATTATCTTAGATACATGAAAATTAGTTTTAAATTTTCAATCTCCATGATAAGATAAATAGAAATCTTAAATGTTGGAAAAAAAGGCTGCTCTCCACAGGAGGTAGATTGATTCTCTCTAAACATGTTCTGTATTCCATTCCAATGTATGCTGTGATGATTTCCTATCTTTCGAAGAAAATTCTTTAATAAATGGTAAATATAATGATTGGTTTCTTGTGAAGATATAGACCTGAACACAATAGAAACTGTTGGACAATCTTAAAAAAAAAATAAACTACCCAACATGGTTTTTCTTCTTCTTTAGTGTGATGTTTTTCTAGAAGGTGCAAACCACTAGTTTATTATGGGCCAATTTCATGTGAGCCATATATATAGTTCAAAGTAGAATTATAGAGTTTTAAACAACATGAAAATGTAGAGAAAACATCAAGCACAAAGCATCGAAATACATAGAATTCTCAAAATCTAAAGAATCTTATTGTTGGATGCTTAGTGTACATGGAAACTTTGGCACTAATTCCACTTGGAAAAAAAACAAGAAGAAAGGGTTTGATCCTTAATTCAAGAAAGCAAATATGAAACAACGAATGTTTGTTGAAAATTTACATTCATACGTTGTGTATTCTAAATAAATTACTTTCATTCCCAAAAACTTACAAAAATTCAGCTTTTAAGTAATTTTCAAATGCCTGTTCTTCTTTAATGAAGATACATTAGATCATGCTTTTATTGGCCATCATTGATCCAAAACAAATTTGGAGCCACTTTACATGACTTTTGGGCATCAATGAAGTAAATGCAGCATATGTCTTTTCATTGCTTTAGACATATGGTGGCAAAAGCAAAAAATGACATTTATGAAGTATTAAACTGTTCCCCTCTTTAATTTGCTAGAAAATTTGGATAACTCACATTTTAACACTATTTGAGAAAATTTTCTCGATAGATAACATTATTAAAAATGTCTAGTCCATATGTTACAACATTTTTATGTATTTCCCACTTACTCAAACAAATACATTAGATTCTAACTTGGTTCACAATGGTTTAACTCTTCCATTTTCTAAAGTTAGATACTTATGTATGTTGATTGCACCCCTCCTCCAATCAACTTTTTAAAATTGAATATTAGCAATGTAGCTCATGGTAATCTTGGACCTGTTGATTATAGAATGATCTTAAGACATCATCTTGGTTGATAGTGAAGACATTCTTTATACCCATTGTTTCAACAACTAATGTGGAAGTGATTGATTTGGCATTACTATTGAGACTCCAAATATACAAAAGTAAAGGTCATTTCAATATTCAAATGGAATTGGGCTGTCAATAGTTTCAGACATGATTTAGGACAAAGCTTCCACTCCTTGGAACATTCACAATCACATTCAACAAATCAAACAATTATTGAATTTGATGACAATTCAAACATAACACATCTTCAAAGAGAACAATATTGTAGCAAACTAGCATGCTCTTTACCATAATCGATTGTCTTTGTAACTCACCAGATTCTAGATTATTGTAAAAGTCTAACATGGATAGATTTAATTAAATTCTTTTATCGTAGAGAATCTTACAATACTAGACTAATTTAGTCAGAGACTTAGAAATGTTGTCCTCTTCTTTTATTGTCTATTATAACAAATTCAACTCTTTGTGTTCTTCTAAAATGAAATAAAATTTATCATATTAAAAAAAATTAATTGAATAAGATTTAAGTATACTGACAAAGCATACTATTCATTAATAAAAATGGTTCAATAAACTAGTGATTTTATTTTTATTTTTTTATTTTTATATAAAATCTATAGCAAAATAAAACTTAAACCTAATACATGTCAACTACAAAAACATATAATATTTGTCAATGTTATAACAAATTGTGATACATAACATAATGTTAAAAGCAAACTTTTAAGTGATAAGTAAGAACTATATTATATACTTGAAAAAAGAATCATATCATATGTATTGTTGAACTAGATGATAAAAAGAATTTGCTATTTATTTATTTATTCATTTTGGTAGTTCATTAAGAGCAAAAATAATATTTTTTCCACCAAAAGAATTTGCATTGAATTGTCATTATTGGTCTCCATCTAAAACACCTAATGCAATCATAATTTGCACAAATTTATTTTGATGAGAAAATTATCATTTATTTAGTTCTCCATTAATAAGCTTGAATGAATTCTACTTTAAAGAAAAATAAGTGATATTGAATTGATATTATTTAGCTCTATCTTAAATGAACATAATTCAAATAAAATTTAGTTTATAAATTAACATTGTCTTTCATATTTTTTGTTTGGATGTTAACATAACCAAATGATCTTCATTTTCAATAAATTAAAATTTCCAACCTCTATGCAAAATATTTTGGATAAAAATATTTCTTTCAAAAAATTTTGAATCATGACTCAATGACATAAATATCTTTTATTATTGATAGATTATTTTACCAAGATGATTGAAACTAATAATAACTTTTACAAAACCTTAAAAACATTCTTCTATTAAGCATACTTTGCATATATAAAGTTTCAATACATAATGTTTTTAACAATAAAATAAAATATTAGTGCACATTGATTCAATTGCACAGCCACAAAAATAATAACACTTGCAAAATGTACCAATAAAAGAATCATGGATGTTTAGTTGATTTGCCTAATATAAGTGAAGAGATATTTGGTTGAAGTTTTGTCTTGAATTTTAAGGGTGTGCTATTCTTTCTCTTTTACTACCATAGGAGATATTCCATGTTTCTAAATGTATGAAGGAGAGGGAACTATTCACATAGAGTTCATTATGTTGACTAAATCTAAGATTGAGTTTAGAATCACTTAATAAGTTTGTATTAATATTTGAGTCTTAATATACAATTAATAGAATCATTATCATAGGCTTAAGTTGTTAGATTATTAGGTATTTATCTAAGTTATATTAGGTTCAATCTAGTCCTATATCCTAAACAAATGGTGCCAACTAAATTTCATTTTATTGGGGTCAAGTTGTGTAATAAGTCCATTAGGAGAGAGAATCAATATAACAATACGATTAATGAGACAACAAGATAGTGTAAACTAGGAGGGCCAATAGAGCAATGGACTGGTTATGGTGGTAACATGAATAATGCAACATCGTTGATAGAAATAGTTCAATAGAATAAATGATAGGCAAAAAATTGTCAAAAGTAAGGCCTTGGGAAAGCTAATAATAACAATACTACTAATGATGATAGTTTTATTGAAAGTAATAAAATGCATGAATTAGTATGGTGTAAAGTGAACAATAGAGGCCAAGTTGAAATTTTTTCTAACAAAGAAGAGTGATAAAACTATAACAAAATTATAATGGCACAACATGACCAATACAACAATAATCAAGTTAGAATGGCATATTATGGTTGATAGGCACGATGGAGCTAAAATGACAATATGTAGTTGATAAAAATGATAGATCTAAAATAGCATGCTTAAGAAAAAGGTTAGAGATTGAGTTGGCTAAGTGTGGTAGGTTGGTTGATATAAGTGTGGAACTAGTTAGTCTTGACACGAAGACAAGATAGTGGAGTTACTACGGTGCAATAGGGTTAGCTAGACAACAAAACAAATTTCAAAAACAAAGTTAACAAGCTAAATCTAATTAATGATGTGGAAATAATAGAATTGATGAGACTATAAAATTGATATGGTATGCTAAAGTTGATAGAGAATAATTGAGCTAATAAAATTGATAGAGCCAACAAGAGAAGTATTATTTATATTGAGTATTCTAATAGAGTCAACAAGATGACAATTAATATGTTCTTAAAGAACTACATGGTTGACAAAACCGATGATAATAGTTTCAATATAATTGATTGGATAAAAAAATCGATACAATAGAATAGAATCGATGAATAGATTTATGAAATATAATGAGATTCTAATTTAAGGAAAAAAAATTATTTAAGTATAGATAATATTGTATTTATTCATATATTATAAGTTGAGAATAATAAAATATTCATAATACAAAGATATTATAACTCCTACTTATAATTGAAACTTTTAAATTACCAAATATTTGTTTAAGAATATATTGAGTTTACCTACATATTAGATAGTAAACCTCTCTCTTTTTGTTCTCTTCACTACAATAAAAGATATATTAAAAAACTATTCAAAAGATCAATAAAATCATTAGATGTCATTAAACTAAGAAGCTATACAATTAGAATAGATTATTTAAAAAGTTTATTAGACATGCCAATAATATATTATAAAGAAAGAAGATCACAAAAAAACAAAGTTATTAAGTTAAACAAATTCTAAATCATGCATTTAGCAAAAACAAATTACCACCAAATTTAAAAATGCAATACATTGTACTCTTTCTTATTTCTTCCTATCTTTGTTAATAAAAAAAGAAAAATAATCAAAAGTAATGGACATTTCATTCAACTATTAGATAAGATGAAATAAAACCATAAAGCCATACTAAAAGTTTCACCGGGCCGGCCTGTTCAACAAAGGCTTTAAACCATTGAATAGAACGGTTGGCTTATTTAACACTAATGTGTTAGAAATAAAAAAGCCAACAATTCGGTCCCGTAAAAAAAATGAATAACAAAGAAGTGAAATAAAAAAATAAATAAATAAAAGAAACTAAAATGGCTTCAAATTATTTTTTTTAATTGATGTTATAATTTATTATATTTGGCAGAAAAAACTTTGCAATCAAATTTTTTTTATAAAATAAGTTCAACTTTGATTGAGAAATTTCTCAATTTATTATAATTTAGTTTATCTATCAGGATGCGATGATAATAAGGTTTAAAAATAATTTTAAAAAAGGATTTGACCATAGGAAATTTTCTTGTAATATTATGATGGAATTTTAAATTCATACAAAAAATATTTTTTGTGCTTCTTAATTATAAATAAAAACTTCTAAATTTATTTATAATCCTATACAAATATGGAAATTCATAGACAACAACAAATTTATCAAGATATTTCAAATACATTAAATTTTTTAACAATAAATTGACAATTAGATAATATGTTTTAAATATCATAGTTGTATACATTTTAAAAAATAATAAAAATAATAAAATGTAATAGCTAACACAAATAAGTGTGAAATAGTATTGTGATATCAAATACTATTAGTAAAACATTTCAAACTTTATTTGTTATTTATGATTGGTTAGAACTATTAAGTGCATGTTAATTGACCATTGATTAATTTACCTAACTCTTAATAAATTCTAGCATCAATTGATAATTCTAATGCTATTACAATTTTTATTAAAGATATTATTATAGTATCAAACATTAGATTGCTAAATCATGAGTATAAATTATTATACTATTGGTCATGATATCACTTGTTTGATGATAACAAAATTATTATGTTAGTTTTTTTAATACATTTTTTAGCGTGTTTCAGATAAGTAATGTTAAGCTATGCTAATAACCATGCTTTAGTCGTAGCTTAAATGCAATACTCAGGAGTCGTTGATTGAACTCTTGGCGGAATAGTTATCCATCAAGAGTACATCTCTAAGACATATATTAGTTTAGTTATTTATCTTATCACGTGTTTACGTATAACACAATTGGATTACATAACATCATCACTCATATATATGATCATTCATATCTTATGTATTATTATTTCAGAATTTACAAAAATAATTTATTATTTTAGTAACTAAAAAAATTCTTTAAAAATAAAAAATAACTATTATATAAAAGATGATTTTAAAAAATATTCAGCTTAAACAACCACACTATGGTCAGCCTGAAAGCTCTAGCCAAGTAGTCCAAAGTGTAAGACAACAAAATTTTAGGAGTTGCGGGTCAGGAGACTGACTGGACACAAGTTAAGTCAGCGTTGAGTCTTGATCAGGGTACAATTTTATAACGATTTGGGTTAAATCAAGTCAATACATCACTCCTTAACTAACTTAAGCATATTGAGTCCAAATTTGTCAAGTACTAGGATTAGATCAAGTTAGACCTATTAATATATGCATATAGGTGCCTTGTGTCATGACCTCTCAAGAGAACAAGGGGGCAACCAACCACATTATGTTGACTTACATGTGCAAACGAAGTATTATAAACACTAAACTTCATATAAGTTCTACTATGTGGGACTAAAAATAACTTTATTTGCTTCCAAATTAGAGCAAACCATGGCCATTCGATCCCATTTTTCATTATTAGATGATCATGATTGCATCTACCTTTTTTAACAGTAAACTTCTTCTAGTTGTCCATCTGTAAAGCTGGATCGATTAGCTAAGATCTTCTCTGCATTTATGAATAATATATTTCATTTAACCATCCATTTAGAAAGTTTGATCAAATTACTATGAGTTCCTTTACTTTCATGAATAGTGATCTTATGTATCATCACCATCCATCCAACATTCAAGATCTAAAGATCAAGATCAATTCCCACTTGTATTAGATTTGAACTCTTTAATCATTATTTTGATAGAATGATATATGTTCCATCCGCCTAGATCAGACGATCGTCACTACTCTCACTAGTATTCAATGTTTCAAAAAGTTGTTTGTGTATGTTTAAAACTCAAAAATACTTTTTAGTAATGGTTATTTCAAGTGACCCTTATCGAGTCATTAGAAAAAAATATTATTTTAGCCTAAAATGTCCTAATAAAAATAAAGAAATATTTGAAGTTGAGTAATTGATGATTTTACTTTGATTATATAAATAATTTTGGAAGAGAATGAACAAAATCAAACATTACAATCTAATTTCAATGCTTTTACTGAAGTTGTGTTTGCAACTAATTTTTTTTTATTGCTTCAACATTCACTTTAATTATATATCTTATTGATGACTTCTTTTTAATTGTTTTTTATTTCTTTATTCTATTTTTATTTTTCTAAAAATGATCATATTAATGCAAGAACTTTGTTGATTTTATTTTTTTCTAATAACATTAGTGCACATCAAAAAGTATTTTGATTTAATATTTCTAAAACCAAACCCTTTTAACTATTGTAAAGTTTTTCATATGTGCATTTATATTTCAATATTATATCAAATATAATTTATAAACTTGTGTCATATATGTTTTTACAAATAAATAATGAAACATTATTGTTATATATTAGTTAGTATTATATTTTAATATTATAAACTTTTATAATTAAGATTATGATAGTGAACTCTTACTTTTTACATCAAAAGAATATGACTTGTAAAAATTATCTCTATCTTCTATAATGAAAGAAAGTGACTTTAATAGTAGAATCTTGGTTTAATATACTAGGGGAGGATGTAGGCATAGGTTAGGTTGAACTGTCTAAAAATTTCTATCTATTTTATTTTCTTTGTTATAATGTAATTTATGATATTTCATTTAGTCAATACTATTTAATTAAAAAAACATAAAAGAATTTTATCAAACATAAAATATTTTATTGAAAAATATTTTTAAAATTATAAAATTTCTATTTTCTTTTTTTATTTTTATTTAACAAAATTATTAAATAAAGATTTTTATGATTGCCAAACTTTTAATTAAAAAATATTTTTAAAATAAAAATAATTTTACAAGAACAATTCATCCCCCTCTCTTTCTTGTGCATTTGCTTTACAAAGATTTCATCATAAGCCATGTTATGTGAGAGAGCATGCAATGTGTAAGATAATTATCAATCTATGAGCATAATGTGGGTTATGATTATAAGCTAAAGATCATTTCAACTAAACTAAAACTAGTACATCTAACTAAGCACTAAAAAAACAAGTTAATTTATAATACATCTAAGTTTAGATACTAGTTAAAGATAAACACTAATGATCATACAACAACGACAAATTTAATATAGATAATATCACTCACAAGAAGATTAAAATGATGCACGTATATTTCTTATAAGGAAAGTACCAAAAGGATTGTGTATGCAAGACAGTGGTTATATTCATAAAGAATAGAGCTTAAAACTAAAAGAGTTAGAGAAATAATGAGAAATAATATTGATCATATTATATGCTGTGAGAATCAAATTGATTAGTCTGACAAGAAATATAATTGTATCATATGATTAATTTAAAATAAATCATGAACTTTAATAGTCGATATAGCTGAGAATCATATTGGAAAGTCAGTAATCACACCCACTTTAGCAAAGTAGATCAAATCAAACTTGGATAATGGTTGAAGTCAAAAACCTCTGATAGATCTCTATTAATGCATCCTGTTAAACTGAATGCAAGTGGAATGCTATCATCAACCCCAAGTTAACTCACCAAAATTGATGAATTTTTCAAGGGAATTTAATAAAGTAAAATACTACTATTCTAATCAACCCCTTCTCACTAATAAGATTGATCTGATAAAAAACATTCATATGAGGTCAACTCCATGTGTGAATTGATTATGTTAAAGAAAAATCTTTAGAAATATATGATACTTGTGTACCTTTATGATCTCATGCTCAATGAGAAAATTTAATCATATTATGTAATAATTCAACATGTTATTACAATTATTTCTATTTTTTAAATTTTTGAAAGGTGCTCGTACCCAAATAGATATGCATTTTTACCTTCAAACCCATTGCACTTAATGATACGACTCATCTACAACAAATAAATTAAAAGACATCACCAACCTTCTTAAATATTCATTGCTTATAGCCACATCATTATGATTAACATACAAATGTACATATTTAAATTAAAATTTTCTTATTATTCCATTTTTATTAAAAAATATAAAATATTTAAAACAATTACACAAAAAAAATCCCTTTCAACATGACAACTATGATATTAGTGTTCACCTATGAATCAAGAATCCAAGGCAGCTTAAAAAATGATAAAAAAATTATAATTAATTAAAATAAAATATATTAAATTATTAAAAACATTTAAAAATATTTTTATTTTTAATGTGTGCTAATCATTCCCATAAGTTCATGTCCTTATGTAAAACACTATCTCATGATTAAAAGGATTTTGCACTTCAATAATTTTAAACTCCAGTAATGAACGTTCAATTATCATCTGTCGAACAATTAATCTTCAATAAACTTAATAAAAATACATTTTTTTAACATTTAAATATCATTGATTTGGTTAATATTCTTCGTATTAGTAAGAACCTTTTGTAAAGTGAATATATTAATCATTCAATATGTAAAAAAGATGAATCCCTTTGCACATGATATATTCAACTATTACAAGTGCAATAATTTATCAAAGTTATTCTTAGATATTATGAATAATATAAAATTGTAGCACATATAAAATATTTTTTATTTGCTTTATTTTTATTTGGTAATTGATTAATGAGCTTGAATATCCTCTTTTATGCAAAAAAAAAAAAAAGCATTGAATGCTCCATCTCACACATCAGTTGGATAAAAATTATTTTGTAAAAAAAACTGTATTATATTCATTAGTCAATTCATGAGCTTGAATGATCATTAGGTAAATCAGGTGGTTTTCAGTTCATCTTACAGTGCTAACCCAAAATAACTAGAAAAAAATAATTTGCATAAATCTTATTTTAAAAATAATGCTATGTATTATGGGTTTTTTTATAATTAATATATTCAAATGATTTTTATTTTCAACAATTTCATGTTATTAACCTTTATGCAAATTTTAATAAAAGAATAATTTCTTAAGATTATTTCTAATCAAAGCTCGATAACATAATGCTAAAGAATCATTTCACTAAAAATGTTGAAACTTAACTGCTAATAATCATGGAAGGATCTTGAGTTAAGAAGTTTGACTCGTTAGATATACATTATATAAACATGTAGTTTTATAGATAATCACAACTAGTACGATTAAGATCCTATGAAATTTTTTTCAACAAAATAAAATATCATTATGCTTTGTTTTATTAATGCATCCACAAAACAATGGACATGATAAAAGTATTCAGAATATTTCGTTCATTCAAGTAAGAGAAATGAAAGATGTTTGAAGAATTACGACAATTCTATAGATGTGTTGTGTATCATCTTTGTATGCCTATGAGAATTCATGTATCATAAAAAAATCACTAGAATCAATCATGCCAATGAATGGTCTTAAATGATAAAGCTAGACAACAAAATATTTTTTAAAAAGGATACTAATAATAATATAGAGTAAAGAAAGAAGACACCAAGCACAAAGATGTTAAAATTAACACATTTAAGATCTCACATTAAGCAAAGTAGATCATATCTTTTAAATATTAAGCCAACAACCATAATAATGGACATGACAATTTATCAACAATATTGGAAAAGTCCTACATTATTAAAGTGCATATTAAGCCAAATGCCTTTAGGCTTCAAACTCTTGAAAAGAGTGTATAACCATATACATTGATCATTTTAATCTAATAATCATACTTTGTTCATTATTTTATATGGCTATGAACGAAAAAATAGGGTTATGCCTTGAACCTTGATTATAGTCATATGATTTAGTCTATATATAATCATTTTGTATTCAAATAAAGTTCAAAATATTTTGACTCAAAAGTTTTAGGATTAAACTGTATGATTTGAAAAGGCTTGGCCAAAATCTAAGTAGCATTAACCTAGAAAAGGTCAAGTCACACATGGTTAAAATCTAACTAATAAAAAAGCATTTCATAAATTTTATCACATATTGAAGTCCTAAAAATCCTACACCTAATTCTAAAAGCTTAAAAATCTTAGGAATTTGTTAAGCACTTGTTGTTATTAACCAAAGTTCTAATAAAATTCTTAGGACTTAAAAATAGCTATTGAGCACACAAGCTTTACCATTTTTGTCAAACTTGAGAGACCAGATGATTATTTCACTAAGATGCATAGAGAATAAAAAAAAATTCATTGCTTTTGTAGCTCTTAAGGATTAACATTAGTATTGTCATATCTTGTCTCATTTTTTTTAATCTAAATCTAATCTAGGTTATCTTTTTGATTCCTCTATAGGAGCTATGAAAGCTCTTAAGATATCAATAGATTATAGTTACCTTTTAGTAAAGAGACAATGAAGAAGCAGGATAATAATAGATGCTTTAGAGTCAAATTTTGTTAATTAAATCTATAAATACACAAAATAAATAATTTTGTTGAACATGTTGAGCATAACTCAAGCCCATCTTGGCTTTAACATGCTCATTTTAAATTTTTAAAACTGTTTTTAGTGAAATTCATACAATCATTTTTATAGAATTTTTTTAATTCTATTTTATAAAAATAACTTTTTTTTATAAAACTAATTTTTTTAAAATTTTAAAATTATATTTTAACATATTTAATGAAAGAGTACTATAGCCTTGAAAATAGTTTTGCATCTTTGTAAGATAAGTGTTGATTAGATTTTAAGTATTTCTATTCATATTTTTTTAATTTAGTTTTAAATTTTATTTCTAAGTGAACTAATAAAAAAATTTAAACTAAATTGTTAATAAATGGATTTAAATATTATATGTGGCATACCATTTTTATAATAATTCTATTGAGTTGCCATCTTAATATACTTTTTTACTTGTTTTTAATTTTCAATTTAATGAAACTAATTTTAATATTTAAAATTACATTAAATATATTAAAATAACTAAAACCAAAATCAAAATTCTCACTAAAACTAACTGAAGTTGTCAAATCAATCAAAATTTGTTGTAGTAATAAGATATTAAAACTAAAATTAAAATCAAAATTGTGAGCTATGATTAGAACCTATCTTTGAATATTCTTAGAACTCATAAAAACAAATACTTTGTGTACGATCTTAGTTGGAATTAGCTTTTTTCTCAAGAACAAAATCCTTACAACTTCCTCTTGAGTGATACTTCTCAATTAATTCCTTATGCTATTAAATTTCAAAAGCATTCTTAAAAGATTTATACCCCAATATGCCTTATGATTATGCAACTTAACAAAAATGGCTTAACAACTCTATGGAATTTGGAGAGTTTTGCATTTATTAAGATCAAAAACTCCATTGTTTCCTTAAGGAAAGTTATAATAGGTAAAGAAAAGTGTGCACTGAGGAAAGATGAAAGAAGAAAAAAAATATAAAGACAACTATCATTGATAGCATTTGAGCACCTATCCTTTCCAATATCATACAAATAAAACAATTCAATCATTGTGAAGGTTCAATGTTTCTTTCAAAAAAAAAAATTTGCTCATGATAAAAGATTGATAATTAGTTGAGCTCTTGAAATCATAATGTAGAGATGCAATATGAGAGTTTCTTACTCTAGCTATAAGAAAGAATTAATAAAAATATCAAGTATGTGACTAAATTTTCATTTTATGAAAAAATATAACATAGATCAATAGAAAATATCAAATGTGAAAGGAAAACATGCCAATTTTTGTACTCATATTTATAATCAATTAACTAATGATTTAAACCACAAAAAATCATAACATTAATTAAAAATATCACACCACACTTTCATTAATTATCAATTTTATAATAATCAGAATAATTTTGTTAACAATATGAAAATATTCAATTTTTTCTCAATTGAATATTCTATTAAAAGAGAAAGTATTACAAATGAAGAAGATGTAATCAAAGTTATTCCTTACTCAAAACATAGTATAATTCAAGTCGCTTAAGTTTAGTCTTCTTCTCTCAAATAGTTCCT
Source organism: Vanilla planifolia (assembly GCA_023846275.1). Lineage (NCBI taxonomy): Eukaryota > Viridiplantae > Streptophyta > Magnoliopsida > Asparagales > Orchidaceae > Vanilla > Vanilla planifolia. Next base: position 3,711,020 of record CM043872.1, on the reverse strand, counting down.
TCTCCTCCTAAAGTCTTATTTTTGTTGCTTCTTGAAAGATTTTCTTGTTTTCTTTCTTGGATAATTAGTGGCATGATAATCTCCTCTATTTATAGTTATGAGAGAGCCCAAATTTTGGAGAAAAAATTATCTACAAAATTTTCACTTAGACTAATGACTCAGCAATCCAAGTCTTTGTAAATAAGGCATTATCTCCTCCTTAATGTATGTGTCACATTGCTACATTCTACTCATTTAGCATGCAATTCATGTAAAAATCTTATCTTTTAATTATATATTAATGATATGTGTCTCATAATTATTTTGATTAAATGAACATTTTTCTTCAAAATGTGACTAAACAAAACAATACCCATCTTGGTTTTGGGCTACCCCAATAAACCTAATTTCTTTGACATGTAAAATAGGCTTCAAATCCAACATAAAGGGACTATCTTCGCGAAGGTTATATTAAATATAGTTAAAAGTAATGATTATTTCTACTTATTCTCTTTCTTTTCTTGTATAAGTAATGCATATAAGTATCTAATGCATATTTCATAAAAAAAAGTATATTAATAATCAATTGTATAAAAATTGGTTGGACAATAATAAGTGGGTAAATGCAAGAAAAAGCATAAAATATTGCTTAATTAAAATAATGGTCCCAACATTACGATTGACTTGTGGAATTTGGATTGACATTTGAATTGTCAAAAATAAAGTATTTTTTTATTAAAAAATCATGTTTGTTCATTTAAAATACACTCAATTAAATTTTTTTTTATTTTTATGATGCACAAACAATGCAAAATAAGTTTAATTATTTTATTTTAATATCATGTTATTATCCTTGAAACAAAATTTTGATCCTTTATCATGGTAACATATGCCACATTAGATTGTCCAAACTTCATATCTAGCCAAGATAAACAACCCTTCCCTTGCACCAATTTTGCATGAAAACCAATAACATGTGAACATGATCATGTTCAAGACCATAGAGAAATAGAGTTCCTCAAACATTGACCAAAATTCATCGATCAATCCCCCGTGTCCATTCTACAAACCAAACCCATATTTTCTTGATTTCAACATTTATTTTTCTCCAATATGTATTGACAAATAGATTGATACTCATAACAATTAATCTCAACACATGCAACAACTATACTTTATCACAAAGATTGAGAATGATCATTATCCTCAAGTTTATAAAGTAATTCTTTCACATCTTTTTTCCTCTTTATCAACTTTCACTCTTCTTGCCCAACAATTATATTGAATATTAATATAACTTCATACTACGATAATTTGCTTGAAGTAAGAAACTTGATCCCTAAACAAAGTTCTATTCTCCACAAGCATACCGTGAGCACAAAGCAGATTGAACAGTTGAGCTGTTGCTTTACAGGTCGTCGTCTCACAGGAAGGTACTAAATGCTGATAGCTGATAGCTGATAGCTGACAGCAGACAGCTGTTAGATTGGCAATAGAACTGATTCCAGGCTCTGCTCTTTGGGCTTTCCCTTTCAGTGACTTGTGACTTGTAAGCTCTTATCTTATATATTCATCATGTGAACTTTATTAATATTTTTACATCAAATTATTTATTTAATAAAAGAATATCTTTAAAAATATGAAAAAAATATTGTGCCTATGTTTTGGCTTTTGGTGGTATTGTTAATCTGGTGTTCTCATCTTTTTTATGTTGGATTTAGCGAACCTTTCAAGTTATTTAAAAAAAAAATGTACAGAAATTAGATATTTTAATGAGAGGTGATAATTATGAATGATATTGTTATATGCAAGAACTATGTAATTAATATTTTAAGTAATCGAAAAAACTTATATTTCAATAAATTTTAACATTCAACAATTTATTTTTAAATTGTCCAATCTTGCTGACCAAATAAGAGTTTAATATCAGATATTAAGATTTTTGTTTAATTATAATGATGTTTAGTATAATTATTTTCAAATATTAAATTATTTGATGAAAAATATGTCTAAAATATTATGCTTAGATATTATTAGAAAATAAGTAATTAATAAATATATAATTGATAGAATAATTAATAAAATAAAATAATTAAAATAATCTTTTAGAATATAAAGTAAATTAATTTATAGCTAAGCTTAGCCAAATGATCACATGCTCTAGTATTCCTGTAGGAATAAAAGATTCATTAAATCTAATGGCGTGACATTAAGTTTGTCAAAAGTATTGTTGAGAGATTTACTCACAAGAATAAATAAAAGAAAAAAATTAGAAAAAGTTATTGATTATTAATAGAAATATTATAAAGAATACATATATCACAAATTTATGCACTAAAAAAATATATTTTTAAAACATATATTCATAATTAAAATAAAAATATTCATATATATATATTAGATACTTTTTCTTAATATTATATTATTCTAAAAATATCTAATTAATTTTAAATTAAACCTTCTAACAAATAAACATCTAATTTATTATTTGTTTGATTCTTTAAAATTAGTTTTCAAAGTAGCTCATCGATTTTTTACTAGTTAAAATATTCAAATTAATTTCATATCCTTTTTCACCGTATTATTAAAAGTAATATCTTTAATAATTATATTAATATTTAAATAATGATGTGCACAAATTTTGAATTTTTTTTTCTGATAAACATTTTATTTTAACATAAAAATAAAGCATCAAAACCTAATAAGACTTTTTGAAAAACTTAATCAACTTAGGTGCATCTAAATTCGGATCAACTATAAGTTAGAAATTTGTAATAAATTAAGAATCTTGCATACAGGTAAACGACCTAATCATATAGTACTTAGAAACAATGTTAATTGACTCACCAATAACTGTTAAAATATCACATCATGATGCATGCATGTGCACAAGCAAAACTAAATAAACAAAACTAAATATAAAATAAAAGTGATTGCATTTTGTATCATACAAACTGTGATATGACATCACATCAAAAGGATAGTTATGATGTAATATAAGACATATATTAAAAGTACAATTATTCTTTCACCTTTAAAAAAAATACCTTTAGTTCTACTTTTCTTCAGTATTAGGTGAAACCTCTTCTTCTTTAATGCCTAACATGAGATATCACATGTTTTTTATTTTGTTGAATTTTTAAGATGTTTATAAGTATAAGTTAATTTTGTATATTTAGTGTTAATATTAACCAGTTGTTAAAATATGTTAATTGATTATTATCTAAAGATATGAACCAATTTTAGAATTGGGAAATAAGCAAAGGATAACAAGTAAATCAATGAGACAAACTCAAAACAAAATTAATGATAATCCTCTTCTTCATAAGCTATCATAAAATGTTTTTTTTGGTCTTTAATCGATGAAAATAGAGTAGGTATATGGTTGAAAGTTTTAAAGGTTAACTTTTATCTTTTGTTCTCCCATTAATTATGGATAATATGCAAGTTTAGGTTTTTTGAAATAAAAATATGATTTTGTGGTAGACATTTTTAGGATTATATTAGTGTTAGAATTAAACTAAAAATCTTATTCTTTTGTAACAAAATTTATCATTAGTTCTGGATTTGATAACAAGAATGTTCAATTGATTTATCATTATGATTGCATTAGGATATAAAGCTTTTGTAATTTTTAAGGAAATACTCCAATAAATGATTTGTAATAAAAATATTTTCTTGCCAAAATATAACATCTAGAAGGTTCACCTATTATTTGCAATGGAATGTAACAATTACATTGATATGAAAATAGTTGATGCATTTTTGTTATAAGTTGTGTTTTTAGAAACTTCTATTGCTATTTAGTATGAGCTAATACTCACAAATTATTAGGAAAAATCTTGTTATAATTGCTCATTGTTGGCAATAAAATATGTTGTAAAATCTTTTTAACAACGGGTTATTCTTTCTTTTTTATAAATTTTTCAAGAAAGACATAATTATGAGAATACTTCTTTACTATTTCCACTTCTTATGAACTATCATATGTGATAATCCATGTGTGTTCGTTGAGATATGTACTTGAACAATCAAGAGATCCCTTTTTAATATTAGTTTTGCTATCATCATTGGTACACGATGTGTTTCCTTTTATCTTCCTTTCACATTTTTAGCCAAAGATAATTAAAGGTGAGGTGAGTGATTGGTGACAAAGTCAATGGTGCATGCAGTGGCACGTATATTAGCAATGATGCGCAAAAGGCAATGCTTTAGAGGGATAATGTCAATTTAAATTTATGATAATAAGGTTTTGTTTCACATTATTATCATTGGATTGCTCATGCTAACTTGTACATATCTATCACCTAAATGTCAACTTCACATTAAGAGAAGCCTTATGTTGAATGGCAATAAAGTTATAAGTCATGGTTCATACTTAGGTTTATTCTAAGGTGCTTGTCTAGATGGACCTTTTGTGTTATCAACTCAATCATTTAATCTTGCTTTATCACATTTTCTTGTCATTGATGCTGTTAATTATTATTTTAATTGAATCTATATTATTAATAAATATTTTGATAATTTAAAAATTAATCTTTTTTTTCTTTATTATTAGCTTATTTTAAAAAATGAAACATAAATTTTTTTAAAAAGAACCTTTTATGACAGATAATTTTTGTTGTAGAAACAGTTTTTCTTAAAAAATTTCAAGTATTACAATGAAATTATTTCATAAATGTTTGTCATACATTTTGTGGTAATAATTATTGCAATACATCTATGATGAATGCATCCTTAAGAATCTTTATGATATAAAACTTCTTTCATAAAAAATTATCTATGACAAATAGTGCTTTCCATGATGGACTTTTTCATCATAAAAATATTTTTTTATGAAGTCATATTGGCATAATAGTTTTCTTACCAAGTCTTCCCTAAACATTTTTAATGTGTTTCTTGTGTGCAAGAAACAATATGTTAGCATTTTTTATTTATAATTTTGTTCATCTTAAGTAGTTTCCTTATATCTCTTTCAAATCAAATGTGATAATAACTAATATTTTATTATCTTTTATGCATCAAATATATGCCTTTTTAAAATTAACATACCATCAATATAAAGCAACAAGTAAAAAAGAAACAAGTAAAACAAATGAATCAATCTAAAATCAACATGTGGTACACAATTATTGTAAGGCTTTTAGAATATCCATGAGCCAAATATGAAGCTACTAAACTTATAGGAATGCTTGTGTGTCTATTTTAGGCTATTTAAAGATGTCTTCGATAAAAATAAAGAATCTTTCTCTGCTTATCTATTGTTTGCAGATGATCTCTTTTTCAAGATCATCATGAAGAAAAATAGTTTTCATATCAAGATATTCCACCTCTAAGTCTTCATATGCAATTATAGAAAGCCAAGTGTAGATTAAGTTATGCTTAACAATAGAAGATAATACTTTACTGAAGTCAAATCTTTCTTTCTAACTATACCTTTTAACAACCAATCATAGTTTATATTTAACGCCATTAGCATTTAGAGAGCCTTCCTTTCTATACCCTCTCATAACTAAAAAGTCTTTTCCTTTAAGGAAGCTTCACCTATTTTTATGTTGCATTCTTTTATAGAGACTTAAAACCCTTTGTCACAACACTCGTCTACTACTAAGCATCTTTCCTTCTGACCACATTTTTCATAAGTATATGTTTCTTCATAACAAATAGTTTTCATAATGCTCAAAGAAAAAGTTTCCATATGAGACCAAGGAGAAGAATCAAAAGAATACATTTAAGGTTCATGAATCTATCTTTTTTGGTCTTTTAGATTTAAGAATCTTTTTTTTTTGTTATAGTTATGATTGCCACATTACTTGCTTTTGATGTTCAACTACAAAGGATTATCATCAAGAGCTCACCATTTTCTCCTGATCAATTCAAACAGTAATAAATTGTTACTCTTTGACCACATCAAAACTAGCAAACTATTTTAACTTTTTCTATAATATTACTAATACATCAAACTTTAAATTTTTCTAATAATAAATTTAAGATACATATAATTAACACACCAAATCTTGTAGTTTTTTTACCTTATAAGAATATCATAGAGAGGTATACGTACCCTTGAGTCTAGTTTAACTTTCTTTATTATAGATATAAGATAGACAACCAAATATCTTAATATATAGAATTCCTTGTCCAAATCTTGTAAAACGTTATGACCCTTATAGTTATGGATGGAGATTTGCTTATCGAATAACATATAATAGATATAAACCTTATAGAAAACTCTCTAAAATTATGATTGGACATCATACACCTTATAGAAAACTCTCTAAAGGAGTGTCTTATTTATTATTTTTATCATCCCATTCTATTAAAGATTCCTCATAACTATCTATGTCTTATAATACTTTCTTTTTAGCAAAACTTAATAAACTTTATAAAGAAAATTCTAGGCTATTATCAATACTCAATCTCTTGATCTTCTTATCAGATTGATTTTTAATTAGTCTTCTATTCATTAAATATTTCAAGAACTTCACTTGTTTTCTTGAGCATATATGCTAAGATCTTTTTATAATACTTATTAATAAAGATTAAAAGGTATCTAAATCCTTCCTAAGAACTAGCACTATTAATTAGTGACTATAATCTATAGTATAATTTGCCTTATAAATTATTGTGGAGAACTAGAACTTTGGGTTGTTTGCTACAAACATATTGCTCACAAAAGTTCAATGCAATAGTTCTCCACCCATAGAGTAAACCATCTTTTCTTAGCTCTGCCAAACCTTATTCTAACATGTGTCTAAGGTATATATATCATAACATAGTCACATCAACAAAACAAATAAATAAAATCTTCACTTACAATTGTGTTGCACCATATAAAGTAGATATTATCAAATATCTTTCCATTTAATATGACCAATGCCCAAAAGAAATGTGCAAGTGTCATTTTTATGTTAAGAATGTACAACCATTTGAGTTTAAACAACCCAAAGAGAGAATATTTTATTTAATATTAGAACAAGTCTAATCTCTTTGAAACTTTTGACAACTTAATTATAAATTTTGATGTGAATTAAACTTATTCCAATAATTTAGCATGCCTTATTGTTACCATCAATTAACTATCAATTGACTATCATTAATGAAAAATTCCTCTAAAAAACTCTTGCAAAATGCCATATGACATGAAAAACCAAAATCAAGATGTTAATGCTCTACTTAATCAATCCAAAATAGCTAATGAAATAAAACTAAATTTAAATAAAAATCACATGTTATGACACATAAAACTTCTAAGTAAGGCTCTGATGATATGACAAACCACATAACCAACCACAAAATCAATTTTAATAAATCGTTTCAAGTTTACATAATAAATAAAATATCCTAACTATGAAACCATATATAAAAACATCAGATGTGGTATATTGTACTAAACTAAATGCATAAAAAGCTATCATGTGAGTAAGATACATAAAAATAAACTCCATATAAGATACTATTTACTCTCTTATATAAGGAATATTATACTCTGCCATAACCTTAAAGTCATTATCTCTTGATATCATAGATGCATGATTTGTGAAGTAAACACTAATGAGACTATAAAGAGCTTAGTAGATAAATCAATATAGGTAATAAAATATAAAATATCATAAAATAATCATTCAATATAAAAGTAATGAACATAAAAAAACACCTCATGATAAAAGAAATCAAATAAGAATTAGAAGTGAAACCATGTGAAATAAAAATGCTTTTACTTCGTTTATTCTTTCATTTATAGTTTCCAAGGTATTGTATTTCATATGTGGCATTCCCTTTTTCATCATTTACCTTTCTCAGCTTTGGGTGCCACTTAATACTTTTTCTCATTTTTTTTGCTTCTTGCAACATTAAATAGTGAAAATATTTTTAATCTTTTTAAATTAAGTTGCATAAATGATGCAAATTCTTTTGAGATTAAAACCTTTACAAAAGTAATATTTTTATAACTCATGAAAACATCAAGTTTTTACATTTATTTTTAAAAGTAACATGTTCGATATAACATCAATGGATTACAAATCTTTTACATATTCTTTTACTGAAATACAATAAACATTAAAATCATTATATACTACCATCTTCTAATAGTCATGTAGTAGCTCTTATTTCATCCCAGTATTCTCATGAAGTTCCCTCTTTGACCTAAAAGTATTAAAACAAAATAGTAGTGATCGATACTAGATTAGTGGAAAAATCATATAAGATAATACAAAATATATAATCATTAAGTAATCACATGCATGATCTAAATTAGTAAAATATTTGAAAATAGTAAATGCATGTTATCTTTCTTATTTTTTGGATTCATTTGAAACATAATTTCATCTTTAAGAAATAATATTAATTTTTTAATCCCCTTTTATCTTGATATATCTTGAATATTTTTTCTAGATAGCTTAATGACATCTCTTTAACAACTCTTCTAAAGATATTATTTCAAATAATAGTCTTACTTCTAAATACATTATTCTAAAAAATAAAATATTTACTTCTAGAGACATGTTATTTTGAATAGTCAATTATCTTTTACAAAAAACTATCAATTCTTCTCATATTAAATTTCTTGTTATTTTCTTTTTAATTCAAGTATATCCATATATTGCTAATCATGTAATTTTTAAAACATAAAAGGCATGATAAACATTTAACATATCACTAAAAGAATATAATATCATCATACTTAAAATAAAAAATATGTTGAAAAAATATATTAACATAATATCAAGATAGTAAGCATCTCTCATATAACCTTTTACATATCTATTTAAGTCTTTAATTTAGCATTATATATTATATCAACTTTTATAGATTATATACAAGTTCTACCTACTTATGCAAACTTTATTTGATAACATGTTATTATAAATCAATATTAGGAATCATCCTCAATTATAATATTTTTATATATCAATTTAAGCTTCTAACTTAGCATTACACATTCAATCAAATTGGATATATTATATACAAGTTTTATTTACACAAGCATTATCTAATAGATAGTGATATATTAATTCAAATCAAGATTCTCTAAATATAATATTTTTATATATTAATTTAGCTTCTAACCTAACATTGTATATTACATGAAATTAAATATATTATTTAAAGGTTCTAATTATTTTTTAAATATGTTTAATGGTCTTATCAAGACTTAGATCTTTACTCTAAGACTTAGTAGTTATAGTACTTATGAGCCTTTCCTCTTCGTTTTTACCCTTATTATTCATCTATCTCCTCTTGAATTCTTTTCAATGATTGAGAGTCTTTTTTTCATCTTTTCTTCATTTTAACACAAGTGATTAAAGTCAACTACTTAAGTTTTTCTTGAAAAACTCTTTCTAAGTTTGGCCTCACTTGTTTTGTACTAGAATAATGCCTTTTGTGATTCCAATATTTTTGCCCTCCTTTAATTGTTGTGTTCTTTTAGTGTTGCATCTCTTTGATTTTCTTTTCACTTAGAAGATTTTTTTCTATTAAACTCTCACCATGATGGTTAATGCAGTTGTTTATCATTTTGGATCTTAAATCTTTTCAACTTTTAATGATCATACATATATGTTTAACATGATCATACTATACATTTCTCAACTTGGTCAAATCATATCTTATGTTCTTTTTATCGTACTCTTATAATATCATTATTATACTCATACGATTTTCTCATCCATCTTATGTTGTCCATTTGATTTAGTTTTTATATTATTATTTTTAACTTAATTGTACTTATATAATACCAAATTTTGTATTGTATACTTAGTTAAATCTCTTATCACCTATGCTTATTCATATTGATTGAATTGAAATAATTCATTAGTCATATATACAATACATGTTTCTAAATCACTTGATCATATATTTACATTAATGTTCAACGTGTATGATTTATTCATTAGTTGCTTAATATATCAAACTTAATTAAATTTTCCTTCTCAATTGATTGTACTAGTACATTCTTTAAATTTGTATTATATGATACTATATGGAAATTTCTATTACTTTTCCTACACATTAAAAAATGACTTAATATGATAGCTTGGGTATCCTTATTTGATATTTAACCAAATTTTATTCATGTTTACATTTTTTTTGAGATCATTTCCTTTCTCTTACTTAATCATATCATGTATTATTCTTCGATCATACTCTATGGCTTGATTCTTCACTTAGTCTATCAGCCTCATCTTATCTATAGTGTTAATGTTCTTACCACCCTCTATTTCACTTATACAAATCTCTTGTCATACTTGCACGATATAAATCTCATCTTATGAATTTATTCATTTGATAGATTTTGTACTCTATTATATTATATGATCTTTTGATATTATATTATATGATATCTTAAAATCTTAAAAATATCTTTAAAAATTATAAAAGTTTTTTTTAAAAATTATAAAATATATTTAAATTAAAATTATTATTTTATAACTCTTCTCTCATTAAGATAATCAATCATTCTTAATAAATTATGTTATCTTTTTGGGTGTACAACATAGGACTAAATTTTCTTTTAGATTGTTATCATTTGAATTTAATAACCAATAACCATATAACTTAGGTCATCATACATCCTAATAAATGTGTCCTCACCCTAGTTATTCTACAAAAAATAATGCCATCATAATGTCATCCTCTTCCTATAAAATATCATAAAGATAATGTCAAAAAGAAATTCCAATTATTATGTTTCATCATCTTACTAAATAACCATGTTAGATATCCCTACATTGGATTATTTCATTAATCATTAATATATGAACCTACACACACACACTCTCTCACAAATTGTATTATATAAACATGTTCATTTGAAATATCCTTGTTTTCATGTAAATTAGTTAAGAACATAATACCAAAAATAAATATTATATGATTAAAATACCAAATAATCATACCATACAAAAAAGTTAGAAATAAATAAAATAATCACAAGTAAAATCATTTAAAATATAAATAAATCTATTATTATATTTATATCATGGTTATCAAGTTTACATACCTAGATATAACATGAAGCTTTATTGTCCAATTTTTCTATCTTTTGGATTACCTACAATGTCATATATACACATAATCATTAAGTGTCCTTTTTAATATACATATTATACCTATTTTATTTACCACAAAATTCCTCGAACCCTTTTCTTTAATACTTTCTTATTGGTCTATTAACGTACTTTTCATTGATCTCTAAGTATGGTATGGTTCTCTCAAATCCATATGTGGTATGGTTCTTTCAAAACATGCATATCGTACCATCTGATACATCTAAACCTTCTAATGACCACTGTGAAGTACTATCCTTTCCCTCATAATTAAATGTTCTCAACTTAATGTATCATCCTTTAATAATATGTTTCATTATTTGACTCATCTTATGCATCATAATTTGATCTTACCATAAGATATGTTTAGTTATATTAAACACTCCATCAACTTATAGGATAGTCCTTTATGCTCATTGACTCAGAATTTTAAGTAATGTGCTATTAATGTATCATACATTTAACTCACATATATTGACTTATTGAATCATTTGCACTTGAATGGATTGTATGTCCAATCCAATGTATGGTATGTAGCTCTATAGACAAAAACATACTCTTTTAAATCCTCTTGATTCTGCTCAAGTATAATCCAAATCCCTTCAAATCATTTCTAAAACCTTTCTTAACTCGTAGCAACCTAAACACTCATAATATCCACCAAAATGAAATAAATTTCATTAAAACAAATCTTAAGTTCTTACCTATTTCTCTTTCAACTTTCTCTCCTTAATTTTCTTCCTTATAGTTGCTATCTTGTATTTTCCTCCTCTCATCTTGCTTCACAACTCTTCCTTTGAGCTAAAATAACAAGTTACCAATCTCCTCTTCACTTTCTCCTTTCTTCTTTCTACTCTTTCTCTTTTCAAGCCTCTCTATTCCTCTCTTCCTCTTTCTTTGTATCTCTTATATATTTCCTCTTAATTATCTACCTAATTAAGCCAAAAAAAAATTCCATTTAATCTCATCCTTGTTGAGATAATAAGGATCTTATAGCCAAATGACCATTTGACCTTTAAAAAATTTAAGAAATTATATTTGTGTTAAAAAAATTCATAACTAATTATCAAGATATAAAAAAATTATAAACTCAATTTTATTAGATTCTACTTAAAATGCTCTTTCTAAGAATATCTAAATAAATTTTTTAAGTTCATATGAAACCATGATATATATCCTAAATTAATAATAATTTAATTATATTTTAATTAATAAGCAACTTATCTTAGAAAAATAGTTTGGTTATATTAAAATATATATCCTTTTAATCATGTTATCTTAGTTTTATAATTTATAGTCTATTATCTTAGTTTTATATTAAATAACATGTCTTAAGATATTGCCTTTACCATTTATAAACATGTTTAATCATAATCTCATTGACTTGATTTCAAAGATGAGCACATATTGATTTTTAAAAAATCAGATCTATTTTGCATCTCATGAGGGCATTACTTTTGTTTTATCTTATTTATTGTTGCTTTATTTATCATCCAAAACTTGATTGCCACATGAAGTCACAATGCAAAACAATTTACTGGTTCATGTTATGCTACCTTCTTCGTAGACATAAGAAAGAAGGTTCTAATATTAAAACCTTGTTTTCTTTACTTGAAGATTTAGAAGATATTTGTAGTATTGATAAAGGTTAAGAAATGAAGGTTTATTGTAAAGGTTTACTAAAATGTCAAAAACTTTTTTAAGTATGGATTTGACAAGGTCTTTAATCTCTTTACTATAATAATATGTCATTATAGTATATATTCTCTTCTTACAACATCGATACTTACATATTTTGGAGGAAAACATGCAAGAAAAAGAAATTAGAGAAAAAAGGCTAAACTTATTGAAGTACTAATAAAATGATAAAACAAAGTAGCTAAAAAACCTGAAAAAACTAGGGATACTTCTTTACTAAGGATAATATGAGTTAAATGCATACTTTATATGCCTTGAGGGACAACAATTTATAAATTGAGATTGTTAAAAGATTTAAATCAACAATTTAAATTTAACAAAAATTGAAAAAATGATAAATGTGAATAAAATTTAAAAAGATTCAAATATTGGGTTTAAAATCCCAATTTATCTTCTCTTGGTGATTGATAAACTTGTTAGAGATGTATTTTCTTTTAATATTATTTGCATTTGGGCTCTTGGGAGTAAGATAATTGTAGGATTGAAAATTAAAACCAAAATTTAAAAATTCAATAGTTGTATGATTGAACAATCTAATTAGTTCTAGTACTTATAGATGCTTAAATTCTCTCTATGTAGGGTAGTTCGATCTTCTTTATTAAAAGATTTGATGAGTCATCAAACAAATCATGTTGGTATACTAAATAGTTTGATAGTATGCTCCTCTTTAAGTTGTGAAAGTGCTCCTCTACCTATCTAATGTAGTTTATATAATAGATGATTTAATGTGTGGATTAAATAGTTTGATCTATTTTTTTCTTATATTTTTCCTACACATTTATTTATTCTATATAATTTTTTATGGCAATAAAAACTTGTAATTGATACATGACAAGGCCCTTAATTATCAAAATTTTAGTTATTCACTTACGTTTCAGTATTTTGAGAAATTGAATAACTTACAAAACTTATTAGTATGCTAGCACATAAGGGAAAAGATACGATGATATGAAAATTATTTACGAAATACTTATTTTAAAATATTTTGTTAATTATTAATATATAATTATTTTATAAGGACTAAATCGTATAATATATTTTATTAAAATATAAAAATCATTAATCAATACTTAACACTACGCATTTAAAGATAACTCAAAAAGCAAAGAAGCAAGCATGTAGTCATCATTTGCTAGAAAGACTATCTTTGACCTCAGCAGCAGAAAGACTCCAGCTTTGAGTTAAAAATAAAAAAAGAAAGGTAAATGAATCAATTCTCAAAACGGTAAGTGAAAAAAATACATGTCAAAGTCATTAAAAAGATAATCAATCCAAGTATCGGACACCGTACGCCAAGTTGACAGTAACAGGTTAATAGCAGTTTCAAATTTGTCCCTTTGCTTTAAATTAATTAATTTTTTTCCTTTATATTTGTTTTTATATATTTTAATGAATTTATGAAAATATAATTAGTAGTATTTAAGGGTCTATTTAGTATTTGTTTAAAAAAAACTAGATTTAAAATTTTTTCACGATTAGTTTTTTAAAAAGTCATGAATTAGAATAATAAAATATAAATAATTATAATAATTCTATCAAAAACATTCTAATTAGAAAAGGCTACCTACAAAGTACAGGCGGAAGTAATTGCAGCGTCGGCTCGGACCGGCGGGGCCCTAACGGCTACTGCACCGTGTCGGTGGCGGAAGCGGGGATCTATGACGCTGTACCTATTGCTGTTTTGTCCATAACAGCAAACAACTTTTTTACCAAATGAGTTTTTAACGCATTGCTCTCGTGATTGTCATCCACATTACGAAAAGAAGCCTACGAGGCGCAGAGGGAGAGAGCAGAGAATATAGAGGGCATGGCGTGGCGCGTCCATGAGCTATCTTACTTCGCCTTCGCCGCTCACTTTGTCTGGAGCTAGGGTTAGGACCTGGAGTCGTGCGCGCAAATCGGAGACGATTGGTGCTCGGAGGAGACGGCTTAAGGACGCGATGATGAAGCCCTTGTGCTACCGGTACCACTCGCAGAGGGTTTTGGCGTACGCCGCCCTTGTCGTTCTCCTTTTACCGGCGTTGTGGCCTACGCTCTTCTCTCCTCTTGGCCATGCCTCTCCATACGTCTTCTCGGTGAACACCGATTCCCGTTCTCGTCTTTATGGGTTTTTTGTAGTTTTAGTTTCAATAGTTTCCCATCTATGCTCTGGATTTTACTAGAGCTGATGATTCTCATTTGCGATCTCTGAGGCCTTGAGCTGTTCTATAGAGTGTTGACTTGGTTTTATTGTTGAGCTTCCTTGTTATGTTGTTCAAATTGTTTTTTTCGGGGGGTATTTTGACCTGTGCTCTAGTTAAAATCTTTGCGCTGAAATGTCGTTGT
This sequence comes from Vanilla planifolia, assembly GCA_023846275.1. Taxonomy (NCBI): domain Eukaryota; kingdom Viridiplantae; phylum Streptophyta; class Magnoliopsida; order Asparagales; family Orchidaceae; genus Vanilla; species Vanilla planifolia. Next base: position 3,695,967 of record CM043872.1, on the reverse strand, counting down.
TTTTATGAAATAACTTTTCTGTAATTTATTTGGTCCCTTCTATTGTTTCATACGCTAAATAGCCCTATCGTTACGTCTTGAGTTTCATTGCTAGCGTTGACAATGATTGATGAATTTGTTAAACTATGGACTTACGATTGCTGTTGTAACATACTTTGGTTGATCTAGTCTATAACATGTTGTTAGCTTATGCTAAAATCTGTTAGTTTTAGATTTCAGCTTTTTGGTGTATTTATGTTATTAGTTGGAGGTGGGGGTTGTGGGTGGTGGGGAGATCATCACTTTCTCGTTTAGTTTATCATATATTTGTTTCATTACAGGAGTGGAACGCTCCTAAACCGAGACACTTATCTCTCTTGAAGGGTGCTTTGCAGGGTGTTCTTGTGAGTTAATCATTTCAAAAGTACTTTCGTTTGTTTTAAGTTTGTCTTGTTCTTTACTAATGTATTCTTCCATTGTGTTAAAAGCCCAATGAGCAAACATCTGAACTGTGGGATCCTTTGGCACCCCAGGGATGGAAACCTTGCGTCCCATCCACAAGAATTTATGGCGAGTTTTTATGCTCTCTAATTATTTTGCTTCTTTCTGAGTGCTTCATTGTCAAAAATACATAGCCAAATTTATGTTTGGATGTATCCCCTATGACTAAAATCATTGTTGGCATATAATATTTTTGGTTTCGTCTATCTGATGTTATGTAACCTTGTTGGATATAGGAAAACCTGTGAAGTCAAGTGGATATATTCAAGTTTTTCTTGATGGAGGGTTGAACCAGCAGAGGATGGGGGTAATTTCTTTACTCTTTTAATGCATAACAATGAAACTGGAGGCTGAGCACAATAAGAACTTGTACCTGCAAAGAATTTCTGGTGTATTTAATCCCTGTGAGATTTTTCTTATGTTGAAGTCATCTCTTCTGCAGATTTGTGATGCTGTTGCAGTTGCCAAAATCTTAAATGCCACCCTTGTAATCCCATATCTTGAAGTGAATCCTGTGTGGAAAGATTCAAGGTAGCTTCAGCTGAGCCTTGTGCTTATGTATTTAGGTTTTAAGTTAACATGTAAATTTGTTATCTTGGCAGCTCTTTTGAGGAAATTTATGATGTGGACCATTTCATTAATGCATTGAAAGAAGACATCTCAGTAGTAAGAGAGTTGCCTCCGGAGTATGCATGGAGCACTAGAGAATACTATGCTGTAGCAATAAGAACTACTAGAATCAAGACAGCACCAGTTCATGCTTCAGCCAATTGGTACCTTGAGAACGTTCTCCCTGTACTTCAGAGGTTGGTAAAGATTTTCCTTAAATTTATCATTTTGCTCTTGCTATTGTGTTGTGAGTGGGGTGAGGAAAATTGAGCACTGACATGTCAGTGAACTGTCTGAACATAGAGATCCTTTCTTTTTCATATGGTGTGTAGTAATGGATACTTGAAATCTTAGAAAATTATGCAATGTTTAGCATATTATATGATAGAAGGCATCATCATCTTCCACCTTGAGTCTGATTTGTCATATATCTTTGTTGCTTAAAACCAGTCACATGTGATAGCTTTTAGCATGTAGTTGATTTAGGTCACTATAATTGTATTTAGCCTAGATATTCTCATGTTTGAATACTGTGTTGGCATTGTAATTAAAGCACTATAATACCTTTTTCCTATATTCCAGAGTTATATGAATTGTTCAATCTGCCTAAAAACCTCCAATTCATCTCTTACTTCATAAGTGTTCATGCACTTGACTAATTATGCTTGCTAATGCAAAAATTGTTATTTGCTTTATTATCATTGATTCATTAGTTTTTATAATTATTTAATTCATGAATTTCCATATTAAACTCACTTCCTTTATTGTATAGTCATATTGAAGCACTTGCTCACCAAGATGTACAAATTCTATATATATATATATGTATATGTATATGTATATATGTATATGTATATGTATATATATGTATATATATATATATATATATATATATATATATATATATATTATCAAATTGATGTTGTAATTGACCATCACAGACGATGTTATTGTGGGCATTATTGTACCCTTGTTTGACTGGCAATCTGGGTCCCTAAATTATGATTTGGTACTGGAACTATCTGCTCATCCCTTGTTGTGTTGAGCTTAAGTTGGATGTCATATGCTTGCTATGCTTTTCATTTGCTTTGCTTTTGAAAATCAGGCAAATTTCATGATTTATTTGTTATGGGAATAAGTATGAGCTGTCTAAAAACTTCTTGTGCTTCTAAGTTTGATTGGTAGTGCAATCAGCATTCCACTCTCTAGTCATTGAAACAAGGTTTTTTTTTTTTTTTTTGATAGTTGATGGAACAAGTAATCAAATCCAACGCTGGAAGCCCTAGTCTTTGCTTAGAATGGATAAATAAATCATTAGTGGTTATTATCTTGATTTTTTAGCTTACCTTTTCTTTTCTTGAATTGCTTTGTAATCATGGCGTGGCCAATTTTTTGATCTTATGTTCTATCTATAAATCTGTTGGTTTTTAAAGAATGGCTTGGCAGGTCAGTTTTGGACTAAGGTTTTACATTTTTGTTTCTCTATTAACCGTTTTACTTTTATTACCATTTCAATAGCTTTTCTAATTTTTGAAGCTTTAATTCTTGGTTTTAATATGTTTTTTGTTTAATTCTATGCTAATATATTAAGTGAAAATAATTTAAGACTTAATTTGTACCCTTTTTAGTTTTTTAAAACATTTTAAATAATAAAAGGTGCAAATGAGAGAAATCAAATAATTGGAATGTTTGCTTCTAGCCGATGTATGGGCTATATACTGTCCTGCACTAGACAACATGCGTGATGTACTCGAGTTGCCAAACGTGGACCCAGGAGCATGTATTTTTTGTTTAGTTTCAATTTGCTGAATGTTGACATCATTTGAAATTAACATTGGACAATTTCTGAAATTATTGAAAGAAATTGCTTTAGATTGAAATTTAAAGGCATGTAGTGTTCTTGTATATACCAGACCACATAAAAATGTGACCAAAGAAAATTAAGTTGTTTACTCAATGGATGGATTTTCAGATTAGTCTTGAATATCACTGGAATGAATTGGCTGAACTATGTTTCAGCATTTGGAGGCACATAATTATTGGACCTTGGGTTTTTCTTGTGACATATCTAAGTTTTTGACTTTGTTTTGAGTAAAAAAATCCAACAATCGAAAATCATCTTATTTATATGACTCATAACATTACCTTTTTTATGTTGTGGGATAATTCATGCTTGAGCTCCTTTAAGCAGAAGTGAGTAGTTGTTCTTTTCTAGTGAATTCTTTTAAAAACATAGCCAATGACTGCTTCTTACTCATTGGTTTTGAGAATAATGGACCTATTTGTTCCAGCTTGGTTTGTTCTTGAACTACTTGTTAGAGTGTAGGTTTTGTTGTGATGCCATTAGGGTCTTGATTTGATCAAAAGTGTTATTGTTCACTTTAGCTCAAATAAGGCATATGGTTTTGAGATAATGATCATTCATATATAGATCATTATCATTTTGCTCCTTTCCTGTACGGGGTTATTCGACTATTCATCTCTAGGCCCTTCTACATAGAAGTTGCTCTACCTGTTGTTCACTCGGTGGGTATGTATATAAGCTTTTAGATAGTTATTAAAGATTGTCCAAGATTGGCCTGTCCTTGGGTTGCATATGGTTTTTTTATTTCTTTTGTAGAACTTTGCCTCAAGTAACGTGATGACTAATCACTTAAAGGTAGTCATGACCCAAATATCCAAAGTCCCAATTGCATAGTGAATGACCTTCTATGGCATTTTCTTGGTTATTTGCCCCTCATTAGGATGTCATTATTGTGAAGTTTGCTTGTGCGTGGGGCTTGGGGTGGACGATATTTGGATGAGTAGGAGCGTCACTATTTGTTGAAAATAATGTATGATCATTTTTGACATAGTCTAATATTTCTAAAATGTTCTTTTAACATATCCTCTTAGGTACAATGTTTAGGTCTTTATTTGTTGCCTAGTTCTTTATAAGCCCATTGAATGATATGATGTTGTGCGGATTTGATCTTTACTTTTGGTGTCTATAAGCCCACTGAATGATACGATGTTGTGTGGATTTGATCTTTTTTTTTGCAAGCTATAAAGTTATTCCCACCTCCTTTTATCACTGAGCGGTTATTTAGGGGCCTTAGCTGGTGATCCGGGTTGTTTCCCTCTCGACGATGAAGCTTATTCCCCATCGTCTCATTGGCCGACTTTTACCCCTTTTTGGGGTCATATCTAGTATTCAGAGTTTGTCTCAATTTGGAACCACTCTCGCGGCCCGCACCGAAACAGTGCTTTACCCCTAGATGCCCAGTCAACTGCTGCGCCTCAACGCATTTCGGGGAGAACCAGCTAGCTTTGGGTTCGAGTAGTGTTTCACCCCTAACCAAAACTCATCCCCTGAATGTTCACAATTTTATTTTTGTTTAAATTCTGGGTTTGACAAACAGATCTATGATCACTTGTTTATCGAGTCATCACTCTTTGAAAGATACGATGTGGTGTGGATTTAATTTTTTCTTTTGCAAGCTATAAAGTTATGTTCACTAATTTTATTTTTGTTTAAATTCTGGCTTTGACAAACAAATCTATGATCACTTGTTTATCGAGTCATCACTGTAAACTTGATTCTAGTGGATCCTGTGCTGACCAGTTGGCAAAATTTGTATAAATTCCTAGGTTCAGCTAGATTTGGGCTTTGAACTGGGAAATTTGGCTTGATTTGACTTAACCTGACAAGTATGCAGGTGAATATGGAAGTAGGGTTCTGTAGGCCATGTTGTTCTACCTATTTAATCCAGCTAGGTTACCTTTTGTTGACCTGAACTTGATTAAAGTATTTAATAATCACCAGATTGTTGATCCAGACAATGCTACAATCCTAATTGCTAAAGTTTTTTTAATGACTTTGGGAGGAATGCTTACCTTTTTAAGCTAGCTGGTTTACTTTGTGTTGACTTGAACCTAGTGAAATGACTTAATGATCACCTGATTGTTGATCTAGGCAGTGGCTAGAATTGTAATCTGGTTGATAGGAACCGAAATCTCTTTTTGAATTTGAGTGTTTGTTTTTGTAGAACCTGATTGGATTATCCCATGATCACTTATTTTTCAAATTACACATAACTAGATTACAAATGGCAGTTAACTAGATTTTTAACTTTTCAACTCACCCAAATCCTCATCCAGTTGATTCAACTCCCATCTTTTTTGGTGGGTTTTTGCTTGGAGAGGTCAGAAATCTATCATGATAAGACGAGACATGGAAGATAGTGTGGACACCTAGATACGGCTTATGTAAAAAATGTATGAAATGACAAGCATATTAATAGATAAAGATAATTTTATGTTATTACATAATGAAATAAATGAGTAGAATTGTAAAATTGAAATTAAAATATATATGCTTATCAAACTATGATATATAACAAACCAAGACTAACAAGAAAATCTTTGGTTAGCGTGGCATTAATAGAGCCATCCTTGATTGTGGGTTGCATCAATAGACGGTCCTTGATTGTTATGTTATGGACATCGACAGAGGCATCCTTGATTGTTATTGGCATTTTGACATTGGCATTGTTAGTTGGTGGTATTGACAAAGGTGTCTTTGGCTAATGACAGCATTGAAAGAGGCATTCTTGGTTGATGGTGGCTTCAAAAGAGTTTTTAATTGACTATTAGTGCAATGTCAATGATGTGAGCATTGGTTGAGAGAAATAATTATAAGAGGGGTGAAGTAAGCCAATGATGATAGTGAAATTATGACGATAAATGTGTACTTCTAAATATCGAGGAAGAGCAAGGTGTCACTAGGACAAATAGTGGAGTTTGTGCAAATGGAAGGGCACATGATAATGTCATGTGAGAGGAAGATGCTTATAGTTGGAAATTATAATTAACTTGAAAAAATTTAATTAGAAAAAAGAATTTAATTCTATATTATACAAAAGTTTTATTATCTAGTTTAAATTATTGTAGCGTCCTAAAAGCATGCTCGAAGTAGTCTTGATGTGTTAACAAAGTATTTGAGAAGTATCTAACATTTTTAATTAAATTAATTAAGCAGACATGTTTCTTATAGTATGGTGTTAGTGATGGCATTGAAAGAGGCATTCTTGATTTGTGGTGGCTTCAAAAGAGGTTTTATTTGGCTGTCAATGCAACGTCAAGGATGTGAGCATTGGTCGAGAGAAATAATAAGAAGAGGGGTGAAGTAAGCCAATGATGAGAGAGAAATTATGACGATAAATGCATACTACTAAACATCAAGGAAGAGCAAGGTGTCACTAGGACAAATAGTGGAGTTTGTGCAAATGGAAGGGCACATGATAATGTCATGCCAAAGGGGGAGTTATGGTTGTGAGAGGAAAATGCTTATTGTTGGAAATTATGATTAACTAGAAAAAATTTTAATTAGAAAAAAGAATTTAATTCTATTTGATACAAAAGTTTTATTATCTAGTTTAAATTACTGTAGTGTCCTAATGGCATGTTCGAAATAGTCTTGATGTGTTAACAAAGTGTTTGAGAAGTATCTTACATTTTTTTAATTAAATTAATTAACCAGACACGTTTGTTATAGTATGGTGTTAGTGTTCAACATGTTTACAACAATGCCACAATGACACTTAAAAATGTCCATGCTTCATAGATGGGTTAGAAGTTTTGTTGTTTCATTTTTTAGTGGTTTGTAGGATTTTTTGGTGAAGGTGAAATGCATTAGTGATGACAATGACTGAGAGTTCTTTATGAAGATGTTTAATGATTACTGAAGATTTGGAGATGAAGAAGCATTGTTGTAGATACCATTGATCATATTGATCTAAGTATTTGATCTAGAATTTTCTTTTACAATACTTAGTAGGGTGAGACACTTAATGACATGCAAAGTCTAAGAAAAAAAATAACATTGTAGGAACGTATGAATCATCACAATGGCTTTTAATTAAATAGTTGGATTCCCCACGTTCTTAGTAATTGTGAGTTGATTGTTTGATTCTTGTTCTTGGAAGTTCTGATGTGCATGAATGCTTGGCAACTAGGTCTTCGTGAGCTTATAGAGGATTAAGAAGTGTTGTGCATTAATGCCTTGTCAGTTGGTTAACTTGCTGGGTGTCGCAAATGATGGCGGGCTGGCTTTTCCTCCCAATTTTGGCTCGAAGAGATGCCTTTTGGATGTCCAGCACCTTAAAGGACAACCTTAGGCTGCATACATGCCTTAGGGAGTTGCCCGTCATGCCGTCTGCAAAGCACTGCTTCATCATCCTCTGCTCAGGCGCCTCACGAGAGACTAATTAATACTCGTTGGCTGTTGATCCAATCACATCCAGAAATTTTTTTTCGTGCATGCCAAGTTTCTTCTTGATGGGTTTTCTTTGTACTTGTGCTTTATTAATCCTTAATGGGAAACACTTCTCTAATAAATCATTCATAATGCCCTCTTTTATCTATGTAAGCTCACCCCCTCTTCTTGTTCTTTGTACTTCCCCTTAATATTTCTAATCCTTTTTCTTTGTTGCTTCAGTTACGGCATTGCAGCAATTGCTCCCTTCTCACACCGCCTTGCCTTCGACAACTTACCCGTGGATCTTCAAAGACTGCGCTGCAAAGTCAATTTCCAAGCCCTAGCCTTTGTTCCTCATATCATTAACCTTGGAGAAACGCTTGTCAAACGTCTCAAGCATCAAGGCCGTGTGCATTCTAACGAATTTATAAAAGAAGTTGTTGATGACAAAGTTAGCCGTGGTTCTGGAAAATATTTAACGCTCCATTTGCGGTTTGACAAGGTATTTTAAGCTTCATTCAGAATTGCTCCAGTCCTTGACCTGGAGATGAGTCTCCACGGAAAGCAACATCACAAAAGCTTATTATTTGCAGGACATGGCAGCTCATTCAGCCTGTGACTTTGGTGGTGGTAAAGCTGAAAGATTAGCTTTAGCAAAGTATAGACAAGTCATTTGGCAAGGCAGGGTTATGAACTCCCAGTTCACAGACGAGGAGCTTCGGAGCCGAGGCCGATGCCCACTGACTCCAGAGGAAATTGGATTGCTTCTCGCCGCCTTGGGCTTTGACAACCAAACTCGCCTCTATTTAGCCTCACATAAGGTTTACCCAACACTTCCCCTCCCAATTTGGGTTCAACTGATTCATAGTTTCATGCGCAGGTCTATGGAGGAGAATCCCGAATCTCAAGCCTGCGCAAACTCTTCCCCTTGATGGAAGATAAGAAGAGCCTTGCTTCTTCAGAAGAACTCTCGATGGTTGATGGGAAAGCTTCTCTCCTCGCAGCCGTCGATTACTATGTCAGCATGCACAGCGACGTCTTCATCTCTGCCTCCCCAGGCAACATGCATAATGCTCTGGTAGATTCCTCTCTTCCTAATATCCTTACCTCAAAATTTTAGATCACTTGTTAGATCAATTCGGGTTCATTTCAATGTTCATGATAATTGCTGCAGGTTGGACATCGGACTTACGAGAACTTGAAGACCATAAGACCAAACATGGCTCTGCTTGGGCAGCTGTTCCTGAACAAGAGCATGGAGTGGTTGGATTTCCAACATGAGGTTCAGAATGGGCATCGAGGTCGGCACGGGCAGATTCGGCTGAGAAAGCCCAATCAGTCAATTTACACGTATCCAGCTCCGGATTGCATGTGCCAGGCCTGAAACACGATTTCTGAGGTGATCGATCTATCTCTAATGTTTACATTTGTCTCTGTTGTTCATTAGATAGTATAGTTCTTCGTTTTAAGCAGAATAAAGGTCATTGTTGGTTCTCTGTATCTTATAAGCTATTTGTTACTGTTAATTGATTACTTTTGAACTCGGTAATGTTTTTCTATATGTACATCTGCATCTGTTTGTTCTGTAATTTAAGCAACTGCTGTTCTTAAACTTTTTATGTTACCAAATTAATTAACTCCAATGTGCATTAAAACTGAGTTTTGTGAACCAATTTGAAGAATTCTTTGAAGGCGAGCATTGAATCGATCGATAACTAGTTTGAGGTTCAATAAATCAATCTCACTCTGTTCTGTCGTTTTAATGTTAATTTGATTTTATAGCTTTGCATATTATATTTATGATTACATTGTCACAAAATTTGTATTTTGAGAATAAAAAAATGAAGAATATACTTAAAAGAGATGAGTTCACGTTCTTATCTTTATTTGAGTTTAGAAGGATTTGCAATTTGGTAATCAGAAAATTAGACTTAATTGATCTAAAACTTTAATTGGATGTTTGATTATTATAAACTTAAGAGTTCAGTTGTATTGATTTGTTTGAAGGTTTCAAGTGTTCATAAATAAGAAAAGATGCAGTCAAATCAAATTTTTTAGGAATCTTTTTAAGAATTATTTTGGCCATTGTTTATAATTAGAGGCACATGATTAGTTTAACTCACATTAAAAAGAGAGAAAATGGAAAATGCATTTAAAAGTCTTTTTGTAAGTTTCATAAGTTGGTTAAAATCATACTTTTAAGTATTTAAATATGCATTATTATAGATTATCAAGCTCTTAATAACTATTAAAGCTATTCAATACTTTCCTTTAAAATTAAATTGCAAATTCAATATTGAAATATTTATAATGTTAAATTTCATGCAACAAGATGTTAGATTTGACATTCTACATTTATTCTTGATTTTGACTAGGTTTTAAAATAAATTTTTTACTTGCCTCCTTAAAATGATTTAAATCTTTTCAAAACTCAAAAAATAAATATTTAATCTCTAAGTTGTTGATCAAATGATTGAATTAATAGTCAAATAGTTTTTTAGAATGACCTAATCATGTATCTAATGCACATTCTTCTCTCTAAATGATATAATTGGGGCAACAAAGAGAGGCTCCAAATGCCTTAGAAAATCATATGGGTCAATTTAAACATGGTTTGAATTGAATGATATGATCTTATAATCAAATGATCATATTAATATGTGGAGATCAGAAACATTCATTTTGATAATATTAGTGATAATAAGATGAATCTAAAATAATTTTTTGAGTAATATTATATGATCATAAGTCTATTTAAAGATAGACAAATTATTTTATAGGGATTGATGAACTTAATAATAAATTTGATCTAAATGGTATCGTCTCATTATATTTCATATTTTCATTAATTCGAAAAGCTTTATTGAAATCCACTTGTTGTAAAATTGTATACTCTTGGTAGCAATTGAATTGAGTTGAATGAAATAAGATTAGAAATTTAGTTAAATATTGCTGTCAAAATTATTAGACAATAAATTTACTATGGAAACCCATTAAATGGGAAATAACCAAGTTGACCCTACACTTAAAACACTCAACAACACTCTCCAATGTGTTGATTATTATTAAGTATGAATTCCTCAAAATTAAAATGAACACTCTTTCCCTTATAATAAAATCTCATTTTCATTTTGTTTTTGCTGTCTTTTACTTTTTCACATATCACATGTTGCTTTCTACCATTATAATCTTTTTATAACAACTACGATGTCTTAAATGTTCTAGAGTAATAATGAGCTAACTTTCAAAATATTTTGGGCAAGATGAAAATATTATTTAACACGAACTATCTTTTATAAGCAAGAAATGTGTTAAGGATGAGCGTTTCAAGATAGTTTTTTAGATGACCAAATTTTACTGTGAGAATGGAATTCGCTTAAATTTTAGGTGTAAATGTGATTTAGAAAAGATTTCAATAAGAAGAATCTAAAATAGTTTTATTAACATCAACATTCAATATAATGTTAGAGATCTTGACGATAAGAGTCAAATAGGGAAAATATGGTCTGATATTTTGAGAATTATGTTACGAAAATAAGAGTTTTAGAATATGCATGAAATTGATGAAAATTACTACTATTATTAAATTGACATGATAATAGAAGGTATGCACGAGAATGCATTAATCCATATAATATTATTGAGACATGTTTTTATACTTATATATTGTCATGGCTTTTTATGCTCATATTTTTACTTGCATTGTAAGGCCAAGCATTGAATCACGCCAAGGGAAACCAATGGAAATTTAGGTATTGTTATGAATATGTTGGTGGGATGATTTGACTGTGGGCTTTTGTATTATTTTATGTTTTGGACAATATATATCTCTTGGATCATTATATTATTATTGTTTATTGATAGTTATGAATAACTATATTAAGAGAATATTGATATAATTTTTGTTATGATTTAATTTTGTGGTTAATTATAATTAAAGTTAGTTTGTTGAGAATTGATTTTTTTCGTCACCCCCCTCTTGTGGAGTGGTAATTGATAAGTGAAAGTGTGATAAGGTGGTATCAAAAAAAGCTTAATACTCTTAAGAGAGTCGTTGATGTTTTAGATAATGGATTAGGGGTTCTTTTTTAGTGAGAATTCTTCATAGTTGTAATATTATCTTATTAATTTGTACCTTTGATCATAACACCATTCGTTTGATGATAAAAAAACCTTTGCGTTATCACTAATAATAATTTTTCTAAGTGTTTTCAGATCATACATTCCAAAAGCATATATGCTGATCATGTGAAAAACTTGATTAATTGGTAACTATAATTGGCACCAAAAGAAGCAGAAGCTAAAACAACATAATGAGAAGATTTTTATTATCTTTATTTTGATAATTAGAATATAAAAAATTATAACATTTTCTTGATGCATTTAGAATTCGATGAGATAAAGTGAAAGTGCTTAAATGTTTTAAAAAGAATCTATTTCACTCATGTAGTTTCTAGTTCAAGACATGTACTGCATTGAGATTGCTTGTATGCTTTACCTTAAAATATTATATTCATAATAAGTTACATTAGTTATTATTGCATAATCAAGTAGGATTTGAAGAACAAAAGATTTAAGTGAAGAAAGCTAAATGTGTACTAATCGTACATGTATGGTGTTTTTCATTGTATCATACGATTAGTTTATTTATAGATCAAACGATATGTTGGTTGAGGATAATACTAAGTAATATGACTATTTATACTATTTGTACATGCATGATTCTTCTATTATACAAATGAAATGATGGCTTAACTTAGAGATGTATTTTTGGATTAGTGTTTTAAGATTTGTATAAGTATGATATCACTTGACATATTTGCACGATGTTATTTTGAGGGAACAAACTAAAAGATGATATATAAATTGGAAATTGTGCATTATTGTACAAATATTTTATTATCTTTGTACAAGTACGATCAATATATCTATATATCGAGAAGGTATCTCAATTCTCATCATACTTTTACAGTCCACTTATTGCATTAATAGAATATGTTATGATCAGCATGAGTGAGCTTGTTATAGTAGTCATCAGATTATATGACTTTGCAATTTACAAAATCTTCCTAAAAGCTTAGAATTGTTGAATTGTGCTATTCTTACTTATATGATACTTCACCATATAAGAACAATTATTTAATAATTGAGAAAGGAATTAATCAAACGTGAGATAACAGATCGGATGATGCACTTAGTATTATATCATACTCGTATAATCTCTCAGATCATATAATACAATTAATTCAAAATATAATGACTAGTTTGACTCGTTTTTGAAATAACTATTAATAAGAATTTTGGAGCAATTTGAGAGCTTGAAAAGAATTATTTAAAGATATTCAAACATAAGACATAAGGATAATGCTTGACTTGATTATTTTTGTGAAAGAGCTTTATAGAATTCATTATTTTAAGAAGGGAGAAGTGCAAGGTCATGACATCTAACTTGGAATATTCATCATTACCATTTTTCATTGAGCTAAGTTGTTAGTGAAGACATCAATCAAGATTTTTAATGCACAAGAGCTAGATAGACATATGCCAATACTTTTGAACAATTAAGGTATCTATTTTTTATAGATAGAATCCAAAAAGGGCCTAACATTACACCCCAAGATAAAGAGTTGTGGTGAAAATGCAAAAATGGCCAATTGGGCCTTATTCCATCAGCTTCACCACCTGTTGCTGCATTTGTATTATTATAAGGCCCAATTATTAAATGATACATTTTAAATTTGATCTTTTTAAAGTTCTCAAATTAAGCTTTTCAAAACAAAAGCTAAAATTTTTCTCATGGTCATCCAAATATTGAAATTATTTAAATAGAATTCAAAAAGACAGGATTCACTTGACAGTATTTAATGGGATATTTAGATATTTATCACCCATATTTGTTTCGCTTTGAAAGAAGACTATTATCATTGATAGTTGCATTATGTGTGGTCAATTATTTTATTAAAAATGAGAATTCTTAGATGGACTCCAAACTTTCAACTTAATGTTGAACCCTTGTTTAACAAATCACCCTTTATTCTATTACATCTACAATCATCATGTATCTTAAACTTGATGATGTTACCATAAACATCACAAGGCTTCATGCCACTAGAGTATGCGTAGAGTTTGATTTGTTTTTTAGAGTTTGCCACCTACCAACAATGAAGCTCCATGTACATGGAAGCTACAAGAAGAAAGATCTACAACAAGAACTATCATTCAAAATCATAAAGGTAGTTTGTCACACCCCTCTGCTTTTTCTAATAGTCATTGCTCAACTATGAAGGCAATAATAAATGCTATCAGGAAAGGACTAGATTGGTGCAAAAGTAGCAACTACATTACAATTGAGATAGAACATGATTATCTTACTTTAATTAAAATGATCAAGGAGAGCCTTAAACTATGTTAGAAAGTTATTGATAATATTCAACAAATTAAGCTAGAGTTTGATGCGCTCTCAGTGAAATGCAATTTCATTTATAAGGAAGGAAACAAAGTAGTCAGACATTTAGCTAAAACAATGTGGAAAGTGAAGAATGCACAAATATGGGACAACCACAGTGTTTCTTGTCAATGTAAGACATGAAACAAACATATCTTCCTTACATTTGTTCATCATACATAGTACAAAATAAGATTTCTCTAAGAAAATATTGATACAATGCTTGAATTGAAAGATGTTGATGTCTCTACCAAACTAATGTACAAAACAAACAACTGCATTCTACCATACGACATTTTATTTCCTTTCCTTCCACATTTAACCAAATCGAGTTGATACAAATGAAGATTGCCTATGGATGAATGAGCTTTACATGGTATTGTTCACAACAACATTTCATACATAGTTGACTACCCCTTTGATTTCATATGATGTGATGTTTTCACTAATAAGATTTTTTTCTCATTATAATTGGACACCTAGTCTAGTCTAATGCTTAGAAAAATATTTTCACATATTAGAAGAGAAATAAAAAATACATTGAATTGGTACATTCATTGTTTGTTTTAGAAGTCCTCCACTTAACTATTATTCAATAGATCATGCCCTTGGAGCTAATTCTATTCATTTTTGTTCTTACTATTCTAGAAAAAATATTAGACACTTGCATTATATAGATCAATCTACATATAATAGATATAGTGTAATCATCTTGTTATATTGCACACACTCTTACTCACTAGACTAATATAATTAATTAATAGAATAAGTGTGGTGGGTAGTCACACTTCAAATAGAAGGTGATGGCATCTTAAGTATCTGGGAACAACATTGATATTTGAATTTCTAATGTGATATTTCAATGACAAAGTAAGATGAACAATTAAAATCTGCAATACACTCCTAAGCTTTTGACTTGTAATCTTTGCAAATCTTAATATAAAATATCTTTTGACTAAAAATTGTAATAACTAATGAAAATATTGTAGCCATCCAAAAAAAAAGTAAATCCACAAACTTTAATGACTTTCAGCCCATCAGATTATGCAACTTTGTTGAACAAATATTTGCAAAGTTAATTGCCACTAGACTTTAGCACATTCTTCTAGTTTTAATGTCACCAAAATAAGTTGGATTTGCCACATGAATAGACATTGTGAAAAATATACTACTAACAAATGAATTAGAACTCTATAAATAAGAAAAATAGGGGAGTAGTTACATCATAAAACTTGATATTAAGAATGTAGTTAACATGCTTTTTGGAGATTTTATGAAGTAGTTCCTAAAGATTTTTGGTTTTGAGTTTTATAAAATTATCACAAATATACTTGGCAATAGTTGGTTCTCCATTATTATTAATGACAAACATTGAGGCTATTTTTAGATTTCTATAGATCTTAGGCAAGGAAACCATTTATTATCTCTCATATTTGTATTGGTCATAGGTGTGTTAAGTCATGGACTAAAAAATCTATTTAAACAAAGAAAAGGTCTTCATTACAAGTTTCAAATAGGTTGCCCCAATATTTCCCATTTGAGCTTCACGAATGATGTCATCATATTAATGAGAGGTGACAATAGATCTTTTGCTGATGTCATGCACTTTTACAGTAATTTTAGGTAAGAATAGATCTTTAAATTAATTGACACAAGAGTTTTATAATTTGTGGTAAAAATTGTGAACCTCAAAATGCTTATTATCTTAGTAATCTCTTGAGATTAAAATGCAGTAGTTTTTCCTTCAACTATCTTTAATACACGCTACTCAAGGGATGAAAACAACTTTTCATGTTCAAGGCTAACATGTCTACAAGTGTTCTCACCTCAAGTCCTTGATAATATACATTCATTTTGGAGTAGAAATGATAGAAATGGAAGAATGAGAAATGGTAAAAAACTAAGAAAAAGGGATAAAGAGAAGAGGGTTTTATTATAAGGAGATTGAATTTCCTAAGTTTTTCTTTAAGAGGTTTTAAATTCATAAAATTTTGATTTTCAAAACTTTGATTTGCTTCATACATTATTCTCACTCTTTTATATAAATGTTTGGATATAATATTTTATTATAAAATAAAAAATATGCTATTTTGACTAGAAATATAAAAATTTTCTAAATTTTACAAGTTTTTCTCCTGACTGCATGAGCATGCCTGTGCCCCCACATGCATATGATCATGCCAGGGGACCATTCAAGTGCACAGGTAATGTTCTTTCCTTCAAATAACCATCCGCATGCACATTAACCATTGTGGCATGATAGGTGGCTAATAGGAGGCATGTGTAATGCACGTATGCTTGTCCCACATGATCATGTGTGCTAGCACACACTGGTGTCTGATGCATTGCACCCTTCTTTGTGTAGTTCAATGCCTTTGAACATGTGCCTAGCTAGTGGCAGTAACATGTGCTTTGATGCTTTTATAAAGTGCCTCCAAGTACGATCCAGCACGTGGCTCGTTCTGCTTCGTGCTATGATAACGATTTTTGTCATTTTATCTCCTCTTTATCTTTTTTCATAATTTTGAATTCAATGAACTTAGAATTGATCTCTCGATCAAACACCTCATTGATGAGATAAACTACAAGCTTACAGATTAGAAGAGATAGTCATTATCCATTGAGGGGTAGACCAATTCTTTCTAAACCTATTTTAGCTTCTATTCTAATATTCACATTAATGATTTTTTGTTCTATTAATAGAATTATTTAGCATATGGAAAACATAATGAATGGTTTTTTTAAGGTGACTCCATAAAATGCCACAAACATTATTAGACAACATGGAAAAAGTCAACTACTTTGTAAAGAAGAATGGATTGGGAATGAAGTATCAAAAAGATATGAAGGTTTCTTTTAGTATAAAACTTCTTTAAAAAGTGCAAATTATAAACTCACTTTGGGCCAATTTTATGTGCACTAAATGTATTCACTAAAATAGAATTATAGAGTTTTTAACAACTTAGGAAATGCATAGAAAGCATCAAGCATAAAGCTCTAGTAGAACTATCATAATCTTAAGATTCTTACTATTTGATGCCAAGTATTAATGGAAAATTTGGCATTAAATCAACTTGGGAACTAATTAGAGCAAAAGTTTTCTCAAACCTAGAAAATACATCTGGTCCATCAAACTCCAACAAAAAAATATCAATTCTTATGTGGCATACACTGAGTAATTTACTTTACTTTATCAAAATATTGCAAAAATTAAGCATTCAAGTGGCTTTCAAATGCCAATTTTGTATTATTGAAGATACATCAGATCATGCTTGTACTAGCCCTCATAGGTCTAAACAAATTTAGAGTCACTTTGCAAAACTCTTGAGTATAAATGATGTGAATGCAACTTATATCTTCTCATTGCTTCAAATACAGTGGTGGTAGGCGTCTCGAAAAAAGGCCAAAATGAAATAATCAATTTGCTTCTCTCTTTAATTTGTTGGGAAGTTTGAAAATCCTATAATTTAACACTATATGAGAAAATCAAGCTTCTATTTAACATCATTAATAGGAACTTCTAATCCATATATTTCAATATTTTTAAGTGCTTCTTACTGATTCAAACAAATGCATCAGATTCCAACCTAGTTCAGTGAAGTTTGCTTGCCTCATTCTCCAAAGTTAGCTAAAGAAGTTTGCATATTATGAGTTAAAACCTATTCCAATCAATATTCTGAAACTGAATATTAGCGGAATGTTTCTTGAAAAACTTAACTATAGACTATGAAGGAATCTTAGGAGATCATCTTAGTTGGTGAGGACATTCCATACCATTGTTCTTGACAACTAATGTGAAAAAATGATTATACACTTTTATTAGATCTTCAGAATATGGATCATCTAAACATTTATATGGACCTGAACTATTATACAATTCTCGACATGATATATGGCAAAACCTCCATGCCATGGAACATGTTTGATCAAATACAACAAATCAAACACTTGTTGAATCTTATGACAATTCAAGCATAGCACATTTTTAATAAAAATAATGTTGTGAAAAATTGCTTTACTAATCTTACTTGCTTCTTATCATAGTCAATTGCCTAAGTAGCTTATTATATCCCAAATTTTTGTAGAGACTAATTCAAATGGACATGACCAAGTTCCCTTATCTTAAAGAATCTTATAGGATTCTAGATAGGAAGTAAAGATGAGAGATTCATCTTCCTTAATCAACTAGCTCTAGCTCTCAAACAAACAACTTTGAATATTAAGGTCAGGCAAGGACTTTATCGAGTTGGTTAGTAATCTAGCTGTTCAGCATCAAATAATACCAAATGATATTGACATGGATATAGATATTTAGCTCCTTAATTTACCAAAAAGATTACCAAATTATTATTATAATAGTGTGACACATCTAGAAGAAACCAAGAATGGCCTCAATTTTGTTAATAAACCTTATGAAGGTGGCCTCAAAACTAACTTCTCAATAAATTATGTCTTTAAACTTCATCACTTTTATTTTTTGGTTATACTTGTTCATTGCCTTACATAAATCATTTAATATTATTTTTGAAATCATAGTTTTATAATCATGTTACTCAACCACTCCATATATTTGTATTTTAGTTGACCAACAATCATACTTTGCAAAATGCATTATCATATATCTCCATTCTATTTAACTCTTCCACCTCTCTCAATCAACCTATATGATTCCTTATTTTAATCAAGTTCGATACCTCTTTAGGTGTTGCCCTTCACTACTTTGTTCTCATTTCATTCAATACAATATGTTGCATTGTTCTAAATGATATGTTCGATGTTCATAATTGGTTATCGTCATATTATTATGATGCTTTTGACTTTCACATAGGACAAGGCATATCCATTTGCAACTCTCACTCTATATCATACAAGTACTATTGCTTGTCCTCTCAGATCAGCCAAGCATGTGTTGTTATATGCCAATATTGCTTATTGGCTAAGTCTAAATTTCTTATTAGCCTTCTCCATAGAACCATTCTCCTCAACTACCAATCATATCATATAAAAATTAACACATTATATTATTATGTAGCAATCTAATTGTCAAATTTCAAGAGCTCCTCTATTTATATCAGCATACTACATCCTATTATAACCCATTATTACTCATTGGTTAAGTTTGATCTCTTAACCATTCTTGTTTGTCCACCAACTTTGCTTAACCCTTAATCATATAGGATGACACAAATGTTTGAACTATATGATATTGTACTTGATCAATACTTCTTTTCATCATTCATATGCTAATGACCCTCGAATGACATCGCATGGTAGGATTCTACACTTTGTACTATATGATCTTTCAAATAACTATGTAGATGCAAATAGAATACCTTGGCATGAAATATTTGTGAACTATTGGCTCAAGCAATATCCACTCGAGCAATTAAAGTTGTCACATTGGTGAAATCTCCTTTAAAATTGGACAAATAGTGACATAAATGTGAAGCCAATCAAATGAATTTTGAGTAAACTCTCATATGAACAGCTCTATCTTAACCTGGTGTTTTAGAGTTTTTAATTCTATAGAAAAATTTGGACAAATAATTCCACTCTAAACCTCATATGAAGACATGATCTCACATTCGTCAAACTTTTTTTACATCTACTTAAATTAGCTATTTAAAAAGATTTCTTAAATGCAAGAACTCGTGGTCTTATGAAAACATCATCAAATCATATTGTATGTTCTTTGGCAATCAAAAACTAGTTTTATACTTGAATTATCACAATATGATGGAACCATTGAATTTTGATTGGGTCCATCTTTATGCCCCAAACTATTGAGCCTTTAATCCATGTGTGACTTGTTTGATGCAACAAACCATTCTTTTAGGTATTAATTCATTTCCTTTAAGCTCTTTTAGATCACACCTCTTAAGATACACTACATGAATAATTTGGAGAGTTTGGCCTTTTAACTCAAAAGGTTTAATTAGTGGAATTTAGTGAGAATGTAACTAGCACTAAATATAAAGCTTGAGCCTACTTGGAAAAGAAATTTTAGAGTCTCTTTATGTGATTTTAGAATGTAAAGCTTATGATAACTTTCTTGAAGCACTATAACAAATAAGTGAAATTTTGAATATTTATGATAAAAGTTTTTTATATATATTCTTTCACATAGTACATTTATTTGGGTTAGCTCAAGACATGTATTTATATATGTTTTGCTACTCATAGAATTGCCTCATTAAATTTTAATAGTATTAGTCTACATGCATCAAATATGTCAATAATACATAGAATGAATAATCTTAGAAATGTGTAAAATTGAATATAACATATGATATGTTATCTTAAACGTATATTACTTTCAATTCAATTAACATTAGCACATAGGTGAGTGATGAGCATATATCTTGAAATAGAGCTTTAAGTATAGCATTTTAACATGAATGTACAATATATTTAGTTCAACTATCTTTCATGCACATAGGAAAGGACAATGCAATGAGTGGATTCTTAGACCCTTATGAATGTGCAATGTACATTAATATGTAATGTATAACATTTTTAGTTCATTTTGATTTAAATATTGTACTAAAGAGCTAAACCCATGCATAAAGTAAAATAAGTAAATATTTTATGCATAATATGATTAGTATATTTAAAACATAATGTATAAAATATTATCTCTAACTTTATATTTTGTTCATTTCTATAAGTAATAGTTAGCTTGAATAAATTTTGAAATTTTGAAATTGTCATTAGAAAGTTGTTGGAAGTATTTGGAGTCATTAAAAGTCATCCTAAAAAGTAATAAAAAATTATTCAAACTTAGGAAAAAGGATAATAAAATTTATTTAATTATTTAGAAACTTTTATTCTTGATTATCATTCTTGAAAGATTAAGAGAAAAATTAGGCTATAACAATAGAGATATTTTTCATTTTGTTCAACCTTCTATCAAGCAGTTGCATTGAGCTATGTAGAATGCCTTTTTTGAATTAGTTTTAGAATGATGTAGTGTTCCCTTTGATCTTATTGTTAGGTTGTAAGAACTTGAACATTTGAGCTTTACTTTGTTCTTTTTATTGCATTGTGAAACTTTTCCCTTGCTTTATATTTGGTATTTTAGCCACCTTTGTAACATCCTTTGACATAATGTGTAGGCTAATTTGAGCTAATGATTTGTAAGGCCCTCTAGCTTAATATTTGTAGGTTTCTTTGGGTTGATATGTGTAGCTTTGTCTACCTTCATTTACAAAAGATGTTTGTTTGTATTTGCCTAGGTTTTTGATTGGAGTAAACATAGATTTAATTTTAGTAGGTTTCTTTGAGTTGATATGTGTAACTTTGTCTGCCTTTATTTACAAAAGACGTTTGTTTGTATTTGCGTGGGCTTTTTTATTGGAGTAAACATAAATTGAATTTTGGATCAAACAATTTAATTTTTTTTATTTACTTTATAATATTCTTCTCTTAAAGATAATAATAATTTTTAACATAAGATATTAAGTAATAGTAATATAAAAATTATATTATTTTACTTTATAATCTTGAGATTGTAATTTTTGTATTCTAGCTCACCTTTTTGTGTAGACATATTGGCTCCTATTTTTCAACAAAAATATTTCCCCATTTCGTATGTTAATTAATTTCTACCTAAATTGCTGAGTTGTTATCAAAGATTTTTCTTAATTTCAACAAGGAAACAAATAATAAGTGATTATTAGTACTTGAACAGGCAAACCGCTATAATAAGAAAAAGCCCTACAAAGTTGAAAATTAGGAATTGATTTTCTTAAATTTGAGAATTCTTAATTTGTTATATCAACACTCCTTTGTAGCATGTTAAAACCTTACAATTTATTTTTGTTATAAGTCCTTTTTTGGTATGAGCCTAGCTAACGATTTGCCTCAATCTACAATCACTCACCAACAATCTTTACATGAATTTCTATAATGCTTTTGAGTTTATTCTTGTTCTTGAATTGAACTTGATCACATTATTCTCACCAAGTGTCATCTTCAAATGATTTTGACTCAAAATGCATGAAGCCGTCTTTATCAATAACAATGAATTTTTATAAAGATCTTGTTTATAAAATATGTTAAATCAAGTTTTCATAAGTTTCTCTTCTTCAAATTCAAAATCATTAAAATTCTAATAAATATTTTTTTATCAAATTTTTATTTTCTCTTACATAAAACGTTTTTTAAAAGCTTTATTCAAATCCTTATTTTCAATTATCTTTTTAAAACTCTTAAATTGTACACAAAAAAGACTTTAGTATTTGATACCTATAAAAGCGAGATAATCTATTAGAAAATATATCCTTTTTAGTTCAATTTTTTTAAAAAAAATTCTAAATTACACATAAAATTTTCAATATGTTTTTAAATTCCATCATAGCCAAAAAAAAAAAAGTTCATATATATTGATTAATAATTTACTTAACATTCAATATTGTTTATTTTAGTTCACTGAGATTATTTTTTATTCTGACGATTAAATATATGCTCACTCCTATGAAAGCCCATTAGGAAGATGGGTCATATTCCCGCCCATTAAAAAGCTCTGGAAAATTCCCCGAATAAACTAGAAGATCGGAGAAGAGTGTAGAGAGCACTGTTCGCGAAGGCAAAGGATTTCTCCAGAAGATGCAGAAAGTTGGAAAAATCTGGCTCGATTGCTCTCTCTTCTTCTATAAATTCTGCCCATTTCTTCATCTTCGCCATAGCATCAAATAGCAGCAAATCCAATTTCATCAGTCTTACTCGATCATCTATCTATACAGATTGAAATGTCGATCGTACGGCGCAACAACCTTTTCGATCCCTTCTCCCTCGACCTCTGGAGCCCTTTCCAGGGATTCTCCGATGCCATCTTTAACAACGCCCTCTCCGTCCAGCCCTCCAAGTATGCCAGCGAGACGGCGGCGTTTGCCAATACCCGCATCGATTGGAAGGAGACACCGGAGGCGCACGTTTTCAAGGCTGATCTTCCCGGCCTCAAGAAGGAGGAAGTGAAGGTGGAGGTGGAGGAGGGGCGGGTGCTCCAGATCAGCGGCCAGCGCAAGAGGGAGGAGGAGGAGAAGAATGATCGATGGCACCGCGTGGAGCGCAGTAGCGGCGCGTTCCTCCGTCGCTTCCGCTTGCCGGACAACGCCCAGGTCGAGAAGGTCAATGCGTCCATGGAGAATGGTGTGCTTACCGTCGTGGTGCCGAAGGAGGAGATCAAAAAGCCGGAGGTGAAGTCCATCGCAATCAACTGATGTCGAAAAGTGAACGTGGAAGCGGTGTGTGTTTGTGTTCTGAAAAGCTGTCTCGGTTTTCCTTGGGATTGTTCTGTTCCGGTGTTGCTTTGAAGAAATAAATATCATATTTTTCTATTTCCGCCATTTATGTTCTCCATAACTTCATCTTAAATTCACGAAATTATGTATTATATTATTTTATCGAGTATGTATTATAAAAATTTAAATTATATTTGAAATTTATTTTTAGGACCAATTTTGTAGAGAATTAATGAAACTTAAATAAAATCATAATAGTCAGATATTATCTCGAAGATCAGAAGTATACGAAGACATCCAATGTAATCCATGTGATTGTATCAGTTATATTTTTTTGATTGATTGTTATTTTCTATTAAATTTTAAATTAAAAATAAATATTAAAATAATTTATATGTTTTATTTAAATAATTAAATTTTGTTAAAAAATAGTGATAATAGAAATTTACTGTAAAGAAAATAATAAAAATAATTAAAAAAGAGGAGATTTATTTTAATTTTAAATGTGGAAAGTATTTATAAACATTTATAAAATAGATATTTTTTTAAAATATCTTTCTTAAATAAATTTGATATTGTTTTAAGATATTTTTACAAATCTATAAATTAGATTGAATTTTATGAGCTAACTAAATAATTTTTTAATATTTTGTTACTAATAGTTTGTTAAGATTATCATCAATTGTCAACATTAAACAAGACTAAATAATATTTGAATTTGTTCTTAGTAAGATGTTTGGTGGTATAACTTGGATTGTTTTTTTAATTTATTGTTTGTTTTATGACTCTATTTTTTGAATAAATAAAATTATTTATATTTTTATTTTTATCATGATGTATTTAATCTTTTCTCAAACAAATAGTAGTAGAATTATTATGATATATAATATCTTGTTTTTGAAGAAAGTTAAAGCCATTAGTCTAATCTTTTGGTCAAATCTTTTAACAATTTTTGTTATTGTCATATATTTAATTTTTTGGTAGATAAAATAACCGAAAGTAGCAAAGTAGCTTTCTAACTATTATCACATAATTTGTTAAGGATCTTCTAACATCAAAATTAGTAGTATACTTCAAATATGGATGTCTTGCAATTAAACAAGTAAAACTATTTTCATAAAATAAACCCAAAATTTGATACATCTCTCAGATAATAAAAGATGTGTTTCATAGTTTTATAATGTATATTTTAAGGTTGATTTAAAAACACACTCATTATATTAAGAGTGATCAAGAGCTTGACATGAAATAGCAAGCGTTGCATGTTGGATTACACATGATTGTTTGCTATAGGCACACTGATCAAATGTTGCATATTAGGTTCACCAACCATGAGTGAGTAGATTGTGTGCATAGTGAGTGGCCAACAAGTATGCAAGTATAGTACACATGCACCTGTTCAGCATGTTTGCATGCCTTTAGCACGCATGTGCGTTCAGGGCATCAGACCTACCTATGTACACACTTGAGTCTCTACACGTGTGCTTGACCAGCTTGCTATAGTGGGCTCTCTAGCACGCCTACAATGAGTCATACATCCAAGCGCCTGTGGTTTTTGCTGTCTCGTGTTGCTGTGATGAATTTCATCATTCTGTCGTCTTCTTTGATTTCTATCACAATTTTTTAACCTAGAATATAGTTTCTGATCATGTGTTCTAAATCTTCTTATGATTGAAATGTAAGAGAAGTCAAAAGATAAATAATTATAAGTAAATAAGTACTTAATAGTTTGATTGTGGACAACTCGAAATAAGATAAAATCTTTGAAGTATAACCCTTGTTTGATAAGAAGACATTCATCTATATTTATCTTTATAGATCTTTATTTTCAAAATCTTTTTAGCTAACCTTAGATCGTTCATATCAAATTCTTCACTACAAGAGATATTTATGCTTTTGAATAAAACATTTAGAACGAGTTGTGATTAGCATAAAATCAACATATAAAAAGTAAATGAAAGAATAATTCTCCGTATTTTTGTGATATACACATTAAGCATAAAGACTCTTATATTATTATGGTCAAGCATGAAGTTGTCAAATCACTTATACAACTATTTGAGAGATTGCCTCAAGTCATAAATCGGCTTTTATAGTTTGTAGATACGATTTTCTTTTTGTTCTAAATCATAAATCACTTTGGCTAAGTCATAAAAATATCTTCTTCAATCATTCAACAAAGCTATTAAATGATTCCAACTCTAAGTCTTGATGTGCCACTAATGCTAATAACACAGAAATATAGGTATGTTTTAAAATATACAAGAAGATCTCGTAGATCATGTAGGCCTAAAGATGACATTTGATTTTGGTAAAAACAAATTCTTTAAATACTTATTATAATGATATGATATATTTACTTAACATGTTCTATATGTTAAATTTAAGATAAGTGGACTTGGTAAATATCTACCATGGTTTGGCTTAAGAAGTGAAATTTTTTTTTACTCTTCACAAAATTTCAAGGACATGAAGGATGATGCAAAAACTACAGTGCTACACATGTGTCAAAGAAATTTGAAAAGAGAGTTTAATTTTTCTAAGGACATATGCAAGCATTACTTACAATTTATCTTGTTATTTCAAGTTTTTACTTTGTGTTTCACATTTACCTAGGGTTAAGTAAATCATATAAAATATTTATGCAACTTCGAAATAACATTCATGATCCTCTAGTTTAATAAAAGGGGGTGAATTATTAAGAATAAAAATTTAAATTTTTTTAAAAAATATTTTAATATAATTTTTAATAATCATAAGCAAATTTCTAAAAATGATTTTATGTAAATTTTAATTTTATTTTAAAACTTGTTACTTGTCTTTTAATAATAAATTTTTATGAGAATGTTGAAATAAGAAAATGAATAAGGATTAAAATATGCAACAATGATTTTTAGATAGTTTGGCTTAAAATCAAGCATATGTCTTACACTGAAAGATGGTTAAGCTAAACTATCACAATAATAAAACAAAGAGATAGAATACTACAACCTGATTATGAAATAAATTTGGCAACAAAAAAAATTCAATTACAAAAAATTTAAATACATACCAAAAATTTTATGTTTGATGAAATGTATAATGAGACCAAGTGTTTTAATAGAATCATTAATCCTTAATAAAGAACATTTGTTTTAATAGTAATCTTATTAATTTCTCTATAATAAGTACACATTTTAGAGACTATTATCTTTCTTTTTTGACAAAACAAATGGTGCTTTACAATATTATACACTAAGTTAAATAAATTTTTAAACCAATAATTCTTAAACATATGATTTTTCTTCTTGAAGTTTTGCTTGTCATTTTATATGGAGTTTTTGAGATTGGCTTAGCACCTAAAATTAATTAAATTTTAAATTATATTTCCCTTTCTTATGGTAAAATTTATAACTTATTTAGAAATATGTCTTGGTACTACATTCCATTAGCAACTCTAATGGTTTAGAAAAATTCTTATCAACATCCATAATATACATTAAATAATTTTCACATCCTTCTTCAAATTTTAATATCCAAATTAATAGAAATTCTTCATTCTAGGAGAAATTAAATAAATTTTTCCTCCTTTAGCACTTTATTTTTATACCTTTTTTTTATAATCAATTTTAACTAGATAGTCATATAATCAATTCATACTTAGTATAACATATAACTCAACTTACCATAAAACATTTAGATGTACAGGTAATTTTCTTTCTTTCATTTCTCCTTTTTCTTATATAATTTTTTTCTTAATCTATTCATACCAAGCATCATAACTAAAAGTGTCTCATCTAAATATTGTAATTTAATAATAGATTTATTTATCATGCATGATGAAATATAAGAATATAAATCTTGATAATCAAATAAAATAATAACTAGTAAGTTAAATCCTTAGTCTTTGTATTATTAATTTGATGATAATAAAATTATTTAATTTTTTTACTAATTGTTTCTCTTAAATTTTCTAAATTATGTATTTTAAGATTAAATAGACAAATCAATTAGAGTGATTTATCTTGTCATAAGAATTTATTAATTATGTTTTAGTGTAAATCATAACTATCACCAAAAGATACAAAGATTTAGAGCAATCAAGAATAAGATTATTTTGGAGTTATCTTTATTAGTTTTAGCATGTAAGACTTATAACAATTTATTTTAGTCATTATGATTACTTAAGTCATGCAATTCATCTAAGTTAACTTATAAATTTTTTTTATGATGAAGTGAAGTTGATATATTACATCACTTATCAAAGTTTAATTAAGAATGAAAAAGATCATGAGTTACCAAACTTGTAATAATCGCATAATATAATATCCTTCATATAGTATAGTAGGACAATATTTATGATTAGATAAAGATTAGACTTAGAGATCTTCTATTTGAGTTGATATCTCTGAATTTTTACATAATATGATCTCTTAATAGTATAAGTATAACCCTAGTTTAATCAAGAGGGTAGTGCTAAAAAGCTATATGCAATATATTGTTTGTTACCATACTTTTGTAATCCATCTTAAGCAGATAGTGTAGATTTAGTGTTGTTAAGCTAAGAATCTTGTATAGTACATTCTTTTTCATTGTACAATATGATTTGAATCAAACCAGAGAGATAAAAACTAATAATTAAGGAAGAGAAGGTCTGATGTGCTTCTAACAATATGACAATGCTTATTATACAAGTATGTTTATGTGTTAGTAAGTAAGAATCGATAGTCCAATAAGTATTATAGGTTGGATGATAAGTTCATTTTTTTGTATCACACAACATAATATTTGAATCATATAGTATGAAATATACAAAAAATGTGAGTAACAACTAGTTTGACATAGTTTTAAGAAACTTTATTATATCCATAAAGAATTATTTAGAGTTAATAGAGAACTTGATAATGCTTATATAAAGGAGTCAAAACATATTGTACAGATTACTATGAAATTACACATCATTAAGAAGAAATCTTACTTGAAGGTCAACAACACAAAGACAAGGGAAGAGCAAGGTTGTAAGATTCAAGCATAGGTCTCATTCTATCCAAGCCTTTCTTCTCCCTATATTTATTAAGCTAAGCTAAAAATTATTCTTAGATTATTTTATTATGTTTAGTGTGTCACCTAATTGAATTGTATCAAATCTTAGTACTTTGTATCTTGAGCTTTCAATATAAGTTCTTTATCCTATTTTGGGATTTTATATTTGACCTTATATTGATCTTTTGACAATTATTGTAATACCTTTTGGCTTTTTTGGTCCTCTTTCTTGATGTTGTGGATTTTTTGGTCCTCTATAGGTCTTTTCATGGATCTTATTTTATATATGTTTATCCCTGTTAGTGTTTTAACAAAAAGGTATGATTATTTTAGAGTAGGCCTAATCATTAAGCTATGGGTGAATGTAAATCTGAAGGAGGATATAGATTTAGGGTTTGATCAAGTATCTAAAAATTTCTAGTCTTTTTTATTTTTAAGAAATCATTTTACTTGATCCACACAGAGTTTTAAAGCAATCAAGATCTTTAAAATAAATAATTCACCTCCTCTCCCTACTAGTCTGGCATAATTGTTCCAATATGTGTTATCAAAGTGTGGTTATTTCTAGCTTCTAACAAACTTAGAAAAAACCCTCATGATGTCTTACAGAATAGCAGATAATTATTATTCTTTAGGAGAAAGTGTCACTTCTCATTGTCCTCCTTTATTATAGAAAAAATTATTCATTTTGGATAAATAGAATATGTGTTTTTATTAAGTCAATTGTTGGATATTGTTGAAATGATTTGGAACTTCCTTCCAAAAATATCAATAATGTGCTTTGAGAAGTCATTTAAGTGAACTCACTACATAAGAAAAAGAAAGAGTTCAACTTAATTTTTATGCATTAAATTTAATTGTTTGCTATCTATCAAACATTGATCTTGTTAGAAATATAAATTTAGATACTACTTATGATGTCTGATATAAGTTGCAAAATCTTTATGAGAACAAGGAAAATGTGCGCACTTCCAACCATGAAGATGAAATGCCTTTAGCTTGAAAGCTTACGACTTCATTCCTTATGGACAACAAGGAACAGTCTAAAAGCACAAAAAGTGGCGTTGTTGAAACACATTGCCATGAAGGTGAAGAGATGTTACTCCTCCATCTTGATTGTCCAAATTTGGCAAACATGAGAAACAAGAAGATGAAGCTCAAGAAGAAAAAGAAGAAGAAGATATCCAAGATGGCCACATTTAGTTATTCAAAAACATCATCACCATCCTCAAGCAATGAGGAGAATAAAAAAGAAAAAGAAATGGTTTGTCTCATGGCACACTAGAACTAATCTTGAAGTGAAGACCATGAAGAAAGAAAACTCTCTTAAAAAAATTAGAAATTAATTTGATTGAATTGATTGATGCTTTTAAATTGCTTCCTAAGAAATATAAATGTTTGAAAAAAGGGAATAGGTCTTTATGAATAGCTAAATAAGAAGAATAAGACATATTTACTAGGTTTAAAAAACACAACAAGTGATAAACAATTAGCATGAATGCGAAAATCAAAGTTGTTTTTTTTATCAATTTAAGAAATTGAATTCTAATTATATTGCTCCAAGTCACATGCATAAGTGTTTTGCATCTCCAAATGTCAAATCCAATGATGTTAAAGAGTAATTTTTGTATTCTTCATCTATCACTTGAAATTAGTGCTTAGAAAAGAGGCATATTTCCAAATATTATAGAATTAGATCAAATATTAATTCTAGGTACCCCCACTTATGTTTAGGTTGAAAATAACTATAATATACCTATAAAAATTGAATCACTTATTCATAGATTAACCAGACTCAAATTCATTTGGATTTTAAAATCTAAAGTTTAAAACTTGATATATTATGCATGCTTCCCTTGTTTAAATTAGAAAGAGGGAAAAATCCTTTATGCATTTGATTATTATTAATTTTTATGCTTGTGTATGTTTTTTTATATAAATTGATTCAATAAGATTATTATATTGCATAAATATACGAGGGGAAAATAAATTTCTTAAAGAAATCTATCAAAAAATGATTTTACTTCTCTCGTATCAACGAGTAGTATATTTTGTAGATTTTATTAAGTGTGCATATTACTTTGAACTCTTAATTTTTTATAAATTTGTACCCCTTGGTTCTTCATTTTTATATATTCAACAAGTGGTTGACAAATTTTGTTTATATGATGATGCATGATAAAACGAGGAGGATAGAGAGAAGTATGAAATGAAAAATATAGCCTTTTCCCATTGGCTTTGCTTAATAATTATTTATTTGCATATATTGAGAGGCAACATCAATTTAAGGGTGAGCATTTAGATGCTTACATGTTTTAATATAATTTAATTTTAATATTGATTATGGTTTTATAACATCAAAAAAGAAATTGTTGTATCCTTGGTCTTTTTACTACTAGTTTAATAAACAAATAATTATTTACTATTTTATTAATATTTTTTTAAAATATTTTGATTCTTGCTTCTTAAGATTAAATAAGTGAATCAATTAGAGAGCTTGGTCTCGACTCAAGAACTTATTAACAATGTTTGGGTTTAAACCATAACTAGTACTAAAAAAGCATAAAGATTTACTAAACATGGAGAAAATAATTTTAGAGTCATTTTTATTAGTATTAGCATGTAAGTTTTATAATAATTTACTTAAGGTACTATAGTTCAATAAAATTTTGAGTGTGTATAATGAAACTTTTGATAACTTTTCACTCTTTTAAGATTAGTTAAGGCATGTATTTTATCTAAGTCTTCTAACTTGTAAATATGCCTTATAATAGATCATAGTTGATAGGTTACATTACTTATCAAACTTTCATCAAGTAGAAATTAAAAAGACTATGAATAAGTATTATTTAACAAAATTTTCCTAATCAAATAATATAATATCCTTTGTATAGTATACTAGATCATATATATGATTGGACAAAAGTCAGACTTGGTGATCTTGTATTTGAGTTATCTTACATTGTTCATATAGTATAATCTCCTAATCAAACAAGTATGATCCTAATTTAATCCAGATGGTGTTTATTCTTAAAGACTTTCTATAAGTCAATATTTGTTATCGTACTTATACAATCCATCTCAAATAGAGAGTTTAGATTTAGTGTCGTTGAGTTAAGAATCTTTTATAATATGAGCTTTATTATCATACAATATGATTTGAATCAAACAGAGAGATAAAAGTTGAGACTTGGGAAAGTGAAGGTTTGATGTGCTTCCTAAGTAAGAACAAGTAGACAAAAAATATGGTGGGTTAGATGATTAGTTCATTTTTGTGTATTATATTGTATGATCCTTAGGTAAAATAATACTATCATTATAGGAAATGTGAGTAACAACCAGCTCAACGAAGTTTTGAAAAATTTTATTATAGCTATTAGAGATTGTTTGGAGTCATTAGAGAGTTTGGTAATGCTTGTATAAAAGATAAATACTACAAAGATAAGGAAAGATCATGGTTGCATGAGTTTAGCATAAATCTCACTCTATCCAAGCCTTCTTTCGCTCTAAATCTATTGATCTAAGTTAAAAGTTTATTTATGTAATATTTTATCACGTTTTAGTGTGTCTCTTGATTGAATTATGTTAGGCCATAATACTTTGTATTTTTAGTTTTAACTATTACTTCTTTGTCCCATTATTGGGATTTTATGTTTGATCATATATTAGTTTTTTGCCATTGTTGTAGTATCTTTTGGCCCAACAATTTGTATGATCTTATGGCCTAATATTATGGCTTTTTTATCTAAGAGTTCATTCATCAATTTTCTTTTATAAGGGTTTACACCTATTAGTTTTGACAAAAGGGTGAGGTTGTTTTAATGAAAGCCTAGTCATTAAGCTAAGGTATTATGTAAATTTGTGATTGGGTTAAACCGCCTAATAATTACTATTATTCTTTACTTTTAATTAATTATTTTACTTGCTAGCTCACATAGATATTTAATGTTAATCAAGAGTTCTTAAAATACACAATTCACATACTCCCTCTTATAGCTTAATTATCCCAACAAGAGATATCAAAGTGTGGCTATTTCTAGTGTACAACAAACCTAGAAAGATCCTTATGATTTCTTATACAATGTTTTATGATCATGTGACTTTAAGAGTGTGTGTCTTCTAGTTGTCCTCTTTTATCCAAGGGAAACTTTTACTAATTATAGAAAAATAGAATGTGTGTTTTGATTTAGTTAGTTGATATTAAATTATGAGATATTATTGAAAATAATTTTAAATTTTATTTTAAAAAGATTGATAATATGTTTGTTAGAAAGTCATTAAGTGAACTCACTCCAAAAGAAAAATAAATAGTTTAACTTAATTTTCAAGCACAAAATTTCATTCTTTTCAGTCTATCAACATTGAACTTGAAAGGATTATGAATTTAGATGTCACTTATGACATTTGGTATGAATTGTAAAATCTTTATTGGAATAAGAAAAACATCTACACTTTCAATCATGAAGATAAACTTATTTTAGATTGCAAGCTTACAAATTCATGTCTTGTTGTCAAGCAGGAAGAACCCAAAAGCAAAGAAAATGGAATTGTTGAAGCACACCATCATGAATGTAAGGGGAAGGTACATCTCAACCCCAATTATCCAAAGTTGGTGAAGAAGAGAAACAAATAGAAGAAGAAGAAGAAGCTCAAGAAGAACAAAGAAGAAGAAGAAGTGGCTTTTCTCATTGCTTACTCGGACTCATCCTAGAGTAAAGACAACAAGGTAAGCAATCTCTCTTATAAACAAATTTGAAAGTAGTTTGATTGAATTGATTGATGCTCTTAAATTGCCTTCTAAAAATTATAAATGTTTGAAGAAAGATCATAAAGAATGTCTTGGTCTTTATGAAGAGGTTAATGAGAAGAGTAAAAGATATTAATTAGATTTGAAAAACTCAAGAGATGAATTTACTCAAACAATTAGCATGAATGTATATGAAAAATATTATTTTGGATTAATTTAAGAAATTGTATTGCTCCAAGTCACATTGATAACTGTCTTACATCTCCAACTGCCAAATCCATGCAAGTTGAAGAGAACTCTTCTCATGTGTCATCTATCACTTGCAATTATTTCTTGAAAAATGGTTAGATTTTCAAATATTGTAGAGTTAAATTAAATGTTAACTCTAAGTACCCAATTTAAGTTTGGGTTGAAGAGGATAATGGTAATGAACCTAGAAGAATTGAACCACTTAATTACACAATGACCAAACCCAAATCTATTTGGGTTCCAAAATCTAAAGTATAAATCTTGGAGTAATGTGCATGCTTCACTTGTTTGAATTAAAAAAATGGGAGAAATCCTTTTGAAGCATGTTGATTAATCTTAATTGTTATGTTTATGTATGTTCATTTATTTAAATTATTTTTATTAAAATTGTTTTATGGATAAATATAAGAGAAGAAAAGATATTGAACTCCTTGAAAATGTTTATCAACAAATCATTTTACTTTGAGTATATCAACAACTAGTTTTTGTTTAGATTTTGACAAGTTATCTTTTGAAACATAATAAAAACCTAAGAGAGAGAAATATGTCATGAAAAATATTTCACACATTCTTATGGTTTTTTTAATAATTGTTTAGTTGCATATGTTGAGGTGGAGCAAGAGTTAGAGAGAGAATTTTCATGCTTACATATTTTAATATGCTTTTATTTTAATATTTTTTTTAATGATTTTATCTTCATAAAAAAAGAGAGATTATTAAGAGCTTATTGATAGTGGCTTGGTATAAATTATAACTAGCACCAAAGGAAATATAAAACTTGTGTAAATAAGAAAATGATAATTTTGGAGTTTTATTTATTATTATTAGCATGTAAGATCTATAACAATTTATTTATCACACTAGAATTGAATAAGATATTAAGTGAGAGAAAGTTCTTAAAATTCTTTCACTCATTTAGAATTTCTTAAGACGAGTATTTCATCTAAGCTTCTTAACTTATAAATATCCTTCCAATAGAGAAATATTGATAGTTTTCATCACTTATAAAAGTTTGATTAAATAAAAATTAAAAAAGTATGAATCAGAGAAATTATACTAATCATAATATACAATATACTTATCATATAATACAACTAGTTCAAATTTATAATTGAACAAATGGTTAGGCTTAGCTTTCTTGTATTTGAGTTAATGTCTTAAGAGGTTTGTATAATAGGATCTCCTGATCATACAAGTATGATCCTTATTTAATAAAGAGGGTAATAGTGCTCAAGAGCATTGTACAATATAATGTTTATTATCATAATTTTTTGGTCTTCTTAAATGTTGAGTGTGGTTGAGCTAAGTACTTTGTAAAGTATAATTTTGTTATCATACATTGAGATCTAAATCAAACTAAAGAAATAAAAGTTGACACTTATGGAAGTGAAATTCTAATGTACTTCATATAATATGATGGTCATCATAATACAAATACTATCATGTGCTAATAAGTAAGAATGGGTAGTTAGAAAAGTTTGGTGAGTCTAATATCAATTTATTTATGTGTTTTATATAACTTGTTTCTTGGATCATAGTATAACTAATATAAGAAACGTGAGTAATGATTACTTCAATAAAATTTTTGAAAATTTTATTATATCTATTCAGGATTGCTTGAAGCTATTAGAGAGCTTAGTAATGCTTATATAATAGGGTCTAAAAATAGTGTATAAGAAAATGTTCAATTATACATCATTAAGAAGAAATCTTAATTCAAGTTCAACATTACAAAGATAATGGATAAGGTTATATGATTCTAGCATAGATATCTTTCTATATATGCATTCATTCAGTCTACTTTTATTCAGCTAAGTTAAAAATTATTGTTACATTATTTTATCAAATATTAGTTTGACCCTTGATAAAATTGTATTACATGGTAGAACATTATATCTTGAGCTTTTATATTAGTTCTTTGTTCTACTATTAAGATTTTGTGTTTGATATTGTACTAAGCTTTTGCTTATTGTTTGTAGCTTCTTTTGGTCTCATGATTTATGGGTTGTTTTATGGCCCAATGTTATGGCCCTTTTGCTTCCTCTGTAAGCCCTTTCATGGTTCTTCTTTTGCAAAGGTTTATCTATACGGATATTTTAGCAAAAAGATGTGGTTGTTTTAATGAAAACCTAATTATTTGACTAAAGGTGAATGTAGATCTAAGGTTATAATAAACCATCTAAAAATTACTTGTGCTCTTTAGTTTCAAATAATTATTTTACTTGCTAAATCACACAAAGAGTTTTAAAGTTAATTAATAGTTTTTAAACTACACAATTCAATCCCTTTCCTCCCCACCCTTCTCTAGCTTAAGTGTTTCAATAGTAAGTTCTATAAATACAAAGTAACTACAATATTATCTATCAATTTAGAAGCCTCTTAGTGAGTACTTACATAGATCCATGGCTTTCCTCCTTTACCTTCTACATGACTTCTATTAAAACCTATTGATATGTAGAAGATCTAATTCCTTTGACTGAATGTGCTTATTTGCTTCCCATATTATGAGATATGCTCAGTGATTCAGGCTTTATGACTTTAGGACAAAAAAAGTTCTATTTTGGCATGCACAAAGTGTCATAATTGTCTCATTGGTCCAATTCAAGAATCACTTGTGTCATCTCCCACACTTAGAACATCTAGGTGCTTCATTAGATCAAATCTAAGACCTACTGTTGCTAGGTCCTTTACATCAATTAAATTTATAGAAACTAGCTTTAGTAAATCCCCCATTACTAAATGTAGTGGCGCGGGTCTTGGTGGAGCGGCTTAAGCCCCTGATGCCTCTCCTCATATCGCGGGAATAGGGAGCTTTTATCCCAGGTCGCTGCATCTCAGACAACATTTTCATTGCTCAAGAAATGGAGACACGCATGCACTCTTGCTCATCTAGATCTGGTCTCATGGCGGTCAAGCTTGACATGATGCAAGCGTATGACAACATCCGGTGGGATTTTTTGATTGAGATGCTGAGGATCCTTGGGTTTCCCCGGCTTTGGTGTGATTGGAT
The DNA here is from genome assembly GCA_023846275.1 of Vanilla planifolia. Lineage (NCBI taxonomy): Eukaryota > Viridiplantae > Streptophyta > Magnoliopsida > Asparagales > Orchidaceae > Vanilla > Vanilla planifolia. Next base: position 3,659,925 of record CM043872.1, on the reverse strand, counting down.
CTCTGCCTGTATCATCTCCCCCTCTTTCGGCGTACTTGTTAATGGCGTCCGCCTGCCCTGGGTGCAGGCTCATCGCGGTTTGAGGCAGGGCTGCCCTCTCTCACCGTATCTCTACGTCATTGCGTCGGAATACCTCTCGGCACTTATGCATGAATATGAGACCAAGCAGCTATTGGGGTTCAGACCTGGGCAGCACGCACTGCTGATTTCTCATTTGTTGTATGCGGACGATGTTATTATCTATGCCAATGCAACGTACATGGCTGTGCGCTCAATTCGCAGAGTAATTAAGCTCTTCAGCAAAGCAGCAGGCTTGCAGACTAACCTCTCTAAATCCAGTGTTTACTTTAGCAGAAGGAGCAGCAGGATAAAGACTATGAAGGTTGCCAAAAAGCTTGGTATGGTGCGCGGGGGCTCCCTAACCTATCTTGGAGTACCAATCTCGGCGAAGAGGCTTAAGAGGGCTGATTTAAATTTCCTAATTCAGAAAATGGAGGCATGCATTGCAAGCTGGCGGATTCGTCCCCTGTCTTTGGCTGGCAGAGCCTCACTTGCCACCTCGGTGCTCAACGCTATTCCCACTTATGTACTCAGACATTGCACTGTGCCGGCGGGTGTCATCGACGAGATGGAGAGGCGCGTGAGGAGCTTCCTGTGGAATGGAGCAAGTAACACTCACATGATCCACTATGCGCCATGGAGGTGTGTTACACTTCCAAGGAATGCGGGCGACTTGGGGCTGAGGAACTTTCGTGTATGGCAGCGCGTTTTGATGATGAAGCAGTGCAAACGGCTTCTGTGTCGCGAGGAAAGCCCTTGGGTTGACATCCTCAGGAGAAAGTACGGGGGCAACTTGGTGACTTCAAGGACTCTGTGGAATATATCCCAATCTGGCAAGCTGGTGCTCGAGGCAATGTCGACTGCAGTGGCGGAGTTTGTTTGGAGAATTGGTGACGGGAAGGAGGCGAGATTTGAGGAAGATAACTGGCTTGGCTTCCTCCTTATCTGTATGTGGCCGACGCTGATTAATATGGAGACGGTCTGGCCGGCAAGGGTGGCGGATTGTATCAATGAAGAGGGCAAGTGGGACGTTAACAGCATTCGGGCTTGGGCAAGTGCTCTGCTCCTTGACAGAATCCTTCATTTGCCTAGGGCGAGATCCTCTGCTCGTGACATGCTGGTCCAGGTGCACACGGAGGCGGAGGAGGTGGACAACGGTAGAATTTATTGGGACCTGAAGTGCAAAGAGGGTGACGGCCTCCTCACGGCGAGCTGGCGGAGTTCAAAACAGTTGAGGGGTCTCTGGAAGATAAAAACACTGCCGCGGGTGCGCCTGTTTCTTTGGCGGGTGGTGAGAGACTATCTCCCCACGGTGACGTGGCTGTCGCGGAGGGGCATGGCTGAGAACCGAGGCTGCGTGTGGGGCTGCGAGGTGGAGGAGACAGCGCAGCACGTCTTCTGGAGTTGTCCGCAGGCCCAGGCTCTCTGGCAGGATTCCGCTGCACGTGACGCCATGGCTGCAGTATTGTTGGCGAGGGACGGGGCTCCAAGCGATGAGGAGGTTAACGACGTCGGCCGCGACTTCATCCGACAACTTATGAACTTCATTGGTTCGTCGGCGGCGAGGAACGGGGTCGGGGCTGCGCACGCTGCATTTCTGGCTACGTCGTTATACTATATATGGGGGAGGAGAAACGCGAAGAGACATAATGTCCCACTTGGCAACATTGCAACTTTATTACGTAATCTTACGATGGAGATCATTGCTGTAGCTGAGCAGCGTAGCTTGCATACATCCATGTCCTGCAGGAACCCGTACAGTTCGCTCGAACTGCCTGTAACCCATAGTTGGGTCCCCCCCCACTGGATGGATTAAAGTGAACTGTGACGCTGCTTGTGGACTGGATTCTGCAGGCATTGGAGTGGTAGTGAGAGACCATATGGGGAGGCCGCTCCTAGTAATGGGTAGGAGGTTTGTTTCTCAGGCAAGTGAGGCTATGGAAGTCCAGGCAGTACTTGAAGCCTTTCAGTTACTGCGAAAGTTCCTGTCACAGTTCCGAGCTATTAAGATGCAGACGGACTCCATGACGGCGGTGTTGACGATCCGGAAGCTTATTGCCAACACACCTGTGGTTGGACCTATTGCTGAGATTATACGTTGTGCTAGTGATCTGGACGCCCTTACTATAACACATGTATACAGGGAAGGTAATCAGCCTGCCGACTGGGTGGCACGTGCTGCTTGCCGTAACGACTTCGTTTGGGATAGTGGGACCTCATATCCCAAGCCGCTCATCAAGCTGTTGTTGTTAGATTACATGTTCGATCCTCCGTGAGGATAGCACTCAAAATGTATTTTTGCTGGGCTTATGCCCCTTTTGAATATCAAAAAAAAAAATCCCCCATTACTAAATAAAGCAAAAACTAGTATATGAATCTCATAAGAGGAAAGTAAATTATGGGTTTTAAAATAATTTTTACTAATAAAAAATATAATTATTTTTCAAATATTCTTTATAAAAATAACTTTATATTAGTTAAAAACTTTGATTGTTAAATATATTAATTTATAATTTTTATAATTAAGAAAAATGAAAATAAAAGTTGAAATAGTACACCAAAATTTTAGGTGATTTGATTCAAACTAGAACATACATCTACACCCAATCGAGGTCGAGAAAAACTCTATTAGTAAGAGAGTTATAACTTAAGATTTTTTCTTAGGACTCACCTCCAACCTACTTGAGGTGAATATAAAAAGGCATGAAGAGCTCAAAATTATGAAGAGAATTATGAAAATGAAACCTTAGAAGGATTAGACTTAGCTAAAAAAAATTTGAAATTTGAAGTAGTCGTAAGCCGTAAGTGCTGCTAAAGAAGATTTATGCTAGTAAAATATGATACAACCCTTCTTTGAGATGTTAAAATATTGTTCATATTCATTAGTCATTTTATTCACAATGGTTAAGAATTTATAGAAAATTACTTTTGGTTATAACCACTAGAAAGACAAGCAAAAACTATTTGAAAAGTTGCTTCCAAACAGCCAAAAATACTTTTCCAAATGGCTCAAAAAATATTCTAAAACATATGTTGCAACTGCTTATATAATGGCTAATTATTTAGCTACTATGTAGGATTGACTAGAGCCCTTAGATATACATAGAGGAGATCTCGACCATCTCATCAAATGCTGTAAAGATGGATGAGTTCCGGATGGTTGGATCAAGCTTAATTAGATGCGGGTCATTCAATCAAGTCAGATGAGATCTGAATCATTTGATTAATAAATGGTAAAATCAAGAACAATCACAACCATAAGATTCAAAATGGATTATTCAGAGCTGCACAATTCAACAATTGATATTTTATAAGGAAAGTCGTTCGATGAAGTCAGATGAGATCACAACTATCGAATGTCATGCAAGGAACAATTGGTTATAACGGATGAAATAATTACAGTCTAATCAAAGATCGGATGGTGAAGAATGCCACATGCTTTAAACATGAAATGCTAAACGCTCTCACTACCGTGCGATAATAAAAATGCATGATCGGATAGTTTTGAGTGCTCCCAATTTTGGAAGTAGATTGGCATAAGGGCTTTAGTCCCATATTACAAGAGAAGATAAGTATTTTGACTCTATAAGAATTTCCATATGTATAATATTCAAAGCCTAATTGAAATTGGCTCCCCCCGTTAGCGCTCGAGAATTCATCACCTAGACATACTCATAACATACAGGTTTATACGGGTCGAGTCCTATCTAACTTGACCCAATGCCTTACCCTACCCAATTTAGGAATTCGTTGTTAGCCAAAATGGGCCTCGACCCATTTTAGTTTCTACTGTTCCTTGACCCGAGGCTTGCGAGTGCCCGCTCGGGCTTTCCCAGTTTAAAAGTTTTGTACTTGGGCACAAAGATGTGGTGGAAATATTTTTTTTTAATTTTAATTATGAAACTATAATAGAATTAAGTTTTTATTTGATCAAGGTTTATCAAACAAACTAAATGAAATTTGACAAGAATATAAAAGTATGATTTAACCAAGAAAAATGATTAAAAAATAGAATCATGTTTCTTAAATCAATGATTGGTTTGAGTATTTAAACCAAGAAAAGAATTGAGATATTAAAAAATTGACTCTTATTTATTTGCTAAATCAAGGAGCTCATTGAATAATTTAGATACCTGAATATGACTTGAAATTAATACGAAAAAGAGTGTCTTAAAATCAATAAGCTAATATTATATTTTATAATAAAAGAAAATCTTATTAAAACTAATATACATGTCTTCAATCCTTGAAGCTTATTGAACACTCCAAAGTATTTTAAATACCACTATTCTATCATCTTTAAAGGTACATGACTTATTCTTTATATATAAACCTATTTTATACTAAACAAATCTATTAGAATAAAATACTAAACATTTAAGACTTGACTCATCAAATATAAGGATAACCCAACACTAATAACAATGAAAATACCTCTGTGTGCTATGAATCATTTTTTAATTTTTAAGGTTCAATTTTTCTTTTTCCAAATTCCTTTCTTGATTCTATTACATTCTATTCCATCATACCTCTTCAAAGCATGTAAAACCTTTCTTTCTTAAGACTCACCATACTTGAAGCATACATTACTAAAGCTAAACATTTACTTTCATAAGTTAAAACTATCATTCCTCTTTCAACTAAATAAGATAGTTCATTCTTTACTAATAGAAAATAAGATGTACTGCTTTTTAAATACTTTTATAAATCCTTCTTAAGAAATTTCTCAAATAATACTTAAATTGAATGTGATGTATTCCCTACAAAAGATTAATTACATCCTTTAATACCATAACTACAAAAGCTACCATTTTTTCTTTAGAACAAGAAACCCCATCAAATACCATTATTATTTATTTCAATCAATTCTTTATTATTATAAGATCTTCTTTGCCTGAGAAAAGTGATGGATGCATTATATAAAATTGTTCTATTGTTTTATCTATTTATGATCCTATAATTTGATCACATGCTTTACCAACTAACTGCAATAATGATATAAGTGTCCAAAATAATTTAGTTTGATTAAAACTTTATCACTCAAGTTCTTCCCTTTTTCCCTATCCATGTTTTTGAATTGAATACTTTCCATTTCTCTTTCTAAATCTAACTTTTATCATTGTCATTATATCACATGTGGATATATCTAATAGTTTTATTCATAACTATTTATTAAAAATTTATTTTCCTAAACCTTTATATGTAATTATTCCCTATTATTTTTATAAACAATATAATAATATGGATGCATATGTTGTTTTGATATCCTCATTCATATAAACCCTTAACCTTAAACTTGGATTTAATAACACCCTATTAGATCTCACCTAAACTCAATCTAGAATTATCAAGATAACTATTCAAGATTAAAATAATAATCACAAATTATCAAAATAGATGACACATTTTAGATGAAGAATTATGGAGAGACAATTCCAAATCCACCAATTCCTTTTAACCTTGATACTCAAACAATTAAAAACCCTAAAAATTAATCACAAAACTATTTACTATTACTAACCATGAGTAAAAAAACTACAACACCATAATATAACAAAGTAGAAGCACTTAGTAGATACATTAACACTCCATTAGCATAGAAACACTATATATAATAACCTCATCTATTAAAGCCATTCAAACTTGTACCATTACTCAAGTATAACTACTATCCATCTCATCATGATCCCCTTCCTTATATGATATAAAACTATGGGCTATGATGTATGCAACAAATAAGACAAGCAAAATGCTCTATTTTGGCACACACAAAGCATCCTAGTGGTTTATTAATCCAATTCAATAACCACCTATGTCATCTCCCACATTTAAAACATATAGTCGCTCAATCAGATCAAATTTGAGACCTTCTTTTGCTAAGTCCTTTACATGAATTAAATCTATAGAAACTAGTTTTGGTAAATCCACCATTGCCAATAACATTGAAAATCCACCTATTTGTTAAGAAACCAATTTTTAATTTTTAAAGTTCAATTTTTATTTTTGCAAATTCCTTTTTTGATTCTGTTACACGCTACTCCATCATACCTCATCAAAGCATGTAACATCTTTCTTTCTTAGGACTCACCATACTTGAAGCATACATTATTAAAGATAAAAATTTACTTTCATAAGCTATAGCTATCATTCTCTTTCAATTAAATAAGATAGTTCATCCCTCACTAATAAATAATTAGATATACCACTTTTCAAATATTTTTATATATCCTTCTTAAGAAAATTTTCAAATAATACTTAAATTAAATGTGATATTGTGATCCTTACAAAAGATTAGATACATACTTTAATATCATAACTATGATTTTATCTTTAAAACAAGAATTCCCATCAATACACTTGCCATCAATTATAACCAATTATTTATTATTATAAGATTTTCCTTGCCTGAGAAAAATGATGAATGCATTATATAAAATTGTTCTATTGCTTTATTTATTTATGATCCAACAATTTGATCACCTGCTTTACCAACTAGCTACAATAATGATATGTGTCTAAAATAATTTAGTTTGATTAACAGTTTATTGCTCAAGTTCTATCCTTTTTTCCTTATCCATGTTTCTGAATTGAATTCGTTTCATTTCTCTTTATGAATCTAACTTTTGAATTGCCATTATATCACACATCGATATATCTAACAATTTTATTCATAACTACTTATTAAAAATTTATTTTCCAAAACTTCTATAATTTCTTATTATTTCTATAAAATAATTTAACAATGTAGTTATATGTTGTTTTGGTATCCTCATTTATGCCCTTAACCTTAAACATGACTTCAATAATACTTTATCATATCTCACTTAAACTTCATCTAAAATTATCAAGATAACTATTCAAGATTAAAATAATAATCACAAATTATCAAAATAAAAGGCACTTCTTTGAAGGAGAATGATGGTGAGACAATTCCAAATCACAAATTCCTTTTAACTTTGATATTCAAACAATTAGCAACCTTCCAAATTAATCACAAAACTATTTACTATTACTAACCAAGAGTATCAAAGCTACAATAACACCATAATTTAACAAAGTAAAAGTTCGTATCCCTCACACTTTATAGATAAATTAACACAACATCAGTGTAGATACAATATTTATAATAACCCTATTTTGTTAAAACTTTTCAAACTTGTATCCCTAAGTATAACTGCTATCCATCTTATCATTATCTCCCTCCCTATATGATGTAAAACTATGCCCTATGATATAAGCATCAAATAAGGCTCCAAAGAGCTCCATAACAAATCTTTAAGGTAAAGCATGACATAATAAAATTTACAACATAATGAAACACAAATAAAGCAAATTTGATGAATAAAATAACAATAAAAACTAAATCACATTGATGTACGACTCATATCGAAAAATTAACCCAATATGTTTTATTATTTCTTAATGCCACTCTATCATGTTAATTTAAATATAATATTAAATTATCAAGATAATTATTTTAAATTAAAATTATAATTTTGATTTATAAAATTTGAGGTACTTCCTAAATAGATAATGATGGTGAAATTATTCCAAATATATCAATTATCCACTTTTAATCCTAATATTAAAGTAATAACAATTCTTCATATTAAACACAAAATATTATTATAACTAATTATGAGTACATAACTATAACAACCCATAATACAACAAAGTTAAAATTCTTACCCCACATATTTTATAGATATAATAACACATCACTAATACATCTATTAATACTTCTCAAATTGTTACCCTCAACTAAGCATGACTATCATCCATATCAACATAATCTCTCTTTTTATGCAATACAAAATCATTCCTTATGATGTATGCACCAAATGAGACTCTAAAAACTTAACAAATAAATCAATAAGATAAATATGATATAATAAAATATGTAGCATAATGATAATCAAATATTTTTTGTTATTTTAATGTATAACTCATGCCAAGAAATAATCTAATATTTTTTATTTCTTTTATCAAATAATATTTTCATAAAGTACTTCATTTTATAAGGCCCTATTTTCCTTAGACTATTATCAATTCTCTTAACTATATCATAACTATGATTCATAAATCTTCACTCATGGGCATTAAAATAATTGACATCCAAATCATATAGAAGTATGACTCTAGTAAACACTCCCCCTCCTTACATAGATTACTAAAGGAAAATCAATAATCAATTAAAGGTATAATATATGACTAATATCTATTACATTGTATAAAGTTCTAGTGAGGAATCTAAGAAGATCATAACATATTTTACATTATCTTATATCAAGGTATGATATCAAACCAATGCTTATTATTTTGTATAGAGTACTAGCAATGAACCACTAATAATCTTAAATATTCATCACGAGTTGTGGTATAATATCTCAGAGAAACTCATTTTTTAGATTTTATGACAAACTACATATATGTACATATATTGTATGTATCATGTCATATATTATAATATGATATAAGATTTTCTAATATTTCTTATTATTATTTATTTAATCAAATATCATCCTATTATCCCACGTTACTTATATATCATGTCAAATATTAATAGATATATAATGCGCATGAAAAGAATACAGAAAAGTGTATAATATATATGATGATACCTTAAAATATAGAATATGTCAAAAGATAATTCATTAGTAATATATTTACATCATAGTTACCAAATTTATCTATGTAGATTTTAATAATGTTAAAATTTTTATCCCATTTTTTCCCATGGCTTTCTATATAAGAAAAATTATAAAAAACTTTTTTTTTTTTTTTTTTTTTTTTAAATTATAAAAAACTTTATCATTATATGCTTATTTTTTATTTATAACATATTTCTTCATTCTCTTCTTTCTAAATTTTTAAAATATCATTTTTATTAAATTCTTGCTCAAATGTATAGTATGCTAAAGGCTATGTACCATACACCACTTACACTAAGCCATCATATCATGCACATGGTTAGCATATTATATTTTTCTTATTATGCATTGCTTATTAGTTTACTATATATGTTATTGTTAGCATACAGTACATATGACTCGATGTATTTTATGTTAATTATTACATATATTTTTTTGTTATTGCTAAAAAATCAATGTGAAACCTCTATTCACTAAAATTTGATCATTTTAATATATTTAAATCTTGATTCATGCTTTTTAAGCATCCTTAAAAGAAATTTGTGGTAAAAGCATTCAAAACTTAATGAGATTAACTCAAAACTCAACTTATTTATCATCACTTATACTTGTTGCAATGATTCAACTAATTCCAAATCTTATTTCCAAAATTTCCAAGCTTTGGTATTACTATAATGTTTCTTTATTTTGATTTCCTATTTTTTATAAAAATTTTATTCCCTTACTTTTCTTTTTCTCTTATAGCAAATAGCTTCTCTTTTCTCTCACCTATCTCCTCTAATTTTCCTTTATCTTCACATCTTTTCTTTCTTCAACTTTCTTTGACAACCTCTCCTTCCCAACTTCTCAAATTTCTCTGACAATAACTTTAAGTTATGGCTTAAATTTGAAAAAACATTATCAAATTATCCCACATAAATATGCAAAATAAATTTAGTCTTTTTTCAAAAATTTAAAACAAAATAATTAGTTCTTCAAAAATTATAAACTAGACATCTTTAATTTCTCTCAAATAGCTCTTCCTAAAAATATATTTATTTTAGTATTATGTGCTATGTTCATCCACTTTTCTTTACTTATACAACATTTACCTGATTTATCTATAAGGATCTGCAACATCTTTGGGAAAACTTGCATGCTTTGTTCCATTTCTTTTAATTCGTATAATTTCCAAGTGAAGGAAGAATCATGAAAACCACTATGTAGATATTCTTTATGATGCTCAAAATGTTAAAGGCTTAGATACTCCACTTCAAGGATTTAAAGGATGATGCTTTTTATGATACACCATTTGGTGGTTCGATAGGGTTTTTTTTAGCACTTCAATTGTTTTTTTAATTTACCTTGAAGTTATTCTATTTTATTCTTGGGAGGCTTTTTTGACAGCCAAATAGAAGAGAATCATTACACCATTCTCAAGAATTCTATTTTATACTATTAACTTCAACATATTTAGATGTTTTGGTGGTTTTGTATGTAAATGCATGTTTTAATCAATTGAAGAAAAACCCTTAAAGTTCAAATAAATTCTATTTCTTCTTTATATTTTTAGCAAAATCCATAGTAAATGAGTCACTAAAATGAAAATTTGATAAGTTTTTAACAATTTTTATGTTTAGATTTTGAACTAAACTGTGATCCACAACTACGTAAAAATTCAATAAATCATACAATCAAAATGATATAGAGCTTCTATATCAAAAGTTTTATTCATATGACTTTCGATTTTGAAGCCATGTTAGGTGGATTTCTCACCTCCCCAAATCGATGCATTAAAACTAGTTATGGTTTCTACCTAGAGTAAATCTAACGTTAAATTAATGAAAATATTTAAATAAACATTTGAGAATTTTACTTAATAACTTTTCAAACATCCATGAGTGCTATTTTTAATTATTTGAATAAAGTTTTTAATTATTTTAACTTTTCAAGCATCCACCACTTTGATGTTAGCTTTTTAGCTTTGGTTTGAGCAAAACTTATTTAAACGTATAAAGAAAAAATATCAAAAATATTGCTCATCTTATTCCTACAACATTTGCTACCATTGTCCACATTGGAGCCTCTAAAGACCTTTATAAAGCTTGCATTCAAATAAAAACAATTAAATTAATTTAAAAGTCATCAAACCATTAAAATTAACTTCCACTATTACCTAAGCTATATTTCACCCATTTAAACATGTTTTTCTTAAGCAACATATGATTTATAAAATTACTTTTGCACTAATGTAATTGTAGTCATCAAAATACACATGAATTCAACAATAATTTCTTTAAATGCTTTTAAGGTTGTATAGTGCTTGGTCTTAATGGATGACAACATTATTTAAGTTATACTAGTGATAATATTTGATAAATAAATCTACTCTAAATCTCATATTAAGGCATGATTAATTACAGTCCTCAAACTAACATCCATCTACTTAAACTAGCTATTTAGATGGCTTTCTTCAATGCAAGAACCCATGGTTCCTAATGAAGAAATCATTAAATCATACTTTATACTCTTTGGAATCAAAAGCTAACTTTATACCTGAGTTATCTTGAGATGATGGAGTCTTTGGATCTTGATTGGATCGATCTTTATGCCTCAAAACTTTTTCACCTAAAATGCTAAGCATTTGAACAAAGATTTCTCTTAATCTCAAAAAGATAATAAACAATAAGTGATTATGTATATTTAAAATAATAAATCTGTAATCAAAATATCTTAATCTGAATTTGAAAATCAATAATTAATTTCACAAGGCCCATCGACCATATTGCGGCCCACAAAGCGCTCCTCGAAGAATAAGCTAGAAGATGGGAGAAGAGCGTAGAAACAATTCGAAGGCAAACGAGTTCTCCGGAAGATGCAGGACAAAGGAACAATGGGGCTCGCGCGCTCTCTTCTTTTATAAATTCTGCCCTCTTCATCATCTTTACCATAGAAACCAGAAACCAAACAGTCGCAAAGGAACAATGTCGATCGTCCGACGCAACAGCCCCTTCGATCCCTTCTCCCTCGACCTCTGGAACCCTTTCGAAGGCTTCGCCGATGCCTTCTTTAACAACGCCCTCACCGTTCCGCCCTCTAACTACGCCAGCGAGACAGCAGCCTTCGCCAACACCCGCATCGACTGGAAGGAAACGCCGGAAGCGCATGTTTTCAAGGCTGATCTTCCCGGCCTCAAGAAGGAGGAAGTGAAGGTGGAGGTAGAGGAGGGGAGGGTGCTTCAGATCAGCGGCCAGCGCGAGAGGGAGGAGGAGGAGAAGACCGATCGATGGCACCGCGTGGAGCGCAGCAGCGGCGCGTTCCTCCGTCGCTTCCGTTTGCCAGAGAACGCCCAGGTCGAGAAGGTCAGCGCGTCCATGGAGAACGGTGTGCTTACCGTCGTGGTACCAAAGGTGGAGATCAAAAAGGCGGAGGTGAAGTCCATTAAAATCAACTGATGTAACGATTTGTACGCGCGCGTGTCGAAAAAGAGACTGAAAACGTTGTGTTTGTGCTTTATGTTCCGTGGTCTGTAGGCTTTGAACAAATAAATATGATGTTTGTGTGTTTTCGCAAATCTTCTAATGATTATGATTAAGAGAAGTATAATGGTTTGAGTACTTAAATTTTTTATTGTGGACAATTTAAAGTTATTTAAAATCGTATAAATATAATCTTTATGTGATAAGTAGATTTTTTGTGTAATTTCTAGTCTTTATTTTAATAATTGTTTTACTTCTAAAGATTTTATAACAATTTCTAAAATACAAAAAAGTATTTAAGCTTTCAAACAACAAATTTGGTTTGGAATTCTTCTTATGATCTATGAAAATTTTCTTATTTTAATTATTTAAGATGATTGCTTCCAATCATTTAATTTTTATAGTTAGAAATATATAATTAATTTTTTAATATAATAAAGTTATTTTCAAAACAAATTGTTTTAATTTTAGGTTTTAATATGTCATTAATATTAATAAATCTTGAATAGAGATATGTTTTATATATAAGAAGATTTTATAATAATTATTAGATTTTTTAGGTTTAAAAATAATATTTGATTTGATGATAATAAGTTTTATATTTATTATGATGATTTGATATGTTTACTTAATACGTTCTAAATGTTATATTTAAGATAGATGGATTTAGTGATCATTTATTTTTTTGAGTGGTTTAAGAAATGTTAAAATTATTTATTCTTCACAAAACTTCATTAGCATATAGGATAAATGAGAAATTTTGTTATTGATTATGTGTTGAAAACACATGGAAAGATATTTTAGTCTTGCTAAAGACATAGTAAGGGTTGATTAAAGTATATTATTTTAAGAGTTTGTATTTTGTATTTATTTAAGATTGAATTAAGTTAAATCATATAATATGTTTAGATATCTTCTAAATAACAATCATGATCAATCATAATTTTTAATGACATCTAAATCAACTTATAAAGTGATTAGAATAGAATTAATTTTATGATATAAAAAAACCCTTAATTAATCTATTGCATGATTTGCAATCTGTATGCCCAAATTGATATTTAACTAATTAAATTATATGCATTACCTAAGCTTATAGCTCCTAATATTACAATCTTTCAAAAACATAATATGTTCAATATTTTATGTTTCTTAGGTTGATTAAATGAAGATATAATTGAATAATAGTGATGCAAAGATCTAGCAAAAGCCTTAATACTTTTACTAAATGGATCACGCAACACACAAATAATTTAAGTTATTTATATTTTTCTAAACCATTTATGTAATCAAATCATGATTAACTCTTGCATTGGTTTTAACGCATAAAAATACACTTTCTAACATTTGTTTTACAAGTAAATTAAGTATTATCATATCACTGTTAAGACATTTAAAACAAATTTCAAAATTTTACTATTATTGTGGCAGTCATATTGTGATGGAACCTATGCTATTTGCACTACTTGCATGCTCATCTGTTGTTTTATGTGCTTTGTAAGTGCATCTCCACACCATTGCCACATGCACTAACCTACAACCCAAGGATAGCATCTTGTACATTTTCTTGCAATATATGGTATGAGAGGAAGCAAAGAATTTGTATAGGTTTTGAAGCAAACATTTGTTATGAAAGGTCTATAGCCAATAGGGATTTTTTAAGATGTTTGTATGAGATCTTATGGCTATATAAAATCCACCAAAATATCTTAAAAAGTTAATGCTACTTAATTTTCATTTTTGAGATCATTTTAAAATGTTTTTGTGTGCTTATTTTTCATATCTATTTAAGTAGAAGATTGAAAGTCATTAATCTTGAAATACAAAAGTGTATGTTAGAGGTATTTATCTTCATTTTTTCTATACTTCTTCATCAACAAAGGCTCTTGTTTTGTAAGTGATAACTTATTTTCAATCTATAATGGTTTATTTATATATTTGTCCATTTAGTGGACTAGAGCATTGTGTTGATTCTTTTGTATTTTCATTTTCTTGGCCTTACTTTAGGCCTTATATTTATGGAGTGATTAGCCTAACTCTGGGCAAAGAAATTTGGAATAGTTTGGTTTGAAGTTGATATAAACAATATCTTAATTATATTGGGTTTCTCCACCTTGTTGTTGTGAAGGAGTCCTTGGATAGTGATTCTTAAACTTGTGGTTTGAATAATGAATGTAGACTCAAGGATTCAATTAAATCATCTAAAAGTCTTGTCTCTTTTGTTTCTCCTATCTTTTTCATTGAATACTTATTTGTGGCCTTAATAATTTGTTTAGCTTTACAAATCTATAATAACAGTATTGCTTAATCCTTAATAATTTATTAAAAAATTTACTTATTAATATGAAAAAAAGTTTTATAAGAATTTACAGCACAAATTCAAGCCCTCTCTTAAGCATACATTACAATAATCCACATCTTTCATTTAATAGAAAACATTTTTTATAAAACCTTTTCTTTTATAAACAAAGTGTAAGATGTGTGTTATAAAACACTTTAAACATAAAGGTGTAGGAGTATCATGGTACACCACAACAACACAAAGAGACCAACATACAAGATGATTAAAAAATGAATTAGCTTCGTCAATATACGAGATAATGCAAAGTTGTTTATGTCGACGATCGTGTTTGATGTGAATGTATTTCTACCTTGTATCATAATGAAAGATACTAACATGAAATAGTGTTAAGAGTTTGTCATTGAAATATGATGTGAAAAACATTTGAGTACGATAAAGCATCTAGATGAACAATAATGAAACATTCGTACTTCATCAGAATTGGACCGAAGCTTATGATGCACTATGAAAGTGTTGGGCTGATCATAAAAGCCTAACATATTGCTCTTGATAATGTTATTACATTACAATGAATGAGTAAGGTAACTATAACTTTTAGATATTGTACTAAGTTAAAGTAGGGGAGTTCTCATAAAATATGAAATCATTGTGAGTAGTACAAAGAGGGGTACTCACATAATGACATATGCTATTATCATATTAGTACTATGGAGGTAGATAGTTTTGGTAGGATGCCTTGAGTTGAAAAAATGTAGAGTGCAATAGATATCAATGTACTTTGCAAACGCAAAACTAGTTGAGGTTGCTCATTGATGTGATGACCTCTCATCTATTAATTTTAATTATGGACGTTCCTTTATCTGTTAATAGGCTAACAGATTTTGCAAGGGATCTCATAGCTTTGATTTCTTTTTTTAATGCTATTCCAAGTAATGATGAGTTAATTATGCATCTTCTTTATTTACAAGATGATATTCACAATAGAATAATGTGGTGTAGTGTTATCTTATCATTTTAATTTGATTAAATTAATGACTATCTCAAAGAATTGTTATTTGAAATACCATTGTAGGCTTTTAATATTGCCAAAAATTATAGCTTCCAATGCTGAAGGTAGCCTAACTGGTTGTGCAAAAGTTTGAAGAATTTTGGAGTCACAATTAAGATGAGCATATCACTAGCTAGTACTAGTTATAAACCCCATGATATTCATTTTAATTGCCTATATCAAGGAAGGATTTCATAAGAGTTTTCTCACAAAAACTTAATTTCTTTGTTTAAAATGGAGAAAATAAACCAAGTTGAACCAGAATTTGATTTGAGTGTTATGTTTGTACTAACAAGAAATCCTTTAAATTGCTTATATATTGCCAATTACTATTTTTAAAGGGTCCTCATTTTGTTTCAAATATATCATCATATATCTTCCCATTTCTAGCATTTTATATGCTCCAACATATTATTAGAGGTTTTAAGTGTTGTATTCATTGATGTGACGATTATAAAATCAAATTAAATGATTACTAATGCCATATTGAGCTCAGTATTATTTCAATTAAATCTCAAGAAGCATTATAGTAGTTTGGGTTAGTTGGAATAATGACTATAGCATATGTATTGAATGAAGTTTGATGGCTCAATTTTGCTAACTTTGAAACCAAGGATAATGATTCTCGTGAAGTACCTAATCTACAAAGAAATATATTTTTAAATCTCTATGAGTAGCATATTAAATCTTTATTTTCTTTACAATTGTGCTACATAAGATTATCATCTTCCATGCATATTAGGATTTGCAATAAGTTGCATATGGTTTTTAAATTATGTTATTTGAGTTTTTGAAATCTTATACATTTTCATATAATTTTTCAAACATATATATATATATATATATACATTATTTCCTAAGCACCTGACCCCATCCCCAAGCCCAAATGAAATTAAGATAGGAGCCAAGTGTCTAGCATCGACCTTGGAGAATCGTAGACAGGAGCCCAACTGAAATTATGATAGGTCAGACCCAAGTATTGGTCTAAGACACAATTCTTAGAACGATTTTGGGTCAATCAGTTCAAGGCATGTCTCCTGAATTGGCATAGGTGTAACGAGTCAGGGAGGATTCGTGAATTTGTTAAGTAATGGATTGGGTTAGATCAGACCCTTATATACATATATGTGTTGGTGACCCAAGTTGTGACTTCCCAAGAACACTAGGGGTAACCAACCTCAGTAAGTTGCATATTATGCATAATAGAAGTAATATAAGTAGAAATCATGTAAATTATTTAGCAATGTTGGACTAAAATAGCTCCTTTCCAAACTTGAATATATCTACACCTACCAATTACACATTTTCATGATTGAATGGTCCATATCACTCCCACATTTATGAACAATTTTCCTTCATTTAGCCATTCATCAAGAATGGTTGATCGAATGGTTAAGTGCCTCTCTGCCTTCATTAATAGTAAATCAATCATTAGGACTGTCCATCTGGCTTTCGAATCTAATGTTCTACATCTTTTGTTGCGGTGATTAGATCTAGACACTTTATCGATGATTTCGATTAAACCGTATTTGCTCTGTTCACCAAGAATTAGATGACAACTATACTTTAGCTTTGTTCGCATCATCTATAATAGTTAGCTTTTGGAAAATTTGATTCTAGCCACTGGATAAGTTAATTTAGAGTTTTTTATTTCAACTATAAAAAGAATATATTTACCAACATTTAAATTAATTAAATCAAACTTGAGAATTTTTATAAGATTTCAAGTAAAGTTTAAAACCATGAGCAACGAATTTCTTTGTAATTATAGGAGCTATAGGTTTCCTTTAATCTTTATTTTTCCTCTTTTCGTCTGTAATTTTTTTTGCATCATCCAAATAACATCTAACCATTTATTAATTATGTTGTTTGAAAGATTTAAAGGTATAAAAATTTTTGTTTGCAAAAATTATAAAGATTTTAATTTTTTTTAGATTTTCATGTCTCATTGGAGCATTGGGTTATATTTGGTTTACCCCTATCAGCTTTAGTAAAATAGAGTGTTTAGTAGAAACTTGATCAGTGATTGGGAATTGATGTAAACATGAGTTTTGAGCAAACCATGTAAAACATCTTTGTGCATTTCATTTATTATTGAACAATTTTATTTAGTTGATAATTTTCTTAAAACAATCAAATTTTAAGCACAAAATTTTTTCTTTCTAATTTTTTGAAATAAAAAATTGATTAAATGCACAGTTCACCACTCCCCTCTTGTACATTTTTTCTTACACAATTTACAAGATTAAACTTATAATTTCTTGAAATGTTTATCTTTCTTCAATACCCTACCATCATTTATTTAAGAGAGAAGTAATTTGTTAAAAAACCTTAATATTATTGTCTAAGGTTTTGTTATAAAAGAACCAAAGGCATTGAGCTAGATGGCATTCCATAAAGGCATGGTTTATAGTGTCCTCGTTCAGGAAATAAGGGCACTTGGATTCATACTAAAAATATAGTTTTTTGAATTTATCTAAGAAAGTAAGTGTTCAATTGAGTATTTGTCAAATGAGCATAGATATCCTAATGGAAATTTTGTTATTCCAAATTCATATTCTCAAGGCCTTTGTAAAGGTTTGACTTCTTATTTCATTTCAAGTGAATTTGAGAGTGAAACTACTATCATTGCTTATTGTACAACAAACTTTAATATTAGCAAAAGATTTGTGCACAAAAAGTTTTAAACTTTACTATTGACAATGTAACTCACAAACACACATTCGCTAATGTCGCACTAGTTTCACAAGTAAGGTAATAAAAAATTTGGATGAAAATTACATAAAAATGTTTAAAATTAAAATTTTTATTGATTTTGCTACCCATCATCGTCATCGCCCCCGTAAACAACCGCTGTCGCCACCGGAGTCGACCTGCACGTCAGCATGATGTGAATAACCCAAAACCACTGTTTGACTCGCTCAACTAATGATGAAGATCCACTCTGACTTACTCACCAACCCACTAGTCCTAGTCGACTCACACTGTTTCGCCTGAACTGCGCCTAGTTGAAACCTAGACCAGACGCACCAAGACCTCTGTCTACGTGACATCGTTCATGGCCAGTCGTTTCATCGCACGTCATTTAACTATCTACAGTTACAATTTCCCGAAATGCACAATCTATATGAGAAGTACTTAATTTAATTAATTTTAAATCTTTTTAAGTCAATTTTTATTCAGAATATCTATTTTATAATTTATGTTAAATTTTGCAAATTTAAAATATCTTTTAAAATTCTAAAATATGTTATTTGATATTTTTTTAAAAGTCATTTTGTATTTATAGGTTAACCAATTATTATTGTACTATTGAGGTCTCTATAAATAGAGATGTTCACTAGATTATAAGACGAAAAATAATGAAATAAAGATTTATTTTATTTGTATGCTTCTATCTTTATGAACAAAGTGTGTACTATCAAACCCTAATTGGAGAGAGATTCTAGCTTCCCTTGTGAGATACAAAGATAAAAGAAGCAAGACCTTCTACAAGAAGAGTCAGCAAACAAATCCCTTGTAAGAGATAAGTATCGAAGGTGAGAGACCTTCAACTGGGAGAGTTAGTAACAAACAAGTTCTTGCTTCCATCAAGACTCCCAAGCTTCACTACTAACCCAAATCAATGTTATATTACTCTTTGTATCCTTTGGTGCTCTAAACACTAATGCATATAGAACTACAAGACATCGTCACCAAAATGATGCACCTTTTTAACAAATTTTATTTTTTAAATAATAATTTAAAGTTAGAGTTATTCCTTTTTATTAAAATATTTTACATAAAGTTTGTCTTAAATTTTTTTTATTTTATATATATATATAATTAGATATGAAAAAAATAAATTTGTAAGATTTTATGTTTAATGCTTAAAGTGTTATCACCTACACAACTTAATAGTTCATATTACAAGTTTAAAATGCTAATATTTGAATAATTCTAAAACATCAAATGCATTACATAATCCTGATTAATGCATAATATCTTTTCATGTTACTTAACAATCTATGAAAAATCTTTTGTATTTTATGCTCCAATTTAGAACCTAATAAAAGTCTAAATTTATTTTAAATTAACTTTGATATCAAACACTAAGATTTTCTACTAAATGTTCTTTCTTTTTTTTGTGTATTCAACTTTAATATTGAAGAACATGATTTTCTACTCTACATTAATTTTGGTATTAGATAAAATTATTTTTCTTCTAAAAAAAGAAAAAAAATCTTCTTTTTTGCTTACTTTATCCATTAAATAATTCTTAATTGATTTTGAAAAAATTATCTTTATGAGATGGTATAATAATAGTGATACGACTTTTCACTATCTTTCTTAAGAACTATTTGATTTTGTCTTTGAGATAATCTGACAAAAGCTAGATCATAATGGCTCGTCATTTTTCTGGAAGGTTTATCCTTCAGTGTGATAAACCTTTGGATGATCATAATATATAGTCGATCTTATCAAATGACAAATCAAAATTAAGAATCAATCTAAAATAAAAAACAAAATTTAAATCAACATCTCATGCTAGAAATATGCTAATGAATAGCCCAACTCACTTAGATGGTTGGTCAAATTCTTCTAAACCAATAACGTGAATCAAATCTTTAAAAAATAATAATAAGAAAAAAAGAAGTGTTATATTTAATGATTTAAAAAAAACTTTAAGAGATGTAATCATATAAGACATGATTTTTCAGATGAATTCAACCATGATATCCATAAGAGAAATCATGATCGTAAAAAGAGAAACAAACCTTGAAATGAATCAAAGCAAAATGACGATCTAAATATGTCCAAAAAAATTCATATAGTTTTGTTTGTGAATAATATGATTAACGTTCAAAATTATGTAAATATTGACAATCGTAGCACATACTTGATAATAAAGATGTTCCTTAGAAAACGCATTAGGCCCATCGATCATATTGTGACCCACTAAAGCACTTCGAAGAATAAACTAGAAGATAGGCGAAAAGCGTACAAACAATTGTTCGAAGCTAAAAGATTTTTCCAGAAGATGCAGGACAAAGGAACAATGGAGCTCGCGCGCTCTCTTCTTCTATAAATTCTGCCCCCTTCATCATCTTCACCATAGAAACCAAACAGTCGCAAATCTGAGATATCCAACTGTCCGCCAGCCAATTTCGTCATCGTCTTCCACGATACCCCAATAAAGATTACAATGTCGATCGTCCGACGCAACAGCCCCTTCGATCCCTTCTCCCTCGACCTCTGGAACCCTTTCGAAGGCATCGCCGATGCATTCTTTAACAACGCCCTCACCGTTCCACCCTCTAAATACGCCAGCGAGACAGCAGCCTTCGCCAACACCCGCATCGACTGGAAGGAAACGCCGGAAGCGCATGTTTTCAAGGCTGATCTTCCCGGCCTCAAGAAGGAGGAAGTGAAGGTGGAGGTAGAGGAGGGGAGGGTGCTTCAGATCAGCGGCCAGCGCAGGAGGGAGGAGGAGGAGAAGACCGATCGATGGCACCGCGTGGAGCGCAGCAGCGGCGCGTTCCTCCGTCGCTTCCGTTTGCCAGAGAACGCCCAGGTCGAGAAGGTCAGCGCGTCCATGGAGAACGGTGTGCTTACCGTCGTGGTACCAAAGGAGGAGATCAAAAAGGCGGAGGTGAAGTCCATTGAAATCAACTGATGTAATGATTTGTACGAGTGTCTGTCTAGAAAAATATTTGTGTTTTCGTTTTGATAAGCTGCCTGTGTTGTAATGGGATTGGTATGCCTTTCCGGTTTCTGTCTGCTTTGAAGAAATAAATATCATGTTTTTGTATTTTCGTAATAATCAGATATTAGTTCAAAGATTAGAAATAGACTAAAAGGAATCCCATCTAAGGCATTTGATGGTCTATGCTCTATATTTTTTTTAATATATTTTATTAATTTTATTGGGTATTCTATTTGTATTTTGTATCTTGTGTTCAATTGGGCAAGGGTTGAAATTGTACATTTGAATCAAATGTTAGGATTTATTATGTTGTATGTATCACCTCAAGAGTTATTGCATCACATTGAGCAATCATATCAAACATAGCAATCATCGATAGTCATGAATCATTATGAAAGATGATCTAACGTTTCAACTTGGTTAATAAGATCGGTTGGTGTGGGTTGACAATTGATATTTAGGATTTATTCTCAACTTTCAAGTGATTAAAGTTAAGTAATTATTTTGTTATAATAAAAATTAAATAATTTTTTTCCTTCAAATCTTTCAAATAATGTTAAAATTGGAATTGAGGCCAATTTTTTCTTTTGAGTTCAAATTTTTTTTTCACAATTGGAATCTCAAGTAAATTATATTATTTTTTTAGTTAATATTGTCAAGGTATAACTAGTTATGAGAATTTTCTTATAAAGTTCCTATAATGTCTTATCAAACTTAAGAAATTCTTAATTTTTAACATATTTGAGGGTCTAAACTAATTTTACAATTATAGTTATCTTTGGATGGTCTGTGCATATTATGCAATAAAAAAGAGATCTAAGATAGTCAAATCTTATATTTTGAAAATTTAATAAATAACTAATGATTATTTAAAGTTTACAAAACAATAAGGAGATGTTGTATATGTTTTTCAATAGATTTAAAGTATATAAGGATATCATTAATAAAAATAACAAATTAATCTAAAAATCTTTTACATATTCTATTCATCAAATTCAAGAATAATAGTAAAACTAAAAGATAAAATAATGAATTTGTAATGCTTATATCTTGTTTTGAACTTTGATTTGTTTTATCTTTTTTTTATTTTCAATTGATGGTAGTTTAATCTTAAATTAATTTTTTAAAAAATTATTACTCCTCGCAATTAGTCAAAGAGTTCATCAATCATTGAATAAAAAAAATTATTTTTTATGATAATCTTGATAAGTTTTTTATAGTCAAAATATATTCTAAGATTATCATTCTTTTTCTTGACTAACAAAAAAGTGCTCTTCAAAAGGATACATTAGAATGAATAAATAATTTATCTTGTAGTTCCTCAATCTAGATCTTGATTTCTTGCAATTCTATAGGAGCCATTTTATAAGAAGCTTTTGATATTAGTTCTTTCTTAGGTATTAACTTAATCTTAAAATTTGTTTCCTTTCTTATAAGGGGGAATCCTTGACAAATCTTTTAGAAATACATTCAAACATTCACAAATAACAAGTACCCTCTAAGGATTTTTATCTTTAGAATTCAAAATTAACATAAAAACTAACAGTTTCTCATAACCTTTTGCTAGATATTTTTGTGCCTTCAATGGAAAGATAAGAGATTACTTCTTCTCTACATAAATAATGAACTTCTTGCCCATCAAAAGCTAATAATTTCACTTTTTTTTCAAAGCAATCTATAAAAACCTGATACCTAAAACGCCAATACATACCTAAAATCATATCAAATTATTTTACAAGCAAAACTAATAATTTGACATAAATTCTTTTCCTTTAATCATAATTGTCTTGAAAACAAATACATATACTATAAATTTACTCCCATCAAGAAGTTATATTAATAGAGGATTCTTGAATAACTGTAATTCAATAGACAATACATCAAGCATATGTTGAGATAAAAATAGATGGGATACTTCATAATTAAATAATTTAAAAACTAGAAATTATTGAAAAAATAAAATATTTGAGATCATATTTGTAGCATGAGTTGTGTATTTAAATTACATATACTTGAGGCTATCTCGCTCTCTTAATAAATTGGTCTCAATCTACAATATTAGAACCTGGTTGAGAACCACCACCTCTTCCTCTATCAAAACCTTCTCTACATAACCCAATTTTTGACATATTTTTTATCCTTAATTTAGGTTGACAATAATCCTTATCTAAGTGACCTAATTTTTCATAAGCAAAGCATCTTCTCTGATTTTATTGACTAAACCAATAGGTATCCATGTGAAATTTGTCACATTTAGTGCATTAAGGTATTTTCTAATTGGACGTTGGATGGGGTCAATCATGAATTATACCATATACCTTCCTTCTATATTCAAACCTATCAAATTGTTTATCACACCTACCCTTTTGCATCACTTTCTTAAAAAAAATTATACTTTTAACCCCAACAAATTCTTCTTTCTTGTTTCAATTTTCTTTCTAAACATCTAAACATAACAATTTTTGCTCTATTGTTCTTACATGTTCAACTAATTCTAAATAGTCAAAAGTTTGAAAGGAAATAAGTGCTAATTTGATAACAATATTCAATCCATGAAAAAATTAGAAACACCTTTACTCCTTAGGACTGACCAAATCAAGGGCATCTTGGGCTAGTAATAAAATCTCTACTCATAATTAGTGACAAGCATATCACTTTATGTCAACAAAGCTAATTCTTCAACATTTTCTCCCTCATTAAGCGAAGAATGTATCAATTTTCAAACCTTTAAATTCTTCCCAAAATATTCATGCATGGGCTATGCTTTAAATTTGAGTTAATTACAAGTCTCCTACCATTAATCCTTTATGCCTTCTAGTTTCATTACCAAGAGTGGTACCATTATATTATTATGGTAAGCTATGCCATTAAAAGTTTATTTATCTATTTTAACCAACTCTTAGCTACCATTGAATTAGATCCTTATGAAAAATAGGTAGTGCATTTTATGGAATTGGTCTATATATCTATATATTTATTCATCCATTCTTTTACCAAGAAAATGCTCATAATCAAAAGTTGTCCAGAGGTAGTTCTATCAATAAAATTTCATCTCGACTTCTCTTTCATGAGCCATTGTTAGAGTTTAGCTTTTTTTGAGCCTTGCTTCAAATCTCCATCCTAGACCAAAAACTTTTGCATCAAGATTTACCCAAAATTTAAATTAAATATACTAATTTCTATAAAAATAAATAAATATTACATGTATGCACTATAAGTATTCTCACTAAAAAAACTCATCCTAAATTATCAAGTTCATTTAAACATACATATAGAAACACCTTCCTTAGGATGTCACCATTCTGATGTCATATTGTCACACCTTTCTTATCAATTAACTTCCAATCCCTTCTTAATTAAACATATTTAAAGAATTAGTAGAATTTAGCACATTAAGAGGACACAAATGACCTACTAGATAAGAAATAATGTTTAACTAATCTCCTAATTCTTTAATAATTCACTTTGACTCACTTCAACTCAATAGATCCTTGAACCCCCACCTACCATTAGATTTTGTCAACCTACTCCAATGCATATCATCTCACAAGCCAAACCCCAAAGCTCAGCATGTCTGTCTGACCATGTTACACCAATCATGCTGCTTGTAGCCTTGTTGCTCACATCCAAAATGCACATTTGTTTAGAACTTACTTATTGTAATTAATTTTGTAACTTTTTAATTTTTTTTAGAAGAATTCAAAGTATAATTTTTTAAATTTTGAACTGGCTTTTGAAATTCTTAAATGACCTTTGGTTTTCATAAGTATATTTTTGTATTCCTAAGCATAACAAATCGTCATTAAAATCTTAAGATTTTTATAAGGATGCTCACCGTGTTGTGAGTAATAAAATTTTTAATAAAAAAATGAAGTATTATTCTTAATTTTACTTGATACGAGCATGTTGTATGCATTCAATATGATGATGTCTTAATAAGGCAAGTGAGAGGCTCAATATAGGAGATCTTAACCCATTATTTAACATCCAAAATAATGTTAAATCTTTAAGCATGTACTTAACTTATATCACGCTCAATATTGTCTCCCACCACCACTCTATCATAGATAGTCTGCCTTCCTAATTAACCCATGCTGCCCACCCACACAACCCATTCAACATGCTCAACCAGTGCTAAACAGCGTAGACCACTTTACCCACTCGACTCATGTTGACCCATATACCCGTGTCGACTCATGCAGATCCACTCGACTGGCATCAATCCATCGACTATCACTACTTCACTATGACTAGCCCCACCGAATAGATCCATGAACCCCCATTTACCTATTAGATTATGCCAACCTACTCTGAATCACATCATCACATAAGCTAAACCCTAGGCATTATTTTGCCTCTCTAACATTGCTAGACTAATAACCTTGCCTACAGCTTTGCTGCTCACACCAAAAATGCATAGTTGATTAGAAACTACTTATTACACTTAATTTTGTAGCTTTTTAGCTTATTTTTTTGGTAAAATTCTAAGTATAATTTTTTAACTTTTTATTGACTTTTGGAATTCCTAAATGACTTTTAGAATTCCAAAATATGACCCTTGGTTTTTTCTAAGTATATTTTTATATTCTTAAGCTTAACAAATTATCATTATACCCTTGAGATCTTTATAAATTAAAATACTCATCATGTTGTAAGTAATAAAATTTTTAATGAAGTAATAAAGTATTGTCATTAAGTTTACTTGATATGAGCATGTTATGTGTGATTATTTTGATGGTATCTTAAGAAGGCAAGAAAAAGGCTTAAAAGAGGAGATCTCATCATATTATCTAACATTCATAAGAACATTAAATCTTTAAGAAAGTTCTTAACCAGATCACCTTTTATTTCATCTTTTAAGAAAAATTAATTATCATGTCTAATTCTCTAGTTTGTACAAGTAAATGTGTGAATTTCTTTCTTAATAATCTAAGAATTCTACTTGTGTGCATCAAACCACTTCACTAACTTGAGTACAATCGGTCTGGATTGCTAAACTACTCTCCCTTTAAGTTGAGATCCCTTGTGTTAAAGTTTTATGTAAGTTCTTAGCTTTTGAAAAGTTCTTACTTGGATAGTGATCCTAAGATTTTTTATTCTAAACCTATAATACCTTGAGTAAGCCCTTGTATAGATATATTGCTTAAATCATTTTCTATTATTAATGAGATAAAGATAAATTTTTAGTGTATCATCTTACATGAAAGACATTTGTTTAGATTGTATAAGTATGATACATTTATTATATTAAGTTAAGATGATTGTATGACTTTGATTAATGGATTATCATTGTATAATTAATTTTTGAACAATATCTCAAGCTCTCAAGAATTTTTTATACGATAAAAGATTGTAACAATATGGAAATATTTTAGTTGACACATTATAATTTAATAAAAAGATCATACTCATAAAATATATGATATAATATTTTTATGATGATATTATAAGATTTTTATTCTGAACCTTTTAAATAGTCTATGAAGAGAAATGAATCATATAAATACATCATCTTATTTCATACCATACAATGTAAAAGTTATGAGAATACTTTGAATAAAACTTAAACTCATACACGGATAATATAATGTATGACTAATTAAGAGATCAAAAGATAAGACAAAATAACAAAAATCGTTGATACAACATGAAGCAATAGAATCGTGCACTAGGCTACATGTAGAGACACATTATAGGCACATCGAAGAACGTAATAAAATGTAAAAATCGAGAGCCACTCAAGCAGACACAAGTGTGTCGAGTGCCTATGCACACTGGCGTGTGTGCATATTGGCAAAATTAGCACATACGCACTAATCAACCACCTACCTGAAGTGTTTCGAGCTAAGAAAATCCCACAAGAGGAGGGGTGAATTGTGTATTTAAAAATTTTTATAACTTTTGAAATTAAAACTTAAAAGTTTTAAGCACGAATAAAGAAATTTGAACACAAAAGTTTTTAGGTGGTTCGACTCAAAACCGAGTCTACGTCCACCCCCAACCGGTGTTGGGAAAAATCCACTAAATGCACCAATTACAAGTGAGGTTTTTCGTACGGTTCACCTCAAACCTACTTGGGATATTTACTACGGCTAATCCCAAACCTACTTGAGTTTTTCTCCGGGCTCAACTCAAACCCTGGGTTTTAGCACTGCTGCCGGGATGCCCTTACCCCAAAACGAAAAATACAACGATTGGCAAAAAGAACTTAGGAGAAATAGGAGAAAAAAGGGAGGCACACATAATTGAAAAATTAGAATGATAGAAATAAAAAAAATTGAATCATGAACCTCTAATTTCAAGCGCCTTGTTGAGTTTTCCTTTCGAGCTTGAAGGCACCGTTTTTGCTTGTGATTGCTCGAATTTGAGATCTGAAATCTTTGGAAGAATTTAGCAAAGGTAAAACTAAATAAATCTTAATTCTTCCCTATTTATAGAGCTTAAAATTGAGCTAAAAAAACCTTCAACGGCTCCTAAAAAACAGCTAGCTGTTTGGGCAACGGACGGAAAGCAGCCACCGTCCGATCCGGGCCCAAAATCGAATGGCGCTGATTAAATTTACGAAACAGTCGTTCGATTTTGATCTGGAGCGTTGGATCAGCCGTTCGATTTTGATCTGGAGCGTTGGATTCGCGCGCTGAATGAATGGCGCCGATTAAACTCGCGAAACAGCCGTTCGATTTCAATCTCGCGCGTTGGATCTGGGCGGGCTTGATCTGCGCCTTTGGATCCTGTCGAAGTTATAAGGTGGGATTTTTAGTCCCACACTACAGAACTAAAGTCGGCGCACCGCTTTATAAGGAATTTGCGTTGTTTAATTCTCGAGCCTCTATGGAGCTGGCTCTCCCTTCCTTGATCGAGATTTCATCACCTGGTCGGGTTGACTTGACCATGCACTGTTCATTGACCGTTGATCGTCGCTGTAGTTTGACCTTACCGAGCTCCTCTCTGCGGGCTTTGGGCGGGCTTGGCTTAGCCAAGCACTGTTCATTTGACTGTTGACCACCGCTGTAGTTTGACATCACCATGCTCCTCTCGGCGGGCTTTGGGCGGTCTTGGCTCGCCCTTTTTGGGTCAACCAAATTTTTTTTTAATTTCTAAAAGACCTGGACGGGCTAATTGCGTGACGGGTCGGCCCGCCCAGTGCTACAGTGAATTTTCCAGAGACTTAAGCTGTTTTAAGGTTGATTGGAAGAATTTTTGTGCTAAAATTTTAAATATAAGTTACCAAAATAATTTTATATTATCATAGTATTATAAGTTTTCTAAATACTATGAAAAGAAATTTATGAAAAATAATTTCTAAATAATTTTAAAAAATCAAATACCAATGTCTATACTTTTTGTCAATAAAGCTTGTCTCAAAAATCAAAATTCAATAATTATTAATTTTATAACATTTTTAAATATTAATACTACTAGTGTGTCTCATAATCTCAAAAATTGGACATCTTAATTTCAAGAAAATTAATAAAAACTCAAATATGAAAATTTTAGTACATGTCTCAAATTTCCTTAAAGTATGTCATGGCTTCAAGGTCCTTAGAGACCACTATTTTAGACATGTGAAATACATGGCTTGATTTAATTAAATATTAACAATTTTACTTAAAATCAAGCCTAAATAAAATATAAACATTTATGCTTGACTCATCAAACACAAGGGTGTAACACTACCATGTAGTTGTAGTCAAAGCACACATAGCAGGCTATCTAAGTGTGAGAATAGTATGCATGCGTGTACAACTCCCCGGTGTAGGTAAATCATATGTTTTTTTTTATTTTATAAATAAATTATGTCAAAATCTCTATATAAAGAAATGAGAAGAATATATGAAGTCAAAGCTTAGAAAATTTAGAGAGTTTTGAAAATTAGAACTTCATCAATTTAAGAACCCTTTTAAGAAAATCTTTATAGAAATTCACCCTCCTTGTGGCAGCAAAACACTCTTCTCTATCTCCTTATTCTTTTGCTCCTCACCATTATCATGCTTTTACTTATATTATTTCTCTCTAAAAAGAAGGGTTGTTAACGAGGGATCGAGTCCAGAATACCTTGTAAATAAATCATATTAGTTTTGGTATTAGATAGTTCAACTTGATACTAATAGGAGGTGTAAAGAAAAAAATAATTGAAGAGCAAGTCACAAAAGAAATTTAAAAGATTGAAGAGGCTTTAATTGAGATGACTATATTAACTATATTATCATCAATCTTAGAGACATAGATAACTCTATTAACCTAACAAATATTAATGAAGATGATGCTAAAATATTAATTTCTTTTTATGACTAATCTAACAGATAGTACACCAAAAGAAAGACTTTTTAATCGATAGAATTTTAGATTAAATAATAATCTAAGATAAATAAAGATAAAAATAAGGATGATTTAATCTCACATTTTCAATATACGAGAATTAGTAAAGTCCTTTCAAGATAGGCACTATACTTGATCTATTAATTTATGATGGAATAATAGATGTTGAAATATTATAAGTCTAGTTGGAATATTTAAAGATATATTTCTCTCTATACAATTATTCATTATCAAATAAAGTGTTATACGCTTTACTAAAAATAATGAGTCATGTGTTAATCTGATGGAATGCTCACTTAAGAAATGCCACCATTATAGAATTAACATGGAGCCAATTTAAGTAATTAATCTAAAAAGAATTTTATCACATAAGTTATAGAAAGAAAAGGTAGAAAACATGGCATAGACAATGACATCGATAAGGATAAATGGTGTAGAAATACTTCACAAAATGCTAATAAAAAATCATGAGTTTAAGAATATCTATTAAAAATTTAGACTTTGTTAAAATATATTATATGTCTATATTATTTTATTACTATCAAATAATCTCTCTTCTCTATTTAATCTTTGAAATAATTAATACATATGTTATAGTTATTGAAAAAATTAATATAAAAAGACAAAATGAGAAGAACAAAATACCAAAGATCTGAGGACACATTTGAAAATTGATAATAAAATAAGAGTATTATATAATAATATATATTACAATTATAACTGATAACACTCTTATTAGAAAATAAATTAAAAATATTATATCACTACAAGAAGATAGAATACAAATGAAAAATACTAGAAATTACACCTTAAACATTTTTCAAAAATATTTAAGATAAAATACTCATTATAATAGAGACTAAAAAGTTACTTAAAATTCTTTAAAATCTTATCTCTTATAATGAGTTCAAATGAGATATCTCATGTAGCAAAACAATGAGAAGAACTCATCACTATCCAAATATGAGTAAAGAAAGAATTTATTTGTATTATTATTAACACTAAAAACGAGAACTTAATATCAAAAAGTCTTGTGAAAAGACAAAAGTTAGAGACTATATAATATTTAGTTAAGACATTATTTGTTAGAATGTATTCATACAATAGTTGAAGAGAGAGTTAAAAAATAGTATAATATGAAGTTATCCTTCATTAAGACTACATTGATAAGGTTATCAACAAAGTAATACCTCTAGATGTCTGTCAAATAATATTGAAAAATCTTTACTTATGAGATCGAGATGTCATCAGCTACTTATTGGCATAATAATACTATATAAAGAATGGACAACATTTCCTTCTGACTTGAGATAAAGAAGAATTAAGAAGAGGTGTTATTGGTGTTGACTAAATATAAAGTCTAATGAACACTTGCCAAAAATATGTGCTACAAATAAAATTAAAAAGACAACTTGATGGGACCAAAGGAAGTCTCAACCTCCTTAAGAAAATAAGAACTAGATCTGTCAAAAAAATAATTCAATAAAGAAGATTTGATGGGACTCGAATCTTAAAAAGAAGGGAGTTATGATCAAGATATCACTTCCAAGTTTATTAAATTTAGAATAGATAATAAAATCAAAGAGACAAAATGATGAAAAATGACCAAAATCATTAAAACAGTAAGACTATGTTCTGGGCCACACACTAAGACATCTGTAGGCATGTCAAAGCATTCACTATGGAGAGTTGGCCAAGCATCACCCACAGAGGTAGGGCATGCATGCAAAAGGGCACAATGCATGTGCTCAGGCAAAACTCGTGCATGTGTAGCACACGTGTGCAAATTGGTCACCTACACTGCAGTAATTGTTCAAACACTTGTAACAAGCTATCTATAGGTAAGAATAGAACTCTCATGCAAACAATCTCCCTAGCATAGTTATAAAAATATGCAACGTTTAACAGATGCTTAGATAGGTGTAAAATTTGTTAATTTTTTATTTTTAGTCAAAATCAAATGCTTTTAATTTTATAATTAAATATTATATCTAAATCTCTACACAAAATTATGAGAATGATATATAAAGCAATTTAGAACTTGTAGGAAGTCAAAAACTTTAGACAGTTATCGGAATAAAAAATCATAAATTCAAGAACCTTTTTGTAAAAAAATATTCTTAATAAATTCAATCTTCTTATGACAAAACCCTCTTCACATTTTTATTTTTTATTTACTCATCGTTATCATACTTTCACTTCTATTATGATTACTCTTAAAAGAAACTTTTTTTATGATGGTTTAGGATGAGAACACCTCATAAATAAATCAACAACTAAACAATAGTTGATCATTCTAAGTTAAATGAATGATCACATCAATATGATCTTCCATCATACATGTTTTACCTAATCATAATTTTATTTTGATTTGAGTTCTATGAGAAAATAAACTTCATACACATACATATAAGAATTTGGATAAATATAATACATAGAAGAATTCAAAACTTAAAATACACATAGAAATCATACAAGACCAATACCTTGCATGCCCAAGTTCATATTTTATATTTTTACCTTAAATGAGCGTCTAATTAGACAATGAGACCATCGTATGTTTATGATACTTTCGCAATTTTAACTTTTTGTAATGTAATCCCAATTTGTTTATGTTACAAGTACGATATTTTTTATCATACTTAAGGTAATGATAAATAAAATACATTTTAAACTTTTTTTTTTATTCTTAGCATAAGTTTTGAATCTAAGGTATAGTAAATTTAATAATGTATATATTCTAATGTTAACCATGACTAATTGAACTCAAGAATGAATGATTTAATAACAATGTATGCATGAGTAAGGTTAAACACAATCCTATGTATTATATGTATATCAAACTATAAGTTTAATAATCCTAAGCTAAACAATATGTTGAAAATGAGCTCCAGATGGATGACCACTTTACTAAGATTTGGCATCAAAGGTTGAAGATTTGTAAGTTAAGCAAAGTCATCAATACTCCTTGACATATTTTTACTTGTGGATTATTGCATAAAATAATTAATCAAACTCTCTAATAATATTGATATATTCGATCTTAAGTTGTGTGATCTTAAAATACTTACTAATACAAACAACATAATATTTTTATTATTATAAAATGATGCAAAGACCAAGAGTTCAATAGATTCAACAAAATTTTTATTATATTTTTTAAAACATGTTTAGTGATGCCATTTGTCATTAACTTCATTGATATATCAATAAGACAACCCATTATATGGTTGTGCATTATTTGGTCATGATGGATGATAATATTATTTAACTTATGCTAGAGATAAACTTTGACAAATTTATCTACTCTAATTCCCATATTAAAGTATGATTAATTGCATTCCTCAAACATATATCTATCTGCTTAAATTAGATATTTATGGAGCTTCCTTGTATATGAGAACCCATGGCCTCTTATTAAGAAATCATTAAATCATATTTTATGCTCTTTGTATTCAAAAACTAATTTTATGCTTGAGTTATCTCAAAATGATTAAACCTTTAGATCTTAATCGATTCCATCTATTTTCCAAAAAATATTTCCCCTTTTTGTATTCTCATCATTTTATTTTCACCAAAGTGCTTAAAATTTGATCAAGGGTTCTCTTAATAATCAATAAAGTAATAAATAGTAAGTGATTATGTGTTTTTAGTGGCAAGCCCATATAATAAAAAAGTGCAAATCTAAAGCTAAAGATTTGGAATCAATTTTCTTAAATTTGAGAAGTCAATTTATTTTTATTACAAATCCACTTTTTGTGTGAGCCTAGTCAATGATTTGTCTCAATCTACCACTATGCACCAAACGATCTTTACATAATTTTCTATAATGCTTTTGAGCTTGTTCTTGTTATTGAATTGAACTAGAAGGATAATGTGCTCTAAGTGTCATCTAAGGATGACTTAATACTCAAAATGTGTGAAGTTATCTTTATTTATAATAATCAACTTGTATCGAGACTTTATTTACAATGTTGAAAATGAGATTTTTCTTTATTAATTTCTCTTCTTCAATTTAAAAAGCATCAAAATTGTAATAAATGCTTCTTTTCAAGATTTTGTTTTTTCTTACATAAAACTTCTTCTTCAAGTACTTTTCACTTACTCTTTTAAACTCCTATAAATAAAACCTAAATATACAATACTTGAAAAAACCAAATAAATTGCTAGAAAATATATATTTAAAGTTCCATTTCATTAAAAACCTGCGTACATTGTCATTATTCAATATTTCCTAAAAGTGTCTCTTCTCATTATTTATTCAAATTTTATATAATTATATAAATTAAATTTTTAATATGCTTTCAAATTTGATCACATGTCCAAGAAAATTCACAAATGTTAGTTTATGAATAATGTAACTGATGTTCAAGATTGTGTACACACTGACTACATTATTTATATTTTTAAGATTAAAAATATGGTCACAATAAAGTCCTACATCTGAAATAGTTTAGTAATGCAGCACATAACTGATTATAATTGTGTTACAAAACCCATTACACCCATGGATCAGATTACGACCCATTAAAAAGGTTCTTCGAATAAACTAGAAGGTAGGAGAAGAGCTCTACAAAGAACGGTTCGCGAAGGCAAAATATTTCTACAGAAGATGCAGAACAATGGGTCTCGCTCGCTGTTTCTTCTTCTATAAATTCTGCCCTCTTCATCGTCTTCACCATCGTAACCAAACAGTCGCAAACCTGAGATCTCCAGTAGTCGGCAGAGACAATTTCGTTATCGCCTTCCTCGATCCCCAATAGACATTTCAATGTCGATCGTCCGGCGCAACAGCCCCTCCGATACCTTCTCCCTCGACCTCTGGAACCCTTTTCGAGGGCTTCGCCGATGCCTTCTTTAACAACGCCATCTCCGTGCTGCCCTCTAAGTACGCCAACGAGACAGCAGCCTTCGCCAACACCCGCATCGACTGGAAGGAAACGCCCGAGGCGCACGTGTTCAAGGCCGATCTTGCCGGCCTCAGGAAGGAGGAGGTGAAGGTGGAGGTGGAGGAGGGGCGGGTGCTCCAGATCAGCGGCCAGCGCAAGAGGGAGCAGGAGGAGAAGAACGATCGATGGCACCGGGTGGAGCGCAGCAGCGGCGCGTTCCTCCGCCGCTTCCGCTTGCCGGAGAACGCTCAGGTCGGGAAGGTCACCGCTTCCATGGAGAACGGTGTGCTTACCGTGGTGGTGCCTAAGCAGCAGGTCAAAAAGCCCGTAGTGAAATCCATCGAAATCAACTGAGGCCCACTTACTATTTCTAAGCACGTACGTGTCGAAAAGGTGACCGTAAAACTTATGTGTTTGTCTTTGAAGAAATAAATATCATGTTTTGTATTTCCACCTGATATGTTTGCCATAATATCTTCTTAAATTTATGAAATTCGGTATTATATTATTTTATTGAATACATTTATGATAATAAATTAAGATTATATTTGACATTAATTTTTAAACATCAATTTTTTAGCGAACTAATTTTGTTTATTCAATGCTCTTGCATTTAATTTAAGGACATTTAAATTTTTGTTAGCGCATTGTGAACGGATAACTGGTCTACAAGAGAGAGATGAGTTGCTTTTTTAAATAATTCTTCAGATATTTAATTAGTTTTGAAAAAAGGATTTTGTGAGGATTGTAATAAAATAGGTATGTTGGTGATTTGATTCAAATAATAAATTATTTTAATCAGCCATGAAAGAATCGCTTTAATAATATATATGTTTTTTTTTTCTTTTTTTTGCTAAAAGATTGATTGGTAAATAACTTATGAAAAAAATTAAGGGATTAATAAAAATAAAATGGATCAAAGAAAGGTTCATTTGATAAATCATAAAATTCTTAAGAAGTTTTATCATCTATGGTTCTTAAATTAACGACCAATGTAAAAGTTTTATCATCTATGTTTTTAATTTAATTTTGTTCTTTTGTTGCTAATTTAGTCTTATTTTATTATAATTTTTTTTATTTCACTTATTTTAGAAAGTTATTTTGTTCCTCATTTCATTTTTTTTTTCAAATTTATTAAATTTTTTATTTGTCGTATTGTCAAAATTTATTATGAAGTATTTCTTCAATGGATTAAGATCCATATGTTGAAACAAAGGTTGAATAATTTGTATTAATTCTAGTTTTTACTTTTTAACTTACGTCCCTTAGGATTGGATCTTTATCGTGATTTTTATCAAATTATTAATCTTTAAGAATTTGTCGTACATGAATTTTTAAGGTTTATCTTATTTTGTTCATCTATGATATTGTCTTCAATACTCAACTATCAAAACTTAACTAATCAAAGTTCTCGATGTCTTCTTACATAGTTTAACTTCCGATATGTGAGTTGAATTTATTTTTTTAACAATTGTTTGTACTTTAATAATACAACTAAATTGATATGTTTTTAAAAAAATAGTTTTAAAATTTTGATTTTGTCATAATTATAATAAAGTAGGTACATCAAGATATTTGAATGATTTAACTCAAATAATAAGTTTACATTTACCTTCAATTATAAAAGACTAAACTTATCAGTTTTTATTGAAAAATCGATAAGTGGATATTTTACGACCACAATAAAAAGAAAGTTACAAAAAAATAAAATTAAAATCAACCAAAAGAGTTAAGATATAATCAATCAAAGAAAAATGTAATTAAATTTTTATAATTAAAAGATATTTCAAGTATCAAAAAATTTGTGTTAATTTTAATTGACATTATAAGATCTAATAAAGATAATGTTTCATAATTAGGTGTTATCATTTGCATGATGATAAAGATTTGATCGAAATAAGGATGAAGAAATTTATGTTTTATTACTAAGTGTTAAATTGCTTATTGCAATGAAGTGTGTAATAGCAAAATAATATGAAAAATTGAAAGAGTAGTTCCAAAATAACTTGTCATTTCTTATCACCATTATTTTGGTATTTTTTAGTGGTATTTGTAGACATTTGAATCATTAGAGCCAGTCAAGAGATGTTCTTACCTGAGCTTTTTAATATACCTTCTTCTAAAAGTAGTAATAATGAAAATAAAAGCATAATAATGGTGAGAAATAAATGAATAAAGAGAAGGAGAAGAAGGGTTTTATCATAAAGAGATTGAATTTTTTTTAAAATTTTTTCTCCAACAGATTTTGAATTCATAAAATTTTGATTTTTAAAATTTGAAATTTTTGTTATTCTAATTCCCACACATTTTAAATTTTGAAGTTTTCAATTGTTTTATATATCTTTCTCATCTCGTTATATAAAAAGTTTATATATAATATTTTATTATAAAAAACATGTGATTTTGATTAAAAATATAAAAAATTTTCAAATTTCGTAAAATCCAGCTTGATCTTGTGCCTATCTACATGCTCATCCATTTACATGCATACAATCTTACTAGAGGCACCATTTATGTGGGTATTATTCCGATGAACAGACAACACTCCACATGCATGTTGCTTGTAGCATTATGCCCAAGTTGCACATGAGTCTATCGCATGTATGAGCTCTTATTGTTTCATATTGCATCAATATTTTTCATTATTTTATTTCCTCTTCTATTTGTTTTCATAATTTTTTATTTAATGAGCATGAAAATGATCTCCTGATCAATGTATTATACAAATCCTTTGATTTGGTAACCTCAACAATGACATGCAACCATATTGCTTGCAGGAATAGACATACTATACATGAGGGTGCATTTACTGAATGTGAAGGAGTCACTTATTGTATAACTTCATTTCCAAAAAAAACCTTATGGCAATGATGCATGAGATCAAAAACGTGATTTTGTATTTCTTGATCTTAAATCAATGAATGCAATAACATATGAACTACTCCATGATTATTTAAATGCTTTAAACATAGGTGTCTAAAGAATGTTTTCCAAGTATGCAACCACAAGGTTAAATGAAGATGAACCAATAAACTTAGTATCATAAGAATTAAGAGATAAGTTTTGACATTCTAAAAATAAAAATAATTAAATAAAATAGCTTTCCAAGATAATAACACACCATCCTTGGGTCACTTACCAAAAGCATCCAAGCACTTGCTCGTGAGCATTCGGCCAATGTGTTCTTCTCAACCTAATTCCATCTTGGGCTATCCTTAAGAAAACCTAAGAAAACAACTCAAGCAAAGAATTAGATGACATGGTTTTGTTATTATGGTTACAAGATTAATTTTTTTTATAATGATAAAACCATAACTACAAGTGTATGCAATTATATGAAATGTAAACAAATAACAACGAAAATATATAGAAATAACAATGTGTAATAAAAATAATAATATATAAAGGCTTTTATTAATCAGGGTGCCCTTAATATTAGCAAATAATACATACACTTCTCCCTATTTTTGTAATAAATCGAAAAGGTAGTTTATTAAAAGAGATTTATAATGCCTAATATCATTCTTATCTGAGTAAAGGTATCTAATGATAAGGGTTAACAAAGATGTTAGCTAGTTATACACAAGAGAGAACAAATACTAATGGTACAATCCTAAGGTTTAAATTACTCCTGAATGAAATAATATTTTATATCTATGTGTTTTATTCAAGAGTGTTTAATTGGATTCTTAATTAAAGATATAATAGTAGCATTATCATAATGAATTAATGTATCTTTTCAATGAATTCTATTATCTTCTAGTTATCTAATTCACATCATTTGAGCAACACAACTTTTGATAGCAATGTAATCAAATTTGGTATTGGATAAGGCTAACAAAGTTTGCTTCCTACTTTTCCAAGTTATGAGTGAATGTCTTAATAATTGCCAACTATCAAATGTGTTTTTCTTATCCATTTTGCTCTATTCAAAATCAGCATCAGAATACATAATCACATCAAATATTAACTCATGATGTACCAAAGTTTGAGGGTTTGAGTCCTAATAAAGTACTTAAAAATGTGCGTTGCCTTTTGCAAATAAGATTTCTTAGGATTTTGACACTGTAGCATCTAACATTAGCTTACAAACACATGCATATTGGTCTCTCACCAGTTTCATAAGTTTGTTGATACAAAATTTGGTTGAAAATTACTTTAAAAATATTTAAAATTGAGTTTTTAGCTATTTCTACTATTATCCACCACTATCTACTGTGGCACCATCACCATCAATAGTCATAGCCATTGCCCAAGCTAATCAGTGTGATTTGCTCAACCCATGATGACCCATCACCCGTGATTACTCGCTTTATTTCATTCTGAACTGTGTCAATCCACTAGCTATCATCGACCCATGTTATTCTATCTGACCCATGCTTACCCAAAAATCAGACTAAAAGCTCTACTCGCACCACACTAATCGCTCCCCACAATATCGTTCATTATTACAACTATCAAAAATGTATAATCTATTTGAAACTACTTAGTTTGATTAATTTTATAGTTTTTCAATTCAATTTCTATTCGAAATAGTTTTTATAATGTGTTAAATTTTGGAATTCTAATTGTCTTTTAAAATTCTAAAATATATCATTTTATATTTTTAAATATTCTTTTGTATTTCTAAGTTAGCAAATTATTATTGTATATTTTAGGTTTCTACAAATAGAGATGCTCGCCAAGTTGAAAATGAAAATGAAGATGAATGAATAAAGAAAATTTTCTTGTTTGTGTGCTTCTATTTTTGTTAGCAAAGAGTATGTATCAAACTTTAGTTGAAGAGATTCCAACTTCTCCCCTTGTGAGAGATAAAGATCAAAAGTGAGAGACATTCCATCAGGAGAGCTAACAAGCAAACTCTTATGAGAGATAGGGATCGAAGGTGAGAGACTTTCTACTAGGAGATTTGACAACCCAACAAATTCTTGTTTCCTTCAACACCCATAAGTCTTTACCCTCCTTTTTACTCTTTTGATCAAATCATCAAACTGTCACCCTTCTTCATTAGGTTCTAAATCTTAGCCTACCATCTTGTTACCGTTTTAACAAAACTTCTCTACTAGCCCAAATCATCACCTCATCGTCCTTTTTCATCTTTGGTGTCTCATAA
Source organism: Vanilla planifolia (assembly GCA_023846275.1). NCBI lineage: Eukaryota > Viridiplantae > Streptophyta > Magnoliopsida > Asparagales > Orchidaceae > Vanilla > Vanilla planifolia. Next base: position 3,620,399 of record CM043872.1, on the reverse strand, counting down.
GCTAGCTCTAATAGAATTACAAAACATCATCACTAAAAAATGGTGCCCTCTGTCAACAACTTTTATTTTTTAAGTAATAATTTAAAATTAGAGTTGTTTTTTTTATTAAAGTATTTCACATAGAGTTTGTCTTAAATATTCTCTTTTGTACATATGAGATTAAATATGATAAAAACTACTATGTAGGATTTTATGCTTAATATTTAATATGTTGTCACATAATTTACTTAATAATCTATACTATAACTTTAGATATCAATTTTTTTAAATGTTACACATGTCATATAACATTATTAGTGCATAGTATTATTTAATATTTCCTAATAATCTATTAAATATTTTTAGTATTGTAGGTTCTAAATTAGATCCTAATAAGAGTCTAATTTATCTTACATCAAGTTATCTTGAAATCTTGTACAAAGATATACACTAAGCATGATATCATGACTTCTAGTAATTACATATAATAATGATCTTATCATTCTCTTATATAACTTGACATTTATAGAATTTTTAATTTTATTTTTTGACATAGCAGTTTTTTTAGATTTTAAGTTTTCAAATCAATTTTTTTTAATTCTAGAATGTATTTCATTTGAGATATAAATGTTCCTTTCTTAATGTGCTTAATTTGTTGTGATAACCCCTATTTTGCTTAATTTATATCATGATACAAGAATTAAAGAATTGATTACATTATTGCTCGATGGTGATTAAATTAAAAAATATTTTGGTCATGCATTTAACAAAATGTGTGAGTTAAGAATGGCTCAAAATTTGGTGATGAACATGTTAATAAGTAGAGCTCATTAAGAAAAATCTATCGATGCTTATTCGTTGCTATCAAAATTTATTTGAAATTATTGTGAATTTTGAAGTAGAAAAGGATTATTAAAGAGCTAATATTTATTATTTAAATAAACATTAAATGTTTTTCCTCTAATTTTCAATTAATTAAGAATAATTATAACCTTTTCCAATCCCTTCTCTCTCTCTCTTTTAGATATCCACTTGAAAGAAGAAACCCTTAATCCTTTTTCATGGTCACTTTCATCTATTGCTTATTGTCAAGATACTAAAGGGCATCTTTGCAAAGGAATCGTTTGGGTCTTCCTCCAATGCCCTAATTTTTAGATCTCTTGAAATCCTTAAATTTTGTTTCCTACAATTGCTTTAGCTTCACCTTGCTGTCGATGAAGGAACTGCTATTAGTGGCAATAAGAAGTGGGAGAGAGAGAGAGAGAGAGAGAGGAGCTGTGGAGAGAATGCCTTGTTTTGTGAAGCATGGATGCCACAGATTTTAAAATAAGGTCTTATTAGTTAGATTGATCATACTAATAATTAGATTAATTGTACTAGTCCAAAAGTATATCAATACCAAATGATATATATTTTCATAAAAGATCAAGCTCTCAAAAAAATGTAATGCTCTATGATTATATATTATAAATACTTGTATGACATAGATTTTATTTAGCTTAATTTGACTATAAAATAGATTGTACTTATATAATATACATCATTATATTTGTATAATAGTGATAAAATGTATGAAATATGATGTATTAGTTTAATTTTAAATTAGTCTTGTAACTCTGTAAAGATTTCTTAACAACAAAACGTATTAATGTGATACTACTTATTATTATAGTATGATAATGAAAAATAAAAAAAATATAAATAATTTTTACACTGATTATACTAATTTGATGTATTAATCATCTTACTATTTGTTGAAAAACTAAAGTGATAATCATTACATTTATATGATAAATTTATCATACATGTTAAAACTAAAATACGATAATTAAAGAATGTACAAATACAATACATGAATTTCATATTATAGGACAACATAATAAAAAATAAATTGACACAAATTGTTATGATATAATGATCATATTAGTATGCACTATTATGTTCCAATATAACTTATATAAAATGAACACATGAAAATACAATAACACAAAATAATTGAATGACCAAAATTACAGTGTGGAACATTAGGGGCTTTCGGGGAAAGAAGTCAAGGAGCTACTTGCAGAGGTTTGTGAGAGAAGAAAAAATCGAGGTGGTGACCCTTATTGAGAAGAGAGCCCAAAGCTTCACGAGGAAGGATGTCGACTGGCTGCTGGGCAGAGATTGGACTTATGCGACTCAACCATCAGCAGGGAAGTCGACAGGCATTATATTAATGTGGAGCAGGCTAGATGTTAAATTCATATGATCGACGATGCATGTGATGACGTTTGAGGTTAGCATGAAAGGAGGTATTAAGCTCAAGTGCTGTGTGGTTTATGGGCCAAAGGAGAACCACAAATGAAGGGAGATGTGGGATTTCTTGAGGGAGGAAGCCGTGAGTGCTGGACCTCTCATAATTGCGGGAGACTTTAACCTTATAGTGTTGCAAGGTGAGAAGAAGGGGGAAAGAAGTTCACATATGGCAATGGGCGACAAGAATTTGCGGACGTGATACAGGATCTTCAACTGGTGGACCTCAAGTTTATTGGAAATAAGTTCACGTGGTGTAATGGAAAGGTGGGTGGCGCAAGGATCTTGGAGAGGCTGGATAGGGCACTAATGAACGTCACATGTATGCATGTGTTCCCTGGCTACTCAGTTACACACTAGGCACGCATTGGCTTAAACCACTACCCATTGCTCATTAACGTGGAAGGTGGCCATAAATTGGATAAGAAATGTAGAATTCAATTCGAAAGTGTATGGTTTGAGCTTTCGAAGGCAATTGGGGTGGTGCACCAAGCTTGGAGTAGGCAAACCAAAAGGAATCCCATGGAGGGTCTATCGACTAAATTCCACATATCACTTGTGGCACTACACAAGTGGAGCAAGACGGAGGTGGGGGACATCATCACTAGCAATGCGGATATGGAGCTTAGTATTAATAAGCTGCAAATGAAGGAGCTGCATGAAGGACTGAACGCTGAGGAACATCGGTGCCTTGGACAGCTGATCCTGGACTTCCACCACGGTCGTGCATTAGAGGAGAGATGGTGATGTCAAAGAGCAAAAATCCATAGGGCTCAATTGGGTGACCGTAATACTCTTTTTTTCATGCAGCTGCTACTGCGCAAACGCGTAATAATTTCATTGCCCAATTGAAAAACGACTCGAGTATGCTGGCGACTACGTATGGAAGCATAAGTGCAATCATCGAACCTTATTTTCAGAAAAAGTGGTGTGGTGAGAACAGTGCACCTCCTTCATTGCAGCATGTGCCATGCACCAGAATCAACAGCACACAGGCAACCATGTTCGCAAGCAGAGTGACTGAGAAGGAGGTCATTTCGGCTATTAGAGCCATTAGGAAGAACAAAGCACTAGCTATGGATGGGGTCACTGCCGAGTACATCCAAGGCTACTGGGAGATTACGCATGGAGATATCATATGCGCAGTGATTACATTCTTTGAGGAGAAGCAAATACCCAGGACTTGGAAAGACACCCTTATTGTCCTCATACCTAAAATTCAAGATGCCAGCAAGCCGGAGCACTTTCGGCCAATTAGCTTATGCAACACCATCTATAAGGTAATAGCGAGGAATCTGGTAGAGAGGCTTAAGCCACTACTTCTTAATATCATATACAGTGAGCCAGGGGCATTCGTACCAGGAAGAAGCATTGCGGACAACATCTTTATAGCTCAAGAGATGGCCTCGCATATGCATTATCTTCTACAAGAGTAGGGCTTGTGGCAATTAAAGTCGATATGGAGTAGGCATATGATAATGTGAGATAGGATTTTGTGATGAACATGCTAAAGCTCATGGGTTTCCCACGTAGAGGGTGCGACTGGATTGAAGCATGCATCATGTATCCGAGATATGAAGTTTTGCTTAATGGGACTCGACTACCATGGATTGAGGCGCAGCGTGGCCTGTGTCAGGGGTGCCCTCTTTTGCCATATTTATTCACAATTACGAGGAATACCTTTCAATCATCATGCATGAATATGAGACAAGATCACTACTTGGATTTCGCTGTGGACAAAACGCATCTCTTGTCTCACACCTGTTGTACGCAGATAATATCCTTGTGTATGCGCCAGCAATGCCTGTGGCAGTGCGCACGGTCAAAATGACCATGCAGGAATTTGGCAAGGCTGCGGGGATAAGGGTTAACTTCGCGAAATCAAAGGTCTACTTTAGCAAAGCTACGAGCACAAAAAGAAGGAAGTTGGTTGCAAGGAAGTTGCGAATGGATCAGGGGGATAGTCTCAGCTACCTTGGTGTACCTATCTTGGCAAAAATGATCAAGAAGGGGGACGTCAACCTCATGCTCCAAAAGATCGATGAGCAGGCTGCCAAATAGCGTATCAGGCCATTATCACTTGCTGGGAGAGTTGTTATGATCAAGGCTATTTTGAATGCCAACCCAAGCCACGTACTGAGCTATCGTGTTATGCCGATACGTGCCATTGACGTGGTGGAAAGAAAGATTAGGAATTTCCTTTGGTGCAGCGCAAGCAGCTCAAAAATGATGCACTATGCGAATTGGGATACTGTCACTCTGTCGAAGGATGCGGGTGGTCTTGGCCTACTAGACATGCGCATCTAGCAGCGGGTCTTACTCATGAAGCAATGTAAGAAATTAATCGGTCGCGAGAATAACTCCTTGGTACAGATCACGAGAACTAAATACTGTGCAGCAAGAAGTTTTGTTAGGGCACCGCGAGGAGCCTCCCATGCATGCAGACTCGTCGCTGCAGCTATGTCGTGTGCTCTCGCCAACTTTGTGTGGAGACTTGGCGATAGCAATGACGTCCTATTTGTGGAGGATAATTTGCTGGGTGTGCTTCCAATTAACTGGTGGCCCACCTTCATCAACATGGATGTCGACTGACCAAAATACATAGGTGATTGTATTGTTGAGACAGGTGTTTGGAATGAGGGCAGGGTCTGCGCTTGGGCCAGTGATTTATTGTTCGAATGCATAATGCATTTGCCCTAGGCTCAAAACCATAATCGCGATACTCTCCTGCAGTCCCATACGGAAATGGTTCAGGTCAACAACTCGAGATTCTACATGCAGTTACGCTGCGAAGGAACTTGAGGCCGCATGAGAGCCCTAATGTCGACACGGAGCATCTCAAAAAGATTTGGAAAGTGAAAGCTATGCCCATGGTGCACTTCTTTCTGTGGCGTTTGGTAGGGGATCATCTCCCCACGACAGTCTGGATGTCTCGAAGAAGACTAGCTCTAATCAATAAATGCATATGGGTGTGTAATGTTGACAAGATGCTGCAACATATCTTGTGGGAGTGTCCACGTGTGTAGGAATTTTTGAGCAACTACAAGCTACGTGGGGTTATTACTACGCTTGGCCTCCTTCCTAGTGTGTGTGGAGGGGAGCCCTTCATGCAGAGGTTCCTAGAGTACGTGGGGTCACTTAAGCGACATGAAGATGAAGGCATGATGCATGCAGCAACACTAGCTACGGGGATGTATTACATCAGGGAGTTCTGAAATGCAAAGAAGCACGATGAAGAAATGCCCAACTATAGCACGATTTTGCAGAAGCTGCAAATTGAGTCACGATGCTTTGTAAAGCTCACCCATCCAAGTCCTGCGGGAACCTGTACAGTTCACCTGAGCTGATGGTAGCCCAAAACTGGGTTCCCCCTCCCACTGGATGGGTTAAAATTAATTGCGACGCTGTTGTTGGTGATGATCTAGCAGGCCTGAGATTGGTGGCAAGAGACCACATGAGAAAACCCCTGCTCATGATCGGAAGGAAAGTGTTTTCTAAGCCGAGTATGGCTATGGAAGTGTATGCCATGCTAGAGGCTCTTGAATTGGCGAGGACCATGCTCTCAGAGTTTCAGGCCATTGAGCTCCAAACTGACTCAATTCTCACGATGCAGGAGGTGTGCACGACCCTCAATCAGGTGCCTGCGAGAGGTTTATTTTCCAAGGCAAGTCTGCATGCTCGGGAACTCGACACGCTTACTATCACGCATATCCAAAGAGACGGCAATGCATCGACAGATTGGGCTGCGCGTGTTGCCTGCCGCTCCGACTTTTTTTGGGGCTGGGGAATGCCCCTCCCTGAGCCTCCTGGAGCTATTATTGTCTGATTTTATTTTCGATCCTCCATAGAAGACTATTGTAGTTACAGTTTTTTTGCCTCCTTTTGAATGAAGGAAAGCTTTCAGGGAAAATAATAAAAAAAATGTCGCATATTTTTCGCTTTTGTTATTTTGTCTTTTTCCGCGTAATATGTCTATGCGACCTTGTAAATCTGAACGCCCCTCCGATTCAGCAATTTCGTAGGAAAACCGTGAGTGTTAGCTCACGGATTTTGGCCATTTTCGGCGTCCGCATAATGACGTTTATGCAGACGATCTTAAAATTACACTGTAAATGTATTGTGCGGACAAAAATAAAAAAAAGCTGTCCGAATTCTTTTTTTGTTTTTTCAAAGTTTGAAAAAAATAAACGGTACGCAGTTAGTTTTTAAATGAACTTTTAAAATAAATATAAAGTCTTATTTATTAAAATAAATTAATGATTTAATTTTTAGGTAAATATTTATATTAAACCATGAACCTCATTAATAAAACTATTAAATTATTTATTAAGCTAATTTTATATAGTTTTAAAATAATATAAATTAATAAAAAATGATTCTATAAATTTCAAAAAAATTATTATTTTTAAATACAACGACGTATATGATTCAAACTTTAATTTTGTAAAATTAAGAATTTAAATTATTCTATGTCAATTTTATTTTATTCAAATCTATTTGAGCAAAAATAATAAGAATAAAAGAAAAATAAAAATAAAATTATATTATACAAAAAAATCGAAATGCTAAAAATATGTAAAACGAACAATTATTTTGAATAGTTATTTGCATAGTTTGATAATCAATAAACATTAATAAAATAGTTGTATATTTTAAGTTGTTTATTACTTTGTATCTTTTTTTGTATAATACGTTTTATATACATATTACTAAATTAATTTCCCTTATAATTATTTGTTCTTGAAAAAATTCTGCGATGTTAACTCAAGATTTTTTCCTTGCTTTAATGTCGTTACAAATTGTTTTATATGATTGTAGTTATGGTGTGAAATCCAGAAGAAAATATGCACATCGTTGACTTAAATGTCTTTTTTTAATTACGAAACAAAGCATGACAATAATTTTAAATCCATTTCAATGATAATTATAATAATTTTTAAAGAAATTTATAAAATAAATATAAATTAATATTTGTATATTAAGTCATACATGGAAAATACTAAATTTAGTAAAAGAAAGTTTAATTGTTAAAAATATTATCCATTTCTTTATTAATATGTACTTTTCCTGTCCAAATAATTAAGATTTAAAAAACATTTATATAAATTTTTTTAAATATAACATGAACTTAATAATAATAAAATTAATCTTTCATAATATAAAATTTTATTAATATAGTGAATTAATTTTTCAAAGTGAAGTAGAAAATTTTTATGATAACAATAATTTTGTATTTCAGCTTCAATTTATTAACTGCTGAGTTGAAAGCGTTGCCTTCATTAATAATTTTTTAATTAATTTTAAATCATACATTTTTTATTTTAGTAAAAATTCCAAAACATTATTTGGATAATTCTAAAATAAATATATTCTTTATTATTTGTAGTATACCATTATTCACACTTGCGTAAAATCGAAAGCTATTGATTTAAGAGACTTCTTCAAACTTAGGCAATTTCGATACTTCACTAAAGCATATGCTTGCATGATACTTTTATACTATTTCTAAAAGAAAAATAGAAGGAATAAAAAGATGGAGAGAAAAAATAATATTTATTTATAAGATATGTTTTTACAAAATATTACTAATTATTAAAAAAGTTATGAAAGGTATTAGACATATTATTTTCTTTTCGAGATTTAAATTAAAATAAATGTATTTGCAAAATCATTGACCAATAATCTTAATAAATGGTCACTCATATAATTTTTTTTATCATGTTATTTTTTTATTAACTGTATAATGAATTAAATTATAAAAGAAATAATGTGGATATTTATGTAATAGTTTTGTTGTTTTTTTATCTATTTTGTCCAATGTTTAAATTAAATTTTATTAGATTATGATTTGGTTGGCATAATAGAATTATAAAAAATAAATTTTATCATAGTTTAATAATTTAATTTAACTGAGATATTAAAAAGAGTTATTTTTTTGATATTTTCATATATTGTTAGCATGTAATCCTTGTTAACTTATTGAATTTACATCAGATATTATAGATTTGTCGTGGATCTTCTTAAATTTAAAAATTTTATATTTTACCTATTTATTACACATATATTTATATCTATCAGCCATAAGATACCGTTAAATTGTAATTTTTATTTTTAGCATAAGTAATTAATATATATTAAATTATATTTTTAAAACAAATTTAGATATTTGATGATTTTATTCTTTTCTAAACCTTTTAGATTAAGTTATTATTGTGTGATCAACAAATAAAATTTAGGATTTTAAAATAAAAATTATAGTTAATAAATAACTAAAATAGTTTTATATAGTTTTGAAATAATATATTTTAAAAAATAATATTATATGTTTAAAATTTTGATAAGAAATTGTATTTTATTTTGCTTTGATGCTTCACTAATAAAAAAAATTTAGGAAACGTTTAACAAATAACTCAAAATCTTAAATATTTAAAAAATGAAAACAAGCAAATATTTACAAGATTTATTCGTATTCTACGTTAATCCGAAAAATAATAAAAAAATTTTGCATATTTTTCGCTTTCGTTATTTTGCCGTTTTCCACATAATATGTCTATGCGACCTTGTAAATCTGAATGCCCCTCCATGAAAGCTTTCCTTCATTCAAAAAGGAGGCAAAAACCGCAAATGCATCGTCCCCTATGGAGGGTCAAAAAGGAAATCAAATAGCAATAGCTTCAAGAGGGGCTCAGGGAGGGGCATTCCCCAACCCCAAGCAAAGTCGAAGCGGCAAGCAACACGCGCAACCCAATCTGCTGGTGCATTGCTGTCTCTCTGAATATGCGTGATAGTGAGCGATTCAAGGCCCCAAGCATACAAGATCGCCTTGGCAAAAACACCTCCCATGGGCACCTTGGGAGAGGGTGGTGCACACCTCCTGTATCGCAAGTGTTGAATTAGTTTGGATCTCAATGGCCCGAAACTCCGAGAGCACGATCCTTGCCAGTTCAAGAGCCTCAAGCATGGAATAAACTTCCATGGCGATACTAGCCTAAGAGAAAACTTTCCTCCCGATCACCAGCAAAGGCTTCCCCATGTGATCCCTGACCACCAGAACCCATCAAGTAGGAGGGGGAACCCAGTTTTGTACCACCATCAGTTCAGGTGAACTGAACTAGTTCCCACAGGACATGGATGGGCAAGCTTTACAAAACAATGTGATCTCAATCTGCAGCTTTCGCAAAATATTGCTATAGTTAGGCGTTTCGTCATTGTGCTTCTTTGCATTATGAAACTCCCAGATGTAGTACATCCCCGTAGCTAAAGTTGCTGCATGCAACATGCCATCGTTGTCACACCGCATAAGAGACGCTAGATAATCAAGGAACCACTGCATGAAAGACGCCCCTTCACCCAGACCAGGACGAAAGCCAAGCGCGGTGACAGCCCCATGTAGCTGATAATTGCTCCACAACTCCTGCACACGTGGACACTCCCACATTATATGTTGCGGCGTCTCCTCGGCATTACACCCCCCATATGCAGTTGCTGCTCGCAGCGAATCTCCTGCAAGCCAGCCAGACTATTGTGGGGTGATGGTCCCCCACTAGATGCCAAAGAAAGAAATGCACCCTGGACAGAGCCTTCGCTTTCCAGATCTTTTTGAGATGCTCCATGTCCGCATTAAGGCTCCCCATGTAATCTCCAGTTTTTCCGCAACGTAGCTGCATGTAAATTTTCAAGTTGTTGACCCGTGCCAATTCCGTATGGGTTTGCAGGAGGGTGTCATAATTGTGGTTCTGAGCCCAAGGCAAATGCATTACTCGTTCATACAATAAGTCGCTAGCCCAAACTCGGACCCTGCCCTCATTCCAAACACCTGTCTCAGCAATGAACTAGCCCGCGTGTTTTGGGCAGTCAACGTCCATGTTGATGAAGGTGGGCCACCAGCTAATTGGAAGCACACCGAGCTAGTTATCTTTCGCGAATAGGACGTCTTTACCGTCACCAATTCTCCATACAAAGTTGGCGAGAGCATACAGCATGGCTGCAGCGACGAGTGTGCATGCACAGGAGGCTCCCCGTGGTGCCCTAACAAAGCTTCTTGTTGCACCACATTTACTTCTCATGATCTATACTTGGGAGTTTTCCTCGCGACTGATCAGTCTTTTACACTGCTTTATGGACAAGACCACTTGCCAAATGTGCATGTCTAGAAACCCAAGGCCACCTGATTCTTTAGGCAGAGTAACAGTATCCCAATTCGCATAATGCATCATTCTTGAGCTGCTTGCGCCGCACCATAAGAAGTTCCTGATCTTATCCACTGCATCAATGGCACACTTCAGCATAATGCAGGGACTCAATAAGTGACTCAGGATAGCATTCAAGACACACTTGATCATAGCAACTCCTCCAGCAAGTGATAATGGCCAGATACGCCATTTCAAAACCTGTTCGTCGATCTTCTGGAGCATGAGGTTGACATCCTCCTTCTTGATCACTTTCACCGAGATGGGTACGCCAAGGTAGAAGAGGTTATCCCCACAGAGCCACTCTCAGCTTCCTCGCAACCACCTTCCTACTTTTAGTGCTCGTTGCTTTACTGAAAAAGACCTTCGACTTTGAGAAGTTAACCCTCATCCCTGCAGCCTTGCCAAATTCCTGCATGGTCTTATTGACCACATGCACAGCAACGTGCGTTGCTGGCACATACACTAGAATGTCATCTGCATACAGCAAGTGTGAGACTGGCGGTGTATTTCTTCCACCCCAAAATCCAAGCAATGATCTCGTTTCATATTCATGAATGATGATTGAGAGTTACTCCGTCACAATTGTGAATAAATACGGTGAAAACGGGCATCCCTGACGCAAGCCACACTATGCCACAATCCATGGTAGTCGAGTTCCATTAAGGAAAACCCCATACCTCAAATACATGATGCATGCTTCAATCCAAATGCACCAAATGCATGGGAAGCCCATGAACTTCAGCACGTTCATCACAAAATCCCATCTCACAGTATCGTATGCCTGCTTCATATCTACTTTGATTGCCATGAGCCCTGCCCTTGTGGAGGACGAGTGCATGCCCGAGGCCATCTCCTGAGCTATGAAAATATTGTCCCCAATGCTTCTTCCCGGTACGAATGCCCCTTGCTCACTGGGTATGATATTAGGAAGTAGCAGCTTAAGCCTCTCAACCAGGATCCTCGCAATTACCTCATAGATAACATTACATAAGCTGATTGGCCGGAATTGTTCTGGCTTACAGGCACCTTGGATTTTTTGTATGAGGACAATGAGTGTGTCTTTCCAAGTCCTGGGCATTTGCTTCATGTCGAAGAAAGTGAGCATCGCATAGATTATATCTTCATGTGTAATCTCCCAATATCCTTGGATGAACTCGACAGTGACCCCATCCAAGCCCGGTGCTTTATTCTTCCAAATGGTTCTAATAGCCGAGATGAACTCCTGCTCAGTCACTTTACTTTCCCACATGGTTTCCTGTATGCTATTGATTCTGGCATGCGGCACATGCTGCAAAGGAGGAAGCACGCTGGTCACACCGCACCATTTATTCTGAAAATAAGGTTCAACAATTGTGTTTATGCTTTCATGCGTGGTCACCAGGCTACCCGAGCCATCTTTCATCTGGACAATGAAGTTATTACGCGTTCGCACAGCAACAGCCGCGTGGAAGAAGCGAGTATTGCAGTCACCCAACTGAGCCCAATGAATTTTTGCTCTTTGCCACCACCATCTCTCCTCTAGTGCACCGCTGCGATGGAAGTCCAAGATCAGTTGCCTAAGGTGCTGATGTTCCTTAGCATTCAATCCTCGTGCGACTCCTTAATTTTGCAAACTGTTAATATTGAGCTCTAATTCAGCATTGCCACTTATGATGTCCCCCACTTCCATCCTGCTCCACTTGCGCAGTGCCACAATTGATCTATGGAACTTGGTCGATAGGTCCTCCATTTGATTTCCCTTGGTCCGCCTGCTCCAAGCTTGGTGCACCACCCCAACTGCCTTCGGGAATTCTAGCCAGACACTTTCAAATTGTATTATGTGCTTGCTTTCTGTTTTGTGCCCGCCATCCATGTCAATGAGCAGTAGATAGTGGTCAAAGCCGATCCGCACCAGGTGCGTCACTGAGTAGCTAGAGAACACATGCATGCCCATGACGTTCATTAGTGTCCTGGCCAACCTCTCCAGTATCCTTGTGCCACCCTCTTTTCCATTGCACCACGTGAACTTATTTCCAACAAACATAAAGTCCACCAATTGAAGATCTTGTATCACGTCCGCGAATTCTTGTTGCCCGTTGCCATATTGGAATTTCCTTCCCCCCTCTTCTTGCCTTGCGACATTATGAGGTTAAAGTCGCCCGCAACTAAAAGAGGGCCAACATTCACGGCTTCCTCCCTTAAGAAGTCCCACATCTCCCTTCGTTAGTGATTCTCCTTCAGGCCATAAACCACACAACACTTGAGTATCACTCCCCCTTTCATGCTAACCTCGAACGACACCACATGCATCGACGATCTTATGAATTTAACGTCCAGCCAGCTCCTCCACAGAAGTACAATGCCTGCAGACTTCCTTGCCGAAGGTTGTATCACATAATTCCAGTCTCTACCTAGCAGCCAGTCAGCATCCCTTCTCGTGAAGCTTTGTGCTCTCATCTCCACAAGGGTAACTACCTCAATTTTCCCTTCTCTCACAAATCTCTGCAAGTAACTCCTCAACTTCTTACCCCGAATGCCCCTAATGTTCCATACTACGATTTTGGTCATTTAAGAGGTATTTGTTACACCACAACCAAAACATTTTCCTTAGCCTCCCCCTTCAAGGGTCTGGACGAATGAGTCACCCATAAAAATATTTCAAGCGCACCATCGTGTCACGATGCCCAGCCACCCCATCTTCAACGAATTGCAGCACCATAAACATACAGGTAGCTCTATGTCTCTCCGCCTGTGGTAATTCATTGCACACCACAGCCCCCACAGTGAGTTAGGATGTTTACTGCACTCCACGATGTGCAAGGAGGAGGAAATCCTCCTAGCTCTTACTATGATAATTATAATTATAACGTGCATTGACCTCCAGGGCCTGATCATTTGCTTGCATTGGCCCCTTCCCCTTAATGTCTATCACATGGGGGCTGTGTACTCTTCTGCTTGGATCCCTCCCCCTTATTAAAGAGATGCTTCTCTTTCGACCATTTCGGCCTCCTCCCCCATCAACCTTATTCGACTCATTTTCCATCTTGTGTGCGCTCTGATACACCCAATTGCCTGAGACGTTCCTCCGTGCATTTGTGGCCTGTTTCCTTCGCCTTGGTTGCACCAACATCCACATGCCAAGGTTCTTCTTTTTTGTACTCTCCTCATCATCCAGCGTGGATTCTTTCCTCGCTGTATTATGGGGCGTCCCCTCACCCGTAGTGGTCTGACCAACAGAGATTCCTATATCCAGGATCTGCCTAAAGTGTGCAGGCATCACAGCAGGCGACCCCTACGAATGCAGGTTGGGATCGCAAATTGTGACAGAGTTGCCTTGCGGCACCATGGATGTAGATGTCTTTCTGGAGTCATACAGCACGGTCCTCACATCCTCTACAAGAGGCGCAAACGCAGCGATAACCAGCTTCCTAAGCTTGCACTGCTTGGCAAGGTGACCCACATGGTCACACGCAAAACATATTTTACACAACCCTTCATACTCGAATGGTTGAAATGATCTTCCTATTGCCCCTCTCAGCCACATACCTGGTTTTAATGGCTTGGATAAATCCATCCTGACGCACACTTGGGCGAAGGTCGATCGTTGCATGTCCGCCGTCCACCCGTCCAGAAGAATTGGTTCTCCAACCGACTTCGCGATCCTTAGTATGTTCTTAGCATCCCAATATATTAAGGGGAGGGCTAGAAACCGAACCCAGACTGGGGCGCACATCACCGTCATTGCATTTGGTCGAAAGTTAGAAGACCACATGTCCATAGATTCAAAGTGGAGGCAGAAGCAGCCTGCAGAGATGTCCAAGATTCTGAAATTCTTATAATGCCCCCAATGCCTCTTTAGTACTCAAGCAATAACAAGAAAAGGGATAGTATTTCCATACACTCGACCCACCAGATCATACCTGTGGAACTCAATACGCTTTTGACTAGCTTCTTTTGACATGATCTCATTGTTATCAACATAATCGGCCATGCTTGCTGCCCTGGCCTTTACATCTATGACAGCCAGCTTAACGTAGGACATCACCGCTCCATTTGACATTATATTCTTAGAAGTTAACACTTCCTTGAAACTGACTCTGGTTACTTGAGCCACCATACCGGTAACAATCGATGGGGCTGTGAAGTCCAACAAGGCAGCCCCATCGCGCTTGAGTGTGCCATCTGCATCTTTGCCTGAATTCACCTTGCACATTTCACAGGCGCGAGCCTTACTTGGCTCGGAAGTATTTATATCATGTGGCAAGTTCGCATTCTCTCCATTATGAACTCAATTAACACGTGACGTGTCTGCGACACCACCAGCTAAACAATTCAAGTTATCCCCAGAGTTCCCAGTATCTCCCAAGGATTCACCTGACAGCCCTCTCTACTTACAATCAGCCTGCTTCAAAATAGAAGAGGGTAGTAGAGGTCGCACCATCTTCCAGACTTACCATATTACCATGTGAACGCCCCTTCGATTCGACAATTTTGCAGGAAAACCGTGAGTGTTAGCTCACGGATTTTGGCCATTTTCGGTGTCCCCATAATGACGTTTATGCGGACGATCCTATAATTACACTATAAATGTATTGTGCGGACCAAAATAAAAAAATAGTCCTAAATTCTTTTTTGTTTTTTCAAAGTTTAAAAAAAATAAACAGTACGCAATCAGTTTTTAAATGAAATTTTAAAATAATTATAAACTCTTATTTATTAGAATAAATTAATGATTTGAGTTTCATGTAAATATTTATATTAAATCATAAACCTCATTATTAAAACTATTATATTATTTATTAAGCTAATTTTATATAGTTTTAAAATAATATAATTAATAAAAAAAATAATTTTATAAATTTCAAAACAATTATTATTTTTAAATACAACAACGTATATGATTCAAACTTTAATTTTATAAAATTAAGAATTTAAATTATTCTATGTCAATTTTATTTTATTCAAATCTATTTGAGCAAAAATAATAAGAATAAAAGAAAAATAAAAATAAAATTATATTATACAAAAAAACGAAATTGCTAAAAATATGTAAAACGAACAATTATTTTGAATAGTTATTTGCAAAGTTCAATAATCAATAAACATTAAAAAAAAATAGTTGTATATTTTAAGTTGTTTATTACTTTGTATCTTTTTTTGTATAATATGTTTTATATACATATTACTAAATTAATTTCCCTCATAATTATCTATTCTTGAAAAAATTCTGCGATGGTTAACTCAAGATTTTTGCCTTGCTTTAATGTCGTTACAAATTGTTTTATATAATTGTAGTTATGGTGTAAAATCTAGAAAAAAAATATGCGCATCTTTGACTAAAGTGTCTTTTTTAAATTACGAAAAAAAAGCATGATAATAATTTTAAATTCATTTCAATGATAATTATAATAATTTTTAAATAAATTTATAAAATAAATATAAATTAATATTTGTATATTAAGTTGTACATGGAAAATACTAAATTTAGTAAAAGAAAGTTTAATTGTTAAAAATATTATCCATTTCTTTTTTAACATGTACTTTTCTAGTTCAAATAATTAAGATGTAAAAAACATTTATATAAATTTTTTAAATATAGCATGAACATAATAATAATAAAATAAATCTTTCATAATATATAATTATATTAATATAGTGAATTAATTTTTCAAAGTGAAGTAAAAAATTTTATGATAATAATAACTTCATATTTCAACTTCAATGTTAATAAGATTGCTGAGTTGAAAGCATTGCCTTCATTAAGGTAACGACAATGAAAAATGGAGTAGAAGCTTTTGACATAGATAAAACTGTCAAACCCTATGAGTTTGAAAGATAACATTTGAGCTTAATAATAATAAATACTTATTTGATGTTATTATATGTCATTTTAGTGTATTTTTTATATTGCATTAATAAAATTGAGATTTGATGATCACGAAACATTAAATAGTTTTATAAATGTTTAAATTACTTAATTTTTTAATAGCTTAATTGACTTTAAGAATAAAGGGATACTCCAACAATGCTCAAAATATTTGAAAGAAAAATATTTACCTTATATGATCAAATCTTATGATGTATTAAATTTATATGATACATTAAGAAATGTGTCACAAAAAAATTAAACTTTTTTAAATAAATAAAAAAAATTATAGTACACAAAGTTTCTAAGATTACATTTTTACAAAACAATAATCTTTGTACTTAACTATAATATTTTGATATCATGTATAATATATTTACCATTCATGTATTATACGTAAAATTTTGTTTATAGTACATAAGTGCATTCTATTCACATCCTTGTGTTAAGAGAATTGCACACAATATACTAAAAAAATGATAAAATTTTGTCCTTTTATTTTAAAAAACTATTATGATTTTTTAATTAAAGAAATAAATTTTTTTTGTTTATGTATTATGAATAATTAATTATATTCAATATTTATTTTCAACTAAAATTTATTATTATTATTAATTTTTATATTTAATAGTTATATATTTTATTTTTTATTATGTATTAACAAAGTAAAATTGTTTTAGTAAAATTCATAACTAAAATTTAAAATTATTGTACTCAACATTTGATATCATTTATTATGTGTTATGAATATAGATTTATTAAAACTCTCAATTTATTTATATTAGTTTATTTTTATTATTTAAGATATGATTTTAAAAATATATTCACTTGAAAAAATTATCAAGCTTTTCATAGGAATCTTAAACGTGTAATTTATTATTTTAGAATAGTATTTAAAAAAATTTACTATTAATAATTTTTTAATTAATTTTAAATCATGCATTATTTATTTCAGTAAAAATTCCAAAACATTATTTGGATAATTCTCAAATAAATACAATCTTTATTATTTGTAATAAACCATTATTCACACTTGCATCAAATCGAAAGCCATTGATTTAAAAGACTTTTTCAAATTTAGGATATTTTAATACTTCACTAAAGCATGTGCTTGAACATAATACTTTTATGCTATTTCTAAAAGAAAAATAGAAGGAATAAAAAGATGGAGAGAAAAAATAGTATTTATTTATAGATATATTTTTACAAAATATTACTAATTATTAAAAAAAAGTTATCAAAGGTATTAGACATATTGATTTCTTTTTTAGATTTAAATTAAAAAAATGTATTTGCAAAATCATTAAACAATAATCTTAATAAATAGTCACTCATATAATTTTCTTTATCATGTTATTTTTTTTATTAAACTATATAATGAATTAAATTATAAAAGAAATAACGTGGATATTTACGTAATATTTTTGTTGCTTTTTTTATCTATTTTGTCAAATGTTTAAATTAAATGTTATTAGATTATGATTTTTTTGGCATAATAGAATTATGAAAAATAAATTATATCATTGTTTAATAAGTTAATTTAACTAAGATATTAAGAAGAGTTTTTTTTTTATGTTTTCATATATTGTTAGCATGAATGTTTGTTAACTCATTGAATTTATATCAAATATTATAGATTTGTTGCGGATCTTCTTAAATTTAAAAATTTTATATTTTTCCTATTTATTACACGTATATTTATATATATCATTCATAAGAAACCATTAATATGTACATTAAATTATATTTGTAAAACCAATTTAACTTTTTGTTTTTTATATAACTATTTATGAGAAAAAATTTAGATATTTGATAGTTTTTTTTTCCAAACCTTCAAAATTAAGTTATTATTATGTGATCAACAAATAAAATTTAGGATTTTAAAATAATAAATATAATTTATAAATAACTATAAAAGTTTTATATAGTTTTGAAATAATATATTTTTTAAAAAATAATAATATTATATGTTTAATTTTGATAAGAAATTGTATTTTATTTTGCTTTGATACTTCACTAAAAAAATTTAGGAAACGTTTTACAAATAACATAAAATCCTAAATATTTAAAAAAATAAAAACTGGCATATATTTACAGCATTTATTTGCATTCTACGTTAATCCGGAAAATAATAAAAAAATGTCGCATATTTTTCGCTTCCGTTATTTTGCCGTTTTCCGCATAATATTTCTATGCGACCTTGTAAATCTGAACACCCATCCGATTCGACAATTTTGCAGGAAAACCGTGAGTGTTAGCTCACGGATTTTGGTCATTTTTGGCGACCGCAGAATAACATTTATGCGGACGGTCCTATAGTTAAAGTGGAAATGCATTGTGCGGGACCAAAATAAAACAAAAGCTGTCCGAATTCTTTTTTTATTTTTTCGAAGTTGAAAAATATGAACAGTACGCAGTCAGCTTTTAAAAGAAATTTTAAAACTCTTATTTATTAGAATAAATTAATGTTTTGAGTTTTATGTAAATATTTATATTATATCATGAACCTCATTATTAAAACTATTAAATTATTTATTAAGCTAATTTTATATTGTTTTAAAATAATATAAACTAATAAAAAAATAATTATATAATTTCAAAAACAATTATTATTTTTAAATACAACGACGTATATGCTTCGAACTTTAATTTTGGAAAAATTAAGATTTTAAATTATTCTATGTCAAATTTTATTTTATTTAAATCTACTTAAGAAAAAATAATAAAAATAAAAAAAAATAAAAATTATATCATACAAAAAAAATCAAAATATTAAAAATATGTAAAACGAATAGTTATTTTAAATAAGTATTTGCATAGTTCGATAATCAATAAACATTAATAAAATAGTTGTATATTTTAAGTTGTTTATTATTTTGTATCTTTTTTGTATAATATGTTTTATATAATTATTAGTAAATTAATTTCTCTCCCGATCATTGGTTCTAAAAAAATTTATGTGATAGTTAACTCAAAATTTTTGCCTTGCTTTAATGTGGACATAAATTATTTTATATGATTGTAATTATAATGCAAGATCTATTAGAAACTATACGCATTGTTGACTAAAATATCTCTTTTTTAATTACGAAACAAAAAATGATAATGATTTTAAATCCATTTCAATGATAATTACAATAAATTTGAAAAAAATTTATAAAATAAATATAAATTTATATTTGTATATTAAATTATACATGAAACATAATAAATTTAATATAAAAATTTAATTGTTTAAAATAATATTTTTTTCTTTAATATATATTTTTCTTATCCAAATAATTAATATTTAAAAAAAATTATATAATATTTTTTAAATATAACATGAATTTATTATAATAAAATAAATATTTTGTAATATAAAATTATAATAATATAATGAATTTATTTTTCAAAATAAAATAAAAAAATTCATAAGAACAATAATTTTTTATTTTAACTTCAATATTAATAAGATTACTGAATTAAAAACATTACTTTCATTAAGATAACCACAATAAATAGTAGAGTCGAAACTCTAGTCATAAACAAATATGTTAAATCCAATGAGTTGGAATGATAACAATTGAACTTAATAAGAATAAATACTTATTATGACGTATTATATACGTCATTTTAGTGTATTTTATATTTAACATTTATAAAATTAAAACTTAATGATCACAAAACATTACAAAAAAAAACTTAATAACTAACAAAAGCATTGCATGAAACTGAATCACAAGAATGATTTAATTATTTCTTTGTTAGAAAAATACACACCATATAAAAATTATGACACCCCATTTAGAAGAAAATATAGAAACAAACAATTTTTTAACAAAGAGCATAATTGGCCAACATAATAGCATCAATTAGATAAATTTAAGTCAACTTGGTAAATATAAAGCTTTAAGAGAATATGAAGGTGCTGATGACACCATCGTTTTTGAGTTAAGGATTACATACATCCTAATGGAACCTCGTCTAGATTAGCATGCCAAAAGATAGGAGCTCCATTCAATGAGGTGGTGATCCTTATAACAACATTATCACAATAACTTTATCAACACATCTCAAATTACTATGTTGTATCTTCTTCAAAGTAGGACTACATTCTACTAAATGAACATCAAGAGATTTCACAAATTCTACAAATTTTGATGAACTCTACAAGAAAAAATAAACTAATATCAGAAAGTCTACAACTCCAAAGAAGATTAAAGCGTTCCTCATCCAGGACCAAGCTCGACAAAATTTACCTTGCTAGGCCGCCTTTGCTCCCACAAGCACTTTGTCCACACACCAATCATCTGAAAACACAATGATAAAAACAAGTGGTTTTCTTCACAATGGAACATTGATCAGAACTTCTAAGAGCCGAGTGCAATCCACTATAAGTACAAGAAGCATAAAAGAATGTAATATAAGCTAGGATAGATGATAGCTTTAGGTCATATTTAGCAATCTCAAAGCAATTAAGTTCATTATCTTTTACATATGCTTCAATTCACCATTAAATTAAAATAAGATACCAATAAAATTTTAAAACATATATCATATGCAATAATTAATTTGGAGCAAACCAAAAATTCATTCTCATAATACCTCTCCAAACATTTGGCTTACTTCAACGGATGTTATGAAATTACCACCAGCTCGAAAAACATATCTGTTAATGTAAAACACACAATGAGGATTCGTTAAAACTTCCTCCATGTACTCAGCAATTGAAATTGGACCACCTCGAAACTATTGCAGAAAACATTGTCAATGGGCGATTTATTTGTTCAAACAAAACAAAACAAAAATTCCAACAAAAATAACGATCTAAAAAGCATAAAAGGTAAAGATGCATTCCACTGCACCACCACACCAAAATTTCCCTACTTATTCACAAAAGCCGTTAATATTGCTAGATGCACTATCGAAATAACAAATATTTGTTTAAATTATATAAAATACCATTGTAAATATAAAATAATGAAAAAATACTTGGTTTTAATAAAACAAATTTCTCAAAAAATTAGAAATAACCTCAAGAGCTTATGAACTTCATCTACAACTTTTAATAAACATAATTATCTTTGAAATAACCAAATTACACTAAAAAAATAATTGAGATATACCTTTATATTGAATCAAATCCAAACAAAAATCAAATTGAAACCACATCTTCCATGTTTATTTCAAAAATGTTAGTAAGATTTGAAAATTTTGAAGTCTCAATCTTTCCAAAAAACCAACCTATCCCATAAGGATAAAATTATCAAAAACACTCTCGTGAAGTAAATTAAGCAAAAATCAAACCAATCTAAACCTCATTTGACATAATCCAATAAAACTACTAACCTTAATGGGTCATACTCTCAATCAAATTTAAGACAAACCCATATAAAAACCAAACCATCAAAAGACAAGATCTTGTAAAAATTACCCAAACTTTGGCCAAGCCATATTCCTAATCAACACCAAATGTAAATGCAATCAACATTTTTTTGGCTATATATCCAATTAAATCATAAACCTACAAACATTTAAATAGAATTTAAAAAAATTCTTAACAATCATTCAAGATGTATTCACAACTACAACCTAAACCAAATACATATCAAAACTAAAGCAAAATTTGATGTGGAAAAAATCTTATAAAACTAGTAATTGAAGAGATCACATATAATCAAACCACTTGTTAAAAATCTTTTCCAAATATTTGGTGTCCTCCTTAATTTTTATTTTTATAAGCTAAGATGAACCTATTAAAAAATAGTTATCCTATTAGTAGGTGTTATCTCATAAAACTATTAAGGATGATACATATACCCAACCCACCAATTCATAAATCTTTATATGAAAAAAATTTTTATCTAAACAATCCACATATGCTTGTTTGGTAACTCAACAAGATGTCTATCTTGACATCAATAAACTTTCCAAGTCTTCTAAAACATCATGAGAATAAGCATGTGCCCCAATCATCTCATGCACCACTAAGGCATACACAACATCACTATCCTAACTCTTGTTGAAACCAATGTAAACAAACTCACAAGGTGCATGGAATACCTCTTTTCCATTGATACTAAAAATTCCTCTACTTTCTTAATTGAAGGGTCTTTTGGTTGGATTTAAAATAATCTTAAAACCTTTCAATTCAAAGTTTTAAGTGTTCAATCAATTATTATACTTAATTAAGAACAAATAGTCATAGTTAATCTAATAATATATACACTATCCATAATGAGAATATTGCACCATACCTAATTTAGAAAACACCTTATTGAACAAATTTCTAGCATCATTATGTAAAAGGAATAAACTTCTTGTCCACTTAAGCTCCATGACAAGGCAATTTATATTCAACTTCACAAGACTCACCATCTAGTTAGTTAAAATGTTCATATAACTCCCATTATCTAAGATATAATATCATCAATAATCATATCATCTTTTAAAATAGAAATAATATTAGAGAGTGCAAAATCATATCCAAATAAGTCAACATGCATCTAACATCTCTAACATATATCTACAAAAAATACACCACGATATCCATCCATTACAATCACAATGTAAATATAATTAATCCTATATTCTCAACATACATGTAACTTATCCTCAAGCTCATCTACTAAATGTTCAATGCAAAATTGAATTCTCAAACATTTTAAGATCTCTAACTTGATATTATTCAAATGTCTATCTTGTAATATAAACAAAGGATGAGTCTCAAATAAAATCAAGAAATAAATCATAAATAATCAATATAAAATAACAACACTTTAGTAGTAATAAGAAAATTAAACTATTACAACACTTTAGCAGTAATAAGAAAATAATTTTATTTTTTCCCATTTCAATTTTTTTATAATTTTTCTCAATTAGCCTTGTTCACCACAACATATCATATCTATATGCATTAACAAAACTTATCAAAACATCTCCAAAAGATAATCCTCTATTGATAGGCATATATCAAACAATTAACATTTATATTATATCTCACTAATATGATTTTAAAACCTACACCCAACCATATAGTGCACCCAAAGATGACCTAATTATAACTCATTAACATAGGTCATAAAATCACACCCAACATTCAATGATCTAAAAGCAAGTCAGTCATAATTTTATAAGAAGTCCCAATTCCCTTAAAGCGCAACGAATCAAACATCATTTGACATTATATAATGTCATAATATGATCTTAAACCATTCTCAATTGCCCTGAAAACCTATAGTTAAGCCAGAGACAACGCTAGCATTGCCCAAGTACCATGTTCGAGCCATAACATCATAAGAAAATTATTTTTCATGTAATTATACCATATCAAATTATAGCAAATCATATGCTAAAAATCAATAACTCATATCCCTATCATCTCTCATTAATACACAAAATCATTATGTAATATCAAATGATACAAATAACAATCTCAAGTAGTTAAGATGTTTCTTAAATTCATAATTTTTTTGTTTTTCATATTTTAATTCTCACCATATTCAATTAACAACTATTTATATTTTCTACGCATGCAAATCCAAAAAAAAATCATACAAATCTCAATGATATTAAATCATGCAAATCTCAAAGATAATAAGACAAAAAAATCAAAAAAAAATTTTATAAATCACATATTCTTGTACATATCAATATATCATAATATGAAGTACATATTTTTTATAATCATAACATGCAAGATGATAATCGAACATATTCATATTATTATTATTCAATTTATCAACTTCATCTATTTGATGATGATAAACTTCTTAGATGGACTTCACTTTTTGATCCTGCACATTAAAAATCATAAAATCTCATAATTAGTAAAATATTTGTCTTTTTGTGCTCTATTATAGTTCCAAACAAACTAAACCTGATTTAATCACAAAACCTAAATTATTTAAGGCGATATATCTCAAATTCTACAAAATACATAAATAAATTTAAACTCATACAAAGGAAACATATGTACATTGCTTACCTAAGTTGCAATTTTCTTGCAATTCTTTGAGATCCAAATTTTCCCACTACGGACCTCCTTTTTTCCTTAAAGTTCTCAAAATCAATCAATTATTTTCGCTCCTCTTCCTTAATCAAACCAAACCTAGGGTTGGGGTCTCCACTTAGTTCAACTACTAAATCCTAAAATTGTAGAGTCAGCTACCAACACCACTCTAAATCAAGTTCATAGACATATGATGATAGAAAAAAGAATTAAGGTTCAAATATTATTCAAGATCTCCAATCAAAAGAGCACTAAAGCTTCTCCTCCATCATACAATCCAACAATAACAATGATTAAGCTCTACTTGAGGTTTTCATTAATAAGACAAAGATTATGGTTGGGTGAAAGTGGAAAGTGGCAAAGCTTATGAGTGAGTCCACAAATTAGTTAAGTTAAAATTAGAGTTTTGAAGAGGTAAATATATTAAGTTAATTAATCTTTTTATTGAAATAAGAAATTTAAAAAATCTTTAATAATTTCAAATAAATTTTAACTGAAATGAAACAAGCATCTTATACTCATTCCAATGAACTTTATCTAAAACATAATCATTTCAAAATCTAAAATATTTGTTACACGTGTTTTTTTAGACGTATTGCAAATATTATTATTTTTTTAAAACCGCATTAACATTTTCAAATTATTAAAACCCAAACACAGATAAATCTCTTTATTTATTTCAAATTAACATTACCACAATAGATCAAATTTTGAGTATTATAATCCCACAATTCCCACATCTGACACCTCGACTGGCGATTTTGTCCTCTAATTAGCTAAGGTTTCTTATCATTGTCCATTAGAACTTTGTTCACACCATCGAGCCTACAGGAACATCATCTAACACTTTCTCATCATTGGCACTGGTCCCTTACAATATGACTGATGACATATTTCTTACACACTACCATCAATCTTTCTTATAAAAAATATAAGATAAGAAATAATTAAGAGATGCTCAATAATTTTACGTAAGAAACAAAATCCTCTGACACCACAACTATTTACACACCAAATCCTTACACTTGAAAATTCATTGCAAAAGAAAGAAAGTGTGTAGTCTTGAACAATTTATTGAGCAAAGAATAAAAGCAAGCACAATAAACACTTACCTATGTATCTGAATTACTTAACTCAAAATATGCAAGGCAAGTATTACAAATCAAAACAGTATCTCGTTCACTCGTAGTAAAGACAAAAACTATAAATAATGAGTAATGCATTAAAAGAATTATTCAACAAAAAATAAACATTGAACTTCTCCAACATCTAAATCAATCACACAACCAAAAAACAATAAATATGAAAGAGTACATACGACTTGAAAAAGGATGATACAAGTCACACACGAAAACAAATTCTAAGTTTAACAATTGATGTGATAAAATTTATATTTCATATAAATACATAATAAAGTTTAAAAGTCATGATAATTAATAATAAAACACTTGAAAAGAAAGTAAAAGTTATACAATTTACTTAGGTGTTGAACAAAGCAACAATGATCGTGAAAACAACTCGAACAGTAAAGACCATGTCAATTAGAAGAAAACCTTCACTTGAAAATTTCATATTTTACTCCACAACTAATATTATAAGCATTTGTCCAAGTAGAAAGATTGAAGAATGCAAGACATTCTCAAGACCAAGCTAGAGCAGAACCTTATACATAACTTTCAACATTATCAAAGGAAATTATAAAAGAATGGAATTCATCAAGACAAAGGCACTCATCCCCATTCCATTTTGGTAACTTCATTATTCACTTGGATCTCTTTCATAAATTTCTTAAAAACTTCATGTCAAATAAGATGAAAGGAAACCAACAAATTCTATGAAGTAAATTAATAACCAAAACGGCCAATTAGGAAAAGTTAAATAACAAAATACAACCAATAATACCTAAAAGAAAGTATCTTTAACAAGTACTCCATCAGGATTTAAAGAGGCCTTTAACTGGTACTCCATATTGATGCAATTCTTATCAAAGTAATCAACATATAAAAAATAATAAGTAGGAAAACTAATTTAAAATTATTACAACTTATATTACAAAGTAAAGCGATAGCAAATGCAAGGATATTAAAACATCAACTAAAAGAACCAAAAGCATAACCCAATACATTATCCAAGAGACCATAAAGTTTGTAAAATACTATTGTCCTTAAAATTCTCTTATGATCCTTTATTGTAATAAGTAGGTTAAACAAATAAAAAAAAGAACAAATAGAAGTTATCTTGAAATTGTCAATCCTTAACCCCTTTAATATCATTAATTGAATCTACATCAAATATGTGACTAATGAAATAAACTTTAAAAATTTATAAAACATGACTCATGCTATTGATGTTGTTTGATTATGATAGTAAAGTTTTCATAACCTTTGTAATTAATGAACCATAAGAGAAGTCCTTACATTGCCAAAAGTGAAAAACTATTCATCAATTGCACATCTCATTCATGTTATCAAACGCTTTATTAATCCTAAGTACAACAAACATATAGTACTATACAACAAAAATCAACATCCATGTTACTTAAAATATTGCTAGGAGACGTATAAATATGAGTATGAAGAAAAATTCATAACTTGAAAATCCTACACATACTCATAAAATTATTATAAAAAGATTAATTATAAAACAAGTAACTTGCTAGTATACATGACAATATGCAATTTTGGATTATCATTAGAACATAAGTAAACTAAAAAATTTAAGATTCATCGAAAAAACATAAATGTCATTATTTTATTAAAGAATGTATTATAAAACTAATAAGCGTTAAAGCTATCTTAGAAGTAGTACTAACCTGAGGACATAAATTGGAAATATCACCTATCTCCTCACAATTAAAACATCAGATTTGTCCACTTTATCTATACGAACAAACCCTTTTATAAACTTCTCCATAGTCAAAACACTTACCTGTATCAGACCTACTAATGGTAGCACCAAATCCTGTTCTTCTATAACCAAATTTCTATCTCCTTAAATCCTTTTAAAATATTTCTTATGAGAGCTTTTGTTTTTTATTACGTGAATCTCTTTTTTCTTTTTCTCTTCTTTTTTGTGAGATTATAATAAATGCAAATTTTGTTCCACTAATCTGACATTCTCAATAAGATCAAAAAAATTAGATATCTTGTATGATACCAAAACTGCCTTAATATCATACAGTAAACCCTTATGAAACATAAAACTATGTTACTCATTAAATCTAATCATATCAAAAACATGCCATACCAAAGTGTTAAATTTTTTTCATATTCAGATATTATCATATCATTTTGGATTAATTTTGACAGATGCAACTACATCTTTTCCTATACAAATATAAAAATATAATATTTTTCAAAACTTTCAACAAATTCTTATCATGCAATCTCTTTTACAAGCCCACAACAAAATCTAATAGAATAATGTAATTCCTATCAGTAGATAGCATTATCATCTAGAATCAAAATTGCTACAAAAACTCTTCTATACTCAAGACAGCCTATGTCATCAAATATTCTATTTATATGTTTAACCTATCATCAAACCATCAAAAGATCTAAGTCTCTAACAAAATAAGAAAGATGCATATGATGAAACTAATTAATAAGTTTATCCAATATAAATTTCACACATCGATACTTAATATATCCACAAATATCACATTTATATAAAATAATTTACTTTAGAACAGGTATATCACATACATGTTATACTAGCATTTCCACTAAAATTTCTAACTCTAATAACCTTTGACTCTGATAACACCCTGTTATACTTGACATATCATTCACAATTATTATTAACTAATAGTAAATTAGAGTTCGCAACTAAAAGTAAGGACATAAACATTATAGACAAGTGTGATGAAATAATAAAACACATTATACCTTAATAATAAATTTAATTTCATCGCAACAAAACAAAACACATGCATACTTATTCTATAATATTTTCAAAAACATGATAACTAAAATAAGATCAATATTATAAGAGATCAACTCACCTCACATACCACTCTAAGCACCCTTTTTGTGTGAATTTGTGATATGTTCTATAATATAAGTAGAGGCAAGTACAAAATGAGTAAGATATAAATTTTAAATAATAAAAAACAAAAGTATGATAAAACATAATATCAAATGTGATAACATACAACATGCAAATTGAAAATGCTCATACATATAAAAACAAGAATAAGAACATGTTGTAGAAATAAAATATACACACATTTTTTATTTTTTATTATATGTTTACTATATTTTTTTTTTCTTTTTTTTTTATATTTCTTTATTTTTCTATATAATTAGGCCCAAATGTTTTCTATACCTCATAACCCAATCATGTCTTATCCCATATATAACATTTCATCATCTTTAGATCTCTACCTATAGGTATAGCTAGCCAGCAATATATATCACATAACATCTTCGTCCATCATCTCTACACTAAGTGCAAGTAGTATAAATAAAGGTCTCTGATGCCATCTCATCTCATAACATGGTTTCAAACCAATGCCTATGATGCTTAGCATAAAATGTTAATACTTATCTTATCTTGTAGAATCTCGTAGCACGATATCAAACCAGTACATATGATACCCAACATCCTACGCTGGTACTCGTCACATCTCATAGAATCTCACAGCTTAATAATAAACTAATACCTATACTGCTCAACATCCTATGTTGATACTCGTCACATCTTACGGAATTATAAGAAAAACTTAAGAAAATTTCACTTTCTAATTTTTTTAGTAGGATATTTAAGCCTCTTAACTTTATCACAAATCACACATCATGTCATATACATAACTTTTATTTTTTTTAGCATGTATTGCTAAATCAAAATATACAATTTATACATCATCAATATCATGTAATATTTAAATTAAATCATACAAACTTATATAATTATTAATTTAATTCAATTATCTTGGATCCAAATGATCTCTCAATTTCTTTCTCTTCTCTTTCCTCGTACATTTTTTTGCAAAAAATTTAAAATTTATCTCAAATCAATTCATGTAATTATATATATCAATATCAACTTAATGTAAAAATTAAACTTTCTTTAGTAAATCTTTTTGTCCTACTCACAAAAACTTTTTTTCTTGACTTCTTACCTTCTAATTAATTTTTTCCCTGCATGAAAAAAATCCATAAATTTTCTTTACTAGAAATAAATTACTACAAATTAAACTATAACATTTCCTGCTTTTTTCCAACAATAATCGTTGCACTACTTTCCTTCACCCAATTTCTTTTTCTATACAACAGCTTTCCCCTTTTTTTATAGATTTCGTCTTTTTTTTAATTATTATCTTTCTTTTTAGTTTCCCTTTTTTTTTAACATATTGCCAATAAATTCTTCAAGTTGCAAAAAAATGCTCCAAATAACTCACAAAACTTCCAATATGTATCTAAAAACACTTAAAAGAAAAACATTAGATCATGAACAAGATAATTTCTTTATCATCAAAACAAACTACACAAAGGCTAAAAGTTCAACACCTATCACATCTTTTAATATGATTATAGGGTATTTTTGTCTATAATACTATTGATTTCATCACATAACTCGAGACTCATTCCAGAGGTTTACAAGTGTTGGGCCATCATTATTTTAGCATCTTTTTAGACATGGTAATCTCGAGGATATCCATTGTGCTTCGATGCCACGTTGACATTGACCAATGCTTCCCAAGAATTTTTTCACTTCAACAAGTTCTTCCTCGAATGCTTTCTTGCCTTGGCCTATATCCATTACAATCCCTCTTTAGGCATTAATGACTCTTCTCAAGGCCTTATTTACTATTAATGTATTTCTACCACCAAGAGCTTTTTTCAACTTAAGCTACAATTACTATAATCCTTTTCAATGCAAAAATAACTCTTTTCAAGGCCTTACATGCTCTTGAAGACGAATTCCCACCTCTTGTATACTTCCTTAAACTTCTTTATTGGCTATCAAAATCCTTATAAAAGCTATAATAACTCTTCACGATGTCAAATTAATTCTTCTGAAGATCTCTTATGCTCTCATAGGATCAAACGGTCATTGCTCTCGATAACAACTCGATGCGAAATAGTCATCTTCAAACATCTCTTAGCCTTGAGAGTATCAAATTTTCCCTTAAGCTAGGACAGCCAACTCACATGAGTTTTAATTTTAAAAAACCTTGACAAAATTATTTCTCTTAAATCCATATTTTTTTAATATTTAAAATACTAGAATACTCCACACTCCCCCCTTGCTTCTTTCTCCTCAACCTCCTCCCACTCCTAATTCCTTCCCCAAAGTGATCTCCTCCTTGTAAACACTACTAATAATGGCATTACCTACCTAGTTATGCTTTATATGCCCATTGTAATTTCTTTCCCACTGGTACGAAATCCACCCTCTTCATCTCAATGTGCTAAAAAACAAACTACTTTACCAACAAAATCTCATCATTTCACATTATTTTCCTACTTAGAGACATTGCATAAAGAGTCAAGATCTTGCTTTCGAGTAAGGCATAATCAATAGTGATATTAGTCATTACCTATTAAAGTAGAAGAAACATATATGACCAATGTAACGAAGAACCGGTCACATATGCATCACAGATTTGAGTATGAGGAACCCTCTACAGTTTGTATTGGATGTGGATGGGTGGGACATCAGGCTGCACCTTGTCCCTCCAGGTCTAGCTCTGCTGTGCAGCATATTACTCTCACTATACACCATCTAAGCCAAGCAAAGACTTGCTGCATTTGTCGGTCGCAAGCTGTTGCAGTCTGCATTTTTCCAATGCAGTTTTTATTGGATGTGGATGGGTGGGACATCAAGCTGCATCTAGTCCCTCTAGGCCTAACTCTACTGTGCAGCATGTTACTCTCACTACACACCCATCTAAGCCAAGGAGAGACCTGTTGCACTTGTTTCTTGCAAGCTGTTGCAGTCTACATTTTTTCTCTATGATTTGTATTGGATGTGGATGGGTGGGACATCAGGCTGCATCTAATCCCTCAAGGTCTAGCTCTGCTGTGCAGCTTATTACTCACTACACACCCATCAAGGCCAACCAGAGACTTGCTGCACATGTTGCTCGCAAGCTGCTGCAGTCTGCATTTTTCCTTTGAGGTTTGAATTGGATGTCGATGTGTGGAACATCAAGCTGCATCTAGTCCTTCTAGGTCTAGCTCTGCTGTGCAGCATCTTACTATCAATACATACCCTATCTAAGCTAAGCAGAGAATTGCTGCACATCTAGTTAAAAGGCTGCTATAGTCTGCATTTTTTCCTCCAGCGACATAACAGCTACAATGCCTGATCACACTTGTAGCATGGCAAGGTTGCCCAATCATAACTGCAGCACCTATTGAAATGCCCGATGCTGCTGTAACTGTAAAGCTGTAGGGTGCATCTATAGGTGCACCTGGGGGAGCAGCTGTAGGCGTGCCTATAATGCTGCAGGTGTTCACTGCTGCACTTCTGTCACCACAAGAGATTTCTACGGTTGCATCTTTGATGGCACAAGGACTGCCTACAGCTACACCTAATAATCTACATAAAATAGCAACAATGTCACAGCAGATGTTTGCGCAATTGAACTACTGCGATCTGATGAAACTCTGCTTTGGAAATGGACAAATAAGTTTGTTAGCCCCTAGGCAAAGAGTGACTATGCCTTCAAAGGGGAAAAGCGATGTATGCCCAGCTAGAAGAATCGAGAAAGATTGCCACTTAAGAAGAACAGTCACACAAATATCGTTTCAAAGCCTGCTCTTGAGCCAAAAAGTGTCATGGCATCTCAAATGCACACTTGCAAATGGAGCATAACTGAATCGATGGTTGTCTCAAAAAGGTCAAAATGCAAGTGCTCTAAGCAACCTGATTATGGGATGGAGTTAGCTCCAAGACAGTCCCTCAACAAGATCACTAATCACATGATTTTAGATGGTCCTTATCTACTTAGGTATTGCATAATGTTGTGTTTTATGTTATCTGAATAATTATTATTTAGTGGTTTTTGGTTGCTTGACTTTTTGGCAGGAATTATTAAGGCTGTTGACCTACAACCCTTCTTCAAGCCAAGCCATTGGGATCCCTCTTCTCCTTTGGGAAAGTCAATTGTTTTGTTGTGTTTTACATCTATGGTTTTATGAGTGCATCGTATCTATGTCTAACTTGCATAGGGTGAATGCCTCCACTTTTTTTAGTAGTTTTTCTTAGACAGTACTTGCCATGCTATAAAGCCAAAGTTTCTTGACAGAAGCAGATTTTGGCTTTGTAAGGATAGTCAAGGTACTTCATTTTGGTTTCATCAAGGAAGAAGATAATATGGACCATGTGGGATTGAGGCAAAAGACGAGGCCAAGAGGTGCAGTTGGTAGGAAAACCATGGGAGAGTGACCAATGCAATTGAAGTGGTGCCATATGTTCTGTGAGGTAGAAGCCAATACAATTGTTTGCAACCATGGATAATAGCATCACAAGCAAAGACAAATGCATCATGTCATTAAAGAATACATGTGCAATTATTTATACATGTGAGAATCACACATGTGAAACAGTGGATCAGGCAAGGACTTACTTGGGCAAGATCAAGAAAAAGAAAAATAAAATCTGCATGCAGAAAAAAATGGACGCATGATTAAGTGTTTGTAATATGCAAATGAAAATGAGATGAAGATAGTGAAGTGGCAAGAGAAACAAGAAAGAGGGACAACCAAACAGAGATACGAGGTGTTCTCACAAATTTAAAAAAAGAATAAAACAATTGAAATATAATGTTTGTAAACCTTGTGAAATTAGGTGAAAGGTAATAAAATGAGAGATCAACAACAAATGAATAACCAACCTCATGGACCAAGGTAAAGTTTGCCCTATTGAAAATATCGTACACTTTAATAGGAGAAATAACATATAGAAGCATAAAAACTACAGATCAAAAACCCGATAATTACTCAAGACAAAAAGGCAAACTTACATTCAATCACAAATATTTTTGCACTTTCAGATAAAAAGATAAGTGAGCTTCGTGTAGTTTAAGTAAATGTGGTTCCATAGTAAATCTAATGTCACATAACACAAATTTGATGTTTATAATATTTTTTTCTTCATTAAATTTACAAAATTGACTAAAAATAGTAGGCAACAAAAATGCATAAACTCAAGTTGTTTTGCAATTTGATTAATTAAATAAATTTCAAGTATACAAGAATTAATTTTTATCAACTCACATTAAACAATAAAACTAGTGCCAGAAGAATACCTAAAACTTATGGAGCATGTCCTTCAGTTTTTCTCTTCGTCACCTCCTAGCATTATCACCTCCATCTCTTATTTCCTCGCCAACAAGTTTATCACTCTCAGCAACAAGCTCACCATTGCAATTTTCACGACGAAAAAACTCATCAGCCATGCTCACAAGTTGCAACGTATCAAAGGCTAAATATATGCAAGTATAACATGTAGAATAATTCTTAGAAATAATAAATAAATTTCAAAAGCTAATGTTTCCTTCAGACTTTTAAAAAACTCAACAAATAACTTTAAATTAATACATTTGAAAGTTGGCAAAATCTAATTACATTTTAATATGAAATTACATCATTGTTTAAAGAAACTTTAAAATCAGAAAGACAAGACAAGACAAGACAAGACAAGACAAAGACCAGACCAGACCAGACCAGACCAGACCAGACCAGACCAGACCAGACCAGACCAGACCAGACCAGACCAGCCCAGCCCAGCCCAGCCCAGACCAGAATAAACCAGATCAAACAAGGAAAGGAGTAGGACCAAGACAAAGATCAAAACCAAGATCAAAACAAGACAAGACCAGACCAACCCAACCTAAAATAGATCGGCCCAATACAAAATAAACTAGAACAACCCAATCTAGACCAGACTGGACTGCTCCATAGAACAAATCGCACTACAGCAAAAGTTTTTTGTTTTCCATAAAACTTTGATATTACTAGATATACTTTTCAAATTAAAAACTTTTTCTAAAATTATATAAATGCTATTGTAAATACAAACTAATAAAAAAGATAATGATAAAAAAATTCAAAAAAACTATTAAGAACTCATGAACTTTATCTACAAACTTTAATATGCCTAAATTATCCTTAAAATAGCCAAATCATAGTGAAGAGAAAAATAAGTTAGACATGTCGTAATGGTGAATTAAGCACAAACAAAAATACAAATTAAAACCAAACCTTTTGTTTTTATTCCAATGAGGTTAATACGACTTGAAACTTTTATAGTCTCAATCCTCCCAAAAACATTAATCTCCTCATAAAAGATAAAATTATCAAAAGTATCCTTGTGAAGCAAATTAAGAAAAAATCAAACAAATCCAAAACCTTCTTTGATATAATCAAATAAAACTCCTAACCTTATTAAGTCATGCTCTTAATCAAATCCAAACCAAATCCATATAAAAAAACCCATCGTTAGGCAAGATCTCGTAAAAATTACCCAACGTTTGGTCAAGCCATATTCCCCATCAACATCAAATGTGAAAGCAATCAACCCTCCTTAGCAAATCCCTAATCCAAACCAAATCCATATAAAAAAACCCATCGTTAGGCAAGATCTCGTAAAAATTACCCAACATTTGGTCAAGCCATATTCCCCATCAACATTAAATGCGAAAGCAATCAACCCTCCTTAGCCATACGCCAAATTAAATCATAAATCTATAAACACTTAAGTAGAATCTGAAAAAACTATAAACCATTCAAGTTGTATTCATAATTACAACCTAAACCAAATACATATCAAAACTAAAAAAAAATTGATGTGAGAAAAATCTTGTAAAATTAATAATTAGAAAGAGCACATATACTCAACCAACCTATAAGTCAACAACATTAAAATCTAAATCTCTTTATTTTTTCCCTACTAACAAATCAAATAGCAAAATCAAACCATTTATCAAATTGTTCGATGAGTATTGAATCATTCGATTAGTTTCAATCCTCAATTCAACTCTCCACTTTTTTGTCATAACTACAATATTACAATTCGATGATTTTTTAAAAAGAAAACAGAGAAGCTCTATGACATTATAGTTTAGTTATACGACAAATTTCCTGGCCTTCTTAAGGTTCTTTCGCATCTTATTCTTTAAGGAAAAGATAATAGACCTAGTCAACTCCAACATTGTGAAAGTCCAAATTCTTATTTTTCGTTTGCTCTCTTTTACTTATGTGTAACCTATCTCCCAAATAGTTTTTAAAGACATGGTTTAATTTGGGAAATGTTCATCTCAAAGAAGAGTTTAAGCTTAGAGATAATATTTACTTTTCCATTTATTGAAGTTGTTTCAAATGAATCTTATCGTCTCTTTTTGGATCATCTTGCTATAAAATTAGTTGATCATCTTATGAGACTACTTCTTAAAACAATACTAACTTTGTTTCTTTGAAATAATTAGTTTTCTAAATTGTTCTAACCATCAACAAGCACTTACTTTATAAACCAAGGCCTAGTTAATTACATACTTCTTTCCTATCTTGCCCAAGGCTTAGTTAACTACATAATTCCTACCCATCTTGGCCAAGTGTCATTATTGAATTACTCAATTGGAGAAGATAGTCTCATACTTGGATACATCTATATGAGAACCCATCATTAAAATTCATATAAATCTCTTAAAAAACATATCACTAAAGTTCTCAACTCTTTGTTCTAATGCATGGACAAAAACCTTCGAAACAAAAATAGGTTACGAAAAAGTCCATACGACATCTCAACACCAAACTTGTCAAAATTACAATTTTTGCTGTCAATATTGAAGACTTCTCTAGCAACTTGTTTCACTTGATAATGGAAAGTAAACATTTTCTATCTTTTGCATGGCTTGAAGGGCCCTCCCCTATCCATTTCAACATTGTCATCACAAACATAGGCGAATCTACATATTTTGAAGGCTCAAAAAAAATATTAACATCAATTTTAATTGTTAATAAAGAAATCGTAATGACAATTTTCTAAGTCTACAGATTCTTTTACAAAGTAAAAAAAGACTGTAGTTTCATGATATATTTATATAATTGACATTAGACACAACGACCTTCATACTCTAATTCTACTTGCCCCAAAAAGAACTAGCAATAGACTTTATCAACAAATGGCTTCAAGGATCTGGGGTGATTCTTGTCATTATACACTTACATTTATAGCTTATTTGTAAATTATCCAAGTAAAATTAACTCTCCACTTTTAATAGTTAGATGTAAAACTACCAAAGGAAATAGAAGCATAAGCATTCCATATTATCTGTCAAATCATTTTGGTTGCAACAAAAAATTTAAATTTTCTTGATAACTATATTTAGATTGCATCATTTAAACATTAAGACTTCTTGAAAATTTTATGCGTTTCAAATACTCGTTGAAACTTCTATATGACTAGAAAGAATAGCAATAATAAAAAGACATCGCTGCTATATGCACCAATTAAACAATTAAGCTTCTTGATTGTGTGAGGAAGGTATGCCAAGCTACAACTAATATTTTGAATTGTGAAGATTAAAGTTATGGCATGCAACCCAGCCATCTGGTTCCCAAGTTCTACACAATTGCTAAAAAACCTTCTCAATTCATCATATTAAGAACAAGAATAAGAAAGAATCACAAAAAGTGGAGGATAGTTTTGATGCATAACTCACAAAATTGATTTATAAATACATCAAGCTCTTCAATCATAACTTGATCCACAAGCAATCCATTAACATCTATGACAAAAAAAAAGCATTTACTTTGATTGAAAAAATGGCTTCCCTAAGCTACTACACCTTTTTATGCACACACATTTATCATAAATTCTCAAGACAACAACTCTAATAAAAAAATAATAATATGAATGCAAAACTACAAAATATGCATTAGGGATTAGGGATTAAGAATTAAAGTTTAAGGATGAGGGATTAGGGATTAAGGATTAGAGATTAGGGATTAGGGATTAAGGATTAGGGATTAAGGGATTAGGGATTAAGAGATCAGGGATTAAGAGATTAGGGATTTGGGATTAAAAGATCAAGGATTAAGGGATTTAGGATTAGGGATTTGGGATTAGGGATTTGGGATTAGGGATATGGGATTAGGGATTAAGGGATCAGGGATTAAGTGATCATGAATTAAAGAAGGGATCAGGGATTAAGGATTAAGGATTAAGGATTAGGGATTAGAGATTAGGAATTAAAGGATCAGGGATCAGGGATTAAGGGATTAAAGATTAGGAGATTTGGGATTAGGGACTTGGGATTTGGGATGAGGGATGAGGGATGAGGGATGGGGGATGAGGGATGAGGGATTAGGGATTAAAGAGTAGGGATTAGGGATTAAGGATTAGGGATTAGGGATTACAGGTGTAACTAACTTACTTTTTCTTTATTTGATTTTTTGTTGAAAAGGCTCTTTGAGACGAGTCTAACGGTGTTTAGTTTGTAATTTTTGGAGTTCTAAGGAATAAATTATGAATTTTTAAAGATTTGGAATAGATTTGTAATATTGAAGATATATTTGTAATTTTATAAATGTCAGCATAGTTCAATTCATTTTGGCGGAAGTTATATTTATAATTTTAAAGTTGTTAGTTGCGCTAGGTATTATGTAATGTTAGGAATTTCGACGCAGTTTTATTTCTCCGGGCGAAGGATATATGTGCAAATAAAAAATTGGGAAGGGTTGTTATGCAAAATGCAGTTCACGAACCTTCGGGCAAGTCGGTTTCGACCGCAGTTATAAAAACTGAAGCAAGGTGCGTTTGAAAAGCATTTCTGCTAACACCGACTGCGGGGAGGTTGCCGGAGTTGCGAGGGCGAGATTTCCGACAGCTGCTGCCTTGCTTAGCAAAGTTCCAGCACGCAACAATAACAACCGACGATGATTCCGTGAGTTCCAGCACGCGACAGTGACGGCCAACAAAGATTTCCATTAGGTAAGAATTTGTTTGCTTTGTCGTCAGGGTTGTGTAGGTTTTCTGGCGAGCGGCGGAGACCGAGAGGGGTTGATTTGGCCGGCAGGAGACGCAAAAGGTCTCGAATTTTGTCAGCGAAATATTTCAGTTCCGTCGGACGGGGGAGAGATGCGCAGGAACCGGTCCAGGCCTTGGAACGGGACGCACTGCTGAACTGGGCACGCTGGCATGAGCAGTCCAACGCCGACAGAAGCCAACAGCCAAATTAAGGAATTTTGAGAATTTTTGAGAACGCATTTTGTAAAGTTGTTTGGGAAAGCTTTTAGAAAGCATAATTTTTAACCCTTTGGGAACAACTTTTAGAACACAACTTTTAGCTAATAAGCATATTTTAACTTGATTATGTTTACATTACGGGATTGTAGGACATCAAGAAAAATAAGAAGTGGATAATACAAATTGTACAGTAAATTCAAGTAGATAAATTCCTAACCTTATGATGTAGCACATTATTATGTATTTTTACATACTTTTCTTCCTGTCACAGTATTTAGATTGTTGTTGCATATGTTATACATTAATATTGTTGTATATGATAAAAAAAGAAACAATATCACACAATATGCTAAAATAAAAATAAAAACAATATGGAACAAAAGGTCTTTTGACATGAATATTTATTTGGATTGATGTTTGGAAAATGACAAATATATAAAATAGGATTCCCAGAGAACATTATCATCACCACTAAGCCCAGCATGCGTCGCAGGTTATCGATCTTCGGATCAGATATCTGTCTGGTATTATGTGCTATGACTCCATGATGATTTACATCAGACCCAGCATGTGTTGCAGGGTATGGTACCATACCTACCTAGTGACACTAAGCCCAGCATGTGTTGCAGGGTATCGATCTTAAGATCAGATATCTGCTTAGTGTTATGTGTTTGGTTGGATGTCGGCTGGATGTCATTTATTGATGACGATTGGATCCAGAGGATAATGCGTCAAAAGGAATTGGGCCCGTTAATAACACACTTAAATAAGGAACCGACATTTCTTTATGGTTTTCATTTGGTATTACCTTATACATGACATCTTTTGTGATTGTAGTTTTATGATTTATCTTCATTGCACATGGTATGCCTTTTCATTTGATATCTCTTTCATATTTGGTTATCTATTGTGAATTTATCTACTGAGATATGTAAAATCTCATTTAGTGCTAACATCACAGGTCATACATCCCATGTGTTCCCAACACCGAGAGCTGAAAAAGATGAAGCTATAGGAGAGCCTTTTTCACGAGATGTGTGAGAAAAAGAAGGGTTTAGTATAAGTAAATTTGTTTAAAAACATATTTTGTTTATATATATTTTGGATTTTTGAGTTGATGTTTATATTACCGTCGGGTTCCTTCCTTGAGTTTGGGTCTTTGTCCTCATTAGATGTTGTAACAACAGAACAATTTGATGTTAATTTTGTTATCTAATGGTTTTGTGAGGTGGAGGCTTAACAAGGTAGTATCAAAGCTTTAATTCAAGAATAGGTGGGAAATTAGAGTGAGGACACCAGCACAGCATATGCATTTGCATCTCTAGTGTTACTTCTCGCTTAGACATTAGTTGTCAAATAACTTACGTGGTTTTATAGGATTGCAATAAACTCCACACCATGGAAAGATCTGAATCTGGAAATATAGAGAAGGGTAAAGAAAGAGAGCAGCAAGGAGATACGCAATAGGAATTAGTGCAAACCTTAGTCTCTTTGTTATGATCAATTGGAAGCACTAGCAGTCATAGAGGTGAGACATCTATCGGCTTAATTGTTGACAAATTCCAGCAGATGCATTCCCCTTCTTTTGCTAGAGAAGAGGATCCTATGATTGCTAAAAATTGGCTAGAACAATGAATATTATCTTTGAAGGATGTTGTGCCCAACTAACAGAAAATTAACCTTGGCAATTTTGGTACTAAAAGATGCTGCCAGACTGTGGTGGAGTTCTTGACATCAACTTTGATTTTCAAGCTAACGAATGAAAGAAATCTCCAGGAAAGAATTCATAGAAGAGTTTGAGCCATGGTACATGCCCTTTTCATTTCGACGAGGCCTACGGGACGAAATTCGGGTAGCTTTAGTAGTAGTTCGAACAACAAACTATGTGAAGTTACTGAAGCATGCTCGACGGTTGAGCCTTGGGTCATTATCAAGGATTCGTTGCAGATCAAGATTGCACATGCTAAGTGATCAAGACTAAGGATAGGTGTTGCAGTGAGGTGCAACGTAAACTTGACTGAAAAGGGTAAAGAGAAAGGAGAAAGCAAAGCTAAGTCGATGGGTTGTAATGGAGGTGAATGATTAAGTAAAAGAATAGATGATTAGGATTTAAGAAGGATTGTTGCTAAGGGATGAGAGGCTACAAATGATTGTTTTGGCCATGATGAACTGTATAGCATGTAGGATAAAATGTTTTTAATGCCATATAAACTTTTTATTAATAAAAGAGGGGAACATGATATCCTTTATTTAGGGTCCATTCCAAGAGATAAATATAAGGTAAAGAGCTCTAAAAAAGATACCTAATAAAAAGTTGATGTTTGAACTGTTATTTAAGTACTAACATTAACAAAATGCTAAGACTTTATATTATATTCTAACAAAAACAAATAACACATAATACATCTATAAGATATAACAAGATTGTCGATCCAAATGCAAGACAATGAAAATGTGGCCATAAAATTCTAACTTAAGACATACCAACCAAGGATTATCAAATTTTAGAGTATTTGTAACATATTTCATTAAATCATATTCCATAGCTAAGGGGATGGCATCCACAAGAACATTAGAGCACTTTCTTCTTGATCTCTTCAACCTAATCAAGATGATGATGGTGGAAATCATTGCATATGCTTAATCACTATACAACAGTTATACTTTCTTCAAGACAAAAGCAAACCCTTTTAGGAATTTTCTTAATTGGCTACAAAATTCAAAATGAATGAGAAGCCATAACCATCTTAATAGAAAGAGGTCATGAAGTGAAACTTAACATAAAAGTTTTGAAAAAGTTTGATCATAAAAAAGGATAAGATAATTTTTTGATACCATGCACATTCCCAACAAGATGAGATAATAGAAAGGAAAAATATGATACTTGTTAACATGGTTGGGGCTATGCTGAACGAGTGTAGTTTACCAAAATAATTTTGGCTCAAGATGGTGAATGCTATCTATTCAAGTCATTGTTCGACCAAAGTTAACCGTAACATCATAAAAGTTATGTGAAGCAAGAAAATCCAGCATATTAAATCTTCACATATTTTGGATGCAATTGTTCAATTTTGAATAGTGGTAAAGATGACCTAAAAAAAGGGTGATTAGAGGTCAAATTATGTATTTTTCTTGGGACATTCATGTACAAGAAAAGCTTATAGAATATATAACTAACGAAACATCCTAGTTGAATAATGCATACACTTGGTGTTAATAAATCCAAATAGTCAAAATCTAAAAAAACAAAGAAATATGATGATATTGATAAATTTGGATAGACATGATGAAAAAAAAGAAGTAGAATTGAATAAGAGAACAAAGGTTCATGTTTTTTTCTTATAAATTGATGTTTATTACTTTTTGAGAGGACTACAAAGTGAACTGTCTACAATAACAACCAAAAAAAATGGGCAAGCCAAAAGCTCTCAAAGAAAAGAAGCTAAATGACAAAAAGGATCTGTCTAGTCTTGAGCTTTGTCCTGAAGTAACACAACTAAATCCTATCTAGCTTAGTTAGATTCACGCAATATTTGGGTAGTTGGTGAGCTTAAAAAATATGAGACTCAAAACTGATGCTAGCCATTTAGGCAAGATAGTTTATTATAACATTACCCTCTCCAAAGATATGTCATATTTGAATTATTTTAGGGTCAACCACTTTATGATAAGTTTAATATTGTATGCATCTTCCAGAGAGTCGACACTTTACCTTGTACTATGTCCAAGAAAATTTGATAGTACAACTCCACCCAAAGCTCTCCGTAAAGTTAAAGACCCAAAAGCAATGTCAATCCTTCAGTTTTTAGATTTGTTTTTGAACCAATGAAAATAGAAAAAGCTTTTACTGTGTGACCAAGGTGATCTCTAATGATCCCACCACAATTGGCCAGACTGAGATTACTATAGGCCGAACCATCTATATTCAATTTCAAAATATTGCAAGGGAGGAAGCAATTTAACAACCTAACTTTGAGAATAGATCATTTATACCAAAGGGAAACACCAAGTGATATTGAAGCAAGCAAAGAGAACATTGTTGAAAATGCAGCTCATCGAGATCTTGACCTCCTCAAAAAGTGCCAAGTTGTGAGCTTTCCAAATTTCCCAACAAATGAGAGAAGGCAGCAACTGAATTAATTCTCCCCTTGCAGTTTTTGAGGAATTCATGTCTTCGTTAATGCTCAAGCACAAGGTATATTTCTTAGGGGTTCACCTCATGCAATTCTAGAAGATTTGCGAAGAAGTCCCAGATTTGCCAATACCAGTGGAGGCCAACAAAGACATGACTCAAAGAATTCTTATTTGGGCAGAAGGGGAACTTAGATGCTAGTTGAAAGTTTGGACAATATAAAGCAACTAAGAAAAGCAATAGTCTATTAAGAATCTACCACATTAGAATTGAAATTTTCAATAGAAGCCTGTACTTCCAAATTTTTCTTCTTGAGTTTAGAATCAATCCTTTACCTCTTGTTGCTTACCAAGCCGAGTTTTTGCTGAAGTTTTCATTGGAGGTAAGTGTCTGGTAGTCAAAACCTATAGGACCTAAGTACTCCGTGTAATTCAATGCAATATGTTTGATGTTTTATTCAAGATTGAGTTAATGGATTTTCTACTTCTTATGGTATATTTAGATTGCATGAAGAGAGCCCACAAAGAAGAATTCTGAGCCTTCCAATAAATCTTAGCACTAAATGCTTCCATTATATCTTCAAGCTTTTTCAACCTGAGCCCATTCTCATCGATCAAGGAAGTTAATTTCTTCTAGCTAGCCTAATAATGTTTGTGGCAATGAGTTGAATTCCCTCCAATCCGTTCATAAGGGCTTCAATTCTATGAAGAAAATTTTTTGAAGTATAAGAAGCC
Source organism: Vanilla planifolia (assembly GCA_023846275.1). Lineage (NCBI taxonomy): Eukaryota > Viridiplantae > Streptophyta > Magnoliopsida > Asparagales > Orchidaceae > Vanilla > Vanilla planifolia. The sequence goes on along the minus strand of CM043872.1, from coordinate 3,577,033 downwards.
ATCTTTTAAGGAAATGAAGAATCTAAGGATAATTTGTGTAACAAATGAAGATTTGTCTAACATTATCCCAAATATCTTATTGTATGTGATCCCTTTAAGGGTATAAAAGTTCAACCTTCCTTTAGGAACTAAGTGGCATTTTGTGATGAATCAGACTTATTTAATATTACAAACATAAGGATGAAATTGTATTTTTATAAATTAGACTAAATAAAAATGAAATAAAGACAGTAAATGCAAATAAAATGAGCTCCATGAAAAAATTTCAAACCTTTTGTGTGGAAGTTGACCTGTATGCCATCCAGACCCACAAGGAACAACCAACCCAACTATATCATGGATTGAAGTGGTTTGGATTGATAAAGTAATGTAATAAAATGCACAATTTCTTCTCACAAAGAATAAAATAAGGATAAATAGAAAAAACGACAACATAAAAATAATATACACAAAATTACAAGGAAAATTTCACTATATTTTATTAAAGAAACACAAAATAAGTGTAGGAGACAAACTATACCTCCAAAGAGTCTCACACAATCCTTTCTTTGGTGGAAAACACCCTTGCCTCAAGTTATAGTTGTGCACACAGAATCTCCTTTGGATTCTTGATCAAAACCCCCAATTGTATCCAATAATGTCAATAAGCAAATCTCTCTCCTTCCACAAAAATCTTAGTCTAAGACATCACAATCATCTATCTTGTTGTATCTTGGCCTCTTCCCTCCAAATCTCAACACTCTTGGTCAATTTTTCAAATTAGCCAAGTTGAGCAAAGAATGGATTAGATTGGATAATCTACCAATCCCCAAAAGCCTCCCTTTTATAGTCACAAAGGAACATTTACAAATTTGAAAAAAATATAAATATCACTTAAATATTTTAACATCTACAAATCTAATATAATCTTCATCAAAAAGATTCAAATTTATTCTTAGAACTATCTTTAAAACCTGAGTTTTGAATATCCAACAATATTAAGTTGGTAAAATTCAAAAATGGGATCCAAATCAATATTTTACCTTTGTCGAACTACCCCATTACAAGATCAAATGATCAATCAAACCATCATTGAACTGTTCAATTAGATTCAAACTTCCAAGATAACAGTACATTTTAGCCATAACTTCTTACCTTGAAATAAGAATTCAACAATTTTGAATGCATTGAAAAGCTAAGAAGATGCTTTACAAAATTTTATTTAGTGCTTCGATACATTGCAATCTATAGGAGAAAATAGCTCACAAGTTGCTGCATCATTTACATTGGATCTTCTTCAGGTTAGTTTACATCCTCATATTCGTTGATTAGTTCTAATCCCCTAATCATTCACCTCTCCTTTAAAGGACTCATCCTATGAGTTTTCAAGCTAGTAACCAAAGAAGACAAAGCATTCACAGCAACTTTGTCACTTCCTTTGGTATCCATGACCTCAAGTGTGCCACATCATCTACTCTACTTGTCCAACAAAAAAACAATGGGATAATAATGATCTACTTATTCCAATGGTTGTGTCCCCAAGTGGACAACCTCCACCTGCTGCTATTTTTCATCACCCATTCTGGACAAGCATCTCCTTCCCCCTGCAGAATGAACAAGCATAACTTTACGTAACTTTAGTTTTGCTTCTTGAGTCATTTTCTTTTTCGTGCTGACACCCCCTTCAATAGCTCTGTTACTCTCAATTGTAATACAAAATGTCCCAACCTCCGCTCCCAGTTCCCTCACACAGATAAAACGAACCCCCAAAAGCCTAGATTGCCACAGAAGCAAGATTTATGCTCAGATATTAAATCAAATCCGTGTCCGATCCTAGAGTTGCAATGGAGCAAACAATTTGATGTTGTTCCGTATCGAAAGAATAAAAGACGCTGAAAATTTTACAGGATCAAGTATTGCGAAGGTAAAAACAAAAATGAAACGAAAACCAACCAGTGAGATCGCCAAGGAGACACCACATTGGTCCAGAGAGGAGATCCACGGAATTCGGAGTTAACCCTTGGTTGAACGTAGCAGTGGTGTTCGCCGACCGAAAATTTCCACACGCCATCGACGCCCACCGTAGTGACAGCTGAACCCTGGCCCTGAAGCAGTCCCAGCAGCCGATGGGAAGTACAAGAAAAAAGGATTTAATGCCGCTGTCATTAAATTAAATTTCAAATTTATTTTCATCTTTTATTTTCAAATTTCAGTCACTGCTATTTTCATTTAAAATTATCTTTGTTAGGGTTTTCTAAAAATTTTTAACTAAAGATTATAAATTATTTCAGTATTAAAAAAGTATTTTTTATTTTAATACATTTTTATGTAAATAAATAAGCACATATAAAAAAATTTATTTCTTTATTTCTCCTTATAATTCTTTGTTTAGAAATGAATATGATATTTATGAATTCATGTATAGTTAATTATAAAAATTTTAATTTAAAATATTATATCAAAATTATTCTTAATAAAAATATTATATACAAAAAAAGGTATTTGTTATCTTAATCCTTTATAATATTTTTAAGAAAATAAAAAGATATGATTATTTACATTATTTGAAGTTTTTATTAAATTACATTAATAATGCATAGTAAATTTTAAAAAAGTAAATCAATATTCATTCTTATTAGAAAATGCATTTATGTGGGAATTATATGAATAATTTTATGAAGAAATTTTAAAAAAATTTAATTATAAATAAATATATATATATATATATATATATATATATATATATATATATATATATATATATATATATATATTTATATATATATATTATGATTTATTATACATTAAAATATATATCAAGTAAAAAAATTGAAGTACTATTTTAAAATAATCAAATATATTTTTTAGAGTTTTATAAAAAATTTGATAGTTATTTTATATGATTAAGAATACAAAATAACGTTTAGATTTAACAAATTATAATTGAGAATTAGTGATAATAAATTTGCTATAATACTTAAGAAAAAGATATCTAGAAATTTACAACGTGATTAATAATAAGATGATTATCAAGTGATAGAGTTGTTTTACATGTGAAATATTTAGCTACATGATTAAATATTTTATACTAAAATAATATTTTGATAATATTTAATACCATAAAGTCATAGTTAATTCACTTCATTGGACTCAATTTTAGTTACTTATTGTTTATGATCGTAATAAAACATCATAATGTATGTTAATTTTTAGCAAAACGTAAATATTATTACAAATGTGAAGATAATTATGTTGTACTCTTGATATTTTTATTATAATTAACATAATTGAAGACTTTTCTATTTCACAATATTGATCAATGTGAGAGAATGAAAAGTATATTTTTTTGCTATAGGTTTCATAAGAAAAACAGATAGAATGTAATGCACTAGATATGAATGTAATGCTCACAATAAAAAAGAACTATTATATTTTTATAAAATAGAAGTACATATCATGCTTAAATTTTAATGTTAAGTCTGAATTTATATTTCTAGAGAAATTGTTGAGAAAATGAATTGTCTTATAATTCATGCTAAATTAACCAAAAAATAAAATATTTAGAAATATGAAAATGAGTAAATAATCAAATAAAGATCATAAAGCATTTTTCCTCTAAATCAAAATTTATTTAGAATTATTATGAATTTTTTAAGTTTAAAAAGTTCAATGTATAAGTAATTAATTATTATTATTATTATTATTATTTATTAATATAATATATTTAATTATAGGATTTTAAGTAGCTGAAAAGTATTCTACGATGCATGTTCAAGTTTTCCTCTCTCGCAAAGGTCAACCAACCCTAATTCCTCTCTCGTGGCGATAATTAGAGGCTTTCTCTTAGCTTTTAAGAGTTGTATTCAAGGATGCAATCATCAAATACTAGTTATATTTAATACAAACCTCTGTTGATAAACGGAACCACATGCTAATGAAATTGATAGCTTTTTAAATGGTGGATTTTTCCATTGCACCTAAAATAGATGAAAAGACAATCTCTCCAAAAATATGCACCTTTATATACAATTTAAGATGTATGAAGGATATGTGCTAGGGATAATGGTTTAAGACAATTCTTGGAAGATGATGAACAACTGTTCCAAGGAAAATTTGCATGCCTTTGAAGTTTAGAAAGGCTCTGTCAAGCCTTTCATGCAAGTGAGCACCCCCATCATTGTTATTACACTAAGTAAATCTGGCCTCAATGAATCCAAATCACATAGTTCCAATTCCTGAATTATTTGCAAAAACTCCTGGGCATTCTCAAATTGAAACCTTTCCCTCCTTTCTTTTCCTCTTGTTAAAGCACAACATTAAGATCTCCTGCAACCAAGAGGGGCACATCACCATCCGCTGCAGGTCGAATATGCAGTCATGCTACTCATCTTACAATGTAATCCTTGGAAGCATAAACAATACAAAACCACCACTGCACACCTCCACCCTTCTCAAGCTGAAGTGTAATTACATGGCTTGAGTTCTGCATTACCAAGTGCTGCATAGACTTTTTCCGAAGGACCACAATTCCACCAAAGAATCCCCCTGCAGGTTCAGCAAAGAGGACCAATTCTGTCCCAGAAGTTATTTTGCCTTATCATTTCCTACAAATAAGTTCTTGATGCTGATGATTTAATTCCCCTAATGTTTCAAACTATCATAGAAGTCATTGTAATTCAATTGCAATATGATATAACTTTGCACTGAAATTACATAAGAAACTGCTACCTGTACCTCCCTGTTCAGTGGAGCATTGATCAGTTGAAAAAGATCTGTCGTACAAGAGTCCTAAAGAGCTAACTTGAGCTGCCAATGGAAGAAGCTACACCGTAAGCTCTGAAATTGCATCTCTGTGCGGGAGGTTCAACGAGCAGGGGAGATCGTACAATATGATAAGTGAGGTCGTATTGTACGAATCAGAGAGTGATGGCCATAGACATCATCGTACAAGGCCGACAAAAGTCCATAGGGTCTCTCAGCGCAAAGTCAACTAAAGAATTCCCGTGGTCCGTATAACGGTCAAGTGCCATGAGTGCAGTAGATCTTTCTTGTCTAAAATAGTGAAATGGATGATTAGACATCTAGTAGTGAATAAGTTGGAATAGTTACCCAGGCTTGTCATACAAATGCAATGTAATGCAGTAGCAGTACATGGACGAAGACGATAAATGGTAGTCACAAGAGGCTAGGGAAACTCATACAATACAAATAAATAAATCATATAGTACATAGAAGGATTAAGCAGGCATGAGTCACAGCATAGTTCTGAATTAGTCGCTACACGAATATTTAGCATAAGATGTCATACAAGGTCGATAGATACTAGATGAGTAGTGACTGAATCGGATAGATGAACAGACAAGGCTGAACAGGATATCTAACATAGCCGTTAAGCGATGATGGCATGTCTTCTCTTGTACTAGTCTGATCCATAAGGAAATTTGGTAGTACACGTACAACGTTTGACAAGAGGTGAACATAGGTTGGACTACTCTGGAAGAAGGTTGCACTCAAGCGATAGGCAGAAGAAGTGCATAGCGGCACGTATTGGTCTAATCGAAGAGGACAATCGATAATACATGTACGATGCACAACAGGGGAAGAAACATATTTTAACAGGTTCGAGTGCGAACTTGGTCGATAGGATGGGATCGTACAGACGGAAAGTCCGACCTGTGTGTAACGTTGTTTGCTGTGCTTGGTCTTGTATGATTCCTTGTCCTCGATCTACTGTGTAGCGTGTCCACTTTTGGGGGGCTAAGAAGCAGCAGTGCTTACCTGAGGGGTCATCCTCACCATAGTAATCAGTTTAACGGCATTGGGCATCTCTTCCTTGTTGTTCTGCTTTGCTTGTTGCTTATTTGCATTCCTTGCTTGCCCTGCCAGCCTTCTTTGTTATGGCTGGATCTACATCCAAGCTCCGAGCCAAGTTTCATTCTCAACAGTTGTAGTACTAACCTTTTGCGGCAAGTTGAAAGCATTAGCTTGGTTTTTCCTGGTGATTTCTTTTGATGGGGTCTGCTCCTTGCCCACCTCTTCCCTGAGATTCCTTTCCATTTCTCTTTGCACAATGCAAGAACCAGTAGCATGTCCAACCTTCCCACATTCAAAAAACATTGTGGGAAGTCCCTCAAATTCAAATCGCTGGAATGTGCGTCCCAGTGGACCATCAAGCCACATTTCAAACTTAAACAATTTAGTGAGGACCATCTTGATGCATACCCAAGCATAGCTAGCCATCAATCTGAATAAGTTGTCCAAGGGCTAAAACTATTAACAGGAGATTCTTGGTATCCCAATACACGAGTGATAATACTGAAAACTGCACCCAAATTGAGGCACACATAATAGTGATCAAACTCGGCTTGAAATCTTGCATCTATAGATCCAAATTAAGGGCTTGTTCGCCCACCAGCCATGGCTTGCCAAGCCATACTAAATCCCTGTCTTTCTTATTCTCTAAGTGTAGGACCTTGGGGTCTTGATGATGGCCCCATCTTCTTGTCAAAGTACGAACGATCTTAGGGAATGTAAGTCTCCCTCCATATAACCCTACCAAGTCATATTTGTGAATAGCCACACATCTAGCGTACAGCATGTGGGACAATTTAATGGTACCATCCTAGATGTGCGAGGTATCTTTTGGTGCAAGATTGGCTGATCAAGTAAACTATGTTTGGTTGAGCTAAGTTCTTTTACCATTATCATTAGGATTTGCTACTAAATTTCTTGCCAGTGCTTCATAGAAAGTCATCCTGTCTCCCATTAATTGTTGCTACAGTTTTACCATTCATAGCTGTAGCTAACCCCACTGGGGAATTTCCATAAACATCTGGTGGGCAAAGGAGAGATTTACCATGCTCAAAGCTAGCTGAACTGGGACATTCCAAATACAAGCCGTTTTTGCATCATCATGCTGAAAATTAAGCCTTCGTTCCAAAGAAAGTTCAACTTCATTCATAGAATCATCCTCCAAGTCATCATCTACATTACCTTCCAACCCAACAGAGACATCGTGATCATCCAAGTTACAGCCCATGGTAATCTCCATTGTTGGATCCATTAATTCGTGAATGTTAACTTCAGTTTGTTAAGCAAAAAAAACGGAGCCTTCCCCTTGACTGTATTGTTGTTCGGAGCGCCTATGCTGCAACTTAAGCTTTCTTCATTCTTGACTGCCCATTTCTAAATCATGTTGCTGTCAATTACCCTTTTTTTAATTCTCTGGTACTCTTGCAACCATGCTACATGCTCCTCCCCACTAGCTGGTGGGGTGGCCGCACTCCACACGTTAAGCTGGTCAAGCGCACCCTTTGGCTCGAGTGCAAAGTAGAAGTTCTCAAGAGCGTGAAGAAGCAGGTCGTCAGAGGACCGCAAAGAATCGTTGGAAATCGCCCAAAAGTTCATGCAATGACCAAAGCATTTAAATTTTTTTAGTTATGACCAAACGATTGAGATTTTAGTAAATATATTAATAGATATTAATAAAATAAATTATTGAGTTCATTGTGTATGAAAATATAAAATAAATAACTAATTAATAAAATTTTTATTTTAATTAAGTAAATTAAAAATAAAATATTAACTAGCTATTAGAAGAGAAGGAGCAACAATATGATCATCATCATATTTATTTTGATAAAAATGATATCAATAAATAAAATCAAATAGAAAAATAAATAAAAAGCAAATAAGAGATAGAATATGTATTTTTGTTTCTTTAATGATCATAACATGTATTTATATAGAAAGTTATATTTCGAGATTAAACAAGATATTGATTATTTATTCTTTTATTTGATATAATTGATTGTTTCAAGATTAAATGACATATTATTTATTTGTTTCACATATATTTGTTTGTTAGTCATAGCCAACTGAACTTATGGCTATTGGTTCATCGCATGCTTTTGGCACTAATATTTCAAGTACACTAGAATTATAAACTAGGATGAACAAGTATAAAAAAATAATTTGGTAAAAAGAAATGATATTATAAAGCTTTGTATATAAACCCGACTGATACCTATTAGGAATTTTGTATCATATATGCATGTATCTATATGAGTATAATAGATGGTTGTGAATCTATGTAGATGAATATTATATATGCAAGTAGATGTGTGGATATAAAAATATATAATTATATGGATATGTATATGTTGATAAAAACTATGTAAAATGTTATAGGTGTAATGTTTTTAAAATTCAATATATATGTAAATAGAAAAAAAAACAAAATATAGAAGAAGTTCTATCTATTTGAAAACTAAATTTAGAGAAAATAAAGTTTAATGGGTTATGATCAAGCAATTAAATCATATTTGTAGTATGGTAAGTTGGGTCATCACAATGGTGGTAATCGAGTGGTTGAAATCCTAAGGACCAATGATTATATGACATACTATTTTAATAATTGAATTCCTATAAATAATGTTAGGGAACATTAAAATAGAATAATTAAAATCTCTAAGAGAGTTAGTTTGATACCTTAAACCTATGAGTACGTTATATTAGTATAACAATGGGATGTAGACATATTATATACTTTTAACTACACAGTGAATGATTCTTGCAATATGCTTATTTTTTTATATTATATGTGTACAAATTGATGTGATAAAGCTTTATGTACTAAGAATTTTATTTGTTTATAGCAGGATAGAATCTAGTGATACAAACCTAAATGAAGAGATCATCAATATAAATAATGAAAGCAAACAAATTCAATAACCCAGAGTGAAGAAAGAGTAATAATTTGATGAAATAGATGAGTCTATCTTATCAAGAAGGGGTATATATCTGACCAAGATAATTAAATTTGAGGAAGGGCACCAAATAGATAAGCTAGTAGAATAATTCCTTAAATTGCACCCATCTCACTTCTCAAAAGCTACAAACCTTATGTAGGCTAAGAATTGGCTTGATATCATAGAAACATTATTTGATGTAATGTTGTCTTAAAAATAGATAGGTAGAAGCTCTAGTTTTGAAAAGTGTTGCAAAAAATTAGTGACCTAACTAGAAGAGATTAAAATTTGAAGGAAAGTCAAATTTAGAAGATCTTGGCAAGAATAATTTAAAGATTTCTTAGAGTGGTATATAACTCTGTCTGGAGTAGAGAAATTTGATTATCATAACTTATGAGTAAAAATTTTCATCTCTTATAAAGTATGTTCTAAAAATGATAACTACATAAAAAAATATATATGATATATTTTAAAAAAGGTTATGATCTTCTATTAAAATTATTATGACTTCTTTAGATTTCTCTTCATATAAAGAACTATTAGAATTTGTTCAATAAATACTACAAGATCAAGCTACAAGTCAAGTAATGAAAACTTTCAAAAAAAAGACCCACTATTCACGTGAAAGCAAATTTAAATTTAAAAAGCTAATGAACACTAAAAGAAGGTCAAATTCTTCTGCTACACTTATTGAAAAAAAATCATCCAAAAACCTCAATTTAAAATTTTTAAAAATTACTATTAAGGGGAGTGTCATAGGCAAAGACTAATCAAATACTTTAAATGTCAGTGGATAAGCCACACAATCATACATTACCTAAAGAATATTGAAAGGTAAAAAGAAAGCCAACATGCAAGTGGTGAAATCCAAAACCTCAGAGGTTCATATTACTCCTTATGTTACATATCATGCAAGATTAGGGTAGCTTATATAGTTCCATTACATACTATATAGCTCCATATTTATGTTATCACTAAAAAAAGACTCTTATATACAACAGGTACCTTTTTATTACACAACATACTTGTAGTAGTATGATATGACTATAATACATTACATTATGTTATATCAGTTGGCTTAATTATAAGATTATAAATAGAAATGCATGCATTAGAAAATCTTTTTTTTAGTAAAACTATTTATAGAAGAGGAAGTAAAAGTGGATAAATAATCATGCAAAATGTGTAAGTCAATGGAAGATTTTTCAAATCTAGAATGATTATTATACTTTATTAGAATTTGATGCCAACTTGGGTATGTATTTTCTAGTTTTTCATCAAGGTATTACTGATAATTGGAAAAAGAAATTAGGGATCTATATAAGCAATGGCACTTATGTAGTCTATTTTGGTGAGGACAAAAAATTTCCTATATTATTTATTCTTCAAGCTTAAAGATGGTAAGAAAATGATATACAATAACACTTTTTGAATTATAAGAGTTAAAGGCATAATTGAAAAGGGCTTTATTAAACCTAGTGAATCCTTATGGATTGAACCTATATTATTTATGAAGAAAGATGAGAGCTTATGAATTTGTATTGATTTTAGAGAATTAAATAAGATTATAATACAAAATAAATATCATTACCCAAAATGAATGAGTTATTCAATCAATTATTGAGAGCTAAAGTGTTATAAAAAATTGATTTGAGATCAAATTATTATCAACTAAAGATTAGAAAGAAAGACATTCAAAAAATTATTTTTAGAGCTATATATGGTTATTTGAATCTCTTATGTTATCATTTGGATTTTTTTTTGAAAAATCAAAAGTTTATTACATATGAAAGTAATAAGCCGTAGAGGGCTCAATTTGATGAGGCCATAATTAACTAATTAGCTTTAGTATTTAATAGATGTTTTATTATTTTCACTAGTTATATGACCTCAATTGAGCTTGGAGACAACTAAGCTGAAGGATATTTGAGAACAGTAGTACAACAGCATTATATCATTATTGAGGTACTTGATTTTTGTCGATTCAATAGGTTTACTGCTTTTGTCTCAGAATGATGTTAATGCACCAATATAGTAATTGTTAATAACCAACATTCTAATGTGATCCATATCATGATAAGTATTTTATGTTGACAACAAACCATCGCAATGCTTAGATGTTGTATTAGTCTTATGCATTATGATGTGCCATTTAGCAAGTACGATTGTGATATCTTTGAATTTGTTGTCGTAGTAGTTAGATTTTGACTTGAGTACCAACATCGAAGTGGAAGAACCACCAAAATAAATAGTGTCCACTTTGAAGGGGTGCACATAGCTAATGTAGGAGGTCATGCCATTACCATATTATGATGGCACATACATGACTTTTAGTATACACATTTGTTTAACAAATAGTCAAGAAGCAACATAATTGTAAATTGTAAACCTCAATTGAAAGTGCAAACCATCTATAAACATACATTTCAATGCAAAATGTAAAGTGATATTTTAAAAAAATTGTCCAATTATGAATAGTATGTTTGATGGCTAGTTGTAATTATCCAATGCATTTGTAGGCAATTTCATAAATGTAGATAAGCCCTTTATTTCAATAATAATTTTCATTGCTAGTGGACTTGTTTCATTTGCTGATTAGTGTTGATCATAATTGTTCATTCAATTGATTCATAACTATTCTATCATACTTAGTAAGGTTTTTAAGGAATCTCAGAGTAGTCGTATGATTGCTACTCTATTTTGCATATCAAATGTAATTGGTCAATGCTAAGGTAATGTGAAATGTCTTGGTAAGAAGTTAAGATTTGTATGTAGTGAATGCTTTGCATAATATGATGGTGCTAATTGTACTGTAAATTTTTTTTTTGCATAAGTAGAAAAACTCCAATTTTCAACATCATATCACATACTTCCTTCAATATGAACCTTCATATCTTGTATGAAGTTCAAACATATTGGAATTGAATGACATCTGGTATGATAAGAGCCCTACATAACTTTGGAATATTTTATAGATCCTAGGTGCTAAATTTTGTAGATTTTGCTACCATTGTTTTGAGTATTTTTCTTATCTATTGCCCTCATTGGGAATGCAACTCCAATAAATAATTTTTGTACCCACCTTGTGATTGACTTGCTAAATAATGATTGACAACTTCTAAGGAATATTCATCTGATCTTACACGATTTTAAGGATTGCTTTACAGTTCATTTGATCACTAGCTTATGAGTGTGCCTTTGTAGACCAAGAAGTAGAGATAAACTTTTGGCTTCTAATAATGATTTGTTGCTAACAAAGTAAGAGAAGGCTTCCACTATTTGTCTTATATGAATATAAAAAATTCACCAAAACCAACGTGCTCATTGTTATCATTTGTAAAACCATTAACATTTAGCTTCAACATTTGATATGAAGGGGCACCATTTCATATCTATTATACATCAAAATGAACATGGAGGGACTAAACAAAGAGAAGATTTTCTTTGGATGTTTGTGTGAAATAAAAATAATTAAAAATATTATAGCTATTGAAGATGATATTACTAATGATAATATTTATAACCTGCTTAACTTCTTCATAGATTTTTAGATTTTTTACCTTTCATATATTCTAACATATAATCAAAAGAAGGATGATAATGACTTCTCCTCTCATTAAGTGGTTATTTGCTTGTTCAATTAGTTTGGTTTACTTGTTGAATTTGCAAACTATTGACAAAGATAGACCATACTAGCTTTACACAACTCACAAAGACATGGTCCACTAAGTCTTCATTAAGATAGTGAGGGCATTTTGAGATTATCTAAAAGTTGGGCTTCCTTAAATACTCATGGAATAGATGAAATTTATTAAATATTCTCCATAATAAATTCAAGATTTTCAATGGATATTTGGAGTTTCAATTATTATTACTTGATTTCAAAATGAAACCTTTTCTCCTAATTGCTTCATAGGCTAGCCGAATGCTGAAGTTTCCATCAATAGTGATCGTTTAGAAGCTATTTTCTAGCATGTTTGAGAATTCAATATGATCTATGACCATCTCATTTATACTTTTCATGTGTTTCCTGGTACAAATATGTTGCATTTCCTTTTTAATTTCAAGTATTTTTTTTTTCATATAGTTTTACCATAGTGAATTGTCAAAAAGAGATTTTCGATTAAATGTTATTTAGAATGCAAACATAACATTTTCAAGTTTTAAGAGATCCAAACCATTTTTTTCAGTTAGATGGCTAACTTTTTCCTAATTGGTTTAGTGGTGAATGTGCATGTCCTTGGAGTTGCCTTACCATTCATAATTTTATTAGTTATATTCAGTATGTTAAGAGATGGATTAGTTATCATTAAGAAAATAAGTATTGAGACAAGAATATGCTTCATAAATGTAAGTCTACTTTAATGAACATAATGGACAGGATATTCAAGCAATTTCTTGATTAGTTTGTGATTACTTTTATTAACTACATATTGCTTTGCTCTAAAGATGAAAAAGATCATGAGAAGCATTTGCATCTAATATTGTGAATATTAGAGGAACATCAATTATATGCCAAGTTTTTAAAATGTATCTTTTGGCTAAACAATGAATCATTCCTAAGGAATGAATTTAGCATAAAGGGCATCTCATTGATTCCCAAAAAGTAATAGCTAATTTAGAATGGTGTGGGCCTACAATGTGACAGAAGAAAGAAGTGTTCTTGGTTTAGTTTATTAAAATTATATATAATTATTTTTTCAAATTGCAACACTAGTAATAAGATTAACTAAAAAAGTAGTACCTTCTAAGGGAATTTAGATTGTAAAAGCAATTTTCAAACCTTAAAAGAAAAGTTAACCACAACATCTATCCTAACATTATTTGAAAGAGAGACCAAAGTTTAAGTATATGTTGATGAATCTCTATAAGGAATTGGGTGCACATTAATGTAAAATGATAAAATAATAACATTAACTTTAAGAGAATTACAATAAAATGAAAGAAATTATCTTATACTTGAGCTTGAACTTTCTTTTATTATATTTTCTTTGAAGATTTTGAGACATTATTTATATGGAGTGAGAAGTTATTTATTTATCAATCACCAAATTCTAAACTATCTTTTCACACATAATGTTGAATTAAAGATAATGAAGGTGATTGGAACTATTTAAAAATTGTGATAAGAAAATTATCTATCCTCCAAGCAAAATTAATGTTATAGATGATGTATTAAGAAAGAGGGTTAGTTTTGATAGGAAAATTTAGAATAAAAGAAGCTCGATTAATTAAATAAATGAATTTTTACAATTGAATTCAATATTGTTAATTGCTAGATAACTTTTTCATTTATTGATTATAATAGCATTTTAGTTGTAAACTTTGAAAAATGCTCTAAATAAAGTTGAAGAAATTAAAAAAATAAATGTTAGAATTGTTGAAGGAAAAAAACAAGCATTTTTTTAAATGAAGAGAGAGAGTCCTATTTTATAAAAATAGAATGTGCATTCCTTTAATACGAGAATGGAAGCAAATTCTAATGAAAAAAATCCTAAAATATGTAGTATATCTATGAATGACAAAGATGTATTAAGACTTGAAGTAAAGATTTTAGTGGCTTGATATGAAGGAAGGATGTAAACAGTTATGTGGGCAAATGTATGATATGCTAGTAGTTGAAATGAAGGCAATAGATATGAATGGATTGTTTCAACCACTTCTTATTCTAATATAAAAGTAGTAAGAAATATCATTACATTTTATGGTTAGATTATGAAAGACTAGTCAAGGACATGATGTCATATGAGTGGTCATAGATATGTTAGCAAAATTATCTCATTTCTTACCTCTTAGAATTATTGAATTAAAAAACTAGTGTAAATTTATATAGATCAAATTGTAAAATTAAATGGATTATAAGAAGCAATTATATTTAATAGAGATTCAAGATGTAGTTTGCATTTTTGAAGAATAGTTTATGAAGCATTTAACACCTTATTAAAATTTAATACAATGTTTCATTCTCACATAGATGGTCAAACTAAAAGGATTTGTGGTAGTTGAGTGGTGATTCCTTAGCCTCGTCTTTCCCAGTTTTTGGTGCCACTTCATCTAATTCATTTACCTTTTCCTTTTACCTTTCTAAAAATTGTGAAAATTATTATTTTTTTCTTTTGATAAAAATATGTAAAAGAAGCAACTTTTTTAAAAAAATATAAACCTTTTTCAATAAAACCTTTTAAGAGATTTGTGGAAGTAAACACAAACCTTGCTTAAAAATAATTATTTTTAAAATCCACTTTGCATGGAATCATATTTTTTATTAAAAACCCATTTTAATATTAAAACAACCAAAACCTTTAAAATATAATTATTCATACAAACTTTACATAAAATAAATTTTAAGTCAATATCTTTAATTGAGATTTTTACATGTCCTTTTTATCAAATAAGATAAAAGCTATCACAGTAACAACTCAACTAAATGATAAAAATAAGTATCCTTTAAATCAAAACACAATGCTCTATCCCTCATTACTCCTCAATATCCCCATGATGTGCATTATTTTAACTTAAAAGTATTAAGTCAAAAATAGGTTGGAACCATCATTGAATCTATGGCAAATACATGAATATATATATAATGAAAACAACTTTAAGTTGTCACATGCATGGGTTAATCAATACAAAATAAAAAAAAGGCATGTGAATGAATAATAAAAATAAAAGTTTTTTTCATATCAATTCTTTTAATTCTTTTATCTTTTTATCAACTTTATGAATTAGCTTTTTTTTTGTTTACTTGTTATCATTTTAAAAATTAGGATAGAGCAAGGTTGTCTTATAAATGATTGGGTATGTTTAGAAAAATAAAATTCTAATATAAATAACTTAAATGAATGACTCATTTAGCTCATATGTAGAACCTTTATTTCAAAATAATAGTCGTCACTTTGAACAATCATTCATCTTTTAAATTTGCCCTCCCTTCATCAAAACTTTTCTCTTTATCTTTATCCTTCTTTTCTCTCTTCATATTCGTATCTTTTCTTTTCTTTTATGAATATTATCACAAGCAATATTCACTTTTGTAACTATTATCTTGCTTAAGCAACATGTGAAAGTCAAACATTTTATCTAATCATTGCAATTAAAAGAAAACAAGTCTTTCTTAAGCTATTCATTTAAAATAATCTCCTATGGTTCTACACTTCTAGCAAAAATCATACATCAAACATTTACATTTGTGCACAAGATTGCCTACACTTGTATACTTAATTTGAAATTTAACGTCTTCACTTAAGGCATTTACCCTACAATCCATAATACATCAAATAATATGCACATGATACAAGTTTGTCTACATTTTGTTTCATATGTAATGGTCACACCATGGATTTTGCAATTGCTTAATTTCCCTCTCCTCTAGATTATTGTAATACTACTATAATGCCAACCTAATTCTTCTCCTTCAATTACTCTTAGTTAGCTTTTGATTGTTCCTCTAATCTTCATGAATTCATTTCAATCTCTTGCTAGCACTTTCTTTCTTTCTTCTCTTCACTCTAAAGGTCTCAATTGAAGAAGCTCAACCTACCTAACTTTTTTCCAAAAAAGATTGCTAAGTCTAAACCATCCCCTCTTTTATACATCTCTTATGGCTCCTCAAATTCTTGATTATTCAACTTCTTCTAATGGCCATATCATTTATTATGGATACCTTATCACCTTCTTTCCTTCTTAACTCTAATAATTCTTCCTCTAAAAGAACTAAATAAGCCATAAGATGTTCAATTGTGTGTTTTTGTATTCTTAACAATAAATAACTTTTGCTAACTAATAATTATTCTACCAATTTATTTTTTGAAATTATTGAATCAAGAACAATTAAAACAAATAAGAATTAATAAATAATGTACACAACATCTCAAGAAGTTCGACCACCAACACAAGACCTATGTCCATGCATAGTCAACCCAACCTAGCTTTTACTAAACTAACACTTTTCATGACATTGTAGTTTAGCTACAAGCCCTCACAACACCTTAATCAACACTAATCAATTAAGAGGTCGCATGATCTTACAAAAATAAGCTAACTAAATCCATAACAAAGAAAATAGCATCAATGACTTATAAAAGTTAAAACAAAACAATATACAACACTTGAAATCTTTTTTATGCAACTTATACCCTATGCCTTCAAGAGATAGCAACACATTGATTAAATGAATAAGATTAGATGTTAGAAAAAGCAATTTATATGAAAATGATGTAAAATTGAGCAAGAAAGATGTTGTAGTTGTGCACTAATGCTCCAATAAAAAATGAGTAAAGATTGTTACGTGCTCAAGCTAATCAATGATTTTTCAATTAAATCATTAGTGTCTTTTATTTGAAATATACTTCTATTTATAACTTAGGATGACATTTTATTGAATAAAGTAAGAGCAATAACTTTTTTTGGTAAAGTGAATAAATTAGCTATTACAAACTCTTATAGCTACTAGTCCAAATACAATCAATAGATCATACTTGGGCAATAGCCATGTAGAGCTAATCACCTTAATGAATTATCCATCATATTTTAGTCCAAAAGATTGTCATACAAGTACATCAATAGTGATCATATTATACGATATGAAATCTTAATTCATTTATCTTGTTTTTTATATCTTCATACAAGACAATTGCTTAGATACAAGTATTATACATTTATAGCATTAATAGTTATTACATTAAGTTAAGTTGATCATATAAGTCTGATAGGTAGCTCACTATCATATGATTAATTTTTACACAATGTGTCAAGCTCTTAGGATTTTTTATATGATACAAACTCATGAAAATATGATGTTGCTTTAGTTGACACATTACAATTAACAATAATATTGTATTCGTATAATATATGTACGACAAAATTTTGATATTTTTTTACCTCCAGTCTTTTAAGCTAACTGTTAAGAGAAATAAATCATACAAGTATGTTATATGATGTAAAAGTTATGAAGATACACAAAATAGAACCCAAACTATATGGATAATACCAAGCACATCCAAGTAACAATTAGTCATTCTAAGTTAAAAGAATAATCGTATTAATATGATGGAAGATATTGTACATGTATGACTCAAGTTTAATTTCATGATGATTGATTATGATAGAAAATAACTAAATACAAAGTGAAATTCATTTATGCATGATACATGTAACAACTTAACTCTTAAACACATATTAAAATCATATAATGTTAATACCTAGTATTATCGACTTTACACTTTTCATTCTTAAACCAAATGACCATCACATCTGTATGATTAAACCATCATATGTACATGATGCCTTTATAGTTTTAACCTCTACTTAGTATATAAGTAAGAAATTAGATCATATAAGTACAACATTAGTCATTGTATTATATAAAACATTGAATAACAAAGCTTATAAGTGATAATTAGGTTTTAATATAATCATGATAGATAATTACTCAAGAACAAGTATTTAACTAGAATAAGTGCATGAGATTAAATGCAAACCTAAGTAGTTTAGCCATACCATAAGAAGTAAACCCAAATTGTTCCAAGGTCTTCAAGTTGAAACAAAACGATACCCTTGAGGGTAAAGATCACTCTTTAATTCATCTTGCTATATGTCATGCTCCACCACTAGCATTTCTCTTCTTTCTCTAATAATTACTACAAATTCACAACTCAAAAAAAAATTAGTTTAGCATATGCTTGGTTTGTGATCATCAAACTCATGAACTCAATAATGCTATTATTTTATTAAGATGAGGATCATATCTAATTATAAATACAAATTTTGTTAAGTTGCAAGCAAAGCTCACAAACCAAGTTTTGTCTTCATAGGCTCTCATTATAGAGACATGCATACATAATTACCATTTTTTTTAATTTAAGAAACCCAAATCATTTATGTTCACAAGTGATAGTGTGAATAGTGATTTTACAAATCTTGCAAATAAGGAGATTCCTTTAGTAATCCAAAAATATTTATTTTTCTTTAATTTTATGGATCTTCTAATAAGGTACTCACCCTTATTGTTATACCCGGTAAAATATTATACGTTTAATCTTCAATAATTCAATTGTGGCTTAGATGATTTCAGATCGATAGTAGGATGAGCCAGGAGCTCAATTGGAGGCTATTGGAATTTCTGAAATTTTCTGGGGATTTTTCGGAGCACCGAGAAAAATTTTAAGTAATTTTCCCTGTTTAATTGGATTTATTGGATTTTTGGAAATTCGAAAATCTATTTTTAAACCGAAATTTGGTTTTTACCGCGCGTGAACCGGACCGGAGCGGTTCAGCGAAGGCGGGGGGCGGTTCGTCGAGTGCGTTTGCGCGTGCGGTTGGATAAGCCACGGATAAGCGGATCGGACGGACGAGGTCAGCGGTGGAGATTAACCGGCTGATCAGGTTTAAGCGGCGTTATTAGAAGGTTAACCGGCGCTTAATGGGTTCTTAACGGGTTATTACCGGTTTAAGCTGGGTATTTAACCCGATTTATTCGGCTGTTAGGGTTTTCGAGCGGTGGCCGGAGACGGGGTGTTCGCGGAGAACGGCGATACTTTCCGGCAGCCTTTCAAGGGGCTTTTTGTACCTGGAGGTTCGCGAGACCGAGGAGAATCGATTGGTACCGGTTTCGTTCGGCAAGGAGCAGCGGTTG
This sequence comes from Vanilla planifolia, assembly GCA_023846275.1. Taxonomy (NCBI): domain Eukaryota; kingdom Viridiplantae; phylum Streptophyta; class Magnoliopsida; order Asparagales; family Orchidaceae; genus Vanilla; species Vanilla planifolia. Next base: position 3,557,671 of record CM043872.1, on the reverse strand, counting down.
GTCGCGTGCGAGCTTCACCGTCGCCGGAGAAGAAAGGTAGGAATTTCAGTTTTAAATTAGTTATTTAGCTAATTAAAAATATGGATTATTTTGCAAATAGCTACCGGAGCATGCGAATTATGGTTTTTAGAATTGATTAATGCAAATAATTGATTTTAGTATTTTTAGGGTTTTCGGAAAATTATACCCGTCGAATTCGGAAATTTTACCAAGCATGCGATGATTCAATTATGTGCTTTATTCATGTTAAGGTAGTAACAAATGCTGGAATTGTTTAATTTCTTAAATTGTCAAATTGGGGATCGGATGAAACTCCTTTGGCGAAAATTCTGATTGAACCTTAGGAATTAGTGGCATTATTGAAACATTAGGATAGTATGAACATCGGATTTTGTTTCTTCTTGTTCGCGGTCGCCGGAAATCGGTGGAAGAATTGGATTTGGTCGGCGATTGCGTCGGCTAGGGTTTCGCGGGCGTCGGACCGAGGAAGGAGATGAATTAGGTTAATTATATTTAATTAAGTAATTGTAAATTTAATTTAATGGTATTTATATAATATTTATTAACGGATTATTAATTAATTCGGTTCGGCGTTGTCGCGGTTCAGCGCGAAGGCCCGAACCGGTGGCGAGATCCGGTTCAGCGGGATTCGGCGCGGACGAACGGCGCGGCGCGGAGGAGAGAGAAGCGGAAGGAAAAATTCGGAAATTTATTATTAATCCGAATTTTTGGAAAAAAAAAAAGGATAAGCGGAAAATTTAATTCGGAAATTAATCCGAATTTTCGGAAAAAGGATATATATGTGGAATTTAAATTTTATTCGGAAATTTATTCCGAATTTCGGAAAAAAAATGGATAAAGGGCGGAAATTGAAATTGGGATTTAAAAATTTCCTAAAGTAGGGAAAAATGTTATCAGTGATGACAGTACAGTTGAAACAGTCAGACAGAGGTATGGTACATGGATGTTACCAGAACAGTCAGTAACTGGTACAGTTTGTATTGCTTGGATGACGATGGCATGGATTGAGTCAGTTTACTCAGTGTTGGCATCTTTCACGGATTGGCATACTGGACCGGACTACTATAGGCCCTATATGATGTTTTAGGGTAGTTGTGGTAGGTAACTGTGTGGTACAGACTTAGCTTCCACAGTATACATGTGGACTGGTATGCGCCTTGTTGTATCTGGACACATGTTGCCGAATCTTGGAGTTATAGCTTGGCAATGACTGTAGGGGCGTGGCTTCTATGGAAATTGTTGGGAGAGGACTCCTTGGGACGGTGGCTGAGTCGATCTCTCCTGGTCCATGTGTGTAGGCCTGCGCGCCTGAGGGTGGCAGGGGTGTCTCGCAGTGGCTAGCCAAGTGTGTAGGCCTGCGCGCCTTAGGGTGGCAGGGGTGTCTCACATTGGCTAGAGATTTTGTGACTGATCTGTCTATAGTCTCCAGGAGATTGATTGACGAGAGACGCTGCGGTGTCGGGTGCTTAGGCGCCATGCGTGTTTCGAGATGGGCGTTCCCACTGGCACGCTACCTGGAAGCCCAGAGGAGAGCTACTCTGGTGTGACTGGGGGTGACTGTGGTTGGTCAGAGTCTGGAACTGAGAGTGCCTATCCACCATATATTGTTATGCTGTATTCTTATACTCTTGCTATTATCCTTCTCTTGCATGTGAGTTTTACTAGCTGTCTTTCCTACTGGGCGTAGCTCATTTCCGTATTATATATTTTCAGTGGCTCGGCAGACTTGACGCTACCAGATTAGGTGGGATCGTGGTCAGCAGGCTTGTGGAGGATATCTGATCTGTGATTATCTGAGAAATTCTGGTTAGTTGATTGTTGCTGTTGGATGTTGTCAGTGAGACTGTTATTCTCATATGTCAGGTATTATGTGAGGGTGATTCTGACTTATGTATCTGGTTGGACAATATTGCACTTGTTGGACTTGGATCTTATTCTTGTAATGTAGTTTCCACTACTGTTTTACTTTATTATCTTGATGGTATAGTATGTGGAGTGCCATATTTTATCTGAAGATGTTATGTATTTTATTTTTGATGGTGAGGTCATTACATGACTAATGAACTTAACCGTGGGGGTTCAGACTTCTATTAGACCGGTTCTCCTATCGGTATGGGTTAGGAGTATTGGGTCTAGTAGGAGTAACATTGCGCGAGTCCATCTGTTAATTCAGGAGTCATGAACCTGATTTGACGGTGTACCCGGGAGATGGGATCCACATTGTTAAGGGAAGTAGGTGTGTAATGATGTGTTATATCCTATGTTTTTCGTAGGCTACTCAGGTTGGTATGGGACGATCTGAGCTGTCTATATACAAAAAAAAAAAAATATATGCCAAAAATCAGCCTAGGAAAATATGGGGTGTAACACTTATCTAAAAGAATTAATTTAGAATTATTTAAAGTTACTTTTTTTTCTTTTTTCCTTTTTATCTTTAATAAGGATTTGAGACTATTTATTATCATATTACCTTCCTTGTTCTTATAATACCTCATAACAAGTTATTAAGTGAGAGATTTTTATTCTAATATCTTGAGATAAAGTACAATAAAAAAGATGTGTCCTTTTGCTTTAAGTTGAATTATTGTATAAGATCTATATTCCTTTCATTGAGAATAATGCTAAGATGGACAAAGAAATCTCACAAATTATAGTTTACTTTCTAATAAAAGTTCCAAAAATAATTTTCTGTAAAGAATAATACTCTGCAACAAACAAAGACGGATAATTCATAATGTTAATAGATTATACAAATTATTCACACTTAAAAAATGCAAGTGATGGATCTTATCTCAAGAATTTTTTTCATTGATACAACCTACTTTGAAACCGATTGCAAGGACTATACAAGCCATAAGAGAGATGAGATTAATTATGTATTTTTGTATTTTTAATGATAAATGAGCTAAATTTATTGACCAATAATTATTCAACTAATTGTTCTTTTGAAATCTTTTCTTAAATTTTAAAGTATGATATTATTGAATGAAGAACAAGTAAAACAAATTAAAATAAGTAAATAATGGACATCAATTTCAAGTGGTTTGACCACCAATACAATGCCAATATCCACCCCATCAACCCAATCAAGATTCTACTAAACCAACACTTTTTTGTCACATAGCAAGTTATAGACCCTCACAACACTTTGAACAACACTTATCAATTAGTAGCTCACACAAGCTTAGAAACATAAGCCAACTATAGCAACAATAAAGTTAATAGCTTGAATCAATCTCAATAGCTAAAATAAAATAGTATATAGCACTTGAAATATTTTTGATATGATAACTTATACCTTATACCCTTAAGCAATAGTGGCACAATGACAAAATAAATTAGATAAAATGTCACCAATAAGCAAGTTATGAGAAAATGATGTGAAACTAAGCACAAAAGATGTTGTAATTATGCTCCAATACTCCAGCTAAAAATGAATATAGATTATTAAGTGTTTGAGCCAATAAATGATTTTTTTAATTGAATTATTAATCTTTTTATTCAAAATATACTTCTATTTATATCTTAAGATAGCATTTTATTAAGTAAAGTAGGAACACAAATAATATTTATTTTTTAAAATGATTAAACTAGTCATTACAAATTCTGATAATTGTTCATACAAAGATTATCACTAAATCTTACCAAGGTAATAAGTTGACAGAGCTAATCGCCATTTATCTGAACTTCATATTTTAGTTTCAACATTTTATCATACATGTATGGTAATAGTGATTATATTATATTATGTAAACTCTCAACATATTTTTCTTATTTTTCATATCTTCATACAAGATGATTGTTTAGATTAGACAAGTAGCTTTGAATTTTGCTATGACTTACTATATTTGATATTATAGTTTCTCATATCCATCTCAATTTATCACCATTTTTGTGGGATATACAACTTTCAACTAGAGTCTGGAAGATCAGGTAAATAAGTCAAAAGAATAAGCCTCATGTAAAGCAATCAAAGTATGGAAAGGAGGTGATAAAAAAAAAATCTGTGGAATTCCTTATCAATTGAAGGGAGATTGATAGCTTTCTTAATAGATTGATTTATCCAGATCCTTCATAGAAAATAATGATTCTAACTTTCAAATTAGTCTTTAGAGTATCTCTAAGTTAAAATATGTTTTTCATAGCTTGATTTTATAACTAATTTCTTTAACATGTTTTTTTAATGTGATAATCATTTATCACAATATTTTTATTTATATGATTTTATTTATTAAGTTAATAATTAGCTTATTCTTTCGTCTTTCTATAGTATGCAACAACAAATTAAAATAAGGTTGAAATAAGCTTTAAAGTTTTTAATATTTTGTATAAATAATATTGGATATAAAATTTTTTATTATGATATCTAAATTATAACATCACAACTTTTGTTATAGATGTAACGTACATCTTCATCTTAAATATCTAATTTTATTTTAGATAATTTTTAAAATATATAATTTGTGAATAAAATAAAAATGATAATTTTTTTCCCTTAGATCTAGATTTTGATGAGATGGAAGTTGGAGGCTCATCACTCATGATTCTTCTTTAATATACAAATATTGTTTAGAACGAACATCTCCAAATGTTATCAATTGGCTAGTTTTGTAAAGCACATTAATTGACAAGATTCAAACAAATATTAACCAAGGCATCTTGTCAATATTGTACCTTATTTAAAAAATAAGATGTAATGCTATCACCAAATAGCCAATGAGACAGGCTCCTTTATAGGGCCAATCTTAATAAAAAATGTTATAGTTTGTGACATCATGGCCGTCCATTGTGTTGGAAAAAACTTGTTCTCTACCTTTAAATTTGTATGTTATTATTATAAATTTTTATTGTAGTAAAATATAATTCTTTCTCTTAATGCTTTTTTGTAATAAACAATATATTTTTTTGTATTTTTTTTGTTCATTATCTCTACAACTAATGACTATTTAATACTTTTGCACTAACGTGTTGAATGTAATAGCTCGAACAAGATAAGATTTTTATTCTCTTTTATAATTTCTATATGTAATTTTTAATAAATTTGAATTTTTTTTAATGAATAATCTATTCAGTTAAACAATGATAAAATATTATCAATTTTCATTTTTCATATCTTAATTTAAAATATATGCAACCAAATTGGTATTTAGGTTTTTTCACAAATTTGTGTATTTCAAAAAATGTACATTTAAAATTATAAAATGAATTATCTTACGAATCGGCTTAACAAATAAAACTTCATCCCAGAAATTAAAACCCAGTTCCCTAATTTATTATTTATAATTGAAATCATAATTCCATATACGTTGGTATTAAAATAAACAATATTTTTTTTAATTTAAAAAAATTCTTAAAGGTCCAAAACTGTGGACTCTAAACAGCTATCGTGACTAATAAACTTAATTCCCCGCTTCTAGAAAACATGGCGGCGGGCCTCGTTGAAATATATTTACCAGTCCAACGTTTACTAATTATTTTTTAATAATTATATCATCAAATAATCAAAATTTAGAAAGTGCTTAAAACATTTTCATTTCTGAATTACTAAATAAAATATTTTTAATTCCATTTTTTTTTACTAATTTAATACGAGCTTTTACACCAATTGCATTATTATTTAGGTCGGTCGACCACCTTCGTGGATTAGTTCGTGCTCCATCTATGACCTCCTCCATCGCAAATACTTTTCCGTATATAAGTCCCAGTGTCTGTCTCCGGGTCTTAATCGATTGCCATCGAGGTCATCGGAGATGGGGAAGGGTTTGTTGGATTTGGAGAAGCACTACGCCTTCTACGGTGCGTATCACAGCAATTCGGTGAACGTTCTGATCCACACCATCTTCGTGTGGCCCATCGTTTTTTCCTCTCTCGTACTCTTTTATTTCACTCGGCCCCTCATCCACCTCCCCTTCGCCGGCGGTCTAGACCTTAACTTCGCCTTCTTTTCCACCCTCCTCTACGCTTTATTCTATATCGCGTTTGATAAGAAGGCGGGCTCCCTCGCGGCGCTTCTTTGTTTCCTCTGTTTGTTCGGCAGTCAATCCCTCGCCGCAAGCCTCGGCTTCTCCCTCGCTTGGAAGGTCAATCACTTGCCCTCCTCCCCTTTTTGTGGTTTTCTCCTTTTGGCTGTGGGCATACAGTTCTACTCGATTTCTTTGGAGATCCTCGTCTAATTTTATATTATTAACTTGTTGAGAAATTGCTTGTTACAATTATTAGAACCACCATAATTTAAGGTTTATAGCTTAGATGGTTCCATGTGAAACCTGTGAAATGTGTTACCATCGTTGCAAGAAGAACAATTTCCGTCCATTTTAATCAGGTTTCCAAATGTTTCATCAATTGTTTGAAGCATTTGAATACGAGAAGATGATTCAGATTAGATTAAATACAAAAAGATGATTAAAATTGTGGAGTTTCCTAAATTTCAAGAATAGTTCAGCTTATAAAAACAAAAATCTAGATGAGTACCTCATTTTACATCTCATGGAGAAACTTCCCATATGAAATTATTGAAAAACCATATTCAATCATAATGTTATGAAACATATGGACATCATTGAACCAAGAATCATGAGGTGAGGTAAACCTTATAATCCAATTCCTTAAATCCAAGTCAAATTTTCAATTATTTAAACATAAGAATTGATGTTTGATCTACTAGTTTTGTTGGTTATAGATGACAATTGAAGCTTGTTAGAATTTTGAATTTCGACCATATAATCTGTCGTCAAATAATTAGAGTTGATAAGTTAGTTTGAAAATTGAAGATGGTTTCAAAATCGTATTAGGCTTTGGCTTGACTTGGGTTCAAATTAAAGTGCAATGAGCTAATTATGAACTAAGTTTGGTTCTACTTGAACTAGCTTTAAATCATATTGAAATAATTAAGTATTTATGAGTTTATTATGAATTGATAAATTTAATTACATTTAGGCATGTAAAGAAACAAATTTGTAGAATTATAATAGCATATATTGGTATATTGAATGTAATTGAACTATATACATATGATAGAGAATTATAATAAAAAATTCAAAACTAATCAAATTTTATTCGGCTTTAGCTCAAATCAAACATTAATCGTTAAGCAACAATATAAGTTTAGCTCTGATTGGGATCAAATTGAATCCTTTATATGCAAAACTTAGATAAGATCAATATCAAGTCAAAATACCTTGATCCAATCTTATGGCAATGTGAGTTAGTTCAAGATTGAATCAATAGTAAGCATTTGATTTGATTGCAATAGTTATGATGGCATTCCTCATTTAATTTTGAGTTATTTTAGCCATAGATCAACCTAGTGAATAGCCTTGGTTAGTAGCTTGTGCATATTAACTTGTTTCAAGTGCAATAATTGCAATTTCTTTTTACTATTGGTATGGATCAAAGAATTAAGAATTAAATCAAAGAATTAGAGATAAGGAGTAGGGATTAGAGACTATAAATTTAGAAATTAAGCATTAAAGGTTAACGATTTGACATAGAAGTTTAGTTATTAGGAATTAAGGAATAGATTCCATTTAGCGAAGTATTTTTCCAATTGTCTTCTTAAATTGTAAAATGTAGTACTTTTTTTGCAAGAACAAATCATTATACAATGCCTAATATTGTACGTGTTGCCCTTCAAGCTATACCCATCATCGTAAATGCCCCTGCTTAGCAATTTTTGCATCTGTTTGTAAGCATTAATATTTTGTTCAAGATCATATAGTTATAGTTTAGCAGCTCAATATTTTTATAGTAGGCCTAACTCATTGTCTTAAGAATATTTCAAGCTCTGTATTATATTAAGCATTTAAGAATGGCCCCTATCTTTGTTAAAAAGCAGTATTTACAAACAAAAACAAATGCTTTGCAGGTAGTTCTTGCTACTCAGTTGATCAGCTGGTCAGGGCAATTCATTGGCCATGGAGTTTTTGAGGTACTCGTCACTTTAAAGAGTTCTTTTTTTTATTTCAAGTGGAAACACCCATAAACTATATTAGAATAGATTTATGCATAAGCATCTCAACTTAATGAGTTCAATACATACTTTGGCCCCCCATTTGTTTTGGTAATTGTTCAAATTATGATGAATTTCAAATCTCAAGTCATGTTGTTTGGTTGAATGTATTCTCAACAATAATCATACTACCTTCTTTTTCAGTTGTTATTCGTGTGAAAACCCAATTTCAAATTTCATTCAACCAAATTGTAAAATCTAATAAATTTCATTGATTTGAAAAGTTTGTTTCTTATGACGATTCACATAGAAAAGAGAGACCCAATAAATAATAGAAAGTTTTTAGTGTAAACTCAGACACTGCATCTTTTTCCTTGTAGAAGCGAGCACCAGCTCTACTTGACAACCTTGCTCAAGCTTTTCTAATGGCACCATTTTTTGTCTTGCTTGAGGTATTTCTTCTTCTTTTTTGTTCTTCCTCGTCCAATTTCTTGTCACAAAGCTATAATCATCCCATAAAGGACTTATTGAGTTCCTCTTGTTCCAGGTACTTGAAAGCTCTTTTGGTTATGAGCCATATCCTGGTTTCCGAACAAATGTACATGCAAAGATTGAGATGAATCGCAAAGAATGGCAAGACAGAAAGCAGAAGAAAACTACTTGACCTTGCAGTTGAAAGCTTCTTTAAATGAACTTACTGGCTATGGTGAAATTCTACATGTTTAATATGTTGTAATAAAACAGATTCATCACAATGTGTTTAACTATTATGTGGTTTGGAGCTTTTGGGTCATTTTTACTGAACAATTTTCAATTTTATGGCAAGATTTTGTTGTCAAAAGAAGGCATAATATTTATATTTATATGGTAATTCATTTTCTTATATTATTTTTGTTTTATGATAAAAAAAACTTTATTTTACAAGGCTATTTTGATTAGAAATTTAATTTAAATAGCGATTATGCTAAAGTGAGTCTTAACAGGCCTAAGTAGTTGACTTAGACTTATTCTTATTATATTAATCTTGGCTTTAGTTGTTAGCTCAACTAACAAAGCTTAATACTAACCCATTACATAAGACGTAATTGTTAGCTCTAAAAAATTTTCTATTATTTTTTTATTGAATATTAAACTAGTTACAGAATAAATTAGCTTTACTAATACAGTTATTAAATGATATTAAAAAGCTATATTTTTTTATAACATTTCATTGAGATGTGTTTAATAGAATAATAAAAGTATATTTCAGTTTTTTCGTGAAAAAAAATTTGATGACTTTTTTAATGCTATTTTGTGAGGTGAAAAATGGTTTTTATTTTTGATTTTAACATAAATTTTTTAATGATATTTTATGAGTGAAAGAAAATGTCCTTTACTCTTTTTTTTTTTTTTTTTTTTATCAACTGTATCTACAAAATATAATTTCTAAAATATTATTTCGCCATGCAACAAATACAGAATTCCTCTCAGCGTAACCGATTTCTGAAGCATTTCTGAAACATTGTTCAACTACTACTAATAGCTACTCAAATTCAAAGAAATTTTTGCAAGAAAACCTATTTAACATATAAACCAGAACAGCTAATATGTAAAAAAAAATAGTACAAGAAATATAAAATAATAATATGTAAAAACATTGGAATAATTTTCTTTACACCTTTCTGAAATTTAAAAAATAATTTAATGAAATACTCAAGTATTTTATTTAAAAAATGCCTAAAAGTTGATACTCTTTTGATCTTTTAAAATTAACTTAAATAGATCTAATCTGGATTTATTTAAATCTCTTCCTTTATCTCCTCCTTAAGCCCTCCTCTCTCTCCTAGATTTCTTTGTAAGTTACTTCAAACAAAAATGAGCATAGAAGAGAAAACACTATAGCAATATGTCTAATATATAAAAAATTATTTAATAATAATTTAATTTTTCTCTTTTAAGCTTTTAAATTTTATTAAAAAATCAAATAATTTCATACATTACAAATTACGTGCTAACAAATTCCTTAAATCAAGACCTTTATAGGTATATTCAAATTTTAGATCTAATTACTACTATCTCAATATGTGTTTAAGACATTCATAGTATAACATTTCTTAAACTCTAGATCTTAAATTTCCAAATCTAATAAGAAAATCTTTATTAAAAATGCGACTCATAACTAATCAAGTAGGCTATCACAATCTCCTCATCTTCTAGAAATTTTTTCTAAAATTTAAAATAGTTTGGGATGCTAGCTACATCATCATGTCCTTTACTTCTCAAATATCTTCTCTTTTAGTTTGGTTTCTCTAAGGAGCCTTTATTATGAGAATGATCTTATTTCTTAATCTATTTTCTTGTTTCATAATAATTCTAATTGATCATTTCTAATGAGATATGTCAAGCTAAATTTCAATTTCTTTTAGATCGTATTGAATTGCATGGGATATATCATGAACATATCTCCTTGACAAATAACATTATGCACACCTAACATCTTGGTAGTAAAACCACTTTTATAAGTAATATATTTAACTCTTTTTGATATTTGAAAAGGCCTAACATATATGGATTTTAGCTTACTAGCTCTATCAAATATGAGAACTCCCTTTTAATGGGTTTACTTTAAGGAAGATATTCTCACTTTCTTAAATTTCAAAATCCTTATGTTTCTTATTGAAATATTTATTTAGATGGTCTTGAGTAATCTAAATTTTATTTTTAATTATTTTAATCTTCTCTAAAGCCTTATTAACAAATTCAAGTCTAATTAATTTTCTTTTCTTGTCTTAAAAAATACAAAGGTGATAAACAATTTCTTTCATACAAGGTTTCATAAGAAGTTATCATAATATTATCTTAAAAATTATTATTATATTCAAATTCTATCTTATATCAAACCTTCAAAAGTTTTTAAAGTTCTTTTGGATTATTTATTATCTTTAGGATGAAAATTTGTAATGAAACTTAACTAAGTCATAAAAGTTATTTGCACATTCTTCTAAAACTAGGATGTACACTTAGAATCTCTATCAAAGATTTCCATATTAGGGATTCCATACAATCTTAAAATTTATTTAATGTATAGCTAAACTAACTTCTTTTTACAAAATAGGTCATTTTGATAGTTAGAAAGTATGTAGACTTAATCAAACTATTTACAACCACCTATAAAAAAATCATATCTTAAAGGATCATGGGTAGTTCAACAATGAAATCTATCACTATACACTCCTACATTTATCTTAAAAAGTAAGAGTTGAAAGTCAAGCTTTAGTTGTTGACCCTTAACTTACTAACAAACTAAACATCGTTTATCTTATTTTATCACATCTCTTTTCATATCAAGCTACTAATAATTGTATCTTAATTCTTGATATATTTTGTTATTCCTTAAATACACGGAGTATTTTGAGTTGTGAGCATCAGATAATAGCTATTGCCTAACTTACTGGTATGAAAAATTACATAATCTTTCTTAAAATTGTAATATATCACATTTGTCCAGATTGAAGTAGATTCTCATCCATTCTTAACCTTTTAAATTAGCTTCTCATATTCTTCAACCTAAAGTTGATGATCTTCAATGAAGATAAGTTAATCAGGCCTTATAAAAAGTTGTTATAGCCACTAAATATTCTTATGCAAAGTTTTGTAATCTATCAATTTTAAAAAAATCTATTTCTAATATGGCTACTCAACCATGGAATGCAAAAAAGGCTCCTTATTTAGTACATCAATAACAATATTTTTCTTAAATAATGTTTGTAGTCATTAATGAGTTATAGTCATCCTCTATATTTGAAATTAATTTTTTTCTAGGTAAAGATATTTTAGGATTTGATGATTAATTAACACTTATATTTCATCCCATACAACTATTATCTCTAAATTTTCAAGACAAAAACTGTGATAGATAATTTTAGATCATGCACAAGTAGTACTTCTCATGAGATTTTAGTTGCTTCAAGACATAAGCAGCTACTCTTCTATTATGCATCAATAAACACAACTCCAAAAGTGAAGCATCAATAAAGATTTGGTACCCATTGGGTTTCTCTAATAAACCTAAGAGAAGAACTTTTGTTAATTTTTTTTAGTTTTAAAAACTTATTCTAGCACTTAGTGTCTAATTCAAATTTTATTACTTTTGATTAATCTTTTAAGTGGGGAAGCAATCTAGGAAAAAACTTATGCAAATTTCTAGTAGCATTTGTTAGACTAAGAAAACAATAGATTTCAGAAACCAAGTGGATGTATGCCAATTAAAAATCATAGAGATTTTTTGGGGATCAACTCTTACTTTTGTTGCACTAACAATATGTCCCATGAATATAACTTGGGATAACTAGAATCATATTTGGAAAACTTGGCATATAAGTGGTTCTCTTTCAAGGACTATACCACAACAAGCAAATGAACAATGTGATCATCAAAGGATTTAAGATACACTACGATGTTGTCAATAGAGACAATCACAAATTGAATGAAGAATTTTTTAAAGACTTTGTTTATTAAATTAATGAATTTTGTTAGTGCATTTCTATGACCAAAAGGTAAAACCTAGAACTCATAGTGTCCATTACAAGTTTTAAAAGCCATTTAGCCATATCTAATTCTTTGATTTTTGATTGATGGTAGCTTAATTGCAAGTCGACCTTAAAAAACGTTGTAGCATATTACAATTAATCAAATAGATCATCAATCCTTAACAATGAATACTTTTTCTTAATTATTAATTTATTTACTTTTTGGTTAGATATACACATCTATAGATGATTATCTTTGTTTTAAACAAATAGAATTAATGCTCCCTAAGGGGACACACTATGGTGAGTGAAGCTTTTATCATGTATGAAGCTTTTACATATTGATTCAACTCCTTACACTAGCTAAATTTCAAGCCAATTTCTCTATAAAGAGAAAGACCAGATAACTCAAGAAAAACATCTTCATCTTTACATATCACTAGCACATCTTATGGCTTAGCAATCCTCTTATTAACAAACATAATAAACAACAAAAATCCTTTAATACCCTTCTTTAACATTTTATAAGCATTAATTGCTCAAATAATTGTGATTCTAACTCCTTTTTTAATGAAAAATATTTCCTCTTCATTTAGAGCAATCAATTTTATTCTCTTTTTTTATGTAATTGATAATTTTTTGGTGCTTGAATACCCAATCTACATCTAAAATAATATCAAATTTAGATAATGAAAGGATAAGAAAATCTTAAAAGAATCCCTTTTTTTACTCATTTCTATCTCTCCACGAATGAAACATTCACATGAAACCCACTCCCATCCAACAATTTCATAAATAATAAGTTATTTTTTTATTTAATTCAATAATTAATGTATTAAGCATATGACATGTTATAATTGAATGTGAGGTACCACTACAAAATAAAACAACTACTAGTAATGACAAACAAAAGTATACCTATAATCATATTCATAGAGTGCGAGACCTCTATAATTTATGACATATACCTTAGATTATCCACCATGGCCTATAAATTATCCTCAACCCATATACTCCCTAAAGCAGTTGTTGAAACACTCCCCCTACCTTTAACAGTGTCTCCTTTATCACGAGTGAGACTAATAATAGAGAAAAATCCATCTCTGATGCTACTTATGGTAAGCTCTAACCACATGTCCTAGATCTCCACAATTGAAGAATCAAGGATGGACTCCTCACTTTGTCCAATAAACTCTATAATATAATTTTCCAAATTTTGTACACTAAGATATTTCTGATGCTTTCACTATTGGCATTTTATAAAAAAATCATTACATGTTTTTCCAAATGATGAAAGAAATGTTTGAAAGAATTAGATAATATGACACCAAAATTTTGGTATAACCAATGAGGACTTGCTACACAAGATGTGCCTAAGTAGATGTATGATGTATATAGAATCTTAAGAGATTGTTCTTAAACAAAATTATTGAGCATGCATGATTCTTTATGAATAGTAATATTTTTATATCATGTCATTCTTCAAATGTTTCTTGAGCATGAAAAAATTTGGGTTGCTTTATTACAAGCTCAATTTATTATATTTTATATGAAAGTGTTCACAAAAAAAAAGAAAAAAGAACTAAGTAATAATCACTTATGTTAATAACCTTAAAAGAAAAGAAATGTAGAGATAAAAAAAAGAGAAAAGAAAAATGAGTTTGATGAAGGGAGACAAAGACCAAAGTTGAAAAAGTAAATGGTCATTACGACGAAGTATTCTTCTGTGTCGGGTGTACTAGGGAAGCATTGAGCCATGGTCTGGTTGAGTTATAGGAGGCACAACTTTAACCTGTTAAAAGAACATAGATGACTTATAAGGTATGAATGACTCGTGATTTGTAATTAAGAAGCTTAAAGAGCTCAGTTTGGGTTATAAGAAGTTTAGGCTACTTAGGATTACAGTTGATTAATGAAGAGATTGGATATGGTTAAATTGAGGATAGAATTTAGTTCTTATGGTTAGTTCTCAATAGGGTTGAAATGTAAGCTTGAGAAGCTTATGTAAGATAATATAAAGTAATCCTAGCATTAGAACAAAGCTTTAAAACTTATAAATAATTTATGAAAAAAGAACTTATAAATAAAGGTTCTAATGTTTGACTTATATAATACCAATTAGTGTGCTTATATACACATTATAAATAAATCTTGAGTAGTTAATCCTTTGATTAAGACCTTGGGAAAAAGATAAGAGATCATAGAATAAGACTAAAAAATATGCTAGATTTGGCCAATGAAATAAGATAAAAATATTGATATGACTATTTGGTTGATTAGATTCATTGAGTAAGATCATGGGTAACCTTAAGTAGGCTATAAGCCCATATGATAACACCTTAGATGGTGACATGAGGGAAGTATGATGGCTTGAGAAAGGCCTTATGATGAGTTTTGTGACTTATGGTTATCCTAGTGACATATGGGTAAGGTTTTAAACATTAAACATAAAGGTAAAAACTAAGATTATTTGAACGAATATTAAGATTAACTTAAATAGGTAAGATTTTAAATAAAATTAGGATAATATTAAATATAAATAAAATGAGCTAAGATATTTTAAATAATTGAATTAATATTTAATAGAATCCCTAAGATAATCAAATGATAATAACATTGGATAATTAAAATAGGACTTAGGGTTAAAACCCTAAATTAACGCAGTTAAGATATGAAGAAATCTAAATAGTGAATTTAGGGTTAATAAAAACCCTTAACTTATTATATTACTTTTAATTATAGGAACTCCTTACATGTTAGATTCAAATTAAAAAAATCTAATTAACACTGGGTAGTGATAGATTTGAGTTAGTAGGATACTACAACTTAAAGATATGATTTTGATTAGGTAAAGATTGGATATAGTGGACCATTAATTATGCATACTTACTCAGGAGATAGACAGGTTAACTACTCTACTCCCTTAACTTAAAAATAGTAATTAGACATGATTGGTTGAGACTATAAGAAGAGTGTTAAATCATGTGATAAGAATATCAATGATAGGTTGGAAGTTATAAATAATCCTAAGAAAAAATAGTTACATATTTAGACATATTAAGTACATGTGGTCTTTTAAAAACTCAAAGAACTCTTTGGAGTTAGCTCATGTGATCAACATTATCTTGAGAGATGTTAGAGTACATGATGTGATAGGAGTAATAGATCTTATCATAATTTTCTTAGATAAGAGAGTGTATTGGATTAGTAAGAAAATACTAAGCATCTAATTAATCATATCATAAGATTATATATTGACTTAGCTAATGAATTATTATGTTTTTATAAGAGTTAAAAACTAATGCCATTTATTTAGATAATTTATATAATTATTATATACACACTTTTTTGTTATTTTATATTAGTTTTATAGTATGCTCAATAATTCTTAATTGAATATCCCAGCTCACTTTTTTTATTTTTTTGTAAGATTAGCGAGTTAGGAGTTGAGTAAGAGTCAAGCTAGAGATTATTAAAGTTAATGCATCAATAGATAATTCATCATCATACACTTCATTATTAGTAGTAATAAATTTGATACTTTTCATTAGTTATATTTTGTTAGATATAAGATTATATCAAACTATTATATGAGAAATGATAAATACTTATTATACTTTTTTATTAGACTTTGATAGTTATTTATGATATTGTCTTAGATTGGATTTAAATAAGGATGTTTATTAATTTTTTAGATATTTTATTTATGTTTTAATTATATGGATGAGAGAATTTGTTGGATTCTTGTTATGTTAGTATTTTGCATTTTATTATATTATAATTTCTAGGTTTGTTATGATATTATGATTATTAAGATCTTGGTTACATTCATGACTTTGAAAAAAGAATTGAGTGTGATAGATCATTTTTGGAGTGAGAGATCAACCTTAGTGAGTTTGATGAGAACTTCAAAGAGAATTTGCTAATTTCCTTAATTTGGATAAAAGGGATTTTGTGATTTGAGTTTTAATCTTCTTATTTTTCATTAAGGATTATAATATTAAGTCTTAATCAAGTTTTTATCTCTTTATCTTGTTAATTAGAAGGGAAACATTGTTTGATTGCAAAATTAAGATATAAAATTGATGCTACCCAAGGAGAGAGAACATGAGGGAAAATCCAAGAATGAGAGATAGTGAAAAAGAAGGTCAAAGGAGACAATGAAAACAAGATTAAAGGCTTGATAAGAAATCAACGATAAGTAATTAAAATCTTCACAAACAAATTGATTAAGTTTATGAAAACCTTAGTAACTAATAAAATAAAGTTTATTTCTTTTTAATGGAGATGTAAGACAAAACTAGTGATTGTTTTGGATAATTGAGGTACAAAGAATGAGAAAAATATAAAAAAATAATATAATAACCTTGACATAGACACTATAACACATATTTATATGCATATATTTGATACATTACTGAATAACAAATATGACCCAAGGGAAAATTTTTACATGATTATTATAATACTTTAATGTACTATTATGATACTTTAAATAATTAAACTATGCAATAAACCATCCTATAATATGAAAATATGTTGCACAATTGATGTGTATCATTTATGCTAATTGATGCATTGTTCATGTAGATGACATGTTAAATTAATAAAACTAATAGTGTTCAAATGATATATATGTGGCATTTAACATGATTATGACATTCACGAGCACGATGACATTTTAATTAAGGTATGTGTGGCTTGAATTATTTATTAGTTACATGAAATTAATCGTATGTCTTAATTTGTACATAAGTATGGAATAATATAATTGTGCAAGTATTGCAAGGTTATATTGTTAAAAAGATAAAGATATAATGGCTAGTGAATCATGTGTATATAAAATAAAAAAAATTGAAATGCCACTAAAAGTAAATATATTAACTATGACTCATGATTAAGTTGTAGTACTTTATTTTTGGTTAGTAATCAATGAGTCACATAATTAAGATTTACTATTATTATAACAACTGATGGCCACTTAATGATTTATAGTTATTATTATGGTTTGTAGCCAATGAGCCATATGAACACCTGATGACTTGAGTCACGTAATTTAAATTTATTATTATTATAATGATTTTGTGACTAGTGAGTCACATGATTAAGATTTATCATTATTATAACAATTAATGTATCATATAATTGAGATTTACCACTATCATAACAACTAGTGACTAGTGAGTCACATCAGGATAGAGGTTTAATATTAACATAATGACTAATGTCTAATAAGTCACATGATTGAAATTTTTTGTTATCATAATGACTAATGACTAGTCATAATTTAAGATTTATTATTGTCATAATAGTTAATGTCTAGTGAGCCACATTTGAGATTCTAATAACTATCTTAATACATCAGTAAAATAAATAAATAAACATCTCTGCAAAAATACATGAAATAAATAGCTAATAAATAAAGTTTTCACTGTAATTTAAATAAATTAAAAAGAATATATTTACAAGCTAGCTCAAAAAAGAATGGAAACAAACCTCCAAAATATGTACTATTTAATAAGACTATATTAAGATAAGGAATAAAAAAATAAAAAATTCATACATACATATATACATACATACATATATATATATACATATATATATATATATATACATATATATATATATATATATATATATATATATATATATATATATATATATACATATATATATATATATATATATATATATATATATATATATATATATATATATATATATATATATATATATATATATGTATATATATATATATATATGTATATATATATATATATATATATATATATATTGTGATTATCTCTTTATATAGCATATTATATTTCATATTATCTTTTAAATTTCAATAAGATATTAATTGTTAATTTTTTTATTTGATATATGTGATTTAGTCCTTACTAATCATAAACTTGCACATAAAAAATTAAGATCAAAACCTAAATCCCATTACTCATATCCTAATAGATCGAAAAACAAAAAAAAATTCAAAAAAAATGTAAATAATAACTATGTAATGAATTTTTTAAACTATAACGTATCAAAAACCAAAATAGCTAATCATTGTATGCCATTAAAGAATCATCACAACCATTTTTGTCTTTCTTATAAAAATATTCAAGATAAGACTGATTTAAGAACTTTACTTTCGTCTTTTTTTGAAAAATAATTGCACAAAAGATATATAAAACTATAATATAATAATTAAATCAAAATTAAGATTATGCTAATCATTCATAGATTAAATCATAGCCAAATCTTTAACAAGATTGGGTTTACAAAAAAGATATAGATCAACCCTCCCTAAAGTTGACATTGGATAGATTAATACTGGTTGTATTAAATTGAAGATATATTAAGGAATATCGAGAATCTAGACCAATTCACATGTAACAAAGATAATCATCGACACTTATATTACCTTTTAATAATATCAACTCATATTTATAAAATGTTAAAACAAAAACACACAAATTTTTCAAAATTATCCCGCTAATTTATAAAAAAAAATATCAACCGTTCAGACTACCCTAATTACCCCGGCGGCCAACCCGGACGTTCCGTCGCTTATCAATGCCGTGCACCGTCCCAGCGACAGCCGACCGCCACCATCTCAACTAACCGTGAGCGCTCGGAGCCACATCCTCCTCGATAGCCGCTCGATTAGTCCCCACTTATTACGCTGTCTTCCACTCTAGATTTGACTGGAGTCCATCGACGGGCCCTCGACATCTCCCTGCTGACATCCATCGACACTTGCCGCGCTGGTACTCCAAGTCAACATTAATCAGCTGTTCACCCTCCCCGTTTCTCCCCACTGCTGCTACCTGCCGGGGGGCCGGCGCGATCTTCCAGCCTAGGCTGGTCGCCACCACCTCTGTTTCGTTGTACGGTTGCCATTTTTATCTTGCTGCGTGGCCTAGCTTGGGTCGGAATTAACCTCCACTACGCTCTAACTCGGTGCTTATTGTGGGTAATTAATAACAACTAGTGACCACTAACTATTCACTTCAACTTCGTGCATA
Organism: Vanilla planifolia; assembly: GCA_023846275.1. Classification (NCBI taxonomy): domain Eukaryota; kingdom Viridiplantae; phylum Streptophyta; class Magnoliopsida; order Asparagales; family Orchidaceae; genus Vanilla; species Vanilla planifolia. The sequence goes on along the minus strand of CM043872.1, from coordinate 3,538,166 downwards.
TGAGATCTTGTTTCCTTGTTTTGTGTATTCAGTTAGTTGTTATTGATATAGCTGTTAACTGTTTTCATTGTAGCATTTTTTATCATGTTGTAATTGTGTACATGTCCCCTAGCTAAGTGAAAGCTTCTTAATTTTCCAGCAGTCCAAAATTTCTGTGGTAACATTTGATGGCCTTATTTGGTTCCCAATTGAATGTTGCTTTTATAGAAGATTGATGGCCCAATGAGCAAAGATATCTGAAGTATCTCGCATCATCCATGCTAATTAGCCTTGCATTGTCATGTAAAAGCTATGTCTATTATCATTAGGTATTAGATGTTTTGAATTTTGCATAGGAGGACCTAAGCACATACCTTTACATTCCATGTCAGGGTCCATTTATGTCATCTACTATGGATGGCCTAGATTATGGTTTATCCATTATCAATTTCATCATTGACTTTTCTTTCTCTACACATCATGATCCAAATGTAAAAAAGTTGAACAATAACATGCATCTCTTTTAATACATCTTGAGATCAACTCTTGTTCCCAAGTCTAAGGGTAATAATCACACCATGACACCACTATAGTTAGCTACCTATTATGTCTTTGCCAATCAACCATTTAATGTATTATGTCATTGTCAAAAACCATTTAATATCGCCAAATATATCATATGCAACATGTCAAAGCTTGTCAAACTTAGGAATCACAAGTTTCGTAAGCTCATAAATCTATTAGATAAGCATATCATTGTTAGGCCTAGAAAAAGGTGAGATTGAGAATAGGAGATGGACATTAAGATTTGGTTTTCCATAATAAGATATGTTAGTATTTGGTTCAATTTCTACATTAGTTTCATCATCGAATCTAAGATAATTAAGTCATTGTTACACAATATCAGCTATCTCAACTCGATATAGACACGATATCATTTTGTTAGAGCAAGGGTAGAAGAATATAATCTTATTGTCTCAATGCCCTCAAAGTCTCATGAGCAGTTATTGTGTTGCCCTTCACTTGTTCTATTAGAAAGTTGTGTGTCAATATATCACCAACGACTTGGGAATTTAGGTGGCCTTGCTTAGGCATCTTAGCAACCTCATTGCTCTCCTTGGCGAAGGGCTTATCCTCCATAATGTCTATTTGAGAGGAGGAACTGCCCATGAATCCATAGAGTCATCAATCAACTATAAGTAGGACTTTGTTTTCCATGGTTAGATCATTAGATAACCCTCACGCGATTCCTCATCCTAAATAGCGCATGCAAGATGGTAGCTTTAGCTCTCAAGTAGTCTTGTATCAACCACCTCACTCTTTAGAACAACTACCTTACATATTCCATTTTCATAATAATTGTATCCCTTTTTCTTCTTTCTCATGTGACTTATTTTTTTTGTACAAGCCTTAAGACATGTTTTTAACTAATAATGAAACTCTTTTTGTTGTATGCTTGTGGTTTTTAACCATTCCCAAGGGAATGTCACATAAAACTCTATGTTTTATTTCCTTGTTTTCTTTTCATGTAGAGAGTTCTCTAGCTTCTACATGTGCAAACTAAATCTCATCTTATGCTAGTGAATCTCATGTCTTTTACAAATTTTAAAAGATATGGATCCTCGTATCATTATTTTTTTGACACCTTTTGTAGAAAGATTGGAAGATTGAAAAATACTTGTGGGATGATATAGGCCTCTCACATGATAGCTCTTCGCATAATCCAAGTGTGTAATATTTCGAACTTGCCATCTTTGAAGCCATCCTCTAGATCTAGGTGTAGGACCTGTTATAATAGCATGTTGACCTTATGCAAGCGATCCCCAGTGTGGTTGCGAATCAGGTTTGGGCATTATAGTTCCTTAAAGCTCTTTCTCTTCATATGCAAGCTTTTGTTGTGCCTTCTGTTTTTGTTACTATGTTGTTGACTGAATAGTTCATAACAAAAACTAGTTGCTCAATCGCAAGTCCGAAAGCAAGCACCTCATCCTCGCTCACCAGCTTCTAGTGGGATTCTTCCACATCATCCATTGGATCTTCCTCTTGGACTTGGCCCCGTATCTCATGGTTCTCATGCATTGGCTCCACCCAGAATTGAAGAAGAAGAGGACGAGTTTGTATGACATCTTACCTTGGTTCTTTGTCTTCCAATCTCTTTTGGCCTTGATCATACGATTGGCCTACACCATTCTCCTTATAAACCTTCTATGCCAAAATGCCTAAGGTTAAGCTGTACTCCATGTTCACCCTCAAGGGTGACGAAGATTCGATTGGTACCTTGTAGAGTTTGACATTGTAATGATCAACTACATGGTATCATACATTGTAGACATCGTGTCTTCTTGCTCTTCTCAAGGGTTCGGTCCTTGAGTAGTTCTATTGATTGCCACCTAACTTTATCACTTATTTTGTCAACTTTGCTTAGGCATTTCAAGTAGGCTTTTCTAATAATCGTTGTCCCTTGGATCCCTTGGATCAATTATTTGATATTTTTCAAAGCAAAAGCAATCATCCTTGTCAATATCTGAGGCATTTCTACATGGATGTGAATCGTTTTGAACTAGGTAGTGGTGATGTTTTGCGAGTGGCTCTTATCGCAAGGCTTTATCCCAACTTGCTTATTGTGTCTTTGCCCTTGGAGCTCGTAGCCACTTGTAGAGGGTTGTGAGCACCTCACCTATTACATTAATTTGGATAAAGATTGCAAAGGAAAGCTAGTGAAGAGAAAGATTGTATTTGGGTTTATTAGTCACCTCGAGGGGAAAAAAGGACCTGCACTAATGAGCACCCTCCTTAGCCTTAGTTTCATCTTTTTAGTAGTAGTGTCACCCCTTTGGAGGTAATCATTGGATTAGTAATCATTGGATTGTCAGTTGTCTTCACCAAGGACAAAACTCCGAGGGAAAGTCCCATGGCTATGTTTAATCAAGAAGAGAATTTGGTTTCTTTGAAAAGAGATGGTCTTTATAGACCCTAAAAAGTGAAGTCAAACACAGTCTAAGCCATCATTGTAAGTACCATCAGTCGTTCAATCTTGATACTGAAGGTTGTCAAACTATTAGTGTCATAATTGAGAACCTCATAAAAGAGGGAAAAAATCCCAATCTTTTTCATAAGCAACTTTTTGAGGTTGAGTGACAACCTCTTGAGTACTTACAGTTGCCTGTGTACATAACATTATGTCATTTTTATTAGAAGCTAGGTTGCATTGTGAAAATTCTCCCTTAGTTTTGGAGAGCCATGATTTGTTAGGTGACCTTTACTTATAATCGTATCATTTTCTAATTTTTATGGGAATCCTTATGATGATGCCTTGATAATTACAAATTCTATTGCTTGTCTTAGTATTTGTTGGAATCTAGCATTGCTAACATCCTCTTTCTCCATTTGTATGAGTAAATTAAGTTATCCTAGAGCTGGAGTATCCCATTCATTGGTGTGCTGGCTGGAGTTTCTGCAAAGTCTCCCATTTTGAGGGCATTGTTAACCTTCCCCTTTCCCTTGAGGACAAAGGACGCCTATTGATGCATATGACAATTTTTTTTGTTATTAAAGTGGCCTCCTTGTAATGTATACTTGGGAGGACCGCCCTCAATACCGTTAGGACAATCTCATAGACTGTGCACTTTATCCTAAAATTCATGACTGCTGGCGATATGGTGACCACCCAAGGAGATCTTCTATAATCTCATTGTTGCTATTTAACCACCCTCAATGAAAGTAGAGAGAAGAAATCTTAGGAGAAGAGGGAGAGAAGTAACCTAAAGAAACCATTGGACTCTATATTAAAGAAGGTTGTTGTATGATTGATTTGGGGGAAACTTCCATACCTATATCTTTAGACCTTAGTTTCAAACAAAAATGTAAATGCTCTTTTCTTTTGAGTGAATATGAGGGCTCTGTTATTCTTGCTCTTTTAGTAGATGAGATTGATGTTTTTGCATGGAAAATGTGGACATGTTAGGTATGTGGTGTGATGTAATTAAGTACCACCTTAATGTAAAGTGCAGGCTTGTCCTTGTTAAGCAAAATAAAAGAGCATTCAATGCCAAAAAGAAAGAGCCTATCGAAGTTGAATTCAATTGAATTTTGGAAGCCCACTTCATTTGTCTCGTGCAATACCTGGTGTGGTTCTCCATTATTGTCCTTGTAAAGAAGTCAAATGGGAAATGGCAAGTTTTTGTTTATTTCATTAACTTTAACGAGACATGTGCAAATGATTTCTGTCCTCGAAATGTTGCTGCATTGGTGAACTTGCAGCTCTTTGACACTTTTTGAGGCTATCACTAGATTTGCATGTTTGAGGTGACGAGGAGAAGGTATTGTTGATCACCAATCATAGTAACTTTTGTTGTTGAGTGATGCCATTCAGTCTCAAGAATGTCATAGCTACATTTTTGGGAGTAGTTGACCTTGTATTTTTTTTCAACTAACTTTGTTATAGCGTAGAGGCTTACATTGATAATAATGATATCTTAGTAACGAGCAAAATTTTCCATGACTATCTTTTAGAACTAAAGGAAACACTTGAAAGATTTCACCTTAACCAAGTGCACCTTAATCTATTTAAGTATACTTTTGGGGCCGCATCCAGTAATTTTGTAGATTCATATTTTCAGAGAAGGGTATTGATGTCAGTCCTTGAAAAGTTAAAGTCATCATCAACATGCCCTCTCTCTTATGACTAGGAGTGAGGTTTATAAACTAGTTAGGTGGATCATTGGGCTCAGTCATTTTTTATCTAGATCCATCAATTGCTCGATCCCTTTCTTTAAGACTCTTCATAACAAAATTTGCATAGAATGGACTCCTACTGCAAGCTTTTACCAGCTTAAGGAGTATCTTATGGCATTACCAATCTTGGATAGCCGATTTATTTGGCTGCATCATTTGAGTGTCATGCTTGTTTTTTAGTAGGATGGTGCAAAGATGGCTACATACTACATAGTCATATTTTAAAAGGCTTAGAGACTTATTAACCGCTTCTTGAGAAACCGTTGTTAGCTCTGGTGGTAGCCGTTTGATGCTTGCGACTGATGTCCATGTTCATGAGATCAGAGTGGCGGCCAACAAATCCCTAAACCAAATCATCTATCATTTCAATATGTTTGACTGGTTCTAGAAATAGGTCATGGAGCTTGGAGAATGTTAGATATTATGAGAATTATGTCTCCAAAACTTTCATTAAATTGCAAGTTTTAGTAAACTTCTTGATTGATAGGGTTGTATCAGACACAACTCTTTCTGACTTCCCGCTTCGATCATGCTTCTCCCTTCTGGTCATGACGCTTGGGGAGAATAGAGTAGCGGCCTTGTCATTGTGATCCCCAATCCTGAAGGTTTCACCATCCAACAAGCCATTCGTGTGTCCTTCCCTTCTATCAAGAATCAAATAGAGTATGAAGCTCTATTTGCAAATGGTTACTCATCTTTTTTGACTTGCTTCATTGGTTAGGTTCAAGGACTTTTTTAGACCTAAGTTTATACCCTCGAAAGGTTCTAGGTGCTTGTTAAAAATTTTTGGCTTTCTATTTTGCTGAATTGTAGCAAATCTCGTAGGATGAGCGCACCATTGTTGATAATCTTGCTAAGTCAAGAAATGCTACCTTGCTTTTTCACTAACTATCAATTCCAAGTATAGGCTAGTTAAAGGTCATGCAAGTGTCTGTACAACTTGAATGGATTGATATGCCCTTTAGCTATCTCTGTGATTGTCTTCTTGTTGATCTTTGGTGAGGAGTCTCATTGAATTTGAGCTTGAGTCATATGCTATTACTTTATTAATGGTTTTTTTTATCGAATAGTATATCTTAAGCCCTCACTTTATTGCCTCGGGAAAGCCAAAGTAGCAGAGGTCTTTTTGAAAATTCATGTTTGGACTGACAACTATTTCTTGGGAACCCTTGTGGACGAAGTCTTTCTGCAAGGCTATTAGTAGCCCTTTCTAGAGAAGGATGCATCTAATTTTGCCCCAAGTTTCCATAAGTGTCAAGTTCACGCCAATCTTCCTTACTAGCTAGTCAAGACTCTTCAGTTGATCAATATCTTATGACCCTTCATAATATGCAAGGTGGAATTCTTTGGACCTTTCTTGACAGTGTCTGACAAACATAAATATCTCATTGTGTTGGTCAATTATTTCACCAAATGGATAAAAAACAAACCTTTGACTAAACAACCCTTGTCGAGATATGCAAGATTCTTTGGTTTGAAATGTTTTTTAGGTTTGGCATACTCTTAGCTATTGTCACCAATAATGCCACCACGTTTTGAGTATAGGAGCTATAAGAATTTTATCACTCGTGGGATGCAAATAAAATACGCTAGGGTGGGCTATCCAAGAACAAATGGCCATGCAAAAGCTGTCAACAAGAGCTTACTCAAGATTCTGAAACTGTGGCTCGACACATGTGAAAGCAAGTGGTTTGACAAGCATTTGACAATCCTATTGACCTATCAAGCCAAGAACCTTGTATACAAGTGGGATGCCATGCTACTTGTGAAACTCAATTTTCTTACCAATCAGATTCAAATGACATTCAATGAAAATAGAGATCTAGCTTGGTGAATCTCCCTGAGGGGGATCGAGCCTTGGAATTAGACATTTTTGAGGAGAAATTCCTTTATATAGCCATGAAGTAACAAGGCAACATTTGATGAAAAATACTTCAATCAGCAATTTGTTAGTGCACTTTCTTTCAAGGAAACTTGGTGCCATGCAAATGTGAAGTTTCCTAGCATCAAGATAGTGTTGGCAAGCTTGTACCAATTGGAAAGGCCCTTAATTGTTAAAGGATTCGTTTGGCCAAATGCATACCAATTACAAATCGAAGACGACCAAGAGTGTCTTCACGTTTGGAGTGGATATGACTTAAAGTTGTACAATCCATAGTTCGTTTCTTGAAATTGTAAGTTCACATGACATTTGCTATCTACATCACATTGCATTTATGTTGCACATGTACTCTCTAGCTTATTATTAAGCTAAGGCAATGGCTCAAGTATCTTTGTTGCATTGGCCCTTTACATATCTAGGGGAATCATAACCTAAAGCCCAAATTCTCAATATATGAGATTTATGACTCTATATTAGAGTAGTCCTTTGGTATGGCCACCTTGATGTCTCTTTGCGTCCTTGTTGTTGCCTCAACTGCTCGTGCAACGGAAGCTGTCAACATACTTGCATAATCTAAGCCTCAAACTTAGACTTAAGCTTTAACAACCTAGGCACCTCTCATATATTGTTGGAAAAGAAGAGTGCAAAACTCTAAGGTTGGCTATCTTGATGCCCTTAGAGTTGCACGTTGAGTAGCATAAGCTGCGATCTACTTGCGTAGCTTGAGCCTCAAACTTACTTTTAAAGCTCTGGAAACCTTGAACACTTTTTGAGCTAAACTTGATCCATTATGGAAACCTTAGTTCTCTTTTTGTTGTTATAATTATCACTTTTAACTAGAAGCATTGAGGAATGCTAGGGTAAGTCTTATTACATTTGCATGTGGTTTCTTTCAGGTCTGTTGGCACACTTCAAGAGCTTTTGAGCTAATAGAGATGCCAATGACAATTTGACTAGTGAAGTTGTAGAACAATATCCATCGACCAATGTGATGCTTACATCTCAATGTTTGATAGCACATAAAGTGCTTATATATATTAGCCAATATTCATTATAAGTGTTTGTTTACAACTTTGCATCAAAGGTGAAAAATAAAACAATAAAATAAATGTTTGTATTAGTCATCTAAAAACGTGATGTCCTCGTTTCAATTTGGTCAATTTTTGGTGATACTCTTTTTAATGTGGAATTTTTAAGCTCTTCAATCTTTTTTTGGAACTTGGACCATTGTAGTGGTCGAAATATTGCAAACTCTACTCCAATATTAGAAATGTTGATAGAGTATGATGTTGATTTATCTCATATTTTTGAAAGACTTTTTAGAAATTAATTTGGAAGAAAGTTAAAATTATCATCTACATATTATCCTTAGATAAGTGGTTAGACTAAGGTAACCAATAGAACGTTGGGAAATTTATTAAGAAACTTGGTTGGTAAGAGTATTGGAAATTGGTATTTACATTTGCACATAAATGAGTTTGGCATGATTTCTAATATCTCACATATGGTTGGAATCCCAAGGGACTTATAGTTTTGGTGAATATTTTTCTTTATTCTAATTATATATTTTCATTTGCAAAGATTTCCAAAGTTTGCATTGAATGATACATCAACAAATTGAATTTAGTAGCTTTAAATATATTGAAACTATTAATCGAAGTAAGATTTTGATGGAATTTAATGAAGGAGATTATCTATTAGTGCATATTAGTCTTGTGAGAGATTTGCCAACACTAAATTTATCGTATTGACACACAACATTTTATAGTGGGAAATTCATCAAATAAGTTGGATAGAATTGAAGTTACATTGAATGGCTTCGCTATTTAGCTTAAAGATATTATGACTAGGAATTCAAGCCCACCTCCCCTTAATGAACCTCTAGAAAAAGATTGTTAAACTCTTCGGAAAAAAAAAGTTGGATAGGAGATTATAGTTTTTTAAGAATTATTAGGATCATAGAATGAATATTCATAATCAAGTCAAGATGAAATCGCTAATATTGGACGGTGTTTTTGATCCCAATAAATTTGGACTGATTGATTGAAATAAAGAATTTTTTTTAAAGATATGAGCTTGATGATTACCAAAGAATTAGTTTTGCAAAGATGAAATTAATTAGTTAGCTAAGATATTTTGGATTAACATCCTAATCAAGGAACAAAAATTAAGAACTCTTTTTGGAAGAGATGAAAAAAAATGTTGGGAGACACTCTTCTAGATACTATGATAAGAGGTTGCACGAACAATTACATAGATTAAGATGAGAATTATATTGTAGTAGAATATTTGAACATTTTTTAAGATTTAACGACTAAGATTGTTTTGATGCAAATTGAATTTTAGCCAATATATTTGTTTTAGGACTTGAGTAGAAATTAGAATGGAGGTTGAGTTATATGTCCTTTAGATGTTTGAGGAAGCAACTTGGCTCAATTAGTGGAGAGATTCAAGAAGTTAGTATCTATGAGTACTATATTTAAATTATCAAATTGATCTATTAGGGCATGCAAGACTATCACTAGGTTGTGTTTGCCTTTTTCAGTTGGTGCTTAGACTATTAGGGATATAATTAAAAGTAATCCCAAGAAACAAATTGAGTACTACTATAGATGTAGACTTGAACATAAGAAATACCAGTGTAACATTATCTTGAACCTTGAGGAAAAAAAAAATTAAGGAGAAGCAGGATATGAGGAAATAATGAAGCAAGACATTATCCTTATTGATGAGGAGGGACAATGTGAAGAAAATGATGTGTATGTGATTCCCATGCGATGCCTATGTGTGTAGGAAAGAAACAAAGGATTGGGGGAGAAAAAAATATTTTTAGCACATTTGTGATCTATGGTGAAAAAAGTTAAGACTAGTTATAGATGGTGGGAGTGCAATTAATACGATTTTTGCAAGTCCAATTAAAAGAGCCAATCTCAGGTCTAAATCTTATCCCCGATCATTTTATGTGAGTTAACTCAAACTTCTTTGTCAATCATATCTAGGTGCTTAATTCTATTAAACATAGGGATGTATGAGAATACAATTTGGTGTGATGACCTACATAAGAATATAGCCTATAATCTATTGAGAACATGATGATAGTGTGATAGTGATGCAAATTATGAAAGAAAGAATACGTATGCTTTCAAATATAGTGGCTAGCATATTAGATTGTATCAATTGAGATTGTTCAATAATCAAAACTATCCTTTGAATTGGAATTTATTACTTAGAAAAAACTTAGTGTCGATCACTTTTCTAATTGATAAATGACCATAAAACAATCAATCTAACTAAGGTTGTTAATTAACAATTGAATCATTTTTGAGATTTGAAATGGTTGGATTTAATATTTAACAAAGAAATTTTATGATAAACATTCTTTGTATCTCCTATATATATCAAGGAGGCTCCATTTGATGAGTCTAGGGACTATATTTCCCATGCGATGCCTATGTGTGTAGGAAAGAAACAAAGGATTGGGGGAGAAAAAATATTTTTAGCACATTTGGGACTTATGGTGAAAAAAAGTTAAGACTAGTTATAGATGGTGAGAGTGCAATGAATATGATTTTCATAAGTCCAATCAAAAGAGCCAATCTCAAGTCTAAATCTCATCCCCAATCATTTTATGTGGGTTAACTCAAACTTCTTTGTCAATCATATCTAGATGTAGGGATGTATGAGAATACGATTTGGTGTGATGTCTTACATAGGAATATAACTTATAATCTATTGAGGACACGATGATTGTGTTATAGTGATGTAAATTGTGGAAGAAAGAATACATATGCTTTCAAATATAATGGCTAGCATATTAGATTATATGAACTGAGATTGTTCAATCATCAAAACTATCCTTTGAATTGGAATCTATTACTTAAAAAAAACTTACTGTTGATCACTTTTCTAATTGATAAATGATTATAAAACAATCAATCTAAGGATGTTAATTAACAATTGAATCATTTTTGAGATTTGAAATGGTTATATTTAATATTTAACAAAGGAATTTGATGATAAATATTCTTTATATCTCCTATATATATTAAGGAGGCTCCATTTGATGAGTATGGGGACTATATTTCCCAAAAGGCTCATAAGTTGTTGGAGTATGTTGATATTACCTTAGGGGAGTTTCCAAATGAGTTATCTCTTATGATCAATATCTTGCATACCATTGATCTTATCCCAGATTCACAACTTTTAAATTTACTACATTACAAAATGAACCTTAATGAACATGTTGAGCTTATAACAAAAATGATGAACTCTTTGGGAAGAGATTTCGACAAGTGAGTTTAAGCCTGTATGCTGCACATACAGTATTGAAATCTAAAAATGGTGAAAGTTAGAGGATTTATAAACTTTATTGTTGTTTTAATTGATGTATATGGTAGTGTTGCATTCCTGTTGATGTTAACTATAGCTAATCCACATAATTCAATCCTATAACAATGTTTAAGATTTGTAATTGGTTTTGATTTTGGCATTTGATTCATATTTTTTGTTTATGTTCTACAGGTAGATAACAGTAAATTAGAGACAATGCCATTGATTTCAGGAAACTCTTCTCAGAATCATCAAAACTCTGTCAACTTGAACCATGGAAATCACATATCGAGCAAGTTGGCCAACTAATTATTTCAACCTCATCACTTTGGTTTGTTATTTGTCAATGCCAGTAACTCCTAAGTTTTTAATATTGCCTCCATATTTGTTTTTTTTTTCAGGAAGCTTTGCATTGTTCAGCAGAGGAAATCTCTTCCTATTGCATCAGGTACTAACTCATAGGCAAGCAATTGATGGTTTCATCTGCCATTATTCTGAAGGCTACTTATCCCTTTTTTCCAGTGGAAGGAAGACTAGTTGAGGAAGTGAGGAAGAATGACACTCTGATAATTGTTGGGGAAACAGGAAGCGGAAAGACTACACGTTAGTTTTTCTTAATACCATTCTTTGTCTTGTATAACTTAGATATTATCTGAGATGTTGGCTTGGCAAATTACACAGAGAAGATTTAGGAATTTTGGTTAATATTTAGTTGAAGTAGAGTTGATGTTGGCTGAGTTATAATTTATTTATTATGTGATGGGATTTAGGTTAGTTCATTTGGTGGAACATATTGGATGAGATATACTATTGCGTGGATATGATTATTTGTATTTTTAGATTAGATATTTTGGCTGTTCTACATTTGTCTGGAAAATTTCTTAAAATAATATGCTTTCTAACAAAAGCTGGAAAGTCTGCCTGATTGATTATTTCCTCTATACCTCTTAGCATTATGAAACTGAAATTCTGATTCATTGCATTTTGTTTCTATTTTAACTTTTATCCATATAAAGAAAAATTCAGTACAAACTACGACACCCACTTGCTAATTAATGCTAATTTATTTTATTATTTTAATATTGCTTTCTCACCTTTGTGATGCTTCTGTAGAATTACCCCAGTATCTATTCAATGCTGGATTTTGTTGTGACGGTAAGGTCATTGGCATCACCCAACCAAGACGAGTAGCTGCTGTTACTGTCGCAAAGCGTGTGGCAGAGGAATGTGATGTTCAGCTAGGCCAAGAAGTTGGTTTTGCAATTAGGTTTGAAGATGTAACTTCCAGTTCTACAAGGATTAAGTATATGACAGATGGGTTATTGTTGAGGTAAGCTTGTTTATAGTCTGCGTACATGCCAGAATTTAATTAATGGCCAACTTTATTTGCTAGTAATTGCTCTCTGCATTTTTGCATGGTCACATCGGTGGGGAGATGCTGAATTCACAAAATATGAATGCATTAATTTATTTGATGTTCTGTAGCTTAGCATTTCATTTAAGTGTATGCAAGGATATTGTTCATGCAATCTTGTGTCTAACATTTAAATATCATATATGTAGATTGGGTGCCCCATGTTGCTTTGCATTTTTTATTCACTTTTTTTAATAACATTCACAGAAATGAAATTGGATTATCAGTTTGATGCACATACAAAATCACTCTCTAATTTACATTTTGTCTTGCAAAATCCCTTTCTAAAAATGCAAAACATTAATTTCACTAAATGAGCTCAGCTGCATAAATCCTCTGAAACTATTATGCTCTATTTATTGGTAAGTCTTCTTTTATAATCAAACAAACCAATTTTTGTCTAATAATTTCTTTCTATCTTTTTGGTTTTAATTATTCCCCTGAAGAGAAAACTCCAATACATCTTTTAATCAGGGCATTAAGTGAACTCTCTCTAAACATCTCCTCAATGAAACACAAACCCTTTTTTAAATGCACTTTCTATTTTTATCTTTTCTAATGTTACCAATCATCCATATTTTCCATTGTTAATATAGAATTTAGTTCATAGGAAACATCAATATTCATTTACTTGGGAATCAGGAGAAAGTGGCTTTGTAGAACCATCAGGGATGATCATATGAGGTTGCATGATTACAGGAGTATGGCATAATAGTCGAGACGAGGAATTATCTAAAGCCTTATGATCAAGTAAAAATCCATAACTGGGAAAAAGAATAATCCGTTAGAGAGGAAGTGCACCTGTGAAGAAGGGTAACAGAAAGTATGAGTTGGAGTCTTCAAAAAGAGGTCTTTATAGGGTCTTCTCTCGGAGGTGAAAGGTTGTAGACTCCAGGGTGTTAAAAAACATGCTAATAGGTTTGAAGGCTTGTATTTGCTTGTCCTTTGATTGGTTCCTCCCATCGTTTTTTATAATTTGCCATGTTTTTAACGTGTGCATGACACACTTGGATCGTGAAAGGAATGAGATTCATTTTTAAAGTTTAGATTGTAGTGTTCATTGCAAATAATTGGACATTTGATGATTGACAACTTGACAGGAGGAACACCATTTGTTAGTTGCTAATAGTTCTAGGTTTTGGATTATTGATGTGAATTCTATAAACAATTGACGTATAGATCCCACCTTCATTCATATTTGTTTCATATTTTAGACGGGGTGTGGAGTGTCTCTTGTCATTTCTGCTGAGGTTGATGATCTTCTTATTAGCAATTGTATATAAGTCAATACTTGTATTGTGATCACTCGGGTTGTAGTGAATCTGTGTTGCACAAGTCCATGAATTGTTTCTTGATGATAAAATTCTCTTGATGGTATTTTTTTATTAACCATTCTTCCTCCAATACTCTTGATAAACTCAGAATTGACATACTCAATTTGTACCTTCTATATGGCTAATCATTTATGTAGTGACAGATATTATATCTTTCACCTTACCCTTGGTGACAACATTAGAACCTTAGTAATGACATCAATGGCATGCATCTTAATTTGATTACATTATTGGTGGCTATATGAAGATGAATGTGTTTGTCATCTTAATTGCAAGCTTAGTAAGGATGAAGAAGGAAACCTTATTTAATTTTGCTTATTTGGAGAAGAAGGAAGCATAGGTGGTTTCTAAACTTGATAAATAAGTGGATAGTAAAGAGGGGGGTATCTAATTATTTTTATTCTACTTCATTCATCATAGACCATGCAAAATATATGCATGTTAAAAAACCTCCCTTTTTTCACTCCTTTATCTTGATTTGCTCCCTCCATTTTCCTTTCTTTTTCAATGTTTTCTTCCACATGGAGTATGCTGTAAGAGGAGAAGATTTTGTTATACCAAATTTCCCCATGTAATGGAGCTCCATTGTTGATATCGTTTTATATTTTTTTTTCCACTTTGGGGTTTTACATGTAAATTTTTGTGTCATTTCTTTTTTATTTACTTGATTGGTTTTCTTATTTTTCTTTGTGGTCTATGCACCATTACGATTGTTGAATAAATTGTCTCACTTGATCATTTTTGGCATTAACAATTCTTTACCCTTCTTTACATGGGTTGGATGAGTTTTGAACACCTCCGTGCTTTCATGATGGGTCGGCACGACTTGAAGTAACTTGAAATTTGAACTTCAAAATGTATTGCCAATGGGGCATTAGTTTTCTTAACCTAATTTGGTTAGGTTTTGACAATGACAATTTTATACTTGTCAAACCCTCATTGCTCTTTTTCATTATTTTATGTTGATAATTCACCATTGCTTTTATCCAATTATTGCCTCATGAATAAAAATAGAATGAAGACTAATAGCTTCAATTGCTTGAAGAGAATAAAGTTTGAATAGAGGATGTTCTTGTGGTTAGTTTGAAGATCAATGGTTGCTTAAATTGTGGCAACAATCAACATGGATCCTTCTTCAATAGTTATGGAGGTTCTTTGTCCCTTTAATACTGTTCCTTTGATGGCTGGTTTAATGGTAATGTATGGGGGTCAAGGTTGAAGATGCCATCTAATGAATTTGAACTTGGGTGATTAGTCAAGTGGGAGAAATTAAGCACACGAGGTTATTATCTTTTGAGAGAATGTGTAGTCAATCTTGACCAATGAGGATGATGGTTTTGTGCCATCAAGAAGGGATGGAAAAGGAGTTAGGTAGTTGTGTCTTTGTAATTTAATTATTGTTTTATGATGGACACCTTTGATGCCATGGTGTTGGTCATTGGGACCGAGATGTTCATACTTACTCTTGAGAGGTATTTGGTTCTAATGCAAATTGGTTCAAGGTGGTTTACCACTTACGAAGGTTCAGTATTGCTAGATCATCTATCTAGTTGACAAGGTTCATTTGGTGATCTATATGCAACCTTGGCCCTCTATGCAAGATAGAAACCATGCTAACTAAAGTCAAGGAGGGTCAATTGTTGGAGATAGAAAAGCATAACAAGACAATGAATTCACTAGAAGATGCCTTGACTTCAATAAGCAAAAATTTGACACGCCCTTCTTCTTTCCTATTATACATGTCATTTTGTAGAACTCAAGATAAGAGAAGAATAGTTGAAAATATAGAGAGAATGATATAGTGAAGTTCTTAGTACAAGAGGTGAACCTTAGTAGCAAATTCCTTGTTCCTTAACACTTAAGCACTATCTATTCCAAAACCTGTATTCCAAAACCTGATAAATCTAGGGCTTACACCTCTCTTAAGCTGTTGTTTGATCTTAAGTTGACAAGATTAGCTGCCTCATTAGATCTAAACAAGGAGATATCTTGACCAGTAAGTTGGTCTGGGGGTTAGAATTGGTGCCATGGAATAATCTGAGTTGATCTGAATGTTATGACAGACACTTGAGGCTAATGTAGGTAGTCATCATGGTCTAAAACTTGATTTGATAGTTAAGGCTAAAGGTAGCAACAAATATAGTGAGTAATCTTAATTGTTAACTCGATTTGATAGTTGGGATAAAAGTTTGATGCCAAGGTATCGAGTATTCTTAACTGATTACTTCATTGATAAGTTAAGGTTAGAGCCCTTGATCATGGTAAGAAGTAATCTTGACTTAAGACAGGATCTAATAGTAGATGTTTTCTTGAGTATTATTGCTTTGGAGAGGAGATAACTCAAGGGTATGAATTGTGTAAAACTCAAACAAAATTAAGGAAAACATGATCTTATTGATTGAGATGTCTTCCAATTATAGATATAATGTTACAGTTAATAATTTGTGATGCCTTTGTTTCTCATAGGTCCAGGGATCTAGCCCCTTCTTTAATCTATAAGGTGTACAAAATGGGGTTGACAATCTCCTTGATGAAGCATTAACCATCCTAATTAGGGGCAAGCATTTCAATACCTTTTGTCCTTCATGAAATCAAGCATTTAGGGAGAGCAAGGTTATGAGGTTGAAAAGTAATACAATTTCCTTGTTTGTTGAAGGGCAATGATGTTCATCCTTTCTTGCAACCTCAAATCAATAAGACATTAGTGTTCCTCTAAAAGTTTGAATTTGACTCGTCGTGTCTCAACTTGGTTAGTTTTTAGTTTTTCACAAGAGTTTATTGTAATTGATGTATTGACAAATTGATCTTAGCAAGTTGGATTGCTTCAAAGCCATAGACTAGTGAGAATGGAGACTCTCTTGTTGTAGTTGTTGTGATTTATATGCTAGAGGACCACTTGACCTTTTCGTCATCAAGTTTTGGATTGAGGAATTTCGAAGGGTTTTATTAACAACCCATCCTATCCATTGGTATGTCGACAAAGACATATTGGAGGTGTTTTTGCAAGTTTTGGTAGGACGTTAGGGTTTGGCTTAGAACATCATTGTATTGTCAATAAAGTTGGCTTATGGAATCTTACACCTATGTAATGTGTCATACCATAAAACCTTATTATCTTGAGGATGGCTTGTTTGAGCTCAATCAATTTTATAAAATAAACTATGATGACACAAGATACTTCTCATTCTCTTTTGTTGTTTAGAATTCAACCATCCAATGTAAGAAGGGTCGCTGAACATTGGTTTGCTTTGCTTGCTTTGTTAATTGTCGAAGAGGTTATTGTAGATCTTATAGTTGTGATAATGATGTGCAATATCTAAAGTGTCTTGCTAAAGGGCCGCCTTATTTCAAAAATTTGGTTGTAAGAGTGCAACATGGGTGGCAATTGAACTCATAAGAGTAAATTTCCTTAACTACCTACATAGCTTCTTCGAACAATAGACTTTACAAGGGTAATGGGGTGACTTCCTATATAAGACTCTGTTTTCCTTTGCTAAGATGTATTAGCTTGATTGAGCTTTGATCCTCCTTTCTTTGGCTTGGATGTATTAGCTTGGTTGAGCTCTAATCCTTTAGTCTTTTTTTGGTAGTGTATCTATCCTATTTTCATAACCTTAGGAGCATCAATGCTATGACATCCACATCAGTAGTTGTTGTTGTGTTTCATAGTGGTTGTTACGTGTTTCATAGTGTTGTCAATGCATCAGTTGCCTTTTGTTGAGCTCGAAAACTATGATGTACTTCAATATGTTCTAAACCAATAGGGAGAGACAAGAACACCCTTTTGTACAAAACATCTTGTCCAAGATGTCAAATGATGTTGGTCTAACTGATGATATAGATTATGAGATATTCGGCATAAACTTCAATAGCCAATTTTAGACCTACACTTAATGCCTTGTACTTGGCTTAACTATTAGCTACGCAAAAGTTGATCGTAATTTCCTGATATATCATCACACCTTTGGGTTGGTGAGAACTATGCTAACCTTGTTATTGTGCTCTCTTGAGGGCCTATTGATTGGATTTTTATTTTTGGGTAGCATCCCCGATCTTAGGCTCTCTTGAGATTATTACCCAGAGGTGAGAAAATTGATTAGTACTTGAGATTTTATCGAAACACGAGGGTATGCATGAGATCTAATCCTCTCCTAATTTGATAACCAACATTTAGAGTCTACCTTGAAATTCTAGAGAGTGGAAAATGCACCAAAGCAGCTCATCAAACTTTGAGATCTGGATTGAAGAGGATGAATATTCTCCAAATCTGTGAATGCTTGATTTTTGTAGTAACACTACCATGTTTGCTTCTATGGTTGATGGGTGGATCAAGAAAGACTTTCCTTATTGTTAAGGACTAAAGGAGAGGAGAAATAGTACATTAGCTTGATGACTAACTTATTGCATTCCTCAGTTCATGCAATCCACCTTTTGTTTTGAAGCACCTTAAAGAATAGTGCCACGTTGTCTATTGTTTTTGAGTGGAAATGACTATGCCTTGTCATTTTTCTACCCAACCTTTGGATTTCATGACGAGACTTAATAGATGCATCTTGAAAAAGGCAAAAATTTTCTTGGGTTTATCCTCAATTCCTTGCTTCAAAACTATGAACCACCCCATGAACTTACTTACCAGAGGTTGCTTTAGATTTACATTTTTGGGGAACGAGTTTCATCTAATTCTCCAATGTTTTCTAGGTTTCTTTGTGAACATACTCAAAGTTCTTACTCTTGACCAATAGGTAATTGACACGAGTTCTACTTTTCTTACCAATTGTTCTTGGAGCACTCATTGATCATCTTATTATTGTGGAGCCCAACTTTTTTTTTGTGATGTCAAAAATCATTAAC
This sequence comes from Vanilla planifolia, assembly GCA_023846275.1. Taxonomy (NCBI): domain Eukaryota; kingdom Viridiplantae; phylum Streptophyta; class Magnoliopsida; order Asparagales; family Orchidaceae; genus Vanilla; species Vanilla planifolia. Next base: position 3,519,643 of record CM043872.1, on the reverse strand, counting down.
TTGTACAAAATATGCCCATATTTGTTTCACACCCTGCCTTTTCCTTTTTAAAATTGTCATTTGAATTTGTTGGTAGCTAAACAACTAATTAAGGATACTTGTGTACTTGAAGCCAACCATCAAGTTTACTAATTCATTGTCTTGATGGAGGGTGAGAGTCCTTTAGGCATGTGTCATTCAGATGAGTGAATTCAACATAAAATAGCTAAATCCCATTGTTTTTCTTTACCAAGACTACATTGGCAAGCCAATTTAGTTATTGCATGGGTTGGAGAAATCTAATATGGAGGATTTCCTCGTTGACTTTGATAGTATCCTTCTTTGCTTGGCTGAATGTTCATTTCTTTTATTTTACTGACACTAACCTTCCTAAGCTTTGAGGCAATTTTGTTATCTTTGGTTGTACTCTCGGCATATTTGTTGTGTCAAGAGATACCTAAAATGGAATTTCACTATTTTCGATCATTATAACTATGGTTTCCATTCATCATGGCTTTGGTCATTGGCTCTTCTGTCATTAGGGCATTGACTTCTACTTAGGGACCATGCAAACTCATTAGAGTAAGTTGGCAAAGTCCAGAGGATGATATACCTCTGTTCTTCTTTATGGTCGAAGTAGATGAGTTCATTCTTAGTGGGTTCATTAAGATTTGGAGGTTGCAATCCTTAGTTATCATATATTCTCTTTGGACATCAGCACTTCCTTAGAGTTTGTCTTTAGGTTTTTAGATAGTATTTTTAGATTTGATCAGGTCCTCTTTGATCGTTATGATATTAAAGCTTATAAAAAGTATAAGCATTAGGTGGATAGAAGAGTAGATGATTCTAAACTTGTTGAGCATAGTCCTTTTGAGGATGAAATTGTAGGCAAACTTTGTTTTCATCATGATGAAGTCTGTCATTTGCATTACAAACTATCTCATTAAGAATTAGTAACATTCCTTCTAGAGGAGATGCTTTGTCAAAGAACCTTATGGGAGCTCTTACATAATTGTTCAAAGGTCTATTGCAAATGCTCTTTTTGAATTCATGGAGGAGCAAGAGGTTGGCAGAGCTCCTAGTGTCCACAAAGACACTTTGACACGTTGGTCATGCAAGCATTGATGGCAATGACATCATGATAAAGTTTTTTTTATGGGGGGAAATTTTGTAGTGGTGAAGCTTATCAGGACTAAACAATGAGAATTGTTGATACCAATGTTCTTGTTATTTGTTCAAGGTTAAGGGTTGAACTATGATGGAACACCATGAGATATGATACTAATCATGTCAATGGGTCCTTTCCCCTATTTTCTTATAATGGGTGAACCCAAGTTGAATTGCTTCAATAGCATTGCATACTTATGTGTTTTTAACAAGGCTTCAAGAGTGAGCTTGGGCATCCTCTTGTGCTACTGTCTCATTAATGTATGTAGCTTTCTCTCTTTCAATAGATGGTTGATAAGAGCCTTAATTGCCTTTCAAACTTTAGTGACGTTGTGACCATGGTAGAGATGGCGCATTTAATACTTGTGCCTATCTAGATGATTAGAACCAATTTTCATTAGAGGGAGCTTGTACATAGTCAATTTCCTCTATTATCTTTGCTTAAATCCCTTAAGAGGTCTACTAGTATTTGCTGGATTTAGATTTTAGTACCTTGACTCATGCCTTGTAAAGGATATCAAACCTCCTCCTAAGTGATCTATCTCTTTTAGTTGTAAAGGCTTTTCTTTAGGTCCTTGTCAAATGTGATGTAACATTGATGGTTGTTTCTAGTATCCTTGATTGAGAATGGTGAATATTTGATGTCATCGACATACATCCCTTGGCTCCACCTCTAGTGACATGTTTTCAAAGTTTTGTTGATTTCAAATGCATTCTCCTTTTAATTGTTTAGCACCAAATAGGTATTGAGCAAATTTTTTAGCCTCCTTGACCTAGTTAGTCTAGGAAGAGAAAAAGGGGTCTAACAAATGAAATAAAAGTTTGAGGTATAGGTGGGTGGCAACCTCTAGAACCACTCAAGGACAAATTCTTTGAAAAAAGTCATAAAAATTAAGTTTTAAGCCACTTTTATTGGTTTGAGTTGTGATGACCACCTCAAATTTTTTGAAAATACCCATTGAAATGTTCATACCAAGAGAAGAAATTCATTATTGGCAGTTTTATCTTCTTAAGGATCTCATTAATTAGATTCCAAGATCTCATGATTCAAATACTTATTGAGTAGATTTTACATTTTCTTCAATAATAAGATCAATGGCCTCTCAATATATTAGGTTATGCTAAGCTGATTGAAGGTGAGAAATAAGAGGCAAAATGTGACGTACCAAAGAGTTGGGAAGGTGTTAGATTGCCGATAATTGGATTTCACCTTGGACAAAAATATAAGACCTATGAAGACATTTGAATGTGTTTATTGTGAACCCTTGAAGGTTGAAAAGCATGGAGTTGGTCCACAATGAACTAGACATGTTCTGAAAGAATTCCACGTGCCTTACTGGAGTGGAAAACTTGTTTTGTCATACTTTTATGTTTCTTCAATTTTGGCTTGACGGTCTTGTAGTTGTCATGGATTGAGGCTTGGTATGGAATTTCACATAGAATTTGGTTTTTATATATAGTTGATATTGATTTACTTGAGGAAAAGGGACACTGGCTTTTAAGAACTATCAAGGACTATTGTATGAGATTGCATGACGATAAGATGATGGGCATACTATAATGTGAGAAACCTTGGCCAACATAGAGAATCATCTGTTTGAGATGATGGGCACTTGTGAAGATGGTTTGTGTAACAATATGAGTTTAATAGAGCCTTGGATGAGAAGTTTAAATAAGGAGATTCTTATGAAGGTTTTAAATATCATAGGCTAAAGATTGAGGGATTCTATCAAAGTTTGACGGGTGATTCTTGTGTCTTTGGATTGTGTTTCCTACAACCTTTTATAATTTTATATCTTAATGTAGGTGACAAATACTCAGGCCACGGATGGATTGGTGATCTTGGCTAAAGTAGAGCTCTAGGCATGCTCTATATTTTATCTTTGTTACTTGGATGTGCTTGGTAATTGAATAGTCTATATGGAGGAACAACATCTAACGACTATCAATAGCTTTTTACGTTTGGATTGGTGAGGTAGGCACCTTGAACACCTAGCCCACTAATTCCATCTTCAGTCATAACTATTGTGTATTAGTTATGGCATGTTGCATATCTCACCATTTACATGGAGATCGGTATTAATTATCTCAACAAATGGTTATGTATTCTTTCTCTTATTGTGATCTATCAAATCACAATGAATTTTTATTGTGTGATGCCTCTTGGCATTCGAGCTTTTACAATAGGGAGCATAGTAGGTAGGCTTTTGAAATTGTGCCCCCCTTTGGGGTTCCCACTCACTTTTTAACGCAGCACCATCCCTTGTGAATCTCAAATGAGTGCACAATTTTCTTGATAAAAAATTTTAGTTCATTATCATCCTATTCTCAATAACCTTTTCTTTTTATATGTTAACTGTATAGATTTCATAGACTAGTTTTCAGTAACAACATTTAAAATTGTCAATGTTATTTCAATCTTATTAAAAATATTTAGAATTGTAAGTGAAATTTGTGTCACACAACATATTAAAAGCACTTAATGTCATCTGATCTGCTTTTATCTTATTATTGATATTGAATCAATTGATTCATAATTTTGAAGTATGAATTTGAGATAACAAAATCTTCCAATTCCAGGATAAAAAGTTATTCTTGATCAACAAACTTGTAGCAGTAGTATAAATTATTAGATATATTTCCTGAATACTGACATTTTTGCACTTGACACAAATGCTCGAGGAAAAAAATCGCTTGCTTATTAGGCTGTCACAATTTAATTCTGGCGCAAATTCTGGGCCAAATTTGATGTATCCTGGAATGAATGCTATAATTCTGTTCTTTTTTTTCATGAATCTCTTTGTTCTCTTTATTCTTGTGCATGCTGATTATGTAGCCACTTTTTCCAGGGAAGCTTTATTGGATCCCACTCTTTCTAGATATCGAGTTGTCATAGTTGATGAAGCTCATGAAAGAACTGTACATACTGACGTTTTGCTTGGCTTGTTGAAGAAAGTGCAAGGTTTGAGGTCAAACCAACACAATCTTAAAAAGGATGATATAAGTAGCTTAGTCAAGTTTGATTATGGAGGCTGGAGCTCAAATGCCTTGAAACCATGCCAAAATATGAAACTAAATCCTTTGAAGTTGATTATAATGTCTGCTAGCTTGGATGCAAAGGTTTTTTCTGAGTTCTTTGGTGGTGCAAAAGCTGTTCATGTCCAAGGGCGGCAGCATCCTGTAGATATACTCTATACATACAACCCAGAGCCAGACTACATTGATGCCACTCTCATTACTATTTTCCAGGTATATGATTTGTATTTAGACATTTTACTGACATTGTTTAACTATTATATTTTTTTCTTCAACATGTTGCGTCACTATGTAGGATCTCTTTCCAGTTTGTAGATTTTATATAACATTTTTTTTGGGTAGAAGATTTTGTAGAATATTATTTGTTATTATAAACTTGGGATATTGCTTTCCCCTATTTTTAGGTGATTTGTACTCTATTATAGTCGGTCATTCTTGATTTCATTCCTGGACTAACTATTTTTCATCTGCTTCAGTCAAATAATAGTTTTTTTTTTCTTGTATAAAGTGTTATGTTAGCTCATGCGATCATTGCAGTTTTAAGAAGTTCATTTATAAGTTTACTTTTTGAAGGAAGTGGTGTTTAATATTTTTGTTTTATTATTCTTTTAGATTCATTTGGATGAGGGTCCTGGAGATATCCTTGCATTTCTGACTGGTCAAGAAGAGATTGAATCAGTAGATAGGCTAGTGCATGAGAGGCTCAAACAACTGCCTGAGGACAACAGGAACATTTTAACCATTCCTATGTACTCATCTCTTCCATCTGAGCAGCAGTTGAATGTTTTTCGGCCAGCTCCATCCGGTTTTCGCAAGGTATCTTTGTGTTTACCCATCAGGATAATAAATCGTTTTGACCATTCATCTATAATTTTACTAAGCCGTGGTGATTTGCATTTAGTGAATTGTCCATATTTATTAGTTCCTTCTTTATCAGACTTTTTTGGTTTCCTACTGGATGTGATTTTACTACTTCATGCGGAATATTTTTAGTAGTTTTTGTAAAATATTCTTTGGTTTAATTATTGTTGTTACTACAGAGTGACTGGGCTAGGTTGGATTATGTAACTATTTGCTTTTTATTAGTACCTAGTTATGTATTATTTTTGTCTCATAAATCACTTACTAAGGATGCAGAAGTACAGCAGGTTTCTCAAACTTTTTCAAGGGAATAAGAATTAAGCATTTCGTTGTAACCGAAGGATAAAAGGAAATCGGATGTTAACACTATCCCAATCCATGACTTGTTCGTTATTTTTCGTATGTTCAATTCTTTTTACTATTTTCTTTCCAGCAGCATTTTAGTATGCGATATTCCTTTTTTTATGTACCTACTTTGCGGGTTCTATGCTAATATAATGATTTGATGTAATAAAGGTGATGATCAACAACCAGAATAGTGCATTAAAATTATGCGGGGCTGTAAGATTGGTCCCTTATATAATATCAGTGCTGTCAGTAGTTATTTACCTGAACTAGCAAATAAGCATGTACATTTTATGTGTGGTATCAAGCATATTTTCGATATAAAACGTACATTACATGTATAATCAAGGAAGTGGCAGCAAGAGTTAGGAAGAACTTTGGTTTCTTGGTTATTAATAATTTCTTATTGATAAAGTGGATTGGAGAATACGGTTGATTTTTTGTTATGATAGGAATATGCGGTCAATGTAGTCCAACGATTTTAATGGGAAATTGTGATAATCTCATGCAATCATGTTAACTTGGATTGCATATAAATTCACATCTTTATTGTTTTGCTGCATTGTGATCTTAGATTGTATTTATTGGTTGCCTAATCATAACATCATATTGAGAATCAAGTTTTGGTTTATTTTATCTTGTGCCAATTCTTGCTATCAAAACTATGGAATTATTCTAAATTAATTGAATTCCTTAAATAGCTTCCTGCTTTGCGTACATTGTTCACTGGACTTAACTAGCCATTTTTGTTTTGATTCCCTATCCTTCCTGCTACCTTTGTATTATTAGAGAGATTCCTTATATATAATATTGATTAGGTTTGTTTTAATTCTTTTTGCTCACCATTTATACTCATGAACATCTTTTAGAAGTTGAAATCAAAATGAAAAATTATCCCATCTTATTCTACTAGGTATTAATGTCTTCTCGTTCTCTGATATCTTGAAACCCAAACCTTCCTTGAAGCACCATCCTTCTCATTCTTTGAAAAATAGAAATTTGGGAACTAGCATTCCCTTCAAACCTTAAACCTGACCTTTCTAATTGTTGTTGAGAAGGATATTTCATCCTTAAAGATCATCTTAAGTGCTACCAATAATGCCAGTCATCAACAACATTCCTTTTTCTATCACTAATCCTGCATTGCAAGGGCTTAGCTACTATTAATGGTCTCAAGTTGGTGATGATGTTCATTTGCAGCTAGTGGGAATAGTGATTATCTTGTCAAAGTTGTAGTTCAATCAAAGAAGGAGGATTCAACAGTCAAATAATGGAAGTCGTTAATAGTGTGGTAATGTTTTGGCTTATTGACTACATGACTAATGAATATATGAGACTGTTAAAGATATAAGGAAACTATAAAGAAAGGTTATTCTTGTGCTGAGAATGCTTGGGCTGTTTGAAATCGAGAATATTTTTCATGACCAAAGTTGAAGAGAGCTTTCCTTCACCCAAGATTTCAACATATTCTATCAACAATGGCAGAAACTTGGCATATTTGAGGTATACAAGTAGGAGTACTATAGAGTTGGCAGACAAGTAACAAAGAAATGAATATACCAAGTTCTTTATTGGATTAATCAAGAACTTAGACGATGTGCAAGGAAGCATTCTGTTTATAAGGCCTACTCTAACCCTACAAAAGGCATTTATTGGAGATGAAAGAAGAGAAAGGAGGAAAAAGTGTAAGGGTGTGGAGCCTAATTTCTGTATGGAGGTTCTTATAAATATTGGAAGGTATTAGTAGGCATAATGTTATACATGAATAAATCATGCCCATATCATGAGTAGGTTCATGTGTCATGCTATGGGCATATGATATAAGATAGAGTTTCAATTGAAGATTAAATTATGATAAAGTTATATGATATAGATAAAGTTAGCTTTGCAAAAAGTGGCTCACAGGTGCTTAAATGTGGACACAAGAAAACTTTTGAAACAACCTTAAAAGAGCGAGAAGTGTTGATTGAAAAAGTAAGAAAATTAGTGTTCCTTGAAAATAGGGAATGCCTTCTTCCTTCCTCTTTTTAAAAGTATAATAAAATTTCTTTAAGAAGAGTTGCCTATTAATTTGAGAAATCCGTTCAGAGTACCTTATGGTCTCCTTTTAGGTCCTAGTGGAACTCTTTTAGAATATTGTCATGGTTCACTCTTATTTAGGGTTTTTAGATGAATCTTTCTTCTCTTATTACACTTCAAGTTTTCTTTTTTCTTTTTTTGTGGTTTATTAAGCATTAAGCATTCTTGTTTCATTGTATCATACAATTGTTTTTAGGCGAAGGATAATTTATTTGTGCGTATCTCTACAACTCTCTCAAGAAGTTCTTTCATAATTGAAATAGTATTTTTTTTTGGCTTCTTAGCCCAACTAGTATCAAAGATTTTTGTAGAGCTTTGGTGTTATTGGTGCCATTGAAGTAGAGCTTGGTTTTAGCTTAAATTTGTTCTCTTAGAGAATTGATGGAAGGAAAAAAAATCATGTTTTATATTTGATGGCAATGATTTTGGCTTTTTGGAACATAGATGTAGAGCATCCTTTATTATTCTAACTTATACTTGTTGCTGTTTCGATAGAAGCCCAAGTCCATGAAGCAGGAAAAGTTGGATCTTCTTGATTATCAAGTATTAGGAGCATTGCGATTAACTCTAGCGAGGAATGTATCTCTTTAATATTGTTAAGGTGACAATAACCAAGGGCTTGATCAAAGCATTACTTATCATGTATGAGAAGCCCTTAGTAGTTTAATCAAAATATGCTAAAATGGACTTTGATTGTAGTTCACATTGATGAACTAATGTGATAATCATACAACTAAGCTTAGTAGTGATTGACCGAGGGTGAAGTGAGAAGAGTGATATTACTATCATCTCTGTTGGATAGTTAAGAGTGCAATTATTACCTTGATGAGTTGTCTTTGGATTCTAAAAGTTAGAAGTGCAAAAGGTATGGAACATGATCCTTACCAAGGATGTTTGTTATAAGGAGTTCAAAGAATCATTTGGTTTTGTTTTAAGCATAGAAGGTAGAGGGCACAAAATATAACATGGATGTACAAATACTACAAATCGATGTTGAAGGGTAAGAGTATATTAAGGCCAAAGAAGGAGCATGCATGTTCAAATTATGATAAGAAAGGGCAGTTGGAGTATTAATGTAAAGCCCCAAAGAAGTGAGCTGGTCTGACCTAAGAAGCAGCTATGTGAGTAAATGTGATGTCCAAGGGCAATAAAGATGCTCTGATGCTAAGTGTTGATGGTTTGATTAAGTTATGAATCCTTGATTAAGGTGCCTCATTCCATTCGATGTAATGCAAAGGAGTTTCTAAGGGTTTTGTAGTAGTAAATTATTGCAAGGTATACTTGGCCAATGATGATCCTCTGCATGTCATTGGGAAAGAAAATTTACAAATTATCACTTCAAACAAGACACATTTATGTTATGCAATGTGCGATATGTTCTAGGTTTGGGAACAAACCTTATTTATGTTGTTTAATTGGACATTGTTGGGTACTATACTGAATATGGGAACATGTAGAAGATAATAAGGATGCATTGGTCATGGACAATGACAACAAGAATGAAACCCTACATGTGATAGGTAGTCATAAGAAAATAATAGCTTCTTCTTCAAATTTTGTTGAAAATGCTTTATTTGTGCACAACTGAATTAGCTACATGGATGAGAATGGTATGATGATAAACTGGAAGTTTGCTAGTGTTGGATTATGTAACGACCATGTTCTTGGGATCAAAGGCATGCAAGTTTCACCAAGACGATTGATTATTGTAGTCATGAAAACTTTCCCTAGTTAAGACTAGCATGTGGGATCCAACCTTTGTGCCCTTACGTAGTGGATCAAAGTACCATATCATCGTCATCATTGAATCCACAAGATGGTTTGGGTTTACTTGTTGAAGAATTAGTATTTAACATTTTAAAGAAATAAAAAGCATTAATGGAAATAGAATGTGTTGTAGGGTCAAGGCTCTACTTTACGTAGTGGTAGTAGTATGGAAATGGAGATTTCTTCCAATTTGTAGTATTTATGGGATTAGAATAACAAATATGGTTCCTAACAAGCCACAACAAAACAAAGTCATTGAATTATTGAACCAAACTTTGAATGCGCTTAGAAGAAGCATGAGGCTATATATGGAATTGATCATGTTTTTCTTGGGTAGATGTCATTGGTGTTATAGCTTACTCAATAAAGGACCAAATATTTTATTGGATTTGAAGTTGCTTGAAGAGTAATCAGGTGAAAAGTAAGCCTTGTTCATTTGAGGATATTTGGGTGTTTGTAATACGCACCCTTCAGTGAAATATGATTGTACAATAATCATTATGCCACTACGAATGTAAGGCTTATAGTAAATGGCAATTCTTGTCCACATATGATAGCTTTATTCTCTAATAACCTATTTTCATAATATTTAGGAGGTGATAAGCCTTGAATTAAGTTAATGGAATTGTACTTGGACATATTTTGATATAATAAAGTCAACTTTTTGAAATCTAGTGTTAATACATAAAAATAATAAAATAATTATGAAATATTAAAATACATATTATAATCTCAAACTTCGAGCATATAAATAGGAAGAGTTCTAAAAATGAGTATAATGAAATTGAGTTTATGATTTTTAGAGATCTGAAGAATTAATTATATTTTTTTTAAAATTTGGATAGAATTGTAATTTTTAAAATATTGATTTGGATAGATTTATAATTTTAAAATTTTGGCTTTGGTCAAAATCAGTCTACAGAGGAAAGATTTGCAAATATATAGAAATATCGGTTGCACTAAGGTAGGTTTGTAATTTTGTAAATTCTTGCATAAAGAAATATTTTTGATAGAGGATATAATTGCAATTTTGGAAATTTTAGAGGTTTTTGCGAAGCAATGTGTACAGTATAAGTACACGTATAATGCTCATTTAGATTTCTAATTTTTAGAAGAGCGGATAAATATTACTAATATTTTAGTGGGATGGTTAATGATAAATCGCTATTAGTGATTATAAAACCAGACCATCCTATGCATTTTTTGAGGTGACTTTGGGCTCGAGTTTCTAACATGGGGGTTGTCAAAAATTTGAGTAAGGAAGTGCTGTCGGGGAGCTAAACAGTTTTGTCAAGAACTGCCAAGAGGAGGTGAGTCGAGAAGGTTGTCGAGTAGGGAGTCGTTATTGTTGCTCTTTTCAACAAGGAAAGGAGAAAAAGCTTTGGGAGAGAGCAAACTGTAGAAAAGAGGAAGGAGAAATTGAGAAACATTTAGGAAAATTTTTATTGCAACTTGAGGATGTTGGAAGCAAGAGAATGAGGATAAGAGATTATAGCAAGAAAATATCAAAGGAAATTGAGCAGCAACTGACCAAGAAGAGGTAACATTTGAATTGATTCTTTATTGATTTGGTTTCAGTTTTATATAAATAAGAAACTTTACTTATGCTGTAGGTTGAGTAAGAAATAGGTTTAAATTGATTTGGATGTGGTATGGAATGAATTGGTCGTGATTTGGAATAAACTCGAGGGATGGAGAAATGGAGTTAGCTACTGATACATATTGTACAAGTTGGTATACATTGTATGGTAAGATCAGTTTTAACTTGTAATGAATAAGGGGTCAGAAAGCTACAATAAAAGATTGTTTGAGAAAATCATACTAGACAATTTCTTGGGTCATTTCAATACAAGGAGAATCTACGTTGCAAGTTGTGTTGTTGGGTACATTACATAAGGATGATATAGGTATCATACTTGTATGATGGGTTGCGTTCTCAGGTTCATTGTACAAAGGTGATATAGGTAATGATCTTGTACGATGTTATTGAGGCACAATACATATGGTCGTACTGGTGTGATTATTGATATCATACGGGATGATCCTTCAATGTCTTAATGGTAGAGAATTGATTTAGTCGGGTGGTCAAGATCGTATTAGTTCAATTTGGGTTGATTGCATTGGATGATTAGTTTGAATTTAAGTAAAAGAAAATTTGTTTAAGTCTAAATGGTTAGACAAGTCCGATGGTAAAGTACGATGGTTTTGATTTCAGTTTACAGTAAGATCGAATGAAGAAAATTGTACTGGGCGATGAGAAGAAAACTTATGCATTTAATCGTACGATATGATATCTATATTATATCAATACGATTAGTTTGTGAGGTTAGCTGGCTAGTGAGGGAGAAAATGGGAATTATTTAATATAATGTGGTTAATCATACTACACAATCATTATGAAATAAAAATATAAGTGAATAATCAGTCGGGAACTTAGGGTAAGATTATATAAGTACGATGTATGATCGAGATGGAGATTTAATTGAAGTATTAGGTGAGTTTGCTAGAAGGATCATATAGAGATTCTTATATGGAAGCTCATATTGATCGTACTAGACAATCAGTAGAGTTGTAGATAAAACAGCTAAGCCTTGAGAGAGACGTGATGGTGGTCGAACTTGTCTTTTGTGTAGTATTGTAAGGTACGATGTCTTGGGGATAGATTAATAGTGTAAAAGTATAATATTATTAAGGAGACTGTATTGTGTGAAGAGAAGAACAGTGAATTGATTGTACTATATGATTGGAGTATCGCAGTAGTACGATTGATTGGCAAAGTAGCATGATAGAGACAATGAGAATTGTGCTATATTATTTAAGTAATCGTAGTATATAATAATTGAATCATAAGAATAATGTTAAACAAATTGGGATTGTATAGTATAATACTAGGTATAGTAAGGTACATTCAAAAGCGATGAGTAACAGAGGGTGTTGGTTATGAGAATCGAATGGTATGATCAGAGGACTATACATATACAATTTGTTCCAAAACACTTATAATCTTGTCAAATTGTACGATATGATGGTGGAACGGTCCAAGTACTATCCCAAGAACGACTTAAGGGTCTAAAAGGAATTATGAAGATTTTAACTACTTGCTAAACGTGTCACATATAAGATATATGTTGACCACTGTATATGCATGACATTCTAAGAAATTAAGAAAAGTCAGTGGGTGAAAAAAATATTCTACTCTCAGATTTAAGTAAATATGGTAACTCTAATTCCAATATATTAGTAAATTATTTTTTGTTATTTATAAAATGATATTTTTTTCATGTTATCTTTAATAATTGTGATTATTTTTTTGACTTATCATATTTTTTATCACTTAATTATCTGCCATTTTATCCACATGTTATTTCTTTATGGTATTATATATTTAGATTTTTACATGAAAACAATAATATTGACATATAATATAATAGAAAACTCTATAAGTTAATGGATAAAGAGATTATTTGGAATATAAATATCTAGCATGTCTAATTATTAATTAAGAAAATAGAATATGATATTAGTATATCCTTAATGACATTATACTCATATATTCGTAGATTATATTATGATCTCACAAGACAAAGATGCCTATCTACATCTGCATAGTACTGATATATTATAGTAAGATTGACTTATATACATAATATAGGGTAAGAACAACCTATCTATATCTACATGATACCGATCTATGTGATTCAAGGAAGGATAACCTATGGTGAAGATAGCCCATCTATATTTATATGATATAGGGCAATGATATCTTATTTATATTTACATAATACAGGGTGAAAATAACCCATTTATATTTACATAATACTGATCTACATAATACAAAGCTATGACATCTTTTTATATCTACATAATATTGATGAACATAATACAAAGCGAGGGCAGTCCATCAAGGTGAATATATTCTACTATAAGATCTGTATTACTAGCATTGATTTTAGGGAATAATCATTTAAAGGGAGTGGAATTGGGACGTATTTAAAGGTATTAGAAATAAAATAAACAAGAAAATAATGAACTTATCTTTATAGATGGTTGAATTATACAAAATATAATATATAAAAAATTAGAAAATAAAAGGACATATATAAATATATATAATATATCTATATATATATATTCACATTCTACTAGATATATTAGTTTTTTTGTAACATGACTTATTTTATTATGATAATTGATTTTTTATTATCATAACATGATTATACTATTCAGTTATAACTTTATTTTTATATATGTTATTTTATTAGTATGCTTGTTATATTTTTATAGTCTCATTAGTATTTACGTAAAAAATGATGCATATGCTATAACTAAGAGACGTGGACTTGGATATTATGAATGACGGTATTGTTTATTAGCTAGCACATTGATTGGTATTATATCTTGTGGTTGATTTTTGTACAATGTGAATATTTAGATCTTTATAGACTTGATATAATATTTGTTTTGGATTTGATGGTTTAACAGTTTTGTAATTAGATCACTTATTTATATTGATGTTTTATTTAGTCTATATAATTCAATGTCTCGTGATTGGATTTTTTCTCACCTTTATCTTGTAGGGTTTTTATGTCTTCACATATTGATTTAATTATGCATAACCTTTTATTTTTACTATCATTAAGTAAATGGTGAGACGGGGCCTTGACACATTTATACTAATTATATAACAGTCAAGTCATACACCAAGGTTATTTGAAATGTATCTATTTTCTTTTACAACTTGTCTTCCATAGATGTTAAAGAACCAAATTATTTCTTTGAGTCAAAGCTATTTGAAGATTCTTTCAAGTGAGAGTTACTAATGCATGATGAGAACACATTATTTTAGAAGAATAGTACATAAGAATTGTGTTTTTGACTAGAAGGGAGAAAGATCTTGTAAAATAAGTGGGTCTATAAACTGAAGATTGACAAAAGTAAGCATTACAAGATTTAATTTTAGTGAACAATTTTCAATAAGAAGAGGGACTTAATTACGATGAGTTATTCTCAAGTGACCATATGTTTTTTGTTAAGTATGGTTGTGGTAGAAGACTTTCTCCTAAAGCAATTGCTGCCAAGATTGCTTTTTTTTGGAATAGATGGTACAACCTAAACCATGGACAGGAAGAAGGTTATGTGCAAGTTCATAGTGAGTTGCATAGGTTGAAGCAAACTCTAAGACATTATTATATACTTTTTTACATGTTTATTCTTAGTTGTAACTATGCAAGGAAGGACATGGATCATTATTCTTCAAATACTTATATGACCACTATAATATACTACTACTCTGTGGATGACATATTGATTACAGGATAGAGCATAGGGAAGATCGTTGAGTTGAAGAATTTGTTGTTAGAGGAATTTTTTTTAGAGGAATCTAAAGCTTGTATGTCAAATTATTAGAATGAGGATTTCAGGGAATTGAACCAAGGAATTTTGAAATTAGTGCAATAGAAGTGCAATCATGAAGTACTCAACATTTTAGAGTTTAAGATACTACAACTAAGCATACTCTAGCAAAGATCAATCATGTAAGTATGAGTTGTGGGATTTTATGGCAAAGGTGCAGTTTGACAATTAATGTATGCCATACTTTGCATTAGGTTGAGCATTGCTTGTAATATTAGTCATTAGAGAAGTTTTTTAAGGTCAATCTAAAGAGAATATGTCGATAGTTGATGGAGCTTGCTTTTGCTATTGTTGGCAAAGCAATGAGCTATATATCATTACTTAAGAAGCGTAAGGCTTTTAGCCATATAAAATGAGTGTGTTGTCATTAGAGATGCTAACAAGGAAATTATGTGGCTTAAGGATCTTTAAACGAAGTTTGGAAGGCATACATTGATTTCATCTTATTTAGTGTTGTTTGTCTTTCAAAGAAACCTATATTTCATTCCAAGTTATAGCACATTAAACTCTTGTATTGTCTCATCATGAACTTGATTGATATATGGGCTGTAACTATAGAAAATTCTTGGTATGAAAAATCTTCTAGTCATGTTAACCATGGTGGTTACCATTAATAAACCAAGGGCTTGTTTCATTTTAGTTGGTTTGTGTGTAGAATAGAATAAGAATTTTGAAATACAATTGATTTTGAAATAGAAATTAAATCTTTGAGCATTTTTTATTTAGGAGCTATATGTCTGCAAGTTAAGAGCTATACAATCAAGAAGGTTAATATGGACATGAAGTCATATTCATTGAAGGATGCATAAAGCATTATGGATAGTTTCATGCATAGTAATATAGGAATAAGGTATGGTCGTAAGGTGTGGCACTAAGGTAGAATTAAAGATAATGTTTTTACAAAGCTGTATGATAAAGATTAAAGTGTTTGGAGAATTGGTAACAAAATCTTGTGGTGTAGATTATGTTTTGGGCAAATCTTCTTAACTTGTTAGCACAAAATGCTAATGCATAGATACCTAGCAAATTTTGAGATAATTATAAAAGAGCTAAAGGAGTTGATTATAAAGAGAAGTTAGTGTTCTTTGAAAGTCCTGTGTTTTCCTTCTTTGTAGAAAGCTACTGTGCAATTATCTCTAAACGTTTTGACATCCATTATTGTGAGAAGCTATGAGAGAAACTTGTAATCTTCTTTTAAGACTGGTGAATCTTTTAGAGTGTGGTCATGTTTTTATCCCCTAGATTTAGGTTTTCTATGTAAATCTTTGTCTTCTATTATTGTTGTGCTTCAATTTTTGAACCATTCTCATTTCACTTCATCACACAATTATTTTTAAGTGAGAGTAGTTTTTTCATGGGTAAGTACGAGAGGTGTTCTTTGTGACTATCTTAATTATTTCATCTTTCATAGGATGCTTCGTATCCCCAACAAAACGATCATGTGGGGCATATAAAATTAACTCAAAAATAATGAAAGCTCATTTGTTGCTGTTCAAGGAGGTCAACAATTAAAATATAATAGAAAATGGAAGAAGGGATGGTTTTGTTGTGAGCACTATCACAAGTTTAGCCATATTTATGGTAAGATTGTTTATTAGAAACCAATAAAACAACAAGAAAACAAATGCAAAATAGTAAACTTTGAGAAATCTAATTCCATCAAGTCTTGTCATTTTGAAAAAAAAATGGTAAATTTGTAGAAATTTTTTAATTAGCAGAAAAATTCTTTGATACTTGTAAATTTGCAACTGGATTTGTTTCTCATAAATTTAATCCCTTAAGAGCCTTCATTGTCATCAAAGATCAAGTGAGTGCTTGGATAATAGATTCAGGAGTCCTGCCTCACATGATATGAGATTCAAAACTATGTATCCAATTCAGTCTATCCAATAATAATTGGTTTGTAAGGATTGTTAGTGGTTGTACTCAAGCTCAAGTGGTAGGAATGTAATTAGCTAAACCAAGGACTTGTTTCTTAACGTAATTGTATTTGTTCTTGATTTGAATTATAGTTTATCTTCCATTTATAAATTTTCCTAAGTATGCGATTTTTTCAGTGAGTTTTTCAAATTTCAGGATGTGGATTCACATAAAAACGCTAGTAGGGCTTAGGTCTACATGGACAAGTTCATAAAATTGATAGTCTTAAATCTCGATAGTCAAATTTTCGTGATTTTTCTTTTAATACCTATTTCTTAATATTAGTAATCAATTCATGTATTCTTCTAAGCCAGCCTTTTTTATCTATGCATGCCCAAAACAACCTTTTGTGACAGACTAGTGAGATAGCCATTTTGATCTCACTCCTTTAGCCACACATTGAGTGTAATGTCTACTGTAATTTACTAATGAAGTATTAGTAGTTTCATTTCAATATATGTCAATAATTATTCATTCTGTCTTTCTTTCTTAGTCTTATGAGTTATAGACCCATTTAGATGAGTATGCGTGCAGTGTATCTAGCATGCCCCCACCAACCACTTTATCCGCGAGTATGACTATCCCCTTTTTTAGGCCAATAAGCTACTTTCTCTTTGCCCATGTGAGGTGCTCAAGCCTTTCCCTCAAAAAGTGCAGACTAACACTTCCTGTCTCATTTTGAATCATAGACAACCTAAGTTTCCTGTCCACCCGAGAAGTACAAAGGTTTTTCACTTGGCCCATCTTGCCCACCACTCGAAAAGATAGTGCGACTCCTGTTAGGACACTTTAGACCGACCTCTCTTGAGAAATTGTTTTTATTGTTATTCAAAATTAAACATTCACGTATATTAATGTAAAGTGTGCTTAACTTTCAAAACATGTTAGGTATTTCTTTGCACAATCAATGATATAAATTGTTACATTTTGCAATGTTTAATAATGATGTGTGGGGATTATCTTGAATAAAACACAATTGACTCATGTTTGTTTGTTTCATCTGTCAATGATCATACTAGAGTGGCATATGTGTTCCTTTTGGATGAGAAATTTGAGGTAGCTTAAATCATCAAAAACTTCAAACTCCATGATTCTTAGCCATTTTCTAACAAATTTTTAAATCTTGTGGATTGAGCCAAGGCATACTTTGCATCCATCCTTTCCTTGATGGTACACCCCAATAAAACATGATATCATAAAGAAAAAATGGACATTTCCATGAGTTCACAAGTTTTTTTATTATCTCAACCATTACTCCCAAAAGTTTTTGGGGTGATGCAATTGTTGCCACCACTTCTAAGCTATATGCCTCCAAAAATTTATGAACTTTAAATTCCTCTTCAAAATCGATTAAAATGTCATTCTCATCCTTGTCTGTGTCCATAATACTTCTCAAAGTATTCAGGAATTTTGTGTTAAATCATATTAATTCATAAAATCATGAGCAACGGAATCCAATAGTACTAAAGTACATTTTTCTTGTGGTAGTTTCCAAGTTAATAAGGGGTGCATATAAGTGTTTCTTTTTGACAATGATAAAGTTTAGTATTCTAGAGGTGCTTTTTGATTGAACTCGTTTGTTTTTTGTGATATTTGGTGAAAAACCAGTTGGAGAACCATTAAATTTTTTGTGAATCAACAATTTTATTACAAAACTCATTTTCAGAGGAGAATGAGTTCATATGTGAGTATTAGTTTTGGGATTTGATTGTCTGCATTAAGCCCATTGATCTTAGGTTATCTCAAATGTTGCAAGCTCCATTCACTTCAATTCTGAAAGTAATTCATCCATAAGAAATCAAAATTAATTTCCAGTAGTGAACTGCGTGACTGCTCATGGATTTTCTATCCTCAAAAGGAGCTATAAAAATAAGTAATCATTGAGCCATGCCAAGAGCTTAAATTCTAACTCAATAAATGAAGGTTATATTTATGCTCTTTGTCACATACTTGAAGTTGGTTTACATTTTCTTGTTGCACAAAAAAAGGGTGTCAGGTAATGCACACAATTTCTGATTCAAAACTGTGTTATATATAAGTGATCCTCATCTAGCTTTTGAGCATTTGTATCTTATCTAAATCTTTTTCAAATTCCAAGTTCCAACCATCATTCAAGAAGCTCTCAAACTTCTTACCTTGGAAGCTATAATGTTGGAGGATATTCGAACGTTGGAGAACAACTATAAATTGGTAAATTCCAAATTTTCCTGATGGAGAAATCCTATTGGCTGTAAATGGATTTTCACAGTTAAATATGTGGTACAAAAGCATTGATACAAATAAAGCCTATCATACTGCAAAAGGGTTTATGTAGTCTTATGACTGTGATTATCAGAGGACTTCTGTTTTTGTTTCTAAACTTTGTACTATTTAAGTTCTATCCTTGTTATCAAAACTTAGATGGGCATTTTAGTTGGTTGTAAAGAATGCCCTCTTAAGTTGGGAGTTAAAGAAAGTGCTTTATATGAATTCCTTCTAGGTTTTGGTTCTCAAGCAGTAAGCCATAAAGTTTTAAGATGTTATAAGGTGTAAAAATCACTTGTACTATCATGCAATCCTTATGAATATCATTCGAGAGATTCACAAAGTTTGTAAAACTACATATTTATTCTCAATGTTTTGTCAATCACATTATCTTTGTGAAAAGTTCTAATTAAAAAATCTCCATCTTGGTTGCGTTTGTTGATGATATTGCCATCAAAGTAGATTTTGAGGAAGAAAGGATTGGTCCCAAGAAAACCTTGCCAATGAATTTGAAATCCAGTTCTTGGGAAAATTTAATATATTTTGGGCATAGAGGTTTCTAGAACAAGGAGTAGCATATCAATTTCTTATTGCAAATGCATCTTAAATTTTCTAAAAGAACATGTAATGGTAGGTTGTCAAGGCACACATAGAATTTATGACTAAGTTCAAAAGGTTGAATGGGGTGTTTTAGTTTTAAGAGTCAGTATCAAAGATGAGCTAGCAAGCTTATATGCTGATCTCATATTAGACATGAAATCAACTTTGTTGTCATTGTGGTAAGCCAATACATAAATGATCCTTAGGAAATGAACATGGATGCAGTTTATGGAATCTTGAGATGCTTAAAGTTGAATCATTGATTGAAGGTTTATATCAAGGCGTTTCTCATATGTTTGGGAAAATCATGTCACTTGGAGAAACTGTTAGCGATTAGTTATCTCCAGGAGTAATGCAAAGGTTGAATTCAGGACCATAACACATGATATATGTAAAGAAATTTGGATAAGAGGATTATTGTAAGAACTTGACACCTAATTAGAGGGTTCAGTAAAGATGATTTGTAAAAATCAATCAACTATTAGAATCATGAAAAGTCTTATTCATCATGACTAAACCAAACTTATGAAAATTGATTGTCATTTCATTAAGAAAATTGATGACACTATCAAGTTATTCTATACTCCAACATATCTTCATGATATAGATATCCTAACGGAGGCATTACCATATAAGAGCTTTGAAGGCTAAAGTTCCATGATTTGTGAACAATATTTTCAAACTAGCTTTAGGTTGATTGTAAAATTATTCTACATTGATTGATTTATCAGAATAACTTGCTCACATTTTGCATTTGATAATCTGTCCGCATTTTTTGTTTTATTATTTCCGGCTGATATGTTCAGTTTTGTTTTTATTCCCATTTTTTCTGTCAAGTTTATTTTCTATTGTTTGAGAGGTTCCTTGTTTATAGGATTAATTAGTTTTTTATATAATTATGTTGCTCAAGTTTGTACACATTTATTACCACATGGTGAAATCAAAATGAACAATTCTCTTATCTTGTTCTAAAAAAAGCCTTAGTTTAGACATGCATGTCTTGCTGAACCAAACCTTGATACGTGAGCTCGATGGTGAAAATTAGATGGGTCTTGTTAATAACTTGAACAATTGATTTAGTTACTCATGATTGTTTTTGTTAATGTTCTAGATGACCAATAAATATTTAATGAGAAGGATGAGAGGGTTTCTTTAGAAAATGTTGCATTGTCTTGGGTATCGAGTATGCGGCAAGTCAGGGCTGTTGGGAAGAACCCATAGGTTAAATTGTGAATGAGGAGCAACCTTTTGATGAGCTTGAATACATCTTTAGAGAAACAGATAGTCGAACAGAAGTGGTTAGGAATCAGGACAAATAGCTACTTTATTTTGAGCATCACTTTATGGGTAATGATCATTGTCTTTTATGCCATAAACAAGGGATATGTATGGTAATGATCTAACAAAGAGGTTAAACATTTAATTGTCTACGTTGATTGTAAATTTGATAATGAAGTTTTTCTTGTTGTATTTTCTACATGTGGTGCTGTGTTGATGTGTATAAAAGATTTTATGCCAGATTAGTTTGTTTTGTTATAAGTAAGTTGATTTATCAGAGAGAGTGATGTTTACAGAGATAGAAGGAACTGAAAAAGGTTTGATACTTTTTTTGTTCATCAAGCAAAGTTTGTATCTATGTTTGCTGAAATAAAACTCATTTGTAATTCATCGCTATATAAGAATCAATAAAATTTCTGGTTATTCCTCAAAAGAAAGATGAAATCTGTTAACTATCTAATACCATGTGTTATGGACATATTCATGCATTCGCCTTCATATTGTATCAGATTTCTGGAGCTCCTTTTATGTCATTTCTCTTTTTCTAAAGGTTTGTGGAGAAATAATTCCTGTTTAATACTGGTATATTTATTTTTGTTATCAAAAGTGATGCTTCTACAGCTAATTAACATCTCTAATTCGGTGCTCCATCATAGCTCATGATGCTAAAGACTACTTGTATTTTCTTTAGATTATACTATCTACAAATATTGCAGAGACTTCTGTCACCATTCCTGGTGTCAAATATGTTGTTGATCCTGGATTGGTAAAAGCTCGTTCTTACAATCCCACAACAGGGTTGGAGGCATTAATTATTATACCCATCTCAAAAGCTCAGGCTCTTCAAAGGAGGTAGGAATACATTCATGAACACTTTTATGTAGTTTTTTGGTCATTTGCCTACCAGCTGCATGTTAATATTATTTTATTGTTAATGTTACAACAGTTATTCATAATGGGAATGATGCATCCTATTTGAATCTTCTTTTTTGATTTGGAATCTGCATAATTTATTCCTCAGAGTTTCATGGGCGTAATAAAACTTTGATTTTTTGTTTGCAATGTTATTTGTTGTTTTCTTTTGGTTTTTTAGTCGTAGTAACTTGCTTTTAACTTGCTATAAGTTAAGTCTTTCTTTGGTTATTCATTTTCTTTCAATGACAAGTTTGTTGTATTGATGAAAACTTCATTACATTTGTTGAAGCAGTTAGGTCATCTTTTAACGTACATTATAGGCATTGGAAAGCTGCAATTTTCGATACATTGGGTATACCATTAGGAATCTGCATTGAAAGCTTAATATTCACATCTTATTCATAAAAGCAATTTCTTAAAAAGTTTTTAGCAAGTTTGAAATTGGTGTGAATTCAAATCAAATCAGCTTGACTTGATTGATTTCATGTTTGAGCTAATTTCAATGCGAATATTAAATGAATTGTTTTTTGAGCCAAGCTAGCAGTGCTCGAACTTGAATTGATATTACATTTACTATGACCTTCGTATTTGATGAGCTCACTTCTAACATCTCATTTCTTAGGTATTACCTCAACACCACTACATTATTTGCATTCCTTGCATGCCAAAATCCTGAACTATAAACATCATTGACCTCACTTTAGTAAGAAACTTATGACTAAGATTGAATCATATCGGTGGCATTACATACTTTTTCTTCATTTTGAATGATTGACTGAAGATCCTGGGCACCATTTCTTTACCAGCAATATTTTTAATCCTATCATGATTGAACTTGAACTTCATTTTTTCAGTTTTAAATCCATTTTGGCAAATTCCATAGAATCTAGATATACAGTCCCTAGAAGTGCACTTTCCTAGAAATATCTAACTCAAACCATTGTTTTCATGTTATTAGACCTTGGGATGTTTCTTCACATCTGATGCCATTTGAACGTTAATGGCATCCAAGTGTTTTAGCTTTTCAATAGGATGATGTTGAATTGAACTAGTATGCTTTCCATGGGTATACGGGAGTCATTCATAAAACTTTTTCGTATAACTTGGCTTTCTTCAAATATTTTTTCTCCTGCTATTGCTTAGGGCATGTAAATTGAATTGCCAAGTGTACTTGTAAGCTAAGTTTCTCTGATATTATTTATTATCGAGTCATTTGAATGTTCAAGATGTGTGGTTCACATGTACCTTAAGTTCCTGCCAGAAATGTCTAAAATGATGTTACATTTCTCAATGATCTACTAGTATAAGCTTTCTTGATTCATCATGCAGTGGTAGAGCAGGGCGTGAGGGCCCAGGGAAATGCTTTCGATTGTACCCAGAAAGTGAATTTGGGAAACTTGTGAATTCTACTGTTCCAGAGATAAAAAGATGTAGCCTCTCTAGTGTAGTACTACAGCTCAAAGCCCTTGGTATTGATGACATTATTGGGTTCGATTTCATGGAAAAACCATCAAGGTATAACATATTTTAAATTGATTTTGTGCTAGTATTTTAAAATACACTTTTCATAAATTGGTAACTTTATGTTGAGTTTTTGCTAAATTAATGTTAATTTTTTCCACGAGGACCATTCTATTAGTGGCGAGGATTGATGTCCCTTGGTTTCTATTTCCAGATTAAATTTCATTGCTCCAAGCTTTGCAAAAAAGTTATTATTTTATCAAAATGAAGACTTGAAACAATTATTTTGTGAAAATTTGTTGTGTGTTCCAATGTTTATATTTTTCAGTTCTCCCTATTTTGATGTTTATTAATGAGACTTAAAATGGTACTGTTGTTCCAGTTCAATGCAGTTATATTATAATCAGCAATGTTATATTGGCCATTTCTATCACTAATTCAGGTTACTTGCTATTGCTATATGTTCTGCTTTGGTGAAAAGTAACAAATGTGAACTTTACAAATCCTACTTGTCTTATGAATTTTGCATGCCAACGTGCTTATTCTAATGCTATAATTCTTGCCATGCTTGATGTTTATTAGTGTCTAATCTAATTTGTGGAAATCCATGCCATGTATGGAATGAGTCTAGATCTTTTGCTTTCAAATTTTAACAGTAATAACGAAACTAATCTCCTACATTTTGAACTAAAAAAACTTAGATTCTCAATTGTTTCTTTTTTCTTCTGAAGGTTATATGGATTGATTTAATTTTCATTCTATTTTTTTGGTAACTTTTGACAGGATGGCAATTGTGAAGTCCATTGAACAATTGTATCTCTTAGGAGCTTTAACAGATGATTATAAGTTGTCAGATCCTATTGGGTTTCAAATGGCTCGCTTCCCATTGGATCCAATATATTCTAAAGCACTCATCTTGTCTGGGGAATTCAGGTGCTTGGAAGAAATGTTGATAGTGGTTGCAATGCTTTCAGTGGAGACTATTTTTTACAGTCCTCGAGAAAAATTAGAAGAGGTAAGAGATGCTATGTTAGAATATGTGCTTTGTTTACCTAGTCGATGATAAAATGCAATTTTCTTATGATTAACTTTAAGCAAATGTATGTATATATGTATTTGCTAATATATGTAAAGATATATCATATTTATATATATGTATATGTTATATATATATATATATATATATATATATATATATATATATATATATATATAGAGAGAGAGAGAGAGAGAGAGAGAGAGAGAGAGAGAGAGGTGTATTTATTATCATTTTCATGACCATCATCATTATCAGCAAACTTCTATTATATTAGTTCAAACATCTATGGTTAGATTTTTGAAGACTTGTTTTTCATTAAATTTTGTTATGTTTGCATTTGTTTAAAATTTTTAAGCTTATGCAATCCCTTATTTCACATTGGATTGATTTTTTTTTTTGTGATTGGATTTTAGAACTGTTGCATTAGTTTACTTTGGTTGTGTGATCTCATTCTTTGTGTACTAGTTTTGTGTGCCCATTGGATTTACAAACTTGAGGAATTTTCTTGAATGAGGTTGGTCTTTATTGCAATCTTTAAATGCTTTCCTTTCTTGTGAAGTTGTTTAAAGAATATTTTGGACCAAAAGTCGATTGCTTGTTGCCTTATTTGCAGTATTTCACCTGTGGCATTAGATGATGATATCATCTGCATTTCATATATCCTAGCTTTACATTGTTCTAATGACTTGATCTTTCTCATCCTTCTTATTAATGTCTTTCTATCTACTTTATATTGTCATATCATATTGTATAATATCTTATATATGATAATTTATTTGCTCAGAGATTTTTTTTCCAATGGCAAAAGATTGGGCTTGCTATTTGTATTTCCTTTGATTTTATAAAATTGTTGACATTAGGAGGGATATGAAAAAAATGTAAAAATAATGTTTGAGAATAAGAAAACATTGTCAAAAAAATTTATAAGTCTAACCGTCTCCATCAAATGTCAGGCTCCCCTCTAACCTATCAAGTAGTAGTAGTGGACGAACCTCCCTCGAAGTTCAACATTGGTTCCTTGGTTGTGTTCTTTGAAGTGTAGGGACTCGATGGTTAGCTTGGGTATATACCCTTGCAAGACCATTGTTTGATTCAAGAAACTATGCTGAATATGTTAATGATTAGTTTGGAACACAACTATTTGCTGCTTCAAAAGATCTATCTTAATGACAAGATCTGGTGCATAAGTTGTCCCAAGAGTGTTTCAAAAGGGGATATTGATAATTCCACCACTATATCAGCATATGCTTCAATATATATTCTCTTAGTTTTACAAGTGAAAGGAGAGGAGAGACTTGTTCTTCCTTGATTCTCTTATTTAATTTGGAAGAAGCTTTAATTGGGACTTTTTTTTTCAAGAACAAAATATCATCTCTTTCCTTAGCCATTTTCAACAAAACTAAACTAGCACTATTAAATGTGCTAGCTCAAGTATATTGGGTTAGGATGGGGCATGCTGATGCAAAACTTACGCTCTCTTTGGCTTTTTTTTTATTTTTTTAATTTTATCGTATATCTGCTTCACCTTTGTAAAAACCATCGTTGTAATAACCTTATATGATTTGGTTGTTTTTGGTTAAATGGGTTTAGACACTAACCATCATTCTTAATTAACACATATTTGCCACGTTTGCAATGTTTGTACTCAAACTTGTATCATGCATACACCTTTTTAGTCCTTTGAACGGCGTTATTAGATTTAATAAGATAGGAAAACTAAAATCTATGTCTATTATTATTTTTTATATTCTAGAAAGAATAGGCCCAATGGCTTACATAATAGCTTTATTATTATAATTGGTCAAAATTCATGATATTTTTTGTCTCATGAGAATATATGTTATTGATTCTTCATACATTATTAGATGTAATGTAAAATAAATTACTAGATAGCTAAATACGATATATCAAGAAAAACTAATTCAAATTTTAGATAGAAAAGATAAAATTTTAAGAAATTAAGTAATTTGCATAGTTAAAGTGTTTTGGTAAAATTAAACCGAAAGTAATGTTACATAGGAAGTGGAGATAGATACGAGAATGTAATACCTTCAACTCTTACAGTTTACCATATGACATCTTAATAAGCACAAAAAATTATAACATCTCAAAGTTCTATTTTTGTATAATGTGTAAATTTATGTCTATATATAAATATTAATATTTTAATTAATGAATTTGATATTTTAAAAATTTGATTTGTTAGAATAAAATAGTACATTTTTTGTCATGTTCTAAAAATATGTTATTTTGCAAAGTATTTTAAAATTTTGTATTAAAAATACTTTTTGAAAGAGTTTATTGAAAAGAATTTGATGGTGTTTGGTTTGTAATTTTTGAAGGTTTTAATAAGTTGTTTTGATTTTTGAAATAAAAGGATTTAACTAAGGACTAATTAGTCATTAGTGTTGTCATTTGACGGTTTTATCAATATTTTAACCTCCAAAGAAGCCATGTTAAACTATTGAATAGGATGTTGGAGATCAAATGTAGTGAGAAATTAGTTGAGCTATCAAAGAGAAACTGAGAGAGAGAGAGAGAGTTTACGAGAGAAGGAGAGCAGCCATAAGGATGTGCGAAGAAGAAATTTAGCAATGGAATTAGCATTGTTGCTTTAAGAGTTTTTGGAGTTGTATTCCTACTTTTTAGCAAAGTGAAATAGAGTAAACAAAAAGGAAGAATAAGGTGGCTATAGCGAGGGGATAATTAAAATTTGAGGAATCAAGTTGGGATTGTTAGAAGTTGTTACAAGCATGAAGAGAATTAATGAGAAAGTCAAGAGAAATGGGAGAATAAAAAATGATTATTTCAAATAAGTAAATTAACTATATTATAAGCTATTATTTATATCTATGAAATTGTATTAATTTAAACATGCTAGTATGACAATATTCTATTATACATATATATATTATAATATTTATATGTAACATACAATTGATATAATATTATATATGCTATAAGAAAAAAATATCTATATGAATGTGCTGTGTTTTATTTGATAGACATATCACAACATAAGAAAAGAGAGATTATAAGAAATAAAAGAAAATTAAAAAACAAAAAGAAAGAAAGAAATGTTATGGATAGACAATGAGTTTGATGTGTATATTTTGCAATTCAATGTTATGGTATGGGATATCATGATATAATATGATATAATTATGTTATGAGATAGCATTCATGATCTCATTCTTAATTATCACTAATATTTTGTATAATACTTGATAAGTAGAGATAATATGATTGAGATTATTGGCTAGTCATGATATATTTATAGACAGAGATCTAGCTATGAGATAATATGTCAGATAAATATAAGATAAGATTCTATAAAATTAGGATAATAATTATTTAAAAAAATTGAGTCTTTTATAAAAAATATGATAAATATGAGAATTGAGAAAAAAAAGATTAAAAAATATTGGCGAGTTAGGATAATAATTATTTGCATATTAATGACTTACATATAAATATTGCATAAATATCATGTTTTTATTTCTACACTTTGTTATCATTTTATATTGAGTTATTGCTTGTGTGTTACAATTTATCTGTTAGGTTTTGTAAAGTTCATTATTTATATTATTAGTATGTTAGCTTATTATTTTTAGAGAAATATATATGATATGAATTTAAATGAGACATTTTACATCCTTTTATACTTTGATGTTGTATTTCTGATATATATATATATATACATTTTTTAGTTGGTATGTATATGTTACTATTGTTATTTTGTATCATTTAGTAGTTCTATTTAATTATAAAGTTTGAAAATAAGTTTTACTATCATCCTCACTTTGTTTGGTTGAGAGTGCCCTCTATTTGCATATTTATATTTCATTTTATCTTGATTTTTATGTATTATTGCATTATAGAATAGAAAGGACATTGTCTTATTCATGTTAAGAAATTATATTCATAATTCTGTTGTATTATGGATAAATGTAGTTTTTCCATGTAAAAACTTTGGATGAAAAATTTGTCTTAATTTTGAAACTGACATTTGACTTGACTTATTACTCATCACAAATTTTATGCTCAATGTCATCATAGAAAAGTCCTACTGTAAACTATTATTTATTATTTTTTGCTTTTCTTGTGCATGTGGAATTATTATATAATTTCCAAGTTATTGTCTTTATAATTTTATAATCTTAGCAGACAGACTTTATCCTGAAAAGTTTGTCTTATTTTTCAAAGTCTTTCATCTGATGTGACATTACCTCTGATCATCTTTTTTATTATTCAGTTTCTGTAATAAAAAATTGTTTTGTGCAAGCTATTATGTGAATAATTATCAAACTGATCTCAAGTTAACTTTGCTTTAAAAGTCTAGGAGATGATTTCTTTGTATGTTCTTTACTTTTGTTTTCTTTTCTTAGGCAAGAACCGTATGGAAAAGGTTCTCGAGTCCTGATGGTGACCATGTAATGCTTGTCAGGATATTTCGAGCTGCTGCTGAGTTCATGGAGAAGATTAGGGCTGAAAGTAGTAAAGCTAAAAAGATTGATAAAAGCCTACACAAATGGTGCAGGGAAAACTTCATCAATTGTCGCTCTCTAAAGCATTCACTAGACGTTCACAGGTTGGCTTTCCTACTATTTTATCATTTTTATCCTTTATTGTTTTATATCTATGACACCAAAGGCTAGGTCTACACCCTACAAAAATATTATATTCATCTTCTGAAGTTAAAGGTATTTTTTCTGTGAGGCATCTTATTCTTCTTCAAGTAATTTGTTTAGTACAGGCAATTAAAAGTTCAAAAAAAATGTTTTGCTTTTTTTGTAGATGCAAATGTTTACTGACGTGTTAATTTGCTTGGTTGTGCTCTTAGGGTTGGTTTTGGAGGTCTTTGAAAATCACAATTTTTGGACACCTGCATTTTGAAGTGTCAAAAAATTTGCAAAGGCTAAAGGCATTTTTGACCTTCCAAACTAACATTAAAAAAAATTCATCTTAGCCCTTTACCAAAGTGTTGAAAAATATTTTAATCATTCAAGAGTATCAATTTTTTTTATTGCACTTCTCTATATTACAGTTTAAAGCACAAAATTTTTCAATAGTTCTTAACAAAAACTTGTTAAATTAATTCATTGATCGGCTTAACATACAACAACTATGCCAAACCAAACCTTAATCGTATTTTTCATTCTTGAGTAATGTAAGTGCTAATGTTCAAATTTCAAAGAATGAATTTAAATAGATACAAATGAACTTTGGTGCAACTTGAATTTGTTAAAATTTAATAAAGCATTTGTGCTTTAGAATATTATTTGACTGCCTGCAACCAAATTTTTTTTGAAGAGAATCATCATGACAAAATATTTGGCTTGGCATCAATTTTTATTGACAATGGAAGTGTTGTAATTGTCTTGTTAAAGTCTGATTTGATGACAAAATTTCCCTGAGCTTATCACATCAGTATGGCTTTGATTTGTTGAGTGAATAGCTCAAATAAGTTTGGCAAAACCGGTTGAGTTCAATGTGAAGATGTTCAATATTTGTTTGTTTATAACCATAAATAATGTATTGCTTCTTATGAGTACTACATATTGCTTGATCCTTTCTAAAATCACACTGTTTGTGGTGGCTTTTAGAATGAAATTCAATTGAAGGGCACCGGGATTGCATTCTTTTTCTCCTCCACTTTCTATTTGGTCTTTTGCTCCCATTATTGCATTTACTTCCTGAAGAGTTTTCAAAAGATAGGCATTGCTTTCAATTGATTTTTGTTTGAAACCTTATTCAAGTTAGCTGGTTGATCAATAAAACTTGATTGAGTCTCTAAGTGCTTCAATATTTGATAGTCGAGATCGAGTACTATTTCATTACCATTTAATTTCAGATGTTACGAAGCTTGACTTTGCCAAAATGTAGTTGACTGGTCTAGGGCCGGTTTAGATTTGGTGGAAACGAATAGATTATTAAACAAAGTCATACCCATGATTTATGCTGACAAATATTACTAGTCTTGTGTTGTTGCACAAGCTAGTTTTTGGAGTAATGCAAAACAAAATTCTCCTCACGTATTTACACTTTTGAGGATATTTTCAATCTCCTGTCCTAAATGCTTATTAAGATCTAATAATGATCATAAGTTTCTATCTCAAGATGGATATAACCCTTCTTAAGGGATTGTGAATAGAAGCATCTAAGCTTACGACTAGTTGCAAGGTTGTTGTTGGAATTAAGGGAAAATTTCTAGTTTTGACTTCAAGTGATTAAGTTACTCATATTACTTAGATATGCAACGAAGGGCTTGTATCGCTTAACGCAATGAAACCTGGTCACTGTAATACAAGTGATCAGGATTCATATTACTCATAATTTTATCACTGCAATACAAGTGATAAAATAACTCATATTACTCATAATATTTTGCAAGTGGAGATTGATTATCTCTGTTAAAAGTGCATTGTTCATGAAGTTAAGTTTCGATTTCCTTTTTATAATCTCTAATGTCTATTCATGTGGTTCTCTTTTGATCACGAAATTAGTACTTACTTTTATAAAGATCTTTTTTTTCAGAAATCTTCTTCATTGACTTGATTTATCGAAAGAGCCGACAAGTCTTCTTCGCAAAAAAATAAACCTTAAGGCTCAGCTTCTATTGCTTTTTGAAGAACTGTAAAATTTACTTCATATAATCTTAAATAATCTAGTCAGAACAGTTGAGGTTTCCTAATTCATTTACTTGCCTTATCATTCATTTAATAGGGATTCATTATTTGCATCATAGCTTATTTGGATTAGTATTGTAGATTACTTTTTTGGTGACATAATAGTTAAATGCTCTCTATTTCTTCTTCAACTGTGTGATAATTAATGTTACGGATTAAGTGAAATAGTTAAATGCTCTCTCTTTACAGCCAGATCCGAAAGCAACTTTTGCAAATGGGTTTATCTTTCTCTTCATGCGAGGAGGACATGCTTCAATTTCGCAGGTGCCTTACTGCATCTTTCTTCCTCAATGCTGCTGTGAAGCAAGCTGATGGATCATACAGGTTTGAAAGTTATCATATTTAATATAATACAAATACAAAGACATACAGATAAATACTCCACATGAATTAACCAATTCTAGGCAGCTTTCAAGTATAAGAAAATTTATCTGAAATAAGTAAACTTAGGGAACCATTTAGATGTCATTTTTAATAATAAAATATTATAAATTTTAATAGTATTATTTAAATATGTTAAAATTTTTACTAAACCAAATATTTATGTTGTCATATTTTGGCAGGGCTATGGCAAGTGGTCAGATCGTACAGGTCCATCCATCTTCGGTGTTGTTTCGTACAAAGCCTGAGTGCATAGTTTTTAATGAGCTAATTAGAACAAATCAAAACTATGTTAGAAATGTCACACGAGTAGATTTATTGTGGTTGCCTGAGCTTGCACCTCAGTACTATGCTACAGAAAACTAGTTTTCTTTTCTAATGCTTCCTTTGGCATGTAAAAGTAAATATTCATCCCTTTTTATTCTTTTATATATGAAAGGTTATAATGCACAATAAGTAACTCTACTTAGCATAGAGTTGTAGTGTGATTGTTCCATTTTTGTACTGCGTTTAAACATCTAACTGATGAATTTAAAAGCTTTTTTTCCTATGACTTAACAAGTTTAAAAAGAGGTCTAAAAAATTTATTAAAAAAAAGTTTTAATTGAATGAGAAGAAAATTTTGAAAATAGATTTTGAGATGAAAATTTTAAAATGGAAATGAAATAGGTTCTTGGATGTTGAATGAGCATGCCTTATTGAGAGAGTTTGGTTATTTGTTTGTTTTTCTTTCTCTTTTTTTTTTAATTTCTTTTTTTGACTTGAGTTTTGTTAGATGAGACATAAGAGTGTTTTTGGGAAAATTAGAAAGAAATCCTAAATGTTACCAAGCCATAAAAAGAGGATAAATGGAAAGAGAGAAGAAGAGGAATAAAAATTTATAAAGGATTTAGAGAATTTCTTAAGAAATTGTAGAAGGAAGAAAAAAATTATAGTTTGATAAAAAGGGTAATTTTATGAATGAGAACAAGTTTAAGGTGAGACTACTATAAAACAAAAAAAATTGAGGTATGTAGTCTTTCTAACATGTATGCATTTGGTTCTTGTAATATTACTTAACATGTAGTGAACTCAATATGAATTGAAATTTCGAGTTGAGAAATCAAAAGATGATTGAATTTCTTGCTTATAATTCCATTGAATGCTTATTCTTATGATTATATAAGCATGATCATATACTATGAATTGATTCTTAATCTTAATTTGTTTTAGCATGATACAAGAATATGTTAAGGGCTTTGAATGTTATTTTTATATGCCAAGCTATATAGGGTTAAAGCATCTATTGGGAAAATAAAGGAAAACGATATGCTATTTAAAAGTTATCTATTCTTGCAAGTGAAATTGAGGGAAAATGACAAATATAAAGAAAATAAAAACAATAGTTTGATTGTAAAGGATAGAGTATGCTTTCAAAATGTATAGAAGGATAGCAGCCTAATTTGGAATATCCCATTTCATGGGTTGGAGGTAGAGTCTAAAATGTTTTAAATGTTACAAGCACTTGTCCAAGAACAAAAGTAAAGGAGAAAGAAAAATTTTGTGAAAAATATAAAAGAAAAGATATTTCAAAGAAAGTTATATGATTTCTTTTAATAAAAGGCTTAGTTTATTTTAAAGAAAAGATGGATTTCATTCACATGCTTTCTATCTATTACTATACATGTTTTATTATGTAATCTTGACCCAACATGAGGCATGGCTATGATTTGATTATTTTATATGCATAGGACTTCAAAAGAGAAATGAATGAGATAGAATTTTCACTACTTTGGTTCTAGATGCTTTAATTGTTTTTATGTTTTATTATATAAGTTGTTACAATAGATATTGTGACTTGTTTAGCTATGGACATGTGGTATTTTATTTCCATAGCAATATTATTGTATGAACTTGTTTTTAGAAATAATTATTATAGTTTTATGTGGTTTTATTTGGGCTTCAATTGTGACAATGTAATTTTTTTTTGATATAAAATAATGGTTTTAAAAAAGAAGAAAAAGAAAAAGAAGATCATCCTCAAAAGGTGGGTGGTCATTACATGTCCATAATAGAGAAGTAATAAAAACTTTGTGGGATAGAAATGGTCTATCCTTATGAGAAGTTGAGAAAACTCCCATGAGATGTTAAGTTGGCCTAAACATAAGAAAATTTAAACCTTCTAAGACTAATATGGGGCTTGTTAATGTGAAATTCCAATAAGTAATATTTACCTAAAGTGCTAAGTAATTAAAAGAAAAAGATTGTGCATTTGAACATGTAACTTAATGTATATATTTATCATTATTAATATGTAGATGACTACATTTTAACCATGACTTATAATATGAAAAAAAAAATTAAATGTTATTTTCTACAACATGTTATTATTATATTATTATACTTATTGAGCCTAGGATGGTTACCTAACCTAAGTTCTATCACTCACAATTTCAAATAAGTGATGTGGATAGCTAAACACATAAGGACTAAGCAAGATGCATGTTAGTCACTATGCAATGTGAACATATTATATCTTTATATAACATTTTTGGACGTATCTAATGTAATACTTAAGGTTTTACTATTGGAAGACTATTATAATAATTTTTAATTTTGATGTCAAAACATTTAACTCTACAAATATTAGTTAGTGTTTATTTTTCATTATGTTGCATATTTCTTATAGATTGAAAGCTTTGTATTTGAGAATGAAGATGTGCATATTGATTTTGATATAGGCATGCATGCATAGCTCTTGTTGTATGTATACAAAATACGAGAATTAGGAAAATAGCATAGAGCATGATTTGAAATGATAAGTACTACATCATTGTATGCTTATTAAAATATAAAATTAAAATAAATTTGTATTTCTCCTATATTTACGTACATTAGAATCAAGTTTTTAATCTCTTTTTTGGTATGACATGTTAGAGTTGTAGTTCTACTACCTTACTAGATGACTACCTTCAAATGTTAAGTGGAGTAGGCTCATTAGTGTTTGATTTTGGGTACTTACATTTTAGAATGATGACATTCAAAAGAATGCCATTGGAAAACATACCTATGGACATAGTGTCCTCTTTTAGATTATTATGTTAATAATGCTAGCTTAGTAAAGGTGGAATAAAATCTAGCAAATAAGAAAACAAATAAATTTTTCTTCAAGCAAGCTTGAGCATGATACATATTGTAATGAAATCATCATTACTTTCTTAAGATGTGAGCATGGTGAGTATTTATCATACTTAATAATACCAAATATTTACTATGATTTGTGTTTTATATTATTGTTAATATAATATTAGTTGGATTTGTTCATTGAGTTTTGTGTGATAGACTCAAACTCATTTTTATCCTCAAATTAGCACAAATACATAGTGGAAATGGACATATTTATATTTATATTTATATTTATGTGCACATTTGACATGAATAGATACCTATGTGATAGTAGTCTAGCTTTATTTGTATGTATAGTTTTACAATGATGCATGCAACCTTATAATATTATCAATCAATTATAAAATCTTATTACTTGTATAAATAAATTTTATTTTCATATTAATGAGAATAAAGTATGCATTTTATAATAAAAGTGATGTAATAACTATTTAATAGTCAAAGTATTACATTTGAAGGATAAAAAAAGAATTAAGAACACCACTAACATAGAACAAGTTGCATGCAAAGCATAAAATTGAGCTAATCTAGTGGACTCTATGATGTTAGAGGTGTATGTTTGCAACAGATTGTGAACTAGATCATAATGAAAGGATCCATAATAGGCCTAGATAAAGTTTTATTAGTTTTTTTTTCATATTATTAGTTTTTATTGGGTTTTAATGGGTTAAGACACTTGTTATCATAGCTGGATTTAGTTCCAATTCAAATTTTTCATCCTGTATTGTCTTTCATTAATCACTCTTATTATAGGTTGGTTGGGACATAAGTAAAGTGATGGCGAGGATATTTGAGGGGATGAAACATCTTAAAATTTTGTTATGAAATATATTATAAATTTTGAGATTAACTCATTATATTTGTAATTATGAGTATTTCAATGAAATAAAATTAATTTTTCAAATTATTATTTTTTATTGAGTAAAATGTTATTAAATTGGTATGAATTTGAAAGATCTATTCTAATTACAAATAAAGTAAAAAATTTATTTAAGCAACCATTAAAAACATTTGTTCGAGATAAATCTAATGGTGGTGAATTTGTAATTTTTTTAGAGTTAAATTATTGGTTAAGAATTTTTAAATAAAAAGGCATAAATGTTATTTATCCAATAGATGGAGGATAAATGTGTGATTTAATAAATTTTATTCTTACTGCATCTAGTTTGATAGTAAGGGTTACTAGAGAAAGAATTTAATGAGAAAGGGAGAGTGTAACATTTTAAAAATGAGAAAAAGTAATTATATAGCATTTTAAATTATTAATATAGAAAATTATAATATCAAGATTGATAAAAATATATATATATGATTGGAAGAATTTTAACATTCCATATATAATAAAAACTAAGATTTATAATTATTTTTGAATTATTTAGATTTTTTAAGAATTTTTAAGGATTTTTAAAAATTATAATAATTTTTTCAAAAAATTATATATTGATAAAGGGGGTATGCATCACAAAAGAGAAATATGAGCTAAGAAATAAGTTGTAGAAATTATTTATAATCTAAAGATTCTAGGTTGATGAAATTTAGATTTTTTTTAATTGATAAAATAGAAAATTGGGGATTTATAAAGAGCTGTCTATGAGTTTAGAAAAACTCAAAAATTAGTAAAAATATTAAACTAACTTATAAAATTAAGATACTTTATTGAAGCTTGGAGCATAAAAGAATAAGCTAAATAATAAGATACTTATATCCATATGAAGGTTATGACTTTTTGAAGAGAGATAAAGCATTGGGAAGTTGGAGCAACATAGTATTTGTATAAAAGTAATGATACAATTGATGAAGAAGATTTTTTGGAAAATGGAGAGGAGAAAGATCGTACTTAAAAGCTTAGAGGGAAGAGGAGAAAGAGAGGTGGTGCTACCAAAGTTTCAAAGAAGTCATAGCAATTTTGGGAAAGTCACTATTATGAGTGTTGTAGTAGTATTGTAACAGCACTATAGCAACCATAATAATAAGAAAAAACATACTTCAAAATTGAAATTAAAGTGACATCCACTCAAATTTGAAGGTAAACAAGTTTTGTATCATATATGTATTTGGTTAATATATTGTTAATATAAAGTGTGATAGCCTAATAAGAAATGAATCGAAATATTTCAAATTAAGAATGATTGTTATTCATGTTTCTGTTTCAACATTTGGCAATGATTGTTTCAACATGTATATGTGTATGTTCACTTCAACATGATTTTTTAGCATCATGATATAAATAGTGTACAACATTCCTATAAAATGTGAGTTATGATAATAACCACTAAAAATAATCATTTGCTTTAAAATAATGATCTCAAATTGAGGGATAAGCAAATAACTTTTGGAACATGTTATTCCAAACAATGACTTCAATTTTAGTATATCTCATTATGGATAGAAACTTACCACACATTAAATGGGAACATATAGTAAATTTAAGGTTAAATCAATTTAGGAAGAGGTTAAAATAAGGTTCATTGAGTTAAAGTTTGGTCTTCTTGAAATATATGTATAATATAATTAACACAATATATAGTATATTATCTTAGAGGTCAGTGAGAGCAAAGAAAGCATAATTTGTTATTAAAGAATTTAGTATAACTTAACATACCATATGATGGAATCATTCTACAATACATTAGCAAAGAAAGTAATAAATGATCAAGGTTTCTTGGAATAGGATTCTTGTAACATATAATATGATGGTTTCATTACATAGTACGTTCAATGAGGAAATAATAAAGTAAAAGAACGATGCCTAGAGTAAGATGAATGGAATGTATAATAAATTAGTTGAAAAGTAAGGTGTGTTAAGCAATACTATTCAAGTTAAGATTGATAGAACTATTGTATGGTTAGTTTAATATATAATTTGTTAGGTTAATGACTAATGGAGATGAAGGAAAATACAATAAAATGAATGATAAGAAGGTTTAAGGGAATCTTATTATATGATAAACCTAATCTATGATATGCTATGATAGCTTTGTACATAAAATGTACAACTCAAGTATGTAAATCTTATAATTATAATATAAATATGGTATTAAATTAATATAAGTATTCTTAAATTAAAATATTTTTATATGTTATTTTGTATTATACATTATGATACATGGCATGGTTATCTTACTAAAAGTTATTTGCATCACATTTGCACATGGTTTTATATTTTAATAATTTTTTTATTTTATGATAAGTAAGGTACACATATAGAATCTTGCATATCACATAAAAGTTAGAATATAAGAAAAAGAAAAATATATAACATGGTATTCAAATAAGTTATATTTTATGCAATGAAATGGAGTTGGTAAAATTAGGTTTTTTAATGACATAATCCTTATTATATATGAATATGCTACTAGTACTCTATGAGAACAACTAAGTACAAGTTTGAAGGTTGTACTTTATTAGATATTGACATCATGATATGATCTTACTAGATGTGTCAAGCCCCCACCTCACCAAGTAACTCTAGATAACAAAATTAACTTCAGAGTGAGTGAGGACAAAAACAAACCCAAGATGGGGACCCAACAATGAGAAAACTCAAACTCCAAAATCCAAAATATATAAATAAGAACATGTTTTCTTAAAATTTTAATCACACTAAGCCTTCCTCTTTCTCACACATCTCATGAAAAGGGCTCTTCTGCAGTAGTACCATTCCTAGTTCTCGATGCAGTGGTTTCATGACCTGTGATGTAAGCACTAAATGAGATTTTATAGATCTCAGTAGATTAATCACAATAACTAACCAAGTATGAAAAAGAGATATCAAACTACCATGTACAGTGAACATGAATCATATGCATAAAGCTAAAACCATACTAAATATCATATATAATGTCAGATGCAAAACCAAAAGAAATGTAAGTTCCTTATAAGTGTGTTATTATTAGGAACGATTCCCTTTGATGCATTATCTTCTAGATCCAATAATCATCAAGAAATGACCTCGAGCCGGCATCCAACCAAGCACATAACACTAGGCAGATATCTGATCCAAAGATCGATACCCTGTGACACACGCTGAGCCTAGTGCCACTAAGCAGGTATAATACCTATATCCTATGACACACACTGAACCTGGTGTAAATCATCATAGAAATAAAGTAAGAAAAACTAAGGCTGTTACAGGATGTGTCATTAGTGTTTCACGTAAGGTGAACACATATAGATCTAGATTCCATACTTTATATGATATTAAATGTCATTAATATTTTGTGCATTGTAATAGTATTAGTTTGGAGACCAAATCTTTGTGGATAAATGTTGACTGATTATGCTTATTAACATGGTCATTTATGTATGTATATAATTATTATTGGATCCAAATGGTAATAATTTAATAAAAAATTTAGCCCTTGGACATTAGTGTTATTGTTTAGAAGTACAATATCTTAAATATTTGTAGTTTTTATCATAGTTTTGAAATATTAATTTGTTATGTTATACTTGTTTTTATAAATTATTATGGTATTAGTTTATCTACTAATTTTTATAAGATTTTATTAGTTTTTACATCATAGGTCATGTATCCAATGCACAAAATATGACACTTAAGATTGAAGAGGTTAGGGAGTGAATGTTGTGTAATATCTTAAAAGAAAGATCATTAGATGATGAGTAATTTTCAATAGGGTTTTAGGTGAAGGAATACATGACTAAATTATTTCATATTAATTATTAAGAAAGTAATTCTAGTATTTATATGACATGATAGAATCTTAAGATATTAAGATACTTTTTAAAAGCAAAGCTTAATTTAGAATTGGGCAAACTAAGGCGATAATATCTCAATATAGTGGGATTAAGATAACATACTTGCTATCAAAGTATACCCTCTATTAGTTTGATATAATTTAAGAGTGAACTAAGTGAAAGAAGATGGGTCCATGATATTAAGGACTAAAGATGGTAGGGATTAAATGTTAAGTAATGTCTTAAAGTGGAATCATTATGCAATGAGTGTCTCTTAGAAGGCTTCTAGGTGGAGGGATATATAGATGAGTATTCTCATATTGGTTATCGAGAGAGATTGTAATTTTTATATCAAATATTATAATCTTAAGAGGTTATGCTATCTTTTAAAGAGAAACCCCATTTAGGTCGAGATGGTGCTTGCGATGCTTATGATAGAAGAGTGTGAGTGGATATTAAGTGATATCTTAAAAAAAGGGAATCACATGACATGAAAGTAGCTTTTGATAGTCTTCTTTATGGAGAATGTATAACGATTAATAATCTTGCAACAACTATTAAGAGAATATTCTTGGTTTTTATATAAAAAGTTATGCTTTTAAAATATTAAGATATCTTTTAAAGATAAAACCTACTTAAGATATATGAATCTAAGAGAATAACATCTTGACATAATAAGACCAAGCTGTCATACTTAAAAATTGAGATTATGAGAAAGAATTAGGATACTTGCACTAGATATTTTGATAGATAATATACTTAAAAGTTTTATATTTTTGATATATATATATATATATATATATATATATATATATATATATATATATATATATATATATATATATATATATATATATATATATATATATATATATATATATATATATATATATATATATAATTATAGTTTATCAATTGTGGTACTTTATATCTTTTACTATGCATGTTTTTTAATGGAATGAGTTTTTAATAAGATTTTTTAGATATCTTAGCAATTAGTGGTTTAATATAATGAAAAATATATTCTAGTACAAAATTGGTTTTTGGAAATTCTCTCATCTTCAAGTCATCATATTAGAAATTTGAGATTCCACAAGTTTTTAATATGGATTTATTTATGTTAGATTTACTATTTTTAATCGATAATGAAATTAGCTAAGTGATGCAATAATAGGAGGGTTGATGGAGCTCTATCATTACAATTGATAAGGAATTCAATTAGTCGAAGGAAAGAAATGAGAGATCTAATATGAAAAAGATATTTACATAGTATACTTATAGTAAATATTTAACAAAAATAATATACAAAGATATTTATGTGATATTGTGTTGTATATATGGATTTTGGAAGTGTAGTTTTTCATTTTTTATTTTGCATTATAAACATATATTTGTATAAATGCTATGAAAAACCTATTATTTTATACCAAAAAAATTAATTTTCTAGGTTAATTTTGTTCACACAAGTTGTATCATAATAATAAGTGCTTTGAGGGATTACATAGGATATTTAAACATAGTTTTGTTTTTAATTTTGTTCTTTTAGTTATGTTAGCCAAAAAGGTTGGGCAATGTAAAAGGTTTTCTTAAAATGATTGTGACATAGTAGTTCCTATACATCATAGAGAGATTCTATTTGGAGGCATACTAGTTTTATTGGGACAAAAAATTATGCAAGGATTGGTACCTACACTTTTTCTTAGTCACCACTATCACTGTCGTTACGGGCGTCATTTACAGCCAACCCTTATATATCAACATATTTTAGTTTAATCATCAGTTCATCTAGGTATTTGTGTCTATACTTATCTTGAATTGTTTGGATGTCTGTTGACATTTTTTTGAATGTTTTCAGCTTAACTTCATGTTTAGACAATCCTTACAGCATCCCTATAATGCAAAATTTGGCCAAAATAACTTAAATTTAAGCTTTGGTTCTATTTTTATCACTAGCCATTGTTTGTCATCGTTGTCTTGCTTTGCAAACACTAACTCACTCCACCCATTAACCCATGTTGACTTGCAAGCTAGTCATTAAAATGTCACTATATCTTTCCATCTATATAGCCCCAATTATTATGTCACCACTAGCCCCATTGTCTCTTAAGATGCACCAGGTACTTTGGGACTACTTATTGCATCAAATTTCACAACTTTTTATGAAAAACTTTGAATGGAATTTAAAATAAAGTTTTTGTAATTTAAGATGCACCAGTTATCTTAAAATATCTTTTAGAACTCTAAAATATAGCTCTTAGTATTTTTATGTATCTTTTCATTTTTTTAGCAAGAAAAATTATCATTTTATCTCTTGAGAATTTTATAAATAAGTATACAATGTTGTTAAAAATAGTATTTCAAATCAAGTAATTAAGTGTTGCTGTTAAGCTTACTTGAGATGAGAAGTTTCTTGAGTGATTATTTGAAGTATGATTTCGAAAGTGTCTTGAGAAGGTGAATGAGAGATTCAAAATGAGAGATCTTGACACATTACTTATTAACATCAATAGTATGAATTACTAAGAAAGTGCTTAAGTCAACTACTTTTTTATTTCATCATTTTTATAGGAGGGATTATTTATCACATTTGATTTCTTAGGCTTGGACTTGTGAATGTGAGTTAATCTTCTTACAATCTAGGAACTCCACTTACGTATATCTTACCACTTTCACCATCAGCTTGAGTTATATTGGATGTGGATAATCAACCACCCTTTTTATTGAGTTGAGATTCTTAATGTCAAAAAAACTATGCAAATCCTTAGCTTTTAGGAAAGTATTTATTTACTTGATAATCTTTAGATGTTTTGATTCTAAACCTATAGTACTTTATATAGGACTTTATACGAATTTTTTTCTTGACCCTAAACATTTTTCTTGTATGAGCCAAAGCTAGGTTCTTAGCAATTTCATCAAAACATTAGATTGTTATTATGAAGTTCATTCTGGTCTATTAAACTTAATGTCACATTACAATCTACTAATCAGATAATAAGACCCACACTAAGAGTTATTAGTATTGAATTTTTTATTACACAAATAGTGTATAGGATAGCATGATTTTGTACATCAAGATTCTAATAATAACTTTGTTCTCACTTCATAATTATTAGACTAACAAGCTTCACTCCTTATTAATGTTAGTTATTATGATGAATAGATTTTGTTAGTAAATTGTCATGAAGTCTTCCTTAACAAATTTCAATTAATGATAATGCTTATAACCTAACCATCATGACATAAACCAATTAATCTCCTCCTTAATTTCCTCATCAGATGATTGTGTTGGGGAATGGGCTTATCTTAGGGTTCATGGAATGTGTCAAAGCGATGTATGATTTATGAATGTACCTTTCTAATAAGGCAAGAGATGAAGATGGGTAAGTGGAACAAATAAACTTGGGTTGCCACTAAGCGTGGTTAAAGGTGATAAAGGGTCTTTATTCTGTTTTTGCTCTTAGTCTTTGTTCCATCTTCATAATGACAATTGAATTTATTCTTATGGCCTAAGGATTGTTGGCCATAATCAGTGTTAATATACATCAAAGGTTTCTTTCGTGTATCATTAGTAGATTGTGAGAGATAGAGCTCTCGACAATAATAGCAAATCATATGATGATATTTAAGCATGTGTGAGAGCATGTCAAATACACATGATTAGGAGTATGATAATTCTTTGAGCATTGATTAGAATAAGAGAAGTTTGCAAGACTTCATAAAAGGTTCATCTAGATCCTTTTAGAGAAAAATCTGTTTTGTTAATGAGAAAAAGTCCTCTCTAGGGTAAATAAAAATTACAACTCAAATGGTCGAAAACTTTATAATGTCTAAATGAACAATCTATTGAGATCTCATCATTACAAAAACAGTCGTGAATGGTTCAATAGACAATTAGGACTAGAGTTTTGCTTCAAAGTTAAAGATTATTTAAAATTTTGATTTGACATTAGCTCTTAGTAGAATAATTGAGCTAAAATATGGGTCAACAATTTGGCTCAAACTAGATAATTTAAACCAATGTTCAACTATTATCAATTCAAAGCGAAACACACATATATAATTGAATAAAATTTTCGAAGTATAAATATTTTATGTTATTACATTTCATATGTATGGATTTTTAAAAGTTGTTCTCTTTTGCTTAAATCAAGCTTAATGTTGTGATCAACAAGCTAGGCCTATCGCAAATTAAGAGTGAATCAAACTCTTTTTATCCAAAACATAGATCAAATTATTTTTAATCAAATATCTTAGAGTCGATCTCGAAGAATGATTGAATTGACTCTAGATTAAACTATTAATAGACTTGTCAACATTCATCAAAACACTATCTTGACATCCAATGGTAAAATAAGTACAAAATGAGCTCACTTCTTCCTCTTCTAGTTGCTTGTAAAGGGTATTACCTTAAGTTAGACTTAGTTTAAACTTCTATAGGAGATGGTGATGAGAAAACAAACAAGATATGAACACACAATAATGAGAATGATCAGAAGTATCTGCATTGAAAAAAAAAAGGTAGACAAATTATTTGACAAATAAATTGATTCAAATTGAAGTTTAATAAAGCTGAACTGTTAAAAAGTTTCTTTGTATATAATAGAAGAACAACCTTTGCAAAGAAATAGGATCGAGCAGAAATTATGTATTAAATTTAAATTTGTTATTTAATAAGATCCACCATAGGTCAAGCTCTTGTATCAATTATGAAAGGCTTAGTCTGAAAGCCCACTCTTGCCGTGTCCAACGCATTCACAACGTTGAATACTCGGTCAGAGCAGCCCCTTTCGAGCATCGGTTGAAGAAATTCGGTTAATTGCAGTCGTCTATGGTTTCCTAGCTCTTGCAGTCCTTCTCAGCTCGCTCACCTTCCTCGCTCCTGCCGCACTTCTTCCTCTTCATCTCACCACATAACCATCAAGTTTAGGTCTTCCCTTACGCCATCATGTCTCTCCTATATAAAGAACACTTGAAGCACATTCTCGTTCCGTCCTCCCAATCGCCTTCCTTGATCTCAAAATCAAATTTTGGGTTTTACCCATCTCTCACAATCTTAGTTTATTTTTTCTCAATGTCCAGATCTTCGAATTTGCCGATGGGAAGCACGAACTTTTATCCCGGCAACGGCTACGAGGCCAACGGTTCAGGGACGGCTATCAAGATAAGTAGTGAGGTCATGGTGGCGGCGTTGATCTTTTTCTTTCTGATCGTCGTCTTCGTCTTCTTCGTCTACCTCTATGCGAAGCACTACTGGAGTGGAGTTTCCATTGGCCAACGCCGTGCCCAGTTCATCTTCACGCCGGCAGGTGCCCCAATCTCCAGCAGGGGCCTCGACGCCGCCGTCGTCCGTTCTCTTCCCATCACCATCTACAAGCGGAGCGATTTCAAAGACGCGCTCGAATGCTCTGTTTGCCTATGCGAGCTCTCCGATGGAGAGAAGGCTCGATTGCTCCCAAAATGCAACCATGGCTTCCATCTCGAGTGCATCGATATGTGGTTTCAATCTCACTGCACCTGCCCTCTT
Organism: Vanilla planifolia; assembly: GCA_023846275.1. Lineage (NCBI taxonomy): Eukaryota > Viridiplantae > Streptophyta > Magnoliopsida > Asparagales > Orchidaceae > Vanilla > Vanilla planifolia. The sequence goes on along the minus strand of CM043872.1, from coordinate 3,475,083 downwards.
TGCCGGTGCCCCGTAGGCCCGGAAGCCACCGCAGCTCCCGCTGTAGCCGGCGAAGCTGCAACAACAGCCACAGCCTCTGCCGACCAACAACCCACCACGGAATCGCCGATTTTGCCCACCAATGTGCTGTTTTGGGGAAACCACGAGAGGGTTAACACCGGTGCAGTTCCTCAGGAAGTGAACTCCCGTTCCACGGCTCATTTCCACCGGACATTAGTGATCTCCGTGCCATCGAGAACGGCAGGGGGCTTCCCCTCCCCAATATCGCCACTGCCGTTGAGCATATTACCGATGGAGAACATGAAGTCACCTGCGGGGGAGGCGAAATCTCCCGGACCGTCGAAGTTTAGATCCTTAAGAAGGCTTTTGAGCAGGGGAAAGAGAGCTGTTGGTTCGTCATGCAGCAGCCCAGTTGGTGGAGATATCGAGCAGGGTATGGGGGTTCTTGGAGAAGGAACCTCAAGTGTTGCGAAGACTCTTCCGAGTTCATAATAGAGCTGCATCGTTGGCCATTTCCATGAGTTTGATGGTGCTCAAGTTAATATTGGTTCGTTTTTCTGGTTCTGTGATGAATTGGCTTCTTGCCGATCACCGGAGGAAAAAAAAAAACTCCTCTTCAATTCCTGTAAGAAACAACTCTGCGTACAAAGATTTGTTTGTAATTTTTTCTAAATGCAAGGATGAATGCATTAATATACAGATATTTTTTTTCCATTATTACTTATTTTATTTCATAAAATAAATAAAACATAATTATTTGAATATCTGTGGCATTTAATATACAGATATGTAATTGTAATTTTATGTATTAAAAAGCAATTAAATAAAAACTTATACGTGATCAACGGTAGCAGACGAGGAGATAATAAGCATTTTTATTTTTTATGTATTATATATATATATAATTTTTAATTTTATTTCCTCTAAGTTATTTTTTTGCGTTTTCACAGGCGTATAAGCTTCAAATGATAAGTATGATTGCTATATGTCTATTTTGAAATTCCAATACTCTCTTATGGCATTTTATAGAGGGTTTGTTTAAAATAATTTTTTTAAAAAAGGATAATTAACTTGAATAAAAAATATAATTTGTAAAAATTTTTGAATATGATCTTTTAAAAAATATATATTAAAAAAATCATCAATATATGAATAAATGAATCCATAGTTTAGAATATAAATAGATGTGAACTTACAAAATCATGTCCTATTCCTTATCTTATTTCTTTGAGGATGACAATCCTAAACATTCTTTGTCACTAATTTCTCATCTCTATCTTTCCAATTCATTTTGTCACATTTAATTGTATTTCTATAAAAAAAAATGTGTTTTAATTATAGATGATAAACTATTATTAAGTTTTTAAAAATTTATAAATTATCATTCTATTTTTACAATTATTAATCCATTATTTTAATCCTTTTTGGAAAGAATAAAAAAATAATCCTATTTTCATACATTTAATTATTTTAAATATTTTTTTAAAATTTTAATTTACCAAAGAACTACTATTTCTACGATTGTTAGGAAGTATAAGAAGTTTATTGACTTACTTCATTCAGCATAAGAAAAGCGTGTATTCGTCACTAAAAAACAGCAAGAATTGACTCCTTTAAAAATGGAGTTGATAGCTATTTTGTTGACATAAGTGATGTTTGAATGGGTCAAAGATTAAAGTTGGACCAATGATTCCGTGAAGTATTGCACTATAGAAAAAATTGTTTTTAATGATTTTGGACTTCAATCACAAGTGAAGAAGATTCCTTACATTTTTCATAAGTAAATAATTATGATTGAAAATAATGTAATTGACTAGACTATTCAATCTCTTAGTTAGAATTTGATGTGAGTAAAACTAAATAAAATCAAGAGGTTTAATATAGAAAACACATAAGAATAATATGAAATATGTCTTACAATTTTTAAGCATGTAAAGATGATAATTATTTAGACTTATCTTGTAAGTCCATAACAAAAGTTTTATTCATAAAATTAAACTTGAGTTAATTGTGTTGACTATGTCATAGCTAATTACGATAGACATATTACACTCCTATGATATTATTCATAAGCCTCATACTCGTGTGTTTCGTTGATATGTTGATGAAAGTCTTTATCATGTGACATCTTTTAGGTTGTTTTAAGAAAACCCTACATAAATTATGATATTATATTTTATTATTGATCAAATTGAATTTTTTCTTTATGTAATGTATCAAATTAGAATCAAACAAGAATTGTAATAAACTAGTTTCAAAATCTTTGAGACAACGAGTTTAGAACCGAGATGATTATTTTCTATTCTTACTGTATTGCTTTTAATCTTCACCTCTCACATATTTTTTCAATCTTGAGATTAACTAATTGGCTACAATCTTTGTTGACCATCTTTAGCTAATAAAATTAAGAATGATCTAACAAGCTACAAAACTAGTTTAGAACCCCCTCAAATTATAGATTTTATGAGGTCAATATAAACTATTTTCCTTAAATTATAATCCTCAAATGAATGAAAATTAAGAATTAATCAGCCACAGTCATCATTTATGAACAATATATAAAGTAAACAAAAGACTTGACAGCTAAAGATTTTTTGAGATTAGCTTATTCTAAATATCTTTTGAGCTTATCTACATCAAAAAGGTGGATGAATTAGTTTATGAATTTTTTTCATGTGAAAAATAATTTATAGAATATATGCTAAACAACTATGGTTTATGTTAATTGAGTAGTGGTTTTGGGATCTTTATGATTACATACTAGCTTTACGAAATGTAGAGTCAAATGAGGGATGAACCTATGATCACACTAGTGATTCTTTTTAATGCATCACTATGTTGAGTGGAATGCCCATTATCACACAAGTGACTTTTTTTATATTCATCAACATTTTATCTATTGTCAATTTTTATTTTTATTAATTAGCTATATTTAACTTATTTCTACTAACAATGACTATCCATTGAGTTTCATTCGTATTAGTAGTTGTTTGTTAAGTCTTATAAATAGCTCATTTTTCTATATCCTTTGGTACATAATTGAGAAGCTAGCAAAAACCACATTAATATAATAGAAAGACTTACACATTTTCATAGATCTTAAGTTGCCGTCAAAATATTTGAACTTTATTGAACTCTATTTGTTAGTATTAAAATAATATTAACTTGTAAATTCAATCTCATATCTAGTTAAATTTTTTTTAACCACTTTAGATTTTTCATCTTAAGTTCTAATCATATAACATTTCTTTATCACATTGACTTATAAGTCACCCTTGAGTTTTTGGCCTTGATATTAATGAAAATTTTGCTTATCAAAAATTAATAATAAAGTATTGACTTTTAGTAATCTTAAAAATTATTATGTATTTTTAATCACATTAAATACCATGATTAGTATTCTAGAATTCAAAATTTGTATATTACACTTTTATATTTTACATCTTTATCTTATATTGCTATATAATTAAAATCTTTTTTGCTATAAAATTTTGGATATTATGCACTCCTTCATAACTCAGTGATCAATATTAAAATATAGAAAATTTCAAGCAATTATTATGTTCTTATTGGTTATGTGAAGATTGAGACACTTCAATTTTGTCTAAATAAGCCTTTATTAATGCACTCCAAACTCTAAGCTACTATAAGCTTATTACAATCATCACAAAAACCACTATTGATATTAATCTTTCAAATTTAGCATGATTTCTTCAAAGAAAAAATTAATTTTACTAAAACAATCATAAAATCATCAAAAAAAATATAACTATTACAAAACCTTAGTTATTGATAATACTCAAATGAAATGATTATCAATATTTTTCTTGACTTCTAACAATCATGATAAATGAATTTTTCATTTAGATATATTTTATTTTTATATTTCATAAATAATTGAAGTAATATATCATGAAGCATAAAACCAAACTCTAACCATAGCTTTTCTAATGAAAGTCAAGATACTTAAGTAGCTTGTTCATGAAAGGAATGTTCTCACAATTTGGATGCAAACCATAACCTGTGACTTTAGAAGACTAATGTGATAATCTTAGTATATTATTTTATTTCACATAATCTAGCATCCCATTTTTCAAATCGGCCATTATCGGATTGTTTAGACCATAGTATTGAACTTTTTTACTTTTCTCTTAACATTTGGGAGATGATGAAAATTTTTCTTTTTCTTTATCAATCTCTTTTTTAATTCATACATAAAACTAAGAATACTCTTTACATATACAATTTTTCAATTAAAAAAAAATCTTGTTTAAAAAAATAACATATAAAAGCAATTTGAAAACTATTAGCTTGCAAAGCAATTTACATTTGAAACACATTACAAAAACTAAGATACATTTAAAAAATATAATATTTGAACTATAAATAAAAATGATTATAATTATCATCATGATATACTTTATTATATATCTATTATTTATCACATAAACATTATTAGCATTATTCTCATAAAACTAAATAAAAGTAAATTATTTTTTAGGTAGACTAACATGATCTTGTCTCATCACTATTATGTAGTCTTATGTAGCATTTTATTTTGACTTGAAAAGTATTAGACCAAAAAGTATGATAGCTATATACATAGTAGAAAAAACATTTATATGTAAAGAAATATAATGTTGGGTCAATGTTTGCATAGTCAATAACAACATTATAATTAAGCAAAAAGTATGATAATGAAATATAAGAGCAAAATAGCTTTTCATCTAAATGTTTGTAATCACATTTCTCTTCTATTATATCGCAACTTTTCTTATTCTATTTTTTCCTTTTATTCCTTTATTAAGGATTGTCTAATGAAAATGTAATGTCATCAATAATTTAACATCGTTAGGAATTATATTTCTAATATAAATAGTCCACATGATTGACTTATTTGGCTAAACTCTAAAATATAATATTTTAAATTATTAGTTGTTGTTTTAGACAATCAAATATTTTTTAACATTTTCTTCTCTTTAATAACTCTATTTTTTTATTTATCTTTTTTGTTCCAATTTCATATACTTATCTTTTATAAATTAATATTCTATCTTTCTCTTTTCTTATCTTTCCTTTTTGTGAGCACGAGTATATAAATTGATATTAGCATGAAAAAAAAACTTATAAATGAAGTACCAGTATAAAATGCTCAATCATCATAAAAGCATCATAAAAATATGGCATGTGCAAGTATTTTAGTTTGCAAAGGAATCTAATAACATTCATCTAAAATAATTCTAAACCCTCCTAATGTTCTTTTAGCCTTACAATAATCATCAACCATGGCAATAGCAATTTCATACAAGCATCCCAAAAATTTGCCAAGAAAAAAGATCATATATGGCCTCTAATCTACAAGCATCAAACAATAACCATGCATGCCTACTCTTATTTTCCATTGTGTATTAGTGATCATACAAAAGCTTGAATCTTTGCATAACACTCTTAAATGCACCTTCTCTTGCTCTCTTCATCCCTTTGCATCCTATAATCAAATGTTGGACCACTCAATTTTTCAAAAAAAAAAAATCTTAAGTTATGACTAACACCTTATTTATACTTGTTCTTAAGATTTTTCAAATTTAGACTTTTAAAGGCCCCTAACAATTGTCTCTTTATGTAGATACTATTTTCATATTTTACTTTCTTATTTTTTATGTAATCTGTGCTAAGCTAATGTATAATAAGGGGATGAGGAGGAGGGGGAGGGAAGGTTAATTGTGTTTTTAATCTTTTTACTATTTTAACAATATTTTCTTAAATTAAGATTTATAAAATTATTATTTAATAATTTTATTTAATAAAATTGTAACAAGAAAATAAAAATTTTATGATTTTAAAATATTTTTTAATAAAATATTTTATGTTTGATAAAAGTAATTTTAAAATTTTCTTTTATATATGTTTTTAATCAAATATTATTAAATAAAAATATCATAAAATATATAATAACAAAAAAACAAAAAAAGATAAAAGATGTTTATGTGATTAGGCCTAACTTGTGCCTATATTCACTCCCAGTCAACTAAATCAAGATTTCATTTACAAAGTCAATCTCTTTTATCATAACAGTAAAGTTAACATTTACAAATAACACTCTTTTATCATAGCAGGTAAAGATTCATCATCATAATCTCAATTATAAAATCATATAATATTAAAACATAATATAAAATAATAATTAATCATAATAATTTATTATTCACTTATAAAAGTATATATAACACAAATTTATGAATTATGATGTTGGAATATAAATACACATATAAAAAAGCTAGAAATAACATAAATGATTTAGTTTTGAAATATTAAATCAAGAGATTTATCAATATGTATATCAACAAAGATATTATATTAATAATATTTTTGAAAAATAAAAAAGAATAAGAAAAATAAATAATAAATTATAAAAAGTTACTCATAAGATGTGTAATTGAAAAGAATGATTAAGTAAGAAAGAGAAAAAATGAGTTGCAAACATGGCTCCAGCAAAGATGGCAAAATTGGATTGCAATTTTGGTTTTGCACTTCCCAAAAAATTGATATAGCAAGATAAAATCATCTCTTTAACAACTCTCCCAAGATTCTTCTATTTATATTAGAATTGTTTAGACAAAAATAGAATTTTTCTAATGGCTAGAAAGATCACCCAAAATAGCCATTAACATTTTGAAGTTATAAACAAATACAAACTACTTTATGGAATGCTAATTACTAGTAAAAACAATAACTATCCAATCTTGAAAGATGAAACAAGAGTTGCTCAATCATATTGCTAAATAAATGGTCTAGATTTAATCCTGATGTGCATCACAAAGGGGAGATAATCTTAACTGTTCGATTGAGTTTTGCGAATAGGCGATTAAATGATATATACTTTTGACAAATGTAGAGAAGATCTTAGCCATTTGATCTGGTTTTATACATGGATGGTAAGATGAAAATTATTATTCAAAATGACAAAGCTAATCTCATCCCTTCAACTAAGCTTATCAGATGAACGATTAGATAGAATCTGCAATTCACAAAACTGACACAATCTTGACCATTTTGATCATGAAAAAGCATGATTGAACGACAATAGTTTGCTCCAGTTTAGAAGCAAACAAGTTCAATTTTTAGTCCCACATCACAAGTTTATTTATGATTTTTAACATTTATAATACATGTTCTCAGTATTTAAGTTAGCCAAATGGAGTTGGTTATCCCCTAGTTCTCTTGAAAGGTCATGACCCAAGTCAACTATGCATATGTATACGTGTTTGACCCGACTCAATCTAATAACTTGACACTTCAGGATTTGACAAGACTTGTCATGCCTAAAATTGTTTAGGAAATTTCTTGATTTGATTTAACCCAAGCCACTAAGGGTCTAACTTAGACTCAAGCCTGACCTGACTGGGTTCACCTGGTCTCCTTATTCGTGCCTTCTTAGGCCCATTACCCAACACTTCGAGCCACCCTGGCCGAGCCTTTGGGCTTGGCCATGTGTTGGGTTCTTAGACTGAATTATTTATTTATTTTTCTAAAATCAACTTTTATATATTAATTATTTTTTACTTTCAAAATATTTTTGTAGCTATTACAATAACAAAATGTTTTTATAACTACTAAAATAATAAAGTGTCAGAAATTAATAATATATGTGAATAAATAATGTTATGCAACATAATTGTGTCGTATATAAATGAATGATAAGATAAATAATCAAACCATTAGATGTTTTAGAAATGGACTCCTGATGGTTAGTTACTCCATCAACGATTTGATCAAAGGCTTATTAATATGTCATTTAAGCCACAATTAGAGCATAACCAGTAACACTGCTTGACATTGCTTCACTTATGAATTGCTCCATAAGACATCTGATCAAAGCTCTTTAATTGATTGCTCCTATAAAAACTTGAGATGCTTGACCTGAAATACACTCAAACAACTATTATAGAAACTAATGCAATAGTTTTGATATCATAAAAAAGTGGTACCATGATCAAGGGTATAATAATTTATAAGGGTTTTCTAATGAATAAACTTGCCCTTAAGTGAATCTTATTAACCATTTGTGAGTTTTATTTTAAAATTTGATTAGTTTTTGTTAACTATACAAGTATGATTACCCTTATTGTATGATATAATTTTTAATCTTTCCTAAATTGGATAAAAATCCTTCTTATCATACTATTATAATCTCATTATCATACTTGTATGATATGAGCTTAATTCTTATGTCATAGCAAATGATTTCTTTTATGATGCTTGTTTTCACATTATATATTTACAAGTACTCTCTTTATGACATCCTTCATCTGATTATTTTTAAGTACTCTATTTACTTCATATTATATGATATCACTTGTTGTACTTATATGATGCAATTATTACATCTTGTTATTAAGTCTTAACCGATGATAGTCTAATATGTTATGCTCCTATATCTTGATCATACTTTTATAATCTAGTTTATTGTATTGTATGATAAGTCCTGGCTATTACAATACCATTTAACTTTGTAAAATTTTGCATTTGGTCATACTTGGATAATGGTCATAACCATAATGTTTTATTTAATGATAGTAAATTTTAAATGTTTCTAATAAATTTGATTAAATGAATTTTTAGAATTTAGATACCTAATGATAATGTTCATAAAAGAACTTAAAAAAGAAGACAAGTAAATATCAAATCTCATGAAAATCATCCTAATTTGAGTGACAAACTATCAAGAGATTTATTTTAAATTTAATTTTAGATTTTTTACTTTTATTTTGATTAAAAGTTTAAGTTTGATTAAAATTATTTTTGCAAGACACAAAGTTTAAATTTCATCATCACAAAAAATGATTTAAATTAATCATCTAATAAAATATTAGGATTCTCAAAATTCAATCATTTTAGAAGTAATCTTATTTTGACTATCTTAAAAATCATCTTAACTGAGTGATATCTTTACAATATCCTTTTAATGCGTTGTCAGAAGAAGTAAAGTATTATAATAATAATTTTATTATTGAATAATGAAAAAAAAGAAAAAATAGTTCTCTTAAACCTTCCTAAGTAATTCTAGTTGGTTAGGACATCACTCTTAAACTCATATAGTATAATATCGAGCCAAATCATCACTTTTGAACCCATTTCATGCTTACTAGCAAGCAAGGGTATTGATCTCTACAAGCAAATTTTGGGGCAACCAACCCTAACATTTTGGTTGACACAATGGCATAGGAAAATAATTATAAATAAATACTTTTAGCTCATATAAGCAATGTGGGACTAAAAGTCAGTGCTTTTTTCATATGGCTTACTTCTGAAATGCAGAAGTGAAAGTGCACAATTTAATTGTGCAATTTCATGATTAAATTGTTGAATTTTCAAAGTTTCCCCCACCCTTATAAAAAAAACATTAATGCAATCCATCATGCAATTGTACAACTTTACGATCGAATGGTCAAAATTTAATTTACCTTTCTAATAGCGCATATATAAATCTAGCCATTTGATTCTATTGTGATATAACTATCTAAATTAACTGTTCTTTTTAAATAGTGTAGATTCAAATAAACCCATAAGATCGCATAATTTTCATAATTGAATGGTTGAAATCTCTTCCACCTTTATAATAAATGCAAATTCAAACCAAGTCATCTGACGCATAGTTTTTGTAATTTAATGGTCCTAATTATGTTTGCTCGACCATTATTTTTGCTTAAAAAGCTATTTTTGAATATCCATTTTCAAAATCAAAATAATATACCTGTTATTAAAATAAAACTTATGTTGACTTACATTTAATTAAATTAAATAGTAATGACTATTCAGGTTTCTTGGTAACTATTTTTAGCTATTATAAAATACTATAAATAGTATATTTTTGGAACATAATTGATTAATGATCCATTTTGTTTTGTATGATCTTCTTTGAATTAGGTTATTTGATTACACATTCTATTATACTATACAACCCTTAATATTGTATTTTATGATGTCTTACAAAAATTAGCATTTTTAATAACAAATTTCAAAGATATTTATAAAATTTACAAATTATAAAAATAGTTCAAATTATATTCAAAATATTTCATTAATATAATTTAAAGATTTTAAAATTTTTCCCACTTCACAAAAATTTTCTCCTTGAAATTTACAACACCAAGGGTGCTGTTTCATCAAATCATCTTTCAATCTCATGTGACTTGTCTCTCTATTTAATTTGTCCACAAAACCTTTATTCTTTACTTCTTTTGCCAAGAGTTTTGTTGATATTTCTTCATATACTAGGTTTGGTTGTTGATCATATTTATTTAAATCTAAATTAGACATATGAGTTAGATCGTTCACATTGTTTTTCAATAACAAAATATGGCATGCACTATGTATTTCTATCAAGTTTGTTGGTAATGAAACTTTGTAGGCAACTTCACCTACCCTTTTAGTAACTTGGAAAGGTTCAATGTATATTGGCTTGACCTTACCTCCTTAGCTAAATCTAGTGACTCCTTCTATGGAACCTACTTAGATGACTACTTGGTCTCCTTCTTTGAAATTAAAATTTTATATACTTGGAATCATAATAATTCTTTTGTCAAACTTGATCCTTTATTATATTCTCTTTATCCTTTTTATCTTAACTATTGTTTAGTTATCATATCTGGAGAAACTAAGTCTTTCTCATAATCTTCATACTAATATAGAGGTAATTTGCATTTTCATTCATATAAAGCTTCAAAGGGTTCCATCTCCATGCATGTTAGACAACTATTACTATAAATTTGATTAAAGTAAGATGTATATCTTAACATCTCCTAAAATCCAAAACACATAATCTTAACATATATTCAAAAGTTTACGGTTCTTTTAATTTTCCTATCCATTTACAAATGCAAAAGAGGTACTGAACTATAGTTGCATACAAAAACCTTCATATAATCTCCTCCAAAATTATGAGCTAAACTTAAAGCTCTATATGATATTATGAATTTTTGCACTCTTTGTAATAGTAATATTTGATCTAAATGTAGCCAATTTCTCTAGTATATATTTAGCTTTTATGGGTAGAAAATTTTCCTATTTTGTTGATTACTCTATTACAACTCATATGACATATTTTCCTTGAGTCATTTTTGGTAAGCCGACTAAAAAGTCTAGAGTTTCCCTCCCACTTGCACATTAGGATAGGTGGTGGATACAAAGTTTTGCTTGGCCTCTTATGCTTCCCCTTAACATGTTGGCATGTCAAACATCTTTTTACCATATCTTAGATGTCCTTGATGCTTGCCCACTAAAATTTAGTCTTCATGTCATGCTAAATCTTGGTTCTGCTAAGATGTATTGAATATCATCATTCATGAACTTGTAAAAATTGTTTCCTTTTGATTGGGTATGTATAGTCTATTCTTGAAATAGATGAGACCATTCTTCTAATTAAAATGGAAATTTGATCCTTATCCTTTCTAGATTTTAGCTTTTATCTCCTATTGTTATTCATCTTGATTATGAAACTCATTTAGATCTTTGAATCAGTCTATTAATATAGCTACTTTATTAAAATTTCTTTGGTTGCCTTTTGATATAACTTTAAGATTTATTCTATTCATTTTGATGAATAATTGTATTTCAATTTTAGAAATGTAACTGTTTGAGTTTGTCCTTCACCTTAAGGCATCTTGGCCCTCCTTGGGTGATATATAATGTCTATATCATAATCTTTAATCAACTATAACTAATGTCATTATCATAGTTTTAATTCTTTGTGTGAAAATATACTTTAAACTTTGATGGTTTAAATAAATTTGAGCCTTCATACCAAACAAATAATGTCTACAAACTCTTTAAAAAATGATTGCCATCAACTCTAAATCATGTACTTAGGTAATCTTTTCATGTTGTAGAGAATTATAAACTATAAACTTCTTATTTTACATTAAAACTACCCTTAAACCTTGTAGTGATGCATATGTGTAAACTTGAAACTCTTCATTAGGATTTGATAAGGTAAAAACTAGTGTGATAGTTAACTTTTATTTTAATGTTTGAAAACAATCTTTTTAATGTTGATTCCAAATGAAAGACTTCTTTATTTGTCAGTTTTGTTAAGGGAAAAATAATTTGTGGAAACCTTTTGACAAACTTTATATGAAAACCAAGTAATCCTATGAAACTCTTCCATTTTATAACATCTGTGGACTATGGCCACTTGTTACTACTGCCACTTTTTGGTTATCCATTACAATCCTTTTACATTTATGACATGCTACAAAAATGAGATGCTTTTTAGCCAAAATTATACTTTGAGAAAATTTCAAGAAACTATTATTCCTTTGATCACTATAGCACCATCTCAAGACGTAGGTATGCTCATATTTACTTCTAGAATAGATTCAAAATATCATGAATAAAAATGATGATAAATTCATCCAACCACCATATGAAAACTCTATTTATGAGGTCCATAAAAGCCATTTATATATTTGTTATCTTAAATTAAAGTACAAGAAATTCAAAGTTATTATATCAAGTTCTAAAGGCTGTCTTTGAAATATTTATTTTGAATCTCTTTTTGATAATATCTTGTTCTCATATCAAATTTCGAGAATAATTATACTCTTTATAATTGATCAATTAATTCGTCTATTATAAGAAATGGGTGTTTTTTATGATAAACTTGTTTAAATCTTAATAATTGTTGCATACTTAAAGGTTACCTCCTTTCTTGTTAACAAAATGTATTGATGCTTCTCAAAGTGAGATACTCAATCTAGTAAACAACTTGTCTAGAAGTTCTTATAATTCAATTTTTGACTTATGCATTTTTTCTTGAGCAATATAATATAGTGCTTTAGAAATTAGTTATGTGCATAGAATTATTTCTGTAGAAAATTGAATTTCCAATGATAATCCAAGTAAATCCTTAGGAAAAAATTCTAAATATTTACAAACTACAGGAACATTTAGAAGTTCAAGTTTTGTTAATAATGCACTTTGCATGGATACAAGATAACATTCCCATCTTTTCTTAAATAGTTTCTAAGCTTTCATATTAGATATATGATGTACCTTTCTTCCTTTCCCAAAGTAGACAAGTTTGGAATCCATTTATTTCTACATTTTCTACAATGTATTTATCTATTTCTATTTGTTTTTCTCATAGATAAGATGACTTCTAAGGGGTTCTCTAATTATAGGTATTTAATCATGTCTTTCTTAACTATGGTTAAGGATACAAAAGAGTGGCATGCACCATAGTCAAATAAAACTATTAATGATTCATTTAAAATTTGTAAAGTACCTATTATAATATTAGGTGATGTTATAGTTTTCACTTGATTGATGGCATAAAGTCTGTCATGTCATTTGAGGCTTCATATGAGCTGCTCTTTTTCTTTTGTTGTTGTTGTTGTTATTATTATTGGGGAATGTCCTTGAATTGTTTCTCTTCTGTTAACTTGATTTGGTTATTGTATGCATTCTTTAGTGTAATGCCCAATGTTTCCACAATTTACATATTTGATTCCTTTGTTGTTTTTTGACATTTTCCTTAGTGAAATTTACTACATATTTATTCACTATACCATTTTTCATCTTTTTGTTATGTGTTTGCTCACCTTACTTCCTATTCTTATTGTTCTTTTGTAGAGTACAATTTCCTTTCCATTGTTTCATTACTCTTCTGGACTAAATTAACTCAAGATCCTACTCAACTTGGTAGGTGGCTTCCATAATTATTTGATAAGAATTAAACTCTAATGGTGTTAGCATATTCCATAAAAAAATCCTTTAAAACTTTTCAAAATCAATAATAGATTTTTTTTCAAAACCTATGATTTGTTTGAGAGTTTCTTATAAGTGTTGAGGACATCTCCTTATATTCATTGATGGTCAAACTCCTTTGATATGGTTGTAACAATTCATCTCCCATTTTATCTTTAGTAGAATATACAACATATCATTCCAAAAAAGATTCATGTAAATCTTCCCAAGGTATCTCCAAGTTGGATTTGTTATCGAATGGTATTCTTGTTTGCCCCCTCCACTAGCGACCAACATCACTATCCAATACTAATGCTACTAATGTTATTATTTAATGATTGTCATATTCCATGTAATCAAATAACATCTCAATCCTTTCTAGCTAGACTTCAACTTGAAAAGGAGTTAGATTATCCCACAACCATAATGATCATAATTGTTAGAGTTGTTTCATCTTATTAGAAAAGAAAATCCTAATATCTCTTTCAATGTCTTTTTTTATCACCCTTCTTATTGGCTTTTTAAATATCCTTTCCCTTATGTTTTATTCATGGCCCAATTGAGAGTTTACATCAATCAAGTTGAAGGAATTGTTTACTTCTTCATTATTGTTGTGATTTCTTGAAGCCATTTGTACTCAACTTTTTGGCATTCATAGCTTATCATATGAAATAATTTAAAAATGTAACATCTTTAAGTGCTTAATACTACACTCCATTTGATATTGTATGATCTCCTATTATATTATACATGAATCCTAATCTAATTATCAATGTCTATTTTATGTCAACTATTTTGTATGATCTATGAAATTGTATTATACTATGAACTCCAATTAGTTTTTTCTTTCACTTGGATTCTTGGTTCTTTTCAACACTTATAACACAAAAAATAAGCAACAATAGAATCAAATCAATCTACAACAAGTGTGTTCTCTCTTCTAAAGTGTTTACCTTACTCTTTAACTAAAGTTGCTATTCCTTTCCAATTTTCACATCCAAAGTTGAAACAATTCCTTTTAGACCTTTGTACACAAGTTTCACACCTAGTTTCCATGACTAAATTGCTCTCTTAGGCTTGTTATTTTGTAGACAACTTAACATAGGTTATTCATTAATGTCCTATGATTATTTTCTCTCTAGAATTTCAACTACTCTAACACTACTCTTATAACATTCTATTTTTTAACCCAACTATTACTAGATTTTCAATGCTATGATAACTAATTCTTTTCTCTTCTCTTAACATTTGGAAAATACTAAAATCTTTTTGTTTTTATAAAACATTTTTTTATTAAAATGATGATAGAAGCAATTTTTAAAATACTTTTAATAGAAATTCATAAAAAAACTATTTTTAATTCATTGATAAAACTGATAAATACCCTTACATAGAACTCTTTCCAATAAGAAAATCTCCTACAAAAAAATTTTTCAAAAGTGATTTAAAAGACCAGTAACTTGCAAATCAATATACATTTGAAACACATTACTAATAGGAAGATACATTTAACAACTAAAATATTTCTACTATAAATAAAAATGAATATAATTATCATCATGATAAACTCTATTACATATCAATTCCTTATCTCATCACCAGTTCCACTCTCATAAACCTAAATGAAAAGTAAATTGTTCTCTATGTCAACTAGCATGATCTATCCTCATCGTCTCTTATAGACCCATGTAGCACCTCATTTTGAGGTAAAAAGTTTAGTCTAAAATGGCATGAGCCAATCAATATTGGTTTAGTGATAAAAAATGTACAATATGTAAAGAAATACATTGTTACATAATCATATACAAGGTTAATAACAATATTACATTTAAGAAACAAACATGATAAAAAAATATAATGAGCAAAGTAAATTTTCATCAAAATGCTTGTAATCATATTTCTCTTTTATTACCTTGTAACTTCTCTTTACCTTTTTTCCCTTTATCATTTTTTGTAGATTTGGCTTAAAAACATCATCAACAATTAGATATGTTAGGAACTATCGTTATAACATAAATTGTCATATGGTTGGTTCTTTTGTCTCATCTCTTGAATATATTATTTTAGAATACTAGTCACCTCTTTGGACATCAAAACATCCATTCAACTATAATATTTCCTTCCCTTCACCAATTCTTTTTCTTTTCTTTTCTTTTAGTGAACATGAATATATAAATTAGAATTAGCATCAAGATAGATAACTTATACATAAAATACTAATATAATATGCTTTATTATCATGAAAAATATGACATATATACAAGAATTTCAATTTACAAAGGAATCCAATAAGTTTTGAAATAATTTTAAACCTTCATAATGCTTTAACCAATTAGCATTACAACAATAATAAACCATAGAAATGTGATGTAGGAGCATCTTGTGTTAACACAAACATATATTTATTGGCATCACATCAGTTTTATTCAAGCTCGATGTTATACTCGAGCTGATTCTTATTTTGATTAGACATCTTTATCAGTCATAGAGGTTAACTATAGTGCTCTATTTTTTCTTATGATTATCTTCATTATTTTTTCTCTATTTATCCAAACATATTTTGTAATAAAAAATGTCATCATTGATGACAGTTCTTGTGCATGCTTCACCCATTATTGTTAGTCATCCATCATCACCTGATCATCTACTATAATCAATTACTAATACCTAAGTTTCCAACATCACCTGATCACTCACCATCATTAGGTCACATGCTGCTTCCCAGTGGCTCACCATTGCTTGGTCGTCCATCTGCTACCATTCTCTAGTTTTCACTAATCATACTCATTTGTCTCATTTACTGTTGACATCATAATCACATTGTCATTGATGTTTGATCGTCATATTGTATGATTGTGTAATTTTTCTTATGTTATAATTATTTTGTATTTAATTCGGTTTGAATCACTTGAAATTAATGTCATGAAATTCTAAAAATATTTTTTAGATTTCTAAGTTATTTAACTGTAAAATTATCTTTTCTTATATATTTTGTATTTAATATGGTTTACCCAAGTTAATATCATAGAATTCTAAAGATTTTTTTAGATCTCCAAATGATGTGACTCCAAAATTACCTTTCTTGTTTTTCTATGCTTATGATATTTTCCAAAAGTGCTTTTTTATTTTTTTTTTATTTTTTCATGTATTAAGCTCTCCTTTAATTAGAAATAAGAAAGGCTCTCTCATTATAAAATAATTATTAATAAATAAAATTTCTTTTGTTTATGTGTTTTTATTTTTATGAGCAAAGAGTGTGTACATAATTCTACCTATTATAAAATGATCTCATGATGACTATTAAGGAGAATAATCTTTTTAATGTATTTTTGGAGGCATTTATCTTATAATGACTATTAAATGGCATTATTATTTTAAGGTGTTTTGGAGGGGATAGTTTTGCCATAGGATCTCGAATAACCTTCTCAAAATAGTCCCTGATGGTGATAAGACTTTTCTTAGTGGCTATAAACATAAAGAAACTAGCTTTTACAAATTCTACACTTTTGCATTTACCATAAATTGCAAAATGGCATACCATACACAATCCTTGGGTTGTAACCATGTGTTATAGGCAAGTGCATGAGGAAAAGCTAAAGTGATGCACTACATGAAATGCAATACGATAAGTGCATGCACAAGTAGAACAAATTCCAATGCACTATTATTACTATAATAATTTTAAGATTTGAAAGGTTTTTTTAAAATTTCTTAAAGATGATATGATAATGTTTGATTTCTTTTTGAAACATATGAAAAAAGAGTATTTTTAAGGTTTATAACCAATGCAGCAATTAATGATGAATTGATCACATTATCAATTTAGAAGAAGATAGATAAATTACTTGTGCATAGGTGTCCATAAATCATTTAGCAAAACATTAATGCTTTTGCTAGATCCTTGTATCACCATTATTCAATTGCATCTTCATTTGATTAAGCAAGATAAACAATTAATTATTCTAGGTTTCAAATGAATGCACTCTGGGAACTATAGTAATTTATGTTATTTAATAAGTTAAATGTCAATTTGAGCATACTAGATTGCAAATAATACAAAAAAAGTAATATAAGTTTTTCTATATCATGAAACCAATTCTATCTTAATCACTCTTTAAGTTGATTTACATACTATTAAGAATTAAAAATGGTTATAAATTCTATTTAAAAGATCCCTAGACTTGCTATATGCTTTTAGCTTAATTCAACCCTATGCAAAATGTCAAGTGTAAAGTGAAGGCTCTTGAAATAATATGATAAAATCTAACCAATCCCTACACATATCCTTAGCAATTGTAACATTATTTTCTCAAATGTCTTGAACACATGTGCACCAATGAAGTTGCTTCTTCATCCTTCATGTTTTTAAAGCTTGCAAGAGTAGACAGTTTTAATATTTCTTAAGTCACTCCATTGTAGGTGATCCCCAATCTACTTATTTTAGATATAACCTATAGATATGCTAAGTTGACACATTAGATCACTACAACACATTTAAAAAGTTTATTATCATCAAAATCAAATATTACTTTTAGGCTCATAGGGTTCAACCTAACAAAATCAAGGTTTTGAAAATTACTAAAAGAATAGAACAATCTCATATAATTATGAAAAAAAGGGTTCTTAGCAAATGATTAAGATTTCCCTAGTTTAGTCTTAGTCTATAGAAAGCAAAAAAAAAAAAGGAACATTTCTTTCTATACTAATTTAAAAAGATAAAAAACATATATATATATATATATATATATATATATATATATATATATATATATATATATATATATATATATATATATATATATATATATTTGAAACTTTTAAATGACAATATGATGAAGAAGAGTGTATAGTTTCAAGTTTTAGGAGCATGTTTCAACTTATAAAATGTCACAATTTTTAAGTTTAGCTTATTTCAATCTTATGTTTTGTAGCAATTGAAAAATCTTTCATTTCTTCACTTTTACATAGTTTTAGAATTTTTTTATAGCTCAAGCGCTAAACATAAAGATTTTTTTGAAATTTAATAAATAGTCATATTATAATTTGTCACTTTATTTGGAGAACGCTTATTAGGGTTTAGCTTCAAGACTTAATAAGATACTTTTTTTGCTATCATTGGATTTTCTTCAACTTATGAAAAATTTTATTTAAGGTTAAAATCATAAAAATCACTGAATATTAAACTTTTTATGAAAGAATATTTTGAGATTTTCATGAAATTTTTCATACATTTGATATCCCAATAATATTATCAAAAGAGAGATAAATAACAAACTTAAGAATGAGCAATCATCAAACCTAACAACTCTTTAGTTTGCCCTTCATTCACACTAAAGCATCCTAAAGATCCTTTGACATACTAATCCATGCATTCTTTTTAAGTAGAGGCAACTGATATTAATTTTAAAGTTAACAATGTTCTCTCATAAATTGAACAAGAGAGGAAAGAGGGATGGATAGCCCTAGACCAAGCTAATGTAATGATCTAAAGTTCTTCATTAGTTTCTTATGTATTTGAAGTAAAATACCATTTTTAAAGCAAGAAGATGAAGTGTTCAATAAAAAAAAGTAAGACTAATTATCATAAGCATGTGCATTGACTATTGGAGTGGATTAAAATCTCACTAAATAATCTAAGTGAGATAACCTTAGACAATTTAGACATTATTGACATTATTTAACTAAACTTTCTAATGTGATTTTAGACCACTTAGAGCAATTAACATATTTTATAGTGGCACTACATAATGCTTAGCACTAATTGTTTCTTATCATCATTTGATCATATAATGTGTTTGTATGATCATATAGTACAATTCCAAAGATGTAAGATATCCTACAAAATGATTTGACTCAACCAAATGAAGTTGCAATTCTATTGGATTTTTCTTTCTAATGGTGATTTAAGGGTACAAAACACACAACTAGAATGAAATATAGTGAAATATAAGAATTACTCGACCATTATCACGAGAGGGAGAGGTAAATTGCACTACATTACAACAAACCTATAAGGCCTTTTCATCATGACCATGACTCAATGGGTGTGAAAATATAATTGAATTCAATGATGTATATGATTGTAGTATTAATAATGATAAGAAGTAACTTTGCCTTAGGATGTGTCATTGCAATGCTAACTCAATAAATGCAAGCATTTGTGACATTATCATGACAAAAAGGCTTCAATAACATTTACACAATATATAATTTAAAATCTTGCTCTAATTATAGAGGAATAAGGAAGGTATGCTAGTTGTTATTTATATTGACATCAAAATTGCATATCCATTTGTTAAAAATAGGTTTCAACACTTTGTTGTGGAGTACTAAAATTGATTAACCAAATTATAATGGGTAGATGTTCATAAAAAATGTAGATACTAAGATTGATTAACATATAAAAGTGGTATGCCTATTGTTTCATACAATGATGATTATATTAATAGTAACTTCTTTGGACTTATCATTTTTATCTTTTTTTTGGTTGAAAGAGAGAATCTTATCAAATTGTTTAAAATAATATTTATATGATGCTTTTAAACTTTCTCTAACAAATACTATGCAAATAGTAATACAAAACTTGATATAAACGTAATATAATGATAGTTGCTTTGAATATACGATAATTTATGTTAATTAGCTCACAAATAGATTACAATGATTAGGAACAACATATAATTATAAATAAACTTAATTACTTCACTTGTTACATCACTTGATAAAAAACATGTATATAAAGCTTTGTTTATTATCAAGTATTCTTATTGGTATGAATTGTTTGATTATTTAGCACTTGCATTACATTAAATTTTATTTTAGTAGACAATTGCAAAAGACTCCTAATTTCAATTTAAATTACATGATCTCTCTAATTCATTATACATCAACTTTATATCATAGAAATTTTAGACCACCGATAATTTAGTCGTACGCCATACTTACCTTGTTATTATCTTTAGTAATTGATAGGTTTTGTCTAAATCCATTTACAATATAATATATTGAGAGAACTATTTCGGATGATCCTTCCCCATAATTCATAGATCCATAGACTCTAAGAGCTTAATTTGCACTCCACAATTGAATACAATAGAGCATACACAACATTTAACAATAATGAGATTTTATTGCAATTATATAAATAGTTTGAGACGTATCTATTATATGATTAACAAAATTTGCTATATTTGTAGATTAAGTGCATATACATTTGCATCAGACTATTAGTGATTTCTAAAATTTTATTGATTCTTGCTTTAAATTAACATAAATTAAGAAAAAAAATTGTTATTTCTTTTAAGAGCATGCTAATAAAGAGTGCATACATGGCTTTCTAGAAGCACAAATTGTCTATTTTAGTAATAATAAAGCTATTAGAGATTTCAAGTTAGAAATTCAAAATCTTCATTGAAATCTAGTCATCAACATTAGGAATAAAAATGGTATTTAGATATATAAATAAATAAGACATAGAGCTTCAACAAGCGAGAGAAAACAAAGGTCGATTTTGATTTTAGTATTGCGGTCCTCGTTGAAATAACAGAAGAATAAGCATTCGAGATACATTCATCCCTCTAAAACGCAAACCCGTTGCGCACCTGTGCGAGGTTTCCGCTGATCGCCGGAATAAAGTTGTTAATGCCGTAAACTGCGGGGACTGTCCAAGCCGCCGCCTGTCTCTTGGTGAGCACCTTCACCCCCGGCCATCTAACCCTTCGGGAAGTGTCGGCTCCTCCGCCCCTGTTGCCGTACTCGGCGTAAAAAAGCGTGTTGAGCGCGAAGTCCCCCTCCCATGGCATGTACCCGTCCGGGTGGACGAAATCGCCGATATCCGACTCCATAAATATGGTCCGCGAGTACTCCTTCCACGGCCGGGCGAGGTAGCTCCGGATGCGGGCCTTGTCGGCTGCGAGGGCCGGGTCGGCGACTACCCGACAGTTCTGGAGGACGAAAGCGGTGTTCTCGAAGCGGTCGGCGCGGCCGTGGGCGGTCACAATGTTCTGCTGGTTGTCGAGGGGGCGGCGGACGACGATGCGGCAGTTCTGGAAGACGGCGGTGGAATCCCCGAAAATGAAGTCGACGGTACCGGTGATAACGCAGCTGCGGTAGAATTGGAAGTGGGCCTGCGCGTAGAGCGTGTCTTGGAAGCCTTCCATCCGACAGTTGAGGACGACGGCGTTGTCGGATTGGATGCGGAGGGCGACGGCTTGGTGCTTCTCTGGGCCAGCGGTGTTGCGGAACCCCATTCCGATGAGCATAAGACCAAAGCCAGAAGCGGCTGGGTTTTGGAAAGAAGGCATAAAGAACAATCGAAAGGGGACCGAAAGCTAAGATTTTGAAGAACGGTGATGGATTTGAACTTACCAAAGGTGGCTGTTTGGGAGGTCTGGACTCCATCGACCCAGTTCAGGTTT
This sequence comes from Vanilla planifolia, assembly GCA_023846275.1. Classification (NCBI taxonomy): domain Eukaryota; kingdom Viridiplantae; phylum Streptophyta; class Magnoliopsida; order Asparagales; family Orchidaceae; genus Vanilla; species Vanilla planifolia. The sequence continues at coordinate 3,452,920 of CM043872.1, read as the reverse complement.
CCGGTGACTATGGATTTCCGAGAACCGTCGCCATAAATGGTAACATTTGCCTTCTCCTTCCCCATTACAACGTGCTCCTTGTAGATGCCGGACTTCACATAGATCACATACCTTCCACAGAAAGCCATCAACCATCAACGACATCCAATTAGGGTGTCTTCAGCCGAAAAGCGAAGTGAGGATTACAAGCTCACTTTGTCATGCATAATTAGTTTATTATCTTTTTCAACTTCTCCTGCTTTGATGTTAAAATTGTCGAACGATATATGTGAGTTATGCTTCTGTGGTTCATTGGGTATTGAGCTTAGTTCTTCACTTAACAATCTTGCTAGTAGAGTTTTGTTACCATTGATTGCTTATACTATTATTAACAAGGTTAGGTAACTTAATTCCAAAGCATACTACCAAAGAGTATTTAATCCCAAAGGAGATTAGCTAAATATTTAACCTTGGAGCCCCATGTTAATCGGCTAATCCTATCTCAGGGGGTCCTATGTTAGCTCCTATTCTATAATAGTCTAATCTTACCAATTTATTCTAAGACAACATAACATGAGATAATAGTTATACATAAATTATTCTAGTCTAACCTTATTTAGGATAACAATCAGATGGAATTTTACTCTCTAATCCCATTAGCATAAGAATAATTGAATTAAAGTAATCTTAAGTAACTTAACACCTATTGCCAAGCGAGATAAGCTGCTATTATCTCAATCTTTACAATGCTCATCTAAATTCTTTTGCACTATCATAAACACTTTTAGTTATTACCCCATCCATTAAACACGCACAATAATACGTCCAAGGTATGCCTCTCCTTTGGTTGCAATAGTTACCACTATGATTAAATTTGTCATGATCCTTTCACTCAAAAAGAGTATGTCTCACATCATATTATTTTTTTAATGAAACTTAATTTCTATGCTATTACGATATTCAAAGTGTCATGATAGAAAAACAATAGTCACATCTTTTATATAAATGGGAATCGGGGATAAAAATAATGATCACTATCGTCGACCTTTATGATAATTATGGAATGAATCTACTCCATGCTCAATGGCTATGTTGATGAACCTTGTGATTCTTTCATGTTAACGTCTTAGTAATTTCATGAGATTTATCGATTCTTACCATTTTATCTTCTTGACATATTTCTTATTTAATGACAGCTTACTTAGTATTGCATATTATTCTTTGAGACCCATTCTTTACTTATCGAAGGCTATTCTTTATTTACATAGCATTGTCATTTCTCTTGAAACCATATTCAAGTGCCTTGCACTTAGTCTCTCAAGGGTTTTGACTTCTCCCCTAAGCCATTTATTTTGAGGCCAACTATTCCCTAATTAATGCTTTATAAGATTTGTTAATTCATCTATCATTTAAAGTTCCTTATATGTATGGATTAGATCATGTTATCTTATTTTAGGGGATTTAAGTCCCATTGAATCTTTAGTTTGTTTGGTCTCTTGGCATGACTTGACACTCTGTGTGTTAGTTTCATCAATATTTAATCTCAAACTTATGCTTCATGATTCTTGCTAATCCAACTATCTTATTGATTGAACTTTAACTTAGATGACCTTTTATCTCATGGGATTGTCCTTATTAGTTTTCGTGTCGTTCAACATATTGTTTTTTGTTCATTACATTGGTGGGACTTCTAATCAACTAAATTGTCTCTTCAACTTCTCACTTTTGGCTTCTTCAACTCTAATGACTTTTGTCTTTGTCTTTTTTTGTTATCTTTTAAAATTCTTAATCAAAAGAAAGTCTTAAATTATCACTAAATATGATAATTGTTGAAGAAAATTTGATATCAAATCATATACACATCACTGATTCCATTGGCTATTACATAATATATTTCTCCCATCATTATTGACATCCCTATCTCCATTAAACTACATTCCTTATATCTAACTCAATTAACCTAGCTTCTTAGACACTAACTCATTCATATTGAAGGGATACATTTCTTCTAAGCATGTATTAATCACATAACCCAATATTGTCATCTTCTAATCAAATTTAAACCTAGCCAATCACCCCTACCAATATCCATCCAATGATTATGGGATTTAAAACTTATTTCTTTAAAACCATCAATCTTATACCATGACATTGCTTCTAGATAAATCAATGTTAGGCTACCTTTCCTATAACCCTCTCCATAAATTCTTTGTTTAGCATTCTATCATGACAATTGAGCTCTACTACCAATCAACAAATGACATATGGACTATAGTGTCTTATCATAATGACATGAACATGATATTTTGCAAATGGCCATTCAAAACCAAATACAATGCTAATGGCTGCATCACCACCACAGAAGTCGGCAATAGTACCCGTGGTTTTATCAAAAGGCTAACATCGATTACATATTCATGTTTAGCTTAGTAAAGCCTATGACCATCCACATGTTTATAACTCGTGTGACAACCTTGAAGTAATACATACAATAACTAAACTTGAACGACACCTCATAAATGGTGATATCAATGAAAGTACGTGTTTGTCAAAATTGCAAGGTTTTATGAAGGGAGATCTTTACCTGCCGGTATACTTCTTGGGCATGGCGTTCAAAGCGCCGTTGATGGTTCTGAAGTCTCCGCTTCCGTCCTTAGCCACGGTGACGTTTGGGGTGAGCTTCTTCTTCGCCTGCTCTTTGAGGTGCCGACGAGTCTCCGCCGTCACCCACGTGGGGAGCCCATCCCTGGGGAATGAGACGGCGGCTTTCTCCTTCTCTTCGGCAAGATTGCGTTGATGGCCGATCAGGGAGAGGAACCTCGATGCTGCGCCAATGATGGCTAGCGCGTTGCTCGTTAGCTGCTTCCCGTGCTTCATCGCCTCCTTCATCTTCGTCTTCTCCTCTCCTTCTGGAAATGCGTCGACGCACATTACCTGGTAATGCATAGCAGCGCTAAGCCAGTTCTTTATATAGTCCTTATGATTCGGAAGGTCCTCAAATTTGTGGACATCTATGCGAGACAGAGCCAACTGCAGTTCCTCATTAGCTTCGTCGAAGAGGCTTTTGCAGAGGCTAATGGCGGATTTCACCCTCGGATTGTCGGACTTGACGAAGCCGTCGGCATGCTGGAAGCCCTTCTTGGCAGCGCTGGCGATGACGGACACGGCCGCTCGGACAATTTCCTTAGGATCGGAGGATTTGTTGCCGGTGACGACCTTGGAAAGGCTGCTTTCGCAGGCTTCCTTGAAATCCGTGGCGGAGCACATGGTTTTGATGTACTTGACGGAGGTGTGGAGCTCGTTGGAAGCCGGCTTGTGTCCGCCCTCGCCCGCCGCCGCGAGGGTTGGTTTGTTGGAGTGGTAAAGGGAAGTGGCAACGCCGACAACGGCCAAGATGAGGACGACGGAGACAGACGCTCCGGTGACCATTAGGCGCTTGCGCTGGTTCTGCTGCTTCTCCGCGCGGCGGCGCTCTGAGAGCGGACCGAAGTCTTGGAAGGCAGACATTTCTCCCTCTCTGTTTCTTTCTATCTCAGTTTCTCTGTTTTGTTATTTGTTTTCCCCCTCTCCTTGGGGCGCTCTCGGCCCTGAGGACGGGGGATGCGGCGTGGAGAAGGGGAGAAAACAGAAGGAGATGCCGTTGGTTTTATGATGGCTATGAGGAAGGAGGCATATATGGAGACGAGGAAGGGAGGGGAGGAGAGGGGTTTGAGGGTTTGCATATTACCGTTGGACAGCAATTGCCGCCAAAAACAGGGTTGGCGTATTAGGTCCAACCACTTGGCTAAAAGAGAAGATTCTACCCGGTCAAACGAATAAATGAGGGTGTTTACTTCAGGTTGACCTCTGGATGATTAACTAAAATGTCATTTAAAAGACTGTATGTTTGGATCAAAATTTTAAAATATGTTTTAAAAAATCATAAAAAATAAAAAATTTTAAGTTGAATGAATTTACAAACCTTGATATAAGTTTTAATTGGGTTAAAAAAAATAAATTTTATTATCAAATAAAAAATATGTGATAATAAAATAAAATTTTCATTCATTTAATTTTATTTTCCATTCATCATTTAATAAAATTTTATTTTACAAAACTATTACATTTAATGAGTTTCCCAGCTTAGTCTTAAAATGTATCGCTGCTATTTTACATCAATCAATTTTGATCAATAACTAGATTTAAACAATGTTTGTGTGGTAATTTAGATTTCATTATGCACTTGATGGTTTTAATGTAAACAAATGAAAATCAAGCACAATCATAAGACAATTATGTACAATGGTTGGAGATACTATTCATATTTGTGCTATAGCAGACCAAGACGTCTTTCTCAAATCTTGCATTGGATTTGTATGTCAATGGTTTCCACATTGTTCACATTACATTGCACTCATCATAACTATATGATTGGACTTACTCACCAGTTGGATAAGTATATTCATTGAAGCATATGTCTTTGACATCATACTTTTGTAGCGGACAAGTATGTTCTTGTCAAACACTGTTCATCCCAACACCTCATCATAGTTCAATGATATATCTTTGATCAAAATTATTCTATTATTCTATATCATCTTGATGATGATGCAATCATTCTTATTAAATAAGGCATTGAAAAGCATTAGACTAATACGTCACTAAAACTACGTGGTGGTGCTTCATTACTCCAAGTTTCCTTGTGTAAGTTGCATTATATTAATACGTTGGTCAAAGTTACAACATGTAAGACTTGAATTTATGAGATCATTAATTTAGGCATATGTAGATGGTCTGTAATATATGACCATGTGGTTGGTTTTAATATCAACTGCTAAAGCCCAAGCTAAGTTGTAATAGGTGGTAGCACTATATTATTTAATAAAATCTCAATTTTATAAAAACATTATCATGGATTTATTAAAAAAAGTATTTAATAAAATCTCGCGACCGCACGTCGCCAAGGTATGCGTAGAACTTGACGTTACTAAGGAACTACCTAAACGGATTCGGATTTCGGCTCATCCCGGCGTGCATGTGGGTGGTTTCTGGCAACCTATTACCTATGAGAATAAACCAAATTACTGCTCCCAATGCCTTACCATTGGGCACAGCAGAGATGTCTGTAGGAATAACCCATTGCCCGGCGGCCCCACTTCGGATAAAGGTAAGAGTCCGATCGTATCTTCGCCGCGCTCGGAAAGCTCCTCGCCAAGATCTCCTGTTCATGATTTGGGCCAGTGCTCCTCTCCCAAATCTCCTCTGACATCGCTTCCCCTGCCGCCTGCAAAATCGGCGGGATCATCTCCTCAATATGACCTTCAGTCGAGACAAGAGCTAAACAACATCGTGCGGGCGCGGCCCACTCTCCAGACGGCGCTGGTCGACATTCAGGACAGGACCATGCCAGCTATCCTACAGACAGAGACTCAGCCCATAAATAATTAGAATCTTCTACCCCAAACAGCTCCGGAGTACAATTCAATTACAAATGACCGGCAGGCCGAACAAATTCGGCACAGAGGACCTGAATCAACTCTCACTCCCTCTCCATCTTCCCAGGAAATCTACATTGCAGATGCAACTTCAACGAACGAGTTGAATTCTCTCCACTCTCCAACAGCTGAAGCTGTCTCACCTTATGCACCCTTAAATGGGTCTCCAACGACACTACAGAATTCCGGGAAGGAGACGTTGCAGACTAATTCGGGGAATCTAATAAACGTTGTCATTCTGGATCCCCCTCCGCAGCCTGAGGCGAAAATGGACTCGGCAACGGACGAAGAAATGACGATGGACTTTCCACCGTTGGCCCCCCGTAAACTCAAAAATCGCAGAGCAAAAAACAGAGGCCAGGTAGTGATCTCCCCTCCTTGTACCAGAAGCGCGGCGGGCTCTAAACCACCTACCACACCCAATGATTAATGTCCTCTCATGGAACATCCGCGGGGCTGCCAGCAAAGCTTCCACGAGCCGCCTCCGACAACTCATCCGCTCCCATCATATTGATGTCCTCGTTCTGCTTGAACCATTCCTTGGTGACGACAGCATACCTCTCATCTGCCTCAAATTCGATATGCAGGATGGCCTCAGTTCCCCAAATGGAAAGATTTGGATACTATGGTCTTCCAAATGCCGGGTTAGCCCAGCTCGCCTCTCCGAACAAGCCTTGACTGTTCAGGTAACCTTTCAAGGAGCAAATTCTGATGTCTGGCTCTCGGCGGTCTACGGAAAACATTGCCGGAATCTTCGCCGACCTTTGTGGAAATTTCTCGCTGACTCCTGCGAGATGGTCGGAGATTCTCCCTGGTGCATCTGCGGTGACTTCAACGTCACCATGATGGAACAGGATCAACTTGGTGCTGCTCGATTTCGCAATAGTGATGCCGGCGACTTCCACGCAGCCGTGATGAAATCAAACCTTCTTATACCCCAAACTATTGGGGGTCCGTTCACCTGGCAGGGCATTAGGCGCGGCGCCATTGTCCTAAAACGGTTGGACTACTTCCTTCATAATGCAGCTTGGCTGGAGGCGGCGCCGGACGGAGTTGTCGAAATTCTCCCGCGTTCCACCTCCGATCATGCCCCAATCCTCTTCCGTGCTCTGTCCCATCGCAACGGGGGGCCAAAGCCATTCCGCTTTTTAAATGCTTGGCTACTTCACCCGGGTTTAGAGGACCTGATTACTCATTCTTGGAATGCCCCAATCGCAGCGGCTGGCATTTACAAATTCATTGGTAAACAGGCACGACTCAAGACCGCGCTGAAATGTTGGAACAAGACTACCTACGGCAACCTCTTCAGCAACTCCAGGTTAGCTGAGCAGGAGGTGAGGGAGGCAAAAGCTGCCTTAATTGATGCCCCAAATGAGATAAATGCAGCTCGGTTACAATCGACGAACACTTCTCTTCATCATTGTCTGGCCGCGGAAGAAGACTTCTGGCGCCAGAAAGCGGGTCTCCGGTGGCTGAAGGAGGGAGACGCAAACACTGGGTACTTCCACGCCTCTGTTAAGTCTAAGAGGAATGTGCTCCACATCCAGAAACTTAAAAAGCCAGACGGCGAATGGACGGAGGGGGATGAGGGATTGGAGAATCTTCTTATAAATCATTTTCAAGACTCTTTTCGTGGGCGGGCGGCCTGCCTACCAGCCATTGACAAAATTCTTCATTACGCCCCACCATCCCTTTCACCAACACAGAACGACTCCCTTACCAGGCTGACAGACGCCCAGGAGCTGCGGACAATTCTCACCTCAATGCCCGACGCCAGTGCCCCCGGGCCGGACGGCTTCACAGTCAAATTCTACAAACAATTCTGGACACTCCTCGCCACGGATCTAGTGGACGTAGCAAACGCATTCCTTGAGGGCTCGGCAATTCCTAGAGCCCTGGGCTCGGCGTGGATCTGCCTCATCCCCAAGACCACGGCTGCGTCCTCGCCTACAGATTTCAGACCAATCTCCCTATGCAACGTTGTCAGCAAGCTACTGGCTTCCCGGCTGGCTGCCATCATGCCTTCAATCATCTCAGCTGAGCAAACCGCCTTCATTAAAGGACGAAGCATCACTGATAACATTCTGTTAATGGAGGAAATGATCACCCGCCTAAACCGACGCCGGAAGCACAACAATATCATACTTAAACTAGACTTCAAAGCAGCATTCGATAATATTGGATGGCCTTTTCTTCTCGCGGTGCTCCGGAGCCGGGGATTTAGCGCTGCTTTCTGCACAATGGTGCTCAACGTCCTCCAATCCACGTGGCTCTCGGTGCTGGTCAACGGGCGTCCAAAGGGTTTCTTCAAACCGAGCTGCGGTGTGCGACAGGGAGACCCTCTCTCGCCGGCCCTGTTCTGTATTGCTCTGGATACACTTAGTCGGTCCCTCTCGGCGGCTTTTGCTGCTGGAAACCTTGACTCCTTCTCGACTCCTGTCCACTGCCGCCCGATCACCCACCTTGCGTTCGCGGATGATGTGGTGATCTTCTCAACATGCAAAAAAGCATCACTCCTGCACTTGTCTTCCCTTCTTCAGAATTTCCTTCAAGCCTCATCACTTGAACTAAACTGTGGGAAGACTTCTGTAATACACGCCCGTCACTCTTCCACTCTTGCTAAGAAGAGAACGCTCCGTCTCCTCGGTTTCCACTCGGCTAGCCTCCCTGTCCTGTACCTTGGCTGCTGGCTTGACGTCGGTATGCCACGCGACAGACATTTTCAACCATTACTTGACAAACTTCGCCATCGCATCGCCTCGTGGCAGAACAAATTCCTCTCCATGGGTGGCAGACAGGTACTCATCAACTCGGTTCTTACTTCAATGACTGCATACATATCCGCCGCTCGGTCGCCTCCCCTGAAGACAGTCTCCGCTATCAATAGCTTAATGGCCAACTTCTTCTAGGGCAAATCTTCCAAGGGCCCTCGTCATCACTGGGCGGCCTGGAACAAGCTCGCGAGGCCTATATCAAACCAAGGCATAGGCATTATTAACCTAGAAGCGCTAATCCGAGCTCAAACGGCGAAACTCTGGTGGAGGCTGCTCCACACGGTCTCCCCTTGGTCTCGCTTCCTCATCCAAGCGTACATGACCCGTGACGACAATATCCGGGCAACCAAGCAAGACTCGCACAGTTGGCGCCGCCTTGTCAAGTTCTGTGATTCCCTGCTCTTCATTCGCGCGGAGGAAGAAGACGGTTCGGGGATTCCCGGTTCGCCCAACTCGACCGGTTCATCCGATTCGGTCTCCTCGGGACCCAATCACTGCCGGTTCAGGCCCAGTCAACCTGACTTAGCCAGCCACCTCAATTGGCTAGGTCTCTGGCTCGGATGCTGCTCCGACAAACTTGGTTCTTTCTCCTCCGCTTCCGCTTATGGTATTTTCTGCGCAACATCTATCCCCCCGGTCCCCAAGAGATACAACCACAATAAACTTATTTGGCACAAAAGAATTCCGTCAAAAGTCTCCATATTGGTGTGGAGAGTACTCAACAACGCACTACCATTACCACACAGAATACAGTCTATTGGCATCTCTCTCGCTCCAAAGTGCCCCTCTTGTCCTCAGATTGATACCTTGGAGCACATCTTCTGGCATTGTTCGATCACCAAACCTACATAGACTTGGTTTGAACGTCGCCTCGACATTGACATTAAGTGGCCATCTCTTCCCCGGATTTTCAGTTGGTGGTCCCACAAATCAATTATCAACTCCTTAGCCTTCTCAATCCCAGCATCAATATGCTGGATGGCCTGGAAAAATTGGAATTCAGCAACCCAAGATGGTAAAGGGGCTACTCCTGATCGCTTCCTATGGGCTACTCAAAAGTTCATAGCCAATCTCTATTTACTTAGACCGTCTGGTCAACTGTTCAGTGCAGAAATTATCTCCCTTACTAAACTGGGGCTCATGTAGTTCCTAGCTCCTTGTAGCTTGGAAAACTCTTGTACCTTTTGCCTTATCAATAAATCTACTTACTTAAAAAAAAAAAAAAAAAAAAAAAACCTTTTAATAATTTTTAATTTCTCTTATAAAATAATTCTAAAAAAACTTGTCTAACTTCTAAAATATTTTGTGTTGGAGAGAAATATGGAATGACACAAGTTATTTGATATAAACTTGGATCTATATACCCTATGACCTTTTGTGGTTATTTAATGTTACCAAAATCATGTGTTGTTATTACTAAAAGTTTGCTTGAGTTGTAATTTCAAGTTTACATATAATTGCAATTCTTATTTCAAACTCCTTACCCTATTGTCACCTCACATGAAGGGATTTGTTGTTTATTATCATAGGTCTATAAAAGTTAAGTCTTAAACTATAAAGCAAGAAGCTAATCGGCCTATAGCTAATCTAGTTCATGCTCCACCAAGATTAATTCAAAACTGAATTTAGAATTTTCATGTGAATTGCCAAAATAAATCTTATGATTCTCTTTTTATTTTTAAATTTAAGTAGTGTGTGTTGTTGTTTTTATAAAGAAAATGTCATATGACTGAGTATCTTATCTTGTAGAGGAGGGAGTAAGTTTACTTTTCTTCATTTTTTTCTTTTTTCAATATTCTCCATCAACTATGGTATCAAGGCTTAGATCTTCCTCCGTCATTTTGTTCAAAGCTCTATTCCTTCATCACTTTTAGTATCTATATATTTCAAAGTTTTCCAACCATCATGACGACGATCTATCATCACTATTGATGATTCCATTATTCGATATCCTATTTCTATTCTCTTTTCCTTGGATTTCCCACTGTTGATTGTCGTTAGCATCCCCTTCTCTAACTAGAAATCTCCATGCAATCATTTTAAAACATTGCAACCTTCGCTCACGGATAGTAGCCACTCGATTTGTATTGAGTTAACACATGTTGGCTCCAATGAATCCTTTTTCCTGCAACTTTGATTGATGATCTCCTCTACATGAGAAAAACTACTATTGCATTTCAAATCGAATTAAGTGCTCTTGATCATCCCTTGCAAACCTTAATTATCTCTTGAATTACGTTATTGTTGTTGTTGTTGTTATCAAACTCGTCTAAAAACCGAAGCAATAGAGTCAAACTAGACAAACAAATTTCCCATATACTAGACTATTTAATCACACTCATGTTCAATGTCTGAACCAATCTTCCTTCTAATCAAAATGTTTTGGTCACTCCCCTCAGTTGTATGCTCTCAATATCAACTACATGCAGAGCCATCCTTCACTAAATGTTGATGTCATAGCCTATTTTGTCATGTCCCACACATTGCAACAATCTATCATCAGCAACCTTAAGCTTCCATGGGTTCCTTTTTCTAGCACTACCAATTGCTAGAATATGGCACACCTTTTGCAAATGTGTACAAGCCAATACTAAATTGTTCTATCGATTTCTAACCTAAACCAGAACAACTTATTTTATGGTCAATTTGGAATTAATCTCTCATAGTACATTTCAAAAGATTTCAATCTAAATTTGAACCATATTTGAACCAAGTACCTATCTTTAACTATAAACCAAGAGTTCAGATCATAGTAATAATCACAAACTACAACAAATACAAAAAGGAGTTCATTTTTATTCTCTTCCTCATCTTGGCTTGCTCTTTGACAATTAGTTCCTACCAAATTATTAGATGCTTCCTTTGTCTCTCTCAAGCTTGCAACCTACCTATCAACATTGATTCCTTTTTGTGACAATACCTATACCAATCAACATTGAACCTTTAATCTTTGTTGATACTAATTAGCTTGAGCATATCCCTACTGTGTCAACCACCTTGTCAACATATGGTACATATTGTTTCTAGTCTTATTTGTGTTTTTGTTCACTAATCTATGTATTCAGCCTGTTAATGCATATGTGAAAAACTTGGAAGACATCATTTTTTTCACTGTTGTTGAGCATTTATTAGTCATATGGTTTAATCATTTTTCAAATATGAATTTGAACATCTTTTCTAACAAGATTGTGCAGCATAATTATTTTTCGCATTGCTCGACGAGATATATTATTTGCTTGATGTGAATGAATGTTGGCTTTATTAATACATCTAAATCTAATTAATTACATCATGTTATCTTAATTATTCATGTATTCACATATTATTCTACATCACTGGCCATCACTAATACATGATGTGCCAAATGCATGTAACATAAAAATTTGCAATTAATATATGAAATAAGTGTACTTTACCTATTCACTTGAAATTTGTAGGATCATTCACTTGAAATGTCTATTAAAATTGTTGTCAAATACACATACTTCGATAATTGATGTCTCTCATTTCAAAGTAAACTTTAGATTTATTTTATTCTATAATAGACAAAATAGTATTCTTTTGTGATTATACAAAAAAAACCTATTCTATTTGGGTGAAAATTATGGATAAATCTGTTGCAATTCCTCTCCAATTTACCAACTTAATGAATACTTAGTAAAATTCATTGTAATGATTGCAAGTTCATCTCTTTTTGTCTCTACTTAGTTATGTTTATCCATTCACACATAAATAAATTAACTATAAATTTTTTCTTAGAAATCTATCTAAAATATCTTATAATTTGCCATGATAGGCTAAAATACTTTTTATTGAGGCATTCTCTACATTTAAATTTTGTCTTCTTATTTCAAAGGTTAATCACAACCATTGAGATCTTTTGCTAACTTGTGGAGCCCTTTAGTGAAGTTTTTTTATATCTCCTTGGAATGATAGGATTATAGTTACGAAAAACTTACATGTCAATAACAATTTACTTAGCAAAACAATAATTTATAAGATGAGCTAATTATAAAGTTAGATATACCTTTTCGGTCAAATATTTATAAAAATTTTCACTTATGGTTTTCGATATCCTAAAGAGTATGATGGGAATGTCATTGTCTTTTTCTCATCTCAATACATTCAAATTGTCTAAAATTTTTAAACTAGTTCGTGCTCAATATTTTATTTGGATGACAACATTTAAATACAATTATTTGATTTGAGTTTACTCATGAAGAAATTTGATAATGTCAAAATATCAATGAATGAAGTGATAGACGTAAATAAGAGATTTGTTATCCATTATATAACTTCTTTAGGGATTAGTGTACCATTATTGTCAAACAAATAGGTTGATTGTCATACAACAACACTATTAATCAATACAAGAACAATCTTTCACAAATATGTAAAACTAAATATCATTCCTTTTCAATAATATAACCTTGAGCAATTGAACCTTCATATGTTGTTTTGTTATCAATATAATCTTTCAACACAAAAAAAATTCTTAAGTAGATAATTTCATATAAAAACCATCAATCCACCTTATTTGACCTCCCTAACTATATCAATCGCTAAGTGAACCGTGATGGTAGAATGGGAAACTAAAATCAATTATATGCAATAGAATGTTAATATGATGTGATTCTATATATATCAAGGTCTTTTGGGTTATGAATCTTTGAGTATATGATATTGAAAAACTATATTTGAACTATATATGAATGTGATATTGTACACGCCAATTGATTATAGTTTAATACGAAGTAACTCTTGCAAAATTATGCAACAACTATGGATTTTCAACTTCAAATCTTACACTCTTTGACATTAACACATAGGAATTTTTTAGCATATCTACCTTGCATGTTAATTTTTTTCAAGTTTATCACAATGTATTTTTCTCTTTCTTTGAAATTATGAAGAAAGTTTGAGTCAACAAATACTTTTTATTTTTTACTAACATATGGATGGAACTCCTATTTAATTCCAACCTCCATTATGTCCTCACACGCTTGGGGATTATGTTTTGATTTGTTATTTATGTACATAAAGGTATCATAAGAATTCTCACGAACATTATTTATTTTTAGCATCATATCAAGTTTATGTCCTAATAGATTGTCTTTTTAGAAAGACAATTTGAAAAAAAAAATATTCTCCTCTAATGCAACTTACTACTTTGCTCTTTGCTATGCTCATCAAATTCTCACTTAGTTTTTTTTTATCTTTCAATGTGACCTACTACTCTCTCATTCAGAAGGCATGAACTAATAACTCTAATAGCATATCAAATGATTTTGGCATCCATAAATTCAAACATTTGGGGTGATATAGTTATATGATAAATGAGAATTATGAATATTTTTTGGACCCAACATACTTGTTATCCTCAACATCCTATACTAATTTGACAAATCTAGCTTATACCTTTCAATTCACTTTCAAATTTAACTTATGTATTGATTCTTGAAATCCTTCGACACTATTAGTCAATCAATTAGGCTGAGAATCACCAACTATGACATTCATAAACAAATCATTTAGATAAGTCTTATGTGTGCTAACTTGACCATTCACGACTTTCTAAGAAGTTTCTTTATTATGCATCATATGTGAAAGAATTGATAATTTTCCATGTTCATTATGCAATACATAGTTATGAAAAAAATTATTTTATTTCTAAATAGTCTTTTTCTTCATCAAATGGCTAAAAGTATTTATTATCATATAACTTATATGAAACATAGATGTATGTTGACTTTTCATGCTTTCTATGGAAAAAATTTAAAAATGTATTAATATTATTCATTTTTTTACATGTCCAATGAGATATAAATATCCAATTTTTATATTCCAATGATTGTAATTGATAACTCTAGGTAACTATAACATAATACAAAATATCAAAAATAAGCTTAGAATAATCACCATAACTTTCTTCAATAAGCATTACATTTTATCAAAAAGGATATGCTACTTTATGCCTGGTTGAAGGCTTATCCCATTTAGGAATGAATAATATATAAATTGACATAAAACTTATTTTTTGCATTATTTATTTTTAAAACTTTTGTAAACATCTTCCAATTCATTTCTTGAGAACACTTAACACATTATCAGTATAAAACAATAATCAAACTAACTAATTCAATTAATATTTTGAGAGACAAAGGCTAGCCTGTGATGACAATTTCTAAATGAAACTTATTACATGACAATTTATGTTGTAAGTTTATAGCAAACTTATGATATAAAATTAATTTATTACATAAAACAAATAATTGAAAGACATACATTTGAAGGTTATCGAATCATCAGATTACTGTAATCAACTTGTATTATAGCAAATTATAATTGAATATTCCATCTGTGAAGAGCATTGTTGACATCCAAATGAAGCCATTTGTTAAGGGAGTCCACAGTAGCGGTCTCCTGACCCAGGCATCCCAGGATAGCCGTTCTCCCTGCAGTACCTATCGCAGGCTCTGCCACAGGAGTATTTATTGAACCATGGCCCCTTGCCCTTATTGTTCCCCAAGCACTGGTCCCTTAGGCACCAACAATAGCAGGTTATTGCCTGTGTCTTCTCCATGCAGGCGAGGAACATTATGTTGGAGATGATGAACAAAACCATTAGCTTCTTTGTGTTCATCTTGGCTAGCTTCCTTGCTTTCTTTCCAGTTGTGGAGAATTGTGTGAAGAAAAGTCATTTATAAATGGGATGGGAATCTAAATATGGGTTGGCGTTTTAGTTTTGTGAACAACTTACAGTTTCTTGGTTTTTTTTTGACGTACTAAATTAGGTAAAAATGAGTGGATTTTATATTAAACAGGATTTTTTTTTCCATGATTTTGAATAATAAATGAGTCAAATAAGGTTAGAATAATTTCAATCAACTGCTTGTAAAACATAGTTACGTAAAGAAGAACAATGAAATGTGAATAAAGGATTATTTCATAGTACTATTGATGTTGAAGATGGTTTTCAATTCCCTTATAAGTGTTAGTCTTGTATATTTGTATAGATGTATTGTTGTGTTGAGTATGCATATTATAAAGTTGTAAAGAGAGAAGAAAAGGAAGAAATAACACTTGCTAATATTGAATATCCTTAGGATAAAGATCATAACCTTCAATAACAAAAAGGAGGTTCCATTACATTTTACAAGTAATCAACAAATATCTTGAAAGTGATTTTTTTGGCTATGGTTAAGAAAAGAAAAGAAAAAAATCATAAGAGAAGAATAATAAACAAAAATAAGGTGTACAAGGACTTTAAGTAGATGTGATTTCCAAAATCAAGTTTAACAGTTTTGGTTAGAAATAGATTGATATAGAGACAAAGGAATAGAAATGATAGATTTATAGCTCTAGGAATAAGTGGCAAGCCATAAAAGGTTTGAGAAACAAAATATTAACCAAGAATCTTATAGCATTTAAGGAGGTATTAAATGTCTTCAATCTTTTAGAGATATAGAAAGATAGGTGGCTGATTGTTACGATGTATAGCTAGATAAAGCTTTTGAGCTAAAATGGGGTTTTAAGTGGCCTATGGTAAGACATGGCTAAGACCAAAGGGAAGCAACCATGGACACAAAATGCAAATAAAATGTAGTCATGGCTATTAGGTAAGACAAGAATGGGGGCTATAGTGGGTGGCAAGATTAGTACAACTCTTGTGGAAAGACTTGGGCAAGTCAACTAAAGAATATTAGAACTAAGGAGGTTGTGCAAAACCCAAGGAAGGCTGATCAATTGCTATATTGACAAGAAAGAATATGTAGAGCACACATGTTAAAAGTAGGAGAAGAGTGAAAACTAAAGTCCTTTATTTTCAATAAATGCAACTAGTTGAGATTTTCTAAGTGTTAGCACAATAGGCCTTAGAAATAGCCATCAAAAAGATCTTGGCTATGCATATTACTCAAGCCATAAACCCTCCATTTATCACCCAGATCAAGAGAATAGATCTACAACATGAATAGTAAATATTAGACCTGGAGTAGACTTAGTACCCCTTCTAGTTTATAATTTGTCTGCAATTCCTAAATCTAGAAGTCACTATGAAGAAGAGATCAAAAGAAAAGTTACCATAATATTGGTCATTTACATGGCTCCCACTCTTATAAATTAGACAGTGCCATAAGTTCCATCATAGCTTCAACCCAAAGCTTTTATAGGAATGCAAGAGAAGATCCTCTAACATTGATCTAATTGTTTACTCTTTTTCCTGAGGAAGTTAACTCAAGTGTAATGATACATTTTAAATGACATTAGAAAGAATCAATTATTATAAAGCTCTTGTAATGCTTACATATCAATTATTATAAACTTGTAATGCCACTAGAAATAATTCTTTCATTCTTTACCAATCTTGCTAATGGCATTATTTATATGTAAGTAAATATAAAATAATGTTATCAATTGAATGAAATGGATGAAGATGAAGCACTTTAAATATTCTTTTGAAAGAGTTCTATTACAACCTCTATGCTATAATGTAGATATGAATAGAAAATGGAAGGTTGAAGCTTAAACACTTCCTGAATCAATGTATGAAATCACATTAGCTTTTTCTAAAGTGTTTTAAGGATGTATTTATAATGGAGGAAAGGTTAACAAACTTCTTAAGGAAATCCCTAGGTTACCCTATAGCTAAGTTTTTATTTTCAAGATAATTAACTAGATATTGCATGATTTTCTCTTTTCATTATATTATACAAACAATCAAATCATAATGTATGATATTGCTAAATAAACTTATCATCCAATGTGTCATATTGATTGGCCCTTTCAACATTTAATAATCTTAGCTCTTACGAAGAATTATACCATACCATGTATATCATATTGTATTATATTCTTTGTTTTGGTTCTTTTTATTCTTAACTAATCCTTACGTTTTAATCATACTTGAATGATGTGTTGTATTATATTGTACAAAATTCTATAGTTCTTGTTTTTTTGTTTGATTACTCATCAAGGACTGATCATATTTACATAGTAAGTTACATAAACTACTTAGTCTTTGTTTTCTTAGAATGTTAAGTTCATAAATTGGTAATATTATATGATACCCATATAATGTATTATATGCACCCATATATCATATTGTGTATCATGTATGTGTTATATTATACAACACCTATATATCATACTACATGAAATTCTTTAGTTCTTTTTTTACTTAGGTTGATTAGTTCATTGAATAATCATATGATAGTATACATACATACATACAAAATAAATAATTTACATATATATATATATATATATATATATATATATATATATATATATATATATATATATATATATATATAATTCTATATGAAATTTTGTGGTTCTCATATCACATAGGTTGTTTAGTTTGCTAGATGGTTGTATTATACGATAGTTCTATGTCATATTGTATGAAAGTTTATGGTTCAATGTTGACTGATTTAAATATATCTTTGTCTTAAAATATTACAAAATTTATAGATTATATTAGTTAGTCAAGCTCAATCAAGTAGAAATTATCATTTAAATGAATTAAGTGAAGTTCGCATTATACGATATGACGAGTTGTTCTTGGGGTTGGATAGAGAGTTAGTCGTGGATGATCTTAGTTTAAGTTGATTAAATATGTTATTTATACATGTATGATATCTTTATCATATGAATGTTACTATTATTTTCTAAGAGGTGTTAACTAGGGTTTTGAACTTCTGCTCTTCGTATAATATAATAATTTCCATCATACTTGTACAATATGTTTTTAATAGTTCGATCATGGGGTCATCTATGCGATGCATATGAACTAAGGTTTTGCATTATCATGTATGTATGATCTTTATAACATATAAGTGCATTCTTTTTTTGAGAGCTATTAGAATAGAGTTAATAGGCTTCATACAATACGTTCATACTCATTGAATGTGCATGATCATGTTTATTAAAGAGGTTGGATTTGGAATTAAATATAGAAAAATGAGCTAATTTCTTTGTATAAGTACAATCCACTTTACATACCAATACAATACCATTTTCCAAAGAGGTATAATATAGGACTCAAGCTTTTGATGAGCTTATTTATGTCATATATGTATAATCCACATATCATACAGATACAATCCTTTATTTTCAAAGAGGTGTTATTTAATAAAGTCATAATATTGATGCATTTCTATATCAAAAAAGAAAACCTCCATAGCTAAGAAAAAAATTAAATCTAGAAGAATTATATTATTTATATATGTATGATATACTCATATAAATATAATTAATTATAGGTTAGAAAATGAACTAATTAGACTTATATAGTAGGTCAAATGATATATTTATAGTCTCATCACATCTGTGTGATCCATTAGATTAGATAGCGAAGCTAATTTAGAATAATAAGTAATGACTAGTTTAACTAGGTTTTAAAGAAATTGAGTATAACCATTTGAGAGATGTTTAGAGCTATTAAAAAGGTGCAAATATTTATAGAAAGAGTTCCGAACATTGTCTTAAAGGTTAATCACTTGAGTTGCATATCTTTGAGAAAAGATTCACTTAAAAATCATCATTTACTTAGTGAGGATTTAGAGAAAGAAAATGTTATAGTTTTGATCATTTTCCATCATCATTTCTAGTCATTAATTCATTCTAAATAAAGTAAAGTTTTATTTTGTTTTTTAGTTATCTTCATTGAGCTAAATTGCATATTTACTCTTCATTGCTTTATTACATTGTTAGTGTACCTTTTACTCAAATTGTATTGGTTATAAAAGCTTTATATTTTGAATTTTTTGTTATAATTTTTGTCCTATTATTTGGATTTCTATTTTATATTTTCTTGGTCATTTCTTCTAGGGTCTTTTGGTTGGATGTTGTAGGCTTCTCAGGGATGTAATTATAGAGTTTTTTTAGAATAGTGTTGTAGCCTCTTCTAAGCAAGTGTTACAAGGTCTTTAGCCTAGTGAATACAGGATCTTTTAGGCCAACATGTATGGTCTTTTTGCTTAATGTGGGATTTTGGCTTATGTTTTTGTGAAGTTTATTTAGTTTTTTTTGGGCCTTTTGATTATGGGTGAATGTAGATTTGAGTTTTTATTGAACCAACTAAAAATACTTATGTGTTTTACTTTTTACTCTCCTACATAAGTTTTCAAAACTAATAATATTTTTTAAAACAAACTTTATAAGAGCCTTTAAGAAAAGAAAAAACTTTTATTACAATATATTTGAAATTATTAAACTTATAATTTATATAATTTAAACTCCTCTTGTATTGGCATCTTGCTCTAGACTTCTTAGCAATTGACATAAATAAAATAAGTTTTTCTCTAAATGGTTGCCACTTTATCAAGAGCAATAACCATTGGCTACTCTAATATGAAAATTGGGCCAACACAAGTCAAATCTCATTCTTGTCTAACATGATTCATTCCTATTATCTTAGTTAACACACTCAAAGCCCATTATTAATAATCAAGAGTGTATGATTTTCTTATCATCAAACCAACACATATGATCATAATGTTAACCATCTTTATCATCTTTGATTGTAATGATGAACATGAGTAAAATGGGATAACCTCATTACTTGATGGAACTAAAGAAGAAGAAGAAGAAGAAAAAAGACCTTTGACTTTGGCACTAAGGGTGCCAACCAACAAAGTGGCTATTAGCTAAGAATTGGAGAAATAACCACCACCCTTGGCAATGCAAATAAAATATGAAAGTAAACTAACTATGCAAAGTACCAAAAAGGTTCTATTAACGTTGGCAAAGGGCTTCCTCTCTATGCTTATTTCACTTAGGGACTAGTAAGTGGCTAGAAAGCAGACAATTACAAAGTTTGCATCCTCCAAAAAGAGATTAAAGAACATTTTTAAGACCATTATAGAGCTTTTGGGCATGATATGGGCCCAACAATAGCAAACATTAGGCTAAGACTTATTGTCCATCAAAGTGGAAGATGAATCATCTAGTTAAGACACCCTAACTATTAACCATATAATGAAGGGCAATGAATTAAGGTGTTCATTAAGGTCTACTCACAAGATGGGAAGAAATCCTTAAAATGGGGCATCCAAGTAAGGGAAGAAGAGAGGATGCCTAGGTAGAAAGACCTATAGCAGAAGAGCAATGTCTTTAGGTCCATAGTGCTAAGGTGAGATTGCACTTGTTTAAGGAGCTATTAAAAAAGATGGTTTGGATTATCAAAGGATGATACAATTAACCACTCAATGTAGCCATTTTGTAGTTGCCTTAGTGGTGGAAATGTTTCTTCTTAAGGAGCTTGCAATTGTCATTTCTTTTGTCTATCATGATAGGGTTTTTCTTTAGATGTTGTTTATCTTAAAACTAGTCTCATTTACCGAAATATCTTTTGTCAAGTCTAGGTGGATCATTGATGACAAGATGCTTCTATGACTACTCAAGGATGTCCAAGCAAGACATGAGAAAGAGACAAACAAAGGATAAATATATCAAGTTAAACATTAAGGCTTATCCTCTTTTGTTTACATGTTTTTAAGAAAAATTATGAGACTTATTAAGAATCTAACTAAAATAATCAATAAAGCTATGTTTTATTTTTAAAAAGCTTTGCTAAGTTTTGTGCAAAATTTTAGAGAAATGTGAATGGAAGTGATTAGCTTAGATTATCTTGCACCTGATGAGGCATGTGCAAGTAGATAAAATTAGCCCAAGTTTTAGGAGGAATGATTAAAAATAGACCTAATTTGGAAGAAATTGATGCTAATTCAAGAAATGAATGAGCACAAATTCACAACCATTACATTAGACCAAATGAAAAGGAAGAGAGAAGAGATGGAAGGGAGTAGAAATATGCTTGATAAACCAATCATCTTTACCTTTCATGACTTGACCTTTGAATAATCTCTGCATCTTTAATGACCTCTTAGAATTACATTCTTTTACAATAATGATGGCTCCTTTTAGAATTGAAGATTATGACACTACTTACTTTTAATAGAACCTCTATAAAAGCAAGTTGAAAGATCAACATTTGAGATAAAAGAAAGTCCTCTTTTGAAGTAAAAACTAGTGTGTGAATCTCACAAGAGGGGGCAGAGGTGAATTGTGGTCTTAAAAGTATTTATTATTATTTTTTAACTTATTTATTTTTTAAAAATAATTTTAAATTAATAGAAAATATTGATATATGTATATATTATTTTTGATATGATAAAAAATAAAGAAAAAAAATTAAAAATGAGACACAAAAATTTTTAAGTGGTTTGATTCAAATTAGAACCCATGTCCAGCCCTAATCAAGATTGGGCAAAATACTATTAACAAAATATTACAACTTCAGATTTTGTCTTATGATTTACCTTCAACCTATTAATTTTGTTGGTTTAACAAAAACTCAGGCTTTTAAGAGCTCAACCCCAATTCAGTTTTTCTAAGATATCAAACCAAACTTGAGCTTTCATAAATGTCAGGTCACCCAACCCAAGAGAAAAAGAAAAATACAGCAATTCAAAAAAATTTTGATAAATTTGTACAACTTTCTATAATTGTTGATTAATAGAACAAGAAACAATAAGCTTAAATTAAGAAGAGAAATGGGAATTTTAAAGATCAAAAATATAATGCATAGTTCAAAAACTTTGATAATTTGAGAAAGAGAAGTCGTAGTTGTTGCTGTTAAAATTTATGTCAGTAAAATATGGAGCAGTGCTTTGTTAAGATCTCAAATATTGATTCAAGTTCATTAGTTAGTTATTTAGTTTACAATATCTTTATATAAAAAATTTTGATTATAACCGTTAGAAATGGTAAGAAGCTATTTGAAACGATACAACCAAATAGCTTAAAAAATTTTTAAATAATTTTTCAAAACTACTAACCCAATGACTAAATAATTAACTATTAGGCAGAATGAGTCAGGGTCATTGGATCCGATCGGAGGTGATACATACCGTTATATCTAATATTGAATAAATAGATAAGTTATGGATGATCTGATCAAGACGAATTTGATCTTGGCCATCTGATCATGTCGGATAAGATCTAAATCATTTAATCTTGTGCATTGTTAGATGAGTTATGGATGGTTCAATTAAGATGAAATTGATCTTGGCCATCTGATCATGTCGGATAAGATCTGGATCCTTTGATTTAACAATTGTAAAATTGGGATTAAATCTAGATCGTAGGATTCAAATAGGAGAGATCTTGGCCATTAAATGAAGGATAAATTATGTCAAACTATAAAAATAAAAATAGTGGTTCAATGATGTCATATGATATCATGACCATTAAATGGATCAATCAGTTACAGTGGATGAAATAATAACTGTTCAATCAACTTATTAAATGGATGGTTAGTTTGATGAGATCATTGCTTATAGGCAGAGGTAATCTCCACCTTGCGATCGTGAATACATGCGATCAGATGGTGGTGAGTGCTCCCAATTTTGGATGTAGGTAAATATAAGAGATTTAATCACATATTATAGGAAACGATAAGAATTTGGACTTTATAATTATACGTGCAGAGGTATTATGTAGAACCAAAATGGAGTTGGCTTCCCCCTCGTGCACTAGACAATTCATCCCCTGAGCATACTGATAATATATAGGTTTAATACGAGTCGACCCATACGAGTGTTTCCTAACTCGATCCAATGCCTTACTCCATCCAGTTCAAGATTTGCAATCAGCCCGAGCAGGCTTGACTTGATTTTCCTAACCTGAGGTTTGCGAGTGCCTACCCAGTTGGGCTTACCTAGCCTGAGAGCATTGCACTTGAGCACAAGCTAGGATGTGATGAAAAAATTTTATTTTAATTATTAAAAATTTAAGAGAATTAATTTTTTTAATTTAATTAAGGTTTGGTAAACAAATTGCACAAGGAAGGTAGTCTAGTGGCTCAACTATGAAACTTAGTTAAACAAAATGAGCAAAAAGTTTATTGTCAAGTTTGATATAACAACTCAGTTGTCATAAAATGGTTTTATTTTTTAATTGTCTTATGGTTATCATCCATCTCTTTAATATAATCAATTAGTATTTATGATAGTTTTGAATTTGAATAAAAATGATCTGATTATTAACTTTTTTAAAAACAACTCAATTTTTTTGAAAAAAATAATTTCATTTAAATGTGTTTTTTGGAAATATAAAATTTTAAATTTTATATCAAATTATTTTTAAAAAAAAACACTTCTTCATTTTAAACATTTTATTTTTAATCAAATAAAATTTATTCTTTTAAACTTATTAGATAATTAATCCAAATGAACTTAATGTTCTATCCATCAAGAGAAAGCAAAAAAGGTTGGCTATTAAAAAAAAATTATAATTTTTTATAGATGAAAAATGTACTATTTATATGATTAATTAGGGATTATATATTAATTCCTTCGTGAGATATGATGAAAAAGAGAATTAACAAAACATTAAAGAAAACTTATTCTAATTTTTCAATAAAAAAAATAAATAGCAACACAAATAACCTAATTTGTCGTTCCAACTACTAATAAATAAATTATTTTGTAATGTCCATTGCTGATGTGGCCACAACGATTGTCCCCCATACCCAAGTTTAAAAAAACATACGGTTTTTAATTAAATTAAAAATTATATTTTTTTTTATTTTTCATTTAAACAAAATAACTCGTGGCTTCTGCCCGATGGAAACACGTTTCCTCGATTTACTAAAATATTATTATAATTATAAAAATGATGGTTTACTTTTATGTGCGCCTTTTAAGGCTTCCCATATTTCTTTTTTTTTTTTTTTTTTTTACTTCAAATTCTGGAGAAGGTAGCCCTTAAAAGACGTAAAGAAAAGTAAAAAAAGTAAAAGTGATAAAGGATTGCTTTAATGAATAAAATACAATTATGCCTACTTAATTTTAAATTATATTATTTAAAAAATAATTAAAATTGAATTTTTAAGGATATGAAATGTTCATCCGCAAAACGCTTTTACCTTCCACTCAGTAAAAGCAAGTTTCTCTAACCCACTTGTTTTTTTTTTTAGATGACCACGTTTATTATATGCTTTTTATTTCTTATTTTTTATTATTATATTTCTTTTAAAAAGGTTGCCAACTGTCCGTTTGTCGGAATTATTGTGTGGGAAAATAAGTATTAATGAATAAAGATTAAATTATTTTTAAATTTTTAAAATGATAAGAAAAATAAAAAAAATATATGTAATTGTACGAGTGACAGCAACATTTAATATATTTGATAGCAAACATTAAGATTTGTGCTTGTGCTCAGCGAACATTGCATCATCCACATAGTTGTAGTTTTCTGTCATTAATTTTATGGTTGGGCCTATTTTGAAAGCATATGTTCGAAAGGTGTGTTTTGCACAAAACGCGTGAAACTTCATTTAAATTATAATAAAACTATAAATTATCATTTTATGCTAAAAATTAATAAATATTTATGATGATGATGATGGGACATGATGGCAATGTGTTGCTAAAGAGAAAGGTGATTCAAAGGGATTTTATGAGATGATTTTGGTGTTTTTCCAAAATCTTGATGGCAATATTTATGCACATTAAGAGATTTTTTAGACTCTTGGAATTTTTTTTTGGATATTGATTAACGTCAAAGCTATAGTACGAGTTATATATATAAACTCTCTATATTTTCGCAAATTAGAGAATGATTAATGAGGCAAAGCTTTCTCGAATGAGTCTTGGGTTAGGAAACCCTTTGTCTAAACAGAGTTGTTTTATGCAAGAATTTGAGATCAAATTAAAGAGCTTTAACAAATGATTGAAGTATAAAATTGTATGGGATTTTATGTTCTATCTTTAATTAAAATTTTTATAGAATTTGGATGTCATTTGATATTATAAATAATGAAGCATTATAGAGGAGAATTTTTTTTTATTTTCTTAAAATTGTTTTGTATCTTAATGGAATGCAAACAATATTTGTGAATGAATGCTAAATAAATGGTAAAATTATTGAAGCGCTATAGGATAATTAGAATCTCATTCATCAAAAATATGATATCAATATACTTTTGATTATGGATAAAAGCTAATGACAAATAAAGAATCACAGGCATCTTTGTTTGTACACATTAAATCACACATAATCACCATAAATGCAAAACATTTCACAAAAACATTACACATTAAACTGATCACTTAGGGCAGTTCACAAAAACATCATCATATAGTCATTAAACTAACAAGGTGATTATGGACTACTTAAGGTCTAAGTAAATGTAGAGTCATTTAACACATTATGGGGTTTAGTATCACTCTGAATCATCTAATCAACTTTTGAACATAAGTGGTGCATATCTAAAATAAGATAAACTTAAATATATTCAATCCTATGCATTAGCATATAATTAATATAACTCATGTTAAATTAAGAAAAAAATCTCAAAAATGTAACATTACTTAAAATTGCTAAAAATGGAGTTTGTTGTATAAAAGTAGCTTCAAATACAATAAAAATCTAAAAAGAAGTCTCAAACTATATGTAACTAATAATTATCTAACCTCCTTATTAAGGACCATAGTTTAGGTGATGTTAGCTTGCTCTAAATACATAATTAAAATATACATAAAATATAGATATTATAAATACATTTTAGATAGTTCAAAAAACAAAAAATGAGAATATATAATCACTTCTTAATAACTATAATACCCAAAAAGAGTGGAGAGTAAATATCAAGTGGTATCTTAGGGAGAGAAGCAATATATATGATGTAACTTTTATACAAAGTCTCATAAATATATATGAATGAATTACCTCATTTTAATTATAAAAAAAAAGACTTATGATTTTATGTGTGATATTATGATCTTAAATTCTTTAAGTCTCTTTTGAAGATAAAATTAGTTTGGATCCAAATAAGATAACTCATGAGAATAATATCTCTACATATTAAATTTGACCTTAATATTTATAATATCAGAGTGATGTCTCCTTTAGATTAACATGACTCATGAACAGCAAAAATAAGTAGGCTAGTAATATCATAAGAATGAAGAGAGTTATTTGTAAGTGGTAACTTAATGAGATTAATCATCAAAGAATATGTACCTACTATATGAGACTTATAAGAGTGTAAGAATAAATTATCTCATATTTTCTATGAAATGATGATTTTTAAGATTTATATGTAATATAATAACCTTAAGATGTCTAGATGCCTTTTAAAGACTAAACATACTTAGGTCATCATAGTGAAACCCAACTAGGTAATGCTTCATTATAGTGAAACTTAGTAATCACAATAGCTATTTATCATCTATCTAAGTCAACTTAAATGATAAATGACATCAATTATTCTATTTCAACCTTTAACATAGTAGCATCTACTATATTTCACAAACATTCTATATAAAGACATACTAGTCTTATTCGTACTTAGAGTTACTAGGATTAGAAACTCTGTTCTCATTAGTAACTATTATTATTGTCATTGTAAGAGTCAATTATAGTTGACCCATGTTTATTACATATTTCAGTTTGCTTTTGTTAATTTATCAAGTTATTTTTATATATAATTTAGTTTAAGTTAATTGAAGAATAATCGAAAATTTTTTGGATATTTTTAACTTTAAGTATAAAAAAATCTCCTTGATAGTCTTATAATTTTATTAGTATAAAATTTGGTTCAAAATGACTTCAAAATGGCTTAAAAAAGAGTTTTATGTTGTTTTGTCATCGTCTACCATTATTTGCTATTATTTGTCTCCTGTATAACCACCTTCAAAAGTTGTAGCCTCCTTATGTGTCGACCTAAGTGGCCCGCTCGAGCCATGCAAAACCCTTCAAACACATTGTTCTTATTGATCCACACCAACACATCTATCAATGTCGGCCCATTAACACATGCTAACATGCTCTACAAAAGTTCCTATTCACTCTATTCTACTTCGATTTGAAAATTGGACTCAAGGTGTCATGAGCCTCTTTGTCTACATCATTCACATTGTATGCCACCTGTCATAATTACTGACACACAAAATACATATGTCTGTTTGAGAATTGCTTACAATAATTAATTTTGTAACCTTTCAAGTTAACTTTTTTTAATTTTTTTGACAGAATTTAAAATATTATGTTATAATTTGTGATTACGTCTAGAATTCCAAAAAATATTGTAAAATTCCAAAAATATATTATTCAATGTTCTAAATATTGTTTTATATTCTTAGGTTAATAAATTATTATTGTACTCATAAAGTTTTTATAAATAGAAATTCTCACTATGTCGTACAAGATTAATCTGAAATAAAGTAACAAAGTATTGTTGCAAAGCTTGTTTGATACTAGTGTAATTATGTGTATATAATCTGATGGTGTAATTTTGGAAGTGTCCTAGGAAGGCGAGCAAGTGGTTCGAAAGAAAAGATTCTAACTCATTGTCCAACATTCACAAAGAGCCACAAGTCACTAAGAAAGTCCTTAGCTACTTTATTTCATATTTCAAAAAATTTAATCATGTCCAATTTTTTATTTTGTGCATATGATCATACAATTTTTTATTTGATCTTCTATAAACTCTACTCTTGTATATACCTTTGTACTTCATCACTAATGTGAGTATTTTGATTTGTGTTATTTAAAATACTTTTTTTAGTTTGAAATCCCTCATTATAAAAAAATAATGTAAGTCATTAGCTTCTTAAGAAGTTCTTATTTGCCAGATAATCTTAAGAGCTTTAATTTTAATCTTATAACACCTTTGGATTGGTCTTTATATGAATATAGTACTTGAATTTTAGTTTATCTTAATTGTCTATGAGCTAAAATAAGTTTTAATATATCATCCTACATCAATCTCACTCCCTCAAAGTCATTCATCATCTAGTGCAGAAGTGTTGAATGAGGTGTATGTTGAATCTTGTCTATCTTTATGCAAAAATAAAAAGCTATTCTCTTTCTTTACATCCATCAGGCTAGATAGAGGAAGAATATAATCTAGTAAAACTATATATCTTATTGTTGCATCTATTAATGAAATTTACACTCTTAGGCAAGGCAAAACTTATTTAAAAGAAAGATAATTATTGAATATTTGAATTAAATTTATCTCATTATCTTGCAAGCTTTTTAATGGATTGATGTTAAGAGATGGTAAAGTAAATTTAATAAGGATGAAAAATGAAGTAGGTAATCTAGTGATTAAAGAAATAATTATGTTGTCCTTATAATATGATCATTATTAAATTTATAATATAAAAATGAGCATGTAATTAGTCATAAATCACCAAGTAAGGCTTATCCTTTGATTCTAGTATATAATAATATGATTTTGATATAATCTCAAGAAATATAAAAAATTATAAAGTTGTGTAAAACATCAAAGTGTATCATTAAGAAAATCACATTAAAATGAATTTTTTGGAGCTTGAGTTGCAAATTTTTGGAACTCAAATGGAACTATTATGAATTAAGAAAAGAGTTAGAAACAAAAAATCTTTATTGAAAAAAAAGGCATTGGAATATGAATTGGCATGACATCATTAATTTGTGGTAAAAAGCAAATGGTATTGTCTGATATGTTTAATATATGTGCTTGAAATTTATACATATTACAAAATTTTTTGTTATGCAGAATAAAAGAAATTTTTGTTATGCTTAAAATCTATATGTGCTTGAAATGAAGAAATAGAAAAACAAACTTTTGTGGATTTCATGTGTTAATAATATGTGTTATATATATATATATATATAAAAGAAATGTTTGATAACTCATTATATGAAAGACACTATAAGAAATCAATAGGGTGGATAGATTAGAAAAGTCAACTTTATACTAAATTCAAATAGATAGATTTGATGATCGTGACATAAATATAATTTAATTCTTGATTTTAAATAGTTTCATATGTGTTTGTCATTTTTGTTACTTTGATATATTTACATGTATGTTTATCCTAGAGATTATAGGCATTTTATTTAGATACAAACATATTTCAACATTATTTTTATTTACTTGATTCATATATAAATAAAAAACATTAAATGAAATTTTAATATAAAATGGAATCTTGCCATCCATAAAAGAAAAAATAAATAATTTGATTGTGGCATAATCTTTAAAAATATTTATAAATTATGGAATAGAAAATAATAATTAAATTTTCCTATTTCATTATCTACATTATATGTTATAATGTCATTAGTATTTTGTATAGGGTGGTTAGAATGGTGATACTTAATTATTGATGTCATGCCTTCATTAAATAATATTATTAGTATTTTGTGTGTGTGTGTGTATATATGTATATATTGTCATTAATACTTTGTCTTAAGAAGCTAGAGTGATGAAACCTTTATATTGATAGTTGTTGGCTTGTATAAAGAGCATTTGGATATAAATATTTGTCATTAGATTGAAGGTATAATGGTCAAAAAGAGAAACTCGACTATCTTATTATTGTGTCATGATCTCATTGGGTAATATCACTAGTACTTTGTGTCGAGTGTTAAGATAAGAATGCCCTTATATATATATATATATATATATACACACACACGTGCGTTTGTGTGTGTGTCTGTATTTGTGTGTGTATATGTGTGTGTAATATCATTAATACTTGTACGAGAACTGGGGTGAAGAAACGTTTATATGAATGAATGTTGCCTTATTATTCTTATTAATAAAGGATATCTGAATATAGATATTAGCTATTAAATCTAGAGGATAATAATTAAAAAAAATTTGACTCTAAGAAATATAAAATATGAAAAATTAGAATAAATTAACTAACATGGAAAAAACATCCATAAATATGGTTTGATTTGTTAGGTTTTTGCAGTTATTATTTTATTACCCACACATTAATTTATTATTTTATATCATATTTTATTTTGATATTATATTGTTGGTTTATAAAGATGTTTATAAAATTGTACAAGTATTTACATTATAAGTCATGCATTTATTGCATATAGAGATAGAAATTATGTGACTATGGTCAAATATCATACTATTTAGAGTTGTCAGTAAGAAAAGTACCATATGGAGTCTATTTTATGTTGTTTTTTTTTATAACACTATGTTGCATATGTTGATGGCATATATGTACTAGTATAGTATTTTAGGCAGTATGATTTAATATGATTTTGTGATGTAGTACCTATAATTGATTTTTTTATTAAATCCTCACTTATGAGTAGTTTTAGTATGGATTGTTATGAGAATGTTATGGGTAACTAGGTGTGGTTTGAATTTGTCTCACCATTAAGTCTCTATCTAAGGTTCTTGTGTCTTCATATTTCATTACTTAAGTTTAATATTTTATTTTTGTGAGATTTTATGGAATTGTTAAGTGGGGCCTTGACATTTAAACGTCATCATAACATTTCATCCCTAAAAAATGGCCAAATAGAAAGAACAATAAAAACTCTAGAGGATTTGTTATGATTGAGTATTTTGGATTTTAGGGATGATCGAGAAAATCATTTATCACTCATAAAGTTTTCTTATAATAATAGTTTTTACCAATTATTAGCATAACACCTTAGGAAGCTTTATATAGAAGGAAATATCAATAACCTTTGTGTTGGACTAATAGAAAAGAAAGACAGTTGGTTCGTCCTTAATTTGTCAATGAAGCTATAGAAAAAGTGAATTAATAAAATCAATCAAGACAAACAAAAAAAAAATACTTTGATACCAAACATAAAAAACATGTAATTTGAAGAGGGTTATTTGCTTTTGTGGAGGAAAGTTCTCTAAATGAAATTTTCAGATTTGAGAAAGATAAAAAGTTAAGAACAAAATTTATTCGTACATTCTAAATTATTTAAAAAATAAGTATAATAGCTTATAGATTGACATTACCCCTACACATGGTTAGAATTCATGATATATTTCAGGTCTTAACTTTATGGAAATACTTTCTAATCCTTCTCATATCATCAAATATGATTTTAAAGATCTTATATTATAGCCAAATCTAATGTATGTGGGATGACCCATCCAAATATTAGACTATAAGGGAAAAATCTTACAAAATAAGGTGATCCTAATGATGAAGGTCCAATAGTTAAATTAGACCAAAAGAGAAGTCACTTTGAGATGAAATTTGATATGAAGCTTCATTATTCTAAACTCTTTTAAATTTTATGACAAAATATTCCTAAAAAAAGGATCTGATATCCCTATGATAAGATAACTTTGTAAAGTTGTAATTGTAAAATGGAGCATGTAATAAGTCATAAATTGTCAAGTAAAGCGTATGCCATGAGGTTGGGATATAGTAATATGATCTTGGTTTAGTCTCAAACAATACAAAAATCAACAAAGTTTTGTAAAATTTCAAACCAAGCATATGATTGAGAAGAGCTCATTATTTTTTTTATTCTAGATTGTAAATTTTGGGAACTTTAATGGAACCATTATGAATTATAGTAAATAGTAATAGGACCTGAATGATGCAATTATAAGATTTGATAGTTGTGAAAGTGTTGCTAGACCTTATTGTACAATATGACATAAGATTGGATAATAATATTTTCTTCAAAAGGTACGATCTGAGAGAGAAATCATATGATTTGAAAGAGGCCTTGTCTGTCTATCATATGATATGAACTTGTGAATATATGGTATACCAATGTTTTAGTAGAACGGACTAATAAGAAAAATTATTAAAAAATAAAAAATAGAATATTTAAAATTATAAAATAACATGCTATCAATTAAAATGTATGGATCACAAGAATAGAAAACATGAAGATTTTACATAAAAAAGCTAAAATAAGTAATGTAAGAAAAAACTTTCATTGAAAACAGAATGAAGCATTGGCATACACATTGGCATGGCATCATGATTACAAGGTAAAAAGAAAATGGTTTTGTAAGATACATTTGTTTATGTGCATGACATTGAATAAATGTGTGTACTATTAAATTACATATAATATAAGATAAAAGTTTGAACATATAGATAAGAAAAAGAATAGAAAAGAAATACAATAAATATGAAAGTAAGCAAAATAAGGCTTTAATAATACAACTTTATATAAGTCTTAAGAATAAAAAAGAATAAGAAAATGAAAATTAGTTTTTTCAAATGTGTTATCTTATAATATGAAAAAAAAATAGGAAAGAAAAGAATATGGTAATGATAATAAACCAAGCCATAAAAGAAAAAGAGAAAAACATATGAATGTAGATTTGGTAATAAACCAAGACATGAAAGAAAAAGAATGAAAAGAATGTGGTATTGGCACTAAATTGGGTAATTAAAGAAGAAAAAAAATTAAGATAATAACACAAGATGAAGGATATGATATAATATAGACAATACATGTAGTCAAAATAATAGATATCATCGATTAATGAAATTGAGAGAAAATGGGGCTCTCATAAGAAACAAATATGAAAGTATGAAAACATAGGAAGAAAAAGAAGAAATAATAAAGAAAAAATGATTATTAACAAGAATATAAATGATATATATATATATATATATATATATATATATATATATATATATATATATATATATATATATATATATATATATATATATATATATATATATATATATATATATATATATATATATATATATATATATATATGATAATTTAAAGTAATAATTATATGTAAAAAATGTAACACTAAACTTTATTCTGATTTAGCAAGGTATTAGTGACATGTGAACACACATGAGAAGGATAGTATGGAATTGATACCATGATACTATTTATTTAGTTCGTCAAACATTGATTATATTTATTAATTTTATTTAGATATCATTTATTATTTAGATTATCTAATTATCAATTTATTCTCTATTTCATCTCTTTACTTGACAAGACATGCCACTAACATGGGGTTGATTGGGGTGATAATTGGGAGAGTAGTTACATATTATGAGACCATAATAATTATGTATGTGTACAAATTAAGATGAATAAAAAAATCTATAGATTATCTTATTAATGTTCTTATTATCTTTGTCCTCTTAAAAAGAAAGTCTATTGTACCCAAGGATAAATACTCTAGTAAATTATAAAGGTTCATTTGTATGGGTAGAAACCAAGTTTCTCTTGTGGTGG
This sequence comes from Vanilla planifolia, assembly GCA_023846275.1. Classification (NCBI taxonomy): domain Eukaryota; kingdom Viridiplantae; phylum Streptophyta; class Magnoliopsida; order Asparagales; family Orchidaceae; genus Vanilla; species Vanilla planifolia. The sequence goes on along the minus strand of CM043872.1, from coordinate 3,419,676 downwards.
TTTCGAAAAGTGTGTAGTGGTCTAAAGTTTGGGTTTAAGGGTAAAGGTTGTAGTAATGGATATGGTAAGTTTAGGCATTTTAGTGGATTTGACTTTAGGTTTGGTCTTTGATGTTGAGATAAAGAAAATTGATAAAATTCTACCAATTTGGAAGAGATCATGTATATATACTCATAGTCATGATAGAAAGATTCACACACACACACACACACACACACACATATATATATATATATATATATATATATATATATATATATATATATATATCATCACAATAATTTAAAGGATAATAATCTCCACAACTAAGAGGTACAAAACATTAATATTTTACCTTAATGGTATGACTATCATGATAACCTATAAGATAAGGTTTGTGATGAAATTATAGTTTAAGATTTGAAAAGCATATGAGGATATGAGATTAACCATACTACAGGTATGAATCACTACTAATAATACATGCTTATCACTTGTTATAAAAGCACTAAATAAACTATCATTATTGATATAATTAATAAACATTTATTATCAATAAGTGATAATGTTAAATTGGCAATGCAAAGTTCCTTCTTTCATTTATTTGGGCATAAAATAAAGATGACTTTGGTAATTGAAGCTTCTTCACTTATGGGTGGCTCTAATGGACTTGGCATCATGAGTTTAAAGTGATGGTAATGGTGGCTTACTATAGACATTTAGGGATAATAAGGATGAAAGTTGTTAATGAAAAATATTTATGGCAAAATCAATAATTGTTAATGAGGACCTTATCAACATCAAAAATAAAAAAGTTTTAGTTAATTATGTATCACAAGAGATTGAAGGAGTATATGTTGTTTATGTTACTCCAACTCTAGAATTCAAAATATAATTAGTGCTTTGGTGAATAAGACCCCAAAACAATTTTGAAAGAGAATCGATTTGATCATTTTAGGGAGTAGTTAGATGAGAATTTCATTTGTGAGTTCTTGTAAGGAATAAGGATTAAAGATTAAAGAAGAAAATGATTTTGAATAAATGGATAATATTGAGACAAATGGCATCAATGGTAATTCATGCGTGCATGGTGTGTAGCTAGAAAATGCTCTAACATTCCCTAAAATAAAGGACCAAAAAAAGAGATGTGCTTCCTTGCTAACTTATCACAGTGAAATTTTCTCATAATTGTCATTGGGTGACTACATAAGTATGCTTAAAGTTATATGCCACATTTCTATGTTGTGTATATTGATTATGTCAACACATCCAATGCAAGTAAGATGATTCTAAGGACTTGTGTGATATATGTATGATTTGAGACCCATTTTAGCAATTAATAGGCCAAATTGAGGGAGAATTTACTAGCCCATTGAAAGATATTGTTTGGGTTACAATTTTTTACTACTATTTATTTGGTTTATAATTTGTGATTGTATCCTTTTTTGAGGAGGATGCCTAATTCCATTTCATGTATAATATGTTAATCAAGTCTAGTTTATAGACATCCTTCAAATGATTTTTTGAAAAGTGTTTGTTCATATTAGAGATCAAGGCAATCCATTGATTGTTGGGCACCTTGATTATATAAGTGGCAAGATATAATTTAAGCATGTGGAGCATTAGACAAATGAAATATAGTATCATAAGTTAGAGGTTAGTGGGTTAATCATGCAACAAAGTTGTAAGAATCAATGTAAAAATGTATTGAGAGATCTATCTTCTTCTTAAGTCAAACAACTCATGATAAGAAACTAATTTTATTTTAAATCAATTTCTACTTTTGATAAAATAAATTATTTTTATTCATGTGCAAACTATTCATAAGCTTAGACCTTTTAGGATATGCAATATATGTGCTAGGATCTACATGCCAAGATGAGTGGAAATAATCATGTCAAAATGCTTCCCAAGTGAAGGTATTGAATAGACTTTTATATCAACTTTCACCATTCTGAACCTTGATAATTGTCTTTGCTTAACATCAATCACATTGATTGAGTTTTTTCATTTAATGTATTGACAAACTTTTTGAAACATTGTGATATAATTTTTATTTAGCTTATGTCTTAGGAGTTTTAAAATGAAACAATAAAGTACAATTTTTTAAATATTTTTAATAAATAAATAATAACAGAAATAAATAGAAAATAAAAAATTGTTGCCCAACTTAACAAAACCATCATAAAAGTATACTTATTTTTTTAAATTAAAAACTTTATGTTTTGTTAAAACTTATAATGAATATTTTGTTACAAAATAAATCATAGAATATTTGCAAAGAGGATTTTTTTGTGACATGTATGTCACTATGATGGAAAATGATGTGCACCAAAGAATTATGACAAAATAATGGTATATTTAAATTGACCTAACGAGATTGTGTTGTCATGATAAATTTTGCTTTCAAAAGTTTCAAATTTTTAATTTGACAATACAAATATTGGAAGAAGGATATCATATATACAATAATGAATGAAATGATGAATCAATGTCGATCAATATAGCACTCAAAAATAACAATTTTCCTTTTAGAAAAAAAAATATTTTTATCCTAATGTAGACAAACAATTCAATCTTCTCAAAAGTTTCACTTAAAAAAATTTTCGTGATGTTGATAAGACATTTGATTAATTTCTATTTGAATAATATTAACATCTACATTATAATTTTATTTTAAAATAGATGTTAATAAAATTTATTGATATTTTTTATTACTAGGTTTTATAATATATAAATAGTCTGTTAATCTCTCAAATTTGAAATATAAATAGATACAAATTTTTAGTAGTAAAATAATAATTTTTAATCATGTTATTTAAAATATCATAAAAATAAAAATTAATATTTTTACATAATATTATAACATATTACAATATCAGTAAATTCCTCTTAAAGATAGGCATATATTTAAATTAACTTATAATTTGAAAAAAAAAAAATTACCCATAATCAAGCCAATTTGCTAGCAAATATTTTTTAAATTCTTTTTGTATTACATTAGAAATACTAATTAATAGAAATAACACAACCAACCAAAAATTACTAAGGTATAATTCAGCTTATTTATTCAAGTTTGCTCAAGTAAATAGATATCAACAGATCACTCATTAAAAGTGCTAAAACAAAATGGAGCATATGCCATCATGATTAAGACAGTTTTCCAGAATTATAGAGTAAATCACAGCTTTAGTCTTTACTTGTTGTAACTTCTATAACTAAGATATAGCACTAAAAAAATACAATAAAAGTAATTACATGAGAATTAAAAAATATTATAAAATTTTATTATTATTAATTTTATGAAATTATAAGCCACCAAGCTATTTCCTCTTTTATATGGAGCCAAGCTGTTCCACTTGAATATAATTTTGTTTGAGAAATTATATTTAGACTTTTTTTCAGTATGAAAAAGGTTTAATAAAGAATTGTTATTTAGTAAGCTCTCACTCCTATTTAACAAATATAATTTATTAATAAATATAATAATTAATTTATTCAAATATAAATCAAATCAATATAATCCTCATCTTCAAAGCACATCCCAATATATCATTGCTGTTATTACGTAGTAAAATTATTTATACATTGCTTAACTACAAAAGTTTTTTAAGAAAATATTAACTTTAATCAAATTTATTTTTTAGGAACATAAAAAATGTTTGAACATAGTTTATTCTACAAAGTAGAAAAAAGTTGTCTCTCTAAACTGTTCAAATGTTGAATTAATTTACTTAAAAAATTAATAATTTAAAAATAAAAAAATTATAAATAAAACTCGAAAAAATAAGGTGATGCCCAAAAGTATCCCCAATTGCAATTGAAAACTATTAATAAATTAATGTTTTTACCTGGATTCGTGTCACCCAATACTAAATTGGTTGGAAACAGATCCAAACTCGGCTTTAAACACAGCTAAGGTACAAACTTGACATTATAAAACATATTTATATAGAAATCAATCCAACATCTGTACAAAGTACATTACTTAATAATAATTCTTTAATAATTCAAAAAAACAGGCACGCATATTGAGGAAAATGTTGTGTACAAATCCATCCACGTGTCCGTGCAGTGTTGCTTGTAAAAGATACATTTTGTTAGAAATATTTAAAAGATCTGGTACAATAATTTTTCTTATGAAATATTATATTATTTAAAAATTTTGAATAGTACTTTATTCATACTTTAAAAATTATTATTAAATAATATAATTTGATCCTTTTATCTAAATATTATATATATTTAAATATTATTTAATATCTTAAAAATATAATATAAAATATAAAAATTTGAAATTATGAATAATATTTTTTATTTTTTTTTATGAAAATGATTTCGAGGCCCATGGCAGGTCCTCCATTTTTAACTATTGATGTAAACAGCTGAGTGAGTTCAATTGAAAAACAAAGAAATAAAGCTAACGAGATAAAAGGCTTCCACTACCTCTCAAAAAATGCCCCAAACCGAGCGAAACACGAAGCAACAACAAGGATTCAATTGCGTCATGTGACTTAATGTTTAGGCCCTTTAGTGGTTTTAAATACCCTCCTCTTCTCCCCTTTCTTCACCCTCTTCTCCTCTTTACCCATCTCCAGAAGAATCTGTTTCCTCTGCCCACTCTACCTTTTGCTTTCTCAGCCTTCTTCAGAGATGCTTCCCAGGTCAAGCAGCATCTTCCACCTGGAAGAAGCACAAGATGTCCCCCTTGGCCTTCAAATCCTCATACAGCACCAGGAAGACGGCTCAAATGTTGTGATCCAGACTTCTGTGAAATCCGGCAAGAAGCCAGCAGCTGTGCCCATTGGTTTTCTCAAAGCATGCTTCTTTTGCAAGCAGGAGTTGAGCCTCCAAAAGGAGATTTACATGTATAGGTATGGAGAATGGAGTACTCACAAAAAGATTTACAGCATATTACTCTGTAGATTTCTTCTTAGTTTCTTTGTGCAAAGGTTATTGTACCACCAAAGAAGATTTGCATAACAATTTTTTGTGAACATGATTCAGGGGAGACCAAGGATTTTGCAGTGTGGAGTGTAGGCAGAAGCAAATTTTGGTTGATGAGCAGAGTGGTCAGTTTGATTCATCAAGAAGAGAGCGTTTTGGGGTGTCTTACAAAGGTGAAGGAACCAAGCTTAGGGCATCTCATGGGAGGAGGAAGATCTCTGTTGCTGCTTGAGTGGGCTTTGTTGTTTTTTGTGCAGCGCCTTGCTGAAGCAAGACCTCTCTCTTGCTCTCTTATGCCTTCACAAGAAGTAAAGCACATCAAATTAGAATACACCTTTGATGTACAAGCTTATTACTCAGTTAAATGCCTTAAATTTGGCTCATGTTGTTATATGTATGTATATGTGTGCATGTTGCACAAAGGGATTGTATTTATCATGGTCTTTCTAGAAGATGGTCTTCAACGCTTGCATGTGATTTCATAGGCAATTTTCAGTTGCTTGGACAGAACGGAGTTGAATGGACCATGGTTTGTGTGAAGTAGAGAAAAATTATAAGGGGTTGATGCGACAAGAGGCAAGTAAATTTTCATGTGACAAAAACTTATCAACAAAGAAAAGTTAATACTCCTATAACTCAAGCATCTCACTATGTTATAAAATTGCTCTTAAGAGGAGGTCAACAAGGTCATAGATCCACAACCTTAAATAATATTTTGGTTTTGTGAGAGAAAAACAATGAAATAGTTAGAGGTTCAAAGAAAGACCAACAAATCCAAATGTTTGTGTGCATGTCGTTTTGTAGTGTATCATCTGTGCAATCTACTCCTTGTATAGCATGTGGTTTATTAGGCATTAGGAAATGACATTCCTCAGTTTCTTGTACGAGGGATAAGATTTAAAGGTTTTGAGTATGATATGAAAGTTTAGTATCATAGGGGTGTGTTCATATTTTAAATAAAAGTTCATAATATTATGAGTATCAAGAAATGATTAAAGGTTTATGTTTATAAGTGTTGGCTTTAAATGAAGACTAACATGACTATATGAATGTTGGTAAGAGATAATTATTGAAATAGCTTCAAATTAAGTGACAAACAAGTATGAAACAAATTGTGATGAATGAGATGATTGCGACTTATGAGTAGACCATACTCTAATATTAATACATAAAATATGTGGATAACTATATAATAGAATATTAGAAGTTTAAAGATAACCTCAAAATATAAATATGTTAAATTACTACATAAATTTTAACAATTCACTTTAAATAATTAGAGAATGTATCTTTAATTTTTATTTTATTATTGAATGCATGTAACAAAAAAGCTAAAATTTAAAAATTAGTACAATATAATGTGCCTTAAAATATGTGCTAAGTCAGAAATAAAAAGATCTAGGATTTGATCATATTATTATAAATGTCTTAACCTAAAGAATTTGTAGCTATATTATTTTCAATTTGAAAGTAATTTGAATTTTTAATAAATTTTTAAAAGCTAATGAAGAAGAGAAAAAACATTTTATTAATATAAAAACTTAAACCTAATCCTTCTCCTCATACAACATTGACAACAAAAAAATGATTAAGAAAAAGATAATACGATAGTAGGAGGGAAGAGAAAAGGACTTAGGATAAGAAAGAAGGAATCCTAAAGTGGCTTAAGCTCAATTTATAGTATGGCAAAAGATTTTAGAGCCATGATGAAACAAGACTTAGAATGGAACTGAAATCCCATTTTGGCAAACATGATTTTTAAGATAACTTTACTCAAGATTCTCCTTTTTTTTTAGTAAACTATGAAGTCTTATTTTAAATGGATTGAAGCTTTTCTTAGAGTGGTTAGGAATTAAGTGTAAAATGCCTTACTCATTTTTTGACCAAGCCCTGTGTATTATACAATTGGCCTTATTAGATGGTATGATAGGGCTAACGAACTAACGATACTATGAGTATTAAAACTTTGAATTCTTAAGAAAATTATATGATAGAAAATATTCCTTAAATTGTGCATGTGGGCTTTGTCTAACTTATAAGATTGGTGTAAACAAAATTTGTAGATTGTATAGTCTAATGGAACCATCAAATAATATAATCAATACTTTCTTAGAAAGGACAATCAAAATAACAAATCATCTAGCTAAGAAACTTGAGGTTGTACAACCTTATGGGACCATCAGGTCGTATAATCAACTTTAAGAAATAGATTTAGTTTTGATAGATTACTTTGCTAGATACCATACTATATGATAGACGGGAACTATTTATGATAACTTTTATAAGTATTTTTGATATAGAAACTACATAGTTTTAAGGAATGTGAAAGAAAAAGAAGAGTAAGATAAAGTCAATGAGCTTTTATAGCTTGAGAATAAGAAATTGATAATTTATTAATTAATAGAATGCAATAAGAATTGTGCAAGAAATGAAAGAAAGATATATAAAAAAAGAAATTATAGTTGAAGAAGCATCCCAATACCATTGAATAGATAAATTAAATAATTATGATATAAGTATATTAAATTATTTAATTTTCATTATCATTATTATATAATACAATATGATGTGGGCATTTTCATGGTTTAGAATTATTTGCATATATTCTTATTTATGAGATTTGCATATTATTATTATTATTATTATTGTTATTAGTTATTATTATTATTATATATGTGTGTGTGTGTGTGTGTGTGTGTGTGTGTTTATTTGTTTGTGTGTGTGTGCATGCATGTGTGTATGTGTATGTGTGTGTGTCTGTTTTGTGTGTTATAAAAATTAGAATGTAAGAAAAAAATAAAAAATATATGAAAATAAAAAAAAAATATTATAATGATTAATGATCTAGAGATCATGAGAAAGAAAAAAAATAAGAATTTAAAATATTTTCTCTATGACCTTACCTTGTAGCTATATGAAATGAGAAAGAATATTACCTTTATTGTCATTAATATGTAGACAAGGGGCCATAACATGGTCGAGGCTTTGCCATCATGTGCACAAGATGCTATACGTTATTGGTAGTGGTTTTGTGATATGTGCAAAAATTAACCCTTTATCATTAGTACTCAAATATAAGGCCATGACATAACATAAGCCTTACTCTTGCTAGTACATGATGCTAACATTGTCGGTTATAGCTTCTTGATAGATGCTGTTATGATATAAGCTTTTGAGGAATGAGGATAGTAGTTATATAAAGAAATAAACAAAAAATAAGAGAAAAAGATAAAATAAGTTATAATATAAAAGAAAGAGTAAAAGATATGATATGATATGATATAAGTATTATATGATATTAATACCAAATAATAACTATATGCATACATGATTATGATAAATATAAGCATTCATATAATATTTTAGTATCTTGATATGTTTTGCACATTGCATGCATTATTCCAAATATTTCTTCTTTATTCTTTATTGGTTATAAATCTAAACTTTTATATTGTGCTTTTTTTATAGTTAGTAGTTTGTCTTTTGAACATATTATACCAACTCTTACTCATATTATAATGATATAAACACTCACATAGTTAAGATTTTGTAAAGGATATATGAACTTAAGTAAAAGAGATTATATTTTATTATTTTGTAAGTTTTGTAAGAGATATTTTATATGCAAAAAGTTATACTTTTTAGATAAAATTATATTAGAATTATTATTTCAACATTTGCATGGTGTGACAACTTTGGATATATTTGAATTTATTTTGATTGATTTATTTGACATGAGATGTTATATGGATTGAGATATTTTTCTATCACCATCCCTTGATGTTGAATTGTGTCCTTTTGTTTTGTTATATGCTCTATTTTTAACCTAATAATTTAGTATTTTAAGTATTTTATGAAATTTTATTAGAATTATGCAACATAGAGCATGACACATACACTTGTATGCATCATGCCTAAGTATACATATTATCATCATTTAGTATTAATATCATATAATAATCACGTTATTTCTTTTTTCTTGCTTATATATTCATATGTTTTTAATCTTTTCATCTTACACCTTTTTTTATTAGGGCTCTAATTTTCTTATGTACCCATTATACTTACTCTCTAATATACCAAATCATATCTTTATAATATTAGTCATATTTCAAAATCTCCATCAAATAACTAAGCCACAAAAATCATTTGTCCTACTAGCACTACCTTTACCAAATAACTAATGAAAATGGGTCTATAATGATCATTTCCTAATTAGTGCTAATGTAAATAGGCCTCATCTTATCATTACTCAGCTCCAAAGCACTCACAATAACAAGAATAAGATTAAATGCCATCTTTATTACAAAACCACATATAAGAAATATTAAATGATGGTGGTTCTTTGTTTTTCATGTCCCTTAATCGAGTTTTCAATGATAATAAGAGTGATCTCATCATATTTGATAATTATGATATATTGTAATAAAGAAAATTTCATTATATTCTTATTTTATCTTTCTTAAGATTTTATAGATCAATAGGTTTATTCAACCAATCATTTTCTTTCATTTATTTTTTATTTCATTCTCTTTCATATTTTATGTTTTAAAACTCAGAATATATATATATATATATATATATATATATATATATATATATATATATATATATATATATATATATATATATATATATATATATATAACATATGCTATTATGTCATCTTATAAATCATAACACATGCATAATCAATCAATATCATGTAGTATGCTCATTCCATATTTTGTAATATTATATATCATAATAATATATCAAGATAATTACTAATTTAATATACTTATATCATAATTATTCAGTTATCTTATTAGATGGTTGGAAGATGCCTTTTCTATTATATTTTTTTCTTTATCTCTTTTTTTCTATTGCCTAAAAAATAACCATTACATTTATTCGAATATATCCATTCTCCACATACAATATTTTAACAAGTGTTTAAATCTTTCTTTTCTTCCACAAGTTCCCATACCCTATATGCTTATCATAAGAGTAAGTCCTCTAAAATAATTCACATAAAACCCTTGAAATTTCCTTTTCAATTTGTGATTTTTCTTCTTAATGTATTATTAGTCACTCTAATGTATGGTACATTGTTCACAAAATTACTATTCACTAGCTCCATTGAATCATTTACTATCTTGATTTCTTTGCATACATGAGCTTATCTTATAGTATGTTGGTTTGAATGAATGATATATCATTTATAAGAAATAATATGTGAGTCCAAATGGACTGTCACAACACACTTTTCTTAAGATAAATAAATAGTACAATAAATATCAATGTATGATCTACTTTTCTTGGGAAACTAGGGTCCAAAGGTTTCTCACACTCAAAGGCTTGAATGCATGATATGTTCAAAAAATAATATACTATTTAGTTCTTTAGGGATTGGGTTAGTTTTGAACACACCGTCTTACTACTTATGGGCTCTTAACATACAATCCATTTAGTCTTAATGTGTGGTATGTTTTGCCATTAGGTACAATATACAAGAAATGGATGAAAAGTTATAACTACTCCAAATCTTGGCCTATTCCAACCCAAATCACAAATTAAACTATAAGCAACTAAAATACCTCTTTCAAGCATGCCATATAATGAACATCCTAAAACAGAACATACCAACTCTTTCTTTGTAAATCAAGATTCAAACTCTTTCTTATGCCCTTTATCTTCCATATCTCAAATGCTTCTTTCCCAATCTCAAATCAAGCAAAACATGCTTTAGGAACTTCTTCTCTCCCTCTTCCATGCTCTCTTTTTTTGTCTCCTTAAATCACTTAAGCTCATCTCTTAAGTGTCTCATGATATTTGAGATAGAAAGGGAATAACACCCGTTTTTTAGGATTTAAAAATTAAAATGTTTAATTTTTTCAATGATTAGAAATTTCTAAAAATTTTAAATAACTTTAAAAATTATAAATCAAATACTAATAAATGTCTCATGTAGGGCTTTTGTCATTAGTATACTTAAATCTAAAATCTAATTACTAACAAGATATTACATGTTTTAAAACATGGTAGAACTCATCAATTTAGAAATAATTCCAAAAATAGCAAAAGCTAATATCACAAGCACGAATATTTGAGTATTTCATAATTAAATATTTGTATTGTCACATTATGGTGGAAAAATTATGGAGCTTAAGATTGGGTCAATTCTAGTGGCATTCAAAGGAGATTTAAATATTATATAAGTCATTGATTTGTTATAGGATTTAAAGTTTATGAACATGCTTAGACTAATAATGCATATCATTAGACAAAAAAAGCTTCAATTATTCAACATAAATAATGTATTTTAGTTTGTTGTGATAATTATTGAGAAATTTACAATTACACGTCATATATTAATCTAATTGGTAAAAATAATATTACAACATGTTTGAATTATGATAACTACATTGCATCAACCAAATTTTCATAGCAACACAAGTCCCACAAAATGTCTTTCATTACCAATTAACCATACCTTGATCTTAAAGTCACTTGCTATTTATAATATTTTTTTTGCTAAAATATTGCTAGTTAATTACTTGTCATTTATTTTCCTTTTTATTCTTAAAAAATAAAAAAAATTGAAAATTTGCTGATTGTTATAGGAAAAATATTTTTTAAGAGATAAAATTAGATTCACCAAAACTAGATTCTACCAAAAGTCCATGTCATGCTATAATGCGTGCAAAAAAGCTACTTATGCAATTTTAAGAATATATGAGCATCACAAATATTACACACATTTTGAGAATGTCAATGTGCAAAATTTTTACATTGATTATGAAATCTTCATGTAATTACTTTAACCTATGCAAGATTAATTTTCGTACACTATTGTAAAATAAACTTATACTCTTAGCATTACACTAAAGCTATTGATTATATATAAGGTGGTTAAAGGAAGATTTTATGGGTTTAAGCAACTTTGGAAATCATTGTGATGGATAAAATTTATGAATAGGAAAATGAAAGATTTCTTTATGTTTCTTTCCTTTTTGAAATTTAGGTAAGCAAAGATGGCAAAAGAGAGGAAATTATATAAAAGTCATGATAATAAGAGACTATGTACAATATGACTCTATAATACAAATGACATTGAAATAATTGAAAAATAATGAGAAAATGAAGATGCTTGACAAATTACAAAGGTACTATGATAACCTATATTTTGTTACTTTAATATTATTTAAAATATGGTTGCTTATTGGAGAAGTTTTTGAATAAAATAGAATGATATTATTTTATATCTCAAAAAGCATGTCTAAAAATATACATTAGAATGTTATTGTGAATACATTTTAAAAAGAGCATGTCATGAGTAATCCAATAGTATGTTTATTATAATTTTGAAAATTATTTAATATTTTTATAAATTATTAAAATAAATAAGATAAATATTAATTTTTAAGTTATTTATCATGTTAATTTCTATTATTATTACTATTAAAATCCACTTCTCTCTCTCTATCTCACTCTCCCGTAACCATAATCCCTTTTTGCTTCTTGATCCGATCCTAAGCATCCATTAAAACTATTTTACAAGGAGAAATTCTTGCAAATCTTAATGAGGAAGGAAATTATGAGGGAGCATCACAAAGGGTTTTGTGACCTAAGCATTTAAAGCACATTTCAGTGAGTGATGTCAACCAAAGAGATAGAGGGATTCAATGATTTTAGATGATGACAGTGAGTCTTATATTAAAATTTGTTGCTTTGTGTGAGTATTCCAAGCCCATTAAGTATTGATGTTTCTTGAATTTGTAGATTGGCTGAGATTAATTTACCTTAATTGAGCCAAGTCGTGTGAAGGACCATGGGTGTTTGTGAGATTCAAAGACCATCGATGACATTATGAGTCTCTTCGATGTGATTGACAAGTTAAATAAGATAGAAGAGAAGAGACACTTAAAATTTTATTTGGGTTAATCTAACCATTTGTACAGATATTATAGACATCTTTATTGCAACTAAAAAAGAGAGATATAAAAGAAAATTTTAAAGTTATGCTATTAAGGGATGAGGAAATGAAAAATGCTCAAGTATTCTCATTGTAAATTATAACAATAAGATATAAAACAAGTAATTTTTTATTTTCATGTTATGATTTTTTTAGTTTCATTTAATTATGTTATGAATAGATTCTAGTAATTGTGAAGTAATAATTTGACACAAAAATATGAAAGAATTTGTTAAATAATTATAAAGTTTATGTGGACTTTTCTAGAGGGATTCCATGATAGTTGGCTGTAAATCACAACAGTAAGAAGAAAAGGAATTAACATCAGAATAGTCTCCTATGATTGCAATACTTAATAAAATTATGACACAAGTAGTAAATTTTTTATTCAATTATTATATTATGATTTTTGGATATGAATCATCAATTCTTTTGTCTTGTATATTACATACTTTGATATTATTTATATGTTCATAACTGAGAATGATAGGTTTATAGATGAAAATCCCTATATGATATGTTAAAGATAGAAAAAAGAAAGTGAATAAGAGAATTTTTATTTTAAGCTTAATATCTTATTAAGAATAAGTAATTTTAAAAAGTATGTTTCCCAAGTGGCCTTATCCCATAATATTGCTTGCTGTGTGATATGATAAGTATCACTTGTGTAATCTGGTGATATTGATACCATTAGTATCAGATCTTGATGATTATACTACCTACTATGTGATCTAGAGCTATTACTTACTGTGTGATCTAATAGCCACTCCTAATATGTGATCTGATGATTGATGTTTATAGTGACTATGTATATATATGTCTTTTGTTATGTGATTTAGCAGCTATTACTTGTTGTGTGATATGCTAGTATTGGTACCACTGATATCGAGCTTCAATTATTGAGCTTCTTATTGTGTGATCAAAAGCTACTGCTTGCTATATGATCTAGTGGTTGAGATCTATAGTGATGATGTATAGATATATATATATATGCCACTTATTGTATGATCTAGTAGCTATTTCTTATAGTGTAATCTTATAGTGGATATAATGAGATGTTAGGAGATATGATTCTGGATCTTGAGGATAAAAGTCATTAGAGGAGGAGAAAGCTAAGATCTTTATTAATTAAAAAAAAAGTTAAATAAAAAAAGAAAAACTAAGATAAAATCAAATTCAATAAAAAATTTCTATATAAGTATTTATACACATTATTTATAAAAAAAGAGAGGATATGAGAATCATTGTGCTCTAAAACTTAAAGGTTATAGCATATTTTATATCACATTTTAAAAACTATTGTTATATGCTTACAGAGTTGTAGGGATATAATTTTTTAATTCTCTTAATATCATATATAGTATCACAATACATGAGATCAAGTGTATGTCATTTCATATTCATGTTTATACCAATTTATTTATGTTGTCAATTTATTTGTTGAGTCATACTCATTTCTTTATTTATATTGTAGAACATGGCATAGGTACATTGAGTGGGGATATCTTGAGTACAAAAATAAGTATTAAGAACTCAAAATGAGTTATTTTATAAATAATGATAGTAATATGGATTATATTATAAACTCATATATATGAACTTTTGGAGAATCTATGATGTGATTTTTCTTTTATGATGTGATTTTATTATGATAATGTGGTATTTGTTATTGTCTTGATGATTTTCTCTTGATAATATGATTTTATAATTAAATTGTATTCCTATAGTGACAAATCTGATTGATATAAATATTATTGTTATAGTTAATAAATCAATTATATGTATGTGAAAAAAATTGATAGTTTTTATAGGAGATTTTGACCACTTATTTTTAGAAATTTGAATCTCTCATGAGTTAATAATTTTAAATTATCAAATAATTAAGAGATAGTTATTCTTCATTCTCTACGTGAATAAGTCTTTTGCGTACTCTTAACATGACAACTTCAATTATTTATCAAATATTCTTAATTAAAAAAGAATTATAAGTTAATAGATATGTAAAGGTTATAAGTACAAACTTGAGAACACCCATCACAATAGAGAACACCTTTGTTTTCATAGGGTAATCAATGATCATAGTTATTGGTGCACTAACATTTCTAAAAATCCTTTCTAATGTTTTCAAACAAGTTATCTCAATTTTGTGAAAAAACATCATGAGAAGAAGTCTTTTTTTGAAATAATTTTATCTTTAATTATTAAGTGTTAAACCTTTGGCAATTGCACAAAAATTTTGTTGATAATAAAACCATTGTATTAGTTTTCTAGTACTTTTTTTTGAGTAATTTAGATCATGTATCTCAAAATTAAATAAGTCAATATATTTGAAAGCTTGATTAATAAATTCATAAAATAGTTTACAAGTGAAGATAAGTGAATGAGTGTTGGCAACATTACTTAAACATGACTTAATTTTCAAATCTTGCAGCCAAAGGACACAACTCTTACTAGAGTGGTGCCTATCTAGAACTTATTTCTACATATTACTTTGGATTAGAATTATTAAACCTCTCACTTAATACTTATATGACACATTGGTTCACATTCATCTTGCTAATGTATTATCTAATATTCAATCTCTCTAATCATGAGTTAGACAATAAAAAAATAAGAGTTAAATTAATCTTAGACTTAATGTTAAACTAATAGCATTGAAATTATGTTGACTCGAGCATTCAACCTACATATAGATTATACAATATAATGGCCTTCATCATACTTATAAATTTCTTCATTCCTGTTCTATGTCACAAGTCACATATAGTTAGGATTGCATGTTATACTATTATGATTTCTTCATTGTATTGGTATTATGTTTTGTTTGTCTTAGCCTGACTTAATCATATAATTTAAATCCTTCTATCAAGTATGTATGAAACTAAGTATGTTCTTTTTGTTTAGAAATTTGAAGTATCACGTAGCTAGAGTAATGGTTCTTACTTATATGATTGTTTTCTCTTATAGAATAGTTGAAATAATTTAGAGTAAAAATATAAAAATAACATCGTACAAATATGATTCTATATATTGTATAAGTAAAATCATCTTGCACAACTAGAATATGTTAATTGAAATATCTTTATTTTTTAAATAAAAATATATTTTATTCAATGCACAGCTTAAGAATACAATGTGGGTGAAACATTTCCTAAAAAGGATGTAACCTTACTTCTTTTCTTCTTAGTTTTTGTAATTAGTGATGATATAATCAATAGCAGGTAATCAATCACCATTGACCATATTAATCCCTTGCAATTGTTCAAAACTAAAGGTAGCATTAAAAGTGATGGTATGATGTTAATAGCATCTTTCATCGTACTCATCTGAAACATAGACAGGTGGCTTCATCGTAATATGAAGGTGGCTACATAGAACAATGTAGACATTGATAAATCAGATTTGTCCAATACGATAGTAGAATATGTTGTGCTAATACAAAAGTGCCAAAATCTGAATAGTACCCTCTTGCACAAAACATAATTATTCAATGTGCTAATTAGAAAATATTACAGTAGTACAATGATCTACTTATTGTATACTCTATTATATTTGTTTGAGTTGATGTGATTTGTTAGAGTGATCTTACAATCTTGTTGACATAACATTCATTAATCATACTTCTTTTATGCTAATATAGTAGTTGTCATTTAAGTACGGAGTTGTCCAGTATAGATAGTAAAGGCAATCACAATTCTTATTTGTCATATGCATAGGAATATATCTTTGTCCAAGTACAAGGACTCCAAAATGTGAATAGTAACAACTGACATGAGACGTGCTTGTCTAATGCATTAAATGAAGATTATTGTAACTATCTAATGAGTCGTTAGCTAAATGTATTATTATACTAGTCCAATGCATATGCATGTATTGTAGCAACTTTATGACCACATTGGAAATATATTCATTAAGCTTTCTTATCTAATGTAAATCTAACAAATGTCATCAAAGTATGAAAACGTCTAAATATGAATAGCACTAACAACTGCTTAATGTTCTTATTTGAAGCTATATAAGAAAGAGTCAGAGTAATATGATGATGTGCATATATGAATAATAAGTGGCATTGAACACCATGATTGAATAATATGATAACAAATAATGTGTTATACATCAGTAGAATGCAAATTAGAGGTAATGACATACCTAATGGACTAATTTGTTATACTGTGTGATATTTGAATATAGATAGTAGGTTAAGTTTCTTAAGGGGGACTAATTATGGATAACATGCATATTGTAAGAGATATACTGGTATAATGTTTGACCTTGAACTAATTCAAATTTTCATTAAAAGCCTAAGCATAAATGAGTAATTCCAACTAAACCCCATTGAGTTACCTTGCACTATTGATAAATTTCTTGCTTGCTAAATTTAGCAAATCGCATAAAAAATATGTGATGCTATCGAAGGTGAGTCATTAATTATTCATGCTAAAGATGAGGATAGGTTACATGTTATGGTCTAACTTATTGTTAAGAGTTTGCCTAGATTTATTATTGTTATCATGTCATATAACAATAGATTGATTATGAGAATCCAAATATTCATTTGAATGAATTGCCTAGGCATTGGGATAGAAAATTCATTTTCTTAATCCCATCCAATTGAGCATCTCCATTCTTGTATCTTAGTGTTTTACAAAATTTAACATAAAGAACCTTTAACATATCCATTTTAACTAACCTCTAACAATACTTTGGGAGCTACTAATAGTCGAAGTAATAGCTTTTTGTTGTCACATACTGAAATTTGAAAACTAGATTACAACTATATTAGATTCATTGAATACATGCTGAACTTATATTCATTAATAATTGACTCATTGCCTTCAATTACCCCTTAATATTCCAAGGTGTACATAAATTATCTATTATAATATCTAATAATTACTTGTAGTTAATCTCCAAAATAATGCTTTTTTGGTTCAGTCCTAAGTTATGACATAGTTGAAGACCCTCTAAGAAAGTAATAGCTTTGACCTTGACATACATTGAAGCCCAAATTGGATTTGCAAACACCTTAACCATTCTTTCTTACTAAAACCCTTATTATGTACCATAGTTAGTAATGTCAAATTATTCTTAGTATTCATCATATAGATTCATCTTGAGGTAATTATTATGAGGAGGGCTCTAGACTATAATCTGCATCTTTTTCTACCATACCATTTGGAATGAAGGTATTAGACCACATTGAATAAAAAAATTATCCATTACATATGTCTAATAGAACAGGAAGCAATTAAAAATGCTATCACAAATTGTTTTAACTCTTCAAATTATAGTTTTAATAGAGAGTTTAATTTCCTAAAAAAGTTTAAGGTACATGCTTTCCTAACCTCTCAGTAGATCAAGGAGGAAATCAAATGAGCAACCTCTTTGTAAATTTTATCTATAGCTGTCAAATTTAGATACGTATTATCTTTTGTGTTATTGTTCTTAATTCTTATTATTATAACAAAATGTATCAAAATTCTATAGACTTTACTAGACTCAAATAATTTCTAATCAATAAGATCTTCTTGAGGATATAATGGGCACTTAAAACAAATTAAATGTTTAACCTTTGAAGCTATTTTAGAAATATGGACCAATTTGTTTAGAATTTTTCATATGATTATTGTGATCTTTAGAGGTATTTTGGACAACAAATTAGTAATACATAAAATAATGATTAAATATCATCATTTATTTGAGGATTGAAATACATTTATGCTCTTTCTTGAGATAGTGATTTATCAAATAAAAAGAAAATAACACCTACACACACATAAGACATCTCATTATAAGTATTAAAAGAATGTTAAATATTTGGCATCTATTTATATTGAAGATGATACCAAGTCACATGTAGAAGAAAATCCCATGTTTCAAAAAAATTGTAAACTATGGTGATTGATCTATAAGGTTTGAAGAAGAAGGATAAGAGTGATCTTAACCTAGTATATTAGATGGAGAAGATGAAGGAATCCCCATGAGAGGGAGGAAAAGATAAAGAAAAAAGAGATAGGGGTTTATTGCTATGAAAAATCCCTACTTGACATAAACAATGACCCATATTAGAGTAGTAAACGAATGACAACTACGTTGAGGAAGTATAGAAGTGAGACTCCTCTTGGATAACAAAAATCCATTGATGGACAACGAAAAGAAATAATTAGAGTAAAATTAGAGAAAAACTAGAATTCAAGAGCTTAAAGTTTGAAAAAACAAACTCTTTGATGAATCATTGAGAAGAAATTAGAGTAGTTGAAGAAGTGTTCTCTCTCCTTATTGATAAAGGGATTTTATAGAGGGTGGCCATTAGTTAGTAAGATCTTTGAGAACATGCATGACCCATTAAGCCACAAATGATTTGTTCAAATAAAAGATGGGTTTTTAGCTAAACAATGCACAATCTAAGAAAGCAAATGCAAAAGCCCAAAAGATCTAGTGCAATTAATGGTGGTTGAAGCTATGCATTAAGGTTTAGATGCATTTTCTAAGCTTAATGAGAGTTAGTAGGCTTTTGATGACGAACTTGGTCTATTTGGAGGGCCTTACATATGATATGGACAATTTTCCTAAATAATAATAAGAAAGGGAAGCCAAAGTCATTTATTTTATTGAGAGCAGGGTCTTAACCTAATGCTAAAGATAGTTGTAGGCTAACACTAATGAAATAATGATGAGAAGTAGAATGACTTCATCAAAGGGAAGAGGCAATGCCTCATTTAAGAAGGCAATGAGCTCTTGTCAATGAGGAGAATGGTTCTTGCTAAGAAATGCAAAGTACCCACATAGAGGAAAAAATTGGTTCTTTATCAACGAATCCTTATTGATGTAGTTATTACTACAGCAGAGATGAGGTATCCATTGTAACTTTCAAATATTCGAATGATTCATAAAGAAAAGAAACAATTTTAATGGAGAATAATGACTTTAACTATGCTAAAACATTTTTTTAATTAACTTGATGATGTTTCAAAATAAACAAACAAATTTGATTCTATTATTACTCAAATGAGACATTTGTAGCATGATTTAAGATCTATCATGTGATGCATACAAATTACCTGTTGAGATCGTGACCTTGCAGTATCAATCATTTTGATGGCAAAATAAGATGAGTAAATAACAAAAAAAATATTGTTAATATTTGTGGGATATGGATCTAGCAAAGCATCATAATCTCTTATGATGTTGACAAGACACCAAATGGTATACTTGCTTGTGTGTATGTAAAATTTTTGTATATTCCACATAAACTTTGCAAGTTACAATGCAAGCTTTACTCAAAATAATGTTAAGTATTAGCTTTTTAACTTTGAGCCCATTTTGTTTTCAAATCTTTTCACCATTTGGATCATTGTGTTTGGCTGATTGCTCTAATCAAAATTTTTCGTGTGCTTTAACTTTACAAGTTAGCCGTGAAGCAAACAAACGGATGCGAGTTTGCGCATCTTCATTAATTATCCTTTTAAAATTATATTTTAAAAGCTATTTTTTTTATTTTTTAAAAATCAATTATTATTTGAAATATTTAATAATATTATTTATTTATTATTAGTTTATCAATAATAAATTTATCAAACGTAATATTTTAATAATTTTAAATAATAATATTTCTAAATATATTTTTATTATTTAATTTTATAGCAATAATTATTATATCAAGACATCATTATATATCAGGTTGAGAGTAACACATCCAAGCAAAAAAAAAGGCAAATAAATATCTTATGAAATAAGATTCAATAGATAATATTAAATTTAATTTGAAATCTTTTTATAAAATAAAATCATGCCAATATCAACTTATATATTTCTTCACAAATTACAAACAAATTTGAAGGATTTCAAAAAAACATGGAACAAGAATATCGTAGAAAATGTACGACACTCTCATTGGCTTAAGATAAAAATTCTAGAAAACTTGATCAAATTAGATTACTCATTTTTTTTTCTATCTCATTCTTTTTTTCATCTATTTTTTCTCCCACCCTTAGTCAAGCTCTTTTGGTTTAAGCTTATTGTGTATATCAAGAGAAGAGTAGAGCAACTTTTTTTATTCTCATAATGAAGAACATTTGTTTTTCATTATTAGATTTTTGCTTGTTTGGATTTTTGATTTTTACCTCTTATGAAGTAGTCTAACTTAATCTATTAATATTGTATATCATTATTTTTTTAGAACTATATAACATGGAATTCTTAATTATGCTAATACACTTTACTATTGCAAAATAGCACATATCCTTCCTTCACCAAGTTTGACTTAGATTAAATGCTTTAGTCATAATGATTCCAAACTCAATAGTTGAAAGAGCAAGACACTTTTGTGGCTTGGCAACAATAAAACAATACACCTTAAAGTAATAAACAAGCAATTGGATGTCGAATTTTTAATATCAATGTCACCTATAATCTTAGTATACATATGACCATCTAAGACTAATCTTCAGTTGCCAAAATACAAACACCACTTGTTATTCCATCTCAATCACAAAAAAAAAATTGTTTCTTTCCAATGAACTTTGTCTCAACAAGATAAATTTTGCTAATTGTGGTGACATGTTTTGCTCAACACATGTCATGACATCAAACTTTTAAGTGTTAAGGAGTGAGGCTCTTATTGCAACTTCTTTTCTACATCTATAATTGAGAAAAATATCAATAAAAATATTTAATAATAGATCTATCAAGTTTGTTATTGCAAAGGTGCAACTACTCATTTTGCACCTTTGTTTATGTGGTAAGAGAATGTTGGTGACTTTTTCATTCTTTTCTTCTTTCTTGAAGCCATTCTATTTAATGAGCAATCAATTAAGGAGAAAAAGAGTAATATATCTTTATATTTTGGGTTTGGTTTGAGTAATATACCCCATTATTTGTTCCTCTTATCTTGCATTGATGATGAAAAATTTATTATTTCTTGAATCTAAAATTGAAAGAAAATAATACTTCAATTCTTAAAACTAGTGTCAAAGAAAGATAGCTCCTTTATTTATCAAATTTTGCAAAGATAAAAGGCAACATTTCTAATGAGGGAAGAAAGAATGAAAAAAAGATGACTAAAAGAGTTGAATGGTGAAAGACCAAAGAGGGGTAGACTATGGATGATGTCTCTCATCTTCAAATTTCCTTGATATTGAAGCTCTCTACCTTAATCAACTATATTCCTCCCCTAATTAAAAATGTCATCAACATTGACTAGTTATAAGTCTTCTTCCTTACCATTCTTTTTTTCTTCCTTTATCCCCATCCCTTCCTTCCTTCCTCTTCTTTCTTTATCATTCATCTTCTCATTCCTCCTTTTCTCTTTTTGCTTCCTTATTAGATTGTCAATTGCATTACTATTCTTTAGGTTATTTTTTCTCTTAATTATTTGTGTTGTTATATTTGCTTTAAGTTTCTCTATATGTTTGTATGGCCTAAACATTATAACACTAAATATTAGAACTCCATGCTATTAGTGATAATATGACTAAAATTCTTGATAATGATGCCCAATCAACCTTTTTAAGGTGCTTGCATGCTCTTATACAAAATTGAATACATATTTGACCTATAAATATGGTTTTTCTTCAATTTAAATTACATTAAATGCCACAACAATAAAAAATAAATTCTTCATACTATATGAAAATAATTTGTTAAATAGTGTTGTAAAATAACATGCTTATCTTTCAACAGAACTTCTATAAAATAGCTTTCCATTATTGTTGGATGTACAACACCATTTTTATAAATAAAACCTTTTAAAACATAATTGTGTTGTTCAATGACATTTATGTAGTCTTTATAGTTAATTGTACATGTATTCCTTATCTATTGTAGCAATTGGGCAAATGCTTAAATGTAGCAACTTTTGATCTATGATAATCTCCTACTTTTGTTGATCCATGTTTTTGATTATTTGAAGTACAATATTTTCATTAGTAAGATTATACTCATGATCATTGTGTTTTTGTGGATTGAAGTATTTGTTGTAACTTAAGTTATCTTTTACATATTTAAGTGATATGAATTTCTTTTTAAATTTTCATTTTTTTATATTATGAAGTAAACAAGACAAGTTTGCTTTTGAAATTCATGTAGGGTTTCATTTGTGATGTTTTCTATTATAATTATTTTAAGTTAGAAACAAATAGTTATTTATGACTATTGCAACTATGTTCTTAGAACTATTTTGATGTATGTGATGAATTGCCAAGCACATAGATTAGTTCATATTTATAAATCTCTCATTTGAAAATATTTATTATGATTGGTTAAGTTTTGTGTATGAAAAATATACTTTTTTAGTATAATTATCTTTTTATATTTAACTTATTATGTATTTTAAGATTTAAAGATTAATTAATTTATCAAAAAAGTTATTCTCCTTTTTGAGTAGTTTAGGAACATAAAACATGTAATCATTGAAATGATTATTTTGAGTATTAATTGTTTTTATAAACTTTTGGCACATATATATGATTACTTTCTTAGTACACATTTCAGTGTGTCTCTTGCTTTTCCATAACCTAAGAGGAGATTTGTGTTATTGGGTATACATGGGAAACTATGACAAAATGTTATTATTTTTTTTAAAAAATAAATAATATACAAAATAAACATTATGTTGATTACACATTATTTCTTAATGAGATAAAGCTCTTTAGAAAATCGCATAAGTTAATGAAAGACATTGTCAACTGTGCTTGAAAACTTGGATTTCAAAGGAAATAAAGTTATTATTCTTGTAAAGTTATGTTGTCATTAATATTAGTTGTAAATTCATCTATTGTCTTTTAGGTCATGCATAATAATGAATAGATTGTCCTTTTAATATAATTATTGATGCAAAACTTTGGATTGAAGAAAATATAGAAGTCTTATTTATTTATGATTTTAAGGAGTGAGATTATTAAGTAGGTAGTAGAAAAATCTTAAATTCTCAAAAGCCTAAATTAACTAAGGAAGAATAAGAAAGAAATTGCAAAACTAGAAATTCTCTTTCTTAGAAAAAGAATTAGTTTCCAAGTGGGCCAATGCCTTGCTTAAACTGGACCCCCATGGGACTTATTTATGGTTAATGCAATTTATAGCGCATATTAATATCATTCAATAAGTGGAGAAGTTATAGCTACCTTAATAGTTGTTTAACTATGTGAGACAAGTGTGCATAAGGGACAGTTACTACTATTGTTGGATACTTTAGTAATCACCTTAATAATGGTTTATATATATGAAATAAGTGTGCACACCTTTTGTTGATGTAATAGAGTTAATTATAACCATTAAATGAAGTTCAAGACAAGAGATTGAGCTTTAAGATTATGACTCATAGAGTACCTTAAATGAATTGGACTCAGGAATGTGGACTCAAGAAAATAGACCTCAAGGGTCTAGCTTCAACTGGTTAGATCTAGAGGGTTTGGTCTTAAGTAGTTAAATCTTAAAGATATTATCCTTTTAAGTACCACCTAATTTTGACTCAAATGAATTTTGACCTCAAAATAAATCATGACATCTTTGATTATAGATTCACATATAAAGTTAAGAGTCTTTCGTCTATATATGATAAGGATTTATTCATCCTTATACTTCTCTGCTTAGAAGCATATTAGGAATCACTCTTTGATTGATGATTCTTGTCCTTGAGATACTGAAAGGAAATCACCTCCAACATTTTCAATCTTGGGTGCACTCACTCACCAATTTTTGTATTGTTCATCCTAAAACTAAATCAAACTAGAGGTATATAACTCTTATACTAATCATATCATATCCCAATTTCCATTCATATATATCTAAATGGAATAAGCAAAATCATAAATTAAAAATCATTTTCTTTTTTTAATTTGAAATCTTTTCTTTTTAATTAAAAGGGTATGATATTTGAAAAAAAATCTTTTTTGTTAAAAGACTCTTTCTACCTTTGAAACAATTAAATTAAAATACTAAAACAATTTTAATCAAAATAAAATATAACATAGAATGTTTCTCAAAAAATTATTCATTTATAAAATAAAGTACAAATTTCTCTTATAAAAGCATATGTTTCATTAGAATTTGATAAGGTAGTGCTACCTCTAATAAAATTTTTTGCAATAAAACTATAAAAATGGAAATTTTTTTCCACATTCACAAACCTTATTTAAATATTTTTTAATGGAATAGAATAGAACCATACATAAAATTTAACTATAATTATTTGTTTTCATAATAACATTTGATACAACAATATGGCTTAAAACCTAATACAAGATAATAAAATAATGAAATAATATGTCATCCTTCCACTCAATGTTGACATGAGATCATATGCTATGTTTCATTGTTTCTTAGAATGTCTAGTCAAAATAGGTTAAACCAACTAATATAGGCTTAGTACACAAACCACTAATACTTACAAATCAATAAATTATTGGCTCATTCCTTTTGTTGGACTAAATTTTTCATAACATGAAATCAAAGCTTAACATATAAAATCAACAAAATAGTTTCAAATGCTCATGCATTTGTAAATTAGAAATTCATTTGTGTTTCTTTTGATATCATATCCTCATTTCCATTATTGTTGGTCCCTTGACCTTCTTTTGAATTTATTTGTTCTTAGGATTTTACACCACTAGGTTAGGCTTAGTTGGTTAATTCTCTCACTATTAGGTTATATTCCTTCAGTTATTTCCTTTTAGGTTACATTTTTCGTAAACTTCTTGCCTGTCCAAAACTTAAAAATTTTGTCCATTTTCCATGATGATGGTTCTCGCTTTTTTTGCATATTTTGTTTTAACTTTTTGTACCTTTATTTTTTGTGTTATTTAAAAGTTTCCAAAATTTTTAAAATTTTTCCCATGCAATACAAATGCTCATAATAAATTTTTATACATAGTCATTTAATTCAAAACTGGAAAATGTGAATAAGATAAAGCAACATGTGAGGAATACATCAAAACCATGACCCTATATATGTGTTTGATGATAACAAAATTATATAGTAAAGTTTATTAATGTGATTTTTGAGTTATTATTGTAAGAAGATTAAAAGATGATGATTATTCAGAATGCTTTGGCATATATCTCATCGTAAGACATTTCAAAGATGGTGGTTTCCATAAGTGATTGAACCCATTGATGTTAATTTCTCTTGATGGTGTGGTAGCCACCTCGAGTTTCCTATATTTTATTTTAGAAAGCTAGAATGATAAAACCTATGCTATAATATTTGTGGCATTTAGAATCTAACATTTTTCATAAACTTTCTTATAAACCAAATAGTTTTTCTTTATAATCACTAAATGTTTACAAACACTAATAACCTTAGATGTAACATCATGTTTCAATAGTTACTAGGATTTGGAGCTTGTTAAGGAGGGAGGCATTTAGTGGTTTGTTTGAGAGAGTGAACGGGTAGGTAAAGACTTAAGGGTGTTAGAGAAAGCAAGAATTTGTTTGATTGTTCGCTCTTTTGATTAAAGGTTTCTCACTTTCAATTCTTCTCTCACAAAAAGAGAAAAAAATTAAAAACTCCCCAACTAGAGTTTGGTGCACACTTTTCACTCACAAAAGGTGGAAGGCACAAATAAGAGAATTTTGATTCATTACTAATAACAATACAATAAATGAGCCTCTTTTATTTATAGATGAATAAGAGTTTTAATAACTATGCATTAGAAAAGAGAAAATTAAATACACCTTAGAACATAACAGAAGCATAAGAAAGACAAGAAGTCAATATAATAAAAGATAATTTTGGAATTAAATCACTAAGAAATCTAAAAGAGATCTTTAAAATTCTGAGACATTAACTCCAAGTGAGCATGATGAAAAAATAATTTTGGAGTTAAATATTGTAAAATCCAAAAGATTTCTTTATAATTCTACGATATTAACTCCAAGTAAGTAAATTATATTAAATACAAAATATAAAAATACATAAATTTTTGTAAATTTCAAGACATTAACTTCAAGTTGGTCAATCACATTAAATACAAAATATAAAAATACATGAAAAAATAATGACATAAGAAAAATTATACAATCATACTACATGACGATTAAACGTCAATGACGATGCTACTAGGATGCTAGTAGTAGATGAGACAATAATAACGAAAGTTGGCAACGAGAGAATCGGGCTCAAATTGCTCACTAGGTATTGCATGAGTTGCCTTGTATGGGACTAAATTTTTAACATTAAAGGTTACACTAATCTTATACTCTTTTGTTAAATCCAACACATACATATTAGTTTTTAATATTTGAATAATCTTAAAAGGTCTAGCTCCATGTGCTTATAATTTTCTATAAGCTCTAGGAGAGAATCATTCTAATCTAACTCTAATAATAAGATAATCTCTTTTATAAAATTCTCTAATTTGTTATAAGAATCTACTATTTTTTTACATCTTTTATTGATTAAATTATTTTTTATGATATGTTTTAAGTAATAAAGGTATATAAGAGGTAAAAGAAAAGATAGAAGAAGTTTGAAAGTCTACTGATAAAAAAATAAAATTAATGAGAGAACTAAGCTTATTATCATGATAAATTTTGAAGGGGCTTAGAACAATCTTATGATTCATGAAATTATTATATCCAAATTTAACTAATTGTAGTAATTTATCTCAAAGCTTAAGTTCTTCTCCTATCAAATTACAAAGAAAATTGTTTAGACTATAATTTACTACATTTGTTTGTCCATTCGTTCATGGGTGATAGGCGAAAAATATTTTAGCTTGGTCGATAATAAATACCATAATATCTTCTAAAAATAACTAATAAATCTTACATCTCAAATGGATACTATGGTCATTACGACACAATGTAGTTTAACTATTTCATTAAAAAAATCTTGGCTACATGGATAGCATTTTAGGCCTTATGACAATAAACAAAATGAGTCATTTTAAAGAAATGATCAATGACCATAAGAATATAGTTGTGTCTAGATGAGATCTTAGGAATCCAAGTACAAAATCTATACTTATGTGCTCCTATGTTATGTTAGGTATAGGTAATGGAATGTAAGGTCCTCAGTCTATATTTGAAGATTTTGTGAATGTGCGACATTGGACTATAATAGATTAAAAATGATACATCATTCTAGGCCAATAAAATCTCTCTGAGAAATTTCTTATGGTCATATCTTTCCCAAAATGACAAGGTAATTCTCTAAATTGATTTTATCAATGGTATAAATAGTCAAAGGATTAATAAATGTTTTTATAAATTGATCATAAGTTTGATGCCAAACCTCCAAAGCTAATAAATGATAAAATTTAAAGCACTCGCACTATATTATACAAAACAATGATTTTAGTTACTATAAAAGAATATGCTTACTATGATAGAGAGGACATGAAAGAATAGATATGGAGAGGCCATTGGAATAATTTTTAACACCTTAGAAATTCTTTTCTTTCTTTATTTCTCATATTTCTTCTTTAAGAACTTTACAAAATAGCAAAACGGTAACATAAAATTTTAGGCAAATCATCAACTCATTTTACCCATTTGACAAATTTCTACAATGAAATCTCTTGTCATTATCTTTTTTAATTTCTCTCTCAATAACAATATGAGTGAATAAATCTAACAAAATCAAACAATCACAAAGAGTTGTCAAGTCTTTTGGATAAATAATTTTGAAACTTTTGGAATTCTTGTTATCCTCGTTGATGGTATTTTTCTTATCTAGATTTTCTTTCTCTTCTAGATTATTTATCAAAGGCATTCACCCTCTCATATTTAATCCAATATGGAACAAACGTGTTTGAGACACCTTGTTAAGACTATTATTTTTCTCCATAAGACCAAATCCTAAGGACTATAGCTTCTTTTCAAGAATATCTATTTAGTCTTTTATTCTTGTCAAGACTCTCTCATTGAGATCCCTTTTTAACTTAAGACAACTCATAGTATTTCCATCTCAATATACGAAATGTTTACTCTTAAATTCATCCCTCTCTTTGACCTACCTTTCCAAGTCCTTAGTTTCTCAAATTCTACTTTCATCTCAAACCTTCTTCTTAGCTTCATCATCCACCATTGCATCTGTAATATGAAACCTAGCTCTCCTCTTTCCCAAATTAGCTATAAATGCCTTACACACTTACTTCAAGACTTTCTAACCAACCTCTTGAATCAATCTTCCAACTCAAAATCCATGAGGATATGAACTAAGTTCTAAAGATTAAGAAATTTTCACACAAAATTCACATTTGATTTGAACATCTATAGAGGAAAAAACACACCTTAAGTTAGAACTACATAGGTGATGTATAACCAAGCATTTCCTACTTGTACAATTAATAACATAAAGAAAATCGTCTGATTTTCTTTTTTAGAAAAATTTAAAATTTAATTAAATCAAGCATTATCTATTTTAAAAAACTAAAGTTCAAATTAGAATGAAAATTTGAAAAATTTGAAGGCAAGCATGGATCCAACCATGAGCAGCTGCAACTCTACTGCCTCTGCCGCACTGTGGCCCACAGTGCTTCCGCTTTGTGCCAAAAAGACAACCGCGTCGTATCCATCATCTCTTCTGCACAACAGGAACCATATAGCCCACGCTGCTCCCGCTTGTGACCAACATCTCATTCGCTTCACGTGCAATCGCCATGCTCTAATCCTTCAGAATATATAATTCTTTAAAATATATTTTTATATCCGAAACCAAAATATATTTAAAAAATGTTATAATTTCCGCCAAGAAGTTCGTAAATTTTAGCAAACATGTACATGTGTCTCAACGCCAACCACATAAACCCGCGCAGCTCACGAGAATAAAGCAGAAAAGTTAAGAAAATAAAAAAGAAAAAAAGGCAAAACTAGAAAGAAAAAATAAGAGGAAATAAACTTTTATAAAACTGTAATTTTCCTACAGTTCCATGGTCATCGTGACGGTCAAACTGGAGCCTGAATGGTGACAACGATGGGACTCCGAACGCTGTGCTTTCCATCCTTCCACACGAGCTCGCCGCCCCTCACGGCGGAGCTTCCAGCCGGCAACTTCCCCACCTCCTCCGCCACTGTAGGGTCCACCTCCACCCTAAGGAGAAAGCCCAATCGTTGCCCTTTCCGCCGGAACCTCAACACTGCTGGCTCTACCTCCACCCTACTCCCCTCCGGCGCCCGCACCTCCGAGCGGTACACAGCCGCATCACCTCCCACGTTCGTCACAGACCTGAGAAAATGCATTGATACCCTCCTCTTCACTCCACCCACAATGCCGGTGAAGACGGCCGAGAACGATGGATAGTTTAGATTCCCGGCATGACCCGCCCTCTTCGCTGTCTTGCAATCCGATCCCCTCCGAGTGATGGCTTTTATATTTTCGTACGTGTAATTCAAGTTGCAGAGGAAATCGATGTAATCCATGGGGCTAATGTCGTAGATCAACCCGGGATCCATCGCTCGCCGTGGATCCACGTGGCCAGCTCCGGCGTCGAAGACTCCGGATGCATTTCCCGTGGCCTCGTCCAGCATCGGCTTTCCCTCATTGTCTGTGTTATACGCGGTGGTCATCAACGCCGAACGGATCGCCGCCGGTGACCACTCCGGCTGCGCCGCCTTCAGCAGAGCCGCGAGTCCGGAGACGTGTGGGCACGCCATCGACGTCCCCGACAGGATGTTGAACTCCGTCCGGCGATGGTCCGAAGGAATGCCCGCAGGGCCGACGCCGTCCGGCCACGCTGCGAGAATGTTGAGTCCCGGCGCGATCACGTCCGGCTTCAGGATCTCAGGAGATTGGGGATTGGGGCCGCGCGCGGAGAAAGACGCAACTACCGGCGCAGGCCGGACACCAAGGCGAGTTCCACGGAAAATAATGGTTCCGGTCGGGTTGGCAGTAGACGCGATGTACTTCCGTATCTCATCGCCAGCTCTGGCGCCAACAGCCGTCGCGGCGAGTACATGGCAGTCCGCAACGAGACCCTCTCCGTCGAATACGCCGTTGGCGAGGACCATACCAGCTCCGCCGGCTTTTCGGACTACCTCTCCCTTGGCCGCACGGGAATTCACTCCGCGGTCGCAGAGAACGATCTTGCCGCGGACGAAACTGGGGTTTAGGGAACCCTCGAGGCAGAGGGAAGCAGAGTAGCCGTCCCCGCCGGCTCCTGCAGCACCTCCCGGGCCACCAGCGTAAATGAGGGGATAAAGTCTGCCATCGGCAAGGGGAGGTCCGGAGAAGACGCTAACTCCGGGAAGAACGCGGCCGTCGCCGAGTTGCACGTCGGCGGGGAAGGATCTATCCATAGATCCGGCACCCACGGTGGTCATCCATGGCGCCACGTTGGTAACCGTAAGTTCGCCGGGGCCACCATTCCCTGCCGAGGCGGAGATGAAGACACCTGCTTCAGCGGCGGAAAAGGCTCCGACGGCGATGGCGTCAAGATAGTACGGCACGACAACGCCTCCGACACTTAGGGATATGACATCAACGCCATCCGCTACTGCGGCATCGAAAGCGGCAAGTATGTCGGAGTCGAAACAACCGGCAACCCAGCACACCTTGTAGGCCGCGAGGCGGGCTTTTGGGGCCATTCCAGCAGCGATTCCATGGGCGTAACCGAGGGTGGAGGCCGGATAGACGTACCTTCCTGCCGCAATAGATGCGGTGTGGGTGCCGTGGCCGTCTGTGTCTCGAGCGGAGCGAAGCTCGGCCGTCTCGTTCATGCGGCCACTCGTAGCCTCGTAACCCCCGGAAAAGTAGCGTGCGCCGATGAGCTTGCGGTTGCACGACGAGGCGGGGAAACTGGTGCCGACGACGCAGGTACCGCGCCACTTTTGGGGGACGGGGCCGAGGCCATGGTCGGAGAAGCTACGACGCTCCGGCCAGATGCCAGTATCTACTACGCCGATGACGAGATCGGAGCCAAAGTCAGTCTCGGCTAGGAGACCTGTGCTGTCGGAGGACTTGAGACCGAGGAACTCCGGGGAGCGGGTGGTGTCTGGGTGTCGGATCTGCTCCGGCAAGACGGCAATGATACCCGGAAAAGAGGAGATGGCGGCTGCAGCGGAAGGGTTTAGGCGTGCCGAAAAGCCGTGGAAGATTGAGGAGTACGTGTGGATGATCGGACCGCCGGGAACCCAATCGACTTCTGCTGCAGTGGCTGCGGCGACGGTGGTTTCATACCAGTGGACGTGGGTAGGGAAGACGGATGGTTTCGCATCGCCGTAGACTCGAACGATGTAGGTTCGCCATTGGGCCTTGTCCGCCGTAGTCATGGACGGGTTGAGGAGGACGGCGAGGGTTAGAAATGCAAAATGGAAATTGCGTATCATTTTTAGTTATTTCCGCACGGAAATGAGAAGTCTAAGTAAAGAAGCATGGGTGTGTGAGAAATCTTAGCTATATATGTCGCGGCTTTGCTGTGTCCGAAAGCGATCCCTCGTTTTACTTGGTTTATTGTACGAATTAATCTTTGAGCATCTTACTAGTGACAAGTGGGTCATAACTCATGTGACACCATAAATGGCTCTGTTTTGCAAATCTACTCCTCAATAGCAAAGTTGGTATTAGTTTTCAATTCTGCATTTATCTAACAATATTTATATTCTAATTTAGATCATTGATGTATATATAATGAACAAAATAAATGTTAATTATTTACCAATTTTATAATTATTATAAATAAAATTTTCTAATTTATCAATATTCATTAGAATAAACTTATCCCATTCATTTTCCTAATTAGTCCTTCAAGAAACTTGAGACACAAATTCCTAAAACATATCAAGAACATAATTTTCTTTCATCTTTAAATTACTTCTAACTTCTCATGATTGTTTGACATAGATTTAGAATATTCAAAAGATCTTCTTAATTCCATTCTATAACTTGTTGAACTTAATTCTTAAGTATATAGCTATCCTAGTGATCATTGAATACATTTTTTTATGAACAAAACTATAAAAACTCAAAAGTAGAGAAAATTATTTAAATAACTATTTTTGAAATTTTGAATTATCTACATAAATTAATGAAAAATAATAATCACGATGTTTATCAAAAATCATATAGAAGGAAGAAACATTTATAATCATTCTTAGGTATATTAATTTATAGTTTTTATGAGCATTATTAATCCCTAAATAATTAGTAAAATTTAACAAACAATCGTAAATCACTACAAAAAAGCAACCACAACTAAAAGGAGGGAGTTGAAGTATACAAATAAGAGTAAGATTTATTAGAAACATAATGAAACCAAGTTGATAAAAAGCAAAGTTGTGCAAGTTATAAAATGGAAAGTTAAGGATTGAAAGGAATTGGATAATTATGTAAGTTATAAAATTATGCTATTTCAAACAATATTAAAAATATAAATAATACTTAAAAAATTATAAAACTAAATAAAGTGTAGAATTTATGGAGTGGATCAAAATAAAATTATCTTAATATTAAAATGAAGTATAACAATCACAAAATCAAATATCAAAAAATTTCAAAATGAAATAATAAAATAATTACTTTAAATATTTTTAGATTAACAAATTATTTGAAATATTAAAAGGTGTTAAAAAAATTATGAAATTTGAGCAAATAGAATTCATTCAGTAGATTCATATAAAACTAGCTAATGAAAATTTTAAGATTATTTAAATAAAAAGATTTAAAATATCATGTATTTTTAAGTTTTAAAAATTAGAATTTTCTTTTAATTTTTAAAACTCTATTGTAACGAATAGGCCAAAGAAACAAACAAACTATGAACAAGTATTGGCAAAAAGTAAACAAAATGACTATTGGAGGAAGAATGAAGGTCTTGGAGTCTAGAAGGCATACATGGTTAGGAATTAGAGGAGTCAAGAGAGTGGAAGAGGTGATGAAGGTATAAAAATGAGGAGTTAACTAACATGTATAAAGATTAAGATATTGAGAAAAACATTTATGTGTTGAGTGAAAACAAAGAAAAAACTAAGATAGTTTTCATAGAACCACCAAAATAAGAAGGAAAAAGAAATTTTGATGAATTACTTTATGCAACCAAGTGAAAAGGGAAAGCAATAAATTAAATTCGTGAAGAAGCATGCAAATCAAGATAAAATAAAAGGTGAGACCACCATAAAGCTATCAAGGTAAGCATGCTTTGTAGATTTTTGGTATATGTTTGATGTATGTATTACTTAAATTAGTACCTTACCCACTAGTCATGAATATGTTAAAATTTGTTTGACCAACCTAAGATAGATTTGCCTAATGCATTCAATCCCCTCTCAACCATTCTATCTCCACCTTTTGATTCCTGAATCAGATGGTCCTATAAACTAATCAAACAATAGCACTAAAAAACTGAGACTGCTACTATCTCCAAAGTCGAACGTATTGTGCTGCAACTTAAAGCATCATAATTCAATAGCAATGATCAATCCAACGATTATAGTATGATTCCATTAAGGCAACACAAACAGAACGGATACAGTAAGGCCAAAAAAATATAAACATCTACAAACAAACCACTAAATCTGGATACATACCAATGTTGTGAAGCTCCATCAGGATCCTATCACTGAGAGGTAAACTTTCAAACTGATCATCAAATGGAGAAGTACTCGACATGCTGGTCCCAGAATAATGTCACTGCTCTAAATTGCAATTTTCATGTTCAAGCATAGCTGCAGTAACTTTACATTCAGGAAATACATTCTCCTGAAACAGATCACCACAACATAGAGAAGTTTGGTTTACTGAAGATGTGATGTTGGTTTCTGAAGAAAAACCACTGCAAGAATTAACATCTGCAGGGAAATTTTTCAGTCTTCTGTACTCCGGATTCAGCTCAAAATCCTGTTTGATGTATGCTGAATCCTGCTCGCTGTCAGGATGGCAATTTGGCCCATATGTTGAACAATCACTTGAAATTTGTGATAGCAGTTCCTTTTGTTCAACACTGCAGTCAAGACTTTTTGTACCATCTTCCATAATTAAAGCAGACAAAAGTCTTTGAGAAATTGGAAAAATGGAAAAATATAATCTGGTCAACTTTCTGTATCTGCTTTCCTAGGTAACAATTTAGCTGGCTGTCGCTCATCAACTGAGTAGATGGCCTCAATAAAGCTATTTACCTCCAGAGACTTTGATCCATTTAAATGCGTTATAGAAGAAGACGATGAAGAATAAAATGGAGCTGCTCCAGAAGATGCCTCCCCCTGAAATGACACCAAACAAAAATAATTCAACAACGTCCTGTTCAGAAAGTAGAAAATCACATTCAGAAGAGTCCCATTGACCACACAAAGAGTGAAATGAAGAGAAAGAATCACTTTTGGGGACAAACGGTAGAAATGATTGTTCAGTTTTACACCTTTGCATAGTGCTCATGTTCAAGAATGCTGCATAGACTATAATCTATTTCTTCTGCAAGTTTTATCTGGAGTACAATCAAATAAAAAAAGTTAATGGCTAATAAACATTTGAGTAAACCAAACTCAAGCAGGAATTCCTAAATAATGGAAGCAAAAAAACCTAAAAGAATAACGACCTAATTCTTAGCAAAGTTCAAATCTTCTTGGCTAATAAAGGCAAATACTATTTCCATTTTCTTCCAAAATGAAGTAGAGCAAGCATTGTCTTGCTTTGGCAAACAAGAGAATGATGGATCTTTTCAAGTGAATTAGTAGAAAATTTTAAGATAAATGATAGAAAGTTTTTAATTGCTTTCATAACCTAGAATTTGATGATTTTTTGAGGTTGGTTGGTAAGACTACCACGCCAAAGTTTGGGGCAATGTAGAAAATTCCAAACTCAAAGGATAGATCTAAAAGGATGTCTCATATGGCAAAGCTTAGAGGCCCAAACCCAAGCTGAACATGAAAGCATTGAGTAATATGGTAAGTTAACATGATCTAAAATTTAACCAATATCAAAGACAATTGGTTAGGTGAAGTGGATTAAGACAATTAAACTAAAGATTTGAAGTGATTTATTTTTTATTTTAGAATCTTTCTACAATTGTTTTATAGTTATTAAAATAACTTATATTTTTAAAAGATTACAATTCATAGTTTACCTGAGTATTATACTCTATTTGTGAAAATTATAAAATTCTATTGATTCTTAATTATGTTTTAAATTAAATTAAGTTTTTATTTACATAACTCATCACCTTCTTATTGACATCACTACTCTATACTTATAATAAACTCTACTTACTAACCCTTTTAGTGAGTAAGATCATTATTCATAATCTCATAATCCTCATCCTTATATATAGTTAATGTCTGAGTTATAATGTAAATACTTGTTAGAAATTACAAAGCTCAACAGGTAAATCAATTAAGATAATAAAAATATAAAAATAAGATATAAAATTATAATTAGTATATGAATATTAAAATAAAAATAATTAATAATAAGTAAATTAAGCATATATATATATATGTATAAACCTTTAGATGTTGGTTGTCTATTTTGAACTTTTCTTATTTAATATTCCTTAAGACTCAATTTTTTTACCATTATCTAAAAGATCTAAACAAATATAAATATCCATATGACTTCTATTTGTTGGCATCAATTAATTGGAATTCATTAATATAAGAGTACCCTCATTATAATCATCTTACATAGAGAATTAATGACATTATATATATAATGGAATCCTCACCTTGGGCACCCTACACAAAGCTCTAATATCACCTTCTAATGAGGTCATGGTTCCAATAATAAGAATATCTTTGCCCTACCCACCCTACACAAAGTAGTAATAGCATTGTTTCAAATAATTAGGATAATATCTCAGGAAAAAAACCAATTATTATTCTCTATTTCATCATATATAAGTAAACTTGTAAACCATTCCATGTATCACTATAACTAATTATTATTTTTCCATTTTATATATAATCATATCCCATTTTGTATACAACATCTAATGTGAGCATATTTAATTCCATATAAATCATCTATATAAAACCATATTAAAATGTCAAATAAAAATACTATACCTCATGTGAAAATCATGCCACATAATATATTAGACAATATAACATACTAATCACATATAAAACCATTTAAAATCAAGTATAAATTTATGAGCATATTTATATCATAGTTATTAGATTTACCTATTTAGATATGAGATAAAAATTCTTTATCTAATCTTTTTCTCTTGTAGATTTCTTATAATATAATACATGCACATGAATTATCATATAATTTATTATAATATAAAAATATAATATTTTTTATAATTTCTTAACTTAAATATCCTTTCTATTGACACTTTTACTATAGAGAAAATGTACTCTACAACTTCCTTCATTGTAATGCATGATTCATTCAGCATTAATCTCTTCTAAGGAAATATAATTTCTCATATCATATCATATAATCTATATCACTCCTTGCTATAAGATTGTTTAGCCTAAGCATCTTCTCATTCCTTTAATTAGTTATATTAATGAGTTCATTATGTGGTATTATTAGTTCAATCATCATAAGTTATCACTAATCCAACTGTTCAATTCCCTCTTTAGCTTTTACTAATAGCCCAATTATCATAACATATAATTGACCCTATAATATAGTAAGATTAATCCATCCACTCTGCTCTTACTAACATTCTACCTATCTATAATATATTGAGTTCATCAAATCATATGATCAATTCATAAAAATTATATAATGCTTCAATAGAGAATCTAATCCCCCTTGTTCCTAATTAACTTAAGCTAATTGTATAATATGAATGACTCATCATGCAATACAATCTCCTCTAGATGAGAACAAACTCTCTAAAACTTGCTTGGTTTTAATCCTAATCAATTTAAAACTTCCTCCAACCTTCAAAACCACACCTCTTCTATGTACAACTAAATTATTCTCATATAAACCCATTAATTAAATAAATATAAACTTTGAACTTCTCTCTTACCTCCTCAACCAATTGTTTTTCATTTTTTTCGTAATGTAATTTGCCATCCATCAAACTCCTCTTCTCTTTCTCTTGATTTTAATCTTCTTCTCTGAGTTATAGCAATGAGTTTCATGATTGCTTTACAATATTTCCTCTTCCTCTAGATAAGCTTCTCCTTCCTCTCTTTCTTCTTCTCTCTCCATCCTCTCTTTCCTCCTTACTAGAGCAAACTAAATCACCTCATCTAGTTAAAATCCTTTTTATCCTAATCCACATTATGTTGATAAAACATGTTCTACAAAACTTTCATTATACCCTAAAAATTTGAAAAGGACATTTATGTTTTAATAAAAATGAATAAATATTTAGATATCCAAAAATTACAAACTTACAAAGTCAGATTCTGCATAAAGAGTTCTTTTGATGGTATAACTAAATAAAATTTTTGACTTTATTTGAATTCATAGAGCTCTTTCTAATATGGGGAAAAGTTATTGAAAAAACAACCAAAGTTGATCGAGAAAGAAAATGTGATCGAAAATATCATTAGCTTATAATTTGGATAGGTAAGTCCTTACACTCCTTTTCCAGTTATGATTTGTAAGTACCAAAACTTATGCATGACTTTTACAATGGTGGCCTTTGAGGGAAATGTTTCCCTCATCTACTCCTTTGTTAATATTCTAAGTGAAGCCCTGCATAACTCTAATATGAAATAAAACCCCAACAACTTACAAAGAGTGAACCAATTGTGACTTTTGACAGGCTAAAATTCCCAAAATGGTTGCCCATTTCAAACTTAACCTTATTGGAAATTATTGCATGGGCACCCCAACATGGAGATCATCAAATGTGCTTTCAATAAAATTGGATTCGAAAATTCCTTCAATGTGGACTCTTTGGAACATATGTACATTCTTATAATATTCAATAGTGAGGAGGATTACCTTCAATATATTATAAGATACTTAGGATATTATATGATCATTTAATTATTCATATTTTTTAAGAATTTTTGCCATTTTTAGAAACTATAATATTCATTTTCAAAAAAACATCTAATATTATTAAGTGGTATGCCTAGTCAAATGAAATAGGTGAGCTAGAAAAATTTAGTAAACAAAATTATTTGAAGTCTATGAAAATAAGTTGGTTGGAAAATAACTTTTCAAAAAAATAAAATGAAGAACTTAGAATTTATAGGAATTTATTTATGAGTTTTAAAAAAATATAAAATTTTTATTAAAATATTAGATGGAAACAAAAAATTATGAAACTTTACAAAGACTAAGAATTTATTAAGTTGAGCTTAATAAAAGCTTTTTCACTCAAAGAGGTTCAATAAGCAAGGAATGAAATGCCAAAGAGGTTTTAGAGAATATTTTTAAATATTTATTCAAAATATTAAACTTTAAAAAATTATTAAAATGCTTAATATCATCAATAAAAAATGAAATTTGGTAGATGAGTAAAGCTTATAATGATGAATTAAACAAAATCAGTAGATGAATTTTTATTAAACTAATCTAATGAAAAATGCAAGGAATATAATTTTTTTCCTAAGTTTTGACTTAATTTAGAATTTAATTAGGAATTTAATTAATTCCTAAAAAACTTAATTTCTCTAAGTTCCTAATGCATAAATGATGGGGGAACCTAAACATTGATGGTCTAAATCAATTATAAATTACCAAATTCCAAAGTTTAAGAAGATGAGGAGGTATCCATTTGAAGACATGACCATTGAAAGGAAATGAAGCATTGGAGTGATGATTCAAAATAAGACCAGTTATAAGATGGAAAGGGATAATATGTCTTGTTTAGCCTAATTTGATTAAATAAATATTAAAAAGGCCTACTCCTACATGGCCTTTGTTGTAGTTGATGATTCCAAGATAATGTGTTATTATTATTAATGATTTTTGTGAGTTGTTATTTAAGGTATAAAACAAGTATGGTAGTATTACAAGTGGTATTAACATAAATGACTCTCATGGGATCTTTCAAAACAACTTTTTCAAACAATGTCATAACCCATGAAGAAATTTGCTCTTAATAGGAAACCATCATGATACTCCTTATTTGCTTTTAGTATTTCTAGTATTTTTCAACCTATGAAATTTTCTCTATTGCCAGATAGGAGTGCATTTGTTATATTCATTAAACTTGTTTATGCATGCTTTAGACTTATATACCCTTCTCATGAGTCAAAGCTATGGTTAATAATTAATTAAAACTTAGAACTCATGTGTCTTTATAGTCAAACCATGTTTAAGTTTAATAATAATCAAGTGTACAAAGAAGCCAAGCAAAAACAAAGCTCCGCATCTATATACTAATCATACGAAACAATATTTTTTTGTACTTAGCTTTCTTGCTTTATGTCTCATAACTAATATATTATATATGTATGATCTTCTCATAGTATTTGTATAATCACTATTTTTAAAAATAAATAAGTCATAGTATGATCTTACATTAATAATATCAATTATTGGTCTTGTATAATACTACTGATTATTTTGTGCTCTAAGTAATTACATGCATTCTACAAAATGAATGTTTGCATACATGTGTGATCTTACTCTCTAACAAAACACTTAGATAGACATAACAAAAAATTGAACTAAAAGGGATCACACATATATGATCTTATATTGCTTGGGTATGATTCATATGAATATAATATAGTAGTAATACTCATGTAGTTTCATACAAACATTATATATCTATCATACATGTACAAATTAATTATAATCTTAAGACTTATAAGAGTTAAACTTGAACATCATTTTACTAATACAATATAGTTATCATACTCATACAAAGGACCTAAAAACCTAAGAACATTTTAATTAAGTGCAATAATTCATCATACAAATGTGAACGCCTTATCAACTAGTATAGAATTTTGATCCCAAGAGTTATTTTAAGCTTGTGAGCTTGGCATACATTTTACAAAATGATAAACACCATAGCATTTTATGATATATTTTATGTGATAACAATAAGAAGTTAATAAAGATGCTTCTTCAAGCGATCAGTTCTTTCTTTGTACTGTCTTGGTACGATCACCTAATCGTACTTGTATGAATAGAATTGTGGAAATCTAACAACTAGTTAATCTCACTAGAAATCTAATTTTAGTCATTAGGCCTTTCTAAATTATTTGTTTGATGAATTGGAGATTATGAATAGTTGACTATGCATTTGGGAAAATAATAATGAACTTATTTCCATAACTCTTAAGGGTTATCCAAGCTTAAAAGTGCATAAACATTCAAACCTTCTACTAAAAGCTCCATTGAAGTGTTATTGTTGTATTTTGTTCACAAAAAACTCACCATCGTATTGCACTTCATTCGTAACATTTTATTATTTCATTTAGTAGTCATTCCACTTGAAGATATTTCCTTACTTATAGGTTGAATGTACAAGCTTAATTGGTTTTATAGTTATAAAACTTTGTGCCACTTGTTGTTTTAGGCTGTTTGTGTTTTGAGGCTACTATTATCCTTGTTTATTAGTTTGTTTGAGTTATTTTTTGATCTATTTGATCTATGTTTTGTGAGGGTTTTTGATTTACCTATCTTATGCCAAAAGGTTCGCATTTTCGTGTTAAGCTTTGTCTTACATTAGGGAAGCACTTAAGCCTTTGTTGTGGTCAAACCACTTGAAATATTATTATCATTTCCTTCTTTTATTTCTTGTACTCACACATAAATTCATTCAAAATTAACTAAGAGTTCTTTGAAAGGTTCTTAGACTAATCAACCACAAGCACAAGAATCTTAATCTTTGGTTAGGTTTGTTGTTAAAAAAAATACTACTATGCACAATTCACCCATCTTTTGTGGGAAGGTTATCTTTTAATTTGGTATCAAAGCCAATATGAATAAAAAGAAAAACAATTCTTTAGATAAGATCCATATTGGCCATAATCTCATTAAAGTTATAACCAACTTGAGTGAAGGAGCCTCTTCTCATTGAGCACTATTGTCTACTAGTGAATTTTATTTTTATTAAATAAATTAGATGAGAAGTTTTTTCTTTCAATGGATTTAGATTTGTGGGATGTTATTCAAAGTCCTTTTGTATTTTATGTTAAGATTGTGAATAATGTTCCCATTGAAAAAAATAAATTTTTGAGCTTAATACAAATGAAAAGCATAAAGTACAAGTGAATGTTCATGATATCAATATTTTTTATTATGGATTGAATGTAACTGAGTTTAATAGAATTATGCATTTAAAAACTACACACAACATTAGGCTAAACAAGAGGTGACTTATAATGGAACCCCATTAGTTAAAAAGAATGAAATAAATATTCTTGCACATGATTATGAATTATTCAGGATGTGTTTTGGAGAATCCACTAAACCTATGTTTACACACTTCACAATTATTACTAATATATTTGGAAGCCTTGGAAAAGTTTCAACTAATTGTGACAAGTAACGAAGATCATGCGTGTACTCCCAAAGGAGTACATTCCTTTAGTGACTATAATAAAAGTGGTGACAAACCTCTCCAAACTCTCTCTTGATGATCTCTTGGGAGAGCTTATGAAAATAAAATGAAAATTGAGCAAAGGAGAAGCAAGAAAACTATTGTAGACAAAGGTAAGAGCAAGAAGAAGAATGATACAATTGCTTTAAGCATTGAAGAATCTTCTAAATTAGACACATCTAGAGAAGATGAGCTAGCTCTTACTTCTAATAGACTAACTTATTTGTTTAAACATTATGTTGTAGCAACACTAAGCTTAAATAAGTGGAGATTAAAGAAACTAAAGAGAATGAAAATTTGTTTGCCATGGGCATAGGCAAATATGACATATTTGTACCTCCTGTCAACTTGTGTTTGTAGCATTCTAGCCTTTCTTAATAAAGTATTATCCTAAATTAATCAAGTTTTGTACTTTTCTAGGTCATCCCTCCTTAGTCTAGATTTTGTTCCAAATCTATAAATAGTAAAACCTGCTTTTTATACTTTATTTTAATCTAAACTATAATTGCCTATTTTTCTTTTGCTTCTATTAGTGTTCAATTTCTCATTGAAAC
Source organism: Vanilla planifolia (assembly GCA_023846275.1). Classification (NCBI taxonomy): domain Eukaryota; kingdom Viridiplantae; phylum Streptophyta; class Magnoliopsida; order Asparagales; family Orchidaceae; genus Vanilla; species Vanilla planifolia. The sequence goes on along the minus strand of CM043872.1, from coordinate 3,376,885 downwards.
TTTTAATGCAGACCTATTTATATCTAAAACCTTTCTCTTATTTTTTTCATATGATCATTACAACTACTATAATGATATTAAACAATTTTTAGTCTTTTGATGTACTTTAACAAGCATGCAATATATTTTGTTCTTTCTTTTCTTCTATAAAATTTGTTTGATTTCTATTACCCTTTAATCTATAATTCTCTCCATATGTCTAAATTTTTTGCAAATGTAACATGGGTTTTTTTCATTTATATTAAAATGTACTATGATTTACCTTTTTACAAATTTTAATGAAACATTCGGATGTGATGGATCACTTCTTCTTATATTATCCTTGAGATCTTCTCTTTTCTTTATACCTCCTTTAGATTGAATAATTTTAGTATTATTATTTCTTAAAATACTTTGAGATCTAAAATTTAATTTTATTTAAAAACACTTTCAATTGATGTATCTAAGTACATTAACTTTCTTTGCCCATGAGATAGTGAAGATCCCATTTACTCTTGAATTTTTAGCCTTATAAAGTCATTTGGTGCTTATATTACAACAATGATATAATCACACTTTTCTATTAGAGTGATTAATATTTTTTTACAATACTTTGATCACTTACATTTTATTTAATATATCCTTATTTGTTTAACTAATTCCATTACCTAGGCATCTCATTCAAATTCCCTTTGTAAGATTTCTTATGCTTCCTTGGCCTTTGTTATTCATAATGATGTAACATCATACATTTTAAAGTGGAGATATTTTGAGTTAAACATCTTTTTAAAATTTTTATAAATTTTTTTAAAAAATAATTCTTTGAAATTTTAAAATTTTTTAATCCATCATACAATACAAAATGTAATTTTGTAATGTACAATCAAGTTTAGTATTAATTGTCACAAGAAAAGGGAAAATTAGAATCATGCAATATAATATTTAGTGATTATACAATACAAAAAAGAGAGAGAATGAAGTTGGCGTAATGTGAACAATATAAAATCTAGATAAATATTGTAAATGTATGAATACACCATAATACCAGTGTATTTTATGTAGAATAAAACATTATCTCAAAAGATCATACAAGATTATAAGAAAATATTATATTTTTCATATACAAAGCATAAATTATACAAATATGATAAAATAGGAAGGAAAAACTTAACCATTTAATGGGTTAAGTAATATATGAAAACATTGTACAATATAATAAACACAACCATATAAGTATGTATAAGTAAAGAATAGTGTTGTACATAAAATCATCAGTTACAATAATAAAAATGTGCAATAAAATGTATTGCACATGAATAATAAAAGATATCATACAGTATGATATAATGAATGTATATGAGTTCAATTTGATGAAATTTATCATTAAAATATAAATAGGATGATCATATATAGTAAGATTAGTGCAAGATTCATATAATAAAGATATTACTCATTTTACAATACAAAACTTGATATCATATAAGTACAATATAAAGAAACTAAAATATTTATAAAACTTGAAATGATAAACAATTGAGTTAATCATTATGGGGAGAGTTGAACTATTGGTAACCATATACATTAAGTTGGAAACAAAGCAAGGAGGCACTAAATTAAAAATATGTGACTATTGAGAGTAGCTAAATGACTAAAAGTATGGAGAGACATTGGATTAAGTGTAAAAATAAGTTGGTCATCACTTAGAAAGAATTTTGTAAAGATTGCGAGAGCTAGTTTGACCAAGAGTGATAGAGTGGAAGGGATGAAAAAGAAGCAAGATCTCTACAAGTTGGAGAGACTTCAGGAGAGAATTTATCTTGGGTAAAGGAAAAATTAATAAAAGGAAGAAAATCTAATCAAGACCACTACTTGGAAATTGTAGTAGGTCATCATGTATTATGTGTATATAATATGATATATGATGTTCATAGGTTAGAAGTCTCAAATGATATTATAATTAGCAAAAGTTGAAGATGTTTATATGAGAAAGTTTATGCTTATTTGATGATTGATATATTTTGGATGATAGAGAAATAAAAATTTAAGAGATGATCTCATATGAAATCTTAAGTTTGATTGATCACTTTGGTTTTGTAATACTTTACTACAAATTTAAATTTTACTTGAAGCTAGAGTATGTTAAATTTGATTTGCTTTATTTACATCTCTTTTCATACTAATGTAATAATTAGTAAATTATTACTTGTAATGATAGCCAAACAAAAGGAAGTAAATTATTCATTACTAACTTTAAGACATTGTATTATACAATCATGCTCTTTAGACTAAAGAATGTTGGACCTATCATAGAATAATTGATACTGTATTTTAGAACTCAAAAAATCAAAAATCTTAAAGCTTATATGAACAATCTCCTAATGAAAAGAACTTCATTTGAGGGGCATCTACAAGACCTAAGAAAGAACTTTAACATTTATAAAAACTTCATTTGGTTGATTATGGAGGGCTCGAAAGCAAGAAAGAGCAACAAGAAGTCTAGATCCCATGTCGAGGTTGATTCGCTGGAGTGGATGGAATCGATCAAGACTGAAGTTGAGAAGGAGAATGCGAAACTGATGCAAGGGATGAACGCGGGGAATGAAGGTGTGGACCCTCTGCTGATTGACTGTGCCACTTCTTGCAGCTCGGTAACCTCATCTAACGACGTAATGGGGGATCCATCGGTGACCGGGGATCATTGCATTGCGGTGTAGCCTGTAGATGACATTTGTGCGACGTGTGTGGAAACTGAGACTGGAATGATCAGGGAGGATGGCGTAGAGGTAAAAAATGTTCAAGCTGTAGGCTCTGGGACGTTGCATGCCCATGAGGCGATCGAACAGATGGAGAAGGGCCTGGGGCCCATGTCTGCCTGCGTTACTACTGAGGGTACAAAGGGGCAAATGACTGCTGCTGCCAACAAGGTGAGTTTTAAAGAAGCACTAACGGCAAAATCTGTTCCCTCAAATGGGGTGGTCACACAGTTCGTCAAGCCGACTGACATCGACGTTGTGGCAAGAGCAGCTGGGATGGCTGAGTGCGAAGCCAATGGAGTTGTGTTGATGTCAAATGAGGCATGCCAACGATGCAGAGATTTCCATAAATTTGACCTGGTTGGAAGGGTTTACGGTGACTCGCTCCCTTTCCCAGTCATTGCGCGTGTACTGCATAACCGTTGGGGCCATTTCCCAAATTTTCGAATACTGGACTTGACGAAGGGACGCTTCTGTCTTCACTTCAGCTTCATCAAAGATAGGAACGAAGTATGGCTCGGGGGGCCATGGCAGGTAGCCGGTCTTGCTATTGGACTGGATCTATGGACTGCTGAGTTTGGCCCCTTAGCAAAGGCTGTAATGTGAGCCCTAGTATGGGTAAGGTTCCCTGGGTTGCCTTTAATATACTGGGATATAGACAATATCCTAAGAATCGCAAAATCAATTGGGCATCTGATTTTAGTTGACGGGTGGACGATTGATTTGCAGAGGTCCTCATATGCGAGAGTTTGCATCAGGATGGATCTGTCCCAACCATTGAAGCCTGGGATTTGGCTGAACGGAGAGCTGGGGCTAACTCATCAAGCTTTTGAATATGAGGGCTTGACGCGCGTCTGCTTCGGTTGTGGACATGTAGGACATTTGAAGGAGCATTGTAAAACAGTAGGAATAGGGGATGTTATTACTGCGCTACAGGCTGAGGAGGGGCTGTTTTCCCGTGCAGTACCCACGAGGGATGTGGAACATGAACAAAGTGGCAGCAGTGCGCGTGGGACTTCCACTAGCGAGTTGCTTGCTCGGGCTATGGCGAATGCATTCAATGTGCCCACTCCGGAAGGTAAGAAGCCTCTGGCCCCCGAGATGCTTGGGTCCATGGATGCCCTTCCGCCGTTGGGTCAGCAGAAGATCGATGATGAGAAGCCTCAAGGACTGGGGCTGTGGATGCTTGTGAAGTATCGACGACGGCGTCCCCAGGAAGCTCTGCAGAAAAATGAAGTGGCCACTGGATTGGGCCGGCTCTCACGTACGGGGTTGAGGAGTCATGCACAGAGGAATGAAAGATTGGGGTAATATGGCAGGAGGAGAAGCTTATCAACAACAAGGGGAAGAAAGCCAGCAAGTAGACCGAGATGCTCTGATGATAGATGGCAGGCGGAAACTGCACAAGCTCTGCCGAGCCCAAGGGCCACTGAACAAAAGGCTTCTATGATAAGGCAGCAGGCAATCGAATGCAAAGGAAAGAAGCCAATGATGTTAGATGAATTTGGTCATGATAATGAGAATGCCAACCCTTGACAGAACTGTGTTCGCCCTGCATGTCGCGGGGTGCAGTGATTTTAGCACGGGGAGATTAAATAATGGCGGGAGGTCCCGCTGTGCAGATGCTGTTGACGCTGGGCTTCGTGGCTGGAGCACAAATGCTCACTATGACTATGGTGGTAGGCTGGGTTGCGAGAAGGTGGCTAATGTTGCTTGGAATCTGGTTAGCACATGCAGCGTAGGTGGGGTTTGGAGCAGGTTTGATTTCAAAGGAGCGTTTAACCCCCACACTAATCTGGCTGATGCGTTGCTTAATGTGCCGTTGTGCATGAATTGTGCATGCTCCTATAACAGCGCCTCTTCTGGAGTCCCGGGAAGGCGTATGGAGTAGCTTTTTTCCTGATGTCTTCCTTATGTTAAAACTTGTGGTATGGAATATCCGTGGGGTTCAGAATAAAAACTCCAGAACTTACCTTCAGTGCTTCATCAAGGAAGGGGCTGTGGACGTCGTTGCCCTTGTAGAGACAAGAGCTTCTACCTTTACCAGGAAGGATGCGGACTGGTTATTGCGTAGGGAGTGGAATTATGTTATCCAACCATCAGAAGGGAAGTCGGGTGGCATCATTCTGCTGAGGCGCAATGGGCTGACGGTCAATCTACTGGGATCGATGAGGCATGTTGTCGCTTTTGAAGTCATTCTGGGAATAGGCAGGAAGATCATTTGCTGTGTGGTCTATGGCCCAAAAGAGACATCCAGGCGGTGTAACAGCCCTAGTTTTTCTCTTATTTGTATTTTTATATTTTTTTTTTTATAGAAAGAGCTCTGTGAGACGAATCCAACGATGTTTAATTTGTAATTTTTGGAGCTCTAATGCATAAATTATGAATTTTTAAAGATTTGGGTTAAATTTATAATGTGGAGGATAGATGTGTAATTCTTAAATGTCGGCATAATTCAAATTCGATTTGGCGGATGATATATTCGCAAATACCCAATTTAGAAGGGGTTTTATGCAAAACTACGGTTCACGAACGGGCAAGTCGGTTCGACAGCGGCTATAAACCCGATCCAGGTGCGTTCAAAAAAAAAAAAACACATCTGCGAAGAATTGCGACTGCATGCGACTGCGAGGAGAATTGCCGGAGTGCGAGGTTATGCAACAGTGACTATGGCGAGAATTCCTTAGGGACGAGATTTTGGCAGTCGCCCCCGTGCTCTTCAAGGAATTTCCGGCCTGCAACAGTGACGGCCGGCGAAGATACGTAAGGTAAGAAAAATTTGCTTCGTCTTCGGGGTTGTGTAAAGCTTTCCGGTGAGCGTCGGAGACCGAGAGGGCGGAAGCCGAGCCGGTTTCGACTGGTTCAGCGAGGGAACTGGCCAGTCCAGCGCTGGCGAAACCGACGCACAGTAGAGAGATGCGAAGGCGAGAATCGGTCTAAGCCCTGGACCGGGCGGCCCTGCTGAACCGGAGTGCCGGGCGCGGGCGGTCCAGCACCCGTGTAAGAAAATTTTGGGGAAAAATGCCATTTGGAAAAGCTTTTAGAAAGATTTTCTGCACGGGCGGTCCAGCGTAGACCGCGGTCGGTCCAGTACCTTTTGGGATTTATTTTGGGGTGTTTTTGGGAAAGCTTTTAGAAAGCACTTTTGGTGAATGAATATATTTTAATTTGTGACTATGGCCTTGTAGGACATCAAGAAGAATCAGAAATGGGTAAGACGGTTGGTACAACAAATTCAGGTAGATAAATTCCTAACCCTGTGATGTAACACAATATTATATGTTTTTACATGCTTTGCTTACTATTATAGTATTTTGATTGTTGCATATGTTATTTATGACATAAAAGGTAAGAAACACTATGGTATGGATTACTTATGCATTTGCATGAAAATTGAAAGGGAAGAAATAACATGGTATGATAATGAAATAAAAAGGAAGAAACAATACGGAAAGAAAGGCCTTTTGATATGGCATAATGTTTCGGAATTATGATTTGGAAATGGTAATAAAATCAATGGATTCCCAGAGAACATTATCCTCACCACTAGGCTCTGCATGTGTTGTAGGGTATCGATCTTTGGATCAGATATCTGCCTAATATTATATGTTATGTGCTATGACTCCATGATGATTTGCACCAGGCTCCACATGTGTTGTAGGGTATGGTACCATACATGCCTGGTGGCACTAGGCTCTGCATGTGTTGTAGGGTATCGATCTTCAGATCAGATATCTACCTAGTGTTATGTTTGGTTGGATACCGGTTGGAGGTCATTTATTGATGATGATTGGATCCAGAGGATAATGCGCCAAAGGGAATTGGGCCTAGTCTTGTAATAACACACTTATATAAGGAATTGGTATTTCTTTGTGGTTTTTCATATAATATTATATATGACATTTGGTCTGGTTTTATCTTATGCATATGATTCATTTTTACTGTTCATGGTAATTTGATATCTTTTTTTCATAATTGGTTAGATATTGTGATTTATTTACTAAGATGTGTAAAATCTCATTTAATACTTATATCACAGGTCATGAAACCACTGCATCGAGAGATGAGAATGGTGCTGCTACAGAAGAGCCCTTTTCATGAAATGTGTGAGAAAGGGGATGGCTTGGTGTGATTAAATGTTTTAAAAACATGCCTTTATATATATTGTTGGATTTGGAGTTAGTGTTTGTCTCACCGTTGGGTTCCCATCTTTGGGTTTGTTATTTGTCTGCACTAAATATTGTAATAGTCAAACAATTTGATGTTAATTTTGTTATCAAATGGTTTAGTGAGGTGGGGGCTTGACAGGCGGACTGAGATGTGGGGAGCAATTAGAGATGTTAGTGGCAGAGGCGGCCCACTGATGGTTGCAGGTGATTTCAACCTTATTTTGTTGCAAAATAAGAAAAGGGGGGCCGAAAGTTCATCTTCAGAAGAGCTCACCAGGAGTTTTTGGACGTCACTCAGAAGCTGTACTTGGTTGATCTTAAGTACGTTGGGAACAACTTTACTTGGTGCAACGACAAGGAGGGGGCGCAAGGATTTACGAAAGACTGGACAGAGCGTTTATGAACACTTGGGGGCTCCAACTATTCCCAGACTGCATGGTTACTCACTTTCCTAGGGTGGGATCCGACCACTGCCCGCTCCTCATTGACCTTAGTGGGAGCCAAAGATTGCGTGTGGAAGCCAGAACTCACTTTGAAAATTCCTGGCTTGATTTCCCACAGACCAGGGCATGGTCCATAGAATTTGGGCAAGGCACGCCCTTAGTGATAGTATGGATGTACTATCAACCAAATTTAAAGGGTACTGGTGGCTCTTCGCTACTGGAGCAAGAGCACCTTGAGCAATGTAATAAGAAAGAACGTGGAGATGGAGGAGAGTATTAATAACTTGCAATTAAAAGAATCACAAGTGTGGTTGGATGACACGGAGAATGCACTCCTCAGCCGGCTAATCGCAGAATTTCACAGCAGTTGTGCGTTCGAAGAGAGGTGGTGGTGGAAAAGGGCGAAGGAACATTGGGCATGATTGGGGGACCGAAACACCAAGTTTTTTCAAGCTGCTGCTACTGCGTGCATGTAGAGGAATTTTATTGCCCATATGTGGGATGCGAGTGGACGGGATGCAACCTCAGCTGATGACATTGGCTCCATCCTGACATCCTATTTTGAAGCAAAGTGGCGTGATGCAACCTGCGTGCATCAGGAGGCGTGTTGGGGCTTGCGGGCTTGTCTTAGCAGTGATCAGGCAAACATGCTGGAGCCGACGGTGACTGATGCGGAGATAATACATGCTATTAAGGCTATGCAAAACAACAAGTCCCCAGGCATTGATGGAATAACGTCTGAATTTATGAAGGGTTATTGGTCCACAACTCAGAAGGATATTCTACGGGCTGCACACTGTTTCTTTGCTAAAAGGCGGATGCCTGTGAGCTGGAAGGATACTTTGGTGGTGTTAATTCCCAAAACGCAAAATGCGAGCAAGCCAGAACACTATCGCCCCATAAGCCTGTGCAACGTCATATACAAAGTTATCGCGAGAGTTATGGTGGAGAGACTTAAGTTGGTCTTGCCAGGTATCATCTTTAGGGAACAAGGTGCGTTTGTTCCAGGAAGATCCATCTCGAATAATATCTTTGTGGCCCAGGAGATGGTTTCGCTTATGCATCACTCAAACACCAAGAAGGGTCTGATGGCGATAAAGATTGACATAGAGCAGGCCTTTGATTGCGTTCGTTGGGACTTTTCTGCTCAACATGCTCAAAATGATGGGGTTCCCACTACTATGGTGCGACTGGGTGGAAGCCTACATTGCCAAACCTAGATTTGGGGTCTTGTTGAATGGAATCCGCCTGCCTTGGATCGAGGCCAGCCGCGCCCTGCGTCAAGGGTGTCCACTTTCACCCTATCTTTTCACTATTGTCACCGAGTATTTTTCTGTGCTCGTCTGGGCATATAAGGAGAACGCTATTCTGGGTTTCAAGTGCAGCCAGCAAGCGCCTGTTGTGCCTCACCTTCTGTTCGCTGACGATATTGTGGTGTTTGCCCCTGCTACGTCGAAAGCTGCAAACGCCGTTTGCAAGACACTCCATGAGTTTGGGACTGCGGCAGGATTGATGGTTAATCGCTCTAAATCCAGCATCCTTTTTAGTAAAACAATGAGGAACAAGTGCAAACGCATCATTAGCAACATCCTGGGCATGAGTCAAAGTATTAAATTGAAGTACTTGTGCATTCCCATTTTGGCAAAGGCGCTGGGAAAGAATGATGTCGGATTCGTGATTCATAACATGGAGGAAAAGGGTGACTAAGTGAAGAGTAAGGCCCATGTCGCTTGCCGGGAGGATTATCATGATCAGGGCAGTGTTAAGCGCAATTCCTAGCTACCTCATGAGGCACTGTGTCGTTCCTTCGGCTACCATTGTTGTTGTGGAGAGGATTATTAGGAATTTTTTGTGGAGCGACGTGGGGGGAGTAAATGCAATGCACTATGTAGACTGGGATACCGTTACGCTGCCGAAGGAGGCGGGCTGCCTCGGATTGTTGGACTTGCGCATCTGGCAGCGGGCGCTCAACTTGAAGATGTGCAAGCAGCTTCTTGGCTACGAGCAGGGCCTGTGGACGGAAGTAATCAGAGGAAAATATGGACATGAAAACAACTTTCTAAAAGCACCATGCGGAGCATCTCAAGCTTGCAGATTGGTGACTGGGGCCATGGCGTATGCGGTTTCCAGTTTTGTTTGGAGAATTGGTGTAAGTAACAGGGTCCATTTCGTGAAGGATAATTGGATTGATTTCCTCCTGCTCTCTTGCTGGCCAACTTATATTAACATGAATGTTCAGTGGCCAACAATGGTTGGGGAATGCATCATCAAGTGCGGTGTAATGGGACGAATTGAAGATTCAGTCTTGGGCTGGTGCTCCTTTATTGGAGAGAATTATGCGACTACCTTGGGCTCACGGGCAAGAGGAAGATATTCTCACTCAAGCAAATACCGGAATGGAGAAGATCGACAACCGCCACCTCTACAAAGATCTTAAGCTGGGTGCCAGCAGGTTTGATGGGAAAAGGGGAAAGGAAATTAGGGAGGCTGCTAAGGGGGTTTGGAAGTTAAATGTGCTGCCGCGTGTACGCATATTTGCTTGGAGACTTGTGGGGAATTTTTTACCTACTGCGGTTTGGCTTTAGCGCAGAAAGCTTGTCGCAAGCAACATTTGCTCCTGGGGTTGTGATGAGGCTGAAATGCTACAGCACACTTTCTGGAATTGTCCTAATGCTCGTAATGTGTGGACTGCATGTCATGTGCATCATGCTGCTCTTGTCCTTGGGCCTTCCAATGAGGGGGGGGGGGTAGTGACTAGGATTTTATCCACAACATCAAGGATTTCATTGCCTCGCTTGGAATCTGTGGGGGAGAGGGCAGAGCTTGGGCGGCCAGCCTAATGACAACAATGTTCTACATATAGGAGTATAGAAGCACGAGAAGACACAATGGAAATCCCTTGCACCCCGGGACCTATTGGCGAAAAATTCAAATTGAGTTGGCGGCAGCTTCCACAACTCCTAATCAGCAATTGTCCATGGCTTGCGGGAGCCCTTGCAGCTCTTTTGAGCTGAATGTAACTCATGTCTGGGTTCCTTCCCCCACTGGCTGGATTCTGATTAATTACGATGCTGCTGTTGGTGATGACATCTACGGGATTGGTCTTGTGGAGCGGGATCACCACGGCAGGCCCCTGCTGGTTTCCGGGAGATGATTCTTTTCACATGCTATAGAAGAGATGGAGATTCTGACAATGTTAGAAGCTTTGGAGATGCTGATGACTAGCTTGCCCGATTATACTGCAGTTGAGATACAATCGGACTCGGTGATTGCTGAACAGAGGGTGCGAAGCCTACTTGTTAATCCTCCCGAGGGAGGCTACTACGCTCTTGTGCTCCGGCATGCACGTAATTTGAGCTCCCTGAAAACGTCACATATTGGCAGGGAGGGGAACGTCCCGGCGGACTGGATCGCGCACGCTGCTTGTGAGAAGTCGGACTTCATGTGGAATGGTGACACACGGATGCCCGAGGCTCTTCTTAATCTTGTGCTTCATGACTTTTGCTTTGATCCTCCTTAGGATTTCATGTTAGCTTATTAAGCACTTGCTTATGATAAAAAAAAATAAAAATAAAAAATAAAAACTGCAATCTCAGCTCAGCCCTTTAAAATATATTTTTGACTCATTCTCATAAAAAGTTTCTTTATTGTATGATAACAAAACCTCAATAAAGTAAAAGATCTTTTTGACATGCCTCTTTAAAGACTCCAAAGAACGTCTAATACCTTGATAAACATATTGTTAGGGCTTAGTTATTTTATCTCCAAGTTAGGAGAAAAAACTTAATCATTGTTTAAACTCTTAAGTAATAAGATTAACTAATATGAATAGAAGATTATGAAAGGACTTTTAAGAAACTCAAGACTTAGTTATCTTATTCTCCTATTTTAAGTAATCCAATAATTAGAGAATCATTATTCATCTATTTAGTAGTCTCAAGCTTAGTTATCAGCTCTATATTAATCCAAGAAGACAATGGTATGCAACAAATCATTTATTATATCTTTCATAATTCAAAGGATGTAAAAACAAAATATTCTCTCTTGAAAAAGATGACACTATAACATCTCATGTCTGCTCGATGGTTATGGTGATACTTCTAATTCTGTACCATCAATATCATAGATAAGTCTTTGAAATGCATCCTTTAATTGATAAAATTCTTAAGGAGAATACAAAAATAGGTCATTAAGCTTTACAAATTTGAGATTGATGTCATATCTTAATCTTCTCTTAAATTCCAATACTTATTCATTTTTTGGTCCAAGGCATTTCCCTCAAAGTAGAAACCAAGCCTCCATTATACACTTGGAAGCTATTTGTGGATGGAGCCTAAAAATAACATTCATGTGATATTTGAGTAGTTACCAATGCACCTCCTTTTCCTCTCCAAGCTCTTAGCTCTCTTCGTCTCCCTAGCTTTCTCATGGCTTAGATCTCCTCTTTTTCTTTAAAAACAATTCTTATTATCGATCCCAACCAATTCTTGAAAGTTAGGTTTCAAAAAGAGACCTTAGTTAAGGATAACTATAAATGTTTGCTTAACTCACTTATTAAATTCTAAGCATTTAATGAAAAACTTGAAATTTACTTGGTCAAGCCTCACCTCCTAGTTCTTAGATGCCTAATGGGATTCATACCAATTTGGTGGCCTTAGCTCATGGTTTGAAAGAAACAAAACTATACAAAGTTCATCGTAGACTTTATCTTAACCATCCAACTCATAAAAATTATATGTTGATGGTTAGACTTTACTTAAAAGAGATGTCACATCTAAACCAATCATAAAACCTAATCCTTGTGAGATTTAAACCTCTAGAAGAGAATCATCTTACTTAATGTACTCTTTAACTCTAGTCTTAACACATTTAGCATTTGAAACTAAGTTAAGAAAATAATTTAAAGACACTTAAATGACCAAACTAAAAGATCTATTGCATTAGCAATTATGATATTTTACAACTTAATTCAATGTTTTATCAATTTCATAAATAATGACTTTGCTTTGATAGTGTAAAGAGTAAGAGGCATATTTGAGTAGACTTAAGAACAATGACGCATTTCCAACTCATGCATTTGTCAACATAGTTAGCATGACTAAATGTGGTAGAAGAAATCAAATCCTAAGAGATATAATTACATTGACAATTATTATAGACCTAAATTTTATGACACAAAATATTTTGTTACAATTTTTTGTTACCATTAAAGTATATAAACAATAACTTGCCACATTAATTTATTTTTTATTTACTAGTTTGACTATTTTTATAAACAAATAAATATTTAAAAGAATTGAATTTGTATTTATATATATATAATTATAATAAAATGTTTTAATATATGATATTCTTAAATTTATCATAGCAACATAACAAGGATATTATGGTAAAAATATTTTTTTTCAAATAATTACATATCAAGTAAAAAAAAATTAACCTTTTTAACCATGCAAGTTTTTAATATAAAAAAATCAAAACTTATTTGCAATATCTAATAATAACAACTTATTTAATTAAAATTTTATTAATTAGATTAATATTCAATGACATATGTATCAAACAAAATCTATGCCAAGTGAATTATCCCAAAAATCCATTCCATAAACCATTGAGAAAAAAAAAAAAAAAAAAAAAAAACATACTTAATATATTTAATATGATGGAAGGATAGAAGAAAGGCCATACTTAAAAGATTCAATGACCTTCCTTGATGTATATGTTAGTCTAAGGTTTTATTTATTTTAGAGTTATAATGTTTATATTTAAAATATAGTTTATTAAGTTTGGATGCAGTCATATTAAAGAAATCATATTTTGAACATTAGTTATGGATTAGGATTTGCTAAAAAAAGTTTCAAAAAATTTAAAAAATTAGATTATTATTCAATATTTGTAATTGTTATATTTTTATTTTTTTAAAATAAATAATAATTTGTGTTTATTTATATTTTATTATTTTAATAATAATTTATGAAACATGTTTACATTTTTATTAATTGTTGAAATCCAATTCTCTTTCCATTCTTTTCTAGTTGTTATTATAAAAAATAAACAAACAATCATATGCATTAGATTTAGAATGAGATTTGACAAAAAACAAATCATAAAATGACATGATAATTTTTTAACAATTTACAATATAATAGTTTATAATTATTGTAAAAAATCAATTTTTATAACATTTTTTTGGATTAATTAGAAAGTGAGAATGAAAATAAAAATATGTGAATGACTCATATAAAGCTAAATCAATAGTCATGATGACAATGATGATGGCCATATTTTATGATGCCTGACAATGATAGCAAATGGGAAAATATAAATGACTTTAGAAGGTCAACATCAATGGTTGATAAATGGCCTATTAGTAATAAAAATAAATAATAGTGTCATTAAAAAACAAAAATTGACAAGAATAACAACATTGATGGCAAAGCCTATCTCAACTTTTCTTTTTTAATTATATTTGTTATAAATGTCACTAAATATTAAGTTAATTCATAAAAAGGTAGGTTTAAAATGCATATTTTAAAGTGCTATTATCTGTCATCTCTCTTATTTATTTTATTGATTAAAATAATATAATTTTAAATATTATTATAAGATAACAAAATTATCTGTCATCTCTCTTATATTATTTTTTACTAAGTTAAAATTTAAATTTTAAAATATTAGATGAATATTAAATTATATTTTAAAAAAATATTTAAAAAGAAATAAAGTTAGAGTGATTTTTTAAGCGGATTCATAAAAAACTAACCCTTAAGGTTTTTGACTTTATATAGTTCAAATTTAAATCATTAAATCACATTAAATCCCCGCTTAGTCCAAAGTGAATATTCTTTTTTTTTTTGTTTTTGAATAGAAAAAGTGCATATTCTTTCTACACGCTTCCGCGATCATAATAAATTGCCCAAGTTCAGGGGCGAAGACTAAATAGCTTTGCTGTTCCACAAGGCGGAGGATTCCTAGCTAATTAGAAATCGGAGGAATCCTTGTTTCGTGCACATTTCTCGCATCTCGCTCACTTTTCAACTTCTGCAAAGATTCCGTAGGTAGGCGAAGAGATTTCTTGAAGAGTGGAGATTATTTAGAGGCATTGAAAGAGTGGGAGAGGGCTGGGGGAGAGAGAGAGAGAGAGGGAGGCCATGGGAGCGGAGAAGAAGAGCTGGAAACCCTTCCAGCCCAGTGGCGACGCCTCAGGCCATGGCGATGAAAGAACAAGTTATGGCGTCGTGGCGTCAATACCTTCTTCGAAAATCTCGGTAGACATATCCCTGCCGCTTCCCGAGATGAAGCTTCAGCTCATGTGAGTTGCCTTTTTTTTTTTTTTTTTATTCGTTCGGATGATTCTTGTTTATTAAATACAATCTCTTACATTTTTCATTGTGGTAGAAATTATCCGTCCCTTTTATCTTAGGCCGGATAACCTAATCTTGTAATGCTATTACCTAACGTTAATCGTTGTGTTAGCAGAGTCATCAACCGATCTTTTGTTTCCTATTTCTTTCCTTTCTTTTTGGTCATGGAGATTATTTTTGCGAAATATTTTTTGAAATTTTGCTCCTATTATGTATCTTTGTTTCATTCATTGGTGTGGATTACTATTTTCTTTTTCTTTTTCTTTTTTTTTTTTTTGCAATATTGTTGGTGATTTATGTTTTGTTGGTACACATCCACTTCTAAGGACAGGGCAAGGAGCTGATACTGTGGTCTTAGCATACTGATTTTTTTGTGTTTATGCTTCATAATTAATCACAAATTTGGAAAGACAAAATAACTGGTGCCAAAATAGAATGATGCTAAAAAAACTATTCGTTGTGGAATTTGTTTAGTTATTTTCGAAATAAAATGAATCAATTAAGTACTTTGTATCACAAGTGTGGTCTTCAAGCTTGTTATGATTTTGTTGCCTTCTCCCATGTATTCCCTGAAAACCGGAAAGTACGACATAGGAACAGGCACTTGCAAAGATGTTATTGATAGATGGATGGATCAAAACTAATGTGCTTAAAAACAGCTGAAGGATTATGGGCATGTGCTTTACAAATTCATTTTTTGGGTCTTTGGTGAGCCTAAGTTGGTCTTTGTGGCTGAAAATTAGATATAACTTCTATTGCATGGTAGAGATGTGGAGATTGACTCTTAAGGGTCCTTTATTGACAAGTTATTGATCCCTTACACTGGCAATAAAATTTTATGAATAAATTGGTCTTTTAAGTGGTTGTGATGTGATATTAGGCAGTTGACGATGCAAGTAGCATTCCTTTTGTAGTTTATTGGCATTGGTGAATGATTTTCCTTTGTTTAAGATGAGTAGTCCCTTTGCTTTGCTATTGCCAATTTAGCCACTCCCATCAATTCTCAACCTGTGACTTTGTTTTGTGTGTAGGTGATACATATCTTTCTAATCTAAGTTCAGAGCAATTGAAAACTTCAAATCTAAAACATTTAGCTGAATCATATTATGAGAAAGATTGTTAACTAGTGAACATGTTGTTAGGTCCTTCATTAGTTGTCCAAGATTGTTTTTTTAATTATGAAAATCTTCAAAAATGTTCTATGCTTTTGGTTATTTGCTCATATTAGATAATAGTGTAATGTACTTGCATGCCACCTTATGACAAGGACTAGTGCTAATTGCAAGGGACTAATAGATTAGGTAGGTTGAAATCATGATGTAATAGCTGAATGCACTCCTTCCATCCATAATAAATGAAGATGTTGGCTTTATGTTTTTCTTGAGAGATGGCTGTAATTGTAGTAGCATTGTTTAATTTGTGAGTTGAGTGCACTATGATTGAAGGGAAGGGGGTTGGAAGCATTGCTTTTGGTAGATGATGATGCTAAGTTGTTGCATGCAAAAAAATCAACTTTAAGGTGATAGAGTGTTGATGAAACACATTTATTGTTATTCTTGAGCTATTACATTCTACGATTCATCTTTTCTTGATCTGTGCCAATCTTTGTTGAACTCTTGTGATTGGTTTACTTGGATGTACCTAGTTTCGCTTTGAGCTATACTTGATGATTTGTACCTATGGCCATTTGGTTAATATGGTGTTGTAGTGACATAGCATCTCAACTGGTGGTAACAAAGGGCTTGCTATTTTGGATATGTACAAGCATTTTGTCATGTGACAAGATTATGTTTCATGATGAAAGTAGGAGAATATTTGAGGTGAATTTATCAAATGCAACAATCATTGGATCAAATAGTTTTGATGATTTTTTATTTTTTGTTGGTATATTTCTTTTAATTAGGTTCTATGAGAATATCATGAATGTTTTATATTTGTTTTCGTCTTTCTCTTCAAAAAACAAATTTCTCTTTCCCTAGTGTGCAATTAGTTAGAAAATCATTGTGGCCATTTCCTTAATTGTATTGTTGAAATCCCATTATAGGCATAACACATATTTTACTAAGATTTGTGTGAATGGATAACGCTTGTGTTTTATGATTGTTTAACTTTTTGGACATTTCACTTTCTATGCCCACATCATTTCAAATATGATTTTTTTTATTTTGTTTTGTCCAGAAATTTATTCAAGGATCTTTTTGAAAAATGGTCATCTCTTGATGATTCACAAGTCTCAGTTGACACAGTTTCTGGAGGCATCACAAACCTCTGTGAGTTCTTTTTGTAAATACCAAAAAGTTATGCGAATTTCGATCTTGTTGATGTTGTTTAGTATGTAGGATTTTATTTTTGGGAAAAATCTAACTAATGAATGTGAAAATTTAATAAATAGGCATACTACTGGTGCAAATTGCGTGGTGAACAATTCTCCAACCAATGTTTCCTAATTGTTTCTACTGTACTCATTGTAATAATGCTAAATATCAATATTTGTACTCCTTTCAAATTTTTTTATTATTGACTAATATTAAGGACAATTTCATTTGTAATAAATTGAGCCATTTATGCATCGAAGATTTGGTTTTTAGGTGATTAAATAATCTATTTGCTATGAGAAACAAAATCAAGGGCCACATTAATAAGAAAAGAAGCTAGAAAGCTTACTTTAATTGTAATATTACCTTTTGTCAGATTTTTTTTCACAATTTTGAACCTTATGTGTATATGGGCCAATGATGCTATTTTATATCTAGATTTGTTGCCTAGATGTTGTTGAAATTTAACCTTGGCATCAAAGGTTGCACAATGTTGTGATTTTTTCCATTTATTTTGCCAAACGAGGTGCATCAATAGTTACTTATTTTAATATTGCATAGTAGTGTTCTTTGGCCAATAGTAAAATAAGTCATCTGTTTGCACATATTGTTATGTTTGCAATACTAATTTGTCCTTTAACAATGCAGTGCTGAAGGCATCCGTGCAAGAAACCAGTGGATATGATGTTTTTCTAACTGTCAGGTTGTATGGACCAAATACTGATTTAGTTATTGACCGCAAAAGAGAATTGCAGGTGTGTTTTTGAAAACTTGATGTAACCTCTACTTATTTCTTTGTTTAATGGGCATAAAATTTCAGTATAACTAACAATTGCTGCACATTTTTTTATTTTCTTTTGCAAAATTAATTCATAACCATAGTTAACCATGCAGTTAAATTCTTGGCTCTTATTTGGTGATGTATAGTGTTCTATCCTTCAAACTTAATGACATTGATATTCCTTAACCTTTCTAAACAAGTTACTTTTTTGTGACTTATCACGCATCTTTTGTCAACCCTTTGCGAGGCTTGCTATGGTTTGTGGGTATGTTGTACCAACTTTGTGACCTAGAAACCATGCACGTAATTTACATAAGTTAGTGTTTTTTGTAGTAAGCCTGCATATATTAACCTTTATTAGACTTTTGTCTAATGGAGAACTTGGTCACTTGGAAACTATGTGCAGTTGTACTTTTTCTTCACTATTGTGAGCAGTGTATAAAGAAAGGCTAAAAGCTTATGGGCCCAACAAATTGAAATGAATTGGTAACTAGGTTTGCCCATCATTTAAACGTGATCTTTATTATGTATATTTGTCATTTATAGCATTACACTTTTTTATTTCTTAATGTATCTTTGAATTACAAAGCTGCATGACGCAAAAACAAAGATGTTAGTCTTAGCCTTTTAATAACTTATTCATTGTGCCATATCCTCTCCTTGGATTTGTTTTTTTTATCTAAGTCTTACTATCTTGCACGTATGCAACTTTTATTTGAAATATTGTCTTGTTATCTTGCTCTAGTCTTATCACCTTATAAAAATTTGACTCAAGTATCAAACTATCTCACCAATTAAATTTTTAAAGAAGTGTTTTGCTGCAAAGAATAAAAAAGCTAATGCCAAAATGAGATAGTTGTTGTTATGTGGAAATACATAAAATTTGGATCCCATTGATAATATTCAACAATAAAAAGTTTAAATCTCACTTGTTATGATGGCATTGCACTTTAGATATTAAGAATTCTTCGTTTATATGTTGGCATATTATGTTATGTCTAATAGTCTCTCTTGCTACTTTTTTATTTACCTCTTCTTTTAATAGAAATAATTTTTAAATAAATCCTAATTGGGCATTAATTGGCTTGCATTTAACATTCCCAAACCATCTAGGTCAGCTTTCCCTAAGTCTCTTCAATTAATTTTGTGCAAATTTTTAGTGAATGTGCATATTTCCAATCCTATCACTTAGAGAATAGTTATCTATTTTAGCATTTGTGTTTTTATAGGATTCATTTTATATTATGTTATAGCTTCATAAGTTGATATTTGTACTATATAATAATTTTCAATCACATTGTAGTCTTATCCTGCTTACCTTTAATATCAATTGAGATGTGACAACCATATAACCTATCAAAAGAAACTCTCCATTTTATCTAATTTATTTAGATTTTACTATTAATATCTCTATTAATTTTACTATCATCTTGAACTCTAAACCCAAGCTAATAAAATCCTTTATTCATTAATATTTTATTATATTTAATAATATTCTGATATGGCTTGCCTAATTAAAATTGTATTTTGTTTGCTTGGTTTTAGATTTCCTAAAATAGAGTTTCTTGGACTTAAAAGTTTTTTTTTGTCTTCTTTAGTTGTATTCTCTTAATTTTATCAAAAGGTATAATATTATTGGTAGAAAGCATATGTCATTGTATTTTATCTTGGATTTAACTAATAAGAATATCCATAACTAAACAAAAGGAGAAGGCTTAAATTAGATCCCTAGTGACGTTCTATTGAATTAGTAACTCTTAGTCGATCTTTTTTGTGTTCATATGTCATTGTTCCATGATGCATGCTTTTAATGCTTTTAATGTATAAAATATTAATATTTTTCTTCATTAAGATCTTCCAATTATTTTGCATGAAATTTTGTCATATAACTTCTCTAGTTCAATAAATGTTAAGTTCCTCTTTTCTTATCTTAAACTTTTTGATTCTCTCAACAAGTCTATAGCCTCAATAGTCAAGTTTCCTGCATAAAACTATATTGAATTTGAGATATATTAGTTTCACATCATAATCTTACTTAATCACTCTGCCCAAAACTTGATTTCCTTATGACTAGCACAATTATTAGTATCCCCTTTGTTCTTATGTATAGGTATCAATTCACTTTTTCTCTATTCCTATGATGTCTTTTTTTGTCTTCAAAATAATGTTGAATAGCTTAGTAACTCAAGGAGTGTTATCGTTTCCCAACATTTTTATGCATCTATAGAAACGGCATATGAATCCATTGCTTTTTTACAACTCACTTTCATCAATGCTTCTTTCACTTTTATTTTATGAATTCGTTAATAAAAAAATATATCTTTTAGAACTGCTAGGCTTCTTGAATCAATCATCTTTTAAATATTTTCATTAAAAACATATAAACTAGACATCAATCTATGTATTATTCTTGTCATTAACTCAGACTTTTTGGTGGTTGTCATCTTTGATTATTTTTATTTGATTTAATTCTTTTGTTATCTTTTTATTTTGGTATAGCATGTCTATATATATGTTTTTTTACACTTACTAATTTCTTATATAAATCTTTAAAATCTGCTTTCTTAATGTCACCGATTGTTTTTTTTTTTTTTGGCATTTTGACATGTTTACTTCTCTCTCAATTCTCTACATTCTTATCGTTGAACAACATTCTATAACAAAACATTATAGTTATCAACACTATCTTATATAAGATTTACTCCCTCATCTGTATCTTAAGAACATAGTCTTAAGACAATTTTTTAATAAACTCATATTTTTATTCTTAAAATTTTATCACCTAGTATTAGCATATTTTTTTGACTTATTCTTTCTCCAATAATGTTTATGTTAGGCTTTTAAGATCATTACTCAATTTTGAATAGTCAAATATACTCCTTGTATGACATTATAATCTTTATAATCTAGATTATTCTACTTTTTCTTAAGGAAATAATTAGTATTCTCTTATAGGTTATCAGATGTTATTCTTTTCTCTTAAGGAATTCTTGATTAGTAATATGGTCTCACTCACTCTAAAGTAAACTCTAGAATGATTTTATCTTCTTCATTATTCTCCCCAAACCCAAATGTGCCATAATAGCTTTTAAAGTTTTTTACATTCTTTATTACATTCCGCTTTAAGTCTCGACTGATAAAAATCTTTTTACATGTCAGGATCCATAGTATTGTGTATCCAAGCCATTAAATTTTTTTAACACTAGCATTTGGAGGGGCATAGGCACTAATAATGTTCATAGCTTACTTTTTTATGACAATCTTTAAACCTAATGATTCTATCCCTAATCCTCTTGAAGTCCACTCATCATTTTTCGAATTTTATCAAAGTAATACAATGCTATCTCTATTCCAATTCTCACCTAAATATCAAAGCATAAATCTTCAGATATTGATTTCTTTGGCCTTCTTACCTATGTAATTGATTTCTAGAACACATGTAGTGTTTATCTTTTTATAAATCATGATATTCCTTTGCCAATCAAAGCGCCTATGTTTCAAGATCTTATACTAATTCCAGTTTCCTGGATTAGCTTCTTTAACCTTCCAAGATGATGCAGAAATTTTGCTCATTTACCACTACACTTGGGCACACTGATGTAGCAGCACCTACTCACTTGTTTATTTAGGTAAATATTGTATTTCACTTCCAAACGATATCTTAGTATTAATGCAACTTAATAAAGTATTCATGTTATGTTTTAATAAGTTTTGCGCTGATTATTGACTGTCACATGCAAGTCTCTACTTTGTCATTTGGGCATGAGGTTGACTTCAGCAGTGTTAACCTATTGATGAGCTCTAAAGGACTGTTTAAACTGATTGCAAAGTTTGTGTATGCTTTTTAAAATATGATACCTTTTAGACTTTCTTGGGGCAGTGTTTATGCTCAATAATCCCAGATTATAATATCCTGGACGCCAAGAAATTGCTTGCTATCAAGATCACTTTTATTTACAAATTGAATTTGACTGACAAATAATTCAAGGCATCTCTTCATTAATAATCATGATTGCAAAACCTTAGAAGAGTTGCATTTGTCTGATATTATAGGAATTTGAATTCGACTGCCATAAAGATGATGCTTTTAGTTGAAAAATATTGCTATATACTGCCTTTACAGTAGGATGTGGTATATTTTGAAAATTTTAAGTTTTCCTTTATTGTTATCACTTCATATGTTACCTACAAGTATTAAAATTATTTTGATGTATTCACTACCCATTATTCTTAGGCTCAGCTTAGTCCTGGTTCTAATTGCCCTTGTCCTCTTGCATGGTAAACACAAATAACAATTGTTCCTAGATTGTATTATTCGTCACAAAGACTAAACTGGACTATGTAAAGCCAGTTGGTCTCTACATGCAAATTGATATTGTCAGCAATAATGTAGCAAAACTCTGTTAAATAAATATAACCTTGCTGCACTATGACCTAGTTTTCTGTTCTGAGCAAAAGGCTGAAAGCAAAATGTTATTTATTGAAGTTAAAATTTTATTTACAGAGTTATTTTTTGTTGTTTCTAAGCTATCACTATTTTGATTTGTGTAAAAATGCTGTTGAAAACTAGTAATTGCAGTTGCACAATTTTATGATTTTGCAATTACGGAAAGCATGCCAATCGAGCCTTTTGTCCAACTTTGTAGGAGTATAGTATGTTTATTTTGCAAATAGTATAGTAAAATGCATCTGCAACCCAAGTACAACAAATCAGGCTGAGAAGATATGTTGTGGCTCTTCAAGATGAAGTAATTTTGCAAATTTGTCTAAGCTCACATTTTAGTTTAACTGACGGATACAATCACCAATATGTTATTGCTTACATTAGTTTCTATAAACTTTATTTTAGGCATTTTTTATGGATAATTGCTCTTGAATATTTTTATAATTATTTTTTGATTTAATTTGTAGTATTTGTGATGCATTTTATATGCATAATCTATTTTTGTTATTCTGTTAGGCCCTGCCGTATCTGTCAGCTGCAGGATTTGGTGCCAAACTGCTTGGTTTATTTGCAAATGGGATGGTTCAAACCTTCCTTGATGCCCGCACACTTTCCCCACAAGGTGAGTATTCATTTTAAGTGTTGGAATTAATGGGTTGAGGAATTTTGATAATTTTGGTAGAATGCTTTCCATGATCAAACCTTCTGGAATTTGCACATGCCATGATCATTCCCCAGCAAAATCTTCTTGTCCTGCAGATATTATGAACCTTAGTAATTCCTTGTTTCTTTTGATGCTACACTAACAAGACAAGAAAATTCATCTAAAAAAACATGAAAAATTCATTGTAGGTTTACAATGACCAAAAACTATGTTGCTTTTTATTTTTTTAACTGATCAAATTTGCTTGCTAAGTTCAATTTCTCTCCTTGTTAATTTTGTGTTGATGTAATCTCTTACTCAAAATTAGCTAATAGTTAAAAACATTTAGGCTTGATTTCGATCTATTTTTCCATCTGATACTGAAATCATTAGCAAGTTAATATGACATAATTATTTCTTATTATTTTAAAAGTTTAATGTATTTTAGTACTTTATACATTAATATATCATATCTATTTATTTTAGCATAGGAGAAACCAATAGCTCTGGGAATGTTGGAAGCAACTAGAGCATAATTGCATAAATGGCAGAAATGGAGGCAATTGTGAGGAACTTTTATTCAGAGATGACAAAGTGCCAAAAGAATATCTAAATTTATGAACTTTTATCATTAAATGTGCAAAATACATATTAATTTTTTTGGAGTATTTTGAGCATCCTAAAAAATTTACTGTTGGATATGTTACCTAAACTAATTTGTTGGAGTCAAGTAGTTTTGATTATTAGCTTTCATTATGAACAATGATGGAAGTATCTGCCTTTGACGTCATTTAGGAGTCATGTTATAGCTGTACTTGCTTGATAGTCAGACATTCACCTGAGTTTTCCTGATTACAGTTTTATTGATGAATACTATTTTCGATAGTTGTTCTGTATGTCTTGTATGCACGTGGACACTCATGAGCTTCTCTTTTTGATAAGTTCTTTTAGTCTACCCCTTTTAGCTGGATAATACCTACTTTTTCCACAGATATGAGCATCCCCAAAATTGCTGCTGAGATTGCAAGGCAACTTCACAAATTCCACCTTGTGGAAGTACCAGGTTCTAGAGAATCTCAACTGTGGAATGATATCTTCAAGTTCCTTAAAAAAGGTTTCACTTTGGATTATTCCTGTCCTTTTTTCAATAAACTGAAATAAAAAAGATACCAAAGCAGATGATTATCTCATTTTATAGTAGAAAGAATTGCAGGAAATCCTTCATTCTGTTTGTCGGCTGAATTTCTCAATCAATCTGCACTATGCATAATATATGATATAGTATCAATCATAACTGGAAAAATGAATGCTCTGCAGCTGAATCATTAGAGTTTGATGAGAAGGAAAAGCAGGACAAGTATAGAGCAATTTCTTTCAAGGAAATTTGTAATGAGGTGAATAAACTTAAGGTATTTACTTACCTATTATTTTGCTGCAATTTCATGTTCTTGGATAAGATCACAGAGCATGCTTGTTTTGCCAGCGAGCAGGCTTCTCATGTGCCTGCTCCATTGATGGTAGGGATATACATTTCAAATGAAATCAAGTTTCTGCTACATTTTTATGGTCAATCAGTCTGATCTTTTGTAGCCCTTAAGCCTGAATATTATCATTAATAATCCTTGCTCTTTTGAATAACTGTAGGATGTTGCAGACCTTTTAAATGCCCCTGTTGTTTTTGCACACAATGATTTACTCTCGGGGAACATAATGCTAAATGATGAACAAGGTAGGATCTTTCTGCAATGGATTTATTCCATATTGAACCGTTTGATCATGTTTTTCATCCTTGACCTTTTGAAAATTTTGAAGTCATCGTTTAAGCCCTTTTATATAACCATTGTGGTATTTGGTGTTGATGTGTTTTGCAAAATGTTCTAATTGTTAGGGAAACTCTACTTTATTGACTTTGAATATGGGTCATATAGCTACAGAGGCTATGACATTGCAAACCACTTCAATGAATATGCTGGATTGGATGGCAACTATAACTTGTATTTTCTCTGCTCTGCTTATCATTTACACCCTTTTTTCTCATAGTTTTACTTTACTAGGCGTCCCTTTTAACCCTCAACTTCTTCTCATGCAGGTATCCTGGTATAGAAGCTCAATACCATTTCTTTAGGAACTACCTGAACCCAGAGAGGCCGCATGACGTAAGTAAAGATTAGAATCCATACGTTCAGAAAATATTTATATTCTGTGTGGTGTGACTAATTTATATGTTCTAAATCAATCATTTAGGACTTGTTTGGGAATAGTTTTCTTTGAAATTGTTTTTGAGCATGGAAAGAAATGATTTTAGTTTATAAAAAATGCTTGAGAACAAACTCAATATCATGCTTGTATCTATTCTTTGGTTTCACAATCATGGACACAATGCACTGATAGAAGTAAGTTTACGCGGGCATTTCTTCAGTAGAAGCTATAATTCTATTTAGATAATACAGTAAAACTCAAACGGCTGAGTACTACTTGACCTAGAAAATCGTTTAGAGTTGAGATAAGGGTTCTCTAGCCAATAAGTATCCATAACTTGTGGTCAAACAAATGGAGAAGTTTGACCTTACGGCTTCAGGCATATTTTTCTCAAGCAGAGTCTCAAGTTATTGTTTCTCTAGCTAAATATAGAGACCCAATTCTGTATTGTTTGTGCTATGTTCTTTTTGGGACTATTCATCTTAGTTTTACTCCAACTCCTTCAAGGTCGAGACACAAGTGAAGCCAAGCAAATCGTGTTGTCAATCCTGTTGAAAGAATGTGAAATCATTCCTGTGGAACATCTCTTGTTGCAAAAGTTATTTCACAGTGATATTGTTGATTTATCATGCTCAGGCACAATGGAGTTTATTGAAATCTTAAGCTTACTGCTTAAAAGTTCCTATTTAGAGTTACCAAAAGATCCCAAGGTTGTTTTGCCTGATCTAATCTCAAATGTGGTCAAGGATCAAGACTTTTACGAATACCTGATCAAGAAACAAGGGATTAAAGCGAGAGCTCTTGATTCCACTCTTGTGTGGGATTATTGATCATGGTATGATCTGATGTGACAACCTTTGAGCCTTTAGTATTTTTTTTTTTACTTAGGTGTTTGAAACTCCTTTAAAATCCCATCAATAATAAAGAATACATGCATTTTCTCTCCTACAAAAGGAGATTTTGGTGCTTATCTTCCAATTGCTTTTCCTAACAAAAAGAAAGAAAAAGAATTGTTGTAGTAATGAGGTTATTCTCTTGACATTTCAATTGTGTTGCAAGGTTTCCAAGAAAGACCTTGATGCCCTGTTCGTTGAAACAAATACATTTCGGTTGGCATCACATATGTACTGGGCGCTCTGGGCTCTTATTCAGGTAATCTATACTTTTTTCTCATCTTTAATCTCTCAAACGGAATGTAAGATGGTTTAATGTGCTTTTCTACTTGTGATGATTTTATAGGCAAGCGTCTCACGAATTGAATTTGATTACCTCGGTTACTTCTTTCTTCGCTACAACGAATATAAGCAACAGAAGGAAGCCTGCTTTGCTTTGGCAAGGAAATTCATCTCTGGTTGAAGCCAATCACACCCCTTGGTTTTATTCATTTCCTATATGTATGTATATGACTTCAATTTTTTTTTTTTTTTTTTTTTTTTTGTTATAGATGGCATAGGTTATTTTTGTTTTTTTGGCTTGTTTAATTTTGTCATGTGGTTCTATAGAAACTAGATCTTATATGTATAATTTGATTGCCTTGATCATAACCCTAATTGAAGCTTTTGTTCATTTGAACATGTATTAATCTGACATTGAGGCAGTGAAATTAAATTGGTCGTTTATTTTACTGAAAAATTGATACAAGTCTTGAAGATATGTGAATCAATGCTTGTTTTTTTGGTTGTTTTATATCCTTATGAACTTGGATTGGTTGTAAATATATATATCCATAGGCAAATGGGAATGAGATTATTCCTCTTGAGAGAAGAATTTTTTATGAAAAAGAAAGGAGGCTCATAGAGACAATAGATAGCATAGAAAAACAAATCCCTAGGAACATGGGCAAATGTGGACAAAGCTAATTGAATAATGGAATTGGATCATGAGTATTAAAGGTGAGTGAATAGATGTTCTTTTTTGTAGATATTTTGTTTATATTTTATATGAATATTCATAAGGAGATGTGAAAGATTGGATAGAAAACAAAAGATATTATAGGATCAATGCTCATCTTATCCTTGGCCATGTTCCTATGACCTTATGTGAAATTATAGATTTTTTATTAATAAGAGAGGGTTTCATCTGTTCTCGTCTTATTTCAATCTTGTGATTAATTTTTGTTATTTTAAGGAAAAAATTTGGATAAGAAAGAAAAGAAGAGCCAACAATGACATTAGAAACAAATGGAACTTAAAAGGCATAGCATACATGGAGAGGATGATCCTCTCGAGTGTGAAATCCCTTCTAGGTTTAAGGGTCTAAAAATTCTAAGTTTTATAATAATTATTATGTTTTGAAGTTTTAAAGCCATTTTATTTCATGTTTAGATTAACTCAGACTTTACAAATAAATCAACATTAATTATAAAAACCAACGAACTTTATAATTGAGAACTTTAATTAGTCTTTTACACATAAGGTTCTATATATTAGTTGCAACTATTGCCTCAATTTGCTATAAAAAATCAAGAACATTTCTATGACTTTTTCTTTGTTTAGGGTGTTTTCCCTTTCTCAAGAACTCGATTGGATAGAAAAATTGAAAAACATGTGAGGTCCACTAGAAACTTCAAAGATAAATATAGTGCTATATAAGAGAGCATTAATAGATAAAAATTTTTCTTTCTTTACAAATACATTACCATTATAAACATTGTGATTTTTTAAAGAGATTTTACATATGATGAAGAATTCTCTGATCAAATCTTAAGAATTTGAATATTCTATATCTTACTACATGTTTAACTACATAAACAATTTAATTTTAAATTTCAAACTTAAGCATTAATTTTGAAGCTTGTTGAACACTTTAAGATACTTTAAAGACCATTAATTTATCATCATCAAAAGAGCATTACTTGTTTGTTAAAATTAACATGATTCATACTAAATAATTTAGAATAAAATATTAAATATTTATGATTTGATTCATCAAATACAAAATATGGTTTAATAATATCTTCATTTTAATGATGATAAGATATAAATATTTAGATAAAAAAACGACAAATAAAAATATATATTATTGTGATAAAAGTGGTATTAAAAATAAAAATTTTATGCTCTCTCTTACTTCTTACTTTCCTTTATTACATACTCCCCTTCACTTATCTAAAGAATAATCATTCTCCTACTTTGACATCACCAAAAGAAAGGCACATTTTTACAATTTTTATTATATATACTTATTATCTTATGATTTGAAATTATTCGATTGGATTTAGTAAATATGTTATTCTTGCTTGGTACGAATATATTCAAATTTTACTATGCCTTTTGCTACTTGATCTCTAATAAAATGATATCTTACATTGAAGTGATTGGTCTTAAAATGATGAACTTGATTCTTTGCTAAGGTTAAGACATTAGTTTATTAATTCTATTGCTAATATATGAGAGATATAAACTATAATCTTGAAGTTGTTGTTTTAATCATGACACTTGGGCAACACAATTTTTGGTCATTATATACTCAGTTTTTATGGTCAATAGGGCTACACAATTTTGCTTCTTACTTGACAATAAAATTAGATATTTTCCTACTAATTGATATGTATCTCACGTACTTCTCTTATCTATCTTAAAACCTACAAACTCTGAATTCATGTAACCTATAAAATCACCTGAAAGAGTATTTATAAGGTATAAAACTAAGTTCATTATACATTTTAAATATTTGAAGATTGATTTAATCATCTTTATATGCCTTTCTTTATGATTTGATTGGAATTTAACACATAAGCTAATACTAAATAAGATATTTGTTTTATTAGTCGTGAGATATAATAAGAATCCAATAAGACCTCTATAAAGTTTTTAATCAATGAGTGTCTTAATTTTGTCTAAATCTAAATGAATTGGTTGATTCATTAGAATCTTTCTATGTTTCATATTTTCATATCTAAGTTTTTTGAATAATTCTTTTAGATACTTAGTTTGTGAAATAAAAGTATCATCTTTTAATTACCTAATTGATAATCTTAAGAAGAAATCATCTCAATCATCATATTAATCTCAAATTTTTTTGTCATTAAGTCATTAAATTCTTTACATATATTTTCATATATGTTTTCAAATTTTTTTAATCAACAAAAACTTGTACAAACAACAAATGATAATTTAGAGAAGTGATAAGCATTACTAAAAAGATGATAGCCAACACTTATTATCAATGGCTTCTTAATTTTTCCAAGTTTTTCAACAATTCGCCTGGAAGTTCTTTGTCTTTCCAGGCTTTTGTCAGAAGGCTTTGTCCTAAGCATAGTTCATGCATCAGTTAACAAGCATTCCTTAGAAGTCGCCAGTAGTTTCATTGCCTCATCAACCTGACTGTTTCTTTGATGAGTGCATTTGTTATCTGTGACTGTAGCTCAACAAAACCCATTTGTTGTTCAAACTACAGGCATGAACCCCGGTACAAAGTTATGGTGCTCATTTAAGCGACCAAGTCCTTCTTCAGATGGCATAGATAGCTAGAATCAATAGTTAAATCACATCAGGACACAACAAACAGGTCCTTAAGTCATGGATAACAGCTGAACTTTCTGTTCAGAGCCCAGTGCTCAGAATTCGATGTCAACTTCTTGTACAGTATTTACACCTCTCGAGACTCTTTGTCATTAGAATGCACCTGAAGAAAAACTTTATGAAAGGAATTCTTAATATCCAACGTAAGGTTTCATGCAAACCCAACTCATTCTTTAGCTTTCCAACATGCATGAAATCTTGAAACTCATAATAACTTCAAGTTTAATTCACAGTTCTTGTTTCCCCATCAAAATCAATGGTGACCAAACAAGGCTTCAGTTGTCTTCATCTCAAAACGTTTCATCCTAAGCAAAAACTAGATTGCTCTCTTCTCCCTCTCCCTCCTGTAGAACCGACCTTATCTCAACACCCATTGATCAAGCTTTCTGTTCTCTCTTCTCTACTTGTTTTTGTCTTCATTTTTCTTTACTAAACTCACTAGCCGTGATCACTCTACTTTAAATATGGAATTCAAATACGAACACAAGTCTAGAGAATGGGTTTTAACATCAGTAAGTTCATTATTATTTTTTAGAATGATAATTAAATATCATCCTTTTATTATTTAGGGTTTTGATCATCCTATGAAACAGTTTATGAATAAACAATTTATTTAAAAAGGCAAGGGACGTTGCTTTCAAGTCTGAACTACAACAGTGGACCGAATACAATTATTGTCCTAAGTCTCTACTTTAGGTAGCATTGGTAGGGCCATTGCAGAAACCAACCAGCTGCATAAGTCTTTGTAGGCCTGTCGCTTTAAAAAGAATTAACAAAACAAAAAAAAAAAAAATCTTTTAAAAAAAACATATTATTTGAAAAATTGAAGTTATAATTACTAGGTTTTTGATATTATGTGTTTTGATGAAAATAAAACTTTGAAATTTTTAAAATTGCAACAAAAAATAAAGATATTTGTAGAATTTAAATGCAATTAGTTCATCAATAGTTTTTGTATCACAAATTTGTTCTTCAATATTTTGTGAATATGAAATTGTATTGAAACAAGGGAGATCAAGTAGGCATTCAAATAGGTAATGTTGAATGCGATGTCAATAGCATAATTTTTTTTTATTATTCTATCCATAGGAAAAGATGATGTAACTTGGGTCTACCTTAGGGATAACTCTTAACTAATTAAATGGATGTGAGAAAAAGGTAAAGATTATATGATTGTTTTTCATACAAAATGAGGTATGCATGTTAATTTATATGTTAGTTGAGATTAGGATAGATTGATTCAATGAAAATTTAAAAAGATTTTAATGAAATAGGTTAGGATAGTTCAAGTTGTAAGTAGATTTTAACAGAATTTCAACCTTGGTTTAAAAAGTAAGCTAAGCTTGTTCCTTAAACATATGAAAGCATTTGCATGTTATTCTCACAATCTTGAAGAACATTAATTACATAAACAATGTTCAACAAACATGCAATCATTTCGCAAAAACAGGGTTTCCTAACCGACTTTAAGGCTTGTTTATCCCTTCATGAGGGCTCTATGATCATATAAACGTTATTTTATATCATTAGTCCATAAATTTTGTTAAGTTTCGTATTAAATTAAATGATTAGTAGGAATAAATTAGCAAGCATATGAGTATTCAAACAAATTTAATTTCACCACAACATACAAATTCAAATAAAAAAAAGTATAAATTGAAGAGAAAATAAAAAAAAGAACACATAATGTTACTTAAAGTAGTATTTTGTAAATATTTTTAAATTGAATGAAAACTTTTGAGACTTGATTCAAAGTTCAACCATGAATTCCCCAAAAAAAGAAATTTAGTTAAAAATGTTGTCACAAAGTTTTACATTAACAATAAAAAATACCTATAATTATGTTTCAAGAGGTAATATGCACTTTATATTTTGGAATGATAGAGATAAATAAAGGGTTTTTTGCGATAAAATTAATAGAGTCCAAGCTCAAAAGTTGAAGGAAGTGGATCTAGTACTATAAGCTAGGGCCAATGTGTTCTAGGAATTGGGTTGGCATGAGAACGGAGTTAGGTTGGAATGCGTGTGGAGCTAGGGTTGGTGTGAGGTTAGCATGATGGAAGCATGCAGAGTGAGTGGGAACATGTGTCAAGATTGGGCTTTGGCGTAGTAGTGGCATGGCTAACGCATGCAAGTGTGATGCCTTGTGTAACATGCGTGGAGGCTTAGCGAAGTGTGTAAATGTTTGATTGCTCGCACAAGTGTTCGAGTGGTGGGCATAGATGTTTTGCTGCATTCACGGATGCTCGAGCGGCACACATGAATTCTTAGTAGCGTGCTCAAAGTATGCTTATGTGGCTAGCTTAGTCAAGCACACGATAAATACCTAACAAAAGCTACAAGAACAATAGGAATGAAAATATTGATGAGATACAATTTAAGTGTGAACAATATTATAGGGGGCTAATAAATTAAAAAATATTAAGTTGGGAAGAGCAACAACAAGTAAAGTGTTATACAAAAGCCACCAAGCTTCACTAACACTTAGGCTATAAAACAAGAGTTTAAAGAGATAATGTAAACCATCAAATTGTATATTTCATTTATATTTTGAGCTATTTATACATACTTTTCTATTAAAATTAATTAATATCTATTAACTTATACTTTACAAAGTAAGAAATCACTAACATCACTTTTTTAAAATAACAACTACTAGTATCAAAATACAATTAAATGATGTTTCTAGAAGTTCTATTTATTTGTGTAAAAGTTAATCATAATGTTTTATGAATGTTTAAATGTTTATTCTTTGTTTAGGTCAAAATTAGTTCTATATGAACTTTTGCATAAAACATCATGTGATAAACTTCATATTATGATAAATATTTTTTTTGCATTTGAAGTCCAACTTGCATTTGCATTTTATGCAACTTATGCTCTCTATATTTTTGTTGAATTACTTGTTCTTATCTTATATCAAAAAACAATTAACTACAACAACTAAAGATTAAAATATGAACATTTGCTACTAGAATCACCCTGGGCAATTGAACTACGTGAAGTGGTTCAAACTAGTTGCCTTAAGCATTTTATGGACCATATAAAATATTATAAGTTCAATTTTTTTACTATTACAATGATTGATCATCAAACCACCCTATATAACACAATATGCATGCTAATATGAAAAGAAATTAGCTGTCCTAGAGTCACTCTATTTTCCTTTGCCTACTAATCTACTATTCTTCAAATTGTTGTGCCCCTCTCCTCTTGATATATTTGATCCCAATCACACCAATGAAGTTCCCAAATATTTTTGGGGGTTGTGGCCCCACACTACCTCTAGCTTGCATTCCATCCTAATTCCTTGCCCACTATGAGTGGAGATCAAAAGTTTGTTGCTCTAGTTCACCTTGCTTGGATGGATAATTTGACAATCCCTTGTTGGTTAAGTTAGCTTAAATTACAACCAACAAATTAATAATCTTAGATTATGCCATGCTTATCCTCAACTTTTGTAACATCCTAAAAGTATGTAAGGGATACATATTTTAATAAATATTTAAGAATTTTAGATTATCATATTTTTTATTAAAGAAAATTAGTGATATTAAAATTATATATATATATATATATATATATATATATATATATATATATATATATATATATATTTAAATTTTTGAAAAGGATTATATAATATGATTATGGATATCATATAATACAAAAGAATGTGACTATTAAGATAAAAAAAAATTAAAAACTGATTGTGTAGTATGATTAGAAATATCATATAAGTACGATTCCTTATCGAACAATTCAATGTTATAACGAGTTAGTGTCTAAGTAAGAGAGATAATAAATACATCAAATACTATGATAATGAACTTTGTAGAGTATGATAGAATTAGAACATCTAAGTTGAATAAACTAAAATGGATCATATAATATGATAAGAAATATCATATAATTATGATGCCTTTAAATAAGATAATATGTAGATCATAAAATATGAAGAAGGGATTTGTACACATACAATTTCATTGCAAGTGACTAAATGGAGAAGAAATATAACAAATCGTATAATACGAAGATAAATTTTATACAATATACTTAAATATAAAAAAAGTTGAATGGTGGAGGAAACTAATGTAGATAGGAGGCTAATTGATGATAAAATTACTAGATTTGAGAGGATAAAAAGATGATAATCATCCATATGAAAGGACATGGGCATTGAAAAAAGATAAGAATGTGAAGAAACACTTAGTATAAAGGGAGGAGGCTATGACTTAGAAAACTTTTTAAGGAGAACTTGAGTATTTTAGCTTTAGCCAAGAGCAATGGGGAGAAGAAAAGAAATGGAGGAGATGCTACCAAGAATTGGGAAAGGAATCCACAAGCATAAGAGCAAGAATTGAGAGAAAATCAAGGGAGAAGAATTATGCTCCCTTTATAGTAGTGTTGTAGCACTAAGTATAGAAGGAAAAATTATCTAATTTGAAAATATGAATTATGGCATGACAATTACATACACAAACAAGGTAGGCTTGCTTATATATATGCATATTATTGATTAAAAGCTTAGTCAACCTATTAGGGAAGGAATTTGATCAATTAGCTTAAGGTTGACTTGTATGTTTGCTTGCTATGTTGCCAATATTGCTTACAGATTGATTACTAAATTGAATTAGAAAAGAAAAATAATAAAGTGATGGAATAAGAGCAAGAGTGATTAATAGTATATGCAAACTTGTTTTTATAATTATATAACTGATGTAGTGTTGTTTGCAAGCTAAATATCACTTAAGTGGTGATTTATAATGATTTATTTGAGGATATATTATTTTATTTCTTACAATAATAAGTTTTCATGCTTGCTTTTAACATAGTATTTGTTTATGTATAAAAGCATGATTTATTAGCTTTACTATTTTTACATGTTATGTTAACCATGTAATTATGAAAATAGTCATAAAAGAAATGAAAGAATAAGGATGTAAAAAGTGATGTTAACCATGCAAATCATGATAATTGTTATAAAAAGGCAAATGAAAAAAAAAGAATATATAGAAAGAGAAAAGGGATGATAACATAACTAAAATTAAGAGTTGGTAAAGAGATGAAAGATTCAAAATGAAGATTCCAAAGATGAGCCAAAATGGCTATTTACTAGGATTGTTTACATGTAATACATGTTCCAAAATAGAGAATTAAAAGTATATACATGAAATTAAATATATATATATATATATATATATATATATATATATATATATATATATATATATATATATATATATATATATATATGTCACTAAACTAATGGTAGTAATCTCAACCTATTTTTGTCTTAACACTTTTAAGTTAAGAGAAGGCTCAAAATGGGGCTACCATGGAGTAGTGAGTGATAGCTTTATGACTACTTGAAATAAAGGTTGTTTATCTATATTAATTAGTTATGTAGCTAATGTGATGACTTTCTTACATCTGTTTATAGCATAGATTGATAGTTACTTTATGTACTTTGATAGCATAAACTTATTGGCATTTCAAAATGGATGTAAGAACTTGTCATTAAATACAATATTATAAACGTTTTAAAGATTTTTTTCTACTAATTTTCAAGGAAAATATATTTATATTTGTTTCTTTCAAAAGCTTTGTCATGATTGGTTTTCAAGTCAAGGGTGTTACTTGCTTTTATTATGTTTACAATGATTTTTAAACATGGTTTTATTAAAAAAAGAAAATACTTTTTCCTAATCAATAGATATGTTGAAAAGAATTAGACGAGATGATACCAAATTTGAGAAAGGTTAAGTGTGGTCAACACAACTTTGAACATCTTGTATTCAAATAACTCATAAAATGTAGTGTCATATTCATGATGTACTAATCTACCATTTTGGGTGGTGTCATGCTATCTTTTTTTGTTAGCTTTGAATTTTTTTTAAATGAGTCAAGTTACATGCTCATAAGTTTGAAGCCAATTTATAACCATGTTTACATAACACATTTACAAACTATTATATTGATATTTTAAAAATAAAGTTATATTATAGTAGCATAACTAATACATGTCCAATACTAATGAAAGTATACTAGTTATTATAGCAACTTATACAACTTGATACTATAAGAAACAATTACTAAGCATAGAAACTAAGTATTATCCCTCTCATTGTTCTTTTGGAGTCCCATGATATGTCTTATCATTTCTTGAAATTCTTGGCCACTAAATATGTAGTGCAAATAATCATTAGATTAATGGCATGACACATGTTGGCTTAATATCATTCATTATACATGTAACCAAATGTGATAAACATAAGAGTAAAACTATCATTTTGTGTTTATATAATACCGGTCTTCTACTTTAAAAGATAATGTAATTTTTATTTTTGTTTTTTGAATTCACTTTCTCTTTTGGTTAGTTCTAAGATAAGACTTTTCATATATTTTTTAAAATAAAATTAGGATTATTTTTTGAAATATTCTATTCTAAAACGAAAATGTCTCTACTAATGGCTCTTTTAGTATCACATATAGAACATGTTATTTTAGATAGTAAACCTATTACTAGAATATGTTATTCTAAATAGTAAGTTAAACTATCATGGATAACTAATATCTATACACTTTTAAAATCATATCTTACCTTATATTCACCATCTTTTTTTCTTTTCTTTTTTATTTATATTATAAACAATTGTTAGAGTTTTAAGAATGAAGCAAGGAGGCATTATCTGAGAAAAGCAAAGAAAAGGTTGTCTAGCCATGAGAAAGAGGAGACTTCAAAACATAAAAAAGAAGAAGTTTACCCTTGGAGTAGTCCACTACATAGGTCTAAGAGATAAGATGAACCTTAAGGTCATGTATTAAATGTAGATATATGCAAGGTAAAAATTGGATATTTTGTTAAATGTGTTGGTCAAAAAAATTGGCTATGATCATGATGTGTTATGCTATCATTTTCTTTCTAATACAACCTAACCCTAAGGAAAATTATGGATAGAACTAAACCATGATCATGACAAATTTTATTAAAAATATGCTTATGACGTTTGTTCTTATGCTTCATGCATGAAGATCTAGTTTATATCTAGTAATGTTAATCATATTATAATACTTGAGACTTGTGTTTCTTTCATATAATTGTTATCATTCTAATTTAACTAATTCAATTGTGATAGAATTCATGAGAATATAGAATAATTTATGCTTAAGATAAACCCATTATAATAGTTATTATGTTATGTTTTAAAAGAGGAAAACTTGAAACCAAGAATTGCCATCATGATATTTTTTCCATGCTTCTATTGCCAATAAATCATGCCTAATGGATGGCTTAAATTTTATTCATGAAAATGATAAATCCAAGAATTTTTAAGAACATTATCATGTTTTGTTATGTGATAAGTTAGTTAATTCATGTTAGTCTTATGCTACCAAAATTAAGTACCTTGACATGATGAAATTATCTATATAAACTTAAGATTGCTATAGAAAATGCTAAATTTTATTTTTGTGCAATAAGTATCCTAGATTAAATCATGAACCTTAGGATGGGATTTGTAATTGCCAACTCAAAGGATTTGTTACAACCATGTATTGCATTGCTTCGATCACGCTTGGAAAGCTTTTTCACATGGTTCGGTTAGGCCATGTGAGGCACAATTAAGACATTATGAAGAGCTAGATGAATTTTAAGGTGATATAGAGCTCTTATTGTTTAGATAAAAAGCTTGGGAGAGCTTCGTTTGATGCCTTATAGGATAGATTAATAGAGGTCACAGGTAGGCTAGCTAGAATGGTTGGGCTTGTCTATGAATGATTAAGGTTAAGGTTAGATTAGAAGATGGTGAATTTAGCCAATCATGAGATATATTTTGAGAGTTAGATAAACTTAGTATTATATACAAAAATCTAGTCTTTATATGATTAATTGAGAGGTTGAGTTAGAATGACTTTGAGAATGAGATGTGTGTTTAGTTAACCCTAATTAGGTTTGAAATTGCATTGTGAATTTTATATGAACCTTAGAGAGTGATGATTAAGATGAATGAAGGCATATTTAGCATAAGAAAATGGATTTTTAAATAGAGTAGTATTGGGGTAAACCTAATCAGGGAAAGGTTAGCTTTGATTTAGACTGTAAATGATACTTAGGTCTCAATTTTATAATAAAAAAATCCTAAAGAAAGGATTTAGGACAATCACTTGGTGAGTTCTTGAGCATGCTTAGGATGAAGCTCTAGTTTAGTTAGGCTCTCAGGTAATCCTTGGATGAAGGTTGCAGAGCTCAATTATTACCTTAGGAGTGATGCTAGGCTAGGCCAAGGGGTTAATTTTTATTATAGATGTTGGTTAAACCTTAGACATGGCTTGGATTATTGGATAAGATCATAAATGATCCAAATTAGACTCTTAAGACATGAGTTAACACCATAAATAATAGTCTAGAAGATGTCTCTTCTAAATTAATTCCAACATTGTCCCAAATCACAAAATTATATCTCTACAACATGTAGTAGATAGAATTCACTCAAATTCACATACAAAACTATGACATTAATTAAAATAAAAATAAAATTCTTTCTTACATTTGATTTGTTTGTCTTATTACAATAACATCCTTAGCAATTTCTTCTCTTTCTTTCGTATCCTTGCAAAATAATAATTCTATTAATCCTATATTACCTTTCTCCTTTATCTCCATAGACAATAATTGTACCTTTTTCTCTTCTTTTTCTTGAGCCTTACACCATTTCTCTTTCTTTTTCTCATTCCTTCTCCTCTCTTTATTCCTTCCTCTCTGTTTTTCCTTCTTTGCTCATAAAATGCCTCTTCTTCCCCAACTTTACATTATATATTTTACTTACCTTACCTTAGCAATGGGTTTAATTTTGCTCATTTATTGCTTTGTTCTCAATAATAGTCATAATGATATTTACGTCCTTTATTTTAAAAATACATAACTAATTATTTAGATCTTCAAATAATTATAACTCATCATAATTAATTTTTTCTTAATGAACTCTTTCTAATAATATACTTAAATAAAATACTAAATTTATTTTGTAATACGACACACTTTTAATATAAGATAATAATATTTTAATCACTAGTAGTAACATCTCAAAAAATTAACTTATTTAATTAAATTATTGATATTAAATCAAGATTAGCTTAATCTCATAATTAAGCCTCAGGGGGATAATGGATGTGTTAAAATACACGGTGAGACGCGTCATGTGCTATTGAGATTTCTTAGAGCTTAAGAAGGACTAGTCAAATGATCAATAGTGCCTAAGTTAGGGAGTGCTAAACAAGATAATTCAAAAGAGCCATACCTTATCATAATTCTCATGGGCTTAAAGGAAGTATCAGATCGTTGGTGGGAAACTGAGATTCCAATTAGCTACATCATATGATTATGACGTATATAGATATTTGAGAAGTCTAATATATATTAAATAAAGTATATTTTTGAAGTTATATTTTTGAGGGTCAATGATTATTAGAGTTTTCATATATTAATTTAGCTTAATACTATGAGATACTTTTGATGATATCATTATACATGTTGCTTAGACTTCGTAAAAACATTATCATTAGAGTTTTCATATTGAGCTCTAAACTCACTCCTCTCACATTACTTGTAGGTCCAAAGAGTTAGAAATTTGCATAAGCGTTGATGTTTAAACTTTTACATATTTCTTATTCTTTTTACTTTTTTATCCCAGTAAGGATTATCTTCGAGAAAGATCATATCATCAATTATTGGGATCATTTAGGAATCATTATTCTAACTAAACTAATATGGATGATTGGCTCCTTTTAACTCATCCCTAAAATACATTATTTTGAAAAGATAGTCATCATTTTGAACAATCAATCATGCTTTTATTTTAACTTTATCTTCCCTTCACTAAACCCATTTAAATTTTTCTTTTTTACATTCATTTCTTTTGTGATTATTATTATTATAATAATATATTTTCTTTTCTTATTCTTTTTGTAATTATTATAACAATATCATTTTATTTTACAAATATCTTTTATGAATATTATTACTCAATTATAAAAATAAAATTATAATTAAAGTAATACATCACACATTCTCAAATAACACATATATAAATATATGATCAGGTTATAAGAACATTACTAGTTAACATCCTTAATAAATTCTATTTTTTATCATCTCTTAAAGATGTGAGAGGCCCATCTCTAAGTACCAACCACATCATCACTT
The DNA here is from genome assembly GCA_023846275.1 of Vanilla planifolia. Classification (NCBI taxonomy): domain Eukaryota; kingdom Viridiplantae; phylum Streptophyta; class Magnoliopsida; order Asparagales; family Orchidaceae; genus Vanilla; species Vanilla planifolia. The sequence continues at coordinate 3,337,068 of CM043872.1, read as the reverse complement.
AGTCGTCGAGTCTACATCTTGTGCCAATAGAGAAATAAGATCATGAACATATCAGAGCCCTATCTCTAAGTGACCAGACAACTAAAGTGTAAAGTATATCTTATTATCACTAAACTGAGACCTTTGATATATTATGGTCATACCATACATCAGGTTGTAAAGTATATCTCACATATCCCATCTGTTAAGTCATTGCATGATAGGGTCATCTTTCTTTCTTTTCTCTCTTTTTGTTTCTCTTTTTCTTTCACCATGTCATATGCTTTGCTTTATAGTTATTTATATCATCATATTTGTGTGTATATGTGTGTTTATCTTATATAAATACATCAATAGTAATAAAATATTATAACGCACTCAAATCATATGTAGAGATGTTATGTTATGTAAATGTTCACATCACCATGTATTCTACAATCATAATCAAAGAATTTAACAATTAATTTACATAATAATTATTTATTTAGTCTATCTGATAGCTTAAAGAAGTTTCTTCTATAGTTTTTCTCTCTTATCAGCTCTCTCTTTTTTGCATACATCACAATGCCTCTTTTCAATAACAATTCAATTATTAATTTATGAGATAGCACTTCCTAAACCATCATTTTCATATTTTAATCATTACATCGTATATTACAATATCTTCTTATCATACTATATGATCCACTCTTACAACGATTAGATAAAGGGTCATATAGATGATGTATGTAGCCATGAATTGATCATACATGCTCACTTTTTGTTTCATAAATGTATGCATTATCCACAGCATATAGCTTATTATATAGGGAATCAAACTTATGATATGAGTTATTCTTCTCTTAAATCATTGTATTAGTCTATTATTCATTCCATACTTGTTATTTAAGCGTACAAGAAATCAGACTGTTAATTTAATATAAGTTTTCTATAAGCTAATTGTACTAGTTCACTACCTTTGTCATATATTTACAATCCACATAAAACTTTTCAATATATATGGAATTGGACAAATAATCATTACTGACACACATTCTTTGTAGTAAAATACCAGTTTGATCTCCTTATCGTACTAGTACAATGATAGTTTTACACTCCAATCAAATAGCCTTTGCCAGCCCATAGCATAGATCGTATCAAATGGTTGGGCGATTTTCTTTGTATGATCACTACAATAGGGAGCAACAAAAACCTTGACCCTTATAGAATCCAATTTTACTTTCATATTTTCTATTTTTATTGCATTCTAAACTATCAAAAACTCATTTATATGCATAGCTTCAATGAAGTTCTTACCTTATGTTATGATTCTCATGATATAAAACTGATAATCATTCATTTTCTACAAGTTTTTCCCCTTGATTTCTTTGAGCTTTCTCAAATCGTAACTCAAGTTTCTTTCTTTCTCCTCTCACTTTCTTCTTGCTTTCTCTCAAAATTTTCAAACGCCGCAAATGATTTTGAGTCCAAGAGTGAGAGCTTATTCTACTATTAAATAAGATGATAAATTATTATATTATATATATTTGTTTATTCAAACTTTACAAAAATTATAAATTATCTTCAAAATATACAAACTATATATATATAGATTCCTCACACTAAGACTTTCATAATAATAGCTCAAATATGATATCGGTCACCATCGACCTTTGGCACACTTTATGTGATACAACTCAAATATGAGCTATGAGTATATCCATTTTTCTAATATCCCTAAGATTTGATGTATGATTTACCTTGATTTATAATATCACACACTATTGTCATTGTTTTTGAAAAAAAAAATGATAAAAAAAGTTTTTGAACATAAGATATTTTTAAATTTTTTTAAAAGGCATTTTGTTTGTTATATTAATTTAAAAATTATTTAAAATTTTTTTTAATATTTTATATATAAGATAAAAATATGTCTACATTTTTTTTTTTAAAAGACACAGATGAACGAATGTCCTTCTTTAAATAAAAAAAAGCTTATGTTCAAATTTATTGGGTAACAGGTGATCGGCTGTGTGAACCCTCTGGGTTCGACTATCAAGTTTCAACCGCCCATGCGTACAAATAACCAATATAAAAATAAATAAATAAATAAAAATAAAACAACTTTCAATAAATACTAAAAAAATATTTTTAAAATATGCATACCAACTATTTAACGGACGAATCTTAGAGTTTATAAATGTCCAATTTCCTTTTCTAAAATCAGGTTGATTGACGTATTAAAAAGAGTTTTTATTAAAAAAAAAAAATAATTAAAAAAATAACAAAATTAGAAAAAAAAAACTCTTTATTATCTTAACCGTTTCATTAAAAATTAAACCTTTAAAAAAAATTATTGAATCATACATCGCTTTTCCCTTCCTAAAATGTATCACTCATCAAAGCGATTCAATGCCCCACACTGTAGTTGATTCCAACGCACCTGTCCCAACAGGGCAATGAGAGCTATGGACGCCTGCAAAATAACATTAAAAGGGCACGTGGTGGGCCCTGCATTTTAAACTGCCCATCACGTGAGAAACACAGAGATGTGTCTTCCACTGTGAACTTTTAAAACAAATATTATAAAATTAAAAAATCAGTATAAAAAAATAACTTGTCTCTTTCAGACAATATTTCTATTTTTTCAGAGTATAAAATTCACATTTCTAAATTAGACAAATTAATTAAGAAAAAAATATAATTTTTAAATATTTTTGAAATTATGATAAAACAAATATATTCTTATATATAGATATTTTTAAACAAGATTTTTCTTATGGTTGAAAATCCTTCACGAGTTTTGTTCATACTCTATATATGATTACGATCAAATAGTATATAATGGGCCATGATCAAAGAATAAGCAAATTCAAACTTCGTTATCATTCCTTTAAGCGGTTCTCGTGTATGAAAATTTTATAACTTTATTATTGAAGAACATTTAAACTTAGTTTGCCATACATCTTATGGGTTGGCAATGTTAGTTTTTGTGGATGAAATTATTTGTTCATGATTTTGTGATATAATTTCTTAATAATTCATCTCACAGTATGCCAAAATCTACTTTAAAGTGTGACCGACAATATCATGCAAATTTTGAGCCTATATGCCAACGCCTACATGTTCTACTTGAGAGTTTCAAGTGATCTGTCAATTATGTTGTATATCAATATTTTTTGTTTTTTTTAATCAAATTCAACTTTTTAACTAAACAAGAATTGACAATATGATTAAACATTATCTAGATCATAATGACAAATAAAGATCAATGACTCCATCCCACATAACTATTAGCAATAACTCTTGTAAAGTTCAATATGAAGTGATTATTGCATGAGTCAATAAAAAAAATTAATTCTTCATGTCATAAAATAAAATTACATAGATTAAGATATGTAATATACTTGAAGCATATCTACATGAAAATAAAGTTACATAGATTTTTCTTGCTCCACACATATGCTAATAATCCATATATCAATTTTTTGTTGTTTGTAAAATTTCTTAATGATCTCAACTATACCCTAATATATCATAAGTAATTAATGCTATTTAATAATCCAAAAGTAAATCCCAATAGATTGATTAATATTTGTATATAAAATATCAAATGATTTACAAATATAAACAAATTTTCATATTCATTAACTCAATTAAGCATCTAATATAAAAAGTGAACATATTATAATAATGAATTTTAAATAAAAATTGTATAAGATAATTTCTATTATATGTTCCATTAGCATACCAAAGTTTATATAAAAAAGATCTAAAAAAAGCAAGACACATTGCATGCAAAAAGTTGTGAGCCATTGATTGATATATTGTTAATTACATTAACCTTAAGAATAATAAAACACCTAAAAGTATTAAATAGGAAGCACAAGAAAATTTGAAACACAACTATCACAACTTAATAAGCATCACTTTTTGTGCCTTTAAATGCTAACATTTTGCATGCTTTTTAAGACATCATATTATGTCTTATTTGATACACAATATGAATAAAGGAGATTACAATAATATAATGTAATAAGAGGGTTATGACAAAGACTAAAGTTTGAGATATGATCATAAGAAAATGATAACATGAAAAAGAAGTTGATTCAATGTGAACATGCCAAAAGTATGTGAAGAAAGTTTTCTAAAATTAAAAAAAAAATTGTTTCTCAACCAATTCTGAACATATAGTGAGGACTCCAAAACTTTATCTTCTATAATGTTAATTCTCAAAAAAATGTTTTTGATAAGTACTAATGCAAAAATAGAAAAACTTTATTATATGTGTAGCAATGTAGGCAGAAGTGTGATCACACTTAAAAGCTCTTATCAAATAGGATGCAAAAGGATAAAAAATGTTGTAAGATAGAGAGAGAGGATTATTTTTGCTCTTCTAGGTATAGTTATAGATGGTTAAAGCAAACCTAAATTTATGGAATGAAGTTGAAAAGGAATAAGTTGAAGAAAGTAGAAGACAAACATAACTTAGATCAAAATTTGTCTTATAAAGAAAAATATGCAACTAAACTCAAATAATTAAAAGAAATATTAAGGAATGTCTAAGTAATTTAGCAAAGGTTAAATAGCTAGATTGAAAGTTTCATAATGATTAAACTAAAGTTTGCACTAAACATGAAATTAGACACAATCAAGACAGTTTTTGGGAAACTAAAAAATTGGCAAAATGTTTCCAAAACTATAAGGTGATCTATAAATAAATTTGTGAAGATTAATTGAAGAGTGATATTGTAAAATAGTTTAAGCAAATGTCTATGAAGATTGATCAAATAGTGGTGCTATAAAGCCTTAACTAAATCCAAACACATTTAAATGTCCAAAAGACCAAATAACAAGCACTAAATTTTCATTCTAGGTATTACTTGACTATTGCATATTAAACTTTGTGTAACTAAATCTCAACTAAAAATTCTTTTTAATAAAAGCTTTGAATATAAAAATTATATTAAACTTAATAAACTAATATTTTACTAAGCTTTATAATATTTTGATTTCTTTATTTGGCTTTTATAACAAATTGTAAAGATCTGCAAAACTTAAAGACTATTTGATGGATTTTTGGAAAAAAATCCTTTAAAAGTCCAACTTGAAGCTATATTATGTACCAAATCTTTGTCCAAAATAGGAACAAATAAGAGTGTTAGAAACAAAAGGTAACTACAAATTAAAATAAAATGTTGAAATCAAGATTTTACTTGACCTCCTTGATGTGTATCACAAAGAACATAAATAGTTAGATACCTAAACATTTTGATTCTCATCTTGAATACTTATGAGTATCATCAAAAACATCACTATGGTAGTTTTTTGAAACAAAGTGTCAAATACAGCTCATTTCTCACAAAAAAGAGAAATTAAGCTTAAGGGATTAAACCAAAGCATAATAAATCTTCATTATCATCCAAAAATCCAAAAATATAAAGCTATATATAGAAAGAGGGAAATAATGCTTGACAAGAAAAGAAAATTTGGGATTAGTTATGAATAATGATTGCACCATATTTTTGGCTTAGTTGCACTAGGCTGCTTGACTTAACCATATGTCACAATTAGCATATCACCTAAAATTCTTGATATTAGTCGACAATCCAAAGAGATCGAGATAATTATAGAAAGTAAAACTAAGTGCTCAGTGCATTTGTACAATATCTTAACACAATTTAGATGAAAATATAAGCTATAAAAATGATAATATTTTACAAAAATATCTCAAAAACTACTTAAACAAGTCTTAAGATATATTTATTATATAAATATAACTATAATATAAAAATTTAGTAAAAGGTAATAATGATGTGAAAAAGTATAAAAGAACGATAATACAATATAATATAAGATAATAATTATCATATGAAGGAGGTTCCATTACAATGCATCAACTTCCTTAACTATGAAGATATAATGTCATGAAGATATCATGTATTAGGAGTGTTGAAATGAGCTTTCATCTTACAAATTCTCTAGCCATACCCCTTATTGCAGATAACTTTAAGGTATCTTAAGGTGCAATAAGAGCTATATTAAGAACTAAGATAAGAACTTTATATAAATTTAATAATAATATATTTATCTTCTAACATAATATGAACAAACTTATATAAATCAACTTTGGTGATTGTTATATATCATGATCGTTTATGACAATATAAAGTTAATCATTGACTATGAAGAGAGACTTTACATATAATGTAAGTTCTAATGTGACTACGAGCAAATTGTTATAAGTTCTAATATGACATCTAAGATAACTATTGGAAACACAATCTTTATATACTCAATATGTGATGCTATATCAATCTTAAGAATATATCAACATTAGTATTAATGAAAATCTTCATAAATAATAGATAGAAGTAAATTTGATTATAGCATTATCATCTACTTTTTATGCTCAATAATAATCTCTTTTGTTAGCTTAATTGTCATCTAAATAATTGGTTCATCCTTAGTAGTCCCAATATAAGAGAAACTAAGTCTCATGAGGCTAAGCTTAGAGAGAATTAGATTTAAGTCAAAGATAGGAGAAGCATAAAATTATGTTAATGAGACAATAAGTTCATCAAAAACTTAAGAAAAAAATTAAATCAATCACTTTGAGAGATGGTAGATGTGTTAAGGATTTGAGAATACTAAGAGTTAACATAATGATTCAAAGCAATGTCATAAATAAATAAGTATTAAACTAGTTATCATATTGGGCTTGACAATGTCCAAGACAAAGCCATCCTAATAAGACAAGTGTAATATCAATAGAAATATTGTTGTGCCCAATACACTATTAAATAACCCAAAGTGATATAAAAAAGACATCTCATACTATCATAATATAATATATGTTGAATCCTTACAAGTATATAGAGTAATGAATGAAATGCAAATACAAGACTCATGTAAGCAATGATAAAGATGGATATTGTATCTATACTAGACCTTACATCAATAACTAACTTATAAATGTAATCATTTGATTTGAAATATGAAAATGCAATAGGTTTAATGACATAATGAGGTAGAATTGCATTAACTTACATGTGCCACAATGTGGCAACATAATTACTTTAATACCAAATTTGATTGATGCTATCAATGCAAAAGCTCGACAATAAATATTAAAGAACATTGCAAAATAATGAGATTACTTTTGAGCTTTTGGGTATGGGATTAGATGGTTAAAGTAAAACTAATGTTATAAAAATGAAGTATAAAGAGGGTAATTTGAAGTTAAAGCAAACAAATAGCATACTTAAACTAGATTTGCATAATAAGAAAATATATTGAACTAAACTCCAACAATTTCGAGGAATGCCGAAGATTATTTAAAAAAGTGATCTAATAAGATTGAGGACTTGTACCAAAACATTTTAAATCTTTATTTATTATAAACATTTGAAATATGAAGTTTTTATAGAGAGAAGGAGGTGGAGTGCTTAGTAATAAACATAAAGCTTAGGTTGTCTATGAATGGTGATTACATCATATGTTTGGCATAACCACACAATATGGTTTATGTTGAAAGCATTGTGCATTTAGTAACATTTCGGTAGCTTGACATTAGTTAGCTTGTCCAAAGGGATGTGGATGACCATTAGAAATATATTCAATTATCTCATGCATATATATATATATATATATATATATATATATATATATGATCATCTATGTTAAATCTTGAGTCATTACACTAATTTGATGGTAATAAAATCATTTTATGTTTTACTATTATTTTTTGCTTGAATAGTTTTGATCATACATCTCAAATTTAAACAGGTGAATCAAATTGAGAACTTGGTCAATGACTCGAAAGAATATATTGGCATTGTTTGGTAAAGATTATAATTTATGTAAAGAAAATATAAAGCTTGAGTTTCATTATAGAATATATTTTGAAGATTCATTAAAAGGTTTTTGTTACATTACCTTATTAATTGAATTTATATTTTTCACAAGTTACTCGTATCAGGCTCTCAAATTCTCTATAGTTTATGTGATTTAAATTAAAATTTAAGCCTTAATACAATGATGTAAAATTCAAAATATGACTAATGATCCATTCAAATATATTCTTAAGACATTATCAAACACAAACAAATTGATATTATGAATATAAAATGAAATATAATAATGATGTCAAAAAATATGATGAATTCATGCTACAACATCAAATATCAGTCACCAAAAAATAAAAGTTATCATAATATATTAATATTAATGTTAAATGTCTCAATAATGACAAGAGAATTTTTTTTGATATTTAAAAAGACATTATAAATGTTTTGTTATTATAGTAGAGAGAGAAGAAAATAAATTATAAAAATTAAAGTCATACAAATTTAAGGTTTCAATTTACCAATGTGTCGTTATTTTGGAAAAGCAAAAAAAAAAAAAAAAAAAAAAATCTATTAAGAATTTTTTTAAACCATACAAACTCGTATACAAATTTCTTCATTTTGCAAATAAAAAAATACGGGCAAAATAATTATTTGCATCCAATTATGAGCTTCAGTGCTTTAAATAACAAGCGAATCAGAGGTCTCTCTCTGCCCCCAAACCAGCACTCTATCAACCAACAGACAATGGCCGCTCTCCTGTTCGCCCTTCCTGTCCTTCTCCTCCATCTTTTCGTCCTCGCCGCCGGAGCTGCCACTCCCTCATCCCTCGTCCTCGCCTCCTGTGCCCACTCCCGCTACCCGAACCTCTGTATCCACACCCTCGCTTCCTCCGCCGCCCGCACCCCCACCGACCTCGCCGTCGACAGCATCTTCGCCGCGGCTTCCTCAGCTCGCAACGTCACCTCCTTCCTCCACCACCTCTCCCCGCCCCCTTTTCCCGCCGTCCGTGACTGCGTCGAGCAGATCGCTGATTCCGGAGGCCAACTTTCCAGCGCGGCCGCAGAGCTCCGCAAACTCCGGCCGGAGAACTCCCAGTGGACACTCGACAACGCGCAGACGTGGGTTAGTGCCGCGCTTACCAACGAGGACACTTGTCTAGACGCCATCCGCCGCCTACCAGCCGGTGTACACCGCTCCGTCTCCGCCCACGTCTCTGAAGCACGGAGGGTAACCTGCAACGCCCTGTATTTGGTCGCCCACCTCGCCGGCGGCTCGCCCCACCGCCGCTGAGATTTTGCCCTTTAGTTTTGCAATATTATACTTAAAAAGGGTTTTATTTGCATATAAGTGCTGTGCTTTTCCGGTTTTGCTGCAGTGTGTGAGATCTGAGGTGTTGTAACTTGTAAGCTTTAATGGAATACTAATATGTTGGTTTATGCCATATATTTTCATATATTAGATGTATTTTAGTTTTTTTTTTTAGAATATTGTCAAAAAAAAGTTTTGAAAAAGATATATAATTATCCTATAAAATCTAAAGTTGTCATGCACACATAACGAAAAATTCGATGAAATCTTGAAAAAAGTTTACCATCTTCAAAAAAGTGGTCAAACATGATTTTTCAATATTATTTGTAAAGTATTGAGTCTTAAGTTTCAAATGTTTCACAAACTTAATTTGATGAAAGATTAATTAAAAATCATCATTCACATTCAAACTCCTAGTTACTCAAAATATGAAAACTTTATCTTAGCTAATTGTAACATTTCAAGGGCACAAATTTTATTTAATAAATTTTCTTAGAATAAATTTTAGTATTTGATAATAAAATTAACCAAACTTGTCTGTCATATGTTAGATCAGAGTCAAATTAGAGTAGAGATGTGTTATTTTCATCGTGTATATAAATTATTATTAAATGAATGATTTTATGAAGTTTTGGAATCTTGTTAGAAATTATTGTTATCTTATGAAATATCATATAGTTTTAAAGTGAGTGTTATGACTCTTAAGGAGGAAGAAAAATATTAAATATGAAAGATTAAATTATTAATGTTTAATAGTACAATTTTATGAAATTTGGATTTAAATAAATTATAAAATAGTCAAAGTTATAAAAATATATTATTATTAATATCTTTAGAAAACAAATATTAAAGTTATCAAATGACTTCAAAAAATTTTTGAAGAAAAAATAAAAATAATTTATTTTATTTGGAGTTTAATGTTTATTAATTTTGTGAAAATTTAGCATACCTAAGAGACTATATTAATAGGAAGAGATATTATTTATAAAATCAAAAAATAATAATAATATTATATAATATCTAAAACTTTTGAAAATTATATAATTAGTAAAGTTTTTTTAGTAGTTTATTTTAAAACTTATTTAATACTTTTTAAAAATTATTTAGATTGAAATATTTAAGAAATTAAAAATTATATATAATTTTAACTAAAAAAATTATTTATTTTTTTATTTCTCTTAAGTAAACCGAAGGCTAATGGAATTGGTGATTGAATTCAAGTGAAATGCCTACCATCAACCATGAAAATGTTAGAAAACTTCAAAGGCATATTAAACATCATATAACATTTACTATGTTAAAGTTTCACATATTGAGGTGAAGTAAATAAAAAATTTTGGGGAAACAATAGAATAAGAACAACTAAGTATACAAATGGGCAAAATTAAAACATATAAGAGATTTGGTCATTGGAGAAGGGTTTAGAATTACTTTAAAGAAATTAGAGAAGATTGAGGATGTGAGTATTAAAGAGAACTGTATTGTTGATTTTTCATAAAAATTCAAAAATTAGGGTTTTTGTTTTTTTTTTTCAATTTGAAAATTTTAGTAAATAAAACAAAAGTGAGAGGGTATTGTATTGTTGACTCTTAGTCATGGTATTCTATTTAATAATTACAAATCTTAAATATTTTTAATAAAATTATTTAAATAAATGTTTTAGCTTTTAGATAACTGATACTAGTACTTCTGGGAGAACTAAAAAAAGAAGATACATAAATATTAAATATCATGAAGATCATCTTGGTAGGAATAAAAACCCATCAAGAAATGTATTTCAAATTTAATTTTAAGTATTTCTATTTTACTTTGATTAGAATGTTAAGCTTGATTAAAATATTTATTATTAGACACATAAATTAAATTCATATTAATTTTAAAACATTTAAATTTTCAATATTTTTATTCATCCTCTTTAATTATATTGATTATTATTTCATTTTAATAATATTTTTGAAATATTTAATTAATCTATTGTAAAAAAATGTTAATAATATTAATTAATTAGTAGAAAGTTTAATAACAAAGAATAACTCATTTGTAAAAACATTATTGCTTAAACCAACAGAGCCGCTACAGTGAACCGGTATGGATCTACTATAAATACTTCTGAATGCGGTTTGATACATAATTAATCCCAAACACTGTATTTTTGGATTGGGTCATCAATCCCACCTCTATAAATTAAAAGAAAATACATTGTAGCTAGTTGGCCGTTTGGGTGACAAATTCCTAAACCCAACCAGGAGTGAGCCAACCTCGAAATTAGGTTGCCTTTAGCACACACCAGAAAATTTGTATAGTGAAAAGCATTTTTCAAATACACCATGTGAGACTAAATGAATTGTTCTTACTACATGACAAACTTTTGCGTTATGGGAGTGACGTGAATGTACAATCATGCATTTTTGAGATTGAACAATCACTATTGTATTTCATCTTTCAAACCGCTAATTCTTTCAGTCATCTGATTGCACAATGTCATGATCACAAGGTTTATATTTCTTACGTTGTCTAAGTTAAATCACATAGTCAGAACATAATTATAATCTAAGGACTCAGATCAATTTCATATTTCTAAAGGCACAAATTCAATTGCATCTGTTCGATCATTCAATTTTTTTGATTGAACAATATTGGAGTGTTCTGATTGAATGGATCCTGTGCAACGGTTATTTTAGTTATTAGTTTGAGCTATTGGAGATTATTTATTTATTTATTTTCTAATTAAAATATTATGAAAGCTATAAAAAATTGTAACAACTAAATTGGGTTTTTGGTAAGTACTTCTAGTTGTTACAAATTATTTATAAATAGGATATTTTTGTATAAAACATACAAGAGAAATTTTTATGTGATGCAAAGTAAAAATATTCAGCCGTTCCCACCATCGCTTTCATACATTGTTGTGCAATTCACTTGTCAAACTCTTAAAATTCTTTTTCTTCTAAAATCAATTAAGTTATTAACTTTCTTGATCTTTAATTTATTTAATTAAAATACTTGTGCCTCTTTAATGATTTTATCAAATAAAAGATTTTGGTTGTATTGATTTAGATTTTGTCACTGAATATTTTTCTTCTATTGTCGTTTTATTTTATTGTAAGGCTATAGTAACATTTTCAGTTTATTTTATTGTAAAGTTGTAGTAGACTGTCTCACTTGTCTCTTTATTGTAAGGGTTTAACCTACCAGTCTTTTGGCAAAAGGTTTATATTATATTGTGTTTGCTTGGTTTTGTTTGGAGGTGGACGTAGGCTTGTTTTATAAGCCAAATCACCTAAAAATCGATTGTATAGATTTTTAATTATTATTAATTTTTTAATTACAAGAGTTTTATAAAACTTAAAATATTTTTGAAATAAAATTAAAATTTATAAAAAATATTTTTATATATTTGTTAAACCTTATTAAAAATTATTATAAATATTTAATTAAACTATTTTATAATAAACTAAAAATTTATTTATAACAATTTACCTTCTTGTTGTTGAACCTCACTTTAGAAGAAAGTTTTAAACTTGGTTAAGCTCTTAGGAGTCTTTACTCATAATAATTCAACTCTAAGTATAACTTTAACATCAAATTCAAGGTTATGAACCTTGTGGTGCATTTTCTTGATTCTTGATATTTATAAATTAAGAGTTTTAGAAGCTAGGTTTGATAAAATTATAAAAAAAGGTACGAGTTAGAGAAGTTTTGATGATTTGATATATTTGTATATTTGTTAATTGACATGTTATACTTTTCATATACTTATTTAATTTCTTGCAAATTTTCTTATATGATATTACGTTTTTGGCATGTAAAAGTTTGATGACACATTTATATATGCTTTGGGGGAAACTTTTACAATAATTTTGGTGATTATTTACACAAAAAAAATAAAGTTCGAATATAAGAAAATTATGAGAATAAGGTGGAGAAGATCATTAAAATATAAGATGAGGTCCTTAAGGGTTTGATTAGACAAAAGACTTATAAAAGTTATAACTCAAAGATGAAAATTTCTACAAGGGTATGACTTGATAATGAAAGAAATGACCTAACATATCAACTTGATGATGACATTTTAAGACTTATGAAATTTTAATAAACTAAAAGTTAAGGAAATTTTTTGAAAAAGAATTTCTTATGTAGTATACATCGATATCGTGGTATCTTTTACATATTTTAGTTATGTTATCGTGATAATATTGATCAAGAATGCAATATTATCCAAAACTTGTTTAAACTTGTATGTATAAGTAAATTGCCTATTAAGCTAGTGTTGAGTTGCATATCCATTTTTTAGCATTAAAAAATTTCAATTCATTTTAATACACTTCATAGAAGCAAAGGACATAAAGAATAGAGAGATGATTTGTCAAGAATATTTTACTTATGTTGTTTTAGATAGCATGTTTTATAATATAATCATCTAAGTTATATATGATATTATTTTAATAATAAGAGTTGGTATGAGATAATATGTTGTAATAATTGAACAATATTAACGTAATTAAAATCTTTTTTATGTGCCAATGGAATTGGGATTTTTATTAATTTAATATGATTTTAATTCTATTGTGATTTCATTGAAAAGTTTGGATCACTTTATTATAAAGAAAAGCAATACAATAAATGTTTTTAAAAGAAAATGAGCACACTTATTTTTAAAGTAGTAAATTATATATTAAGGGAGAAAATATTAAAAAAGTAATTTCTAATTAAAGGATTTCAATATAGAGTTATTTTTATAGCCATATAAAAAAGGATTTATATATATGGTATTTATTTGATAAAATATAAAATTTCTTTCAAAAGGTTTATTAAAAAAGGATTTTATAAATATATATCATTTTCAAATTAAAAAAATATAAATAAAAAGAGAATTTTATTGTATGTATCTATCATAGCTTTAGTGTTAAATCATAAAATCAATTATTATTTAGGAAATTAATATTGAGTTTTTCTATTTATCACTTTATTAATATAAGTAAATGACAAAGACCCAACAAGAATGATACTTGCATAATTGATGTGGAAGAATAGATATTCACAAAAAATGGAAAACATAAGATGTCCAATGTGAAGAAAATCAATCCTAGGGTGCAAAACAAAATTTGAAAGTTTCAAAAAGAAATTCTATAAATGTCCAAAACCTAAGATGTGAAATTTAGAAAGAGCTAGATAACCATAATAGTAAGTAAGTAAGTAAGTAAGTAAGTAAGTAATTAAAATTTACATATATTATGCATTGTAGAAGAGTTAGGTTGAATATAGAAAATTTCTAGAACTAAAGTAATTAAAACAACAAGATTGTACAACATTGAAAACATACCATATAGTATAATATGGGTAAGAAAAAGGCTCTTGAACTAAAAAATATCATATAATATATTGTAAAGTATCATTTAATGTGATTGTCATGATTATACAATATGATATACTACATGTGTAGTATGATAAAACCAAATGAGAAGAGTTGGGAAAGCCAAAGAAAATTATAACACCTTACCTAACATCTCATTCTAATATTAGCCCTAATAAAATTAGTCAAAATAATTAGAGTTCAAATATAATAAAAAGACACTAATAACATAATCAGGAGATAAATGATGATAAAATTTACTCTAATTTTTGTTTAAATCATTTTAATCTTTTAAATCTAGCAAAAAAAATTTATATCTCAAAAAATAAACAGATAGTTTCTTCTAAAACTACTCATATTTTTTTATATAAGTTAATAATTAATAATAATAATCATAAGAGATATCACATTATACTCACATAATCAAATATTTTTATCTCTAGTAGATATCCCAAATATTAATGCTTTAAGATATAACAAAATCCATAATTTATCATTGGTTCATTAAGTGTCAAGTGAAACCTACAAAACTAGTCGTGCTTAAAAACTAGAGTTATCTTATTATAACTATTCATAAATTAGAAATTTTTGTAATTGAGTTTTTTAATTATGATAATTATTCTTATGATTATGTAGAGAAAATATTTAATAACTAATTTTGGTTGATCAAATAGATGAGAGAGCATAAATTTAAAAACATTAAATTGATATTAGAAAAAAAAAAGATTATTTGTGGTATAATATAATAATGAGAATTGATAAGTAATATGACCTTTGATAATTAAAAATAATCAATTTTTGTTATCAAAATTATTTTCTAAACTAATATGACAGATCAATGAAATACTATTGGGTTTCATCATATTTAAAATAAGAAAAATTATATGTTGGTAAGAAGAATAAATGTATTCTTGACAAGAACGTGATTATTTAGCTAGAATTTGATTAAAGGATGATGGTAAAAGTGATATGATGAGACGAATACATAAATAAGTTTTAAGAATTGGTAGAATGCTAATTACATAAGTTAGAACTAAAAATAAAATGATTCTTAATTTTATGGTAAAGTTATAAATACTTTAATCATGTTTTATAGATAAATATAATTTGAAAGTGTTTAATTGATCAGTGCAATATAAAGAAAATCATAGATAAGAAGTACATTTTGATTGTATAAGCTAGATAATAAGATTGAGATTATAACAAATAAATATATTATTTTGATAAAAAATAGAGTCAAAATCATGATTATTAGAAAAAATTAAATGATGTTAATAAGACAAAGTGCTTAGTTTTGTTTAAGATACATGTATAACTTGATAGGATGACCTTATTTGGCTACGTATTATTTTTATCCATAAAGAGAATTTGATTTACTTGAGAGGTTCCTAAATTATGTTATTTTCTTACAATTTATACTGATTCATAATTTTAGATTGACAACAATTATTTCCTAAAAATATTTGCATCAAAAGAAGCTTATTGAATAGTATTTTAAAGTAAAGTTTTATGAAATATATACTTTTGAATATGTTGAATAATTTTGAGATTTCAAACAAGTTGTTAAAAATTATTTTAGGATTGAAGAAGCCAAATTTATTAAAGATTGGGGATGCATGAGCTGTTATTGTCATTTTTTTCCTCTTTGATTTGATAGGAAGAACACAATCACAATTACGTTACTAGAAAAAAGGGAAATGCAATGATTGAGTTTGATTTTTGCCTAATTTCATCTTATTGCTTTGGGAGGAGTTGAAAAGAGTTGATTTTTAGTGTTTTACATCTAAATCAAGAAGAGAAAGGGTGTTTTTTTTTACAAATTTACGACCTAGCAACCATGGCGTGCGTATAATTTTTTAATACAAAGAAGAGAGAATCATGAGTTATTATGTATTTTCTTACCTTTGATATACATGAGGAGAAACTATATAATGCTTTATGTTTGTTAAGTAATATTAAAAAATTTTCACTATAAAAGGAGGAATCTTGAAACATTTTCTATAAAATATTGCAAGGTCGTTAATAGAATCACTCAACTAAATTAGAAATGAAGCTTAAGTAGAAAGCTAAAGAAAAATAAAAGTTAATATAGTAATTTTCTCAAGAAGAGAGGGTAGGTAAATAATATAGTAATTTTTCAAACTATATTTAGTTTAAAATCATTATTTTATAATTCATAATTCCTTAAGATCATTAATCATCTTCTAATATTTTTCTTTTCAATATTTCATAGTTTGAATTTGTTAAAAGTTTTTTCCCTTACTTTTGAAATATTATAATGGTTATGCTCCTAGAGCCTTAGCTTGCTTAGAACTTAGGAGAGTTGTCTTTATAGTACTTGCTTTGATGGACCAGTTGAAAATAGGTGGTGAGGGTAGAGGAGATGACAATTTGGAGATATACCCAACTTAGAAATGGCTTGGGAAGAGTTTTACAATGCATTTTAGAATGGTATGTTCTAGAGTTCTCAATAAATAAATTATGGGATAAATTGTCAAGAGGAGTAGAAATTGTAGATTAGGAGTAGGTTTTTTCTAGGCTTGCATGGTATACTCCAAAGATGGTAGCCATATAGAAACAAAAACGATTCTAATTTTGGAAGGGATCGTAGGAATCAATTTGTAGTATCAAGGCTTCAATTTAATTTAACTCGTATAAGGAAACAAGGTGCATAGAATAAGATAAAAATCAATGGAAGCTTGAAAAGCCACTAAAAAATCTCATTAAGAATAAAGAATTTAGATCAAGGGCACACAAATCAAAGGACAAAATAATGTGCAAGATCTATGACAAGAATCATGTGGGCGAATGATTTAAGAAGAAAATTATTAAGCTGTGTTTGCAATTATATTGGACATTTTGCCCATGAATTACTAATTGAGGAAATGTAAATAGGGGTTCTAATAGTGAAGAACCCAAATTCAACACATCCTATAAATGAAATGGATAAGCTATAACTTCTTAACCACAAGTGGTACAACCCAATATATATGTTATGACTTAGAAGGAGACTCTATTTGTTGAATTGAAAGAAGCTACAATGTTCACAAGGAGGGATGGGGAGAAGCTAAATTGTGCAAATTTAAAATTTAATTAAATTTTATTTAAAGAAGAAAAATAGTAATGGAAATATTTTTCTTTTTCAAGTTGATTTCAACATAAGATAAATTCAATAATTCAAGTTATCTTAAGATTAAAAATATTTAATTAATATTAAATCTCAAGTAATTTCTTAAAAGGAATTTTTGCTTAATCTCAATCTAAAAGTAACCAACTTAAAATCTTTTCATAATTGACATTTTTTTCTCATTTTCATAAGTTGTAAAACACTTTTAGAAAACATTCTTTAGCTTTAAATCTTTGCAACAATATTGTTGTAAAGAAAAACAAGTAAAGAAAAGTAAACCAAATAGAAAAGGTATATGAGACTTTTAAGTGATTTGACAAAACCTTTGCATCACTCCTAACAAAATAGCTAGTCTTTCAATACAATTCACTCTTATTTTACCACAAACAAATGGGATAAATATAATACAATCACTCTCTTTTTATATATCAAAGCAAGGGTCAACTTAGTACACATGCACTCCTATTTTGTCATAGCTAAGTAGGAGCAAACCTTTCTCAAAAGAGTAAAATAATAGCCAAATCAATTATTATAATAGTTGTATAATGTAATACATACAAATTCATATATAATTCACTTAAGGGAATATATGGCATATTGTCCAAATGATATGAAAAGAACTCATCAAGCAATATGAAAGATTAATATGCAATCATACTTGGAATGCAATAATAGTAGTAGTAGGAATAGAAGATTCTTTATTGTCTAAGGCACAACACATGACTATAAACTTTCTTTCATTGTAAATGATTTAACAATTGAGTCATCAGCTTATTCACATCCTAACAAGCTTGTATTTATACCACACATAGTGACATGGACAATTAGAACAGTTCCTATAGCTAAAAACTTATTCTCAAAATGATTAAAAGATCTATTACACTTTCAAGATAAACATTGTACTATTATAATAACAAGATTGTATAAAGGTGATATGTAATCTGAATAGATTGCACTAATGTTGTGCCATCTGGTTAGTTCAATTTCAAATCTTATAAAGTATTGTACAAATATGATGAGTACAACTTATAAGACGAAAAAAACAAAAGCACTTTAATCCAATTTATGAGCTCTTGGAATAATGTTGATGTAAGATTGTACACTACAAACACTTTTACGACAAGCTCATATATACTAACCAAAGAGTATCATATTTGTATGATATGGGGATTGTATACCTAAAATATAAATCCACTCAAATAGCTAGCTTCTTAAGCTAAACTCCTAAGTAAAAATGTATCATAAAGATATGAAAGTGAAATCATATTAGTATGAAAGAAAAATAGCTCTTCTATAACCTAGTCTTGAAAAAATATATTGATTATACAAACATGAAGATGTCATCATACTTATACAACACAATAATCTCCATTACACATACTTATGCTCACTTGGTTTAATCCTTTATCTAATCCTCTTAAGAAGTAAGAGGTACTAGTATGAAGAATAATATAATATTATATGAATATCTAAACTATATGACATTTCTCAAGAAAAATCAAAGTACACGTATTATTATGGTACATACACGTAAGACTTATAAAATGACAATTAAGATTGTATGTAAACGATAAAAGGATAACCCATATGACTAGATCAGTTAAGAATTAAAAGAATGATCATATCAATACAATGATGACATTATAATCGTATGATATGTAACTTAATAAAAAATCATGGACAAGAATGGAAGGACATACAGGTATGATAAAAGGATCATATTGTATGATATATATATATATATACACATAAGGGCATTCTTATCTTAAAACTCTACACAAAGTACTTGTGATACTATCCAATGAGGTCATAACATAATAATGAGATAGCCTAGTTTTTCTTTTTGACCATTATACCTTCAATCTAATGACAAATATTTATATCCAAATGCTCTTTACACAAGCCAACAACTATCAATATAAAGGTTTCACCACTTTGGCTTCTTAAGACAAAGTATTAGTGATAATATATATATATATATACACACACACACACACACAAAATACTAATAATATTATTTAATGAGGGCATGACATTAATAATTAAGTATCAGCACTCTAACCACCCTATACAAAATACTAAAAACACTATAACATATAATGTAGATAACGAAATAGAAAAATTCAATTATTATTTTCTCTTTTATGGATGGCAAGATTCCATTTTATATTAAAATTTTATTTAATGTTTTTTATTTATATATGAATCAAGTAAATAAAAACAACGTTGAAATGTGTTTTATATTAAAAGAATTTTACTTCGTCTTAGAAATGGACTTGCTAATGAAACATTGAGTGACTATTCACTATTAGGAGAAAAAAATAAACTTCATATGGAGGATGGAACAAAAATCCTTTAATTTGGCAAAAGAAGAAAAATACCCTTAATATTGGTATTAAAAACTATAAAACTAATTCATAAAAGATGTAAAGGATTCTTGGCATCAATATAATACTCTAACTAGGAAGAAATATAACTGCAAGATGTGTCTATAATTTGCAACTATCCTAAAGTATTTTTAGATGTTCTTCTAAGATTACCACTTGATTGAGAGATTAAATTTGTAGTCATTAGAGTTCCTATGGCATGACCAATCTTTAAAGCACAATATTGAATGACACTAGTAAGACCTCAAGAGATGAAGAACTAATTACAAGGCTTCATTAATAAAGACTTTGCTATATTAGGTGTCTCATCTTAAGTAGCACTAAATTATTTGTGAAAAGGAAAGATGCTATACTATGTTTGTGTATAGAATATTAAGAAGAACAAGATAAATGTAAAAAGTAAATACAAAATTTCTCATGTTGATAAGTTATTTGATCAACATCAAGGAGTAGAAGTGTTCTCAAACTCATTATCTAGGTATCACCAACTCATGATCAAGGAGGATTTATAAAAATCAAATTTTGTACCAAGTATAGACATTATGATTTATTGGCACTTCCTTTTTGTCTAACCAATGTATCTATCACCTTTATGAACCCTATGAACAGAGTATCTAGGAATGGTTAGATAACTTTGTAATTATGTTCATTGAAGACATATTGATCTATTTTAGAAGTTTGAGAAAAAATGAAAGATATTTATATCTAATATTTTAAAAGTAAAGGAGAATCAATTATATGTAACGTTTCATGAATGTAGTTTTTGGCTATCAAAATATTATTCTTAGGATACATAATTAATGCTAAAGAATTTGTAGTGGACTTACAAAATGTTTTAGTATTATTGAACTAGCCAAGACCTACACATGTACCAAAATTAGAAGTTTTTTGGACTAACCAAATACTATCAAAAGTTTGTTAAATAGTTTTCTTAAATAGCTATTCCTTTGACCCAATTAACTTAAAATCAAGTTTTATTTGTGTATGAAACTTGTGAGAATAGTTTTCATACTTTCAAAAAGAAATTGACATTTTCTATGGTGTTGACACTGCTCAATAATGAGGAAAATTTCAATGTGTACATCAATGCTTCTTTACAAGGATTAGGTGTAGTTTTAATGCAAAATAGTGAGGTTATAGCTTATGTATCCTCACAATTGTAGCTACATGAGATGAACTAGAGTACTCATGACTTAGAATTAATTTTCATAAAATTTGTGCTTAAATTTTGGAGGCACTATTTATATGGTGTAAAAACTTATACATACTCCAATTATCAGAGTCTTAATTATATATTTACATAGAAAGAGTTAAATCTAAGGCAATGATGTTGGTTGAAATTAATATAGGATAATAATATGGATATCATTCATCATCCAAGGAAAGCTAATGTAATAGTTTATGTGTTAAGTAGGAAAGTAATCTTAAATTAAATTACCAATATTGAATAAGCTTAGTTATGCATAGAGATAAATCAACTCAAATTGAATACTTTATCACCAACAAATAAAAGAAGTTTTACTCAATTAATGATTGTAATAGGTTGGCTATAAGACTTTAAGCAATTTCAAGATGAGGATGAAGAAGTACAAAACATAAAGTTTAAGTTATTGAAGGATAAGAATCAAATTTCTAATTTAAAAAAGAAAATGGTATTTTATACTTTAAGAATAGATTATACATATAAAATCATGAAGAAATAAAATAGATACTATAGTAGAAAGCACATAGATCAAGATATAATAAGGTATACTTAGCAATAACAAAAATATATCATAATATGAAAAATTCATTTGGTAGCCTAGGATGAAAAGAGACATATAGGACTTTTTTAATAAGTGTTTAATATGTCAACAAGTCAATTGAGAACAATAGAAACTTAAATAATAACTTCAACCTTTATCCATATCTATTTGGAATTGGGAAGAGATATCTCTATGAATTTTGTTATTGAGTTATCTAAAACTAATCGAGGAAAGGATATAATATAAGTTTTTTTTTTTTTTTTTTTTTTTTTTTTTTTTTTTTTTCACAAGAAGCATCTCCACTTTTTTTTCATTAATCAAAACAGCAGTAGAACACGTGGAGTTAAGCTACAATACAAGTGCTCCGAATGGGCCTGCGCATTGGGGAGACCACAAGGAGGAATGGAAGACATGCAAAACTGGTCGCTAGTGAACCTGAGAACCTTCAATGGAACTACTGTGAAGCGGACGCTGTGTTGAAATTCCCTTTTTTTTTTTTTTTATATCCTTGTCCACTTCCATGTTTGCATAAACCAAAGACCTTCTCATCACAATTAGCAGCAACTTCTAACCAACTTCTCACCTCTGGTCATATTGTGGTCCAGCATTTCATCGAGACACTAAAGGTACTCCAGAGCTTCCATTAAATTTATCCAGAAATCAGTTCTTGATTCGAACGAATTAACTCCGCCACATGTTACTCTCCACAGAATGCAGCAGCACACCAAGAACGTTGTGCACCAATAATACCTCCCAAGATGCAGCTACGACAGCTTACCAGTTATTATGAAATTAGATTCCAAACAGCAGTAAGTGAACATAACGCCAATAGTAATTTTCCACAAGAAGGATGATGATTCCCGCGGAAGGATGATGTAACCATTGATATCCAAGGCAAACAGCGATGGAGAAATTCCCAAAAGCATCGAAGAGATTATGAAACAGCTAGTAAAAGACAACTTAAAAGAATATTTATCCATGCAATCTTGATAAGGACACCCAATTCCAACTTGTGGGGAAGCAAAAGCGTGGCCTTAAATGCACAAGATGAGTAGGCCCCCGAAATTTAATAAGATACACCAATACTAAGCCCATCGAAAAACTGGATAAACTCCGTATTGCAAGTAGTTGTCTGAATATTCAGCTGAATAGTCGAAATTGAAGACCTCCAATGTTTATCATTTGGAAAAGCTCTTTTTATGTTTCTGAACTGGAGTATTATTAATTCACAAATAAAGTTTATTGAAATTACGCTCTCTTCTCTTGTCGCAGCGTTCCACCTCTTCCAGATTTCCCAGCAAGTAATGGCAGGAATTATAAGAGCCGCTTCACCAATGACACTTCTTCCTTTCTTCCACCATTCCTGAATTCTATTGAAGGGCTTACTTTTATGCGATAATGTAATTCCAAACCTATTCTCTAACTGATCCCAAATATCTGTCGCGTGCTGGCAGTTCATGAACACGTGATCCACTGTTTCTTCGTTGCCGCAGAATTGACATTTAGATGCCAGATTGTATCCAATCCTCTTTAGGACCATCGAGAACGGAAGAGCGTCGTTCAACATCCTCCAAAGGAGAATAGACATCTTACTAGGAATACGACGGTTCCAAATAAATTTGGCTTCTTTGAATTTAGATGCTTTGGTTCTCACCACTTCATAAGCTTTACTAAGGTTGAATTTACCCTGATGAGAAAGCTCCCCAATCAGATCTTCAAATTGGATAGTAGTGCTTCCCATTTTATCCATCAATACCTTCTTAAGTTTCATCATCCTTTTCCAAACTGTGGATCCGTAACAATACGAACTATTATCATTTACTCTCCCATGTGTCATGCTCTTGATCATGTTAACCCAAAGTGAGTCCGAGTAAAGATAGTTCCACCACATCCTGCAGGCAGCAGCCATACTCAAGTGTTCCAGACTTCTTAGTCCAAGTCCGTTCTCCTCTTTAGGTCTCGTAATCTTTTTCCAGGCCTTCCAATGATGTGCTTTTTCGTTATCTCTGCTGCTCCAAAAGAAGTTGGCCAGAGAACTGTTAATTTTTCTGATAGTTTCTTTGGTAGGGTCTTGTACTGCCATAATATGCATCGGGATCGATGATAAGACGTCCTTTATTAATATCAGCTTCCCACCCTTAGACAGATCTTTGCCAATAAAACCATTAATTCTCCCGAATATCTTATCAACCAGTGGTTGGAGCATTTCATTTTTCATTCTACCCTTAGCAATCAAAACTCCCAGATATTTCATTGGGAGCTTGCCTTTGGAGAATCCCGTGATTCTCATAATACGTCTCCCTACATTTTTCGAGATATTGTTGTGACATGTGAAAGTGGATTTTCCCATGTTGATACATTGGCCAGACAATGCTTGATAAATGTTAAGAAAATTCATCAGCTGCTTAAGAGAATGAGATCTTGCAGATGTGAAGATCAACGTATCATCAGCGAATGCAAGCGATGAGATAAGTGGGCTACCTCTTGGGATAGAGTAGGTGTCAATCTTCTTTTCCTCCATCAATTTCTTCAGACTCCGAATAAGAACTTCCGAGGCCAAAACATATAAGGCAGGTGATAAAGAATCCCCCTGCCTAACCCCTCTGCTTGCAGGAAAAAAACCCTGTGGGCAACCATTAATTAGGACAGAAAACATGTTGCTGGTAAGATAGTTATTCACCATTCTTATGAACTTGTCGCTGAACCCAAACCTTTTGAGCACCATCTCAAGATATCTCCAATCCACCTGGTCAAATGCTGATTTCATATCTAGTTTCAGTATAGTATTGTTACCTCTATTCCTTCGATTGATTCTATTTAACATCTCTTGGGCTAGTATGATGTTATCCGCAATATTTCTCCCTTTCACAAATGCTGTTTGTTCAATAGAGATAATGTTTTGTAGGATCAAAGAGAGACGAATGGCAATGATTTTGGAGAATATCTTACTTGAGAAATTACACAAGTTGATTGGCCTGTAGTCAGCAAAACTCATCGCAGAGTTAGATTTCGAAATAGGAATTATCCAGGTACTACCGATGGTGTATGGGATCATTCCTCCATTTATGAAGTCGTTAGCAGCTTCAACCACGTCATCAGCAATAATATCCCAGCATTCCCTGTAGAATCTACCAGTAAAACCATCTGGTCCGGCAGTACCGTCGCAATTAAGAGAGTCCACCGCGAATTTGACCTCCTCTCTAGTCACTTGTTTGCAGAGATCGAAGTTTTGGGCATTTGTTATAAGGGAAGGAATATTGTCAAGTAATTTCATGCCCTCCTGATGTATTGCCCCCCATCTCGAAGACCTAAGGAGTTTTTCAAAGTACTCAACAGCTTCTTTGTTAATTCCTTCCTGATTTTCAATCCACTCCCCATTATCCTTTCTAATCTTCTTGATAGAGAGTCTTTGCTTCTTGACTTTAGTGCATTTATGAAAGTAACCAGTGCTCGCATCACCTTCCCTTAGCCATCTAATACCCGCTTTCTGCCTCCAGTATTCAGACTCTTGATCACATGCCTCAGTTAACCTGCTCTGACATTCTGACCAGGCAATTTTGTTATCTTCATTCGGGTTCTCATCGTATATGTGTTCCAGCCTCTTTAGGTGTTCCTCTTCCCTTCTCTTCCTCTCAAAAACATTCCCAAAGTGCGTTTTGTTCCATTCTCTTAAATGCCCCTTCAAGCGTTTAATCTTCATACCCAACTTTCTCAAACCCTTGCTGCCCGTCTCTACATCCCAGCTATCTTCTACCACTTTTTTGAAGTATTTGTGCCTAAACCAGATATGTAGACATCTGAATTGTCTAGGTCTACTATGCCTTGGATCTTCACATTGCAACACTAATGGCGCATGATCTGAACACGACCTGTTAAGTTGTTGAATAGAGAAGTTTTGATAGTGGTCAAGCCATTTATCATTCATCATAACTCTGTCTAGTTTTTTCCATACAGGCTTCCCGTTTCTTTTACCATACCATGTGAACCTCCCGCCGTGAACAAATGGCTCCGATAATTCCGCCTCGGTGATGAATGCTTGAAATTCATGAATTGCTTTACAATCCTGTTTCGCATTACCTTTATATTCCTCTAAATCGGCAATTACGTTAAAATCACCCCCCACTAACCAAGGGTAGTTATTTGCAGTGTTTCTATGTCTCAGTAGTTCTCCCCACAGTTCTCGTCTCTGAACTTTGTTATGTTTGGCATAGACAGCTGACAGAAAAATTTCTTCACCCGTTGCATTATGACATATCTTCATAAATAGCGATTGTATGTTATCCTCTATTCTCTCTGCTCGAACTGAATTGTCCCACATAATCCAGATCTTATTGCTTGTGTTTCCCTCTCCTCCATGAAGCCCCAGACTGGTAATAGCCCCCCTCAGATTTTCAATGCCCACCATCGGTTCAAGTATCGCTACCACATTGACTTTGTGACATTTAATAATCATTTTCAATCTATTGATTGTAGAGCTAGAGGCGATGCCTCTGATGTTCCACATTAGGATATTTATCATTTTATCTTGTGTAAAATGGGTATTACCCTCTATTTGCATCTCTGTGGTTAGCATTGATATTTACTTGGTGAAACTATGGCTCTTTTCCCCCGTCCCCTTTTTCTTTTCATGAATGAACCATTGTCCTCCTCTGTTGTTTTCTCCGAATCTGCTTCATCCAACCAACTTACGGTTTTTGATTTCTCCTTTGCTACACTGCATTGACCTTGTTCCCTCACCACTATCTCTTTGCCTTTTTCACTAACGCTGGTCCAACCCATTTCCTTTGGTTCCTGCAGTTGCATAGAGTCCCTCCTATCCTCTCTCCTCACCAGCTGTTGTCTTTCCTCCTCATAGCTCTCTCTTATTACTAATTGCCTTGGTTCTTCCACCACATTCCTTTCCTCCTCCGTTTCCATCAGCGTATTACTCTGAATCTCAACTATCTCTTGAATACCATCATCCTCATGTCTCGCTGAAACTGGTTCCTTTTGTTTAAGGCTCTTGTGTGCTTCCGGGCTAGAAAGAAGTGTGTTAACAACAGGCTGTTCTTCCCTGTACTGTTGCTGACCTTCCAGAGGTGGTGTTGTTGTCTTATTCACGTCTCTGGGTTTTGTATGCTTCTTCGCAGAGATTCCCTCCAGACCCGGCCCTGACATTGGTTTGATTTTGCAATCCTCACGCTTGTGACCCTGACGGCTGCAAGCAGAGCAGTATGCCGGGAGATTATCGTAGCTGATGCTTTGCCAGAAGCCGCCATCTTTTGTCCCTTGACTCCTAGAGATTCGAACACGTTTCGGTAGCTCCTTCTCCAAGTCCACTTCAACGCAGACCCTAGCCATCTGCAGCCTCGATCTCGTTGCCGTTGCAGTATCAAGTCTCAGTGGTGTGCCAACCGCAGACGCTATGGAGAAGAGGGCAGTCTTCTCGAAGAGATGCGCGGGGAGTTGCTCCAGTACGATCCAGACCGGAACAATAGTTGGTTCAGCGTCAACTCTAAATTCCGGGGACCACTTCAGAAGCCGCATGGGGAACCCGGCGACCATCCAAAATTTTCGCACCCAGCATTGCAGATAATCCGCTTCGAACTCGAAATTGATAAGCACATGTTTGGATTCCATATGAACAATAGAGAACTGACCTTTGAAGCCGAACTTGAGGAATTCAGCTCGCATGTTTTCCATTGTAGGTCTTCCGTGAGAAAACTTTCCCACCACAGCGAACTTCAGCGAAGCCGCAAGTTTGTCCACGTCCTGCTCCGTGAAGACGACCTTCGGTTCGCCACGATACGATGAAACTTCTTTAATACGGCACGGAGATGTCGGGATAGGGATCCCGACAACCTCCGCGAAGGATCTTCGTGGGGAAGACATGATCCCGGGGGGGAGAATCCCCACCCCGAACGCTGCTTCCCACCAGAGGGAGAGATGTCCCGACGATCTTCACCGCTACCGTCTTCACCCGCTACCGTCTTCACCCGCTACCGACTTTGCATGAATAGAACTAAGCACTAGCAACCAAGCATTCGATATAATATAAGTAATTATGGATAAACCCATTAAATTGGCATATTTATCACTAATAAGGACCACAAACATTGTAATAAATTTAGCACAATCTTACATGGATCAAATTATAAGGCTTCATAAAGTACCAATGGCTATTTTTTTATCCAAATTCTAAATTAACATTTCATTATTGGCAATGGATTCAAGATGTTTTTAAAACTCAACTAAACTTTAGTAGAGCTATTAAAATATTAGATGATATATTTAGGTTGAGCATACTTTATTTTTGTGATAGACGAGAGTCTCATTTACCTTCAATAGAATTTGCCTACAATAATAGTCATAAGTCAAGCATTAAAATGGCTTCATTTGAAGAACTTTATGAAACAAAAGTCAATCTTCATTGTGTTGGTATATCAAAATAAAAAGGCATTAATGGAACCCAAAATGGTTTCAAAAAAGTCACTAGATTTGGGTAAAAGAAAAACTTTAATTAAGAGATATTAGTGATTTTTAAATAATATAATAAATTAATAAAGTGGCATATATTTCATTGGATGTCAACCTAGGTTATATTAGTTATTGGATCTAGAGAATAACTATTCAAAAAGAAATTGAGGTTTATAAATAAAATATGTAAAAAAAAATAAATAAGATAATAACCATGAAAACATTTTCTTATGTTTTATATGATATTGTTGGTCTATTTAGGATTTATTCCTTTTTTGTCATGCTATAGATATCATGTTATCATGGCATTGTTTTATATTGGTATTATATTATAACATTTTAGTTTGTTATCTTTTTAAATTTATTTGTTAAGCTCTTTAGATCCTCACTAATATTTACATCACATGGCATGCATTTACTATATTGAGAGATAAGAATTTGATACTATAGATAAGGATCACATGCCTAAAAATGTGAGTGGATATTATTTAGTATGAAGTTAGAATATGCTGTTTATCAATGCTTTATTTTTTTATGTATTTACTTATTTATTTTTCTTATATAAATGGTTATATATAGTTTTTATAGTTACAATCTTTTGTTTATTTTGATATTTTATTTGTCTTAGACTATTTAAATGGTTAGGTTCAAGATTTTTGTCTCATTGTTAAGTTTTCAGTTATAATTTTATTTATTTTAATCTTAATTATCCCTAAATTGATAAGTTGATTAGGTGGGGCCTAACAAAAGAACACGATTAGATGCTTTTTTATTATAGAGATGAGTAAAAGACAATGTTTAAGAACCAAAAAATAACATATATGAGGGGGCTTAAATTGAATTAAAAGTCTCACCCTACTTGAACAAGATTATAATTGGTTTTTAGAAGACTCATGGCTTGAGTAATATTTCTTTGCTTATGGGATCCATTAATAAAAGAAATTGACGACAAAATTTAATTTAAGAAGTATGGATTGGTTACAATTTCAACAAAGCTTAAATAAGTAGAACATTATATTCTCATAACACACTAGATATTGGAATCAATATAAACATTCATTCAAAATTCATGAGATCACCTCTTCCAATTTTAGACCAAAAAATTCAATAAGATGACAAATATAGCCACCAAACTGAGAAAACCAAACCAAGATTTGCCATTCATCTATTGAGCAAAACAAATTTTTTCTCATTTATAACAACTTGAAGAAAACAACATCTCCCCTTAACAATCAAGTAGATCAAGACAAAACTCATCACATTACCACACATTCTTTCTAACATTATCATAATTTTCTTATAAATTAAGTTTTATTTTTTTCTACTTATTAACTTTGTTTTAATACTTTTTCCTTAATATTTTGTTTTATCTCCTTTAAAAATCATTTCAAATAATTTAACTTTCCATTGTCTAAAATTTGAAGGTCAATTTTATAGAACAATAATACATAAAAACATAATTTAAAAAATTATCATGCTAAATTATTATCAAAGATGGGCATACATAATTTTCTTATAAATCATCTTTTTTATTTTTTTTTCTTAATTTTAATTTTGGTTTATTCTTTTTTTTTTAATATTTATTTCACCTCTTTTTAAAAAAAAACTTTCAAGTAATTTAGCTTTGTTCCATTGCCTATGATTTGAAGGTAAATTTTATTGAACAATATTACATCAAAAAATAATTTAAAAATTTATCATGCTAAATTATTATCAAAGTATTACATATATGATTGAGCTTTTATTTTGTTTGAAATAAAGTAAACTTTGGAGTAATAATTTTTATTCTAAATAAACTAAATTATTTTTTTCTCTAAAACAAATGTAGTTTAAAGGTCTAGCTGTCATCGTAGTCCATTCAATGCCTACAAAGAGGTTCTTTATGGTCCAAAGGTTTAGTTGAGCAAGAATAGCTTCTTTTCGATGAAAAGTTCGTTGTTGACGGACTCATGCATTTCTTTTGTCAATTATTAAACACCACGTGGATCATTTAAAGTCAAATTAAACAACCCATCTCTTCTTCTTGAAAGATTAGAAGCCAACTCCTTCAATTATTTATAAATTCATGTAATAAAAATTCAATTTTTATACTATTTAAAAAATATAATTTACATATACACATGCATTCAAACCTTTAATATTAGAATGATATTATTTTCTTAGCTATCATAATTATTAATATACCATTTTGTCAAGATTAATTATTAATGTCATTATTCTCTTTGTTTATCAACCTCTGATTAAAAGAATAAAATTTAGAATATTATAATTTCAAAACATGATTTTATAGGCATTAGAAAAATATTATCTATCATTTTATAATATTATTACATATTAATATACAAAATTCTTTTTTATAACATGAGACATCATTATAATAACCAAGTCCAATGTGTGAATGGCAAACTCAGCATCCCATGCTTGCCTAATCTTTATGGGTTAAACCTTTAATTTTTATTTTAAATAGTTAACTTAAGGTAAAAAAATTCATACACAACCCATCATTGATAAATACATAAATACAAAACATGCACAACAAATTGTGAACCATATTTAATCTAAGATATATTAATTATAGCAAATAGTTAACTTTTCAATTAAAATTGTTGTTTAATAATAATAATAGTTCCAATGATATATGCATGAAAATAAATTTTTAAAAATGCTACACTATTTATATTTAAATTTTGAATAACTTGTATGTAAATTGTATTTTTCATAAGAGCATAAAAGTAAAACCCCTCATGTAATACAAAACACGCAAGAAGAGTAACCTCAAGGCTCAGTGCATCATAATGCTGAACAAAAACATTAAGTTCGTAGCATAAGCAAACAACAAAGTTTGATAAAGCAACATCGACGAATTCAATACCTTCCTATAGAGTCAAGGGATTCCTAAACAACACACAAGCATGATGGAGAATGATGCTTGGAGATGGCAATGCACCAAAGTCTTCTAAGGGACTCCTAAACAATACAAGGACACTACACATTGTTTGATTTCATTCATAGAAGAAGGTATAGATGGGCAAAATGGGCCCTTTAAGAGATGAATCCTAAGTGGAAGTTTCAGCATCATTCGAAGATATGTCATGCTTCGATGATGTCCTCTGCTTCCTTCCATTCCTCCTCTTGCTCCGCTGCTCACCTGAAGGCAGTGTACCACCATTCACCTGTCATGAAGACATCATCTCAAAGTTTGTCATCAACTTAATAAGTACATCAAACAAAACCCTGATGTTAGAACAACTTGGTACCATTTGAACAGCTCCCATCAAACAAAACCCTAGTTTTCTAAAAGTTAAATAACCATCTCTAAATCCTAATCCCTAACCATTCTTCGTTACCCTTTTTCCTGCTAAGCACTTGGTTCAAGGAACCATCTGAACACTGAGGAAATTCTAGCTCTGTTCTAACCTACCTCCTTTGCCTTTTCACATGGGCGGCTAATGTGACCAACTTTTAAGAATGCTGAAGCATCCCAATGTCAATTTAGGTTCAAATGTTCAACAATGTCATGCTAACGCAATGCTACAATTTGAAGTTTAAAATTTCCATTGTAAGACTCAAGAGGGCAACAAAGGAACATTGAGTTGATGAGAGTTCAAAAGAGGAGAGTGAGAGATTGTACGAAAGATAAAAAGAAAGAGGAAAATAAGAGTTTTCTAGTTTGTGCTTTATGAATTTTTCACCTCTGTTTAGTACCAATAATTTCTATAAAAGAATTTTCTATTAAATTTATTGATGTAAGGTACAGCTATTTCAACATAATTAGTGTGGTGCTCTTGATTGACTGAAGAGTTTTTCTCTACAGCCCCCTACACCAAAGCCTGCAACTTGCATTGCAAGGGGAAAATAAAATATAATAACTAGTCAACATAGGTATACTTTTCCACAAGCATGAAATCTTCTCAACCCTTGTCCAATTCATTAATGAGTTTGTTCATTAGTAATCAAACATAATTAACCAATTGAATAATTTGGGCTTAGAAATGAAGCAAGATGTTATTATGATTTTAATCATGTTATTTTGCTATTTTCTTATTGTTTGAGCAGCTTAGCTATGGTTTATTTACGGGATAGTAATGAGTGAAGCCAACTGAAATGTCAAGATGAAGCTTATCATTTGGAACTAGGAAGAAGATCCAATGTTTGACTAAAGAACTTTGTGCTTACTAAGAAATGTAGAAAAATTGTGTAGCAAATCCAATGTTTATAGCAGGGAATCACAGAAAGACATAAATATTAAGCTACTGAAATTGTGCTAACATGGCATGCCGACTTTGCTATAAGTAATTTCAAGAAAAACTTCGCCGAGAAAAGCCCAAAAAGGTAAATATCAGTGTCGACATTTTACATGCAGTTTCAAACATGCTCATAACCTTCATATCTCTACCATGACTACTAGTTTGAAACATTGGTACTTTTCAACACTCATAATTGTAATTGTAAAAACATGTATTGCTAGGAAATTGGAGAATGATGTTCACACGAGATAGAAGATGAAGAGTAAAAATTCTAATTTCAAATAAATACGTAAAATATCAAATATTTTTTCAATTTTTTAATTATTTTATAAATTTATTTTAAAAAATTAATTAATTTTTTAAAACATTTAGCATAAGGAATGCAATAAACTAAATACAATAAATTTTTATATGGTTTGATAAAAAAATTGGATCTATATCTATCCCTAGCCAAAATGTTAAGTAAGATTTTAAAACATTTTTTACAAAAATAGGTAAATAAAACCTCACATTAAATCTAAATATCCTGTAAATATTAGGTTAATGAACTTTATACATTTGGTCAAAAGATCATATAAAACTATTGGACAAAAAAATCCTACAAATCACTAGACTAAAAAGACTAAATATAAACAAAAATAAAAGTTCCAATAGATGCACAAAAAATATAATACAAATACTCAAATTCAAAGGTTTTTAACGAGCTAAACTAGATTTTATCAAACTTAGAAATGATATTAAACTTAACTCAAGAGTATTTGAATTTTAAAAAAACTAAGATGGAGACAATGGTCAATTGTTGTAGCCTTAGTTTGCTTTCTTACTTTTTCAATAATGATAAGATCTTCAAATTTGAATCCTTCTAAAATATATGCAAATATTCATTAGATTTATCTTATTGTTTAGGAGAAATTTATAGAGATTTGAAAAAGCTCTCAACGGCTCTCATCACCCTTAATAGCTCTTTAATGACAATTGTACAAATTCCACAAATCTAATCAAATTAGCCATTAAGCAAAATAAGTTATTTTATTGTACAATTAGAGTGTCGTAATATACATTAAGGGCCAATTTCTACTATTTATATCATACAGTTAATAAAAATGTACCATACAGAATTCTCAAGTTAGTTTTCAACGTAAAAAAATATATCTCAAAAGGTTAATCATATTGTATAATAAAAAATAACCGTATATACAAATATCTAAGAACATTATAACCGAATTAGCAATTCAGATAACAAGTCTTAGAGTTTTAAGGGCTCGTGACCATAAAAAGAGAAGCTCTAAGAGAACCCAAAAAGAAGTTGGAGTGAAGCTAAGCACTCAAAAGCATGGAGCCAAAAGACCAAAAAGAAGAATTCCTTAGGAAATGTAGGCATGGTCCACGTGATAATCAACATGACACACCATGGGCACCAAGGGGATGAAGATAAACATCTATGCAACAACTTGATAAGTACAATGCCTGGACAGACCATCTAGATAAGCATAGAAAATCTTGCCTAAACTTTGAAACTCTAATGACAAGTGACGCCCAACCCTCTCATCATCAAATAACTTAGAATAAATCTTGGTCATTAGTGGTGATGGTTTGGGAGCCAAGGGGGATATGCTTCTCCTCTTTCATAGTTGCTTAGACCAACCTATACTGACCAAAGCATTTGATATGCTCAATCCTAGTATAATAAATGAGGAAGGCCCAAAGAATTTCTCTAATTGCTTCAAAGCTAAATCTTAATTGGTCTAAAGAAGACCAGAGACAACCTGCATGAGACAATTAATAGTATTAACAAAAATGGATCATCGATAGAGATGAATAGTGTTAAAAAAGAATTGTTGTGAATATCAACTTTCACCTTATTCCCCACAAGCCCTATACTCAACCACTACCACTTATTCCCATTGTAATAAGCCTCCAAATCTAAGAATCTTTCCTACATTTCTCAAACATGGAGCTCCTCCCATCATACTTGGTACATATACACCAACCCAAAAGTAGCAATCTCTACTAGGAAATCTTTTGTTGAACTTGGCCACCAAAACCTTTATTTCTTGAGATCACAGACACCTTAGACTCAGCACTCCTTGACCAACAAACAATCTCCCAAGCCACATGATGCTGGAAGTAAGAAGATACATCAACAAACAAGATTGTGGTTCAATAAAGAAGAGTTAATTGTTAAGAATATAAATTTAATTTTTTAAAAAATATTTAAAGAAGATATTTTAAAATATTTTTAATAAGTTTAAAAAGATTTATAAAAATAATTTTGTCCAAATTTTAATTTTATTTTAAAAAACATTACTTTAGTTTCAATAATTTATTTTTATGAATATTATGAAATAAAAAAATTAACAAAAATTAAAATATATACAAATTTTTAGATAGTTCAACTTGAAAATAAATCTACATCTACCTTTGACAAAAACTAGACAAAAACTAAATACAATCAATATAAGTCTTTCACAAAAAGATGGACAAACTAAATATTCCTAATAATGAAACAAAACAAACAAGCTATTATAGCCTTACAACGAAATAAAATTAAAAATAAAATAAAAGATCTCGCTGATATAAAATCAAATTTAATTCAAACAAAATTCATATAATTGATGAAATGCTTAATGAGACACAAATGTCCTAATTGCATCAATTAGAAATAAAGAAAATAAAAAATTTAGCAGATTTGGGAATAATGTAAAAATTAGAAGTTTAACTACTGAATGACGTAAGGAAGCGACGATGAGCACAAATTGATAAAGGCTTGAATATCATGACTTAAAAAGTTTTTCAGATTTTATAAAAATTTTATAAAAAATTTATCAATTAATTATTTTAAAATATTCTCATATTTATAAATATTTTTTAAAGACTTTTTTAATTAACAAACACACAAATAATTGTTATTGCTTTTATTAAAAAAAATTATCATATTTTTTTTAATCAGAAAATTAAAAAAAAATCTAATATCTCTAAATAACAGCTAAAAAAGGCATTACACAAATGATCTGTCGACATCGTCCGATCTAGAACAACGAAATGATAGCCATAAGATAGGAAAGATTATTGACCATTAAATTAAAAAATTTACGTGATCCAATGGTGTCAATCAAATCTAAGAGTATTAGAAGGACGGAAACAATTGTGATCGTTCAATCTATAACGTCCTGAAACAATTAGATTCAAAATTTTCAAGTGAATAAAATATTGACAGTGGGATAGCAAAATTTGCACAATCAGATGACTGAATGAATTAGAGCTTATAAAAAAGCTAATTAAATGACGTACATTTAATTGCAAAATTGCATGATCGAATGACAGAAATCACTCCCAGAATTCCGAATTCAACCACATGAATAAAGCGCCAATTAAGTTAATCCCACATGTTACAATTTGTTTTTATCTTCTTATGATATTTTTCATGACTTTCAAAAGGTAACCTCAACTACAATTGGTTGGTTGCTCCCTGATTTGCTCAAGATTTGATCACTTGTGCTACCAGTTAATTAATTGATTTAAAGATGTGGGGGGTAATACCCCAATTTGATAATGCTTTTGTTCGGGTTCAGGAATGATGCCCTGACCCAATTACATCAACAAACAGATTAAGGTGGAATTACCCAATCCAAGAATTATTGTTTGGTCCATAACTTAATTTTAAATGAACTTAAGGTTTTTTATTTGTCTTAATTGTTATTTAATATTATTACTATTATTTTTTCTACTAATTAATTATTATTATTATAATATACTTTTCTTAACAAGTTAATCAAAATTTTTTTTTGAAGATATGAACAAGAATAGAATAATTCTTTGCATAGATAAAAGATAAGATGACCAAGGTTTTAAAATCTTAACATTTTTCTAAGATGATTAATGTAAATAAAATTTAACTTTTTTTGTGCATTGCAATGATGATT
This sequence comes from Vanilla planifolia, assembly GCA_023846275.1. NCBI lineage: Eukaryota > Viridiplantae > Streptophyta > Magnoliopsida > Asparagales > Orchidaceae > Vanilla > Vanilla planifolia. The sequence goes on along the minus strand of CM043872.1, from coordinate 3,300,714 downwards.
TTAATAAAACGTAACATTCTAATCAAAATAAAAATAAAATATTTAAAATTAAACTCAAAATAAATCTCTTGGTGATCTACCACTCTAATCAAGATAATCTTCATGGATTTTATCATTTCTTTCTTTTCTTTTTTAAGTTCTCCTATAAATACGAACATTAGTTATTTAAAATCTAAAAAATTCACTTAAACAAATTAATTAGAAATATTTTGAATTTATTATCATCAAATAAAGCATCATGACTAGAAATCAACAATCTAACAAACACCCATTTTTTATGATAACAAAATCTTTAATAAAATAAAAAATATGTAAATTATTTATAAAAAATATACAAAACAATTAAAGTATACTCGCCTTACATATATATCATGACTAGATTAATATTCTCCCTTAATTTATATTTATTTTATTTAATTTTTATTCTCTTATATTTTTGTTATCACTCAAAGAGATTTGATCTAAATTTTGTGAATTATTTACAATTTTAAGATCTTGTAAAATTAATAACTAATTGATCTAGTTTTTTTTAAAGCCCATTTAATTATAATTCACACTGAGATGGATTTGTAGTTGAGGAAGAGAAGTTCTATAACCAAGTATAGATTCCAATAACTTTACAGAACCATCAATTAGAGGCCACCACAAATAATTGAGACTTAGTACTCTCAATGATTGAATCAGCTTTTCTAATGTTCGTAATTGTAAACATTAGCCTAATGCACCCATCATCAAGGAAACTCAATCTACAAAAAATAAAAAAAATAATGTTCAACAACAAGACTACCAAACAATATGTGGAGCAACTCTATGACACACATATATTGATTCTCTTCATCCAACAATACAAACCCTCTTACAAGTAATCTAAACATGACAACCTTGCCTCCAGAAGGTTTCGAAATTCACACTAATGAAAAGCTAATAAGAGTGCTTTAACATTGACCAAAACCTCAACCATTCCCCTTTTAATGAGATTGTCTTGTAAGGGTGATTGCCCTTATCACAGAGGCCAAAACAACATTTCGCTCAATTGCACCATTTGATCAAACAATTGAAGAGCATGCAAAATGAGCAACTAAAGTAGACTTGTACACCCAAGGAAGTGTAGTTCCTTCTCCTACACAATACCTCCATATAACTACTCTTCTATTATATGCTCATCCAAACTAGCAAGACAACACATAATGGTGGGGTGGGAGGAGGGGTTTGCTTGCACTCGTCACAAGAAAATGACACTTCCTACAAGTCCAATGCAACTTGTGCCCTTGTGGTTCACTTGGCACCATGGTAATAGTGGAAGGTGAAGCCATCTACATCCCCTAGAAGCTTCCTTCAAAAATTTTCCCCGCTCATTCTCCTACACACAATCAGCATAACTTTATGAACTTCCCCAATCTCATCAACTACACCAATTCATAAGTGGCCAACCTCATCACTAATCCTTGTCTCAAGCATAGAGAATGAGAGGTTGAACCCAAGATGCTCTCACTCTCTCTCTTAGCAAATCAGCTCATTGTCACCAAAGATGACACCAAGCCACCTCTTCAATTTTAACCAATGATTTCCATGCAATGAGTTTTTTGCTGGGTTCAACATCAAACCTAGCTCCACTCGAGCAAAAAGAATTGTTCCCTTTGCTAACTAGTTGTGTAAAATGCTTTCTTACATAACAAAGTTCTTTTAAGTAAGCTTGCATAGAAATCAAACTATTATGTGAATAGAAAAACCATTCATGCATAACCAAATAGATGAAAAATTATTGAAGTGCTAAAAGCTTCTACCCAAAATAAAACCAATAAGTTAATCATTAGATCACTCTTCCCATAGTTAAGTGAAAAAAAAAAAATAAATCAAAATATCATTAAAACTCATTGACTTCAATTCTCACTTTCTATGTGTTTTATCACTTATTACATCCTTGAGTTAATAATTCCATAAGTTGTTGTGAGATGAAAAACAAATGTTATGTGAAATTTACTTTAAGAGATAATAATATAAAAAAAGCAAAATGGACATGAATTAAATTGTTCATATAAAACACTTGGAACCATTCTAATTGATTGCTTAGAGCACAAATTCATCACATGTTCAAAACATCAACTGTTATTATGGCAAGTTAGATTTATGACTAATATGACGTATATACTTGGTTACCCAACTGTAAGCAATACTTCTCATATCTTTTAAACCAAAATATATTGAACATCATGCTATTTTATCACAGAATTTGAGAAGTTCTCATAGTTCTCACAAATATAAAGTTCATATGCTCCATTATACCTATATTGGAAATTATTATCGTAAAGAGTAAGAAAAGAGCTACAAACTAACTTTACCACACAATTTCGCAAAGTGAAAACTACTCCAAGAAAAATAAATTTGACCCACAAATCTCATATAATATTATGAGCCTACAAAATAAACAAAATTTAGTAATGATGCTTTTCACAACATTAAAAGCTCAAGATTATGTTTTTCGATTTGCTAAGCAATTTGCATCCTTGGCTCTTGACTTTTGAATTAGAAGTTAGGACAAATGCCATTATGTTACTTAAGAGATTATGATTCATAGGTCACACCAATATCTTAAGGTCACAAATTAAGGTGACATCTAGTTTAGTGATATAATAATGTCTTATTTCTTATCCAATTGATATAATTGATCTCTAGTACATTAAAGAAAACCACATACCAAAAGATTTGAAGAGATGCCCCTTTTAGAGAATTTCGTATATAAAAACTTGACATCATTAATAATATTATTAAAAATTATAATTTTGTATTAAAAAAGACATCTATATGTCATTTAAATTTGAGAGACAACTAGGTGTTGATTATCCTCATAATAAAAATAAAAATAAAAGCTAAAAAGATAACATTGAACTAAACAATAATAAACATCAAAAAGTTTTAAATAACACTACTATGTAGAACTATTGTTATTTAAATGTTAATTTTATCTAAATAATAATAAACCGAATACTTCCTAACAAAAAATCATTGTCATAGAAAAAGCACAAGACTAATTCTTACTAAGAAGATATCACAATATTAAGTTTATTTGAGAGAAAATTTTAAGGTGGAGTTCTTTGAGAGAAGCAATGATTCCATAACACTAACTGCTTACAATAATAATTTCATTTTTTAAGGGAACTTATAGGTCCTGGTGTATCTACCATACTTAGCATGTAGAATTTTGGAAATATAAGCAAAGAAAGAAAAGTACACATTAATGTAAACTCACCCCAAAACAAAAACCATCAGAGCCAGTATCAAGTTCTTCAAATTTGGCCTTATCGGCAGTGGTGTCCATAGTTGAGCTGCCTCGTTTTTCTCTGAAACCTTGGCAAGCTCTGTTGCTCATGAAGATGGGATCTGTGGCACGGTTCATTGTGCTGAGGTCAAGATCAAGATCGGCCTGAAACATTTCCACAAACAATTGCTGCAGGTTCTCGAAGGTCTCCTGACTCCTGTCCTGAATACCAGAAGCAAAAAATCAATTGTAAACTCGTACGGAAGTGGTTTAAGATGAAAAAGATCATCAATTATCACACTGGGTTTCGTCTGACTCATCATCTGGGCCATGTCGTCAAGGAATTCACCCATTCCAGAGTTAAACCCCTAAAATTGAGGAAGATATAAAGCTCACTCAAACAATAGTAATTTCAACGTTACTGTTATTATAAATGAGAAAAAACTCACGCTCCCATCGTCCCCACTGTCATAAATACCAACATCGTACAGGAATCTCTTATTGGAATCAGATAGAACTGATCAATTCGGGAGACGGAAACCCGAAATAAAAAAACATAGCTTAGAATTCGAAAAAATTATAAAATTCATAAATGTAAGAGGAAATAAAGTTATAGAAGGTGACAGCAATAACAAACTGGAGTAGGCTTCCGATATCTCTTGAAACTTTTCCTTTGCTTCGTCGACGACCTCGGTTTTGCCGGAGGCAGTGCACCGATCTGGGTGCCATCTCTTTAGCGACAATCAAAATAAGATGATTTTCAAGAAACGAGAACTTCAGATTTGACAAGAATAGAAAATCTTAGATGTCAACAAAAGAATAATTTCCATGACGCGAGACGATTAGACATTCCTTAAGCCTAATGAATTTAAAAAATAAAAGGAAAAGAAGAAGATGATAACGGGGCTCAATCGATTGCGTACCAGAGCGAGCTTCTTGTATGCGTTACGGAGATCAGAATCGGAACACTCCTTCTGGAGGCCCAGCACGGCGTAAAAGTCGCCGTTCTTCTCGTTTCCGGCGTCCATTTATACACTAAAGAATATTCCTTGAGAACTCCGGCGACAGAGTAGTTGATTATAAAAATGGTTTCGATTGAGAGATTCTCCGGCCTGCATTGTCTTCTTCCATTTTGCTAAGGAGGGCCGAAGGAGAATCGAAAAAGGAGGCGGAGGCAACCCGGTAAAGGCCCTCCGCGGCTCCACACCAGGAACCATCCAGAAACTGTAATTTACGGTCATACAGTTATTTACTTGGGCGCGGTAAACTGAAGCTTTATCCTTAGTCGTCGAACATGTTTAGTATAAAAGAAGAAAGGTTTTATCAAAAAGAAAAAAAGTTAAAAAAAAAAATTTATTTTATAAGAAATAATTTATTGTTTTTCAATTATCCGTTTTAACAGTAAGTTTTTTTTTAATAATTTTGATATTTTTAAATTCAAAATATATAAATAAAAATATTTTCAAAACAAATTATTGAAATATAGCCTAAATATTTAATCATATTTTAATATAAATTAGACATTAAAAAACTATGTTTTGCTATTTTTTGTATTTGTTTACCATTACGAATTATGAATTTGTTAATGCAAAAAATGGATTCAAAAAATTTAAACAAAAACTTATTTAGATCAAAGATAAACAATTCTAAATGGACGAAATTCTCAATTTATTTGGAAGAAGATGGGAACACAACTTTATTGCAAGTTGGTGTGATGTGGCGAAGTTTCGATTAAGATGCATTGATTTTGTAAGTATATGATACTATTAAAAGATGTCTTATTGATGTTAAATATAACGTGGTTGATATTGGCAAGGTGCGGTATGATGCAACAACGACTCGACTTGGATCTGTGGTACTCAATTAGGATCAATGGCAATTCGACTATGATTGACTGCGACTCAGTCTAGATCAATGATAAATCATCTGAGATTGGTGGTGATTCAGCAGGGATCTACAACAAATCGGTCAGATCAGTGACAAATTGACCTAATCGGTGACGAAAATATCGAATCGACTATGAATCAGTCGGATCAATGGTGAATTGATCTGGATCAACAACGAATTAACTGGATAGGTGGCGAGTCGGTTAGATAAGTTGTAAGACAGTTAGATTGATGGCGAATCGACTAAAATAGGCTACGAATCTACCTAAGCAGTGGTGAATCAGCTGGGTTAGCTCAAAGTCTAAGTGGGTTGAGACGAATTGGCTAAGGCAGGAGCAAGTCTACGTGGGCCAACGCGGTTTGGCTTGAGCTGGTGCAAGCGAACTCGGGTATGCACAAGGAGGTTTAGGCAAACACGAACCCACAATCGATGCAAGTCAATGCGAGTCGCCACAGATTTGATGCAATTTGATGTAGGTGTGTAGGTTGGTGAGTTGATGTGGATCGGCGTGAGTCATCTTGGGTTGACGTGATTCGATGCAGGTGTGCAAGTTGACGAGTTGACATGGGTTCTTCGAATCAGTGTGAGTGATGTGGGTTGTCACGGGTCATCTTGGGTCGACATAGGTTTGTATGAGCATATTAGGGTAGCTTTATAAAAGCCACAGTCTAATGCAATTTAATCCTTAATTACCTATTCATGTTGTAGGTACTCGGGAAGACGATGTTTGCAGTTACTACTCAGAAAAGTGACAAAAATTAGGATTGCTTCTAGTGGACGACAATAAATTGACGAGGGTTCCAGCAAACTCGGGATTGTAGAATGAGGAAGAGGAGGCTTGCTTTTTTCACGATCAGTCTTTGCCAATAGCTATAAAGGTTTCAACCATGCCTGAGGGGCTTCCCAAGCTAATCCTTCTTCTACTCCTCCCTCTCTCCCTACTTCCACCTCCTTCCTCCTTTTTCTTTTCTAGTCAACGAGAGGGGGATTTGTAGTGGTGTTTGGCTAAGACCACATCTGATTTCCTCTTTCATTTTTTAATCCAACTTGGTGGGTTTCCCAAGGAATCCAATGAAATGTGATAGGTCATCTGCATCGACAAAGTGCGTTAGGTCTTCCATACTATTATTATTTTTTTCATGGGTATTTTTGTATCTTCATTTGGTTTTCTAACTTTTTATACCATCATTTATGTTGCAATAAAAAATCGTTTGCAATCTTTTAGAAATAGGATTTTATTTATAAAACCATTAAGTTATCATTTTTAAAATATTTTGTAAAATGAAGATATATTAATGATATTATAATCCAACAATAATTTGAAGTGTGGAAAAGAGATGATCAAACTTTTGTTAAAGTGATGTAGAATCCATTTTTCTTGAGGTTTTAGTGCTACCAATAAATGTTAGAATAGAGAGACGTCTAGGCAACACTTCTTGAATCCGCCATGTCAACCCGAGACTTTTACCCGGTACTCCTGAAGGAAATCTTCTTTCAATAATCTTTTTATTAAGATTTTGAGAGTCTTGCATTCAATAGTTGTTGGGTATGGTCTTAATAATACTTATAGAATTTCATTGTGCCCTGATTATTTCCCAAAAGTTGTCTCAACTTTTGATATAATCTATTTTTTTAATGATTGCCAAAATTTCTTTCAAAGGTACACTTAAGAGAGTGTATTGAGAACAATATTCTTGCCAATCATGGAGAGCTCTCTAAGGGTAATCTTTGTCATCTTTTTGGCTTTTTCTATCTTTGATCGAGGGGCTTTGGAGGTGATCTTTCATTATCTTCCAATCTACCACATAGAGCTAAAAAGAATTTATCCTCATTGATGAAATAAATAGTTCTGTTAAAGATTTCCTATAATAATTTCAGTAATCTCCTGACCAAGTGTTTTTGCAAATCTATTGGTTAAAGAGATCTTATGAGGGCTACTTAGATTATTTGAGAGTCTTCCTAATCAATCTCTTTAAGAGCTTCTCTAAAATATTGGAGATAAGCTTAAAGTAGTTCTGATGATGTTGCTTTAAATCAAAAAGAGATTTAGAGACCTTTTTAGACTGATAGAACTCATGAAGAAGGATAATAATAACTTTTTGAGTTGGTCAAATGAGAAATTTGACATAAGAGAATTTTTATAACTATTCTGAAATTGCATCTTTAAGATAGGTAGATAAAAGTTTGTATCAGATGGACCCAATCATTATATGTAAAGAGATAATTATCTCAAATTCTTTTAAAAAAACATAAGGATCTTAATTGTCATAATTAAAAGGTAGAGTTAGGCAATTGAAGTTTAGGAGACGAAGGAGTTAAAGGAATCTCTTTAATAAATAAAGAAATCTCATCAATGAAATTTGTGTTATATCCCTGTTCCAAAATAGGCAAGGCTCATCATTAGGGGGACATGAGTGTTCCTAATCAAAGATAGAAGTTCATGTAATAGCAAGATCAGGTCGAGAATAAAAAGAGTTTCAGTTTGGTGTGAAATAGAGGATATTGGGTTGTATGGTACTGATAGATTAGTAGGATGCTGTGAAGAGGTGCTCACTTGAACGTTTTTTTAAATCGATGTAATGTAATAAGATTTGGGTGTTATGGGTAGGACATCGAGTGGCTCTTTATTAGAAGAAGAGATGTTTTGTATATTTGGAAAATTTTCTCTTAATAAGATGGCCAAACTTGTTTTAATTTACTCTCTTATAAGCATATGAATGGCAAAAAAATAATCCTGTGGAATAACACATTTGTTGTTGGAATAAGCTAAAAGGATTACCAATAGGTAGTTGAAGAGGTTCTTAAATTTGTGAAATTTGAGGTAAAGATATAGGGATCTCTATCGTCTCTTGATTGCAACTGTTAGATGTTTATTTTTCAGGAATAAATATAGCTTCCTCTTGATTTTCTATTTTAGCTTTCTTATTTCTTCCAACAAATGGTGCCAAAAAATTTGATGCAAAAAATGGATTAAAAAAATTTAAATAAAAACTTACTTGGTGCAACAACGAGGAAGCCCGAATGGACGAAATTTCTGATTTATTTGATAGGAAATTAGAGCACACCTTTATGGCAAGTTAGTTTGATGTGGCAAAGTTTTCAGTTAAGATGCATTGATTTGCGAGTATATGATACTATTGAGAGATATTTTATTGATATTGAATATAGTGTGATTGATGTTAAGATGGAGCAGTAGGATGCGATAACGACTTGCTTGGATTTACTGTGACTCGATCGGGATCGACAACGATTCGACCAGGATTAACTGCGACTCGATTATGATCTACAGCGAATCATCTGGGATCAATGTGAATCAATCAGTTAGGTGGTGAGCCTATCAAATAGGTGGAGAACCTATTGGATTGATGATGAATCTATTAAAATGGGTGGCAAATCGGCCCGGGCAACAGTGAGTCAGTTGGGCAAGCTTGGAGTTAATATGGGCTGGCACAGCTTAGCTTAAGCTGGTGCAAGTCTATGTGGGCTAACAAGGGTTGGCTTGGGTAGGCAAGAGCTGACTCAAGTATGCATGGGCCAATTTGGTTGAGCGTAGGCCAGCACAAGTCAACAAGTCGATGCTAATCAACACAGGTCATCACGAGTCGACGCCATTCGACACAGGTGTGCTGGTCGATGAGTCAATGGGGTTTGGTGCGGGTCAGCGAGTCGACATTGGTTGACAAAGTTGGACGTAGAAGTGTGAGTCGGCTAGTTGACGCGGGTTCTTTGGATCGACGTGGCTTAATTCGGGTCATCGTGGGTCGACGTGGGTTGGTATGAGCAGATTAAGGCAGCTTGTTAAAAGTCATAGCCAAGCATTGTTTAATCCCTATTTACCTATTCGTGTTGAAGACGACTGTGAATGTTTCAACCACATCGGAGGGGCTTCTCGAAACTAATCCTTCTTTTGCTCCTCCCTCTCTCCCTGCTTCTGTCTCCTTCCTCCTTTTTTCTTTTACAATAGTAGGAGGGGAATTTATATTGGTGTTCGACCAAGATCATGTCAGATTTCCTCTTCCATTTTTTAATCTAGCTTAGAGACTTTCCCGAGGAATTCGACGAAGTACGATAGGTCTTTCACTCTGATGAAATACAATACATCTTTTGCACTATTATTATTATTATTATTTTCCAGGGTATTTTCTACTCTTCAAAACCATCCTAATATTGATGAGCTTGAATTACGCATATATATATGATAATTATTAAATGTTGATAATAATTATTCTAAATACCTATTTTTAAGTATAAGAACAAATGAAAAATAAAAAATAAAAACATATCAATTTATTTCTTAATTTATGCTAAAATATATCAAAATATTTTAGATCGACAAAACATTAATGGGAGTCTAAGATGAACTTTAACATGGTCTAATTCAAAAGGGTCAATTAAAGTTTTTTTGTTTATAACCTTATAGAGAAAAAATTAAAAATTATAGCAAGAATATCGTCGAGAAATAATATTGTTTTATTAATTAATACATATAACTTTATTTTTATCTTTCTTTTTGAATAATAAAATATCATTATTCTTTTAAACGTATCATTTAAAATCCATTTGTTCTTTATGCAACCTTTTTAAAAGTTATAAAAGCAAATAATATTCGAACATTGAGTTGAATATAAAGGGATTTCAATCAATATTTTGAGTGATTCTATCATATTATTCATGATGTGAAAATATTTTATTATCCAAAAAGAAATTTATGAGTATATAAATTAATTTTAACAAATAATATCCCTTATTTTAAGTGGATTTAAAATATTTGTTTTTAGAACAAATTTATGATCATTTATGTAGAAAATAGACTTGAAATATTCTTATAAGAAAATAAAGTACAAAATAGATCATACTATTTATGTAATTTTCTTACTAGGAGTGGAGTAAGGCATTTTTTAAAATCTATTTTATTTTTCTAAGTATGTTTTAAAGTATGTTGGGAATGTCAATATCCATAACACTTTGTAAAAATTGTTTTTAATACCTTAGATGGTTATATCTGTAATATTTCTATGTGGACGACATACTTTAAAGAATTAACTTCAAAATTGAAGCTATTTAACTTTGTTCATTCAAATATACTCTAAAAGATCTCTATTCAATGTGTTCTATTTAGTTTTCTATCATCATCAGGTCACAAGACTCTACAAAACATAAGGGATACATTTTCTAAAATAGTTTTATAATTTTATCTAAGTACTTTGAGTATGACCCTTAACAAGAATAGGAGTAATAACAACTACATTACCTTTTAACATTTGCACCGAAGTAACCAAGGTTTGTAAGAGTGTCTTTTCACATTTTGTTTGCTACTCATTATTGCCTCTAATATTATGGAAACCTCACTTGATATGTCCATGAGAAGTTTCGTTTTTCAACTTTTTCTTCAAGATTGTGCAATAAAATATGAGCATGAAATAGTTAAAAAACTAAAAATTTTATGAGAGAAAGTGCAATAATTGAAGAATAAAATTCAAATAAACACTTTGTTTCTTGTTTTATTTTATTTTCTAAGAAAAATTTGATTTTTTTGTGATTTGCATCCTTCTTGATAGAAGAATCAAACACCTATTTATAGAAATATTCACAAAAGTTTAAAGTAATTAATGTGCATTAATGTTCCAAGATTAATTTGTATCTCGTAAAGCATATCAAGATGAACTAAAAAAATTAAATATTTTAAAATATAAAAACTAAAATTATTCATATGTAGAGCATTTCAATAGTATAACAATGCTTGTTTCTAAAGTGTGCTCTACTAAACGGGGTGAATTATTAGGAATAAAATTTTTATTTTTTAAAAAGTATTTAAAAGAATATTTTAAAATAATTTTTAATAAGCTCAAGAAAATATCTAAAATAATTTTATGAAAATTTTAATTTTATTTGAAAATATGTTAAATTTTTTTAATAGAAAATTTTTATAAAAACTACATAATAAAAAATCAACATAAATTAGAAAGTATAACGACTTTTAGATGGTTCGACTTAAAATCAAGCTTACATCAACCCTCGAAAAAATCAATCAAAGAAAAAATACAATCAATACAAACCCTTTGTAAAAAGAAGGATAAGCTAAACCCTCATAATAATGAAACGAAAAAAATAGGCTACAATGATCTTTTAATTAATTCCATTAAGGATAATGAAAATTGAAAGCTTAATTAATTTAATAAAAAATAGAATTTAGAGTTTAACAATTAAAAGATGTATCGAATAGAAGAGATGATGAGCATCAACTGTTTATGGCTTAAGTGACTTGAAATTTTTTTCAAAATTTACCAAAATTTTCATAAAAAATTCATTAATTAATTATGTTTAAAATTTATTCTATTTATATTTTTAAAGGCTAAAGATAATTACCAAATAGATTAAAATAATTATAATTGATTTAGTTGAAAAATATGCTAGTTTGCATTTTTAATTATAAAATTATAAAAATTCTAAAGGCCAAAATAGTCATTACAGAGAGAGTTGCACAATTGAAAAAATTCTTTATTGTTTAATTACGAAAACTATATGATCAAATGACTAAATTTAAAATGACACTCTTAGAAAAGAAGATTAATATAGACCTTTAGATCTCAATCATGATCGAATGACTGAAGCTTAATTTATCTTTATTTGAAAATCAAATTACATATGGACCATTTGATTGCAAAATTATGCAATAGAATAACTAATTGAATTAGCACTTCAAAGAATTGGATGAGCTAACTATCATTCAATTGTAAAATTGCATGATTAGATGGTTCATGTCTATTCCATAATTCAAAGGTCACCAATGTGGAAAAAATTTTATGTTTTAGTCCTATTTGGTGTATTCATTATGTGTTCCTCTCCTTATAATACTTCTTTTATGCTCAAGAGTTAGCCTTTATAAATTGGGTTGGCTACCTCACAATTCATTCAAGATTTGATAGCCAACATTGCCAATAGTATCAAATTAAAGGGTGCAAGAGTGATGCTCCAATTGGACACAGGCATGTATATGGTTTTTCGGGAATTATGTCTTAACCCGATTATTACAACGAATAGGGTTGAGGAGTATAGCTATGACCTGAGACATAAAAGGTATAGTTACAATAGTTCAGGATAAGTAGAATTATTTATTATTATTATTATTATTGTTTAATTATTTATGTTTATAATATATTCTTTTGTAACAAGTTAGTAAAAGAAAATTTTCAAAAATATGTTCAAGAATAAAATGATTATTTTGATGATTAAGATAAGATGATCATGGTTTTGAAATCCTAATTTTTTCTAAGATAAAATTTAAATTTTATGCTTTATAATAATGATTTTAATCAAGCTTAATATTTTAATAAAAATAAAAGTAAATTTTCTTAAATTAAGCTTAAAATGAATTATTAGTGGTATTTTACTCTGATTAAGATGATCTCTATGAGACTTAACATCTTCTTCTTTAAGTTCTTCTATAAACATGAGTATCAACTATTTAAAATCTAAAGATTTACTCAAATAAATTTATTAAAAATACTTAGAGTTTGTTAAAGTATAAGATTAAATAACATACATACACACACACACCCACACTCACCCACCCCCCCCCCCCCCACACACACATATAATCATCCAACCCCTTAAAATTACGTACCCCTTTTAGCTCATTGCTCTTATAATCTCACATCCTAATCTTACCCTCTCGCTCAAGTCAATAGCTCGTCAATGCTAAACCCTAATCTCTTTAGCTTGTTGCCTCACCATCAATTTGTTATGAGAAAATGCCATTGTGAGATCGACATCATAAGAAGGGAGCTTTCTCTTGACACGAGTTCATGTGAACCAAACCTTAACTAATCAACATTTCTAACTTCCTATCAAGTTAAGTGTCTTCGATGACGAGAGGAAGGGAGGTGGAAGGAGTTGAGGGAGAGCGAAGTTATCAAAGAGAGAAAAAGAGAGGATAAGAGTAATAAAGAGAAAGAGGAGTCAAGAGAGAGAGAGAGAGGCCCATCCAATTGTTTTCAATTAGTTTATATAAAGTGCATTGCGAGGTTCACATATTTTGGAATTTAAATTATCTTGGTCTATAAAATTGCTTGGTGGGGTGTTGAAGTAGCAAAGGGGACTAGTCAAATCTTGTCTTACTTATATGTTCAACAATTATAACTACATAACTCTCCATCCATTGCTTATTCATCCAAATATTTCATTACCTATATGTGTCTATTTGACCCATTCTCTTACCCAACCATGTGTAAGGTGAACCTCTAAAAGAAATTTTAGACAAATCACACTAATTAATGTAATCCTCAAACTCATTCATAACAACTACTTTAGGAAAAGATGCACCTTTGTAATCTTCAACTAATGTAATGGCATTGAAATCACATTCTAATAACCATTAAGAACTCTAATTAATAGAAATTTGATTAATTTTACATCATAATTTAAACCTCAATGTTCTAGAACTTTTAGCGTATATCATAGTGTAGTTTGAAACCAACTCATTCCCTGAGATCTTTAAATGAATAAACTATTATTCATCATCTATTATGGAGCATTGAATATTGTATTCTATAATATCCTGTTGTTTGATTTGTAACTAGTTATTAGTCAAACTTTAATTAAAAGCTAATTGTTGTAATTTCTTGCTCTATGTCATAGGTTCCAACATAACTAATAAGATGATTCATTTTACTATTGGTTATTTTGTTCAATCTATAAATAAACTTAACATTTGTAAACCTTTGATATTTTAAATAAGTTATCCAATAAGTAATAAGGAGTCTTCAATTTAAGTAGTTCTAGCACTTCTATGATTTTTTAGACTAGTACACTGCTCGATGATCTTTTCTACTCTTTCTTTAGCCCTTTTAGTTTGGACTAGAGTAATGTCATCTTGTTCTAAAGGTATTAAGCCTAAATTCTTAGCTTTTTCATGTAATTCCATTCCAAAATCTTTTGGTGACTATAGATTCATAGTAGATTGAGGTGTATGTTGAGCTTTGATTTCTTGATATGATATATATCTTATATAAGAGTGATAATCTTTGATTATGCCTAATCATCAACTAATTTGATTGGCAAAATGTTACTCATTTTATTGCTCTTAATTTAACATAATGTTGAAGTTATACAACTTTTCCTTATTCCAACTACCTAATGTATCATTGTTTGCTTTGTCAGATGCCTACTACAATGGCGATTCCAAACTATTTTGTTGTTCTACTTCTTTATTTGGATTGATATTACCATGGTCCTAATTGTTATCAAACTTTTTTGAATTTGATCACATGGAGCTAGTATTAAACTTAACTAGATCTTTATAAATTTTTTTATTCGCTAAGTGATGCTTATGATTTGTAATAAAGTGACCTTGTTTGCTATAATCTCAATGATAAATTGGCAAGTTATCATAATGTATTCTTTGCGAAAAATTGCTTGACTTGCCACCTCTTTGGGTTATGTGTATTCATTCAAGAAGCTCATTTAATAGATCCAACACAATACACACCCTAGCAATGCTTGGTTATGTCAAATCCAAAGTGGTCGTATCCTTCAGTGGTTTCTAGATCATAGAGGCAATTGAATAAAGAGTGGCTTTGTTAAACCATATTAGAGATACTCAAGCAAACTTTAGAAAGGAGCCAGTGAGGGTCTATGTTCAAATAAAAATTAGGATGTCACTTGTAACTCTCATCTAAAATTCACGCACATTCTAAGAGCAATGTTGCTAGCAGTGAAGGAAATCATCTTCTTTATCAAAACGAATTGATACGTTTCTAGTATCTAGTGATCCAATGTTAACCTCACTAAGAAATCCATTAGTTGTAAAAACCTTCCTTATAGATTCCAAGCTTGGTCTTCCATATAAAACATTTCTCAATTAATGCAAATTTAAAAACATTTATAACAAATGTATTTTTTCCTCTAGAAGATCTACCTATACCTCCATGTGGTTTCATTCCCTTTCCACTTTTATGCTTAAGTTGTGACATGTCTTACTTGACCTTTTTCACTAGGTTTTTTACCTTATGTCCATGTCTAAGTTTACTAAAAGATCTTCCATAGAACTTCAAATTATTATGATATTATCACTTATGTGGCACTTCACTTTTTAACAACCCAACTAGCCTTAGATTTCTCTTATGAGACATTCAAATCCTTTTCTTTTGCCTTTTTTCATTTATTCATGTTTTGAAAATCATGCCAAATATTCCTTTCAAAATACTAGAAGTATTTCATAAGTTAAGTCTCATTTGTCCTTTATAGTCCTATGTAGTGTCTCCATTGACTTAAAAGTGTCCAAAATATATATGAACAAAATGATATTGGCTCAATGGCAATAGTATGTAATGCAATTTAAAATAAGCAATAGTTCGATAACTATATACATAGCCTATATCAACAATACTATAAATATGTAAACCCAATTTATTATTTAAGAAATCATATTGATTTCTTTTTAACTTTTTTCATTATTTTGTACATTCAAAACATTTATTTCATATTATTAAATAACATCTTCTTGCAACACCCTTCAAGAAATATTATTCAAAGTAGTTATCTTACTTTCAAAAAAATGTTATTCTAGATAATAAAATACTTACTTTTGAAGAATTGCTATTCTAGATAGCAAGTTTTCTTTGAAAAACAATTGTTGATATTTTTCATTTTATATCACTTTATTATATATTTCCCAATTTAGTTATATTAATAATTTATTAATTATCTCTTTTTCTTTTAACATATATAACATAATATTTATTTAATATTTAACTAATCAAAATATATAATAAGATAATCATAGCAATATTTTATTATAATAAATAATGATAAGTATCTCTCATATATCTCTCTTTAGATATCATTAAAAAACATACTATCATTATATTTAAACAAGTAATGTATCAAATCATGTCAATATTTTATTGCAAATCATATAGAACAAAAATCCTTTAGTTGTCATTTCATATATTATTTGGTTAATCATCAAGGTATTTAAACTATAATATATATTATATTAAATATATATATCATGAACAAGTCTTGATTACTTCTAAAATATCACTAGTGGTTTCACCAAGGTTTAGATCTTTATTTCAAGGTATTGGTTGCTAAAATACCTAAGAACTTTTTTACTCTTATTTGTCTTTTTCCATTTGCACAACTCATTTCCAAATCTTATGAAAAAAGTTATTATTTTATCTTCTCTTTTCTATACTAACTATAGTCAAGTGTTGAACTTCTCAAATTCTCTTAAAGAAAACTCTTTAAGTTTTAATTAACTCTTCTTTTATACTTGTTCTCATGATTTTTTAACATTCTTAACTTTTCAAATGTCTAACAATTATGTCTATTCATGTGAATGCTTTTTCACCTTCTATTCCTTATTTTAAATAGTTTTCCATCGATTAAATATGCCACAATATCAGCTTTTTTGGTCATTTGTCATTTATGGTTTTAAGATCTATTTAATTTTCACTAATCATATTGTATGATCATTAGTTTTATAATGAATGATTCATAATCTTACCTCAACTTATTTTAGGTTTTCTTATTGTATTATTATGTTATAATGATTATATTAGTATGATATGCCATTAATCCTATGTTGTATAGTTGATTTTGCTCATACGTTGCCACTTTCAATTTGTTCATACTTATATGATATCCATATCATGTTGTATACTTAAATAAGTCTCTCATTATTGCACTTATTCACACTCATAGTAGTGATATGATAAACTAGATGTATGTACAATCCATTCCTACTTAGTTAGGTATTCACTCTACTTCATATTTAACAAGTATGATTTGTCTATCTATTACTTATTAAACTTAATTAATTTTTTCTTCTCAATAGATCATACTTGTACGCTAGTTATTTTTATATTATATGATAATATATTTTTTGTTTCAATCATTTGTTCTTATGGGTTAACATCTTATTATGACGACTAAGTTGTGTCATATGATCCTCAGTGTCTTTGCGCATGTTCAGACTTCTCTTGAGTTCATTCTCTCTTTTACTTAATTATATCTTATGATACTTTATGATCATATAATATAATTAATTCTCCCCTTATATAATCTATCAATCTACTTGGACCCACAACGATAATACATTGACTACATTATATCATACTGATATGTTGTCATAATCATACTTGTTTAATACGATATAATTTTATAAATCTATTCACCTGATTGATTCTCTTATTCGATCATACTATACAATCCTATCATGTTATACTGTATAATATTTTAAAATTAAAACATCTTTAAAAAATTTTAAAAAAACATATAAAAATCTCGTAATATATTCAGATCAAAATCATTATTTTATAACTCTTTCTTTCTTAAGATTGATAATTATTTTCTAATATTTTTTTTACATTTCATAGTTTTGAATTTATTAAAATTTATTTTCTCCCACTTTTTGGATGTTGCACTTATCACTTCAATTATGCTATGGTTTGCTTTACTAGGTTCAGAGTTTTTATTCTATTTAGTTCATGACCAATGGGGACAATAGTAAGGGTTTACAAAAGGATCACATTAATAGTTAGGCTACAACTTGACATCAGCATGGTTGAAATAGAAGTAGAGTTATAGATATGGGTTCATGCATAAAGAGTAGTGATAGATTGATACAAATATTACATTGCATAAATGGCTAGACAATTGTCTAGGCATTTATGCCACATATGGGTTTGTGCAAGGGCAACAATAGGCATGCTAATAGTTGTAAAAAGTAGTTACCATGTAACAGTAATGAATAATGTCACAAAACCCTAAAAAAGTTTTGTTTTAAATTTTTTTAAAGCAACTTGGTAATATAATTGATGATAGGATGTAAATGATAGTTAAAGATAGGGAAACTGAGAGAAGCTATTTAGCTAATAATGGTGGTAAACTATCGTGGTGATTAGAAAACCACAAAAGATATCTTGATACCAAAATTTAATAAAGGATGGGCGAGAGTAAATCCTATAATGAGATTTGAGGTGGAAGATGAAAACAATAAAGTTGATGGTGTCAGTGGAGAAATATTTAAATCATAACTTGGATATCTTCAGATTACAACTTGAAAGAACTTAAATTGAAACTTAAAAATATGCATTCATGCATGCATGATAAAAGAAATTGTAGTTTTTAAGTAAAAATAACGCCAATAAAATAATACCTAATCTTTTTCATTACATAAAACATATTTCTAGAAATATAAAGAAAAATTTAGACAAAACATTGATGAAAATGACATTTCTAATAAAAACTACAAAACAAAGTATAAAAAATAAAAATACTATAAGCATCTTATATAAGTGATCCTTTACAACTCACAAAAAATTATAATAAATTTTAAAAAATAAAATAAGATATATTAGTTTAACTGAATCTTTATTTTGATATAATAGGTCTTACATTAATCATCTTTTTTTCATAGATTAAACTAGTATTAATAACCATTGAGCTATTGTAAATAATTTATCAATTTAGAAGAATACAAAATTATTTTAAAAATTAAATTAGTGTGAATAAAACTTGTTACATTTACACAAGATGGCTTATTTGATGCCCATTAATCCTATGGAACAAAGTCCTATTATTAGAAGATAAATTATGGTTTGCGAAAAAATATATGATACATTGAAATACATATGAGACATTTGGAGAAAATTTGAAAATTGAAGTCATAAGATGATTAAATTTAGTTAATTTTGACTCAAATAAAATTAAAGTATATTACTTATAATAACCACATAACATAATACAAATAATCAAAAGAAGTTTAAAATAAATTAAAATATTCATGACTATGTGGAAATATAAACAAAAATATTACTTAAATATTAAAATAATATGAAACTTTGAATAAAATGTCTGAGGTTATAATGTATGACATAAAAACTATACCAAAAAAAAATATACATAAATATCAATAACAACTACTATCCAAAGGCCATCGAGATTCACTAAAAGCCCATAAACACAATGAAGAAGATAGCATCATAAGATGTAAGATTGGAGACAAAAAAAAAGAAGGCAAAAGATGAAACATCCATGACAATCGATGCAAAGTTTATCTATTAATAACTTAATGTACTAAATAAGTCAATAGTTCTGTTTTTGCTTAGATTTTTAAATTAGCCAATTTTTAATTAAAATATTATTAACCACTCAAGTATATTTATGAGTAAACACATTTATTTATTAAGATCAAAATTTAGATTAGATATTGTAGTTGACAATAATGTTAATATACTTATAGTTTTTTAAATTTTAAACAATTGATATGTATTCGGTTGTTATTTGGAAATCAAAATTTATTTGTTAAGTTTTATTTTAAATTATTTCTTTATAAATATCTGCAAAGTTTGTTTGATATTTTTTTTGAATTACTTGAAAATATCTTTGCATTGTATATCCCTTGATTATGGTTATCAAAGGAAGCAATAGAATGTTCTTTATGATTTGAATAGTCTTCATAAAATATGCTTTGATAATTAATTTAAAAAATCTATAAAACCAATCCAATTATGAAAAGAATTTATTTGAATTTAAAAATATATATATATTTTATTTCTCTCATCTGAAGTATGAAATATTTCATGATTTTTATGGAGGTGAAAAAATTTATTTAGAGCCTAAACTTACTAATTTGATGAAATGGTCTATAATAAAGTGTAGATTTTAAATGATTGAAATGTACATTTGGAGCTTCAAAGATGATGATAGTTATTTTAATTAATCCTTAAGTACATATATTATGAATCTATTTATGTGGGACAATCAATTTATAAATATCTTTGCTTATTTTGAAAAGTATGAAGTCATACAATCAAATTTAAATAAGCTAAACTTTTTAGTGATATGTCAATAAAATTATATATGTAAAATAAATAGTTTGTATATGGTTAGTCATTTCAAGCTAGACTAGTTAAGGTTCAAGCTAGACCAAAGTAGAATATTTGTTAAGTCAACCTAGCTCGAGATATATAAGTTTCATTTTTGATTTGAGTTCAAATCTTATTTTATTTGATTTGAACTTGGATCATTCTCACATTGGGACAAGTATTTAATGACAAGTGTATACCTTTTTAATTATGTGTTTTAGATATTATTTGTTAATATAAAACATATAACAATAAATAAAAATACTCAATATGATTATTAGGCAACATAAAAGTCAAAGTAAAACATTGATTAAGGTAATTGGTTTGTTTAGTAGTCAATCGTTGACTCCTTGCAACCCCCATATGAAGCTCATGATGCCACCTCTTAGTATCAGAATGATGTTACTACAATTCATAATAATTGTGTTGATAACACAAAGTAAGCACATAAACACAATTAAAGATATAATTAATTTGTTTAATACATCATGGGAAGAACTCAATTAGATCTATAGGTCTCACGAATCATTCATTGCCTATTATTTTTCACATTGTTGCATGTCTCATACAATAATCAGTTATGCTTCGCCTCAAAAAATTTACAAGAACACAATATAATCTCTTCCTCCTTCAAAAAAAAAAACATTGAAAACGAAGAAGAAATAAAGCGTAGAAACTAAGTTCAACCATGCTCATCAACTCGCACATCAAAAATTAATGTTAGGATCCGCAGCACAAACCTTGCATCCAACATCTGCTTCGCATGGCTTCAAAGCTTTGGATGAGGAAGAAGCCATGCCTTTCCCCTGATAAAGGTCAAACTCATGTATGGCTTCACCTGCTCATCGGTTAACAGCTTCACGTAATGAACCCGATGGTTCGTCGCTGATCCTGGCCCCATACACTTATACTCCCCATAGAACACAGTCCTGAACTCATCAAATATATAAAATTTTACTCAAAAATAATCAAAAAAAAAAAATAGAAAATGAATCTGACCGTTGGCGATCGGGGAAGCCTTTATCATCCCATCCCCTGGGGTTCACCAAACTGCCCATATAAGTGTAGGCGAAGACCACCCTCGAGCTCTTCTTCCATGCCCTGCTCAGATACGCGCTGCCCGTTCCCGTGACCTGGCAGTGCACGAAGGCAAACCCGCTCTTGTCGGCAATCGTCGTCCTCGCCTGCGCCGTGATGTACGTCGTCCCATCCGCCACCGAGTTAATCTCACACCGCTGCGTTTCGAAAATAAAAGGTACGATTTTTCTCGTCAGCTTAGAAGGTAACCCAAGCACGATCTCTCGCAGTAAATGCAGAGCATAACATTCTTTTTATTTTCCAAGTTTTCTATTTTAGCGTCAGCTTTCCATAGGCCCATTCAGTGGAAAATAAAGATCGTCGAGGCAAAAAATGGAAATTTGATGGAGCGTTTGCCTTCCCCTGTGGATTGACGGGTCTCGAACCTACCAAGTAGATGGACCTCCCGTTGCCGAAGATGAAATCTACCGTGCCCTGAATAAAGCAATCTTTAAACAAGTGTCTCCCTTTGTCGTCACAGAGAGTGTCCTGAAATCCCAAGAACCGGCACCCGTAGAAGGCGGCCTTGTCCCCCGAGATCCGCATCGCCACCGCCTGCCCCCCCTTCGCCCCCATTGCCGGCCTCGGCGCCGTGTTCTACACCACAAAATGCCAATCACGAGGAACCCAAAATTGTGTATCTTACACGAAGCAGAGCTGCGGGATCACCTCAAAGATTATGTTGCTAGCGATGAAGTAGTGGGACTCGACAATGACGGTGGCGCTGTCGATGGTCCCAAACTCGGCGGCCGTGTCGTCGAAGGTGATGGTGGGCATGGCGTCCGGGTGGCCGGAGAACGTCACGAAGGGTTTGCGACGGTGGAGCCTCACCTTCTCGAGGTAGATTCCGGAGCCGATCCGGATCACGGTGCGGCGGTTGTTCCTGTCCGGGATGCTGGCGACCGCGGCGGAGATGGTGGTGAAGTCGCCACGGCCGTCCTGGCTCACCGTGATCACCCGGGGTTTGCGCTCGGCGAGGAGGAGAGCGGGGTCCAACCCGGTGTTGATGCCGCTCGCGATCTCCTGGGTGCGGGAGTGGAAGTCGAGAAGGTTTTCGGAGATCCAGTTGTCGAGAAGCGAGACGGATGAGCTCTTGGAGGGAGGGTTGAGGTGAGCAGCGGCGATGGAGAGGAGGGAGAAGGCTGCGACGGGAAGGAGGAGGGATTTGGGAATTTTGTGAGGTGTGGCCATTTTGGAGAAGATGGAAATGGAGGGGAGTTCGGCGAAAGAGGGGAAAGAGGGGGTTGGACGGGGATAGAAAGTGAGGGAGGAGGACAAACTAACAAAACGGTTTGTATTCTTGTCTCTTGTGGATCTCGGGTTTTCAGTATGGCCGTTACAAGGGACGGCCACCGTTTCCTGTTAGATCATCGCATGTGGCAATTATTTATGGTTGGATGAAATAGAATTTGGATATGAAGATTTCAATGCTAAGCTAACTCATTTAAATTTGATAAATGAGTTTAGATTTTCTTTTCACACTATTATTTATGTTATTTGGTTTGCATTAATTAAAAAATTGAATTGTTTAGCATATGAACTTCTTAAATATTTTCAATCAAATTATCATTATTTAAAAAAATCTTGAACGAAAAATATGTCATTTTTAAAGCATATAAGAGAAAGACATTGACATATGTGAGAATTCAAGAGATCTTTCACTAGCCACTTGTCAATGCTCGAGACTTTGAAAAGAAGGATGGTAGTTGCATGCATGTGAAGGATGGTTTTCTTAGTTGAAGGGAGCAATAATAGAGATTATATGTAAAAAGTAGATTAATGAACTCTTTAGATAACATTTCAATATCAAGACAAGAAAGTCCAATGTTAGGAGTAACAAGAGTTGAGCACCATTTCTTGAATTTCACAAAATACATGCACACAAATTGTGGAGTATATTTAGATTCAATAAGAGAATAGTTGAATATTATGTGGTTTCTATTTCCATGAAATTAGGGATTGCCCAAATCTATGCAATGAAAAGTTGATGTAGAATGCAATAAGTGTGTATAATACAATAATATTTTTAATTTTAATCACAAAATTATCAAGAGAAACTAGTTAAGAAATGTAATTACAAGGCATGTTGATTCACAATATTTGTTAACAAGGTGAATTAGGATAAAATAGAAGCTTTAAATCATTCCAAAGAGAACTCTATAAGGCTAAACTATTCAAAATAAGATGTGTATATGATGGAGTGTTATCAAGCAACCAAATCAAAATTTTAAAATATCAAATCTAAAAGTGCAAAGAGTATTGATCTTAAAGCAACTCTCAAAGCATACAAGTTGACTAAAGGATTTTTTGGAGGTGCATGCTAATAAAAGATGTATGATTAAAAAAGATGAAATGAAAAGAAACAATCTAAACAAAAGAAGAATGAACAGTGAGTAACGCATAGCTATAGAATTTGGTTATCATTAGGGTTGAATAAAATAGTAGTTGGATATAAAATATTTTAATACTAAAATAACTCATTTTAATTTGATAAATGACATAAAATTTTTCACAAAATTTTATTTATATCAATAAAAAAATTTGAATTGTTTAACATATGTACTTATGAAATATTTTCAATCAAATTCTATCATAGTTTAGAGAATTTTTTAATGAAGCATATGTCATCTTCAAGCCATATAAGAGCATGTCATTGATATATGTGAGAATTTAGCTCATCTTTTAGTAGCCCTTGGTTGATGTTCAAGGCTTAAAAAAATGATGATAGCTCCACGAATATAAAGCGATGTCTCTCTTGTATTTTCCTTTGAGTATTATTTTCACAAGCATTAATGCTAATTTGGAGATTGATTAATATGGAAAAATAGAGACTACATAGACAAAAGATAGAGTAATAGACTTGTTGCATCATATAGAAATTTATTTTGGAGAAAAGAAAGTCAAATTTTAGAAGTAAAAAGAGTTCATGATTTATTAAATTTCATGAAATGTATTTTCACATATGCTCAAAATCATATTTGAATTCAGTGAGAGTATTTGAACTATGTGTGACTTCAATCCCAATAAAATTAGGGACTATCCAAATCTATGCAGTAGAAAGTAGACATAAGATGTTAAATGTGAATAATAAAGTAATAGCTTTATTGTTGCTCACAAAATTTTTATGAAAAACTAGTTATAAAAAAGAAATGACTATGCATGTTAATTCACAATCTTTCTCAACAAGGAGAACTAAAATAGCATAGAATCTATCCTCTTAATCTAGGCACGAAACATTACAAGCATTGTTCATAAAGAGAATGCTAAAAGGTTGAACCATAGTTGTGAACAAAATAAAATAAATGTATGTGATGGAAGGTCATTACAACATTGAGAAATGAAACGTAAGTCTAAAAATATCAAACATAAAAAGCTATAATATTATATAGTATTGGCCACCAAAGGAACTCTAAAAGTAGCTAAATTGGCTAAAGTATTCTTCAAGGGAGCATGCTAATGAAAGATTCATGAAAAAAAAGATGAAGTGAAAGAAAAACAACATTAACAAAAAAAGAATGACAATTGAGTGAAGAAATTAAGGCCAAACAAAGATTCTTGAACTTTGTTGGATATCTTTATATGATATCTCATTACTTGGATTAAATAGCTATTCTCCTAAAATGTAATATCTTGAAATTTATTTTTATACATAAGCCTATTTATATGTTATAAATATATAAATAAGAATGCAAATTATATTAACATATAATTAATTGTTGATATTATCAACATAGAAATTTTAGTCTTGGAAAAATGAGATCATGCTTTTTATGGCATACCTTAAAAATGTATCACTTTGTAAAATATTTTTGGTTTTAAAATAATTATTTACTTAGATAGTGCATATCTAAACAAATTTAATAATGATTTAATAGTAATTTTTGGAGTTCTTACAAATTTTGGAACAAGACTAATTAAGAATATAATAATCATGCACTTAACCTTGCTTAAGCTAATCAAGCATTTTATTTTCCACAAATGAATCACATCAACTCCTTCATTATTATTCTTTGACCTTCTATAATGTGGCAGTTTGGGAGAAATTAGAAAGTGTTAGTGAGAGTTATGCTAGAAAGAAAGAGAGAAGCATTAGAGAAAGAATGCTTAAAAACTTAAAAGAAAATATAATGGAGATAAAGAGAAGTGAAGTGATGTAATTATTTTTAGCTAGTTTCCTTTGAATTTGAAATTGATTTCCTTTGTAAATAATGTAAAGCTTGTCTTATGTTGGTTAGAAAGCTAAATCATAAAGGAATTATGGTTTTCTTTGAATTACAAATTCATTGTAGTTGTTATAAAATAATGGAATTTGCATGGGGAAAGGATTTGAATCGTATGTTTTATGCTGCAAAAAAGATGCAAGAATAGTTATCAAGGAGAAAAATACTTAAATTAATAATTTTTTTATTTAGATCAGACAATTCCATCAAATAGTCTAATCACTCTTCTAATCTGCCAAGATGAATCAAGGTTCAAGGTGATTCATCGAACAATCTGAGTAAGGATCACATAATATGATCAGTGCTTTTGTAGGAATTAGTTAACTAAGAAAAACTTGAAAAATATGAAATAAATATAAATATAACATAAAAAATATTGAAAATAGAGGAAAATGAGAAAAAAATATGAAAAATACACAGTTTTTTGTATTATTTTGTTTGATAATGTGTGGGACCATAAATGAAAACCCAAAAAAAGGTAAAATAGTAATAGATAATCTAGGTATGTAATTAAATAACTTTAATGTAAGCATGATTATTATTACATTAATTATAATATATACAACCAAAATGGATAATGATCACTGAGCTCAAGATATATGATATGTGATGTAAGAATTATTATGCTATTTTGTTATTGTTATTATAATGTATGCACCATCTCATTCTTCCTGTATAAAAATGGAATGGAAATATTATGATAATGCATGATAATAATATCATAAAAGAATGAGAAGAATATGATATGATATGACATCATGTGTTACATAAGAATTATTATATTATCAGAGGACATAACATTATGATATGATATCATGAAATATGTTTTCTATTTCTTTATCTTCGAGTTGAGATATGAAGAGATTTGATATAATATGATGCCATATAAGAAATGACATGCTTGTATTATTAGGACGCAAAGGCTGCTATGATTTTTTCCTTGCTTACCTTTTAGTGTGCTAAAGAGACTAAGTATATATATAAATCATATAAAATGCTATCATTAGCTTGATTTCTAATTTGCTAGAATATTGAGTATAGGCATAATCAATACTGGGATTTACTTTTAGCTTATCATTTGGTATATTGGAAGGTTGAGTATGATTTTTGTGGCTATGCCAGGATGTTATATGTTATGATATGATATGATTATTGGTTATGTTGTATATGCCAACATGTACAGGTCGTCCCATGATGATCTTTCAATATGACCAATTTCATGAATATGTGACACATGGGATAGGTTATGTTATGGAATCAGAATAACAAACATATAAAAAAAAGAGCCTTAAATGAGAAAATATATTAAAAAGTATGAAAAAAATGAGTTAAATAAAAGAAAAGAATGAATAGATATTTTATTATTGTTACCATTGTTTTAAAGATTGGAATCATTTTATTTATGTTATCATGTCTTATATGCTCATTATTATATTGTAATGATATTTTTATTATAGATTTGTGTAATATTATATGGATTTATCTATTGAGTTACTTATGTGCTTATTCTATACTTTCATTATAAGACAAAGCTATATTATATAAAGATGGGAGTTAGAGTGAGTTTGGATGTGCATATACATTTTGGGTGTTATTGGTTTGTGATATTTGAGATGGGTTTTAGTGATGTACTATAATGTGTGTGTGTGTGTGTATATATATATATATATATATATATATATATATATATATATATATATATATATATATATATATATAAAGTTAGGATATATGTCGACTTTGTATAATATGGTCATATATTTTTACTATTTTACTTTTATTTTATATCATAATATTTATTTTTGTTGGATGGTGACTAATTGTGTTCGATGTATTATCACCGCTCTTGGAAGATGTTATTACTAATTTTATCTTTGATTGGTTTGAATGGGGTGCGACATAAAGCCTTAATGAATCAAGTAACAAGAAAAACAATTTTATATAGGAACCACTCAATTGCAATGCTTGCACATAATTACTCAAAATAGCATATTAAAGAGCATAATGTACATGTATTATGGCCAAATGAAATATAGGATGCTAAGAATTAAGAAAATTGCAAAAATAAGATGTTGTAATAAATCTCATTTGAGTTAAAGTGCAACACCAATAGTCAAACTTTTTAGTTGTTTAAATATTGCTTTGTTCTTCTAGATGCATCAAATTTGGGTGAACATGTGAACTAGAGATTTGTGATTACCTATGTTAGTGCAGCATTCTAAGAGATATCAAAAATATTTAAACAATTATTAATGATAATTTAAAAATAATTATCACATCAAGTGCATTTGGGATATATAAAGAGAGAAAAATATTATAAACAATATAAAAAAGGAAGAAAATTTATCAGTTTATCATTTTAATAAGAGTTATAAATTTTTGATAATTTTTTAATTTAGAAAAATAAATAATAATCGTAAAAAATGTGTTATAAGTCTTAAAAAAGGAAAGAAGAATTTTAAATAATGAAGTACAAATTATTATGAAATTATTGATGCAAAGTTCATCAAAATTTAGATGGATTTAGATGTGAATCAATCATAAAAAATTGAAAAAAATAATACCAATAATATTATTGAATAATTTAAGTGATTTTTAAAGAAAGAAAAAACAATTAAAATACCAAT
The DNA here is from genome assembly GCA_023846275.1 of Vanilla planifolia. Taxonomy (NCBI): domain Eukaryota; kingdom Viridiplantae; phylum Streptophyta; class Magnoliopsida; order Asparagales; family Orchidaceae; genus Vanilla; species Vanilla planifolia. The sequence goes on along the minus strand of CM043872.1, from coordinate 3,272,774 downwards.
AATGTCCAAAAATTTAAGAAAATTTATGACAAGTATTATAGTTTTATAAACAAGATTCCAAACCTATAGAAAAGTAATATTATTTTGAAATTATATGAATTGTTAAAAGAAAAATATTAAAAATACCAAATGTTGCTTCAAAATTTTTAAATTTGCATGATAAGTAAGAGCTTTATAAGAAAATGACTTCAATGCTAGCCAACAAAGTTTTCTTGAGGAAGTTAGATTAAAAAAATTTTAAAAATGATCTCTAGGTTTATGGTTTAATTAAACTTTAATATTAACTTTTAAAATTGATAGGATGGAAGGACAAAGAAAATGTAAAATTCAATATCCCTTCATGTACATAGGCCTTTGGATACAATCCTTTGTGTATGGACATGTGTTCATTTGAAGAGGAAATTCAAAAGGGTATGGAGTAGTCTCTTGAGAAAAATAGAGAAATTTATGAAGGGAACATTGGGAGAAAATGTTTGGTGATCCATGAGAAAGAGGAGGAAGTGTTGTTGCCTCTATCTTGCATGAAATAAAGAAGTGGGAATACTTGGTAAATCCTTGCTACAATCAAGTGTACAAAATTTTGAAAAAAAAAATCCTTTGTGTAGCCAAGGGAAAAAATAAAGAAGGGAAGGAAAGAAACTTTTACATGAAAATGTTTCCTAGGAAATGAAGAAACAAACAAATCTTTAAAATGTGATCACTACTCAACAAATAAGGTGGACATGCTATGTAATGCATGGTGATTTGATTGTTGCTTGAAACATGAAATGGTTGCTCTTCAAATATAAATAAAATTGGACGTCATGATAATTGCATAAGAAATCTAATTTGTATTATGTTTGCTTTGATGTATGATAACTAGATGCCTTTTATGTGATCATTGAAAGGAAGTTATACAAATTTGAAATTTGTTATCTCAAGGTTTATATGCAACTCAATGATAAATTGAAATGATGTTTAATAGATTCAATAATTGACACTAATATAAGTAAATTTAAAAATTTTGGATTAGTAAAAAGGAAACTCATGATGATGAATATATTGAAAAAGTAAATGGTTAAAATAATTTGATTTGAACACATGGGTAAAGATAGATAAGTATTTACTGAGTTAAAGCCATAGTTGAAAGAATGGTGAAAGAAAAAATAAATATTATATGATGGTATATATATTGTATGGAACGAAAAAAAAGAAAGGGATTTGATGGTGTGATAAAATTAAGTAAACTAGGATTTTAAATGTTTAGGACTAGAGTTAGTCATTTAAGAATTCAAACTCAACCATGATTTGTATTGTTTATAAGAACAAAATACATTTCGCATGATATCTAATAGATTCCTTAATTTGGGTTGAAGAAGTAATGTCACTCCATTATTATCATTATTATCAAACTTATTATAATCAATTTTTGTTCATTAGGATCCCACTAAAGCCAGACTATTTTCTACTTCTAATAGTAATAATAGTAATATGCCATGAACTAGATTCAAATCATTCTTAAGGAATCCATAAGAAATGATCCAAACTTTTTCATTGGGTCTGGACTAAAGATCATGAGCGATCAATTCGACAGAACAACTCAAAAGATAAAGAAGTATTGTGAATCTCTTCATGTTCCTTCTAAGTTCAAAGTACCATTTGTACAAATAAGTAGCAACTATATTTCAATTCATCCTTTTCTTCCAAGGGTTTCATAATTGGGCATTGAATCCATTTCATATAATGAGAGTTGCTGGAGTATTAGGTGCTGCTTTGCTATGTGCTATTCATGGTGCCACTATAAAAAATACCTTATTTGAAGATGGTCATGACTCAAATACATTATGTGCTTTTAACCCAACTTAAAGCTAGAGAAACTTACTCAATGGTCATTGCTAATCATTTTTGGTCCCAAATCTTTGGAGCTGCTTTTTCCAATAAACGTTTGTTACATTTGTTTATGTTATTTTTAATAGTAATCAATTTATAGATGAGTGTTATTGGAGTAGTCAATCTGGCTTTGAACCTACGTGCCTATGACTTTGTTTACTAAGAAATATGTACAGTGGAAGATTCTAAATTTGACACTTAAACTAGGTTATTCTATTCCACTTTTTATAGAGAAATTAAAATTAAAGACTTAATAACGCGACAATACATTTATACAAAACTTTTACCCCACGCAGAGGTAATAGAACTGTAGACAATTAAGTGAAATCTAATCCATGGAACTTGATCGTAATGCCAAAGGGATCATTACCGCAAGGCATAGAGAGGGAGGTCATAAGCATTTATCCTATAAAATTGATTTTTGATGAAATCAAAAAGAAATATCTGGTAGAATCGTGATCATAAAATGTGAACATGATCGAAATACATACATTTATCTCATAGATTATATGGATGGTGAGAAGAGATATATTTTACATCTCATAAGGACTATAATTGGAGATATCATTATTTATGGTGCAAAAATTCCTATCTCAAAACAAACTATTCTACAAAAACAAAATGAGAAATTGCTCTTAAAAGGCATTGAATTTGAGGCATTGTGATCTAAAAAAAGGTGTAGCTAATATAAAAATAGTTTATAAAAGTGTTCTTTAATATGGGAGAAATGACAATTGATGTAACTCTATATAAAGTATGGTCTATAAGAGTACAACTAATATTGGATTGAACATTGGGTCTAAAAAATGGTATATTAATGTACAAAATAGTTCATAAAGGTACATTAGAATATGTGAATAATGGCGATGGGTGTAATTTGATATAATAGATAGTTTGTAATGGGTCATCTAACATTTAATGGAACATTGGGTCTCCAAAAAAGTGTAACCAATGTAAAAAATAGTCTACAAAGCTATGATTTAATATAAGAGATTTGGTATGGGTGCAATTTGATACAAAAGATAGTCTATGCTAGTGCCTTTAATATTGGATAAAACATTGTGTTTCAAAGTGATGTCCCTCAATATAAAAAATAGTTGTAATGGTGCATTTAAACACAAGAGCAATGGAAATGGGTGTAACACAACCTATGATATTTCATTTAATATTAGGTATAATATTTTGTATCAAAAAGGGTGTAGCTAAATGTGAAAAGTGGTATGTAATTTTAGATCTAAATATGAGAATACTAATAATAGGTATAATCTTGTTCAAAAAAGAATTCATAATGGTGCACCTTAGTGTTAACCATTATATCACTTAGCTTAATGTTGATGGCATTACTCTTGGACTATTAGTAAATAAGAGAATTATTGATTGATAGAAAGGTTTCAAGAAAGTAAGGGACATGAAAAGAAAAATAAAAAATATAAATTGAAGTAAAATAAAGAATTATACTGGCATATGATTATTTACTTGATCGTAAATAGTGAAAATATTTATTGCAAAAGTTCATAAAAAATTAATAGATGAAGAAGAAAAAGGTCATAAAATATTGTTATGCTCGTGACGTTTACTTTTGGCTAATTTTAGCATAACACTTACAAATAATGGCAATGCACTTCATTGGACTCCAAGGGAGGTTTGAGTGGGGTTAGCACTTATAAGACTTATCTATTTTCTAAATGCTATATTAGAAGGGGAATGCTCTAGTTATGATTAATGCTATTGAATAGCAATTTAGAATTTCTAGTATTATGGAAATTTTCTTTGTTACTTTCTTTGTAAGAAATATGAACAATTGATTTTTGTTGTGTGAAATGAAATTATGGGTTGTCTTATATTCTATTGCATTCAAAATAAAAAGAATTATTTTATTTATGTTATTTGAAATAAATAGGTTCCATAAAAAGATTTTTTTTAAAATTTATGGGCTATCTTATAAAAGGAATCTTGTGAAATTATATTAAATAAGTGAGACATCACAAGATAGTTTTAGAATAATTGAAGTCCTAGGGAAAAGAAACATAACAAAATGGGAAAATCTAGGGTGCAAAATTTAAAGATGAATGAACCTAGGGTGAAGATCTATATTGGACTACTTCAAGATGAAAGATTTAGAGAATGGAAAATCCATGGTGAAAACTTAATAAAAATGATAAGTTAGATTTGCGAGCATGTGTACATATTGTAGAAGAAAACATGCTTTATCTATGAATTTTATTTTACATGCTTATTGTATGTGTTTAATCATTTAAATGAGAAACCATATGAAAGATTAAAAAAATATTTGTAGGAAGTGTTGGAATTAATCTTCATATAAGTATATTCAAGACCACTTATGTTACATAATACATAATTGGCTTAAAATGAATTAAAATGCAATAGGTGTAACTTAATATTGAAGACAATATGTCATGGTGCATCTAATAATGGATTGAACATTGGGTCTCAAAATGAGTATGGCTAATATGAAAAATAGATGATAAAGGTATACCTGAATATAGAAGTATGGTAATTGATGTCACCTAAAATGAAAGATAGTTAATGGGGATGATCTAATATTGGATAAAATATTAAATCTCAAAAAGGGTATATGACGCTGTAGAAAATAGTTTGTAATAATACACATAAAAATGGGAGCAATGACAATGGTGTAATTTTTTTTTAATATGAAAGACAATTCATGAGAGTGCATCTAATATTGAATATAATATTGGGTTTCAAAAAATATATAACTTAATGGAAAAAATAGGCTATAATAATGCCCTTAAATATGGGAACAATAGAAATGGATAGAACTCTATTAAAAAATAGTTTATAAGATTATGTCTTAATACTAATCATGGCATGACTTAACCTGATGCTTATGACCCAACACTAGATCATTTAGTAAATAAAAGAATTGTTGGTCAATAAAAAGTTCTCAAAAAGGAAAGAGACTATAAAGAAAATAGAAAATAAAAATTAAAGTAAAATAAAGAGTTAAACTAGATATGATTGTATACATAATGGTAAATAATGAAAGTATTTGTTGACAAACATTCACAAGAAAGTAAAAGACAAAGAAGAAAAATAGAAATGATAAATTAAAGTTAACTAAAGAATTGCATGACATCTAATTATATACTTAATTATAAACAATAGAATTTGTTATTAGTAAATCATCTTAAGAAAGTATAGGACAAAGAAGGAAAAAAATTAAAAGAATAATCTAAAGGAAAATAGATGATTTAAATGTAAGAGATTGGGTGCATTATATTGGCATATAATTATTTATCTTCTTTAGATTATAGTAATGCATTGCTAAATTTTACATGTTTTTATATGTTCGTGGACCGTAATATGCTGCATGACCTAAATGAGTATTATTTTTGCATAATGTAGACTTTTTTGTTATTCTTTTGATAATTGGCTAAACATATTTTTGGCTTAACACATATAGGTAATGGCAATGCACTTGACAAGTCTCTAAGGGAGTTTTGTAATAGAGTTAGAAACTTAGAAGGCTTATTTATTATCTTAATCTTGTATTAGAAGGAGAGTTCTCCAATTATTATTAATACTGCTATGATATCTTTTTTTAGAGTATTTAGTATTGGGGATTTTTCTTAGTTAATTCTATTACAAGAAATGTGAACATTTCACTTTTATTAGTTGAAACTTAATAATGATTATTTGATAGTTTATTATAATCAAAATAAAAAGGATTATTTATTTTATGATTTTCAAAACAAATAGGCTTCATAAAAAGATATTTTTCAAATGCATGAATGTTCTTATAAAAATAATTTAGTGGCATCCTATTCAAAGAAATGAGATATCACACCCACCAAAACCTTGGGCTATGAATACTTAGTTTGTTAATAATAAAACTATTATATCATTTTACTAAATGGTTCATGTCATGCATCTTAGGAATGATTAGGTGAACTCAACTAGAAAGCTTGGTCTTAACTTAATGGTTTAATTGGTAATCTTTATTGAGAATATAACTGACACCAAATTTGAATCTTGAATAAACAAGGAGTCGAACATTTGTAGAGCTATCTTTAATTGTTTTAAAATATAAGACTGATAATAACATTCATAAGACACTAGGAGTACAATACAGTTTTGTGTGGGCAAAAGCTTTCCAAGTATCTTTCTTATACTCATATATGCATGCATTCATATAAGGTTTTTAACTTATAAATATATTTGATTAAAGAATAGAAACATGGGTTTGCATTAATAAAACTTGTTTAAAATACTTAGAATGTAAAATCTTAATTATGTGTTAAAAATTTCATATCATATAATACAATATCATTATTATGCAGTATGATCAATTATACATTGATAGTTTGTAGGGTTGAGTGAATAATATGAATATAAAAAGATGACTTTCAAAAATATTTTGTATGATACAATATCCTTATCTCACAATATGATTAGTTAATTTAGTTCATACATTGAGGGATTTTGCATAGCGATCAATGAATATCTTAAACCAAAGAATTTTGTATGGTATAATAATATTTATCACATGATAAAATCAATTCATTAGGGTTAAGGAATTATTAAGAGTTGAATCTTATGCATTTTATATGATATATTAATATTTAATATATAGTATGAGTAAGAAAAATTATGTGTATTATACAGTACTATCCATGATAGTAGCGGATGAGCACGATGGTAGCAGATGGTAAGACAACAAATATAGGATATTTTTGGTGTTTTTATCCTAGTTTTGGATAAGAAAAACTAAACATGAGGAGTTATTTAAGCTAATATATGGAACTAGGAAACAACTAGCCAAAGGCTTGAAGGAAAATTATTGAAAATTTACAAGTAAACTTAGATATTTAAAGAAAGTGTTTAAGGATTCTTAAATATTAATTTTTCTATGAGTTAGATTTTTGTAAAATAAGGTCCACGATGTCCACAAGATGGTAGTGAATTGTTTAAACTATAATTTTAAACAAATTCAATTTAAATGAAGCACTTAAATAATTTTTATTCCAAACACTAAATAAAATACTAGTGGAATTCTTTTACTTTCTTAAATTAGATTCAACCAACTCTAGTTAAATTCAATAGTTCAAGATAATAATATAAACCTTTTGCATAAACCAAAACCAATAATTCAAGTAATCACATAACATATATACTTTAAATCAAGTTCAAAACATAATTTTTTTCTCAAGTAAATTTAAACAAATAAACAAACCAATAACTAAAGTATTCTTAGCATTATATAAACTTGAACAATATCAAAAATTGAGTAATTCCATAATGGAGATTTTTATTGAATCTTAATCTATAATAAACCAACTTAAATACTTTTTCCAATTCAAATAATGTTACTCCAAAATCTCTTTGTTGCCTTAAGGGCTTTTAAAGTCACAACAACCAACTCAAACATTTTGTAATGGAATATTTAAGTAATATCTTGTTTACCTTAAATGATGTTAATGACAAATAAAAACTAGTTCTATAAAGGTAGTTTAGTTTTGGTAATCATTGAGTGAGAGTGTAATAAATATAAAAAATATAATATGATTGTTAGATGATTCGATCTAAACTTAGATCTATATCTACTTTTGGCCAAATGGCTACTATAATTTATTCCCATTTTGTAGTAGCCAAGTGAGGTAAACTTAATATAACCACTCTCTTTTCACAATAACTAGATAGGGATCCAATTAAACAAAGAGCCAAAGGAGCCATTATCAAAATACCAAAGCAAGAATAAGTATCATGCCCCACCAATAGGATTGATAAATGTGAAGCTCAATACACAGAGTTCTATAACCTAAATATAATTTCAACAAGGAGCACACTAAGCATGATTAAAAAAAATGCAAGAGAGGTATGCAATTAGAGCTGAAAGAACATAACTAAGACAATGAAATATAACTTAGCTCGATTAAGAAAGGCTATAATGAGTGATACAAATTAGATTTCACTATCTTTCTCTTCCCTCTTCTATTGTAATAAAGAATTTCAAGTTACGTTCTTCTCAAAAGTATGCAAATGATCATTAACCTTTTATTTTATATTTGGATGCTTTTAAATAGTAATGTTTAAGCTTTCAAATGACTCCAAAATCTTCTTTAATAGTTATATCAAATACTAATAAAAACTAGTCATTACAGACATCCTAAATTGATAGTACTTATATGATTCATATATCATACAATTATAGTGTTATATAATTTCTCATTATGAACTAATAAAGTGTGATGAGAAAAAATCTTTTTAATGTAAAAAATTGGTCTCTCAAAAAAATATTATATGATACAAGATCTTACATGACTTCTATGACAAATTCATTCATATTGACTATAATATATTATATTAATAAGATAAATGAATCATACTCCTCTGATGCAAATTTGATTAATGGATGACTAAATCTCAATGATAGATGCTTGAGTGAATGTGATCATATAGGTTTGAACGTTATATCATACAATGATGAAACTCTATTTGCTCACAACTTAAGTCCTTAACTTTCAAGACTTTATTATGAATAATCATATAGTTATAATGAACATTATCATACTATATAAAGCTCATTAGCTTCTTATGTCTCCCATGATAATAGATAACATATTTGTATGATACAAAGATCATACTTGTATGATAATGCACACATACAACATAAGTTTTGAACACTAATAAAGGTATCATACTATTAAGAAAGTAATATCATGAATGTATGACATTACAACATGTAGTTTATAAACTCATTGCTTAATCTAATCCCAAATCTGATCCTTCAAAGGAATGAACCTTACTAGTATGGTAGGTGACATCATACTATATTAAGATCAATGAATCCAAACCACAATAGAACCTTCTATAGAAAACATCAACTTACTTGTATGATAAAGGTATCATATATATATGACTAATATACCAATTTAAACTATTGATTTCCTAACCTTTATAAAAAAAATTGATATATTTGTATTATGTATACATGACTAGTATACCAATTTACTTAAACTACTGATTATCTCAGATGATGTTTTGTACATTCCAAGGATTAACTAATTTTATGATTCAATAGAGCTATCGTACATGCACGATCAATATGCATTTTGCATTCCTCACTTAATTCTTATTTTTTTTGAATTTTAACTTGATTAAGTAATGATAAATAATGCAGCCTATAAAAGTATCATGTTTTAAGGCATAAAATATACAAAATTAGATGAGATACATGCCTCAACTGAAAGATTATGTGTGAAAATATGAGTTTAAACCATTCAAGCACTTCCACTCGTAATTTACTGAATCCTAAGTATCTCAAGTAAATTAATAAATATTTTGACATTATAATTATCAAAATAAGATGACTTAATAAATATCTTCTTCTTTTTGTTATTTAATTTTATATTTATCTAAGTATTAAGCTCATTGAGTCAATTAATCAAGTTCTTTATATAAATAACTTATATGTATTTGAGATGCATGATATGAAACTTCAAAAAATATTAATAAAAATAATATAATGATTTTATTATTATGAAATAAATGGTTAAATGACCAAAATGTACAACATATATAACTTAAAATGAGATTTTTAAAGCAAAGGAACAATAATAAATCTTTCTCAAATAAAAAATAATTTAAATAAAAGTTGCCAAAGATTGAATTAAAAAGGTCTTGCTAATTTCATCTCAATCTATGTGCACTTGGTAGTCTTAATAATCTCAACAATAAGCATAATGTTTTTCTATTAGATTTTATTTAATTATTGTTTAGTCTATCTTGAAGAAATTTATTCATAGCCAAACAATCTATTTTAATAGAAAAAATTACATAAAAAAGTTGTTGGAAACTTAACATGAACTTTTAAACTACCAAGTTTTATAATATTAGGAGCTCATTTGGTAAGCATTTCAAATAAAATACAGAAAGAAACAAGCTTTAGCATTATTCTTGAAAAATTTTAAAACCCTCTTAAAACTCTTACATAAAATTCAAACAAATAAAAAAGATGTTGATAAAACTTTTTCTAACATATTAAAGATCAATTCTAAAAAGTTTTATTAACTTGTGATTCTATTTTCCATATTAAAGATTTATCCAAACAATAATAAAACAACAGCTTGGAAAACTAAGAACTATTTATGAACAACAAGTGCATAACATGGCGAGTTTCATACTTAAACTTCTTAAGTTGCACTAGCTTCATATCAAAGCTCCTTAAAAATCATTGAACAAGATGATCTAAGCATAGTTCTTCACCTTTGTTGCAAGTTCACATCACACACATAGAGGAAGGGTTTTGCTGAGTGACGCATGAGTGAAGTGGCTTGAAAAATCACCAAATTCCAAAGATTTTCATGCGTATAGCTTGAAAATTTCCTTTCTCATTAAAACTATTTACAACACATTTATTAGATATGGATGCTAAAGCGATGACATACAAAATAAAAAAGAGTTGGTTTGAAAAAAAAAACCTATATTGGACATTTGGTGTAAGTGGAACAATGCCTAAGTGGTTTGGTAAAATTGCCTAGTATGGTTGGCCAACCAATGATTATTGTTCATTTAAATTTTCTAATATAATTTGTTGATTATATTAAGCAATTAACTCTAACATCTTAGTATTGTGGTCTAAACTACTATTAATTGTGCTACCTCACATGGATCATATGATGTGGTTATAAAAATTACACAAAGCAATTCACTTGACCTCTAAAAACCTAAAAATGGATATGCATGACCTAAATGACAAAAATAAAGGCCTAATTCTACTAAAAAAGTTCTTAATTTACTTAGGATATAAAACATGCTCTAAGGTGAAATATTAGAAAATAAAATAAAATGCTTCAAAAATATGATATATTTGCAATGTGGCCCCATAAATCATCATCACAAAAATATGATATACAAGCATTGCATCACATAAACATCAATCTTCACTATTTGTAACAATATCAACCATATTAAGTTTACATTTAACCTCCACTAGCCTAATTACACATTTTCATGAAACAAATAGGTCTAACTTTTAATTAATCATTATAATTAAGATAGTACTTTGCGTTAAATCTAAGGATGCAAAACAATTTATTCTCAAAGCGAAGCGGTAAGAACCCAATATTAGTGATGTCACAAAATTTCAACAAAAATGGGGGAATTGACAAAGGGATGTCGAAGTAGCTGCCCATTCCTTGCATTATTCTCATCAAAGCCATTATGTCGTCAAAGTTGATGGCTTGAGGAAACATGACAATCTCAAGGTTTCATCATTAACAAAAGGGATTGGAAAAAAAAGGAAATAATCTCATTGTTGGATGGATCAACTTAATTTGAGAAATATAATCATATAACCCCTTTGTTATTTATTTTATTATTAGTATTATCACTATTGAATAAAGTTTAAACTTTAAATAAACAATTAAGGGACTAAGCTACCTAATCAAGAAGGAAAAAAATGATGCCTCCTCTTATGTTTGATAGCAAATGATTGAAACACATTTCTAAATATGTTCAACACTAACCCTTTTCTAAATATCTTCTCTTTAACTTAGTATGAAAATTTAAATTTATGATAATAATGTCTTGAACTTCATAAATTGTAGTAGCCAAAATAACTTGATAAAACATGAATTATACTTTTATGCAAATCTAGTTTAAATTGTTATGATCTACAAATTGATGTTAATTAAAAATTAGAAAAACTATTGATTGGATTAACCTCAATCATCCCTGATATAGATTGGATTGAGTCTTTTCTATCAAAAGCTTAGAGTTGAAAACTTCAATCCAATCTCAAGTCAAGATCAAATTAACCCAATATCAAGTCATTAACAACAATTTCTTTGCTTCAACATTGTACATGAATTGAAAATAAAAGGTGCATTTGGTATGGTACTTTTGTTTATGGATAATATTGAGTATTAGTATCTTTATTAAGAGATTGGGCTTCCTAAGGAGATTAATTTAACCCACTTTCATTGGCCCAAAATTGTCCCACCAGCCCAACATTGAAACCTATCTTCCATTTCAATAGTGATTGTAAACATTGTTAAAAAATGACTAGTAAAGTTAGCAACGTAAAGGAATAAAACACGGACTTATAGAGTTTTGAACTAACCATTTTTAAATATTTAGTAATACTTAATAAGAAATGTTAATTATTTTAATGTAAGATAATGATGTTAGTTTGGATTGGTTAGTAAATGTTTAATATAGAACGTGATCTTGAAACTTGTATGTGTGATTTTTAAAGACATGAAAGTAAAAGTTCAAAGGTTAGTTAAGAGGATATATTTGTTATATGGCAAATTGGATGCTCTTCTTCATGTTTTATTTCAATATTGATAGAAATCATGTAATTTTATATTATCAAAGTCATATTTAGTTTGAGTAAAATTTAAAAAAAAAATCATTTTTATCAAGATTTTTATTTTTGTAACGTGTACAACATTTGCATAATTAAAAAAAACTTGAAGTATTAAAACAAATTGAATTTCTTACACTTTGAACAACAACCAATTAACCAAGATAAATCAAAATTTACTTAATTTTAAAGTTTTAAATTTTTTCTTTTCTTTTTGTCAAACCAAGTATAGTTCAAGAAAATGAGATAAACTAAACATCTAAAACAATGCCTAATGCTAGATCAAATTAATACTTATCAACTTTAAAGATTATTCTAATAGATAGAGATAACATAATTATCAATTCTAAATTTTGGATTGATGCTAAAAATCTTACTTTCAATCATATCCACAAAAATCATAAAAAATCATTTTAGTCACTTAATTTTAAAAATATCTTATTCAAATAAAAATTATTTAAAAATTTGCAAAACTGCCCAATTTTGTATGATTTTATGTTTTTTTTGTCGCAAGGTTAAAAAGAAATAGCATGTTGGTATGTGATGTCTCTTAACCCTCATCTAAGAAAGATATGCTAAGTTGTTGCGATGAGATGCTTAATTCCTTAGGTGTGGCTGTGGTCTTGACATTAAAAACAATAACATAGTACAATAATGTTGTCCAACTTATTTATCATTTTCTCTATAATCACTTAAACCTTCTTCAGTCATGTCTCTAATTATCTTTCTTATCTTTCATTATTCTCTTTTCTTTGTGCAAAACCCTAACTGTATATAATCATTAGTTTTCTTCTAGAGAAAAACTAAAGTTTAACTTGTTTTAGATTTGTACTCCTTTGTTAAATAATTTTTTTGGGATTAATTTAAAATTTTAATTTTTGTGAAGGTAACTTTCAATTTCCACAATACATATTTAACCAAAATAATTTTGCAAGAACTAATTGTTATAAGATTTTCTTTTTTCTGGCATTTTACTATACCAATTGGGTGTCAAAATTTGTGAGATGTTATAGTATATAAAATTGCTCACCTATGCAATTTTTTTTAAAAGACATTTTGTAGAAAATGTCATAAAAATTTGAAGTGAAAATATCATATTGTCAATAAAACCTAAATAATTACAATATTTGGAAGTTTCTTTCAACGAACCAAATTAGATAAAAAGAAATTTTGGAGATGATTATATCACTTTTAAGTTTAAGTTTTTCACATTTTGAGCTTTTTGAGATTTACTTTTCTTCAATCAAACAAACTAATTAAATCAAATTTCATTTTAACTTCTTTTCCAATTCTATTTTTTTATTTATTTACTAAAATCAAACATAATTAAATTCATTAGATATATTAGATATGTAAACTCAAAAACTTATTCTCATCTAGATGGTCATATAATTATTAATTATAATATTTTATTCATTATCACATATAAAAACTCCTATTTTTATTTATACTCATTAATAACTTCTTAATATTTCTAAAACATGATTTTCTTAAATCACTTAAAAATACACAAAAGTCATAAACTATATTAACCGTTTACATTCTAATCAAAATCATCTCTAATAATAATTGTTAAAAGAACTAACTAATAATGTGGCTAAAATAAAACTTGATTATTGAAGATGAGACAAGATGATGAAAGATTGATGTCACACAAAAATTTCAAGATGATAACTATGATGAACCTTCTAGATTCTTCATCCATAAAAATATCTTGACCCTAATAAATAAATGTGAAAAACCTTTGTGAGTCATAAAAAATACATAAAAAATAAAAAGATGAGAAACATGCAAAATTATAAAAAAGAAAAGAAATTTTTTTTTTGGATAACAATGACCAACCAAACATAATTTTAAAATACAACTCAAAATTATCTCCTAATTTATCCAAAAAAAAAAATTAAGCAAGCTAGCTAGCTAGTTAGCTAGCTTCACAAGAATGAGAAAGAGACTTTTAGACGCAATTTCTTGATTGAAAAATAATTTTCAAAAATTGAAAATCATAACGGACTTTTTTTTAAAATAATAATTATTTTGTCAAACATAATAAAAAAAAACAACAAACAAATCATGAACACTAAATGACAATATCTTCCTGATAATGTTTCTCAAATTAAAATAATTCCAAAAACGATGGTTAATACATTTTTTAAAAAAATTTATTAAATTTTCTTGAATTAAAAAGGACAAAAAGGCCTAAAAATCACTTATCAAAACGTACTAACAAACTATATCACCTCGTTCCATTCTCTACTGATGTAATTATGCATGTGGATGGAATTAAAGTGCAAGTGCACGAGTGGATGAGCAAATGGATGGTAGCCTTCTTTCGTCTCCAAAACACAAAATCGCTGCGGATCAGATACGTGTTGGATTTGATTCTGCTCACCGCCCACGAGGGCTGTCTTTCAATTTTGTTCTCTTATGAATTCATTTTAATCAGAAAAATAAATGATATGTTTTAGCATATTATTTTCTATTTCGTATTTCTAAATTAAAATAAAGAATTTATCACAATTTATAAAATCATGAATTTTCTTTATCTCAAAAAATAAGAAAAATCTTTAAATTTTGTGCCTTTTATATATATATATATATATATATATATATATATATATATATATATATATATATATATATATATATATATATTTTTTTTTTTTTTTTCTGAAAATGAGATTGAATGATCATATTTTGCTATTTCCGTCTTTATGAAAAAACAGATTGATAGTCAATTAGTCAATCATTTTATCTAATAACATAATATAGATAATTTTTTTAATTTACAATTCATACAAAATTTAAATTATATTAAGGATGAATCGTATGTTTTAAAATTAATCATATGATGTGATATGATGTTTTATATATCAATATATTATATATCATCTTAGAATGTTTCATATTATACCTACAATATATCATACATTATGTTGAAGTATTATATTTTATAATTAATTTTTATAGATTTGTTTTGCAAGATTTTTTAGTCATAATTATTAAATTGGTCTCCTTATTCAATGAATTGGCTTGTAATGTATTTGCTTAAAGGGACATTTTTATGCATAACCTTATAAAGATGTTGTTCCTATTTGTAAAACTAATTTTTTGAAAAAAAAAATCAAAATTTTAATAATTTTTTAATTAAATCCTTATTTTTAATATAAAGTTATTTTTAAATTATTTTATTTTTCAAAAGTTATAATCATACAGATACAGAATATTTATAACATATAAAATTAAATATTTATTGACATTGTGAGAAATAAAAAACAAAATATAATAATTATTGAAAATTTACAAAATTTAAATAAAGAGCCATAAAACATTTCAAATTCTTATCAAAGTGGCTAATGATCTGCGTGGTGTTTAGAAGGCACCAGTGGTTTATTATGCCATTTAATATATATATATATATATATATATATATATATGCTTGGATGTTACAGATTACCAGAAGACTATTTTATATTTTTTTGGTTGGATTGAAACATCGCACGTGGTGGTTCGGAGCAACCATGGCCATGCCATGTGATGCTCTAACATCACTCACGTGCATGTTTCGCGCTCTTCTGTGGGTATGCTTTTTCTATAGGCATTTAATTAATTCATTCTTATTTCTTTTTTAAGATTTCTTTCAACTTCATTTGCCCTTGTAACAAAAAACTTAGCGAAATAGCAACATAGGCATCATTTAATATATATATATTTATAGCTTTTAAATTGAGAGAAAATTGATTTTAAGAGTAAATAAATTTTGCTTAAAAAAGATTTATGAAATGTCAATAGGCACAGAACACTAAAATTTTTTTTCTTAATTATATTTTAATAGATAAGATTTGATAAAAACAGTTTAATTAGTTAGAAAAGGACAAGCATTTACGATAACAAAAGTTCTTTCCAACTTTTGAATGTTTCTTGATTGCAACTTTTAGGAGACAATGCCAACAATTGCTACATTATTGTGATAAGATTAGATTGCAACCTTTAGGCTCGAAAAGCCTGACTAATTATAAAAAAATTATACTATTATTGAAATAAATCTAACCTAAGTTTGACACTTGTTAGTTCTCTGATGGCCATGGGAATGAAAGATTAGCATTGAGTTGATTAAAAAATGCATCTTTATTGGTCTCTTGACTTTTTGTCTTAACTTTTATGTGAAATATGAAGAATAGTCAAATCAAAAATAGGCATATTGAGTGAAGATATCTTACTCTACTTATTTAAAGTAAGTTTTCTTTAGCTTTGTTTCCTTTTATAGAAGTATTCTTGCAAAATCATCCTTTTAGAATTTTCTCATGACTTGTAGGCTAGGATTTAAAAAAATCTTTGTCATGGCTAGGGCTAGTGGAGTTGGAATGCTCACCTCCAACTCCTTGTAATGTGTGTTATCTCATTATCACTCCTTCCACTATATGGATAAGGAAGATCTAGACTACATAAACGAGTCGAGATTTCTCCAAAGCATGAGCCAACAACCATTAACACTATAATTTAATACTTATGTTTCTTTGGATAGTTTCCTAAATTCATTCTCTCAAATTTCAATCAATAAGCCTATGATCATGGTTGAATATTAGTCTAATGAAGGTGTTGGATTCCACTATTAATGTCAGGCTTAGAGAATAATCCCACTATTAATAAAACCATTATATATGTGATTTACCACTTTTCTTTGAGTGTATATAGAGATCTTAATTATAACAAAATTGTAAGGGTGTTTAGATGGCATGATGGTTAATTAACAAAGAAGTTTTTTTAGTTAAAAATTGTTTTTATAGTAATGAAATGTAAAATACAACTTTATCTTTTAAGTTGCTAGATTTGTAATGCAAAAGATCATGAGAGTATGGAACAAAAAATGTACACAAGAGAACCTTTCCAAAAAATCCTTTGCTTCATTCAAAATGAGTTTTTAAACAAAATATTTTATATAATTCAGAATATCGATGAACATATAGAATCGTTAATTGGGCTTCTTTAATCATTAGTTGATTTGATGCCTTAAATGAATTGAAGTAATTTATGTTAAAATTTATATCAAATTGTAAAATGCATAATCCAATAAATATATGAAAATTAGCACATTTTGTTTAACATGTATTGTACTTTTCAATCCATAGTCATATGAGCAGAAAATAAGGCTTAAATGGGATCTCTATTGATCGAACTTTTGTACCATTGGCATGCACCATTTGTTAATGAGTATAAAACTATTGTATTGTTGCTATTAATTATTTCCTTTAAGTGTTTTTGGACTATAAATTGTAAGATCAAATAAGGATTAATCAATTGAAGATCATAATCAAGTGTTTTGTAGAGCAATTCATATGTGAAGATATGTAAATGAGTGTCGGTGAGATTGCTCAAATGTGGATCAACTTGTAAATCATATAGTTGTTATCCTAACTCTTATTGAAGTAGTTATTAATCTGGAGTTCACCATCTACACTTTATTTAAGTTAGAAGTTTTAAAATTTTTACTTAATATTGATGGACACATAAGAATATATTATATTAATCATGCATGATTTAATTCCAAAGATCATAAGGCATATGTTTCATAGATGTTTATATTTATATAAATATGCTAGCATGAAAATTAATTGCATAGGTTTATGTATTAAATTGATTAACTTTTATATTTTGGAAAATATTTTTATGAAAGAGATAATAATATGGTTTTCTTATATGACATTAACTCATGACTAACATACATACTTGTTTCTAGTATTTTGTGAAATGCTTGATGAACAAAGATGTGAGACTATGCTGAGATATTAAGGTACAATATATTATGGTTTGGCCTCATTTTGTCTTTAACTACTTTATTTAGGGCTTGATGAACATAAGACTTGAACCATGATATGATATAATGTGATATAATTCATCATTAACATTTTGTACTGAGCTTGATTAGGTGTGATCCCTTAGATATATTGCAGGTGATGAGATGATTAATATATGCTTATTGGCTGAGGTCTATAGATACTTTTGATGAGATAGAATGTCAAATAACAACATGTGATATTATATATTGATATGAGATCAGATATAATGGAGCTGAGATTATTATTATCTAGGAAAAATGGGATCCTTTATTATGAGAAATGGTAAAATTAATGGTTAAAGAATATTAGGTAAAAGAATTACTAAGACTTCAAAAATAATGAGATATATATATATATATATATATATATAACATCTTAAATTTCTTCTTAATATATTACGCTCATGAATTTGAGATTATAATACTAGTATCATGAATGATTGACATAACATCTTGAGTTTTAATTAAGCAATATAAAATATTATTATTTGGGGGCATCTCAAGAAGCATATCAATTTCAATATCTCATAATTTAATGATGAGCATGTTGTTGGAAATAGTTCATCATGAGGAATTCTTTGGTTCACAAATTTTGGAACACAAAGGGACTTATTTTAAATTGTTTCAAGTAGAAGAAAATTAAGAATTTAGGTTTATTTATTAAATTAATTTTTTTAGGTGGAGGATTGATTTCCCTTTTTTTGAGCCTTAAGATATCTTGGTCTTTTCCTTAAAGCACTAATACTAATCTTTACTAAAGTTAATGCACACTGCTATGGAAATGAAGATTAGAGGACAAAATCAAGTGACTAAAGCAACTTGTCATGCCTTGCCTATCCCCAAGAGAGAAAGTCATGATAAAAACAATTAAAACTCATTTCTAATCAATTTACATCTAATCTTAAGTCAAAAGTTATCAAAACTTAGAAGTCAAATGGATATATTTTCTTATAAATTATTCATTTTTTCTTATATGATATTTACATAACCATACAATTCATAAAATATGCAACCTACACCATATTATCTAACAACCATATAATCATTTAAACTAGAAACAATGATAGAAACATATACCACAACAACAAAGAGCAAAAAATCTAGTCATTCAAATTCATAAAGTCCACAATTTTTCTTATTTTCTTCATAGAACATATAATAAATACATTCAATATCAAAATGATACAATGTAGCCAACTAAACATACTCACATGTTTATAACTTTTCTCAAGCTTAACTATAATATTTATTCTTTATGTATACCTGAATCCTCAGCCATACTTTGATCCTCATCTCCATGTCATTAAATTTTTAGAGTTGTAATGTAAGTGTGGAAGGTGATCCTTAAAGAAGTTTAATACTTAAATTGTAAATAATAAGATAATATAATAATAAACATAATAGCAATAAAATTGCTTAAATAATCAATGACATAAATAGAGTCAAATTTTATCATGCATAAGTAGTAATAGAAAAAAATACTCTAACCTATTTTCTTTTCATTTCACTTCTTATGTCTTTTTCATTTATCATCATTCTTTTTCTCATTGTGATTTCTTTACTCAATTAAATTCTTATCTGAACTAGAGTTTTATTTTTTCTTGACTCCTATTCTTGCTTCAATAGCATATCATATCCATATTAACACCTATCAAAAGATTTCTAATGGATTGGCCTTTGTCTATAGGGACATATCAATTAATTGACATTATATCATCCCCACCAACATGGTTTTGGAAATCACCCCTAACCACCTAATAAATCAAAAGATAAGCTAATGATAATATCTTTAGCATAAGGAACACACCCACACCTATCCACTTTAACTAGTCTTAAGATAGCTAATGACAACACTTTAAGAGGCTACAATGTTATAAGGGCACAACTCATCTTATATCATATGGATTCATATCATACCATAGCATAATCTATGACCATACTCAAACACTATGCACAAAAATACTAATAACTAATCTAGTATAGTCTCAAGTATAATACCTAAGTTTAGTGATAATGTCATATGAAATTTACATTTCTTTTTATTACATCAGATCAAATTATAAGGTCATATCATAATATACAAATTAACAACTCATATAATCATAATCACTCATCAACTGAAGCATTTCCCATTCTTATAACATGATATTTCATCAAGTCATGCCATCGTATCAAATAATAAAAATAGCCATCATTTCATAAATTTATTATTAATTTATTTTTTATTTAAATTATGCTCATTTAATAAAATATATATGTTGTTATTTTATAAATAGCCCAAAATAATAAATCATGTAGATTTTAGATAAAACAAAATACAAAAATTCTTATTAAATCACATGCACATGTATAGATGATATATCAAAATCATAAGCATTCAAATTTTATTATCATAAGTTGCTAAAGGAATCTTATAATAATTAATTATACTTATATTATAGTTATTTAATTTAATTATCTAATCTATATGATAATACTCAACTTTTTAAATAAACATTCCTTTTGGATTTTATACAATAGAAATCATGATATTTGAATATTACTAGATTATTTATGATATTTCTATGTCTTTTGACAATCCTCAACAACCAACATCCCTCCAACAATATACTCAAGCTTATTAATGCAAAATTTCTTAGATTCGATAAAGCATGTAGATGAAATTAAGTTCACAATATAAAAATTATGCTCAAATTTTTACCTAACTTTTGTATTTTATTACAAAGCTTGGTATTACCATAATTTATCTCTCCTCCAAAAACTTTCTTAGCCCTAAATTTCTCAAAATCTTGATAACACCCTTTTTCTCTCTCCTCACCTCTCCTTAGCTAAAATTTGAACCTATACTTTATGGTAAAGATTAAAAAAACAAAACATACAAACCACAACTGGGCTAACACGTACTCAACACTAACCCATTGATAAAAACCACCTCCACCTTGCTTCTAACAACTAAACAAAGTAAAGTTAAACTTAAAACCTCAAAATCTACTTCTTGCATGTGAGAGGAAAGGTAGAATTGAAAAGAAAAACCTCTAATGCTCAAAAACTAGGTTTTGATTTCTTGTGGCAAGTACCCAAATAAAAAAAGGGTGAAATAGAGTTATTTTTGTTGCTACGAGAACTTGGCTTGAGAAGGAAAGGGATTTATAAATCTTATGATATTAAGATTGATGTACATATACTAATTAATGATAACTAATTTTGTATTAATACACATTTAAAAGCATAATTATTTTAAAAATTTGAAAAATTTTCTCAATGGCATGGATTATAAGGTTTGTTGCAAAATTTGTTATTCTACCTTTGAAAATACATACACAAATTCATGTGAAAA
Source organism: Vanilla planifolia (assembly GCA_023846275.1). Classification (NCBI taxonomy): domain Eukaryota; kingdom Viridiplantae; phylum Streptophyta; class Magnoliopsida; order Asparagales; family Orchidaceae; genus Vanilla; species Vanilla planifolia. Next base: position 3,251,384 of record CM043872.1, on the reverse strand, counting down.
AATTTTGGTTATTACCAATAAATCATATTCTAGGGTGTTATACTACTCTTGCAACTTGAGGTAATGTCTTGGGAAGCTAAAGTGTTGTTTCTTTTGTGAAGATCAGGATGTTTAACAAGCTAAGTTGTTGTATTTGTAGGATAACAACAACTTAGAAAGTTTTGGTTTTTGTAGTAACATTTTAGATGAAACAGATGAAGTGAAAAGATATGAGAAAGTTTTTCTTTGTTGTTCTTCATGTGATAAGGAAACTTCTTAAGCCTACGGATTTCTTGCTTTCTTGTGAAGGACTACATTGGCAACTATGAGAAGAAGATTCCAGTGAATTCTGAAAGTTATTACAACGTAAGAATTGAAGAAAATCTTGGGAAAATCTATTGGAGTAGAATCCGTTAAGAAACTTAGTAAGGTGAACGTTTGCATCATGTCCATTATGTGGTTTGTTCTCTATATGTTGGTCTACTAGGTGAAGTAAGAAGTCATATATAGGTCAAATTGTTGGCTATGCTTCCTTTTTTTAATCTATCCAACCAAAGCATACGATAAAATTTGGATTATTTAAGGGTAATTCTTTTGAATCATTGTTATAATCCCTTATTTTATTATGCTTTAGTTTAAGGATTTGGCTTGATTTTAGCTTTTGTTGTTTTTGGAATCATTTTCATTATTTAATTAGCAAAGTGTGGAGCTGAGTAAGTGTCTATTAGCATTATGAATAGTACTTCAGCTTTAACGTCTGGTATGTTGTTCCCAAAAGTACTTTAAGTTGGACTTAATATATTATATGTCATGTAGAACAAATAATACATAAACTTAAGAGTATGGTGTGTGGTGTTATAGCACATAGAGAGGAAAATTTAGAGATTTTGAGAGTTCAACAACTTTTTAATTGTGGAGTTTTGTGTTTTAAACGAAATAATAATTTGAAAATAAATTGTAGTTATCAAATTGTGCCTTCTATGATGAATTTGCACAATTTTGTTGTGTAGGAAGTGCAAGGCTAAGGAAAAATAGAAGGAAAATCTTTTTAAGGAAATTTGGTATGTAAGATAATATAATTGTGTTGTAAGTAAGATTATTATTTACTCATAAGAAATGCACTCATAAGGACATGATTACATGGCATCACTTGTTATGTACATTCACGTTCCTTTGGGAAATAAATTGCAAGTTTACTATGATCATACAATATGTGAAATAAAAATGTGTACCTTTGCATCTAAATAATGCATGTGATTATTGTATATACTAAAGCATGACAAGAAGAAATGATAAAAAAAAAGTAATGATAAATTAAGATATGACAATGCCACGTACTATGTGATCTAACGGCTAAGCTAAAACAACCAATTATCACAAATACATAATGCTGGGATGGATAAGTGGGTTGACATCATAGGTTTGTGCTTATTGTGTGATCTAGCCATCCATGAGGTTAATAGAGATGATATGATTAAATGCTAAATGAGATGTGATGCATACAATAATAGTCATCAAAGAAAACAAGGCCCTTAATGTGAAAAGATGAGAATGATATGAGAAATTAAGAAAAGAAAAGATGAGAAATGTTTCAAGAATAATGAATAAGAGAAATACTATACCATGAAAAACATAAATTTCATATGTAAATATGCATGAGAATGAGCATAACATGCATTATTTATTTGTGGCAAGCTTTTACTTGTGTTCTTCATAGATTTCATGTATTTGCTATCACTCTCTTGATATTATATAACATTTCCTTTATTATATTTCCTATTGACCTATTTCTTATAGTAATTAATTTATTTGGTTACCACATGGAGCTCATTATCTATCTATATCATAAGTTAGCCCTTTGCTGCATGAAGAGTTGGGGAACTTAGGTGTAATTAACATTGCCTCTTATGAGTTCTACGACGAGTGGTTTAGATTGTTGTTAACACATATTATATAATTTGAGGATTGCAACTAGTGTGTGGACTATGTCATTACATACTTGTGGCTTTTTATATTTGTTTTTAGTTTTAGGATGGTGTTTTAGGAATATTGTTTAGTCACCATCACTAGGAGAGCTTTAATAGTGTCCTTAATCATACTACTAATCTGATTCTTTTATCAATTGCTTTTCAAATTTTATGTATAAAGACTATTCATATAATTGGTGGAAACAAAGAGACAGCCACTCTGCTAAAAGAGCCAGTACCATTCTACTACTCATTATATGTTTGAACATATGGAAAACAAAGAATTTTAAAATCTATGAGAAAGTAAATTAATCAATAATAAAAATTATAAATAATATTATGCTTAACAACTTCAACACCTTTAAATACTTTCCTCTGACACAACATCTTAGGAGGTCCTAATACTAGTCTAGCTTGGCTTAGCCTCACCTTATTCCCTATTGATATACATAAGCTGCAAAGTAGTGAAATGGATCCTCCACTAATTCATAAACTAATGGTAAATTTCCATGGTTATACAAATTATAAATGGAATATGTTGGTTGTGGTGGTGTTATACACAATCATAAAGTCAAGTAATGGAAACCATTGCTTATTTAGCTAACAAAAATTTACAAAGGGAAGTAACTAGATTGTCTTTCTTTTAGGGCTTAAAAATGTATAATAATAAGAAAATTCACAAGATTGTAATTGAAATGGACTACAAAGTAATGCTTAAAATGACACAAAGTTAATGGAAGACCTCTTACAAAATGTCCAACATGTTTTAGCAAATCAAACATTAATAGATTCTCCTATAGTTAAATGAAGATTTATCCACAAAGAGGTTAACAAAATGACCAAGTTTCTCAAGAAAATGGTGGCAAAGTTAGCTTAATAAAAATTTGGGAATTATAGCAGATGCCAAATTTATGCATGGCTTTGGTTAAAATAAATGAAGCTCAACTTCTATACATTTGATCATCAAAAAAGGCACAAAGTATTTCTCCAAGTAATCAATCCTAATACAATGCAGGAAAGTTGATGTTTTAATTTAATAATAAAACTTTTGTATAATATGCCTTCTACAATTGTATTGTGTGAAAAACTATCTATTAATATTATCTTAGGTCAATCTCAAAATGTACTACTATGGTTTGGCATCAATCAAATATGATTAATAATTAGATTAAAGTAGTATTTGTTTGACAATTCAAACTTCATTATTCATTAAATGGTTTCAAGATAAACATATGAAAATTAAAGTCAAATCATATGATAGCTATGAATAGTTGTTGATGACATAGTTCATTTTTGTGCTACATCATACTATGATGCCCATACAAAACTCATCTCGGATAAGCACATTCACTGTTCACATATTGGTATGCTGATGATACCCACATTGTTCACATAAGGTCGTGCTCATCATAATAGTACTCTTACACTTATCAATGGGATAAGTACATTCACTGAAATATATGTCGACACCATTGTATTTTTGTGGTGGGGTGCCCTTCTTCAATAGATAGGTACAATGTTCAAAATAGTCACTTGGCATTTTATCATACCTTTAGCATTTATTTATGGCCAATATAAGACTACAACAATAGACTACCATGATAATAGCACAATCATAATCACAAAATGTCACATGGAATAGCATCAAACTAAGACATTACTCAAACTTCATGTCAAAGCTTCGTTACTCTACGTCTCTCAACACTAGTTGCATCAGATTAGTACGTTGGTCAAAGTTATACTGCACAACACTTGAAGTAGTGAGATTACTTATTTAGAAATAAGTACGTTCTTCTAATTCACAATCATGTGGCTAGTTATTTTCATCGTTGCATAGTGCCCAATTTGTCTTATAATGGCTTTTAATAATTTCTCATTTAATAAAATCTCAATTTTATAAAAAAAATATATTATCTTATAAAAAATGAAAAGTGAGCATGATAAAAGTCGTATTAAAGTCTAGAGTTGTTTGGGCTTAATGAGAAAGGACATTAACTCAACAAACAAATTGCATAACTGTATATAGTTATATGTTATACTCGACTAAATTTTTAATAATGGCTAACGATGTTTTAGAAGAAAAATTAATTGAAAATTTATAAATTTAAATTTAGCCTAAGTTCTAGTAAAACTAATAATAAACAAATAAGAATAATAATAAATAAATAGAAATATTATCCTGCTATACCCAGCCGGCTGTGAGCGTTAAGCAGAGGAGATAAAATTAGGAATTAATTAACCTTATCAATCAAGTAATTAATAATATTTAAACATAATTATAAGCTATTATGTAAATTAAAAGCCTAATATTAATTTAACCCTAAACCCTAGTTACTGTTATTGTGCGACTGTGGAAGCGTGTGGGATAGATGGAGTGAGAAGGGGGAAACAGTCGGAAACGCTTGGAGAGAAGAGGAACCGCCGGAAGGGGGTTAGGGTAATGTCATAGCCATTCTGCGAAGCCAAACCGCTGGGGAGGTAGGAGGTCTGCTACGTGAGATTAAATGCTAAGAGAAAGTTGACTGCATAGCACCGCAGGGAAGAGTGCCACCGGAGACTAAAGGAGGAGAGAGAAGAGCAGCTGAGGGAAAAAAATGAAGGCGCTAGACAGAGAAAATATGAAGAGGAAGAGGGAGACGACATAGCGTTAGCGCCGGTACGGAGAAAGAAGAAAAGCATCGGAAAAAGGAGAACAAAAGGAAAAAAAATAATGTTAAAGAGAGAGAAAGAGATTGTGAGAAAGTCTAAAAAAATGAGAGAAAATTATGAAAATTTTCAAAAAAACAAAAAAGAGAAAAACTTGATGTGCCAAATCAAGATCAGAATGAGAGAAAGAAAAGTTTTGAGATTATCTACTAGAAAAAGAAAAAAAAAGACAAATCAAATATTTGAAAAAAAGAGAGTAATTGAAAAATAAATAAAAAAATGAATTATACCACATCAAAATCAAGGCATTGTTGCATATTATAGATGCATTTGATTTGATATATAATGCATGATAGTTGTCGACATTTACTTTAAATGGAAGGATTTTTAAAATAAAGTGTTTTTAAATGAGGCTACTAATGTGATAACTGATGTATTGCAAATGTTTTAGAAATTTGAAAAAAAATGTTATATTTCATGTTATAAAATGTGTTGCATATCTTGTTATAAAATGAGCACGGAATTTAGAATGGTAATATTTTATCTAAAATAATTATTTTAGTTTGTGTACCATAGCAAATATAAAAAAACATTATTGCATTAAATTAGTATAAAGGGTAAGAAAAAAAAAAGAAATGATCATTTAAATGCATCAAATATTATTGTATGAAACTATGGACAAAAAAGAAAGAAAAAAAAAAAAGATTACTCATTGGAATAAAAATTAATCTATCAAGGCAATGTGTTATCTAGAAAATGATATACATTACATTGAAGGATGTCATTTACAGTATCCCAATTGTTAAGAATAATGGCTAGGTATATCTCTTCATGTGGAGTAACCCAATTGTTAAGAATAATGACCAAGTATATCTCATATTGGGAAATTGTTTGGTAATGTAGCCCAAATAATAAAAAAAATTCATAAGTGTATCTCATTTTGAGGAATGGCTTGGATGTGCAATCCTAAAGGATTTAAAAGAAGAGAAATTATAAATGGAACAAGAAAAAATAAAAACAAAAAGGAAGGGATAAAAGAACCATGGGTTCATAAAGAGAAAATTCAAAATAGGGTCAAAGTGTTAGTTTAGAAAAAGATAAAAAGAAGTTTAACTAAATGGTGAGACGCAATGCATTGCCATGCATAATTTTTATTCTATTTAGCTTTCAATTTATATCTAATTTTTGTTATTACTCAAAATTGTAACTCTTACATTTATGTTATATAATACTTGTCTATTGAGGTCATGATGGTGGCTTAATCTTTCTTTGATGTTAATAATTACAAATAATAATGATGCACATTGTCAAAACTTGGGAAAGGAGTAAATCGATAAACTACATTGTAGTGTTTTAGTTTATTTCTATTTTAGGATCATATATTAGGAGATGGTTTAAAAATGTAAAAAGCTATTACTTTAGCTAAACTTATACCTTTCATTCGATTGTATTACTTGCATTATTTTTGTTGCATTTACAATTAATGATATTTAAATTAATTTTATATTCCACTTTAATATTGAAAATATGTGTATATTTTCAAAAAAATGGGATTCATATAAATAAAGAAAATGCAAATTTTAGGAAATGTTTTCAATTCAATAAATGAAAAAGAAAAAAGAAAAATTTTAATCATTATCCTGATTTTGGATGGGGAAACTAGGGAGGCTATGGGGTGATATTAGAGCAATTGAAGTCTTAGAATGGGAAACATATCTTAATGATCAAACATAAAATAGATATCTAGAAGATGACAACCTTAAGTGAACAACATAGGAATGGACATCAACTAGAGAGAAAACCTAAAAATGATGAATCTAAGTTGAAAACTTGAAAATGAACAATCTAAGATGTAAAACCTTAAAATTGATAAATTTGGAGTGAAAACCTTGGAATGAATTAATCTAGGTAAAAAACTTGACAAAGGAACAAAATGAGCATGTAAGCATGAATAGATCTAAGTATATGATCACATATACAAATTGTTTTGCTATTGATTGTTTGATATATTTTTTTTTATTTCAAATACAAAAGCATTGAGGAATCATGCTTAACATTTGAAATGCAAATCCTAAAGGCAATTGGTAAAATTGCTTAACTTGAAGCAAACTTAAATTAAAGCTTTTAGGGTACTTTTAAAAAAGGATGGTGAGAATGTTATCAAGGTTGAATATTCATGGATAAACATGTGAAGAATCTTAGAATTAAGAGTGCATTATGGTAAAAAACTTTTGGGAATACATAGGGAATATTCTTAAAGAGAAACCTTAAGGAATTTAATATTAAGGAGATTACGGTGCATCTCAAATTATTGAAATGTGCAAATTATTTTGAAAATTTACTATGAACATATAGTAGTCTTTTGATAATGTAAAGAATAGAATATAAAATTTAAATTTACAGAAAGAAGAGGTTGAATGCTTAAATAATGGAGAGAGAATGCAAGCAAATTCTCGACGAAATCATGACCAAAAAATAAGAATGATATCAAGGGAGTTGCAATCCATGAAGGAACTATGATGTCTAAGAGTTGAAAGGCATAATGGACCAATGCAAATAAATCAATGGCTATAGAAATTCTTCAAGTCACAACCACCACATCTTATTGACATTGTTGATCCATTCTAAGAAGAAGATTTGTTGGAAAGTATCAAAATACTTTTTAATAATATAGATTGTGTGGAGCATAAAAGAGTTTACTTAGTGATTCTGGTATTAAATAGTGTTGTCTAACATTGGTGGTGCAAACAACGAAGCCTCTTCTTCAAGGACATATCCAAAAGTGAAATATTATGGAGAGAGTTTCATCAAGCTTTCCAAGAATAGTATGTTACAACATTTTCCAAGAAAAATATGAGAGATGACTTGGTAAAGATTAATTAGAACAAGTTAGCAATTGCTAATTATGAATATACACTGTCTAGATTAACAAGGTACACACTTGAGATGGTCACAACAAAAAACAAAAGTACTATATGTTTCACAAATGTTTGTGAGATTCTATTCAGATTGCCATAGCTCATGAAATTCTCCACTTATAGAGAATTAGAGGAGGCTACAAAGTAAATAAAATAAGGTCAAATAGTTACAAAGAACAACTAGAAGGCTAGAAAAAGAAAAGGCATCTTCTTTTTGTATGAGGAATAAAAGCAAGGAAAGAGTTAACCATCTTAATGAGGATCATTTATTACATAAGCCAAACTTACATTTGAGACATGCGGTGAATTTAGATATTATGCTAAGGAATGTCCATGTAATTTTGTCATTGGAGGTAGTGCAAATATATTAGGAAGCTCTAAGGATAACAATTTTATTCCAACTTCTGAACCAAAATTGGTACAATCAAAAATTTATGTTATTACCCAAAAGGAGGCACCATTCTCTTTTAATGCTTCAATATGTATGCTAACGCTACTAAATTAGTGGATGGAATTATTTTGATTATAGAGCATCTCTTACATATTATATTTCTGTATAATAGTTGACATTCATTTTAAAAAAAAAACTCATAATAATTCTAAGTCATAAGGTTGATAATTATATATAAATTTAGTATCTTGAGAATAAATTGATGAGATGATTACCTTCAAATGCTTTCTTGCATGATGAGAATAGGATAGATTAATTGGGGAAGGAAGCTTAACATTGAGAATTCAAAGAAAATTAAAGATCAAGGAACATGATTAGGTGATATTTCATAAGAAAATATGTGGTGAGTAATATGGATCAAAATTTGAACAAGACGAAAATATAATAGGACTCAAATTATGTGAAGAAACTAATAAATATTGTAGCAAGACAATAAAGAAATTGAGAAAAAAAATGAGATCTCTAAAGAACTTTCAATTGAAAAGAAAGCTTTCACTCGATTTGAATTTTGAAGAAGAAATTCTATTAACGAGAGGAAAATTGAAATAACCAACAGGTTGAACCAGTGTTTAAAAGCGGGAGAAAACTATAAATATCATCAAAGATAAAAAAAAATATGTCATATGATAATTGTGATGATTTTAGAATTTTTAATAAATCAAACAAATAAAATTATGACCTTAAAATGAGAGAGACAAACTTTGAATATGTAATTACAATTTACCTAAAACTCAATAATATCAAAATGAAAAAACTTATAAGTGTCTAAATAATAAAATAAAAAAACCAAAGGTTTATTATGGTTTAATAAGAATTTAATCATATAGAAAGAATCAATAAAAAATTCAAATAAATACTAAATGATTTTAGAAAATTTTGAAGCAAGATAGCATAGCAATGGCCTTAGAGAAATTTAGGCTGAAATTATCTCCAAAAATATGAAGTTTAACTACCACAAAATAAGAATTTGAAAATTAAAAAGGAGTTATTTATTAAAAAGAAAAAGTTATTTAAAATCATAAAAAAATTTAAAAAATATAAAAAAATTAATAATATGTAGATTTTATGGAGTAGGAATTTTGATAATGGCCAAAGAAATTTTCAAGAAAAAATTAAAAAAAATTACAAATTTAAATTAAGTCTTTGCTTTAATGAAACTAATAATAATGATATAATGATAGTAGTAATAAATATATTATTCCATTATACCTAGTAGGGATTAAGTAGAGGAGATGAGCTTATGATTTAATTAACTTTATCAATTAAGTAATTAATAATATTTAAAACTGATATGTAAATTAAAAGCTTAATATTAATTTAAATCTAAACCTAACATAATATCCTCAATTATCAAATTAGGTACGAATTAAAATATCTCATAAATTATGCCAAAATTCTAAAAACTAAAGTATTTAAAAATATAAAAATAAATATATAATTAGATAGAACTTTTTGAGAAGAATACAAGGACACTTGTCTCATATCATTCAAAGTTCATTTGGAAGTTTTTTGAATTATCAAAATTATTTAGTATGAATACTTATATATATATATATATATATATATATATATATATTACTTATTTTTAATTTTTTGAAAAAATGTTATATTTCCTCTCACATTCTCTTGCCCAATGCATTATCGTGCTCGACGAAACTTTAGTAGAGAAATTTTGTGCGATTGACCAAAAGCATAGTAGAATAAGTTTTGTTGGTGGTGAGTGCTACAAAAACCATTGAAGTAGATACATAATTAAAGAAAAGATTGTGAGCTTTGTTGGCTTGAAATTTTGGTAAGTTCGAAAGATCGAAAATGGAACTTTTTTTATTTATTTATGATTTAACTTGAAATTAATGACAAGAATTGATACATTTAGCCTTGATTAAGTCTTTGTTTGACTATTAAAATGATTGGGAAGAATTTGTTAGAGATTTGCAAGCCAGAGTTTTAAGAAAAAGAAAATATCAAGGCATGAGGAAAAAGATTATTTTTGTGATCTAAGAAGTGAGGTATAAAATTTTATTTTGATATTTTGGAATTTTTAATTTGTGTGAAAATCCAAAAATTATGTCAATGTGATTACAATTGATAGACTAAAATTGACAAACAACATAAGTTGAACAGATATAAAATAATCTCAAACAACTAAAAAAAATTGTGATGTAGATACTCCAATATATATATTATATGTATATATCTAATGTAATACTAATTATTTAAATAAGACATTATATTTGAATTATGCACAAAGCATGAGAAATGGATGAATTGATGTAGTACTATTTTATGTAAATATATAAAAATTTATAATTATAACTAAAAGTAGGCATTCTAACATGAATATTATATATGTATATTTGACATAATATTGATTGTTAAAATGAAGACATTATATGTGAATTATGCACAAAGCATATGATATGAATGAATTGATGTAGTATTATTTTATGTAAATATATGAGAATTTATACTTGTAACTAGATATAAATATTATAGTATGAATATTATATGAATATATTTAATGTAGTGTTAATTATCGAAATTAAGATCTTATATATGAAACTTATACAGAGCTTGTGATATTGATGTACTGATGCAGTGCCATTATATGTATATATACAAAAATATGTACTTGCAATTATATGTATATCTTTTTAATGTAAATAAATTATTATGTGAAATGAATTTACATGATTAATTATACAAGCATGACATTTCATGAGCTAAAGAACAAATATTTTGAAATATAAGAATTTTATATGTGAAAATAGTTTAATAAAATAATAGTTGAGAATTTATTAAATGACATGAATGAATAATAACATTTTTAAAATTAAAATGTGTTATTCATTACAACTAGTGCTAGTGTGCCACATGGTTTATATTGTTATCATGAGGTGCCTAGTGGCTAGTGTACTATATAGCTGATATTTATCACTGTAAGGTGGCTAGCAGCTAGTGGCTAGTGTGCCATAAGATTAGAATTTATCACCATAAGATGGCTAATGACTAGTAGGTTGTACTATTGAGATTTCTCAAAAAGATATGTACATCAATAATATGAAAAAATTGAGTATGATTATACATGAGAATATGATATGATAAATCAATAAATAAAACTTTTACTATAAATAATTAAACTAAAAAATGGATACTAATTAGCTATCCTGAGAGAGAGAGGGGGAGTAACAGTACTAGTCAACATAAGGTTTACTTAATTAAGTAAAAATAAGAGATAAGAAAAACTATACGAAGGAAAAGATTAAAAATATAATAAGCTACATGTACTTGTTATTTCTTTTAATGTTCTTTTTAATATCATTAAAATATTATGTGAAATTGTTTATCATAATTAACTGTGTAAACATGACATTAATGTTCTAATACAAAACATAAATCTATTTAAATGCTATGAAAAGAATGGGGTTGCACGTGCAAAAATAAATTAATAAAATTATTGTTATGAGATGGCTAGTGGCCAGTGTGCCACATAATTGATATTATCATCGTGAGATAGTTAGTGGACAAAGGGCCACACAACTGTAATTTATTGCAAAGATATGTATATTAAAAATATAAGAAGACTGAGTATGATTGTGCATGAGAATATGATATGATAAAAACAATAATTGAGATTTCTATTATAACTAAGTAAACTAAAAAGTGGTTATGCTCGCACAAGATTTAATAAGTTAAATGAGAATAGTCATCGATAAGTAAAACGACATTCAGAAAAAGATTAAAAATAGAATAAAAAGCTAAATGTGCTTATTATTTCTTTTAAAGATAATAGCATAATTTTCTCTTGATAATGTATCATATTTTTTATTTTATATTTTAACATAAATGAGACTCTTTTTGCTTATATGTTAAGTTAATGCTTGTGACTAAAACATACCTATGATTGCCTCAAATTATTACTTATTTTTATATTTATTTATTATGAGCGATAGTATACTAAGTTAGTGATGATTGGCTTAGCTTTTCTTTGGCACTAATATTTCATGTATATTGAAGCCCAGCGAAAAATTAATTACCCATAAGAATAGTTTATAAGAAAAATAAAAACTTTAAGATTTACACTACAAGAGTTGAGCTAAATGACTCATAATTTATTGATAAATTCAATATTATATATGTATATGAAAACTTGATGTAATACTGTAAAAATTGTAAAAACTATGACATGTGATTGTAATAGTTTTAGTCAATTATAGTTATTGGATTTAGTTGTTTACAGTTAATGGTTATGAATATAAACTATGTGATTATTGTATTATTGATATAAATATTATATTGATATATTTATAAATTTAAAAATGGTCAAAATTTTAAAAAAAATTTATCCATTTGAATTTTAAATTTTGTAAAATAATTAATTAAATATGTGACAAAAATAAGGGATGCCATATTTGTAATATTAGATTAATATTTAATTAAGAAAGAATCATAGTATGAATTCAATCTAAAAAAAATAGAGTTCTATGATTAAAAAAAATTGAGATGTCATAACTAGTTACTATCGTGGCATGAATATAGAAGCATATGAGATGCAATTTCGGAGAAACATAGTGAGTGAGAAGAGGTAAACTACCAAAAATGATAGGGATGAAGAGGAATTGTTGGAGGGAGGCGAAGGTAACATTAAAGCTTTTCCATGAAGTCAAATACCTATAGAGGTGAAAGGTTAGTCACTCGAGTTTAAACGATGAGAGAAAGCTACATGCATGGCTTGAAGGGTTTACTGGGAGAGAGAATGAGAGAAAGAGAGATAAAGTTTTGTCGAGAAGAGGAGTGATTGAAGAAAAATGGAGGAGAGAGAAGACTAGCCACTAAGAGAAAAAAAGAAAGCAATACAAAAATAAAAGACAAAAATGAGAAGCATCATCAAATTTAAAAAAATTAGGGATATTGCCAAAGTGAGAAAAGATGAAGTAGGAGAGGGAATGATATAAAAGAAAACAAATGCATAAGGAAAAATAAGGATTGATGAAAAATATTTTAAGAATCAATGAAAAATGGGAAGAAATTGGTGAGTCAAGACGAGAGCAAAAAAGAAGCTTGTGAGATTGTCATATTAAAGAGAGAAAGATGGAGCAAGAAAGCAAATATATGGAAAACATGAGAGAAAGGAATTGGAAAAGACCCAATAGCAACTAAGCATACTTGTCAAGGGTTTCATGAATAATAACTCAGGTCTAGAACTTTAAATAAATGTAACTAGAATAGTAATTGGTCTAATTGCTTTAACAAAGACATGTATGAGATTATCTTAATGATCTCTCATAATAACTCCAACAAAACTACAATGAAGTTTTGAATAGGAATAAATATTAATCATGACTTGATTAGAAGAGTGAGAAATCTAATGGATCTTCATAGTACATTTCACAAACCTTTGAGTGAATGGTGAACATAATCCCATTTGAGTAAGTAGTGTATCCTCTTGCTTGGTCCATAACACTAAGAAGCACTTGAAAATGTTAAGACATTGAGAATTTATATTGAATATGATACCTTGCATGGAGGCTTTGACTTTTTCATATATTCTTTTGTTTCCAGCCATTTAAATGTTTAGGCATATTAAGAGAGTAATGAGATGTATTACTTCAAGGAAGGTAAGCTTCCTTTAGTGTCCTTCCACTAATTGGTTGTATTATCTTTGATTGGTTGGTTCATCGAAAATCAACCTAAAAAGCTTTGACATAAAAGTTTCATGTTGCCTGAGCAATATAACATTCTAAAAATGCATGTTCTATTTTTTCTTCATTTACACCATGAGGGCATTTGTAGGGAAGGTGAAGGTCCACTTATTCTAACTCATCACTTTACCTGTTATCACTAAACAAGAAAAATATGTAAACCACCAACTTTGTTTTATAATAAGGAAAGACAATTTATAAAAGTATATTAACACTTTTTCTTTTAATTTTTTCACTCTTTATTCATAACTTTCGAGTATGTTTGTGTCTTCGTCATGTGAAAGTTAGAAATGTTAATAATATTAGGGGTGAGTTCAATGTAAACTTAATGAATAATTATGTTAATAGTAATAATGTTAAGCAAAAAATCATATTATCTAAGCTGTAATTCATCTTTGCATAATATAAGATATATCAATCTAAGTTTTAATATTATTTAGGTCAATATAATATACAAAGAAGTTACATAATAAGCATGATATAAGTTGAACCACAAAAAACATTTGAGTAATATAAGTAGATATATCATATGCATGTGTTATACGTTATAATAGTTAATATTAATTCATTTTAGTGCTTCCTTTACTATTGTTTCATTTTGTTTGTGCTTAGATGTTAAGATATTGACCCACCTTGGTCATCCATAAATGAAGTGGACATTTATTAAAAATTTCTCTTAATACCTTTAAAATCAAAGAATTGCATTACAATCCTTCTCACTTTTTGTGGAACAAATCATTCCTAATCCCTTTCACCTAAAAACCGTAGTATTTGAGCTTCTAGTAATTCCTTTTCCCCTTCTTATATGTAATCACCTAGTGATCACTCTTGTCGTCATTAACCCTAAGAGTTACAAACTCATTGTCTTTTCATATGATTAATTATTGAACCAGATGATATTATTATAAGTATTATTTTATGACAGAATTTATAATCTATCATATCATATCTTTTTAATTACTTAGTATTTTTTTTCTTTTTTTCCTTTATAATCTTTCTTATTTCTCATATAAATTTGTTCTAAGAGTATTGTACATCATATCGCAATCTTAATCATAATTCATAATTACTATAAGCCACCATTTACCAGTGGGATCAACCCCCTCAATCTAAGAAATAGCCCTTGTTTAATATTCAAATTTTGAATGTTTTGTGCAACAACTAGGAACTTATCTTTTGTCATATCACAAAATCTTCTCCTTTGGCCATAACGTTATTTTTGTTATTTTCTCAATTTCATTTTACACTTTACATATTAATTACTTTTATATATTTACAATGCCAATCTTATGATGTAAATGAATAAGATAGTTATGACAACATATTTGAAGAAATATTTTTTAGCAGAAGACAAACTAAGCATGTGAAACTATATGTAATTATTGATAACATTTACAAAGAAACTAATTAACCAAAGTAAATCATTGTTGCAACAAAAATATCTTGAATATTAAAAAATCAAGTTATCACTTGAATTAAATTTTGTTGAAACATATTTGTTATATTGTCTTATTATATCATACCTTGATATAGCATGTAAACCATATCATAATTATAGTAAACAGCTCTCGAGTGTATCACATCATCAAAATAAAAAGATATTTATTATGCTTAACATCTTATCATTTCACATGCCTACCCTTTTTAGAAGAAGTGTCTTGTCTTTTTTTCTTTCAAAGTCTTCTCTCTTAGACTATATAGAGGATGGTTATGATTGAAAAATTGGTTGCTCAAACCTTACTTTTAAACTTTCTAGTGGTAAAAGTAATATTTGACTAAGAGCTATAAGAAATGAGCGATTATGGAAATGAGAGAAAGAGAGAGAGTAGATTGTGGTAGAGTGGAGTGTCCCATTGCCTTTCCTTGCCTCCATTACATATAAGGACTAACAAAAATTTTTTAATGTCACATAATAGAGGCGACATGGTTAAAAAATCCTAAAAGCTCGTCATATACATAAGGGCTTCATAAAATATCAAAAAAGGTTATTTTATGCAAATTATGTTCTCTTGTCACACATAGACAACTACCCTCACATCTATATGTTGCAACACTACCTAAGCCCAAATGAAAATGGGCAAATTTGGTTCAATTTCTAAGTACTTAACTTTTTTCCTTATTTATGTAAATTTTATTTTAAAAAATTTAAAATATTTTATAATTCAATATCTTTATTTTGATATCATAATTAAATTATTATTTTAATAATTTTCAAAATGCTAAAAGTATTCTTATTTCTTAGCAAATTTTTTTCTAAAGATTATATTAAAAACATGGCATTATATGGCCTTTAGGTAAAGATGAATAAAGGGTTGAGTCTTTTGATACTATATTGAAGAGAATGGCAAAATATTAATACAAGTTTGAGATTGATATCTTTCTTATCTAGATTAGCTTGTCACATGTGGTCCCCTATTAATGTTCTCTTATCTCATAATTTATTTATTTTATGATAATTAGTTATTTAAATAAGTTATTTTTTTTGAAAAAAAAATCATAGAAATTATAATAAACAACTTTCAATTTCAATAAATTTTTTTCCATTAACTACTACAAGAAATTTTCAAATTTGTCATTACCTTTTTAGTTTTGAGATGTTTTCCAAATTTATTTCATTAAACAACATATTTATGACAAATTACCCACAAATGATATTTATAATGATATAATAGTCTTAATATAATAAAAAAACATAACATTTGGTTTAGATTTTACATAATTTTTTTCTAGCAACTCCAATTTGGCAAAAAAAAACAGAAATATATGCTAGGCATGACAATGTGAGACAAAGCAAAAGAGACAACTCGTTATAGATAGAAGTTCGACTACAAGTGATTTGAAGATTTTTCTTAAGAAAAGGCTTCCAAACGCCAAAAATATCAATCCCTAAAAAAGGTATCTTTATCTACATCAATGAGTTAAATTAATAGATCAATTTTGATAGCTAAATAATTAAAATACATTTGAGATAGTTGTAATAAATACAAAGTTAAAATTATTAATTATTTAGTATTGTCTAAGAAACTTGATAAAATAATGACCTTAACAAACTTTGAAACATACCATAAAAAATTATCACTATGTTTTAATAGAAAACCATAAGCCATTATTGAGATGCTTGAAATATTCATCTTTACTTAATACATAAACTATGATAACAACTTATCATGAGAATTAAAAAAGTTGGATATGAGACCATAAAGTGATATGATCATACTTCAATAAATATGAGATGAGTTTAGGGATATTGTCATCCATAATTTATTCTTGAAATAAATATATTAAAAAAAATAAAAAAATACAATTTTCTCTTTGAAAAAACAATTTCTTTATGAAAAATTAAAAGCACATTTGGTATTATGTTTTTGAAAGCAATACCCATGAATAATTTTTTTCAGAAAGTTGGATTATAGTAAAAATTAAAATCTATTTTTTAGAAAAATTAATTTATATATAGTAATTTTTTATGTTTTCGAACACAACAAGTATGCCTAACAAATAAATTAACTATAAAATAAACTTAAATTGATTGAAACCACAATAAATAATTTTTTGATAAATTATTAATAAAAAGATGGCAAAATAAAGCTATTTTTTAAATTATTTTTTAAATAGGAAGTCGCATTATAAAACACGGTTTTAAATTATTGCGTTTTACAACACGGCAACCAAACAAAGTTTAAAATATTTGCGGCTGCGAATATTCGGAGCCAATTGGTCTTCCGTGTTCTGCGTTCGCAGCACATGGGAAGTCCATTGGTCGGCTGTCCTTAAAAAATATTGTAGTAAATAAAAAGTTTTTTTTAAAAAAAAATATTTCTTAAAATTTTCATATTTTCTTAGTTGGAATTTTTTTTAATGGTGCTTCACAAATGAGACTTATAAGTTTGGATGCGAGATTTTAAAAGCACTTTTTTAATAAAAAGTGTTGATGATCGATATTAAATCATATTAACAAGTGTTGATTAAATTAAATTATAAAACATTAAAAAAATTAAAAATCTTAAAACGCTAATATTTTAGCACATGTTTTGTGTTTTTTATGAATCATATATATTTTCTAAATTAATTTAATTATGCATATTACTTTTTAATAAAAAAAATAATCTGTTATTTTATGGTTTATGTTTTGTATGCAAAATGAATTTAATCATTATGTGCATTTTTTTGTTTAATATGCATATTTCTTTTGTGTTTTATGCGTTTATTGTTGGTAGAATCTATGACTTTATTATTTTGTAATTTTTATATATTTCTTGGTTTTTCAAATTATCGTTTAAGTTTATAATCTTATAGTTTGACATTTTTTAGGTTTTCATACACATTTATTTGTGTTTCATATGCATATTAAATTAGAATTTATTGGTGCAAGAAAATCATTTATAATTTATATTTTTCAAAAGCTTATAAAATGAAATGTACATGACATAAAAAATGTGTGTTGTGGGAATCACACCACACATTGAATTTGCCATTAGCCTTGTCACATTGTATCGATTTTGCTATTCTTGTCAGCTTTGTCATATTTTTTTACTACGATTAAATCATAATTAATTTTAATACCACCCATTGAGCAAGCTATGCTAAATGAAAAGTCAAATTGAGTTCAATGTATATTTAATACTATAAAAAGATGTTTAATTAATTGAATATTAATATTTTATTATTATACTAAATTAGTAATGTTAAACACTTATTCTTTACCTCAACAAATAATTCTCACTCTAATTAAGATCTCTTTCACATTAATTATTGTATATATCAAGAGCTATTTAATTATATGAAGGTAATATATAAGTTTACCAAATTTTATTCAATCATAAAAAAAATTCTATCACAATCTCACGGGAATCATGAAGTCATAAACAATTTGAACCCAAACAAACTAATTTTGTTATGACTTATCTAAGAATTATATTAAATAAGGTTCCAAATTAGACCTACTATACAGTTAAATGCATATTCAAAAACTAAAAAAATTAGCAAATAGTAAAGACGATCATAAGTGAAGAAATATTTTTAAACCCTAATAATTAAGAGCATTTATAATACTCTACAAAATGATGATTTTTTTTTAATTATACCAAATAAAAAATTTCTAAATATCCTCCAAAAGAAAAAATGAACGTGATCAAATATGTCAAAAATAGATATGTAATGCATCAAGATTACCACAATTTAAGGCATCTACAAATCTCCACTTTGGATTGAATCTTGAAAACCCAACAAGTAGTTTTTCAAAATTCTATCACTAATAACCCCTTAGGCACCAATGATCAATATTGAGCAAATATCATTGGCGTGCATGGTTGTTTGCAATATTGTGCATAATTCAATGTAGATTACATGTATTGCACCAAGTTCACCATTTATCAATAGTAGTACCACACATAGTTGATTGACCATTATTTAATGCCTCAATAGAGATGCATCTCCTTTCTTTTAGCAATTTCATTTGTTTTTATATTTGATTTGTTTGAAGGGATTTCATCTCATCACTCATAATAGTAATCTACATAATAAACTCAACCTATGTGATAACTTTCTAATAAGAGGAGAGTTATGAATACTCTTATTATGATTAGGGAGGAATGATACTATAAGATAAGATGAATTGTGGTATTATCTATTCATAAGTAATTAATTTATTTAACAAGTATTTGAAATTATTTTTAAATAATTAGAGAAACCATTACAAAAAAATAAGGCCAAGAGAAATATAAACAAAAATAATAAATAGGAAAGAAAATATCCACATGAGTTTTTAAATAATTTGACCTAAACTGTGCCAATATCTACTCCTAATCAACCTGAATGAGATTCTGATAACCACTCTCTTTTGTCATTATAGTTACGAGTAAACTAAATACAATAATTGTGCTTAGAGGAGACACCTAAATCATATAATTATTTCAACTATTATAAATAAGTATAGCTCTTACAAATTAACTCATGCACAAAATTTATGTCTTTAGTCTTTTAAGAATAAATGTGCCACCAAACTAAATAAGAGTAATTATGAATTAAATGTGAATTAATGCAGTAAAGCAAGAAATGTATTGCAGCAACCAAGCAAATTGTTTAATCAAAGTCATAAGAGTTTGTGTTTTTGCACTTTCCTTAAACTTTTGTTTTAGTTTTTAGCATTAGCACATTCTCTTTGGAATCAATTTATATACATAATAATATCAATCTTAAAGCTGGATAATGGATAATTACGATTTCCAAAGAAGTTTAAAATAGATGTTATGGTCTCAAGACTCTATTTGTATTAGTACATGTAAGACATCATATTAGAATGATATGAATAGAATAAGGATCTTCCTATTGATCCAGTAATATGATTAGTTCTTTTTTAGTCAAAAAGACTTAACATAGAAGTTCACGAAAGATTCTCATATAATATGACATCAATTCATAATAAACCACTTAAATTTCAATATATGTCATATTAAATGATCACACATATTGTGTTAAAACAATGTAGTTTAATTGTGCAATTTAAATAAATCATACTAATTTGATAGCAGATCACTAAGATATGACATTTATTTTTACCAAGAACTGAGCTCTTAAAAAATGATATAGAATGTGATTGTATAAGAACAAATATTTGTACAATCACATAATCATTATTTTTGTTAATTTTTAAAAAATAATCATATTTGTATGATAAATTTATTATATTAATATAACAACTATGTACCATATTCAACTGTTATGAAGAAAGATATCATACAAATGTGATACATAGATAAATATTATATAATAATATAAACATTTCAAAATTTAATCTTATTAGATAATTATCGTCTTCATGTAATAGAATTATTATAGCTATATAATGCTAATGTAACTATTTTTGTTTTAAGTTTTTTGACTAATAAAGAATCATACAAGACTGACACATACATCATTCTCATACATCGAAGGATATCAATTATTATATTTTAGAAACTCATATGATACAAGTATTATATTTGTATGATATAAAAAGTGTATTTCTATTTTTGATTATTAATAATATCTATGAGTTGTAAATGTACAACGACAATACTATACTACCTATTATACAATATGTAAAATTTGGGAACCATTAAGGGCTATTCAATAAAAGATCAAGCTAATAGTAACCAGATAAAGTTGTACCAATGCGATATAGTAATCGTACATGTTTAACCACCAAGCTTATAAAAATAACATACTCTAAGAGGACATAAATCACGCACTTATATGAAGGAAGCTTTGTAGTCAAAAGATATTGGTAGAAACTCAACTCTTAGAGAATAGACAATACAGATACAAGGATAATACCTTGCAAAACCTTATTTATACTTCTAATTATTTATTTAAATAACAATGATTTCTAAATGATGAAGTTATTGTACTTATATAATACCATGATAATATCAAATTTTAATTAAGATTTTAAGATAAAATATAGATCATACAAGCATGAATGAGACTTCATATTATACAATCATTAGGTCATAAAGAATATGGCTTATTTTTAAATTTAATTTTATAATTTATTTTACTCTAAAGCATGCATCTAATGATATTACTATTTAATTAATACATGTCTAGACAACTTTATGATCAAGAAGACATTCTTTAGTAATGCATGATTGACATGATTATTCCTAAGTGTCACTTTATAAAGGATAGAGATTTCATATTCTAACCTGAGTAATGTATAGTTCCATTGGGATTAGTCATGTGACAAAATTCTTGCCTTCACGACTCTATGATTTACAAGTTAAGCTATCCTAGAGAAAAGATTTCCAATTATTTAATTTCAAATGTAAGATCTTTGACCAATCAATATTAAGTATCTTCATGATCTAAAACTTCATATTCACAAAAATTCAAGTATCATTAGTTAACAAAACTTAGTTTGTAATCATCATCCTTAAGGGTAAAATAACTCTCCCTTTTTTACTACCTATAAAGCATAACTTATAATATCCTTAAATCTATATCTTTGAGGAGGCTTGGTCAATCTATAGGATTGATTAATAATAAAACTATATATTTGTATTTGTACATCTTCTAAATTATTAGGAAGCTTTTTAATAACCTCATCAACTAATGGTAAACCATCATCATGACTATTACTAATACCATTTCAAACTTCACCTATTTAGTGACATCATCCTACTTTTTAGATTATCAATCCCCAAACTCAAGTGAAGCATATAGTTTTCATCAAATATAACGTTTTTGTTGAGAATAATTTTTTTTTCAAATTGATATCATATTATATGTCCTTTCACAATAATTTCATAACCTATAAATATTCTCTTTTTTGCTCTAAGTTCTAGTTTACCTTCATTAACATGATAATAAGTATGAAATCCAAATATTTTGATAATTAAATAAGTAGTAGATTCCTTAGATTATACCTCAATGAGGATTTTAGAATCTATTATAGTGTTTGTAGAATAATTCATCAATTAATAAGATGTGTTGATTATCTTAACCCAAAAGCTCTTATTCAGACTTGCATTTAAAAGCATACATTAAGCTCTCTCTCTTATAGCATTCTATTTATTCTTTATGCTACAACATTTTCTTATGGAGTATCACCAAAAGTATAATGCCAACCAATGCCTTCATCCTTACAAAACTCATTAAATCCTTTAGAGCAAAATTCTAATCCATTATTAGTTTGAAGGTATTTAATATTCTCTTTAATTTGATTCTCAACTAGAATCTTCTATTGCTTGAAACATTTAAAGGTCTCACCTCTGTGTTTCATCATGAATAACTAAGTTACCATTGAATAATCATTAATGATAGAAAGAAAATATCTATTAGCTTCGAGAGTGTAAAAAATAATGACTCTAGCAATCTAAATGGATGTAATCCAATGTGGCCTTTGTACCATGAACTATCTTTGGGAATTTTATTAAATGCAACATTTTCAAAAAGAGATGTCATTGATACTTATCTTATCATTGTTAAACATTGTATAGTATCCATACTATCAAGTTTGACTCCCTTCATGAACACTATAACACCTTTATTATGTAATGCTCTACCCTTAACATTATAATTAAGGCCTTTGGAGTTCATGGCATAAAAAGATATCTATCACATCTTGCTCAACATAATTCTAATAAACTCTATAAAATACTCAAAATACCAAATTATCAAGTTAAAGATAAAGAATGCAACAAATCTAGAGGAGACAAACTAAAATTGAGCAAAGCTAATAATAAAAGATCTCATTTCATATAACATCTCAAATGAAATAGCCAATTAAAAAATAAGCTGCATAATTCTAAAACTATCATATAATATCAAAGTTGAAATAACAATATGATAACATGTTAGTCTAAAACATACAAGTCCTCATATATAAAATATCAATCATAGAGCTCACAAAAATAAAATACCATAGTCTCTACCACATAGGATCCTAAGAAAACCTTTAAGAACCCTTAGTTCTATGAGTGATTATAACTTGGTTTTTAATATAAGGGATGGGTAAAATATGCTTAATAAGAAAACTACTAGTTATAAGTATAAAATAAACATAAAAGTGAAAAATTATGTCTAATAAAGAAAAAAAGAGTAATAAATAGACTAACACATGATAGTTTATAAAAGAAATGAAAATATTGAATTGTTGCATAAATGCTCATGTGTATCATTATAATGTATGCATATGGTCATGATATAATACCAATATAATATAGTAAACACATCATATCATATATTTTACTTTCTTATCACAAATTCATTTTATCTTCTTATGCTTCTTTCTCATTGCTTTCTTATTTTTATCTTTAAAGTTTAGATTCTTATATGTCTTAGCATTATATATGCACAATGATAAGACATTGTCATGGTGTGGCCTCATATCTAAGTATCAACAATAACACATTTATTTTCTTTTTTATGTGTCTTGGAACCACTATTCATATTACTCAGTATCTTATGCTCATAATAGTTGGTCCCTTGCTATGTCATAATACCATATTTAAGTATCAATTATAATATCATGTTACTTAGTTTTCTTATTTGATGGCACTAAGATATTTCTTCAACTGCTTTATCTTTTAGATCTTTCTTTTATTTCTTAGATAATTTTAATTAAATTAGTTTAAGAACTATTTAATTTCTTATTCTCAAGAGTTTAAAGTTCATTCACTTTTTTTATATTTCTTATTCTTTCATATTTCCCAAATTTGCATAGTTCTATGTCAAAAGCACTTGTAAAAGATATCACAAATAGTTTCTAAAAATATTCATAAATTTTACTAAGACTCACTCTCAAAAGCTTCACAACATATAATATAATCCCATCTATCATATTGTTATGATTGCTAGCAAATGTCTGATTATGATACGATCTTTAGGTTTCTTAATTGCATATTCTCTTATAGTTCAATTTCTACATAAGTCACGATCGTACTATCTGATGGTGTTATCAGACTATACCATCCTCAAGCTTATACTAGAAAATTCCATTTCAAGTAGTCTAAAATGTTAAATAGATCTTGATGATATAATTTAATGCTTATCATACAATTTTCTTGAGACTCTGAAGTCTATGTTGCTAAACTAACCATGTAGTTTAATAATTATTATCATATGTTGTGATCTTCTTAAGACTCCAATTAGTTTAAGTATTTATACTCATTTCATTATCTATTGGCTCCATAATATCATCTAATTAAGATAATCATAAATTGTGATTTATCTGATTATATAATAAGATTGAACCAATCATATAATAGGTAAGGCATAGTCAAATAACATCAAGTTGAGGATTTTAACCCCAAATACATAGTCAATACAAAATAAACTTCATTCCATTCAACACATGACTTCATCAACTGTTAAGGAAAAATCTTTTAAGTAGGCATACCTTTTGAAATCCTTTTTGCTAGAAAATGATTTGAGTTCCTTTCTAAGTTTGTCATCAAAGTTCTTTGCTACCACTATAGATTGAGCAACTGCTGCTTGAGGACTCTTTCTTTTCCTCTCTAAAATTCTTTTCTTTTCTCTCCTTCTAATTTCAAACCCTCACTTTTTCTTGATCTTCCTCTTGTAGTCAATGAGTATAAGGAGAAAGGATTAGGTTTGGTTTTTATATTAATAAGAAGTTTAATAAAATATTCCTTTTTCTTTTTTCACTTTTAAAAATTCATAAGAAATTCAAATTACTTTAAAAAATTGCGAACAACATTTCTACCAACTCTACATATCAAAACCTATCACAATGGTATTCTTAAATCCTAGATTTGACTATTGGCACCATGCATGTATTTCAAGGCAAGCATAATTACATTGATTATTGGGTTTCAAATCTGCATAATCAACATCTAAAAATAAAATCACTATGAAGGATATATTTTATAATTAATTAGAGTGGGCTATCATAATCTCCTCGCCTTATAAAAAGTTGCTTTGAAATTTAGAATAACTTGAGATACTTAAGTATTCTATTATGCTTAATTTTCTAGGTTGCCTCTCTTTTAATTTGATCCTTTCAAAGCATTTCTTTTGTCAAATAATGTAGATCTTTCATTACATTCTGGAAGTTTAAATCATATTATATTATTACGTTTTAGGAATAGAGGTCAGTTCAATGATCGTTCAAAAATTTGAGATAACACTATGTAGCTTAAGGAATCCTAAACATGGGAGGAGCAATCAAAAGAGCTACTATAGAATCCAAGTAATGGCTTTGTAGTGATTGATCTAGCTTACCCTTGATCATTTGTGCACCTATAAGCGATGATTTGTTTTTGATTCATAATAATTTGCATTCAAGACTACTATTTAAATTGATGATTTTTTTATTAACTTCTAAGGGTGCCACTAATGATGATTATATCATATGGGAGCATTATTGTACTGAATGACCCATCAAAAATACTTTCCCCCTATATAATCACTATTAAGTTGTCATGGTTGTCCAAAGGAGTGATCATATAAGAATGATGTGTTACAATAAGGAATTAAAGTGTAAAAACAAAGCCGATTATAGGTCATGGTGAATGCTTATGAATTTCATCTATTTGATTAGGTTAATATAATTTAACATCTTCCAAAGAGTAGTCACTCTACCTTACACCAAGTCTAGTATAGCTTTACAATCCAATTCCACATTAATGTGCAGGATACCCAGGTTTTTGAAAAGTAGTAGTTCCGTCACTATTGACATTCCTTCTACTTCAATGTTCATCTTATAGCCCACAAATATAAAGAAAGCTTTGATTGCTAAACTTGCATTACTACAAATAATCCAACCATAACTTGCAAGCCCTGGGTAGCCATGAGCCAACCTATCAACATTCAATTTCATAATGTCTAATGGAGGAGGTGACCAATACATAATTTAAGTATTTTTACATTTAATCTTTGAGAGAAGAGGAAGGGATAAACCCAAGTTGCACCAATTAACTATCTAATTAGGAATTTTAGGTTAAAGAAAATCATTTTAATATGTTGTAACTATAATAAGATTTATTAATCTAGTTATTAACTATTGAGTTTTTCTCCTCAAATATTCTTCTGTTACGAGCCTACCAATGATCCAACAAATAATTAAAGGTAAGAAACTTACCAACTCACCTTTTGTATAATTTGTAGAGCCATTTTTCCATTAATATTGCAGTTTTTGATGAATGATATTGTGATTCACATCTTATTTTTCATAGTAGGTTGCAGAAAGACTCAATAGTTGATTTGAGTGATTACACTTCACAAAAGCAAGAATCAAAGAGTGCTCATTAATGTAGAATGGGCACTTGTTTTTAAGCTAAATGTTGAGCTTTTGCAAGTCCTTCAAGAAAAGAAGTAGATTATTAAAATTCCTCTAAATGAATATGAAATTCTCATTGGACTGTTGTTATTCCAAATAACTTTCATTATTTTAAGATGTAATTTTTCTTATTAGATTTTTCCATGCCAATTTAATGCTAAAATTGCTATCCTTGGTACGATATGTCTATCTAGTTGATTCTAAATGTCATGTATTTCATAAAAATTTTCTTAATTCCTACCACATGGTTCTAGCTTCTCAACAATGCAATGCTTCTTTTCTTAGATGAGTACTATTCTTTTATAAATAGAGCCCAAAGTGAGCTAAAGGTATAGACCTTCCAATAAAGTTTTGTTGTGAAAGTTTTCATAAACTCCTTGAGTTTTTTTTACAACTAGATCATTTTTCTCCATAAGTAGACTCAATTTATTCCAACTTTCCTAGTATTGTCTATGAATCTAATCCCTATCACCCTACAAAAAGAACATTCATAATTCTTTCATTCTTTATAAAATATATTATGGTGGGCAAGAAACCATGAAAGAGTGAATCAGAATTGGCTCAAACACATTTTTAATTAAGATAAGTCTTCCTCCTAATGATGATAAACTTTTCTTCTAACCATTTTCTAGCTAATCTTGTCTACCAAGTGTTGAAAGTGAACATTCTTTTTTGTACCCTTAATTAAGATGCTTCCAATATAAATTATGGGGAGGTTTTTTCTACTGAATCCCAAGACCACATTAAGAGATTTTTTTGCCTCATTTTGATACTTTTATTGCCTATAATAAAACATTTGTTAATTAATTTACAAACTTGACATGATTTGGAGCTCCAAAACAAATTTTTTGATGTTTGTGATCGATTCCTTGTTTCCCTTAGTGAAAATCACAAAATCATTAGCATAGCTCAAATGAGAAATGGACCTATAACCTCTTGGGAGTGCTTAATTTTGTAGCTTATTCAATCCATGACTAAAAACGTCTACAATATGTGTGAATAATAAGAGGAATTATGGGTTTCCTTTTTTGAGACCATGAGATGGTTGAAAAATCCCATCACCACTACCATTAATAATAATAAAGAGACAACTACTTGATAAGATGTTCATGATAATGTGAATAAATCTATTGTCAAAATTAAACGTATGAAAAACCTATCTTAAAACATCTTAGGATAAGCAATTAAATACCTTTTTAAAATAAATTTTTATTATGCGATTATT
Organism: Vanilla planifolia; assembly: GCA_023846275.1. NCBI lineage: Eukaryota > Viridiplantae > Streptophyta > Magnoliopsida > Asparagales > Orchidaceae > Vanilla > Vanilla planifolia. The sequence continues at coordinate 3,223,715 of CM043872.1, read as the reverse complement.
CCCTTATGTTTTTTAATTAATGTCTTCCACTATTTCTATGCAAGCAATATGTTGTCAGCCATATCTCTATTTAACAATGAATCGAGATTATTCTAGTGAGATTAAGGATGTAAGAAATTTTTGTAATCTCAATGCCAATAGTTTTGAAACGACTTTCTCTATGAAACAACATAAGCAAATAAGTAAGAAATAATTGAATCTAGATGAATTCCCAGTTTTAGGGATTAGAATTATATTGGTGCTAGTTATTTTTCTTAGAATTGGAGAGCTTGAAAGAAATACCTTAGCCTCCTCTAACACATGTGCTATAACTTATCAACATTGTTTGAAAAAGAACTCATCAAATCTATTTGGACCTAGAGCACTTTGAGAGTCCAATTGAAATACCATCAATTGTATTTGCTCTATAGTCATTTCTTGTTGTAATGTTTAATTATTCTTAAGAGATACGAAGAGGAGCATTGAGTTAAATATTAAGTCATTGTGCTATCCAGGAATTGTCATTAATAGAAATTGAAAGTTTTGTATAGCTACCTCCACAATTTTGCTTTCCTCCTCTATTTAGTTATCACTTGGATCTTTAATTCTTTATATTTTTACTTTCCTTTGTTTATCCTTCATGATGGCATGGAAGAATTTAGTTTTTTTATCTTCTTTAATAAGCCATCTGACACCCACTTCTTGGTACCAAAATTCCTTATAATATTTTAATAGCTACAAGTAAGATATTATGCTTTTAATAAATCTAATTAAGAGAGCTTAGTCTATATTAATTTGAATCATCTCTCTTTCTCGTTAACTTCCTCTTTAATTGTTCATACTATATCAAATGTGTTACCAATTTTCATATTGTTTCAAATTTTGAGATAGCTTTAAAGGCTTTTAAGTTTGCTTGCCAGAGTCCTCATGCTCTAACCCACCACCAAAATGCTCCAATTCTACTTCACAATAGATAAGTCATTGCTACAAGTTTGCAAGTTCTAAAACCTGAATTGTGTAGGTGAGAAGATTGAATTTAATGAAAAATAGAGAAGAAAAGGAGCATGATTAGATGAGACTTTATTAAGATGTTGAATTGTAGTTGAAGGAAATTCATTTAACCATTGTTGATTCACATGAACACAATCCAAACATTTATATACCCATTTATATGTAAATTCTATGGTAGGACCAATCTTTAGGGTGGAGTGGCCTTTATATTCTTGAAGCGAGGTAATAACATTAAAGTCACCACTAACTAGCCAAGGAAGATCAGTGAAATCAACCATTGTTCTAAGTTCATTCCAAAAAAACTTCTTCTATTAATAAATAGGTTTTTCACAAAGACAAAATAATAACACACTTAAGCGCTCCAATCTTCATGTTTGCCTGTCATATGCATTAATTGTTCATCATTCTTGACACTTGACAAGAGAATTCCAATTTTCATTTCATCCAAATTTTGTTTGATGAGTTATATTTAAAGAAGTCAAAAATGGGTTTTTTTCTCTTTCTGAGAACTAAGCTTGACTTGTCATTTCATTCATGTGTATGATTTGTGCTCCTCTTAAATATTTTCTACATGCATTAACTAAATTTGAATATATAATCACTTCAAATATCTATTAATAATTAAGAGCTTTGTTTTGTTATCATTATTCTCAAGGGTACAATAATCTCTCCCTTGATTATTACAAAACCAATACTAGAAAAAGAATATGATATAAGAAATAAAAGTAAAGGTATTATTGTAAGGAATTCAATAAGTCTAATGTTGAAAACTTAGATTTGTGTGAATAGTCGATACAATAATCTCTCCCTTAATTATTTCAAATCCAATACTAGAAAAAGAATATGATATAAGAACTAAAAGTAAATGTATTATTGTAAGGAATTCAATAAGTCTGATGTTGAAAATTTAGATTTGTGTGAATAGCCAAGTAAAGCTTAGTAAACATCTAAGAGTATGGCATTGTGAGCACTCCCTAGAATCATGTAAACATTCAAAGCAAGTGAACTACTAATGAGAAAGAAAATAAAAATGAACGCCAAGAGTACCAATTAAATAAGAGAAGAAATGAAAATGTGAAAATACATATATTAACCTTGTATATGTATGGTAGGATACATGTGTAGTTGATTGTTATGTTAAAACCTTGCATGTAGCATAACCAAATTACTTTTACTATTTTCATACATTTATATATTGTGTTATTTACCCTATTAAACTAATGATAATTAGCTTAACCTATTTGTTGAACTAACATTTCAGGTGCATTGAGAGTGCAACATAATGAATAAAGCGCATAAATAGAAGTGAAAAGAATCGTGTGCTTTTTTGGGATATGATGATGTATACTAATATCGCATCAAATGTAAACCATATAATCCTTATATTATATTGCACATGTTGTATATTTATACTATGTGTAATGATTTAAATGGAAGTGAATAGCATCAGTGCTTTATTGGCTTATGTAATATTTAATATTAGATGTGACATGTTATATATGTATGTGATTTAGATATAAACAGTGAACAAAATATAGAGAAAACTTTGCCTTTTTAAAATCTAAAATATGGAGAATAAATGGATGTTAATATTCATAGATCATGAAATTTTGTCATAAGTGAGTGACAAGAGATGTATGACATCACAGTTTTGCTATGGATGAGCTTATTATGTAGGATTTTTTTTAGGTATAATATGTATAGCTTTTATGTGCAGGTCTTAGTTAATATGTTATGGTGATTGTAGTAATGTGATTTTTGCGACATCTATATACATAACACTTTTGGCATTATGATAGATGTTCACACAAACCAGATTTTTGTGACTCTTATCATGATATAGGATATGGTGGTTAAGGACAAAAATGACAAATGACTTTGGAATGTGTGCAAGTCTTTTACTACATTTGGTTGAGCTACAATGTGCTTGCCCATGGAGTCAAATCTACTTGTCTTAATCTTTTCCCTCACTCATTTAGGCAAGTTCATTTTATTAATTCTCTTTCTCTCATCAATGGACTTGGGATCTCTTTCCTCTTTTAGGCTACAATAATTTATCTAAAACTTTGTAGGATCCACACCTTCTTTTAGGTTGGATGATCGTCACTTGATGGAACAATCTCTCACTCCAATAAGACTAGGGCCACTGCACTAATTTGTAACAATAATAGCCATCTGTTGGCCATTATTGAGATTTGCTTTTACACCTTTGGTCCTAATCTTTATGCCATGGCTGTTGCCCCTATTCTTCTCCTTTTAGCTAGTTATTTTGATGGTGTTTGTCTCGAGTGACACTTAACTTCCATTGTCACTAAGATCTAGCACATTTTGCATAATGATAGTGCTATAATAATTCACCTAAAACTTTTAGGATCCATACCCCCTTTTAGGTTGGATGATGGTCAATTTTGATGGAATAATCTCTCACTCCAAGAAGACTAGGGCTACTGTACTAATTTGAAATAATAATAGCCATCTTTTGGCCATTATTGAGGTTTGCTTTTACACCTTTCGTACCTTTGGTCCTAATCTTTATGATCCATGGCTATTGCCCCTATTCTTCTCCCTTTAACTAGTTATTTTGATGGTATTTGTCTCGAATGACACTTAACTTCCATTGTCACTAAGATCTAGCACATTTTGCATAATGACAGTGCTATATCTTAGTTATGTCATCGATCTTCAACTCTTGTAGCTTTTCATCATGTCTTGATCTCTAACATATTTCAATTCACTAACACTATTGATGATGGCTTTGCTCATAATACCTCCATAGGTAATTTCATGTGAAAAAAAATATTCCTTTAACAATATTTTGCTATTACTCTTACTGTGAATATCTAGTTTTGGGTTTTTTGAAATGTTTAGGTTTTGATTATTTATTAGAAAAAAAATCTATAACAAACAATAGTTGTATAAAAAAAAATAAGCCTACAACTAATTAAAATTCTTAAAATTGCATGAAACATTGTAGTTTTAAGTATCTTCAAGAAATATTTAATCATAATACATCATAATGCAAGAAATTGAAATGTTAAATTGAAATCTTAAACTCTCAAAAAATTGCATTAATAGATATTTCAAATTTATGCTAGCTTTTAAATTTTTTTTAATCATATAACATCCATTTGTGAACAAATCAATAGTTTTATAAACATTAAATAGTGTCTAAACTCTTACTAAATAAATGAATTACTTGCTAAATAATTTTTAAAATTAATTAATACCTTAAATATATTTTAAAAGTATATTTTTTCTGCAAATTCCAATTTGTGTTTATATTTTAAAGTTCGAATCAGCATTTTTTTTAATATGTTCATAAAACATTTTGTATAAATGCAATCATTTTCATTCAACAATTAAAATAATATATTTGTAATGAAGAATTCAAGGAAATATTATTTATTATCACGTTTATATATATAAAGAAATATACAAACATAATATAAAATTTTACTAATTTTATTATTTTTTTATGAAACAGTATAAAGCACAATCATGATTACATAACTGAAAAACGAATGATTAACCTTTGCAGTGAGCCAACAAATTAAAAAAAATACAGAGAAAAAAATGAGAATAAATTAAACACCATAGTTATCATATCTATCGATATAAAAAGGAATTATTAGCGATTTTTAAATAAATTTAATTATGTACGCGTAATAACTGATATAATATAAATATATAATTTTTTAGAAGTGACGTCAAAAAATATTTTACCACTAACAAATTTATTTCATGATCTTTTTATAATAATAGATAAAATAAAGAAAATTAGTTGAATCGTGAGTTTATTGATTTAATAACACAAATATTTTTTTTATTTTAATCATAAAGATGTTAAAAAGACATTAATAAACTATAAACAAAAGATAAATCTTAAATCATCATCTATTCATATATTTGTTATGCATTCATCTTCTCTGAAAAAAAAAAAACAATTTTATTAAATATTATTATTTTTCAATTACACTTATATTTTATCAATTCTACTATCAAATCATCATCTATTTTGATTATTAGTTAGTATTAGAGATTATTTTTTATGTGAAATTTGTCTTTATGATTTTTTTTTCCATATATCGAATATTTTAAAATGTTGGCTATATGTAATAAGAAGTGACACATGATGTCATGCTTGCATAAGCTAAGTCTCTCCTCATTTATTAAAATTTATATATATTCGATTAGATGTGTATTTGTTTTTTATTTATTAGATAAGTTTCTTTGTAAAATAAAAGACATGATACTTATAAAAAAAACATAGGTTTGAAATTTACAATACTTAATCTTTATAATTATTCTTTTTCATTCTTCTTTATTTTCTTTTGTTACAACTATTGGTGTACTTCATCAATTTTTAGCTAGCTTTTTTCTTGAAATTGTATTATGACAATCTCGAGAGATGAATGTAATTTTTAACGATGTACTATCAATGTTACTTTTCTTGAAATTAGTGAGCTTTTATAGTGAAACTCCTATCTTTTTGTTCTCTATACTTTTAATTGTTTTCTTGATATTATAATTGATATTGATTAATCAAGTTGTCACTTCACATAAAAAATTGAATATTTAAATGTTGATATCATTCAAATAATACTAAACAAAATGCTCTTTAATAAAAATAATTCTTATAATTTTACACTTTTAGATAAAAAAATATATTCAATAAATGTCACAAATCTTGTTTGGATAAGAGTTCCTCTTGATAAGAGAACATCTTGGGATTCCATTAGGATGCATCCTTATTTGATGCTATGCCCTAAACAAAAATGTAACATTCTCCATGTGATATCTGTCATCTTTACTAAAATTTAAATAAATTACAAACTATTTGACCATTTTAATGCAATTAAAATTTTATATTATCTCATTTTTCAAAAATGAAATAACTATTTTTTTCCTCATACTATTTGGGTTTTATATATTTTTGAGTTTTTAGCAAAATTCTTCTATAAAGTATTAACCAAATAATAATAGTTGAATCATAAAAGTTGAAACAAACTGAACAATAATGACCATTTATGGCCGAAAGTTTGCACAATGCTTCAATCCTAATAAAAATTTACTTAAGAACATTTTTGCAATCCACCAATGTAAAACTTATATATTACATAGAAGAAAATGAAGATTCCAACTAAATCATCAGTAATTAAACAAAGGTTAATGCTCACCAAATTAATAAACTACAATTATTTATTTATTTTTTCCCCCAAATCTTTTCTTGAAAAACCCTCTCCCACGTCTTTTCAGCCCAACGTGCAAACTGGCAAATCTACACAAACGCCCCCATAAATAAACAAAATGCGCTTAGTACCCACACCGGTACCCTCCACCGCGGTGTGTTTAATTACTAATCCTCAGCAGGCGTAGAAATCCACGAGGTCATCGAGAGACTCCGGCTGCGGTTCGGCGTTCTCGAGCATCCACAGAAGATGGTCGAAGAGCACAACCTCGCAGCCCACGACTGCTTCACCGTCGGAGTCGTCGACGAGGTTCTTGAAGAGAGGGTGATCAACGAGGCAGGAGCTTACGAGGTACCGCCGGCGGGACTTGCCAACGTAGACCGGCCGGAATCCGGGGGGAACCTCGTCGCCGTGGAAGGACGCCGCCTGCCACGCGTCGTTGTCGTGGGATCGGACCGACCCCTCGCCGCCGCACACGGAAGCCGTACGGCTGGAAGAGTGCCAACGCTTTATCATACAGCGGAGCATACTGAGCTTACCATGCTTCGCCATCGCTGGCGGAGGCAGCGACCTGACCAGAACGGTGATGTGCTGGAAATATTTGTTTTGCCGGGAGCGGCAAGGAGAAACTTCGGCGATGGAGTGTTGGCTCCATGATGGCTACATATAGAGTGAGGGATACAAGACGTGGGACCCATTGAAGTTTTCTTTATTTTTCTGAATTATTGTTGAAAATTAATTTTAGGAAATAATTGTTTTTTTTTTTACAATATTTATGATTTTTTCAATAATAATTCAAAATGACTACAAACTCCTTTATGAAATTTCAAACAACATTTACAAAATAAAAAATTCTGCTTAAATATTTTCTCATAAATCATCTTTTTAATTTATTTTTTGAAAAATTCTGTAAAACATTTATGATGAAAACAAACTTATTGGCATAAGTTAGCTATTTTTTATAATTAAAAAATATTTCAACTTTCAACCGTTAAAAAAAGGTGATAACTGTAGGTGGTTGGTTTGGCATCATTTTTTATAATTAAAAAGTTATTTATAAAAAAAAATAAATATTTTGTGCAGTAATAAAAAAATATTAAAAAAAAAACTCGAACACAGTGGTGGGGAAACATCTTGAAGATAAAATATATATTACAAGTTTAATAACGTGCGATGCCACTTGCGGTTTGTCTTTTATATCTAACGGCTGAAAACAATCCAAGGTTTGAAACAACTCTGTGTGCTGTAGCTGTTCATGATGATTTCTGTAGACTATTTATAATTTGTTACATTTATATATGTAAATTATATAATGTTTTTTATTTTATTTAGGAATGGGAAATTGTAACAGCCTTTTTTTAATAATTAAAAACATAGGTTGAATATATAAACAACTTTTTATTAGTTTAGGATGTCATAAATTATATTTTCATACATGAAAATGTACATCATCACATAATAAATATTATAAAAATGATATAATTTGAGTTGTAATATATTTTATGTATTTATATATTTGTGTTCAATTTTACTAAATGGTAGTATGATATTATTGATGTAAATATTTTATTATATTTATTTATTTTTATTATTATTAATATGTTTGGTGGTTTAAATGATTGGAAAAATATAACCATAATTTGATAGTAAGCGTGTAATTTCCCAACTAGGTGAAGGTTAATAGCATTGAAACATGAAAATCAAATATGCAATGATTCAACATCCACAAGAATATCATATTGCAATTTTATATTTCATATTATCAAAACCTTGTTATATATGTTTTATATCGTCTATGTTGTATCATTGTAGATTATCAGCATTTATATAAGCAATAAATTCATGAAACTATAAATAATAAAATTATAATTTTTAAATTATGTTATTTGGTAGAATGTATTTATCATAATTAACTAAAGTATATTTATTTGATTTGAAGTATTTGCAATATAACTTTTAAAAAAAAAAAAAAGAAACAAATTGTCAATGGTTGAAGTCAAAGCTTAGTAGATAACTAGTGGGTGGAGACAATGAGAAAAGTTAGTGAGCTTAAAAAGAGCAATGTAACGGTTGGCTAGTCAACAAGGATACACAAGTGCATTTGAAGATCAATGGCCTAGTGGACAATAAACAATGGTAATTGATAACGATGGGGAAATACGATGATATATTGACAACAAAGAGTGCGGATAATAAAATACAATAGTCGATCATTCATAGTGATAAGATCCAAAAACTTTTGATTGACCAAGGTAAAAGAATCATAATAACATTTGAAAATTTATGATGATGAAATCTAATGAAAGATTACTATCAATAATAAGCTCTTGTTGTATTGATCATTGAAAACAGAAATTATTCGACATTATAAAAAAAAAAAAAAGATCAAACTATTATTTGTAAACTTTGATATTTGATTTGATTATACAAATCCAACCAACCATAACAAAATTATGCCAATTCTACTAATCTTTAAATCTCAATTTTCAAATCCATATAACAAAAAAAAAAAACCCCTAAACCATAATTCAAATAGTTTCAATTAAAAAGACAAATAACAAAATATTAGATCATTTTCAAATTTATATTATTATCTTATCCTTCTATGTTTTGGACATCATTAGCCTTTTTTCAAGAAAAAAATGACAATATGAAAAGAAAATTAATTGCATTAACATTAATTTACATTATAGCATTATGTTGAATACAACCCTAGAATACATAGTAGCCCAATATACTTATTAATCTTTTGACTTCCTCCTAGCTTTATAATGACTACCAATGAAATTCAAAAAGGCTAGACCAATAAAATATGCTATTCACAAAGCTTCAACTTTACAAAATGTTATTGCTTTGTTATAAACTATTTCTCTTTTTCTTTTTCACTTTATCTTGAGAACTTTTTGCCTTTCTTTTGTATCATAAGCACCAAAAAGACGAGATGTGGTGATCTTTTATTAGATTATACATGAAAAGGAGATTATTTTAAAACAAAGGAAAGTTATGTTTCCAACTAAAGTATAGAGAGAATAATTGGCATCACAAAGCATGTCTTAAGCCGGATTTCAAGCACCTAAAGGAAGTTAACAAGAATTATCCACCCAATGATTGAGTAGGTGAGAATTTAGCTGTATGTTCATAAACAAGTATAATTAGATGCATTTGTTAATTACTATGAAACAAAGATCAAACAGCTTCCCTAACCAGTTGTTTTGTCTATTAGGGTAGTTACAAACTTACAAGCCTGATTAATAAGCTTTGGTAGGGCACAGTGTTGGCATAAATGTGGTCCAAGGAAGGATCCAACCCAAATGGTTAAATGCTTATGCAGAATTTATTAATTTACATTTTATTAATGTTTTTTTATTATTAAACTGAAAAAAAAAAATTATACTTTTTAATGCTATTATTAAACAAATCAAATATTTAATATTATTAATACCTTAATTTCTCACAAAGTATGCAGAGTATCATAAGTTGATAGTTCATGACTGAAATGTTAAACCTTAAAAACAAAAATATAACCATTTTTAACCTTTACGTCACATCAAGATTCCCATTCAACTGATTGATTCTGATAAACCTTATTAAAAAAAAATTACAAAATAGACACCTTAAATTCTCAAATGAAAGGATTAAATTATAAATTATTAAATTACAACTATAATTTATATATTGTCTCCTATATTCTATTATTAGATACGAAATAAAAATTAAAAAATCTTATGGTGTTCGTTCAACATTTCTACATCTCAATATATTCCTTGTTAAATAAAGAAACAAATACTCAAAAAGGCAAACTTAGCTGTGGAGACTTGCGATTCAAAACCAGTCTTCATGACGGATCAGTCCACCGTTCAAGAAGAGCTGTTCATAAATCTATTAAACAAGGAGGAAGGTTAGAAAGGAAGGATTACATCTGGGCAAACTAAAGGATGCAATCAATAAAAGAAAGAAATATTTGCTTATTATTGACAAATAAAATACATTAAAACGATGCAGTTATAATAATTTGAGGCTTATAGCTACAGCATGGCTTTTCATTTCACTGATGAAACTTGTGACTATTTATTACAAAACATAAAATTAACTACATTTACTCATCTGAAAATTAAAAAAAAAAATAAAATAAAATACAAATGCTGTCATTTATGGAGTTGCATTCAACCTTTCTCAGTTTCTGTTTTGTATGAACTTCTAATGAACCAAACAGTTTCTCTTGTATCCTCTTTTAGTCCCGAATGGGCCTCGAGACCTTAGAAGAACATGGAGGCATCTTGGGGTAGAAGACGATGGCCAAAATGGCACATAAGAATATGCCAACTGCGCCATCAAATGGATGAAGGGGATGAGCATTGGCAAGCCAGAAAGGTGTGTCAGAGCGATAGTGCAAGAAATTGCCATGCAGTATAATTGAATTGGCAGCCATTAATCCAGTTCGAACCCCCACAGGGGCAGCAAGTTGGCCTCCACATCTTTGTTTGATGCCAAAGAGAGATAACGATAGGAGCATGAAGAAGGGAACTGAAGACACTGATCTGCAAAGAAAGCACAAAACAAATTTTAGTTTCGACGAGGAAAAGTATTAACAGATCAATGAGGAAAAGCAAATCAAGAAGAAGCTCATATTTCAAAACGCATTGCCTAAGGTCTACCTTTGAACGAGAGCAAATAACAGTCCAGAAATCACTAAAGAATGGGGATAACCCAGATCAGCAGCTGCTTCCTCAGCCAACCACGACCTGAACAACAACTCTTCTACAGTAGAAATTCCAGTTGCAGCAACGATTTCTCCAATAGTTAGGATCAAAATGTTCCCATATGCTTTCAATAAAACAATAGCACCTGATAAGGAAGAAGGTAGCTCCAGAGAACAAGAGATATTAGAATAACCCAATAAAGCATTAACTGAATGGATGCACAGGACAATTGTTATTCCTCCAATCAATCCCTTGAGAAAATCAAGAACCTACAACAAGAAAACCAAATCAAAGCGTGTTCATGGCTGGGTTGTAATCAAACAACAATCACATCCAAAGGTTATGTTTGGCACTGTTTTTCTATTAGTTTGCTGTGTCCTTGTTTTCCTATTGTGAAGAAAAACACTTTTACAAATTTAAAAAAGATATAAATCTCACAAACAAATAGTAATTTACTCAAAAATTGATTTAATCCTCATTTGTTTTAGATTCAGTGTCCTTACAATCCACCTCTACAACCAAGTTTTAAATATCCAATAATATTCCTATAGGTAATATTGAGAAACTGCATTAAGATATCTCTGTTTCATCTATGCCAAATCTTCAATCACAAACTTGGACAGCTGTTGAAGTCTGATGAGATAGCTAGATCAGGTTCACACCTCTAGGATAGCTCTTTCTAATTTAGCCATAAATTTTCATTCTGACATTAGAATTCTATAAGTTGTGAAGTACTAAAAGGCTGGGAAGAACCCCTTTATCTTTCTATCTTGATAAGTCGATGAATTCCAATTGAATCAAGGAGAAAATAGCCAAGAATTTATTGCATCATGTGTTTTTGGATAATCTTGAGCTCCTTTTTCAAATGAGCCCTCATGCATGCAACAAAGAAGATGATACGTCTTTTACACTTTCATTGCTTCCTTCATTATCCACTACTTCCCAGTATGCCACACTACTTGCTTTAAAAGCTCTTCCTCCAAAGATAATATCTCTAAGTGAGCAGCCCCTTCTTGCTACTATCATTCATCATGAATCATCATCCTCCATGTTGGTAAAGTAGACATCTCCTTAGCCTATAAAACGAATAAGCAAATCTTCTTTCAACATTAGCATGTTGAGTTCTTCAATTTACTTCAAGAATATTCCTCTTCTTCAACTGCGATCAGCAGTAGCTAACCATGTCCTCTTATGAACACCAACATCATCATCCACGATAGCAACAATATCCCATTTATGTTACCAACATTTCTCATTCTCCTATAGTTCCTTATCTTTGAATACAATGCCTAGAATTCCCTTTTGAAATATCTTGGTTTCTTGAAATAATAAAATAACAAAGAAATTGATTACAAAGAATACCTAATAGAAGTATGATCTCTCTTTCCCATATCAATAACCCTTATTCTCTTCCATTTGTCTCTGAACGCAATACCTGATACTCCTTTTTAAAACATCTTGGCTTCTTAATTCTTTTTTAACCCTCCAACGAAGGCTTTTGCTTCATCGTAAAAGGTTTCGATTTGCCAGTACTTGCTTAAATCACAAGTTACTTATGGTTCCTATTATAAATTAATCTCTTTTTTTGCCCATTGCCATTGTCCTCCCTCCATTGCAAGATGAATTATCCTCTATCTACAATAAATCTTCAACTAAAGCCTTCAATTGCTCCTACATTATCATCTCCATTAGATACTGAATCTATAACGTCTAAAAAGAAACTTGTATTTTTAAGAATATAAATGGTTCCCCTTCTTGAACCAAATCCTCTCACATTGATATTATCTCCTTCAAGAACTCTCTCACTTCTCAACTATACTCCATTCTCCTAATTCACCCACGCAATATGAATTAATGGACTAACAAAGTCATTAATCCTTGCATAAGTAAAACTTATGCTTTAATACAAATTCTGATTATAACCAACAGCGTGATCGATCAACTACCTTAATGTTCATCATGGATCGAGATGCGTCTGAATGATAGACTAAACACAACTAAAAAAGTGTGCTCTATCTTCTTACAAGGAAGTAAATGAGGGCACTTAAGAGACAATAGGTTTTTATGCTTGGTGGTTTGGTGGCTTTCGTAGAGGTGGGTGATAGCACAACAAATAAAAAGCAACTGGCAATCAACTAGAAGAATGTTATCTTTGCGAACACTTCCTACTTTCGCATTGGCCAAGCTTGGTTCATATGCATTGGCTGGAAAACCACTTGTAGAAGTCCCTACAAATTTGTCAAAAGATAATTCCTAACAAAAGAATGGCAAAGTGATGGAAGGTTGGATAGTCTAAAAGAATAGAAAAAAAAGAGAAAAAAAAGAAAGATTCTCTATGCCCTCTTAAAAAAAATTGTTTAACTACCTAAATTAGAATACCAATATATGCATACATCCAAAGTATAAATCAATTATTAATAAGAAATTTCTTTCTATTTATTTTATAAAAATTTTAAATAGTTTTTATAAGTATAAATTTATCTTAATAAGACAAAATATATATATATATATATATATATATATATATATATATATATATATATATATATATATATATATATATATATATATATATATATATATATAAGACAAAATATAAAATAAATATAATTAATTCATACTAATTTAAACCTTAACAAATTCAACCTAGAATTAAAAATGAAAATAAAAGACAGAAATATATTCCTAAATTCCTAAATTTGATAAATCTTGAAATCTTGGATTTGACTTCTTAAAATTAAAATATTGATTTCATGAATATAGATGTGCTTTATCCCTTGAAAAGTGGCCATTTAAAAAATGAAGTAAATCTCATGAATAACTCATTAATATTCGTGACCAATTAACTTATTATTAAACAAGAATCTCATGAGCATACTTTGAAGGCCTTTCTATAATGAATTTGTGCTTTAATTGGCTCCATATATAGTTTGCATTTGATCTAAAATACTAAGTCAAGCAAAAAATTTGTTGACACAACCTGTCTGATACAAAAACTTTACTCTATAAAGTTAAATTAATAAGGGCGGATCACTAAAAATCATCTATATTGAGTGTCCTATTAAAACATAAATTCCAAAGCAACATGTCATGTGATTTATCCTTTGAGGGGCTAAGAAAGATCGAGTCATCTGGTAGTCTAATGCATGGATCAATTAAGTATATCATCCAACTAAATCACTGGAGGATTAGCTACATTGAAGTTCAAACAATGCAATTATGTATCTTTTCTATCTTAGACATATAAAAGGTGGCTCCAATATGTCCCGATACATAAACATAATTTTCAAATTAAAAATTAAATTAAATAATTATGTAAAATAACTTCAAAATTACTTTATAAAATCCACATATAGGTGAAGAAACTTTGATACTTAATAATAAACCTAAAATAAGAGAAATTTTTAGGATCATTTGATTCTTTTAACAATTCAATTGGTTTAAGCTCAACACGAGTAAGCTTAGATTAGCTTTAAAAGTTCAAGTTCAAAAGTTGATTTAGACTAAAAGGGAGTATACTCAGGTAAATTAAGTTTAGAATGTTCAAAAAGCTCAAATCATATGAAAGAAATTTAATAATTTTTTTTATGATAATACTAACGAAAACAAAACACGATAAAAAAACAATAACACATCGGCAATGTAAAGTGATAACAAATGCTTGATCAAGATGCTAAGAACCTACTAAACTCAACCAAGTATGATGAAAATAGAATCATAAAAGCACATATCAATCACATAATACCAAATGTTATCGAAGTAATTTTCTTAGTAGATAGCAATAGAATTCATTTGAATGACTTCAACTTAAGTATCACCACAAAAACATAATTGAATATGATATAGTAAATAGAGAGAATAATTTTTTTGGCTCAAGAAATCTAAATAACACAAAATTAATCATACAATAATTATGAATAAAAATTATATAATTTCTCAAGAAAAGTTTAACATCATCTAAAGAGAATGCAAAACATGTTTATGTGCATAATAATAAGAAAAAAGTAAAATTGCCCATAAATAAGATAGATAAATCTACTTTTTATGACTAAGAGTATAATAAAATCATATGTAATTATAATACAACTAACGAAATTTCAGTATATAGAATGCAAGTATCAACATAGTTTAAAAATGATAATGATACAATATTACAACATAAAAATAAAACAAAAAGATTTTAACATTCTAATTTTAAAAGCATACAAATAGATTTAAACTTACACCTTATTTAGCAAAATTTGTTTTCTCCAAATTTTTAATTAGTTTTTTGCTATTTTTTTAAAATATTTTTAATTTTTTTGGTAATCCTTATCATATTTCTACAATTTGTAAAATTAAAATTGTTGTGTAGCATGGTTTAAGTTTGTCTGACACCTTCATCACATAGCACTCTATGTAGCCCTAATCTCAGCAATGCGGGAGGTTCTTTGTTGGAGGCATGCTTGATAATAGTGAGGTTTTGTTAAAGAGTCTAGCATAGACAATCAATGTTTGTTGGGCCAACAAACCATAGAACTATGGCAGTATAGTTGAAAAAGAGAGAGCAAGGCATTAAGTGAAAAGGGATTGTTGATACGATTGGAACGTAATGATATGGGGCTTCGATACAAAAAATAAAAGATGGACTCTCCGAGTAGATAATGGACAGAGAAATAGAGGAGGATAGCCTATGCCCTCTTAAAGAACGAAATGAGTTGGCCAATCAAAACCTTCCCTTAAATACTAATGCAATTCAAAATAGAAATCAAATTATAACTAGCTTTTATTTATTACATAAGAATTTTAAATAATTTTTACAACTTAAAACCTATCTTCACTAAACAATAAGATATACAAAAGACAAAATAATTAATTTAAGAATAATCAAAATCGTAACAAACTCTATAAAAATTTAAATTTGAAAATAAAAGAAAAAAGACTAAGAGATATAAATAACTCTCTAAATTCTTAAATTTATAGAACCTTAAAAAACTTGAACTTGAATTTTTAATTTCTTGAATTTAAAATCTTTCTTTAATTTGGATTACCCCCATCTTTTAGATCTTGATTTCTTAAATTTGGATGAACTTCTTGCTTTAAGAAGTGGTAATTTGTTTATGAATAATCTTCGAACACTCATGACATGTTAACCCATTATTTGAACTAGAATCTTTTAAACATACTTTGAAGACATGTCATCATGAATTTGGAATTGATGTGAAATGTTGAGCCATGCAAACAACTTGTTAATGTAGGCTATCCTGCATCACAAGTTTATGTTGGATGACACAACCAACTTGAGAGCTCGAGTAACATTTCATGTGGCTCTTATTGGTAAGCAATATATTCAGAGAATACTTTTTCATTGTTTTGTTATTGATTTGAAAAGATTGACATCTAAAGGGATTCATAATATTTGACCAAGGAAACATTCATATCGTTTTTTGCTTTAATAGGAAGGAATATGACTTTGTCAGAATGGAAAAGACCATGACTATTGCAGGTCAAGTCATGGAGCAATCAAGCCTAAGCTTCCGGCCATCATCCTTGGCTGTTATGACCATTCTAGTCTAGGTTCACATGCTCAACCTTCCTTTGTTCTATTGCGATATTGATAATCTAATGAGGAAATTTCCCAAGCATGGGTCTCATTATGGGATGAATAATTCACAACGAAAGCAAAGAAAATAACTAATGCTCTGATGTGTGTTAAAGTCAATCATATGAAACCCCTCCAAGGTGTATACGTTAGCTAAAGGAATTCATGATAGATTCTACTAAAGATTTGTGTGTAAAAGGGTATTATTGATTTGTTTTGAATGTGACAAAGGGATCATTAGCTTGGAAGTGGGTTAAATTGTTTCTAAGTTGGACAATGATTTTATAACATTTGGACTAAAAATTGGAAATGAGATCAACACAAGAACACTACATGAACTTCCCTTTTTTTATCGTTTACAAATTTTAAATTTCTTGGTGAAGAAATTTAACGTAGAAAAAGTTTAACAAAATATAATCTTTAAAGGATAAGAGATGTATAAAACAACCGTAGACCTTATGCTTATGAAGGATACTAAAAATACTTCGATAAAAATAGGTAAAAAAATCCAAGTTAAAATGAACAACGCATATGTTAGACAAGAACTAAGCAACTCAACGGTGCGGGTTATATTCAGTCAATCAATTTCAAATGATTCATCTGAACAATGTATGTTAGACAAATATGATTTTGATTAACGTTTACTCAACCCTAATGGTATGAACATGCAATCAAGTTCCACTCATGTAGTAAACATACAACACTCAAATGCACATGATTAATATTCAAAAAAGAATAGTAAAGGTCCTTATTTTTTAAATTTAAACACCACTAACTGTGATCTAAAAACTTTCAAAGTTGCTCTAAATCATTTGATAAAACCCAATTTCAAGAGTAAGGTTCATAAAAAAGAAGGAAAGAAGGTTGGTCTCCTCACTAGAGATCTCCATTAGAACATGAACTAATGTATATTGTAGATCTATGCTAATGGTGGCATGTGATACAATAGTAATAGTGAAATATGTTGGAACGAAAAGGATTGGGTTATCTAGTTATACCCATGCTAGGGTCCACAAAATCCATGGAAATAGATGAAAATGAGGATGGTGGTTCTAACTACCTATGACTTTTAGAGTTGTCAGGTTTTGACAAGCAAAGTTAGTAATCAAATAAAAAAAAATTCAATATGGATGCACTGAAAAATAAGAATGAATGTAGTAAAACAACGAATCACAAGTGCACCCCAAGAGGTACTCTACAATTATCCGCATTGAACTTTAACTCACATGCATATAATATTCAATTCTTAAAAATTCTAAAGGGCTCCTTTTCAAGAATTTTAGGCATATAAGTTTTTGTACGAAGAACATTGAAAAGGATATAAATCAAAAACTTTACAATAAAAAAGAATTAATTTCTCAATAAGAATTTTAAAACTATCTTAGTTCTAAGCTAATCCACTCCAAATCCCAAAATAGAGGTCGAGCACATGATAAACAAATGATGGAGCCAAAGTTCTAGTAATGGAAGTTTCTTGACACTAATGTTTTGACATATCTCAGAATCAGTACCAACATGCATAAGACACAGTTCACCTTAAGATCAAATTCAATATGTATATTTTAGCATGAAAAAAAACTATATAGGACTTTAAGAAATAAGTGTCAAATAAATAACATTGTTGTCCACTACAAAGTGTCAAGCTAGTAAGCATAAACTTTAAGAAATAAGTTCAAGTTCTATCATGTCAACCTAAATTTGGTTCTAACATCCCTAAGCTCTAACAGCTCGTCATTTTGGCAGGCTTGTCTTGCATTAAACTGATATTAAAGCCCACATATTTAGGAGGTTCACACTACATAGAATCCTTAATAAATAGCAAACATATTTTTGAACTAAAAGCATGATTGAAATAATATAAACAATCATTTCAATGCATACCATACCTGTTGCAACCTCCTTGTTGCTATGATAACTCTTGTGGAGGGAATAACTTGAATGACTAAAACGTCAAAAACAACAATCTTGAAAGCAAAAAGAGTTCCAAGCTAGCCTAGATGGTTTTGCATGTCAAGTTTGGTTGACAAATTTCAAATTACACCGTCAAGTTTGATCCTGGTGGGTTCAATCAGCACAATTTGAAGCATTGATATTTAGTGACATGAGTAAAAAAAAAAAAGGATTATGAAATGACTATAACATAGTGTGGGAGGAGATAATTTGTGAAAAGTAGGAGTAACCAACTACTACCTATTGATTTCTCTAGAAGGGAAAAGGAGGTTAGATGACTTCATATTTTTTAAAGCTTGGAGCAGAATTCATTGTTGTGCTTCAATTTAAAGCAAAAAAAAAGGGAAGAAAGATATACTACTCTTCCACACAAATGGGGGTACTTTGCATCAATTAATTTAATAAAGAGTCTTCATTTTCTTATTTTGGGTTGTCAATTGTTAATAGCATTATTGTTGCTATATTTGTCACATTTGTGTTTATTTTTTTGGTTTGTTTCAAACCTTTAAATGAAATCCTGGCAGTCAGGTTCAAGCATTATTTCCTTAAACTCCTTTAACTAATCTTATTTAATTTTATTATCATTACAAAGTTAAGAACTGAAAATTAATCATTCTTAAGGATCTATAAACATTTCATATTGACTATAAGAGAAATTAGAATAATACTTTTTAATCTTTCTCTATCTTGATACGAAGTTCAACAGCGCTAAAACAGTAATGCCGCCTAACCTTCACACCACTGCCACAACGACACCCAGTCTTTGTGCAACATACAAAATAAATAATACCAAAAGCACTTCTTAACTTTTGAACTCAAATTCTCATGGTTGCACTCACACATTATCATGACAAGAAAATCTTTGCCTAAATTGGCCTATTTTTAACCAACTATTTTTGGTATCCTTTCCTGCCACAAATTCCTAGATTTCCATTTATTTCCTAAATTTTAAAAAATACAATTCAGTAGGTTCATTTTGAATAAAAACTACAATTCAGATTCAATTATACCTGCATTCGCAAAATGGATATGGAGGTGGAAAGGAATATAGCATCACCACCTATTCACTCCTGGCTTTAGCTTAATGTTCATAAACTGGTTGTTTCAACCATAAATAAATTAAAACCTGAAAAATCTGTACTAAGTGATGCCAAACTAAGTCATCTGGTATGGATTTCCATACATTATATTCAAGTACGCTTCAGTTCTTAATATCACGAATTCTACCTATAAAGATCAGTTCAGACAATCTTCTAAACAAGATACACTGAATGACTACTCATTAATATCATAATTATCAAGGACATCAAATTCATACCCTGGGTACTGAAATCAGGTCCAGGCCATACTGTTGAAGTGGATTGTCGTAGTTACGAATCCTTTTTCCCCAAAGAATAACAAGGATCATAGCAGCAACATATAGTCCAACTAGGCAAACAAATTCTGCGATTCTATTTGAAGTATGAGTTTTGCAACTTTGTACAAGCATTGGTAACAAAGGAATAACCACAGGAGACCAAAGCACAAGCACCATGCAAACAAATCCACACAACCTGGTAGCAGAAATCAATGTCAGGTGAACTTACAAACAAAACGCAGCATCAAAAGGCGAAAGAAATGCATAACGTTACAGTAAAAACAAATCATATAGTCCATAGCATAGATGAAGTAATATGGAAAACAGCTGCAAAATTTTGGTTATTTGCCTCACAATCATGAAGAGTAACATGACACTACGTAGTCAAAAGATATTAGTACAACAAAAAGAGACGTCCACTTAAACCATAAGCTGAACAACTTTTTACGTTGAAAAAACTATCGAATTCAAATCATTCACCGGTATGGTAAGAAAATTAAGAGGGTTTTAAAAATAAGGATGAAATTTGACAATTCAACTATATTTTTAACATTTCCATTCCAGGGAATAAAATTTCAGGTTGAGGAAATCATGCAGGCCAATATTATCCAACAGACTAATCAAAGTACGCTAGCAAAAACGAAGATTGATTATAACCATTTTCAAAATGACAAGCAGGAGCCTTTATGACCATCTTTCAACGATAACAAGCACAAAAGATAATAATGCTGGATTCATAGTACGTCTTTAAATAAGTATACTATGCTATTTCACTTTCTTGAAGTATAATGTCCTACCATCAGTTCACTGGATGAACCTCAC
Organism: Vanilla planifolia; assembly: GCA_023846275.1. Lineage (NCBI taxonomy): Eukaryota > Viridiplantae > Streptophyta > Magnoliopsida > Asparagales > Orchidaceae > Vanilla > Vanilla planifolia. The sequence goes on along the minus strand of CM043872.1, from coordinate 3,203,126 downwards.
TTAGACATGCTATGTATCAAGAACGGCATGTATAAACAATTCAGTAAGAAGAGGCAACTGCTTAACACTACACCTGTCATTGCAGCTTTATCAACTAGACAAGTTGATCAACCTCAAATAGAACTTAACCCAATGAGGATAAAAATCAAAAACAGCTAACATTAGATAATGAACGTGATCTTTGAAGCACATTTCTGCAACTGAGAGAAGGATGAAGAGACTTCCTGATTCATGGTACAATGCTTCACTATAAGATTCTCCAGAGCTTTATCAACTAGACAAGTTAATTGAAGCTAAAACTAACCTCATTCTAAAGTGAAAAAAACCGAAAACTAGCGAACGACATATAGAACATGTAAAATTTGAAGAATATCCCTGCACTTGGCAGAGGCATGGATAGTGGAAGAGAGCCCCTGATGTAAGGTATAACGCTTCATTATGATTTTCTCCAGAAGAAATTTAAAAAGTTTTTTGCATTTTGGCATCAATGCTCAATAGTAAATGTGCAAAAATCAATCTAAAAACAACTATTTTTCATGATATGTTCATGTACATATAAAGTGTTTTGATTCCTATTTACATAACTCTCCTAACGACAAAATTCCACTTCAGTTTGAGGTTAATTTCTGCAGGAGACGCTTATAGTGAAGTAGCCTAGCTAAACAGTTCAGTTACATAGTTTTGTCAAACAAAAAGTGGAAATGGTTTCCCTGCCTCTCTTCACTCTAAAAAAAGGGATGCAGTTCAAATCTTTGTTTGGTGATTCCTTAAAGGAGATTTTTTTTTTCAATCACAAAAATATAAAACTTCATTGAATAACTTCTATAATTTCTCAATTTGTTTTCAAATAAAATACTTTTTTTTTTCAAAAACACCTTTTTAAAATATGGTTTCAAAAGCTCATTTTCATTCAATTACAAAAGTTGCCACTGAACAAAGCCAAAAACTACCTACGTTTGCAATAATGAGATGGCCACCAGCTCATCAGCTTTGGCCAACAAGAAAGCATGCTATAGATTATGATGATGGTCAACAATGTGAAACAAGGGGTTGTATTTAATCATGACAACTACATTCCCCAAATAGGCAGTTAAACACCATCATAGAAATGAACCTGTAAATCTAAAAATACGGAAAAATGTGCAACAACTTTAAAAACAGGCTGAGTGAGAAACTAGCCTTTGAAACAAAGGACGTTCAGCAATATGCAGGAATGAAATCAACCTATCTGTCAGGCTAATTGCACCACGCATACCACCCCACAGTAAAGCAACTTTCCCAACTAATCGGAGTACTCCAACCTTTTGTCCCAATCCTGCCAGCATTGTAACCAGTCTGACCATTTCAAAACAAGTAATATTAAATAAATATGTTTGCTTATTAAATTAAATTTGTTTACGCACAAATATGGAACCTAACCTTTCATGATCCACCTCCCCGTCATCCTTTGTAGGCACGACAGGACCAGCAATAGACATGGCTTTCTCTGCGAGACTGCTAACCAATCTATTTTGGCTTTTCTCTTGTGTAATTTCATCCTCACACAAAAGACTTTTGTCAGAAAATGCCGATGGCATTTTCACATCCTCATATGGATTATTGAGCTTCTTCTGTTTAGCAACTCAAAACAAGTTAAAATATCCAAGAAAGCCTAAAAATATGCATGTCAAAAGAAGAATTGGTTCTCAAGAGAAGAAATATAGGCTAGGCCCATCACTGAACAAGAACAAAGTTCGATCTCATGAAATTCACTTGTCTGCATGAAATCAGTAATGGAACACTGGCTAACATAACAAATACGTAGGAAATGAGCCAATAGATCAAACTTATCCACATACAACAATAGCAAGACAATCCCACTAGCTGCTGCAACTACATCCAAACTTCAGAATTATCAACCACAAATTAACAATTCTCAAATATAAAGGCCCTTTTTTATAAACCAAAAAATAAAGGCCTCTTTGGTTTTTGACATACCTAGTTCAATCTTTCTCTTTCTTCAAAAACATAAACAAATGTCCTGAAATCTCCTCTCGAGACCATATGCATATTTCTAGACAAAATTCAGCATCTTTTTCATGTTATCCTTACATTTATTTTAATTTAGTTTCCATTTCTGGAGTTGTAATTTAGTTATCACCAGATTTGTTGATGTAACAGAAGATATCTTGTACACATCAAGAAGTTTACAGGTAAGAATACACATCAAGAAGAACCAAATTTAATAAATTTATTTTCCATAAATGGTAAACCACACAACTTTAGTTGTACTACAAGTATCTCATGTGATTGCAGTGAAGAAAATGATCCTCAGACATGCTAAGTAGCGGAAGTGCAAGTTGAAATATTTTGGCCAGCAGCAAATTAAAAATCCCAACAAGGCATGGAACTTTGTCCTCAAAAAACAATGGAAAATATCCAAAAGAAGAAGATATAAGCAAACAAAATGTTTCTAGTATGCTGTGCTTGTATGCATTGTTCTAGATTCCATATATACCTGGTTGCTTGCTAATAAAGCAGATGCACCCAAAGCAGCCGTCACAGCCCCCACCACAATGCCACCATCAGCTGAACCAACTGTCCCAAGCTCATGTCCTTTATTGATTGGCTCATTTATATCCGGAAGTAGAACCTCATCGTGCTTTTCATTCTTCTCAGAAACAAAATGGTCATCTTTCATCCCATTCTCAGAATTGGAGATCTTCTGTTTATTTGTAGGACTATCGAGGGTTTTTCTTGATGCATCATCACGAAAAGCAACAACCTGAAAGTAATTTTTCAGAGATGCCAAGCTGGAACCTACAATAACACCCAAAGGTAAAACTTTCTTCACGCAACCAGCATCTTGCAATGATAAGGATATGATTTCAGCAACAGTTTGCCCTTCAATTACACCAAGTTTTGCTGAATTAGAAGCAAAATTGTCTTCATATGAGTTCAAATCACAGCGATGCAAAACAGCACGAGACACTCTATCAGTGAAATTTTCTAAGTCATATGTAAGGAGTCTCACAAATTCTCTCGAATCAGGCATGCCAATCCTCCGTTCCACTTCTACTTTCAAATTGTCCAGTAAACAATTCTTAACCAAGATGAAATGGTCCAGTTTAACAGCATCTTCCTTTTTATTCCTGGTTAAATAATTATCTTGAATTAAACTGCAAAACATAGAATATTTCCCATTAAGAATTACATAGGATGGTTCTATGACATCTTCCAGGTCATTTACTGAAACAAGGTTGAAATATTTTTGCTTTCCTTTATCAAAAGTTACATTTCTAGAACTTTTTGATCGATCAAGCATTTTCCACTGACCTTCTTCTTGATCAAGAAACAAATCAGTTGCTGACTCAAGCTTTAACAGCCTCTTATGTAATGGGGTTGTAAACCTTCCATGCAGGTATGCTGCATATGGTGACAGACAGTATCTTTTCATGGCCACATCTAGGGATAAATCAGATATATCATCATATTTTTGCAAGTTTTTGCTGCTCTCGTGAATTTTCAAGTTATCTTCCACTTTATCAATGTCCAAATCTGATGAAGGTGCAAGAGTATTCTTTACCTTATTTTGACATAAACTATCCTTTATACCTTCATACGATTCTGTTCGTACCTCGTACACAGGATCTTCTCCTTGAGCAGCTGGTTGATATACCTGTGGTGATACAACTGATCTTTGGCTTTCATCAGGAAGATTATCAGACATCTTTCCATCAACAGGAGGGCTTTCAACGACTTCTTTTGCAGAAAGTTGATTTTCAAACTTTTTTGATTGATCCATTTTTTCTTGGTTGCTCTTTTCTAGCTGATCAATCATATTTTCTATTACTCCAAACACACTGTTAACTGCAATTTGTGTAGAATCATCAAATCCAGTCAACGCATCTAGTGCCTGGGTCACACTGATCGGATTTGGCTTAGAAGATATGTTCGAAACCTGCGTGTTCTCGTTCGCAGCATCCTGAATTGTTTGCTGTTCCATCTTTTGGTTTTCATTCCCATCATCAGGCACAACATCCATAGTACTTGAAGAAGCTTCCTCAGAAATAGTTGAGGACATGTCCTGCTGTGATGATGAGACAACTTTATCTGTCTCACCATCATTTGCACTCCAGACATATTCTTCAATAACTTTACTATCATGGGTCTGCATATCAATATCAAATGGTCCAAACTTTTCACTGATCCTGAACTTATCAGCATGGTCCTCATTTAGCATGCCACCCACCTGATCAGATGTGTTAGACAGGTCCTTATCTTCCATCTTTAAACCGGCATTGATAGAATCTAAAGGTTGTGAAGCCTTTTCTCTAGAAGCATCAATGCTTTCTTTGGCTGTATCACCACTGCAATTGTCAATATTACTCTGTTCCACGGGGACATCATTAGATTCCAAGGGGGCATCATTATATCCTACATCTTTGGTTGAACTTCCTTTAGTCTTCTCATCCACCGTTGACTTCAGATCTGAAGACATAGTAGGAACCCAACCAATCCTTTTGAGTCCTTCAACATTTAAATTGTTACCTTGACTATGCATAATTTCAGTAACTGCAGATGTGATCCTTCCACGCACATCTTCTGGTACAGCTCCTTGCAAAGCTGTCATAAACGTTTGTCCTTGCTTCATGGCACTCAGAACCTGAAGGCAAAAGAAATTAAAATACTTGTATTAATAGGAACATATAACACTGAAGTAGCATAAATAAGCAATAATGCTAAGGAAAATTAGGTAATAGTGTTTGAGGCTAAGACAAGCTCAAAAGCTCTTTCATGCATAAGAACGAATGATAGACAACAGATGCCAATTAGAAGTACGAGGCACAAACCCACACAAACGCATGCGAGTGCAATGCTTTTTCAAGTTGCAGTTTAAAACCTCTGGTACAAGCATCCTAATTTCTTCCTTACTCTGTCAAAGTCTACTTTCCATGGTGTCTTCTGAACCTTAAAAATTCTTTTCACTATTTATTTCAGGAAATGTAATGCCGGAGCTGGAGAGCCAATTTTAGGATTAAAGTCATGTTTGCAAATTTAGGCTATATGGTACTATTCTACAACTTCTGAGGTTCTCTGTATTTATTCTGCATTACATCATTACTATGATCATTATTTTTAGAGTAGACAGTGAAATTAACTCATGCATTAATAAGAAAAGTATGTCATTAATGATTCAACAGCTAAAGAATAATGTTATTACTTTCACATAAACCTCAAAAACTTTATAAAAAATGATTAGCCAAACCCTTGAGATTGAACAATCCCTTGAAGATTCTTTTATCCCTTCCCAATCAAGAAAGAGGTAGTGAGACATAAATCCCTGTACTTTCTCCTTCATTTCCATCATCTCTGAAGTAGGCTTCACTTTCCACTTCTCTTCTACTTTCAATTCCTAGAAGTAGCTGAAAGAATACCATGCAAAGGCATACCATAGTCTTGCAGTCATTACTTCTTTATCCTCCCCAACGTGCCACTGAAAGGTCTTGATCATCTTCTGCCTCTTCTTTATATAGACTGGTCACATTCTTCATATGTTTATTGTCTCGTTCCCCTCAATTTAGTATCCTTCATTTCTTTTTCCACATTACAATTGATTTGCAACATCTTTTCTAGAAGATCATTTTATCATGCTAGCTGGTTATGACATTGTTAGAGTAGCCACTACATATTATATATCATCCTTTTTTGGGCATGTATTGTTCTGCCCCGTGCTTTCTTTCACCAATAATTTTAGTAATGTTATTGTTTACATGTTTAGTCAGTTCATATTTAACCAGCTTAGTTAAATTGATATTGTTTATAGATCACTTTTAATTGTTATATGCAAATTTCTGGTTATTGAAAGCACTAAAGTGTAAAAAACAATTACTATTGTTTAGTTCTTTATGTATTTTGGAAAAAAAAATTAATACAATTGTTAATATTCATTAATGCTTGCCTTGTTCATGTAGCTAATAATCTTAATTTTGGTCAAATCAAGCCTTGATCCCAATTTACATGGTCAAAGAGAAGTTCAGATCCAAGTTCCAGGTATTGAAGTAGGTATCTCATCTATTAGAAAATGAGCATTCAATTCATTAAGGACTTTTGCTTATAATTGTAGTTGCACGCATTGAAATAGATATCTCATCTATTAGAAAATGGGTATTCACTTAAGGTCTCTTATAATTGTAATAGCTTATTCCACTTACTGTTTATTCAGAAATAGCACAAATTAAGTATTAAATATCTTTCATGCCTTAATTGCCAATAAATTAATTATTTATGAGCATGTTAAACATTGCTGTAATGTTAGTCCTTGCTTGATTCTAAAATAATGTTATAGTTTATCTATTATTGTACATTAATTAATGAGATGTTGGTTCATCTAAGACTTTCATTAATGTCATTGATCTCTTTCATTCTTGTATGAATCTATGTCACTGCCTGAAGATTGATGGTGAATATTAGATAGATATAATCGACTAGCCAGAGGATAGGCCTGACATATAATTACCCTTCCAATTTAAGAAAGTTTCCCATTAAAGCAAATGTCCTTATTACACTTCCCATCATGAGATCAGAAATCCTGTAACCTTGCTTTGCTAGCAAGCAAAGCTTTCTATTATACCACCCCAGCCCCCCACAAAGGCCCCAAAAAACATCATTAGACAAATATTTGTGGCATCCAAGTAGCTCAATAACCATTGCTATACAACAAGTGCTAAGCACCCTTGAAAAGATGAGCTTATTTTATACAAATATCACTGGGAGCACCCCAACTACCAAGATATGTAGACTAAAAATATCATTCCAATAAATATTAGTTCATCAATTATCCAAATGACCACTTTTAATAAAACGAGCACATCTGTTATCTGCTTTAGAAAATGCAAAAGCTTAGCACCAAAAGTACAATTTGCCTAAAATAGTGGTTTTAACTAATTAAAGTCTAATACCCAAGGATAGTCATCTATTTTCCCAACGAACTACTCGATTGTGAATACAATATAAAAATAAAAAACAACCCTCCCATTAGGATTCTTTGAGGATGGTGATAAGAAAAGGTAATTCAATGGAAGATTGTCAATGGAAAAGGTATCACCAAGCAAAGTACTTTTTTGCAGCAAGCCTCTCGAGAAAACAATAGAACTTCTATTTTTTATTAGTAGACAAGCCAAAGTGTGAAGTCTACCTAGGGTGTGTTTGAGAGAGAATTGTTTTTTCTTTACTTTTTCAAAAGCAATAAGATCATTACCAAATGTGTTTTGGGTGAATAGAAAACTTCTCAAATTGATAGGTTTGAATTTTTTATCTATAAAAGGTCTTAAGTTGTAGGCGATAGAATTCATGACAATGCTAAATAAATATAGAGACAAACGACAACCCTAACACAAGTCTTTCAAAGAATTGAAACATCCTTCTATGGTGCCATCAAACAAGATAGAGTGGTAACTTAAGTGCACATCCTGATCTATCTAATGGAAATAAAAAGAAAGCATGTGACATCAAATCTATAATATAGGGCTTCCTAATCTATACACATAAAGGCCACAGAGATATCAATCCTGCAGTAAAAAGCCTTCTTGGAAGAATTAGAATTGCATCAAAGAGCAAGCTCAATAACAAGACAAATAATGTTGGTGATGTTCCTATCTTGAATAGAGGCCACTTTAGTCTGATGAATAATTTTTTGCATAAGCTCCTTGAGTTTATGTCCAAGCACTTCAGCTACAATTTTAGAAATGAAGTTACATGGAGTTACCAACCAACAATCTAAGATAAAAGAAGAATTGTAGTCCTTAAGAATTAAAGTGATAACAATACCTTTAGCATCTTTTGGAAGGGAACAAATATTTAAAACATAACATATAGCCTTTGGGAAGTCAAAAAAAGAAAAAAACAATGTCTCGATAGCTAGTGAATAACTTAGCCTGAAGCCATCAAGGCCCAAGGATTTGTTCTTAGGAGAGGCTCTAACCACCATTAAGATTTTGACAAACCTAATTTTACAACTCAAGAATTTAACTTAACAACAGTGATGGTCTGCCAATAGGACAATCAATATATGTGTGTGGCTTGTCATAAAGGCCCTTAAAATGATCCCTAGTACTTTCAAAAGTGAAGCTGGAGCCGAACTAAATACATTAAGCAGTGCATGTGCTTTAATATTATTCGTATTGGTTTGAAAACAGATCACCACCATAAAATACATATTCACCCGAAACCGAGCTCTCAAGAAAATGTCATAGACCACTCGTACACTATGGCTTCTCGTACAATGCAAATTTTACTTAAACTATCCCCATTAGAAAACTGATCATAATCATATGACATACACTATTATACTTTCATGATAAGTGTGTAGAACTTGATGTATTAATCCGATTTTAAATTATGCTCATATGTCTGCAAAACATTTCTTAATAACTTAATGTACTAATACAATATAATTATCGTTACAGTACGACAAAAAATCCAAAAAATATATAAAACGATTTTAACATAGATCGTGTTAGCCTAATGCACAGATCGTCCTAGTACTACATGCAACATATACTAAATGATGAACGTACTCATATAATATAGCAATTGTATTAGTACAATGACAAGTTTATATCTTCATGTTTAACAATGATCATAAAAGTTTGCATGAATTATACTAATACTTGGTGAAAACTAAGAGTTAGACCACGTACTTATATGATAAATATATCATATAGGTGTAACATTAAAACACAATAATTCCTTAACATACAAGTATGATGCCCAAACTTCATACTATACAACAAAAAAAATGAAGACACTTGAGACATATTGTTACAATAACATCATACAAGTTCGAACTATATCCAGTGTAAATCCTGAGAGAAAATAAGCTACTTATTTGCATGAAATAAATATCATACACATATGATGCAAAATAAGTTCAACTCCCAGAGGTCGGACAACGTTCATATAAGATGATACCTTGTACGACCAACTTTGTGCACTCACAAATAATTCAACCAATAATTGCACTTGTATAATAAAAATATCATATCTGTGCAGTTTTGACACCAGTTCATTACTAAGTACAAATATAATTTAGAAAATAAATCATCCAAGTACACTACCAACCATCGTACTATATGATCAATAAGCAGTGAAGAACATAGTTTAAATTTACTTGTTTTAAACAGCATTTTACGCAACTGAGATTTAAGATTTAAAGCAACATGAAATGATATTCTTAAAATCCTAATATGATTTTAAATATTACAATTACTCAAGATTTTAGCTAGTGAATGCATGCGTTAGGATATTGCCATGGATTCTTAATCATGACACAAGAAACATTTCTAGGTTTTGACATTCTAAATTAAAAGTAAATAAAAGATTACCTATGATGACTGTCACACTATCAAGAACAAAATCCTTTATGGGATATTCCAATACTTGAAACCTTTTTCCTTCAACATTCCCATGAGAGATAGGATCAACATTCAAATGATCTTGCATGCTATCGACGTGATTCAATCTAATAACTGAAACATCTACTCAAAAGGATCATTAAAATCACATCACATAGTTTTGTTGTCATCAAACTACTTCATGAGCCATGGGGTTAACAATATTTTCCTTTTAATGATAACAAAACTTAGCATTATCTCAATAAGAAGAACACAAAAATAAGGTGTGCAAAAATAGTAATTACAAAGCTGTGCAATGTAAGGATTTTCAATACAATAGATTTGCAATATATCAAAGAATGTAGCAATACAACAAAAAAAAAAATGTATAGCAATACAATAATATATGCAACAATATAGCAGTATGTGCATAGCAATGTAGTAATTACTACGCCTAAATGTAAAGCTCCCCCTAAATGAAAGCTTGTTTACCCTCCCATTTCATTATCACTCAAATGGGTTGATGACACCTAAAGATAACTAAAGATGCACAAATGTATCTGTTGGTAAGGGTTAGTGAATGTATCGGCTTTTGATCATGAAAGGGAACAAAAGTAAGTGTCACACATTTGTTATTGACTTATTTCTATATGAAATGAAATCTAAAGTGTTTAGTGCATGAATGATGAATAAAATTTTTTGTAAGGCATATGACACTAGTATTTCCACACAAAATAAGAATTTCACATACCTGAACACCATAATCCAATAATTGTTGTCTAATCCAAAGTACTTGAGCTACACAACTCCCTATTGCAATATATTCAAACTTGATTATAGATAAAACAACACAATGTTGCTTCTTACTAGCCCAAGAAATCAGTGGATATCTTAAAAATTAACACATATCCCTAAAGTACTCTTCCTATCTATTTTGCTTCCAACAAAATTAGCAACCAAATAAGCAATAAGATCAATGGCTTCCTCATTCATAGGATGCCATAATCTAAGAGAAGATGTGCCAAGAAGATATCTAAAAATGTGTTTCACTACTTGTAAGTATAATTCTTTAGGACATATTTGAAATCTAACACACAAGTAAATGCTAAACATAATATCAAGTTGACTTCTAATAAGGTATAACAAGGATCCAATCATGTCTCTATGCATTTTCACACCTGTAGTTTTCCTTCTTCATACTTAAAGAAATGGTCATAATGATGAGGGTGATTCTTGATTCCGATTTGTTAAACCCAAATTTCTTAATTAACTCTAATGTATACCTAGTTTGGAATATGAAAATTCTATTTTCAATTTACTTAATTTGTTGTCCGATGAAAAATGTTAATTCTCCCATTAAGCTTATTTCAAATTCATTCTCCATTAGCTCTAAATTTTTCTCATAATGTTGACTATTAGTAGATCCGAATGCAATATGATCCACATAAATTTGACAAACAAGCTGATGATCCTTTGTATCTTTAATAAATAAAGTATTATTCACATTTTTATTTTAAAACCATTAGAGAATAGGAAGGTATAAAACCTATCATACCATACTCTAGAGGCTTGTTTTAGTCCGTAGAGTTTCTTCTTTAATTTATAAACATGAGCAAGCTTATCATAAACTTCAAAACGGGAAGGTTGCTCAACATTAAGTTCCACATTAATATACCCATTTAGAAATGCACTCTTTAAATTCATTTGGTATAATTTAAAGATTTTATAACTTGCATATGCTAAGAGGATTCTAATAAATTTCAATCTAACTATGGGTGCAAATGTTTCCTTTTGATCTATTCCTTCATCTATATATCCTTTTACTACAAGTCTAACCTTATTTTTAATTATACTTTAATTCGTACCTAATTTATTTTTGAATACACACTAGGTACCTATAACTAATTGATCACTAAACCATTGGTTTAGCTCCCAAACTTCATTCCTCTCAAATTGATTCAATTTCTCATTCGTGACTAGAACCCAAAACTCATCATTTAAGGTATTATTTATTGATTTTGGCTCAAAACTAGATACAAAAGTTGAGTGGTTGAAATCTGATCTAGTTTTTACTCCTTCCATTACATCTAAGATATGTTTCTTAAGATGGTCTCTCCAATACTTAAGTTCCTTGAGGATACTATAGATTCATGAAGTTCCAAGTTTTTATTCTCATCTAGCCTTGATTCATCCTCGATATTCAATTTTTCAATTTCATCTAGATTTTCTTCTCATCTTTCTTCTCTAACTTCACTAGATGATGATTCATCAAAGGTCACAAGAATACATTCTTCAACTAAGTGATAAGTCTTATTGAATACCTTATAAACTCTACTACTCAAAAAATATCCTAAGACAATTCCCTCATCTAATCTAACATCAAACTTTCCTACCTTCTTTTTTTTCATTATTTAAGATATAACATTTACAACTAAATACATGCAAATGAATAATTTTTTCATTTCATTGAATACAAAAGCTAATATGGAGTCAATCCATCTAGTAAAAACATGGTTCATTACATAGGAAGCGGTGTTCATAGCTTTAGCCTAAAAAGTCTTAGAAACTCTATTATTTACTATGGATAAATCTAGCTAGTTCTAATAATGATCTATTATTTGATTCCATCATATTATTTTGTTGAGTCCTTAGTGATGAAAAAGTATGTGCAATCCCTTGTTTGTTACAATATTAATGAAGTCTTCATTCTTAAACTGATCTCCTTGATCACTTTTAATTGATATCAATGTGAGTTCTAATAGCTAAAATTGAGTAACTAAGCTCAAGTTTTTCAAAGGCTTCATTCTTTTTTCTCACAAATAGTACCCATGTGAACCTATAGTCATCAACAACTACAAATCCACATTTTTTAAATCCCTAATGATTCAATGAGCCCAAATAAATCTAGAAGAAAAATTTCTAAGGGTCTTGTAGTTATCCTTCTTATCTTTAAAAATTGACTTGGGCACTTTCCTAACCAAAAAGATCCAAAAGTATAGTCTTCTTCCAATTTCAAGTCGGGTAATCCTCTTACTCGATTATATCTTACAATTTTCTTCATTGTGAATGAAATAGCATGGCATGATCTTCTATGCCAAAGTTGTGGACCACTGGTATGAGAAGACACTTAGATAACACTTTCTTCCACAACTTTTAAGTCTAACATATAGGTGTTGTTTCTTTTAGAAACTAAGATTAAAGATGCATTATCCTTATTAATAATACATGACTTAATATCAAAAAAACTATAAAGCCCATGTCACAAAGCTAGTTGATATTTAATAAATCATATTTCAAATCTTCTACTAAACGGACCCCAACAATAGATGTTAAAGAGTTACTAATGGTGCCAATTCCAATGACTTCTTAAATTTGTCACCAGAAGTGACTTGTCCACCATCAATTATTTACAACTGGATAAACAAATGCGGATTTTTAGTTGTCTTGAACACCTACTATCCACTTATCATATGTTATCCTTGGTTGATTTGCCTACGAGGTGTTCTCACCCAGAGCCCTCAACAACAGATCTTCTTTTTAAAGTAGTAATAGCAAAAGTTAAAGCATGAGAAATGATGAGAAACTAAGAAAGAAAAGAGAAGGTTATTTTGTCATAAGAAGATCGAATTCTCTAAAAGTTCTCCTTCAAGAACTTCTGAATTTACGAAGTTCTTAATTGCTTTATTCATTATTTCACCCTTTTATATAAGGGTTGAGTATAATATTTTATCATAAAATGCATAATAATTTTAATTTTTAAGAAAAAAATATTTGATTTTGACCAAAATAGAAAATTCTGTAAATTCCATTTCACAACAAGCCTTTCTGCACGTGCACGGGTCACCGTGTTAAATACTATTCACATGCATGGGTAATATTCACAAGTGCAGATATGCCATACCATGCATGGGTTGATCACATTGACGCAGTAAGTAAACCTACAACATGCTAACAGTATGCATGGAAAGTGACTAATCCGCTCGCATGCAGCGCACCCGCGCATACCCAAAGTGCACAGGCGTTCAGTATAGCATGGCTTCTGAAGTGCACATCTACATCTCTATGCTCTCTGTGTAGCTTACACATTGTAACTCACTCTCCAACGGGCCTGTAGTGAGCTTCCAAGCACGATTCTTGTTGCATGGTACTATTATGACGGTTTTCGTCGTTTTGTCACCTCTATTGATTTTTTTCACCATTTTGAGTTTAATGAACTTAAAATTGAGCTTCTGATCATAAGTTCCTTCTTTTTATGATTCAAGTCCTAGTGAATCTTCTTTTTTAAATTGATTATTTGTAATACCTAGTTTTGTTGTCTTCTAGAGTGATCTCAAAAGGTTGAGACTTCCATTAGTCTCATTAGTTGATTTTTTTAACTTTATTACTAGTAACACATAACTTTGACAAGTGCTTACTAACATCTTCACTTGGTCAACACCAACAATACATTTTGTCGTTGCTTCTTCGTCTCATATTAAAAGTGTTGTCCATCTTTCATAAATCACTATCATTGTGCTCGTCCATAGTAAACGGCAACTCGATCTCACAAGTATGGATTCTCCAGTATAATTTGACAAGCATTTAAAGATATCACTTCACAGATAATCTTACAAATGTAGTTTTTGGTGATGAAAAATTTCACCTTATGTTGTTTTTCAACTCTCGCATCGAAGTTTTTATGAATCCACTTTAAGAAATAAGATTCTAGATGTGGTGTAATCTCTAGACTTAATCTCTTCATAAGATTTTCTGATATCAAGTTTTTATCGCTTACAGTGTCAATGATAGTACTGATAAGCTCTTTCTTCATTTGAATTCAAATGGGGAAAAGTTCTTCTCTTTGTTTTATTTCATAAGATAACTCTTTTGAATTTATCAGAAGAGATAAGATTTCATCCAACTGAAGAAAGCTTTCAAGTACCTTTTCATTCTCTACTATAACAAATTCTTTAACTATCTTAAACTTTTCTTTAAAATAGTTTAAGATGTAATTTTTAACATTTTTGTTGTATCTACCATCTCTTCTTATAATGATCACAATACTTTTGAGCTCTACTAGTAGTCGTTGTAACATACCTTGTTAAAAAATACTCTTTCTTTTGCTGTCACTATGTGAACTTATACACAGACTTTTTGATATTTTTCAATATGATTGTTCCTTTTTATTCATTTTTTTATAATATTTGCAAATGTACTAGCTTGTTTTAAATATTGAATAAGAAAAAATAATAATTTTGTGATAATAGGATAATAGAAACCTACAAGGTACTTTGACAATGTCTGCATTTTGTCAATAAAAATTCCTGATCTTATCGTTTGTCATCAAAATTTTGTGGTATTCTTACACAGCTTGTCCTTTCGACGTTGTCAGCTATGTCACTTTCTCCAACTTTCTTCCATATAATCCATGGAAAGAATTCTTCTCTAATCAATTTTTTACTACAACTATACTAGTTTTAAATGAGCATTCCACCAAGTTAACGCATGACTCACATTTTCAATCAAGCATACGCCACCTAATCTATTAATAAATACTCGTACGGAGAGAAACGTCTCCAAATGCTCCAACTAGGTATCTAATTTCTCGACATCTATTATATCATCATAAATTGGTAAATCAAATATAACATATACTTTGAAAGGACAATGTCAATTCCCATGCGTCGAAAGACTGAAATTGATGATTTTATTCTTATATTCATCTCCAATTATCGTTAGGTTATCACTTAATTTAGAATTCTTCTAATTAACAGTATTTCCATTTGACGAATTATCTTTTGGATCCGTCTTAAAGGATTGAAATTTTAGTATTATCTATATTAACACATGTATTTGTTAGGTTAATAGAATTACGTATGTCTCCAGGCTTGATGGTAAAAGAGTTAGCAGTCAGCTCGACTGAAGCCTCAACCTCTTGATTCTCTTTTGCGGCGTGCTCTTACAACTATTTTCTTCTTAGCTCCAGCCATCGGTGTCGAGTCGAAGTGCTCTAATACCTAAATTAATATAATCTATTTGCAATGTGTTCTTTCCCCGAGCCTTCAATAGAAAACCTTTTTATAATCATAATAGTGGAAGTTCAAGCATGAAAAATGGTAAAGAATTAAGAAAGAAAAAAAAGTTTCTTTTCACACAAGAATAAAATCCCAAGAAATTTTTCTTCAAGTTTTGAATTGTTTTATTTATCATTCTTATCCCTTTAAAATACAATATTTTATTACAAAATATATAATATTTTTAATTTCTAATAAGAAACATGTGATTTTGACCAAAATAAAAATTTCGACAAATTTTACACCGCCATGAGCTTGTCCATGCATGCATGCCGCTACATGCTTGCCCATGTCCATGCCATAGCACTGTTTAAGCTGCAGATACTATTACCAGGCGCAGACATTCCCTGCCTAGCGCACATTGACCGCGTCAACGCAGAAGGTTCACCTACCAAGCACATGCAAACATGTATGTAGTAAGTGACCCACGCACTCAAATGCAACTCACGTGTGTCAGTCCACGTGGAAAAGTATGCCCAATGCACAAGGGCATCCGGCACGGCACCTCCACGTGGGAAACATGACCTACACGTGCTTTTTGCTACATAATACTGTCACAACGATTTTCATGATTCTGTTATCTCCTTTGACTTTTTTCACTATTTTTAGTTTAATGAAAAAGGAATTTAGCTCCTCATCACCAGTCCCATTAAGGAGACATGTTTGTATTCAAAACATTTTAAGTGTTAAACTTAGGAATCGAAGTCAATTTGGCTATAGCATTTCTTAATGTGATTTTAAATATAAGTGCACTAGAATTGTTGACCATCTATTGAAAACATGCATATTCAAAATTAATATTAGTTCTAATTTTGCAAAACTTTGAAACATGTCCAAATTTTAGGCAATAATAACAATTAAACTTCTCTTTATGTGCTAAAGAAAGAAACATGTCCAAAACGTCTATTCCTAACAAAGGATTGACTAAGTTTTAGCACACGAAATCTATGCAATCTTTTAAATCTTCAAATTCTTAGACGATTATAGCATTAAAAGCAACATACTCACCTCTAGAAACTCGTAAAACATGTAAGTTGCAGCTTTTGTATTAAGATGTTCACACAAACCTAAGTATTTAACATGCTCCTTTTTTAATGCTTTATAATTTTTGTGGAAAATATCATATTACCTGCACACAAAGTTACTATTCTAATTCTTTCTTTGATTAATAATATACCTTAGAGTTAGAAGATGCTTGAACTTCAGCATGTCATTCATCACACTGGGTCATCAAACAAAGTAGTCCATTATGGCTTTCTACACTAGTCAATGACTCTTCAGAATCACTCTAAACTACCTTCAATGCCTTCTTCTTCTTGCTGGTTTTTCATTTTTCATCTTTCTCTTGAAGATTTGAAGATTTGGACAATAAGCTTGTACATGCCCAAGTTTCAAACATTCATGGTAGTGGATCTCCTCTTTGTTCTTTGGTTTTTTTTGCTCCATTCCTTTCCTTTTGATTTACCTACATTACAATTTTTCAAGAGCCAAGCTAGTCTTATTTCAATTAAGGTAACATTATCCTCACTTGAGCCTTCAAATGTATAGGCTTCTTCAGCTTTTAAAGCAATGGATTTCTCTTTCTTCTTCCCTTTTGCTTTTTCTACAACATTCTCTTCAGTCCTCTCCATTTCCATCTCATTTGTCACTAATTCACCAAGCAGTTCATCCAAAGAGAAGGTAGACAAGTTCCTGGTTAATTGCTGTGACCAAGAGATCATACTCATTTGATAGCACATAAAAATTTGTTCAAACTTATCTTTTGACAGAATCTTTCCAAGACTTGCTAGGATATTAGTAATGCTAGTAAAACGTGTAAACATAGATTCAACTAATTCACCAAAGCTCATCTTAAATAATTCATAATCATATGTTAGCATGTTAATTTTGCTTTCTTTCACCAAGAGAAATCCCTTCATAGGTTACTTCCAGCATCAACTAGATCTCATGCCCTATTTCAAAGTTGATAATCATGTTGAACTCTTGAGCATTGAGACCACAGTGAAGAATGTTCACTGCATGGGCGTTGAGCTGAACCTACCATTTTTCCTCAAAGCATGACTCAAATCTTTTTTCTTAGTAACACCATTAACCATTTTGGTAGAAAAAGCAAATGGCCATTGTATGATATCCCAAATATCTACATCAATTGAAAGCAAGTGACCTCCCATGCAGGTCTTCTAATACCAGGTAATATTTACTATAAAGCAACAGTGGCCAATGAAATGATGCTCCTTCTCCACATATTGGCACCAACATCAATGAAATTATGAAACATAGATGGCGTTTGAAAGAATTTCTTTCTTAAACTTAGATAAGTTTTTATACCAATTTAAAGTGCCTTGCCAATTACAAGAGCAGGGTAAATTGTATTGGATGAATAAAAGCTCATAAAAAATGCATAAACAGCACTACTAAGACAGATTTCAATTAAGTTTATTCACAAACCAAATTTGTACAACTTCGAAAATAAATATTGATTAAACCAAAAATCTCATTTTCTTGTTACTTGCCGATAAAACAGCAGCAGTAAAATAAATCGCAAAAAATAAGAGAAAAACACATGATTTCAAGTGATTTGGCAAAACCTTTGCCTACATCCACCCCTAACTGACTCAATCAGGTTTCACTATCAAATTGTCTTTTGTCCAACTGACAACTAGGCCAAAATCCTCATAACTTATGATCAAGCAGACCACCAATCAACAAAACAAAGCATATAGCAGCAGCCTTACCTACCTGCACACACAGCAGTACCAAAACAGCAATTGGCTACAACAATTATAATCCAAATAACAGTAAATTGCTTTATAGAAATCTTACAACAAAAACCTTTTTTGACACAGAACTACATGATAGAAAGATGTTACCAGTGCTTTGGATCTATTGAGGAATGAAGATAATGCAAATTCAACAAATAGAAAAATTCGGTGTTTGTTTTCTAGTTCAGCTTTTCCACACGGTAAAACTTTTGAATGTAGCAATGTCACCTTTAATCCTTCAAAATCTCTCTCATTCTCAATAGTTAAACCATCTCTTTATACTTCGTATGAATCACATAATGTTTTAGGTAAGTATCATAGCTTGATTTTATAATCCCAAAATGATCGAAATTAGTCGTTGAGTTCCTGAATCAAATCGTACTTGTGTATCAAGTACATCGTATCATGGTTATGAAATCCATACAAAAATCGTCCCAACGATTAAGTGACTCTACTAGCACTAAATGGTGTATCGTACAAATGCAAACGACTCTCATATTGTAATAAATAATCTAAAAAATACATAATATGGTTTTAACATAGATCATGCTAATTTGATACACAAATCGTCCTAGTACTATATATAACTTATAATATGTGACAAATGTATTCATACAATATAACAATCGTATTAGTATGATAACAAGTCTATATCTTTACATTTAACAGTGATTGTAAAAATCTAATGCATGAATTATACTAGTACTTGGTTAACACATGTCCTTATACGATTAATATATCACATAGGCACGACACGACAACGCAATAGTTCCTGAACGTACAAGTATAATGTATGAATTTTGTATTGTACAACAATAAAAAAGTAAATAACTGAGATGTATTATTACAATACAATGATTGTATTAGTACGCACAATAAGCACGAAAAAAAACTTATAAAATTTTCACACAAATGTACAGATACAATATATAGACTTCGTACTGTATAACATATGATGTACATTTAACACATTTAACATAATTTGAACATAATATTACGGAACATAATATCACACAAGTTTAAACGATACTCGATGCAAATCCTGAGAAAAAAGAAACTGCTTATTTGTACAAAATAGGCTTCATATGCATACTATGTAAATATAAACTCAACTCCCAGATAATACAAAACATTCATACAGGATGATAATTCTACGACCCACTTTGTGCACTCACAAATAATTCAATCGGCAACCACACTTGTACAATAGAGACACAGTACCTATATGGTCTCGACATCGGTTCATTATTGAGTGAAAATATAAGCCAAAAAATAAATCGTCCAAATATGACATCAACCAGCATATTGTATGATCAATAGGCAGTAAAAACATGGCTTGAATTTACTTGTTTTAAACTAGATATTTCAAAATTGAAATTTGTGTAGGACTTAAAGCAACAAGAAATAATATTTTCAAAATCCTAATGTGGTTTTAAAGATCACAACTACTCAAAATTTTAGTAAATGGATGCATGTGTTAGAATATTACCATGGATTCCTAATTGTGTTATAAGAGATAGTTGCAAGTTTTGATATTCTAAATCAGCAAAGTAAATAAAATTACCAATGATAACTGTCATATTATCAAGAGATAAATTCTCCATGGAGTGTTTCAATGCTTAAAACCTTCTTCTGTCAACATTCTCATAAAAATATAAGATCAACTTTCAAATGATCTTGCATGCCATCCAATTGATCCAATCTATAACTAAAACATCCACTCAAAAAGGCCGTTAGAATCACAACCCAGTTTTGTTGTCATCAAACCACTTCACAGGCCAATGGGTTAACTAAAAGACACAACAAAGGCTTAATCAAACCCCTAGGCCTAATAAAAAGGTGTGCAATGTTCCATTGCCACTAAAAGAAGTAATGTAACTTCTAGTAGAGGGGTTATTGATAATTTGAAGCATCAAGCAATATTGCTTTGAGCTTGAAAACACCTTCTCAGATTCCTTAGTTATTGTATTTAGGCATTGTTGTCAAGGTAAAGCCATAATAACATGATAGAGCAATTGTCAATTCTTAACAAGAAACTGTGGAGGGCAGCAACTATTCTCACTAACTTTGGAACTTTCCCTATGTCTTTGGGTAAGAAATCTTGATCAATGCAATGGGCTCAAGATTTTTTTCTCTCTTTCTATGAGACCAAGAAGCCAAGGAATTATTCAAAATAAGGAACCAAAAGTGGTTTGAGCCCCATTTTTTCTTCTTGAAAGTATCAAAGGTTCTAGTGACCTGAAGATGATCCAAAAAATCATATTTACATGACCACCCATAAGACACATCATGAAGAAGATTTGGTAATATTGCAAAGCAAAAGCCCATTGTCTAAGGCCATTTATTTGGCTTCACCCCTCACAACTCATCACCAAATTGTTATTGTTGTCTTACAAATCCAGATTATTGAGTTTAGAACTAAGGATATATTGCATAAGGTTGGAGACAACTTGCAACGCCACTACATAGTTAGCTAAAGAGTGGTCAGCAATTTCAATGCAAGCACAGCCCCATGTGATGCAAATCAAAGCCAAGCCTGTGCACAGCAAGCCACAAGCACGTTGAAAGAGTGTCTTCGCAAAAGTGAGAGAAAAAATTGTATGTGTGATTGTACACGCAACTTCCAGGTCCAGGCTCCAAGGGATGCATGGAAAGTGCCAAGGTCTAGGCAGAAAAAGTAAGAAGCTACGTAGTTAGGCTTAACATACTCAGAGTTATGCCACACAAGGCGGTTATGCCACACTGCATGTTGGCTACGCATAGTCTGATATGCAAGACCAGCACCTAAGAAAGCTTAGAGAAACTTCAAGGTCCAATTCACAAGGGGTCCGTAAGTCAAAGACTAAGATCACAAAAGGTCCAGCTCCATAATGATAAACATCGGCAATGGCAACAAGTCCTCGGCCTAATTAAATTGAGAAAGTAAAGACGTTGGCATCATGATCAATGAGCCAGATGGTTTTTTGTTGTGCCAAATCCCCAATAATGCCTTCCAATATGCCAAAGTTACCATGATGAGCCCAAAACACAAGAGAGTAGACCCCGTACATGTTTATAGTAGATCCAAAGGGCATCCTTGAGAGCCAAAAAACCATTGAGCATGGAGGACAACAAGGGATGTGTGCCACTCCCTAGGCTTATGAATGCCCAACCTACCCATATCCTTCAGTCTGGCAATAATGCCAAGATAAACACTTGAATGATCTTTTCAATTTCTGAAAGGACCCTCATAGTAATCAAAGTATAGGACACAATAAACCAAAATTGCTAAAAGAGACGAACTAGAAAGCATCACACTTCTTGCCAGAGACAACTGCTAAGTGTTCTAGTAATAGACCTTGTCGTTAACATGCCGAACAATGATCAAAATCGGTGAGATTTATCCAAGATTGGGATGCCCAAGTAGGTACATTATTTTTCTTGCTCCATTTTTAGCTTATTGGCAATCATTTTCCTATGTTCTTTGCTCTTGTCCTTATTGAATATGAACTTGTTCTAGTAATTGACCTATTGCCTACCCGCGGACCCACGAGAGGAGAATGTCCCAAAATGACAAGATTGCTGAAGAGGTAATAGGGCCGTAAATGAGCACATCATCTGCATGGAAGATGTGAGTGATTGTAGGTGTTGATTGGTAGATCCAAATACCCAAATTAGCCCCCATATGGGCCTGACAATGCAAACTATTAAGTGAAAGGTGCTCCAAACAAATGCTAAAGAGGTAGGCGATAAAGGGCACCCTGATGAAGGCCAAAGGAAAGGGAGAAACTTCCCATTGCAAAGAACGTTGACCTAGGTTTCTCAAAACAAGCCTAAACTGATGAGCACTAGACATGAGAAGCCCATGTTGCAAAGTATGGCAAAATGAAATCCTAACAAATGCAATTTGTATACTTGTTTTATATCAACTTTGATAGCTCTATCAACAAAGTAGGAAAGCAACAGCTAATCTCCAGGGCCATGAGAAGATTATCAGAGATAGACTACCCTTTTGCAAAACCCCTTGTTCAAAGGAGATGAGATCAAGAAAAACATGCTATAGTATAGAGACCAAAACGTTTATCACAACCTTGTATATGATGTTGTAAAGGCTAAAAAGACAAAATTAACTAAAGAAGATGCTCCTCTGACCATGCAAATAAAAACCACAAGAGTGTCCTGCCATCGTGTCACACGTGGGCATTGGCGAAGACCTCAAACTGCATTTTGCACATTGATTTGACCGATGTCCCAAAAGCCCTTCATGAAGGAAGCTGTGATAACATCAACACTCAGAAAGTCTGATGACCAAATAGTACTCTAAATTTTGAATATGGTAATGGAGCATGCAACATCATCGCTTAGGTGGGCTTTAGTCGTTTGCACGGTATAGGAAAGTCAAAACGAGTAGTATGCTACATCAAAGATCATTTCTTATTAAAGAGATCAAGTAAAATCTTAGACACTTGGGAAGTCTTCTCGACACCATCAAGATTGGTAAGCATGTGGATGTAATTTTCCTGACACCAAGCCTTTGTGGTGGCATGGAAGAAATTGGAGTTGTGGTCCCCAACCTAAAATCCCATTTGGACTTTGTGCATTACCACCATCAAATCTCAATTCTAGAAAGGCTATTGTGGTACCATTAGGCAATAAGGTCAAGGACCCATTGGTACTCCTCAACTGGATGTCCTTACTTCATGCTATAAAATAGAAATCCCCTACTCGAAGCACTGAGGAGTCGGAAGGTAGAAATCCCCTACTAAATAGTCTAGAAGACACCCCACTTTAGCATATCTACATCGTGCCAAAGAAACCACATATCCTCTAATTTCAGGCATTTACTAGTAGGAAGAAATTTCATGTGCTAAAACTAAATCAACGAGAGACAATGATCTGAATTGACGTAGGAAAAATGATGCATGGTAATGCCCAAGAAGATATAAAGAGCCAATGGATCTAAGAACATTTAACCTAATCTTTCAAAGATAAGAGCAAAATTAAGCCTATTATTGCATCAAGTGTATAGACCGCCAATAAAGCCCAAATCACATCGTATGACTACACTAATGAAGTGAACTCCTATTAGTAAAACAGAAAGCCTTACCTCTCTTCTTCTTCGACTAAGAGAAGGTGATGTCAAAATTCCTAACAATGACCATAGGGACCTTGCTATCATAGATCTAAAGAATAAAGGCCCACAAGTCCCTTCGAATATAATAGTCCTTGAAAGCATAAACTAAGTAGAAGGTCCAAAGAGACATACCATTTGCATCAATCTCAACAATAACAACCTATTTAAACTGACTGTGAACTCATACCTTAAACTATGTCTAAGAATAATAATGCTACTTGAACTACCCACTAACGATTTCTCATTGATTATGGTGGTAGTTGAGAGGAGTATTCAGGCAATGGTTGTGATAGTTTATCATTGTATTTATAGATAATATTTTGATATATTATAGGGACTATTCAAAATATTCAAAGCATCTAAATAAAGTATTGTAGAGATTGAAAGAACACCAACTATAAAATCATTTGTTTGAGTACAGATTTTGGTTGTATATATCATTTGCACATAAACATAGAGGAAATTATTGTGGATTTCTAGAAAATAATTATTGTTTTGAATGATATGGACTAACCAATGTGATTGAAGTCAAAAAATTTTACTAGACTGACAAAGTAATATAAAAGAATTTGTCAGAGGGTATTATCAATTGTTATTCGTCTGACAAAACTCACTTAAAAGCTCGTTCCATTTGAATGGAATGAAGAATGTAAAAAAGTTTTAAAATTCTTAAAAAAAAGTTAATTTCTATACTTATCCTTATAGTACAAACCAATGTTAAATTTCAAATATATAATTATCCTTACTAGTGTGTTCTCATGCAAAATGACAAGGCGATTGTATATGACTCTAGACAACTCGTATCACATTAAAGAAATTATCTAGTTCGTGAACTGGAGTTCACCATTATAGCATTTGTAATAAATATTTGTAAAGCAACATCTATTTGACATAAGAAGCCAAGTGTACATTGATCATAGAGCATGAAATATCTCTCTAAAACAAAAATAGTTGAACTTCAGATAATAAAGATAACTAGAACTCAAAGGATTATTAGTTAGATTATTCACCATTCTCACAAATCCAATGTTATGGCTCATGCTTTAAGCTACAAAGCCAATTTAAACAATATGATTACTAGCTTTGAGGAAGCTCAATTGACCATGGAGATGAATTATTTAGAGCTGAATGCAATAATCAACTGATAAAAGAAAATTTTCATTATTGGTTATTGCAATAGATTGATTATAGGATTTGAAACAAGCTTAAGGGAGATGAAGATATCCAATAAAATAAGGTTAAATTTTATGAGGAAAAGAAACTAGCTTCAATTTAAATGAAGATGAAATCTTAGTCTATAAAAGCAAGATGTACTTTCCATAAGAAAGGAAGACATATCTATGAGCTTTGTCATGGGTTTTAAAAAAGACTAGCCAAATCATGATGTTGTATGTGTAATTATGGATAGGCTAACAAAATCAACCTATTTCTCATCTATCAAAACTATATATTTCACAAAGAGACTAACCAGATTATATGTTGATCAGACTATGCAATTAAATAGAATACTTAAGAATATTATGTCTAACAAAGGCTCAAAATTTACACTTCATTTTTGAAAAGAATTCATGAAGCTTTTAAAACTCAATTAAAATTTAATATAACTTTTTAAAATCTTTAAAGAAATAGCCATTAGAAAAAATAATAAAGAAATTAGAGGACATGCTGAGATTATTCATTCTTGATGGAATTAGCGTCTAACTTTGGTGGAGTCCACATATACGAAGAACTACCAGACAAGTATTGGGATGACACAATATTAGACATTGTATCATAAGAAGTATCAATAACCATTATATTAATATAATAAAAATAAAACTACTATTATAAGACCAGAGTTGATTTAAAAAATTACACAACAGATCTAGATGATCAGAGAAAAGATTCAAAAAGAATAAGATAAATAAATAAAGTATCTTGATAACAAGCATAAGAAAGAAGTCAAAGGAGAGCAAGGTTAGTCTAGTCAGGGGTGTGACCAGATTTGAGAAAGGGTGATGAATTATACATTAAACATTTAAGATTATAGAGATGATCAATGAGATTATTTACCAAGTAGCTCTTCCACCATTGATAGAAGTACATGATACATTCTATATATCTACATGAGATATGTTGCAAATCCTTCACATATTGTGCAATATGATCCAAGTCTTATGAAAATTCAACCTAATCTAAGTTATGTAAAGAATCCAATAAGAACTCTAGCAAAGGAAATAAAATAATTGAGGTAGAAATTTATTATTATGATCAAAGTGTTATGGATCAACCAAAGTCAAAAAGAATTTCTAACATCCCAAGCTCCTATATATTTGTAATTAGTTGAAATATTCTAGATTTTCAATTGAATATTATGATAAATGAAACAAAATTATCCAAAAATGATAATTATATTAAATACAAATTAAGACGAAACTAACAAAATTTGGAGGTCACTTGTCATGGTTAATGCAAGTAATAGTGATTCTTAGTGTTAAAATAAAGATCATAATATATAATCATAATATATATTAAATTCCCTTTTAATCCTTTATCTAGCTATGAAAGAGAGAGTGCGCTTAGAAACCTCGTCTTCCCAAAGGCAGCCATGCCATGGAGCCAAGGGAAGAAACGAGCTCTCGCAAAGGAACTAAAGATCTTGAAGAGAAGACGTAGTAGAGAGGAAATCTTGAGGTAATCTACAAGTTGGCTAAAAGAAAAAAAAGAGAAAAAGAAAGAAACTAATGCCAACTTTTCAATATTGACATAGACATTTTGCACCTTTGTAAATGAATATACTTGATGTTTGATGTAACGTTGTGTCAACATGACTATATTTATCTTATATTGTTTCATATGTTGTATCTTTGTATGATATGATAATATAAACTAATATAATAAGTACATGATGACATATATTTTGTTAGATACTTATATGAATAGATATGTATTCTACATTTTATCATTATATATATATATATAAATGGCCATATGATATGTAAGTGAAGAAAAAATAATAAGCTAATATAATAGAAGAGTTGTATGTCAAGAGAGTGGCCTGTCAATGAAAAAAGTTCATGTAAGTATTGCTTGATGGGATTGTGAGTTGTTTATGTGAAAAGCAATAACAAAGTTTGTCAAAAGTGTCAATTAATAAGAAAATAAAAATCCAAGGCACAATACACATGATTATTGTTTATTCCTATGTTAATCCAAAGCACACGATATATGTAAATAATTATGCTTAATCATGACATAGTATATAGCATGGCTTAATATTGTATTGTTATATTATAGTTTTTGTCTACTAAACCTATGACAATAACCTATGTTTGACAATATAATTTTAAACATGTTGGATGGACAATGGGACATACAAGAATGATAGTGTGCTATAAGCTAGTTATAGGAAGGCAAGAAACATGTTTATCTAATTTTTTCAAACATATCTAATGTATAATTATGTTGTACCAAATGTATGACTATAGTAACTTTTATATTCCATTACAAAAGTTATATCTTCATAGTTCTAAACTGGTAATACCTTATTAATTTTGAGCATATATGCCTGAGTAAACAAAGATTTAAAATGGTGAAAATATATTATGTTAGCATGTAAGCATTAGTTTTGTTGTATTAAACTAAAAGAAAATGCAACGTTAACGCAAAAAGTTGTCACACCCGCTCTAAAGCTATCTGATTAGATTTGTGCAATAGATAACCATTGCTAGAGATTATCATGGAGGAAACTCTAGCTCTCATGACCCTGTTATTTTGGTAGAAGTCATCACTATTGGACTTGGACAAACCTTGAATCTAGTCATTCAACAAGTCATATGGTGATCATCAAACTCTTATACTGTCACAATGAATTCCTTAAGCTAGACCAATCCCAATACACATTAAGGCAAAATCTACATCTTCAAGTGGCACTAATGAAAACCTAAACCTCACTTTTTAGAATATATCTCCAATTCTTAATTTTAATCTCCCATTAGAATTTCTTAATCATTGTTTTTTTTCTCTTAATTTTCTTTCCCTTTCAACTATCAAAGCAAAGTAGGCCATTGGGTATAGTTTGCCCAAGTGATGAGAATCCAACCAGCTCTTGGTGGTTGGCAATCATCGTCTCATTTTTGTTATCCAAAAATAAAATTATTTTGCTCCCACAAAAGTATCCTCGATACTTTTTTTTACAAATTTCATAACAAAGGACAAGTATATAATTGATGCCTATCATGGCATTAAAAAAAAATTTACTCCCTCTATAAAGAAACTAGTTCTAGATCTTGATCCATCTTGAAAATCAAAAGATGTATAATATACTTGTAAATTCAAATGACAATTTCATTTGTCAAAAAAGAGTAGATAATCATTTTCTTTCAGCATGGATAACAAGAACAACACAGCTTATTTAAAAGTTATGTAAAGTTCCAATTTTCATTTGCTCTACTACTTAGGTTCAAGCAACACTTGTCTTGCATCATATAATGGTATCAAATTCTACAAAATATCCAAGATACCCAAACAAAAGACTAAAGTATGCCCTCTCAAAAGAAAGAATACATTTTCATATGAACATGAAAGGAGAAGAATCAATGGAACCAAACAAAACAAGGATTGCAACATAGATGATAATGACTATCCAAAATCACTAAACTCCAAGGTGACTAAATATTAATTGGCTATTGGCAATCCTACGAACAAGGGAAGATCATTTCACAGATACATCAGCAAACTACCACTGCATTCAACATTAGAATACCACATACAAACTACATGGGACTGATATTGCTCCATTCAATTATGTTGAGCATTTCAGTTAGCAATAGTTCAGAATTCGATAAACTGCTTCTCATAACTTATACACATAACCATAGATATTCCCTATTACTTCCATGTCAATCGAATTCCCTGACCTTTTATTGTGCATCTTCTACTTTTATTTGTGCATACCAAAAATCTGAAGTGAATTGCATATAGCTTTATCCTTAACTACCCTAATATACCAATTTGAAAGTCTTCCCCTTCTAAATTTATCAATAATTTATCAAATGCCAAAAATTCCTTATAAAATAGAAGTGACGATTAGAAAAAGAAACCTTTATGTGAAAATTAAATCCAGATTCATAGGATAAACTTTAGCCAATTGTCATGAACAGAAAAAGGCATCTAAGCCATATATTGCAACATTTCACATTTGCACAAGTATACTCTATTTAATTTTATAATCAGAGGCATCATTTCAGCTTAAGTACCAGAAGGTAAAAGAATGAAGTGATAGCACAGAAATAAAAAATATAAGCAGTGTACCATTGAACGAACCAAACAGTCAAAAAGGCTATACCTTTCTCTTCTGTTCATCACCTAGAGTTCCAGGCATAGTAGCATCAAGCATATTCATAACTACAGCTGCAGTTTGCACGATTTGGCTTCCTTCACCTTCTGCAGTACTACTTTTTTCACTTTTGTTCTCTTTTGTTTCAACTTCCTCATCTCTCTGATTCCCATCACATTCACTTCCAGATATCCTTTGGCCTATGACCTTATCATAGAGTTTAGAAACATTTCCATTCACATTATTATGTGGATCAATGAAAAAGGCATTCACATCTTCTGAACTGGTGAGCTTCATGAAAGAATCAATGTTTCTATGTTGCTTCAACAAAAAATCAGATGAATCATATCTATCATGATCGTTAGTCCTTTTTGAAACAGACTTCTCTAGCATTCCACAATTCATGAATGCTGGGCCTTCCGAAAGTTTTATAGTGACATCAACATCACATAGAAGCGGATGGCGACCCTTCAGAAGAGAATGCTCCACTGCTGAAAGCCACTGCATAGATCACATGCAACACCAAAATACGAGGGATCAAGAACTTCTAAACAACAAAAAAAGCATATTAAAAGAATCCAAAAGCAAACAGTCATACAAAGTGGATCACTTTACATTACACAAACTTATTAAAGTTGATTTGACAGGTGGACATGACTTTTGGCAGGATTAAGCCAAATCAACTCATTTGAACTGTTTGATCCGCGAATAATTGCAACCATGCCACCATAAAAACAAAGGAATCCATTTAGTCAGTTCACTACCAATAACATAGTTAGACATCAAAAAAATGAACATTGAGATAGTCTCTAAGCCTGATACCATGCTCAAGAAAAACTTGTGAATATTGCATTCCCAACAAACCTGCCAAATTCAGTTATGGTAAAAGCATGGCTTTCAAGGTATCCAATATTACAGAATATAAAAGAATTTCAACAAATATCTTCCGTGCAAGAGATGCACAATGATTCGTGTCTTTGAATAATATCAAATAAACAACAGTGATATCCACAACTTTTTATTGCTATGTAGGAATAAAAGATCTTAGTTGACAAAAATACAAACAAAATTTGATAACAAAAAAATATGGGCTGAATGTTATGTTTAGATAATCAAAAGCGACAAGTACACTATACTTATACTTTATAAATAGATTTGAAGAGTAAAGAACATCTAAAATGTTGATCGTTAGAGAAAGAAGATGAATGACTAAGAGAATTCTCACCAAGTTCAGAGAACTACCATCAAAATATTTAGTAAAACCTAGCAAATTACAGTTATTTAGTAAAACCTAATAAATACTAATACTAATTATCACTCTTTATAGAGAACCACACTACATTTCATTCTTTTATCACTAAATCCTCACAGGTTAGTTCTCTATAAGGTGTCTCAGTCCAAATACTAGTAAAGGTTTCCTCCAAATGGGTGGTAGCTCTGAACAACTGATGATGTATCCCAACATGAGGAAAGCTTGACCAACCACAACATTTTGGTTGAAAGAGATAGAGCTCTAGAATTCTATGGCATGACAACTAGAGCTTGAGTAACTACTCACCTTGCCCACTGAACTCCACTAATCCCTAAGTTTTTGGAACGGCAAAGCTTCATCATCCATAGCAAACCCTTAACTAGAGATATGTTACAAAAATATCTCAAAGAGATTAATATTTTTTATGCATACTAATTGTAATTTTTATCCATGAGAATCATTCATACAACCCTACTATAATACAATTGCCTTTATGTACAGGAATATTCTGTACAGATTTACACTTGAAGGAAACACTTTTACCAAAAATACACTTACATTTTGATAGAACCAATATTCCTTTCAAGTAAAAAGGTGGCATCTGATTGTGAATTAAAAATAATGGACTCGCATTAATACATACAAGCTTGATAGAAGAAACAACATGAATAAATAATCCAGGTGACAGCACATGAATAATTAATCCAAAAAAAACCTAGTACAAAATGTAACTAAAACAATCTAACATTCATAATTAAAATAAGCCTTAAGATCACAGAACCAAATTAAATTAGATGTGTGTTGATTTGAAATTTTAATATTGCTCAGGATGGATTTGAGAATAGATGCAGATTGCCTGCTTGGACTGGATACAGCCACCATGCACTGATATAGCAGTGCAAATTATATTTTGCACTGAAAGGCCCTTTTTGTCAAGGAGAAAGTAGAACTGGTCGCAGATGAAGTCTGAAAATGATAGGATGGATTTATTAAGCCGAATTATCAAAGAAATTTTTTGCTTGAGCATGGGTTCATATTTGTATAGTCGTGGAAGATTTGTGAGCACGTATACCTACAAACCCTTAGCTTGTATAATGACTTCATAATTAAGCATAAAACAATGTTTAAGACCACAAATATTGGATACCTCAATGGTAATTTTTTGACTCCAAAGAAGTGAAAACCTGCCACCTCTGCTTATAGCTGATGGAGGATAAGAACATAGAAGCAGGCTTGTGAATGGATTATCTGCTATGGAACCTCGTGGTATGGAAAAAAGGGGCACCGTTCCATCATCACACTGAAAAGATGAAAAACATCCAAGAACAGGCATTTGATTACAGCTCAGATTCATATTTGATCGAGTAAAATAGAACAAACTTAACTAAATCAAAAACTGCCAATACCATAAATATAGAACAAAATAATAAATGTAAAAACTACTTCCAATTATGCATATAACAAACAATTAAAAAGGATATGGCTTTCCAACTGATTAATTTTGAGGCATTGCAAGGAGGAGCTAGAGGACTAACCTAGTTTTCATTCAGCTACCTTGTAATAAAACTTAGATTCTAAAAAGGATGTTCAAACAAGTTCTTCATGACAATTTTCACCAAAAATCACCCTTAGAAAATGGTAAAAAAGAGTATTCTGGTTACAAACTCAGAAATTACAATGTACGCTACAAGGAACCACAAGAGAGCAACTAATAAAAACACTTTTCACCTAAGAGACGTAAAAGCTGCATGTGAAGTATATGACATTCAAATGCCAATTTGACTACATGACTATCATCACCAGTATTGTGTTGAATTTACATATAGAACTAGTGCATAATAAAGAAATGGTTCAACAATCCTAGGCTCGGATTATATTATAATAAGATTTTGCTAAGCTGTCTTAAAAGTATCATATGTTACTGATTAAAGCTCAAATAAGTTAATAACAACATAAATTCCACAAGTCACCTAAACAAGTACATTGAGAAGGCATTGTTTACAACCCTATCATTCTTATGTCATTAGTCAAGACAAAAAATAATTATAAAGTAAAATATCTACCAAGCTCTTTCACTTTTAGAAAATTTTATATCACATGATTACTCCTTTTCCTTGTGCCTTGCGACATTGTAAATGTAGCATAGTAATAAGCACAAGAAGTGAGGTGAATTGTAGATATTTTAAAAAACTACTTGGTTTCAAATGCAAGATTGAATAGGAAAAAAACTTTTTGTTTTATCAAACAAATTTCAACCAACCCAAATAATCTTACAAAGTAAATCAATTGTTAACCTTAATTGCTCACAAATATATTTAGAAAATCATTCGTTAGTTTTCAAAATATTTTGCAACAATGATAGTGTGAAGTAATATAATAAAACAAGTAAAACATGAAAATTAAGGCCGAATAACGTAAGATATTTTTAGGTATTTTAGCCCAACCAGTGCCAACATCCATCCTAAGTCAATCTAAACAAGTTTCTACTAACAATTCACATCATTTTATCATAACTACTACGGGTAAACCACACCCTTTTAACAAAGTAGGTTAACATTCACCTTACAAGAGAACAAGTACAATAGCTTTATAGCACATTTTAAAAAATGAAGCTCACAACTATCATTCTATTCACTTAAAATAGCTTAATACAATACTGACCTTATTTACTTTTTCTCTGAATTCCATAATAGTTCAACATCCTTTAATGTTTTCCCAAGTTTTTCGCTTGCAAACATAATAGTAATTTTTCCACTCTAAGAATTCCTCAAAACAACTTTATTGAAATATCTAAATATTAATTACAATTAAAACTAAAGCTTATCTCAGCTGGTGTTTTCCTTCACAGCTTAGAGGAACCTCTTATTTACCACTCAGCTTCTAATTTTACCACAACAAACATCATTCTTTCTCTTAAAAACTTTACAACGGCCTCCTCTCTGCTTTTATTAAAAACTTTGCTACTCAAACCTTGCTGTAATCGGAGCTTTCCCTGCTTTCCATCTAAAATGCTATAGCAATAGTGGAAAGAAAAATTTCTTATATTGAACTAGCTATGCACCTTTCTCTAACCTTTTCCAGAGTACAACACGAAAAAAAAAAAAAAAATAAACCACATGGTCAAGGTCACCTACTTCTTTTACATTTATTATTATTATATTTTTTTTCTTTTCTACTTGAATGCTCCCCTTGAAGTTTCCTTCGAATTTCCTTCCTATTCTCCTACCCTAGCCATATGTCATATACCTTCTCTATCGATCCTTGGCTCAACTTTTTTATAAGATTATATATATATATATTTATATATATATATATATATATATATCTCAAAATTTTCTGAAGATGTAAATTCATATTGTCTTTAATTGTTTTTACAGAGATACCAAATTATTTTAAATTTTCTAAAATTATGCTTTTAATATTTGTTGGTCATTCATTAGCATAACCTCTAATCTATAAATAGAGATGATCATAAAAGAAAAAACAAAAAGCCAAAATTCAAGATTACATGAAGAAAGTGAAACCCTAAACATGAAAGAAATTTTCAAACTAAAAAGAAATTTCTAAAAAGAAAAAAAAATATTTATTTATATATTTATTTTTTTTAACTCTTGCAAATCTTCCCTAACTGCATCCATTTTTGCGATCTTTCTTGCGGGTCACAAAAGTTAGCAAGCCTGAACCATCAACTAAGGAAAAGAAAAATAACGAAGATTAAATAATAAAATCAAATTTAATTATTTTTTAAATCTTTAATAGTTTTGAAAATTATTTATAATCAAAGAAGACTGAAAATTATGTGACAAAAATCAAAATTTTCTGTTTAAAAAGCTTTATTTAGATTTATATTCACATCATAGTTTCAAACTATTCGAAATTAGCATAAAATTATAAAATATACACCTAAATCAACTTGAACAAAACTTGGGACATTACAAGATCATACAGATAAGATACTCTGTATTGTACAATGTAGCAATTATAAACACCATAGAATTGCGCTTAAACATCGTATAAGAATTATTGGTTGTATAACCAAGACACATTTTTATAATTTAATTTAAGTATAAAGTCATATTAATACGATATATTAATCATGCATGTCCTACCATGATAAGGCTTATATGTATAACAAGTTCTGCAAGGAAATGAACTTTATACTCATACGAAGTAGTCTTCATACTCATACAATAATAGTGATTA
The DNA here is from genome assembly GCA_023846275.1 of Vanilla planifolia. NCBI lineage: Eukaryota > Viridiplantae > Streptophyta > Magnoliopsida > Asparagales > Orchidaceae > Vanilla > Vanilla planifolia. Next base: position 3,169,052 of record CM043872.1, on the reverse strand, counting down.
CTTACTCAGCTCTCAAAATTCAAATAGAAGACGTACAAAAGGCTGATACCTTGTACAATCGAGTCTACACATTCTATAAGTCCAAACAACAGTCACATCCATATGATAAACCCATCATTCCTATATAATGCCATGACAAACTTCAAATTCAACTATTATAAGTCTAAATATAGACCGTACAATTGCAATATTAACCATCATATCGTACAATCACAAAGTAGTCAGAAACAAAACTTGCTTATTTAACTTAAGACTTGAATTGAATCTAAAACAATCTGTAGTGATGTTACCAAGTCTTAATGCAATTCTAAAAGAATTTATAACTCAAGAACATAATTTATCAAGTTAATGTATATATGAGTTTAAGCAACACAATCTTATGTGTCATATAAATGTTAAATGATAAGTTTAACAATTCAAATCAAGTTGACGTCTTAAACATGAACTCCGAATTAACAGTCACTTCATTAAGAGTTGAGACAATGGCTCCATAATATGCAAATTGAGGTAAGCTTGAGCAAGAGCTTTCAAGCTTCATCCAACTCTAAATGCATGAACTTTGCTCCATCTTAACATTTCCTACATTCATTAACTAATTTTGTATACATACATTGCCTCGAATATCTATTAGTAATCAAAAAGTTGGTTTTGTGATCATCAACCTCAATGGTACAACAGGCTATTATAATATGAGATACACAAAACATATCAAGCCATTTAGATGCCTCTTAAACCCATTACTTTCCAAAAGTTGAAAATAGGAGACAACTATTAATTGTGGATATTGAATTTTTTTTTATTAAACAGTAAATGAACTACTCATCAAGAGAGCTACTTTCAAATTAGGTCCAATTGGCAAACAACCTACAATTGTAATAATGGTTCAACTGCATTTCATTTCCATGCAATTCCATCCCTATCCAATCACTAGTACATATTATCACATATTTAATATAACTAGGGATTGGGCTCAACATCAAATATCATCCCAAAATTTTTATCGAAATTTTTTTATCTAAATGAATATTATCTAGAAAATCTAATTAGGTTATGCTAAAGTCAGGACAAAAAACACACTCTTTGTGCTCACGGCCATGCAACCTATAAAGTTCTTTTAAACCGCATCTTCAGGGCCTTAATTGCCATAAGCTGTAACTATTACTCTTTTTGTTGTCTCCAACAATCTTATTTTCTAAGCTTGTGCTTAGCCAACAGCAATTATCAATATCCATCCCTGCATCTTTTCTCCATATATTAGCATATTTCCTCTCCACATCAACACTATTTTTATGCAAGATAGGTTGCATTAGCAAGATGAATATAAGCAAAGTTCTTGATGGAGGGGTGAATTAATGCAATACATCAAAAAAATTCAATAAAGTCAACAATTTAGGTCTAATTTTACCATATTAGTAGACCAAATCACCAGCAAGGGCCCAAAAAGAATGAAAACAGGCACTTTTTTAAATTTATGGGTGTTATTAGATTATATGAGTTCTAATGGGTCATTTATGAAACCAATGGATGTTTCTTATTTGTTTTTGCATGTTTGCTAATCTTTATAGCTTTTATTATCATTATTAGTTTTTTTAGAGTGAAGGCTATTTTAGTCTTTATTTTTCATCAAAACTGTCTAAGATTTTGTTTAAACATTTATGATAAATGACAAGATGAGCTTTTGATTTGCCATCATTATGAGCATAGAAGTTTTTATGAAATGTATGCATGGACAAGAAATCCTCTCCATGAAGGATAAGCTAGTCTTCATCCCAATACAAGTTGCAATCCACATTTATCCCCATTATTATCATCATCTTCTTCCTCCTCAGCCACTATCAACAATCCTAATACCCTTGCCTAATCATCACAAATCTGCAATGCACCTCCACATTCTTGTCGTTGATTGCTAATGCCTTTTACATGCACCCAAAGCTATGACCCCATCCCAGTGGATCTACCACAATATTTGCCACGACCACCTCAACTGCATCACCTGCACTATTGTTGGTCAAGTTTGATCCGTACTGAAGCCCTTGCCATTGCCAAATGACTTCCGATGTTGCCTACCTTTGTCTTTCCCTCACCTAATCACCTCTATTCACCACTTCGATTGCGTTGTCGTGCTTCATCCTACCCTACACATTGTTCACCATCGCACATGCATCCTCTCCACACCCTTCACAAACCCTTTATTGCCTCATGGATTGCCTCTAGCCTAAATTGCATCTACCTAAGACCAGATTCAACAACTGTACCCTACCCACAACAAGATCCCCTCGTCACCACTAGGTCATGGCAAGATCTAGTTGCAACTGAATGATTTAACCTAAGCCCCATCACTAGCCTTCTTCACTAACATATCCCCTCATTCTTACCACCATACACAAAGCCATATCACTCGACCTACCCAAGCCACCTCTCATCCTCCACTGACCTCCACCAACCACTAGTCCATACACTAACTCCACTATTTGGTATTCGAGCAAATTCAATCAGTACTACCACTCCATTTTCATATCAAAGCTATATTTCACTCCTGCGCTTCTCTATTTCTCTCGATATCAGAGCCAAAATTTGATCTACACTATATCTTAATCTTGGTATCACAACTAGATTTGCCTCCACACATTCTCCATCATCTTTTGTCCACATCCTTCCTCTATCAGTTTAATATCAAAACAGGTCTCATAGTGTTCCAATCGCCAAGATGGTCCAAGTTTCAAGTTAAGAATAAAGGACTTGATCTCTAAAATTAAAAAAAAAAAGGCTATTTTCAAATGTTAGGTGAGAGATAAAAAGAATTTAATACTCAATGAATCCACAAGAGATGTAATCTTAAAATTCTTAAAATATAAATTTCTATCTTTTAGTAGACTTATTTGAAATTAACGATCTAAAACATTATGTTGCAAATCTATAAATTATGATTGTGGCATTCATTAGATTTGTTTTATCAAAAAATCAAGCTATAAAATTTCAATAAATCTATCTTAAAACTCTGAAGTCATAACTACAGCAAAGTTTTATAATTTTTTTAACCCACTTAAAATATCATTGATTTTGGTGCTCGAGTTGAATTTTTTATAATTATTTGACAAATGTGCTAATATCTTATTATTATTCTAAGTACATTGCATTATGCAAGAAAAATGCATCATGTTATAATCTATTTTTATATTAATTAATATATTAAATATTAAATCCTTGATACAATAAAATGTTTTTCTTACCATTCATCATCATGATATTTGAATCCCTCAAAATATTATTAAAACAAAAACAAGTTCAAAAATTAAAGACTTCTAGAAATTTGGTAGACACTACATCATGTAATAAAGAATTCAACTAATAGATTAAATAAGATAAAAATTTTGCTTGCTGAAATTAAAAGATTAGTTGATCAAAGTACAACACCCATCATGAATTCATGCCAAGAAATCTCATACCCCCATAAGAACATAGAAATCCACATTCATTTTCAACATTTGCACCACCTATAAGCTTCTTCTAAGGATGTTTAATGTAATTCACAAATTATCGTCAAGGGATGATTAGGAAAACGATCTTCAAATTACTATTCATAAATTGGAAATACATTTTCTTATTGACAAGGATGTAAAAGTACAAGATAAAAAACTTGACTTAAAAAAGGAGTGACCTGAGATCTTAACTTCAGAAGTTCAAAAAATATTTCACACATACACACACACACACGCACACACATACATATGTGTGTGTGCGTGTGTGTGTGTTGTATGTGTATGTGCATATATCTGTGAGTGTGTGTGAGTGCTTGTCTGCGTGTGTGTACGTGTGCATATATGAGTGCACGTGCATGAGTGCAGGCGTGCACACGATTGGAATCATTCATGATATTCTTTTTGCGAAAAAAGAAAGTGAGAGTCGGATTGGATCTTATTCTTTTTTCTAAAGAAATAAAGGATTATTGGCACGAAGTGGAAGGTGGAGTAAGTCAACTAAGGCAAACCAAATTAATACTTGTGTTCTCTGTTGCATGCTTCACTGCCAAAAATTGCGCTTTTCTAATGGACAACTTCACACCATGCAATGGGATTTTTTTTCCCAACAACACTATTTTGTTGTTTTTATCAAGAACTATTTGCTTGTTGCAAATGCCGTACAAATTATAAATGACTAAAATCATGTTTTTCATAAGTTATTCTTCTCAAACAGGTGCAATAAATGATATGTAGCTACTTTAATACTGAAATCATCTCCATTGACTATCATTTTCCCTTTTCTGCCAATAGGTTTGTTTTGTGATTCATTTGCATCAAAACAACCTCAAAATTGATTTCCTAGTTGACCTCAAAGCATGCCATGAATAAAATTTTAAATGTAAGTAAAGTTTAAAACGCCATTCAATTAAATGTGTTAAATCAAGTAGAACAAAGTTAATCCCCTTGCTAAACCAAATGAGCATAAAATATTACATGGACATAAAATTATTAGGATGAAATAATATCCCACCATCCACAAGTTCAGAATTTAATAAAATGTTCAACTATGAATAATTCCAAATGGAACAAAGAATTATTATTTGAATGATTGAAGATGAAATGGATTGATATTTTACCAATCATAAAAATGCAAATCTGAGTACTGAAGAAAAAGCCGAAATCAGCTCAATATCAACTAAACTGTTATGTTGTAAGTTGACAGGTTTGTCAGAGTTGACAGATAAATATCAAGGGGGTTAAATAATAATTTTATATTCTCTTCATATCAGCAATCAATACCTGTATAAAAAGAATTGGGATCTTCAACTTATGAATTAAAGGCCTTGCACTTGCTTGCCTGTAGAAGTCCTCTAAGGCATCAAATCCATAAGATATCATTGAAACTGCTTTATCAAAATCATGGACAGTTGTAGCAGATAAAGCTTTGGCAACATCAAAGCATTTAGCTTTGCCTTGGAAGAGTTCCTGTGAGTATCATATTGATGACTCCAGGACATATTTGGCTTTTTGAACACATAAATACTCTTAGGAAGAGATGAAGGACAACTATCATCAAAAACCAATGCTGGACACACCTTATTTGCTCGAAGAATTTCCCTCAGTCCACCAATGAGCTTCTGGTTCAGAGCAACATGATGAGGAGATGAGGTTGTGGAATCCTCCAAATCAAAAGGACTGTCTATGCAAACAGCAGCAGTAACAGGAGCTGTTTCTCCAGTCTCAGCAAGATATTTTGTCAGCATGTTTGCACCATATCCAAAACCAACAGCCATTAATGTTGTCCATGGCCTTTTCCTACTGATAAACTTAATAGCCGTGCATACATCATCGCTGTCAGCAGCTGTAAATAACCTACGTAGCAAATCTACAATCAGAAAAATTTAAGCCCTTTGGGAAAATCAGTTACTTAAACAAGCTATAGAATTGAGCATTTCTCAACATCAGAGAGTTCAAAATGTTGAAAAAGAATTAAGAAAAGATGAGACATAGAAACTGAAATAGCATTTATCTAGTTGTTTCTTCTAAGCTGTTGTAATAAACTATTACCTGAGCAAAAGAAAAGGAAAAATCAACAGCCTGACACTACAAAGATCAAAGACCATTTCGTTGAACCATTAAGGAGTAAATCAGTAGTAAATGTATATGATTTTCTAAAAAGAAATCTCTTTCAAGTTGTTTGGAAAATCTGACAACAATATGCACTACAACTTATCTTTGGGAACATGTTTTACACTATTTCTGAGGAAGTGAAGAGCGATCGGAGAAGAGAGCTGGAGAAAAGCGATCAAAAAAAGGAATTGGAATATGACGTCAACGATCAATTCAACTAACCAAAGCAGGTAAGTCTCTCCACTCTGTTGCGATTAGTGAGCATTGCAGCCTATATACCCCTATCGCTATGGCAGCCACAAGGAGTCACATTTCCCTCAACCGCTCCTTCACTGATGTCCTGGGTGAGGTCATGCACGGCTCCCCAATCCAAATTAAACCCTAACAATATTCAAGGACAAACAAAGGTTATTTTTTAGGACAAAATCACTAAAATGGCCGCTCCTTTCAAGTTCACCCTAATCAGTAAATTCTCGCAAGGACATCCTAACATGGAGACCATCAGAAGTGTGTTTAACAAAATTGGATTCTAAGCTCCTACACCATCGGTCTATTAGATCATCGGCACATCCTCATCAAATTTAACAGCAAAGAGGACTACCTTTGCTGCTGGTTACGTAGGTCTTGGAACATTGCAGATTTGAACATGCAAGTTCTAAAATGGCATCCAACTATTCAATTGAATTCAGAACCTTCAACTGCTCCAATATAGGTTTTAATGAAATACTTTTCAGTTCATATGTTCAATAAAACAACACAATATTTTATAGCATCAACCATCAATACCCTGGTGAAGGTAGATGCGGCAATTCATAATTTCACTCGTCCGAATGTTGCTCGAGTATGTATTGACCTGGATTTGGAAAAAGATCTGCCAAATAGAATTAGAATCTCAACAAAAGGTGGTATCAACAGCAGCTTTTGATGGAGAATCCACTATGATAATTTACCCATATATTGCAGAGGTTACTGTAAACAGGTCATGAGATGGATCAATGCAAACATGGCAAATCATCTGCTAACATTAAGACACCTTTTGTTGTTCAAATTGATAAACAGGGGCAAGTAGAAATTAAAATACAATGTTAACTGCACTGAACAAGAAAAAAGTAATCATCAGCAAAAGAATGAAGTTTCCAATCTATTCACACTAGATGATAGCTCTACGAGCAAAAAATTCAATTCAAATGATCAAACACAGGTTTCACCTGCAACAAAAGGTCACAAGATGAATCAATGCAAACATGGTAAATCATCTGCTAACATTAAGATAACTTTTGCCATTCAAATTGAAAAACAGGGGCATGCAGACATTAAATATAATGTCAACTACACTGAGCAGGAACAAAGTAATTATCAACAAAAGAATGAAGTTGCCAATCTATCTACACTAGATGACAATGCTATGGGCAGAAAATCCAATCTGAATGATCAAACATAGGTATCACCTGCAACAAAAGGTCATAAGATGGATCAATGCAAATATGGCAAATCATCTGCTAACATTAAGACATATTTTGCCTTTCAAATTGAAGAACAAAGGCAAGCAGACATTAAATACAATGTCGACTGTCCTGAACAGGAAAAAAAGAATCATCAGCAAAAGAATGAAGTTGCCAATCTATCTACACTAGATAACACCTCTACAAGCAGAAAATTCAATTTGAAAGATCAAACATAGGCCTACAACAAAAGGGATAAAGCATACTTCCAGTTCAACAGAAAGACATTTGATACATGCAAAAAAGCATAATCGACTTTCTAATCAAATATTCGATGATTGTAGCATCTTAAAAAGAATTCAAAGGAAAAATAAGCAGAAAGATACAATTTCTGATTCAGAAATGTCACAAGACAAAACTCGGTACCAACACGATCTTCAAGCTCTAAATCATTTCAGCGATGAACTACAAGAGAGAGCAATGGTCTCGAGATTTAAAACACAAAATGAGTTTACTCTGAGGCAAAGCCAAAGGACGAGAAAAAAAGATGTAGAAGAACCTAGACAAGTCAAATAGCACAAAAGGTATCAGAAGAAGCACTTGTGCAATCTAAATTGCAGAAAATAATGAAAGACCCAATGAATAACTTTCTAATTTGGAACATCAAGTGTAGCAGACAAAAGTTCGATAAGAGGATTAAGTAATATTATCAAAAAACACAATATTAGGCTAATTGCTTTATTGGAACTTATGACTTATAAATTTATAATACAACAATTAACTGATAAACTCAACTTTCACCATTGCTTTAGCAATTTGTCAAATAAGATTTGAATCTTTTGAAAGGAGGAACTATCATGTAATGTAATGATAGATGAAGAACAATTTATTTATCTCTTTGTTAAACATCAAGAATGAGTTTTTGAAGCTAATTGCACTTTTTTCTATGCAAAAAGCACAATAACTGAAAGGAGATTACTATTGCAGGCTTAATGTACTTAGCTGAAAACTCTAAAACTCCATGGCTGGTGGGTTGGGACTTCAATGAAATTACATCTCTTGATGAATACAAAGGACCATCTATACCCAAATTGAAACCGATGCAGGAATTTGCTGATTGCATAAATCAATGTCACCTTAAACATCTTCCTATCCTAGATGTTTCATTTACATGGGCAGAAAAAAGGAAAGGAAAATGCATATGAAAAATATTAAATAGGGTGCTGGTTAATCAGAAATGCCAGACCTACTCACAACTTCTGCAATAAATCACCTATCTAGAACTGAATCAGATCATACACCTCTACTATTGAACTTCATCAAGGATCCACCAACAAGTCCCAAACAGTTTAGATTCCAAAATATGTGATTGAATCATCCACACTTATGCAAATAGTGGGAAACAACTGGAACCTGCCTGTAAACTATACTAGTATGAAGGCCCTAGCATTAAAATTAAAAAGACTTAAAATGTGCCTTAAAGATTAGAATAAATCAACATTTGGAAACATCTTTGAGGCCATTAAATCGACTGAGGAAGCAGTGAAACACAAAAAAGCTCTCTTTCAAGCAAACCCAAATGAGAAGCAATGGTAGGAGTTTGAACATGCAAAAAATTCTTTATTAAAGATCATAGAGACAAATTAAAGATCATATATATTAAAGACTCACAAGATACATGCATCAACCAAGAGGATAAAATTGTTGAAGCAACAATCACACGCTTTCAAAATCTTCTAAAGGCTTCCCCAATAATTGAGAATGAAAATATGCTTAACTACATCCCTCCTCTATTAATAGAAGAAGACAAAAGATTGATGCAATTCATCACAATAAAGGCACTAAAAAAGATAACTTTTAATATAGGCTTAGATAGCACTCCTAATCCAGATGCTTTAATGGAAAATGTTTCACTCATTGTTGGGATCTTATCTCCAACGATGTATTGAATATGACTAAAGACTTGTTAAACAGGTTTCCAATGCCTAAAAGGATCTCCAACACAAATATTATACTTATTCCTAAATCTAATAATCAATAATCATTCATTGATTTCAGTCCAATCAACCTAAGCAATTTCATCAAAAAGATCCTCACCAATTCTAACTAGGATGATTTCTCTAGAGCAAACCGACTTTAAAAAAGGCAAAGATATTGTCGAGTACATATTATTGGCAAAAGAATTAATGTATTCTCTAAACAAAAGAACAAAATGTGGCAATTGCAACGCCAAGCTAGATCTCAAGAAAACGTTTGATAGCATCCATGAGAATTTCATTGTAGGATACTCACCAAGTTTAATTTCACTAAGAAACTTATTAAAGTGCTCACCAACTACCTGACAATTTATGGATCTCAAAAATGATTAAATGCCACGTGGTTTCTTTCAACCAACATAGGCCCTCATCTCTCCCTTCTACTTTTTATCTTATACATGCAGGTTTTCAGTAGAAGCCTCGTCAAAAGAAAATGGTGTTATATGGTCAACCCAATAGCTATCCAATATCCCTCACTAGCATATATAGACAATATAATTATTTTGAGCAGGGGTGATTTGAAAATCATTGGCATTCTAAGAAAATTCTTGCACCTCTTTCAAAGCTTTATAGGTCTTATAATTCATCAACATAAAAGCAAGATAATTTGCAACAACAAAATAAGTACAAGCCAGGTAAAGCAAATCTACAAGAGATTAGGATTTCAAAAAACAAACCTTCCTATGACTTATTTGGGCTATCAATTATTCACAAGACAAAAGAAAACAACATATTACCAATATTTGATTGATAAAGTACAAAACAATATGGCAAGGTAGAAGAAGTAGATGCTATCAATGGGGGACAGGCTCATTCTTATCAGCCATGTCTTTGCCTCAATTCCATTGTATACTCTGATGGCAAGTAATCCGCTCAATAGCATCAAACAACAATTAGAGTAAATACTGAATCGGTTGTTGTAATGGGGACAACAAGGAGAATCACTGACTTTCTTGGAGCAAAATTAGCTTTCAAACAAAAGAAAATGGCCTTGATCTTGAGAAAATTGAGGAGATCATGGAAGCTTTCTCTACAAAACTCCATTGGAAACTACTTGTCGACAATTCTTTGTCGTCAAAATACATGCTAGCTAAATATCAATTGTCAAAGGCAACAAAAATGAAATCGAATACATGAACAATTGGTCACAAAACACAAGACATGGTTAAACACAATGGATTACAGAATATGGACCCTAACTAGTGATGGGAATTTCAGCACTCATTCTACCTGGGAAGAAATGAGATCAAAATGGTTGATCCTAAAGATTAGACAGCACCTATGGAGCACCATTTGTCTTTTGAAGATGATAATTTTGACATGGGAAATATTGAATAGCTCGTTGTCATTCCCACTAAATCTGAAGAAACTCAAATTCCAACTTGTTTCAAAGTGTTCACATTATCCTAAAGAAGACACTTTACATCATGCTTTTTTAGATTGTAAATTAGCTAAGCAAACATGGGCTACATATGTCAACAATTTATTCATTAAGCAGCCCAACTCCAACAAAATTACAGAATTGATTGCCTCATGGTGGGAGCAAGGTAACTAAAAATCAACAATAGAAGAGATCATACTCATGTTGCCAATAACAATTTATTGGAATAATTGCAAAGCAAGAAATGCCAAGATCTATGAGGAAATTAACCAAGCAAAAAAAAATATTCAATAACATTAAAGCAAATTCCTATTCCATTTCAGCTATTATCTCCTCATCCAAACTTCACAAAAAGAAACTTATCTTTGGATTGAAAGAGTCAAATTTTGATGATTTTTTATTTATATCCATTCCCATAGAGCGATGAACTTTTTAGTAAACTGGATGTAAGAGATATCATCAAGAAACTATCTACATCCTATGTACTTCATATTGAGCTTCAATATCATTATATAAAGTCAACTAATCAAAAACCATATTTGGAAACACAATAAATATAGTGCATGTAATCAAGTTCTCCTAAAGTTACATTTTGTTCCATGCACGTTAAAAACGTTATAAAGACTATTTTGCTAGGCTTGCAAAAAGCTTGTGTAAATAAGCTTAATTAAATGGTTAAAAGTTAAAGAAAACATGCATAATACCACCTACTAAATACAAGCATGCCAGCATCATTTCCATAGGAATGATCTAAATAGACCAGTCATTGTGATATTTTTAAATTCAATTGTGATCTTATCCGATTATCAAAGAGAAAAAAAAAATATACAATATAGAAAATGGACGACTTACCTTTTCAGAGTTGATGAGCGGCTACCTTAAAATATTTTCTGATAAACTATTTTCATAGTTGCAAAAAGATACTACAATAGAGACGAAGGAAAACGTGAAAAATAAAAAAAACGAAACCAAAATGCCTAGTTAGCTACCTTGCGGATGTCAATGCAGAACCTGCACAGCCCCTGGGGTTAAAAACAATAGGAAAACCGCCATGTTTGAGCACATCAACGACAAACAACCGAATTTTCCCATTCATGCTCCCTTCTGGCGTCCCTGGCACAATCAACACAGTGGTATCCAGCCCTTGCTCCATCTCCATATCCAAATTATAGGGCCAATCCAATGAAATCACCCCTCCATCATCAGTCCTCACATAAATCCTCTGGTACTTTAACTCGTCCACCAACACATCACCCCCTTCCACCTTTAATGGAATTCGCCCTCGACTAAGGTTAACATAGTGGCGCTCTTCCCTAGAGAGCCTAGCATTCACGCTGTTTAGGAGCTCACCGCCGTCCTCGAACGACACGGAAGGGCACCGAAGTAGAACGCAACGGTTGAAAGGAGTCGGACTCGTGAATAGAATCCAATCGCCAGCAGGAACACTGTCGTCGGGTGGACGCAGAGAACGGCTGAGGTAAGCCGCAGCGGCAGCAGAGGCGAAGCCAATGACGGGGACAAGCATATCAAACGGAGGAACCGAGTTGATTGCATGGAATAGATTTTCCAGACCGAATTGGCACCTGCATTCCCAGCGCCTACGATGGCGCAGCTGGTGGCGAGCATGGCAGGGGATGACGGGGAACTGGAAGGGGACGGAGGAGGAACTAAGAGTGAGATGACGAAAGTGGCATCGTAGGTTCATGGACGGTGGACTGGACCTAGGCCTTCAACAGTACGGGAATTCACGAAAAACAAAAACAAAAAGCATCACAGAATTCTCACTGCTCACTTCTGACCACAAATAACAGAACTTACCTAACATTTATAGCAAGTTTTTATAAAACATAAAAAATAAAATTATAACTAAATATTAATAATTATTCTATTTTTATTCTATCTTATTTTTAATAAATCAAAATATTTTGATCTTAATTTGTCAAAGATCATCAAATCCAACCTTACTATCTTTCATAACAATTGAGAAAAAAAATTAAAAAAATTCATTTGGAGATTAAAATAAAGAATTGGATTGATTCTATTCTGAATTTTATATCAAAGAATCAACAAAAAATTTGGGTTTCTAAAAAAAATAATTTAAATAAAAAAAAGTAAATAAAAACGTATGATGATACATAAACAGTTTAAAACTTAATTAAATCATCAAAAATTAATTTGGATTTCTAGAAAGATTTTACTCCCTCTTAAAAGTGAAGAAAAGATATAAAAGGTTTTTTTTCTAAAACACAGATGATTTTTTAAACGTTTGTTTAGGCTCCATAATATGATTTTATTTAGAATAAGGTTTAAAGTTCATGTTTCGATTTTGTTTTTGGTCTCTTAGCTCGGTTTGAAAAAAATCAATAAGAAAAACAAATTTCTTTAGAACTCAAGAAGATTGTTAAATAGGTAAGCAAATCTATCATCTCAATAATCTATGAAGATCCACATTGTTTTAAAGAGATATTGAGAATAAAATTTTATATTAAATAGATAATAGTCTCTTGTCTAAAAATTGTTTGAACCCTTCAATTATTAGTATATGTTAGAATAAGTGAGTCATAAGAAATGAATGAATTGTAGACTTTAAACAAACTTTTTATTTATTTTGAATACTTGTGTGATATACAAGTAAAAGCAAATACTTAAGGTAAAAAACACAAGCTATTTCTAGGTGGTTCGACTACAACCAAAGCTTGTATTCACTTTTAGTCTAATAACTGAGCACCAAACAATAAGTAAAAACAAACCTTACAAATATGATCCATGAAAGGACTTATTGATTACTCGGAGGAGCTATAAAAATAAAGATTCACATGAGTCAAGAAAATTAAGAACTAAAGAAGGTAAGAGAAGAGAACAAAGGAAGGTGACAGAAGAGAAAAAATAAACTTGAGAGAGGAAAAGAAAGAATCCTAAAGTGACATTAGCTTAATCTATAACTATAGAAAATGATTTCAAAACTATAGAGGAATAGAACCTTAAAAAGAATTTGAATCCCTTCCTAACTATTAGAGTTGCTTAAAGTAAGCTTCCACTTAAGACTTTTCCTTCTTTAATATATTTTGAAGTCTCATAACGAATGGATTGAGATTTGTTTCGAAGGGGCCAGGGATTGGTGTTGAAATCCCCAATGCATTGTCTTCTAACTATGCCTTGTGTATTATATGATCAAGTCAATTATATTGCACGATCAATTTAATAAGATGGTATGATGTGGACAATAGATTGTAAGATAAGTATAAAGATAAATATTATATAATATGATAATAATTATTGAACTATAAAATAAATTTAATAGTATTTGACTTTGAATTCCTAAGAAGACTATAAAGTATAAAAATATTCATTGGATTATATAATTAGACTATGTTCAACATTTCAAACTATTTGAATTAAAGATTATTTAGTTAAGAAACCTGGAGATAGTACAATTTGATGAAACCATATGACAATAAGATTTGCTTCAAGAAACATATTAAGTTATAATCAACTCATCTAATCAAGTGTTTAATCAATTATTTGCTATAGCTTATACAATATAATAAAGGAGATCATATTATACAATGTGCACCTTTGAATAGAATTTATGGATGTTTTAGGACCTTTTTGTGATAGCTTTGGCAAGTGCTTTTGTTATAAAAAGAGAATAGTTTTATGAAACAATAAGGAATATAAATTAGGAAAAAGAAGTGCACGAACTTTGTTAATATTTGAGAATAGAATCTAAATTATTAGTGATGAACTATAATGATAATTATAATTAAAATAAAAAAATATAAAGAAAAAGATAAGAAGATGGAGGAAACCTCTTAGAGTCTTAAAGAAGACAAACTAAATAACTACGATGTAAGTTGAATTTTTAAGTTTTTTAAAATATTATTGTAGAATTGAATACTGATAGAATTTTATCCATATGTTCTAATGTTCATTACTATTATATATATAATTCTATAAAATTAGAACAAATAATAAAAAAAATTAAAAAGATAAAAAAGAGAAAAAAAGAATAGCTATTTAAGCTTGGTGATCTATGAGCACAAGAAAAAAAGAATACAAATATAAAATATTTTCTTTACAACCCTATCATGCAACTACCTAATATAAAAAAGAAATATCACACCTTATTATCATACATACTTAGAGATTAGGCTATAGCATGATAAAGGTTTCGTCCTCCTCAACAAATGTTAACAATAAGAGGTGTTATCTTTATAATGTATGAGAAAAGAAAATTTGACCTATTATTGAGGGTATTTAGAGACGAAGACACAGTATGATGGGGTCCCATCCTCATTAGCATAAGATATTGATATTAAAGGGGTTGTGGCTCTATGGTAAAAAATTATATGATATATAATCTCAAGGAATGAGGATAACGATCATACAAGGAAATATATGGCTAACAAAAGAAATAAAAAAGAAATAAAAAATAAAAAAATAAAAGGATAAATAAAATGAATATGAATATAAAAAAAATAAAATGTATGATATGATATAAATATTATATGATAACTATGCACATAAATGAGCACAATGCATATGAATTAGAGGTTAATGCATTTTGTAAGTATAAGTGATATTGTATATGAATTAGGGCATTTGTATCTTACTTTGAAGTTCTATATCGATACTAGATTTTAGACTATCATGCCACCAACCATTGTTGACTGTCACCACCACACTACACTTATTCATCACAAAAAGCTACCCTTAGCCTCTATCATATGTCATGAGCCACATTCATGTGACACTATTATGCTAGTTCATACATATAACACAACCTCCACATGTGAACACTTAGGGTTGCTACTTCCACTACATCTGATAATAACCATTCATGCACGATTCATGCTAGCCATCTTGTTGCTTCTCCAGCATGTACATCCCAAGCAACGAACTAATTTTGTCCTTCAAAAAGTTCCTCTAAATAGAAACTTTAGTTTGATTGAACCAATATAAGTGAACTGACCCATCACTGAATTGGTATACGATGTGTGTGCATGCACTTAAGCTCGTGAACCAAACTATTAGCCAAATAAAACAAGTCCTACAAAGTCGCCAAATTGAGACATGTCTAATACTTGCTCAACCAGACAACCAATTACTCTCGTTAAGCCAATCCCTAAACTATATCTAAATCAACGTTGAACTTAACTGTCAACATCCAAATCGAACCAATTTTTAGCTTATTTCAAATTTAGTTTTGTAATTGCTTTTTAAAGCTCTTTTCAAATATTTTGAGTCAAAATTTATATAAATTTTGGATAAATTAGTGCAATCACCATAATTCTATGAGTTTAGATAGAAAATCATTTTCAAACATTGAGTGAGAAATATAAAAGATTTTTTTTATGAAAAAGAAATATAAAAGATTTAGAAATCAAAGAGTCTACAAAAGGAATAACCTTAAATTTGTTTAACTATGATTTTTTTTTCATTTAGTAAAATTATCTCAATTTTATGATTAGTATATTAGGCTATAAATTCATAAAGTATTATGATGGCATTAATTGAATTTTGCTCTTTTTAAAAGTCTAATCATAACTTTAAGTAAATCTATCTTAAAATTCATGAGTAACAACTAAAAGAGTGTTTTACTTTAATTTTTGTATTCAACTAAAACATCATTAGTTTTTTTGTTTAAGTTAAACTTTTAAGGAGAACTATTTTATAATTATTCTAAAACAATTTGTTTATTATTTTATTTATCTATGATTAAAAAATTACATATTTTTCTTATTTAAGAACTACTCTCTAAAAATGATAAATTATTAATATGCATTTAACCAGTGAGATATAGTTTTTCACAATTCAAAACTTTTAATATAATGACATTTGAATTATTTAGAAATATGAGTACTACTATATATTATTTAGATATTTTTCATATATGTTTCATAAAAAAAATTTTGATATTAAGTTTTTTCTATTTTATGAAAGAATGATATATAAAAAATTATAGATAATTGTACTAATGACAAATTTGATAAATAATTCTTAATTTTTTAAAAAAAATTTATTACTCTCTTTATCCAAATATTATTCTTATAAGATGCTTTATTTCTTTCAATTTTGAGATGTCTTGAAAAAATTATCTTTTTTTGATGTCTTTACTTCAATGAAAAACTTATAGAAATTGAGACTAGGTTTGATGAAGATTCATTTAAAGTACAACTTTGTAAGATAAAGCTTCTCTTGGTGAGATGGACCGATATAGAATAAGCTACGTCAATTAATAATATTAAACTAATCTAATTAGTTATATAAGTTTTTTTTATATATTTATTTCATATTCTTAGTCAATTGTGGGTTGTAATAGATTATTTATAAGATTATTAGGAGATTTTTGTTTTTTAAAATATTTTTTATATACTTTATTATTTCATAGTAAGAGTCTTTTAATAATTTTTTACTTTCACTTTAAAGATTATCCTTTGTGACTATAAATATGCTTTATAAAATGAAAAATAAAGATTAATTTGCTTAACATTGATTGAAACTATGGTTTATTTATATCATACATGTATGCACATACTTAAATTACAATTTAAGCTCATTCAGGTTATGCTTTAAAGATATTCGAGTTGTGATTTAAATTTATCTCTACTGTCATTCTTATCCTTATCATCATTACCTTCCACCACATCTCTTATTATAACATTTACTCATCCTCATACTTCACTAATTTTGTTATCAAAGCTTGGTCAAGATCAAGCTACGAGATTTCACTCTAACATATTCTCCATCAACTTCCATACTAAGGAAGGGCATGCAATTACAATCTTCAACTTTTTCATTCAAAATCTTAGATTTCATTTCTTTCCAAAAAACTTTATTTATACAAAAGAGCTTATTTCATTTAAATTTAAAAGAAGCTAATAACTTTAATCTTAACAAACTAATCTTAATTCAAATAATATAAAAATAAAATTAAATTTAAATAATTTAAATAAAATTAAAAAAGAGAAATTATTTAAAAAAATTTAAAGTTAAATAAATTTAATGTTTAAAATTATAAATTATTTTCTCAAAACTATATGTAAAATAATGGCATCTCTATCCTAGATTCAATCTTCCTATTTTAAAAAAATTCTTCCTTAAGTTTAACTCTAAAGAAAGAAAATTTCGAATTCCATGTTAACTTGAATAATTTTTTTGCTTTTTTTAATTTTTTTCCTTCATTTTAATTATTTTTTCATATGTTTGCTTTTCAAGTTTCACTATTTTTTCTAAAGAATGAAACCCTAACTTCTTCTGTCCATATCTCCTGATTCACATCTTTTATCCACGTTTAGACGCATGAGTGACTAAATGAAGATTGGTGAGGAGAATGCAAATGCAATTGAATCGAGATTAATATGGCTAGTAGATGCATTACTAGAGCAATTCTAGGTTGAAAAAATGGCAATAATATCAAGAAGAGGCAAAATCACTCTAATGGTAGAAGTGAAAAACCAAGAGGACAAAAAAAGTGAGAAAAAGTAAGGTTTAAAGGAATTAAGGGAGATTTCAACCAAGGGCTATAAGAGGGATTATAAGATGCATATTATGATAACATGGGTTGGACAAAGAGGTGTTTTGGTAAAAGGAAATGGCCAACTAGTGAGAGAGGGGTCGAGAGGAAAAAATAATATCTACTATTGCTATGACTCAATTTGAAGGATCCCTTAGGAGGGCTTGGAATGATGAGAGAAGAAGACTTAGGCTCAAAGAAGGGTGACCATGCATGGTTAATGGATGGGAGATAAAGTGCCCAAGAAAGATAGAATAAAATGGTTAAGTGAAAGGTTATATTCAATTTACTTTAGAAGTTATTTGAGTTAGAATGAAGGTATAATCTTTAGTAGAGAGTAAAGTGAGAGATTAGAGAGAGAAAATAAGAGTTGTTTTATTAATAAGAGATAACTTAAGAGAAACACAAAGAAAAGATGAGAGAAGATAAAATAATAAAAATAATCTTCTATTAAGAGTTGAAAAAAAATGAAGATCAAGCATGCTATTATTCAATTTTTAATTATAAATTTCTAATTTTATTTATTTAAAAGATCTTATTCATATACAAAAGTTTATGGCATTCAAATTAAAAAAAACTAATAACTTTATTAAAAAAAATTCCTTAACCAAATAGTTGTAAAAATAAATCCAAGCAACAATATAATCAAATATGATAAATTTAAACATTTTAAATAATAAATTTTAAAAAAAATTCAAATGAATAAATAATCTAGATAAATTTAAATTCGAATACAATTAAACAGAAAATCATCAATTATTTTAGAAAAAAAAAATATTACTTGTTTTGTGTATCAATATGCATATGTATTACATACATACTTTGATATATTGATTTATATCTAATTTGTTTATGATAACATAAGGCTAATTGTAAATTATATTAGCAATTTGATAAGTTCCATATATAAATCTTTAAAATATTAAGATATATAGTATTTATGAACATTATATTATCAAATTTGAATGATTTGATTAATTAATTATGAGTGACATTTAAGTATGTGATATTCCATTTATTTTTCTCATTCATAGATATTATACATAATCAATCTTATATAAATATTGTTTTGCTTTATGTCAATTATGTATTATGAGATATGTATTCTTTATTTTGTAAAGATTTTATTAGGCTTTTCATACATTCATACCATTATCTTGTGCTTATTCATGTCATAATGCTTTTTTTCTTATGTTTTACCAATCTGTTTCACCTACTATTTTTTTCACAAGCATAATTATTATTTTATATGTTTTTAAATCCAACTTTCTTAATTTATAGATCATCATTACAAGATAATAGAAAACCTATTAGAAAAGATATTTAAGAGTTTTATTATATTATTTTAAAAGATAATCTTATTATCTTAAAGATTTACATTACAATTACTATCTCATTATTCCAAAATTTGATATGATTGTAGCCTCGGTTTTCATTAATAAAAAGTACCTTTGTTTTCATTGTCAATTTTCTTATATCATATGAATTAAGATCATCTTTTATTATACTCGAATTACAAAGCATATCATCTTCCAAAAATAAATATGTACCACCAAACAGATTCAAGATGCACCATTATCAAACATGACGTTTGAAAAATTAATAATAAATACTTTTGCCAAGTAAAAGTAACAAACCCTAAAATCAAACTTCACTCACACAAAGATGAATATCTAAGAAATGTTATCCACATTTGGAAATACTTCAACTAAAGAAAATTTACTTCAACTAAAGAACATTAAATTTACTTCAACTAAAGAACATACCATTCTAAAAAAAACTTCAAAAGCATCATACCTTAGGTTTCTTCCTCCCTAAACTTCGAATGTAATCAAGCAGCAAACTTAAAATGTACGAACTCCATCTTCCTCATTTAAAACACTGGACAACACAGTAACAAAAACCTATGAAACTGGAAGCAGCCTGGAGTGGAGACAAACTGCTCATTTGGTCATCAAATCAGCCTGAAATGTAATGGAGATCCGGCCGCAATGCTTCAGATGGTGATTCAGGTTGTAATACTTCATGGATTACTGCAGGTCTCTGTTAATTATCTAAGTATTTTCCACTGGGTTTCATGGATGGGACTAATAAACAAGGAGTTATGAATCAGGCAAGAGGAGATCTATCATAGCTTTGGCCGAGTCAGGGCCCTCATTGTTGACGCTGGGTATAATCTTCTCGGGAGATATAAACAGCACAAAATCTTTGAGCTCCGGGAAGCTGCAATGCTCACTGTAGGGGACCTCATACCTGTTGTACAGAATAGGAATGCATAACGTTAGTTATCTGAAGTGCAGAGTCTTTTGTATGTAGAAGAAGATAACAATTAGAAAAAAGTTGAGTTGGTCTTTCATTACATCTTCTTAGGGTTCTTCATATCCTCCTCACCACTGGAAACTCTCACTGCTATCAACCCATTCCTGGAATCCACCATCATTTTTGCTGACATTCGTCTTCTAAATCTTTGTACATATTTCTCTAGTTTAATAATATGATAGAAAATTTATAATAACTCAAATATTGTGCTTCTAATCTAATGGTGGTGACAAATATAAAACATTCACTCTAATACTAAACAAATATGGCCTTCACCATCAAATTTTGACAACCTATACATTGAGTTTGGCATATCTTACTCAATTGAACCTCAATTCAAATGCAATATTGAGCTATTTCTTTCCAAATGGATAATTTCCTTGGAAATCATTTCCCTACTACACTGATACTTCACAACATTTCAACATTCCAATTGAAAAGGAATCCCAAAATGATACTTTCTCAAAACAATTGGGTTCTTTTGTTCTAGTGGATCAAATCATACACTTCATCTAAACTAGAAAATCATTCTACACCGTGTTTTTCCTCAGCTATAACAACAAATATCATGTATTCTTATGTGTCAACATTAATTTAGGAAAAGATCAAGTCTCATACCATGTAATCATAAATGAAACTTTATTCCCTTTTTATATCTCAATTAGACTAGCCTAACTCGTGCATACATTCTTTCATCATAATTTCAATTCCACATATCATATAAAAAAGGCTATCTTGCAATCCACATACCTTAATCAACAATAAATATCAAAACAAGAGTGTACATCTATCATCACATACTCTATCAATGATAAGCCACATGTTGATTCACATTCTTGCACAACAAACACCCCTCTATGACCTAGTACAACCAACATTTGTCCCATGGTCACATGCTCAAAGTTTGCTCCTCAAAGCCCAAAGCTTACATATCAACAAAAAACATTCATACTACTCTACTATAACATGTTTAACCTATGTACAATCTTAATATTCTCAAGTCAAAATCTTCATATGGTATAAAGGCAAATTCAACACTTCATTTCAAATACCACATGGTCTCATGTCCTCTATTTTGAGAATATGAATGTAACTAATTACAAATGATTGATCAAATTGAAAGACAATCCTAATGGCACCATTGCTTGGCATAAAGCATTACTTGTCATAGTTTTTATCAAAAGAGCTTATGATGAGAAATTTAACTATATTATAAAGTTAGTTACAATCACAGTATCTTTACACTTGCTACAATTTATAAATAGGATGTTTGCCAACTTTGTTTTGATAATGCCCACTTAAATAGTGAGCTGAAACCATTTCATGGTTCAACCACAACGATTTATAAATCAATAGTTCTTGCACTATTGTTGCAAACTTCATTAAAAAAGTAGCCTTCCCATAATCATAGAATCGAGCATTTTGCCATATAGAATATTATCCAATTCATCCATTAGCACGCATCATATGAAAATCCTTTATTTATTTAGAATACATTCATATAATTCAATTATACATACTATATTCTATCTCTTCAATAAACCATCTCCATGCCCACCATTTTAAAATACAAAATCACCATTCTTCTAAAAATAAATTAAGCATCCAAAAATCTCATCCATTAAACCATGTCAAAACTCCTTCTCTCTCTCTTATTTATCACTACACCTCACCATTGTTGGAGCTTATTCAAAAATACGTAACCTCCCATTTTCCATGTTTGACTAAAATTTCCTTTATATGAAACTCTATTCAATTTGGTATGCTTTATTAAACATTTTTATTGCTGATTTAATTAATGCTAATATTTTAATATTTTAAGAATATGCAATCCTTATTTTCATGAAATTTTTAACATTCATACAAATAATTATTGTGATTGGACCATTAGTCAATAATAATTTATAATTCTTATGTGATGAAAATGCAGATATGACTTGGATACAGGTTGTGCTAATTTTATCGAATATAATGAATGGTTACAAGATAAATAATATTTTTCCTCTTAATGTTAATATTATATTTATAGGCATAACTTTTTATCAACATTAATTAATCATTTGTAAAATAGTTAGAGTAGATTTGAAGTCATAGAAATAAAAATCCTTATCTGGTTGTTACATCTCTCTTTATTTTAATTCAATGTTAATTCTATTTAATTTAAAAAACAGTTTTTAAATTAAATTAACTTTCTTTTTTTTTTAATCAATGAAGCTAAAAATAAACACGGTTTCACCTATCAACAATCCCAGATATTCAACATATGTTCTGTACCATCATTCTATTTGAATAGAGGGATCTAAATTGGTTTTAGTTTTGATTGGAAAACGATAAAACATGGAACCATGTTCAATATCGAAGAGATTTTTTTAAAAGTTTAGAAAATGAGGGGAAGCTGTCCATTCCTAAACTGAAAATCCAGGAGCTGCTTCTAAAGGAATGGCACAAAGATGTTAAAGCCTAGTGTATTGTTCACAAATATGCTACTGTAATCGTAAACAAACAGTCATAGTATGCACCAAGGTTCATAGAATCTGTGAGAAAGAACAATAAATGGTAATTGAGAAATTTACCTGATGATGGTTCCCTGTTGTAACCTTCTAGCTGGTGACTTCTTCTTTCCTTTTCCAGATGTCCAACCAGTGGGAGAGAAAGCAACAATAAGATTGTAGCGATCCTAATTAAGCAACAATCATAAGTTAAGTTTATCTTCCACACTAAGCTCCCCCAATCAACAACAAGAAATGTGCAAATGATTCCAGGTTGAACTATCTGACTTACGGAGTATTGGTTAGATATGTATTTCATTCGTTTGAAGCTTGCTATGGTCCACATTGGAACAACATGTATATGGCTTTCCATCTCATTTGTAGTAAACCACTTCATATCCTCCTCAGGAAACCCCAAACACTTGAGCACATGAAACTTCCCAGCCCCTACGTAGATTTTTGTTCTCAGCGTCCTTGCAACCTCCAAGAATAACTTCTCTTTTCCTGAGGCCAAAGAATACAACTAATAGCAGAAAGCCATTATACAAAAGGATGGTTCAATGTCTTCCTCTTATAGGATGCTACAGATATATCCCTTCGTGGGTGTGCTTCAATTGTGATTGGAATGAGTTCGAGTTTTTTACAATAAGGATTACCAATTGTATAAGTGCCAATAAGGAAAAGGGTTTTCGGGTTGAAAGCTTCAGCTCGGATGGCATCGATGACAAACTCAATCACTTCCTCTTGTTTCGGAAAGTCATACTGCATAAATAAATATAAATGAACAATTAAGAAACAAGACACAAAGGCAGAGAGAAAGACTCGTCGATGTAAGGACATACTTGAGGACTGCAGTAAGTGGTATCCAGTATAAGAGTGTGGATGTGAGATGACTGTAAAATAGAACAGGCAGCCATCTCTGCAGAAAACCGGAAATCCCCAGTATGTAGGATCGCCTGAAGAACGTATCATGACAAACTACTACAACATGCAACTAAGAACAGACTATAGCAGGCTAATATGCTAAATGATGACATACCTTTTGATTGGATGGTTCAAAAAGAATAATTATAGATCCAGGGCAGTGGTTGGCTTCCAAACAGGTCAAATTCACATCAGCAATGGTAATCTTTTGGTTTAGAGGCAAAATTTGGATTCTATCCCATGGGACACCTATTTTCATATTCACAAGTACTGCTGTGATTTTGGAGCAATAAAGCTTCCCATGGCAGAAGTTCTTTGTAAGACCCTGATAATCTAAAGAGCATGTAATAAAAAAATCAGATGAAAACAAAAATATATAATAAAGGTTAACAAGTTGCATTTAAGCAATAATGAGAAAACTTCAGCTCAGCAAAAGACATGCATATCTAGTGCACAATTGAACGAGCAATTCAGTTCTTTCTTTAGTAGAAACATCCTTTAAATTATAAGCACAATATAATTATAGATATGAGTAAGCACCTTTTAAAGTGTTCATTAAGCAATCTTTCAACATTCAAAACAAAGTTCATGCAAAAGTATGATTTGCATTATCACAATAGGGGTAGGGGTAGGCAAACAAACTCAAATTCCAAAATATAGCAATATCTCAAAATTGTAAGCCTGTTTAGCAATATTGCAATGAGATGTTCAACTGCTTTGACAGTAAAAATATTATTATACAAAATATATAATCAACCTAATAGTATCACCCCAAATTATGAAGCCAAATACGCTACACATAGGATTATTTTAAGCATATTTTTCATACAAATCATAGTTACAATACATTATTCATTTAAAATAGTTAAAAATCATAACTAACAATAGCCATTGTTGACCACTGCATGTTCTTCATCAACAATATACTATAATTATTAACATAACACTAAAATTTTAGGATAAAATCAATAAAATGCATTAAAATCCAAGTTAACTTTTTTGTTGATGTCATTTTAAAAAAAAAAGGGTTTTACATAGTTCATGTTATGCATTAGAAATTAATGAAACAAGAATTTTGGTATTTCATACTTCTAAGATACAAATAGCAGGGTTTGAAACATCTATTATATGCACAAATCAAAAGATTAATTCAAGGAAACTTTTAAGATGGAACCAAACAAGAAATTATTTCCCAAAATTTGATTTCCAGGCATAAATGGCCAAGGCCTGCAAACCAATACATCGCCCATTATTATGTGTAAAGCTTCCAAAACATCATGGATATTAGAGCAAATTGTGTTGGTTGGGAATTACTATTGACTAAACAAACTTACGGTCCATATGGAAGTGAGTTAAGAACCAATGAGAACAGTCTCCTCTTAAATAACGAAAAGCATCCTGCGCATAATTACAGTGGAGAAAGGGTTAAGTACTATGCAAGAAAAATTAAAGTCAAACGCTGAAAGAAATTAGGAACAGAAAATTTTAATATCAAGATTCTTTCCCAAGTTGTTTTATTAAAAAGTAAATTGCAAATTCAACTTTTCACTAAACCATCATTAGGACACAATGTCTATCATCAGTTTTGATGAACTCAGAGGATGCAAGTGAGATCGGAATGCATGTAAATCACAACAAATTTTCCTTTGTTTGACAAAGTTAAAAGTACTAGCGTACACTAATTTTTGTTTATGCAAATGACTTCATTTGGATTTTTCCTAGAATAACTAAGAAACCTTTGGGGAATTTGTGCACTATCTTATCTACTAGTTTTCTGCTTCTTCATTATCGCTTTCACCTTCAAACCAAGATCTAACATGATATTATGGTATAAATTTAGTTTCGCTCGCTCCCACATCATTCAAATCTTATAAACCCAATGATTGGTGCACTTGTTTACTTTGGTTCATTTTAAGATCCTTTTAGGCAATACAAGTTATTGCAAAGTTTCTAAAAAGCTGCAAAACCTAAGCATAAAAATAAGTAGAAAATGCAGGACGATTTCACATTTGGAAAATACAAAATACTAAGGGACATTAAACAAATGAAAAGCAGAGTAACTACAATTGGCTTTAGAGGTTAACTTCATATTCTCACCATTGGTATAGATGATGTCATGGATTTCAACCTCATAATGCCAAAAACCTTGGCCAGCAAAGTTATTACAGTTATAATTCTTCTAACTCTACATAATGAAATTAGAACAACAACTTCAATTTTTCATAAGGTTTTGTCTAGCCTTGTTTCATTATAACTCTATGCTTCCTTTGACTTCATAACATATTCACAATTGTAATCTAACTTTTATTAAAATTTAGCATCACTGGTTTGAATTAAGTAGAAACATAGGTACTACCATATGTGTTTTAGAATTGTCGCTACACATACTTTATAAAAATTTGTCCTGCTTCTTCATTATCACCTTCACCTTCACCTTCAAACCAAAATCTAACATGAAATTATGGTAGAAACTTAATTGTGTTCACTCCCACATCACTCACATCAAGCATAGACAATGTTAATAAAAAACCCAATTTTCTTTTGTCCATTTTAAGATCCATTTAAGGCAGTACAAGTTATTGTAAAGTTTCTAAAAAGCTGAAAAACCTAAGCATGACAATAAGTAGAAAATGCATGATAATTTCACAACTGGGAAGTTACGAGTATTGAAAAATTACGAATTACTAGAGGACATTAAACAGTTGGGAAGCAAAGTAACCATGTGTTGGCTTTAGAGGTCAACTTTATATCCTAACCATCAGTATAGATGATGTCATGGATTTCAACCTCATAATGCCAAAAATCTTGGCCAAGGAAATTTATGAAGGTTATAACTCTTTCTAAATCTGCAAAATGAACTTAGACCATCAACTTCAACTTTTCATAAGATTTTGTCTAGCCCTATTTCATTATTACTCAGTGCTTCTTTCGACTTCATAATATATTCACAATTGTAAACTAACTTTCATTGAAATTTGGTATCATTGGTTTGAATTAAGTAAAAACATAGGTATTGTTATATATGTTTTAGATTTGTCACTATTCATACTTTATAAAAATATCTTTAATTTTAAATTTTCTCTACTTTATAAAAAATTGATATATGAAAAAGCATTAAAGATAAACTCAACTAATAACAAGTTTAATAAATATTTTTTTAATATCTCTTTACCTAAATAACTTTGATTACTATTTTTTTATCTAATATTGTTCTTACAAACTTCTTTATTTCTCTCGACTTTCAAATAAATTAGAAAAACCATCCTCCACCAGATATCTTGACTTTTAAAAAAGATTGATATAAATCAATGTTGAGCTTAACAAAAATTCACTTAAAATACAACTCTAAATGACAGATTTTTTCTTCGTAAAGTGAATGGATGTAAGACATGGTAGAACAAATGAATTATTTGAGCTGATCTAATGGATCTTATTTAGCTTTTCTTTAATTTATCATATTTTTAGATCATTATAAATTGTAAAGAGTTATACATTAATCCCTTAAGTGTTTTTTGTATATTTTATTACTTTTATATTTTTTATTTGGAAGAATATTTTTGTTGTTTTCATTTTGAACTTAGGTTTTGTTCTCCACTATTATAAATATACTTTATAAAATGAAAAAAAAGAATATTTTGTCTTGGCTTGGTGTTTTTCAAAAACTATAATATCTCTTCTTGTATGTATGAACAACCTTGTAGCAATTTTAGATTTTTTGGATTGTGATCTGAATATTTGAATCGCGATTTAGATCCTTGATCATTTTGTTATCAGAGATTGGACAAGATCAAGCTACAAGAGTTTCTTCTACCCATTATCTACTAAATATTGTTACCATTGCAAGGCTTAAATTATGGTCCAAGGGTCTTACTCATAATTCAAGTTGTTTTACATAGGACCAATAAACTTCTTGCTAAAATAAGTTATAATAATTTTGGCAAAACAATTCTCACATACAAGTAACCTTAAATGCTTTAATATATCCAATAATTTTAAAATAAGAGCTTGCATCATTCTACACTTAATGGATTAAAAAAACTCTTATCGCAAATTTTGTCCACATAATCTTCCCTTAAGACAATTGTGATAGATTATATAATAGAAGTAAAACATCAAATAAGGTGACCAAAAGCCCATGAAGCTACAAGCCTCGTGAATATAGTTTAGTCAAAGTCATCTTTAATTGTTCAAACTTTCTCACAATCAACATATCTTAAGAATATCATTAATAAGCTATAAATGTTTATTTATTAAGATTAACATGAAGTTTTCAATTCTCAAATCATCAAAGGTAATCCTTAAATGCATAAAGTGTTCATTAGTAAATCTATTATATATTAGAGCTTCATCAAAATAAATCATCATAAATGTTCATAAATAAGCTTTACACACATGGGAAATTATTCTAGCAGAAGTACTAGATACATTCTTTCTTCTAACTCTCTTTTACAATTGTCCTTGCTTAGAATCAAATCTTGAATCTCCAATAACTTCATTATATCTCAATGCACCATTGCTTGCAATAATAGTTGCATTCCAATTACCATATAAAGAAAAAAGAAGAGTTAGTACTTTTATCTCATCATACAATCAATATCTACCAAACTCAACTAAGCAATAATCACATTGAACTCATTAATGGAGCATGTGACCGAGGCATCTTCAGGCACGTTTAAATTGAACAATTATCGCATCGTAGTGCACCTTGTTTGAAATTGAAGGTTTCCCATACATATCACATATAGCATTCATCAACCTAATGATTGTCTTCTATTTAATTGCATGAAAACTACATTGCTTATTATGGTTAATTACAACACTCAAAATTCTCATCATTCAATTGAGCAAACTCCACTCTTCTTACTTCATGAATAATAATTTTTATCCAAATATTTGTTAATACAAGTTCTTGAGAAGAGAAAAAATATTCTTCCAAATATTTACTTATGAATAACAATTGTTGTAAAACTTTTCAACTAAACATTTAAGATATCTATTAAGATGATTCCTCAGAACAAACACTCATGAATTTACCTTTTGTATCCCACCACAAAAGTAATACAACAAACTCTACCTAAGAACAAAAAGGAAGAACACAAGAAGTACACCTTTGCTCAAAGCTTTATCTTCAGCTTACACCTTAAGGTTGTGGTAGCTTTTAAAACGAGGAAATAGGGTTTTAGGACACTAAGAATATTTTTTCATGTCCCATTCAAGCCCTTTTTTGCCTCCCCTTTTATAGACCTTCGATCCACATGTCCTTGCATGCAACCATCTTGTTTACAAGACCATTAACATTATTTGACCAGCATATCAATCATGTGCACAAGCTAACATCTTATCCTAATATTCTACTGTACAAACTCTCTACCACTTTATAATCATTTAAAAAGTTTTCAAGTTCCTTTTAATCATACAACTTGACATATGACTTGATAGATATAGACCGATGAATTTTATAAGTCTTCAACACCTCAAGAAGACCTAAAACAACATCACATTGATGTCTCAATAGTTTTAGCCTCATAGAATGAGCTCATTTCAAGCTAAGACAACTCAAATTGACAAAATTTTTATTCTAGGAAAATTTTGATTTTAAGTCAATTTTGAGTCAAATAGGAAATCTTGATTTTCATTCAATGCATGTTTGCTTGAAATCAATTCTACACCACCCCAGATGTGCGTATGAAGCATGCATGAACATTAACTAGCTAGAAATGACTCAAATGAAGATTATCAAGCTCTTCAATTGCTAACAAAGATTGGGACTGCATTGGGTGAGCTTTGCATCCTCTTAATATATGATGGAAAAAGTTAGCAGTCAATATGTTAGATGGCAATAAGTTCACTATCTACTTAGATATGCTATAAGAATTAATTCTGAAGAAAACCAATCAAGGTTTCTCCCTTTAATGACAAAACTTTGACAGAAGTTTAACAAAATGATTAATGATCTTTTCATGTAAATTTTAATATAAAAGGTGCTTCGGCCACAAATATATGCTGTTATGCCATAAGAATTTAATTTCTCACACAACGACAAAAAATTACAAGCACTTCATGTAATTTTCTAGTAAGTAGTCAAGAATATAGAAATGAAAATCTGGCCCCAGTATGCAAGCAATAAGACAGAAGATAAGAAAAAAAATATTGTATGAAACTCAACTGAAACATGAACTTCCACTGCAAAAATACAAAACGGATTAATGCAATGATAAAAGAACAACCCAAGGATAAGTATAATTGATAGTTTGAATTCAAGGATTCCTTCGTACCACTCGAAATGGTGTTCCTGGTATGCGACACCAAGGAGGTGCATCTTTAGCTCTCCCTCGATTAGCATTTCTTTTACTAGCGATGCTATGGCGAGTCTGAACGTCGTTAGCTTTTTTGACCACGTGAAATAATTTGTTTGAATTGGTACATCTGGTTTTATTTCCCACTAGTTCACGGAAATATTCTGTGATCAACTTATTTCCAGGTCGAGGTATCTTTGTCTTCTCATTTGCTGCAAAATTAGGAGCATCATTTTTACCGTGATCAGCAAGGTAGTTTCTTTGTCGAAGCTCGCTAATTGCATGCAAAATTTTCTTTCTAGGCCCAAGGGTAACGATACCAATACTGATAAGATCCTACAATTTTGAAGAAATGGTATTATTTGTTGTAAAATACCACTAAAAGCTTTCAAGAGCAAATCCTTCCGATAACTGATTTCTAGAGGATCTAAAAGTACATATGATAAGAGAGTTAAATACATAAAGATCTGGAAGTTATTGCAGACCTCTTCTGTCAGCCATTGCAGTGCATCCCAATCAATTTCTTCCCGGATGAAAACCTCTTCATATCGGCCGAGCCCCAGTGCACTTAGCCACTCAAGGACAGGATTACCAAGAGCAAACTGCTGACATGCACTAGACTTTCCATGGACAACAGAAGCAAATTCCTGAAATAATTAAATTAAATTACAGCAACAATTCAACGATATCCTCCAACATTATCGATGCTCAAATTTGGTCCCTTGGACTAAAAAATGCAGTAACCCAATGGAAAATAAAGCCAACTTCGATATTAAGAAAACCAATAGGAAATATACCATGCTTTTACATTTAAGAATTGAAAAAAAACAAACATAGCCTTTATATTAATGAGCATGTATTTGGAATAAAATAAAAGAGTAAATTTCCTTCAAATGCAAAAAGCTCAAGTATCTCAAGCATATGTAACTGACTTAAAAATTGTAGAAAGCAAAGCACATAAAACTAGGAGATTTTCCTAATGCAAAATACCCAAAATGAAGCATTAAGATTTTTAGAGATGTCATGCCACAATCTGAACAAGATTAATCATGAGATCAAGCCAAAGAGAGAATAAGCCTTGAGGAAATGCAAGCTCAAATTTAGATCCAAAATTTAAGTGTGGCGATCAATTGAATATGACGAGTAAACTTTAGAGAGAAACATTGAGCAACTTAATTTTAGATAAATTAAATTAAAGTCAAATAATGGAATCTAACTCAAGCTGCAAATGAGCAAAATATTCAAACCAAACCAAGGATAAATGTTCAAAATCTCTATTCTTTCCCTTTTCTAAGGCAGAGATGATCTCAATTTTAGTGACCTCAAAAACAGGGCAACATTATAAGCGTGGCCACCTTGATAAAAATAAGAAGGGAAGCCTTTATGTTTGCTAAGGCACTGAAAAAGGTGGAGAAAGGATTGGCTACAAAAAGGAGATGAAGCATAGGCCCTTCCTATCTACAAAATTCACCATATAAATTAATTAGATTTTTATATTTAAAAGAAATCTAGAAAATTGAATGAAAAATGCAAACAAGAGAGTTCAATAAAAATTGTCCTACTAACTTCAAATAAAGTAAAGGGAAAATAATAAAAAATCATGTTGGTATATCTAAATCAAAAGATGTTATCTCTTTTCATTTTCATTACATTTCTAAGCATATAGTAATTCAATAGTAGAGAACATTATTCACCATAATTGAACAACATTTTTCACTTATCTTCATAAGATCCTTTACACTTCATCAAGACGGAAATAACAAAACAAGGTCAAAAAGCAAAATTAGCTAGAAAAACAATAAAGAAATTGATTAGGTCAAAACCTTGAAAATGCATACTACTTCTAATTCTCTTCACTTCCAACCATCCAAGCCCACAAGGTTAATTTAGTATCTTTAAAGGTTCTAAAAAATTCATAAGTGCCAAGGAGTTAAAGAAAAGTATCCCTTAATGAATGGCTATTTCACAACAACCAAAACCAAGAACTAACAAAAGCTACAGAACATTTCTATGAGCAAGATGTCTCCTTTGTGAGAGCAAGCAAATTCACGTTGAAGCAAAAAGATAAATCTACAACAAGACCAAAATCTAGCCAAAATTCTCCTAAATTCATGGGATGGTGTGAGTGCTGAAAGACTCTTACAAAGTCATATGGTAAACAAAAGGAAAAAAAAATCCATTTCCCCTTTTTGATTCCATTGTAATGTTGTCATTCAAAGGTTGTCAAAGACATTAGTGATCCAAATTTGTCAAGTCATGTGGTGTCCATGCCATAATGAATAACCTGAGCACATTAGCTCAATCCTTTAGAAATAAATTAATATGAAACACATAAAAGTCTAATGGCTAGCATTTGAAAATAGGGACAACTTGATCCAAAATTTTAACATTAGCTAACATGGCAGCCATTTGGGTTCATTTAATGCCACGTTTTCCCTTCATTTCACTGAATTTTGTCTCCCTTATGCAATATTGTATATTAGTTACAGATTATAAAAAATGAATCACTCGATTTATTTTTAGCCTTAGAAATCTATCAAAATCTAATTATCTTTCAAAGCATAGAATCTGACAGTTTTCACTCCTATAACCATTTTTTACTCAAAATTTTAAAAGTCAGCAACTATTATAAATGATTTTACAGTCTTTTGCTTTGAACTCTATCAGTTTCTGTCTGCTACCAATTAGAACCTCAAAAAAAAAAAAAAAAAAAAAAATCCCGTTATTATGTTCCATTTAATTGGGCTTGATATGAACTTCGGTATTTCAACCTGAGCTCACTGGCAACTTGCAAGCATTAACCAAAAGAACGACATTTAGAAAGCAGTATGGCTTGATCTCTGGCTGTTTATATGGCAAGAGAAAAGCTAAACAACAATGGCAAAGGCATTTAGTAGTTCATGGAAATCTAAGCATATCCATTTCTCATAGAAATAACCCATGAGAATATATTAGCCGCAAGACCACTAAATGCAAAATTATGCGCACTCCTCAAGGGAAACATTCAAAATCTAAGAATTCAAGAAAGGAAAGATTTACCTCACTTTTCTCATGTTTCTCGACTTTGTCGAGGCAATCGTTCGTGTGAATATGCCGGTTTTCTTCACTAAGATCCGTGATATCACTTTCACATAGTGGACAAGACAAATTCCTTTCTGACTCTCGGAAAGTACAGCGTGTCCCAAGCTGTCCAAACCGAAATCTTCTACAGCGTGATCCTTCTTTCTCACCCATATCGCAGCAAAGGTCCATCAGTACATTTAGTTGTGTTCCTGTCTCAAATTCATCACAACCATTCCCATCTAAACTATTGCCTTCGACTGCAGAAGGAACTAGCATTATTCTAGAGTCGAGAATTTTGTCTTCCCCGGACATATCACAATGGTTCTCCTTCTTTTCCACCAGATCAATGTTCTCAACAAACCTCGTTGGGCTTAAAACTTGCCTCAGGCAATCTAACTCCATCTTGCTAGTCTTCTTGAACGTCTCAACTTCAGCATCGTCACCAAATTCTGAAGAATGCTCTTCATCTCTAGGAAGGTTCGATTTCTCTGTGAACTCCACAAGCCTTGCAGCGGTAGAGCTCACAAAAGGTCCACCATTCTTATCTAATTCCACGCCATTGCCTGAAAAATTACGCAGATCCTGAATGTCCAATTTACTTCTTGCCCATTCTCCAACCAGTCTTGAATTCATTAACCCAAGGCAAACTCCCCTATCATCGCTCTCAATGAATTTTTCACTTTCACCAGCAGCCTCCGTCCTCCGTACAGCTGCTAGTTCTCCCAAATCACAAGAATCCTTTAACCCTGCGCCAATTTCACTGTCTCTCGATACACCAGAATCAACGCTAGCTGAATAGGGAGACAAGGCGCTCATTGTGGATGCCAAAAGCCTTGACTCGACTGAAACAAAGCAATGACTTTCTCTCTCCATTTTCCTTTCTCCACATGATCGATTTTTTTTATCCTT
The DNA here is from genome assembly GCA_023846275.1 of Vanilla planifolia. Taxonomy (NCBI): domain Eukaryota; kingdom Viridiplantae; phylum Streptophyta; class Magnoliopsida; order Asparagales; family Orchidaceae; genus Vanilla; species Vanilla planifolia. The sequence goes on along the minus strand of CM043872.1, from coordinate 3,135,086 downwards.
CGTTACATCGGAAGCTAAAGGCACGAATTCTGGTTCATTAATCCCACCCCCTTCGCAGTATCTAACATCAATATTCAACTTCCGTGCGTCAGGCAGACGTATCTTTTCGCAAGGATTCATCCCATCCTCCACAACGGTTTTCACTTGCAATTTAGGCACATCCAAAATTCGGTTCTTGGACACACTATGATTCTCCTTTCCCATTGCAACTGAAAGCCTCGGTTTCTTCCAATCACGGCCACCGCTCGATTGCCCCAGGAACTGAGACCGCCCACTTCTGAGGGAGGACACGATGATCCTCTGGCTAAGCACTACCGCCTGGGCGGGGTTCTGGAAATCGTCGTCGTCGTCGTCGCCGTCGCCCAGCATTGCTAGGGTTAGGTACTTGTATCCGAACTGAAAACTTAGGTTTCACTGAAAGGTTAAAATCCGTACTCCGTAGTATATTGGAAAAGAGGAAGAAAGGATGGATGATGGAGTGGCTGAAGAAGGAAGCCTCGTTCCTCCTTCTCGGAGCTTGATGGCTTCCGCTTATTTCGAAAAATGGAGATGGGCGAGCGCTCTGAATTTTAATTTCATTTTACTTACTTTCCCGCTAATTTGACCAGGCGCACGGATGATTCGTGATTCGAGAATGGTTCAAAGATTCTAAATTTAGAACATTTAATTCAGGTTAAAGATAGATTTAAGGGTTTTGGATTTGATCTAAATTTGATTCAAATTTGAAATAAGAATGGTTTAATTGGATTTCAATTTGAATTAAGTTTACTCTAATGATTTGAATTAGTTTAATCCAAAAAAAAAACAATCCATTTTTTTTATTAACCATTTATTTTTTTTAATTATGAATACATTTATGAATTCTTTCATATGCAATATAATAATATATAAATTTATAAAATTTTATTAATTATAAATTGGGTTTATTTAAACCAATTTTTGTATAAATATTTTACCAATCATTGTAAAACTTGGTAGTAATTAAATATTTTGCTAATTATCTCTTATAATAATAATACATCAAATATATTTTATTTTTTTTATTTCATTTTCTTAATTATTTCTCTTGTTTATCATAATTAAGGTCTAAATAATCTTAGTAATAGTAACTCTTTCATATAATTACTTATTAATTTTAAATATTGTTACAATCATCATAACACTACTTGTAATTATAATGACTATATATATATCACTATAATAACTTTTTTTATAACCATGAGAACTCTCTCTTCGATCATGATAACTCACTCTATAATAATGATGAACTACATAATTGCAATAATGACATAACTATGATAACCTCTTTTATAATGATGATAACTCTACCCATAATCATAACAAATACATTTATAATCTTAATAACTCTTTTCATAACAATAATAAATTCTTATTTCTTTTAAGACAAAAAAGATAGAGATGTGTCATTTTATTGGATAAGCATGAGGTTGGTTATGAAACAAAGAAAACAAAGTTAATAAAAGATGAAATACATTGTTAGGGGGGAGTACTAGATGCAGATGCATGGCCGTACATGGTCGGGAACCAATTGATGGCAGCACATGAGATGTGCTTGGCCTCGAGATATTTATAGTAAATCACATAAGCACTTAAGCATCCATGGAATGTGCTAATCTAGTTGCTAGTATTCGCTAATTCCAAGTGAAGGGAAATGATGGTGGTGGCATGAAGTGATTTTGGAATAAAATGTTGCTACTTAGTTTTCAAGGGTGGTCAAAAGATATAATAATGATAGAGATAACAACATAGTGATGATTATAAGGGGGATAACTTTGGAGCATAACTAGGGATGAGAGGAGGCCAAAATACATATTTCTATTATGCATGTATGCATCATAATAGATCTTTATAGTTCTCAATTATTGATAAGAACTAGAAAAACTCTTTTTTTTATTTTTTTTAGCAATTTAAAATGAGTACAAATAGCCTTAAAGTAAAAGCAAAAAAGAAAAAAAATACACCTAACATACCAAAATGGAATAAAATATAACAAATAGTAGAATGTGTTAAAATAAAATAAGAATTTCTTACAAAGCTTGTAAATAATATATTGTAATACAATAATAAAAAAATATAAAAACTTTGTTAAACCTTTATATAGGTTTTTATTTTTCATTTTTTATAATCTAATATACAATCTATGATGAAATTAAACATATTAAATCTTGGTTATATTAGATAGCTCGATGTTATCCTTTTGATGTAATATTTCTTACATCATTTGGCTTCTTAAATTTTTTTTCATTTCAATCTAATTGACCATCTTTTTATACTAATTAATATGCTCCCAATAGTATCGAAGATTTTCTTCCAATCTTGTTTTGATAATGCAATTGCCTTCGAAAGTTGTGTTCTCATCTCAAACAAATAGAACCAACTTTTGTAAAGCAATCACCAAGTTATTATCCAAGTGAATAAAATGCTTAAATTGGTCCATAACATTCCTTAAATGATGTTAAACTTATTAGAATAATTCAAACTAGGCCAAGGCCTAATTAGCAGGATAATGCAAAAGTAATCATCATAGTTGACTTCCTCCACCATAAGCATCTTTAGAACAACTAAAGGTGTCTTCTTTCATTTGTGACTTCATATCTCCAATTATCTAACTATTTTAGAAGTTTTATTTTAGAATAAAAAAATTAAGTTAATATATTTCATAATTACTTAATTTATTAATTTCTTAATTTATTAATTTGTTCCTATTTTATTAGCCAATAACTAACTCTATTGGTCATGACTAGCTCTTTTTATCATAGTTTATGTGATGGATTTATGATAAACACTTCTTCACATGCTTCATGACTTTTATACTTATATTTAATTACTCATTCTTATTCTACATCATTCTCCTTTTGATAAAAGAAACTTTGCTCTGTAGAGTTAAAGGGTAGGTAGTCTATTATAAATTTTGTTGTTGACTTGCATTTTTGTGATTTGTGAGTCATATATCTTTAATAATTGGTTTATTCAACCATCTTTTAAAAGATTTGTATGAATAATTGAAACTCAAAATCCCATTAGTGAGAATACTACATTGTTTAAAAAATTTTGATTGTATCAACAATGACAACTAATTCTTTGAGTCTCCTATATAATTATTAGTTTACAAATCATCATATTAAAAATTTAAATTGTGTAGTTGGTTATCTTCAATGTTGAATACTAGTCTAATAGACATAATAATTCAAAAATATATGTCATCATATCTCTTATCATGTTAAACCTCCTTTACTTATTAAATATCTTCAATATGAGATATTAGATAGCTTTATTAGTGAGTTTATAAGCCATTTATTTAATTTTGAAATTTATTTTTCATTTCATACTTAAAAATTTGTAATTCTTCTTACATTTGTTCTCACAATTAATTGCCACTTGAAATAAGCTTTGTACTAAATTTGACAAGTTTTTTAATTTGTATCTTTCTTATTACTTTAATTATCAATTACTCAAGTGGGGTTTAATGAATAATGAATTACCAATAATCAAATCTTAATTTGATGAAGCTATTGAGATTTTCTTCTTTTCTTCAAGGTGTTTTATTCTTCCAAGAAAACAATGATGATCTTTGCTCTGATACTAAATTGATATAGTCAAATCAGAGATTAGGTTATGGGATAGAATATATTTCAATATTTCTTAATATTCCTTCTTGATTAGCTCATAACTAGCTCCGTTGGGTCATGATTAGTACTCATTGTCATGGTTTATATGATAGTCTATGACAAATACTTTTTTTATATAATTTGAGCCCAAATTACACTTGTTCTTTATGTATTTCATGATCTTAAGCTCATGTTTAATTTCTTGTTCTTGTCTTGTATCACTTTCTCAAGCAAACCACCTTATTCCCTTTAAAAATCTACTTATGCTCATCTTAATTAAGGTAGTGAGAATTAGCTTATCCAAAATTATTATTTTGCTCTTAAGAATTTACATAATAATATTAATATTTTTTTAGAAATTTATAATTGATTATTTAAACCTTCAAAAATTATGAATTTACCACCATAAGATTTGTCTTGAAGAGCTCATTCCAATGGGATAACTTTATTTAAAATATTGTATTCTTTTCAAGATATTACTAATATAACAATATTTTAATCATAAACACGACACTTTTAAAAAATAATTTTATTTTTTATAATATCATATGAACTTAATCTCAAGATTTATAATGTATTACATGAAGTATGATTTTGAAATGTTACATTCAGGCTTAGCGTCTCGTATGTCTGCTCAACATATCTTATGTCTGTGCTTGACATATTGTACATTCAACTTAGTGATAAATATTTAGTTCTCAAAATCTTCTCATGTTTTCCTTTTAGTCAATTAAAAGCTCTTTTTGTAAAACTTAATCAAAAGATCTAAGCATTGAAGTAAAATAGAACTATCTAACATTTTAGAAATTCAAGGATATGCTAAGGAATTTTACTTTTAGCTTCAAAAATCAAATTTCTTAACATCCCAAGCTTTCTAAACATGCTTTTTTAAATTTTAGAGCAAAACTAGGGCAATGCATAAAGTAGAATCCTTTAGTAGCTCACCTTTGTGTGGAACATGCCTTGGTTTCACTAATCTTTTTAAAATAATTATTTTTATATTATGATCATATGATCACCTTTTGATGTCCGAATAAAAATTATATATAATCTATCATATTTTTTTTATCAAACATTTGTTCACACGAACATTATTAGCATGGAATATAAAATAGAAGTACTAATATTGGACTTATATCTTCATTGTTATAGTAGTCTTATACCATAATAAAACCTCACTAATATAAGATTTCTAAGCCAGGTCAAAACAAACAAACTGGTGAGCTAGTATCCATATCATTTCACTGCTCTCCTAATGTCCTATGATGTGCATATATTTTTACTTATTATTATTAATGGCAAAGAAATGCTGAGCAAATCAACATTGGCTAGTTGGGAATAAATTATATAGTATGCATAAAAATCATCACATCTTTAGGTCATGCAGCATAAAGGATCAAACAACATATCATGGCATTTGCAAAAAAAATTGACAACATAAACAAGTATAACAAAGAAATGCTTTTACTAGATGCACCAATGTAATACCTTATTAGCCCTTTGTTTATTTTAACCTTTCCATTAATCAATTTATCTTTTTCTTTAATCATCAATGGTCTCTTAATCCTAAGTTAAAAAATTCTTTGTTGGAATAACAATGGTCATTGTCATATATATCTTAACCCTAAAGATTGCAAGAGTATGATACCAAGCCACTATGAGATGCAATAAATCCTGATGAAGCACTTGTTGATCCAAACTAAATAAAGAGCTTGACATATTGTCTGAAATAATTCATTATATTTAATCAATTCCATAGAACCCATCTTTTCTTGGGGTAGCTTGAGAGGACATATATGATGAAAAATAAAGACCAATCATATGATAAGCTTGATTTGTCATGCAATTGAATAAATGAGATTGATGAAGGTGACTAAAGGAATAGTTGGATGACTAGAGTTAAAGTGATGCACCACTTGATTTTGCACAAATCTATTATAATCAAGAAGAGATGAACTGACAAAAAATTAATGAGTATTCCACTTGCATAAGACTATCTTTTTGATCTTATGAAGAACTTCTCCATTAGATTGAGGGAGCATTAGCTGGATGACTTACTTTATGAGCTTTAAATGGATATATGGACATCTCTTCTCATCTAGCTTAATTAATACTTTACAACCTTTGGGAATTTTCTGCTGATCCAACACCATTATATAAAGATGCTGCTAGCCAATTGAGCTAAATCGTTGGCCATGACATTATCTTATTTAAATACATACTAGAATTATAACCCTTACAAATAGAATTGCTTAATTTGATTTAGCATACTTAACATATGCTAAGGGATTCCCATAATACCATGGATCATTATAAGGATTGACTTCCTATTTGATTCTACAATGATGTTCTATATGCCCAACTTATTGCATATATTTAAACCAAACAAAATTTTCATATCCTCTATTTGGTTTAGACCATATGTAAATTAAGAAATATTTGATAGCTTTACTGAATGGTCTTTGATCACATCAATACAACTAGTAGGGTTGGGGTTCCCACTAGTCTATTGATCGATTTTAATTTAACAAAATTTATTATTGGGGAAGTCCATTGAACTACTTTTGTGATTCTATATTTGATCTTAGAAAATGAGAGAATCAACCCATTTTTAATTAATTAAAGCTCTACTAAATTGTTATGCATGATTATATTACATTTTGAAAATGACATAGTTATCCTTATGAACTTTATTATTCAAAGTAATCTTGAAGGTTATTTTCTCATCATATAGTTTAGAATTTCCCACTTTTTAGATATTCTAGCAAATGAGAGATGGAAAGAACCTTGAAACCTCCCTCGTTACATATTTTGAGAGAATGTAATTCTATTAATGTCAAAGCATTTGATGAATGGTGTCAAGTTGGATGTATGCAATGCCAAGCTTCATAATAAAGTGGTTCTATACATGTGTAGACCTAGGAATTGACAAAGGCATGAATTTTAGAGTCCCTATATATGTAGAAAGGGCATTAATGTAAAATTTGATAATTCAATTTTCTCAAAGTTATCAAAGAAAAACAATTCATTATTTATAAGTTTCCATATTAGTAAGGACATTTTAGAAGGTAAATAGTTACTCCATATTATTTTTCTTATATTATGGATAAGTCTTTTGCTTTTAATTGGTCAATACTTTGATTGAAAATGATTTTAAAATGCTTAAAATTGAGTTTTTTTGGGTTTCTATTACTGTGTATCATCACCTGTCACTTTATTAACCTATGCCACCTGCTCACACCACCCATTCAATTGACTCAACCTATGCTAACCCATGTGGCCTGTGTGACTCTCGTTGACATGTCAAACAAAGTTGATTTGCTCGAATTGCATTGACCCATCAACATGCGTTGACTCGCTCTATATGCTTCGATCTGCATCGACTAATATTCTCGAACCTAAGTTGACCCAACAGTTTGAGTCGACTTATCAAATCACATTAATCTGCTTTAACCCATGAACAAGACCTAAGGAGTCACCACTACTCTCTGTCTATGTAGTATCAATTGCACCATCTATCCCCTCAAAGCTTGCCAAATAAATGCTTGAAATGCATAGACTTGTGCATCTTCTCAAGATAATTTTTTGGTAGAATTCAAAGTATTTCTTTCGTAGTTCATGATGACTTTTAGAATTTTGAAAATGTCTTTTAGAATTAAAAAAAATATGTCTCTTAATATTTTATAATGTTCTTTTGTATTTTTAGATTAGTGAATTATCATTGTACCTCTCAGCTCTATACAAATATTGATGCTCACCATATCATAAGTAATGTTATTTGAATAAAATAATGATTTATAACACACAAGCTTTTCTGATACAAGCGTATCTTGTATGATTAATCTGGCAATGTGATTTTGAAGTTGCCTTGAGAAGGTGAGCAAGAGACTTAAAAAGGGATATTTTAACCTATTATTTACCATCCACAAAGGTATCAAATCATTGAAAAATGCTTAACTACTTTATTTCATCTTTTGAAAAAATTAATTCACACCCAACTTTCTAGTAGTGTAATTGAACAAACAATTTTCTTGTTTAGCATTCTAAGAATTTCACTTATGTATGCTTTACTACTTCACTACCAACATGAGTATTTTAAGTGAAGGTTATTAAAACCACTTTTCTTTCAGGTTAAAATCTCTCATGTTAAAGATCAATGCATGACCTTAGCTTCTTGGAAAGTTATTACTTACTCGCAATCTTAGGATTTTCTAATTCTAAAATTATAACACTTTAGGTAGGCTCTTGTATGGATATAGTATTTGAAACTAAGCAATCCTCAATTGTCAATAAGCCAAATATATGTTTTAGCGTATCATCTTACATCAATTTCTCTTTTCATTTATAAATTATGTAAATAATTACTTATGACTCTAAGCTCTATTTATTTGCATTCATACAGATAATCAATGAATTCAATAATAGGCCACACCTTAAGAGAAGATGCTTGGTCTCTATCAATCCCTTTAGAGATGCCTTCTCCTAATAAAAAGAGTAGTTGGCATACATAAAATGAGTAACAGATTGTCTATCATTGTGATATATCACCGTGTGTAGACATTGGTCGTCATTTTTTATTGTTTGGCATTGAAAGCTTATAGCTAAAACACCTATATTTTGTTAGAGATATTGCTCTTGTAATAGCTAAAATTTAATCTCCTATGAAGGATATCCATTTAGCTATAATAAATTTTGTTTTGTATATTTTGATCATATTCTTAAATGAAAAACCACTACCAAGCTTACAACTCAATATTTCACATTAGGATATTATTCATCGTAATATGCACTATCAACATTTTGAGATGCTTGAGGCCTCTTCTAGTCATTATTAAGCCGTTCTCTTTCCTTGCATTCCTCTTGTTAACTCATCTCTTTAACTTGTATTGTTGACTATTATAAAGCCATTTGTGTCCCTTTGAAGTAATTTGGGCATCTTTGCTCTTTTCTATAGCTCCTCACTAAGGTTTTTAAGTGATCGAATGTCTACTTGTTGCCTGAGCTTCTTATCCTTCCTGACATATGAGTCGAATTGATATCGTTTATTTTTACTCTCTTGTTACTCATTAAATTATACTACAGTTATCATATAGATAATTCATAATGCGATTAAGTTCCTTGAACCACATTACTATGTGGGGTGTTATTTAATTCTTTATTTCTTTCGATTGGTTGTTCCTCATTGAGTAGTCCTTCTATCCCACCTTTCGCAATTCCAATACCCTTTTCTATGCCAAATTCTTACTATTTTCCAACCTTGAGGTGCTAACATTAACTTCAACCATAGTGGATGGTTTCATATTATTGACCACTTAGCTAGCTAGAATGTTTTCAACTTCCTCATTTCTTACATTAGACAGGGGAGAGTTTTGTTCTTGTTTGCACTGGAGCATTGAGTGCCCTTATTTGTTATAACTTAGATAATGATTGGAAAGATTTTCATACTTAATATTTTGTTATTATCCATTGTTGTTCTCTGACATTTTGAAAATTCTAATATGTAAAGGGAGCTCTTTAGCAAGATTTACTTCAACATAAACCCAAGCTACATGAGGCCTAGTTAAATTAATTTTAATAACATCCATAACATCCACTTTTAATTGGTTACCAACTATAGACATAATTAAGAAGACACCTTACTTGTTAAAAAGGTGGATTGGAAGGTGCTCTAATGAGATTCATACCAGAGCTTGTACGAGTTTAGTATTGAGATAAAAATTAAGTACCAATTGATGACCTTAATCTAGAGGTTTGCATTTTTGAAATTACATGTATCTAACATGTAATGTATTTTGATTCGTGCAAGAATCTCATGAGCACATGTCTATTATCCAATGACAACTCAAATTTTTTTAATTATTAAGTTTATAAAAATACTAAAAACAAAAATTTATAGAAATTTACAACACAACAACTCTCCCATGGTTGCCCATATTTTATTTATTTATTTATTTAAGCTAAATGATCAATCAATAATTCACAATTACCCGTTAAAGCAGTCATATAGTTTCTATCACAACCCGTGTTTCATCGATCTTTACCAACACTTCAAAAATCGTAGTCAATATCGGTAGCGTTCTGGTTGGTGGACCGCGCCACGAGCCGGCCATGCTCGTCGTAACGGTCGAGGTTCTCGCACGGCGCCGGGAAGACGGAACCGAAGACCCGCCCCTCCACGTGCGAGCACTGGAAGATGTGCTTCTTCTTGTAGCTGATGCCCACCGACATGTCCCTGAACGCCACCCCACGCACGGGGATCTCCTCGCTGCCGTGTATGCGCACCGGCACGCGCACCCCGCGACCATGCACGCCGTGGAACGTGAGACCGTCGATGGACGGAAGCGCGGCGGGGTCGTACCCGGCGTCGGGGTGCTCGTTGTAGTCGGTCTTCACGACGATGCCGACGCGGACGTTATCCAGGGTGAGGTTGCGGCACGCGATGTCTCGGACGTAGCCACCGCGGCCAGGCGCGGTCTTGATGCGGACGCCGCGCCGCGAGTCCCAAACGTGTAGGTCCTCCATGGTGACGTTGGAGATCCCGCCGGACATCTCGCTGCCGATGGACAGACCGGCGCTGGGGACGGAGAAGGTGAGCGAGGCGAAACGGTGGCTGAGAGGAGAGAAAGGGGAAGAGAAGTACCTGACTACGGAGCGGAGGGTGACGTTGCGGATGAGGATGTTGGTAGACGGGCGTCCGTAGGCGATGCCGTACTGATCCCACCCGCTCTTGATGGCGATGCCGTCGTCGCCGACGCATATGAAGCTGTTCTCTATCACCATGTTCTCACAAGAATCTGAAACAGAACAATATAATACTTATCACCAAGCATTTTGCCCTACGAACAAACAGATCAAAAACAATTTTTAATAAATAGTTCATATACAAGTACAATTAATTTGTGTGAGTTACATTTTCTTTTTTTCATAAAATAAAAATAAAAAAATGTTTTTATTCACATAAATCACCTTTTCAAAAACATTTTATATAAAATCTTTTTAAGTCTTTATTTTTTATCACCTCCTTGCAAATATAAGAAACTCTCTTCTACTCTTAGGAGAGTAAAAAAACAAGACTTTTTAAAACTCAGTAAGTATATAACTAAATAATATTTAAATATCAATATTATCTAATAATATTTTTTTTGTTTAGTTGAATATTACCTACATAATCTATTGCTATAATTTTAGTAACAAGATGACTAATACCTACATGTCATCTAAATTTATTTATTGTTAAATAGATTATAATTTTTAATAATAATATTTAAAAATATTTTCATACTAAACCCTCAAATTTTACATAACTACATGTCATTCTTATGTGAAAAAATCTTGCTAAACGGATTAATATTAAGACTCTTTATAAGATAGTGAGAATGAAAGGCTCATTTATATCACCTAATATCAACAATGCTTAGGCAGTTCAGAGTAAAAACATTTCTTCAATGCTTAGGCTAATTTACAGCACCTAATACTTCAATGCAACAGTTCATACGCCTATTTACCATTGAAAATGGAAAACCATAAAGCAGATAAAGATAGGAAAACTAGCAATTTAGAAAAATTCAACAGAAAGAGTTGAGTGAATTACCAGGATCAATGCCATCCGTGTTGGGAGCCCCATTTACTGGAGCCAAGATGGTGAGACCAGAAATGTTCACATTCCTGCAATCATATGGATGAATTGTCCAGAAAGGAGAATCGCGCAGTGTAATGTTAGAGATCACTATGTTACTGGACCACATGATCTGCACAAGAGGACCTCTTGTGTAGTTGAGAAGCTTCTTCTTGTATTTTACCCACCAGGATTGACCTTGGCCATCAATGGTCCCGTTGTGCCCTATTTGGACACAATAAAATTGTATTTAGTTGAGCAAAAACAAGTTAGTTGGACACCTTTATTAAAAGAACATGCACCTTCAAGGAACTATCTAAAGAAATGATCCAAAATATGACCAGGCGTGTGGTCTGAGAAAAGATCAGTACAATGTTGGACTTTGATGGTTTGTCTATAAGAGAGACAAATTTGTTGAGTCTTATAAATCAGGTTATGAAGCAAGTTGGGTACCAAGGTTGAAGTCAAATTGGATTACAGCATTAAAGTTTTAGAAGTATTGCTAATCTCCTTAATTATAAATGTGCTAAGCTTTGTGTGACGTGCTGCAAACTGAGGAATGTGCAGATAGAATTCACGAGTGACTAAAAAAGATGCCCTAAAGAATCTCCTTGTTGTTAACTTGAGAGAAAGCTAGAATGTACTCTTGTAGGAGAGAAGATTTTCCTTATAATCTCTTCAGTTACTTATTGCAAAAAACTTCTAGTGTTACTGAGATTGATACAGCACAGAATGGGTTAACTCCATAGTCAACAGATTTAGTTGTTTTGATTATTAAGCATTTACTTAATTGTGTCTTAAGTTGTAAACCGTCAGACATGGTTTACAAAAATTGTTTCTTAAGTTGCCTTTCTAAACCTGAAGGCTGGTAACCAACTACACCCCTATTTTACTTTTAAGGCATTAGCAAAAACAAATTACACGGAAAAATGTTATTTACTAGAACAATTATCATGAATTACTTTACAGTGATGTCCTGAAGCAGAATCAACTGGATATAATCCTTGCTAAAACTTAGTTAAAAAGAGTAGGTGCATCTCTTATTGGTGACATTAACTATCGCTCCTAATAATCAAGAGACTGCTTGGTACTCAAGATACCATAAGCTGGTGTTTTAGTACAAAATAATTGACAGTGTAACTTGTTTTTAAAAATTCTAATGAAGTACCTGAGGTTACTCTGATCAAAATTTCTTTTAATATGGATATCTACGATTCTAAATCTACTATCATTCCTGTCATTACAGTTCATATTTGAGCTTCAGGCACCTAATATAAGCACTTTCTGAGCCTAATCTTTTGGAGCCCGAAACTTCTACATTTGAACCTACTGAATCTCAATCAAAGGATAGTAATGAAACATTGCTTGTGCTTATTACTTAAGATTCAAATGATAGTAGAATTTATTATATCTATGGAGATTTCTATCCATCTTTATCCTTGGTAATTTCTCCAGTAACAAGTTCTGAAATCTCTTCTTCTGAATTTTTATTCATTTCTAATGATTCTAATTTATTATTACATAAGGGACTTAATTCAACTTTCAGGTTGGAAATTATACACCGTTATGGGACACCTAATGCATCAGCTATTATGTTTGCCCATAGGTCCTGAGATTTGTAGCTGCACATTACAATTACTATTCAGATCATATTCAAGTAGACTGACAAACTAGTTATCTTAGAACTATTATTAATGGTGCCACATGATCATTTGCTATTTGTTAGGTTGAATTATATTCGGCCTCTAGAGTTAGGATGGTTATTGGAGTTATCATTGGGAAGTAGTTCTGTCAATTTCGTCATTTGCTAATGTTATTCTACTTTTGATGCCATTGTTCTGCTTGAATGCATTGTTGCGCCCCTCTCTTTACATACTTGTAGTTGAAGGTGAGAACAGTATTTCCTGATTGCTTCATATTTGGTTGTTTTTATTATAATGCATTTACTTTCACTAAGCTTTTTATTGGGGTTCAAATTTCATAGGCGAAGTTTATTAGGATTTATGCTCATCGTGACAAGCCTTCAACAAGTAAGAGAGCTCAGTAGGCTGTAATCTCTCACACTAGTAAATGAACAATTTCTTGGCACCACTCCAATGATGAACTTTCTCTTCTTCAATCATGAATTTCTTTGAAGGCATCACATGAATTTGGAGTCATAGATGGCTCATCTTCCTCCAAGTCACTCCCATTATCACAACTCATGACTACTCCACAATCAACACTCGTTTACTTTGAGGTTATTTCCCTTCTATCCTTGGATCCTAAAGTTGTGTACCTTGCTAGTTATTTTTCCCCAATTTTGTGATTTCCACTCAATCATTTTGTCTAACATTTGTTATTACAATCTTTTTTCTTTTTGCTAGTGTCATCACACATTTGATGAGATGCTTCCATAAAGGGACTAAGGTCAAGTGAAAATGTAATTGTGTGGCAATTGTCTAAGCTTTAACTTCAACATTTTTTCTATCCCAAAAAACAAGTATTAGATCTTCACAGATTTGGTAATTGATGTATCACAGGAGAAAAGGAAAATGTAAACAGTAAGTCATGTTTGAAAAGTTTGATGATATGGATTTTGAAACTTGAAAGATGCAAATAGATGATCTTCTTTATTAAAAGAACTTTTGCTAACTTTTACCTGTAGAGAAACCACAACTTATAACTACAATTCTTGATTAGTAGGCAGTAGGTGTTGTGATGCTTACTTTGGATCAGATTCCAGCTTCCAATATAACCGATAAGAAGATCATATTGGGTTTGATGAATGCCTCGTGTAATATAGGTACAAGAAGCCCTTTGCATAAAAAACATATCTCATGAAATTGTTGTTTAAAATTGAAAAGGTTGATAGATAATAATCCACAGAATACATTAACAAATCTCAGCATAGTGGACATCAAGATTAATGATAAAGTAAAAGTTCTTGTCATATCTCTTTATCAAAGAGTTGAAATGCAACCATTATAGTGATAAGCAATGCATTTGAGCACAAAAATTTGAAGCTATGAGAGGTTCATGATATGGTTTTGAGAGGACATTAGAGAGCGAGAACAAGAGAGAGAGAGAAATAAGAATTTGTAAGTGCTATTAACGCTATAGTTTAAGTGGTTTGATGATAATAAAATTATATAATAGTCTACTAATATGTCATGCAAGATTTGATGACAGGTGTATATTGAAGAAATAGGTTGTAATACTCATGCAAGCATGATTAAGGACTTTGTTAATATTACTTAAAGAGAGAGTAGCTCAAATTTCACTTGATGGAGCCAGATGTAAGATAGATGTGAATGTCTAAGAAAAAAAATATGAATCTTTAATTATTAGTGCCAAATTGTAGGTTTCTACTCTTAAAAGAATTTGTGAGAAATTGAATGAAACTAAGCTTGTTTTTATTGAACACAATACTTGTGTTGATTCCTTGAAGAATGAAAACACTAAATAAGGAAAATATAGAATTGAAAGAAAAGTTGAATAGTCTTGTCTTTATTCAAAAGGAATTATATTTGTTAAAAGCAAAATTTGTTAATACTTTTTCACATGCTCATAATAATACTTCATCATATAATTACATGAGAAATGAAAGAAAAATTGATAATATACTTGCAATCACATCTAGGTCATCCTTGCATACATTATATTTTTATACCCCTTCTAATTTTGTATATATTTCTCATTTTGGACATTTTTATACATTGCCCTTTAGGAAATCCATGCATGGTAAAACAAAAATTTTTGTTTAGATTCCTACAGGTAGAATTGCTCGTACAAGATTTGTGAAATCACAACTCTCACACATTATTTTTACTTATTAAACCAATATGATTTGGATTCCCAAATTTAAAGTTATGATAATGGCATAGGCATGTCTCCATGATAAGGACCTATGGAGACAAACTTTGGCTTGTGTTATGCTTATCGCCCACTTGTTAAAATCTATTGAAACAAATAATATTGGTCATCAATTAAGTAATTATTTAAGCAAAAGTAAAATTTTAATTGATTTAAATGAATATAGCATTTATCTAAGACACCTATGGAGAATTTAAAACTTAGTACAATTGTTCATATTTGGTGATGATTAACATGAGATTTTTGGGTTAGAAGAAATTAGGATAATTTGGAACTTGGTATAATTGGTCATATTCTTTTCCATAAAACAAAGTCAATTACTTAAAGCTATTAAAATAAAAATGAATTCTAGGTTGAAATCATATTGTGTCATGATAATAAAACCTTGATGATTAGAAAGAAGAGGACTAAATAAAGAAAAATGTAAAATATGTATATTTCATACAATACTAACCATACTTGTAATACTAATGTATAAGCTGAATTGTCAAGATCAATCGTACATATATGATAGACTTGTTTGTACAAGTATGAGTCATGTGAGCATATAACCTAGAAGATGTAGACTGATAATATTTCATTGGACTGGTATGACATCAAGGATTAGGTAGCACGATTTAGTTGACCTGTTCAGAAGCAAAAAAATTCGATGTGCATTGTATAATATGATTTTACTCTTCATATTACTTTCCTTAATGGTTACCACTTGAGTGTAGAGCCTAAAATCTACATAAGTCAATATGATTTGATGGTTCATACTCTTATGATCGTCCCAAGGTAAATATTTCTTAGTTAAGATAATTGCCCATTCTGTTGTATCTATTTGATGAGAGGAATTTGAAACATTGTTTGGCAATTTCCTATACAATCATTAGAGAAAATTCTATAGAACCATTTTCATGTGAGAAATTATTGTTATTTACATGGTTTAAGTGATCTTGCATCAACTCACGAGTGAGCTTCTCTTTTAGCTCCCAATCCTTGCCTGGGATTTGGCATCTTAGCTCTTCAAGGTAATGATTTGTTTGATGAACCTTAAACCTTTTTATATTTAACAAGTAAGCATATGTTATTGAGGGATTCTAGTAGCCAAATAAGGTACATATTCTTGGTTGTTATTGTGCATACATTCTATCAACCATGAGCAAGAGGCCAATAATTAAAAAGTCTCGCCCATTAGCTAGCTATGAATTTGATGATAACCTATTTGCTCATATTGGATTTAAAGAGAACCTGCAAGTGAGACATCCGTTCAATAATGGAATGATCAAGTATTTTTATAACAATTTGGACATATTAGAAGATTTTAGTTTAGCTAAAATCCTACTTATGTAGAGTTGATGTGGAGATCACCAAAGGTGATCTCAACAACTTTAATAGGTGTCTAGACCATCTTTATAACCACAATGTGAAAGGAATGCATTTAGCTGGGAGGAAGTAAATGAAGCTATTTGTAATAATTCCACAAATATGCACATTCAAGAAGTTAAATATTTAACTCTAAAAGCCTACCTCATTCATCACTTTTTGAATACAATCTTGCTTAAAGGAGATAATAGGCAAAGGAGCATCCCTTGGAGAGATTATTTTAAAGTGATGAAGAAGATAAATGTGTTGCAAAATCCATAACATAAAATTAAAAATGAATTTGAGCTATAGTCATCTTATTCTCCTAATTCTAAGTTACAAAATATAACATACGAGGTGATGATATGAACTGTTTACCCAAACCTTCTAAGAAAATAGGTATTAAAAGACTACAACACTTTGCTCATGATCATCCTGGTCATGATGATGGAAGTTAGGCACCTGAGGAGCACTTAACAATTGAACCATTTGAACCTTCTCCTTTTCTTTTTATTGGTGCCTAGTACATGCATCATTTACTACTAATCTAGACCATATTTCCAAGATAGCTACATTAGAAATAAGCTTCCAGTAACATTACTCTAATGTGGATCAGAGAATTTTAGATTTGTAGAGGATATTAAAAGACAATCAAATCCAATCTCAAACTCAATATGAGTCTCTTGATAGTGTTATTACAAAATTTATGACAAGAGTTGAGAATTTGCCTAAAAAAGATTGGGAAATCACATTATGTGGTTGTTTTTGGAATACTATGTACATGTAAAACTATAATTTTTTTTGTAGGTTTTGTTTGTTTGTATTGTTTTGTGAATATTTTTGAATGATTTATCATATTTGCATCACATTTTTCCATGCCTTATATCATTTAGATTTATTATAATATGACAAGATAGGTGCTTATTGAATTAGTATCTAATTATAGATGTTATCAACCCTTTTGAGTGATTTTAAAATGAGAGTTAAGATGCTAGAATTCAAGGACAACTTCCATTAAGGAGAAGTTGATTAAGTTGGATGTTTAAGCATCTTTTATATACAATTTGACATGAATTTATTATAGCATCGGTTTTGTTATCATAAAAAATGGAAGATTATTTATCCCGCATCTTAAGTCGTTTAATGATAACGAAATTATACACTAGTGTACTAATATGTCTTATGAGATTTGAAAAACATATGTAAATTAAAAGAGTGGATTACAATACTCATGCAAGTATGGTCAAGGACTTTAGTAGTATTGCTCAAGAAGAGTGTGGCTCAACTTTAATATGATGGAACCAAATAAGTATAACTTGTGGTGGAGTGGCTCTTTATCTAAAGCTAAGTTTTACTAACACTGGTTAAAATAATATAACCTACACTAAAATATTTTGAGGCACTTAAGACATACATATTCCCTTTCTTTCATACTCGTGCATTTCTTTATTATTAAGTATTACTAATCATACTCATGCATAAATAATGTTCTATTTATTAATCATGAGTGTGCATTAGGATCGAGATTAAATTCAAGTTACAAACTAAGTGTAATAAAAAGATTATATGGTATATTACAATCAATGATAAAATGAGTTCATATCAATTTAAGTACTAAAACATTAAGATTGTACTACTTGTACAATGAAGTTGTTGTATGGTATGAGTAGGTTATATTCACCGGTCAGGCGAGGAATTAGACTTGACTTGGCGATTTGTAGTGTCAGAAACTAACTATGTACAATACGATATAGTTTATCATACTTATATGATTCATAGTGTTTTAATGGACTTTTAGATGTGAAGATGAATAGATTCATACAATATGATCATGACATTATATTTGTACGATGTTTATCAATTTGAGCCTTAGACATATATAAAGCTAAACATCTTCGTACACTATGATATGGTTTATGATAGTTATATGATATATATGAAACTAAAGAGATGAAATTAAGACTTTGACATGTAATGGACTGAAATGTTTTGTATAATATGATGCCTATCATCGTATTTGTATGACCATTTTTTATAATAAACACTTATTACTAATTGGATAGGCATGCTCTAGGCGATTAATACTTTGAGTGATGTTGTATAGTACGATCTCCTAATCATACAAGTATGAGCAAAACCTAAAAAATATAATAGCTAGTTAATCTTATTGGAAATTATGAATTAATTGTTAGAATTATTTTAAATGAAATGTTAACTTTTATTCTCATATAAATAATGATTGAAATCAATTGAAAAGAGGTGTACCTAAAGCTACATCAATACCTTTGTAGAAGGGTTTTGCTTCAACCAGTCTTGATAAAGTGCAAAATATACTTGAAGCATTCACACAGGAGGAAGGACATAATTAAAACTATTCACTCAAAATTCTCTTCATTACTTTGTAATTCTCTTTAATAACATCATTTCAATTTTGCTTGTATTTAGTTAAGCCACATGAAAATAAAATAAAAGTTGTAAGATTGTTGTAAATAGTTATTATATACATGTTACAATATTTTTCCTAACTATTTTTTGTATTCTCTTTTGAGTCATGTTGTTTTGTAGCTCTCTCGAGCCTTTTATAGGTTCCCTTATGGATCTCCCTTTGTAAGAGTTTATTCTTACTAGTTTAGTTTTTTGACGAAAGGGAGTGGTTTTCTTAGTGAAAGTTTAATCACTAGACTAGGAGTGAACGTAGATCTAGGGTTAAAATGAACTACCTAAAAAACCTAAAAATTACTTGTGTTCCTTACTTTCATATAGTTGTTTTTACTTACTAATCAAGAGCTTTTCAAAAGGCATAATTCACTTTTTTCTTTTTAACTCAATTGTTTAAACAATTGCTTCCTTAAACAGTACAGACAGAAGTTGTGACGATCAATGAAAAGCAATAATCAAATAAGTCAAAGTCAAGAGGAAAGAGTCATGACCTTAAGTTGAATTATTTTGTTGGAATTATGAAAAGAACGAAGCAAAATAAGATGGTAAAACCCAAGGAAAGAAGATTTGAAAAAAGAACAATGACCATTTGAGATTGCAAAAACTAAAGAGTATTCAAAATGACTTGATCCTTAGTGATGATGGTTCAATCAAGCCTTCACTAGAATTAAGTGCATTGTTTCATCAAGATTGCAATATTGCTACAAAAATCTTCGTTTTAGGAGTTGTGACAAGGTAATTTTGTCGAATATGAATTTTCGAACATAATGGGAAGCATTGCATGAATATTTAGGTGTCAAGTGGAACACAATGAAGATTACATGATTTTAATTATATAGTTAACTAGGGAAACAAAACAGACATCACTTGTATTTTTTAATTGAATAACACAAACTAAACCATATTTGAGAAGATGTGGCAAATAGTGAAGGGTGTCACTGTCGTAAACTAAGAAAACAAGGTCATAGAACTCTATATATTGTGGATAGAAATAGAAATGGTAGCAGTGTTGAGTTCTAAGGCGATCCAAAATAGTCACATTATTGAATTAGCCACGAGTGAAAAGGAAATGTAGATTACAACACAAACTTATTTTACCAAATCCTATGTCTATAAACAAAAATTTGTGCACGAACAATGAGCTCAGTAAACATAAACAACTTAGTTTCACAACGACAACTCACACATATCAAGAAAACACAACTTAGTTCATGCAAACATGTGGGGCTCAATGGTAGTAAATTCACTCAACAGTGGTAGCGGCATTAATTGCAATTCATGTTACACTTCATGAAGAAGAATTTTGACTTCTTAAGTACAACTACATGAGTAATACAATTAGTTTATTTAGTTTGAGTCATTTTTATACATTGTGGATATCATGGATGTTGTATCACTGCATATCAATTAACATATTGGCTATTATTCTTTCTCATTTTTATACATTTCATAATTTATTGTGTAGATATAATAACAAATGACTTAAACATAACTATATGATATAACCATTGAAAAAAATATAATATAATTTAAGACAAAGGTAGAGACGAAATTTTCCATACTCAATATTTTATTAAATTTGAATAAGTTAGTATGCTTTTATGTTTTAATAAGATAAATTAAAGATTTGTTATTGGTAGAAACTATATTTCATTCAAACTAGAATTAAGAGAAGCCCTTTTTATGAGAGAATTATTGTGCAAAGAATGCATTAAGGTTATTATATGTGTGATGTTGAATATTATGATTGATTGCCATAGATATGTTTTCACCAAATTGCTTTTTTTGGACCTATTAAGTAAATCTCATGATGACTAACTCCAACGGAGTACATGAGAGGAGAGAGTGTTCATGCTCCAAAGGATGTTAACGACCCACTCATTATCTCCGACTTTCACCTCCATCATCTCTATTTGCAATCACTCAAACTAAGGTGCATTAGGCTTCTTACAGAATTTGTTAACAATTTTGCTGCAGTCCCTAATCTCCTTGATCTATTTCTTTTCCTTGTTGATAAAAAGCATAAACCAAAACCCCAATATTAAGGCCACAACTTTTAGTTGATGCTTTCTTTACCAAGAGCTGTCACGTTAATGTGGAAAAACCTCCAAAGAACACATACAAAGTTTGGTCCCTCCTTAAAGGACCAATCTTAACTTTTGCTTCTTGAAGCCTAACACCATTGTAAAATACAACTCTTTAGTTGAAACATACAATCAGCCTTAATTATAATACATAATCATCAAATTGTATGAAAAAACTATAAAAAAGAAACCTTTACCATTGCCTACAAAAATTTGGTCTTAGCCTTGCAAACCTTGAATCCCTTTACATCCCAAATCTTAAGCCCTAATTTTCACTGCGATTGCTTTGTTTTAAGCCATCGACTTTTTCGTTTCTATGTTCAAGCTTTAAGTTGTTTTAATAAATCAGATTTAATCTGCAAAATGTGAGACTTTTCTAATAAAAATACCATTTTTAATTTCAATGTAAGTAATTTGGTCCTCTAGCCCATCCTTACTATACAAATTTTGATTTAGTTGAGATGCATGAACCCAAAATATTTGGATAGCTTATACCATGAGCCAATCAATCTATTGTCAATCATTTGTAGAGAATTGACAACTTCCTTTTAAACTTTAACTTTACAACAAGGCTCCACATATATTGCATAAAAAAGGATCGATATATTGCATGAGCTTTTGGAATGACTCAACTAAAGAGACCTAGGTATGCTTCCTAAAGAATAAGTCATATGTCTTCACTACATTCAAAAGGTGGAAACCAAAATCGAGAAAAAGATTAGGTTAAATATTAGAAGCTTAAGGTCAAACAATTGTGTTGAGCACAACATCAATGATTCAACGAATTATGTGCTATTTACACAACATAAATGAGAAAGATGGCACTGAATATGTCACAACACATTTTAACTGAGCTTATAAGGAGCATGAGATTGTGAGTGCTCCAATCATATGTCACTGCATGAATAACTGAGTTGTAAAAATTAGGAATCAGACGAAAAACTACTGAGAAAGTTTGAAAGAAACATTAGATACAAGCCAACTTCAAAAGGATTGACCTTGCATGTAGAGGTAAAATGTCACCAACTCAAGTTGTCAATGGTTGTGAGGGGGTGCTTGGGGTTAAATTTTCACAATTAGTGGAACAAGTTATTGTAATATTAGAAGTGTGTGGCACACCTAATGGCAAAGGTCAAATACATTCATCTTGAAAGTCAATATAGAGATGACATGGCCAACAAATTCTTTTGAACTAAGTCATGATGAACTAGTACAACTGCACATTATTCTATGATAATTACAACATCATGTCTTGCAAAAACCATGTCTTTTATTTGAGAACAAAACACATTTTACTAAAGTATCATGGACTTAGAACATAGATTTAAGATAGAGTACCATTATTGAAGAAAATTCTTGACATGAATTTGATGAGAACATTGACCAAGGTGATGACCATCAATAAAGAGCTAAATTGCCTTTGAAGTAGAATGACTCAAAAGCAACTTACATTATGAGGGTGAAAAATAAGGAAAAGAGATTTCTTAAAAATTGTCATCATGTGAATGCTACTAGTTCACAAGCAATCTCCAAGTGGAAGATTGATTAGAGGTTCACACAATAATGCACTTTAACAGACCATACATAAAAGTTGTATTTTTTAAGTTGTATAGATATGGTCTTTATTTAAGCTAAGCACAAAAGAGGAAGTTAAGCTTGGTTACGACATTGTCGAGTTGAGGTCATGATCATTGGACCTTTGACCTTTGCATCATTAGTTTGATGACAATAAGATCATTATGTTGTTTTACAAATATTTTTTTGTGTTTTCTAATCATTCATTTCAAAATTAAATAAGTCAATTATATTAAAAGCTTGATCATTTGACTCAAGGAAATAAATGACGATATTTTGTGATGTAAATTGTAACTAGTATCACATGAAACACAATCTTGAGTAAGACAAAAACAAGAATCACCTTTATTGGTTTTAGAATGCAAACTTGTAGCAATTTATCTTGAGACATTAGGATTTAATGAGATTGAGTGAAAGTGTTAAATGTCTTTTTTTATATCATCTTTTCACTCACATTATTCTATTGTTAAGACATACATTTCATACATGATCAATTCACATAGTTTGTAAAAACTTCAAGAAAAACATATTATACAAATCGTACTTATATGATGATCTCATCATACAATATCACAGGTTATCCTTTGGGTGGACAGTAGTTGATTATGGCAATCTTAGGTTAAGCTCTTTAAATATATTGTTTGTACAGGTATGATATCATTATCGTATATGTACGACTATTTTTTTCAAGACGTGTTATACTTGTGTGCTTCATATAATACAATATACCTATTGTATTTGTTCAATCCATCCTTTAGTAGAATTAGACATGATTATTTGGGCGATGTTAGTATGATCTGCAATTCGCATTGTCATACATGTACGACATACATTTCATACAAGTACAATATCTTTATAAAAAACATTAATAATTGAGGACTTGAGCTGTGAGTGAACTGATTTTCGTTATACCAGTAGATGTCCCTTTTGTACTAATATGATACATTTTTCCAAAAAGGTATAGTTTGAGACTCTAGACATGTAATAATCTGATTTGCATCATACATGTATGATTCACATATCATATAGATATGATTCTTCATGTTTAGAGAGGATGTTAGCTGAGAAAGTCTTTATATTGATAAATTTTTGTATTGAATAAAAAAAACTCGAGAATAAAAAAAATTGAACCTGGAAGAGTAATACTATTTGTACTTTTATCATGTATTCATCATAAAAGTATGATCATTTTGGATTATAAAATGAGCTAATTGAACTTATTTGATAGATCGGATGATGTGATTATAATTTCATTATACTTGTACAATCATTTCAATCAGACAATACAATCAATTCAAAATAATGGATAATAACTAATTTAACTAGTTTTTAGGAAGGTTATTTGGAGTTATTAAAAAGCTAATAAATAACTATATAAAGGGGTCCAAATATAAGAGAAAAGGTTAACATTAACTTGCAATCTTTATAAAGAACCACAAATTGAGATTATCATTTCTAAGAGAAGTGGAAGGTTGTGATATTTAAGCATGGATCATATTCCAAGCCTTCATATATTCTTCATTCTTTGTGCTAAATTGAAATTTACTTTTCATTACTTCACTAAATTGTTAGTATGCCTTTTGCTAAAATTGTATTTGGGTTATAAAACATTGTTTTAAGCTTTGCATTTGGTTTTTTTGTCAGGTTGTTGGGAGTTTACATCTGATCTTTATATTGGTCTTTTGGTCATGTTGTAGAATCTTTTGGCTAAGCTATTTGTAAAGTCATTTGTCTCGATGTTGTAGGGTTGATTAGTGATTGTAGACTATTTTGGGTGGACATGTAAGATCTTTTGGTCAAATGCTTGCTAGCTCTTTTGTTTCGATGTAAGGGTTATGAAAGACAATTAGTGTTTTTGTCTAACCTTTTGATTGATGGTAGAAGTAGATTCGAGTTTGGATCGAATTACCTTAAAAATTTGCGTATTTTACTTTTTCTCTCACACAATAATTTTCAAAGCTAAAAACATTTTTTAAATAATCTTTATAAGATCTTTCAAGAAAAAAAAGATTTCATTATGATATATTAGAGATTGTTAAATTTGTGATCCACACAATTCACTCTCCCCTTGTGTGGACATCTCACTCTCACATTTCAACAATGATGATTGCCTAATTATATAAGCAAAAAGCTAAGTCATGTGTCATAAAATGGGTAATCGGTAGAGTCGTATAATATGTTATTATTGTAATAGGGCTAGAGGGTTTATATATATGATAAACATTGTCCATGTAAATGTGCATATGGTGAATACCTAAGGGACAAAAGAAGAAAACTATAAGAAAAAACTTTTTGATTACTAAGAGAGAAGCAGTTAATTGCTAACTAAAGAGAACAATTGAAAATGAGCTTGTAGAAGAGAAAAATCTTCTTATAATCTCTTTAAATTTGTTTATAGATTGAAGAACCTCCATTGTGATCATTATTTTTTCTTGGATTTAGGGCTTTTCACATAAATTCTTTTGCCTTTCTTGTCTTGTTCATATTTTTGTTCTTTTTGGTGAGTTTTATTTCTCCATTCAAGCAAGATGCTTCCATTGTAAGGATGAAAATGAAGTTCATAAAAACCACTAGAACAACTATCTTAGCTTTGATCTTGAATATTTTTTTACCCATCAAAATACCACTCCAAATTGGATCTTAAAAATATGAGCTAGAGTTGCCAAAGAGATGTTGAAATAATTTCAATATCTAATTGATGTTAATTATAATACATATGAGTATTGAAGTAGTTCCATCATTTAATGAGTTGTAGATATGAATGATGCCATTAGAATGACTTCACTAAATAAAGGCTAAGGTATACAAGAAGCAAGCAACATTTGCCAAAGCTAAACCTTACAGCTTAAGGAGAGTTGATTTGAATTTAGAATTTTTTATTGTCATAGGGAAAACAAAATGGTCATCTTATGGAGGGCATAAAGATGTGTATAGTATTCAAATAACTAAAAGTAAAATCAACCTAACAACTATGGTTATGGCCAATTTGAGTTCTTGTATATTAAGAACTACAATCATAGCAATGACAATGGAGCAAGTATGGTCACTTTGGTAAAACCCAAACTTGCTTATCCTAGCAAGCCAAAAAATTTCCAAGTGCTCAACTTAACAAGCTAGAAAACTTGAAACATCCAAAAATCAGATTACGAAAAGCCTTCTCTTACTTGGTAATTGGCAAAGCCAAAACCCTGCTTTGGCAAAGCGAAGAGGGGTGCGAGGCATGATAGTGGGAAGTGGTGCAAGAGGGTGGGCTGAATTTGTAAGGCAAGAAAGGAGGCAAGAGAGGTTGGGATGGTTTACAAGGTGGGGAGGCAAGGTTTGAGAGCAAAACCTAAACACTAGCTAATTTGAATTTTTTTATTAGGTAGGTTTTCAGTTATGAAACTATAAGATACAAAATCAGTTTTTAACAATTCCTTTTAGCACTTCAAATGGTATATAATGTATACATGATTTCATTTGCATGATTTTGCCTAAATTTAAGTTTATTATGATTTCCCAAGCACCACATCAAACTAACATCGAAGGACTTCCAAACAAATCCAAACCCAGCTAATTTCTTAGTCCAATTATGGATTGATATACAATATTCTTAAGTTGATTCTTATAAGGAATATGTAAAAACAATGTTGAAAATATGCTTGATTATAATTATGACCACAACGGACTTGAATTAGTAATGTCCTCTAGTGGCATTGTTTATAAGTTCCAAATGAAGTCTACTAGATGAACTGATACCAACATCATACCTTTGTAATTTTTGAGGTACATTATTCTTGAACATGTTTACATTTCCTCATAAGGATACCTAACATGCTCCAAGTATAACAGAATAATCCCAACTCTCAGTTTCCAAACTTAAAGTTCATTTTCATTTACCTCTTTATCACACAATTTCCTCAAGTTCTCAATGGTTGTCTCCATGATGCTTCACATACAAAAACTTCAAATGTTCAGTTTGTAGTTTATATGGAGTCATTGTTTTCGATCTACATAATATTTTAGATTAAGTTGGGAATGACGCAATATATTTTAGGTTAAGTTGGGAATCTCAAGCCAGGACAGCAAATCTAAGAACACCATTGACATTAGGAGAGCATTCGCTATTTTGGCTTATTGATAATTAGGTTAATATTTTGAAGGTATGATTTCTGTCAGCTTTGGATATTTATTCGAAATTTCCTAGTTTGTTTGCTGAGCAAGGAAAAATGATCTGCAACCTAGGCAATGCCCTAGTTTATAAAAGTAACTACGAAAACATCTTTCACCAGTGAGAGTTTCTTTTGTGTTAAGAAATTAACAGCAAACAATCATACATGGCCCAGACAATCACTCCGCTACTGTCGCGCATTAAACACTCGCTAATAATCAGAAGCTTCACGCAGCTCTAGTAAGAAAAGCAAACTACTGCAGAGAGACTAAACAGTCCAGGTCCAATGAAAGTTTTCATCTTAGCTTAAAATTAGACAATGAAGAACATATGGGATGAGGTCACTCAGTAAGAAAAGAAACCCACGCATTAACAGCATATGGGTCCAAAGAAGTGCACTCAATTTATCATAGAACAGAGAAAAGCATGGCTTGCAAAATGCTTACTAGTCATCACCAACCAGACAACCAATGAGCAGCCAAGATAGAATGGGAAGAGATAAAATAGAATGGAAAAGACAAGATAGAAATGTAAAGTTCCTGTAATCATAAAATGCTTAATCAAAATAGCAGCTCATGAAAAGAATCACTAGTACATTGCAGTTTCAATTTGTTTAACAATACTTCTATTCATGCTGAAATTGTCCTATTGGGCAACAGATTAAAAAATGCATGGTCAATTCCCAAACCTGTAATGACAACGTCTTTAAGATGCTGGCCATGAATCAGACTTCCATACCGAGGTCCTATATGTTCCCGTCCATAACCATAAGAAGGCAAGGGAGGCATTAAGGGCCAATAGTTCTCGTCCTGTTACAATGCAATGAATCAGAAACTCAGCAGAAAACATAAAGAAACCTCTTATTCACATCAAGTAGAAACCAGCATAAATCCACACAACTGATAACAGTTTTTCTATGCAGAAATATGAACGTCAAAAGGAAATTAAATTCATGGTAATAGGAATTAACATGTCAAAAATCCATGGTTTGAATGCACATGTCATCTAGATTTATTGAGATTACCATCTTTCAAACAAAAATACATATAATGTAGCTGCAGAAATGGCAACAGAAAATACTATAGCTAAAAACAATGAGAATTTGAAAAAATTAATAGCTTTTGAGTGTTTCAAAGTTTTTTTCATTGCATAAATTCATGCAATTTGTGCAAAAATGCCAATACTCCACTGTACATGCAATACAAAGCAAAGTTGTACATAGAACACTTCTGATACAGATGCAAGCATTAACCCAAATCCAACATGACAGAACGAGAAGCATCCCAGGATAGTCAATAAGTGGTACAACAGGAAACCTGGTTAAAAACACGACTCATCTGTCGGACCCATCCCATATGTGATACATTTCAAGCTATCTAGCCACAATATATTGCAATCCAACAGCAAGTTTTAACTATGCCCCTCCTGATGTAGGACTAGACAAAAATTGCTTAGTTAGAAAACTTTTTTATTTTTTTATTTTTTTATTTATTTATTTAAAAATTGTGACTGATGCACAACAAAGGAGCAAGAGCGTCACCTTAAGGGACACACACCTAGATACGATGAGGGTTGAACGCAAAAGGCACCAACCAATGAATCCTAACTAAACTTAGGATCGATAGCGGCTAAGAAGTCGCTAAATCGACTACGGCTACACACTTTCAAACACGCAGAAATAGGGAGTACTTAGATTGGTTAAGTATCAGTTGAACTTAAAATATAATTTATAGTAAAAGTTGCACTTCGCAGAATGAAAATATATTGAAGACAAATTAATAATCTAGGAATGGAAAATACGAATGAAGATGGTTGAGCGGTGATGGAAGATGATAGACTGGAGTGGCGTCTCATCACTTGGACCTCGCGTCCCTCCTCCCAGTATCAGAGCTTTGACGAGTCGGCACGCCAAAGACACTCAGAGCACTCACGAACTCAGAATGGAAGCAATGAACACTCAAAGCTTGCATTAACTTTTTCTCCAAAAGAAATATCTCCCTTACAATAGAAGAGGACTTCCCCATATATAGGAATCCACAAGGGTACAAAAGACATCTTGACTCATAACATGAGCATACTAAAGGACATATGGATAAACTAAAAGTCACCTAAAATTACAAACAGACTCCTAAAAATCTGAGAAAAATAATGAAAATTAAGTTCATTCATTTATCTAAACACTGTTTTACGGATTTCGAAAGTGACTTTTAGAACTCCGAAAAAAAAATGCAAAACAAAACCCTAATTTCGGGTGGCTGGCGGCGCGGAGAGCGGCGGCGGGTCCGGCGGGTCGGAGCGGGTCGGCGCGGGTCATCCGGGGGTAGCTTGGGTCGGCGCCTGGCTGGACTCAGGCTCAGCGGTTCGGGCTAACCCGGAGCCGGTTCGGGCTCGAGCGGTTCGAAATGGTGGCGGGCGGTTCACTGTGACGGCAGGGGTTGCGGCGGAGGCGGCGGCCGGCGGCAGGGATAGTGATTTTGGCCTTGTTTTTGCTCCCGGGAAGCCATTCGGACTCCGATTTCGAATCCGAAAGTTGTGTTGGCTTCCTAAAGATGATAATAGGTTTTTAGTGCAAGACCTGGTCCGTGGACGTCGAAAATCCTTCTCGAACATGATGTCCTCATCATTTCTCTTGGGGTGGGAAAAACTCAGCTCTGATGAGTAATCTCTGGCCCTCTCATAGTCTTCAAGTGCTCCAGGGTTCAAACGATGAAGCTCCTCTCGAGATATCCAAGTATCATCTTCGTTTAACCTGTCTTTCCAATGTACAAGATATTTTCGATAATGTTTATTCCTAGTGTTAGTAATTTTATCATCAATAATTTTTTCAATCTGCTCACTCGATTTCTTAAAACAGGCCTGTGGACACTCGGGTAGGGGTTCACTCACAAGGGGTGTAGATTCAGGCTCAAACGGCTCACTAGGTATTTCAACTGGCTCCTTGTAAGCCACCAAGTCTGAGATATTGAAAGTGTTGCTAATTCCATAATCGTCTGGCAATTCTAAAGTGTTCGCGTTCGGGCTAATTTTAGTTAAGATTCTAAAAGGTCCGATGCCCTTTGCATGCAACTTTCTTAATGTGCCCGGAGGAAACCTCTCAGGCTTCACACGTATCATGACAAAATCTCCCACAGAAAACTCCTTGTTCTTTCTATGTGCATCAGCCAATTTTTTATATGTTTCATTGCTTAGATTAATTTTTTCTTTTATACTTTTATGAATATTTCGTATATGTTCGGCAAATTCTATGGCTGATTCTGATGAACGAGTATGTGTAGGTAAAGGAATTAAGTCTATAGGACTATGGGGCTTATAACCATTATAGGCCTCGAACGAACTTATTCCAATTGTCCTATTGACTGAGCTATTATAAGCATATTCTATTCTTGGTAAAAGTAGGTCCCAATTTTTAACGTTATCACCAACTAAACTTCTTAGTAAGTTTCCTAAACTCCGATTGACAACTTCAGTTTGGCCATCAGCTTGTGGATGATAGGCTGTGGAGAATTTCAATTTTGTTCCTAATGATTGCCATAAAGTTCTCCAAAAATGTGATGTGAACCTAACATCTCTATCAGATACTATGGTCTTGGGTACTCCATGTATTTTGACAATTTCGTCAAAGAAAAGTCTAGAAATATGAGATGCATCTGAGGTCTTTTAACATGGTACAAATCTAGCCATCTTAGTGAATCTATCGACGACTACAAAGATTGAATCAAATCGCCTTGTCGTCTTAGGTAATCCTAGCACGAAATCCATTAAAATGTCTTCCCAAGGTCTCGATGGGACTGGTAAAGGCATATATAGTCCAGTATTTTGTTTCCCAAGTTTGGAAACTAAACAGTTCCTACAGCCTGCCACTATTCTAGCCACTTGTCGTTTTAATCCCGGCCAATAAAACTTATATTCTACGGCTGATATAGTCTTATCTCTTCCAAAGTGGCCAGCTAAACCTCCCGCATGTATTTCCCAAATAAGAAAATCTCTTAATGAGGTTTTAGGAATGCATAATTTCTGATTATAAAATAGATAACCTTCTTTTATCATATAATCGTTTATTACCATAGATGGTTTCTCTAAAATTTTAGAATAAATATCTTTAAAGTCCTCACATGTTGAATATAAAGATGGTAAAACATCGAATCCAGTGATTGAAACAGATAAGGTAGTTAAAAGATTTATTTTTCTACTTAACGCATCAGCTACCTTATTTTCTAAACCAGGTTTATGCTTCAGCACAAATGTGTAACTTTGAATAAACTCAACCCACTTAGCATGCTAAGGTTTAAGTTTCCTTTGAGAATTTAAATATTTGAGGGCTTCGTGATCAGAATTTAAAACAAATTCTTTAGGTAAAAGATAATGTCTCCAATGTCTTAAAGTCTGAACTATAACATAAAATTCTTTATCGTATACTGAGTATTTTCGTTTTGCCTCATTTAATTTCTCACTAAAGTATGCAATAGGTCGCCCTTCTTGATTTAATACACCCCCAATTCCAACTCCCGAAGCATCACAAGAAACCTCGAATACTAGATTAAAATCTGGGAGTCTCAAAACTGGGGCTTGGGTCATACAGGTTTTAATTTTATCAAAGGCGTCGTTAGCTTTATCAGTCCAATCAAATCCGCCCTTTCTGATACAATCCGTGATCGGGGCTGTGAGTGTGCTAAATCCTCTTATAAATCTTCTGTAAAATGTTGTTAATCCATGAAAACTTCTAACATCATGAACACTTTTGGGTGTAGGCCAGTTTATAATTGCATTGATTTTTTCAAGATCGGCCGATACTCCAACATCAGAAATTATGAATCCTAAGAAATTGATACTTCGTGTCATAAAAGCACATTTTTTTAAATTCACATATAACTTGTTCTCTCGAAGCACCAAACAAACTTTCTTAAGATGATCCAAATGGGTTTCTATATTTTTACTAAAAATCAATATATCATCAAAATATACCACTGCAAATTGTCCTAAGAAAGGCCTAAGAATCTGAGTCATAATTCTCATAAAAGTGCTAGGTGCATTGGTAAGGCCAAAAGGCATCACTAGCCATTCGTAAAGTCAATCTTTAG
Organism: Vanilla planifolia; assembly: GCA_023846275.1. Lineage (NCBI taxonomy): Eukaryota > Viridiplantae > Streptophyta > Magnoliopsida > Asparagales > Orchidaceae > Vanilla > Vanilla planifolia. The sequence goes on along the minus strand of CM043872.1, from coordinate 3,103,314 downwards.
TTTTGAATGCCGTTTTCCATTCATCCTCAGGGCGAATCCTAATCTGGTGATATCCACTTTTTAAATCAATATTTGAGAAAATTTTTGCCCCATTCATTTGATCTAAAAGAGGTCATCAAGTCTAGGGATGGGAAACCTATATTTTATAGTAATTTTGTTAATAGCCCTACTATCGATACACATTCTCCATGTACCGTCTTTTTTAAGGGTTAATAATGCTGGGACGGCGCAAGGGCTTAGACTTTCTTGAATAAATCCCTTCTCCATTAAATCCTTAACTTGTCGACTTAACTCTTCATGTTCAGTGGGACTCATTCTATAGTGAGGCAAGTTCGGTAAGCTAGTTCCAGGGACAAGATCAATACAATGTTGTATATCTCTAAGTGGGGGCAAACTGTTTGGTTCTTCTAAGAATATATCACTAAATTCATTTATGGTAGATTCGATCTCAGGTGGGATGACTATGTCAGGGATCTCAGTTTGTACTTTTTTAACTGCTAATGCCCATATTACTAATCCATCAGTGAATTCACGCATGGCTTCTCCTTTAGATATGATATGAATTTTTTTATTCTTAATTTGATTTGTCTTCTTAATAGGTTGAACTTTATCCTTGGGAGGGGATGGGTATAGTTTAATCTTTTGTCCATTATGCGTAAAGATGCATGTATTGGATTTCCCTGTTAATAAAGCATCGTGGTCATAAAGCCATAATCTCCCTAATATGATGCTTCCTACTTGCATTGGGACTATGTCACAAACTATATCTTCTAAATATTGTCCAAATGCTAAAGGAACTACACATTGTACTTTAACTGGAATAGATGTCTCGTTAATCCATGAGACAGTGTAAGGGTGGGGATGTGGGGTCGTAATTAGGCCAAGTTTGGTCACCGAATCTGTAGAAATGGCATTAATACTGCTCCCACTATCGATTACTACTTTGCAAACCTTTTCTCCTATTTTAATGAAAGTATGAAAGATTGCAGTTCTTCTCCAGTCTTTACTAATTTTTGGTTGAGTAAGGGTGCATCTGACTACGGCTAGAGTTTCTTCCCCTGGGTTGTCTTCTTCATCTTCATAATATTCATTAGCAAGATCACTATCTGGGTTGTATTCTGTTATCTCCTCGGTGTCTATTTCAGGTTCCTCACTTTCACCTTCTCCTAAGTAGTTTATCCTGGTGGGACATTGGGCTGCTACATGTCCTTTTCCATTACATTTATAGCAAGTTATTTCTTTAGGTCTTGTGGTGGTTGGATTGGGTTTTATGGCGATAGTAGGCTGGGTATGGCTAGTAGATGATCCATTATTAGAGTATTTAGGTATAGGTTTGGGTTCAAACTTCTTTGTAGGATAGGTCTTTTGTAAGCGCTCTATTTCGCTAGTTATTCTATAGGCTTCGGGTAGGGATTCTACGCCACGAATTAAAAGTTCTTTTTGTAGGTCTTCCCTAAGTCCAGCACGAAATCGGGAGAGAGTCATAGATGGGTCTTCATCTATTCCACATCTGAGATGATATTCATCGAATTTGGCAATATATTCATTTATTGATTTTCCTCCTTGTGTGTGACGTTGCCATTGGTCCAATAATTGATTTTTATAAGTTCTTGGAACATATTTCTGCCTAAGGGCTCTTTTAAGTTCATTCCAAGTTTCAATTGGCGGCGAGTTTCTTTGAAAATTATCATTATCTACAGCTTCCATATAGAGTCGTGCTTGCTTAGATAATTTCATTTTAGCAAATAATGCCTTTCTATCTTCAGTAAGTCTAAACCATTGAAAATATTTGTCTATAGCGGCTTCCCATTCTAAATATTCTTTAAGGTTAAGGGAACCTTCAAAACTAGGGATTTCGAATTTGATTGATCTGAGTAATTGGTCATTGTCATTTTCGGTCCGATTTCTGTGTCTATGTGGGGGTATTGTTGATTGATAGTCGCTTCCTTCTTCTATTATCTCTGGTTCCATTCTACGTTGTTGTGTCGGTGTGACTCTAAGTCTAGGGGGTTGTAGTATTTCTTCTTCAGTAATTTCTGGTTCCACTTGATTTCGTTCTAATCGATTGAGTCTTGCATTTGTTTGAGTTGATAGATCCTGTATAGCTAATTGCATTTGTCGCATCTGTTCCATGAGTTGTTCAAATTGATTATCCATTGTATATTCCCTACCAGATCTAGTTCGCATAAACGTTTTCGTAAAGTGTGTGTGTGCAGCTCACAAAGTAACCGAATAGTCGCACAAGGTTTCTCCCCAGTTAGTGGTGCGTAGACGAAGCTCCGCTTTAGCCAGACCACCTCTTGGACAGGAGTTACCTAAGATTGACTAAAACCTGCTCTGATACCAAATGTGATGTAGGACTAGACAAAAATTGCTTAGTTAGAAAACTTTTTTTTTTTTTTTTTAATTTATTTAAAAATTGTGACTGATGCACAACAAAGGAGCAAGAGCGTCACCTTAAGGGACACACACCTAGATACGATGAGGGTTGAACGCAAAAGGCACCAACCAATGAATCCTAACTAAACTTAGGATCGATAGCGGCTAAGAAGTCGCTAAATCGACTACGGCTACACACTTTCAAACACGCAGAAATAGGGAGTACTTAGATTGGTTAAGTACCAGTTAAACTTAAAATATAATTTATAGTAAAAGTTGCACTTCGCAGAATAAAAATATATTGAAGACAAATTAATAATCTAGGAATGGAAAATACGAATGAAGATGGTTGAGCGATGATGGAAGATGATAGACTGGAGTGGCGTCTCACCACTTGGACCTCGCGTCCCTCCTCCTAGTATCAGAGCTTTGACGAGTCGGCACGCCAAAGACACTCAGAGCACTCACGAACTCACAATGGAAGCAATGAACACTCAAAGCTTGCATTAACTTTTTCTCCAAAAGAAATATCTCCCTTACAACAGAAGAGGACTTCCCCATATATAGGAATCCACAAGGGTACAAAAGACATTTTGACTCATAACATGAGAATACTAAAGGACACATGGATAAACTAAAAGTCACCTAAAATTACAAACAGACTCCTAAAAATCTGAGAAAAATAATGAAAATTAAGTTCATTCATTTATCTAAACACTGTTTTACGGATTTCGAAAGTGACTTTTAGAACTCCGAAAAAAAAATGCAAAACAAAACCCTAATTTCGGGTGGCTGGCGGCGCGGAGAGCGGCGGCGGGTCCGGCGGGTCGGAGCGGGTCGGCGCGGGTCATCCGGGGGTAGCTTGGGTCGGCGCCTGGCTGGACTCAGGCTCAGCGGTTCGGGCTAACCCGGAGCCGGTTCGGGCTCGAGCGGTTCGAAATGGCGGCGGGCGGTTCACTGTGACGGTAGGGGTTGCGGCGGAGGCGGCGGCCGGCGGCAGGGATAGTGATTTTGGCCTTGTTTTTGCTCCCGGGAAGCCATTCGGACTCCGATTTCGAATCCGAAAGTTGTGTTGGCTTCCTAAAGATGATAATAGGTTTTTAGTGCAAGACTGGTCCGTGGACGTCGAAAATCCTTCTCGAACATGATGTCCTCATCATTTCCCCTATCACAATCCCATAAGAGTTGCAGTTACCATTAAGAGCCCAAGACCACCCTCTGACATGTCAAAGGGTTCACCATAACTACATCCATGACTCAAATAAGGAAAGGGCATGGATAGTGTCGCGTAGCAGCTCTCATTGTTACTGGGTATCCAAGTTGGCCATCAATGGAGAACTTCCCAACAAAATTTCCCAGCACCAAGCTTCCTATAAAGGAGGGAGCATGAATGGGGTAGGGATCATCACATGCAGACACACACCTCTAACCTACACTCTTATTACTCTCCTGTTCAGTAAAATCCACCCTTCTGTACTATTTCCCAGGACACTCTCTACAAACCTTATCTTAAGATAAGGGCTATTTAGGTACCTTTTGGAAAGCCTCCTTAGTATCTCATTATTGTCGATGACATCATTTTTCTGGTAAGTGCGTAGTTTTTACCCTTATTAAGTGGTTTTTCACACCTCTAGTGTTATCTGTCTCTTCTATTTCCTATGCAGCTCTCCTATCCCCCAGATCAATAAATCCTTGTCCAATGTCTAGATGATTGCAAACACAAAAAGGATCCTCCACGTTTGGCATAACCTGATTTTCACTAAAATTTCAACTAGAAAACTAGTCAAAATTTTTGAATTATTTGGTATCTTTATTATGATCAACAATCTTACATTTTTAATCAACATGATGAGACTTTGTGAAAATGTTCAAATGATTCAACTGTATGCTAATTAAATTGTACTATTCTGATGGAGAGTTTAATGTGGGTAGGGAGGCAGATGAGATTCTGTTTGATGAAGATGCCACGATAAGGCAAATCAACTCTCCCATAAGAATCCAATATAAAGAAAATAAGATTTGAGTTAGTGGACTTTATAGTAATAGGATCAACAGAGGCATTAAAGGTAGTGATTTAATTAACAAAGATACCCACAATAGAAACAAGAATTAGGGCAAGGGTACCTTGATCATAATGATTTGAGTCATAATATTAGATGAATTTAGCTATAAATTTGCTTGTTTTGCTTTTAATTGTTTGGGTCGAGGTTTCTATTTCTAGATTTTTTTTAAAATTTTCTGTCTTGGAATTCACATTAGGTTAAACATCAAGGCCCTATCAACCTCAAGGATATGACAATTCTTCTTCCCTTAAAACATTTTGTTGTGATGTATTGAGACAAGAACTTTGGTATATGATTCTTTGAGCTTCTAAGTATCTGCTAAGAATGGAGTAACAATATTCTCTACCATTATCAGTTTTAAAGGTATTTTGAATTGCTTTCTAATTATTAACAGGAAATTTTGGAAAATTCTTAAAGTCATCGCTCTCTCTTTTTTTGGTAAACCCAACAAAGTTTTGTACAGTTATCAATAAAGGTGGTAAATCATTTAGAACTATTTTTTTTATATGAGAAGTCCCTCACTATAAATTAATGAAAGAGTGAGATTTTCATAAGTTTAACTAAATAAAAAATATGGATATACTTGTCAATTTGGTAAATTTCATAGAAAAAAAAACTTGAGCTTTTTTCAAGAATAATATTGGAAATAAATGCTTTTGCAAAATTTCAAATTTAATTAGTCTTAAACTAATTGTTATAATAAATATAATTTTCTACTAAATTTGACTTTGATATTTAAGATTATAGAGATAATTTTAGATAACTTATTATCAAAATTATTTTTCTTAATTAAGTCCTATTTAGACAGATTTCTTTTTAAATTAAGATTATGAGAATAACTTACCATTTTCTATTATTTATTCCTCTTGTGTTATCAATGACGAATAAGAGAAAAAATATAATTCTCTCCTCAAAATTTATCATAATATCAGAGTGCCACAGTGTTAAAATCTTTCTTATGCCTCCATTCCTTTCACTTATAACACCACTCCCATCCCTTAATTTTCTATTATCTTTTCCTCTTGTGTTATTAATGAAGAATAAGGAAAAAAATATAATTCTCTCTAAATTTAACATAATATCAAAGTGCTATAGTGTTAAAATCTTTCTTATGCCTCCATTCCTTTCACCTATAACACCACAATCCAATCCCTTAATGCTATAGTAAATTTATAAATTTTTCTTGTATAGTAACACTATAGTACCACTATATTACCATTGTGGTGCTTTTTTTGTCCCATGAAGCTACAATGGCATCGATTTATCCCGCTTTGTCCCATGAATATTACAAACGATTCCCTCCATTCTATCGTGACTATTTATTTTGCAATAGAGTTTCAGTAGTTTTCGACTCATCTCACTATTCCACAACTCCTTCCTCATTTGTCGCACTTCTGAGGTTGCTTCTTCAACTTCTTTAGAGGCTCCAGGTTCCACTATGAAGTCATCTCGCCTCAAGACTTAGAGGATTACTTCATAAACTTCTAAAAACAAAACATCATATGATATCTCCACCAAGATGTAGGAAACATCTTCTCTTTGATAAGTGCATAACTCCATCTCTATACATAAAGAAAAGATAGGAAACATCTAAAAAATTCGAGATTACAACAAAGAGTTTCTATTCTTCCTCCACATCCAAAGTCAACTCCAATTGTAAAAATACAAGCTCTTTAACATAAAAACCTTCTTCAAAGCCACCATCATTTATTAAAGAACACATAAAACTCTTGCATAATTCTATGATAATTGGTATTGGATCATTGACATAAAAAGATAATTTTCTAAATGCACTAAGTGCTAAAACTAATAGAATGAATCTATGTATTATAAATTTAAAAGCATTTAACCATATGATCGATGATACTATTATTCTAGAAAATTATAATCTATATTATGAGAATTTTACCATTCACATTAGCAATGGATCATTATCAAACATAGCCCAAATAAGTTGTGTTTTCATTTTAAAGGACGTAGTTTTTAACTCTATACTATTAGTTTTTAAATTAAATTATAATTTATTATCTAATAGGACACTCAGAAAAAAAATTGTCACTAGATTTTCAAGAAATTATTGCGAATTTTAATACTTGAATTCGGGGAGGATAAATGGCAATGCTACTATGTGGAATAAAATCTATTTCAGTTAATTCTAACAATGATAATATGGTTATAAGCATAGTCAATTAAGGCATTTTAATTTTTTGTATCTTGAAAAACTTTTTTCTACATTATTCAAAAATAAAAGTTCTAAATTTTTTAATGTGAGATTTATCAATTATCTAAATATGTTTGAAATTATTACCCCAATCAATTTTATAAATCATTTTATCCATTCTCAATAATTTATAGTGATGCTTGAGGACTTTCAAAGGTTAATAATATTATAAGTGCTAGAATGTTTGCTTCTTTTGTTGATGGTCACACTTATCTAATTTAGATATTTTAAATTAAGAAAAAAATATAAGTTAGACATATTTTCAAAACTTTCAATATAGGTGCTCAAGATTAACATTACAAAAGAATATTTTTAATCAATTCTTAGAGAATTTTTGTTCAACAAGAGAATAATTCATAAAAATTTATATGCTAATTCATTGCTAACAAAATGGTATTTCAGAAAGAAAAAATTAAGATCTTTTAGAAGTTGTTAGATTTCTTATATTCTCCATTTATATATCTAAAACTTTTTTGAGAAAAATTGTATTTATTACTACGTATCTGATTATTAGAAAACTTATTTATATCTTAAAACTCAAAACATCAAACACACATCTTATCTTTACTATTTCTCCAAGAGTATTTGGTTGTTTCACATTTGTTCATGTCCATCTGTAATATCAAAGCAAACTTGAACCAAATCAATCAAAGTTATTTTTCTATGGTATTTTCCACATCAAAAAAGTTTATTCTCTAGTCATCAATAAATTATTTAACTCTATGGGCATAACATTCTTAAAAAATCAACCCTACTATTCCAAAAATGCTATTCAGGAAGAGAATGATACACTAGATTACCACTTTTGGGAAATTGCTAAAAACACTCCAAGCCCAAGTCCCTCTTTGGTTGAACTCTATTCATTAATATCTCAAACAAAAATACCAATCACCCATTTGCCATTTGTGTCAAAAAATAATCCAAATTTTACACAATCTATTAGAAAAAAAAGAGTTTGTCTACTTTAGAAAAAAAAGAACACAATTAAAAGGAGATTAACCCATGAACACAATTTGAGTTGGTCCAAGTCGATGAATTGAATTTCACAATCTCCTCAAATTTCACAAACTTAAAGCAACACTAATCTTGAACTTCAAGAGATCTGAATGTTCTTCTTAAAGAAAAGAAACTAGTTCATGAACAAATCATTTCATGTGTAATTTTATTTCATATAATGAACCTTCACCAAATTTTCATGCTTTTATTACAAGTTTCAATAATATTCAGATTCCCATCAACATTAATAAAGCTCACAAAATTTCAGAATAAAGAGCTATGATATGGAAAAAAATTTGTGTATTGGAGCAAAATAAAATATGAGAACACATAGAGTCACCAAAAGAGAAACATGTTGGTTGTGAACAAATATTCACTATGAAGTACAAAAAAAATAGAAGTGTAGAAATTCAAAATTATTTGATTAATTGCAAAAAGTTTTACTTGGTTTAATGGAGTTGATTATTAAGAAACCTTTGCTCTTGTTGCCAAACTCAAAAGGTTTTGTCATCATTAGTAGTAAACCTAGACTAGCCTCTTCATTAACTAGATGTTTGAAACACGTTTCTAAATGAAACACTAGAAAAAGAAGTCTATATGGAGATCCCTCCATATTTGGATTAGCAAAGCAATGCTAATAAAGTTTACAAACTCAAAAAGTCCATACATGACCTCAAGTAGTTTCCTCAAGTGTGATTTCATAGATTTACAAAAGTCATTAAGAAGAATGAATGCATACAAAGTTAAGTTGCTCACAAAATATTTTTGAAACATTCTCCAGAGGGTAATATATTATTATTATAGTCTATGTTGAAAAAAATTATCTTAATAAAATATTATGTTAAAACTTTACATATTCTGAAAGCAATTCTGACCAAAGAATTTGAGACCAAAGATTTAGAAGATCTTAAGTATTTTCTTGGGGTATAAGTTACACCATCAAGGGAGGGAACACTAACTCGCAGTGTTGTATGTTTTAGATCTATAAGAAACTAAAATGCTATAATATAAACCTATGACACTCTTATGGATTGTCCAAACAAGCTAAGAAAATGTGTTTCTGTGAAGAAGGAAAAATATCAAAGGTATTGTGGAAAACTCGTATATCTATCATATACTAGACTTGATATCTTTTTTTCAGTTAATATGATAAATCAATTTATAAATAATCCAACTAAAGAACATATGAATATAGTATATTGCAACCTTAGATCTCTTAAAATGACACCAAAAATGAGATTTTCTTCCAACAATCAACAAAAAGAGACATCTACACCAATGTCGAGCTGATACTATAAATGATTAAAAAATCAATTTTAGGATATTGTTCTTACCTTTGGGGTATTTTTGTTACATTGATAGGCCTTGAACTGATATCCTAATAAATGGAGTTGCTCAAGTTGTGACTTTTTCAATATAAAACAAATATTTTCATCACCATTGATATCCTTTGGCATAGTCCATTAGTTCTTAAAGTCCTTTGTTCTTGCTAGCATTATATGCCTTCATAGTGGAAAGCTTTATGTGGATATTCTACCAATTGTTACCTAGTATGTCCAAATTTATTGTAATGATTGAACCACCTTTCATACTAATTCTGCTTATGATTTGTGCCACATGTATAAGTTTCCTTGCAACTAATGCCGTGCTTTCAAAAGAATAGTCTTCAAGGCTAAGAATGATAGCTTGAACCCTTTTTTCTTCCGACATAATCGCGTGCCTATTTTCTTCTTGTTTTGCTTCAAAGAAGGCTTCCCCAATTGAAATTACCTACTTCCTCGAAGGATTCTCTCATGAACCTAGCCGAGCACCTTATTCAATCCAATAGGAAAGTCATATAGCTTCTCTTTGTCAATACACCACTTAAAATTCATGTGATCATCTACATGATCGCAACCCACTTTGTAGTACATGTCAAGTTCTTGCCAAAGCATTTGTCATGATTTTAATGCTTTATTACATCAATGTTTCCTAGTCACATGACCTCAATATAATATTTTATCTTAAATACATATGAAGTACTTGCAAGATTCAAATAAATTTCGTCAAAAACATCAACTTCCATTGAATTTATCAACCATGTCATGAAAAAAAGAGTTTATGAGTTCCCAATTGGCATAACGAAGACCTTCAATGTTAAGGACATATGTTATTATCTATCCTTCTCAAATGACCATGAGGATAGACACATTGGTACAACTATATAGACAAAGACGTCTCATTATTTGAAACAAATACTTATTTTCTAGAACTCATTCTTAATCAATTACTAAAACTAATGCTAATTCAAAACTAGGCTATGATATCAAAAAAGAAGAACTAAGAACCAGTAGAAAAGAATTGCTTTTTTCTTGCACAAATCTATAGTGGAGAATATATATATATATATATATATATATATATATATATATATATAAATGTATATGAAGGACAAAAGAACAAATCTTCACAAAAGAAAAGAAATTTAAATTTTGAATCTATAATACATGCTAGCCTTTTTATTTGACATTAAATGATATAAATAATAGGAACAACTGAAGAGGAAAAGATTTCATCTTAATTAGAATCAAGAGAATATTTTGCAATTAATGTGTACATTCATGCAATCAATAATAAATAATTTTAGATCTTAGAACAATCCCTAAAATGATGACAATAAATTCATATCTTCCAACACTCAACCATCTTTAATAAGGCATTTACCATGTCGTAAAACATGAAGCTCATGGAATATGTTCTCCTTTATCATCCAAGTAGTTTATTGATAGCTAAACATATCCATCTACAATAAAGCCTATCCATTTCTTTATCATAAAAAGTAAGAATGACCTTGAAATCCTATAAGGAAACAATACCAAAATACAACCACTTCTTCAAAATCAAGCAATCAAATGCATATCTCTAACAAAAAATAACTTAATAATAGATGAATGCTAGCAATATTACACTAGCAAACATCCATTCAATACAAATACAATGAAAGTATTGCAACAAAATTTTCATATGTAAATTTTGCATGCTTTACATCAAAATAATGGAAACCACCACATGTGTATGATGAATTCAAGATAGTGTGCTAATATCCAAATTATCAGAGAAAACTTGCATGAAAAAGACAATATGGTTGTTTTTCCATCCAAGAACTAGTTCTTTACAAGTTTTTTCAATGAAAGTAGCCCAAATATAGTGGCAAAATTGGCTCACACCAGCCCAACATAAACCAGTAGATTATCTTTTTCATACGTAAATTTTGCATGCTTTACATCAAAATAATGGAAACCACTACATGTGTATGATGAATTCAAGATAGTGTACTAATATTCAAATTATCAGAGAAAACTTACATGAAAAAGACAATCTGGTTGTTTTTCCATCCAAGAACTAGTTCTTTACAAGTTTTTTCAATAAAAGTGGCCCAAATATAGTGGCAAAATTGGCTCACACCGGCCCAACATAAACCGGTAGATTATTCAACAGTACTAAATTTTTTTATTCATGAACACATCAAAATGAATAACTACTCATATAAATGTTGATTTAATCCTCAAATAAAAATCAGTACAAAAATAAGGAAAGGTAAAATTGAAAGCAATTATACTTTAAGAAAAAGAAATGAATTTCCAACTCATATTAGAATGTTTAAGTAGGAATAAAACAGGTAAAAATGACAATAGATAAAATAATCAAATTCATCTTTGTCATTAGTTATCTATTCTTTGCACATATGTTCGAGTTTTCTAAATCCACAATCAAAATATTCCACTTTTAAACTCTCCAATTTCACTACCCTTCATAGCAAAAAGCTGAGAAACAAAAACACAGAACATGCTAAAAAAAAAGCAGTTCAATAGCAATAAATACTAATGTCCTAGTTTCATCCAACTATATGTGTTGTGCCAGTTACTAATATGTCAAATTCCAGAAGAAAAGTTACATCAGAAAAAGGCATCCTTTCAAGGGTCATCACAACTGATCAGAGTTCCCACCATAATCAAATCATTAGCAACCCATATACTGTTGAAGCAAAGTACAACACAGAAAGGAAGAAACAGAGAAATGCTGGCATGGCAAAACAATCTGTCAAAAATAAAAAACAAATTCAACCAGTCCAGGGTCACCAATAGGAAAACGATCGCTAGAAATGTGCTTTAAAGGTAAGATGTCGATGTTAATTTGCTGCTAAGAAGGCATCATAGCAGCTTTTCTTTTGGTTTTCTACTACCACTTAACTTCATATTAATAATTAGTATATACCATATAACCAAAAAAAATTAGGATTACTATCATGGCAGTTGAGCATCCTATTACCCTAGAACATTCTCTAAAATTCAAAGTTCTTTTGCAAAAAAACCACAACAGAACAAACTTTGAAGAATAAAAAAACTTCTGAGAACGACAAAATGAACTTAACATTCGCGTGCCTGAATCCCGAGAATGACAGCACCATCCGCAAGAAATAACGTCATGTGGCTGGTGAGATTGAATGGAGCAGTAAGCCACCGCCCTCGTGGCACATTGAGCTGCCCTCCGCCTTTCGTTCCCAGCCGCGAGATTGCTGTCACTGCACTCTCAAAGGCCTCGGTGTTCAGCGTCAGCCCATCTCCCACAGCCCCAAATTCACGCAAATCTAAAACCACCGGCCGAAGCCTTGGCAACGTCTTCTCCCTCGAAGACGATGACCCAAATAGACTTATCCCATAAACGGAGCCCCTTTGCCACGCAAAAATAGCCCCGAACACTAGTACCCACATCAGTGATAGGACCAACAGGGGGTAAGGAAGACTCGCCGGGAACCACCGCCGTTGATGGTGGCAGTGTAAGCGGCCGCTTGCGGCAGTGATCTCCACCATTTCCTAATGCAACAGGAAACCCCCACTGGTTAATGCAGCCGATTGATGAGAAGAAAGTATTCCGAATGAGAAACTAGGGCCTTAGGCCTGTAGAAGTCCGTTTGCCTGAAAACTATCGCCGTTTGTTAAAAATCTCTGGTTTTCCATTCTAAAAGAAAAGCAAGCAGAACGTTGAGTGTTGAGCAAAGCAGCTGGTCTCAATTAGGTGCTTTTGTAGGCATCGGCTTCTACATTTTGTTTATAACAGAAACTACGATTTTGATGTATAATGCGATGTCTTGGCTTCGGTACACGGTTTACAAAACGATTTTTAAAAATTTTTTTTTCTGAAATTTTTTTATCAAATAATAACAATAATAAAAAAAATGTTTTTTTAACTTGTATAAGTAATATTTTCAAAAACCTTTTATAAAGCTTCATTTTAAACCAAATATTAATACATAGCTAATCTTAAGAACGAGTTAAGAGTTAATTTAGGGTATATTAATTTCTAGATTTTAATATTGTTTTTTATTGTTTAATGAGATTTATTTAAATCTTATTTTATCTAGGATATTAGTACTACTTAAAAGTTATTTATATATTTTTGTTATTTAATTCAATTTCATTTAATTTATTTATGCTAAGATATCAATGTATCTTATATCTCAACTTCTACTATATTTTGAAGATAATTAAATGACACTTTTTAGTATTAAATCATACTTTTTAACAATATTATTTAAAATTGTCTTAAAAAAATGTTAAAGAAATTAAATAGTATCATATCATATTACAATGTTAGTGAACAAGGCAACCCCTTAATATAATTATCAATATTAAGGAATTATTTGGTATGTTTTAGTGTTGTTAAAAAAATATATTTTTTTTAAAAAAAATCTCAAGAATATTTTTAAAAATGATTAGTGTAAGTAAATACATATTTTTTATCATCAATATATCAATGATGCATTTATTTCACTATCAAATGAATGACATGTGTTAAACCATATTTTAGTTCCTCTAAGTTTAACTATTTTTCCTAGTTAATCTCAAGTTGTTTTTCCATCCAACCTTCGAACTCTTTCACAATAAGTTAACAATTTTCAATGAAACCTCTAAAAAACATTTCTAAAGGTCACAACCTGATCAACTCTCAATGAATATGTAATTTTTTAATATCACAATTCCAAACATGCATCTCTTCTGCTCTCAAATGAACGATATCATAGCATGTTTTGAATTTATTAAGTAATTGTTGTTCTTGAGAATAACTATTTTTATATAATTGTCATAATATAGATATTTAGTTATAAAAATATGTTAATGGTTGTATACTTAATAATAACTTTAAATTGTGTATATTTGAAATCAAGAAATTAATATATTTTGACACATCTCAAAAAATATTATTATATTATTAGCAATTGAAGTGATGATTTGAGCATGTCATTAGGAATATTTCATTTTAAGAAATTTGTTGACTTATAATTTAAAATTTTTGGATATCATTTAAAATATTTATGATTTTTTAAGATATAAATTATTATTAGAATTATTAATTCAAATATTTAATAAAAAAGTTGTTTAACCTTATCCACTTACTTTCCTAATCATCATGAATTACTTGAGGGATAAAAACTCATGAGATTTGGAAGAGAAAAGGGAGGGTTTAAGAGAGGGAGAGGAAAAGTTTTGAAGCAAGATTTGCTTAATTTGAAGTAGTGGCAAGGAGATTTTGAGTTGTGAAAGAAAAAAATCTAATAGAAAAGCTTGAACCTTATTTCTCAACAAAAGAGTTGAGAAAGGTATGATCTAATAGGAGTTTTCCTTCTATGGCATGCTTCGATTTAGTTTTATTGATTGGGGTCTGATTTGTGGTTTGGATAACATTTGGGTTGAAAATTCCTAAATTGCATTTTTTTGCTCATGTCTCATATACTTTATGTTAGGGTTAAAATGTACCATACATTGAGAGCTACAAATGATATGCTAAGAAAAAGCTTACGATCAATCATTTCCTAAGAAAAGTAGATGGTAAGTTTTTTTATTAATGTATTGTATGTTAAAGCCCTAAAAAATGAGTAGCTTTGGCACCAAAATTTAAAAAGAAAAATGTATTATACATTATTTTCAAATGAAAAATACATTATTTACAGAGTAGGACTTCAAGGGTGTGGACAATGCTTTTAGTCTTTAGTGTATGATGCACTGAGCATAACATGTATGTTTGAGTCAAGGTACATATGTGAAGCCTATTTGAGGTGTGTGTATGATTGAGAAATGGTCTTTTCAATTGGGCTAGCATATAATAGAAATGAGAAGAATGTACTGTACGTTGAGATGAATATATCATATATTTGGATTAATATATAATACAATAAGAGGAATGGATAATATATTAATAAAGTAATGAATAATATTTTAACATAATTTTAGAAATATTTTAAAGGTTCTTTGAGGATTGATAAAAGAAAAGAAAACTTAAAGTAAAGTTTGAAATTTTGAAAAACTTTATGATCAAAATATAAGTATTGATAAATTTTAATGGGTATTATGTAGGAAATGAAAGTGATCAAAGAAAAGAAAAGGTCATGAAAGATGTATAGCTAATATATAGACAAACTAAATAGCTATAATATAAGAAAAGTTATTAAATTATCTTAGAATATTGTAATAGAATATGGTGTAAGCATATTATATGACATAGATTGATTGCACATATATTCTAAGCTATGAGATAGAATGATAACATAGATTATAAGTATGTGTATATGTATATATAAATATATATTTTATATTACGAGTATTAGAATATAAAATAAGAAAGAAATAAATAAAATAAAAAAGAGAATGATTGGCTTATAAATTTATTGATTTATAAAAATCATGAAAAAGGTGAAACAAAAATATGATATGATTTTTCCCATGATCCTATCTTCTTGTAGATGCTCGATATGATAAGCTCACTTTTGTTATGATTAACACTTGGATTGAGAACCAGATTGTTAGAGCCCCACCATCATGACTACTTTGTACTGGGTGATGAGGGTGGCGATTTTATGATAAAGATGAGAATCTGATCTTATTCTTACTATTATAAGTACTTTTATGCTAAGAAATAATAGTTATATAAAAAATCAAAATCTTAATAATGAAATAAGCAAAATAAAAAGATAAAATAGAAAATAAATCTATAAGTAAAAAAGATATGATGTGTACTATATGATATTAATACTATGAGATAATTATATGCAAAAATAAGTATAATGCATGAGAATATATATATATAGTGATTCATTATTTTTATATCTTTTATAGATATCATATATTTTTATTTATTTCTCATCTTTATTTATCAACTTATATTGTGTTATCTACTCGTAATTAGTAGTTTGTATGCTGAATATATTATTCTCATTACTTATATTGCATATCATGACATAGATATTCATAGAGTTAAACATTCTTAGAAATTATAGTATGAGACTTTGTACAAGAGAAGATATTTCTTTGAAGAGGTGATTAGATGTTTTGTATGTAAGGACTTTGGTGTTGTATTTATATAGCAAATGTTGTATAAGAATATTATTTTAGCTTTTATTTGTATATAATATCTTTAAGAGTTGTATATGACTTTTTATACATTGATTTTATTTGTAATGATATATGGATTTGTTATATTTTTCATCAACTTTTGCCAAAATTTTGGATTATGTCATCGAGATATTATTTCGTGCCTAATATTTTTTAAACACTTAGGTATTTTTGGAGTATTTTGTAAGGTTTAATTAATGTTAAGCTAGATAAGACATGATAAGGTTATATCAGAGCTTAAACTTGAAAACTTAAGATGAGTTTTTAGGTGAGAACACTAGAATAACATACACGAGTATATTTGTCATAACAAACGATGTATTTTATTAAAAATTGAATTTCTGAATATTGAAAGGATTAAAATGATTTTAGATTAGGGAAGAAGAACCACAAAGGGTTCAAAGAGTGTAGAATCTCATGCCAATGAAAAGTGGGGAAGAGGGATAAGAAGAAGATTTGAGGAGTAGAATTTTCTAGTTCAAATGCAATCTTTATTTCCCAAAACTAAGGGGAGCTCTCAGAGAGAGCTTCATGTTAATAAGCTAGCATAAACATATTATTGAACTTGTCATCCCTATTTTTCTAAAGGGTCTAATTTGTTAGATTGGTTAAATTAAATAAGATATTTGATGAGTGACACTTGCTTTTTTGGTTCTTGATAAGGCTACAATTATATGGTAGGAACTTGCCATTGCTTGTATTTTAGAAGTTGGATGATAAGAAAAGTCTTATGAGATGAATTTGTTGAGGTCTTTGAAAGATGGTATTTTTTTATCCATTTGTAAAAAGATGAGGAAAGAATCAATAATCCATAAGCATGGGTCTATGTTAGTGATAAATTATGAAAGATGGTTTGCTTTTTTTGGCTTACTATACATATTTGGTATGTTTAGAAGACCAAGGATGCTTTGTATTTGTTAAGTGTTGAAGGAATTCTTAGAGCTACCTTGACATATTTATATAGGAACTACGATTTTGATATATTATTGTGATGTCTTGTCTTCATTTGGTACACGGTTTACAAAATGATTTTTTAAATTTGTTTTCTAAAATTTTGTATCAAAAAATAACAATAATAAAAAATGTTTTTTTTTACTTGTATAAGTAATCTTTTCAAAGACCTTTTAGAAAGCTTCATTTCAAATCAAATATTAGTACCGTGTCAATCTTAAGAAAGATTAATAGTTAATTTAAAGTATATTTATTTCTATATTTTAATATTATTTTTTAATTATTTAATGATATTTATTTTAAACTTATTTTATCTAGGATATTAGTACTATTAAAGTTATTTATATATTTTTGTTATTTAATCCAATTTCATTTATTTTATTTCATGCTAATATAACGAGATATCTTATATCTCAACTTCTACTATATTTTGAAGAAATCTAAATGCCACTTTTTTGATGTAAAATCATACCTTTTTAACAGTATTATTTAAAGCTGTCTTCAATGTTAAAAAAATAAAATAATATCATAACACATCACAATGTTAGTGAGCGAGAGAACCCCTTAATATAACTATCAAGATTAAAGAATTATTTGTCATGTTTAGTGTCACTCAAAATATACTTTTTTAAAAAAAAATCTTAAAATATTTTTTAAAAGATGATCAATATAAATAAATGCACAT
Source organism: Vanilla planifolia (assembly GCA_023846275.1). Taxonomy (NCBI): domain Eukaryota; kingdom Viridiplantae; phylum Streptophyta; class Magnoliopsida; order Asparagales; family Orchidaceae; genus Vanilla; species Vanilla planifolia. Next base: position 3,085,593 of record CM043872.1, on the reverse strand, counting down.
TTGTTTTCATCATCAATATGTCAATGATGCATTTCTTTTACCTTGAAATGAATGACATATGTTAAAGCATATTTTAGTTTCTAAAAGTATAATTGCTATTGAAAAAAAATAGTCATTGGTGTTCTTTGAGTACAATTGTTTCACCTAGTTAATCTTTGGCCTTTTTCTCCATCTAACCTTCAAACTCTTTCATGATAAGTTTAACTATTTTCAATTAAAACTCTAAAGGTGTTTCTAAAGGTCATAACTCATTCAACCTCCAATGAATATATAATTTTTTATTATCGCAATTTGAATCATGCATTAATTCCATTCTCAAAATAATGATATCTCATAGCATGTTTTGCATTTATTTGGTTAATGTTCCTTGGAAGGATATCTATTTTTATATAACTATGATAGTAAACTTAGTTATAAAATTGTATCAGTGATCATGTATTTAATACAATTTTGGATTATGCATATTTAAAATTGAGAAATTAATAATTTTTTTTATATCTCAAAAAATATGTTATGTTACTAGTAGCCAAAGTAATGATTTGAGCATGCCATAAAGATGGTTTCACTTTAAAAAATTTATTGGTATATAATTTAAAATTTTTTGGATATCATTTATAATATTTATGATTTTTTGAAGGTATAAATTATTATTGGAATTATTAATTCAAAAATTTAATTAAAATGTTATTTAAGATTATCCTCTTCCTTTCCTAGTCACCATGAATTACTTGAGAGATAAAGCTCATTGGACCTAAAAAAGAAAAATAAGGGGGGTTTAAGAGATGAAGAGGAGAAGTTTTGACAAATTTGCTTGATTAGAAGTAATGGCAAGGAGTTTTTGAGCTGTGAAAGAGGAAAAGCTTGGGGAAGAGCTTGGATCTTATTTCTCATTAAAAGAGTTGAGAAAGATATGTTCTAATTGGAGTTTTCTTTCTATGGCATGCTTGGATTTACTTTTGTTGCTTGAGGTTTGATTTGTGATTTGGATGAGTCAAGATTTCTAAATTACAATTTTTTGCTCATGTCTCGTATACTCTACATTAGGGCCAAAATATACATACATTGAGAGCCATGGATGGTATGCTAAGAAAGAGCTTAAGATAAACTCTTTCTTAAGAAAATAGATAGTAGATTATTTATTGATGTATAGTACATTAACGCCTAAGAAAATGAGTAGCTTTGGCACCAAAATTTTAAAACAAATGTATGGTACATTATTTTCAAATGCATGGTACATGGTTCATTGAGTAGGACTTTGAGGGTTGTGGATAATGCATTCAATCCTTCGTCTATGGTGCCTTGAGCATAATGTGTCATATGTTTGAGTAAATTTATCATATGTGAAGCCTATTTGAGGGTTGTGTATGATTAAGGAATGGTCTTCCAATTGGACTAGCATATAATAGAAACGAAAAGAATATGCTATATATTGAGATGAAAATATATGTACTTAAGCTTAGCATATAATATGATAAGAGAAATAAATAGTATATTAAAAAGGTAATAAATAATATTTCAATATAATTTTAAAAGATTTCATAGGCTCTTTGCAACTATTTTTTAAGTTTTATTGGTCAAAACATACAATTTTGAGGAATGATAAAAGAAAAGAAAGCTTAAAGCAAAGTTTAAGAATTTTGAAAGCTTTATGATTAAAAAAAATTAGTATTGATAAATTGTAATGGTTATTGTGTAGGATATGGAAGTAAGTGATAAAGGAAACAAAGATCATGGAAAAGGACTCTTAGAGCTAACATGTCGATAAACTAAATAACTTAACTATAAGATGAATTATTAAAATATATTAGAATATATTATAATAGTTAGTGATGCAAACATATTTTATGGCATGGATTGATTGCACAAATGTTATAATCTATGAGATAGAAAGATAGCATAAGTTATATGTAAGTGTATATATATATATATATATATATATATATATGTACATATGTATTGTATATTATGAGTATTAGAATATCAAATAAGAAAGAATTAAATAAAATGAAAAGAATGAGAATGATTGGCTTATAAATCTATTGACTTATAAAAATCATGAGAAATATGAAAGAAAAATATAATATGATTTTCTTTATAACTCTATCTTGTAGATGCCCAATATGATGAGATCACCTTGTTATGATTGGCACTTGAATTAAGGGCCATGATTGTTAGAGCCCTATGATCATAATTACTTTGTACTTGGTGTTGAGAATGATGGTTTCATGATGAAGATTAGCATGTGACCTCATTCATATTATTGTGATGCTTCTATGCTAGGCAACAAAGAGTAAGGACTCATTTCCACTTGTTCTTTAATACAGGTTAGTGGTGATAAGTGAGATAACTTTGGTAGGATGGTTAGCTACCAATAAAAGTCTTGAGATATGATTATTGTCAAAGAAATGTGATATGATATCCCATAAAATAAGCGTAATATTCACATAGGAAAATCAAAGTCTAAATAATGAAATAAAAAATATGAAAAGATAAAATATAAAATGATATAAAAGTAAAAAATAAAGATATAATATATATTATATGGTATTAATATTATGACATGATTATATGCATACATGGGCATGATGTATGAGAGCATATGTATGGTGATTTATTATTTTTATATCTTTTAGAGATATCATGCATTTTTATTTATTATTTTTTTCTATATTTATTTACTCATACTATGTTACCTGCTTATAGCTAGTAATTTATATGCTGAATATATTATGCTTGTTATCTATTTATCTTACATACCAATATATAAACATTTATAAAGTTGAAAGTTCTTAGAAGTTATAATACAAGACCCTATTTGAGATAAGATATTTTTTTTGGAGAGTTTGTGAGATGTTTTGTATGTGAGGACTTTGGTGTTGCATCCATCTAGAAAATGTTATGTAAGAATATAATTTTAATTTTATTTTTATATGATATATTTAAGAATTGTGTAAGGTTTTTTTATGCATTTATTTTATTTGTAGGGACATGGATTTACTATATTTTTCATCACTTTTGCTCAATTTTTGGATTATGCCATCTTGATATTATTGCATGCTTAGTATTTTTCTAACTCTTCAATATTTTTGGAGTATTTTGTTAGGTTTAATCAATGTTAAACTAGATAGAGCATGATAGGGTTGTATTAGAGCCCAAGCTTGAGAATCTAAGATGAGATTTTAGGTGAGAATACTAGAATAATACACACATGACTATATTTGTTATACTAAAAGATGTTTTTTTTTATAAAAAAACTAATTTTTTTAATATTACAAGGATTAAAATGATTTTATATTAGTGAATAAGAAGCACAAAGGATTTAGAGTGAGTAGAATCTCATGCTAGTGAAAGATGGAGGAAAGGGTTTAGAAGAAGATTTGAGGAGTAGAGTCATTTAGCTCAAATGCAAACTTCATTTCCCAGATCTAGGGGGAGCCCCCAGAGAGAGCTTTCATACTAACAAGCTAGCCTCCTTATTTTTCCAGAGGGTCTAATCTATTAAAGGTAGAGAATTGGCTAGATTAAATAAGTAGGATATTTGATGAACTAACTTGTCTAGAAGACAAGAAAATGCCACTTGCTTTTTTGGTTTTGGTTGAGACTACAATTTATGGTGGTAATCTCATCACAACTTACATTTTAGAAGTTGGTTGACAAGAAAAGTCTCATGAGAAGAATTTATTGAGGATTTTAAAAGGTGGTATTATATTATCCATTAGTAAAAGATGGGAAAAGAATTAATAGTCCTAAAACATGGGCATATGTTAGTGACAAATTATGAAAGGAGGTTTATATTTTTAGCTTGTTATACACATGTGATAAGTTTAGAAAACCAAGGATGCTTTGTCTTCTATTAAGTGTTGAAGGAATTCATTAGAGCTACCTAAATTACTTTTAAAACTTATGATTATATTAAGCTTATGGAGCAAACTAGGTTGATGAAGCAAAAATTGGAAATCCTTGAAGTTGACAAGATAGCAATCAAGAAAAAAAGGATGCATATTTTCCAACAAAGATATGAAATTCTTTCAAAAATTATTTCCAGATAAGAAAAGATCAAGCTGATGAGTCACTTTCAACATAGTAGACAATATTTTAGTGCTGATGGTAGTAGAGTGGACATTGAGTCCAATGGGAAATATCCAGTGTGTAGAATGTGTCATATTTTATGATGGGAATTGCTAATCCAAGAAGAGATACAATCCCAAGTGTTTTAGTTGTCACAAGTTAGGTAATTTAATTAGATGTTATCTTTAAGATTAGAGGTAAAATCTTTATAATATCTCAAAATTTTATTTCATGTAATATATAATAAATCTTGAGATTAAGTATAGTTATAATTATAAATATTTTGGTAAAATAAAATTAATTTTTAAATATTATATTTATTAATTAAAATATTATTAAACTTTAAATATTTTGGATACTTTTATTAATATTTTACCTAACATATGTCATCTTCTATGAGTTACTTATTATGAGTCACCTATCATGAGCCATCTATTATTACTTTGCTTTCATACCTTAAATGTTTTAACTACTTTAAAAGCTTTATTTTATATTAAAAAAATTAAGTTAATATATTTCATGATTATTTAGTTTATTCCTCATTAATTAGCTTATTACTAGACTCATTGAGTTATGACTAATTCTTGTTTTCATGGTTTAAGTGTTAGGCCTATGATAAATTCTCCTTTTAAATAATTTAAGCTCAAATAATACTTGCTCTTCATTCACTTTATTATCTGTATGTTCAAGTTTATTTTTTTGTTCTTTTCTTGCATCACTATTCCATCTTTATTTATCTATTACATACTACATTTTTTTACTAGGTTACTTATTTATAGCTAGTAATTTTTATGTTGAGTATATTATGATCATTATTTGCTTATACTTATAGATTAGGATGTAGTTGTTTATAAGTTGGGGGTTCTTAATGGTTATATCATGAGACATTATGTGAGAATACCTTCTTTGGAGAGTTCTGTGATATGTTTTGTATATGAGGATCTTTGTGTTTTATTTGTATGATAGATGTTATATAATGATATAATTTTTGTTTTTATTTATGTATAGTAGATTTGAGACTTGTGCATAGCGTTTTATGTATTTTTTTTTATCTATGATGATATATAAAGTTGTGATTTGTTTCGTCACCTTTGGCCAATTTTTGGATGGTGACATTGAGATAATGTTTCATTCTAAGAATTTATCCTATACTTTGGTATTTTTAAAGTATTTTTTTTGGTTTAATTAATGTTAAGATAGGGGAGACATGTCAATAGTGGCTCTCTGATTGACCTTCGGGATCTTCATCCATAGGTTCAATGTATGGGATGACCTTTAAGTAGCAATCCTTTTAAATGATTTGCAATTTATGAATAATATTTTCTCTAAGTTTTCATGCCTTTTATATTTTTTTAGAAAAGTTTTCAATGGCTCTAAATGCCTCTAATAACTCTTAAACAACTATATTAGAATATTCAAGAATTTGGCCAAATTTGTTGTTACTCACAAAACATGAATTATATATATTATACATTCTAATAATCATATTATGCATTAGCTTACTATTTCTACTAACCATATTATATGTTAAGCATTGAAGTACCATACTTAAACGTCAAGCTTTAACTCTCCATTATAGTACTTAAATCCAAATAACTAAACAATTGCACGTTAAATATTAATGTATTTTATGCAATTTTTAGGTTTCAAGATATTCACTTAGAGTATCTTTTGTTCCCTTACTAAGTCAATTGAATTGAACATAACATATGTTGATATAATATATTGTACTTAAGGCTCAATGTATCAATTATTGCGTGCCATTTTCTCAACTCAAGTACTTACTAATTTAAACTAATTGTATTATATGTTAAGAATAATGTATCATATATTATATTTAATTTTGTATATTTTTGAGATTTTATATTTTAAGTATTTTGAACATATTGTATGAATGCAAACACATATTTTTATTCTCAAACAAGATATTTTTGTAGATAGAGAATCTTGTGTTAGTGCTTGTCTTCTCTAACCTATATCAGTTTGAAAAAGATTTTACCTCACCCACTCAAAATCTCATCACTATCTTGGAGCCCCAAAAGTATTATTATAAGCCTTATACTTTAAAAACTAGTTAAAAGGACTCCACCAAACACTTCTTCAAGTTTTCTCAGGCATTATGTTTGTTGACAGTTATGTTTTAACCAAATGTTACCAATCATGCCTTAGAGTCAATGTCAAGCTCTCCAACATATTTATCTAGGTAATGTTGAGTTACATGATCTAAAATATTATAAAAAAATGTTAATATAATAAGAGAATAGCTTTGTTTTCATTAAATACATTACACATAGACCAAGGGTTCAACACAAATATCTTTAATAACATGTATAAAGGAATTTCTTAAGATTGCTACCATACTTCCTAATAAAATTACAATATTTAATCATCATAGATTGACTTGTACATTTTTTTTTCATTCCTCAAATAAATGACATGTGTTAGAATATGTTCAGAGTTTTCAAGTAGACATATTTTATGGCAATAGCTATTTTTTCTTATCAATCTTCAATATCTTTAACAATTACCAATAAATTTTTGGGTGGATCTAACCATTTTTGACAACACCTAATGCATTTATTAAAGTTTCACTTCGCCATCTCTTGAGAAACATTCTAAAATCTTCAAAGCATCAATTGTTAACCTATTTTAATAATTATAATCATTTTCATTATTTTTCTTATTAAAAACATTGTTTATAAATATCTAAAGGATATAATATGATCTTTTTTTGAGATTTGTGATTTTCTCTAATAGTAGACTTAATTTTTATTTCTTTTATTTTAGTCTTAATTTTCAAATGTGATGAAAAAGTGGTGCACAAAATTAATATTGGGAATGCATATTTACTTGACAAATATTTTTGAATAAAAAATATGCAAAGATCAAACTTTTTTTTTATCAAATCTAATAGAATTAAATTATGTTTGTAAATAATTTTTTAAGGAATAAAAATATATATATTTTTTTCATATTTATACCATTAAAATATCCAAAATAAAGTTTGTCTAAAATAGAGGTTTTAACAAACCAACGAAGTCTATGATGAGATCAAAACAAGAGGATCATGTAAAGCAAATATGAGCATGAATTAAGAATTACACACAAACAATTAAATAAGAAAATGATAGAGAAGATGATAACTTAAATTTTTTATATGTGTTTCTATATATGAAAAAATTTCTTTGCTTTCTATCATAAACAATACCTTTAAAAGCTCATAAATCTCCATAGCATCTAAATTCATTAATAAATAAAAGATCTACAATATTTACATTATCTCATCTATAGCTCTCAAGACACAAAACATATGTCTTGTAACCCAGATGAGGAGTTCAAATCATTTGAACAAAAGTCACACATATAATTATATACATACTAAAACAACTTAAAATAAAACAAAATACACAACTTAATTATTAAAATCAACATAATAATGATTCTTTCATCATCCACATTTAGAACATTAGCTTTGCAACAGCACAAGATGAAGTCCTAATGATTATGGTTGAAATATATGTCACAAGATGAAGTTAAAATGCAACTGATCAATCACACCTGGGTCATGTTTGGTAGGACTTGTAGGGGTTGGTAAAGTGCAAGTTGGAGTGTAAACTATTCTTATAACAACACCTAAGCTTTACCTTATCCGAAGCTTGTACAGGTCAAAAGAAACCAAAGTGGTTGCGTTTGATGAGAAGTCCATTCAATGGATGTGGATGCAAGGCCTTTTCTAGCTTGGCACGTAAGGCAGCTCTCAGGTTAAGTTAACGGTTCTTTTTTAGTACGGCTGTTTTAATTGAAAAAAAATATATATAAAAAAGTTTTCATGTACAAAAAATGGAATGTTTGGTTCAATTTAGTATGATGATAAGAAAATATATTTTTATTATGACCAAAGTTGTTAGATATAAGATCATCTTGACCCAAATCCAATCTATGTGCATGACTTGGTTTGGACTCAAAAGAAAGAAAAGCTTTGAAGTGAGGCTATGAAGCTTGAGTGCTAAGATTCCAGAGAGGATTTGATGATGTTAATATGAAAAACTTCATGATCAATGGAGACTTTTAAGGCAACGTTGATGTGAACCTACAAAACAATGGAGTTTAAATGATCAAGGAATGATGAAATAATAAATGATATATAAGACTTTGAAATGAAGGATAAAGCATTACAATTTGTTCATTGAATTCGTCACACATGAGTATTGTATTTCGCAACTCTGCAAGTTGGGGGACATCATTGAAAACGGTCTCCTGAGATGAAAGTAGTGGTTCCCAAGCATTTCTTAAAGAAATAATCGAGGGAACAACTATGATTAATAATGATGAATACAATCAGTCGTCCAAGTTGGTTAATTCTTAATAATCAAAAACTTGCACAAATAAAACCATAATCATTAGGAACTACATATACTTAATATTAATTTACTTGGATTCTTAATATTAATTTACTTTCAAATTAAACCTTAGATATTCAATTTTCAAATCCTTAATATTCCAAATTTAAATCACTAGTCTCTATTGATCATTTCAATAATCATATAACTCTTGCTTAAGCATACTAAGCTATTAATTAGGTTAAGTCATTTTTTAGTTTCCAACACTTATTCTACCATATCCAATCCATTTGTTACAATTAACTGAGGCCTAAACTTTTCTTAGCCTTCTTTCAAGACCTTACTTTTGAAATAATCAAGATCCTTTCTAAAGTCTCTTCTTGCATTTCAAAGTCCATAGTCGAGCCTTACATAAACAAACTCAAGGATTCCAACCCTTTTTTAGCAACACTAATGTCAACTAAGGTTTAGTCTTTCATGTAGGAATTCTTAATAGTAAAACTCTACTTGTCATAAGATTTTTATGTTTCCTCTTATCAAACCCAATCAAGACCATCACATGATTTTATCCTTCTTTTAGGGCACTACTAATACTCTTAAGCCCCTTTCATAAGAAACTTGAGAGCTCTCACTCATTTTAAAGTCATCTAAGGTCTCTTTCAAGGCCTCTTTATGCATCCCAACTATAATTCTATAAGCCTTCTATACTAAAGTTATCAATACCATGCAAGCATGTGCCAAAGAGTCTTAATCACAAATTAGGCTATTATTAAGAGTTCTCATAGTTTTGTATTTTTTATCCTTAGCAAACATTAAGAGCTCACTATTATGAAATGAATTAATTAAGGAATTCATCACAAAATCATAAACCTAATTTTTGGTAAGCATGATTTTAAAATCATACAAAAATCCACTATGTCACCAAATTGCATACATGCAATCCTAAGGTAATAACATCTACTTATCTTTAATTTAATAATTCAATTTGGCATGACAAGATTTATATAAAGTGATGTAGAGAAGGAACGAGCAATTAAACATGAACATAAAGATCATGAAGAGTATGAAGAACAAATGTAATTTGGGCTTAAATTACATGAAAGAAGTGTTTATGATAAGCCCATCACATGAGCCATGACAGGGAGAGCTAATCATGGCTCAATGGAGTTGGTTATAAACTAAACAAGTAGGAATAAATTAAAAAATTTTAAAATATATTAACTCAAGTTTTTTGGTTTAAAATAAAGCTTTTAGAGTAGTTAGATAATTAGAGGTATGAAGTCAAAGTAGTGATAGGTGGTTCATGATAGGTGATTCATGATAAGTGGCATATGTTAGGTGATACATTAATAAAAATGTTCAAAATATTCAAATTCTTAAAAAAGAGATAAGTAAGAAGAATGCTTTTGTATTAAAGAATGACATGGATATGAAAATCTTCAAAGGTTAGGTAAGAAGCATGTTGATGTATTAGAAAAATTATATGGATATAAAATCTTTAAAAAATAGATAAAAAGCTTCCTTTTATATTAAATAATTATTTATAATATCCTATTTAAAAGACTTTTAATGATTGGATGAATAGTAAATTAGTTGTGACTAAAGAAAGTGTATTATATTATGGCTTAAGTGCTTGAATTGGATTGATGGCCTTCTCTTATATTTACTTTGGTAAGTAAATTTTTATTTTCTTCTTTATCTTTTAAATTCTACTCCTCTTTATTTAAGGCTTTTGTCATACTTTTTATTCTAGTTAACCCAAGAAATTGCTTCATTCCATCACATAGTCTAATCTCCTCTCCATCTACATCATAAAGTTTTGGGTAAGTATGTCTAAGGCTGCATACATCTTAATCTTTTTTTTAATCGAGAGTATAATATGTAAATTTTGACAATATAATGAAAATAATTCATATTCTTTATCATTATGAGAGCTATTTTTTTAATACATATATATTATGTTAAGTAAAAGTACAACCCAACTAAACCTTATGCATTGCCATGTGCATAAGGCTTTCACATTATACGTAAACATTGATATAACATATCATGATGATGTGCTAACTAAGATTGTGTAATTATTTTAAGATGAACCACTCTAGAAGGAATGAATCACTTTCTTGATTTGGTGATTGTATGTGTTTGATAAGTATGAGTGAGATGTATTAATGTGATTGTGTCAAATTTATTGTATGTGGACACATTTGTTTAATCTATAAGGTAGACAGTTATCAAATGATGATGAGAATAAAAAGTTAATAGTTCTAACCAAGCTTCATAATAGAGCTAAATAACAATAAATCTAGTCCAAAGATTTGACATGTTGAATAATAACTCTACAAGAATTTTCATAGAGAAACAATCATAGACTATATTAGTTTGATGTGGTATGCTATTCAACTTGTTATATATGGATGTATTTTTTTGATAAGTGAGGCTTCTAATGATGATGGACATTGAATCTTAATAGTACCAACTATGCTTCATAAAAGAAAAAATTATCAATCATTTAAGTGCGAGTATGCACCATTGTGAATGGCACCTCTTTGGACTATATAGTTGTTTGCGATCATCGACCATACCCTTTTGATGGAGTCAGTGATCCTATTATTTTGTGGTAGAAAAAGAAGAATTGAAATGTCATTTGGTTGATATGATAGGTCATATTGTACTTCATTTTTGTGGCAACATCAAAACTTTTGAAATTTAGCATTGTATCAATGTTAACTTGGAATGATTTATCTTTGTTTTTTTATATAATGTATATGAATGTAATGTAGGTAAGCTTTTTCCATGTTCATTAAGGTCTTATAATGCAATATAATACTATAATTATCTCATATCTATGAGGTATCCAATTGATCAACCATTATTTGCAATTATTTGGCTACTTTGTTGCCCGCTTTATAGTTGAATTACCACTCCATCAAAATTACTTCAAACTATTTTTGATGTTACTAAATGCTTATGACTAGTGTCCAATGCTATTTTAAGCTTTCTTGGATCATTTTGAGTAACAATCAAGTTGAATCATAACCATAGTAAGGTTATTGCTTTTACACACTTCCAAACTTTTGTTGATGGTGTGCATAGTTAGTTCCATAACAAAGACAAGCTACTTGAAAATGCAAAAGCTTTTATTATATTACCTTTGTAATCTTAAATGATTCCTCTAGCCATAGATCCTTTCTTTTTGTAGCTTTCGTGAACATTAAGCTTCACTTTGTTAGTAGGTGGAAATATCCACTTAACCAATACACACAGTTGACTAGTTCACATGTTCCAAATCACAATTTTCTCGATGTGGGAACCATATCCAAGTGCAACAAAAGCTTGTCTTCTTACGTCGTTTGCATTAGAGAAAAATATGTGAATATGCTATAGTAGTAGCTAATGACATAGTTGATAATGATTAAATATGATTAGCTAGTGTTCTTATACACTATAAAGTTTTTTACTTTTTATATTCCCCAACATATTAATAGTGATGGATTCAAAGCACTTCAAGCCTTACTAAGCTCCCAATAATATGATACCAAAAACAATTTATTAATTCTTGAATCTTGTTTGGATTCACCTAATGAATTGCTAATGCATTAGCAAAGAAATACCACACCTTCTTAGCTAGATCACAATGAGAAAAATCATGGTCTAAGGAATCCTCATTAGGATAGTGAGGGCATTTGGAGCTAGCTACATATTAAGTTCGTGTAGTTGTTCTAGAAAAGGTAAGAAATTGTTTAAGATTCTCTATATTATCTCTAAATCTTGATGAGGCATCTAGAATTCTAGCTCATCTTTTTAGATTTCAAGATGATAAGTTTTCTTTTGATGACATTCCATTAGAATTATAGACTGAAAGCCTGATTTGTAATAAAGGTCGAAATAAAAGAACCTAGCATGGTGCAAGTGTTTGAGTTCTTTAACACAAAGTTCTTAGCTCCTTTCATGCTTTTCCATGTATCTAAATTGTTATCCTTTGCATTATCATTCCTGTAGTTATCTTTCATGAATTTAGCCTATAGTGATTGATCAATAAGGAGTTTTCAATTTAGATTTATAGAACAGGCCATCATGATTTCCTTCAATTTTTGAAATCCTAAATGATTTTCCTCTTGTGAGAGCAGACATTAGCATGATTAGAAATTTGAGAGCTATAACATTTAAGAATGATAAGATATTGCATGCAAAACATGTTTTCTTATTAATTTGATAACTATTGCATGCAAGTTATAACAAAAATACTTGATTTTAGTTCCTAGAATATGTCTACATTTATGTGTAAAGCATGAAGTTCCTTCCTCTTAAATCGAGTAGAGATGTACACCAATTAGAAGTCTTATCTCTTTATGAACAAAGCTTGAATATTTTCCCTTCTTCCACCTAGCTTTTAGCTTGCCATTCTTGGCCTCCTTAATTAGATCTCCTTAGGTTAGTCATTGCTAAAGGTTTAAGAAAATGTCTAAATTCAGTTCATCATATGCTTTTATAGCTAACAAACCCCACCTTAAACATTGCAAGGTCAATTAAGATAGGTTTATCTCATCCCATTTGATCCATATGCTACAATTTGAATTTTCTTTTCTTCAATTAGTTCCACATCCGAACTAGTAGTTGATCCTATCCATAAGGAATCTCAAGCATTTCCTTAGCATTTAACCTTTAAAGCATTTTTACAAAATATTCATAAGGTTCAATGCTTTATTCAAAAGTCAAATTAAAAAAATTCAAACTAAAACTATATTCAAATTTTGAATACATTCAAATTTCAATCCTTTATTTGAAATTTAAATAATGCACTAAGGAAAAAGGTGCTATATCAAGAGGATCATACTTGATGTGTAATAGAAGGCTTGAATTATGAGATTTTGTTAAGGGAGGAGATAAGGAGTGCATGGATTGGTGTGAAATTCAGGATCATAGGATGTAGGTTGCTAAACAAGATGGCTTTAGTGCATTTTGTGTAATGAAAGAAAGCTTGGTTTTAAGGAGTAATGGAAGAAGAATATAAGATATGTGGAGTGGGTGCCTACTTGGTTGAAAGTAATTTTGTTTGGTTTGGTTTAATTTTTTTATTTAATATGAATGGGAATAAGTTTACCCTAATTTGAAAAGAGAAAGAAGAGCTACTCTCATAAGTAAAGAAAATGAAGATGATAAGAAAAAAAATGAAAAATTAGTATTCTACTAATGATTACAAAGATAAAGGAGAGATACATATGCTATTAAAACATTTTCATTAAAATTTAACTATTTTATTCCCTCAATTCATCACATATATATAGATAATGTAATTGAATCACAAATTCTAAACAAAAGAGTAGAACTCTACAAAAGATAAGAGATCAAGTGTAATATGAACAAACTTATTTAAATTCAAATACAATACAACCTATTTCCACTTTGGTAGTACCTTGTCCATCTCCTAAGAAGGTGAGCTATCTTAAAAGAATTTGGGAAGCTTTTTGACATGTCTTATAAATGACCTAGATGGCTTATTAGAGTCACTAAATAATTTAGAATCATTTTACCAAACTTTTGGAGTCATCCTTCTTTCTTTATTTCTTTCTTTTTAAATTTGGATTCTAATTTGGATCATGATTAAAAAGTTTTGTCATGCAATAATACAAATCACTTAACTTGTTCTATATTAAACCACTCCATTACATGAAACTCTATCTTACAAAGTAATTACAATATCCTAAATTATGAAAATAAAATGGTATTTATTTTAATAATATTTTTTTTAATTTTAAAAAAATGGTATTAATTTAAATTTTTCAAAAAAAAATTATACCCAACTAAAAAAGTACTACACATCAAAGGAGAAAGATGAATTGAGAAATTGGATATACAATTTATGTGAAAGTATATTATCAAGTTTGTAAAAATTTAAATGTTATAAAAACTAAAACAAAGGATTAGAGATTGATTGCAATTTATTTATAAGTTTTGAAAAATACTAGAAATTAACAAAAATATTAAATAGGCTTAAAATTATGAAAAACTTATGTGTACTTAGAGCTTGAAAGGACACTTAATAAACTTTTTTTGGCACAACAAGAAAATTTGATGATCATGAAATTAAAATTTGAAAGCTTTTTATTAAATATTAGTTTTGAGTATGTTAACTTTAGAAAATTTCTAAAAATATTAGATGTTTCTAGAAAATGTGTAACTTGGTTATTGTAGAAATGGTTAAGAAGATTTAAAGAAGATTAATTAATGAACTTTGGGAGCTTGAATTGATAAAAACTACAAAGAATTATGAAAGTTACTAAGTTTTATTAAAATAATAATTTAATTAATTCTTAAATTTTATATGAACTTAACAGAGGTGGAACCTAAGAGATGGATGATGAATAAAGCAATTGGAACTACTAAAAATGGAGAGTCAAGGATATTAGGAGAGGAAGAGGAGTCTTTTGATTGAAGAGAATTTAATGCATGTGGCTTATAAAAATGGAGCTTGAACCATATGAAAGGGTTTACAAAAATTAAGAGAAGTAAGACCTATACTAAAACTTTAGACATAAGAAGAGAGAGTGAGGAACTATTGTCAATGTAGTCCTTGAATATTGGAAGGAAATTGGAAAGGAATTCTTGTGGCTAAATCATGAAAACTTCAAGGAATATTGTAGAATGGAAGGAGAAGGAAAATATCATAAAAAGTATAAGATATGAGATCCACACAAAGGTGAGTCCAATAGAATTAGGAAATAATGTAAGCAAACATGTACATTGATGTATCTAATTAATGTGATATTGTTTGATACTTACCAACCTCATAAGAAAAAAATTAAAATAATTAACTTGAGGATGATTATTTCTTTACTTACATTGACATGTTCTTTTTGCAACCATCCAATGTGTTTCCTTCAAATTTTTCCTATATCGACCAATGAGTCCAATAGAATATATAATATAAGGTCTTGTGATAATGAGGTAACGAAGACTACCAACAAAACTTTTGAACAAAGTAGAGTCAATGTTTTTTCTTTTTCCTTCTCTATTTATTTTCATTCTCATATCAAGTGGTGTTGCTACTGATTTGTAATCTTCTATTCTAAACTTCTTTAGAAGTTCAATAGCATATCTTCTTTGAGAGATTTGGATTCCATTTGTCATTTTCTTCACTTCCAAGTCAAGGAAGTATATACTTCACCATTATCTATCATGTCAAATTCATGTTACATAGTTCTTTTGAATTCTTGAAACAATTCAAAAGAATTTCCTATATAAAGTACATTATCTACATAAAATCAAGCTATAAGAATATTATTGTTAGTTATCTTAATATAATGTGCATGCTCAAATGGACATTTTTGAAATCATTATTGTTGAAGATATCCATCAATCATGATATTATATGCTCTTGGTTCTTGTTTCAATCCATATAAAACTTTCTTCAAATGATAGACTTTATGTGGATCACTCATAATTTTGTAACATTCAGATTGATCAACATATACTTCTTCTAAAACTTCATTCAAAAAAGTAGATTTAACATTAAGTTGGCAAAACTTCTATCCATGATGCACTACAAGTGTTAAAATCAACTTTATTATATCAAATCGAACAATTGGAGCAAATACCTCGTTGCAGTCTATACCATATTTTTACTTAAAGTCTTTTGCCACAAGTCTTGCCTATATCTATCTACTGTTTCATTTCCTTTATGTTTGATCTTGTAGACCCATTTAACTCCTATAGTTTCTTTTGAGGAGAGAGATCAACCAACTCCCATGTATCATTCTTTTTTATAGATGTTATTTCTTTATCCATAACCTTTTACTAATTTATATCTTACATTACTTCATCAAAAGAAATAGATTCATTATCAATAAAATAATAGAATAAGTTAGAATACTCAAAAGTTTGCTCGTATATCTCTTATAGACTTTTTATCCTCTTGCTTGAGTCAACAGGATGTGTTGTCTTTTGCATAATAGTTGTTCTTGAGGGATAGCTTGTTGGAGAATTCAAATCATGTGTTTGTTGATTTTGAATTTCTTCTTATTACCCAAGTGTGATAGTTTTATCATCTTTGTCTTCTTTTCACTTCCAAATATCTTCTTTTACAAACACAACATCATGGCTAATAAACATATTTTTTATTAAAGAATTATAGAGTTTATAAGCTTTTGACTCTTGACTATTCTCAATAAGTATGTATTTTTCACCTTTATAATCTAATTTCGTTCTTAATGTATTAGGTACTTGTGCACATGCAATGCTACCAAATATACGAAAATGAGAAAAACTTGGTTTATATCCACTCTAAGCTTCTTGTGGAGTCATATAACGCACAGCATTAGTAGGACAACTATTTAACAAATAAGTTGAACATGTAACTTTTTTTGCCCAAAATTCTTTTGGCATATTCTTCTCTCTCATCATTGTTCTTGTCATATCAAGGATAGTACAATTCCTTCGTTCAGCCACTCCATTTTGTTGTAGAGTATAACTTTTGATAAGTTGATGTCATATACCTTCTTGTTTACATAATTAAATGAATTCATTTGATGTATACTCATCACCTCTATCAGATCTAAGGTTTTGAATGAATAGCCTACTATTTTTTTTAACCTTGAATTTGAACTCTTTAAATATAAAGATAGTAACAGATTTCTCTTTAATAAAATATATTCATATTTTTTTACTAAAATCATCTATGAAAGTAATAAAATACTTATTACCTCCATCAGATATTGGCACTAATAGACCACAAATATCTATATGAATAAGTTGTAATAGTCTTTTAGCTCACAAAGTGTTATTCTTTTGAAATGATAAATGATGGTTCTTTTCAAGTATACAATTTTTACATATATGATTTGGATCATCCAATAAAGGAAGTCCTTTCACGATTCTTTTTTTTGCCAATAACTTAAAACCTCCAAAGTTAAGGTGACCATATCTTAGATGTCAGTTCAAAGAATCATTGAAAGATGTCCAAGATAACAAGCTTCACTTATTGACTTTAAATGAAGAGAAAACATATGATTTATCGACATCTTCACTTTAGTAATATTTCTTTCTTTTGAATCTTGCAAAAGAAAATAGCCATTCTTCATATGTATGATATATTATTTCTCAATCAATTGTCCAAGACTAAGAATATTATTTTTCATATCAAGAATAAAATATAAATTTGAAATAATAATTAGAAACTCATTCTTTTTATAAAGTTTTATATTACCTTTGTCTTCAATTTTCAACTTTGATGAGTCTCTAAGACTCACACTTACTTGCACATTTTCAATTGTATCAAATAGATACCTTTTTCACACATATGATTGCTTGCTCCTGAGTCAAGAAACCATACATCTTCTCTTTCGTTATCCTTTTTTTCAACCAATAAAGATATTGACTCTTCTTATGATGTTTTAGCATAGTTTGATTAGTTATTCTTATGCCAATAATAAAAAACAAAATGACCAAACTTATGATAATTGTAACATTCGATATTTCTTTCTTATCTTTGACCTCAAAAAGTATTATTTCTTTCATGCTGGTGTTGAGTTTAAGATTGATTAAATTTTTGTTGAGATATGTTTAAGAAAAATAACCTCTTTCATCTTCTCGATATGAACCTTATCCTCTTCCTCTTGAATTTGAATTCTCTTTTTTCATGGTATTTTCTTCTTTAAAATTCAACTTTGATTCTAATGGTTGATCAATATGTGCAACTTTAGTCATTTTCTTTAGTCGTTGCTTATGCACTTGTAAAGAACCCATTAGCTCTTCAATAGATAATCTACCTATATCTTTAGATTCTTCAATTGTTATTACCATATGCTCAAATATAAGAGTCAAAGAATGAAGTACCTTTTTTATCACATTTATATCATCAATTTGTTCTATATTTTTCTTCATCAAATTCATAATAGCAATCAAACATGAGACATAATCTGAGATAGTCTCATTTTCATTCATCTTTGACTACTCAAAATTACCTCTAAAGATTTGAAGACGTACACGCTTCACACGTTCAACACCTTTGAAGATTATATTGAGTTTATTCCAAACTTCTTTGCTTGTAGTCGCTTCTGCAACTTTCTTAAAAGTAGTTTCATCAAGTCCTTGATATATAAAAAATAATGCATTTTTGTCTTTGTTTATTTTCTTTCAGCAGTTTCTTCTCCGCTTCAGTAGCATCTAATTCGTCAAAGCCATCAATAACAATTTCTCAAAGGTCTTGGGAGCCAAGAAGGGCTTTAAATTGAATGCACCAATTATCATAATTGTTATTCCTCAATCTAGGAAAGATTTGTTGCACAATTTCAGACATTTTAAATAAAAACACATTTTCAAAAAATGCTTTTGCTCTTCTCCCTTCGACTCCGTAGCGTTCGATCTTCTTCTTTTTCAAGCTCTGATATCACTTTGATGGAAATAAAGTGAAATAAAATAGATCTTGAATTGCAAACAACAAACTTGCATTCAAGAGTATTTGAGAAAAATTTGAAAATAACAACGGAAACCATAAAGTGCGGGAAGGCAAAATCGATAAATATTTATTTCATTCATACATCACTACAAAGAAACAATTACACATTTTATAAGCAACAAAAGTAACTAATCCCCCCTTTTTGTTTCTAATTTAAAATTCAAAATTATTTAAATATTTAAAAATACTTAAAATGTGTAACAAACATCTAAAGTTTGCTAACATTATAAATAATACTCAAGTACTCACAAGCTTCTTAGGTACAAGTTTTGGATCTAGTGGGGAAGAACATTCTCCTCTACTTCTCTGCGTGTTGGTGCCCTCCCTGTCGTGATTTTTGTCATTGTCTCATCCAAATCTACAACCAAATCAAGGAAATAGATGGTGCCTTTGAGGTCATCCTCTTCTCAAGAGACATAGATGAGAAATCTTTCAATGAAGGCTTCTCACATATGCCATGGTTGGCTATTCCTTTTTGGAACGATCGCAGTCACTTCCTAGCCAAAGTATTCAAGATAACCGGCATATGCATGGCCATTAGCCCTGAGGGCAAGACCGTCACCAGGAGGCAAGAGACCTCATACCGGAACACGGGGCTGTTGCATACCATTTTACTCATGGGCAAATAAGAAAGCTGGAAACTGAGATAGAGGAGATGGATAAGCTATGGCCAGAGAAGATAAGGCAAGAATCACATAACCATGTGCACTGGAAGCGTAGGAGGATGTTCATTTGTGATGGCTGTGGGAAAACCAGCAAATACGGGCCCTTCAATTGTGACCTGTACGACTTTGATCTGCACCCAGAGTGTGCTTTGGATGATGGTCATAAGGTTGTTGATAGTGAAGAGGAGGATGATGAGGAAGCATGTCCTGAAAAAACAAACTTACTAATGGAACACGGATCTGATGCATACCCTTTTACTCAGTAGCAAATAAGAGAGCTGGAAACCGGGATAGAAGATAAGGACAACCTTTCAGAGAAGATAAGGCACAAATCACATAGCCATGTGCTCTGGAAGAATTAAGCGGGGATGTACATTTGTGATGGCTGTGAGAAAACCGGCGACGACTTTTCCTTCTATTGTAGACGGTGCGATTTTGATCTCCACCCACACTGTGCTTTGGAAGATGGTTACGAGGTAGTTGACAGTGAGAAGGAGGATGAAGTGGAAGCATGGCCTAAAAAAGTAAAGCACAAACTGCATAAACATGTGCTTGTGAAAGCTGAAAGGTGCTATGTGTTCGATGCTTGTGGTGTCGTTAGGGATGGTTGGTCGTATTTCTGTAAAACGTGCGACTTTGATCTCCACCCAGGTTGTATTTTTCTAAATGATTCTATGTTCAAAGAGATGGTAACAGTTACGAAGAGTCTGATGACAGTGAAGAAGGCAAAGAACATGATGATTATAACAAGAATGAAGGTAATGAAGTGGAACATGAATCTCCAGATAGTTTACATTTTAAAAAAGCTTCAGAATTAGAAGATGACGAGGAGGAGGCCGAAGATAACAGTAAGAAAATACTTGGTGATGAAAGTGGTGACAAGAAGGAGGGTGAGGACACAGATGAAGATAACAAAAACGAAGAAGATTCAGAAGGAGACGGTGAACAGTAGGATGGAGATGAGTTGAATATTAATTCATTTTTTTACCGCCTCCTCTTCTTGCTGCCGTGTCCCGTCTTCCTGCAGCTGTCTTCTCTCCCTGCGTGCCATGTCTCGTCTCCATGCAGGCCACCATGTGAAGCGGTGGTCAAAGATCCAGCTGTAACTTGGTTAGAGTCACAGTTGGTGGTAGCCCATGCAGGAAACTTGTATAAATAGGTTTTAGCTTGTGTATAGTGTCATTCTGTCTTCGTACACCGGCGTTCTTGTTTTCGCCGATCTTCTCGTCGGTTATTTCCGTGAGGAAAAATGCAGATTCCATCGCATGATCAAAATTGATATTTTCTAATCTTTGTTGATGATTATACAGGTTTATTTTCTGAAAAGAGAAGTCAGAAGTTTTTGAAGTATTTAAAAGGTTCAAGACTATGGTTGAGAATCAAAGCAATCGCAAAACTGAAGTGTTACGAAGCGATAGAGGTTCCTTGCTGTTCCTCTTCTCTCCTAACAAGATGATGATCCAGAAATGAAAGGATATGAATGCGATACGATAGAAAGGGATTGCTTAGAAGTATTTGAGGAATCCATCTTCACGTGTAAGCTGAACAAATAGAAAGCCTCTACTCTCAACCAGAAATGCATATATCAACTAGCTTGTGACGCATGCATTGGTATTTGATTTGTAGTTGTTTTTCGATGAACTTTTTGATATATCTTGCATAAGTCTTGGCGGTCGATGAGGTTTGCTTAAACATTGGAGAAGCGAGAGGGCAAAGATAAAATAATTGTTTTTTATTTTTGTTATAAAAATAGGTTTTGTTCTATAAAAAATAGATATTTTTTAATAGAATTAGCTTTTTTTTTAATGAAACGGAGTTTTGTTTAATAAATACTGCCCTTTGTTTGATTCAAAATTAAGTTTTTTTTAATTTTTAAAATTAAATTTTATCAAAATAGATTCAAATTTATTTTTGGCTTAAGTGAAAAAGTGACCTTTTTAATTTGGATTTGACTACAAGTATTTTTTTTTATTCTTCTAAATCAAAATTTTCAGTAAATTTCTGTTGTAAATTAATAAAAGTTAAAATGATTTAAATATTATAAGCCCACGTGGCGAAAATATTTTATTTGGATATTAGAAGTATTAGGCTATTATTTTTTGAGATTATTTAAGCTTTATTTTTAAAATAAAAGTTTTACTTATTTGGAAATAAAACTATTTCAAAATAAAAATAATATAAAATTTATGAAACTAAATCAAATGCATTTTAACTAAAGCCTAAGCTAATCTAAATTATGGAAACTACTACAATTGGTCTCTTGAGATGAGATAAAATAGATATTGAAATTTAAAACTTTTGTTAGGTTTATTACTTATAAAAACTTAACAAAAAGAAAATATTTATGATCCTTACAATCACAATATTACTTGTGAAGTTGGATGTGAATAGAATAAGCTCTCACTTGTAGCTAAAATCGATAATCTTAAACAAGTAATAATATTAAGTGTGTTCACATAAAAGGACTAGATATCCTAATCTTAAATATAGAAAAGAGTTCAAAGACATTAACATAATTCCTTCCCCTTAAGGTATGTTCTTACTTAACCCACCATAATCATATTTTTTTTAAGTTTTCAAATATAGTTGTATAATTTTATACATAAATACAAGATACTCACCATCATCTATAAGTCAATAAGCTATGTGCAATAACTTTGTGATGAATAGCAAAGAGGCACTAATTGAGTTTGAATTTAGCAACTCTCTCCTTTAAATTAATACTTTGGCTAATCACATTTGATTTTATTGAAGTTGAATCTCCTCTCCAAATTGGGATATCAACTATTTCATAAGCTTACCAAGTTTAAGCATTACTTAAACTTGACACAATTAAAGGATTTTATTATTATATTTGACAAATTATGATTTATATCAATTCGTATCACCTTAGTTATGTTGTTCATGTTTCATTCTCTCAAGAACATTTGATTTTTAGTTGAGAAGATAATATTATGAGTTTGAGAAAGTAAAAAAGATAATAATTTCTAATCTCTTAACCAAGTTGTTCTTTAGTTTGTTTTTATAATTTTAGTGGTAGATAATATGGGGCTTACTACTCTCTAATTAATGGTGCATCATCTAAGCATTGACACAAATTGTTAGTAAGCTCCTATTATTAAGCTTATCTAAATTAATATATCCAATAATTGATCCATTATTTTTACAAAATAGAATGCTAACATCTCTTGCACTGTTAACATTTATCATTATCATAATTTTATTATTTACCAATATAATTTCTTGTATCATTAATATATCTTTTGATGACATGATTTTTTATGCAATATCTAAATAAGTAGAAATCAAATTAATAAAGAGGAATAATGATTCCTTGCTTCCAAGATTATGTGGGAGTAGAATAGAAGATATCCAATATCAAAAATGAAAAAATATTATTCAGGTATTATTCATTTCGTAATGTCTATTACTGGACATTGGATGTGCATTTTATGGGTAGATTGGTGCATAAGCAGTGCATATGTGATCATTATAGTATTAGTCAAGCAATTACTATAGTATTAAATTCTAATTTGTAAAGAAATAACTAGAGAAAGTCGAAGGAAAATAAAAATTATTTTATTAGTGATTACCAATGATAAAAAAATGAGTTAAGAAAGATGAATAGATCATAAATAACACTCATCAAAGAATTGTACAAGAGAAAAGAAAACCACTAAGCTTCAGTCACACTCAAGCCATCAAGTAAGAGCACAAAAATGGCAACTTAAATCATCAAAAGCATGATTTCATTTCAAATTTTTAAGACTAATATTTATTTATTCACAATAACTACAAGTATCCACTGTAGTTTTAAAAAATTAAGAAAATATTAATAATTACTTTATAAAAAAGCCAACCACTAACACCATTTTGTAATCTAAATGGAATCTCTAAATACTCCAAATATTTGCGAAAAAATCTTACAATAAATCTCATAGTCATTTGAAGTAAACTTTACGAATTGGTCCAAAACTAGCTTATGTGAGCTTTTATTTTATGCTTCATGATGAGAGCTCAAAATTTCAAATTGGTTGGCCCACACTGCGATGTCATTGGTTGGCGACACATCACAAGGCATATATAAGATGTTGCATTTTCATAAGACAATTTTGCCATGTATACGAAGTACTGTTTTACTTTGGTGAATTTGTTTGGATGTCTCAATTTAATATCTCATTAAGTGCTGATCATTATAGTATCAAATGTGGTAAACTTTTCTAAGATCTTCTACACATAATGTTATTAAGTAAAACTTAACTTTTTAGTACCTATATCCCTCTTAGTATTGATATTAAGGATTTTCTTTTCTTCTCTTGAATCCTTTATTTCAAATTCATCTTTTAACTTGCATGTTTCATATTAATTTTAGATTTACTTGCATATTGAATTAATATATTATTATCAAACAAAATAAGTAAATCCAAGTATTATAAAAAAATCTTTCAAAGATAAATACAATTTTCATGCTTTCAACTCATAGTTTTATTTAATTATAACGTATCAAACCTTTTGTACTCTTATAGAGGAAATTATTTTAAATCAATACATATGGGTTTTCTTACCTTAAAATAATAAAACCTTGTGATTACTATATATAATCTCTTTCTTAAGTTTCAATGTAAGAAAGAAATTTTATCTTCATATTACTTTGACTCTATTGATATAAAAAAGGGTTTTATGGGATTAAAAATATCCCACTTTTTACTAAATACGAATTAGGAGTTAGAATTCAAAGTGAGGGCGATCATCTCGCCGTAAGAAAACTGGTAACAACTTTTCCTTCATTTATGATCGTTGTGACATTGATCTCTACGCACACTATGCTTTGGATGATGGATATGAGGTTATTGATAATGAGGAGGATAATGAAGTAGAAGCATAACCTAAAAAAATAAAACACAAACTACACAAAACATCACTTAATGATATTGAAAAAAGTATTATATATATGAAAAAAAATTATATATCATAGTTTAATCTTTAAGATATTCAAGACATTACTTATTATCTAAAGAATTTATCCTATATTATGACCATAACAGCTTAGGTTCTAAAATCTCAACGATACCTTAATCATAAGTATGCTAAATGGTTCGAGTACATCCAGGAATATGCATTCATTATTAAACACAAGCCTAGCTTAGAAAACGAAGTAATCGATACACTTAGTTGACGTATTCACCTATTGAATGTTTTGTTTATAAAGGTCATAAATTTTGACCAAATTAAAAACTAATTTCTTAATTGCTCTAACTTTGAGCCAATTTATCAAGAAATCAAATCAACTCCAACCCTCATATCTCAAGATTTTAGCTTAAAAAATAAATACTTATATAAAAATAATAGGTGATATATCTTAAATTTATTACTTAAATTTTAGTTTGGAAAATATATAATGATGGATTATTTAATTATTTTAGGAGAGATAAAACTCTTAGAGATGTCTCAAAGAGTTTTATTAGCCTAGAATAGCACATCATTTTATATTTATTATAGCATAAGATCATACATGCATAATTGTAAAACCTCTATAGTCATGCCAAAGATTTTATATTTCAATACCAATACTTAACATGCCATGGGAGCATGTATGTGTGGATTTTTGTACTTTGATTATCTAAGACCCCATCTAAGCAAGACTCTATCATTATAGTCGTTGACTATTTTTCTAAAGTGACTCATCTTATCTTTTGTCGTAAGGCCTCGGAAGTTAACTATGTAGTCAAGATATTTTTAATAAAATAGTTAAAATAGATATAGTCAAAATGATAATAATATTAGACCAAGAAATAAGATTTATTAGTTATTTTTTAAAGACCTTTGGTATTTACTAGAGACCAAGCTAAAGTTTTTTTCAACCAACCACCCAAAAATAGATGAAAAAATAGTAAATCATATTCTAGAAAATTTTTTAATATCTTAATAAAAGAACAACCTAAGCTTTGGGATTAACTACTACCACGAGCCGAATTTACATACATCGTAGTATTGGTCTAAGTCTCTTCAAAATTTGTCATGATAATAAGCCAAAATCTCTTATTGATCTTATTCTCTTACTAGTGGACTTTCAAATTTCTACTTTTGCTTCTTTATTTGTCTCTTATATCTCTTCATTACATAAAATATTATCTAAAAAAGTTAATCTAAGTAATAAAATATAATAAATTAATAGATGCTCATAGAAAGGTTAGAGAATTTTATACAAAAGAATATGTTATAATTAAAATTTTGTTAGAACGGCTCATTCGTAAAGCTTATAAGAAATTACAAACACATAGAGCTGAATTTTTAAGATTATTTAAAAACTAGTAACTAATGCACTTTTGTTTGATTTACATGAAGAGTATGACATTAGTACAATCTTTAATGTTAATAATTTAGTCTTATACAAAGCATTATATCTAATACCTAATAAGCTAATAAGCTTAATTCTCTTATGTTGAGTGAACCCATTCCTACCACTATGTTAACCCGATAATAAGTAAGGATAATATAGAAAAAATTTTAAATCATTAGAGAATTTTAACCAAAGATTATAGAGTTAAAAATTTTAATTTATTAGAAGGAAAAGCCTCCAACCAAAGACTCCTGACATACCTATGATGACCTACACCATATCGTGTCACACCTATTTTAGCATTATTGTGCCTATCACCATGATACCATCGAACCAAGCACTCTTCTACTTGGACAGGATAATGTAGAAGCATCTTACATTAACTCATAAAACAAATATTTGCTAACATCACACCAGTCTTATTCGAACTCAAAGTCATACCCGAGCTGAATTCTATTTTGATTAGTCCATCTTTATCAACTACAGTGTTTAGCTACAACACTATACTTTTTCTATGATTATCTTTATTATTTTTGCTCTATTTTTAAGCATATTTTATAGTAAAATATGTCATCGTCAACTTTGATTCCTATGCATGCTTTGTCCACTATCGTCAGTCATCTACCTTCACCTGGTAGTACGCTGCTCTCGATCATAGTCACCAGTTGCCTAACATCACTAGTCACCCACCCCTCGACAAGTCACCATATGCTCCCCCAACTGTCAAACATTGCTTAGCCACCTATGAGCCACTCGCCCTTTGGATGTCACTGACTGTCATCATCTGTCTCGTCTATTATTGGTACCCTAGTTACATCGTCATTGATGTTCGATCATCATGTTACATGATTGCATAATTTTTTCTATCATTACTTTTTCATATATTTTTGTATTCTACATTTAATGTGCTTGACCCACTTGAAGTTAATATCTTAAAATTTTAAAAATTTCATATATTTTATATTTTATATTTAATATGATTGACTCACTTAGAGTTAATAACTTTAAATTCTAAAGATATATTTTAGGTTCTCAAGTGATTTAACCTCAAAATTAACTTTTCTCATGTTAATTTCTAATCTTTCTTATGCTTATATAATGTCCTAATATATATATGTATATCATTCTTTATTTTTCTATGCATTATTATTGAGCTCTTTATCTATAAACAAGAGAGGCTTTATCATTATAATATTATTATTGATGAATAAAACTTTTCTTGATTGTATACTTCTATTTTTGTGAGCAAAGAGTATATACCAAACTTTAATTAAAGAGATTTCAACTTCTCATTCTCTTATGAGAGACAAGGATAAAAAGTGAAAGATATTTTATTGAGAGAGTCGACAACTAAATAAATTTTCTCTTCCTCCAACACCCTCAAGTTTTCACATACCGTTTCACTCTCTCGACCAAACCTCCAAACTGCACCCTCAACAAGGCTTCTAATCCTTGCTTACTATATTGTTACCCCTTTAGACAAGCTTTTTCACCAACCCAATTATCCACCTCATCATCATTTTTCATCTTTAATGCTCCATATATCAACTCCAAAGAAAATTATAAGTCATCATCACAAAAAAAATTGCATTATTTCTACATAATTCACAAAGCCTCTCTCTTATAGTGATCACTCTCACTATTTCAAAATTGGTTGTGCCTTATGTATAAAAAGACTCGATTGTAATATATTTTTTTTCACATTATTATTATTAGTGTATCTTATGGATCTAATATTAATTACCATTTATTGATTTAGATAACATGACAAAAGAAAACGATCTGGTTCAAACTTTCTCCCCTCCTTTGATTTAGATTTATTTATTTTTCGTTTATCTTTATTGCATTTGGTGGTGATGGCAACATCATCAAAGCATTTCTCAGAGAGTTGGACTTTGTTGTTCACATGAGACAAAAATAATTATAAAAGATTTGTGAATAAAGTTGTTTTAGAGTATTGTTTCAAATGTTGTTTTTTTTTTTCCAAAATTTGATATGTCACATGTAATCTACCTATTCTTGTATTATTGCCAAAGTTGCAGAGTAAATCCTTACAATTTTTTTTTTTTTTTTTTGCATCAATGTTAAACATTTGTTTAAAAATATATATATGTTTAACAACAATATAGGCTGTTGACTTAGATTTGGAGAAAGCTTTCGTAAAGAGAATATTATCGTAATTTTTAAATTTTTTTGTTTATTATAATGCACTGTTAATATCAGGAAAATTCCGCCAAATCCAATCAACTTGCAAACTGTGACGCTGTCGGTACTGGATCGGACGGCTCTAATCTCATCGAACAATTGTAGCAAATGCGGGCTGGGCACCCAGTCTCCCCCTGTGGGTCAACCATAACGGCACGTAACAGATCCAACTTTTTGTAACTGTGATTAAGCACTACATTTAAGCCCTCACTTTTTTCCCGAATTTTATGCAATACTAAGTATTATAATCCAGTTAATTACCGGCGACGGTCCAACGCATACACGACGGAGAACGTGGCCGCCGGAACGGCGTAGAAATTTTATATGCCGTTTGGCATATCAATCAGCCTTTATTGTTCTCTTTGTATTATACAGAAAGAGGTAGATGGGCGATCAGTATACTGGCGGACTGCAAAGGCGACGAACAGATTGAAGAGAAAGATTCCTCCCTGCGAGCTAGAAGCGTATTAGCATAGTAGAAAAGAAGAATAATGGCGGAGGAAGAAATAACAACGATCGGCGTCTGTGGGAAAGATGACTACCAGGAGCAGGGAAGCCTCAGATCGCTGCTTGCCTCCGAAGGCCGCGACTATCTTGTCAGAAACGATGACGAAAAGGTCATTAGCATCATCGTTTATGTTGACGTTCTTCTTTATGTTGACGTTCTTCTTTGCAACATCATCTTGTGGATCTGACAAATACATGCTTTGTTAGGCTTTTTTGGGTTAGATCCTGCAATTTTCCATAAAGCTTCGTCTTATTTGTAGGTTAAGATCACCGAGTTGAAGGGGAAAACTGTTGGCCTTTACTTCTCTGCTTTGTGGTGTGGTGCTTGCCGCCGCTTTACCCCAATCTTGGTAGAAGCTTACACAGAGCTGCTCTCAATGGAAAGCAACTTTGAGATTGTGTTCGTTTCGGCGGATGAGGACGAGGAGGAATTCGCGGAATATTTCACCAAAATGCCTTGGCTGGCAATTCCCTTCTTCGAAGAGAAGAAGCGTGGTTGGCTCTCCAAGGAGTATGACGTCCAGGGAATCCCCACTTTGGTTATCCTCGATGAGAACGGCGATTTTCTCTCCGACGACGCTGCTCGAGCGGTTAGGGACTACGGCGCCGAAGGATTCCCGTTCACTGCCGAGAAGATAGAGAAATTGGAGGAGGAGAAGGAGGCCGCCAGGCTGAATCAAAGCATTAGTAGCTTGTTAGTTACCAAGTCAAGAGATTTTTTAGTGACAAGTAACTTCAAGAGGGTAATTCTTCCTTTCGAAAACATTTGTTGGTCTTAAGGTGAGAAACGCAAGTAACAATCCACTGTCCATTTCCAGGTGCCTGTATCAGAGCTTGAAGGAAAGATAGTGGGACTATACTTCACCTTGAGCTCATTTGAGGCCTGTGCTGGATTCACGCGGAGGCTTGTGAATGTTTACAATGATTTGAAGGGAAGAGGGGAGAACTTTGAGATTGTTCTGGTCTCACTTGAAGAGGACGAGTCGTCTTTCATGGATGATTTCGAAGACATGCCCTGGCTTGGGATCCCATTCAGGGACAAGCTTTGCGAGAAACTCGTCCAATACTTCGAGCTCGCAGACCTTCCAACTCTTGTGATCATTGGGGCCAATGGAAAGACGGTGAATGCAAATGCTGCAGAACTTGTTGAAGACTATGGAGTGGAGGCATACCCTTTCAATTCGAAGAAGGTGAAAGAGCTGAGGAAGAAGGAGAAGGCTTGGATTGAGTCGCAGACTTTAGAATCCCTTCTCATTTCAGGTGATAAGGATTATATCATAAAAAATGATAATACCAAGGTATGCATCGATGTTCATGTTCCTTTAGTACTTGATATTATGCATCCCTGTTCATGTTCATATTAATACTTGAGGTTATGCTGCATGGAGAACAGAACAAGAATACAACAATACAACATTTTAGAGATGGATAATTGAGTACCAATGCTCTTTAGTCGCTAATTTGTAATCGGAAACCATTGGATGTGGGTTTGTTGTTTCAAAGTGGAGGAAGTTAGTGATGTATGTACAACTAATCATAGTTGTTTACAACAAATGGTCATGATCTATTTGTAACTATCCTAATTAATGTTCTCACGAATCTTCAATTGCACTCCCCACATTTCCTTTCTATGACCAAATATGGTCGAACCACCATGCTCCTCATGTCGTTGCAATGTTTAGTTCTAAGGATGTTTGGTTCATTGTTATTTATAATATTGACAGTTAAGTAACAATGTTATCTTGATATCAATGATATCCAAAATTTATTGATATCTTTTGTTTGAATTAATATCAAATGGATAGTTTTTTTTATCATAATGATAGATATTTGGATTTTGTTCAAATTTGAGAAGTATCTATATGTCATCTTTTAAGTGAAAAATTTCTTATAATTAAGAATATTCTTTAAGAATAACATCAAATCAAATATTTCTTTTAAATTATTTTGAGTTGTCTGTTAAGATATCAAGATGTTTTGAGCTTTAAACTTTGAAAGTATTGGATATAATTTGTCTTCTCCTAATTAGGTTATTGAAAATTTTCATTATGTGTGTAAATAATTCTTGCATTCACCTCACCACTTATTGGCACAGAGAATGTATTATCTTTATATTGATAAATAATACTTATGTACTCACTCACAAGCTTCTTCAGGTGCCAGTTGTGGATCTCGTGGGGAAGAACATTCTCCTCTTCTTCTCTGCACATTGGTGCCCTCCCTGTCGTGTATTTTCTCCTCGTCTCATTGAAATCTACAACCAGATCAAGGAAAGAGATGGTGCCTTTGAGGTCATCCTCGTCTCAAGCGACGAAGACGAGGAATCTTTCAGTGAATACTTCTCACAAATGCCATGGTTGGCTATTCCTTTTAGGGACGATCGCAGCCGCTTCATAAACAGAGTGTTCAAGATAACTGGCATACCTTCGTGTGTGGCCATCAGCCCTGAGGGCAAGACAGTCACCAAGGAGGCAAGAAACCTCATAATGGAACACGGGGCTGATGCATACCCTTTTACTGAGGAGCAGATAAGAAAGCTCAAAACCGAGATGGAAGAGAAGGCCAAGCTGTGGCCAGAGAAGATAAGGCACAATTCACATAGCCATGTGCTCTCGAAGCATAGGAGGATGTACATATGTGATGGCTGTCGGAAAACCGGCAAAGACTGGTCCTTCTATTGCAAACTGTGCGACTTCGATCTCCACCCACACTGTGCTTTGGATGATGGTCACGAGGTTGTTGATAGTGAAGATGATGATGATGAAGAGGAAGAATGGCCTGAAAAAATAAAGCACATGCTGCACAAACATGTGCTTGTGAAAGCTTGGAGGCACTACGAGTGCGATGCTTGCGGTGTTGTTAAGCATGGCTGGTCGTATTTTTGTGAAGAGTGCGACTTTGATCTCCACCCAGATTGTGCTTTTGGAAAAGAGTCTATGGTCAAACTGTATGAAGAGTCTGATGACAGTGAAGAAGACGAAGAAGATGATGAAGATAATGATGATAGCGAAACAAGTAAGGATGAAGAGAATGTTTACTATAACAAGAATGAAGGCATTGAAGTGGAGCATGAATCTCCAGATAGTTCACATCTTAAAAAGGCTTTAGAATTAGAAGATGAGGAGGAGGAGGAGGCTGAAGATAACAGTAAGAGAATAATTGGTGATGAAAATGTCGACAACGAGGATGAAGATAACAAAAACGAAGAAGATTTAGAGGAAGACGATGAACAGGAGGATGGAGATGATGGTCCAGAAATGAAAGGATATGTATGCAATACGAGAGAGAGGGATGGCTTAGAAGCGTTTCAGGAATCCATCTTCACGTGTAAGCTGCCCGAATAGAAAGCCTCTTCTCTCAACCATAAATGCATTCTAAAATAAGTTATGTACCAACTAGCTTGTGGTGTTCGCATTTGTTAAATTTTAGTAAAACTGGTATTTGATTTGTATTGTTTTCCGTTGAGCTTTTTGATATATGTTGCATAAGTCTTGGCGATTGATGGGGTTAGTTTAGACATTTGGGAAGCCAGAGGCACAGCACCTCCCATATTATGCTTCTTTATGAAATAGTTGTTTTTTGTTTTTTTCATATAAAAATAATTTTTGTTCTATAAAAATTAGATATTTTTCAATAAAATTTGTTTTGTTTAATAAAAACTACACTTTTTTTAATACAAAATTAAGCTTTTTTTAATTTTTAAAATTAAATTTTATCAAAATATGTTCAAAATTATTTTGGGCTCATGTGAAAAATCGCCTTTGTAATTTGCATTTGACTATAAGTAATTTTCTTATTATTGTAAATCAAGTTTTTCAGTACATTTCTTTGTGAATTAAGAAAAAGTTAAACAATCTATTGACAAAGTTAATTTAAATATTAAATAGCCCACGTGGTGAAAATATTTTAGTTTGATATTAGAAGTCTTAAGTTATTATTTTTTTTGTAAGAATTTGTAAGCTTTATTTTAAAATAAAACTTTTTTTATTTTTAATTTATTTGAAAATATAACTATTTTAAAATAACAAGAATATAGCATTCCTAAATTTAAATTAAATATATTAAAAATTAACTAAAACCAACCTAAATTACGATAACTATTACAATTGAGTTTTTTTGGCAACAAGATAAAATAAATATTGAAATTCAAAACTTTTATTAAGCTTATACTTAACAAGAGAAAATATTTACGATCACCAAAATCACAATCTACGTGTGAAGTAGCATGTCGATAGAATAAGCTCTCATAACCAAAATGCATAATTTTTTAAACAATGAACAAGTTAAATTTTTTCACATAAAAGGACAAGATCTCCTAATCTTAAGTAAATGAAAGACTTTGAATAGAGTAACACAATTTTTTTCCTTTTAAGGAAATTGTTTTGTTTTCACTTTTGCTTATCATAATCTCCATGAACCTTCATAGCTTTTGTAGCTTTCAAATAATATACATTTAACACCAAAAGTGTTAAGGTAAAATAATGCTCTTACTTACCCCAGCATTTGAATGTAAAAAATAATAAGTTGTGTGTTAACTTCGTGATGAAAAGCAAATAGGCATTAATTGAGCTTGAATTTAACAATTCTCTCCCTTAAATTAATACTTTAACTAATCACATTTGATCTTATTGAAATTGAATTTTCTCTACAAATTTGGCTTATCATCTATTTCATAAGCATACAAAGTTTGAGAATTACTTAAACTTAGCAAAATTAAAAAACTTTATCGTTATATTTGTCAAATAATGAGTTATATCAATTTGTATCACCTTAATTATGTTGTTTATGTTTTATTCTCTCAAGAACAATTGATCTTTAGTTAAGAAGATAATACAATGAGTTTGAGAAAGTAATAAATGATTATTTTTAAGCTCTTTTTACAAATCTCTTAACCAAATAGGCTTTTAATTCGATTTTATAATTTTAGAAGTAGACAATAATGGACTAAAATACTACTCTCCAATTAATGGTACATGATCTAAGTAAAAACACAAATTATTGGTGAGTTTCCCTTATTAAGCTTAGTTATATAATCTAAATTAATATATATAATAATTGATCTATCTTTTTTTTTACCAAATAGAATGCTAACATCTCTTTCACTTTTAACATTGCGTATTATTATCATTTTATTATTTACCAATATAATTTTCTTGTGTCATTTATATATCTTTTGATGACATGATTTTTTATAAAATATCTAAACAAGTAGAAATCAAAATGATAGAGAGGAATAATGATTTCTTGCTTCCAAGATGATGGGAAGATATAATAGAAGAAATCCAAGCTAAAAAATGAAAAAATACTATTCGAATAAAGTTTATTTTGTAAATGCCTACTTTCTGGCATTGGATGTGCATTGACTGGGAGTTGGATGTGCACTTTGTAGGTAGATTGTTGTGTAGATAGTGTACATATAATTGCTAAAATGTCAGCCAAATAATTGCTATAGTACTAAGTTATCATTTGCAAAAAAATAACTTGAGAAAGTGGAGAAAAAAGAGTGATTTTTGTTGATGATTACTAATTATAAAAAATGGGTTAAGAAAAATAAAAGAAAGAATGGCATCACTCACAAATAAGCTTGCAACACTTGCCAAAGAATTGCATGAAGTAAAGGAAAGCTACTGAGCTTTATCAATACTCAAACCATCAAACAAGATTATTGTTACACCCCAGTTTTTTTTTTTTTTTTTTTTTTACATATAGACAGCTCAGATCGTCCCATACCAACCTGAGTAGCCTACGAAAAATATAGAATATAACACATCATTACACACCTACTTTCCTTAACTATGTGGATCCCATCTCCCGGGCACACCGTCAAATCAGGTTCATGACTCCTGAATTAACTGATGAACTCGCGCAATGTTACTCCTACTAGACCCAATACTCCTAACCCATACCAGTAGGAGAACCGATCTAATAAAAGTCTGAACCCCCAAGGTTAAGTTCCATAGTCATGTAATGACCTCACCATCAACAAAAAAAATATATAACATCCACCGATATGAAATGGCGCTCCACACACCATACCATCAAGATAGAAAATTAGATAATGTATAAAAATGTAACTCATATGAAAAATCACAGTCCATCAATACCACATCATCCATACGAGTACATGAGTCAGAATCACCCTCACATAATACAAGACATAAGAATAACAGTCTCACTGAATACATCCAACAGCAACAATCAACTAACCAGAAAGTCTCAGAAAATCACAGATCAGATCTCCTCCACTAGCCTACTGATCACGATCCCACCTAAAGCTGGGTGGCGTCAAGTCTACCGAGCCACTGGAAAAATATGGATAATAAAAGAATGAGCTACGCCCAGTAGGAAAGACAGCTAGTAAAAAAAAACTCTCATGCAAGAGAAGGATAATAGCAAGAGTATAGAAATACAACATAACAATGTAGGGTAGAAAGGCACTCTCAGTCCCAGACTCTAACCAACCACAGTCACCCCCAGTCACACCAGAGTAGCTCTCCTCTGTGCTCCCAGGCAGCATGCCAGCGGGACACGCCCATCTTTGCGCACGCATGGCGCCTAGGCAAAGCATGCCAGTGGGACACGCCCATCTCTGCGCACGCATCACAAAGCCTAGCACCCGACACCGCAGCGTCTCTCGTCAATCAATCTTCTGGAGACTATAGACAGAACCAGTCACATAGATCTCTAGCCAACGTGAGACACCCCTGCCACCCTCAGGCACGCAGGCCTACACACTTGGCTAGCCACGGCGAGTCACCCCTGCCACTGCCACTCTCAGGCGCGCAGGCCTACACTCATGGACCAGAAGAGATCGACTCAGCCACCGTCCCAAGAAGTCCTCTCCCAACAATTTCCATAGAAGCCACGCCCCTACAGTCATTGCCAAGCTCTAACTCCAAGATTCGGCAACATGTGTCCAGATACAACAAGGCGCATACCAGTCCACATGTATACTGTGGAAGCTAAGTCTGTACTGCACAGTTACCTACCACAACTACCTTAAAACATCATATAGGGCCTATAGTAGTCCGGTCCAATATGCCAATCCATGAAATATGCCAACACTGAGTAAACTGACTCAATCCATGTCATTGCCATCCAAGCAACACAAACTGTACCAAAATTCTGACTATTCTGGTAGCACCCAAGTGTCACACTTCCTTCCAACTAATCCAGCTGCACTGAATTTATGGGTAATTTCCAACAGTCAATTTCAACTTGGCTACGTGATTTCTAAAAATCACCTTTTTCTCACTTCAGGAAATTTTTAAATTCAAAAAAATCAATTTTCGCCCTTAATCCATTTTCCGAAATTTGGAATAAATTTCCGAATAAAATTTAAATTCCACATATATCTTTTTTCCGAAATTCGGATTAATTTCCGAATTAAATTTTCCTCTGCGCCGTTCGTCCGCGCCGAATCCCGCTGAACCGGTTTTTGCTGCCGGTTCGGAAACCTCGCGCTGAACCGTGACACCGCCGAACCAAATTCCTTAATAATCCGTTAATCGGTCGATGCTTAAATAAATATAATTACTAATAAATATTATATAAATACCATTAATTACTTAAATAAATTCGTAATTAATCTAAACCCTTCTCCTTCCTCGGTCCGACGCCCGCGAACCCTAACCGACGCAATTGCCGACCAATCCAATCCTTCCGTCGATTTCCGGCGAACGCGAACAAGGAGAAACAAAATCCGATGTTCGTACTATTTTAATGTTTCAATAATGCCACTAATTTCTAAGGTTCATTCAAAATTTCCGCCGAAGGAGTTCGCCCGTACGCCATTGCCGTATTGTGAGATTTAAGATTAATCCATCAATTAATTAACTAATTCAATGGCAACACTGATAATACAAATCCCTAACATGTTCCTAAGCATTAACTAAATTTTTCGGCGAAATGGGAAATTTTCCAGAAAATCCAAAATTTGTAAAAGACGCAGATTAGCATTCAACTAAGTCCGATTTTTCATCAACATGCTTGTGTTCATTAAGCAAAATATTCCATGCTTTTAATTTCTACTAAATAACTAATTTAAATCTGACTTTCCTACCTTGCTCGCCGGCGACGGTGAAGCTCGCACGCGATCAACCGCAGCTCCTTGCCGAACGAAACCGGTACCAAAATGCTCGC
The DNA here is from genome assembly GCA_023846275.1 of Vanilla planifolia. NCBI lineage: Eukaryota > Viridiplantae > Streptophyta > Magnoliopsida > Asparagales > Orchidaceae > Vanilla > Vanilla planifolia. The sequence continues at coordinate 3,048,873 of CM043872.1, read as the reverse complement.
CTCTGTCCCGCGAACCTCCGGTTACCAAAAGCCCCTTGGAAGGCTGCCGGAAAGTACCGCCGTTCGCCGCGAACACCTCGCCTCTAGCCGCCGTTCGAAACCCTAACAGCCGAACAGGTTAGGTTAAATACCCCGCTTAAACCGGTAATAACCCGTTAAGACCCATTAAGCGCCGGTTGACCTTCCAAAAACGCCGCTTAACACCCGATCAATCGGTTAATCTCCACCGCTGATCTCGCCCGTCCGATCCGCTTATCCGCGGCTTATCTAAACGCACGCGCAAACGCACCTCGGCGAACCGCCCCGCCTTCGCTGAACCGCTCCGATCCGGTTCACGCGCGTAAAAAAACCAAATTCCGGTTTTAAAAAAAATCTCGGTGCTCCGAAAAAAATCCCCATAAAATTTCAGAAATTCCAATAGCCTCCAATTGAGCTCCTGGCTCATCCTACTGTCGATCTGAAATCATCCAAGCCACAATTGAATTATTGAAGATTAAACATATAATATTTTACCGGGTATAACAATTATAAAGATGATAACTCAAATAATCAAATTACATACTTTTATTTTAGATTTTAAGACTATTTATAAATATTTTTTCACTATAACTACTAGCACATACTAATATTTATAAATATGAACTTTTACAAAAATAAAAAACATTAATACTCATATTATAAAATAACCAATCACTAACGTCATTTACAATCCAAATGAAATCTCTCGATGCTCCACATATTTGTGCAAAATTCTTGTCACAAATTTTGTAATTATTTAAAGTGAACTTCATGGATTGATCCAAAACTAACTTATGTAGGATTTCTTTTCATGCTTTATGATGAGAGCTCAAAACTTTAATTTGATTAGCCCACACTTAAGACCATATCATAGGTCTATGTCATTGTTATATTGTAATGTCATTGGTTGGTGATGCATCACAAAGCTTATATAAGATGTTGTTGCATTTACACAAGATAACTTTTCCATGTATATGAAGTACTCCTTTACTTTGGTGAATTCATTTGGATGTCTAAATTTAGCAACTAAGAAAGCGCTAACTAGCATAACATCAAAATTGGTAAACTTTTTCAAGATCTTCTACATATGATGCTATTAAGTAAAACTTAACTTTTTAGTACCTATATTCCTCTTAGTATTGATACTAATGATCTTCTTTTCTTTTCTTGAATCCTTTATTTCAAATTCATCTTTTAACATGAATATTTCATATTGATTTTAGATTTACTAGTGTATGGAATTAGTATATTATTATCATACAAAAATAAGTAAGTCCAATGCCATAAAAAGTTTCCAAAGATAGATACGATAATCATACTTCCAATTCACAAAGTTTTATTTCAATGTAATGTATCAAACCTTTCATACTACTATAGAGGAAACTATTTTATATGACTATTTCAAGTCAGTACACATGTGTTTTTTTTACCTTAAAACAACAAAGCATTGTGATTACTACATATAAGCTCTTTAATGAATTTCAATGTAAGAAAATAGCTTTATCTTCATATGGCTTTGACTTTATTGATATGAAAAAATGGTTTTAAGGGATTAGAAAATAGCCAGTCTTTTACTAAAGAAGCATTGGGAGTTAGAATGCAATGTGAGGATGGTCATCTCACAGGAGACACTTCATTGATAATCACTAAGAAACCAATCATAAGAAATAAAAGGAAGGTTGCTAAGATGCTTATTATGCTTTTGAGAAGCTAATAAAACATTTGGAAAACTTATAAGTCATTTAGGCATCTCATAACGGGCTTGAGAAGCTTATAAAAGGCTTGATAACTCACAATATTGTTCATATAATGAGAGAAGCTATTGAGTAATAAGTGCATTAGGTCTTCTAGGTTGAGAAGAGCTAAGACGCAAGTAGAGAAAAGCAATTGAGAAAAGGAGAAAAGGGGGTTGAGAGGGTGTGACAACTTCAGGGAGACTTAAATAAGAAAAAGAGCTTTGAGTAGTAGTAATGCCTATAGTCAAATTAAGACTTCACCTTAGAGAAGATAAGGTTGCAAAGGGTCTTTAGTAGTGAAACAAAGCTCTTAGGATTAGGTAAAGGTGAGCATTGAAGCACAATAAATGATTAGACCCTTTGGGTAAGAAAATGATGCCTTCGAGCTCAAATTCAAGAATAATTTTAAGTAACGAAGGGCTAAGGCATAGGTTAAGGTTCTCAATAATTTCTTTATGGAGGAAAATGAGGATCATTGTGTTATTGTTAATTGAATGCCCATCAATTGAGATTAAGGAGTTTTTATATTATCACTCTTAGTAAAAAGCACTAAATCTTAGCTAAATTCTTCTTCTTCTTCCTCTTCTTATTCTTTATTCCCACATGATTTAGTGTATGACAACATCTCTAATTTTTTTTGATATGCTGGCTTTTGCTTCTTCAAACTCTAATTCAAATATTATTGTTAAAAATAGTAAAACATGAATAAAGATATAATTGATAATTAATGATAATATCTCATAAAAGTTTTCTCTTTTTATTATAGAGCATTACTTTGTTACTAATTTTGCATTGCAATTTGCATTTTCTACAGTTAGGATCTTTAATTTTCTTTTAAGGATCCACATGCTTCTAATAGTTTCTTTTAAATTTCCAATTTTAATATTTATTAAGTGTCAAGTCTTTTTGCATAATAAAAATTGATTACTTAATATTTATGTCAGATATTACTTTTAAAACTAGTAATCTTTGCACCACTATCTTGATGATAACAAAACTATTATATTATTTTACTAATATTTTTTTAAGTGATTCAAATCTTATATCTCAAGACCAAATTGATCAATTATATGAAAAGTTTGATCACTTGACCCAAAAGCTTAATGACAATGTTTTGGTGTGAACAGTAATTGATATCAAGAAAAACGTAAGCTTAAGTTGTACAAGAAGAAGATTTTTATTAGTTATCTTATTTTAGTATTATAATTTATAACTAATAACAATTAAATTGAGACAATAAGATTTGGTGAAGTTTGAGTGCAAGTTAAAGGCTTTAAAATCGATTCTTCACTCATACAAGTTTTTCTTAAAGTATGCATGTTATACGTGTTTACTTACATATAAATATGCTTTAATGAATATTAGAAACACAAGTTTGCATGTGCATAACATAATCAACATTTATAATTTATAAAAAAATTAAGTAAATCTTATCTATAATAATTGTATTTATATAATATTATTATCTTATGATATGACTAATTATCTCTAGGATTAAATAGAGAATCAAACATGAATGATTATTAATTAAATAAACTACTTAAAAAATATTCTTACATGTACTACACAATTATCATAGGTTCTCAAGAGGTATTAGTTAAGGCTTTGGATTTATGAACTTCATATAGTACGATATACTTATCATAGTGGTATAATATGTTATTTAGTAGGAATAGACATAGTGATCATTTAGATAATGTTAACATGATATGTAATTTGTATTATCTTACATATATGATATCTTTTTCATACAAATATAATACCCTTAATAAAGTTGAGATAATTGAGAGCTTATGTTAGTTCTAGTTGATTCTTTGTACCAGTATGATATCCCTTTATATTAATATAATATCTTTTAATCAATAGTTGATTTCTAGGACTTTGGTAGCAAGTGAGATGATTTGTTTCATATAAGTATGATCCTCTTATTGTATGACTACAATCCTTATTCTATAAAGAGGGTATTATCTGAAAATGTTTTCATATGTGTATGATCCTTGTCAATATATTTAATGATCTTATGAAAACCTATAAGTTGAAAATTAGGATAAAATGAATTATATTATTTATAAGTGTACAATATACTTATCATATAAGAATGATAGTTTGTTAGCTAAAAAATAAACTAATTAGAATAGTATAATATGCTGGATAATGAGCTTATAATTACATCATACTTATATAATAATTGGAGTAAACAATATGATCAATTAAGATATTTGGGTAATAACTAATTTGATTAGTTTTTGAAAAATATTGATTTAGCTTTTGGAGGCTATTTGGAACCATTGGAGATCATTGTAAGGTTTATAAATTAACATGTAAAAGACTAATATTGATTTGGAAAATCATTTAGAGAGAAAAGCAAAGCCATGGTCTCAAGCATTAGTTTTATTCTTCACAACATTCATTGCAATTCGAGCTAAGTTGCAAGTTATTACTTAGATACTTTCATTAAGATAATTTCATATCTCTTATATATTATTTAGCCATGTTTTATATTGTCTCTTATTTAAATTATATTGGTTATATGAGATTTATATTTTGAGTGTTTTATTATACCTTTTATCCCAGTACTTAGACTTTCTCCTTGGAGATTTCTTAGTTTTTTGGTTATTCTTATAGGGTCTTTTTGGCTCAATGTTATAAGATTTTTTAAGCCAATATTATGGAGTCTTTTAGTCTAGTGTTGTAATATTTTTAGACCAATGTTATAAGATCTTCTAGCTTAATACTTTTTGGGTTGTCTAATCTATTGTTTAAGTTGACCCCCACTTGATTCTAATAAAACGGGAGTGGTTTAGTAGAATCCTAATTATTTGGCTAATGATAGATGTAAATCTAGACTTGGATTGAACAAAATATAAATATTATTGAATTTTTTTTCTTTATTTGCACTTTATACAAAGATTTTATTGTTGAACACAATTTTTAAACAAGCTTTATAAGAGCCTTTAAGAAAAAAAAAGACTTTTATTGTGATACATTTGAGTTTGTTTAAATATGTGACTTTCACACTTCACTTTTTTGTGTGTGGATATCATGCTATTTCATTTCTAACACATAAAACCTCTATACTATCGTAGTTGTCACATATATCTCATCATTTTATGATAATAATACAAACTTGTTATTGAGTTAACTGAATATCTTTTATCTCTACATGATTTTGCTCTTTTATAAGCAAATCAAAGTTACCAAACCCCAAGTTTATGTAATCAATAATAATGCTGCTCTTTACTTGTTTGTGAGTCTTTCATCATGGCATTAAGTAAATCCTCATATGTTATTTTACAACTTTATTAATAATAATTTTAGATAGTTTTATATTTGAGCACCATGACATGTACCCTCTTTAACACAAAACTCCATCAACCTTCACATATATGTCAAGGTCTAAATAAGTATGTTTAGCACACCTAAAGCTCTATTGGCTACTACTATAGTAGTTAAGACATTTTATCCTATATTTGGATATATTTTAATTAATTTATTGTATTTATTATTTATGGTTTATATTTCACATAGAGTGTTTACTTTATATTATATATTATACATATTTTTTTGTGTTTTATTGGTTTTTTTGGTATTTCAACTTGCTTGTTATGTTGTAAAACTATTTCATACCTATTCTAAACAATGCAACACTAGATGTTGCAAAAAAGTATATGATACACAAAAAGTAAGTTAATTACTAACCTTGGACAAGAGCATAAACAAGAGCCAAAAAGAGTACCAAAGTAAGTATAGAATGCCTTTTATAAGATAATGCTTTTTTTGGGTCTTAACATATTTTTTTTGAAGGCTGTAAAGTTTTTAAAATGTTGTTATTTTCCTCCAGGAACCAAGTTAGTCTTATCTTATTATTTCATTTTTTTATTATTCATCTACTTTATTTTGACTATAAGTTATATGATTAATGTCAAGTTCTTGTTGTTCTTTTTATCTCATAATACAATTTATCATAAAAATATTAGGATAGAAAAAGACTTATATCAAGATAAAAGACACTAATAAATTAATTAGACAATGATGACAATAAAACTTATTCTTTTAAAACAATTTTCACATACAAAAAATTATCACAAGGTATAAGTAACATTATATTAATCATGCATGCATATAGAAATTAGTAAAGACAATGTGTATACATATATATACACAACCCATATAAAAACAAAAATAGAGTAAAATTCAACATAAGAGTAACTCCTCCAAACTCACCATACAAAAACACAATCTCTCTCTCTCTCTCTCTCCTTAAGAAACTCATGACACATGCCACTCTATTCTCTCTTTTGTTGTATCATTAACATGTTCTATAATGCAAGTATGTAATAATCTTTAAAAATCTTATCAAATAAATTGTTACAATAAAAACATTTTTCATAACAATAAAATTAGATTATGAAACAACTAATTCGAAATGAGCTGCAACAAAAATATAACATCTAAAAAGTAAATATGTAATGCATGCGCTATTCTATATGTGATAATCACCTAAAACATGCAACAAATATATAATTAAATTTCATTACCATTTGTCATGCATATAAACACATACTTATTTCATTTTTTTATTTTATTACTTTTACCACAAACTTTTTAGTCATTCTTTTATGCATTTTTCTATTTTTCTCATGTACAAATCCTTATTTCTCTTAGATGACAATTATCCCTAGTATTGTACCCTTAAGTTTGAAACTCACAAAACCAAGCTTAGATTAATTCACAGCTTGTTAAGTGTTGTGAGCATGTAGGATTAAATAATAAATGTAGAAATTGAAAGTAACAAGCAAGGTACAAGGACATCAAAGTGAAATAAAGCAAGGATATCTTTGCTCAAGTATGCTTGATTCAATTATCAAATCTTAGATCCAACTAGGTTTACTCCTTCTGGTATGGTTAAACTACTTGGAGACCTTCATTTATGACATTTCTATGGTTAATAATGTCAAACTTTTCTTTATTTACATAATTTGGATTTCATTACATTGAATATCATATATGCACTTTCTTGTTCAAGTCTTAAGATAGTAAAATCAAGTTTAAAACATGTATAAATTTAGTTATGATATTCATTTCCTAGTGGTCATACAATACAATGCTTAATATCATGCTTGTATGGTCTATATTTTGGCTTACATCTATAGTTAAGGTTTGAATATGTGTCAACGTTGTAAAATTATGATGGCTTCATCATACATGTCATGCACTTAAGTTTTGTAAGCAAATTTGGTCAGACAAGGCATCAGTCTTATATGTGTTGTACATTTTATTTTGGTTAGAATTGTTAAATCGATTACTAGATATTGATATAGCATAATTAATATTGTATTGTATATTTAAACTTATGCATTTTCTTATTAAATTTTATTTTGAGTTATTAAGCTCTCTAGAACTCCATATTAGGTCTTTATTTATATTTTTATAAGTTTTTATAAATTCAACTCAAGCCTTTAGTTAAGATAATCTTATCAAAAAGCTGCTTAAATCATTTTTAATCAAGCATTATTATTTTCTGCCCAATGGTCATATAACATGATATCTATTATAGTATTTAACGATTTACATTTTGTCTTAAGATCTAACCTATGGTATGAACTCATCATAGCTGGTATGGTACTATATCCTTAACGTGCAACTGTGATTCTTGGCTCAAAATTATGTTAAAAGTGTAAATCAAGTTATACTAGATATCAATGTTGTACATGTGTTATTTGATCTTTGAGAGTAGAGTTATCACTAGAATTGTATGAGTTTAAAAGTTACTTCATATGAGTACTCTATTTATTTTCTTTTAGGATAAATTTTGTACAATACACATGTTAATATGTAAATATTATATGTTGTACAATAAAAAGTCTTTGTGATATAATTATGCACTTCTTTGAAAATTTTATATAAGTCATATTTTGCTCTTATAATGCATATTAATACGATCTTTGTATCATAATAATGTCTCAATCTATTTTTTTTTTCATACAACATAAAGTTTATGCATCATACTTGTATGTGCTTGAATTATTACACTTTAGTATCATAAATGTATGATAAATTTAATGTTTAAGTACTCAAATTATTTTTCTTATTTTTTATTTGGTATTAAAATATTTCATACATTAAACTAGTATGATCAATATTAAAAAAATTTATTATTTTTTTATTAGTATGTTTAGTTATTATGAGATTTTTGTGACCATAAAGAATGGTTTACTATCAAATTAATATCTATTATTTTGTATACTTTTGTCATTGTCATAGAAATATAATAATATATATCATATAAATATGATTCATTTTTCAATTGAGTTAATTTAAGTAAAATTAAACTAGTATAAATATTCATAGTTACAATCATACTGTATAATATTTTCTTAATAGTTTGGCCTTTTATAAAAAAATGTACCTTACGATGGTGATTTGCCTTTGGACTAGTACAATCAATCTAAGATAAGTCATAGCCCAAAGTTTGGACTGATTGTTGTTGTAACTGATTGAGACATTTATCATACCAATATAATTCATATTTATCTAAGAATCTATTTTAAGACTTAATCATTTATTGGATGAGAGCTTCTTGAATAATATATCTTACTATATGATCCAACATCGTACAATATTTTCTTAAGAACCTAAAATTTGGTTACAAGAGACTATGTTTTATTTATACTATATGATGTCATCATTATATAAGTACAATATATTTATGCTAATAGAAATGAACTTATCAAATAAGTACATCATTGGGATGATCACTATACGAACCTTACCACCATAATACAATGTCCTTATCATACTTATACAATATGGAGTCCAGGTGCATAATGATCATTTTCATCTTTTGAGAATAATGTTTTAGCATTTATAACTACTTTAACCAGTTATGTCTATTTATGTGGTATAAATAGGAGTGAGTTAGAAAGAAAATAGGCTAATGAATTTATTACAAAATCATTTGACATATAAACAATGTTCGTAGACATGAGTTGAGCTTCAAAGTGTGGAACATCTTATTTTAATTACTATTATTAAATTATTTTAGGTTTTCATTATATTATTCACTTATTTATTACATCAAAGCTACTTACATTATTTAGTAAAATCATTCTATATTATTTATATCTATATCATTTTATTTTCTTAAGTGTATAATATTGGACTTTGTATGAATTATTTTGTATAAGTGTTGCAAAACTTATTTAAGCTATTGCTACTCTTTTGAGTGGGGCTAACCCCTACTTGGCTATGATAAAAAAAGAGTAAATTTAAATTAGGCTGTCCCATTACCTAGTTTGAAGAAGTGGTTGTATTAGGTTTACTTAACTTAGTTTTGATAAATATGAGTGATTTTAATGAAAGCATAGTCATTTGGTGAGGGTAGATAGAGGCAAAGTTTTTGTCGAAATACCTAAAAATCTTATATGCCATTTAGCCTCTATTTATTTGTTATTTTTTATGCTTATCATATATTTTCATACAAAGAATTGGAATATCTAAACAACCTCTCTAAAACATACTTATACAAGTCATAGCCACTAAGTGTAATTAAGAGAAATTTATTTTAAGGTTATTAAATAGATTGTATTTTGTTTGTAAAACCAAATATCTTACTTTGGGTGTTTGATAGAAAAGAACTTTTGTTATAGTATTATTTGATTTGGGTGAACTTATTTGAGAAAGAAAATTATCTCTATTATTATTATGTATTGTGATTGAAATTGAATTAAGATTACTTGATTTATTGCTTCTATCTATATTTAACTTGTGTTCATCAAGAACAATAAAGATTATCAAATGATTTATGTAGTTAAAGAATTTGATTAGAGTGATTGATTATAATATTACTTGAATTATTAATTTTGATTTAGAAAAAGTAATCCACCTCTATTTTTATCTTGTGATTTTAAGAATAATCAACATATATAAAAGATTTTTGCTATGACTTTATTTGTGATTTTTTGAATTGTTGTAATTTTGATTGAGTCGAGAAAAAATTGATAGCTTTATTAGATCATATTTGAAAGAAAGTTTAAATAGTTTTTTTATATTTTTTTTAAAATTTTTTATTTTGTTTTATCATTAAAATTTGCATAATTTTGCCCCTCATCTTTTTGACATTACACAAACATATTTCTATTGGTATCAGAGTAGGTTACCTAAAAAAAAAATTCTTAATAGAGGATCTAATGAAAGATTATATGCTAAAACTTATATTTAGCTCATTGATAATTAAGAAATATTTATATTCAAACAATATATATGTGCAAGGGCCTACCCAAAAGTGTTGTATGTTTAGAATAAAAAATTCAAGGATCACTAAGCAACTAAGAACTTTCTCAAAAACTAACGACTTGTAAGAAAGAGGAGATTATACAACCAAATGAAGAAATAAAAGAAGAATTATAAGTACTAAGTAAAAGTTTTTATTATATTAGACTCATAGTTGTTGTGAGATGCACTTTGATTAGACTAAAACCATTTGAAGATTGGAGATAAAATCTTTTGTTCTTTTATTAGAATTAAAAATCAACTTTATAAGATTATTATAGATATGATAGTTGTATCAATGTCATAGCATAAAATATTATCAAAACACTCACTAACAATCCTAAAACCATACACCATGTCTTGGAACAATAAAACCTCAATTCTCATACAATAAAGGTGTTGCATTCCTTTAAATCATGGAACAAGAGACCATCTCACTGCAAGTAATCTTATCTTAGGAAGACCATGGTTATAAAGTCAAGATGCGACCTTAAATAAAAGGACCAATACATGTCCTTTTGTATACAAAGGAAAGAATATCATATTATATCATTCACCTCCTTCAAAGAAAATGTCTAACCCAAATAGTCTAAAAGAAAAAAATAAAAGTAAAAGAAAATTACTTAGTATCATTTTTCTAATTGAGATTGAGAGGGATATAACAAGTGGTGATGTTATCTAGTTTATGGTAATTAGGGAACATCTGGCTTGCTTTTCTAAGACATCTAAAAAATCACATCATCAAATTAATCATACTTGACACAACGGTATCAAACAAGCTTAATAGTAACACTTCATTTTTTTATTTAAAATGTATTATTTATAACATGGTAAGAATTTTTATTTATAGAGACTTTAAAGGTGTAACTATAATTTGTTAACTTAGAAATATGAAAGAATATTTTAGAATACAACATGGTATATTTTTAAATTTTAGAAAACATTTTATAAATTCTAAAAATCAACACAAATAATAAAAAAATATTTTAGATTCTATTAAAAAATGTCCTAAAAATTTACAAAATTAATGAAAATAAGTAGTTCTTAATTAGACCTATACATTTTGGGCAGAAGTATAGCGTTGACAAGGTGGTGAACATTGTGATAAATGTGGCATGGGTGGAGAGGCACAATGATGCCTTGGGTCTAGTTTGTTGGTCAGAGCAGATTAGTGTAGGTCAATTTAGGTGGTAGTTTAGTGCGGGTGTTAGTCGAAGTGGGTCAGAACAAATAACATGTGTTGGTGTAGGTTTGTGGGTTGTAGGTTGACATCGGTCAAAGTAGATAACATGAATCAATGTAGGCTGATATACTAAAACCTATATTTATCTCATTAGCAATAAAAAAATACTTAAGTTCAAGTAATATATATATACAATGGCCTACCTAATGATGATATAGCTTTAGAATAAAAAATCTTAGGATTAAGAAAAAAAATAAAAACTTACCCATAAGCTAAAGACTTGTATTATTCTTTAATATAATGAATCTCAACTTAAAAGAAAAATATTTTAATAACCTACACCCAATAAACTTAAGTTGGTGGTGAAGTGGCAAAGTACACATGTAAATGAAATTCTTAAAATGCAAACAAAGAAAATTACACATTCACTTGCATAAAATAAAGAGTTGTGTGTGACGATTAATTTTCTCAAAAAACGAGCATGTCGTGTGCGATCAATCTGATGGTGTAATTCTAGAGATGCCATGGGAAGGTGAGTTAGAGGCTCAAAAGGGGAGATCTTAACCCATTATCAGTATCCATAAGAGTGCTACATTACAATAAAATCTCTATATTTGATTAGGACTAATATGTCTCTAAATAAAATCTCTATGACATACCACTACATTAAGATATTAATATTTTAATGTTAGTGAATTTTCTTTAACTTTGTTAACAACATGGAGTCTCCACCCGTGTTTGATGGTCAATTTTTGTGTGAAAATATTTATTAAAAACTTTTATTCAAAATGTAAGTGATGACTAATGGTTTTTGTTAGAGCATCGCTTTATTATTTCAATGATTCAAATAAGTAGTCTAGAAATTGTATACAAAGGAATGATTCAATTAATTATTCTTTGCTTTCTCTCAAGAGATTGCTATAAAAATCTATCAGTTATCAACTTGCTTTGAGGCAATATAGAAACTTGATAAGTTGTATGATGATAAAAAGCCACAAGCTAGTGATGGCGATATAGAAGACAACAAAAAGAAAATAAATAATAATAATAAAGTTGATTCAAATAGTTATTCTCAAAGTAAATCAGACAAGATATGTAGCTTTCATTTAATTCAAATGTTTTTATCTTGTTCTTATGATGAATTATTTGATTGCTTTGAAGAGTTAGCATTTGAGTATAAAAGTTGACTAAAATGTATGTTAAATTGAAAAGGTATATGTTAAATAACTGAAAAAAGTAATCAATTTATGAAAACAATGTGAAAATCTCAAGGAAGTGAATATTTCTTTGGCAGAAAAGATGAAAGTGCATTTTTCTAAATTACAAATATGAATAAGTCAATTAATGAAAGTGACATTGTTTTACTTAAACATGTTTTGTGTATTAATTCTCTTAAAATAAAAAAAAAAGACGATAAAAGACAAATTTAATGTTAAAAAGGAAAATAATAGATTTGCTTTAATTGAAAAAGAATTGAATGATTTGAAAGCTAAATTTATAGATGCACCATTTCATAATTCCTCTCTATTTAAATTATCTTCACATGATCATCCTGATTTAATTAAATTAATTAAGAAGAAAGAAAATTAAAAACTTCGATGATTTAAGAAGAAAATATAATTTAAAGTTTGACAACTAATGAATACAACAAATGAAAGCAACAATAAATAACTACTAATGACTTGAATGACTTGAGATTCTTCTTCATAGTTTATTAAGAGTTCACCAAAAATTCATCAATCAATTATGTTATGAATATGTTACACCCTATATTTTCCTAAGCTGATTTTTGGCATATATTTTTTTTTTTTTTTGCATATAGACAGCTCAGATCGTCCCATACCAACCTGAGTAGCCTACGAAAAACATAGGATATAACACATCATTACACACCTACTTTCCTTAACAATGTGGATCCCATCTCCCGGGTACACCGTCAAATTAGGTTCATGACTCCTGAATTAACAGATGGACTCGCGCAATGTTACTCTTACTAGACCCAATACTCCTAACCCATACCGATAGGAGAACCGGTCTAATAGAAGTCTGAACCCCCACGGTTAAGTTCATTAGTCATGTAATGACCTCACCATCAAAAATAAAATACATAACATCTTCAGATAAAATATGACACTCCACACACTATACCATCAAGATAATAAAGTAAAACAGTAGTGAAAACTACATTACAAGAATAAAATCCACGTCCAACAAGTGCAATATTGTCCAACCAGATACATAAGTCAGAATCACCCTCACATAATACCTGACATATGAGAATAACAGTCTCACTGACAACATCCAACAGCAACAATCAACTAACCAGAATTTCTCAGATAATCACAGATCAGATATCCTCCACAAGCCTGCTGACCACGATCCCACCTAATCTGGTAGCGTCAAGTCTGCCGAGCCACTGAAAATATATAATACGGAAATGAGCTACGCCCAGTAGAAAAGACAGCTAGTAAAACTCACATGCAAGAAAGGATAATAGCAAGAGTATAAGAATGCAGCATAACAATATATGGTGGATAGGCACTCTCAGTCCCAGACTCCGACCAACCACAGTCACCCCCAGTCACACCAGAGTAGCTCTCCTCTGGGCTTCCAGGTAGCGTGCCAGTGGGAACGCCCATCTCGAAACACGCATGGCGCCTAAGCACCCGACACCGCAGCGTCTCTCGTCAATCAATCTCCTGGAGACTATAGACAGATCCAGTCACAAAATCTCTAGCCAATGTGAGACACCCCTGCCACCCTAAGGCGCGCAGGCCTACACACTTGGCTAGCCACTGCGAGACACCCCTGCCACCCTCAGGCGCGCAGGCCTACACACATGGACCAGGAGAGATCGACTCAGCCACCATCCCAAGGAGTCCTCTCCCAACAATTTCCATAGAAGCCACGCCTCTACAGTCATTGCCAAGCTTTAAATCCAAGATTCGGCAACATGTGTCCAGATACAACAAGGCGCATATCAGTCCACATGTATACTGTGGAAGCTAAGTCTGTACCGCACAGTTACCTACCACAACTACCCTAAAACATCATATAGGGTCTATAGTAGTCCGGTCCAGTATTGATGTTACCTACACAGGAGAAGCCGTATCAGATGTACACTGATGCTTCACATATAGGCTTGGGAGCCGTACTGATGCAGGATAGTAGAGTTATAGCATATGCTTCGAGGCAACTGAAGGATCATGAGAAGAATTATCCCACTCATGATTTGGAGTTAGCTGCTGTAATTTTTGCCTTGAAGATATGGAGACATTATTTGTATGGAGTTCCTGTAGATTGCTTCTCCGACCACAAGAATCTTAAGTATCTGTTCACTCAGAAGGAACTGAACTTGAGGCAGAGGAGGTGGTTGGAACTGATAAAAGATTACGAACTGACAATAAACTACTACGAGGGGAAGGCTAATCCAGTGGCTGATGCCTTGAGCAGACACGCAGTTGTGCATACTGTGATAGCTTGCGACTCTATAGCAGACTTGGATTGGGATGTTGAGAGATGTCAGGAACAGTTGTCTGTTCAGAGACTGGCTCACAGACTCAGTTCGTTGACTATTCGGGCTGACTGGTTATCTGAGATGCGTGATCTTCAGCGTTGCGATGAAGAGCTGAAGGAGAAGTTTGAGTTGGCATCGCAGGGATTGGGAGGAGACTTTGCTCTCAGAGACGACATTTTGACTTTCAGGAGTCGCTGGTGTGTGCCATCACATCAGGAGTTCAGGGAGAGGATCCTTCGAGAGGCTCATTATGGAACTTTGGCTATGCACCCTGGAGAAGTCAAGATGTATAAGAATTTGAGGAGTGTTTTCTGGTGGAGAGGTTTGAAGGCAGATGTTGCTGCTTTTGTTAAGAAGTGCCTTACATGTCAACAAGTTAAGGCCGAGCACCAGAGACCTGGAGGATTGTTGCAGAGATTGCCGATTCCGGAGTGGAAATGGGATGACATCACTATGGACTTTGTAACTGGTCTTCCTCGTACCAGACAAGGTTTTGACGCCATTTGGGTCATCGTGGATCGATTGACCAAGTCAGCCCATTTCTTATCAATTAAGAAGACGGATTCAGCGGCACAATTGGCAGAGGTATATATTCAGCAGATTGTCAGATTGCATGGAATTCCCCGATCTATTATTTCTGACAGAGACGCCAAGTTCACATCACAGTTTTGGAGGAGCTTACACACTGCCATGGGTACACAGTTGAAGTTCAGTACTGTTTATCATCCTCAGACAGATGGACAGTCTGAGCGGACTATTCGGACCTTGGAGGATTTGTTACGCTTGAGCGTACAAACTTACTCAACAGATTGGGCCAGACGGTTACCCTTGGTAGAGTTTGTGTACAATAACAGCTTCCAGGCGTCGATTGGTATGGCACCTTACGAGGCACTATATGGACGTCGGTGTAGATCTCCTCTTTCCGAATTAAATTTTCCGCTTATTCTTTTTTTTTTTTTTCCAAAAATTCGGAATAATTTCCGAATTAAATTTCCGCATATTTTTATTTCCGAAAATTCGGATAAATAATAATTTCCGAATTTTTCCTTCCACTTCTCTCTCCTCCGTGCCGCGCCGTTCGTCCGCGCCGAATCCCGCTGAACCGGATCTCGCCACCGGTTCGGGCCTTCGCGCTGAACCGCGACACCGCCGAACCGAATTAATTAATAATCCGTGAATAAATATTATATAAATACCATTAAATTAAATTTACAATTACTTAATTAAATATAATTAACCTAATTCATCTCCTTCCTCGGTCCGACGCCCGCGAAACCCTAGCCGACGCAATCGCCGACCAAATCCAATTCTTCCGCCGATTTCCGACGACCGCGAACAAGAAGAAACAAAATCCGATGTTCATACTATCCTAATGTTTCAATAATGCCACTAATTCCTAGGGTTCAATCAGAATTTCCGCCAAAGGAGTTTCATCCGATCCTCAATTTGACAATTTACGAAATTAAATAATTCCAGCATTTGTTACTACCTTAACATGAATAAAGCACATAATTGAATCATCGCATGCTTGGTAAAATTTCCGAATTCGACGGGTATAATTTTCCGAAAACCCTAAAAATGCTAAAATCAATAATTTGCATTAATCAATTCCAAAAACCATAATTCGCATGCTCCGGTAGCTATTTGCAAAATAATCCATATTTTTAATTAGCTAAATAACTAATTTAAAACTGAAATTCCTACCTTTCTTCTCCGGCGACGGTGAAGCTCGCACGCGACCAACCGCTGCTCCTCGCCGAACGAAACCGGTACCAATCGATTCTCCTCGGTCCCGCGAATCTCCAGGTACAAAAAGCCCCTTGCCAGGCCGCCGGAATCACGCGCCGTACACCAGAAAACTTCCTCTCTATCGGTCGGTCGAATGAAACCCTAATCGACGAGGGTTTTATATTCCTGGCCGACACGGTGAAAACCCGTTACGCACCGTTGACACGCTTTCGACACTGTAAGCACCCGATCAGCTGGTTCAATCCCAACCGTCGATCACGACCGTCCGATCCGCTTATCAGAACGCACGCGCAAACTCACTCGGTGACCGCCTCCGCTGAACCGTTCCGGTCCGGTTCACGCGCGGTAAAAAAAACCAAATTTCCGGTTTAATTTAAATGGATTTTCGAATTTCTAAAAATCCAATAAATATAATTAAACAGGAAAATTACTTAAAATTTACCTCGGTGCTCCGGAAAATCCCCAGAAATTTCAGAAATTCCAATAGTCTCCAATTGAGCTCCTGGCTCATCCTACTGTCGATCTGAAATCATCCAAGCCAAAAATTAATTTATTAAAGATTAACATAAAAATTTTTACTGGGTATAACAGAATAATTAATTATTTAGTTATAAGAGATGGACTATTTGATAAGCATTAAGGAGATTTTACTTGTTAAATCCATGCTTAGTCACCAAGGTTTGATCACATATCTAATTGGAAGCATAATAACATAAATCAAAATGAAATCATTTTATCATAGTGTTGTCATCACTGCATTCTGAAATCATTAAGTTTTATTTTGATGTAATTTCACTATGGAAATTACATTCCAATCATTGACTGCGACATCATATGGGATTTTTATTGAGTTTAACAAAACAATTTTAAAATACCACATAATATTTACAATTATTTTATTTCAATTTTGTTCTTATCCAAAAAGACTATTGTCTTTATAAATCAATTTTAATTTAAAAATCGTCTTCTTAAAACTGCTTACCAAATTGATTATAGTCTGCCCACAAGTTTTCACCTTCAAACTTTTTTGTGTTCACTTTTCACTACATTGCTGCATGAGGAGTCCAAAACAAAGGAAGCCTTCAACAGAAAAGAAGTGGATCAGCACAAAATAGACCTTCTGCTATACGAATCAATCTTCTAAACTTTAAACCCAACTCTGTGCCGCATCCTTCTTGGATCCACAGGCATCCAATCTACTCCTCACCTCCACTTTCTCTTCCCACATTTTCTTCTCAGCATAAATATTAGAGAGCGAGACATATGGAAGATCTTCACCTGGTTTCAGCTCTATAACTCTCTCTGCCGACTTCTTTCCAAGTTCCAACTCTCCATGCAACTCACAACCAGCCAAAAGTGTCTCCCATACCAAAGCATCTGATTTCAGCCCCATCTCTTCTATGAAGCTGTCAGCTTCATTCAACCTTCCAGCTCTACCAAACAAATCTACCACACACGCAAAATGTTCTTTCCTGGGTTGTAAGCAATAAACATCAACCATGGACTTGAAAAGCTTAATCCCTTCATCTACAAGACCCCCGTGGCTACATGCCGATAAAGCACCAAGGAATGTGACGCCATCAGGGATAAAACCTCTTTCTTCCATCAACTTAAACAACTTGAGAGCTTCTCTTCCCTTCCCATGCTGGCCAAAGCCAGAAATAATAGTTGTCCAAGAGACAACATCAATCTTAGTCATGGTCTGAAATACCAATTGGGCATCTTCTATGATACCACATTTGAAATACATATCCATAACAGCATTACCTACCCCAACATCTAACTGAAAAGTGGACTTGAGGATCCTTGAGTGAACCATTCTTCCATGTTCAAGGCTTGAAAACTCACTGAAAGCTGGTAAAACACTGCTGAAGCAGAATTCGTTCTCCAAAATGCCTGATCTAAGCATCTTTCTGTAAAAGTCAATCGCTTCCTTTGCCATCTTATGATGAAGTAATGCACTAATTAGTGCCGTCCAAGTTATGATGTTTGGCTCATGAATCGTGCTGAACACCAGGAAAACAGAGTCCACCCGGTTTTCACATCTAGAATACATAGTAATCAAAGCATTTCCAACTGCTGTATCAGAGTCCATCCCAACCTTCAAAGCACTTCCATGGAGCTGCATGCCGAGGCTCAAATCCATCTTCTCTAAGCAAGTCTTCAAGACGCTTGTCAAGGCAAAGCTGTCGAACCCTCCACCATCCCATCTCATTCGTGAGAAAACACAAACAGTCTCCTCTTTACTGCCACTTCGAGCACAGGCATCGATCATTATATTCCACGATACTTCATCGACGTGACTGATGTCTTCAAATGCGCGAACGGCATCCTCGAGTCCTGTTAACCTTTCATAATGATTCACCAAAGCTCCGCCTACAAATCCATCTGAGCTGAGCCCAAGCTTTATAGAATGGCAGTGAAGCAGAAACAATAGAGAAGGAGAGTCCCTGCTATTGTATCCCGAGAGCAGTGCTGAGATGGTGAAGGCGTTGGGTTTCACGCCTTCGACCAGCATTCGCGAGTACAGATGCGTACCTTTCGTAGGTTTTCGACTGCAGTGGTTATGAGCAGAGATGAGAGTATTGTAAGAAACGGTATCTCGCTCGGGCATTTGATCAAACACTAAGAGGGCAATATGAGAATGGTCGCAAGTCAAGTAAAATTTGAGAAGTTTGTTCCAGAGCGAGTAAGAACCTGAGGAGAGATCATGGAGCCTAATGATTCGAGCGTGAACAGCAGCGCCACCGAGAAGGTCACCGGCGGCCGTGAAGGACTGCAAGGTGGCGGCGAGGTAATAGTGACAGCTGGATGCCCGCGCGGCGGTGGACAGTCGGCGGGAAGGCATCCACGGGACCACATGGTGGGTCCAATATGCGATCTTCCTCAGCATTCGTGGACGCTGTGAACGTCACCTATTTGGCATTTTTTCTAAGAACAAAATTGTTAAATGATTTGGGTCTGGCTTACCCACGAGGTTTTGCAAAAAAAATTTTTAGTTTGAAAATATTATTGGATATAAGTCGAAAAAGTTTTTTTTTTCAAAAAAAAATCAATTAAATTTAATAATGATAAAATAAAAATGATAAGAAAACAATTTTCACAATTGAATCAAAAAGTTGTGAAACACTATATAAGCATTTGTTACATACTCTTGATTGTTTATATTTTTGTGTGCTATGAATAGTCATTTCAAGAACTTGTAAGCATTAATTATGTAAAAATTCACTTTTGCATGATGAGTATTAGATCTCTATTGTAGACAAGAATGGTTAAGTTGGAGTTCTAAAGTTCATCATGTATAAAATATTATATAACTTTCTAAGAAAATACCTTAAATATAGTTAAAAAACAATGTTAAATGAACCCAAAATATTTCCATGATGTAGATTGTACAATTGATTTGAAAATCTTATGCTATTTTTCTTTCTAAATTTTATCTCTCTCTCTCTCCCTCCATATTTTTTTTATCACAAAAGGTCATAAGAAATTGACAAAAATCATAAGCATAAAAATTAACATTTTGTTCCTCTGATGTTTAATTATTTGCAAATATATCCTCTATCGAATAGATTATAAATATGTCAAAATTCTCAAACTTATAAATCTATTATAGTCAAATAATTTTTTTATTATTTATAAATCTATTCTCCATCAATTGGTTTTGACATAAATTAAAATTTCAAAAATACAACTCCATTTCAAAAAAATTATAATTATATTCAAATCTTTAAAAATTTATTATAAATTTTTTAAATCTCAAAAATTATAAACTCAATATATTAGAAAAGTCTCTTAGGGTCTTTCATATTGATATACTCAAATAATATTTTTGACTAAATTTAGATTTTTGATACACTCTTTAATATTTTATCATTATTTTAATATTTTTATATATAAACAATATATTTCAAGAAATAGACTTAATCAAGTTTAACTATAGCTGATGATGATCTTTTTAGCTAATTTAAGAATTTCATTCATTTAGATTGGGATAAAAATGAGATATTATAATCTTTTCTTAACAAAACTTTTATCTTAAAATTTTAAAAAAATTTGGTTATAAAAATCAAGATTATTACAATCTTTTTTTTGTAAAAATTCCAACCCAAAAGCTCAAAAAAGTGCAAAATTATATACAATTCTAACAAATATTGTTTCCCCAAGTCATAACATTATCATGGTTTGGTTCTCAAGTCAAAGCATATTTTACTTTTATACATCTAAATAGGTCTTAACCTTAAGAACCCAATCCATCTTAGGTTCACAAAAAAAGATAGCATGAAGGATACGTGATTCACCAACTCTTGCTTGAGAAATATTGCCATTGGGAATACAAACAAAAGTTGTTAATTTAACATGCATGGACTTCCTAATGGGGCATTCAAAGGAGATATGACTAAGATTGTAACAATAATTACACACAATATTAGATAGTACTTTAACATGTAATGTATGCGGGAGTTCATATGAATATGTGCAAGTTTATCAATATAGGTTCCTTTACTTCTATTCTTCCTATGAAATTGAGGTATGATAAAAGATTACATATGAGAAGAAAAAGATCAATGATTATGTTAAGATGATTTGATTCTTTTTTAATTAATGTAAAAAATCAATAAAGTTTGTCTTTAGCTCATTTTTTTTAATTTGAGCATTTCATTTTCATATTTCAAGGTGTTAATACTTGAAGCATGCTCAACAAGTAAAGTCTCATATTTTTTAGCTAATTCTTATAAATAAAAAATTATAGAACTATATTATTTAGCCATTTTCATTAAGAATGTAATTTCTTCCTTATGTTCATCATATTACTTTTGTAATTCTAGTGCATTGTTCTTACACATGGTATAATTCTCTCTTAAAATAACATACATGTATAATTCCTTATATTCAAGAACTAGTTCATTAAAGCAATTAGATAATTCATCATCATTTAGGTCAAATAAAAGAACTACCACCATAACATGAGCTATAAGTGAGCTATGTGGCTATCCAAGATGTTTGGCTTTGGACTACTTGTAAAGTTTTTTTTTCTTCTTTGTTCTTTCTTTTTCAACCTTTTATTTTTCTTACTATTTTCATTAAAAGTTGAAGTGTCATAACCCACATAACTAATCTATACTAAATAATCATAATAAAGATCAAAATGCAAATAATTAAATATTCTAGAGTAGGGACTTGATAGTAAGATAAGAATAAAACAACCTAATACCAATGCCCAATATGTAATATCATAATATAAAACCTTTATAACATAATTCTAAACTAACATATCACATGTATGAAGTGTTGTTTAGTAAGAGGATAGTAAATTACTAAGAATTAAAATTTTTATTTCTTTAAAAATATTTTAAAATAATTTTTAATAAGCATGAGAAGTCATTAAAATTAATTTTGAGCAAATGTTAATTTTGTGTTAAAACACGTTAATTTTCTTTTAATAATAATTTATTATGAAAATTAAAAAATTAAAAAAATAAACAAAATTAAAAATATATATTAGCAATTTTTAGATGATTTGTATTAAATAAAGTCCACATTTATCTTCAATAGAAACTAAATAAAACTAAAACATAATTAATATAAATATTTTATCAAATGATAGATAATTAAACACTCATAATAATGAAATAAAAGAGATAGACTATTACAACCTTATAATGAAATAAAATTAAAATCAAAACAAAATAATTAGGTGAAATAAAATTGAAATTAATATAAACAAAAATCTTATGCTTGATGAAATATTTATTGAAGCATAAGTGTTTTAATTAAATCAATTATAAATAAAACAAATTAAGAATTTAGCATATTTAAGAAAAAAATATAATTTATAGTTTGTCAACCAGAGGACGTAGTGTAAAGAAGAGATGATGAGCACTGAATATTAACAGCCTAAATGTCATGACTTTCAAATTTTTCTTTAGATTTTGTAAAACTTTCGTCAATCTATTTTATTCAACAATTATCTTATTTATAAATATTTTTAATGGCTAAAAGCTATTACAAAATATACCAAAATAATCATTGGTACTTTTATGAGTGTATGTTTTCATAATTAGAAAATTATTATTTAAATAAAAAATTCTAACGACTCATTATAATAATTAAAAGAGCTATTGTGTACGAGCTACATAATTGAAAGCATTCAATATCATTTGATCACTAAAACTGCATGATTAGATGAATGTATTAAAATGGCATTATGTAAAAATTAGATTTGATCTAGACCGTTAAATCTCATTCGTGATCTAATGACTAGATTTAGATCTTCCATGTGGATTAAACATGGATCATGAAATTATGAAATTACATGATCGAGCAGTGGACCTAATAGCCATTTTTAAAAGATAGATGAGATTATGATCATTCTATCATGAAATTATGTAATCAAATGACTTATGTCCCTTTAATAAATTAAATTTAGTTGTGCCAATATAGGAAGAAGTTTAGCCCCACATAGTGTAAAAGGAGTTAACTTATTTGTTTTTAAGCTTTCACATAACCTTTAGAGTCAACCTATTGGGGTTAGTTGCCCCCTAGTTCATGCTAGATTAGGTCACCTACACTACTAGTAATTTACTATTCTCGATGAATGGATTCAAGTGTATTTTATTGATTGAAGTCAATTATAAGGGTTCGATGGTTCTATTTTGACCTGATCATAGCATTGAATTAGGCTTAGAAGTATTATCCTTATTTGAGGTTTACATGATTTATTTCTAAGCTAAATTAAGTAGAATTAGTTTTTTTATTATTTATTTATTTATTATTATAATATGGTTTTTTGTAACAAGTTTGCGATAGATTTTCAAAGATATAATCAAGATAAATACTTCATAAGATGATTAAGATATGATGATCAAAGATAATAAAAACCTAAATATTTTTTAATAAATTAATTTAAATAAAATTAATTTTTTATACTTTTTAATAATGACTATAAACTTAAAATTCTAATCAAAATAAAAATTAAATACTAAAAATTAAATCAAAAATATATTTCTTCACTTAATCCAAGGTGATCATCATAGGATTAGACATTTGCATTTCTTTTTTAAGTTTTTTATAAACACAAGCATCAACTATCTAAAATCTAAAAATTTACTAAAATAAATTTATTAAAAATACTTATGATTGATTATCATCAAACAAAATATCATAGATAAAAGGCAATAATACAATAATGTATAAATATCAAATATAAGAATATTAATCATATATAATCTTTAAACACATTAACTACAATCCACATAATCTCATATCCACTCTATATATACCAAATCTTACTCTATTTTCTAATAAATAGGCTCCTCATACATGTTCTCAAAGTGTATATCTCTCAACAGATTAGATGCATTATCGGTGATGTAAATACTAGTGAGACTTTAAAGAACTTAATAAATAAGACATAATAAGTAAAAAATATAAAATAATATTATAACATAATAGATATGTAAAAAAGCATATGATGATAATAGAAAAATTAATAACCATAATGAAAGAACTTATGATATGAGAGACTAGTAAATATAATAGTCTTAGATAATTAACATAAAATGTGAGAATGCATTTTATTATATACTCTTTTACTTTTAGTTTTATACTTATTATGTTTTACAGAACCCATTTTTCTTTTAAACTATTATCTTTTAAATTAATAATCAATAATCATATAATCTCAATCAGTATCCAACCAAATAAGAAGGGTATTTTATCCGTAACCACACTGTGCACAACTGTTAGTGCACAATATTTATCTACAAATAAAGGATATATCTTACCTTATGAATTCTCACCTTATCATATAATGTCACGTCATCTATAAAGGTATCTTGACCTTGAAACTAATGAGGATAAGATATTAAAAAAATAATAATTATTTTATTCCATTTTCCCTAATTACCTTATATCAAATATCCATATAACTTAGTTATTTTCTTAACCATTTTTATGTGTGTGTGTGTGTATTATACATATTTATATCATATTATATAACAATTTTATATAATATTCTTAGTTCCATATAAAACAACTAAGTATATCATTCCATGAATGATAACATGTGAATAATATGTCAAATAACTAAGTTATATATGTATGCATGTATACATATATGTACAAAAGAACCAATAAAATAATCTAATCAAAATAATTTAAAATCATAAATAATTACTATTGTATTTATACCATAATTATTAAAACAATCTATTTGAATCTAAAGAACTCTTTAAGTAATCTCTTTTGTCTTAAGGTTTCTGACAATGTAATGTAAATATAATAATTATAATGTAATCCTTAATGAGATGTAACTAATAGTTTATTTATAACTAATTTTAGCCCTAAGAATTTTTTTAATCACTCATATCACTACTAGGCATCATACTTATATGATTTTCTAATCTTACATTTGATTAACCCTATTTATTACTTCCTCAACATTCTTAACTAATAAAATGATACAATCACCTAAATCATACAGTATGATAAAACTTGTCTTACCAAACATGTATGATTTACCATATGATCCTTTGTTCTATTTTGCTCATACAGCATGATCATTATGATAATCCATATCATAGTGTATGATTAGAAAACTTCTTTTAACTAATAGCCTATTCAAGCAAAATATCATACTTGTCCAATGTCCCATTATCTAATTGATATGTATTTCTATTTTTTGTGACATCCCAAATAACTAAACTCTCAAATCTTCTCAAAACATATTTTTTATACAAAATATAAGTCTTATAAATCTAAATTTAAAAATACATCAAGTTAGGAGCACATCAAAATATGTACTAAAATATAATAACTAGATTTTTTATTTGAGCATATCATTATAAAAGCCTTGTTATAAGAAATCTATTGATATGTAATATTTACTTTTTACATGTGAATAATTTTTTATGAATTTATAAAAATAATACTAAAAAGACACTTATATTAATCATTTTATTTAATAAGAGAATAAGCATCTCCATTATTAAAGAAATTAGAGTGTGTGAATTCTAAAAGAGCAGAGTGAATTATGAGTTTTAAAATAATTATATTATTTTTATTATTTAAAAATCATATTTATTTTTTAAAAAATTCTCTATAAAAATAATTTTATTTTTGTAGAAAATCTTGGAATATATATATATATTATTTTTTAATTTTTAAGATTAAAAAAAAGAAAATAAAAATTTGAAAAGTCTTCCAAATTTTAGATGATTTGATTCAAACAAGAATCTATAATCTATATCTACCCTTAATCAAGATTGAGAAAAATAATACTAAGAAAATTATAACTTGAAATTTTTCTTTATATTTTATCTTTAAACTACAAGCTTTTATAAGTTCAACTATAACTTGATTTTTTTAATGAGATCAATCCAAAGAAGGGTTTTATAAATCTTGACAACCTAATCCAAAGAAGAAAAGAAAAATATAGTGAGAAAAAAGTTTCAATAAAAATATACAATGTTTCTTATACTTATTTGAGAATAACAATAAGGCACATTAAGCTTGAAATAATAAGGAGAAATAAGCAAATGAAAGTTTGGAGGGTTTTGGCCTAGCTAAAAGAATATATAATTTTTTAGTAATACTAAATAGTAGTGTTATCAAGAGATTTTACACTAGTGGAGTATCACACAATGCTTCTTTTAGATCTTAAAGTTTTATTCATATTTGTTGGTCATTTCAATCATAAATTTTGGATTTATAGAAAAATTTTGATCATAGTCATTAGAAATTTTTAAAAATGGTTGCAACCAAACAGCTTAAAAATAGCTTTTATAGCTATGCAAATAATGGCTAGGGAAATAACCATTTTGTGGGATCAACCAAAGTCATTGGATTTTGCATATTTGATAAATGATATGATGCGCAAGAGCATTGTTCACAAAAATGGAACTCATCTTAACCATTTGATTAAACTTATCAAATGGATAGATGGAATATACTATTTAAAATGGTAGAATCGATCATGATCATTTGATAAGGCTCATCGAATGGACAATAAGATGGATCGTGATCATTGTTTAAGAGGTGAATACGATCTCTATCATTAGATTGCAATAATGTACATTATAATGATGTTGATTCACTCTCAATTATAAAATATATAGGCATCGATGTCCCATATTGCTAAAATGTACATGTAGTTTTTAGTTTAATAAGATTTGTGTGTGTGCAAAGTGTGAGTTGGTACATGGGATTGGCTCCTTCCTTGTATGCTTAAGAATTCATCTCTTGGGCTACTCATATGCATACAAGATTACTTAATCCATTGCACAATTAGTTTGAGTATTGCTTGGCTTGATCCTTCCTCTACCTTTCTCCAACTGGGTCTGACAAAGTTCAAGCTTGACTCAACTTAGTTCCAGTTGGTCTCCTAATCCGAGGCTTCCCAAGCCTTCTTGGGCTTAGTAGATTAAAGTGATTGGTACTCAAGCCATGCTTGACGTTGTAGATTAAGATATATATATATATATATTTAATAAAATTATTTTTATTAGATTTTTTTTCTAATTTATCCAAAATTTAACAATAAACCTAACATGAAATTTGGTAAATATACATAAATAAAGTTTAACCAAATTGTGGTGATTGAAAGAGGTGATTAGAGTTGGTTAAATGAGTGAAAATAAAATCCTAGATATTTCTTAAATCAAGAAAAAGATGTACAATTTAAATTCTTAAGTAAGATTTGAAAGAGACATGAATGAAGAGATATGTCTTATTATTTTATTTCATAACAAAATAAAAAATATTTTCAAAGTTAATGTGTATGTCTTCAATTTTTTAATCTTGTTGTTCTAAGGTACTTTGAAGATCATTAATTCACTATCTTCAAAAGTATGTGACTTGTTCTTTATTATTAAACCTGATTCATACTAAACAATCTCATTAGAATAATACTAAATATTTATGACTTAACTCATCAAACATAAGGGTGACCTAGCACTTACCCAAGACTAAATTGCTATATTTGGAAACTTCAAGAGAGAGGGAGAGTAGGAAGAGAGAAAGAGGAGAGTTAAAGAGAAAGAAGGAAAGAAAATCAATATTTTCTCTTATGAAAAGCAAAAAGAGATAAAAAAAGAAGAAATCTATGGGAAAGAAATGGATATTTGCTTTATTTTGCAAATATAACATGTAAAGATAAGAATCTTACTCAAAATTTCTCCACAAAGTATGTATAAATTGATTTAAATGTGTAGTAAGTATTGCATATGAGTTTCTACATGGAGTTCAAAATGGCTAAAAGCTATTATAGCTAAATTGTAATGGTCTTACAAGACAATTGATTTGATCATGTTAGTACGACAATCACAATAAATGTTGGAAAGGTTTTTGGAATAAGTTTGAAAAGGTAGTCAACTAAAAATTATACTAGTGTCAGTTTATTGAACTAGTACGATGGTGTAACCCGCCTGATTTAATAACTTGGTAATATTGTATAAGTAAAATGTGATGATCAACTAGTATTGTACATAAGTAGTTGTTAGTGACCACACTAATATGGAATGAAAATTATCCAATCTGTTATATTTTATACTTTTTAATCAAGAGATTATCTACTTGTTTGACATATATACATATATAAGTACAAATTGAACTAGTATGATGTTTATATTTCATATTGATATGTTGTTGCATAGATCTTGAATTGTATTTGTATGATTATGATGTTGGATAATTACGATCGTGAGTACTTTATTATACAAACATATCATTTATCATACAAGTAAAAGTGTGTGATAGACTAATATGATTGAGATATGGCACTATGCACTAAATGATGGATCATACAAGCATGAAATATGGATCGACTTTGTCATATATTTTTTGATGACTTAATAGAGATTAGTGAAATGATTCTTTGTCTAACTAGCATTAAGCATTGTTCATATAGTAGGATATGTGATATCATACCATACTATATGAAATTAGGTATATATTTAAGGCATAGATCATGTAATACAAAATCAGAATCAAATTAATACATTTATTTGATGAATAAGTTCATTATGGATCATTTGTCTGGTCCTTGATTTGACCCATTAATTATTTTAGGTCTATTAACATGTCAATGATGTTAGACTGGTATGATCATAGTAACATAGTGGCCAAATCATTATAAAGCTCTGACTATATAATATAATAGTATTATGACAACAACGAAAAATAGGGTAATTTATTAAGCATAACTTTTGGAAAGTACTTGCATAATAAAAAAATTAAATTTTTATTTATAAACATGAATGTGAATTTTTTGTAGAAAATGAGGGGAACCAATAAAGGGAAAGAAAAAGTAATAGAAGATGATTCTCAGAACTATCAAGTAGGTAAATGAATTAATTATTACATAAACTAATTGTTAAAAATTTCTTGATATTATTATAAAATATCTGATGATGTGAGCATTACATGACATAGAATTTTTATACAAATGTTTGATTTCATTATAGTACTTTACGATTATTGATATATATATATATATACATATATATGTACACAATTACACATATATTTGTATGAGTTGTATAATACTATAAATTAGAATATATGATAAGATAAAAGAAACAAATAAAAAATAAAAAAAAATATAGACTAATATAGTTGGAGAAAGATCATGACCATATTAAACATCTGATATATGTGAATGTGATATATATCACTCATAATGTTGTGATATCTAAAGATAAGGACATGACATGTAGAGGTACTAACTTAGTGATGATATGATACTTCATTTTTGGGTGTCATGAGACGCAAAGATGAGGCTCTAATTTATTAAAGGTCTCATTTTCTTATTACTAATGATTATTAACAACAAGGGAAGAAGGCTATTTGATGATATAATAAATATTTAGGAATGAGGCATTGAAATTTTGAGCATCTTATTCTTATCAACATAAAAAGTTGGTACTAAGGGGTAAGCCTTTGTGATTATGAGATATTTTACTTTTGAGTATAATAAATACTCAAAGATATGGCTCTAACAGTCTGAGCTTCTCATTCCTAATCAATATGAGATACTAGAATTATAAGGCAAGGCTTAGTGATAATGAGATATTTTACTCATTGATGTCATGATAGTTGAAGATAAGGCATGAAATTTAGGGTATCGGGGCTTATGATGATAAGATGTGATATAGGGTCATTAAGTGATGAGATAGAGGTTATGAAAAAGTTAAAACCTAGAGGAATAATAAATATGTGAAAAGAAAAGAAATAGAAAGAAATTATAGTAAAAATAATTAAAATGGATAAAAAAAAGTAGAATATGTTATGATGAGCTATATATATATGTATATAGTAATATATGCATTATTACTTTATTACTTAGTGACTTTATTCGTTCTTTATATTGTTTTACTATATGTAGTTAAAGGTTTGTCTACTAAATAATCATGCTCTTTTTCATTTATATTATAGGAAATGATATTAACACTTATTGATCTGAGGATCATAAAAGATAGTTTAGGACCCAAAGATTGAGAGATTGATGTATTCATTGAGTGTGAGGAATATTATGCATGTGTCAATCCTTTATATTTTATTTTGGATTTCGATACCAATATTAGTTTCAAATTTACATATGATATGATAGTTATCTTATTATACTTTGTTATTTTTGTAAAGTTGTTTTGAGATTGTTATGAGTTTTTATGTCACCCTCACTCAGCTTTAGTAACATGTATCCTCATTTTCATAATACGAGCTCTTATAATTTAATAAACTATCTTATACATGTATTTCATCAAGTTGTATTAATTGATGATAGGTGAGGTGTGACACCTTCCTTAAGCTCTCCCCATCATACAATATAACCCATGTTATCATATGTATGATCCAACCACTACTAAGATTCAACCCACATAACAACCATTATTGTAAATGTATGCTATTCGCATAAGTTTTCATATGATTTCCCTAAATAGACTAATATCATCCTTTACCTTGAAACCATTCAAACCAATCATACAAGTATGATTAACCCTTCACATTTGTACAATGCTATTGACTGCTTAAACTTATCGACTCAACTCACATCATTTAGTGAGATCAAAGTTGTCATACAATATGATCATTTACTAATGCTTATATCGTGGCTTCATGGTTTGGTACATTCTTCTTATTTTAGCCCATAAAAACGATCAATAATGACTATTTAAGCATTATATTTATATTATTATGGTGTTGACCCTTAGCCATGGTATTTTTCTTGATAAAAACAAATCTAAAATATTTTTAATAAATTTGGTTGAGTAAATCTTTAGATTTTAAATAGCTAATATGTTTATTTATAAGAGAATTTAAAGAAGAAGACAAGCAAATGTTAGAATGCTAAGCTTGATTAAAATCATTTACATAAGAAATAAAATTAAATTAAAATTAATTATATTAAAAAAAGTACGTAAGTTTCTAATATCTTTGATCATCATACCCTGATCATCTTAAGAATCATTTTTCTTATCATTCAAAATTTTTATTTTATAATAATTAATTAGTTAAAAGATTAAATAAAATAAAAAAATAAAAATCAAATCATCATTCTACTTGAACTAAACTATCTTGAACCTATATACCAAATATTTGGGCTAAGGGTATTAACTGTTGAACTCAAATAGAAGTGTATCAAATTAGGGCATCAATTAATCTAATTACTAGCAACGCATGTGATTGATTAATCCTCAAACAAACCAAGGGGTAGTCAACCCCATTAATCAACTACCTTTAAAATGTAGAGAAAGAGTTATAAGAAAATAAACATAAATAAAATACAATATGTGGGTCTAAAATATGCAGTGTTTTATTCACGTGAATGACTTCTGATTTATGAGTTTGATTATCGTCATTCAATCATACAATTTTGTGATAGAATAGTCATCATCTCATCTATCTCTTTTCAAAACTAACTCCATCAATCATCTGATCATGCAATTTTATGATAGCACAATCCATATTAATCCATGTGTAAAATTAAATACAGTCGTTAGATCATAATTCCGATATAACGTCTAAATGAAATTCTAATTTCTAAGCAAATCCACTTTAATCCCAACTATTCGATCACATAGTTTTTGCAATCAAATGATCTAGGATGCTTCTATCATGCTGCTCTTACACAATAGCTATTTTAGTCGTTATAACTTTTATCTAAATACATTAAGTTTTAACTAAAAAATGTTCACCTACCAATTACAACTAATTGGTGAGTGCTTTTGGCTTTTATAAAATATTTATAATAGAAGAATTCTTGAATAAAGTTGATTGATAAAACTTTTACAAAAATCTAGAGAAAAAGTTCAAGTCACGATATTGAAGCATTAGCAGCCAGTGCTATCGTCGCATCCTTAGCTATGTCCTTTTTCATCAAACTCATAATTTCTCTTTCTTCTTTAAATTAGTTAAGCTCTCACTTTCTAATAAATTAAATTAAAATAGTTGTACATTGTTGAGCATTTTGTCAAGATTAGAAATTAGTTTGTATAGATTTTTTATCATCACTTTTTTCTTTTTATACAAATCTTATCTTATTATAAGGCCATTGTAGCTTGTTTTTTTGTTTTATTATTGTGAGAGTTTACTTTACCTTTCTTTTGTTGAAATACTTATATTGATTATTTCTATGTCTACTTTTTATCAAGAGATGATAGTTTGATTTCAATAAAATCATCTAAAATTTGTTGATATATATATATGTATATATATTTAATTTTTATTAATTTTTTTATTTCATAATTTTGATAATTTTTATTAAAATTAAAAAGTATATATTTTTAAAATAAAATTAAAATTTGGATAAAATTATTTTTAGAGACTTACTCAAGTTTATTAAAAATATTTTAAGATATTTTCTAGAAAATCAAATTTTTGTTCTTAACAATTCACCATTCTCTTGTTAAATCATATTTCATATGTGATATCACATATAGAGACATTATTTTTGTTCATCTTAGACTTCTCTACTTTGCTTCAATCATCTTCCAACTCTTCTCAAATTATGCAAAAGTTAAAATATAATACCAAAACCATACTTATCTTGGTTTTGCTTGATTGTTTTATTCCCTTTATTTAAACATACTCTTCTCCTTTTTCTCGTTTCTAGGCTCTTAAGTTGCAATAAGAAGATTAAACTCTTTTATGTCTATTCCTTCTTTTTTTTCTTGTTATTCTTCCTTTTTTTCCTCTTTGGCCAATTCTCTCACCTTTCTCATTCTTCTTTTCCTTTTCCTCTTAACCAACTTCTCTCTTTTCTCTCTCTTTAATTTGATTCTCCTTCTTATACTGCCTAACACAACCCAATCTCTCTTTATCTCATTTGAATGGGTAGAGAACAAAATTTGTGAATTATAAATATACCCCTAGTATTTTAGAAACTATATTCACATCCTTTTTAAAAAATTATAATTAATTATCTAAGCATCTAAAAATTAAAACTTTAGCATTAATGAATCTCTCTTGAAATGCTTTTTCCAATGAATACTCAAATAACCTTTTTGAGTAAAGTTGGAATCATAATGTGCTTCTCAATATCATATTAATTTAATAATATTTAATTTATAAATATCTTGTATTAAGAAATTGACTTTATCATATAAAGATATATATAATTATAAGTCTATTAACTTAATTCTATGATTTATAGTATGTGTTAACTATTAGATTTTTGGGCTATTACATTGAGATTGTTTTTCATTATATAATCTATCTAATTCTTGTATTGTCTCAAAACATTTATGTAAGTTGTAAATTTTCATAAAACATTTTTAAGATATAACAAAAGATAGAATGTTCAAACATTTTACATTCAATTGAGCAATATTGCTAGACCTCTCACTTAGTACATTAAAAATATCATAAGAATGTTCAGATAAGTTACACAAATCAAGATCTTTTTGTATAAAGTTTTTAAAAGAAACTTTTCAAAATGAGAAATATTTTCCTAAAAACAAAGGGGGAAATCAATGATTTAATGACAAACTTTTCAAAATTCACAAATACTGATATGAGCAAATAAATGGATTTTCTCTTGGTAATTTCTCTCTTTGATACAACCCTCTTTAATACCACTTGTTAAATTGACTAACTCACAAGAGTGGGGTGAATTATATATTGTATAAAACTTTTGGTTAATTTCAAAAGCTTATTATGTGAAATATTAAGTAAAAATAATTGCTTAGAATAAATGATATACAAAATTTTTGATAGTTTAGCTAAACAATTGTCTGTCTTAGTTCAATAACCAAACCTATGCTAAAAAGCATTCCCTTTTTATTAGATGATCAGTATTGAAAAGCATATACAATAGGAGATCCACAATGGAACACATAAAGTGCTAGAAAGAACCACAAACAACAAGATCATAAGAGTTAAAACATCTAGTAACTAAATAAAAGATTATAGTTATTGCATAATAATATCTTAAATCCTATAACTTTCACTTATATTTAATGTGTCAAAACTAATGAATAAATCTAGAAGATTTTATTAATGAGAGTGTAATAGATTGAATGAGAAAATAGAGTAGAACAACTTATATGTATCTTACAATCCTGTTTGAAAGTTTCAAGTAGGTATAAATGCATTTGCAAGCTCGATTGAACCACAAATCTCACTTGATGAGGGTATTGATTAATGTAGCTTTTTAAGCATCCTCCTTTTTTCAATCAATTTTAATCCTTATGCTTATGTGAACTAGTATTAACATTAAATTTAAAGTAATCATAATTGCCAAGACCATTTGTTCAATAAGATTAACTAATCATTAAATATTTTAGGTTATGTTCATACTTGTATGATCAAGAGATTATACCTATATAGTATAACACCTAATCTCCTTGACCATTGCCTTTTTGATAAGTCTTATAAGCCAAGTTATAGAGTATCATAAAAATACAATGCAGAACATCATATTGTACGTTGGAGTTTAGAGCATAATCAAAATTTTAACTTTGGTTTTATGTACTTTGTACAAGTATGATGAAAAATATCATGTTTTATGATGAAGTTCAATCACAAGCCTAGTTCTAACTTGCTTAGGTTTTATAAATTTTGTACAACTGTTATACATGATTATATTTGTATAATGACTTTTGGCTAGTTATTTTCTCAACTATTTCAATCTCTATAAATGAATTCAAGCATACAAGATCATACAAAATACAATATTGTATGATATAGTTTTTCTCTTAAGACATTCGAATATAAGGTAATATTGTACAAGCCAATAAAAACAATGTCATTGGCATGAAGTAGTTCAAACCTAAACATCTCTCAATTAAACTATATTTATATACAAGTACAATGGAGATATTGTTTATGTACGATGTACTTATCAACCCTTATTCGACTTGGATGGTTGTGTGAGATCCCATGTTTGATTGTTTATAAGGGCTAGGCATACACTTATGACAAGTGGATTACATTGTACGATTAATATATAGTTAAGATAAGATTCTTTGAATTGATTTGCCTTTGATTTGAGCTTGATTACCATGACCTAGCATGTTCTTATTGCCAATAACTTAGTTTTGTGAGGTGATTTAACTCTTTAGATAGACGTAAACTTACAAATAAAGAATATAACTCACAACTATGCATGATTATGAATGTTAAATGTTGTGGACAAGTCAAGATGTGCATTAAGTATGGAAAGTAACAATGATGTATGCATATCTTACATGTCACAAGAAACTTAATATTGGTTTTGACATGTTAACTAATGATGTAATAGATGATAGACTTTAGATAGATAGCCACTCCACCCAAATCTATTTTGGTTTAACTCCTTGATGTGAAAGTTAAGCCACTTCCTTGAATAATACAATTAAAGTTGAGCCATTATTATTTCAATCTCCATTTATACATCAAAACTCATAAGATGTACTAGTCTACAAATACTTGATTTTATTATCATCAAACCACTTATGATATAAGATCAACATCATTCACATATTCTTCTATGTTACAAAATCTTTGGTTGCAAAAAATTATATATTTCATTTATTGTTAGGTAGAGCATATTGTCTTCAAATCAAAAGGGAGAATTTTGTAACAATATTTTATATCATTAAATATGAAAGTCATTTATTTTTATAATGCTCTTAAACATAGATTTAAGGTACCCAAAGCATGTGTACAAAAAGATCAAGACGAAATATCCCATTGCCACATATATTAATGCATCTACTTGTAGCAATAAGCAATAATATTTTAGGTATGTTTCATTTTTGTTAGTAAAATCTACACATTTTTTTTAATTTTTACCAAAATCATATTGGTTATTCTACTTAAGCACTCAACTTGTAAATGAATCTTGCATCCAATAACTTTTTTACCTCTTTTTTGATTGCATATTGAAGTTCTTTATAGGAATTTTGCTTCCTTAGGTGGTGTTCTACCACTCATTAGACAATCTTAATAAATTAGATGAGTTTGAAACAAAGATATCAATATAATTATAATGAAAATTTATCACATTAATTTTTTTCATCATAAAAACTAATACTTACATTTATTGTACATGGTAAATTTGTAATATTTTTAAAAACAATAATTCCTCTGAACATTCAAACACTTTCTCATTTTTATTTAATTCAATCATAACAAGGACATGTTTTAACATGCTTAGACAACACTTTTTATGTTGCTCACTACTAAAATTTCTTTTGTAGATCGAAGTTTGATTCACAAGTGAAGTTATATTATTGCCAAAAAGAAGTTTAAGAGATGGTCTCTGTGGACGACATGGTAGGTAGATGGTGTAGATATGATATTGAAGTAAAAAAATGAATAACCTTATCTACTCATTTTACGAAAGTCTCCTAGTGAAATTATTACTTTGGAATCTATCTTTTTGTTGGGAAAATTGAGCAAATAAACTTCTCTTGACATAATAATGTCCTAAAATGTTTGTTCAAAAATAATTTCAATAGTAATACAATAAAGCTTCTTGTATTATTCTAAATGATCCATAATTTTTAGTGATTACAATCATTATCAACATGGTTTTATTATAAAGATTTATTAGAATTGAAAAGTCTTTTGTTGTAAATGTAATTAATATTAACTTGCATGATTGACACTTGTCCTTATTTAGACTTAATATGTATAATTTTTATAGAAATGAACATCGAACATTTTGATAGTTTCTAACAAAGATCATCAAGTGTTTAATACATTTACTTTGCCATCATACTTTGTCTCTAGTTAAGGCTTAAAATACTATTGTTGTACTTGACATTGCTAAATGTAATAACATTATTTTTTGTGGTACTATTCAAGGTTTCATGAGTACCTTCTCTTTAATAAACACTTACTAGGTGAGAATTTTTTTCTAGACACTTTAGTTGCTCAAGATTGAAACTCTTTCAGGTACTCTTTATTTAGGAGTTTTGGTGCTAAAATTCCTAGGACTTGATATTCTTAGACATCATTCTTAAGTTTGGCATGAAAAATAATACTTAGTAACTTCTCTTGTAAACAATGGTTCCATAGCTAGCCTTCTTCTAAGAATAATGTTTTGCCTACTGAATGCTTAGCATTACTCATTGACCTTTAATTATGTGGAAACTCTCTTGTTCGTCATCGTTAAATTCATCTCAAGCTCATCAATTTTCAATCCTCTTTATCAACTTATAATGATCTTATTTGGTAATCCCTTATTAACTTCACACAATCTTTAAAGTTATTTGTATTATGTTTATTAGTTACATACGAGCACATATATTTTACAGATTTTGTAATGATGGTTTGATATTGAATGCATAACATATGTTATACCATATAAATTTTGCTAAAAAAATATTATTACATTGTGCTATCATTTATAGTTTAAATGATTAATTGAGTTATTTTATGAATTATCTTTTCATATTTATAATGTGATATAGATTTATAATTCTAAATATTAATTGAATTATAATATTTTTTAATTGTATTGCATAGAAAGTTTTGGACTGTACAA
The DNA here is from genome assembly GCA_023846275.1 of Vanilla planifolia. NCBI lineage: Eukaryota > Viridiplantae > Streptophyta > Magnoliopsida > Asparagales > Orchidaceae > Vanilla > Vanilla planifolia. The sequence goes on along the minus strand of CM043872.1, from coordinate 3,011,428 downwards.
CATATAACTTACATAATATTTATTTTGTATGAGTTAATTTTTGACATGTTTTGTTTTCATTTACTTCTTACATATTTAGACTTGTTTTTTAAAATTATTTAATAACCAAATATAATTGTGTCTATCAGATATATAAAAAAAACTATAAGAAAATATTGAAAAAAATTTAAATAAATAATACATTAATAGATTATTATTCTAATTACACTTATATATTATTGAATGCAAGAGTGTATTCAATCTTGTATAGAGTGACATAGGTGATTTCATAAAAAAAAGAATGTTTTATTATATTATAATTAAGTTTTTTAAAGGTAAATTTAAAATTTCATATTTTTTTTATTTAACCAGTTTATCATCAATAATAATTTAAATATTACCTAAAGAGATAAATTCAAGATATTCCATCATGTTGGGTACATGAATAATGGATGAAATTAATACATTTTTTAGGTTCTTTTATAAAAAGTTGTAAAAATGATAACCATATAGCTTGAGTATTAATAAATATTTTAAGTTATTTGATGAAATGAAATAAACATTTAAAAATAAAAATTAATTTTCATGACTATATAAAAATAACAAATAAATTTATTAATATTTTTAAAATATCAAAATTATATTATTTAGATGTATTTAATAATTGTATGTTGGTTCTAAGAGTCATTGTTTATAATTATTAGAAACCATTAATGAAAATAAGATTAGCTCTTGATGATGGCTTCTTGAAGAGAAGGAGAGCATGTGAAGCCAATCACAAATCCTAAACAATTAAAAAGGGTTGGGAGTAAGAGTTTTAAGGTGACACTAGACTAGTTCATCCCTTATGTCTCTAGTTTAAACATTCATATTAGTAATAATGATAAGACCTAAATAGAGTTTTTCAAAGTTAATTTATATACCAATATGACATTCTTAAGAAATTGTTTACCAATATGTATGACACATAAGAGAAAAAGTTTATGATCCTTTAAGAATGATAAATAAAACGAGAGGACAACAATATGGTTGTTGGTCATGCTGATAACAATAGCTTGATACAAATCTTATTAATTGTTTTAAATAATGTAATTATTAATGGATGAAAACTTATTCATATTTTCATTTTATACCCTTTTAAGAACTAAGAGGACAAACAAGTGAACATGAATATTGATATATTTGCTCTTTATTTTTAAACATATTTTATATTAAAAAAAGAATTATTGACTTGATTGATTTGATTTATATTTATATTATCAATGATTTAATACTTAATATTCAAATATTGTTATAAATATATGAATATATAATTATCTATATTGTTTATTCGTTGCAACCATCAAAGCAATTGTATTACAAAAAAGAAAAAAAACTTCGATTTTAGCTAGCATTTGGTAACCCATTAATTTTATGATAATAGTTTAAAATAATACCAAAGATAATATATGATAATAATTTCAATTCTTGTCAATATTCACTTGTTACCTATGATAATAATTTAACTCTTATTAGATTGATTGTAACAAAGTTATGATTGTAATTGAGGTTATTTTCAAAGTTTATTTTCAAAAATTTCTTTTAAATTATAATCATTATTACTAAATGAATCTTACTATTTTATGAATCTAATTATATTATTTTTATATCATCTTAAAATAGTTTATTGTTATATTTTTCTAAAATACTCTACACTGCATTCAAATTTGTTCATTATATTATTTTCATATATTGATTGCCAAACTTCTATCAAACTTCCATTGAAAGGATTTTCTTCTCTAAAGCTTAGGTTATTTTAAAAAAATAATTTATTTTCTATCCGGCCAACTTAATTTAAAGAAAACCCACCAATCTTCAATCATAAATTGATATAATAATAAATTTATACTTGATATGTAATAAACTTGCAACAATACATTCTGATAAAATACTTAAAATTAGAGCATATTACTTAATATTAAAGTTATACAACAATGTATTAGCAATTAATATAAATAATAAGTATATATTAGAAATATTACATATGCGGTGGAGTGGTACACTAATAACATTTTTTTATAAAAAAATATTATTTTAGTGATTGGTAGATATAAAAATATTATATTTTAATAATAAATAAAAGTGATGTGCTAATATTTCATTTTAAAAGTCACAAAAAACCCAAGATTGCGAAATTGCTTATTTATTTTATTTTATTTTTTGAAGTAAAAAATAGAAACACCAGAAGTGCAGTCAAGTTCGGCGACTCTCTTGTGTTAAACTGCACAAAGCCATGTTCACCCTCGCCGAAAAACTCGTTTAGAGAGGAAAAGGGAATTCGCCAATTGTATCGATGGCAGCGGCATCTGGGGGCTTGTCTGCGAGCGATCGTCGGATTCTGTCGGCGTTCAGCACGACCGCTGCTGCTTTGTCCCTTTCGGGATCCACCTTCATTGTTCTTTGCTACGTCTTCTTCAAGGAGCTTCGCAAATTTTCCTTTAGGCTTGTCTTCTTCCTTGCCCTTTCTGTGAGTTAACCTCTCTCAAATTCCGATCTTTAATGCGTGCCGATACGTGCTGTTCTGGGTTTTTGTTCCTCTCTCTCTCTCTCTTCTTCTCTCGATAGATTGAATGACCGGAGTTGGGATTTTTCTAAGTTTTTCTGAAGAAATAGTTTTTTAACTGACGCGTTTTTCAACATTTTACTGAAAATCGATATTTATTGGGACATTTAAATCATGTATCTGCCGGAATTTTTATTTGGCTGCTTTGCTGGGTGAGATCTATCGATGCTAATAGCATGCTTGAAAGAAAAGAATGTGGCGAAGAGACTAATCTCATTTTAGTGGCGATATGTTCTAATGCGTGTTGAAAATTCATGATGCATTGTTTATAGCGCAGCAAGGTATGGCCATGATTCTGATGAGCTGTATGTGCATCGATATTTTAGATTTTGGCTTAATCTATGCTTTAATGAAATTTCATACCTAAGGTTTCACTTCATTCTTCTTGTTAATGGGGAAATCAGAGCCTCTATTCACTTAGTTCCTTTTATATTTTTACAAATTTTATTTTAGCTTCTATTTTTGCTTCTTTTTAAATTTCACCCTTCTGTTTTTCTAGCCATGGAACCTGGCTTGCATAATATTTAGCTATTTCACTTCTCAAAGAGATTTTCTGCAGTAATGATAGTATTGGCATGCCAAATGACCATCTTGTTCAAATTGCTAATGCTAAATGGTAGTTAAACTTGGTTTTTGGAGTAGTCATTCATTAAGAATCCATCATGTAACCCTTTTACTTGAGTAGCTTTTTTGTAAGCTAAACTACTATGTATACATATTCATGATAACATTTTGTTATATCTTGTGACTTTACACATTTCCTTCTGAATGAACATGCCAATGAAAGGTTTAACATGACACTTTTGGGTTTACAGGATATGTTCTGCAGTTTCTTCAGCATAGTAGGGTAAGAACTTGACTCCTTTGTTGAAATTTAGTATCAAATAGTTTATGCTTGGTTGCCCTTCTGTATTAGAATCATGTTTTCTTGTATAATTGATTGATTCAATAAATTGAAGTTGTTTGCTCTATTGTTGGAGTATTTCTAAAATAGCAGTGTTCAAATTATTCATATTTTTTTGTGACGCAGATGTGCTTGGCACATGCTCCATCATTGATTGTAGATTGATAGAAATAAGAAAGACTAATTTTCATTAATTGATTCTTCTTAAAATGTTATTTATCATGTACCTTTTGTGTGCACATTGTTGAGGTTTTTTTAGGAAAGCTACCAGTGAAGTATGTGTAGCAAGGAGAGTGTACACATGAAAATAGAGAGAGAATGAAGATACAAACCAGAGAAATGGAAATAACAATGACCAAAAAGTTTTTTTAAAAAATCTGGTGACTATTGTTAGAAGTACAAAAATAACAGGCATCTAAGTTCCCAAAAAATGTTTTCACTTATCTATCCGAATGAGATGTTTATATACAAGTTTTGGTAGAAGCTTAGTTATAGATAGTCATAATGTTTATAATGACAAAAGCTTCTAGAATCTTTTGGCAGTTTTTTTGAGGATCTGTTACAATAGCAAATTTGTGAAGCTCTTTAGAAAGTCATGTTAGGAATAGTTATACTATGCATTTAGGACCCTCAGGCAACTTGAGAATAGTTTGAAGACTTGTTGGAAAATTTCCTAGAGGTTAGTTGGGGTATAGCCTGGAGTTGATTGGAGCATGCTTCAAAATCTCGAGAAAGCCCCAAACTGGTGTCAAGATTGATGGAATCTATGATAGACTCATGTCAGCAATTTAATAGTAAATGGAGCTGACAATTAGGATTGAGAAGGTAGTTAATTAATATATCTTCATTGGCCTCTCAACTCTTTGGTCTAATATTTATGTGGCAAGTGAAGAGTTGTTACCATTGGATGTCTACCAATTAGCATGCCAAGAGTTGGTCATGTCTTTTACATGAATGTAAGGCACTGGGGCATAAGGAAAAATTCATCTTCGCAGCTTACACACTATTCTCGTCTATAATAGTAAATCTTTCCTCTTGACAATGTCATGCTTGTTTGCTCTCGAGAGCAACATAGCCATGGTTAGGTCCAAGCCCTTAAGTGGTTCTCTAATGGTCATCATGCCATCAACCTTGCTAGGGATGAAGAAGTTGGTTGGTTGGGAAAAAACTCCTTGGAGGCCCCTTGCCCCAACCATGGTCATGGTCATGACTCCTTTGGCTCTAGTTTCCTTGTCGAGAGTAGGTCATGTGTCGCTATTGGAGGATCCTAGTAGCAATCTAGTAATAGATATTTAATCCTCATGTCCTTTGGTCTCATTGAAGATTTTGATTGCTGCCATCCTTGAGAATCTTGTCGAGATGGGGATGACTACAACCAAAGGTTCTTGAATTGTTGCTTGGTTAGGAACTGAGTTCTATAGATATTATTGAAGTGTTGATAGTGAGTATGTTGATGAAGGAGATGGCAAAGGTCACCGAGGAGTGGAAAGAATTCATTGACCTCCTATTGCAACATTTTTGAATGCCAAGATAAGGGAAGATCTCAGGATGGGATAGGTCAAGTCTCTTGCGCCATTGAAAAAAGAGTCGAGAAATGCATAATTAGAGCACCAATATGGATTGGAGTAGCAGTTGTGATGGGAAGTAGCTTAGGTACTTGTCATTCTTTAGAAACCATGTCCTCGCGAAATGCTTGTCAAGCAAGAGAATTGGATTTTCAAAGAAAGATTAGATGATCAGGACATAAATTTTTTGTCATTGATGATGGACAGATTGTAAAGGTATGACGTTAGTTGGAGATTGACATCTGAGGCCAATTGTTTGGCCTCAAGACAAGCTTAAAGGGCCTTTATTCATATTTGGTGGTCTTGCTGATATGGAGTTAAAGATTGGTCCCCATTGATAGAGATTATGAGAATTGGATAATAGATGCTCCCACCTAGAGGCTCAAAATGAGTCTTGAGTAGCTGAATTGTTTGAGGAGTAATAACTAGGCTTGCTAATGGGGAGACATTGATGAATGTGCATAGAGGAAGCTGCTATAGACACAATTAAGAGATGTGTTTATGTGTCTTTGTGACAATTCGACCTTTCAGAAGGGTGTCGTACTTGTGATGCATTGCAATGAATGAAGCAATGTTTTCTTTTATCTCGTTTTGTTTCTCTTTTTAGTTGATCATTATGGTAATTGTCGGCGAACAAGCTTTTTCATTAAGTTTTGGAAAATAGATCTCAGATTTTCATTTGGGTGAAGTATCACAATCAATGTTTCTTTGAATGTTGAAAGCTTTCAAGATGTTAAACATGGTCACAAAACCCAAAAATCAAAACGAATTTTGATTGCCAATAAATACAAAACAATAGGTTTTTTTAGGAATAAATAATGGTCTTTCATTATTTGAAATAAAAGTCTCCTCACAAGGCATTAATTAGAACAAGGGTGATAAAAAACTCATCCAATTTGAATTATTTAAAAATTGGTTAACAAAAATTGATGAGAAAGGTCAAATCAAGTATTTGATCCGGATAGCTAAGATCGTTCAATGACAAATGGTAATGCTCTAACCTTCAGATGAGAGTGTGCCTTAGGTCTTGATTCATATTTCTAATGATGCTGATAAATAGCCCAAGAGCTATAATCACTTTACAACTTCTGCCATTCATGTTGCTTTTGTATGCCCTAGCTTTGTAACTTTTGTAGTTTCTTTGCGTCTCTTTTGATTGTTCTTTCGATCGAAAGGGGTGTACGAGAGGTTTAGGAAAGTTCAAGGCTTTAGATCGTCCATGATATTGATGGAGTACATTTGCATGAGCTAAATTGTTTATTGAATGGATTATGATATCGCGATCCACACCCCTAAGAAGAATGTAAGGATTAACTTGGAAATCTCTTGGAGGCTTGCTTATTCATCGAACTCCTGATCTATAGTCTCTAGTTACCCTTCCAACAATGCTTCTTCAACATGTTCTAGTGTTTTGAATTCATTTAGTCTCAATTAGCCCCTTGAATGTGGTGGCCATGATTTATTTGCTTTGTTTGGGTGTTGTTCGAGAAAAAGAAATTGAGATTTGATTGGTTCTATTATGCGTTCCAATTCATGGAGAACAACAAATATTCTAAAATTGTTTACTAGAAGAATTGATTGGAAAAATCTCTCTTCAAGTTGAACACCTTAAATTTTGATGATTGAAGTTGATACTTATTTTTTTTATGTTTATTACATAAACAGTGTCATTTTTTAATAAGTTGAAAATAATATATTCGATTTATATTAATGTTTAGATTTTTAAGACAAATTTTTTCAATGATTTAATTTAAATATTAAACATATATGATAATGCAATACAGATATCAATAATAGAATTTTTACAATTTTTTAAAGAGATAAAAAAGTATTTGTATTATATATAAGACTTATAAGTAGCTTTTAATTAAGGAAATATTGTAATCATTTTTTAACTTTAGGGAGATTTTTCAAGTTTTTTTAAAAGCAAATTTGGATTGGAAGTGTTTCATACTTATTTTTTGTGATTTAGATAATCTTAATTAAATTTTTAGGGGTGGTCTTTATATAAGAATATTATTTAAAAGTGTAAATTATTAATTAGGAAGTTATTTGAAATTTATATTTAAAATATTTCTTGAAGAATTTAGATCGTAAAATTTAAGTAGAAAGTCTTATTACTTTTGAATATCTCATCATTATTTTGCTAAAATTCAAACCATCACTTTAATTTGTCATTATAGATTTAGTGAACTTAATATTTTTAGGTGGCTATGGTTAATTGTATGAAATATTGTGATCCTCTTTTGATAAACTCATACTATTTTAGTATTAAATAATGTTGTTTAAGTCTATTATTATCTCTTTGTTTAGGTTAGCAACGAATGCCACTTCTTTTTGAGACTTTGTTTGTGGAGGAAATATTTGGGTTTAAGACAACATTAGGTTGTTGAGAGAGGATTTCATGTGTTGAACAAGCATGTTAGCTACATGCACTAGAAGCAATGATCATCATGATCATCTAAATAAAGAAAAATTGAGAAAATTAATTTTATTTTGAGTGATGCTTGTAACTCATATATTTTTGAGACTTTCATCCAACATGATCTTATATTTGTTGTAACACATGATCTACTTTGAATTTTAAGCTCTTATTTTCATAATTCATTAAAAAATCACTTAATAATGCTCTTATCATGAATTGTTATCTTTTACATTATACCATTATGCTACTTGCTAATTGATCTTGCTAGTTTGAAATAGTATATAAAACCTATTTAATGGGAATTAAAATTGTTTGAGTGACAATTGCTATATTGTGAAAGTCTTTATCATTGCAGGGATCCATCAAATGAATTATTTTGCTATGCTCAGGACTACAGTGCACATTTCTTCTGCCTGGCATCTTTTTTGTGGACCACAACAATTGCATTCACACTTCATCGTACTGTTGTCAAACACAAACCTGATGTGGAAGATTTTGGATCTATTTTTCATCTATATGTTTGGGGTTTGTTTCTTTGTGACTCATTGTATTGATTTTATATTTTAGTTTTATTTCTTTTTTTGTTTCTCTATGCTCTTAAAAAATATTAAAAGCATTACCTCTACACATGTTAGATCGAGCAAAGTGCATCTTACTCTTCCTTAGTATCTTGGTTGTGGTGTAAATTGATAGGCTGTTTTTAATGTTTAGGATAGTTATTCAAGTATTTTTTTAAGTACAAATTTGTTGGGAGGTGAATAAAAGAGAGAAGAGACAAATTTATAGGATGAAATATCATAGGAGTCTAACTCGGTTTTGTTTGGGATAGCTTGTACCTGAACTAGATGGATTCAATTCTCATTTTTAGGAAGCATAATCAAACTTGGAAATGATTGACTCTGAACTGATAAAAACTTTGTTTCAAATTGGTTCTTAAAAAGAAAAAAAAAATATTTTTTGAGTAAAATAAAAACCAATTAATGAGATTATAACCAAATTGTTATATTTCCTTGGTTACCAGAGTTTTACTTGCTAAATGATCCTTGGGTATCAAGGGCTAACTTGATAATTATTTTTACATATATAGTTCAGTTTGGATTGATTTACTTAGTTATTGGAGTTTAGAATAGACATGACTTAATTGGTTACTACCTTCTTTAGAAGCACTAGGTCGTTGCAGACAGAAATAGACATGACCTAATCTGTTCCTATCTTTTCTAGAGCCTAAACTGACTCATATCTGATTAGAATTGACCCAAATTCATGTACCATATGGTTTAAGGACTATTCTTCGTTTAGATTTCCTTAAACATTGTTGGCTAAAACTTGTGTTGTAAGTAAACCACATCAAGCTCAAGTTCAACTTGACCTAGACATGAAGTGGTAGGTTAGAATCAAGAATCATATTTTAGCTTGTCACCTATTACATTGCTTGAACTCGTCATGGGCTTGACAAACTGTTTGGAAAACAATTTATGCAACAATTACAATAGAATAGTGATGTTGAAAGAGAACTTGTCATTAATTCAGGTGATTTACTTAGCATTAAGGGCATTGTACTTGGTAGATTGTCATAGAAGTCACCAATTAAGGGGCATAGGAATGAGTGGACAAATTTTGGATGGGATAAAGTCTAAATTTTAAGTTGTTTTTTTCCTTTAGAGTTTGGTAAGGGTGTAGATGAGTTTTTTTAATTTTCTTAGATGTCTTTAAGAATTCTCTTAGGTTTAATGTCATGATAATTTTCATTGCTAATGTTTTTATACTTAATGCTATTCCATGATGAAGCGCTTGACACCTATAAGGTCAAACGTTTGTGTCTTGTATCATACCCCTTCAGTGTGCGAATAAAAAGACTATCTGTGATCATTGCAACATTATCGGGTTCAAAGTTAAGCTATCTATTTAATACATTTGTGAATGGAAATCCATAACCATTGGGCATGAATTTATGCAATTGCTCCTATATCTTTGATAACTTCAATACATGTGGATGAAACTTTTTAAAACCAAAACCTTTAAAAGCATGTCTTAGTTCTCTATGAAAAGGTTGTCCCTTCTATCTCAACATTGGCTGATATGAATGGATGGCAACAATGAGAAATCGTGTTGTATTTGTTGAAAATTGATGATGATGGTTGACAGTTGCATGTCGAAGTAGTGGATTACAGCTGGTAATGTTGTTTGGTTGACAGTAGTGGCATTTAACTAATTGGAAACTAGGGTGATTATCTGGCCAATTGAATATGATGTTGGTCTATAATTGTAGGCTTTAGTTGTGTGTAACGGTGGTGACCAATGATGTTAGGTAGTTGTTAGCATTGTGCGGTTGGCGATGGTGGTGTTAGCCAACCTACAACAATGGTGGAGGCCGGCTAATAACAATAGTGGAGGCCAATAGTACCTTTGGGTGACGACTACTAGTATTAGGTGATGAAGAACTGTCGCAACAACTAGAGGGTGAAGTTGTCTTTTAAAACTCACATGGATTTACTGACTTTTAGAAGTTAACCTTTGCCAACATCGAATGTTTTTTGAAAGTTGAAGCCTGCATATGGTCATGAAACAAATGCTGACATTGTTTGACATTCGATTGTCGCCATATGTTTGTGATACCATTCTATTCCAAATCAGTATAATTAGAAACATTTGTTACCATTCTAGTACCTTAAGTTATAATTTTCCAAGTTTCCCCTTTTGTTATTCTATTGACCTTTTATATATAAAGTTAAGGTTTTTCATATCTTCCCTTCCCTTTTCTGTTTACCATTTATTTTTGTTTTTCATTCTTTGCCATTGTGTGATTTATCTTCCGATGTTGTTAACCTTGTTATGCTGATTATTCAGGAACTTCTTTTGCTATGACTGTCATACGTTCTATAGGAAGCGACTTTGGGCAGTTAGGCACTTGGTGTTGGACTGGATCTGAACAAAAGGGGAAGGCACGTGCACTCTTTGTTTGCATCAATTAGTCATTTAGTTTACTAAGATAATTTTTCAGTTTAGTTTGTTTTTTAAGAGTACTAGACATATTTGAAATGCATCAATTTCTAGTATTAGTTTTTTATTTGGTATTGTTTAACTTAAAAATCTAATGGACCAATCATGAATAACATGTACTTTTGTAAAGGTTTTGTGCACATACCAAAAAAATTTAATAATTGGATGTTGGATCATTTGAGCATGCTAGGTCATAAACAACATTGCCTTGTATGTCTTAAAGGAATTTATGGATGATTAGACAACCAATGAGACTTAATGTGTTTAAAGTTTTGATAAATGATGTGGTAGTTTGTTGTTTACTTGGGAAAGCTTGTAGGATGATAGTGTTTGTTATGTTATGCAAGGCACACTTGCTGACCATGTCTTTGATCTTTAGCATGCATGTGTTTTTAAATATGTAGTTGCATTATTTTCTTTTTATTACAGATTTAACATACTCATTCGTATTTGCATAAAGATGCACTGTGATTCTAATGGTATAGTATAGTTCATGTCCGGGCATCGAACAGAATATGAACCATAACTGGCTATAATATGGTTCCATAGGAACCCATGTACAAATATTTTTGTTTGTGCTTAGCAGTTGCAAGATAGTTCAGTAACCTTTTACATTGATACCTGGTCAATGACCTTTTAATGCTTGCTAATTGAGCGAGTGGCTCTTAAATTGCAGTGATATTATGATGAGTTTATTCTTTTGCAGACCCACTGGTTGTAGGAAAGTCCTTGGCTTCCTTGATTCCTGTCATCATTGTAGTGTAGGGTTGTTGTAGAGTAGCTATAATTTCTCCATATGGATAGTTTTTAAACTTAGATTTATAAAATTGGTATAATTTTTTTAAAAAAAATACTTGAAAATGCCGTGTATAGGAAAAAATTCATTATATTCTTACTTTTTTTTTTACAGTGATTGGAAAGTTGCTCCCTCATTCTAGCTCTTGGATTGATCAAGTGCACTCCATGATCATTCATTTTGTTCAAGAAGTCTTGTGCTCTCACATGTGAACCTTGCATGCATAGTGGTCATTATCGTTGTCATTTGCATAAAAGATGCTTTTACGTATCCTTTAGCCCAAATCTCATCCAATGACACAGATCAAAGGATCATAGGACAATGTCTAGGAGGTTTTCATGCAAAATTCAAAATGTATGAATGTTCTACTGTTTGCATTAGACTGTAGTACTCATTCGCTTTTGGATAAAAAAAAAATAGAGGCACGTGCGCTGGTCTTTCTCTAAACCAGTGGCTAAGGTTGTCAAACAGAGCATAACTAACTAGGAACACTACTGGAAGGAGCTTCATGCATTGAATTTGTTTGAAGGCAATGGTTATTGCTGGACACTAGAAAGTGTTTTTGGTCAACAATTTTTTTGAAAAAGAATCAAATAAATTCTCAAATTTATAGTGTAGCTTTTGCGTGGTAAACGTAATTTTTTTTTTCACTTCTGCTACAAAAGTTGATTTAAACAAATCCTATGAAAAAAAGTATTTATCAACAACTTTTTAGAAGTAACTTCTTATTCATAGCTTTTTAAATATAGTTTTTCCCAGAAAGCTTTAAACCACATTGCACCAAACCTGTAGTGTTTTATCTGCTTAGAAGTTCTTTCTGAATCGGTTGAAGGAAGCCTTCTAAGATGGGTAAAGATGATTTTCCCTTCACATATCTATCCCGTTGTGAATACTCTATCTGAACATGATCTTCTGGACAAAGAAAAAAATGTATAAAGGTTTCATGATCTGGTGTTCTATGTCCTCGATAGGAAAGAGCAATGTTGCTATAGTACTATTATATGATTTGTCCCTGTGCAATCGTATGTATAGTTTCTTTGGATTCACTTCCTTTCGTTTTCAATCATTTTCAACTCATTATATTGGATAGAATGCTATTGTTTTCCATGGTCTTTTTTCCTTTCTTTTGTGGCGTTATCCTGCTCAGTAATCATCTAATTCTCAGTTTCTCACCCAGCACTCCTTTTTGCAGGTTGCACATGTAATAACATTTTATGCTCCTTTATGGGGTGCTATTCTTTACAATGGGTTTACATACTACCAAGTTACTCGGATGCTGAGCAATGCGACTAGAGTATGTTAGTAAAGCTCTAGAACAATTTGGTAGAATTTTTGTTGGATAATATTTTATTGCTGGTTTCTATGTCATTTTTAACTAAGATTTAACTTTGTGGATTGTGTGCTTCATATGATCCATATTCAGATGGCTGTTGGTATGGGGGATAGGTCTTACCAGTTTGATGCGGGGGCTGGCAGGAAGGTATACGTTTGTTATATTTTGTTTTGATCATTTGATATGCTAATTTAGCTTATTTTTGGTCCCAGTGGTTGCTTCCAAATTGTATTGCTACTGACGATTTTTGTCCATGTTCTATGATATCAATCATAGTGTTTTGTTGAAGTGTTTATATGGCATGAGATTGCTATAGAAGCTTCATCCAAGTATACATTAGGGTTGATAATGAGTCAAATTGTCTCCGCTCAAACATGTAAATTTTAGCTCTATTTCAACCCGCAAGATGCTTCTTCACTTGAATTCTCTGCCATGGAGGCTTTATTCAGGTGTACATTAGGGTTGACAATGAGACAAATTTGGCTCAACACAAACACATAAACTGTGATTCTATTTCAACCCGCAAGATGCTTGTTTACTTGAATACTCCCATGTACACTGGTCAATAACTCTCATCTGAATTGAAATGGGCAATTTTGAATAGTATTAAATTGTGCTTACTAAAATAATGTACATTTAATGCTAAGATGGCAGGCTTGTAATTGTGCTTTTAACTAAACAAACCAAACCAAAATTTCAGCAGTTAATAGATCTGCATCTACTTAGCCCATCAGTTCAATCGCATGTTAACCTGTTGTCAGTCACTCAAAAATTCAGACGAAGTGACTTAAGATTGTCAAAGACTTTGAAACTGCCCTTGTCTTAGGGCTTAATCCATTGTAAAGTTTAATTGAGAGGATAAGGAACTCCCCAAGAGGATTATTCGAGACTCCCCAATACTATTGCACAATTATAAATTAAACCTTTTTATCCTAATCAGTGCATCCCTCTATTGCATCTTAAGCAGCTCCATTACAACAGAAAAGCAACATACCTCACCAGCATCCTCATGCAAGTCTCCAAGCCCCATAACCACTAGTTTCTCTACTTTCCTCCTATTCCCAATACCCATGCCCCGAAAGCATACTCTCTTGAGGTTTCTTTCTCTTGTACAAGCCTCAAAGACCTTCTCTGTACCAAAAAAAGAATTAGTAGAATTTCCTTAGAATAGTGTGCCCATTGTTTTCCCTTTATTCTTATCATTGTTTTGCATAAAAACTCTGTATTTATTCTTTTTCCTGATTGTTCTTCAAACTACCAAGTGTGTGGAGTAAATCCTTGCATACAAGTTCATGTCCCACAATTAACAAATTCCTAAAGGACATTGATCATGCTTTAACATCTTTCTGGCATTGTTTATGAGCATTAAATGTAGATTAGAGGACACAAGCGTACCAGAATCTCTCACATTGATGCATCTCCCAATTTTAGCATCTAACTTGTTGGGCTTATTGTGCTCGAAGTTGCCTTTCAAGCCCATATGCCGCAACTTAAGTAGTAATAGAGGTGGAGTAGCAAGAGATAAAGGAGTTTCATCTATTGTAGTTTCATAGGGATCTAGTAATGACTAGCTAAGAGATCAACAAGATGTCCCTTGTTTCACCGATGTGATTTCAAGTATTTTATTTTTCTAGCGTATTCTTATTACAGTGTTATTTGATTGTAGCATATCCCATTCTTTTATATCTTAATATGTTTGTGATATTTTATTTATGAAATTGTAATATATGAAAAATGCATTATTAGTTATATTACTCTATGAAATGAAATTAAAATTGAGAAGTGTGTTTAAGGTTTTGTAGAAATTTAGGATTTTTTTTTTGCTGAGTTAATAATATTATCGTTGACAAAGTTTGATATTGAACTAGAAATGGATTGACTATATGAATATTAGGATAGAATTGATTGTGTTAAAAAAGAATTGAAATTAAGAACCCTAAAGAGAAGAAATAGTTTAATTTAGAAAAGGAAAATCCGTTTCATATATATGTTGAGAGAGTAGAAATTGTTATCCAAAGAAAGAGAAAGGTCTTTGTTATTAGTAATTACTAAATATCAAAAGTTTGGAGAACTATAGATTATACAAGTGGTTTTTGAGTATTTAGATGTGCTTCCTAATGAATTAACTAGACTTTTTTTTTAATAAGAAAATTGAATTTGAAATTTTGATGGTAAGTGTTGAGCTAATATCAAAGCACTTTATAGAAAAACAATTGTAGTATTGTAAGAAGGTTCAACACCAACAAATATTAGATAAAGGTTTTTATTAGACTTAATGTGTCTTATATTGATGATAGATAATTTATTTGGTCAATCACTAGGAGTTGTTATATTTTTAAAAATAGATTTAAGATCTAGATATTCTCAATTAAAAGTAAATGAAGAAGACATATCTAGAATAAATTTCATAATTAAATATTGACATTATGAATTTTTGATATTGTTATTTGGATTAATTAGTACATTTATAATATTTATGAATCTTATGAATAAGATATTCAAAAAATATATAGATCAATTTGTAATTATGTTTATTGATAATATTTTAGTATATTTAAAATCTACTTAAGATCATATAAAATATTTACATATTATTTTGTAGATGTTGATAAAATATCTTTTATTTTTAAAATTTTTAAAATGTGAATTCATTATGTTTGTCTCAAATGGTATTTTTGGAACATGTACACATGAAATTTTTATAGATTTGTCGAAAATTTCAGTTGTAAATTGGTTGCAGCTAAGGAATGTGTCTTAAATCATAAGTATTCTAGGTTTGGTTGGTTATCATAAAAACGTTATTAAAGGTTTTTCATACTTAACATTTGCTTTGATTAAATTAATCCAAAAAATAGGAAGGTTTGAATGTGATTCTTCTTGTGAAGAAACTTTTCAAACACTGAAGGAAAAAATAATATTAGCTTCAATTCTAATCATTTTAAAAGAAATTGAGGAATATCAAATCTACAGTAATGTATTTTTGCAAGGATTGAGCTATGTTTTATTGTAATTTACAAAAGTAATAACTATATCTCTTGACAATTAATACCTTATAAAAAAATTATTTAATTCATGATCTAGAATTGTTAATTATTATTTTTGTTTCGAAGAATTGGAGACATTATTTATATGGGATGAGATGTGAAATATTAATTGATTATCAAAGTTTAAAATAAATATTTATTTAAAATAACTAAATTTAAGATAGAAAAGATAATTATAGTTTATTACAGATTATGATTTATAAATAGTCTACTATCATAGAAAAGTCAATGTAGTTGTTGATACTTTGAGTAGAAAAACAAATATTAATACAGTGGCGGCTCAACCAAACAAGAAACAAAAATTTTTTGAATTTTGACAAGTTTTAATTAGAAAAGGAAGCAGAGAAATGTGAATTTGTTTTATCAACTATCTTTCAGACTTGATTGGATAGAGTATATTAAAGAAGATCAGTTTTAAGATGTTAAAATTGAAGATATTTGTGTATTTGATTTTATCTTAGATGATAAAAATATATTAAGATTTCAAGGCTATTTGTGTATACTAAATCATTAGCAATTAAAATAATTGTTATTAAAAGAAACGCCTAACTCTAGATATGTTGATCGTCTTGGAGGAAATAAAATATATTAAAAATTAAAATAAAAATATTGATAGCTTGGTTTTGAAATAGATATGACAAAATAATTTAAAAAATGTTTAATTTGTTAGTGAATAAAATGTGAACAACAAAAATTAAGTGGACTTTTCAAAAATCATTATCAATTTCATAATGAGAATGAAAAAACATTGCTATAGACTTTGTTTTTGAATTGCCTAGATCATTGACTAATCATGATTGTATTTGACTTGTAATCGACATATTAATCAAATTTGTATATTTTATTGGCAATTAGGGTAGCATGTTTAGCAAAAAAAATTGGCTAGAATTTATATACAACAAATTGCTAGATTGTATAGTATACCAAAAGAGATAATATTAGATAGAAATTCAAAATTCATGTCACATTTTTAGAAGAAAGTTTATAAAGCCTTTGATATACAATTAAATTTTAGTACAAATTTTCACCTTTAAATAGATGGTCAAACAAAAAAATTAAATCAAAATTTTAGAACATTTATTGAAATGGTATGTATTAGATTTTAGAAAAGATTAGCAAGATTATTTCTCTAGTTGAATTTGCATACAATAATAGTTATGAGGCTAGTATTAGAATGACTAATAAAGGTCTATATGAAGAAAATATCAATCTTTTTTGTGTTGATTTAAAGGTAGAAAAAGACTATTGATAAGCCAGATTTTGTTGATGTGGTTATTGAAAAAGTAAAATTGATGAAAAAAATAATATAAACTATCCAAAATAAACTAAAGAAATGCTTTGATATAAAGTATAGAAATATTGAATTCCAAGATAAAGGATATGATTTCATACTTTGAAAGGTATAATTAGATTTGACAAGATAGGAAAGTTAAAACTTAATTATATTGGTCTTTTTTTATTTAACGAAAGATTGAATCAAGGAGCTTGTAGAAATGCTTTATCGATACAATTGACTGGAATTCATGATGTTTTTTATGTTTTCTCCCTATGAAATTATATTTTACATTCATCACATATCTTCAAATTTTAGAAGAAATCAATTCATTTTTTTTCAATAAAAAAGATAGTGTTGAGAAACAAAGTTTTATATGAAGTATTTTAGTAAATCAAATTGAAAGAGAAATTATGAGAATTGGAATCATATATCAAGTTTTAATATTTAAAATTATTTTAAATTTCAGGAATGAAAGTTTTATATAAAGAAGAGATTATAACATCCCAAAATTTTATTTAAAATAATATATTATAATTGAGAAATTATGTTTGTGTAGATTTGTATTTTAAATAATAAAGTTAGTTTTTTTGAGAAATTGATATGTTAGAATAAAATAATATATTAAAAGCATATAAAAGGACATGTCAATTTGTAAAGTATCATAGAATTTAAAATTGTATGGAAAGAGTTCATTGAGTGGAATTCAGCATTGTGTTGTAATTTTTGGATATCTAATTAATTTGTTTTTAATTTTTGAAAATAAAAAGTTATTTGTGTTAAAAAAGATTTCATTGTCATTATTTGTTTGATTAAGCGTATTATGGTCATTTTTGTATTTAAAGGCCATCGCTTAAGCCTTGTGGCTTGATAAAAAGGGAAACTTTTTAATGAAGAGGTGGTTAGTTTTGGAGTTGTGAAAAAGGAATCTAGGAAAGAGAAATGGCTAGTAAGAAGCGTGAGAAGAATTCCAGCAGGAAGCTGGCTGTTGTTGGAGACTTTAGTGAGGAAGCCATACGTCTTTGAGGAGCTATCCATTGTGGAGTTGGATCTGCCATAACAAAGAAGCAAAACAGAGAGGAAGGAAAAATAAAGGAGTTACATGAAGAGTGTTGGAAGACTCGAGCAATTAATTTACTTAACTTGAATGAGAAAGCTTATTTTGTTTAAGAGGCTTGTTTTGGGAATTTTGGTTTTTATGACAAATCTTGAGCTTTTGAGCTATTTCAAAAGCTCTTATAATAATTAATTGTGTTAAGAGCATTAGATGTTGATTTCATAAAATTTAGAATCAAATTGAGTTGAAAATAGAGGAATATTTGTTGAGTTTTGTTGTCTATCTCAAGAGGTGACGTATAGCACGTCAACCAGATGGATGTTAAGTGTTGCTGGCTTAGATGATTTGATAAGTTGGTTCAATTAGTTATAAATTTTGAAATTTTAGGTATTTTACAAAATGTATAAGATTAAGATGAATTAGAGAAAATATGATATTTGGTATTTTGAGTAAAATGGAAACTAGCAAGTATATGGTTAACATCAAAATGATGAGATTTGGATGATTAATGTATAATTTTTCTTATATAGAAAATCAAAGGGAACAAAATAATAAAAAAAAGAGAATTTTTTTAAAAACAAAGTAAATTTGAATTAATTGTAATATAAGTACTTTTATCCATGAAAATATATTCATATAGTTATGTTAGCATAATCATTATATTTTGTATATTTGTTTTTTAATATTATGTATAAAAGATAGTTGACATATTATCGGATTTGTAGTAAACCTAGTATGCTCTTATTATCTGTCATGTGATGTAGTTCTTAGAATATAAAAAAAAGAAAAAGATAAAAATAAAATAATGTGAAAAGGCAATGATAAAAAAGAAAAGAAAGAAAAAATAATATAGTATGTTATATAAGCATATGTGCATTATCATAAGATAAAATAAGATGCAAAACGAGATTAAAATTTTTTTAAGACATTATCTTATGATTATCATTATATATAATTAGTTACTAGCATATTATGTAAGACTTGATAGACACATCGTATGCTTTGCTATGAGATTATATCATAAACCCCATTTTCAATTATTGTCAATATTTTATATAAAAGATATAATGTGTTAAACTCCATCATTACTAGTATTTTGCATAGAGCTAATATGTAAAGATGATATGATTGATTTAACTAGTTTTGATATGTTTATATATTTAGATCTATATATGAGAGGATGAGATGTTAGACATGAGATAAGATGATATGGAGATAATATAATGATCATTTGAGAAATCTGGTTCTTTGTATATTGAAAAATATGATAAGTATGAGAAATGATGAAAAATAAATGAAGGAATAGTGAGAAAAATAAATATGTTAATAATATGAAAAACATGAAATGCTTATTTGTATATTATATAAGATAAAATATGATTTTGATGTTCTTATTTGAAATATGTATTTATATGAGTATGTCATATGTCATGTTTTTATTGCTGTATTTTATTACTATTTTATATGGAGATATTGTTTGTATATAGAGATTCATATATTGAATTTTGTAAAAATCATTTATTTACATTATAAGTTATGTCATATATACAAAGATAAAGAAAGATCAGAGTGACCCATGAGCTGAATTTTGGTTTTTGAGAGACATGTCTTAAGGAGTCTTGTACTCTTATATATTCTAGTATTGTATTAGAAATATTTTCACTTATACTATGCAGTTGGTGTGTGTGAACTAGTTTTTATTATTTATTATGATGATATAGTTGTATTTGACTTTAAGAAATGATATTGAAAATACAACTTTATCGTTATCATCACCTGAATAAATGATTTGTATCTTCTATTTGTGTATATATTCTAATTTCACCATTTTTTATATTATTATTGTATTATCAAGTGAAAATGATAGATAGGGTTTGACACACCATTGTTTAAATAGTTTTCTTAGGCTTTGTAATATACTCAGTTCATAATTCAAGTCAATTATCATAATTATCTTTTAATGCCTCTTTGATTCTTCATAAATAAATAATGGGCCGTTAAAGAAAAATATTTATCCTGCCTTTTGCATTGGATTAGTTTTTGGGTCAAGTCCAAGATAGTCGAGACAGCATGATGTGATAGCTATGGGTCCAATTAGATGTCAATGCTTCCTTTAGCATGAGATATAATTTAGCTACATCTACCCCCCCTCCCCTCAAACTTCTCACATGATTGTTGCATTGTCGTCCCCTCTAGCTATTAGATGAATTGCATGCTAGGGTATTGCCAATTAGCTAAAAACTCCGAGAAGGTGGCCCATGACTATCAAAGATTTTGGAACTACCCTTGGCACAGGGCTTTGTAACATTTGCTAGATAAGATAAGGAGATCTCAACAAGGATTATTTGGGACTCCTTAGTGTTGTTGCTCAGCGATAAATTGGACTTTGCAGTCCTTAGTTAGGGTATTGCTTCATCACATCTTGAGAACTTCAACTAGAATAGAAGGGTAACCTAATCCTTGGGCATCATGCTAGTCTCCAAACTCTTATAATCAGCAACCTTTCCACGTTCTTTCTTTTTGTAATACCTGTGCACTCTTATCATTCTTTCTTGAGACTTCTTTTTCTTATACAAACCTCAGAGACCAGCACCCAAAAGAAGAATTAGTGGAATTTTTTTGCTGTTTTGCACGTGTGGTTTTCCCCTAATTTGGAGATTTTTCATGTAAAAATTTAATGTGGTCATTCTTTCTCTAGTGCTTTTATTTTCCTTATGTTTCCTCTTTGTCTCAAGAGTCCTCTGAGCCATCAAGAGTACGAAGTAGATCATTTCCTACAAGAAAACATTTTGAAGGATAATGATTCAACACAAGCTGAGCTTGGAATTTGTTAGAATCATGTATGAAGTCATAAAAGTTAGCTGGTGATTTAGGTTAAAATCATTTGACGTCTCTTTGAAAAACCGTAATTGACCTTTGCACTGTGGGTCTACTTATTACACTAATATTTTTTATCACAATTTTTATACAACAGGCCTTGTATGTATCTTTTTGCTGGAATTGTGTAGGTGACTTTGAGCCTGATTTTGATCTTACTGTTTATAATTTATTTATTTTTAGTTGAGGATTGAGTTTTTACTTATACGTTAACCACCCTGATTTCTTTAAGTGGTCATCTATTTTATCATGATTTAAATTATTTCAATTCTCAAGCTACATAAAATCCTAGTCTTCTTTCATGATTTCTTTATTGATGTTTTTCATTCTCAAATTTTCCCTCTTATGCCTTGGAGAGATGGCTGCAGTTGCTGCACTTAGTTATGTTAGTTTTACTTGTAGATGTCAAATATTTATGTAAAATTATTTTATTTTTCATGTTGTTGATGGAGACAAAACTATACTAAATCTTGACCAGTTATATTGTCATTTCTCCTTTTCAGGCAGTGAATAAATGGGGCTACTATCCTTTAATATTAATAGGGTCTTGGGCATTTGCAACAATAAACCGCATATTTGATTTTCTTCATCCTGGCCATAAAATATTTTGGCTTTCACTTGCTGATGTTTGGTTCGCTGGACTAATGGTAGGTGATGTTTAACTTTAATTGTGTATTGCCGTAATAAGTCTATTTCCATGAACTTGGTTGACTTCTAGTTTCATGTTATTTTATTGAGTTTATTATACTGAATCATTTTTAGTTCTTTTTTTTCTTTAAAAAGTTCCTAACAGAACTATTTTCACGTAGGGGTTGTCGTTCAGCGCTTAATATGGATGGAACATAGGAAACAAGATATCTCTTTTCATAAAAGTGAATTTTAACTATATGTTTCATCCAATGGCAACCTAATGTTGAATGATCTGTACTTGATATCTGAAACTCTTTGGCTGTAAATTAGCTGATATTTGTTGCTTTTTCATGTCAAAAAGTTTGTGGTGAAAATTGCCTGCAGATACTCAAAACTTATTTTTGACTAAAAGTTGTACGAACTGAATTTGGTGAGTATACTCAAAACACTTCATGTTCTTTGGTAAACATTCAAGTCATTGTGAAAACTATGAATTTTCTTCCAAAAAGATTTAGTTAACTGTTTGACCATTTGTTTTTCATTAGTTGATATAATATATATGCCTTTTCCCTAACTCTTTCTTATCTTTTTTCTATTTGTTGAAATTGAACGAAGGTGGGGTCAGATTAGATCTCCAAACAAATATATATCCATTATCCCTAACTCTTTTTTTAATCTTTTTTCTATTTGTTGAAAGTGAAAGAAGGTGGGTTCAGATTAGATCTCCAACAAAAGGCAAAATCCTATAATATTACGAAACTAGAGTTTTTAACCAAAGCCTTAAAAATTTCAAACGTAGGGGGAAGTGATGAGATGGATCAAATGTTGCCTATGTTGTCTGATTTCCTTTGTGCTTGTTTATTGAATTTTTTTTGAATGGTTTGGTTTAATGAATGGTCTACCACAGGAATTTCTCTATCACCTGGATTTTCTGTTCTTAGACACAAGATGCCGATGATCTCTGTCTACAATCAGTTTGGTGGGAGTTTAAGGGGGATTTCAATGATCAGGTGTCTGATCTCTTATATTCCACCTATTATTTGCTGATTTCTTTCTTTGTTGATCAGACTAGGCTTCTCCAACAAAGGTAGGTTGATAAGGATCCAAATGTAACCTACATCATCACAATCAACATGCTTACCCTCATTCTATTTTGCCACTCATAGGAGAGCGTATTGGCAGCTTTTTACCTTTGTCTTTTCTCCATGACACCTTTTAGTTCATCATCAATGAGGTTGAACTTTGGCAATACCCCTTGGTGTTTTTAGCTTTTGGTGGAGTGTATTTCTTACTTAGTATTCCTTAACGTTAGTTTTTAGCAGACAAAATTTTGCCTCTCCTTACTTTTGGATCTAGCACTAAAGGAACAATGCAAGATATTATCTCTTGAATGTAGTGTCAAAAGGAGAACATTGCTCTCTCATCCTGGATCTACTATTGGTGGAGATTATTCCTCTTGGATCTAATGTTGAAAGAAAGAATGATGTTCCTTTATTATGGCTCTATTAGAGGAGATTATACATCTTGGATTTAGCAATAGAGGAAGAACAGTGCTTCCTTATCCTGGATTTGTTGTTGGAGATTATTCATCTTCTACAAAATTAGAGAATTTATGAATATAAATGATGAACAGACAATGAGATGGAGGGCCTTTCATGGAGGCAATTGAGCCTCTTACAAATTTTCTTGCTAACTTCTGTAAACAAATTGTTTATGACAAAAAGGTTTTCATTGATTGCAATCAATTTCTTCATTTGGCTTTTCCTCTCCCTTTTGAGGCTAACCATAGGCTCAATATTTGTAGACATGATACTAGGTCTAGAGGTTATTAGAAAATACAATTTAACGCTTGCCTTTACATTGGTCCAACTTAGGTTAGTACAACACTTTTCTCTGTACAATGTTTTGATATACCCATTATGAATCCACACAGGATATCTCAACACTTATGACGCATACATTTTATGCTACTACCACCTATCATTTCTTCTTGAAGTGCTCTGAAGCTAATCTATCACTTTTGATGTTGCAGTAGTCTAGATTTTCAATTGGCACCTTTATAGCATCAGCTTACCCCTCTTTGTGATTATCCAAATATCGTGGGTTTCTTGGTTGTTTCTTTCATGGTTCTACATAGCCATGCAACTACATCACTTGCTTCTTGAGTTCTTTGCTCTACAAATCTTGATCATAATCCTGGATTGATGTCTCATGATTTCTTTCATTGCAGCCATGTTTTGTTCCTACTTATGTTGTTATCGATCACACGTCTACTTAACTTGAGCCTTACTTTGGTTTGGGATATCTTGATTTTAGCCTGTGGCTAGACTTGACAGTCTCAAGAATATCGCTTGAGTTTCTTTCAATGTTTTTTGGGTCATAACTTCTTGAGAACTCTTTCACCTCAAGGATGTTTTTCTTCTCATTTGCTTCTTTGGCTAGGCTTGCAGCCCTAACAATCCCTCTCAAAGCCAAAAAAAACTCTTCTCGAGACCTCTTTTGTTTCCCTTCTTTTGGGTTCTTCATTGACCTGATTTATGGCTATATAAACTCATTTTGACACCATAATAATTTTTCTTTAGGTTTCTCATGTTCTTAAGTGTATCTACAGGCCTTCAGACAATAACCCTTGGATGTTGGCTGTCCAGATCAAGTACTCTTTTAGTCTCAAGGGAATTGCATTTCTACTCTAGCTTTCTCTGTTCAGCCCCTTGCTGTTGTTAGTAGTGTTCGTGAGAACTTAGCTAGTCTACAAAGTATTTTCTACCTCTCAAGATGTTTCTTGAGGCTTAGTTGTCATTGCTGATTATCTCGTTATCTCTCTTCTTCTTTCGGAGATCATCATCACAATCTTATCGAGATGTTTTTGTATGTATTGGAAATGATTTGAGAGTAGGGTTTTTGTCTGGCCAACTTATAGTTCACAGAATACTTCCATCCTTTCTTCATGGAGTTAATATTTCTGTCATAGTTTGGAGAAGGTCATGCTTAGAGATTTTATAAACATGCCTTCTTGTGCGTGTTTTGTGCCAAAGTTTTGTTTTGCCCAAATCCTAGGCTTTTATTGCTCCTAATGTTTTTGTTTTCATAGTCCACTACATGAAGCTCAGCACTTGGTCCACACTTGTTGCTAGAAAATGCTCTTTCTTTTTCACGTAGTTATTGTTTTTTTTCTTAACAGGGCTTATTCAATTCTATTGCTTATGGATTGAACTCAGCTGTTCGTCGGGCAATCGCAGAAAGGATTGATATGTAAGCTTATAGTCTGAACATCAAAGCAAACTTTCCTTGGCTTTTTCTCCTCAAGCAAGCTGTTATTGTTGAGGAACTGGTTTTGTTCAACTGAAAGATGATTATAACACTCCAGGTACTTCCCTGAAAAATTGAAACGGCTACTTCCCCAAAGGTTTAAAGTTCAACAAGAGCAGGAACTTGCTGCACTATTTGTCGAGGGCTAGATGTGAAAATATAGTACATTTTGAATCTTTTGCTTCGTATCGTTTCCCCTCTTCCATGTCTATACCTAAAAAGCTGCTAAAGAAGAGTTGAGGAGAAGATACACGAAGGAAACCCAGCTGCCTTTTCCTTTGCTGCTTTGTACCAGGTGATGTCTACCGCAGCTCTGTTTTTTTAATTCATTGATTTTTTTTTTTACCTGCAGCTTTCTATCTTTCATTGTTAAAAGTTTGATGTAGGCTGCTCATGTTTTTTACTTAAATTGTTTATTATGCCTATTGATGTCTTTACTGGAAGACAACATAGATTTGTAGAGGAATATGTTAGTTATAGAAATACTACTGTACATCTTTTTTTTTTTTTTTTTTTTTTTTTTTTTAACTAATTTTTTACTTACCGTAAAAATAAGAAAAGACTTGCAAATTGCTTAAATGAAAATTCAGCTTACTCGTATCTAACCATTTTTCATTTTTGAATAAGCATCTTTTCAAAATTAATGCTTAAAATTCTTTCTGTACAAATTACTATCTACATATCTTTGTTTGAGAACGAAGATGGGAATTTAATTCATTTGGATTTCTAATTTGTTGAATGCTCGCAAGACAAACAGATTTGGCTTCTTGACAAAGTTATGGAGTAATTGACAATGTTAGAAATAAAAAACAATGTTTTAAGGACAGATACTGGCTAGATAATAGATATCTTGGTCTGTAGATTCATCTTGAAAACAATTAGTTTTTGATGAATAGGAGCTTGAAATTTGATTATGTTCTTTGTTTTTTAAGACTCAATATGAATCTTCATTGTTGGAGAGGATGTAAAAGTTGTCGACATACTTATACGGGTTATCGTTGAGATATAGGGAGTGACATGATCTAAGATTCAATTAACTTTGGTTCCTTCAGATTTGGAACCTGTTGAAATTTTTTGCATTCGAATCTATGTTGTAGTTGAGCTAAACACATGACTAAACTCTTGGCTTTTACGAGATTAGTTCTTTCTTGACCAAGTCTTTTCCCTTTTTGCTTCTTTGGCTTATTCTTTCGACTAGTGCTGATGTGTCAGATTCTTCATGCCACATCATCTATGTGATGGTTGAGAGTTAAAAGTAAGATAATCCTCAGTCATCCGTTCTTTGTTAAAAAGATCATTCAAAAAAGTCTTTTTCATCAAATAATTTTGAAGTAGCAAAGGCCTTATCGTCTTGGACAAATAGCATAGCATGTTGAGGCTGGCTACTTGCAAAGGTGTATCTAGTGCAACAATTAGAGTTGGAAGGGTAAGTTTGAATAATGGTTTCCTTGAGCGACTTTACAAAAGGAGCACTCGTGAGTATATGTTGTTCTCGAGCATTTGGAAGATATATCAAACCTAGTTTAGCCTCTAGCTTTGGTCCTTTTTCTCAAAACCCCAAATGAAGTGTTCTCTATGACTTTCGAGGTAAGTTATGTGGGAATGATTCCAAGAAAAATTTTATATGAAAGAAATTTATGATGATGTAGACTATCTCTACTCTAATTTTCCATTAGTTCATCTCTAAGTGATCTCTAGGTTAGGGGCATATTCCCTCAAGTTCTTCAAGATGTCTTCTTTGGTGATGGTCGATGTTTGGTGATTGTCAATCCCAATGAAGCATTGGATTGTTTCCTCCTACAAAGAACAACTTTGGAGCAGTCTTTTTGAGAAAGCTTTTGTTAACCACTTCTTGTGAAGTTTAAAGAATTTTACATTATCTTTGATTTGATAAAACTCGACGTTCAACTATGCATCAAGATTGAAAGAAATGTTTTATGGTGGAATGTTAATGTATGTTGAAGAAGCTACTTATTTCATTTTGATAAATATTTTTTTTCATACAAACTTGTTCTTGAGAGCTAACAATATACTGCATTAGGAAATGATTTTTTATTATAGATAAATTGGTCGCATCATTACATGCTTGAGGTTATGCCAAACTCTTTAGTTTATCTTTTTTGATAGGCACCTCAAAAGTTATACTTCACCAATTTAGCAAATATAGTAGTTGAATAATTGAAAGCTCCAATGGAGTTCCTAGGTCAATGGCTTCTTCCTCTAATGTATTAATCAAATTTCTTCTATACCCTTTTAAAAGATTGTGGTATCTTAGAGGCCAATGTATTGAACCAATTTTGTTGCTTTGTTGGTCGACTAATCATTTCCTTTGTTCAAATCTCTCGTCACTATTAAGCCTCGAACATCAACCCTTCCACAAACGACTACTCGTTTTTGTTCCAAAACTTCGATTATGAGCATTTTTCCACCATTTCCTTTTCCTTTAGGCATAGGAGAGCAAAATCTCTTCTTCAAATCACAATATGTTGTGTTGTGATCTCCCTTTAGTCCTTTAGAATTAGTGTCAAGGTTGAACAGATCATCCTGTATTTTTATCGTTAACTCACATTAGGTTTTATCCATCCTCTAAAAAATATTTTTGAAGACCTCCATTTGCTTTTGATAGTTTGTTATTTTGGTCTTTAGTTGTTTTATTTTTCAATATATTAGTTAAGATGATTTGTTTATCATCTCTAATTAAAATTTTTCATTAAGGTGAGAATATGCTTGCTAACTTTGTCTGAATTGAGACTTTGTTCAAAGAAATAGCTAATCTTTTCTTTCATGTATAGTTGTTTAGAACAACTCATAATTGGTGACATCCATTTACTAAATGATAATCTCAATATTTTTATCTCCCATTGGAGGTAAATTCTTTGGTGTCTTATTTTCTTAAGGTTGATTGCTTGGTCAAACTTTTGGAGAAGTTTGTTACTTTCTCTGTAATCTCCAGTCATATTCTCTTGAGCATGTTAGTGGAACTTTCTCTAACTACACGATGGTTGGAAATTTAAGCTCGAGCATTAGTGACCTGTCGACAATGATTGTAATTTGTCCACAATATCATTGTTAAAGAAGTTGGATATAGCCATCAACGAAAGAATAAATTCCTCTTCCAAGGTTCTTGATGGTTTAGATTCAATGATGACCATTTAGGGGTGTTGAGTTTTGGAGGGGTCATTGATAGTGGGGCATATGAGAACATATTTAATTTCTATTATGTGTTAGCCTCACTACCTTTATAGGAGTTTAAGGATATCAAAATTATGTATTTTGTTTCTAATAGTTTGTTTAGGTTGACGTTTTAGAAATAGATAACAAGTGAATTATAAGTTGATATGGAGTTTGATTCATACTTTCATGAGAACTTCAAGTTTAAGAGCAATAGACGAGGAATAACCCATGGAGGTCATTGCTTTTGATGTTTTGACAATCATTAAGGATATTTTTTCTTCTTTTTATGGATGAGATTGTTTAGACTTGTAAATTCTTTTATATTATGTTAAGATTGCATTGCATATATTCAAGCAATTTAATCAAGTGAAATCCTTGTTTCTTGAGTTATTAACAATTTAGAATCGCATTAGATCTTGCATAACATTCTTATAGATCTCTTTAAGTGAAATACATAAGCTTTAAGACAACAAAACTAACATTGAATTATGCTCATGATTCACTTTCTATTAATCATATAATACGATGTTATATCGTACTTGTATGGTTTAAATTCAGGCTCAAAGCTATAATTGAAGTTTGAGTTTATTATGGTATCATATAGATATGATGATTTCATCTTATAGATGTGTCAATTGTTTGGACATAGGGTTAAAAGTACAACATTGATTGTATAAGGTATTATCTTTGTACATATATCATTCATTCTTTAAGAGTTAAGTTTCAATTAATATCGTACAGGCATAAAACTTTCCTAGTATGAGTACGAAATTTAATTTCTATTAGATCCTATCATATGCATATGATTAATAGTATTCAAACATGTATGATTATTATTTCATACTTGTACAACCTTATCATGTTATTGTAAGTTTGGTCGTATGCACAATAGTTATGATACAATCACTAAGCTTTTGTTGTATGTGCTTATAGTGACTACATTATATAATAAAAAATAAATTATCGTATCTGTATAATCTATTTCTTATTATAGATAACTTAAATTACTTAAGGAATGTATTCATTATATCGTATGAATACAATAATTGTATCATATGAGTATGATAATCATTTAATAAGTCTATTTATATTATCATACAAAGATAATTTATGTATTACACTTCTACTATTTTTTTTCATAACACTTAGAACAAAATCTGATATAAACATATATTACTATGATAAGTTTATCTTATATGTATGAAGTTAATTACTATAAGATAGTATGAGCATTTTTTTTATGTTATCGTACAACATTTTTTCAAGAGCTTAGTTCTTTGCAATAATAAATATTATACTATGGTGATCTATTATCAAACATATATGATGTATTTAAATTATAAATATGAATTGTATTGTATTAGTTCGATTAATATGATCATCTGAAATGATATATATATATATAAGAACTTAAGCACAACACTAAGAGTTGGTGTTCGATAGTACAAAGATCTACTCAGACTTGTACGATAAGTCCTTTTAATTCAATAGCACTAATCATATCACTGGATCGTTGAGACAATTTGAACTCGATGATCATCGTCCTGATATGATATTTGGAACGTATTATTATGATCTATTGTCGTAATACATAATGACTAGTTATAGTCATTTCAGGAAATCAAATAATATTATTGGACTTACTTTGAACCACAAGAAATCAATTAAAGATATAAAAAGGAATGCTTTCAACTTAAAAAGAGCTAGTGATTCTACTTTGACTTCCTCACTAGAAAAGCCTTTTTGTGCATCATTTTCATACAAGTTCAAAATGAATTTCTATCAAACCTTTGTTGTATTGTACTCTCATTTCCCATTTCTATCCATAGGCTTTCTATTCAATAATATTTATTATTATTACTCTTGTAAATCTTATCATTTATTGTTGGTATTGGTTGTTATTTGTGAGGGTTTGTGACATATTCATTGTTAGAAAAAAAAAAAAAAACATTAGTTAATGAAGCTTAGTTGAGTTAACTAAGGGTAAACGTTAGTCAAGATTTTGTTGGATTATTTTAAGTTTATTAAGCATTGCTTATCATACTTCCAAGGATTTTTTTCAAGTTCACATCTCAATCAATCCTTCTAGAAATATCGAATTATCAAGAAGCTTTGAATCGTCGGGTGATGGTACCTACATTTTCTATAAGAAATATTATCTATAAATACCTTATTTATGAGATATTTTAAAAATAACTTTATTTTTTGAATTTGATCTTTTTGATATTTTTGTTATTATTAATGAGAGAGAGAGAGAGAGAGCAAAATGATAATGATGACATTTTTTAATATTTTCTTTACATTTATAATAAAAAATTTCTCATTAATAAATATTACGTTATAAGAATATTGTTTTGACATCATCATAGTGTATTGGCATCTTTTTCCCTCACTATTTATTTTAATGATTACGTTCTTGGTTTTTTCTACCAAAATGTACATTAACAGGTAGATGTGATTTAAGTAAAAGAACTAAGTTATTTATAAACTTTTTATATTTTATTTTTTAAGTATTATATTTAATTAAAAAAATATTTACTTTGATTTCTCTTTCTCTAAAAATACAATTAAGATAGATACAAAATAAGATGTTAATATATTAATAATAATAATAATAGAAAAAATCATTTTAGTTTCAAATATATCATTCTAATTTCATGTTGATAAAAGAAATTATGAATTCAGCTCCATAATGTTCTTAACAAGGTATTGTTAAACTGTACTTAGTAAAATATGTTAATAAGATTAATCACTGATTTTTAAAAGTGAGATATACAAAATTTAATTGTATTAAACAAAACAAAAAAGAATTTAATATTTTTTGTATTAAACAAAAAAAAATTGAATAGTGATGGCTTTCTAATAGGGTTTCCATCCTAAAACAAACTTTATTGTTTGTTTGAAGATTGCTTATGTTATATTTGATTAAGTTATTATAGAATGTTAAGTTGACTAAAAAATGAATTTAAAGAATATTTTGTTAAATATCATTGAAAAGTTTTAATTGTTAAATATATTATTGGTAAATAATTAATAACATAATTAATATTATGAAATAATTAGAATAACATTTATTTTTAATAAAAATTAAGTTTAAAAATATTATATCAAATATAGTTTTAACTTTCATTTGTAAATAGTGATAATGTGGAACTTGCTGTTGGAATGTAGAGTTATTTGATAAACGACATATGAAATGTTTTATTAGCATAAATTAGATGTATAATAAACTTATTTTTATTTTTTAAAAATAATAAAATAAAATAAAATAATAATATAATAATGATTAGATTGTTAATGATGGAAATATAATGTATTAAACAAATTTATGTCTTAATTCAACATATAAGTGGACGATTAAAAGGAGATAGAACAATATACATAATAAGTGAATAGAAATAATAACTACAAGTTTATCTTACCTTCAATAAAAATAAATAATATCACAAAGAAATTGATTCATAAAAAATGTATTTGAAAAATATTATAAATATTATTAAGAATTATCTTTCATATTTTTTATCCATCTTTTGTTATCATCATATTAATTTTTATTTTTAAAATAAAAAATATACACTTTTAAACATAATTAGAATATATTATGAACATATTTTATTGATTATTATTATTATCTATTTATGAATACTATGTTTAACCAATATAGGATTTCTTAAATCTAGTACAAGAATGTTTTCATCATTGTATAATTTGTTAAAAATTAAATTTAATTATTATCATTTCATGAAGTCTTCCATCAACCATATCTCGATCTATCATCTAACATATTGTCATTGTCATCCAATGCCTTTATCTAATTTGTTGAGACAACCTACTTGAAAGGCAATGTTTAACTTTCAAGACGACTCAATAATAGAACAATATTGAAGGCCAAGGTGCATCTAATTTGTTGGCATTGGTATAAAACAATTAGATTTAAGTTTGTTTTAAGTTTTGATGAAAATAATACAGAAATTTATTGTCACACATTTAAAAAATAAATAAAGCTTTAAATAAAAATAATATCATTTAAAAAAAAATGTTATTTAATTGTCTTTGGGTAAACTTCCTACAACACAAGTTCTAATCGTCAGCTAAGAGCGATCAATGGTGGAGGATTCACGATGGCTAAGGTGGTTGTGAGCGCCGGAGAGCGACACTAGCTGACCGGTGGTGGAGCTTTGCCACCGGTCACTGGACAAATCCTGCGGCTGCTCCTCCTAAGTTCAAAGACAATTGAAATGAAAACATGGTTTTTTGGTTTGCTGACAAAAACATAAATAAACGAGGATTAGTTGAAGAAGAATTACTGATGGAAAAGCTTCACCTTCAAATCCACGAGCTATTAGAATTGCAAGAACAATTATTATACACATACAACAGCCAGGAAATCCCTAAATCGGTAAACACAAAATCCCCCACCACACAGATCGCAAATCTTAAACCAGAACCATTAATTCACAATAAAGACACGATCAGAGCTTCCAGCTTTACCTGAATCAAGAGCAGCCGCAGGATTTGTCCAGGGCAATGAGATCCTCCTCCGCCCCGCTTCGGAAGGCGTAGTATCCCAAAGCAAATCCGATCACCACAGCCAGGAAGACCCCGCCGTTGAAGGACATAACAGCAAGCATGAGGAGGTAGCCCACCGCGGAGTTCACCCCGAAAAGCGCGGCAGCGATGGCCTTTGCCGCCGATGGCCAAACGGAAGCGGCGCCGAGGAGCGGTGCCTCCACGGAGGAGGACTTGGATCTCGAGAGAAGCTTGAATCGGATGCGGCGGTCTTCAAGGAACTGGTAGAAAGCGGAGGCGAGAAAGAGGGCAAAGAGGGAGAGGAGGTAAGAGAGCCAGGAATCTGTGCGCCACGAGTCGATCAGGATCGTGACCGTCTTACCCCAATAGAAGGTCATGTGCATCATCTTCACCGCTGGGAAGAGATTGAAGGGAAGGGACGCAGAGATCAGAAATCGAATGATAAGAGCTGAGGAAGAGGGGTATGGGATCTCTTTTTTCAGTTCCTTGGTTTCCACGCTAACCTTCTGGACAAGGACAGAATTAGGGTAAGTATAACACAACAAAATTGAAAGCATAGTCTTCTTTAACTAGCCTAACTTATTCTTGGTAACTAATTTTATTATTTTTAACTTTAAAATAAAAGATATATTTGACTTCTCAAGATATTTTTTTTTGCCACTTTATTTTCATTATCATCACATTATAAACAAATTTCACTATAAATTTAATAATTTTAATTATGATTTGGCATTTTGACATTTTGTAAGACTACTTTTGATCACATTTAACCAATGCAATGGTTTCTACATTAATGAGGGGGGATTTTTGAGATTTTATTCTTTCATAAAATTATAAAAAATTTCTCAATATATTTCAAGATGTTGGTAGTGTCATTTTAGCCACTTCTAACACTTTTTTATATATGACAATTAGTGTGATTTTTTATTTTCATTTTCAAAGTATATATAATTACATGAGCATAATCACATGAAAAATGTCACATCTATCATTTACTCTTTTTATTTTAGAATTATTTATTTTAATTTTAGAAAAATATGATAGATAAAAAATTCTTTATTCTTTTGAAAAATATAAGTTGAGTGATCTAGAATATTTTCCTTACAACAAAATACTTATGCAAATATTACAATATCTTAAAAAGTCATCTTTCTTTAACAACATTATTTGTAATAAAAAAAATAAATGAAGATAGATCCAAATATTAGTTGACATAACAGTCATAATGGATTAATTTATTATATCATAATTTTTCAAAAATATAAATAAAATCTTTTAAATTTATTTTTTAGAGTTTTGTATTGTGATTCTTCATTCTCTTTAATATTAAATTAAAATAGTTTGAATCAATCATTATATGCTCAAATTTTTTATTATATGAATAGAAAAATTAATCAATGGAATAATTAATATATGCTAAAATAATCATGTCTATGCAAATAATTTTTTTTTTACAATTCTTTCTTATGTTATTTTTCTTCATTTCTCATATTATTAGTTCTTTGATACTATTTTACTTTAATTGGTCTTAGAATAATACTACTATATTTTAGGTCAATTCTTTCATTATCAAGTTATATATTTCAAAATCTTTTTTTTTTCAAATTATTTTTTTAATGAGTCTCTTTATCTATTCAAAAATCATTGAGATATTGTTCTTTTTTTTTAATGATAATTTAAATTTTTTTCTTATATTTTATTTTATGTTTTTAGTAACTTTATATTTTTGGTTACTTCAATAATTTTCAAAAAGCTTTGTAATTTTTTTGTTTAACACTTATGCCAATGCCTAAACTAAAATAACATACAAAATCACTTGATGTCATGTAAAAACTTTGTGAATAAACAATGTAGCATATGCAGAATAAGTGATAAGGGCTACTAGTTTGTATACCATTAAATATCAAACATATTGACCATAGGATTCATAGATATGTACCACAAAGTTTTGAAATAAGGGTCTTGTCTTAGAAGAACTCTTGCTTGCATACCTCTTCCCAAAATTTTCAAAGCTAAATTCATCTTATTTTCTTTTCTTTTATAATTTCTCAAATGTCTCTTCTTCTTCTAGAAATTGCATAATCCATTATGAAAAATATTTTCAAATCCTTAAAATTTTTATTTAATTTTTTAAATTGTATTATTTAATTTTTCAAGTATTTCTTTCTCTTCAAATTCTTCATTTCTTTAAAACTACCTAACCAATTAAATAAAAGTTCTTTCCAAACCTTCCAAATTTTTATCTAATTTTTACATTCTATCTTAAGTGTTTCTTTCTCTTTTTAACCTTTTCTCTTTTGGAGACCACTCAAACTATTAATTTAAAAATATTTTTGTGCCTTTCAAATTTTAATTTAACCTTTCAAATGATATTATTTAGTTCCTTCTCCCACCATTTCTCAAATTGACCATTAGTCTTAGAAAAATAATAAAAAAAATTGTTTTGGGTTTCAATTAAAACGTTAGGCTTGATCAAATTTCTTGAAATTTTTTATTAAATTATCTTTAAAAAATTCATTGAACACTTCTAAAGTAATCCAATCTTCTAACTCCATGTGTAATAAGATTTTAATAATTTTTTAAGTCATTTGTTATTTTTTAAATAATTTTTTCTTAAACTTCATATAAATATTAACTTAACATGAGTTTTCTATAAATTTGGTGTCTTACTTTATGTTACAGATATGTACAATTTTCAATAACTTAGTATCCTTTTGTGACCAAATAAAATATAATTATTTGTGATGAAGTTTTTATAAGTCTTTTTATGATATTAAGTATTTTTAATAATTTTTATTTTATAAAATCAAATAAATTATATTTTTTCTAATATGTTTGGCTTCTCATTTATGATTGATATAATTTGATTTGTTTTTTGTAAATGCTATACTGTTGGGCTCTTGAAAAGTTTATTATTTGTCAAAATTTCTTATAACCTCAACCTTTTATTTTATAATCAACTCAATCTAAATTTTAAGAAATTTATACTATTAAGTTCATTATAATTTAAATCCCACAATTAAATGTCCACTTCCCACCTTAGAGCTCATAGCACCTTTTCTTTGAGGATGTATAATTTTTTAAACATTTGCATAATTCATAAAAATAACTAATTCTTAAAATCATCATTTCATGAAATTCTTTGCCCTTGATGAGATTGATAAATTTTCTCTCTCCTTTAAGTTCTAATTCATCATCTTTGGGATGTTATATCTATCTATCTGAAAGCCTTTGGCTTGATCACCTACACCATGTGTTGGCCACAAAAATGATGAATGCAGTTGAATTAAGTTGGTTTGGATGTCAACCTCTTTTCATTTTTAGCGTTTTGGGATTGAGATCTATCAATCTCTTACTCTACTCCTTTCTCTTATTCTAATTAGTTTTGCATATACATATATTCAAAAACTTAAATAGAAGATAACATACAACTATATGCACTTGTATAACATGTTTCATCTTTTGGGTTCTATTATCACCTTATCATACATTATTTATCTTTTATACAAATACATAAAACAAAAAAAAATATAAATCAAAATAAATGACACTTTAAAGCCATCTAGATGAGGATGATAATAAGAATCATTTTAAAATAACTTTTATAACCAAATAAATCATTCCATGATATAAAATAACTATAATAAGTATAATAATTATCAACATCCATATCAAATCTAAAAGATACAATGAGATACATGTCAATAAAACTCATAACATATCACTCTCTGTGAGGTGTTCTTGCCTTGAGCGTTTGACAACAAACCTTATTTTTTTGAGTCACAATGGTGAAAGTGGAAGCATGCAAAATGGTGAG
This sequence comes from Vanilla planifolia, assembly GCA_023846275.1. NCBI lineage: Eukaryota > Viridiplantae > Streptophyta > Magnoliopsida > Asparagales > Orchidaceae > Vanilla > Vanilla planifolia. The sequence continues at coordinate 2,975,113 of CM043872.1, read as the reverse complement.
GAGCTAAGGAAGAGAGGAAGGAGAAGATGATTTTTACTACAAAGATATTGAATTCTTTAAGAAGTTTTTCATTAAAGATTTTGAATTTATAAAATTTTGAATTCTAGAGTTTTGAATTACTTTATATATCATTCTTTCCTCTTAATATAAATATTTGAATATAATATTTTATTAAAAAATAATAAAATTATAGTTTTGACAATAAATTTAAAATTATGCAAATTCCAAAAATTCCTCACTCAACTAGCTTAATTGTAAGTGAATGTGTGCACCGCCTAAACGCATTTACCCGTGCTAGGGCACTGTTGACATGCATGGGTACTATTCTTGCTCATGGATAGGCCCTCCTACAAGAGTTGACCATTATGATGTGGTAGATTCGCCTACTACATACATGTAGAATGCACGCATAGTAGATGGTCGACACAATGTGCATGGACCCATCCCACATGATCATGCACTTCAGCATGCTTGAGCATCTGATGTATTAAGTCTTCCTATGTGTGTGTGCCTAAACCTCTGCAAATAGTGCTTAACCAAAACATTGCAGTGTGCGCTTCAACGTACCTAACAGCTAGACACCACATGTGACTCTCATTTCTTTGAGCTGTAATTATATTTTTTATCATTTTATCTTTACTCTTGACTTTGTTTATAATATTTGTATTTAATGAGTCTGGAATTGAGCTTTTAATCATACGTCCCTTTTTTTTGTGATTCAAGTTCCATAGAATCTTCTTTTTTAAACTAATTATTTTATAAGATCTAATTCAATTATCTTCTTCAGAAGTGATCTTAGGAGTTTGAGAATTCTATCATCTTTATCAAGTAGTTTCTTTGAATTTATTACTAACAACACATAACTTTGACAAGTATTTATTAACCTCTTTATTAGATTAGCACAAATAATACCTTTCGTTAATGCTTCTTTGCCTCTTGCCAAAAGGAAGTGTATTCTATCCTTCATAAACTGATATAATTGTACTCATTGATAGTAGTAAGTATCTTAATCTTATAAATATGAATTCTCTAATATAATTTGATAAATATTTAGAGGTACCACTTTGTAGATAATCTCATTAATATAGACTTTGGTGATAGTAAACTTCACATTGTATTATTTTTTAACTCTTACCTTGAAGTCTTTATGAATCCACCCTATGGTATAAGATTTACTTGCTTCCAATATTGATTATAGCACTGATAAGCTATTTCTTCACCTGTATTCAAATGGTGAAGAGTTCTTCTCTTTGTTTTGTTTTATTAGAAATGTCATTTGGAATCACCATAAGTGATAATTTTTCATCAACTTGTTGAGAAATTCGAAGTATCTTTTTAGTCTTAATTATAGTAAGTAATTTTTTATTCTTGAACTTTTTAGAAATAGTTATGAATATAATTTTTTTGGTTTTTGTTGTATGTGTCATGTTTTATTACAGTGATCATAATACTTCTAATTTTTATTATTAAAAAAAGTGTTTTTAGTTGTGTTTATAATATATTTTGTTGGAGAGTACTCTTCCTTTTGTCACCAATTTTTGGACTTTACTTAGATTTTGTATTTTGTCCTTCTGGTTTAATTCCTTTACATTCATTCGTCATTTCAATAGTCATTACAAATATACTGACTTGTCTTAAAGATTAAACAAGAAAAAGAGATAATTAAGTGATAATAAGATAATATAATCTTATAATATATATTGATAATATCTATATTTATTTAATATGTATTCTTAAACTCTCTACTTATTATCAAAATTATATAGTATATTCTTATACTAATTATCCTTATCAATATCATACACTATGTTAATTTCTCAATCTTTTTTTGTCTAATTCATGGGGTTAAATTTTTCTTAGATTAATTTTTTAAATTAACATTATATCACTTCTATAATTGTATTAGTTCTTAAGTGAGTATTTCACTAGACTAACACATTACTCATTATTTTTTAATTGAGCACATACTATTGTATAAGTTGATGAATAATCATATAAAGATAAATGTTTTTAGTGCTTAAATTAGGTATCTGATTTCTCTATATTGATTATATCATTATAATTTAGTAAATTAAGTATAATATCAATCTTAAAAGAATGTTGTTGATTTTCATGTGTCTTAAAAGTGAAATTGATATAATTTTTATTTTTTTACCTCAATTATCTTAGGATTATTACTTAATCTAGAATAATTTTTATTAAGAATATTTTTATAGATTATCTTTTGAATTTATTATAAGAAGGAATTAGCACCATATCTATTAACACTTATATTTGTTAAGTTAATATAGCTATTTATACATTCAAGATTGATAGTGAAATAACTAGTGTAGTCATCCCAATTGAAGTCTCCTTAATCTCTTTATTCTCTTTTGTGACTTCATCTTCAACTTCATCTTTGCTCCTACCATTGACATCAAATAATAGTGCTTCGATATAAAAAATTATATGATCTAAATGCGAGGTATTCTTACCTATAACCCTCAATAGAAAATCTTATTTTAAGTTGTAATAGAGGAAGTGGAAGCATGGGAAATGACAAGGAGCTAAGAAAGATACAAATGAGAAGAAGGTTTTTACCAAAAAGAGATTAAATTTCCTAATCAGTTTCTTTTTAAAGAGTTTTGAATTCATAAAATTTTGAATTCTATGATTCTAAATTATTTTATACATTATTCTCATCTCTTTATATAGAGATTTGGATTCAATATTTTATTAAAAAATAATAAAACATGTGGCTTTGATAAAAAAATATAAATTTTTGCAAATTCTATAATTTTTGTGCCAATCTAAGCTAATCGTGTGTGCTCATCATCTACATGTGTTTGATCATGTTAGGGCATTATTTATGCTCATAGATACTATTCTTGTGCATGAACAAACCCTCCACATGCTCGTTGATCATGATGGCATGGTAGATCCACCTGTAGTGCATGACGAACACTACACTTGCAATTGCATGCCCAGGCACCCTATGGGTTGTATTTTCCCTCATGCGTGCTTATGTCTCTACAATGATGCCTAATCAAAGAGCAATCGTGTGTGCTCCAAAGCGCATACAGTAAGCCACCACCTTATCCCATTTAACCAAACCACCCCTTCTTGCTCTTGCAAGCTTAGCTAAGTACTCAACCAATCTAATTTTCTTCTAAGGCCTAAAATTAACCACATTCTAGGTTCCTCAATTAGAAATCATGAGCTATAACTCTTCTAATAAGCCATCTAGATCTATTGATGAAAGATTATATGTTAAAAATTATCTTTAGCTCATAGATAATAGAAAAATTCTTAGGTTTAAACAACATATCTATATAAGAGTCTACTCAAGATGCTATTGATTTAGAATTAAAAATTCTAGGATTACTAAGCAAGTAAAAACTTACTCAAAAGTTAAGGACTTGCACAAATATTTAACATGGATATCTCAACCCAAAGAAAGAGTGATTTAGCAACTCATACTGAATATTCTCAAGTTGGTAATGAAGTGATAAGATACACACAAGTGACATTCTTAGAATATAAATAATAAAATTCACATGACCACTTACACAAACTAAAGAATTGGATGTGACTATTAGTTTTTACTAAAAAAAATAAATGGTAATAGAATTAAGTACTTTCTTAATGATTTAGTGTTCTTGTGAATGCTAGATAATGGGTTAAGATCTCTTTTAAGCCTCTTACTCATCTTCCCAAGAGACCTCTAGAATTACACTATCAGATTGATCACACATAACATGCTCGTAGAACTTTGTTACTTCTTTTAAAATTTTATATCTTATGACATGGTGAGTATCCCTATTTATAAAGACATTAAGGATATAATGATAATTTTCTAAGTCTAAGAATATGAAAAGATACTTAGAAATATTATGGGTCATATTTTAGAATTCTAAATGTCATTTAAAAATTTTAAGTCAAAAAATACAAAAAATTATACTTTGCATTTTATCCAAAATGCCTTAAAAAGCTATACAATTGATTGTATAAGCAATTCCCAAATGGCCTATGTGTTTTGGGAGATGGTTTGATGAGTAGCGAGATAGTAAGCGACATGATTGTGGTGGAATGGTAAAAAAGGCATAGCGACGCTACTGATCTTGTTCATAGGTTTAAGAGCAAACTAGTGTGATTTGATGAGTTGACATAGTTTCGTGGGTCTGTCTGCTTGACACTAGTTGGAATGGATCAATGAGGATCAGTGCAAGTTGATGTGTTGATGCAGGTCAAGAAAATATGCACAAATGATGTGGGTTAATGGGTTGAAATAGGTCAAGTAGATAGAGCAGGCATTGTGGGTCAAGCCAATAGAATGAGTCACATAAGCAGCATGGGTTAATTAGGTGAGCACGCTATGTTGCGGTGGAGTGGCAATAATAAGCCATGGAGAATGGTGATCAATAATAGTAACAGTCCAAAAAATTAAATTTTCTCATTTTTTTTTAGAAAATTTTGTATTGATGGAACTACGAGACTACTATAGGGTGTTCTAAATTGAATTTAAAATAAAAAATATCTAAACAACTATCAAATAACTTTCAAACAACTTAAAATAAACTACAAATATAAATAATTTTATGAACTAACAAAAAATAAACTAAAATATATAATAAATAAAGATCAATAATAATATATCTTTACAATAATAGTGATAGTAGAAACTAATAAAAAATAAAAAGTCCAATCCTAACACATCTCTGAGTAGAACTTCTATGTAATGTGTAGGATGCCGCTACATCATCCACCCAACGTAGAAACCAAGCCTCCCATGACTTCACCAAGCCTTGTTGCTAGCTACCCAACCAAAACTAAGGTAAGGAAGTGCCTGGCTACAAGGAATCCTTAAGGTTTTAAGTTCGTTCCATGTTTTTATTTTAGAAGCCACGACTTAGTCTTGGATGAATTGCACTAAAGAGTTTGTTCTTAACTTTGTTATCATGGTTTCAAGTTCACATGCACAAGTTCTTATCACATCATGATTTCAAAATTTAACATACCCATGTCCAAGCCAAAATTGTCACAAGGCAGCATGAAATTCTTTTAAGTAAATCTTAAGATTTCTTCTAAGAAATACCTTTACAGATCATGATATTTTACATAATTAATGATATTTTACATAATTAAAAATAAATAAGCATGCTACTATAAAGCTTTGGTTCTTGCAATATTCCAACAAGAAATAATAAAATTATAACAAAAATTACTCAATATCACCTCAAATATTTATATTTAATATAAACATTTTATTATCCTCTCCATCTGATCAAAATTTTTGTTGGGCAAACAATTATTTTATTGTGGATCTATTATTTTTTTTTTCAAGAAAAAACAAAAAATGATTTGCTGTAATGGTCATACAGTTCTTGTTCATTTATTCAATTTCAATGAGGGATTCCTTAAATGCCCTTTTTGTATCGTCATGAAACATTCTCGTCTCATTTTCTTAAAGCTTCACTATTCCAGTAGAATGGCAAAACAGAGACGACCTAACACGAGCAGTTCAGAAAATTCCACAGCGCAAACGAGGCAGGCCTTATCAACAAAGACATCCAGTGATGCACGAGGTCTTACCAGCGCAGCAGCCATGACAGAGCCGTGCTCCTGCACATTTTGGGCAAGAACACAAACAGCCGCTGGAGTAGAGAGGACAAGCTGGCCTCGGCATGGCACAGGAACCTTGCCAAGGAAAGAAGCAACAGCTGCATCGCCATCTCCAAGGCAAGCAGGAAGTGAAACCCCACGCAGGGCAATTTGGAAGTCCGCAGCGCATGCAGCAACCCCGTGTGCACGTCGAGCAACGAGGGACATGGCAGGAGCTGCAGAACGTATTTTCGCCGCAGGATGTGGTGTTGAAGCAGGACTTGAAGCAACCAAAGCACGAACAGCGTGCACACAAGCATCGACGGCAGAGGCGCTCACAAAGGCACAGGGGCCACCGGAAGAAATGGCTTTCTGTAGGAAGAGAGCAGTAACAGAGCTCTGGCAAACAGCAGTAGCTGCTGAGCATCTTCTTTAGACATCGTGAGAAGAAGAAGAGCGGCAAGAAAGGCAAACGAACTGCTGATCTGGTAAGGAACAATTTAACTCAATTGTTAGGGCTGTGGCAACGGCTAGAACACAGTGAAGCATCACAAAGAAACACACGGCTTACAGTTCTATAAATTACAACTGAAAGATTGAAAAAATAAAACAGATTTATATAAGAAAAATTACCTTTTACCTTTTCAAAGAGAAAATTAAGCATTCAGTTTAAAACTTAATTATAGATCCCATGTGAGTTCCTCCATTAGCAATTGGAAAGTAATATCTCAAATGAAATTATATCAAAACTTGGTTTATTGAGGTTTAACAATGGCAATTTGAACTTCAAAACAAATAAAATCTTACTTTGATCAGGCTACATGTGATTGAAAATGTTTTTCCAGATTAAAATAAATGTTATTGTCAAAACATGTATTCAACACTCATTCAAATTTCTTTTAGAACACTGTCTGCAAATGTCAAGTATAAAATGCTTGTTTGCCTCTTGAATTATATTATCTATGATGAGTTTCTTCAAAGTAAAATTAAAGAATATTCAGGCAAAAAGGAGATATCTGAATATTAGTTTCACATTCATCAATAATGCAGTGTTTTTATGCAGAATTTCTGTTCTTTTATTGATAGACTTTCCATAACAAAATGAAGCAATATAGAAGTATTCAAATGTAGACATCGAAATTCTATTTGCATTTCAAAAGTGCATGGACTTGAATGTGCAATTCACAGGGACAAATCAGTGCTGAAAGAATTGAAACCGAGTCACAAGCAATCAGATTGCAATTCTAGCATAATAGATGCAGATGATTCGATAAAGAGAACCTTGGTTAAATTTGAACTGCTTGATGGGATTGAATAGTGGAGATCTTTGTACAACTAAAGTTAATAGATGCATGTTAAGTTTCTTCTTATTGTCTGCTAGATTAATTACGTGTAGAATAAACACTGAATAAAGAAAAGCTGTGAATTAGAAATTACCTTAAGCATTTCCAAAAGAGCCATGACCTTGGCTGTTTCTTGTCTCTGCTCAAAACAAGGATAACATTAGTGCATAATTCTTTTATCCACTATAACATATGGGATGAGTAGGAGATCATACATAGGTGCCAAGGGGTCTCGATTAGAACCCAAGTATTGATCAACCCTGCAAAATTTTCAGGTATCATTGGAAAACATACAATGAAAAAAAACTAGAACATCTTAGAAGTTTTAATTTTGTTCTTATTCTTTGTGCATGTTTCTTTCAAATGCATGTTTTAGATTGCTCAACAAATTTCCACTGCTTTATTGGGCCTGATTAAGTTTAAAGCATCTCATTAATGCTTGACTTTGGCACATGCATTCAATATTTTGGATGACTTCAGTTCCACCCATTCTTTACTGAGGGAAGAAAGTACAATAAACATCAAGTATTAGGGTCAATGCAACACATTCTTGATAACCAAGGGGATTTCTGCAACCCCATGTTGTGCTGTCTACATTTTCAATTTTATAAAAGAGCTGATAAATTAAAGATTGCTGGGTTTGTTCTGGTTTACCCAAACTCGTTCCTCTTTGCTTTCAGAGATCGAACTGACCAACGCCCAAACAGAACTGACATGATTCAACAGTTTGCTTACTAGTTGATTCTTGGTTATTTGGGTATTTTTGTATACCCACGTAAGGTGTTGAGATCATTGGCATTGTTAACAAAAATTGCTGACAGAAAAGTAATCAACAGTTTACAATGTAAAACACAAAGAGGGACACAATCAGTCACAAAGACACTTGTTTCTTCAAGCATTGAAGTGTTTGCACCATAGTAATTGAAAATGCATAATGTGAAATACAAATTGCTGGAAGTAAGCTGTAGGAAATACACCACAAAGTTGCAAAGCTTACTCTTTGCAGCATATGGAGACAGGTTGAAGTCCTTCCAGTGACTGTAGTTCTTCCTGATAAAAACGTAAATTATATAAGCTACAGAACAGTCAGCAAATCGAGTACATCAATCAACACCCTAATGAAGATGCAAACGGTCACATTTTAAAATGCAAAAATATCTATATGATAATCTTGCCTTGTGTTTCGAGAGACAAGCTTGTATAATGTTGTAAAGAGTTAATTGAAGTTAGATCATTTTGATGAAGTTTATCCTCCTCAAAATTAACAAAAGCAATCAAAATAAAATGTCTGGAAAGCATAAGAAACCAAGTTCTTCTACTTGCATCGAATCTTACAGAAACCAAGAAGTGAGTAGTAAATACCAAATGCTATTGCAAGGAATCTACATACAGCTGTAGGATTAATCAAGAAATAAAACAGAATTATTTAGAAAAAGGAGACAATGCCAGAAGGCCGAGGCCTCAAGCACCTTCAAAACACAAATCTGCACAGAAATGGAATACATGTGGGCTGTCAATTCTTTATCCTGGCTGACCTCACGTGAAAATTACTGCACTTACACCGCTTGGTGCAAGTCGTATTTGAAGTGCAGTGTGACACAAATTGTATTGAATTATACTTCTGATAAAATCAATGCCAATTTAAACAGATGAGAAAAGAAATATAAAAATGGAATTGAAAAACCATTTGATAGCAACAAGTACAGATAGAATTTTTAAGTAATTCAGCCAAATATTGGTCTATACCAAACCTTCTTTCGTTAGTGTTTTTTGCAAGAACAATGGACTAAAAGCCCTTGTACTCCAATCTCAAAAGACACTCATATAAACATACACTTAACTCAAAAGAAACCTACAAACTGCCCCAAAGGAGGCTAGACACTCAACCTTGTTCAAAAGATCTGCTTAATAGAGCTAGAAGGTATAGTGTTACAAAGGAGACGATTGAGAAAGAGAAGGATAAACTCTTAGACACATTTAATGGTGAAGATCTACACATCGCCACAAAAACAAGGGCACATTATGGATGCAATAAGCTTTAGGATCATCAATGTATTTGTAGGGAACTCTATCAAATTCCAAAAAATTCTAAAGTGTAGTGGATTTCCTTTCTTTAGATTCTCAATTTTCTCACTAGCATTTTCAAAAGAGTTTTAATAGATTTATAAAGATCTGCCTTTTTTTTTTTATTCTCGTAATCTATTTTTACAAAAACATTGACGTTTCTCTACTAAGCATGGTTGTTCATGCCTTCTTATATAGAATCAAGCTTTATAAACATAGGGCTCATAAAGTCCTAAGACCTAGCTCTAATGCCATTATTACCAAATCAAGTATATGTATCAGATGGAAGCAACTAGACTATCTGATCTAAAACTTTTTATTTATAAAACTAATTTTTTATGATTTAAAAAGATTTTAAACAAATTTAAAAATAGTAGAAATACTAACTGATTATAAAATACAAATATTAACATGAATATTCAACTGTGGTAAAATTTTTATAATTAGATAATTGTCTTTTGCAACCTTTGAGTTTAGCAAATCCTGAAATACCTCAAACATTAAATCTTATTGAACAACCCTTACATTAAAACCAATGTGACAAATTCTATTAAAGCTTAAAACCTTCTTCTAACAGTGAATTCATTGTTGTCCTTCCTTTCTTGGTCACTAAATCATGGCATGAATTTCAATGTTAATATCAATAGGACAAGTGAGAAGACCAACAACAAGCATAAGAAGATTGTTATACAAACTTTAGATTCAGAGGTTGAGGTCATCAAAGTCAAGGTTGACGTTGTTATAAAGGCAAAAATATAACTTGAAAAGGTATCTCAAATGTTTTTTTTTTTCATTTTGGACAGCAATTGCAAGTAAGATTGAGGCTAAAAATGTCATTAGTAGAGGAAGGCTTGAGGACCAAAATGAAGTACCTTTTCAATGAATTGACGCTGTCCTTGCAAATTGTAGTTCAATTAAAATCAAAGCTGTATGCCTTTCATCCGTAAATAAGATGAGACAATTGGAGACATCTGTCATGAATCTAACTGAATGGAAGGATTCCTTATCGAACATTAGGCAAAACATTAAAAACATGGTTAAGGCATGGTGCACTACAAAATTAAACATTTAATTGAGGAAGTTTAAAATTCATAAAAAATATGCCTCCCTCACCAAGGACCCCAATGCATACCATACTCAAGGGAATAATTTAAATGAAGCCAACTCTATTTTAAAATCCAGCAGATGAAAGATAAACCTTCTTGATTGTATGCTCAACCTATGATCAATCATTTATTGTGAAAAGACTTTATGCAAAATGCTTAAGCTTGGGACAAAAAATGAAGAAATCATATGAAGCAAGCTACATAAGATGCCATGCAAGAGGCAACTAGGGCAACGTTGACATAATTCTACAAGGTATCATAGTTTTTCAAACAAGGTCTAAAGTTGTAATTTATCGTTTCTAGCCATTGATGTGCCAACATCAACTTTTAATTCCTACAACAAACACTTCTGACAATTAATTTTATATTCTCCTTGTCTTTACTATGCAATAATATTTTGACAGGTAATGTAAATTTCTTGATGGATTCCTCTTGATGAGTTTTTGGATTGGGGAATGACCACTTCATGTTTTCACTATTCAAGTAAAGTATTTTTCAATAGCTAAACCTTGAATCAATGGTCAAATAAATAAATAGTTGATGAATCAAATGTCTAAAAACATTAAACTATAACCTTAACACTTCGCATAAACTCAAATTTTATTGTTGTTCTCAGTTTTTAGCATTTTGCATTGTTTTGACTATTGAGACAACAGCTAGCTTCCCAGAGATCTACAACGGGCCATGTGCCTCCCTTCTTCAATCATTTACTTCTTGAGATAACACAATTTTTTGAAAGAGAAAGAGAATCTAAGTGTTTCAACGATGCAAATAGTTCTAAAAAACTTCATGACAATCTCTAACTTCACAACTTTGTCCATCACCAAGAGCAACCTAATGATGGATTTGAAGGGATTTGCAACCATTACCAATATTAATATCAAAGTTTGGGAAGAAGAAGAGATGGTGAACTTAAACAATCCAAACTTATTATGTGCTTTCAAAGAGCTCTTTACAAGAGACCACTTCCACCCTTCTAAACAACTATATAAACATATTCCTCCAATGTGTTCTTGCAATCCCAAATATCAATTATAGGTTTTTTTTTTAACTCTGGAAAAGAAAAAAGAACATATTTTTGTACAAGGAGAATCCTATGCATATTGGTACATAAAGACCGAAGAGTCGTTTGAAAAAGAGAATGTCCAAGTCGTTATATTCCAACAAGCACATTTAAGTTGCTACGCCAAAGATTGTGAAAACGATAAAATGCCTGACCAAAGAGAAAGATATCTTCATCAACCCCAATATTCGTATTGCAACTAAAGAGTTTCATGAGACCATTTTTGGCAAGACTAGGAAAGCTAAGAGAACTAAATTTCACTTCCTTTGCTACTCATGATGCTACCATAATATAAATTTTTTAAATAGCCTTACATAGAAAAACTAAGCTAAAAGTCAAACATCGAGAGAGATGGGCCCTAGCAAATACGAGAAGATAATAACCAACGTTAATCTTTGGATTAGAATACCAAGACTAACGAAGAGTTGAGTACTATAGAGCAAATATTATTATTCTTAATTGAAAGTGTGAATCCTAAGCCTCGTCTTCTACTCCAAAGATTCCAAGTACTTACCATCAACATCTAACTCCTTGAGTGATTCTCCCAAAAAAGAATTGGTTAGTTCTTGGGAATTTCAAAAGGGATAACTCTTTAAAACTTATATCCCAATGATTCACCACTCCAAAGAGAGCTGATGAGACGACAAAGTTCTTCAACTTTTTACGATACATTTTTGTTGTAAGATGAGCAGTCAATAAAATTGATGAAAAATCTGGATTTAATGAAGTTGCTATAGTCTACATGAAAATTGTAGTACTCCTAGATAATTTTGCTATTGCTATCCTCAACAATAAGCTTATTTGATGCTTCCTTTTGCAGATATCATGTGTCTCTTCCCAACAAATGAAGGGGAATAAGGTGTAAATTGAGGTTTTCATAATAATTAACCTTTGAAGTGTTCATGGATCTGTTCAGAGTTTTTAACTATAAGTGGATTGTGATGAAGTTCAAAAGGTTTTCAAAAATATGATTCACTACTTCCTGAACTTATGTATGAAATTGAGAAGCTCCAAAAGGAGAAGACTATGCAGAAATTGAGCTCAGACAATAGTAAAACAAATTGGGGGGAGGGGGAGGGGAGAGAGGGAAGAGTAAAATACATTTCAAGAAGAAAACAGGAAACTATCAGAGAGAGATTGGCTGCAATAGAAAGAAAAATGATTTTGTTGGAGAAGATCACAGTTTTGTAAGCATCATCAACACTTTCTGCTGAAGTGTTGCTATCAAATTGTAAGAGCACACTTTTGTATGAGACAATTAAAGTACTTGTCTAGATTGAGGGATTCATAACAATGAAGTCAAAAAGAAAAAAGATAAATTCTGTCAATAACAAAAAGAATGGAAGGAATCCAATGTGATTAATCAAAAATAATTTCCAATGCTGTATTTGAGAAGATGCAAAAAGATCTCCAACCCCTGATGTAAAGCTTTTTCTTCTAAGTAATGAACAATTTCCTTTGTGTACCAATTTCTCATACTTCGAAAATTTCTCTATACAAAATTATTAGAGAATGAGTTTAGAAAACTCCAATTTTTGTTGAAAAATAACTTTGAATCTAAAAACATTATAGCAACGAATGCATTCAAGAAGCTATCATGGGTTGTCTATGTTTTCTTTTTTATTTTTGAAGATGCACTCATGGGTTGCTTTGACTTTCAAATTTTGAGAGAGGCTCTGGCTATTTTCCTCAACTATTGAAATTTTAAGATGCTTAGTTGAGGTTTGTTTAGTTTTTTTAATAGTCAAGTCACACATGTAGATTGCCTTGATTTTGGAATTCCCAAGATGCACACATAAGTTGACTTCGTTTTTGAATTCCCAAGACATACTTGTAGGTTGCCTCATATTTGATTTCCTAGAGATGCTCTCTAGAGTGTTTTCTCATTTTTGAATTCCGTGAAATGCTATTGTGAGTTTTCTTGTAAGTTGTCTCATGAAACTATCATTTGCAAAATGTTCTTGTTCATAGCTTTCATTTTGTAGCTAAATTGTGGATGCCCAACCAAGGCTTATTTCAGATGATAGCTTTCAGATTTAAAGAATGATTCCAAATTCTTCAAAAAACATGGTAGTGTTGGTTACTATAGCGGCATGAATACCATAATACTAAAAGATTAACGACTCAAGAATAATTTGACATCCATTGTTGTTTGAAAAATCAGGATCTAACCCTTGATCCACTAAGAAACATAACCAGAAAATACTAATACATGTGTTCAATTTCCTTTATCAAATTGGAGTAGCCCAAGAAAATCCATCCCCCTTATAGTGATGGGCCAAAAGGAACTAATGGTTTTCATTAGTTTTAAGAGTAAATTAGGTATGAATCTAACACTATAAATTTCTTTGTAAAGGTTTGTGGTGCAATGTGACATGGTCAAACTATAATGCCCATGTCATATCAATTTCGCAACAAGGAACCACCATGATGAATGACTGCACTCCCCAAATGTATTTCTGTGATTACATTTATGGCTTCATAGAGCTTCAATTATCGCAGCGAAGGCTCTAGGTACCATTTTTGGTAGAGGTTGTCATTCACCAAAAAACATTAGAGAGCTTATCTCAAGGTTTTTTTTAAACTTGCTCTCGTGATCATGGTAGCATCCATGCTTTTACAAAGTTGGAGATCAAAAATATCCACGTCTGATGGTCTTTTATGCCCATTATTACAATACCCTCAAAGCTTCAAACATTAACATTGGGAAATTAATAAGATCCAACGTATTTTTCTAATGCATCAACTACCTAATTCTCAATTTGAGCTTATATTCAATCCTCTAGGGTATGGATGCTGATAAAGACAAAGCTCACAAAGTAAAGAGGAAAACCTCCCCTTTGCTTTGAATTTTTCCACAATCCTCTAGTGTCTGTTAGGAGCACAAGAACTCTATCTTAGATTTGATGATCTTGTCAAGCACATTGATTAGATAGCATAAAGATAAGGTTTTAGAAACTTCAAGGTTAATAACCAACAAGTTCTCTAAATGTTAAGCTGGCTAGGATTCTAAGGGGGTAGCCATAGTATGTGTAGCAAGATCAAGCTCAAGTAGCATCGAAGAACTCATAAGTGAAATATTAGTCATGCGCCACGAATCAATGTCATTAATCGACAACCTCCTACTAAGGTTTAGGCTAGTGTCGAATTCATTATGTTCAAAAACTTTATTGCTTGATTGGCAAAATGATCAAACACAGTTAGATTTGATAGTCTTTATCAAAAAATGCATTGCCAATTGTTGCTTATTTATGAGATAATCTCAATCCAATGGTTACAATTCAATCCTACTCACTATTATATCCTTTATGTGACTTAACCCTAATGTCTTATTTTGATTGTGTTGTGTTTATTTCCATTATATTTTCACTCACATCCCTCTTATACCATAAGAAATGTCTAGTTTAGATCATAAGTTGTTCAAATAATAAGGTTGTATAAGGAATCATATCGAATCAGAAGATACATAAACAAATGAGGAGATCCTACCAAATAGTTTAACCATTGGAAAGCTATCATTGATTACCTCATGTAGTCACTAAGCCATCCGTAGAATCATTGAACCACCTCGTGCGATTGCCAAACAACCCAAGGTTGCAAATATTTTGCAATTTTGGTTGGTTTTATCCTCTTAAATTGCCAAGCTCTACAATCTTGGTTGGTTGATAAATTTTATAAAATGTCTGGTGTTGTTATAGCCCTAGAAAAGTGAAGATCCTAACTGGAATCCTATGTTTCTCCTTTTCTTATGAGGTAGTGCAATGAGAGATCAAGGCTCACATTCCTTCATGGCAACAAGGATGCTATGGTGAAATACATAGTGTTAACATAGTTGGAGTTCAATCTATCTTTTATTGCTTTAAGGCAATCTTCTTGTTGTTTATGCTTAACTTTAGATCAAAACTTGAAATCTGCATGGTTATTCTTGTGAATGGTCTTCAATAATCGAACGATGACAATGATTTAAAAAATTTCAGGCTTCTAGTTCCTTAGTTCTACTAAATTACTTATGTTCAACACTTTAAGCAAATCTATCAATTTATGAGAGTTTGAAATAATTAAAGATATTGCTGTAAGTCAAAAAATAAAACATGGAGTCAATGTCAAACTAGATAAATCCAATTTCAGTGAAATTTATCACAAAGAAAGTTCAATGAATTCCCCAGTGTTTGTGATTAAAGTTTACTAAAAAAGAATTGGAACTTAACTTTTTGGAGAGCTTAATCTTAGACTAGTGAGGCTGCCCTGAAATTTGTACGTACTTGTTCACACCGGCTATCCCATGAAACCTGTTTAGAACGTGAAACTTTGTAGAGACGTAGTAGCAGTTCAGACTCATTCTCTAAACTATTTATGTTCACCAAATTTCCATTTGATGCCAATTTCATAGTGATTTAAAAGCCTTAAATTCACTGCATTTATAGTTTTTACTGATTTTATTTTGTGCCAGAGTTTAGTATACTTTAAGTTTCGCCACCCCTAATTCATTATCCATTCCTCATTGTAAAATGTTGTGCCGTTCCTTCAATAGGTTTCAGAGCATCTCAGGGTTCGGACCCCACTCCTTTCAACCCTCCTCAAAGAAGACCTTAGCTTGCACAAAATTGTCACTTTCACGATCTTACTTCTGACCAATCAAAAAGCCAATCATGCTATCTAAAATACTATTTGATGGCCTGCATTTCACAAAAAAAAAAAAAAAAAAAAAAAAATGTTTTATAGATGAAAAATCACTTTTCAATAAACATGCTTAAAAAGGCTTTCTGGGAGCTATTGTACAGGAAACTGCTAGGTAAAGCAAAAGCTACAAACACAACCATGTGCATTTGCCTTTAAAAAATTCATGACAGCAGTAACCTTGGTAATGCCTCTGGCTATTTGCGCAAGTGCAATGAGATATTTATTCAAACCTAGCTGTGTAAGTGGGTCCAATGGGCCCATATACACATAAATGAGAACTATAAAATGCAGGTCACGCAGCTTATGTGAACTGAGTTAACTCAAGTAACTCTCTTCTAAGGAAGCTTCTGAAAATTTTTGCTGGCCATGGTAAACTTCTATTCAATTGCTCTGTACTCACTGACAGCTCACCGACATTTTTTAGACTATCAATTTTCCATTAGCTATATTCTGTGATGTTATTTTCGGAGTCAATGCTACAAAACCTCCCAGAACAAATTTTTTGCAAGATTAAAAATGCTAAATTCTAACATAAGAAGACCCATGTCTCCTATCATATTCTAAAAACAATCACTATATCACACAAAAACTGAAAAATGCAACTCTAGATGTGAAAGCATTTTCCTTCCCCAACTACAAATCAATCATTAAGGTAGAAGTTGCAGGAAAATTGCAGCAAATTCCTCCCATTGAAACATCCATGGAAGAGGTTACAGAGTCTAGAAATCAAGTAGGCGACTGCAGAGTTTACAAACAATTACAAAGAAAACAGAGGTAAGAA
This sequence comes from Vanilla planifolia, assembly GCA_023846275.1. Lineage (NCBI taxonomy): Eukaryota > Viridiplantae > Streptophyta > Magnoliopsida > Asparagales > Orchidaceae > Vanilla > Vanilla planifolia. The sequence goes on along the minus strand of CM043872.1, from coordinate 2,958,496 downwards.
ACAAGTGTCCCCAGCTTTCCTTCTATAGCCGAAAGCCAAGCAGATTACTAAGCTTTATTTGTAGTCACATGCTCGGAGAAAGACTGCAAATCCAATGATAACAAACAAAATATTCTCCCACACAATTGTGCAACCAGAAAAGTATAGTTTGTCTTTGTCGCACCCGAAACCCATCAGGGAAAATACGAAGAAAATCGAGAAACGAGTAACTTTCAGGAAATAAACAGCATGACCAACAACAATTCACATCAAACACCAGCAAAACAATCCCCAAGAGGAAAGTAACGAAATCAAGCACTTGAAGGGTAAGGAAGAAGAAGGAATTAACCTCAAGGAAGCCGATCTCACGGTTCAATATCTGAACCTCGTGCTGCAACCGCCTCCGACCGCACAAGTCAGGGTAGTTAGGTGGCGACTTAGGGCTCAGCGCCGGCGCTGTCCGCACCACCACCGGCTCAGAGCCCAAGTCCATCTACACCACGCCGTGGGACGATGTATGAAGGGAGGAAGAGACTGTAAAGTAGCGGGCTTTAAATGCAACACGCGGCGAAGTACATGATCCCGGCGGATAAGCTCACCGCGGCGTTCAAAGGCAGAGGCCCGCATCGCACCACTTCTCTCTCTCTATCTCTCAGTCTCTCTCTTCAGCGTTCTACTGTCCTGTCTCTGCAATAATAGTGTTCAATTACGAACAAGGAGAGAGAAGGGAGCGGAAGGAGGAACGAAAGCTGCAGAAGTTCTTGTTTTGGTACTGTTTTGTACCATCGCCCGCAGGCTTCTTTTTCCTTTCTGTTTATTTCTCCCACTACTCTGGCTTACTGGATACCATTGCGGCCGGAAGAAGTAGAGAGAAGAGACTGCTTTTGCAGCGCTAGAAGTTAGTGGACATGAGAACCGTACGGAAGACACACGTGACGTTCGCTGACGGCTGGGGCCGCGAAGTTTTAGGCCTCCGATGGGACTGTTCCTGCAACATCTAGTAAACCGGGTTAGTTTTTGGCTTATTTACAGAAATATTAACATCTACGGTGCAACTTTTTGTTGGTACATCACTAGAGGGTACCACTTAGATCTAGTAGAAATAATCCTTACCTATAATGAAAATTGACAATAGACAAGATTATTTATTTATTTATTTATTTATTTATTTATTTTTGCAGGTGCTCTTATAACTCATTGAAAACACTAAATAGTAAGCAAGTCACTCTTTTTCACATGTTGTGGGGTCATTAATTTTTTGTTCATGAAAGGTTTTGTTTATTATTAATAGTCATGATATTTTTCTCTATAACACCTTCGTTTTGTTTAATATGTTTTGAACAATTGACAATACTATTATAAAACTTAAAAATTTTACTCTCTCTTAATGATAGTAACTAATATAGTTAAAAATATATTAATTTGCTTTTAATACATACTATTTGTCATTGTGATATTTTTAAAATCTAATTATCTGTGATGTTCAAGATCGAAGAAAGTACGAAATGATTATCAAACGATATTTTAGAGAGGGGAAGTATTAGAAATAGCTCATAATAGATCTCTAGGTAGAAAAATAAATAAGTTTCATATTGACTACAGGAGAGTAGATCTTGAATAATATAAATAAAACATAAATCTTATAGTGATAAGATATTTTTTAAGGATAATTTAAGCTTGAATCTCATAAGAACTCTATAACTAAGTATGTTATAATTGAAAAAATTTTGAAATGAATCACCAAGAAAAAAAGTTTCTAAAAATGCCCAATTCGTTCAAAATAATATCTTATTAATGAAGTCTAAAATATTACAATATTGAATCAGAGTAGTATCTTCTCTAGTTTGATGTAGTTCAATAATGAACTAAGCTAAAATTAGTGGTCATATAACACTTAATATCAAAGAGAGTAGGGAATGATTGTTAAGTGATGTCTTAGAAAGAGAAATCATCGGACAAAAGAGTGACTCTTTTAAAACTTGTAAGTGGAGGAATATATTGATGAATAAGTCATACATCAACTATAGAAAAGTACATTTTGAGCAATATACGTCATAAATCTTAAATTGGTAAGGCAGTTTTGGTCAACATAGAGTTAAATCTTATGAAAATTTTATGATTAAATATGTTAGAATTAAAGAAGTTTTAAAAAGTATGTTGGGAACTCCTCCATCATGTATTAAAGTTAAATGGTGATTCTTTACACTTTAATGTTTGATTAACACATTTGTCATTTATCAAATTATAGGTTATACAGGTGAAAGAATACTAAAAAAACTAATGACACATAAGGAGTGGGTATATAGGAGATCGAGTGGTAATGATTAGGAGCATGTGTGAATTGATACTAATACATGGTGATTCATAAGATTAGGTTTGGCTTGGGTAAATGAAAGTAGCATGGTTATGGTAGCCTAATTAATAAGATATGGTCTTAAGGGGAAAGACAATGATTGTGTTTGGCTTAGGATAAGTAGGCATAGTGTGGTATAAAGGCATAGTCAATTACAGGTCTTTAGTGATGTTAATGTGTTCATAGACGCATGGTTGGTTGGGGGAGTCGAGCACCACCAATGACACGTGCGACACATAGTCCTAGTGATGGACTACAAGGGATGGTAAATCATCTTGATTAGGCCAAGGATAGTTGGGATGCATGCATGATGACCAATAATGATAGAATGTAATAAAAAAAGTGTCATTTGGGTTAATAGCATATAGGAGTGTAATTGTGTCAAGACTACAAGATGCATGATGCTTAATCCTATGTAAGGTAGTAGTAAACACATAAATGAGCAAATAGCATGAGGCTTGAGGAGTAAGTAACAAATTACAAAAGGGATGGTTTTAGAGAGAGATGATAGAATTGGATCATAATTTCAATAAAAAGAATGACAACCTATGTTTTTTTAAGAATTTCTCTTCCACACACATCCACCATAATATCTAAATTGTCTTTAACTTCATAACCAAGAAGCCTTTATTTCATTCCACGTAATAAGACTTCAAATAAGTTATAGATTAATGCCCTAGCTATAATTAAAATGATAAAAATAACCCTCCCATAACAAAATAATAAATTAATAAAAAAAATAATTAGAAACAAAATATATGAGATCGAGCATATAGTATAATAAAAAATAATTTTTGATATTATAAATAGTTTTCATAACCCAATAACTTAAATAAGCTGAAGAAGATTTTATTTCTAATTCTTTTTAAGTATTTGTTTGAGGTCTATTTTTATGGTTAATGATGAACAAGTTTTTTGTATCTTAAGTTGTTCTTGACTCTTTGTGTTACATTAACTCTCCTTACACCCCCACACACACTTGTAGCCTCCCAAAGCAAACCACCATCAAGAAAAAAATGTTAATATGTTCATCTCCTCCATATTTAGTCAAGTGCCCTTAGATGGTAATTAATATTACTAACAAGCAAAAAATTCATAGGAGACATAAAGATTAGATGATATTTCTACCAAGATATTATCGCGATAGAGGAAATTTGTTATCATTTGAGCACTTATAAATTTTTGTTATGTAAATCACTTTATATAATACTAAATTTGTGATATTAAAGATATTGCTAATAAATATGCTAGATAATAACTTTAGAACATAAGTAATATAATGCAGCCTTTTAATAATTTTAAATTGATCACAAGTTCTTGCATATAAGTTTATTTTGTGGTGGTATTCTTTCATGCCAAAGAGATTAACACATAGTTTCCCTTATTCAATTTTTTTAGTCTTATTTTTATTATTAATTTCAAAATATTTTGAGTTATTAGTTTTAATGTGCTACTTTATTTTTATATAAATTTTCACAATATTTATCAAATAAAAGCTATGAATTAGAATACAAATGATTAAGAATGTCAATTAGCTTTTTAGAATTTTAACTATATATTATTTCAAAGTGTGATACTTTTATGAACTTAAAAACTATGCTATTATAAGCAAACTATGCTATTATAGAGCTTGTTTTGTTATTTTGTTAACAACAAAATCATATTCTTTGAGGTGTAATGCTTTTCTATTAGTAATTCTATAAGTATTGATTCTAACCCAAATTGGAAGTATGTTCAGAGGTGAAGTAATGGATAATTGTACAAGAAAAATGAGACCATAGATGTACAACTAAAAACTATATTGGAAGGAAGTTTGGGGGTGACATAATTGTTAATAAGGAAAGAAGGTCTTGAGTTCGAGTCAAGAAAAATTGGAAAAAAAATTTTGGGGATATAATAATTTACAAAATGCATAGATTTGAATCATTTTTTTATTTTATTATATGACATAAAAATCTATGATTTAATCTCTTAAAGCATCATTTTCTTGGACAAGTGAAATTATGTGTGTGTGAAATCATAAAAAACTTGACAAAAAGGTTTTCAATACCAAATGCTTTTCTACAAAATTTAAAGTTAAGCTTTTATACATACATATCTTGTTGTATGACGTGTCATACAATCAAATCCTTGGTATAACAAGAAAGCTAATTGAGCTTTAAATTGAGTCAAATATCTATTGGACTGTTTAGCACTCAACTAAAGTGGTCAAACCATCTAATAAAAGATCTATCATGCTAAAAATCTAACTAAAAAATAAATCCAATAATACATCCAAAATACTAAAATATCAAGTTACATCAAGTTAAGTAATAACAAAATCTTGAGAACACAACTCAACTTAAGTGAGGGTGACAAAAAACATCAAAAAATTCACAATCTACAAAATACATAATAAGAAACTAATTAAATAGCCATGCATTAGAAGCAACTTGCTAACCACAAGAGAGAAGAAGGGGTGAATTATGCAAATTATAAAAATTAATTTTAATTTAAGCCAATTTTAAATACAAGATAGATGGTAATATCTATTTTACTTCAACCAAATTCAACTAACTCAAATAATATCGCAATATAAATCTCTTATTTATGTTAATGGCTATTATAATGAGTTTTAAAAAAATGTTATTTAACTTTCTAAAAACTTTGATATAATGATACTAATTGTGAAGTAATAAAACAAATTGAACGATTAAACAAAAGAGTATATAATAATTTCAAGTGGTTTGGCTATCAATACTTAGCCTACATCCTCCCCTAGTTGAATTAACTAGACTTTCACTAAACAATGAATTTTACTAACCAACAAGTAAGCCACAAACCTCATAACACATTATTCACACTTTGATCAAATAACAATAATGAGTTTATAGTAGTAGGAAAAACCATGGCCACATAATAGGAACTAGCTCAACAAAATTGATAAGAGCTACATGATACAATAACAAGTATTTGTATTAGTCCTTTTTTGTAAGTGTCTATTATCATATTAATTAAAAGTAATACAAGATTGTGTTTAAAAATGCAAAATGAAGCATTTGATCATGGCTAAGAATGGCATATCACTCTTAGCATAAGTACCTGAAAGTACTAGTCCCAACCCACCAATAAACAAAGTATAATAGGCTTATAATCAAGAAAATCTATAAACAACACATTATCTAAATACAAGTAATGATACCAATCTCAGAATCGATAGAAAAAAAATGAGTGAAAAGAATGCAATGTAGTAAGTAGAATGACAATGCTCCTTAAAACACATTCTTGAATCAAGCACAAGAAGCTCTCTTTAGAAGATGTAACAGCTGAATCAACAATATATTAAAGTTAAAAACAACTCTTATTTATACCTTGATCAATTTTTTGTAGTTTAAGATAAGTCTAATGGCTTTATTTGGTTTATTAAAATGATTAAAGTAGCTATTAGAAGTTTAGTTGACAATTCATACTAGTATAATATTGGGATTATATAATGACAACAAGAATTATATTGGGATTGCCTTGATGATGTCATAGTATGACTAATATAATATATCCACTTTAAGATTATCATACAAGTAGAAGAATTGACATTGTACTCTATGGTGAAAATCCTAAACACCTTACTTATGTCTTTAGACCACTGTATTGGACAATTGCTATAATGCATGCTCAGTTTTTTTCTTATGTTTAAATGGATTGTATAAATTTGATATGTAGATCATCATCATACGATAACTTATAAAGTTGAGCTCTTGATAATTTTCTATATGATTTAATCAATAAAGACAAGGTGTATGACCATGTTATGAATATCTTAGAAAAAAATTATACATATACAATAGAGGTATCATAATTATATTACTACATTATAATTATTTTATTTAGGTTTTTTGAACTTTCTATGAAGGAGAATGGATCATATTAATACTATATGTCTTTGTATTATATATATGAAGGTTATGCAAATACATAGAATAGAATAAGGATTCATTCATAAATGGTTGGTTGTACAACCAAGTTATAATTGTGTATTCTAAATTAATCATATGGTCTTATCAATACAATAAATATATCATACATGCCCGACCATACTAGTGCTTATATACAACTTAGATTCTGAGAGAAAACAAACAATGTACTCATATGAAGTAAGATTCATATTTATATGATACTAGTGATTAATCAACTTTTAGAATATGAATAAGACCTATATAAGGTTGATACCTTATATCATTGCATTTGCATTCTTTATTCTTAATCTAGATGACAACTATATCCATACAATGAAACCATCATATCTATATGACACCATAATAACTTAAAACTCACGGATACTTTAATCCTAAAAATAGACCACACAATTATGACATTAATCATTATTTCATACAATCATGTGAAAGTGAAAACAAAATTTATTTCATAACTTAAACATTCTTTTTTGATTTAAAGAGGTTCATATAATTATTACTCAAGCTTTATTATAACTATAGATGGATAAGTACAAAAGGACTATGGATTTTACATAAGTGAATTTATAAGTAAGAATGAAATATAATCCTAATGTGTCATAAGAGAAAGTTATAGGTTTTAATAATCTAATTAATAAAATGAAAGAAAAAATTATCCATGATAGTTGCCACACCAAATTATGAAAACAATCTTCTCTTTTTGATGATAATAAAACCTCAACAAATTATGAAAAAAAAATTTAAATCATGTTCAATCATAAACTATTATAGTAAATATAGAAACTAATAAATATAAATAATAAGAACACAAGTAAAATATAATCAGCTCCCTCATAATTCTAGTTTTGCCCAAATTTAGGTTGTTTGTCCCCTTTTTATCACTGAAAGAGTTTAATAACATTAAAAAACATCTTAATTTTAGTAAATACATTAATGATATTTGATAAAGTTGTTGGCTAACTAGTCATTGGAAAGAACAAAATCTAATGTTACAACTTTGTTAATCACATGCTCCTAAATGAAATGAAACTTGATATCTATGTGTTTAGTGTATGAGTGATGAATAATATTTTTAGTAAGACATTTTGCATTAACATTATCACATAATATAGAGATTTCTCTCAGCTAAATTCTATAATCTTATTATTTTTGTATAATCTAAAGTGCTTGTGCTACACAACTACTAGTAGTAATGTCTTTAGATTTTGTGGTAGATAAAGTTACACAATTTTGTTTTCTACTTGTGTTATAAAATTTGCATCTAATTATGCAATGAGATTGATTCTAGCTCACTCTTAAGATACCATAATCTTGAGAAAGATGTCTAAAGAAGCACCTAAAGATGTGTTTAACTAACAATTGGGATTTTTTATGACATACTTGAAAACTAGCACATAAACAAATACAAAATATGATATTTGATTGGCATGCTACAAGGTATATTAAGGTCCTATCACACTTGTCCTTAATAATAATAGTTTTCCTCTAGGTGCAATTAGTTTAATACACCAATCAATATACTTGACTAGCCACCTTTCATGCCCTATGCTTAAAATTCAAAATAGGAGTCACAATATCCTAATTTGATTATTATGCTCATGGTGTGTCACCCAAAATGAATTATGTCTCTATTCCAATTGGTTGCTTAGTTTACTTAAGAACTAATTCACTCTAATCTAAGTAACCCACCAATACACATTGGCATGGACATAACATCAAAGAAAATCTATGATAAAGTATGTCCATACGATTCCATAATATCAAATAACTATCACATAATTTATATTTCATCTAAATATCTAAGTCTATCATATGAAATAATATAAATATATAGATATCAAAATCTATTATAAAAGTCCTATATAGTCCTAAGTTCAACGAATATAAATGACAACATTGTATATGAATAGAAAATTACAACTATAACATCATAAAAAGACCAATTGAATGAATAATCTATTAAATGTACTGACTCTGATGCCTACACTCTAACTCCTATGCCAACACCTAACTCCTAGCATCTATATATGATATAAAAGTGAGGGTGAGCTAGGCTCAATAATAAATCCTCAAGTCTTATTATAAAATAATTATATACTAGTATAACAATATTATCTAATAGAATAAAATCATCAATATAAAAATGATATCGCATATGAAACCATAATTATTTGAGTTATTTAATCCCACAAGAGCCTTACAACTCTTTATGACATGCTAATCACAAAGTTTAACAATGTGGATGCTTAATGATCCATCAATAATCTAACATTACCTTCATGCCTGTAAGGTTCTCAATGAAAAGTTTGGCACTCTTATCTTATCATGTAATTTGACACTCTATTAAAAAAAGTTTAATCACATGGGGATACCCCTCAAGACTCTCAGAGTCTTCAATAATCATGCAACACTCTATTAGGTGCTCTGAGACATCCATATTCTCTTACAATATTCTATAAATTAGTGGTACTTAGACACCCTTAAATTCTTAGCACATGATTCAATAGTCCATAACTATGTCTCTACAAATTATATGATTAGTCCCATAAGATTTTAAGAACCTTAAACAATATGTGGAACTCCTCACTATATATGACAAAGTCCATGATCTCCCATGGGACTGAAGTGGGCCAATGACACTGTATCACACCATATAATTCATTAGGAGTCTTACCATCTAAAATATCTTAACCTCTTAACTCTAACGAGGGGCCATCATCTGGGGTCTATCACATTCTAGTATATGTCATCACCAATCTAGTATTACATATCGTAGAACATCATTATGTATTTTTCATCATTATTTGTCTAGGATCACTAGAATATTCTTGTAACCATGATTTATTTTTTAAGATAATCTTAGGATTTTCTCAAAAATTTGTTATGTTATCTAGCTATCATAGAGTTTTTAACAAATCTTAATTAATCTTTCTGAGATAATCCTTCTCTATCTAATTTTCCAAATTTATATCTTATTGTTGCCCAATGTTTATCAAGAATCCTTTAACCACCAAAGTTTACTACTTGAGTACTCACTCTAGTTCCAAAACATTTACTTAACCCTTGAACCCTTATTTTCAAACCTAAATTCACATTAGTTTCACTAGAAACTCTCTCATATCATAGGCAAACTTAAGTCACTAGACTCTTCCTAAAAGTCCTTTTAAGCCACATAGCCTCTCATATCAATAGTTAGGGTGTTAATACATGACATAAGAGCCTAATTTATGACAATAGTTTAAGCTAATTTAGGGTTAACTAATATCTAAAAGAATAATTAGCTCCTTGGCTAAGCATAACACAACTCCTAAGGCCAAAATTAAGCTCTTTATCCTCCTCAACCATTTTAATCTAACGATTTCTACAAAAACATCCAAGAAGCAAAAACAAGTAAAGCCTGTAGTTTAGTCCACAATATCATCAATTTGAGAAAGAGGATTGGAGATTTTATAAATGGTGTAATTAAGATTTGCATGGTCAACATCATGTGCCAATTTTCAATACTTTCATTAACAAAACCTCATTTTAAACCTAATATAGATAAAAAAAATAATTGAATAACATTTGCTCCCAATAAGTTTAAGATTTCTTCCTTAATAACAACTTGCTTTTTAAAACCAAAGACACTTCATTATATTGAAAAAAGTTTGTGAAATCAAGTGATTAATCTTAGGCATATTAGAAGGTTTCCAAGAAAGATGTCAAAATACTTAACTAAAACTATTATGGTAGTCACCCTTTCTTTTTCATTAAAATTTGAAAAAATATTTATAGTTTTAGTTTGTTCAAAAGAATTAAAAAGAAAAGAGATACATGGATAGACATAATTTATTTGGGGTATATCTAGGAGTTCAATGATCAATTTTTAGGATTCAAGAATGCTTCACTTCATGTTCAAGTGGTACTATCTCAATTACAAAATAAGTCTCTTTACACTCAAGAAATACCTTTAAAGGGGTTTAGGTTTATGCATGAATGGAGATAGCCCAAATTTATTAATCATTGATGAACCATGAAAGTCATTGTAAAAGTAAGAAGTAATAACAAGAAGTTTATCATGTGCAAAACTGAGATGGATAATTGTTACAATGTTAGTGGCAAGGTTATTGCTCCTTCTGTGTTTATTACAACTCCTAAGAAACTTACAACAGAGTTGGTAGTAGAGAGGATGAAGCTTCAATTGATGTTGATTTTATCAAGGTCATTAAGAAAATGAAGATTAATAGATATGTTAGCATCAATAAGCATGTGATGAAACTAATTGTTGAATATCAATCCAGAGATGATTATTATGTTATCTTAGGGGTTGTCAAGTGGAGAAAGACTTTTTGGCCCTAAAGAGATTGATGCATGATTCATTTATTTGATTATGACATTGGCCACCAAGGACTACTTGAGGGACCTTAGAATTTATTTATGGGAATGAGCTTGCTTTCACCTTAATATAACATACACAATTTTCACAAGACTTAGAGTATATCATTAACATTAGTGTTCAGGTTTGATCATCATGGATGGCTTAAGATGGAGCAACAATTAATGAAATTTTGTTGAGTAACACAATCTTCTTGATTTTTTTTTTTACTCTTAAAGATGATCTTTTAACAACCTGTCAATTAGGAATTTCAAAGCTGTACACTCAAGAGGTATAACCATGATCCTCATAAAAATTATAGAATTTGAAGGTATCTTTATTATTTCTCTAGAGAGGCTTTTATTTTTGAAGCTAGACTTTCTTTTTTTAATTTGGTTAATAGATCTTCATGGGAGGGTTATAACAATCAAAAAAGATAAAGAATGATCATTATGTGATATCTCAAGAAAATGAATCACTAGATCAAGTGTAGCTCTTATGTAAAGCTTCATGTAGTGTAAGAATAAATTGTCTTATATTAAATATGGTGAAAATATCATGAACTTTATGTTTGATATCATTGTCTTAAGTTGTTGATGTGTCTTTTGAAGCCTGACTTAAGACTAGATGGGGTGATCTAAAAAGATAGTATCTCAACATAGAGAGACTGGGTTGTCATAAATATGGTATTAGAGTGATACCTCCTTTAGTTTGATATCATTTAAGAATAAAATCAATAAAACATATTGTAATTATAACACCTAAAAAAGGTAAAGAGATCATCAGGTGTATCCTAGAGAAATGAATTATCAAACAATTTATGGCAATTATACAACACTTGTTTAGGTATAAGAAGGAATTGTCTTATATCTTTTATAGAGTAAAGATCTAAAACTTTATATATGATACCATTGTCCTAAGATATAAATATCTCTTTTAAAGACAAAATTCACTTATATCAAGATGAGGTAACCCTAATGGACAATATCATGAGGACATTGATCAAGAATTTTAACTCTCAAGAGCCAAATAAACACGTGCTAACACGTCCAAATAATTAAGGTATCTATTTTTGGGTGAAAAATTAACACGAGGCCTTAAGTTGCACTCTAGGCTCAACATTTGCAACAAAAAGGCAAAAAGGCAAACAAATGGCCCTTTGGGCTCTATTTCTTAGGATCTATCATACCATGTCACTTTTATTGCTCATCATCGACCTGACTCAAATCAACCCAACTAGTTGATCCAAACTACATTTATTCAAATTAGTTTGAAAAACAGGTCTTTTGGGTTTCATTCAAATTGAAGGTATGTCAGATGTGTAATTAATTCAATACTCTGCTCCAACCTACTGATAGAATTTGTGACATGCTAACTTGACTCCAACCCACAATGCTGTGCCAACCTACTAACCTACTTCATGGAACTTCAACTTAACTCCAACCATCAAATACGATAATGTCGCGTCGACTTGCCAACCAACTTCGTAACACCAATTTGCATCACTGTTGTGCCATGTTGCTTTATCATCTTGCTCCAAAACATGCTGACCATGACTCACCGATGCTATGCTAACCTAATCTATAATAGACAACATTAAAGCTAACCAGTGACACTGTCGATGGCACGTGGGCTCGTCAACTCGAGACAGTGCAGTGGGAATGTGGACTAGCTAAATTGCTCCATAATCTACTGACCCAAATCATACCCATGATGACTCTTACAAACCAGGTTAATGTAGAAATGAAAAATATAGCTTTTTAGAAAGTTGTTTGGAGACAACTCTAACTATAGGACTTTTGGACGAAAACGACACTTTTTTCGAATGTTGTTTAGCACCAACTTTGGTCATAGCTTTGTTATAAACAAAATTTAGAAATAAAAAATTTAGCTCTAAAAAACTATTTGATGATAGCTTTTAACTATAATTTTTATATTTTATTTATTTTCTTTTATACTTAAGCTTTTTATAAAAAGGGAAAGCTTACCCTTTTTAATAGTGATATTTAGATGAGTAAAAATTTAACTTTTCTTACATCATATTAAGGTGCAAGGTTGATCATAGAAAAAATTTTAATGTGCTAATTTGTCAAGGTTTTGTTACTAGGAGGAGGGGTGTAAGACCCAAGATGTAAAACAACATGTACTTATGACTCTATGACATTCCTTTCATCACCACTTATGATTCATTTCACTTTGCCAATTCTTACTTCATCATTTCTTATCTCAACATCATTTTTCTTTTTAGTTCATAGGTTTTGTTATACCTAAAGATTTAATTAAAATCATTTTGATACTAAAAAACTGGATGTGGCATGATTACGTTTGACCACATTTGAATTTCCTCATAATAATATGATCTTATAGTCTTCAAAACTTAATATTTATCACCCTTGAAATAGTTGTTTTTGGTCAAAATCCTAAAGGATCCATTAATTTGATAGATATTCTTACTTTATTTTTAGTTCTATATTTTTTTATAAAATTATTTTATAACTTGCATGAAAAGCTAAAATAACATATTAAATCTTGTAATTTAAAATATCCTAAAATAGTTCATAAAGATATAATTTTGAGAAATTTAATAAGATAAATATTGTATTAGTATGTATTCATTATAAGAGATTTGCTACCATCAAATACAAAAAATATCATTTAAAAGCATATAGTTCTTTTAAAATTACTTAAAACATAAATGTTAATGCTAATGTTTTGGAACTATCTAACATTTTTATTAACAATGTATTAAATATATAAGATTTATTTTCATATATATTATTGCAATTTTGAGAGAGTAATGTATATAAGAGGGGGATGAATTATGCATCATTCAAACTTAACTCAACTTGATAACTCAAATTAATTAACATCTAAAACCTTTTCTTTATCTCAATTACTCTTTTAACAAGTTTTAAAAAATGTTATTTAGCTTTTTAAAACCTTTACAACTATAATAATTATTATGAAATAACATGATAATCAAAGTAAAGAAATTAAAATAATAAAAAAGAGAGCACACAAGATTTCTAAGTAATTTGACTAAACACATGCCTACTTTTAACCTAGTCTACCTCACTAAGCTTCCACCAGAAAATCAATCTTTTTCATCACAACTAGTAGAACCTTAAAAAACTCACTCCTTTTTCAACAAAATTAATATTGATACATGATATTAAAAGAGTTTAAAGTTGTTAACAAGGTAATAGAGCACTTGAGCAAATCAAACTTACAAAAACTATTTCATTTAATAGAGAAAATTATATTGCATAATATCTTAAATCTATAAAGAGATTTTACCAAGTAATATGATAAACTTTGATGCAATCTCTTAAAAAATAAACAAAATGAAGCTCTAAATCCAACTACAGGATGAAGGTCTTTAATATTAAGTTAGACTCATAGTTAAAGGTTTATATTTCTAAAAGATTTGCAAATTCAATCATCTTTTTGTCACTCAATTAGACTTCTAGTTATACTGTTTGAAGGTTTATAGCTTATTAAAAAAGTTCTAATAACTAAAATTATACTCTTTATATGATTGAATTAACAGGTATAGGTTTTGATGATAATTCATATAAGTATAACCATAAGATCATACCAACGTAATAGATAATGAGAACTAGTCAACCCAAATGATGTGCACAAAACCTATTGATTTCACTTAGAATGTTTCCTATGAGTGCTATATTGAACATCATATAATATGATTTTGAATTACTCTCTATTCTTAGTTTCAATTCTTTAATTATAAATGCTTCATATAAGATGATGACAAGGATCATATATGCATGATATAGTTATACTAATTCATTTTTTGATTGTTCCATAACATGTACACATTCAATAAATGAATCATCATTATATGATAATACTTCTTTGCTCTTGGGAATTTCTTGTTTAATAGTTATCATACTATTGTGATAAGGTCAACCTAGTAATTATTAATTACTTTGAGCATGTTTGATCATGACATTGTATGTGTCCAAAGACTCAACTATTCTATTATATATTCATCATACTAATGCATTCTATAAAACATATATGTATGATCTAACTAAGTTGCTCTTATTGACTTATGTTTAGGATGGTGATAAGGATGTACAATTTTGAAATATGATTTGTATTTGTATGGTGCTAATGAAAGCTTTAGTCAGCTGAACACATAAGTTTATGTACATGGCTAATCTCTTGTATGGCCATATTCTTATTTCTCAATTTTAGTAAACACAACTAACACATTTGTATGATGAAACCATTATATCTACATGACATATAAACTCTATTATCTATTATATGAATGGAAATTGATCATATAAATATGAAGATAATAACTAAAATGTTTAAATACATAAAACTCACTTGGAATTCAAACTTAGCTAATATAAGGATTAGTATGGTACAACTAAAATAACTTTGAATAGCTATAGTATGATACTAATAAGATCAGGATATCATAACTATACAACATGTTAATTTAACTATATCTGATTCGTGACACAAAATAAGAATAATGACATGCATAAGATGATGAAAAATATTGTATTGTATGATGTGTGAGTAGGTTGAAATCAAAGCTGTATCAACATAATTTAGTTATATTTTATCTTACATTCATCATTAAATTAATTTAACATTTTAGACATTATTATTTCTTAATTATTAAGTTATTTTTTTAATAAATTGACTCATGTGAAGATGAATAAATAAGTAAACTACACATAAAAGGTTAAATACAATTATAAGACCCATATAAATATCAAGTGATATATTTAATAAATTCCAAGTTAAGTAATTTGTTGAAGATGAGCTTCAGGTGGGCGGCCACTTCAGTAAGAGTGAGACCAAGGACTCCATGATTTGTAAGTTGAGCCAAGTTTGAGACATGCCACTAGGATGCCATGAGTAATGTTTTAATATGCATTTTCCCATGAATTAATTAATCAAGCACTCCGTTAAATTAACCTGATTGATCTTGAAATATATGATAAAAAATTACTCAAAGAATATACTATTATGAATAATTTAATGATTTTATTATCATCAAACAAGTGATATAAGGACTAATGTTTCAACATATATGTGATTTTTATAAAGAAATCTCATAGGATAGCATTTTAGTAATGTTTTAAATGATAACCAACTTCATTTACCCTTTTTACACTTAGTTCTTTGAGGCTGATAATATCCTGACTAATGAACCTTTTAATTTTGATACACACAAGTTTTTGGTTCATTGGCAAGATTAGTCTTCATTAAAAGGATTCTCAATTGACCCTAGAGAGTTAGTAGAAGTTAGCATCAGAACAATCACAATATCACTTGAACTCTAACTCCTTAAGACCCAGTTTTTCTTAGTGGAATAAATTTGAAGCAAACTAAAAGGTTCTAAAAGAGCCCACAATTGACACATAATTTTTTCAAGACCACGAGTGTAACCAAAACCCAAATAATCATAATATGAAAATGTACTTTCAATTGATAATATAATAAGATGTAAAATATTAAGAATTCAATCATTTCTCTCATCCATAAAACTAAAGCGTAAATATAATATCGATAAAAGCCAATAAATGTCTCAATCTAAATATAATATGAAGTAACACCATAAATAATTATCAAGATCTAATAGAAAGGTATGATAAATAATTACCAAGTTTAATATGATAATTTGAGATAATCTCATGTCCAACAAAAAAGTAATTGATGATAAATAAATAACAAATCTATTACTACTAATGATAAATTATCTAATTGATGCACTAACTTTGATAATCTCCAACTTAACTCTTATATAACACCTAGCTTCTTAATCTTATAATGATATAAAGAGGTGAGTTGGAAGGCTCAATAAAAAGTTTTTAAGTCATACTATAAATCTTATATTTAGTAGCCAAGTATGCATGTAATAATTAAATAAATCATGTAAATGAATGATATAAGTTTTAATTATCATAAATACATCACCATCTACTAGCTAAGTCAATATATTCTATAAGGTGACTAAACAAATTCTCAATATCTTAGTTTTTATCTAATATATTTTTTTATATAAAAGAATCATGATAGGACCTAGCACTTCAATCACATCATGTAGTTTAGCACTCATCAAGATAATGTTGATAACATAAGCTAATCCTATAGGGTTTTAAGAGTCATCAACAACCACATTTGCTTCCCTCTAAAACATAGCATGAAATGTGTTTCTCTATGGGACTAATTATGCAATAGTTTCCTCATATGATTATTTATACAATTACTTTCAATTAACCCTAAAGATTCTAACCATGTCATCTTGCACTCCTCTTAATGGCTCAATCAACCATAGGTATGCCCTCTAGACAAAGATAATAGAGTAGTTAACCTACCTATCTCTTAAGTGAGTGTGCATCATCAAGGTTTCACTACACTTAATCTTTACCTAATCAAAATCATGTCTTTAGCTTTTAGCATTCTACTAACTATATCCATCACTACTTAGTATTAGTTCGATTTCTTTAATTTTAATCAATATTTAATAAGTTCTTATTATAAATAGTAACTAAATAGTTTAAATATATCCATTAACCTTAAATCCATTAGCAAGGATTCTTTATACCTTGATAGAGTCAATCTTTGGAATCAATATTAAGTTTTACTCAAATTATCTAAGATTATTATCATCAAAATATCTTAGAGTTTTTAATAAACCTTAATTTAGCTATTTAAAATATCTTAACCTATTTTTATAATATTTAGTATTACATAATTTTATCTAAGACATTACCTGTCTAAGTTGTCTAACATGCATATATAATTTTTACATTTACCCACATGTTCAATATATAAATAGTTTCAATTACAACTAAATTTGTGTTCACAAAAATTTTACTAGTGACCTTATACCTTCAAGAAAAATCTAATTCACAATATCTAATTTAAGCTTCTCTTGAGCCACCACACATCCTTCATATCATCATATAAGGTGTCATTATATGGCCTAAGAGCCTGACTAGGTTCACTCATAGTCTTACTTAAAACAAATTGATCAATCCAAGGATCTAGCCATAATTTTACTTTATTATTTTATCCTTAGCTAAACCTAGCATATTTTTAAGTCTTATTCCAAGCTCTTTTATCTCCTTTCAAGATCTTGGCTAAGAGCTTAACTATCTAAAGATTTATTTACAATGTTTATAAATATTTACCAAAGGTGTTTCTTTAGTCCATCACTTGGATGATTTATTAAGGACTCTTTTCTCATTGATTATTCCTAAGCCTTTAAGCTTAATTTTAAGGCTAGGCTTATCTTAAATAGTAGTGTTTAAGCATCACGATCTCCCACTTTTATCCCTTCTAGAAATTATCCATAAGATCATAAAGTTTAACCTTAGTCTTAACATTACTAATTACAAGAAAGCTATTTGTTAGTTAGCCATATTCCTATCAATATAGCCTTCTTTTAAGGCCCCAAATTGAGACCTTCAAAATTTTCAACTACAATCCTAAGGTCATACACACCTTAGAAACATCCTAGTACTCTTAAGGTGAATTCATGCCTCCATGACTCAACCAAGCCATTGCTCAGTGCTTCCCAAGCATACTCGAGGCAAAAAAGAATCTTGACCATAATAAAACTTAAGGTTTTGACTAAATTTTTAAGTTTCAAATCATAGATCATCAATTAAATACTCTTTATAATATTTAGTATACTTTCATGCATGTTTTTACAAAATAAATACATATTCATATCATGCCATGAAGTGATATAGCATGTATCTTTTTACTTAGCCTAGATTTTTTATATTTCTTATGAATTATAACTTAAAAAAGTATTTAGATACAATAATTGAATTTAATGTTTAGCAAAAAAGTTATAAGAAATTAGGCTTAACATATCTCAATTATAAGAGTCATACACATTAAAATTTGTTTCATTAATAATTAGCTTATTTTTTTACTTATAAAATTAAATTTTTAGTGAAATTTTGTTTTAGCCATTATATTGCACTTAGAGTTATAAAATAAAGAATAAATGTTACTTTTATAAATTTTACAAAATTTGTTTACCTATCTAGATTTGATGCATGCATACACATAAAATTTCTTAAGAAGATGTAGACTGGTCTCTTCCTTTATGTGGATATCCATTGAGCACTTGGTGTTGAATTGCTAGTTATTGGCCATCTACTTGCATTAATTACTTTTTTAAAATCACCATACACTAAGACATATCTTGCCACTAGTGGGAATTTGTTGGCACACTTTCATGCATGGTATTATAAAAAAAATACGCATTTATATTATGTCATGAAGTGATATAGAATGTTTCTTCTTACTTAGCAAAGATTTTTCATTTCTTATAAATTACAATTTAGAAAAGCATTAAAACACAATAATCAAATTTAATTTTTAACAAAGACATTTTAAGAATGCAAGTTTGACATACCTCAATTGTAAGAGTCATACATATTAAAATTTTTTATCAATAATTATCCTATTTTTTTTTACTTTTATATGTATCAAATTAAATTTTAAGAGAAATTTTCTTTTAGTCATTATATAGCAATTAGAGTTATAAATTAAAAAACGAAATATTACTTTTTTTAATTTTACAAAACTTTTATAACCTATCTAGATGCATGCATGCACTTTAAAATTTCTTGAGAAAATGTAGACTAGTCTTCCCCTTTATTTGGATCATCGATTGACCACTTGGTGTTAAACTACTAGTTATTAGCCCTCTACTCGCATTGATCATTTTTTCAAAAATATAAGGCACACTAACACATTCTTACCACTAATGGGAACTTGTTGTTGGCACAACTCTCATAGTGTTTTTTATGTTTTACTCTTTAAGATTGTTGTTACACCCTTGTGTTTGATGAGTCAAGCATAAATGTATATATTTTATTTGGGCTTGATTTTAAGTAAAATTGTTAATAATTAATTAAATCAAGCCATGTATTTTAGATGTCTAAAATAATGGTCTCTAAGGGCCTTGAGGTAGCGTCAAGTCTGTCGAGCCACTGAAATATGTAACACAGGAATGAGCTACGCCCAGTAGGAAAGACAGCTAGTAAAACTCACATGCAAGAGAAGGATAATAGCAAAAATATAGGAATACAGCATAACAATGTATGGTGGATAGGCACTCTCAGTCCCAGACTCCGACCAACCACAGTCACCCCCAGTCACACCAGAGTAGCTCTCCTCTGGGCTTCCAGGTAGCGTGCCAGTGGGAACGCCCATCTCGAAACACGCATGGTGCCTAAGCACCCGACACCGCAGCGTCTCTCGTCAATCAATCTCCTGGAGACTATAGACAGATCCAGTCACAAAATCTCTAGCCAACGTGAGACACCCCTGCCACCCTAAGGCACGCAGGCCTACACACTTGGCTAGCCACTGCGAGACACCCCTGCCACCCTCAGGCGCGCAGGCCTACACACATGGACCAGGAGAGATCGACTCAGCCACCGTCCCAAAGAGTCCTCTACCAACAACTCCCATAGAAGCTCACGCCCCTACAGTCATTGCCAATCTCTAACTCCAAGATCCGGCAACATATGTCCAGGTACGACAAGGCGCATACCAGTCCACATGTATACTGTGGAAGCTAAGTCTGAACCGCACAGTTACCTACCACAACTACCCTAAAACATCATATAGGGTCTATAGTAGTCCGGTCCAGTATGCCAATCCATAAAATATGCCAACACTGAGTAAACTGACTCAATCCATGCCCTTTGCCATCCAAGCAATACAACTATACCAGTTACTGACTGTTCTGGTAGCATCTATGTACCATACCTCTGTATGACTGTTTTCAACTGTACTGTCGTCACTGATAACATTTTTCCCTACTTCAGGAAATTTTTAAATTCTGTAATCAATTTCCGTCTTTATCCATTTTTCGAAATTCGGAATAGTTTCCGAATTTAAATTCCACATATATCCTTTTTCCAAAAATTCGGATTAATTTCCGAATTAAATATTCTGCAAATTATTTTTCCGAAAATTCGGATTAAATTTCCGAATTAAATTTTCCCATAATCCTTTTTCCGAAATTCGGATTAATTTCCGAATTAAATATTCTGCATTTTCTTTTTCCAAAAATTCGGAATAAATTTCCGAATTTAATTCCTCCCGTTTTTTTTTCTCTTCCGCGCCGCATTAAATTATTTCCGTAAATTCGGAATTAATTTCCGAATTATAATCCTTTTCCTTCTCTCTCATCCGCGCCAATTAAGTTAATAATTGTTAATTAATTAATTTACGATTAATTATTAACTAATTAACTAAATCCTAATCCATCTCCTTCCTCCGCCCGGCGCCCGCGAAACCCTAGCCGACGAATTCTCCGGGAAATTCCGTTTTCCCCCGTAGATTTCCGGCGACCGAGATCAAGGAGAACATGTTCGTACTATCCTAATGTTTCAATAATGTCACTAATTCCTAAGATTAAATCAAAATTTCCTTCGAAGGAGTTTCATCCGATCCCTAATTGACAATTTAAGAAATTAAACGATTCCAGCAATTGAAAACCACCTTAACATGGTTAAGCACATAATCAACTCAACATATGCTTGGTAAATTTCCCGAATTCGGCGGGTATAATTTTCCGAAACCCTAAAACCTAACATGCTAAAATTATAATACTGCAATGCATTTCCGACTTCAAAATTTCAATCACATGCTCAGATAGACATTAACAAAATATTCCATGCTTTAATTTTGCTAAATAACTAATTTAATTTCTGAATTTCCTACCTCAACGACGCCGGCGACGGTGAACTTCGTCCGCAGCTCGCCGCAGCTCCTCACCGAACGAATCCGGTATCAATCGACTCTCCGCGTTCCCGTGAATCTCCAGGCACAAAAAGCCCCTTGCCAGGCCGCCGGAATCACGCGCCGTACGCCGGAAAAATCTCTCTATCGGTCGGTCGAATGAACCCTAATCGTTTCGCGAGGGTTTTATATTTCTGGCTGACACGGTGAAAATCCACTACGCACCGTTGACACGCTTTCGACACGGTAAGCACCCGATACGCGCTGTCGACACGCTATCGACACGGTAAGCACCCGATCAGCCGGTTCAATCCCAACCGTCGATCACGACCGTCCGATCCGCTTATCAGAACGCACGCGCAAACTAACTCGGCGAACCGCCTCCGCCTCCGCTGAACCGTTCCGGTCCGGTTCACGCGCGATAAAAATAAATTTCCGGTTTTAAAATAACCGATCATAATTGATTTTCGAATTTCCAAAAATCCAATAAATCCAAATAAACAGGGAAAATTACTTAAAAATTACCTCGGTGTTCCGAAAAATCCCCAGAAATTTCAGAAATTCCAATAGCCTCTAATTGAGCTCCTGGCTCATCCTACTGTCGATCTGAAATCATCCAAGCCAAAAATTAATTTATTAAAGATTAATATAAAAATTTTTTACTGGGTATAACACTATAGATAATAGAAATATACATGTATCAAATACTTGTTATCATTCACATGCTTTCAATTACAAAAAACCTAGATATTTGAGCATGCCTAGGCCATCAAACATTGTTTGCTTTTATTGTTGCAAACTTGGACATACTATGAAAGATTGTTTTTTTAGAAGAAATATGTATGTACAAAAACAAAATGTTAGATGGATTGTTAAAAAAGAGAACATGCAAGTTCCATCTAGTGTTCAACCCAAGCTTTCTTGGGTTCCTAAGAATAAAACTTAAAAGAAAAGGTCTCCAAAATATTTGGAGACATTTTAGGATAGGTTTAGGATATTCAAAAACCTTAAATTGATGATTTTAATTAGTGGAATATTTCTAATTTAGATTTTACACCTTATACAGTTAAAACCAAGAAGAAAATCAAAATCCACATCTTGGGTATTGGATAGTGGATGTTCAAGACACATGACTGGAGACAAAAGTAAATTCAAATCTTTGAGATCGGGCCCAAATAGGAAGGTGACCCTAGGAGACAACACAAAGAAAAGAATCATTGGAATTGGAGATGTAGGTACGACAAACTTTACCCTTTCAAATGTATTTTTAGTAGAAGGCTTAGAATTTAATTTAATTAGTATTAGTCAACTTTGTGATAATGGATTTGATGTTGTTTTTAATACAAAAGCTTGCAAAATTATGAAAAATAATGTTGAACTACTTATAGGCAAAAGAAAATGTGATACATATGTAGTTAGTTTTGAACAATTAGAAGCTAGTGGTTTGGAATGTCTAGTGACCCAATCTAATGAGAATTCATTATGGCATAGAAGATTAGGTCATGTAGGATACTCCACCTTGAAAAAGATTTCAAAATTAGATATAGTTAGAGGCCTTCCAAAACCAAGTAAGTCAAATTGGGAGTTTTGTGAATCTTGCCAAAAGGGAAAACAAGTTAAATCCTCTTTCAAATCTCAAAATGAATTAACAACTAGTAGACCTTTAGAAAAGATTTACTTAGATCTTTTTGGTCCAATACAACCTTTAAGTTTAGGAGGAAAACAATACGGATTTGTTATAGTTGATGATTTTTCTAGATATACTTGGGTATTTTTCCTTAGACATAAGAATGAAGCTTTTGAGAACTTTGAAGATTTGATTAGAGAGTTAGAAAGACAACATAGTTTAAAATTAATTTGTATACAAAGTGATAATGAGAGTGAATTTAAGAATGAATATTTTAGTGAGTTTTGTAAAGAGAAAGGAATCAAACATCAATTCACATGCCCATATACACCACAACAAAATGGTATTGTAGAAAGAAAGAATAGAACACTAGTTGAGATGGGTAGAACAATGTTAGCCGAATACAATTCACCCAAATATTTTTGGGTCGAAGCTATTAGCACGGCATGTTACATTATAAATAGGGTTAATTTGAGACCAAAGTTGAAGAAAACTCCTTTTGAATTGCTAAGGAAGAAGAAACCAAATTTAAGTTATTTTCATGTGTTTGGTTGTAAGTGTACTATTCTTAAAAATGAGAGATTAAATTTAGGAAAGTTTGATGAAAAGGCAAGTGTTGGAATCTTTTTAGGGTACTCATCAATTAGGAAAGCATATAGAGTTTTCAATCAAGAATCACATAAAATAGAGGAAACAATGCATGTTGTGTTTGATGAGACAATTCAACTAGTTAGTGAAAAGCATTTAGAAGATGAAATAGAATAAGTAAAAAATCTAGATTTAAATGAAGAAAAAATAGAAAATCTAGAAATGGAAAAGGAAAATGAAAAGGAAAATAATCTATCTAAAGGATGGAAATTTGCAACCTCACATCCAAAGGATTTGATTATAGGAGATGTGAATCAAGGAGTGAAGACTAGAGTTTCAATTAGAGATATAGATCATAGCACCTTTGTGTCATTTTCTGAACCCAATTCTATAGAAGAAGCCCTTGCAGATGATTATTGGGTTCAAGCCATGAATGAAGAGTTAGACCAATTTGAAAGAAAACAAGTTTGGGAATTAGTATCAAGACCTAGTGATCAACAAGTAATTGGTACTAGATGGGTCTATAAAAATAAATTAGATAAAAATGGTGTAATAATTAGAAATAAGGCTAGACTTGTTGCTAAGGGATATAGTCAAATAGAAGGTATTGATTTTGAGGATTCATTTGCACCCGTAGCTAGGTTAGAAGCAATTAGATTACTTCTAGCATATTCATGTTATAAGAATTTTAGGTTGTTTCAAATGGATGTAAAAAGTGCTTTCTTGAATGGAATAATAGAAGAAGATGTGTTTGTAGAACAACCCCCAGGTTTTGAGAATCATGCACAAGGTGATTATGTTTATAAGCTTAAGAAAGCTCTTTACGGCCTTAAGCAAGCTCCACGTGCATGGTATCATAGGTTGAGTAACTATCTAGTAGATAGTGGCTTTAGAAAAGGTAAATCGGATACTACATTATTTCTAAAGTCATTAGGAGATGATTTATTAATTGTTCAAATTTATGTTGATGATATTATTTTTGGTAGTACAAAAGAAGAAATGTGTAAAGAATTTGGAGATCTCATGACTAAGGAATTTGAAATGAGCATGATGGGTGAACTAAATTTCTTCTTAGGGTTACAAATAAAACAACTAAAGGATGGTATATTCATTTCTCAAACAAAATACGTAAAAGAATTATTTAAAAAATATGGATATGAGAATATGAAAACTAGAAAAATTCCCATGAATCAATCCATTCACTTAGATCTAGATGAACAAGGGAAAGCAATAGATCAAAAATTCTATAGAGGACTTATAGGATCTTTATTATACCTTACAGCGAGTAGACCTGACATTTTATTTAGTGTTGGATTATGTGCTAGGTTCCAAGCAAATCCAAAGGAAAGTCATTTGAAAGGTGTTAAAGCGATTTTCAAATATTTGAAGGGAACCATGACACTAGGATTATGGTATCCTAGAAATGAACTCTCTTGTGAGCTAGTTCGCTGTACAGACTCAGATTTTGGGGGATCTAGAGTGGATAGAAAGAGCACATCAGGAACATGTCAATTTTTAGGACACTGTCTTGTTTCATGGTCAAGTAAAAAACAAAATTGTATAGCCCTATCAACAACCGAAGCGGAATATGTTGCAGCTGGTAGTTGTGTTGCTCAAGTACTATGGTTAAGACAACAACTGCAAGACTATGGTTTAGAAGTCACACATATACCTATTAGAATTGATAACACAAGTGCATTAGCCTTAGCTAAAAATCAAGTTCATCACTCTAGGACTAAGCACATAGATGTTAGATATCATTTTATTAGAGACCAAGTAGCCAAAGGATTAGTAGAATTGGAATATGTCTCCACTAAACTTGAATTGGCTGATATTTTTACCAAACCCTTACCTTCGGAGCAATTTCAAATATTGAGGGCACAATTAGGAATATTACACATTGTTTAGGGTGTATTTCCTTTTGATGGTGTCAAAGGGGGAGAATAGTTAGAAGTGAGGGGGAGCATCAAGATAGGGGGAGCACATTTTTATCCCTATGAATTGTATTGCATCAAGATAGGGGGAGCACATTTTTATCTCTATGAATTGTATTTTAATACACTTATCAAGATAAGGGGAGCACATTTTTATCCCTATGAATTGTATTTTAATACACTTATTCTTTTACATTTATGTCTTGCCATCATCAAAAGGGGGAGATTGTTACACCCTTGTGTTTGATGAGTCAAGCATAAATGTGTATATTTTATTTGGGCTTGATTTTAAGTAAAATTGTTAATAATTAATTAAATCAAGCCATGTATTTTAGATGTCTAAAATAATGGTCTCTAAGGGCCTTGAGGTCATGGCATACTTCAAGGAATTTTGAGACATGCGCAAGATTTTTTTATAATTGAATTTCTTTTTATTTTTCTTGAATTTGATATGTCTAAACTTTGAGATTATGAGGCACACTAGTAGTATTAACATTTAAAAATATTATAAAATTATTTAATACTGAATTTTGATTTTTGGGCCAAGCATATTTGACAAAATGTATAGACATGGGTATTTGATTTTTTAATATTATTTTGGAATCGTTTTCTACAAATTTCTTTTCATAGCCACTTAATTAACTTATAATACTATAAGAATACAAAATTATTTTTATACACTTATAGTCAAATTTTTGGCTAAAAAATCGTCAAAAATACCCTAAAACAGCCGAAGTCTCGGGAAAATGTACTGTAGCAATGGGCGGGTCGACCCGGCGCCAAAACAGCCCGTCCAGGTCTTTTAGAAATTAAAAATTTAATTTAAAAAATAAAAATTTGGTTGACCCGAAAAGGCTAAACCTAGCCTGGACCCAAAGCACGCCGAGAGGAGCTCGGCTAGAGCTGGTCAACAGTCAAATGAACAGTGCCTGGCTAAGCCAAGACCGCCCAAAGGAGCTCGGCTAGGTCAAACTGCAGCGCGGTCAACAGTCTATGAACAAATGCTTGGCTAAGTCAACCCGAACCAGGTGATGAAATCCCGGTCAAGGAAGGGGGGAGCCGGCCCCAAAGTGGCTCGAACGTTAAACGGCGAAAATTCGTTATAAAGAGGTGCGCTGAATTCGCTTCTGCAGTGTGGGACTAAAAAATCCCACCTTATAACTTCGGCCGGATCCAAAGGCGCAGATCAAGCCCGCCTAGATCCAACGGGCGAGAGTAAATTCTAACGGCTGTTTCGCGAGGCTAATCAGCACCGTTCGTTCAGCGCGCAATCCAATGGCGCAGATCAAGCCCGCCCAGATCCAACGGGCGAGAGTAAATTCGAACGGCTGTTTCGCGAGGTCAATCAACGCCGTTCGTTCAGCGCGCGAGATCTAATGGCTCAGATCAAGTCCGCCCGGATCCAACGCTCTGGATTAAGCCCGAACGGTAAAATGCGTAAACAATCTGCGCCGTTCGTTTTTGGGCCCGGATCGGACGGTGGCTGCTTTCCGTCCGTTGCCCAAACGGCTAATTAATTTTTGGAGCCGTTGGGGGTGTTTTTAGAGCTCAAATCTGAGCTCTATAAATATAGAAAAATTATATATTTTTGAGTTTTAACCTTTGCTAAATTGTTTCAAAAGATTTTCAGATCTCAAACACAAGCATCCGAGCAAAATCGGCGCATTCGAGCTCTAGAAGCAAAGCGGCAAGAAAGCTAGTGGAATTAGAGGTTTTTCAATCATTTCTAAATCTCTATCCCTCTAATTCGACGATTGTGTTGCCTCCTCTTTTCTCCAATTTTTCTTAAGTCATTTGCCAATTTTTCGTATTTTTGTTTTGGGGCAAGGGCGTCCCGGCGTTTGTGCTAAAGCCCCGGGTTTGAGTTGAGCCCGGTAAAAACTCAAGTAGGTTTGGGATTAGCCATAATAAAAATCCCAAGTAGGTTCGAGGTGAACCGTAAGAAAAACCTCACTTATAATCGGAGAATTTAGTGGATTTTTCCCAACACCGGTTGGGGGTGGACGTAGACTCGGTTTTGAGTCGAACCACTCGAAAATTTGTGTGTTCAATGTTCTTTACTTTTGCTTAAAGTCTTTTAAATTTAATTTCGGAAATTATAAGAAT
Organism: Vanilla planifolia; assembly: GCA_023846275.1. Taxonomy (NCBI): domain Eukaryota; kingdom Viridiplantae; phylum Streptophyta; class Magnoliopsida; order Asparagales; family Orchidaceae; genus Vanilla; species Vanilla planifolia. The sequence continues at coordinate 2,930,838 of CM043872.1, read as the reverse complement.
TTAAATACACAATTCACCCCCCCCCCCCCCTCTTGTGGGTTTTCTTTAGCACGAATCACTTCAATTGGTATCAGAGCAAGGAACCCCAAATTACGTGAGGAACATCACGTGGGAGATCCTCTTGTGCTAAGTGAAGGCTTTCTCACAATTTTTTTTTTGTGTTTGTGATTTAGTATGGCTTCCTCTTTGATCGAAATGAGTGCAACCTTATGTGAAGGTTTTTCCTCAAATCGGCCTCCATTATTCAAAGGAGAATTCTACTTATATTGGAAAAATCGCTTTAGAATTTTCATTCAATCTATTGATTTGGAATTATGGGAAGTCGTGACGAAGCCTTGTGAACTTCCTAGAGATTCTTCTACTGATGAGGTCAAGCCCTTTAGTGAACTTAACGTTGAGCACAAGAGATTGGCTCAATTAAATGCTAGGGCATTGAACTACCTTCATTGTGGAATTTCTCCTAGTGAGTTTACACAAATCATGAATTTGCATACGGCTTTTGAGGTATGGAAGAAACTCGAAGTAACTTATGAGGGTACCTCACAAGTGAAAGAGACTAAAATCAACATCCTCACGCATGACTATGAACTTTTTAGAATGAATCCTAGTGAAAGTATTAAGAGTATGTTTTTGAGATTTAATGATATTACAAATAGATTGGCAAACCTTGGGAGGACATTCTCAAATGGTGACCTTGTGAGGAAAATTTTGAGAATCCTTCCAAAGGAATTTGATCCACTTGCAACCGCTATTAAAGCCGCTAAGGATCTTAGCAAACTTTCATTGGATGAACTCCTTGGGGAACTTCTTACTGCCGAAATAGAAATGTCAAGGAGACTAACGGAAGAGACTTCTACAAGCAAGTTAAAGCATGAAAGGAAGAAGGAAGAACCTATGGTCCTTAAAGCCACTAAATATGATTCAGACTCCACTTCTACTTCTTCCACTGATTTGGAAGATGAGGTAATTTTCCATATTAATGGTTTAGCAAAAAATTTGGCAAAGAACTTTCTTAATAGGAAATGGAAGAAGAAAAACAATAAAGAGAGGAAGAGGCCACCAACTTGCTTTGAGTGTGGTCAAACCGGTCATATAAAACCGGAATGCCCAAAACTCAAAAACAAGCATGTGAAGGAGGAAGAAAAGAAGAAGAAGAAGAAGAGCTTGAAGAAAAAGAAAGCATTTCAAGCTACATGGAGTGCCTCTGAAGATTCAGACATTTCAAGCTCAAGTAAAGGAGAAGAAGGAATGATTTGTTTTATGGCAAATGAAGCATCTTCAACATCTTCAAGTGAAGAAGAAGAAGAAAATGAGGTAAGCTCCTGGACAAGAGATATTCTTGAAAATAATTATATTGAAATTATGAATGCCTTAACTTCCTTAATGAGTGCACATAAAAAATTAAAAAGGAGTTACAAAGAAAAGATTGAATTGCTTGATTTTGTCATGAAAGAAGATGAAAAGAAAAGATTAGAAAATCAACTTATATGTGATGAAAAGGCATCTCTTATTATTGAAAATACCTCTTTGAAGCATGATATTTCAATCTTAAAAGAAAAAATACAATCTTTTGAGCATGCTATAGATAATAGAAATATACATGTATCAAATGCTTGTTATCATTCACATGCTTTCAATTACAAAAAACCTAGATATTTGAGCATGCCTAGGCCATCAAACATTGTTTTCTTTTATTGTTGCAAACTTGGACATACTATGAAAGATTGTTTTTTTAGAAGAAATATGTATGTACAAAAACAAAATGTTAGATGGATTGTTAAAAAAGAGAACATGCAAGTTCCATCTACCGTTCAACCCAAGCTTTCTTGGGTTCCTAAGAATAAAACTTAGAAGAAAAGGTCTCCAAAATATTTGGAGACATTTTAGGATAGGTTTAGGATATTCAAAAACCTTAAATTGATGATTTTAATTAGTGGAATATTTCTAATTTAGATTTTACACCTTATACAGTTAAAACCAAGAAGAAAATCAAAATCCACATCTTGGGTATTGGATAGTGGATGTTCAAGACACATGACTGGAGACAAAAGTAAATTCAAATCTTTGAGATCGGGCCCAAATAGGAAGGTGACCCTAGGAGACAACACAAAGAAAAGAATCATTGGAATTGGAGATGTAGGTACGACAAACTTTACCCTTTCAAATGTATTTTTAGTAGAAGGCTTAGAATTTAATTTAATTAGTATTAGTCAACTTTGTGATAATGGATTTGATGTTGTTTTTAATACAAAAGCTTGCAAAATTATGAAAAATAATGTTGAACTACTTATAGGCAAAAGAAAATGTGATACATATGTAGTTAGTTTTGAACAATTAGAAGCTAGTGGTTTGGAATGTCTAGTGACCCAATCTAATGAGAATTCATTATGGCATAGAAGATTAGGTCATGTAGGATACTCCACCTTGAAAAAGATTTCAAAATTAGATATAGTTAGAGGCCTTCCAAAACCAAGTAAGTCAAATTGGGAGTTTTGTGAATCTTGCCAAAAGGGAAAACAAGTTAAATCCTCTTTCAAATCTCAAAATGAATTAACAACTAGTAGACCTTTAGAAAAGATTTACTTAGATCTTTTTGGTCCAATACAACCTTTAAGTTTAGGAGGAAAACAATACGGATTTGTTATAGTTGATGATTTTTCTAGATATACTTGGGTATTTTTCCTTAGACATAAGAATGAAGCTTTTGAGAACTTTGAAGATTTGATTAGAGAGTTAGAAAGACAACATAGTTTAAAATTAATTTGTATACAAAGTGATAATGGGAGTGAATTTAAGAATGAATATTTTAGTGAGTTTTGTAAAGAGAAAGGAATCAAACATCAATTCACATGCCCATATACACCACAACAAAATGGTATTGTAGAAAGAAAGAATAGAACACTAGTTGAGATGGGTAGAACAATGTTAGCCGAATACAATTCACCCAAATATTTTTGGGTCGAAGCTATTAGCACGGCATGTTACATTATAAATAGGGTTAATTTGAGACCAAAGTTGAAGAAAACTCCTTTTGAATTGCTAAGGAAGAAGAAACCAAATTTAAGTTATTTTCATGTGTTTGGTTGTAAGTGTACTATTCTTAAAAATGAGAGATTAAATTTAGGAAAGTTTGATGAAAAGGCAAGTGTTGGAATCTTTTTAGGGTACTCATCAATTAGGAAAGCATATAGAGTTTTCAATCAAGAATCACATAAAATAGAGGAAACAATGCATGTTGTGTTTGATGAGACAATTCAACTAGTTAGTGAAAAGCATTTAGAAGATGAAATAGAATTAGTAAAAAATCTAGATTTAAATGAAGAAAAAATAGAAAATCTAGAAATGGAAAAGGAAAATGAAAAGGAAAATAATCTATCTAAAGGATGGAAATTTGCAACCTCACATCCAAAGGATTTGATTATAGGAGATGTGAATCAAGGAGTGAAGACTAGAGTTTCAATTAGAGATATAGATCATAGCACCTTTGTGTCATTTTCTGAACCCAATTCTATAGAAGAAGCCCTTGCAGATGATTATTGGGTTCAAGCCATGAATGAAGAGTTAGACCAATTTGAAAGAAATCAAGTTTGGGAATTAGTATCAAGACCTAGTGATCAACAAGTAATTGGTACTAGATGGGTCTATAAAAATAAATTAGATAAAAATGGTGTAATAATTAGAAATAAGGCTAGACTTGTTGCTAAGGGATATAGTCAAATAGAAGGTATTGATTTTGAGGATTCATTTGCACCCGTAGCTAGGTTAGAAGCAATTAGATTACTTCTAGCATATTCATGTTATAAGAATTTTAGGTTGTTTCAAATGGATGTAAAAAGTGCTTTCTTGAATGGAATAATAGAAGAAGATGTGTTTGTAGAACAACCCCCAGGTTTTGAGAATCATGCACAAGGTGATTATGTTTATAAGCTTAAGAAAGCTCTTTACGGCCTTAAGCAAGCTCCACGTGCATGGTATCATAGGTTGAGTAACTATCTAGTAGATAGTGGCTTTAGAAAAGGTAAATCGGATACTACATTATTTCTAAAGTCATTAGGAGATGATTTATTAATTGTTCAAATTTATGTTGATGATATTATTTTTGGTAGTACAAAAGAAGAAATGTGTAAAGAATTTGGAGATCTCATGACTAAGGAATTTGAAATGAGCATGATGGGTGAACTAAATTTCTTCTTAGGGTTACAAATAAAACAACTAAAGGATGGTATATTCATTTCTCAAACAAAATACGTAAAAGAATTATTTAAAAAATATGGATATGAGAATATGAAAACTAGAAAAATTCCCATGAATCAATCCATTCACTTAGATCTAGATGAACAAGGGAAAGCAATAGATCAAAAATTCTATAGAGGACTTATAGGATCTTTATTATACCTTACAGCGAGTAGACCTGACATTTTATTTAGTGTTGGATTATGTGCTAGGTTCCAAGCAAATCCAAAGGAAAGTCATTTGAAAGGTGTTAAAGCGATTTTCAAATATTTGAAGGGAACCATGACACTAGGATTATGGTATCCTAGAAATGAACTCTCTTGTGAGCTAGTTCGCTATACAGACTCAGATTTTGGGGGATCTAGAGTGGATAGAAAGAGCACATCAGGAACATGTCAATTTTTAGGACACTGTCTTGTTTCATGGTCAAGTAAAAAACAAAATTGTATAGCCCTATCAACAACCGAAGCGGAATATGTTGCAGCTGGTAGTTGTGTTGCTCAAGTACTATGGTTAAGACAACAACTGCAAGACTATGGTTTAGAAGTCACACATATACCTATTAGAATTGATAACACAAGTGCATTAGCCTTAGCTAAAAATCAAGTTCATCACTCTAGGACTAAGCACATAGATGTTAGATATCATTTTATTAGAGACCAAGTAGCCAAAGGATTAGTAGAATTGGAATATGTCTCCACTAAACTTGAATTGGCTGATATTTTTACCAAACCCTTACCTTCGGAGCAATTTCAAATATTGAGGGCACAATTAGGAATATTACACATTGTTTAGGGTGTATTTCCTTTTGATGGTGTCAAAGGGGGAGAATAGTTAGAAGTGAGGGGGAGCATCAAGATAGGGGGAGCACATTTTTATCCCTATGAATTGTATTGCATCAAGATAGGGGGAGCACATTTTTATCTCTATGAATTGTATTTTAATACACTTATCAAGATAAGGGGAGCACATTTTTATCCCTATGAATTGTATTTTAATACACTTATTCTTTTACATTTATGTCTTGCCATCATCAAAAGGGGGAGATTGTTACACCCTTGTGTTTGATGAGTCAAGCATAAATGTGTATATTTTATTTGGGCTTGATTTTAAGTAAAATTGTTAATAATTAATTAAATCAAGCCATGTATTTTAGATGTCTAAAATAATGGTCTCTAAGGGCCTTGAGGTCATGGCATACTTCAAGGAATTTTGAGACATGCGCAAGATTTTTTTATAATTGAATTTCTTTTTATTTTTCTTGAATTTGATATGTCTAAACTTTGAGATTATGAGGCACACTAGTAGTATTAACATTTAAAAATATTATAAAATTATTTAATACTGAATTTTGATTTTTGGGCCAAGCATATTTGACAAAATGTATAGACATGGGTATTTGATTTTTTAATATTATTTTGGAATCGTTTTCTACGAATTTCTTTTCATAGCCACTTAATTAACTTATAATACTATAAGAATACAAAATTATTTTTATACACTTATAGTCAAATTTTTGGCTAAAAAATCGTCAAAAATACCCTAAAACAGCCGAAGTCTCGGGAAAATGTACTGTAGCAATGGGCGGGTCGACCCGGCGCCAAAACAGCCCGTCCAGGTCTTTTAGAAATTAAAAATTTAATTTAAAAAATAAAAATTTGGTTGACCCGAAAAGGCTAAACCTAGCCTGGACCCAAAGCACGCCGAGAGGAGCTCGGCTAGAGCTGGTCAACAGTCAAATGAACAGTGCCTGGCTAAGCCAAGACCGCCCAAAGGAGCTCGGCTAGGTCAAACTGCAGCGCGGTCAACAGTCTATGAACAAATGCTTGGCTAAGTCAACCCGAACCAGGTGATGAAATCCCGGTCAAGGAAGGGGGGAGCCGGCCCCAAAGTGGCTCGAACGTTAAACGGCGAAAATTCGTTATAAAGAGGTGCGCTGAATTCGCTTCTGCAGTGTGGGACTAAAAAATCCCACCTTATAACTTCGGCCGGATCCAAAGGCGCAGATCAAGCCCGCCTAGATCCAACGGGCGAGAGTAAATTCTAACGGCTGTTTCGCGAGGCTAATCAGCACCGTTCGTTCAGCGCGCAATCCAATGGCGCAGATCAAGCCCGCCCAGATCCAACGGGCGAGAGTAAATTCGAACGGCTGTTTCGCGAGGTCAATCAACGCCGTTCGTTCAGCGCGCGAGATCTAATGGCTCAGATCAAGTCCGCCCGGATCCAACGCTCTGGATTAAGCCCGAACGGTAAAATGCGTAAACAATCTGCGCCGTTCGTTTTTGGGCCCGGATCGGACGGTGGCTGCTTTCCGTCCGTTGCCCAAACGGCTAATTAATTTTTGGAGCCGTTGGGGGTGTTTTTAGAGCTCAAATCTGAGCTCTATAAATATAGAAAAATTATATATTTTTGAGTTTTAACCTTTGCTAAATTGTTTCAAAAGATTTTCAGATCTCAAACACAAGCATCCGAGCAAAATCGGCGCATTCGAGCTCTAGAAGCAAAGCGGCAAGAAAGCTAGTGGAATTAGAGGTTTTTCAATCATTTCTAAATCTCTATCCCTCTAATTCGACGATTGTGTTGCCTCCTCTTTTCTCCAATTTTTCTTAAGTCATTTGCCAATTTTTCGTATTTTTGTTTTGGGGCAAGGGCGTCCCGGCGTTTGTGCTAAAGCCCCGGGTTTGAGTTGAGCCCGGTAAAAACTCAAGTAGGTTTGGGATTAGCCATAATAAAAATCCCAAGTAGGTTCGAGGTGAACCGTAAGAAAAACCTCACTTGTAATCGGAGAATTTAGTGGATTTTTCCCAACACCGGTTGGGGGTGGACGTAGACTCGGTTTTGAGTCGAACCACTCGAAAATTTGTGTGTTCAATGTTCTTTACTTTTGCTTAAAGTCTTTTAAATTTAATTTCGGAAATTATAAGAATTTAAATACACAATTCACCCCCCCCCCCTCTTGTGGGTTTTCTTTAGCACGAATCACTTCAATTGGTATCAGAGCAAGGAACCCCAAATTACGTGAGGAACATCACGTGGGAGATCCTCTTGTGCTAAGTGAAGGCTTTCTCACAATTTTTTTTTTGTGTTTGTGATTTAGTATGGCTTCCTCTTTGATCGAAATGAGTGCAACCTTATGTGAAGGTTTTTCCTCAAATCGGCCTCCATTATTCAAAGGAGAATTCTACTTATATTGGAAAAATCGCTTTAGAATTTTCATTCAATCTATTGATTTGGAATTATGGGAAGTCGTGACGAAGCCTTGTGAACTTCCTAGAGATTCTTCTACTGATGAGGTCAAGCCCTTTAGTGAACTTAACGTTGAGCACAAGAGATTGGCTCAATTAAATGCTAGGGCATTGAACTACCTTCATTGTGGAATTTCTCCTAGTGAGTTTACACAAATCATGAATTTGCATACGGCTTTTGAGGTATGGAAGAAACTCGAAGTAACTTATGAGGGTACCTCACAAGTGAAAGAGACTAAAATCAACATCCTCACGCATGACTATGAACTTTTTAGAATGAATCCTAGTGAAAGTATTAAGAGTATGTTTTTGAGATTTAATGATATTACAAATAGATTGGCAAACCTTGGGAGGACATTCTCAAATGGTGACCTTGTGAGGAAAATTTTGAGAATCCTTCCAAAGGAATTTGATCCACTTGCAACCGCTATTAAAGCCGCTAAGGATCTTAGCAAACTTTCATTGGATGAACTCCTTGGGGAACTTCTTACTGCCGAAATAGAAATGTCAAGGAGACTAACGGAAGAGACTTCTACAAGCAAGTTAAAGCATGAAAGGAAGAAGGAAGAACCTATGGTCCTTAAAGCCACTAAATATGATTCAGACTCCACTTCTACTTCTTCCACTGATTTGGAAGATGAGGTAATTTTCCATATTAATGGTTTAGCAAAAAATTTGGCAAAGAACTTTCTTAATAGGAAATGGAAGAAGAAAAACAATAAAGAGAGGAAGAGGCCACCAACTTGCTTTGAGTGTGGTCAAACCGGTCATATAAAACCGGAATGCCCAAAACTCAAAAACAAGCATGTGAAGGAGGAAGAAAAGAAGAAGAAGAAGAAGAGCTTGAAGAAAAAGAAAGCATTTCAAGCTACATGGAGTGCCTCTGAAGATTCAGACATTTCAAGCTCAAGTAAAGGAGAAGAAGGAATGATTTGTTTTATGGCAAATGAAGCATCTTCAACATCTTCAAGTGAAGAAGAAGAAGAAAATGAGGTAAGCTCCTGGACAAGAGATATTCTTGAAAATAATTATATTGAAATTATGAATGCCTTAACTTCCTTAATGAGTGCACATAAAAAATTAAAAAGGAGTTACAAAGAAAAGATTGAATTGCTTGATTTTGTCATGAAAGAAGATGAAAAGAAAAGATTAGAAAATCAACTTATATGTGATGAAAAGGCATCTCTTATTATTGAAAATACCTCTTTGAAGCATGATATTTCAATCTTAAAAGAAAAAATACAATCTTTTGAGCATGCTATAGATAATAGAAATATACATGTATCAAATGCTTGTTATCATTCACATGCTTTCAATTACAAAAAACCTAGATATTTGAGCATGCCTAGGCCATCAAACATTGTTTTCTTTTATTGTTGCAAACTTGGACATACTATGAAAGATTGTTTTTTTAGAAGAAATATGTATGTACAAAAACAAAATGTTAGATGGATTGTTAAAAAAGAGAACATGCAAGTTCCATCTACCGTTCAACCCAAGCTTTCTTGGGTTCCTAAGAATAAAACTTAGAAGAAAAGGTCTCCAAAATATTTGGAGACATTTTAGGATAGGTTTAGGATATTCAAAAACCTTAAATTGATGATTTTAATTAGTGGAATATTTCTAATTTAGATTTTACACCTTATACAGTTAAAACCAAGAAGAAAATCAAAATCCACATCTTGGGTATTGGATAGTGGATGTTCAAGACACATGACTGGAGACAAAAGTAAATTCAAATCTTTGAGATCGGGCCCAAATAGGAAGGTGACCCTAGGAGACAACACAAAGAAAAGAATCATTGGAATTGGAGATGTAGGTACGACAAACTTTACCCTTTCAAATGTATTTTTAGTAGAAGGCTTAGAATTTAATTTAATTAGTATTAGTCAACTTTGTGATAATGGATTTGATGTTGTTTTTAATACAAAAGCTTGCAAAATTATGAAAAATAATGTTGAACTACTTATAGGCAAAAGAAAATGTGATACATATGTAGTTAGTTTTGAACAATTAGAAGCTAGTGGTTTGGAATGTCTAGTGACCCAATCTAATGAGAATTCATTATGGCATAGAAGATTAGGTCATGTAGGATACTCCACCTTGAAAAAGATTTCAAAATTAGATATAGTTAGAGGCCTTCCAAAACCAAGTAAGTCAAATTGGGAGTTTTGTGAATCTTGCCAAAAGGGAAAACAAGTTAAATCCTCTTTCAAATCTCAAAATGAATTAACAACTAGTAGACCTTTAGAAAAGATTTACTTAGATCTTTTTGGTCCAATACAACCTTTAAGTTTAGGAGGAAAACAATACGGATTTGTTATAGTTGATGATTTTTCTAGATATACTTGGGTATTTTTCCTTAGACATAAGAATGAAGCTTTTGAGAACTTTGAAGATTTGATTAGAGAGTTAGAAAGACAACATAGTTTAAAATTAATTTGTATACAAAGTGATAATGGGAGTGAATTTAAGAATGAATATTTTAGTGAGTTTTGTAAAGAGAAAGGAATCAAACATCAATTCACATGCCCATATACACCACAACAAAATGGTATTGTAGAAAGAAAGAATAGAACACTAGTTGAGATGGGTAGAACAATGTTAGCCGAATACAATTCACCCAAATATTTTTGGGTCGAAGCTATTAGCACGGCATGTTACATTATAAATAGGGTTAATTTGAGACCAAAGTTGAAGAAAACTCCTTTTGAATTGCTAAGGAAGAAGAAACCAAATTTAAGTTATTTTCATGTGTTTGGTTGTAAGTGTACTATTCTTAAAAATGAGAGATTAAATTTAGGAAAGTTTGATGAAAAGGCAAGTGTTGGAATCTTTTTAGGGTACTCATCAATTAGGAAAGCATATAGAGTTTTCAATCAAGAATCACATAAAATAGAGGAAACAATGCATGTTGTGTTTGATGAGACAATTCAACTAGTTAGTGAAAAGCATTTAGAAGATGAAATAGAATTAGTAAAAAATCTAGATTTAAATGAAGAAAAAATAGAAAATCTAGAAATGGAAAAGGAAAATGAAAAGGAAAATAATCTATCTAAAGGATGGAAATTTGCAACCTCACATCCAAAGGATTTGATTATAGGAGATGTGAATCAAGGAGTGAAGACTAGAGTTTCAATTAGAGATATAGATCATAGCACCTTTGTGTCATTTTCTGAACCCAATTCTATAGAAGAAGCCCTTGCAGATGATTATTGGGTTCAAGCCATGAATGAAGAGTTAGACCAATTTGAAAGAAATCAAGTTTGGGAATTAGTATCAAGACCTAGTGATCAACAAGTAATTGGTACTAGATGGGTCTATAAAAATAAATTAGATAAAAATGGTGTAATAATTAGAAATAAGGCTAGACTTGTTGCTAAGGGATATAGTCAAATAGAAGGTATTGATTTTGAGGATTCATTTGCACCCGTAGCTAGGTTAGAAGCAATTAGATTACTTCTAGCATATTCATGTTATAAGAATTTTAGGTTGTTTCAAATGGATGTAAAAAGTGCTTTCTTGAATGGAATAATAGAAGAAGATGTGTTTGTAGAACAACCCCCAGGTTTTGAGAATCATGCACAAGGTGATTATGTTTATAAGCTTAAGAAAGCTCTTTACGGCCTTAAGCAAGCTCCACGTGCATGGTATCATAGGTTGAGTAACTATCTAGTAGATAGTGGCTTTAGAAAAGGTAAATCGGATACTACATTATTTCTAAAGTCATTAGGAGATGATTTATTAATTGTTCAAATTTATGTTGATGATATTATTTTTGGTAGTACAAAAGAAGAAATGTGTAAAGAATTTGGAGATCTCATGACTAAGGAATTTGAAATGAGCATGATGGGTGAACTAAATTTCTTCTTAGGGTTACAAATAAAACAACTAAAGGATGGTATATTCATTTCTCAAACAAAATACGTAAAAGAATTATTTAAAAAATATGGATATGAGAATATGAAAACTAGAAAAATTCCCATGAATCAATCCATTCACTTAGATCTAGATGAACAAGGGAAAGCAATAGATCAAAAATTCTATAGAGGACTTATAGGATCTTTATTATACCTTACAGCGAGTAGACCTGACATTTTATTTAGTGTTGGATTATGTGCTAGGTTCCAAGCAAATCCAAAGGAAAGTCATTTGAAAGGTGTTAAAGCGATTTTCAAATATTTGAAGGGAACCATGACACTAGGATTATGGTATCCTAGAAATGAACTCTCTTGTGAGCTAGTTCGCTATACAGACTCAGATTTTGGGGGATCTAGAGTGGATAGAAAGAGCACATCAGGAACATGTCAATTTTTAGGACACTGTCTTGTTTCATGGTCAAGTAAAAAACAAAATTGTATAGCCCTATCAACAACCGAAGCGGAATATGTTGCAGCTGGTAGTTGTGTTGCTCAAGTACTATGGTTAAGACAACAACTGCAAGACTATGGTTTAGAAGTCACACATATACCTATTAGAATTGATAACACAAGTGCATTAGCCTTAGCTAAAAATCAAGTTCATCACTCTAGGACTAAGCACATAGATGTTAGATATCATTTTATTAGAGACCAAGTAGCCAAAGGATTAGTAGAATTGGAATATGTCTCCACTAAACTTGAATTGGCTGATATTTTTACCAAACCCTTACCTTCGGAGCAATTTCAAATATTGAGGGCACAATTAGGAATATTACACATTGTTTAGGGTGTATTTCCTTTTGATGGTGTCAAAGGGGGAGAATAGTTAGAAGTGAGGGGGAGCATCAAGATAGGGGGAGCACATTTTTATCCCTATGAATTGTATTGCATCAAGATAGGGGGAGCACATTTTTATCTCTATGAATTGTATTTTAATACACTTATCAAGATAAGGGGAGCACATTTTTATCCCTATGAATTGTATTTTAATACACTTATTCTTTTACATTTATGTCTTGCCATCATCAAAAGGGGGAGATTGTTACACCCTTGTGTTTGATGAGTCAAGCATAAATGTGTATATTTTATTTGGGCTTGATTTTAAGTAAAATTGTTAATAATTAATTAAATCAAGCCATGTATTTTAGATGTCTAAAATAATGGTCTCTAAGGGCCTTGAGGTCATGGCATACTTCAAGGAATTTTGAGACATGCGCAAGATTTTTTTATAATTGAATTTCTTTTTATTTTTCTTGAATTTGATATGTCTAAACTTTGAGATTATGAGGCACACTAGTAGTATTAACATTTAAAAATATTATAAAATTATTTAATACTGAATTTTGATTTTTGGGCCAAGCATATTTGACAAAATGTATAGACATGGGTATTTGATTTTTTAATATTATTTTGGAATCGTTTTCTACGAATTTCTTTTCATAGCCACTTAATTAACTTATAATACTATAAGAATACAAAATTATTTTTATACACTTATAGTCAAATTTTTGGCTAAAAAATCGTCAAAAATACCCTAAAACAGCCGAAGTCTCGGGAAAATGTACTGTAGCAATGGGCGGGTCGACCCGGCGCCAAAACAGCCCGTCCAGGTCTTTTAGAAATTAAAAATTTAATTTAAAAAATAAAAATTTGGTTGACCCGAAAAGGCTAAACCTAGCCTGGACCCAAAGCACGCCGAGAGGAGCTCGGCTAGAGCTGGTCAACAGTCAAATGAACAGTGCCTGGCTAAGCCAAGACCGCCCAAAGGAGCTCGGCTAGGTCAAACTGCAGCGCGGTCAACAGTCTATGAACAAATGCTTGGCTAAGTCAACCCGAACCAGGTGATGAAATCCCGGTCAAGGAAGGGGGGAGCCGGCCCCAAAGTGGCTCGAACGTTAAACGGCGAAAATTCGTTATAAAGAGGTGCGCTGAATTCGCTTCTGCAGTGTGGGACTAAAAAATCCCACCTTATAACTTCGGCCGGATCCAAAGGCGCAGATCAAGCCCGCCTAGATCCAACGGGCGAGAGTAAATTCTAACGGCTGTTTCGCGAGGCTAATCAGCACCGTTCGTTCAGCGCGCAATCCAATGGCGCAGATCAAGCCCGCCCAGATCCAACGGGCGAGAGTAAATTCGAACGGCTGTTTCGCGAGGTCAATCAACGCCGTTCGTTCAGCGCGCGAGATCTAATGGCTCAGATCAAGTCCGCCCGGATCCAACGCTCTGGATTAAGCCCGAACGGTAAAATGCGTAAACAATCTGCGCCGTTCGTTTTTGGGCCCGGATCGGACGGTGGCTGCTTTCCGTCCGTTGCCCAAACGGCTAATTAATTTTTGGAGCCGTTGGGGGTGTTTTTAGAGCTCAAATCTGAGCTCTATAAATATAGAAAAATTATGTATTTTTGAGTTTTAACCTTTGCTAAATTGTTTCAAAAGATTTTCAGATCTCAAACACAAGCATCCGAGCAAAATCGGCGCATTCGAGCTCTAGAAGCAAAGCGGCAAGAAAGCTAGTGGAATTAGAGGTTTTTCAATCATTTCTAAATCTCTATCCCTCTAATTCGACGATTGTGTTGCCTCCTCTTTTCTCCAATTTTTCTTAAGTCATTTGCCAATTTTTCGTATTTTTGTTTTGGGGCAAGGGCGTCCCGGCGTTTGTGCTAAAGCCCCGGGTTTGAGTTGAGCCCGGTAAAAACTCAAGTAGGTTTGGGATTAGCCATAATAAAAATCCCAAGTAGGTTCGAGGTGAACCGTAAGAAAAACCTCACTTGTAATCGGAGAATTTAGTGGATTTTTCCCAACACCGGTTGGGGGTGGACGTAGACTCGGTTTTGAGTCGAACCACTCGAAAATTTGTGTGTTCAATGTTCTTTACTTTTGCTTAAAGTCTTTTAAATTTAATTTCGGAAATTATAAGAATTTAAATACACAATTCACCCCCCCCCCCCCCCTTGTGGGTTTTCTTTAGCACGAATCACTTCAATTGTCTCTTAATTCTCCATCATTAACAAAGTTAGCCTTTTGCTCTAACTCACCACCACCACTTTCCTCTTAGTCCCTATCACCTACAACCATTCTATTTATAATGTAATGTCATCTCTTGGGACTTCAAATAACTCATCACTCTGACCAACTAATTCACAATAGTGGTCATATATTTCTTAGGCTCACTTCTAAACTATTATCTTCCAATTCACTTACCATCGACAAACAATCACTTTTTTAGCCTATCCCTTATCACTATCATCCTTGCATCTCTTTTATCCTCTTACCATTTTGGTTTTTATTCCCCTATCTACTAATGCACCTCTTTTTTACGAGGTCATGCCCCACCTTCACTTATCCTCCACTTAAGAAAGCTTGTATTATCATAATAGTAATTGTCATAGTGGTTCTCAATGATTTAGTTTTGGATCATACTCATCTATGAGTGATAAGTCGCAAGATTTGATAAGTGATATTTAGTATTTGTTTACTAAAGAAATAATTTCACATTTTTATTTATATTGAGCTAAGAAATTTGGTCAGGATTTTCTTTACTCATTGGTGCTTTGTTTTGGGATTAATGAACATGTTAGTCACAGTTGTGGGATATCTTAAAACTAAGACTAGTACAATTCCTAAATTTCATAATAAAGTTATAATCGAACTAATAAGATTTCCTTTCAAATAGTTTATGGTGATACTCTACTATAGTTCTATGTCATATCCTACTTTGTGGCTTGAATTTCTCAATTAAATATCTTGTTTTTGCACATAGTATTTATCATTGTATTATTTAATTGTAATGAATCTCATCCAATTAATTTTAGATAAAGGTTAATAAGTCACAAGTGCAATTATCGATAATAAAAAAGGCAGATATTTCCAAGAAGGTGATTTTTATTTCCCTGAAGTATGACTGCAAAGAGAAGTCTATTTGATTGTAATAAACTTTCAAAATAATTATTTGGTCTTTCTTTAGGTAGTTCAGACGTTTCGGTCATGTTCTTAGTGTTTACACGAATATTTCCTGGCATTTAGACTGAAGTTGGCAGGAACTTCACTTTCGAAGACTGGTGACTTCGAGTCAACAATGAGGACATAGCTTAACGTTAACTCGGATATATAAAGCATAGCTCCGAGAAGAAATGAATATAGCGAAGCAGTATTAACCTACTTCAGCTAGAGATGGAGCTGAAGCCTCCGATGTGGATGACGTACACCGGGATGCTCGCTCTATTCGTGATCCTTCTGCTCAAAGCCGTCGGCGTTGGTGTCTGTCGCCGTCGATTGAACCTTCCACCAGGACCCCGTCCATGGCCAATAATCGGGAACCTCAACCTGATCGGCGCTCTGCCACACCGCTCGATTCACGCCCTGTCGAAACAGTACGGCCCGTTGATGCAACTCCGATTCGGATCCTTCCCGGTGGTGGTGGGATCGTCGGTTACAATGGCCAAGCTGTTCCTGAAGACCCACGACCTGGCCTTCTCGGGTCGACCGACGACCAACGCCGGGAAGCATACGGCCTACAACTACTCCGACATCACGTGGTCCCAATATGGCCCCTACTGGCGGCAAGCTCGGAAGATGTGTATGACGGAGCTGTTTAGCCAAAAGAGACTTGATTCATACGAACACATCCGCTCCGCCGAGCTCCGGCGCCTCCTCCACCGGCTTTTCCATGCCGCGGGTAAGCCCATCCTCCTGAAGGACCACCTTTCTACGCTGAGTCTCAACGTGATCAGCCGGATGGTTTTCGGTCGGCGATACCTCGACCCAGAAGTGACCGAGGATCCGACGGTTCCTCAGCCGCTGGTGACGCCGGAGGAATTTAAGAAGATGCTGGACGAGCTTTTCCTCCTCAATGGCGTGCTCAACATCGGCGACTCAATCCCATGGCTCAACTTCCTGGACCTGCAGGGCTACGTCCGGCGAATGAAGGCTTTGGGCATCAAGTTAAATCGGTTCATGGAACACGTACTGGACGAGCACATGGCGCGGCGTGTGGTGGAAGGGGAGAAATTTACAGCGAGGGATATGGTGGACGTGCTGATCCAATTTGCGGAGAATCCGTTGCTGGACGTGAAGCTGAGTCGGGACAGTCTGAAGGCATTCTCACAGGACCTGATAGCCGGGGGGACAGAGAGCTCAGCGGTTACGGTGGAGTGGGCGATGTCGGAGCTCTTGAGAAGGCCAGAAGCGATGGAGAAGGCGATGGAGGAGCTGGACAGGGTGGTGGGCAGAGAAAGGTGGGTGGAGGAGAAGGAGGCGGCGGAGCTGCCCTACATATCGGCAATCGTGAAGGAGACGATGAGGCTGCACCCGGTGGCCCCGATGCTGGTTCCGCGGCTGGCGAGAGAGGACGTGGTTATCGATGGATACGATATCCCGGCGGGGACGCGTGTTTTGGTGAACACCTTCAGTATAGGCAGAGATCCGGAGATATGGGAGGACCCGGTGGAGTTCAGGCCGGAGAGGTTCTTGGGAAGTGAAGTGGATGTGAAGGGGCAGGATTTCGAGCTGCTGCCGTTCGGGTCGGGGAGGAGGATGTGTCCGGGCTACGCGCTCGGGATACGAGTCATCCATTCTAGCCTCGCAAGCATTCTTCAGGGCTTCCATTGGCGTCTTCCCGATGGAATCCGACCCGATCAGATCAGCATGGAAGAAGTCTTCGGTCTTTCCACACCCAAAAAGATTCCGCTGGTCGCCGTTGCAACCCCCCGGCTTTCCGACCACCTTTACGAGTAGGAGCCCTATCTCCTTCAATCCATCCATCCATCCATCCTTCTGCCGTTGTAACAGTGCATGTGTTTACATAATAAAGTTGCATAAAAGAAACGCAGTAATAAACAGTGCCATGTGTGTTTGTATTAAGAGTTTCGTGTTATCTCACAGAATACAAATTGTTTTCTTTT
This sequence comes from Vanilla planifolia, assembly GCA_023846275.1. Classification (NCBI taxonomy): domain Eukaryota; kingdom Viridiplantae; phylum Streptophyta; class Magnoliopsida; order Asparagales; family Orchidaceae; genus Vanilla; species Vanilla planifolia. Next base: position 2,913,541 of record CM043872.1, on the reverse strand, counting down.
TCTTTTTCACTATAATGCTTCATTTAGATTTTATTTTTTATATATATTTCAAATATGTAATAAATGCTGTGAATTAATTTAAATTTAAATTTGAAGCTAATACATTTTTATTTTATAAATTAAAGTAATATCAATAAAAGTTTTTAAATAACAACATCTAATAAAATTTGTCATAAGAAAAGTATTAGAATTTGAATAATTATGTCAAGTTTTTTTCGAAAAGTCTCTTAGGTTTATTTTTCTCATTTAATTATGTTGGTTATTTTAGAATATGCTATAATTTATTTATGAATTAAAATATTTTGAGTTATCTTTTTCTCTTTCCTTCACAAGTTATTGTTATTTTTATTTAATCTTTTTCAACAATTTTGATATTAGAGTCCAATCTAGTTAGGCATATTTATTTGATAGAGATTATTATTGAAACAAGGAGAATCTTAAGAAACTTTTGTAGTAAAGTCTTTATGTTTGTGTTAAAAATTGTTTTTTGAGATAACTGATAATAATCTTTTTAAATAATAATTATTCTTTTTAGGATATTGATATGAAGATTTTTTTTATCTTATAAGCTCTTTTGAAACTAATAGATAATAATTATACAAATTCTTAAAAGGTTACATATTTTATACAAAATGAAAAAGGTATTTAAGAGTATCATTAGTATTACAACAAATTGTGCTTAAGATAATTAACTTATAAATTGATAACGCAACAAAATTATAAGAAACATAAACCATTTTCCTTTACCAAAATCATTGTGATGAAAAAAGCAATCCTTGTAATTTTATATTGAGAATTTGAGAGTTTTTATGAAAAAGAATGATTCTATTCAAGAATTTTTTTCTTAAGTTTTTGTTATCATAATTCAAACGAAAACATATCGCAAGCAAATAGAATATGTAAAAGATGTTAAAAAAATGTTAAAATATTTGTTCTCTAAATTTGATTATACTATTATTGTCATTTAAGAGTTAAAGATTCATCTTTCTATTCTCTTAATGAATTGATAGACTATTTGCTAACACATGAAGTAAGAATAAGTTATTAGAGGAAATTATTCAACAAACATTTATCTCAATATGAGATACTCATCATGTAAGTAATTTTATCTTGAGATCATAATAATAAAATCTTCTATAATATATGATGAATTATACTATGCATGTTGACCCTAAATGACAAGATTATGATTTTTTTAATAAAAGATTCCAACAAAAACTCTTAAGAGTTCATATATTATTTCTGCTCTTTTAACATCCAACAAGGATGAAAGTTGGAGAAACATATTGGTAATAAGGCCATTAATAAAATTTTCATTAATTATAGATTTTTTATACTTATGATTAAATATACACTAAATGTAATTTCTTTTATCAACTACTTCTCGAAGATAAATTTCAGAAGTGGCTACCATTAAATTAGGATTAGGCAAAATGATGAATATAACCCAACCTTTAAATCTCTAAATGGATTAAATAATAGTTAGTTATACCTTTCAAATTATCAAATGTACTTAGAATGTTTATATATTTAATTAATACAATTTTGAAACCATTCGTAAGCAGATCTTTGTGGTGCATTTTCATGATATTTTGATCTATTATGATAAGCCTTGCTCACCTGTTCTCGGGTTTGATGTCATATAGTTTAATTTTCTGACTTTATCCTATGCTTATGAGAGCACACAATTTCAAATCTAATTAGAATCTCATCACAAATTCGAAATCCATTTCAAAACTATAAAAGAAGAAAATGTTAAGCTTTCTTTAAGAGAGCTTTTTAATAAAACCAAGAAAAGTTTCATTTTGAAAGCAATTCTAAACATAATGAAAATAATTTAAAATCTTAATAATAAAAACAACTTTAAGGCGACGTTTGAAAACAACATAAACATCATATCTCTTTTAAAAACTAAGTTTTATAGGGCTTAACAAATATATTCTCATACATGTCCAAAAAATACATGTACAATATGAGCTGACACAATAATTAACAAAGCTAATAGCAAAAGAAAAGCGACACCTAGGTTAGAGGCCATAAAGTTATCCCTCATGACACCTTATGAGTTCTATGTGATATCATTTCTTGAAAGTGTTAGGTTAAAAACAAGTTGAGCAACCATCATTAGCTTGGTGGTAAAATATGTAACAATGATATAAAATAATAGATCTTTAGAGCATTCTGCTTATTTGGTCAAAATCAGGTAATATAGCCAATCACAAAATGTTAAGATCATATAAATAAAATGTTTTGCTTTTTTTTTTTAAAGTTCCCAATATTCATTTTCAAAATCCATAAAATTTTTTTGTCTCTTCTCTTTTTTTTATTCATTTTATTTTTTATTTATCTCATTTAGTTGGTTTTAAGACGAGGGAATGTAGTGATTCAATGTTTTTGACTTTAACTTCCAAAACATGTCACTTTGGATGATGGCCTTAATTTTGGAACACATCATTCAAAAATAAGGATTTCATTAAATTATCATCTCTATAACACATCTCACTTTGTGGAATATGTTATTCAAAATAATAGGTTTTAAATTATATAAGCTTTTGCCTTGTTCTTTTTAATTGACTTTTATTTCTCTTTTTTTCTTTATCATTTCTTATTTCTTTTTTATTTTCTTAAGAATCAATTATTAAGTCTTTTATTTTCTTTGAATGACCACTTTCATAACTAAAAACAAATTATAACACTTTTTAAAAGTTATATTTGTATCATGATTAGAAAACATAAACAAATAATAAAAGGAATTGAACATAAGAAAATATATTGTGAAACCATTATTAGCAAACATTGCAACATTAGAATGGATAACAATCATCCTCAATTTTGATTCTCTCGATTCACTTTCTAATGGGTCATTAAGGTAACAAACAACATTAAATCAAGTTGATACATATAAGTACAAAATATGCCTACCATAGGATTTAGAAGTTGTGGTGGTAGCATAAAAAAATGTAAAACTTAAAATATGCAATTTTGTCTTCTTCTTTTCTTCTCTTTCTAGATGCTATAGTATTAGCAACAATTTTTCTCCCAAGTTTTCTCTCAATTCTTGCTCAAATAATCATATCTACATTCTAACACTTTGATAACACCTCCTCTTTTTCTATAAGCACTCGACCAATATCTCACTTGTTCAAAAACACTCTCATCGATCATGACCTTCCCTTTCATACCAAATGTCGTGCTTTTCCTACTTCCCAACCTTTTATTTCCTTAAAATAGTTATGGCTCTTCATAAGGGTGCCTCCTTGCATTCATGACTCGAAAGGAATTTCAAGGTTTGCCCTCAATTTTTTCCATTGATCATCAGCTTCCCCCACCATATTGACACTAGGTTAAAAAAAATTAGGATTTTAGTGTTTACAAATTTCATTGGCTAATTTTTTATATTCACCTTGATGATATTTATCGATCGACCAAATTTTATCATCTAATGATATTTAGTATTTTTTGTAATTTTCTAAACTGAATATATTAAAATTATTTTTATAAGATTTCTCATAGAACCTTTTCACTTCTAATTCTATGAACATTGTTCCTTTTTTGTCTCTAGAAAAGTTTAATAAATTTATATTTTTAACTCTATATACTTATAGTTTTTTGAAGTTTCTTAGATTCATTTATACTTTAAAGAAGTTTTAGTATTTTTTTTGAAATTAAACAATAAATTCCTATAAATTCTTATTTTATTAATTTAAATTTCTTAAAATTTCATCTTCTCACCAAATTAGTGTCAAAAAGTTTCTAAATATTTATACATTTTGTTTTACAACTCACCTCCCTTATTAGAGATGTCATATCTCATTCTAGTAAAATATGATGTTTTAAGAAAAATCTTATAGTTTCTAAAAATCTTCAAAAGTTTTCTAACAATCTAAATAATATGATTATAAATATTAATTTTATTATATTTGGATGCTAAATTTCTTCTATTGTCAAAAGATCTCTTACAATCTTATGGTAATGATGTTGTGTTTAATTTAAATGCTAGTTACTTTAAAAAAATAAGAAATTTATTTTAAATCATTGGCCTCACTTTTGTGATTTTGTAGTTTAAGTCCTAATGAAAATACCCTTTTGGATTATCTTAAGAAATTTTTTGAAAAGCTAATAGAATAAAGATTATATGTGTGTTTCAAAAATATTTTATCATGAAGACATAAATCATTTTCTAGATTTCACTATATCTATTGAAGGTTTTCACTTAATATTCTAAAACTAAAATCACTAGTGGAATGTCCTATACCTAAAATATTTGTTAATTTTTGTAATTTTTAGTATTATGTTGTGCCCAAACTAGTTTATTGAAGAACCATCAATTTCTATAAAGTAAAGGAGCCAAAAAGGCATTTAACAAATTTAAGATCTTAATAACTTATTCATTTAATTTTTAGTTATAAGATTGTTTTTAAGTTGTTTTAATTTACATATGATGTTTGTAAAATTGATATTAGTAAAATTTTGAGTCATGAAGGACCTTCAATTACCTATTTTAGTGAAAGTTGAATGAAGCTAAATAAAAAAAATTTTATTTATGGAAAGATGTTTTTTGATATTTAAGTTTTATAGAATTGAAGTCATTATTTTCTTTGTAAAAACTTTATTCTAACTATAGATCACTATGATATAAAATATATTATTGCATTGAAAAAAATTAAATACGTAATGAAAAATGGGTTAAGTTTTTATTAGATCACACCCTTATTTTGAAACCTAAGCCTTGAAATCCAAAGTAGGCCAATTAATGTCTTACCTAAAACTATAATAGTTGTTTCATCATTAAAAATATTAGGAATTTAATAAGTAAGACAATTAACATCTTATCTAGAGTTATAATAGTAATTTCATCATTAAAAGTTAATATTCCTAGTTCTAGTAAATTAAAAAATGATTAGTGATCTTGTTCTATGTTTATTGAATTTATGATAAATTAAGAGAGATAAATATACAATTATATGAACCTTTTCTAAATTATTGATGAATATTTGTTAAAAAATTAGATTTATATATTTTTAGGATTTGATTATGAAATTTTTTATCAATAGAATTATATTTGAGAGAAATAGTTGATCATATATTTAATGAATAGATTACTAATTTATTAAAATCTAGTTTTTATTGGAATTCATTAAAGTAAGATGTTAACTATATTATTTTCCATCTTCAAGCTCTTAAGCTTACAAATACTAATAAGAAATGATTAGATCAATTTATGCATTTAAAAATTCCAAATAAGCCTTGTAAGAATCTTTCTATAGATCTTTTTAAGATAACTATGCACTACTAAACATAACAATCCTGTGTTCATGTTAGTTCACATATTTTGAAAGATGACACACTTTTTCTCATTTTTAAGTCTAATGATGCATGTTATATAATCAATTTAGCCTTTTAAAAAAATTATCAAGTTACATGGGTTACCATATACTATAATTCATAATAGAGACGATAGATTTTTTTAATTTTAACTATCTTATGGAAATGATTTAAAACAAAATATTTTTTAGTTAATAAAATTAAAAAGGTTTATTAACATGTTTAGGAAAAAAATAATGGAATTATGATTTGGCTAACTAAGATTGGACATTAACTGACCTTGGTGATTTCTTTCCCTCTTGATTTTGTGTACTCAAAATTGACATTATTTTGTTATTGTGCACAAAATGATCAAATGATTCTTAAGTTCACAATGCATGATCATAACATTATCTAAAACTTTGAGCTAGCATGGTAATTTGCATGAAATACTTGAATTTAGAAAATCCGAGGGGGTAACATGGCTTAGGAATGTTTAGAATTCAAATTGGCCTTGATTGCATGAAATTTAGGAAATAAATTTGAAAGCTCTAAACTCTAGCCATGACTCTTCATGTGATAACCTTTATTTATGGATGGTTGTAACTAGTCATTAAAGAGTATGAAGCAGTCTTTTACAAGTTCATTTTACAGCAAAACATGTGTCATTTCATAGAAAAAAAATCCTAGCTATGCATTTCAAGGAAATGTGAATCCTAAATGAAATCCTAGTGCTGTCTTAATCGTAAGAACCTACTATGGCCAAGTATATATAATATCATGGGTGGCTTTTGCTGGAGTTTCAAAAACCCTAACCATGAGAGAGATCAAGGAGATTTAAACAAAGAGGCAAAGCAATCATTAAGAAATATTACCAAATATTGTAAAATAAGAATGAATAACAATTATCCACAATTTTTATTGTCCTAATTTATTTCCTGATAGATCACTAAGGTAAGAGAAAACATTAAATCAAGCTGATGTATATAAATGCAAAACATGCTTACTTTATGATTTCGAAGTAGTGGTGTCATAAAAATTGAAACTTAAAATATGCAATTTTTTTCTTTTATTTTTCTTCTCTTCCTAAATGCTATGGTGTTAATAAGAATTTCTCTCCCAAGTTTTCTCTAAGTTCTTGCTAAAATCATCACAAATTCTTTCTAATGCTTTAATAATGCCTCTTCTTTTTCTTTAAGTTCTTTACTAATGCCTCTCATCTCTCACTTCTTTTGAGACACTCTCATCGACCATGACCTCCCCTTTCTTACCAAACCTTGTGGGTTTCCCACTTTCCAACCTTTTATTTCTTTTAAATAGCTAAGACTCTTCAGAAGGACACCTCCTTTCATTCATGCACTTTGGAATTTGGAGGTTTTCCATTGATTTGTGGCACTGATCATTAGCTTTCTCCATCATATGAATTAGGCTGAAAAATTAGGATTTTAGCATTTATTAAAATCTCATATTTATTAAATTATAGAACTCTTAATACTTCTTATATTTCTAATTTTGTTAAATCTCCAAAATGTCATTAGCTAACTTTGTGTGATTCAACTTGATGATATTTATCAATCAACCAAAATTTGTCATCCAATGACTTTTAGTATTTTTAGTAATTGTTTCAAATTTAATATATTAAAATTTTTATTATAAGTTTTCTCTAAATTCCTTTTGTCTTTTAATTCCATGATCATGACAGTTTTTTGTGCAAAGAAACTTTTATTAAACTTATTTTTTTATACTCTATGTATCAATAATTTTTTATAGTTTCTTGAATGCATTTCTATGTTTACAAAATTTCTAGTATATTTTTAAAATTTATAAATAAATTATTCTAAATTTATAATTCATTTATTTTAATTTCTTAAAAATTCATATTGTCACCAAATTTATGTCATAAACTTTCTAAATATTTGTCCACCTCATTTGACAACTCACCTCTCTCCTTTAAGTTATCATATCTCATTCGATGTATGTTTTTTAAGAAAAATATTTTATTTTCTAAAAATCCTCAAAAATTCTCTAACAAACTAAATAATTGAATTATAAAAAAAAATTTTATTATATTTAGAATACTTAATTTATTTCATTGTCATAAGATCTCTCATCAACTTTAAGATAATCATTTTTTAATTTAATTGAATGTTAGTTAATTTAAAATCCTAAAAAATTATTTCAAATCATTTCCTCAACTTTTGTGATGTTAAGTTTATGGTTTTGATGAAAATAACTTTTTGAATCACCTTAAAAAAGTTTTTGAAAAGTTAAAAGAATGAAGATTATATGTGTGCTTAAAAATATTTTATTATAAAGACATAAATCATTTTCTTAATTTCACTATGTCTATTGAAGGTTTTCATCTTAATGTTGAAAAAAATAAAATCAATAGTAGAATGGCCTATATTTAAAAGATTTTGTAATGTTTGTAATTTTTAGTACTATAGGGTACCCAAACTAATTTATTAAAGAAGCATTGATTTCTGCAAAGTAAAGGAGTAGAAAAGACAGTTACTAAATTTAATATCTTGATAACTTCTTCAATTATTTTATAGTTATTAGATTTTTTATAAGTTGTTTTAATTTACATTTGATGTTTATAAAATTGATATTAGTAAAATTTTGAGTCAAGGACCTCCAATAGCTTATTTTAATGAAAAGTTGAATGAAGCTAAATAAGGATTTTCTATTTATGACAAGAAGTTTTATGATATTTAAATTTTGAAGAATTCGAGTCATAATTGCTTCTTAAATAATTTACTCTAACTAAAGATCACTATGATTTAAATTATATTATTACATTGAAGACATTGAATTAGTAATGCAAAATGGGTAAAATGTTTATCAAATCAATCCTTTATTTTAAATCCTAAGTCCTCAAATCCAAAACAAGCCAATTTATGTCTTATCGAGAGCTATAATAGTTATTTCATCATTAAATTTAATATACTAAGAATTTAAATCATGCTAGTTGACATCTTATCTAGAGTTATAATAGTAATTTCATTTTTAAAATTTAATATTCTTGATTTTCTTAAATTTAAAAAAATGTTTAGTGATCTTGTTCTATATTTATATCATTTATGATGAAATAAGTGAGATAGATATATATAACTACATAAAATGTTTCCAAATGACTGATAAATATTTGTTAAACAACTAGATTTATATTTTCTTTGGATTTGATTATGAGATTTTGTTAATAATGGAATTGTATTCTAGAGAAATAGTTGATCATAAATTTCATGAATAAACTATTAATTTATTAAAATGTAGATGTTATTAGCATTTATTGGAAAGGGATATTAATTATATTATCCTTCAACTTCAAGCTTGTAAGCTTACAAATACTAATATGAAAATATTTAATCGATGTATGCACTTGATAATTCTAAGTAGGCCTTGTAAATATGTTTATATTGATTTTATTTAAAATAATCATGCACTCTTCTTATGGCATCTCTATTTATGGAAGATTGTAACTAGCCATTAAAGAGTATGAGTGATGTAGAATGATATAATAGAATCTATTTTAACTCACAAATAATTGAGATGATACAAAGACCTAACCAAAAATGTTATAGGTTTAAAATCAGAAATTTTAGGATTATTGAGTAAATAAGAACTTTTCTAAAATCCAAAGACTTGCACTGATTTTATCATATGGGTCCTCAACCTAAACGAAAAGTTGTTTCAACAACACACACCCAACCACTCCATTGGTGGTGAAGTGACAAGATGCACACATAAGTGGAGTTTGTCAAAGGTCAAACAAAAAATCACACAATCACTTGCACAAACTAAAAATTTGGATGCAATGATTAAATTTTATAAGATATGAAATTAAGTGGTTAAGAACTCTCTTAGTGATTTTATGATTTTGAGAATGCTAAATAATGGGTCAAGATCTCCTCTTTAGAGCATCTCACTCGCCTTCCTAAAGTATCTGCAGAATTACACCTTCAAAATTTTTGTACAGCGCGTATCACATAAGCTTCGTGATAACAATTCTTTACTTCATTAAATAAATTTATTAACATTTTATAATTTGTTGAGCATTCCTATTTATAGAGACCTTAAATGTATAACAGTAATTTGCTAACATAGAAATACAAAAAATATTTAGAAATACTAAAAGACATATTTTAGAATTCTAAAGAATATTTTAGAATTCTAAAGAATATTTTAGAATTCAAAAAATCAAAAACATAAATTACAAGAGAAATAATTTGAATTTTTTGAAAAAAAAACTATCTTGAAAAATTACAAAATTAATTAACGAAAGTATTCCTAAACATGCTTTGCATTTCGAGTGGTAATAAAGGTAAGCGGCAAAACGACTGGGCGTGATTAGTGGGAAGCATATGGAGGGCACGATGCTTCTGATCCAGTGAAGTGATATATCATGTATCTTTTTACTTAGCCTAGATTTTCTATTTCTTATGGATTACAACTTAAAAAAGTATTTATGTACAAGAATTGAATTTTATTTTTAGCAAAAATATTATAAGAAAGTAGGGCCAACTTATCTCTTAGTTATAAGAGTCATATGCATTAAATTCTTTTTTAAGCAATAATTAGCCAATTGTTTTTATTTTTATGATCATCAAATTAAATTTTAAGTGGAATTTTGTTTTAGTTATAATATTACACTTAGAGTTATAAAATAAAGAATGAATGTTATTTTTTTGAATTGTATAAAATGTTTTAACCTATCTAGATTAGATGCATACATGCACATAAAGATTTCTTATGAAGATGTAGACTAGTCTTTCCCTTTATGTGGAGATCGATTGACTACTTATTTTAAAGTCCTAGTTATTGGACATCTACTTGCACTGGTTACCTTTTTGAAATTAAAATACAATAAGGCATATCTTGCTACTGGTTTGAATTTGTTGGCATGGCTCTCACTATATCTTTTATACTTCAATCTTTAAGATTGCCCCTTAATGCTCCATCATTAACAAAGTTAGTCTTTTACTCTAAGTCACCACCACCACATTCCACTAAAGCCTTATCACTTATAGTCATCCTATCTATAATATAATGCCACCTCTTGGGACTTTAAATAACTCATCACTCCTATTAATTTATTGACAACAGTCATCATTGATTTCTTATGCTCACTTCTGAACTATTATCCTCTTCTTAATTTAACACTAATAATTTATCCCCTCTTTTCACCTTGCACATCATCACAAATCTACTATTATCACTATCATTCTTGCATCTTGTTATCCTTACATTATTTTTGTTTTTATTCTCTACTTATTAATGTGTCTTTTCTTTTTGGAGACATGCCCCATCATCATTTGTCCTCCACCTAAGAAAGCTTGTTATGATTGTAATACTAATAGTGATAGTGGTTTATCTTAAATCATTTTTCTTGTATTTAGTTTTGTCTTGATTTTATCTAAGATATTATCTATCTAGACTATCTACCATGCACTATAGTTTTGACTTTTATCGTTAAGTTTAATATATAATTTGTTTCTATTACAACTAAGTTTGGGTTCTCAAAAATCTTATTAATAACTCTTATACCTCTAAAGTAAATCTAAATCAGAATACCCATATTAAGGCTTCTCTTACGTCATCACATATCCCTCAAATCACCATCCAAGGTGTCATTACATGGCCTAAGAGTTTAACTTGGTTCACTCATGGTCTTACCCAAAAAAATGTATCAACCCAAGGGTCTAGTGAAAACTTTTACTTTATTGTTATTCCTTAGCTAAACCTAACATATTTTTATGTTTTATTTTAAGCCATTCTATCTCCTCTCATGGTCTTGGCCAAGAGCATAACTATCCAAAACTTTATTTACAATATCCATAAATATTTATTAAAGTTATTTCATCAATCCATTTCTTGGACCTTTTATTGAGGATTTCTTTCCCATGGATTATTTCTAAGCCTTTAAGATTATTTCCAAGGCTAGGCTTTTCTTAAATTGTAGTATTCAAGCATCATAATCTCCCTTTTTTAACCCTTCTAAGAATTATTCATAAGACCTTAAAGTTTAATCTTAGCTTTAATATTGCTAATCACATGAAAACTCCCTACTAGCCAATTGTAATCTTATCCAACATAACCTTTTTCTAAGGCCCTCAATCGAGACCTTCAAAACTTTTCAAGTAAATACCTAGGTCTATACACATCTTAGAAGCCATCCAGGTACTCTTAAAGGATAAATTCATGCCTCCCATGACTTAACCAAGTCATTGTTCATTGTTTCTCAAGTATACTCGAGGCAAAGGGGATGCTTGACCATAATAAATCATAAGGTCTTGACAAAATTTTTAAGTTTCAAAACATAATTCATCTTTTAAATAGCCTTTATAATATTTGGCATATTTACATGCATGGTTTTGCAAAATAAAAACACATTTATATCATGTTATAAAGTGACGTAGCATATTTTTTCTTAGTCTAGATTTTCTATTTCTTATGAATTATAATTTGAAATCTAAACATAATAATCAAATTTAATTTTAAATAAGAATGTTTTAAGAAAGCAAGTTTGACATATCTTAATTGTAAGAGCCTTACATATTAATTTTTTTTATCAATAACTATCCTATTATTTATTTTTATACTTATCAAATTAAATTTTAAGAGAAATTTTTCTTTTAGTCATTACATAGCAATTAGAGTTATAAAATAAAGAATGAAATATTATTTTTTTGAATTTTACAAAAATTTTATAAACTATCTAAATTAGATGCATGCATGCACATTAAAATTTCTTGAGAAGATGTAGATTAGTCTTTCCCTTTATTTGGATCATCGATTGACCACTTGGAATTGAACTACTAGTTATTGGTTGTCTACTTGCATTGATCATTTTTTCAAAATTATAAGGCACTAACACATATTCTTACCACTAGTGGGAGCGTTTTGACACAACTCGCACTATGTCATTTATGCTTCACTCGTTAACATTGTCCCTTAATGCTCCATTATTAACAAAGTTAGCCTTTTGCTCTAACTCACTGCCACCACATTCCTCTTAGTCCTTATAACCTACAACCATCCTATCTATAATATAATACCACCTCCTGGGACTTCAAATAACTCATCACTCCAACCAACTTATTCACAATAATAGCCATTGATTTCTTAGGTACACTTCCAAACTATTATCCTCCTCTTCACTTACCATCGACAATGAATCCCCTCTTTTTCATCCTATCTCTTATCACTATAGTTCTTGCATCTCTTTTATCCTCATACCATTTTGGTTTCTATCCCTCCTATTTACTAATGCGTCTCTTTTTTAAGAGAACATACCCTATCTTCACTTTTCCTCCACTTAAGAAAGCTTGCATAATCATGAAAGGTAATAGTGATAGTGGTTCTTAATGATTTAGTTTTGAGTCATATTTAACTATAAGTGATGAATCTCAAGATTTGATAGCTGATATTGAGTACTAGTTTACTAAAGAAGTAATTTCACATTTTTATTTATATTAAGCCAAGAAATTCCATATATTTTGGGATTGATGCACATGGTAGTCATAATTGTGGGACATCTTACAAATAGGAATAGTACAATTCCTAAAATTTCACAAGGAAGTTATAATCGAGCTACTAAGATTTTCTTTCAAATAGTTAATGGTGATACTCTGTTATAATTCTATGCCATATCTTTGTTTGTGATTCAAATTCCTCAAATGCATTTATAAATATCTTGTTTTTGTAGTAAATATTTATTATTGTATTATTTAATTGTAATGAATCTCATCCAATTAATTTAAGATAAAGATTGATAAGTCACAAGTGCAATCATCGAAATTTCAAAATCCCGTTCTTGTTAAAATGCAGAATAATTACAGAAATTAAGGAACATAAAATATTTATTGTAGAGGGTTCTACGCGCAAATGCAAAATTATCAAGGAAAATAAAATCTAATAAAATCAATAATAAAAAATGTAGAATTTGATTGAAATATACTTTCCAAGTAATTAGCTGGTCTTTCTTTAAGGAGACTAAGCGTGGAAATGAAAAGAATGCACTATTCTTTTGTTACGGGTCAGGTCGTTCAGACGTTTCGGTCATGTTCTTTAGTGTTTACACGAATATTTGCTGGCATTTAGACTGAAGTTGGCAGGAACTTCACTTTCGAAGACTGGTGACTTCGAGTCAACAATGAGGACATAGCTTAACGTTAACTCGGATATATATAGCTCCGAGAAGAAATGAATATAGCGAAGCAGTATTAACCTACTTCAGCAAGAGATGGAGCTGCCGCCTCCGATGTGGATGACGTACACCGGGATCCTCGCTCTATTCGTGATCCTTCTGCTCAAAGCCGTCGGCGTTGGTGTCTGTCGCCGTCGATTGAACTTTCCACCAGGACCCCGTCCATGGCCAATAATCGGGAACCTCAACCTGATCGGCGCTCTGCCACACCGCTCGATTCACGCCCTGTCGAAACAGTACGGCCCGTTGATGCAACTCCGATTCGGATCCTTCCCGGTGGTGGTGGGATCGTCGGTTACAATGGCCAAGCTGTTCCTGAAGACCCACGACCTGGCCTTCTCGGGTCGACCGACGACCAACGCCGGGAAGCATACGGCCTACAACTACTCCGACATCACGTGGTCCCAATATGGCCCCTACTGGCGGCAAGCTCGGAAGATGTGTATGACGGAGCTGTTTAGCCAAAAGAGACTTGATTCATACGAACACATCCGCTCCGCCGAGCTCCGGCGCCTCCTCCACCGGCTTTTCCATGCCGCGGGTAAGCCCATCCTCCTGAAGGACCACCTTTCTACGCTGAGTCTCAACGTGATCAGCCGGATGGTTTTCGGTCGGCGATACCTCGACCCAGAAGTGACCGAGGATCCGACGGTTCCTCAGCCGCTGGTGACGCCGGAGGAATTTAAGAAGATGCTGGACGAGCTTTTCCTCCTCAATGGCGTGCTCAACATCGGCGACTCAATCCCATGGCTCAACTTCCTGGACCTGCAGGGCTACGTCCGGCGAATGAAGGCTTTGGGCATCAAGTTAAATCGGTTCATGGAACACGTACTGGACGAGCACATGGCGCGGCGTGTGGTGGAAGGGGAGAAATTTACAGCGAGGGATATGGTGGACGTGCTGATCCAATTTGCGGAGAATCCGTTGCTGGACGTGAAGCTGAGTCGGGACAGTCTGAAGGCATTCTCACAGGACCTGATAGCCGGGGGGACAGAGAGCTCAGCGGTTACGGTGGAGTGGGCGATGTCGGAGCTCTTGAGAAGGCCAGAAGCGATGGAGAAGGCGATGGAGGAGCTGGACAGGGTGGTGGGCAGAGAAAGGTGGGTGGAGGAGAAGGAGGCGGCGGAGCTGCCCTACATATCGGCAATCGTGAAGGAGACGATGAGGCTGCACCCGGTGGCCCCGATGCTGGTTCCGCGGCTGGCGAGAGAGGACGTGGTTATCGATGGATACGATATCCCGGCGGGGACGCGTGTTTTGGTGAACACCTTCAGTATAGGCAGAGATCCGGAGATATGGGAGGACCCGGTGGAGTTCAGGCCGGAGAGGTTCTTGGGAAGTGAAGTGGATGTGAAGGGGCAGGATTTCGAGCTGCTGCCGTTCGGGTCGGGGAGGAGGATGTGTCCGGGCTACGCGCTCGGGATACGAGTCATCCATTCTAGCCTCGCAAGCATTCTTCAGTGCTTCCATTGGCGTCTTCCCGATGGAATCCGACCCGATCAGATCAGCATGGAAGAAGTCTTCGGTCTTTCCACACCCAAAAAGATTCCGCTGATCGCCGTTGCAACCCCCCGGCTTCCCGACCACCTTTACGACTGAGTAGCAGCTCCATCCATCCATACATCGATCCATCCATCCATCCTTCCTTCTGCCAATATTTAAATTTTACAGATGTGTACTGATAATAATTATGTCGTTCTGCCCTACCGCGGTACATGTTTTTGAATCATTGCTTTGATTCAAATTAAAAATCATCAATTTGTATCAAAGGTTTATATTGAATCATTGCTTTGGCATTCTAAGTATGACTGCTTGAATTTTAAATTATTAAATAAGAAAGATAGTGAATTTTATGTCTTGAATTTCTAATGTTGATTATATTTGTGAAAGTTGCAATTTTTGAAGGTGTAATTGATGGAAATAAAAGAGTAGAGAGAAATTTGAAAATGACAACGAAAGACTTAAGGAAGAGGAAAAGAATAACTAATAATTTTTCATTCATAAAATTGCATTATCACAATGAACCAATTATATCTATTTATAGCCAAGAAAAATATCTAATCTCCCAAATCTTTTCTCATAATTCAAAAGTTTGTTTCTAATCCCTAAAAATCCTCAAAATACTTAAATATGCTAACCATACTTAAAAAGTGCTAACAACTTCTTAAAAAATGCTAACAAGCGTTTGAAAAGTGCTTACCATCCTTAAAGTTTGCTAACATTACTCCCCCTCAAACTTGAAGTATTTCATCTTTTGCAGCAGCTTCTGTTTCATCTCCAATGGCATGCTGCCCATGAGTTATTCTGTCACCATCTGCATGATTCAAAGCTTCCTCTTCAGCACATGTTTCGACCTTTGGTAGATCAACTCCAATCCAATCATAGATTTCGAAATTTCCTTTGTGTGCATCCCTCCTTGAATGCTTTCCTTTGTGTGCATCCTTCCTTGAATGCAAGTTCACTTCATTCTCTTATTTTTTGTTGTTGCTAGCAACCAAGATTGCTCCATTTTGAGGCTCAGCACCTCTTTTTTGCTTCAGAACACTAAGTGTCTTTGGACCTTCAAACGAAACGGAAACATCATAACCTGGAAGCTCTGCTTCCTTCAAGAGCTTCTTGCTTTCAGGCTCCAGAGAGGAAATCGAATCAATATTCTTGATTCCATCAGCTCTTGCTCCTCTCAGCTCTGCAAAACTTCTCGGACCAGCAAAATTTAGAAGATTCACAGCATCTCCTACCTTCTCGGTTATACCCATCTTTCTTGCATTGTAATGGTAGTTCTCTGCAGCTCTACCACCAAATCTCCCTCCAGGGTCCTTCAACCTTGCCAGAATTGCTGTTCTTGCTGTCCTCTTCGTCTCTCCAGAAAAAAAAACTTTCACACTTTGCCGTTCTCGGTTTCTTTTCACAGCTTTTTCTAATTGCTTTGCCTTCCTTGGTTTTACGGTAACGCGAGCACTGCCGTGGCCAAGTCACTTCCGTCACATATCCCTCTTCGCACAAGAGACATGGAAAAATAACTTCTTTGTTGCTCTGCTGCTTCCTTTGAGCGCAGTATTCGAAACAGAAACAAAAAACCGAAACCTTGCTACCACAAAAAACCGAAACCTTCTACCTTTTGTCGTGGCCTACCATGGCCTTCTACCTTCTGCTGTGGCCAGTCGTGGCCTTCCTCCTCTTCTTCTACCTTTTGCCGTGGCCTTCTATCTTTTGCTGTGGCCTAACACTTCTGCTTCTTCCTTTTGAAGCAGATGTCTAAACAACAATAAAAAAAAACTTTGCTCTTCTCCTTTCGACGCTGCGGCATTCGATCTACTTCCTTTGACTCTGATACCACTTTGATGGAAGTAAAAGAGTAGGGAGAAATTTGGAAATGGCAACGAAAGACTTAAGGAAGAGGAAGAGAATAACTAAGAATTTTTCATTCATAAAATTGCATTATCACAATGAACCAATTACATCTATTTATAGCCAAGAAAAATATCTAATCTCCCAAATCTTTTCTCATAATTCAAAAGTTTGTTTCTAATCCTTAAAAATCCTTAAAATACTTAAATATACTAACCATGCTTAAAAAGTGCTAACAACTCCAAATGCTAACAAGCGTTTGAAAAGTGCTAACCATCATTAAAGTTTGCTAACAGTAATTACAACCATTTCTAATTTTTAAGCTTTTAAAAGCTAAGAGTCTCTTAAGTCATACTATTATTTGTGATTCAATTAATATTATATCCTTCAATAAAAATAGATATTCTTTATTATTTACTAATGATTTAACACGTATGAGTTGGGTATTGTTCTTTGTTAAAGAAATTAGTGTTACTTAAAAGGTTTTAAAAATGTAAGGCTTTTGTAGAAAAATAGAGCAAAGATGATATAAAAAGTCTTTGAATTGAAGAGAAGAGTTTGATGTTTATTACAAGCAACATGGGATTTGTAGTTAGTTGACAATTATGAAAACTTGAAGAGGATATGATTACAAAAAGGAAGAGTAGAACTATTATTAAAATGGCTCAATTTTTTTTTTGAATGAGAAAACATTGCTAAATGAATTTTGGGCAGAGTTTGATGCTACTTTTATTTATTTTCTTAACATTTCTCTAAAAAAAGCATTGCTTAAAGTGAAACCATTTAAGCTTTGGTCAAATAACAAACCAAATTTAAGTTATTCAAGGATTCATGGTTGTATTGCTAATATGTTGATGGCTTTAGATAATTGTTGTTATTTTATAAAATAATTATTGGGACGATAATGTTCAAAAATCTCAAAAGTTGAGTAATACAAAAATTTAGCTTATTTTGAAATATAATGTTGTGACGCTACTAATTTCTCTTATGCCTAATCTAACAAGCAATAGGTCATAAAAAAAATAAAGAAATTAAAAATATCACATTGGCATTTGAAGTAAATAATACTCTTCTAATGAAGGTGAAATATTTAAAAAATATTTATAATTGTTATACTTTTGCTATTATGAGATATAAAGATGCGTGTGAAAAAGATGTAATAAATTTTAAACACTACATCAGCAACAATATAATATCATGATATCTTATGAATGAAATAAGTTAATATTATCATTATAACTTCACGTCATACATATACACTATGATTGAGTAGAATGTTTATTTGAATATCAAAAAAAAATTTTGTATTTAATCTCTTTTTTTTTTTTTTTTGCTTATAATCATATATATCATATAAATTATTTTTCTATCATATAACACTCATGTTTATCATTCAAAAATTAACAAGTATGGGAATTTATTTTTTTAAAATAACTTAAATGGTTTAAATTCAAAAAAAAAAGAAGAAGAAACTAAAATATAAAGCTATTCTTTTGAGAAAACGTGTAACATGTTTGGTTAACGTTGCCATGTTGGATTTCTCTTCCAAGACAAAAGTTATTTATTTTCCGTGTACTTTATGTCAATCATAATTTAAAAAGAATACTAAAAACAAGATTATAAAGTTCTAATTTACCCGAAATGCTTGGCTTAGAGGCATAAACTTGTTTTAGATCCCAAATCCTGCTCTCAAATCATCTTTTACAAACACGTTAAATTATTTACATGCGAGACAGCGATGGAATCGGATGATGTTCTCGGAACTAATCTTACAGCATGGTCAACAGCTTGTAGACTCTCCATTGATGTTATCCAGCACTGCGATAACCCCAATGACAAAGGCTTGGTCATATCCAGGCTGCACAACCACAGAGTACAGATCTTTGCTTCCGGTTATCTCCCTCAATCCAATAACCTAATCTCATAGCAAAAAACATAAGAACTCAAATCGTGGTGTATAATCTGATCCAAACGCTTCTCAGAAAGCTTGTTGTTACCTGAGCTGCAACGGCACCGTTGCGGGTTGAGATGGCGCAGTTTCGCTCGGCGAAAGATCCAAGCAGTTCATAGTCCCATGGCTTGGTCTTGCTCTTTGGGTGAATGGAGATGCGCGTTGGCTTTCCGAAGGGGAAGCATGGGTTGGTGTCTCTCAAGCTAAAGATGGGGTCCATCTTCCCCTCGTCGTAGTCCAATAGATATCCGTTCCAGCGGTGGTCGCAGCTGAGCGCTTGGATCACACCTTCCTGTAGCGATATGTACGTCTTAAGTGCAAGCTATTTAAAACTGCGAGAGCAGCAACAGCCGATTTTGATGAATAAATTAATTTTTGTTTAAAAAATATTTTTACATAATGTTATTTTTATAATATGGCGTCAACATGTTGATGTTATTTTTAAAAAAAATATACTTTTCTCTTAATAATATATTTATGAAAAAGTGGTCACTTAAAAGTTAGCTTTTCTAACTACACATTTGAAAAAACAAATTTTAAAAATGATACATTGAAAAGAATTTTAATATACTTTTGAAAATATTTTTTAGACTTAAAGATATAAATATTTTAATAACTAATTTTCAATAAAAATCTATTTTCTTATATTCATTTTTTATTTTTCAAATTTTCTTTTTCTAAGTAACATAGAGGATGAATTACAACCACAAAACATTGACAAATATTGTCATTAAAAAATATTTCTTAAAAATGTATTAGGTTAAATACTTAATAAGATAATTGAAATTGTGAATAATCAAAGAGACATTTAAATTTTTTGCTAATATATATTTTTTAAATATTATTTTTAAAAGAGAAATTCACTTTTTTTGGTTTAAGAACATGTATCCTAAAATATGATCAAATAAACATCAATTACATTTTTAAATGCACATTTATCAAAAAATTAGTTGGAAAATTATATATCAAAATAAATATAATCTATTTTTAAAATAAAAAATTTATACTAAAATATTAACATTTTAGTAAAAGTTTTATATAAAATTTTATTTTTACTTATTAGTTTTTAAAAACATATAATATTCTTTTTTTTTTAAATTTGACAAATTTTTTTTACATTTAGAACATAATTAGTAGAGCAAAAAAAAAAAATGTGGCAATTTGACTGCTGTTATTTTATAAAATATTTATAATTTAAAAATATCATAAAAATTTATCCACCTAATGTTATTCAAAGCATAGATGCCCTAAAGGGCTTACCTTCTTACGAATTCGAAGTATGGAGGCTCCGTCACCGTCTCTTACGAGAAGCACTCCCTTGGCACCAATTCTTCCACAACCATCAACCACGAAGACCACCTTCTGATTGCTGTCCGTCACCACAAAGCCGCCGCCGTTGACGACGTGAGGCCGCCTTCGAACCACCAGAGTGGTGAGGAAAGCAGAACAGTAAGTCTTGCTGACCACAGGCATGAGACCTGCACCTCCCTCCATGGTTTAACTGTGAATGACAACCTCTCCCTCTATGCCTTAAATCAATATAATTCTTCTTGCTTCTTTTAATTGGAATGGTTGGCAAAATTGGGCGAAAAGAAAGAAGAAAACCCTTCGTTTCTTTTCTTCTTTCCATTTTTGAAGAATTCTTTTCGGACCATAAAGCAGACCAATTCGTTGAAATTTGTGGCCCAAATGAGGTTTGAGTACGATCTTTGAATTGGAGTGCTGCTTCTGGTCAAAAGGTGTATGAACTTTTTGGTGTTGTAGATAAATTATGATATGTGTGATCGGCATTGCTATGGAATTTCTATGCAACAATTATTGCTTGCTTACTTCTCGTCTGGGATTCGGTGTGTTCGGCCACATCAGACAAACATTTGTCAAATGTTCACCAGAAAATTGATGTTAGATATTGCATATATATATATATATATATATATATATATATATATATATATATATATATATATATATATATATATAAATATATATAAACCAAAGTAGCCATTATCTGAACAGTTATTTTATGCTTGATAGTAAATTAAAAAAGAAAGAATATAATTAGTTTTGATGTTATATCTTTCTATGATGCATTTGATTTATTTGCATTTTTTGTATATCATATTTTAATGTGAAAATAGTTTTTTACTTTGTGCATAGAAAAGTATGAAAATATATGAATTTAATAATTTAAAAGATTAAATTTCAGCACTTTTCCAATAATGTGATGAAGAATGCTTTATTCTGCTAAGTATTCTTCTCGAGAGTTTGTCCTCATCGTTCTTTGTTATATGCTTTCAAATTTGTTTAAAAAGTAAGCATATCTATTATGTATTCTAGAACTTGTCCTATCTATTATGTCTAATATTCTTAATTTTGAGAATTTTTTTATTTAATAAATCTTTACATGAAGGTGCATTGTGGGAAAGAATTTTGGCATGTGGCTTCAAAGATAAATACCTTCCTATAGTTTTGCTTATGAAAACCTCTTTATTGTGATTTTCTATAATGGTTTTCTATTAACCCACAAGCTCAATGTGCACCCTCATTAGCATAACGATGGAGATTTTGGGAAAACTTTTTATCATTCTTGTGACATTTCATGTAGAGTATTACTCTGGGAAGCAATATTCCTTATAATGGTTGGGTTAATATAGAATAATATACATCATCAATTTCATGGAATGACCAAATTTAGCAAACTTGATTCAAATTCTATTTGGTGTGAATTTAATGATTCAAAATCACATAAAAATAGCTGAAATAGCTTATTTTTAAAGTTGTAGAAAATTTATTGGTTCAAATAAGTTATTCAGATCATTTACAAGATATGTCAAATATCTTTAACTACCCATCTTAAGAAAAGAGAAGACAAAAAATATAATATAATTCACACCTAAATCATTTAATCATATAAATTAGTCTTAATTGATTAGACAGTTTTCCTTATAAATTATCAATTTTTTCCAATACAATAATGACATCTGATCACAACAAATATAATATCATTAACAATTACATCACATTCTAAAAGAGAAATAATATTTGAAAAGATAAATCACATTCAAATAAGTTCACATACATTTAACATCTTCAACATACATCCATAGAAAATACATTGCTATATCCATCCATCACAATCATAACATAAATATAAATGATACCTTATACTCAACATGCTTAGGATTCATCCTTAAGCTTGTTTACTAAATACTCAATACATATTTGATTCCTCAACCTTACTCTGATTCTCATCTCAATGTTGTATAAGAGCCTAACAAACGATGTAAATATGAGATGAGCTTCATAAAAATTCAATGGATAAATCATAAATAAATGAGATAATATAATAATAACAAAATTAGCTTAAAGCAAAAAATGACAAAGTAAACAAAATACACCATAGCATGCTTGAATAGTAATAAGAAAAATAGTATCATTTATTTTCTTTTCATTTCTTATTATATCTTAATTTTCATTCTATATTTTATCTGATTATGATTTTTTTTCTTTAATAGGACCATGTTTTCGATATGGTTATTATCTCTGCTTATCATAGTAACTCATCTTCATATCCATACTAGAACCTATCAAAAATCTCAAATGGGCAAGCCTTCACTTGTTGATATATATCAATCAGTTAGCCTCATATCCTATATCATCAGTAGGGCTTTAGTAACCACACACAACCACCTTGTTGTTGATGACAAATTGCTAACATGGGTCACACACCCACACCCAACTGCCTTGTGTGTTTAAAGACAAGCCAGTGACAAGTCTCTAAGAGACCTCAATGCCTTAAAAGCATAGGTCATTGCCTATCATCTCGCATTATACGATACTATAGCATGATTATGATCGTACTCAATTAGTGAACCTGATTGTAAGCTAGTGACAACACTAGTATGGTCTTAAGTACTATACTTTAGCCAAGTTATAATGTCATTAAAAAGTTCATATTTCATATTATTATATCATATCATATATGATATTATATTGCATAATACAAATAAGCAACTTATATAGCCATGGTCTCTTGTCATTAGGTACATTTCTCATTCTCTTAACATGATAATTTATAAAGTCATGATATCATATTAAATGCTATAAATCAAGATATTACATTATTTCATATATTTTTCATTCTTTGCTTTTAATTTTTTATCATTACTAAATAAAAAATATTTGTACTTTTTACTCATGCTAATATGAAAGATAATAAGTAATATAAATCTTGGAGATACTTAAACATATAAATCTTAGAGATAACAAGATGATATAAATCAAATTATCATTTTGCAAATCATATGCTTTGATATGTATTATAGTGAGCATGTTGTTCACACTTAAGAGGTTAATTGTATAAATTCTCAAATTCAAATAATAAAAAACAAGTAATATATTGTGTGAAAGTCTTTTCTTTTTTAGTGACTCTTTTTAAACTTGTTTTAAAAGATATTTTTAGCTTTAAAACTTATTGTGAGGGAGTGTAAATAAAAAAATACATAAATATTTTGAGACAGTTCAATTCAAACACAAATTTATGTTCACTATTGACTAAAAGGTTAGGCTTGCACTCAAACCATTCTCTTCTATTAAAAGTCTAATAGAGGTGAACCATACAATAGGTCAAAGGACTCTTAGAGTATTGGGTCAAAAAGTTATATAATAATTGCCCAAAAGCGCCAACAACACTAGGTCAAAGGACTATATAACATTGGTCCATAATGTTTATAATCACTTGCTTAAAAGACCTTATGATAGTAGTTAAAAGACCAATACAAGTTTTAGTAAAAAGTTTTAATGATAAGACAAAATATATAATAAAAAGCTCAAGTATAAAAGTCTTATAGGCCAATATAATTTAATTTAAGAGGCACATTAAAGCATGATAGAACAACTTAAAAAGTTATGCACTTTCAACT
The DNA here is from genome assembly GCA_023846275.1 of Vanilla planifolia. Taxonomy (NCBI): domain Eukaryota; kingdom Viridiplantae; phylum Streptophyta; class Magnoliopsida; order Asparagales; family Orchidaceae; genus Vanilla; species Vanilla planifolia. Next base: position 2,889,807 of record CM043872.1, on the reverse strand, counting down.
CAATGTTCTACTAGAAGGAATGTTATATGAATAACTTGGAGATTATATGCAAAATAGTTCACTATGTGAATGGCTATGAATGAAAGAACACTTAGAATGAGATCAATGCTTGAATCTTATAGCCTTGCCCTTTCTTTCTTTTTGTAATGATGATTTTTCAAATGAATTCTTTTTAATGATTTGCCAATTAAACATTACTCTTTTCATTTTAGGCTCCTTTATATAAGCATTACATGACTCTGTGATGGCTCCAAACAACTCATAATGGCTATATAAGAATTTCCCAAAAGTTTGCCAACTAATTATTACTTGTAATTCCTGTATTGATCATAATATTCTATCCAAGGATTGTATAAGTATGATATATATAATATATTGATCATCCAACCTTTCAAACTTAATTGATTTGTTCAAATTAATATGAGCAAATGATTGTACTAACATGATGAGGACATCATGCATGACTTACTCAAAGTACAACATTAAGGTTATATATGAATCGTACTAGACAATGATGGAGGTAGTATTAATATGAAGACGTTAATTCTTACTTTCTCTCTATTATCATAGGATTGTACTCATATAATTAAGAAATTATACTTGTATGAAATATGTTAGCACCAACAATTACCTAAGTCAAGTTTTCATCTCTCATAAATGTGATCATACATGTATAATATATGAGATTTACTTTTATGACATTAAAAACTATAGCTCAGGGCAATGTCTCAATGGTCTGAACAACTATTTGATGATACAAGAGTAGTTATGGTTGTATGATATATGTATCATACTAAATGAAACACATTAGTTTTATTCCTCAACTTACTATTTATGACAAAATAAAATTTGTACATGCAATAGCTCATATTTTCATAATATTCAAGAAGTGATAAGTCCTAAATTGGGTTAATAGAATTATTATTAAGCATGTTTTAATATTGTAAAATTAATTCTTTGAAATATAAGTTTTATAAATAAAATATTAAAATAATATTAGAATCATGAAAAGTGTGTCATCATCTTAAACTTGGTTAAAAGAGTATTTGAACATATCAATAGAAAAACACCTTGAGATAAACTTGATGATATTAAGTTTATAATTTTTGAAAATCTAAAAAATTTATTATGAATTTTTAAATATAATGAATGTTATTGTAATTTTTAGAATTGTGTTGTAGGTAGATTTGTAATTAAACTATTTTGGCATAGAAGACTTTTTTTGGTGGGGGATGGATCTTTAAATAGTAGAACTACATGATGTTTTATGCAAATCTAGCTATAATATTCCATGTAAATGAAATGTTGAATTTCATGTGGTGATAGATTTAGTTTTATTTTTAGGAATTAGTTTTCATTTTTTAAAGTTAAGGTGGTTAAAATAGTTATCAGTATCATCCAGTTATTAGTGGACATGTGTTTGGAAGCTAATCCCATATGCATCTTTAAGTTTTTTTCTAAAACATTTAATTATTAATCCCATACTTGCACGCATTAATTGGGATTTATAATTTGATGCAGCAAGTTTAGTCCAAAATGTGAAGCTTAAGTTAGTGAGGAAGGAGAGAAAAAAGGGTGTGAATAAAGAGTGAACTCTAAAAGGAAAAGGACTTAGGTAAACTATGTTATTGGAGTTAAAAGGAGAATAGAAATGTTATGATCTTTTTTGTTACAAACTTTATTTTTCCTAAATTAAATTATTCTCTTTCTTTAAAATCCTTATTTTCTCTAAAATATTAGATTTCAAATAGTTATAACCTTCCTAGATCTTGTTTGTTTTCTAATTTATAATTACAACATAACATATATATTAACAATTATAACATTTCACATAGTTATATATATCAACTAAATACCATAACCATCCATATGACCTTATAACCATATTTCATAATTTTATAATTACTTTTTAATTATTATAATCAAGTTTTAAATAATGATGTTATGATATTGATCCCTAGTCATGTTATTATGTTTGATGATAATAAATTTGAAGTATTTCTAATGAATTTAGTTGAATGATTTATCAAATTATAGATAATCAATACTTATGTTCATGAGAGACTTTAAGAAAATAGTAATATCATATCTCATGAAGATCATTTTAGTTGAAGTGGCTTATCGCTGAGAGATTTATTTTAAGTTTAAGTTTTTCTGTGTTTCAATTTTATTTTTATTAGAATATTAATCTCAATTAAAATCATTCTTACAATGTATAAAAATTAAATATTATTTAAATTAACCATCTTGGAAAAATCTTAAGGTTAAACGTTGATCATCTTACCTTTATCGTCTTAAGAATTATTTAATCTTGATCATGTTATTATAAATCTTTTTTCAATAGTTTGTTATAAAAAGTAAATTATTATCATAATAATAATTAGTTAGTAAAAAAAATAATAAGAAACCTTAATTCTAATTGATCTAGACTACCTTCAATTTAAATCCTAAATCTCAGGCTAAGAGAATACTCCTGAATCTAGTGTTATATAATTAGGTGAAGACATCACTATCAAACTTGAATGAAATAGAAATAGATCAAGGCATCACTCCCAATCCCTTTAATAAATTACTAATAATATAAGTGATTAATTCTTTAATGAACTAGAGGTAGTCAACCTTATTCATTAATTAATTTGGAGGAGTAGACAAACCTTTATAAAGAAAATCTTTAGTTTATATATGTAATGTGGGACTAAACATAATGTTTTTATTTACATGACTGACTTCCAAATTGTGGGAGTAACGTAAGTTATCCAAAAGCCTAATTTTATTATTGAAAGGTCATCATCTCATTTGAATTTTAAATATGTTAATATGATTAGCTATTCAATTGTAAAATTATGTGATCACATAGTTTGAAATTAATATGCACATAAAATTATAATCACATCATGTACTCTTGATTAAGATCTAGCATACTACATAAAATCCTTCTTTTTAAACATTATCAATTATATTCTAGCTATCTAATTATATATTCTTTTGATCAAAAGATCTAGATGGTTTCTGATTCTACAACTCTCGTTCACTAATCTGGATTGGGCGATCCTAATGATGTATGATGGACCATTTATGTAATGGTTATTTTAGCCATTATTTGTTATCCTTTTGAATTGTTATTAAAAGATTAATACCTAAGTGTTTAATTAAAATCTATGCTAACTTATTTTAATTAAATAAGAAATAATGGCTATTTGGTCTATTTGGTAACTATTTTTAGTCATTAAAAAATGTCTATAAATAAGAAATATTTTTCAAAATTGATTGATAAATTTTTGATAAAAAATTGGTAAACTCTAAAAAAAATTTCAACTCATTCAAGTTGTTAACAGTCAATTCTCATTGTCACTTTCATTTATTGCGCTCTTTAATCGTCAAACTCTAATTTCTCCTTTCTTCTTAAATTAGTTAAGTTATTAATTTTCTTACATCCTAATTGATTCAATTAAAATAATTACATAATTATGTCTCATTAAGCATTTCATCAAGCATAGGATTTTTTGTATTAGGTTCAATTTTGTGTTATTGAATTCTTTTTTCTACTATCGATTATACTCTGTTGTAAAGTGATTATAATCTATCTCTATTATTTCATTATTGTGAGGGTTTAACTTATGTGCTTATATTGATTAGTTTTGTTTTTAGTTGGTTTTTATTAGGTTTAGACATATACTTAATATGTTTTAAAATAAAATTAAAATTTACTTAAAAATCACTTTTAGAGACTTGCTCAAGCTTATTAAAAAATATTTTCTTAAAAAAATATTTATTTCTAGTAATTTGCTCCCCTCTTATAAAATTAAACTTCAATTGGTATTAAAGCGAGATCTTTTATAAGTGAAAAGAAATTCTTCTAGAGCTACATGGCTCAAATTAATACTTCATTGAGTTTGTATAAAGGTGCATCTTTTAGAATACCACCACTCTTCTTTGTTGATTATTATCTATATTAGAAGAATGAGATAGCTAGTCATTTAAAATCAACTTATAAAGAAATGTTATGACTAATACAAGCCTTTTTGAATTTTTTAACTAACAAAAACACACAAGGGTACCTAAATCTTTTAGTGAAATGGATGAAAAAGAAAAATATAAAGTATAATTAAATGATAAGATATATATATATTTTACATCATGCTTTGAATGCCATTAAATTTAATAGAATTATGAATTTAGAAATGACTTATAAAATTTGACATTAATTAGAGATAACTTATGAAGATACCTATTTAGTTAAGAAAAAAAATAAACATAATGATATATGACTATGAGTTATCTAGAATATTTTTTGATGAATCTATTAAAAATATGTTTATAAGATTTATTAATATTACTAATGGACTTGTTAGTTTGAGAAAGCATAGTTCTATGAATGAACAATGTCAAGAAGATATTTAAAATTTTATCAATGGAGTATGATTCATTGATAATTATCAAAATAGTTAAGAACATTTCATTTTTGTTTGTGCTATTACTACAAAACCTTAAAAAGAAGTATGTAAAATGCCCTATGAATAATTAAGACTTATCCTAAGGGAAATGAATCATGAAATGAAACCTAAAATTTAGCCAAAACCTAAGAAATCTTATGGCTAAGCATCCTTTTACCATGGATATATTTGGAAATCATTGAACCATGGCTTGGTTAGGTCATGAGAGGCACAGGTTAACCTTTAACGGAGCCTAAATGGCTTTTAAGGTATTTATAACCCTTGATTTTTAGTTGAAAAGCTTTGAAGGGCTTAGTTTGGGGCCTTAAAAGAAGATTAGGTTGGTCAAGAATACAATTGGCTAGTAAAAAGATTTGGTATGGTTAGTAATGTTAAGGCTACGGATAGCTTTTGAAGTCTTACGATTAATTCTCAATAGGATATAAGAATGAGATTTGAGGTATTTAAATAAGACAATATAAGGTAAGCTTAGCTATAGAATTAGGATTAAAAGAGGATTAATTAAAGGGAAAGGAACCCATAATAGAAGATTTTAGAGTTAGATTTAAATAATACCATTTGTGAGCCTTTATGTGCATTATAAATAAGGCCTTAAAGATTTAAATAATACCATTTGTGAGCCTTTATGTGCATTATAAATAAGGCCTTAAATAATTAAGATCTTACTAAAGACCTTAAAAGAAAGTTAGAGAGCTTAGGGTAAGCATTCGAGTTGTACTAGGTTTGACCAAGGAGTTATTAAGGTAAAAATTTTTATTAGACCCTTGGGTTGATCAAGTTCTTTGGGTATAACAATGAGTTATCCTAATTAGGCTCTAAAGCTATAGAATGACACCTTATATGATAATCTAAAATATATGTGATGACTTAAGAGAGGCCTTATGATGGGTATAATGACTTAATATTACCTTAGAGATATAAGGTTTATTAGTGAAATTTTGTGAACCCAAATTTAATTGTAATGGTAATTAAATATACATTAAACCTAAAGAAATAAGTCAAGATTATGTAAACACTAAGGGATAACCTAGATAAGCAACATCTTAAATGAAATTAAGGCAATACTAAATACAAGAAAAATGAGCTAAGATATTTGAGGTAACTAAATTGCAGTTTAATAGAAACTATAAGATATTCAGATAGTTAATAGTAACCTTAGATGGTTGAAATAAGACTTAAGGTTGAAACCCTACATCATCTCAATCAAGGAATGAAGGATCTTAGACAATAGGTTTAGAGTTAAACAAAGCACTTTATCTACTAGGTTGTTAGTTTAGTTGAAAAATCTAAACATATTAGATTCAAACTCTAGAAATCTAAATATGTTAGGTAGTGGTAAATTAAGGTTAGCTGGTTGTAGTGGTAAATTAAGGTTAGCTGGTTGCTATAAGTCATGGATTTTATTTGATTATTAGGTGAATATTAGATGTGGTAGACCATTGATTTTATATGTTTACTAAGAGATAGATAGGTTAGCTACTTTACTCCCTTAATTAGAGAAAGTAGTTACACACAATTGGTTGAGCTTGTAGAAGGAGTGTTAGATTATATGATCATAATCTCCAAAGATGGCCAAAACCCATTATATAAATAGTCATAAGAGGAAATAGTTTCATATTTTGTTATATTGGGAATAAATAATGTCCTATGAATGTGGTATGGAGTACATGGTTAATGAGGGCTCTCAAAATCTTGTAAGTTTGGCCTTTATGATGAACATTGCCTTAAAGAGTGTTGGATTATAGGATGTGATAGGAGTAACAAGCCATAATACATTGTATAAGAGAGTGTTTTAGATTAGTAAGGGACACTAAGCATTTGATTAATCACAACATAAGGTTATGTATTTACTTAGCTATAGATATGATATTCTTATAGGAGTTAGCATTGATGTTATATATTCTATTATATGTTAGTTTGATAGTATGACTTAAAGATTCCATATTGAGCTACTTAACTCACCCCTTTTATTGTAAGATTAAAGAGCTTAGAGTTGAGCACGAGCAAAGTTGAAGATTATCAAAGTTAGTATATAAGTTGGATAAACTATCCCCTTTTATTTATCATTGGTAGTAACAGAGTTTATTTTATATGTTTATTAGCTATATTATTATTGGACATAGGACTATCGAATTAGTACATTTAGACTTAGCAGCTACTTATTTATGCTTTTTTGTTGGACTTAAATTGTTATTTATGGTGGTATTTTTTATTTAATTTAGATCATATGATTAATGATCATTGGATATTTTGTTTTATGTTTCAAATTTGTGGATGAGAATTTTATTGGATTATTATTATGTTAGCATTTTTTATTTTATTACATTTGTTATATTTGTTACATATATTTGTATTTTAGTATTATGAGTATTTGGATTTTGGTTATACTCAAGGTTATGAAAAAACTTGGGTGTAAAAATTATATTGCTGTTGGTACTAAAAAGATTATAAAGGATAAGGGTAATGTTAATCAAATAATTAACTTAGTTGGAGTGCAAATGAATTTGAAATTTATTAAAGAATACAAAGTTTTTCAATGTCTTTTAAAGGAAGGTATTGATTTAGTAAGCAAACAAATAAGGAAAAACATTTGATTAATTTTGGATTCCAAAGAAAAATTGATCAAAATGATATGAAGATTGATGTTATCACTCTAATTTCAAAAATTGTTTGATTATTTTTGAATATTTCCTTTAAAAGTAGATATAATTGTTTTATCCCTTTCAGATGATCAAAGATAGAATAGGAAGGATGAAATCTTCCTTGATCATTAGTAATTAAGGAAGAGAATGGAAATTGAGTCAAAGAAACAAGTAGAATAAAGACAAAATTAATTTTGATTTAAGAAATACATTATTTTGAAATACTTACATCTATGTTCTTATTTTAAATTTTGGGACAAAAGTTTTCTAAGGAAAAAAAGATGTGACATCCTTAACTTAAGCAAAGTATAATTAAAATCATAAAAATTAGATTTGAGTTAATAAAGTTTATAATTTAATATCGGAATGCAATTGTATTATAATAATAATTTTGATAGTATTTGAAAAAATGTGTCATGCTTTAAGAATGTTGACATTTGAAATTGGAGATATTATTAAGAAAACTTCTTCAAAAGAAATTCAATGATGCTTGAATTTTAATTATTGAAACTCAAATAAATTTTTTGAAAATTGTTGAGTTCTATAAGACAAAATAAGAATAAAAAATGATTTTATAATTTTAACAAGAATTGTGCATGCTTATCTTATTTCTTATTAAGTTAAGAAAGAATGGAAATTGATTTTCTAGCTTAAGACTTATGTTTCCAAATAAAACTAAATTGCATGGTTGTCACTTATAAAAAATCAAGGCTCATTTTTTCCTTATTTGGGAGCCCCTTGAGAAGGATCGAAAGAGAAAGGTGAACTAGAAGCATCGAGAAGAAACAATAAGTAGCAATGAGTTCTAGTAAATTTATGAGGCGTTATAGCCAATGAGTTACAATTCTTAGTGTTCTGACTTAAATAAAGGTGACTTATAGCTATGAGAGGATGAAGAAGTGAAGAGAGCTCAAAGCTTGTGGATGCATTAACACCTACAATTATAGTTTAGGAACTAAGTGAGTAGTGGTGTGAAGAAAATTCGTTATCATTATTAATTTTGAGAGCTAAGATAGCAAATTAAGGTGTTGTTAGAAGATGGTAATTGAAAGGAAGGACATTTTCAATTTATCCTTTAGTAGCTACTACTTTTTGAAAAGCTAAAAAGATCCATTACAAGTTGCTTCCATTCTAATTGAATTAGAAGCTTCCTTTAATTAGAGCAATGTAAAATTAAGAAAGCTATAGTTAAATCAAGGTAAATTTGACAAATTGTAATTGATTATCTCTAGAAATAAGATCATAATTGCTAAAAAGATTGTCACTAATGCTAGATGAGTGGCAAAAATGTTATGAGTATCACACAGATTGGAAACATACAGAAGATAAACATAAGAAACCCAAAAATACAATATATAAGAGGTACTCATCTAAGACAATCTTAGTCAAGAGAGGGTCAGAAGCCACACAGAGGTTGCCTCATATGCTAAGCCCACAACTTATTCAATAACACAGAGATGGGATCTTCAGAAAAGGGCTTAATAAATTAATATCATGAGGAAGAGAGAACAAGATAAATGTCACATGAGCATAGATTAAAAGAACCAAAAGACATAATAAGTCTCATGGGAAAACTAGAATAATGAAGTAGCTTTCCTATAAAGGAGATTTAAACACTTACAAAAACTAAATTGAAAAAGTAAGAAAAGACGACAATAGGCGAAAGTGATAACCCAAGAAAACTGAAGTGACAAATGAATAGAGAATGGTGTTGTGAAGGAAAACAATGAAGTAAAAACTCGATAAAAAGGATGACAATGTTATGAAGTCATGGGTAAACTAGCACGTCTTACTACTTGGGCTTTGTACCTCTCCTTGTATCAGAGCCTCAATGAATCAACATATCAGAGTTTTTGTTATGATCAATCTTATACCTTAATGAGATGCAAAGAAAAAGTGATATCACCATTCAAAAAGATAGGACTCCCCCTTTTATAGAGGCCTAAGCACAAACAAAAAAATTTAAAATAAAAAATACAAAGATTATGGTGAAAAACTGTTGTTAAATAACTTTTTAAAAAACTATAGTTAAAGTTAGTGCCTAATAACTTTATGAAAAGCTGTCATTTTGGACCGATAGTTTTGTATTCAAAACTATTGCTAAACAATATTCTTAAAAGTTGTGTTTTTAATTTTGAATTAGTCGTGTTAGTGTAGGCCATCACGAGTTGGATCCGAGTCGATGAGTTACAGACTAGGTTAGTGAGGTTTGAAAACCAATAGTTACTACCATGGCTATTATTATTTCTCTTGGGAAAGATGAGAAAGTCAAACATGTAGATATGAAAATGCATAGAGACATTATAGGATCTTTGTTAAATCTTACTACAAGCCAATCTAATATTGTGTTTAGTGTTTTTGTGTGTGCCAGATTCAAGCATGTCTTAAATAATCACATTTACAAGTTGTTATGCATATCTTTAGATATATTGTTGGGATGGTTTCCTTAAGATTATGGTATTCCAAGAATGAGAAAGGAATTGATCTCGTTATTTAGATGTTGATTTTGTAGGAAACAAAAATGTTAGTTAAAGAACTTCAAGCATGTGTTAATTTTTAGGATATGCCTTCATTTCTTAGACCAGTAGGAAACAAGATTGTCTAGCTCTCTCTACAACTGCTTGTAATAGAAAGTTTTGTAGCTTAAGTACTCTAGATTAGACAACAAGTATTAGATTATGGTATCTAGCTAATTAAAATTCCTTTTTTATGATAATGCTAGTGCAATAAGCCTTACTAAGAATCTTACTCATCATTCACACATTAAGCATATTGTCATTTTGTGTAGGAATATCTAAATAGCAAGCTTGTGACACTTAACATTGTTCCATCCTAAGACTAGCTAGATGATATCTTCGCCAAAGAACAAGTGCTCTAGCTTAGACAAAAATTACTAGATTATAGTCTTTTACTAATTGAAATTCCTTTTCTGTGTGATAATACTAATGCAATAAGCCTCAATAAGAATCTTATTCATCATTCACACATTAAGCATATTGTCATAAGGTTTTATTTTGTTTAGAAATAGCTAAATAATAAGCTTATGGCACAAAACTTTGTTCCATCCCATGACTAACTAGATGATATCTTTGTTAATCCTCTACTAAATGATGTATTTGTGAGACTTTGATTGTCTCTTGGGATACTTAGCCCTTATGATTGATAACAAAATGAGGGAGAAAAGTCTAAACTTTATAGAAAATTAGCTCTAAAGTTAAAAAATTTTATTCAAAGAGAGCTAGAATTATTAATATAATTATTATTTTAGTAAATGTATTATCTAAGAAAAGTTAGAATTATTACCATAATTATTGTTTTATAAATCTACAATAGTTCTATATGACTAAGTATGATTAGAATTTCCCTTATTAAAATGAATTTGTAGTTATGCTAATGTTAAGAGTTTGCTATTCTATTTTTTTTTAAGATTTTGTTATCACAAAAAAAGAGATTGTTAACCCCATAGCCATTGGACCAATTTGATGTTATCAAAATCATGTAATGTGATACTAATAGCATATTTCAATTAAAATCTTTGGAATACATAAGATCTAAAGACCACAAAAGCTATAAGTTATAGAGGAAGTATCTTACTAGCATGACAATATTAAAAATGAAAATTTTACACAAGAGAACATATCTTTTAATGATGTGCATCATAGGTATCTTTACCTCTTTCTAAGATTTATAACGTTAAAATATGTAATTTTCTTTTGAGGCATAATTAGGATTATATTACATATTTAATTCCATGCAATCATTTTCTAATTATCATCCTTATGTTTTTATGATTTCTAAAATTAAAGTAGGACTTAAATAAATATCAATTCAAGTTGTTTTAAGTCTTACTCAAGCTTTAGTGTAAACAAAAACTTACATAAAACATGATAATTCAAGTCGAGTTCTTTACTACCTATTGGTCATAAAATATGATGTTTAATTCGTGTTTGGAGGATTTTTATTATGGCTTAGATGTGTTGTGGGAAAGTTAACTCTCTAGGAATTACACAAGTATAATATATCCATAATACAAGTGTGATTTCCTCCCAAATTAGGTTTAAATATATAAAGTTAGTTTTACAAGGGACTAGCCTTATATAATAATTGATCAATCTTTAAGAATTGAGTTTTCACTTTCTTTGTATGTGTATGAAGCTTGTTTCACACAAATATGTAATTTATTTCATCTAATGATTTGTGCTTAGTATTGGTTAGACTTGTGAAATTTTTATTCTATATTAATATAATTATATTATGCTATTATTTAATATACTATATAAGTATGAAGTAGTTATGTCATAATTATATATTTATTAATAGATTTTCTTATTACATACAAATATGATAATTGTATTATATGAGTACATGAACAAATAAATATAATTTCTTCAAGTATTAAAATATTTAATACATCAAACTTATATGATCAAAGTTAAATGTTAAATTTGGTATTGTATTATTAAAATAGTAATATCATAGTGGTATGAATATCTTATAAATATTTTCATTTCCATATTAAGATGAGCTAAGTATAAAAAAATTATGATTTTACCATTCATAGTATTCACTATCGTACAATTACAATGATATGTATCATATCAATACAATAGTCAGGTTAAATTAAGTAATATACATGTAAGCATTTGTAGTTTATAATCACAACATACAAGATTTTTTTGAGTGCTTAATTTTTATGAAAATATGTATCATATGATGATGATCTACGTTTTAACTAGTATAATCTATACAAACTATACATATGTATTATTCAATGCTATGATCCTAGTGGTTGATTGGTACATTAATTTATAGATTTAAGTGTACCATACAAATATGTTCTTTGCACTTATACGTTATGTTTCTAATAGTTGATTTTTGAAGGATGTATTTGTACATCATTTGGGACAATTAATGTATTAATCTTATCACTCTAATACAATGTTCTTAACATATTAATATGAGATAAATCCAAAAAGTTTAATAGCTAGTCAGAGTATTTTGGAAATACCACTAGAGCTATTGCACCTATTTGTGTTATGATAATACACTTTCACATACAAATAACGATTCTTTGTGCAAGGTCATAATATCATATTCTTTAGATAAAAAGGAGAAGAAAATTTCTTGAGTCTTATTTTGAAAACAAATTCTAAAGAAAGCTCAATTGGAACTTCTACTACAATGTCATTTTCTTTCTTTCATTGAATTAAAAATCAATACTATCATTCTTGTATTAGTACTTATATCTCTTGAATATTTGTCTTGTTATAAGTTTACTAAATTAAATTTCATTGTAAGAGTTCAATAACTGCTATAGTCAAGTTGTTAAGCTCTATTGCTATTTTGTAGCTAGGTTGGGCTATTATTGTAAACTTAGAGGAGCTTTGATAGATTAGATTGAGCAGGACTTTGTTATGGTTTTGGCTTATCTATTGGTTGGGAAACATGTGTTTTGTAATAGAAGCTTGGTTGTGTAAATCAAGAGTGGATGTAAATAAATTTTTTATGGAACCACTTGAATGATTGTGCATTTTTGTTTTATTATTTGTTGTTCTATTGATCTAATTTAACAACAAGAATATAACAAACTTTTATTTTTATGATAAAAAATATGTATAATATACTCATTTTTATTTGATTCAATTTGATTCATCAATAATAAATTGTAAAATATATTTTAATTATTAAGAACAATTTTCTAGTTACTATTTTTATATCAAGAACTATTTTAAAAAAATCTATAAGTTGCATTATTTGAAGCATTTTATAAGTTTGTTTTTTATCAATACAATTGACCTCAAACCCACCCCCCCCCCCCCCCCCCCCCCCCCCCCTCACTCTTGTAATTGGTAAGAAGCTTTCACAAGCTTATAGTAATAGCATGATCATGCAATGATAACTTAATTCCTTAAGTTATCCTAGTTTTAATTAACATAATAGATAAATAGGCAATCAATGTGTTTAGGGGTTTGGTTGGAACTTGATTAGCAAAATGAATGCAATATCAAAATTGAATCATAATAAAAATGTTCAAGCTTAGCTTGTACTATGCCAGACATTCATTATTTTCCATAGACAAGAAAAGTTACTAATGTAAACGAATCTTAAGAATTTAAGATTATTGCATATGATGTCAAAAAATGAAAGAAATTAATCTCTAGAAAGTATATATATGCTAACTACAAAAAAATAACATTGTGAATCAATAACTAGTTTTTTCATTTAAGGGCATGGGATAACAAAATGATGGACATTTAATGCCAAATAAAGAGAGAATTTCTTTGAGATGCCCAAGAAAGTGAATCCTATGAAAGGTATAACAAAATGGAAAATAAAAGGTAGATCAAGAACCACAATATTACGAACAAAATATTAGATATCAAAATGATAAATCTTCATAATAAGGATCCTAGGTACTTAAAGGATCATTATGAATCTTGTTATGATACCAAATATGGCATTACAAGATAGGGAAGGGATGGTTTTCTCATTATTTCTATAATTGATATAAAAATGTTTAAAGAATCTAAGTAATATTTGTGGGATAAAAAAGTAAGATTTGTAAGATAAAATTACTAAATAGTAAAAAAGCATAAGAGAATCTTCATTGCTATGCATTTGGGACTAGATCTTTAAACAACTTAAAAGCTTTAATAAAAGAAATTTAAAACATGATAATTGTATAGATCCTAATCAATTATCATTCTAGTTTCAAGAGTACTTAATATAAGTTAAATTTATTTTAATCCTATATTGTGAATAAAATATATTTCTAGAAATTTAATTTATCATTAATACGAGCCTTATCCATTAGTTTTTCTTTATTCTTATTGCCCAGTTAGTAATATATTTGGGCTAACATGGGCCACATTTGATATAAATCCTTTAACAAGTTGTTGGACTAATAATTCAATTGGGATCATGTGGTTCATGTATTTTTGTGGCTTTCATGATATCTATTGATTGTACCATTATTAAGTAGAGTTTTTGTAAACTTACGTAGGACCTTTATGTAACTAAATGGCTTTAAGTTTTTTATGATAATTATTTTGATTTGTGGTGCCATATAAGTTTTTTGTTTGAGTGATAATTGCATAAATAGCCATCTATAGTGAAGTATTTGGTGATATTCATAAATAATACAACAGGTCGACATCCTTGATATTCAACATAATACTTGACTTGGCCCGTTAATAGATATAAATTTATACTTGCTAAAGATGATTTTTGAATACAACTAAGATTGGTTGTTTTAAATTATGACTATTTTGATTGATTTTTGTAAGGGAAGACTTTGTGAAAGAAGAAGTATAATATAATTTTTTACCTATTACTATGTCAAGGGTTACCTTTTGTGTCAATTACAATTAATTCTTTATGTCTAATTTTATCATCTATGTATTATTTGATACATACCATATACATAATACTAACTTAGTGTTGCATCTTTCACTTATATATATATATATTTAAATTTTAGTATATAAATTACTAAATAACTATGTGCCTTTTATAACTATTGTTTGACACAGTTTTATATTTGAAGTACAATAAATATTATAAATATTCAAAAAAACATCTGTGTCTTAAACCTCATATCAACTCCTATTATGAAATTCTTTAAAATAATAACTAACCCATCAGCTTCATAAATTAGTTGATTTGAAGGAAATTGAAAGTAAATATATTTGAATTTGATATATATAATAATAATACCAAGCATGGCCCCCATTTAGTATAAATCTCTTAACAAGTTGTATTAGAGTTAATAGTTTGATTGAGATTATGTTATTCATAAATTTTGTCTCTCATATTTTCTAGTAGATTTTGTCATAGTTTAGTATAATTTTTTAAAATATAACTAGTTTTTTATTTAATAATATTATGATATAATATAATATTATTTTAAAATGTTAAGTTTTATGTAATAATATTTTTTTATATATCGTTATGAAGATTTCATCATTTCAAAATAATACCTAAATATTATTCAAAATTTGAATAATTTTGAATATCTTGATTTTAAAAATAATAACGAGTTAAAACTGAAATAATACTAACATGTAAATATAATGATATTTGGATATCTTATCCAAAAAATACTAATCAAATGCCTCCCTCCTTACTTGTAAGTTCTAATATCACGTGGTATAAGCCAATATACAAGAATAAAAAAATTGGACATGAATATAGAGATCCTATGGTGCATAAAGAAACAATGTAATTTAAGTTTAAATTATAAAAGTAAAATATTTATCATATGCCAATAACATAAAGTAATACATGAAATCTCATATAGAGCTAATTTTGGGTCAAACAAAGAATAAACTTCGAATAACAAATTATGGTTAGAGTTATGCATAAATATGACCATCTAAAGTGTCCATTTGGTTGAAATGTGACATTAACAATTAGTTATTTTACTAAAAATAAGTCTTAGTATTTTCTTAATTTATAAAAGTATGTATAAATGTGTATTAGTGTGTGTTGATGGTTATAATAGAATATCATGTAAAATAGGCTTAAAATCTTAAATAAAAGTATGTAATTTAGTTATTTGAATTGTCTCTTTTGTATTCTTATTTGTTAGCTTAAGTGAGGGTGAAGTTTGATGACTTTTCCTACCTATGTGCAACTCTTCGGTCAATGTTACACAAGGGAATGTAAAGCCACCAAGTTTCATCTACAATTAATCCACCAAGCCAGAGCATAAAAAAGATAAATTAAGTCATCAAATTACACACTATCATTTCAAATTCTAAGCCCATTTATATATGACCTTCTATTACAACCACTAACATAAACTAATAACATCTTATACATACTTTTACAAAGTACTAACACCTACTTTTGGTAAAATAATCAACACCAACACTACTTTGCATCCAAATGGACTTCCAAGATTCTCCATATATTTATGCATAATTCTAGACATAATTATCTCCATATCGGATTTCATTCATTGCTTCATTAGATGAGCTTTGTGTCACGAGCTTAAGATAAATACTTTGTTTATGTAAGTAAAACCTAAATTACACTTTCTCTTTATGTATCTTATGATTTTTATATTCATGTCCATTTGCTTGTTCTTATAATATACCATTCTCACATTGCCAAAAAAAACTCTGTTATGCACTTTATGATCTTTCAACAACTATGTTGCCAAATTGTTTTATTCTTCCATTTTGAGTCATGCCTTTTTAATGAGTGCTCGACTAAGAGATTTGTTTGAACAATTCCAACAAAAAGTCTCAAAGTCATAATACCACCATTTTTAGAAACATTTGGTAACATCAATAATGGCAATTGTTGTCTTAAATCACTTACATAAGTCTTAGTATGCAAATTTGTATATTAAACACTTCCTTTGCATGATAAAACCTCTTTAGTGTCTAGATCAGTAAAATATTAAGGGGTAATTCAACAATATACGTATCATCAATTTTCTTGTAAGGTTGATCCTCTTCCTGTTAATCACTTCAATAGGAGAAGTGAGAGAGTTTTGTATTTCAAATTTAGTTATTTTTCAAGTTTTTGAATTAATTTTTGATGTCAAGCTTAAAAGTTTGTAATTCTTCTTATAAATGATGTCATTTAAACAAAAATTTTTATTAATTTTGACAAGCCTTTGACTTGTTTCTTTCTTGTTTG
Organism: Vanilla planifolia; assembly: GCA_023846275.1. NCBI lineage: Eukaryota > Viridiplantae > Streptophyta > Magnoliopsida > Asparagales > Orchidaceae > Vanilla > Vanilla planifolia. The sequence goes on along the minus strand of CM043872.1, from coordinate 2,873,060 downwards.
TTTATGCCATTTGATTAAGAAAATGATGAAGAAAGAAGCTTTATTCCAGAATGATATAGCAAAATGAAATGAATTTAGCCATTGCTAACTTTAAGATCGTTATAATGGATAGAGCATTACAATATCAAGCTTGGTCACTAAATGATGGAGAGAAATAAAAGATTTTTTATTCTAAGATGATGTGGCAATGGACTCAAATGAATCCAAGCTCAAAAATCGAAGTGGTTCAATACTATTCATTCTACAAATGACTACTACTAGGCATTAGATGTGCATTAGGTGGGCACTTGTATCCACTATGTAAGTAAACTAGTGCCCAAGAAACATGCATGCAGTTGCTACGATACAAGGTCTTAAGTTGTAAAAAATTAGCTTAAGAAAAATAGAAGAAAAAGAAATATGATTTTATAGGTAATTACTAATGATGAAAAATGAGAAAAAAAAAAGATGGGAGAAGAGGTAACACTTACCAAATGGGCTTACAACATTTAATGAAGAGTTGCATAAGGAAAGAAAACACTATCAAACTTTACTCATACTCAAGCCACTAAACAAAAGAACAAAAGAGATAATTCAAACCATCAATTCTATACTTATATTTTAGATTTTTGGCTTATTTGCTGTAAGTATGAAAGCAAAATGTCTATAAGAAGGGAAAGGAGTAAATTACACAAATTTTCAATCATAAAGATAAAGTAAACAATATGTTTTTTCTTAAAACAAAATCACTTAGCATTAAAAAACCTTTGTAATGATAATGTAAAGATATAAGATAATCAAAGCTAATAAAGCAAGCAAAATAAATGGAGAGCACAAAATATTTTTTTGGTGGTTTGACAAAATCATTTGTCACACCTCATTTTTTGTAGCATTAGTTTTCCCATGGGTGTAACCAAAGATATGCACCAATTAATATATTTAGTTAACCACGTCTAACTCCTTAGGTTTACATTCAAATTAAGAGTCACAATCTCCCAATTTAATCATTAAACTTGTGACATGTCACTCAAAATGAATCATATTCCTTCTCCAAGTGAGATCTTAGTTGAGCCAACAATTGACCCATCTTAACTTAGGTAACCAATCTAATACATTGGTATGCACATGGCACCATAACAAGCTATACCTACAAATAATGATATTTATATAATCCACATGTGCAAATAACAATAAGATCCAAATCATGATTATCACATAAGTAAATTATAAAAATTATATCTAAATAAAATATCCCATAAAATCCAAAACCAAACATAAAATATCTCATATAATTCAATATCCAACATAAAACATCAATACTAAAAATAAATAAGACTAAAATTAGAACACTACTAAATAGTGATTGCAGAGTAATCTACCGTGATATTAACTCTTATGTCCCCATTTTAATGTTATAATCACTACTAACTCCTTACATCTGTTGATGAAATAAAGGAGTGTGAGCCAAGATTAATAGAAAATCCTTATATTCTAAGAATAAAGGCATATATGAAACAATACAATAGAAGAGTTATAATCAACAACATATTAAATGAATTAAATAACTATCATTGCCAACAGGTTGAGCCAATGCATAAAATCATAATCATCGATCTTATCACAATGTCATCAGGGCCAACCAAGTCTTAAAAGAGTCATAATTATCCCATATGATGCACAAATACCCATTAATAATCCAACACTGCCTCCAAGCTCGTAAAATACTCGACGCAAATCTGACACTCCTATCTCATTGCATAATCTAATAATCTATCACTTGGGTGCTACTAATCACATAAAAGACCCTACAATGCTACAGGAGTTCTCATCAATAATATGGAACTATAATAAGCACTTTGACACATCTATAATCTCTCTTGATTTCTTATAATAACACAACCAACTTGGAATTCTCTACATATGATCTAAAAGTTCCAACTTCGGCTCTACCAATTATCAATAAGGCTCAAAGAATCCTATCACACATGGTACTCAACTGTTATAAGCACAGGCACACTCATAATCTCTTGTGATGTTCTAGCAATGAGACATGTAACCTCCACACTTGATGAGAATCTTACCATCTAATATATATTAACCTATCTTACTCTGATTGAGGAGTCCAGTACATCCTAGTCTATGTCATACATCAACTGGCTTGAAAAGTTGGATATCAAGAATGAACCAAGACTACATGTGAATAAAAACTTTGAATTTTATGAATGTAATGCCCCCAAGAATTTAAGTGCATGAGAGACTATCTTAAAGAATAAATCTTATGAGATGTGATAAAAGGAGTAAAAATTAAAACATATTTCAACCCTTCAACTTTTGTATCTAGTTTTTAACCCAAATTAGTTAATGAGACACTAAATGATGAGTTTTGTGTTCTAGCAAAAAAATAAGAAATTGAATCAATTTGAGTGGAACAAAATATAAGAGCTAATCCTACAACCCAATGATCAACTAATTATAAGCACAAAGTGGATATTCAAAAATAAGTTAGATAAGAATGGTAATGTAATTAAAAATAAGGCTAAACTTGTAGCAAAAGGATAAACTCAAGTTGAACAAATAGATGTAAAGGAAATATTCGCACCAATGGTTAGATTAGATGATATTCAAATCCTCTTAGCATTTGCTTATTATGAAAAGTTTACGCTATACCAAATGGATATAAAGAGTATATTTCTAAATGGATACATCAATAAGGAAGTGTACATTAAGCAACCTCCTTGTCTTGAAGTTTATGATAAACTTGATCATGACTATAATTAAAGGAGACACTCTATGGATTTAAAAAAGTTCTTATAGTATAATATGAGAGTTATATACCTTCTTAGTTTGCAATGATTTTTAGAAGAGGAAGAGTGGACAATACCTTATTTATCAAAGATACAAAGAATTATTAACTTGTTTGTCAAATTTATGTAGATAATATAGCATTCAAATGTACCAATAATCAACTATGTGAAGAATATCTAAAGCTAAAGAAGAAATTTGACATAAACTTGATGGGAGAATTAACATTTTTTCTTAGGATTACAAATTAAGCTAGAAACGGAATTTTCATATGCCATACTAAGTACACATTGGAGTTAAGAAGTTTGAGTTTGAAAAATCCAAATTAAGAATTTACTCCATGACTACAACCAGTTCTCTAGATAAGGATAAGAAAGGAAAACTTATAGATGTGAAGATGTGTAGAGGTATGATTAAATACCTATTATACCTTACCACAAGCAAATCTAATATTATGTTTAGCATTTTCTTGTGTAATAGATTTCAAACATGTCCCAAGAATCATTCTATTTTTATATATCTGCTTGGCACATCTTCACCTGGCTTATTGTATCTTAAGAATGAGGAAGTCATTAATCTCATCACTTATTTGGATGCTAACTTTGATGGAAGTAGACAAATAGAAAGAGACTTCATGGATGCATCAATTTCTAAGACTTTCACTTATTTCTTAAGATAGTAAAAGTACAATTATGTAGCTTTATCTACAATCTAATCTAAATATAATGCAATACGAAGCTGTGTAACTTAAACACTAAGGATTAAACAACAATGGCTAGATTATGGTGTTAAAACATTGTGATTAAATTTTCAGCTAGAATTTCACCTCTTCATAAGAATGTATTTATGGGCATTATTGTAAAAATGGTTCTCATCATTAACATTAAGGTGTAGAGGGCTCCAAACACTTTCACAAGTTTAGCCACCATTCACTTCCTCCACACTTTTCATAAGACACCTACTAAGAAATCTCATGCTAATGATGGATGTCCTTGTTAGTTCCTCAAGATAAATAATAATAATACATCCCAAGGTACCATTATGTTTGCATTGATGCTCAAAAGTGGTGACTTAAGTTTAATGCATATGCATGATTTTGTTTTCTAAACCCTTCTGCTTATAACGTGTTATTTAATTATGGAATGCTTAATTAAATCAAACATATGATCTTAAGCATATCTTATTATGAAGTTCACTTCTCCAATAAGAGTAGCAATCGTAAAAAGAGACTTTGTTTAATCGAGAAAGAATCATTTGCCAACCTCGAAGACACTAACAAGAAAGAAATCCCAACACTTATCAAGAGTCCCTAATCTCAATGTTATACCATCCAATGTCAATAATTCATCACTCATTGTAAACATTTTTTGCTTAAATAAACTCAAGAGAGATGCTACACTATCTATTTTCAATTAAAACATGTTTTGTCTCCTTCAAAAAAGTCTAAAATTGATTGAAATATTATAAAACATTGCCTAAATGTGAGACTTGGAAGCACTTTGATAAGACAATACAAGAGGCCATTCATCCTTCTCAAATTACCACAAAAAAAAAACCAAAAACAAAATTGATGAAGTGAACAAAACTTTTATTATCAACATGAGAATCATTACAACATTTATCATGCTTTTTCATCTTAAAAATGCCAAAACAACTTATTAGTGAACGATAAATAATGTTTCTTTGGCTTCAATAGAGATGGAATTGAAGGTTTAAAGTAAATAAAACTCTTGTAAAAGGTAAAAATTTTTATAATGTCATAAGAACTTTCAAGAGTTATTGAAAATTGTCCTAAGTTATAATACAATGTTAAACCCCCATGTAACATACCTTCTTGATCTCCTTGAAAGTTTCTCATTTTTCTTGTATTATTAACAGGGATTGAAAAAAACCTCAAAAAAAAATTTAGGATGTTAAACAAGCCTTCTTGAAACACATGAAGTGAGGGATCAAAAAGGTAAAATGAGGGCATCGACCAATTTATTTAAAGGGTATGGATAAGTATTTCTAATTTTGCAAGGCTTGCTTGACAAAAAACAGTTGGAATAGAATACAAGTGCAAAGTGACACTGCTATGTCTTTAAAAACAAGTATTACACAACAATGATGGTATTAAGCAGTCCATCAAACAAAGAGTTTTGCACTTATATCCAATCTTGGCAAAGCAATTAGCCCAATTCTTTCCCAAGAGAAAGATAGAGTCCAAAAAGCTATTACCATAACACTCACATGTTAATGTTTGTTGATACCGAAGATGGTCCACAAAAAAAGTTGGTCCTTATTCCTGCTATGACAAAAGAAGATTTCTGACCATGCTTCTAAGCCCATAAAATAATGGTTCACTTAGAATTGTTTAAAGCAAATTCATATATCACCAAATGCCTCAACAAGGATTTAAAAAGTGAGCAACTAAGCTTAGAGAATAAAATATCCCTTACTTCCCTATACAAGATACTTGTGCATAGATCTTTAAGTTGGATTATACTCGTAAATGGAGCCTTTGCAGAGCAACAGCATGACAATGGAATCAAATACCAACCATATGAGTATAACTATCCAATAGATCATTTGGATCACATTTAAAATTAATAATCAAGCTTTATTGTTATGACTCAAGTTTGCAAAACATCTCAAAACAAAGAGGCTAATTGTTAAAAATGACCCAACTCATGCTAAATCATATAAAGTAGATTTGTAACTCCTCTATGAAGAGCAATCAAGAATTGGTAATTTACTTCTTTAAAAATTTGAGTTCTTTGATGTTTAACATTTTTCATTTAATGAGAATTAAGCAGTTAATGTCTTGTAAGTTTGAAGATCTTGCTCAACAGTTTGTCCTTGAGAAGATAAGCATAAAAAAATAGAAAAAATGGAACCATATTTGAGTTGGATGAATTTGATTTATGCATTATTTGATGTTAGAGAAATATCTATGGTGGATGATAGAAGAATTAGACCACATTCATCTTACTACCTATTCATGAATGATAAGTCTTACTAAAGATCACTTCTCCCACCTCTTTAATGTTTCCAACCAACAAAAGGCCCAGGTATAGTTGTAGGACAATGTTATGTCTCCAAGAAACATCATGTAAATGCTATTAAGCAATAGTGGTCCATATTTAAACACCAAATAAACCCAAATACATTTGATTCTATACACCAATATATGAGTCTATAAAAACACTACAAAAGAACATCATACTATTGAAATTGACTACTACATATAAAATGCCTGAAAATGAACCCCGTTGATGAAAATCAATCTTAGAATGCTATAAAAACCTCTAGATAACTACAAAGTATCTCTGACTGATAGACTAATCTGCAAACTATCCCCAACCCTAAGTGCCCAATCAAATGAGAAATAAAGAAAAACAGAAACAGCTATAGATGCACTCAGTTCCTTTAATCTGGTTGCCCTATCTTCTTCATCCACATCATGTTCTGGTGTATTGCAATGTCCATTGGATTGAACATTAGATTGAAAGAAGTGATAAGGCAGCAATGTTGAGAATCATTAAAAAAAAAAAAAAAAAGAGTAAAAAAAGGTCTTGGCAATCTTATCCATTTTTCCTCCAAGGGAGAAGATGGCAGAAGTAATGAGTACAAAGAATGTCAAAAAATTCGAAGACGACATGGAAATGTGGGAGCAAAGCCAACCCATAGCACACATATAAGACCATCAATGCTTATCACAAATTTCAAATTTCAAAATCCCTTATCTAGCATGCGTACTAAAAAGTTTGCTGTTTCTTAATAGGTATTGACTAAGGTGAAAGGCAAAAATCGAAAAATATTGATTTTATCAATTTAGAAAAGGCTAAGAAACTTTTTCCAAGATGAATACAGCACAGGCATATCAATATATTTGAAAAACAAAAAACAAAACATCATGCTCTGAAGCAAAGAACAAGTCAGCTGATCCAAGTAAATCCCACAACAATAAATTTCTAGAGGAATAAAATCGCTTGCTACAAGCCAACAGCTGACTCAGCTCCTAGGCATTTCATTATAAGTAATCAAACCTTAAAGAACACGAAAAATTAAGGTTGCAGCGATAGTTTTGTGCACATCAATCTGAAGCAATTATGTCAAATACTGATCTAAAAGTTCATAGCATATAATCAAGAACCCATAAAGCAAAAAAAAAAAAACTTTAGAGCTAGAATCAAATGATTAAACACGGAAAACAAAGACCTCAGAACTCCCTCAATAAGTAACGATTATCATCAAGCTATGAGGACCACCGCTCCCCCATTTTGCTTTATTTTCTTCTCGGCGATCTTGGAAACAAGCTTGGCCTTCACAACTATGGGCTGCGAAGACGGAAGAATCCCCTTTCCCAGAACCTTGAAGTAGCCGAACTGCGTGACGTCGATTAAAGGTGCAGTGCCGGGTGGCGCCTTGGAGGCGGCCGCCTTGACATCGTCCGGCACAAGGGACCAAAGGCGGTCGATGTTCACGGTGGGGCAATAGAACTTGTTGCGGAGACGGTGGAAGTAGCGCATCCCAACCTTCCCAAAGTATCCAGGATGGTACTTGTCAAACAGGATCCGATGATGATGCAGTCCACCGGCGTTTCCGCGGCCTCCGGGGTGTTTCCGGTGCTTGCCGATGCGACCATGGCCAGCGCTCACATGCCCACGCTTCTTCCGATTCTTCTTTAAGCGTGTCGTCATGATTTCCTCTCTTCTCTCTCACACCCTTCTCTAGGTCTTTCAGCTAGATGACTGGCTGCAAAGAGGAAACGGAAACCCTAGGGACAGGAAGAATATATACGAAATAGTTATAAGAAGAGCTAATTTGAACCGTTGGATGGAAAAGGAATGCCATCTTCCTATTATTTAGCAACAAAGCAAAAAAAAAAAAACTATTTATTAAAAAGATTTCTCTTATAAATATTTTTAAGAATTTTATATAAGTACTACAATTATTACAAAATATCCATTTAGCACTTTGTTCATTTGAGTCGATTTCAAGCTAGGCATTTACGTCACCTACTATCGATGTTATTATTTCATAAACAAAATATAATTTATTTTGACCATCACTTTATTTTAATTAATTCTTTAAAAATCTTAATTAAGTTGTTAAAAATATAAATTATAATAATATTAATTAATTAGTAAAAAATTATAAACTTAATCAGTGTTAACCCGTTTAGTATAGTAAAATGTTTCGAGGGAGAGCACTGAATCATAAACCCTCTCAGTACAATAGTGAGTCGAGAAATCAGTCCCACACATGGATGAAGGTTGTTGGATCAAATTGTTATTCCCATATCTGAATATTAAGTATATAATGCATGACTGGCAGCTTGGGCGATCAATTATTGAGCAAACTAGAAGGCAACCAATCTAGAAGAGACTTAGAGGATCACATAAAGCTCTATAAACACAATTTGTTAACTTACCTTTATAATGTGGGACTAAATCTCAACTTTGTTTTTGTGCAGCAAGCTTTGAAATTACAAGTTTAACTAGAATCGTCCAATCAAGCAATTTTGTGATCGGACCATCTTGTTCTCATCTTCCTTTTTATATGCCTTATTATGTCATCCATTTGATCACGCCATTTCATGATCTCATGGTCTATCTTTTATCCAAGTGTAAGATTAAGATTCAGTCATCCAATTATGATTCAGATGTAATAGCCTTAATCAAATTGAATTTCTAAACAACACTAGGTGAATCTTATCCATCTAATCGTATAGTTTTCACAATCGAATGGCCTCGGATGCTTCCAATCATTTTGCTCTTGTGCAATAACTCTTATTAAGTCTTATTAGCTAATTTTATTTAAATAATATTTTTTTAATTAAAATATATGATCGAATGAATCATTAACAGTTACTTTTACTATTTTGTAAATACTTTTAGTAGTTAAAAATGTCTATAAATAAGAAAATTTTTATACGACAAAGATTGATTAATTTTTATGCTATTTAAAAAAATTTTCAAGGAACAACATTGAAGTCATTAGCAGTTCGTTGTCATTATTACTTCTATATGCTATTGTCCTTCAGTCATTAAATTATTAAATTCAATAATCTTCTCAAATCAATTAAGTAATTATTTTTTTATTGATAATTAATTTAATTAAAATATTTGTGTATCATTAATCATTTTATGAGGCATTACATTATGTTTATATTAATTTCGACTTTATATTATCGAATATTTTTTTATCAATTGTCATTTTATTTTGTTATAAGGTTATAGAAACTTATAACTTTTTTTATTATATAGGATTAGTTTACCCATCTTTTGACAAAATTCTTATATTTAGTATTTTATTTTTGTCTAAAGTTTACTAAGAATAGACGTAGGCTTGGTTTTAAATCAAACAACTTAAAAATTGTTAGAGTATAGTTTTAATTCTTATTAATTTTTTATTTCATAATTTTTTAAAAAAATATTATTAAAAAATTAACATGTTTTAAATAAAATAAAATTTTTATAATATTTCTTTGTAGAGATTTTTTAAACCTTATTAAATATATTTTAAAATATTTTGTTAAAATATTTGATTAAATATTAAAATTTTTATTCTTAATAATTAACCCTCCTTTGTTGAACCACACTTCATAAGACTACTTATGATTTTCCACCAAGAAAAGGTGAGGCTTAAGATATCTAAATGATGAAAACCCTAAATAGTTAAAAAGGGACTTAGGTTAAAATCCTATATTATCTTAATCAAGTCATGAAAAATTTTAGATAATAGATTTAAGGGTAAGGAAAGCATTTTACCTTCCAAATTGTTTGTTATGTTGAGAACTTCTTATATGTTAAATTCAAATTAAGAAAAGCTAAATAATATTGGAGTAGGATGTTATAAGTCTTGGGTATGATTTTGATTAGATAATGATTAAATGTAGTGAACCTTTGATCATGTGTGTTCACCCAAGAGATAAGAATGTTACTTACTCTACTTGTTTAGCATAGAGGTAATAGTTATATGTGATTGGTTAAATCTATAGGTAGAGTATCAAATCACATGATAAGAATCTTCAAAGTTGGTTGAGGGCCATAATATATAAAGTCCCAAGAGAAAATATTTGTATATTTAGTCTTGTAAGAAACAAATATTATGCTATGATTATAGTAAGGAGTACATATGGTTATTAAGAACTCCTAAAATCCTACGGTTGACTTATATGATCATCATTGTCTTAAGAAATACTAGATTATATGTTGAGATAGAAGTACAAGGTCCTTTCATGATTCTATTGGATAAGAGAACGTATTGGATTGGTAAGGGGACACTAAGCAACTAATTACTAACATCTTAAAGTTATGTATTAACTTAGCTAGTAAATAGTGATATACTTATAAGAGTTAGCATTTGATACTATTTATTTATATGATTTACCTAAGGATTATATACATATTTCTTGGCTATTATATTTTAGTTTTATAATATAACTAAAGAATTATTTATTGAGATTCTAGGCTAACCCTTTATATTTTTGTAAGATGAGATAGTTAAGAGTTGTACAGAAGTTATGTTTGAGATTGTCAAAGTTAGTGATACTAAATGAATGATATATCTTCTTGTATTATATCATTTAAAGTAATAGAATTTCTATTTTATGTGACTATCAGTTGTATTATTGATAGATCTGAGATTATATTTAGACTTCATGATTTCTTATTTTTTTTGTTGAACTTTAGCAGTTTTTTATTTTACTATTTTTCTTTGGATTTGAGTTGTATGATTGATGATCATTGGATATTTAGTTTTATGTATCAAATTTGTAGATGAGAATTTCATTAGATTGTTATTGTGAAAATATTTTGTATTTTGTTTGAATTGTTACTTATAAGTACATTGTATTATTGTGAATATTTAAATTTTGTTTTAAGGAAAACAATGGGTGTACATCATCTTTGAAACATTTTTTCTTCAAAAACAATTTCACTCATCTTTGAAAACTATCATCACCTTTATTTTTATTTACAAAGCTTTTATGATGCATCATGGACCTTAGCAAAGAAATAATTAAGAGAGGCTTTCCCTCATAATAGTGTCATATGATATTACTTTAGAGGCTAATGGGCATAACAACTAATTATAAAATGAAACCAAAAGGAAAGAGACACACACCTAACATAGATTAAGAAACTCTAATTCTAATTGTGCCATTAAAAGACTCTTCCTATTCAAATCACCCCCAAATGGCTTGTTGACCACTCAAATCACCTACCCAAGGTAAACAATCCTTTTATATGATTGACTAAAAATAGACCATTTTTTTGTACACACTATATTAGTTTTTTATCAATATATTACCATAGTATTTGATTCATAAAATGAGAACGTTATATTAGAATAAATATGATATAAGTAAGAAGAGTTAAGAATTCAATCATTATTATTCTTATCTTTTGATATTATTGAACAAACATCAAACGAGGCTTCCATATCCACTATATATGAGATTATATCTTATGATGATTTATCATCCTTTTGGTTGTGGTATTAACATATTGTTTTCTTTTCTCTTTAAAACATAACATTATTTTTTGTTGTGTTTATATTTCCTATAGCTGTTGAAATTCTAGTTTTTGTATTTTATTTTATATTTAAATTTAATATCATCTGAGTTTGATTTTTTTTGCAGATATTTTCCTAATCACTAATCACTCGATAATAACCCTTAGTCTAACTCATATGCAAACTAAATCTCTTAACCTAAATCATATATGTTTTAATGAATCACTGTGACTTAAGTTCATTTAAAATAATAATTATTTAATATTAAATTATTGATAAAAAATATGCTATAAATATTATTTTAATGTTAATGAAAAATTAAAAATTTTGTAAGTATTATTGAGTAGTATTTATTTTTAAATTAATCTGTTTTGTAATCATTAATTATCATTAATATCTTTTAATAAAATAAAATTTATGATATTTTAAAGATAAGTTAATCTTTGTAGCTGTAAAATAATACAAAATAATTAAATAATGAATGGTGTCAACATTTTGATTAATATTATAGAAACGCATTTGAAAATCCCGCTTTGCGCGAACGATAAGGACTTGGAAAAGCTGTTCCCAAACAAGGCTTTAAACTCCACGTGGCTCGAGAAAAGAAAATTTCTTGGATAAATATTTCATTTTTTTGGGTCTTTTTTTGAAAACAAAATGGGTGATTTTAAAAGGCTGAGTGTGGGCCTTTATTCATGGGCCCTCTTGATCTATAGAAAAACAAATGATCTGTTTAATTGACCAAAATTGGAATTGCTATCGTATGGTATCCTTCGTCCCCAAACCACAGTTGTTCATGCCCTTACTTGTTCTATTAAGAAATCTTACTCGTTGTTGAATCTTCGATGATAATTCCTTTTACGTATGGAGACCCAAGGAAGCATCAAAATTTACTAAACAAATAGTTTCCTCTCTTCTGCTCTGCCACCATAGCTTGAACACCCATAGAAGCCCAACAACTATGGCAAGTATTCGTGCCGGTGTTTCTGGTCGAAGTGGAGCTCCCTAACCTCCCAAGGGTTCGCGGTCCGCCATTGGGACGAGTAATGGTGGGCGCCGTCGATCTCCTCTTGATTTCTCCGTTTATCAAACTCGAACTTGAAGCGAACAGGTTTATAGCTTGCGCACAGGACATGATGAACAACTGTTGGAACGGTGTGAGGGTGAACGTGTCCTCGCCGGACAAGGGAGAGATCGGCATTGCTTTCAGCATCCAATGGTGGAAATAAACTATAATAAAAGAGATCTTGAATTGCAAACTAAAAACTTGTATTCGAAAGTATTTGAGAGAAGTTAAAAGATGATAGTGAAAATTCTAAGATGTGGGAATACAAAAATGATGAAATTTAATTTTATTTATACTTAACAACTAAAGAACAATTATATCATTTTATAAGCAAATAATTTTCTAAATATTTGTTTCTAATTCCAAAATTTCTTTCTAGTTTATATAATAACTATCAACTTAAAATTTAAAATTATTTAAATATTTAAACACTTAAAATGTGTTAACAAACACTTAAAATATGTTAACAAATACTTAAAATTTTCTAACATTACTCCTCTTCAAGCCTAATTGATTTCATAGTTCTTCAAACTTCTTCACTCCAAGCAATTTAGTAAAAATATTAACCACTTGTTCTTCAATATTGTAATATATCAGGCTTATAGTCTCCTGGTTGACATGATCACGAAGAAAATGATACATTGTCTCAATATATTTGCTTCTCCCTGTTGAATTGGATTTTTTGCTAACTTGCTGGCTCACAAATTGTCAATAAAGATAATTATTGGCTCTTCTTATTGATGATGTAACTCCTATAATAAATTTTTCAACCAAATTGCTTCACAAATTATTGAAGAAGCTGTAATATACTCTACTTCATAAGATAAAAAGCAATGACATCTTGTTTAGTTAGTCTCCAAATAAATATTGATGAATCAAAGAAGAAACAATAACTAGTTATACTCTTTCTTTCATCTATATCACTTCCCTAGTCATTATTAGAGTAGCCACATAAATCTGTCATACTTTGGTTAGTAAAATGCAAACCATAATCAAGTATTCCTTTAATATATCTTAGTATTCTATTTGTAATCATCTAATGTGTTTCCTTTGAATTTTCTATATATCAAGTCCAACAGAATATAGAATATCAGGTATTGTGATAGTGAGGTAACGAAGACTACTAACAAAGCTTTTGAATAAAGTAAAGTCAATGCCTTTTTCTTTTTATTCTCTATTTATTTTCATTTTTACATCAAGTGGTGTTACTATTGATTTGCACTCTCTTATTCTAAACTTCTTTAAAAGTTTAGTAGTATACCTTCTTTGAGAGATTTGGATTTTATTTGTCATTTGCTTCACTTTCATGCCAAGGAAGTATGACATTTTAGCATTATCTGTCATGGGAAATTCATGTTGTATAGTTTTTGTGAATTCTTAAAACAATTCAAAAGAATTTCTTGTATAAAGCATACCGTCTGTATAAAAACAAACTATATGAATATCACTACCAGCTATCTTAATATAAAGTACATACTCAAATGGATGTTTTTGGAATCTTTGCATTTAAAGATTTCTATCAATCTTTGTATTCTATGTTCTTAGTACTTGTTTCAATTCATATAAAGCCTTCTTTAAATGATAGACTTTAAATGGATCATTCACTATTTTATAACCTTCAAGTTGATCAATATATATTTCTTTTAAAACATATTAAAAAATGCACATTTAACATCAAGCTAGCATACCTTCCATCCATGATGTACTATAAGTGCTAAAATCAATTTTATTGTATCAAATCATAATTAGAGTGAATACCTCCTTGAAGTTTATACCATATTTTTGTTTAAAGCCTTTTTCAACAAGTCTTATCTTGTATTTATCCACTGTTTCATCTTCTTTATACTAGATCATGTAGACTTATTTCATTCTTATAGGTTTCTTTTGAGGAGGGAGATCAATCAACTCTCATGTATTATTTTTTTCTATTGATACTATTTCTTCATCTATAGTCTTTTGTCAATTTATATCCTGTACTATTTCATAAAAAAATAGGTTCATTATCAATAAAATAACAGAAGAAATTAGAATACTCAGAAGTTTGCTCATATATCTCTTGTAGACTTTTCATTTTTCTGCTTGAGTTAATAAGATGCATTTTCTTTTACATAATAATAATTCTTGAGGGAGAGTGTGTTGGAGAATTCAAATCATGTTTTTATTGATTTTGAATTTCTTCTTCTTGCCCTAGTGTGATTGTTTTATCATCATTTTCTTCCTTCCACTTTTAAATATCTTCTTCTACAAATAAAACATCATGTTTAATAATTATTTTTTATCAAAAGATTGTAGAGTTTGTAGGCTTTTAACTCCTCACTATATCTAATGAATATATATTTTTTACTTTTATCATCTAATTTCTTTCTTAATACATTAGGTACCTATGCATATGTAATGTAATCAAATATGCAAAAATGAGAAACACTTGGTTCATATCCACTCCAAGCTTCTTGTGGAGTTATATAATGCACAGCCTTAGTAGGGTAATGATTCTAGAATGATTTCTTTGTTCAGTTACTCTATTTTATTGTGGAGTATAACTTATGGTGAGTTGATATCGTATACCTTTTTGATTACATAATTGAATAAATTTATTTGATGTATACTCACCACTTCTATCAGATCTAAGACTTTGAATAAATAGCCTACTTTTTTTTTCAACCTTGACTTTGAACTTTTTAAATATAGAAATAGTAATAGATTTTTTTAAAAAAATATGTCTATATTGTTTTTTTACTAAAATCATCTATGAAAGTAATAAAATAATTATTACCACCATTAGATAATGGCATCTATAGACCATAAATATCTATATGAATAAACTATAATGGTCTTTCCTGAAAATAAAACCTTCATTAAAGCGAAGGGGCAAATACATGCAGCGTCCTCTACGGAGGTTCAAATAGGAAATCAAAAAACAGTAATTTGCGTAACGGCTTAGGGAGAAGCACATCCCGTCCCCAGCTGAAGCTAGACCGGCACGTAGCACGCGCCACCCAGTCTGCCGGCGCGTTACCTTCCCTATTGATACAAGAAATGACAAGGGCATCAAGATCCCGAGCATGGAGGATTGCTTTGGCATATATACCCCCCGTGGGCGCCTGGGCAAGGATAGCACGCAAATCCAACATGGCCAGCGTCGAGTCAGTTTGGACCTCAATGGCCCGAGTGTCTGGGAGCTCGGTTCTAGCCACTTCCAAGGCCTCCAGCATAGCATAGGCTTCCATGGCTGCACTCGCTTGAGAGATCACTTTCTTTCCCATCACCAGCAGGGGCTTCCCCACATGATCCCTAGCCACCAGACCAAGACCCACCAAGTGGTCCCCAACAGCTGCATCACAATTGAATTTAACCCATCCAGTGGGAGGAGGAACCCAGTTTTGGGCTACGTTCAGTTCAGGTGAACTGAGCAAGTTCCCGCAGGACGTGGAAGGGCGCATTCGGTGATGCAGAGCAACCTCAATCTGCAGCTTCCTCAAAATGAGACTGTAGTTTGGCCTTTCGTCATAGTGCTTCTTCGCATTGCAGAGTTCCCAGATGTAGTACATTGCCGTGGATAGGGTTACAGTGTGCTTCATACTGTTAGCTTCGCGTCACGCAGGCGCTGCCACAAGCTCACAGAACCGCTGCAAGAAATCATACCCAGTGCCCTCATCATGGCAAAGACCGAGGGCAGATACGGCCTCATGAATTTGGTGGCTACTCCAGAGGACTTGTGCACACGGGCACTCCCAGATAAAGTGTTCCGGCGTCTCGTCAGCATTACAACCCCAAACGCAGCTATTGCACTCGGCAAGTCTTCTGCGGGCCAGCCATGCTGTAGTAGGGAGGTGATCACCAATAAGAGTCCAAAGGAAAAATTTCACCCTAGGTAGTGCCTTAACTTTCCAGATCATCTTGAGGCACTCCGTATTAGCATAATAATTTCCCATGTCCTCACCCGCATTAGCACCGCGGAGTTGCAAGTAAAGTATTGAATTGTTGACCTGGGGCGACTCCGTCTGCAGCTGCATAAGCATGTCATGATTTCAAGCCCAAGGTAGGTGCAAGACGCAGTCAAAAAGGAGGTCGTTGGCCCAAGCCCTAATGCTTGCTACGTTCCAAACACCCACATCAGCAACGCATGCATTAACATGTGTTGGCCAGTCCACCGCCATGTTGATGAACATAGGCCACAGGCAAATTGGGAGCACCCCAAGCCAGTTATCTTCAGCAAATAAAACATCCTTGCCGTCACCAATTCTCCACACAAAGTTTGCAAGAGCGACCGGCATACCAGCAGCAAGAAGCCTGCATGCATGGGATGCCCCCCTCGGAGTCTTAACAAGGGAGTGAGCAGCGCCGTATTTAGCAGCCATGGTGCACACCCAGGGGTTCCCCTCGCGCCCAATCAATCTTCTGCAATGTTTCATAATCAGAACCCGCTGCCAAGTGTGCAGGTCAAGAAGGCCAAGGCCCCCCGCAGCCTTGGGCAAAGTAACCTTCTCCCAGCTAACATAATGCATCCTCCTGTCACCAGTCGCACCACACCAAAGAAAATTCCTAATCTTCCGCTCCGCCATGTCAATGGCATGCTTCGGAAGGACACAATGACTTAACAGATGAGTGGGGATAGAGTTGAGTATGCATTTGATCATGGCAACCCTCCCAGCAAGTGATAGATGCCTGACGCGCCATTTCATCACCTGGTCATCGATCTTTCGGAGCAAGAACTTAACATCCTTCAGCTTAATTAATTTTGCCGAAATTGGAACTCCCAGATAGCAAAGGTTCTTCCTATGCGCCATATTCAATTTCCTTGCAATCACCTTCTTTCTTTTAGTGCTAGTGAGTTTACTGAAGAAAACCTTAGACTTCGCACTGTTAACACTCATTCCCGTGGCTTTGCAAAACTCCTGCATGGCCATATTAACTGCGTGCGCCGCAGCACGTGTGGCCAATGCATACACTAGGATGTCGTCAGCAAACAAAAGATGGGAGACAAGCGGAGAATTCTTCCCAAGTCGAAACCCAAGCAGTGACCTGGACTCATAGTTATGCATAATTGTGGAGAGATACTCCGTCACAAAAGTGAATAAATATGGCGAAAGGGGACAGCCTTGACGCAGACCGCGTTTCGCATGGATCCAGGGAAGCCGAACGCCATTGAGCAGGACCCCATACCTAGGGTTTACAATGCATGCCTCAACCCAGTCGCACCAGATGGACAGAAACCCCATAGCTTTCAATATGTTCATCACACACTCCCATTGCACCGTATCATAGGCTTGCTCCATGTCCATTTTAACTGTCATGAGTCGAGCCCTCGCAGAGGATGAGTGCATTCGCGAAGCTATTTCCTGGGCCATGAATATATTGTCTGCAATACATCTTCCAGGCACAAACGCCCCCTGTTCCCTTGATATGAGGACAGGAAGAATTGGCTTAATCCTTTCAACAAGAACTCGTGCAACAACTTTGTAGATGAAGTTACATAAGCTTATTGGCCTGAACTGGTCCGGCCTGCATGCGCCATGAGATTTCGGTGCAAGGACAATAAGAGTATCCTTCCAGCATTCAGGCATTTGCTTTTCAGCGAAGAAGGAGAGCACCGCACGTATAGTGTCACCTTGAGTGATATGCCAATATCCCTGGACAAACTCCGCAGTAACCCCATCCAGGCCAGGGGCCTTGTTCCTCCTCGCAGCTTTGATGGCCAAGATAACCTCCTGTTGAGTCATAGGGCAGGCCAGCATAATTGCCTGAGCGTCATTCACACTGGCGTGCGGCACATGCTTCAGAATAGGTAGGGGTGTCACCCCACTTCATCTGAAAGAAGGGTTCCAAGATTGCACCCATAGAGTCCAGCGAAGTGACCATGCTGCCCGAATCATCCTTCAGCTGGGCAATGAGATTATTACGGGTGCGTGCAGTCGCGATAGCAGGGAAGAAATGAGTATTACGATCTCCCAGATGGGTCCAGTGGAGTTTCGCCCTTTGCCACCACCACCGCTCCTCTAGCGCCCAGGCGCGGTGGAAGTCCAAGATTAACCGCCCAAGACGGCAGTGTTCCTCTACATTTAATCCCTCCCGAGACTCTTTGATTTGCAAGGAATTGATACTGCGTTCAAGGTTAGCATTGGCACTCATAATATCACCAACCTCCAACTTGCTCCATGTACGCAGAGCCAGAAGCGACCTGCAAAACTTGGTTGATAGGCACTCCATATAATTCCCCTTAGTACGCCGACTCCACGCCTGATGCACAACCCCCATTGCCTTCAGAAATTGCAACCAGATGCTCTCAAATTGAATGCGGCGCTTGCAAACAGGCCTTCGCCCCCTTCAATGTCGATGAGGAGAGGATAGTGATCAGAACCAATCTGCATGAGGTGAACAACAGAGCAGCCCGGGAATACACGCATGCCTGCAATGTTCATCAACGCTCTGTCCAGCCTTTCAAGAATCCTTGCACCCCCCTGCTTTCCATTACACCACGTAAACCTGTTCCCAGTAAACATGAGATCCACCAGCTGGATATCTTGGATCACATCTGCAAACTCTTGCTACAAGCTGCTGAATTTAAACTTCCTTCCCCCTTCTTTTCACCCTGCAACATGACAATATTGAAGTCGCTGACAACCAGCAATGGGCTAGCATTGTCAGCCTCCTTCCTCAAGAAATCCCACAGTTCCTTACGTTTCAGAGTCTCCCTCGGGCCATAGACAACACAGCACTTGAGGGACGTGCCCCCTTTCATACCCACCTCAAACGAAACCGCATGCATCAGCGAATGAATGAAACTCACCATCAGACAGCTCCTCCATAGAACAACTATGCCAGCAGACTTCCCTGTCGAAGGTTGCACCACATAGTTCCATTCCTTACCCAGCAGACGATCAACGTCCCTCCGCTCAAAGCTTTGGGCTCTGGTCTCAACTAGGGCAACCACCCCAATCTTGCTTTCACGCACAAGCCTATGGAGAAAACACCGCGACTTCTTGCCATAGATGCCCCTGATATTCCATACTAAAATAAGAGGAAAAGTAGATAGTACCTCTCCGCACCATGGGAGGAATAGCGCAACAGCCAGAAGATTGGCCTCAACCCTCCGCCCACCAAGGTCTTCAGCAGGGGAAAGCCCATCCAACGCGACCTGAGTGAGTTACAGTACCACAGGAATATCATCCACTGCCACCTTCCCCTCATGGGAATGAGGGGATCACTGCACCCCACGAAGTGCAGTAAGGAGGGAATCCCCCTAACCCCCAATGCGGAGGGCAGCTTCCTTGTGGAGGACAGCTTCATTTCGAGAATTGACTTCCATTGCCCTATCATCAGCCAGCAGTGGCGCCTTCCCTTTGATATCTTGCACATGGAGACTTCGATAACTTCTGCTAAGAGGTCTCCCTCTAGACTGGGAACTGCTCCTCATTCTACCACTTTGACCGCCTGCCCCCTCAGCCTGCTTAGCTGTAGAAGCATTGTGACTTCGCGTGCTCATGGCCAACTTCCGCCTCCTTGGTTGCACCACCATCCACGGGCCCAGTCTCTCCTTCTTTGTGCCCTCCTCATTGTCCAGCATGGGTCGAATATTCCCACTTCTAAGGGATGGCCCCTCGGCCAGTGCATCCAGTCCGGTATGCAGTTCTCGCAGGATCGCAGTTAGGTCCCTCGGGATAGCCGAGACGTCTAGCGACACCCTCGAAGATGAGGCCTTCTCAGAGCCCTTCATCAAAGTCCGCCCACCTCCCACAGCAGTTGCTACAGTAGCATTCCCCGTCGCCCCAGACTTACATTGCTCCGCCGAGTGACCCACGAGTCCGCAGGCAAAGCAGATTTTGGGAAGCCCCTCAAACTCAAAAGGCTGGAATGAACGTCCCATGGACCCCCTCAGCCACATACCCGGCTTCAGTGGTTTCGACAAATCCACCCTGACGCAAACCCGGGAAAATGACGAACGCTGCATGTCCGCCGTCCAGCCATCAAGGAGAATTGGGTCACCTATCGACTTCGCGATTCTCAGGATGTTCTCAACATCCCAATAGACCAGAGGAAGAGCCGGGAATCTCACCCAGATTGGGGCGCACATCGCCGTGGAAGCACTGGGTCGAAAATCAGGGGACCACAGATCCAAACCCATGGCCTGACCAGCAACTTGCCATGGGCCTCCCAACCATACTGCATTTCTGTCATCCACTGAGTCAAAGTGAAGACAGAAGCATCCAGAGGAAATATCAAAGATTCGGAAGTTCTTAAGGTGTCCCCATCGCCTCTGAAGCACCCGAGCTATGATAAAAAACGGAAGAGAGCTGCCATACACTCGCCCCACCAGGTCAAATCTGTGGAACTCAATTGGCCTAAGACAGGCATCATCAGACATAATGACCTCATCGTTGTCAACAGGGTCACCCATGGATGCAGCCCTGGCCTTCACGTCAACTGCAGCCAGCTTCACAAAGTATGTCACTGCCTCATTGGGCGTGGCAGCCTTGGATGTTAATGCTTCCTTAAAGCTGACTTTGTTGGCCTGTGCCGCATCGCTTGAATCATTCTTGTCCAGCAAGGTAGCGCTGTCCGATGCTGCTTCAGTCGCATTGTTTAAAGTGGCCAAAACACTGGCACCCACAGTTTCAGGGACTTCCACCATTTCACCAACTAAGTCACCCTGCTCAACATCAGTCCGCAC
This sequence comes from Vanilla planifolia, assembly GCA_023846275.1. NCBI lineage: Eukaryota > Viridiplantae > Streptophyta > Magnoliopsida > Asparagales > Orchidaceae > Vanilla > Vanilla planifolia. The sequence continues at coordinate 2,852,043 of CM043872.1, read as the reverse complement.
CAGCGACAGCAATGGGGGGGCCGAGGTCGCACCTTCCTCAGAAGTACCTGCATCCGCACTCGATGAACTAGCCGATATATTTGAAATTTCTAGCTCATGCAGGAGATACCCATCCTTTCCATCAATGACAGACATCCCAATCACCAATCCTTTCTTCCCCTTGCCTCCAGCAGCTTCTTCACCAGCATCCTCCGCACACTCCCTATCTGGAGATGCACTTCCACAATTTTTGAACTTCCTGTTGCTTTTCCAGCATTTGGATCCAACCATTCAACCTCAGACAACGAAGAAAAGCTTGCAGAGGCAATTCAGATCCTTGTGCGCAGCGACCGCAATCAACACAGTTAAATATGCATGAAAGAAATTAAATGTTCCGCGGCGCATCCACCACTTTAATCCTACTCCTTCACTACCGCGTGCAGGGCAGCAGTGCACCCAGGTAGGGTTTTAGGTTTGAAATTTGAAAGAGGTACAAAGGACGGAATTGCCCTCCAAGAGCCGACGCTTGAAACAGATCCCAAGAATCCTGGTCAAAAGGTAACAAACTCACCTTTGACCAGATCAGTAACCGCTTTCCTCCAGGCCGCTTCCTTACAGTTAAGGCCCTACAGCAATACTTCCTCGGTCATATGATCTCACTTCCAGATTCAGAACTACCGGCGCCAGTAGCCAGCGTCAGCTTCCGTCTCCTAGGTGCCTATGCCTTCGTCGTAGGACCTCAATAGCTCGCCTTCGTCTTCGTCTTCGCCTTCGAGTTCGCCTTCACCTTCAGTTCGCCTTCACTTTCAGTTCGCCTTCAGTTCGTCTTCGTCTTCGTCTTCGCCTTCAGTTCGAAACTTTTTCAGATCAAACTATAATGTAGTTATAGTTATATAAACTATAATGGTCTTTCAGCTCTCTAAATGTTATATTTTTGAAATGGTAAACAATGTTGCTTTTCAAGTATATAAGCTTCACATATATGATTTGGATCATCCAATAAAGAAAGACCATTTACCATTCCTTCCTTTGCCAATAACTTCAAATCTCCAAAGTTAAGGTGACCATACCTTAGATGTCATTTCAAAGAATCATTTGAAAGATGCCAAAGATAACAAGCTTCACTTGTTGACTTTAATTGAAGAGAAAACATATAATTTGCTAACATTTTAACTTTAGCAATATTGTTTTCTTTTGAAGCTTGTAAAAGAAGATAATCATACTCCATATGTATAATATATTTTTTTCAATCAATTGTCTAAAGCTTAGAATATTACTTTTCATATCAAGAATAAAATATACATCTAAAATAATAATTAGAAACTTATTTCCTTTATAAAGTTTTATGTTACCTTTGCCTTCAACTTTCAACTTTGATGAGTTTCCAAGACTCACATTTGCTTGTATATTTTCAATTGTATCAAATAGATAACTTTTTTACACATGTTTGCTTGCACCTGAGTCTAGAAACTATACATCTTCCCTTTCGTTACCTTCTTTTTCAGCTAATAATGATATTGACTCTTCTTGTGATATTTCAGTATAATTTGATTGGTTATTCTTATGCCAACAATAAAAAATATAATGATAAAATTTATGACAATTGTAACATTCAATATTTTTTCCTTATCCTTGACCTTGAGAAGCACTATTCCTTTCATGCCCATGTTGAGTGTAAGGTTGATTAAATTTTTGTTGAGATTTGTTTTGGAAACAACCTCTTCCATGTCCTTAATATGAACCTCGACCTTTTCCCTTTGAATTTGAATTCTCTTTCTTCAAGGTATTGTCTTCTTGCAAATTCAGTTTTGATTCTAATGCTTGATCAATAGGTACAATTTCAGCCCCTTTTTTAGTCATTGCTCATGCATTTGTAAGGAATATGTTAGTTCTTCGATAGATAATTTACTTATATCTTTAGATTCTTCAATTACTATTACCACATACTCAAACATAGGAGTTAAAGAATAAAGTATCTTTTAGATAAAATACACATCATCAATTTGTTTTCTATTTCTCTTTATCAAGTTCACAATAGCAATTAATCGTGAGACATAATCAGAGATAGTCTCATTTCCATTCATCTTTGACTACTTAAATCACCTTTAAGGATTTGAAGACGTACATACTTCACATATTCAACACCTTTGAAGATTGTGTTAAGTTTATTCCAAACTTCTCTGTCTGTTGTTACTTTTGCAACTTTCTCAAAAGTGGCTTCATCAAGCCCTTGATTTTAAATGAAAAAACAAAGATTATTTGTATTGATCAGGTGCTAGAGTCAAAATTGATTTTAAAAGAAAATATTACATAGTAATGAGATAACTTTAATTTTCATGGATGAGATTGTGGAGCATTTCATAGATGGGGAAGAGATCATTTTCAAAATAAGTCTCAATAAAAAAACACTCTTACATTAACTCAACATAGATATGAAATATCTGGTAACTTTAGATGTTTAGGTTGTGTAAAAATTATAGAATATTATAATTGCAATAAACTTGATCATTATGTTTCAGATTGCTAATATATAATAAACAATAAAATTATGTTATAACAATACATGAAGACCTAATACTATTATTAGAAAAAAAAATTATAAAAAAGAAGTATTAAAATGATACCTTGAGATGAAGTGAGCAACCACATGTGTGGGAAGAAAGAGTTTAAAAAGATGGAGAAAGTACAAGCCAGCATGAACCTTGTAAACTTATTAAAATTAATAATTGAAGATAAAGAAAATATAAAAATTTGTAAAAGGAAATAGGCCTCCTAATTTAATTGCTGATGTATATTATATTCTCAACATGAAAAGTAATATTCTTGCCTTAAAAAATTACTTAAAAGGGATATATTATATATATGAAAAATATTATGTTATTTTGTATGATTCAAAGACAAGAATTATTATAAAAATAAAAATGAAAAATAATAATATGTTTCCTTGCTAAATAAATTCAACACTTAAAGTATGATCAATTTACAATTTTTGAAAATTTAAATATTTAGTTATGAATTTTTGAAGAAAATATTACAATTTTCATTTTAAAAATTACCAAGAGCAAATTAGTAATTTGTCTAATTAAATTTCCATTACCTTAATTAAGACATGCATAAATGGATTTTATTTGTAAGGAGAAAGACAATAAACTATAGAACTTAAGATAGAAAATTAATAAGAAGAAAGATGAAAAAGAAAGGAGTAGGGGGAGAAAAAACAGTGGTTGTTGGGTTCATGGAAAGCTTAGGAATAACAATGTTAGGAAGGAATTAGTTACCACAATAAGGAGAGAGTAATTGTAATTGGGAGGAAGAGGTGAACTATTAAAGTTTTTATAAAAAGAGATAATAGAAGGGAGTATATTAGTGGAGGAGGTTAGCATTTAATTATGATTCATTTATTGATTTAAAAGTAAGATTAGAATATGTTTAGCTAACTATAAATATTAAGAATATTTTGGTAATATTTGGATTGAGTTTGGATTGGATTAGAGAACTCAATGAATTTGTGAGTTTTGTTTCTATTTGAACAAGGAGCACATCATACATTCAACCCAATGTATGATACATTAAGGTTTAAGCTAGTTTAGAAGGCATGGTGCACATAATGTCTGTTGAGTTGACATTCGATATCTTAAGCTAGATGTATAGTTTGTTAACTTTACTAATAATGAGGTTAAAGGGTGTATACAATTTATCAAAAGAGACTACAGTGGGTTAAACTATATATAGAATATAGTAAAATAAATGTATGATATATTAGGTTACTAAGTGATGAGAACAAAGGAAACTACTATTGAGTTGGTTGTGCAATAGTTTATGAAAAATATGGTATAATGAAGTGAACATATAGCATGTTAGGTTATGATTTAGTGAGAAATAAGAAGAGTAAAAGATCTTGTAAAGATTATAAGATAGATTTAAATAGAGCATACTTTATGAGCTACCAACTTATGATATATTATTATAAATTTATATAAAATGTATAGAATATTAGGGATAAAGCATGGTTCATTGGTACTATAGTAAGAAGGAATATCAAAGATGGTGTTTTAAATCTAGTATATATAATATATATATGATCATTTAGTGATTCATGTGTATGCACAATATTTGAAATAAATAAAAACAATTTAAAATGTCATCTCATATTCATATAAATAAATCTTATAACTATGATGTAAATATGATATTAAATTAATTAATAGTATATTTCATACTAGTGCCCCGACCTGTCATTTAGCACACGATCTGAACCACGTTTGTTCATAGGTTCACCCAAACAGTGCCTACACACAATTCTCTTAGGTTTATGGAACCAACCTCAATGCACATATCAACTGTTCAGCTCATAAGTTTGTGTGATTTGCAAGTGCACATTGATTCACTACCTTCCCTTGACCCATCTATTCGACTCATGACTTATTTCCATTATTGACCAATTGATATATGCCAACCTATGACTTGTCTTCATTGTAGACTTATTGATTTGATTATGGCCTGCAACAACCTTAACCAATTGAATTGAAGACGTGGTCGCCATAGTCGTGCTTGTGCCACTCTATCAACTGGCTACAAAGAAAGAAGGAAACATTTTAGAAAGTTATTTGGAAATAGCTTGTGATAATAGATTTTGAGGATTTTTTAATTTTTTATTAATTTATTTCAAGTGTTTTTACCATATACCTTAGGCCCATTATAAAAAAGAGAGGTCTAATCTTATGAAAGAAGATAATCTTTACATGAATGAACTTCCACTATTTTCTTTGCTTCTTATTGATATCTTAATGTTAATCACAACAAAAACTTCAATGTGCTAGATTATCAGGTCTTCAGTACTAAAAGAAGGGTGTAAGGCTTAAGCAATGAGATGTGATTCCATTGTTGACTCAAATATAACATACTCTTACCACTGTCAGCATAATGATTCTACATTCTTATGCAACCATTAATAGTTTAACTTAGATTTTTCGTCACTATCATCTTATTCATTAAACCTATTAAGCAAATCTTGGGTCATCAATGGCTTTTCTATTACGTACAATTTAATTTTTGAAGCATTTTTGGATTGCCTTTTCACATACAGTTACTTAGTTACTTCTAATTTTATAGGAATTTGGTAAGATTATTTAATACTTTAAATTTATACTTCTATAACGTTTACTATGTTAATTACTTTATTCAAAATAAGTAATATTGCCTTAGATGGATATCTCTTTCATATTACCCTTTTCAGATTTATCATATTTATCCTTCATATCTTTTTTTGCACATAACATGTGAAAGTTAATCCTTCTTATTGCTCATTAATGAGGTTATCACCTATCTAATATTATCAACTCAATTATGAATTTGAAATTCAAAGATGAAGCAATGCAATAACAATTTTTGAATGAAACTTTTACAAGATAATATAACCTATATGATATAATGACAAACATAGACTTCAATTATAGCTATAAGCCATAATGCAGATCATAGAAGTGTGATATTATGCTTTGTATCATATGACTAGTAGGTAGTGAAGAAGAAGATAACTTATCTTAAATTTGATTTCATTAACTTAAAACTTAGAGTTTATTTAAAAATGTTTGTAATGATATTATTAATATGTTAATGCAATTATAAGAGGATTAATAACTTAAGATATGACTTAATAAGGGAATGCATTCATGAGTTAATAATTCCTAAGTTCCATATAAAATAAATGTTAAGTCACAAATTGAGTTGTTAGTGAACTCTTAATAGCTAACCACTCCATTAAAAGTTAAGAAGGTGGCTCCCTAATATGAAAATGGAACAAAGGTTGAGCATAGGTCTTCAAACTTCTTTCAATTTCAAATGCTTGAACCTTGCTTCATTTCAACATTCACTATATTTGGTTACTAAATCTACATACACAAGTACTTTAGTTATCTATGAGTAATCAATAGCTTGGCTTTAAGATCATCATCCTCAAGGGTATAATAATCTCTCCCTTTATGATTACATAACCAATGCTAGAAGTAGAATGTTGCTTTATAAAGAACTAGAAAGTGGAGGTATTGTTATAATGGACTTGAAATTAGAAAACTAATAACTATTAAGCTGAAATAAGCATTTTACATTTAACCAACAACTAATCTAAATAGAAACATGTTATAACAATAAATTCAAAGAAAGATATATGCAAATCTACTCCCCCTACATCAATTAACTTTAACAACAATAATAGTATTAAAATAATATTTCATACATCATAGCACTACATTTCTTATATGCACTCTAATAAGAAGGGATAAAAGAATTAGGCATTTTATTGTAGCACTCACCATGCATTAATACATTCAACATTGTAATAATAATGAAGAGATAGAATCAAAATCATACTAGACAAAAACAAAATCATAAGCATAGAACAATTTGCTTGTAGCATTTCTCATCTAGTTACAACTCACCTTATAACTATAAATTCCAGCATTTCACATTTAATTATTTTTGTGATCACTCAAAGGGACTTGCAATCAATGATATAAACCATGGTAATGCATTTAAATGTAATACATTTATTCTTATAAGTATATTTTCATCTTAATAAAAAGACAATAATTTTAAAAAGAATTCTGGTAAACCAAGATTGATAAACATACTCCACATGTAAGATATAAAACCATGCAAAGAAACACAATTATCTAATTAAGGAATCGCAATAGTCTAAAGTGGTTAGTAGATGTCCATCTAACAATCTAAAAAATATATTGCATCTTTAAAAATTGTTCCTCATTCCTTTCTAAAATGTTCAACTTTGCTAACTAGAATAATAATAATGGTGAGAGAATATCAATTCAATTATTTATAACACCCTCCATTTATGAAACCCAATCTTCAAGCTTGTTAAATTATGCATCCATATGGGATTCTAAAGAATTTATCATTGAAAGTAGCATGCTATATGATGCACTAGTAGTAAAAGCTCTAATAGAAGAGGTGGATGGCTAACGAGGTTTAAGTAGAGGAGAAGCATTAGTAGGTACTTGTAGTTGTAGTATAAATTAGACTTCTATGACTAGTTGATCCTTATATACTTGAGTTGCACCAAACTAGTCAAAATAGGTTTGAATAAGCATTGCATTCTTTTTACGTCTAATCTGTTTATAGTCCTAAGAATGTAATTTAACTCCTCTGATCTTATATTATATTTAAAGTTGATAAATAGTACAATCAAATGTTTATAGATTAAATTGACTTTATTTTTACATTTAGGAATACTAACCATAAGGATCTTGTTCATTAACCTAAAGATGGTCTCAACCATATCAAAAGTTTTCTTCTCCAAGTACTAATAAATGACAAGATAGCCATAGTATGATGTATTATTAATCTCCAACCTTTGGCATTATTGTGCTAAAAAAATATTGCATAAAGTAAGCCTATTAAGTTATGAATTTGATCTTATATATAATGCTACTTTTTGTTAGATTTCAAATCAATTTATTCACCTTAGTCAAGGTAGAACCTGAGCTCTCAAAATTTAGCCATAGAGTAAGACCAAATGTAAGAATCTTAAAAAATCCATTAAGATCCTTTGTGATCTAAACTGGGGTCCCACACATATATGATTTTGCAACACTAAAGTTTTATAAAATCTCTAAGTTTTCATAAAGGTATCTGAGCATGCTACTACTGAATGGATTCCTTGAATTCTAATTGATCATTCAATAGTTTTTGGTATGTTAATCCCACATTCTTTACTCTATTTAAAAGTCCCTATTTCAACTATGGATCTAAAAAATTCTTTCTAAAAAATAGCTAGATAAGTTTTGTGTATTCTTGGTAGTTATTTTCTTAGTCTGAGGTCTTTTGGTCATTGTTTTATTATTGATAATACTACATTGTATAGAATCTATTTCATGCATGAGACTATTTTAGGTTAATAAGGAATCTTTGACATATGTTAGAGAAAAACTCGATAGTGAATGTAGAGTGAAGGCAATGCGAAACTACTCAAAAGAAAGGCTCTTGACATAATTGATATCAAGATAGAGATGATTGTATGCAATATGACTTTTTAACTCCTTTTAGAGGATTTGCCTTCCAATGTCATGCTCAGATAAAAGTTTTGGGTGAGATACTATACCTGATAATTCTTTTAATATATAAGAAATTTATCTTGTACAAATGAGTAGGTCATACAAGATGATCCAAGATGCAACTTCAAAAGTAGCACACATGATCATCATGCATTGCCAATCATATAATTGCACATGTCCAAGTGCTATAACTCTCATCTACTCAAGTGATAATAATCATACTATTATGATTACTTATTCATACTTGTTCAATTTCAATATTACCTTTTGTCATCCATTTCATATTAATCCTATAATGTCTCATACATGCTTAAATAATGGTGTGCCATATTAGTATGATCTTTTAATTGTATGAGTATAGTTTATATATCCATATAAAAACTCAATACTTGTGGCAAGAATTGTATCATATAGGTTTGTAATGATATTGTATTAGTCTAGCTATATAGTAACCTGATCTTACATCACTCGATCATTCCATGATGAGATTTTATTAGGTTGATTTAAATTTAAATACAATCATAGTTGTACAAAAGTTTAATAATATATGAATTCAAATAATTTAAGTTAGTAAATATAAGTACTTGTATGATGTAAGGGTCATACCCATTAGATTAATTATAAATGACAATAATTCACTAGTTGTTCAATTTGTCAAATAAAGGAAAAATATTTTGATCTAGGCTTTTCAATCTATTCTGACTCATTCAAATAAGATAATATTTGTCACATACTTCTCTATCAATATTTTATAAACATGTGTATATTCATGATTTAGCTAATTTTACCATATAAATTTATTTAATCTTAGTTATTATTATTATTATTAAAAAAAGAACCATATTTCTTTATCGATGCACATTTATTAAGTGAGTCACAAGTTAAGATTTGTCTTTATAGGTCCTTTTTATGGAGATATTGTCACTTAACTTTTTAAACTATAATTATTACATAAATCTAAAAAATCATATTGTCAAAATGTACTTATAATCTATAATATAACATCATAAAAATATTATCATGTTAAGAATCTGATAAATCTTAATCATTCATAAAATCAAAGCTTAAATAAAATATATATGAAATTAATAAACCACTTAAATCTAATCCAACCTAAGATAACACCATAAATAACTAGCAAAGTTTGATAAAAAAACTATAATATATAATTACCAAATCTAATAAGATAGTCTGATATAATCTCATATTCAAAAAAATATAATTACTAACAAATGTCTATCAAATCTATTACTATTGATGATGAAATAAAGAAGATAAATTATCAAACTAATGCATTAACTTGGATAATCTTTAGCTCAACTCATACACAACTTCTAGTTTTTTGGTCTTGTAACATATAAAGAGGTGAGTTGAGAGGCTCAATAGAGATTCGTTGAGACATACTATAAAATACAATAACTAAGAAGTATGTATATAACAGCCAAGTAAATCATATAAATAAATGAAATCAGTTTTTAACTATCATAAAGATATTATCATCTATATGTTAAGCTAATATAAATATTTATAATATGACTAACTAAACATTTGATGTCTTTCCCTGATCTAATGCACTCTTCTATCCAAGAGATCATGATAGATCCTAACATTACTATTACATCATTTAATTTGATACTCCATAAGGCAATACCAATCAATCTTATATGATTCTAGGAGTTCTTAATAATCACATATACTCTCTACAACAACATAACACATCATGGATTCACCATTGGACTAAACGTGTAATTGCTCTCTCTTCGGATTATTTATATAATAATTTTTTACCAATTTTGGAGGTTCTTCCCATGCAAACTAAAACTCATCTTACAAACTTAAACATATATATATGTAACTATCTTTAAGACAAAGGAATATACTAACTAACTTATCTATCTCTTAAGTGAGTGTGCATGATTAAGGATTCATTATTTCTAAATTTCTTAATGTTCTCACTAAACCATAATTTTAATTATTTAGAATACCTTAGCTTATATTTCTTGGATTTAATCTTCCTTTAATTTTGTCTAAGACCTTGCTTATCTAGGATAACCTTAGTGTTCATAAAGCCTTAGCTTTTATCAATAGGTTTCATATTTATCTATTTTTCAATACAACTAAGTCTTGATTCACACAAGTATCACTAGTAACCCTTATGCCCTTAAGGCAATCCTAAGTTACCAATCCTAAGGCATCACACTTCCCTTAGAGCATCATCTAGGGTATCATCATATGGCCTAAGAGCCTAAATGAGATAACTCATGATCTTACTAAATGAACCTAGTCAACTCATGGGTCTAACTGACATCTTTATTTTATTAGTTATTTAGTTAAACCTAGCTCATTCCAAAGTCATATTTTGAGATCTTTTACATTCTTCCAAGGTCTTAGATTAGAGCTTAACTAACCAAATATTAATTTATAATATACATAAAGGTTAACTAATGGTATTTCCTTCACCCATCATTAAGACCTTTAAATATAAGTCTCTTTTCCATGGATTATTTTTAAGATTTTGAGCTTAATTTAAAGACTAAGCTTACTTTACATAGTCATATCCAAACATCTTAAATTTTTAATTTAACTCTACTAAGGATTATGAATTATCCATAAAACTTTTACCTTAAGATAAAACCTCAACTTTAGTACTTCTAGTTATAACCAAACTTTATGCTTGCTAACCATATCATTACTCAATCTAGTGTTCTTCTAATGCATTAACTCAACCCTCCAAGGCTTCTCAATTAAAAACCAAGGGCCACACATACCTTAGAAGTAATCTAACTTCTCTTAAAGGTTAAACATTTGCCTTCTATGACTTAGCTAAGCCATGGTTCCATGTGTCCATCAAAAACCTAAGGCAAAGGGTTGCTTGGACATAATATTATGTAGAGCTTTAGCTTTATTTCCAAGCACCCTTAAATATTTTATGACTTAAGCTAATGTGTAAATTATAACACATAATATTTTATATATTTTCATTCATGGTTTTGATAATAAAGTACACATTTCTACCTTGTTATACTAACAATAAAAATTATGGATAATTTTAAACACAATCTTAGTGTCTTATAGCAAATATGTATTTTAAATAAATAGATTCATATGAAATACATGAAAACACATCTTAGTTTCACCCATTGCTTGGTCTATCATGTCATGAAACTCTTTGTTTAATCATAAAATAATCAACAAGTAAATATTACACTCAATCTATATTATCATATGTCAATTCTATTTAGAAAGAATAAGAATCTCATTGGGGACCTTAACTTCAAGCAAAATGTAATAAAAAAGCAAGACTATCTTGTCTAGTTTATAAGAGTTAAATACAATAAAATTTGCTTCCCTTTGGTTGGATAATTTTTTAACATTCATCATGATAACCTATGTTTAATTCTTACATACTTAATCAACCAACAAGGCATAAAGATTAGCATGCTTTTAACTTATCCCACATGATTGTCTCATGGTCAAGAGATGTTTTGCATTAATAAATTGCTATTTTAAATTCATCTTTCATATATATTAATAACCAAAGCCAACCATTCAACATATGATCATGGAATCTACTTTGCATTAACAGGTAAAATGCTAATACACATTTTTGGCATGGTTCTATAAGAAACATCACATAAGAAAGAATGATAATTGAATCCTTTTGTTTACTAAATAAATCTCCCTTAGTCTTGAGTAGAACAAATTTCATTATTCTTAAGCAAGTTTCATGAAGAAGATGACTTGCTATTATCACAAATAATTTTCCATAGTTTCACAAGTATTTTAGCAAAGTAATTCCTTTTATCTTGCCTTAGATCATAGATACATGTATTATATATATTCAAGGGTTATCCTACCTAAAATTATTGTTGATAAATCTTCTAGTTAGGTCTTTTTTTCAAAATTTGAACTCTCCTTCTTCTTCTTTGCTATTTTTCTTAGTTTTATCCCTAGTATCCTCTTAATTGGCCTCTCCAAAATCACCTTTTATGGCTAGGTTTTCTAAAACCATTACAAGAATATCTTAAAGGCTTTATAGCTTCAACCGTACCTCCTTAAACATAAACCATAAAGATCCTTCAAGCATAAACCATAGCATTATTGTATTATTGACCACGAGCCATGGTGCTTTGTTTAATGAAAATAAATCTTAAGTATTTTTAATAAATTTTTTTAAGTAAATTTTTTGATTTTAAGTAGTCGATACTAATGTTTGTTGGAGATTTAAAGAATAAGATGAGTAAATGTTAAATCTCCTGAATATCTTCTTGGTTGGAGTGACAAATCACTAAGAGATACATTTTGAATTTAGTTTTAAATATTTTAATTTTATTCTGATCTAAATTTTAAGCATGATTAAAATATTTACTACAAGGCACACAAATTAAATTAAAACTAATTATCTTAGAAAAATATTTAGGTTTCTAATATTTTTTCTATCTATCTTAACTTTATAATCATTTTAGCTTAGTCATATCTTTGAAAATCTTAATAAATCTATTATAAAAAATATCTAATAATAAAATTAACTAATTAGTAAAAATATTTTAAAAATTTCCTATCTATTAACGTGTTTACCAAAGTAACACATTCAGGTAAAGTTAATGAATCTTGAAACCATTTAGCAAAGTATGGGTTGCAAAATTAGTCCCTCAAGCATGGATTAAATTGCACCATATTAGGCTATGAATCCTGCATCTATAAATCAGGTAGAATGCATAGCTAATTGCATGAGTCATGACCTCCTTAGAGAAACAAGGGGTAATCAACCATGAAACAAGGTTGCACACAATATGGAGAAGAATTCTTATAAGGAGAAAAAAGAAACCAAAATTTATCATGTGGGATTAAACATATAGCTTTTACCTCTTGTTAGATTTTAATTTGTTAGAGTAATAGAACCATACGATAGTGTAATTTTTTGATCGAATGATTCTGATTTCCTTTACTTTTTTATAATACATTATTATATCATCCTTTTTGATCATGCCATTTTGTGATCACATGATTCATATTTATTTCATACATAAGATCTAAATCAAGTTGTTTGATCACAATTTAGATTTGACGATCATGATCAAATCTAATTTCTAAACAACTGCACTTGAATTTCATTAGTTTGATTATGCATTTTTTGTGATCGAATGGTCTCAGAACAGTTTGATCAAACGGCTCCAGATGTGCAACAGCTCTTTTAGTTATTATTTTAAGTCGTTAGAATATTTTATTTAAATATTAATTTCTAAATTAAATATATGAATGACCAAAGCTTTAACTACTAATTTGCCTATTTGGTAAGTACTTTTAGTTGTCATATAATACTACACCCTTCAGTTATCAAACTCCTAAAATTCTATTTCTACTCAAATCAATTAAGTTATCAATTTTCATTATTTTTAATTAATTTAATTAAAATACTTATGTCTCATTAATTATTCTATCAAGAATAAGATTTTGTTTGTGATAATTTTAATTTTATGTTGTTGAATATTTTACTTCTATTGTCATTTCATTGTAAGGTCATTGCAATCTATTCTACTTATTTCACTGTAAGACTGTAGTAGCTTGTCCTATTTATTTTATTATTATTAGTGCTTAATTTACCCATCTTTTGGTAAAATAATTATATTTAGTGTTTTGGTTTTACCTAACTTTTATTATGGGTGGAGTAAGCTTGGTTATAAGCTAAACTACTTAAAAAATATTAGAATATATTTTTTAATTCTTTTTTTTATTTCACAATTTTTATAAAATTTATTATTTATTGAAAAATTAACACTTTTTAAATTAAAATTAAAATTTTCACAAAGTCACTTTTAGAGATTTGTTAAATCTTATTAAAAATTACTTTAAAACATTTTCTCAAAATATTTTGTAAGAAATCATAATTTTTTTTCTAGCAATTCATTTCCTTTTTGATAAGCCACAATTTAATTGGTATCAAAATAAGATCTCTTTCTTATGAGAAGAAATTCTCTGATGATATATGACTTAAATTGATGTTTTAACAAGTTTGAGTGAAGGTATGTATTCTAGTAAGCTTTTTGTAGTGATTATTATTTTTATTGGAAGAATAGAATGACTAGTTATTTAAAATTAGTTAATAAAAAATTTGAGAACTAATATAAACTCTTTTTAGTTTTCTTACTAAAAAAACTCAAAAGATATTTTTGCAAGAAAATTATTTTTTGAAATGAATGATAAAGAAACATAAAAAAAAAAATTAAATGATAGGACTATAAATATTTTATATTGTACCTTGAATACTATTAAATTTAATAGAATTATGAGCTTAAAAATATCTTATAAAATTTGGCATGAGTTAGAGAGAACTTATAGAAGATCATTTGAGAAGAATGAAATAAAAAAAGTGTATGAAGAAAAAGAAATAGGCATTGAAAATAATTTTGAATGAGTCAAATGAGATTAGCATAAGTGAAAAAGAAAAAAAAATAATGAAAGACTCTTTTATATGATGATTAAAGAAGAAGTAGAAGAGATTATATATTCAAGTCAAGAGAAAAAGTATCTAAAGGAAAATTGGCTAAATAATTACTTTATATTTGTAAAAAGTATAAAAATTTGAGTTAAAAATATAAGAAATTAAAAGACTATAGTGAGTATCTTCTCATTATGAACAAATTAAACAAAATGTCAACATTTATTTAAATAATTTCAAAAAGGTCAATGATAATTTAAAATAAAAAGTTATTGAGCATTCATCCTTAGTTAAAAAATTCATTGATTTTAAATCTTTGCACTGTACTTGCTTATTTTCTAAAGTAAAACCAATTAGTAAAGAAGTTTTTCTTACATATGTTAAAAAATCTCATGTACATTATTATGTTGATATTTTATATGATTATAATCATAAGCTTACATGCTATTATTGTATGCAAACTAGTCATACTTCACATGCATGTAGGATTAGAGTTGATATTCATTCTAAATTTTTTATTTTTACATGGATAGTGAATGAAAATAGTAACCTATTTACACATAAATGTTTTGAGCCAAAAATGACTTATGTTCTCAAATTTAATAATTAAAATTAAGTATATACATGAAAACTTTAATGAATAAATTCCAACTAAAAATGTTATATAAACGTAGATAAAAAACAAATAAGATATGAGAAAAGATTCAAATGAAATAATAAAAAAGAGACGTAGTTGAAGAAAACTCTAAAAATTTTAAACTTAGTTAAGGTCATCATAAAGAATAAGTTGTAGGAGAAATTATGATTAATTTGAAAATTGATATTAATATAATAATTAATCTTTTGTAGTAACTTTTAAATCAACATTAATATAATGTCTTAAATCAATTTGAAAGACATTGTGTGATTTGACATTAAGACCATTGGATAAAATTATAATTAAAATAAAATAATTTTTTAAATAATAAATGATCAATTAGATGATAATTTAATAAAACCTTAAGATTGTGAATAATTGATAAAAAGTTGATTTAGTCTCTTTGAGTGATGACAAAAAATAAATTAAAATAAATAAACATAAATTAAGAGGGAGTATTAATCTAGTCATAGAAAACATGTAAGGGTTTATCTATAATAATTTTATTAATTTTTTTTATAAATATTTTATATTTTTATAAATTTTATTAAAGATTTTTTTATCATCAAAAGGAAGAGATTGTTGTATTATTAACCCCTAACTATGATGCTTTATTTAATGATAACAAATTTAAGTATTTTTAATAAATTTTTTAAGTAATATTTTAGTTTTTAGATAGTTAATACTCATGTTTATGAGAGATTTAAAAAAGAACATCAGAAAATATGAAATCTCATAAGATATTCTTGATTAGAGTGACAAATCATGAAGAGATATATTTTGAATTTAATTTTACAAGTTAAATTAAAATTAATCATTTTAAAAAAATATTTATGTTTCAAATATTTTTGATCCATCTTATCTTAATCAACATTTTAGCTTAATCATATCTTTAAAAATATTAATTAATTTATTGGAAAAGAAATATGTTATAGTAGAATTAATTAATTAGTAAAATTTTTTTAAAATTACCTATCCACTAATTGGTTTGCTATAGTACCATGTTCAAGTAAAGTTAATGAATCGTAAACCCATTTGGTAAAGTATGGATCAAGAGATCAGTCCTCAAAACCTGGGTTAAGTTCTTACTCTTATCATCATTTTAGCTTAATCATATCTTTAAAAATCCTTGTTAACCTATTACAAAAAATATTCAATAGTAAGATTAATTAATTAGTAAAACATTTTTAAAATTACTTATTTATTAACAGGTTCGCTATAATAACTCATTCAGTAAAGTTAATGCATTTTAAACCTATTTGGTAAAGAATGGTTGGTAAAATTAGACCCTAAACATGGATTAAATTACATCAAATCAAGTTATGAATCCTGCATTTGTAAATCATGTATAATGCCTGGTTGGCTACACGAGTCACGACCTCTAGAGCAAACCAGGGATAGCCAATCCCAAAAACAAGCTGCATGCAATATGGAGAAGAATTCTTATTAGGACAAACATGAAACCAAAATTTACTATGTGGAACTAAACATAAAGCTTTAATCACACACTAGCTTCCAATTTGCATAAGTATCCAGAATCGTTCGATCACACAATTTTGCGACCAAATAATCCTAATCTGCTCTACCTTTTTATAATGCCTTATCATATCTTTCATTAGATCGTGCCATTTCATGAATGTGTCCATCTTTATTATGTATATAATATCTAAATCCAATCTTTTAATAATTATTCAAATTGAAAGTCCTGATCAAATCTAATTTCAAAATAATTTTAGTCAAATCTCATCTATCTAATTGCATAGTTTTCATAATCAAATAGCTCCAAATCGTTCTGATTGAATAGCTCCTACAAAATAGCTCTTTTGGTCATTATTTTGAGCCATTAAGATATTTTATTTAAATATTAATTTCCAAATTAAGCATAAAAACAACGAAAGCTATAATAGCTAATTAGCCTATCTGGTAAGTGCTTTTAATCGATGAAAAATATCTATAAATAGTAGAATTTTTAAACAAAGCAAAATATATGAATTTTTTTGCAATCTAATAAAAAGTTTTAAGCCATAGCATTCAATCTATTAGCAGCCCTTTCTCATCAGTACTTTCATACACTACTGCAACCTTCACTTGTTAAACTCCTAAAATTTTATTTCATCTTAAATTAGTTAATTCCAATTTTCTTTATTTCTAATTGATTTAATTTAAATACTTGTGTCTCATTAATCATTTCATCAAGCATAGAATTTTATTTGTGATAAGTTTGATTTTATATCACTGAATGTTTTTTCTATTATCATTTTATTGTAAGACCGTTGTAAGCTATCACATTTATTTTATTGTAAGGTCGTAGCAACCTCTTCCATTTATTTTATTGTTGTGAGGGTTTAGCCTACTCATATTTTGGTAAAAGATTTATATTTAATGTTTTGGTTTTATCTCTCTTTTATTAGGGGTGGACATAGGCTTGATTTAAGTCAAACTACTTAAAAAAATATTAGAGTATAGTTTAAACTTTTACTTATTTTTTATTTCATAATTTTTATAAAAATTTATTATTAAAATAAAAATTATCATATTTTAAATTAAAATTAAAATATACACAAAATCATTTTTAGAAATTTGTTAAACATTTTTAAAAATTATATTAAAATATTTTATAAGAAATCAAGATTTTTATTCCTAATAATTCACCCCCTCTTACTGAACTACACTTCAAACATATGATTAACTTTCACAATAAAAGATTTAAAAACATCTTTCTATATAAGAAAGTACTTTCCATCAAACAATATTGTCTTATTTATAGTGATAAAATAAATGCAATTGATTCACCCTAAATACATATGAACAGGCTAGGATCTTCTTTTAAGAATTTTTTTCTAATACAACCCTGCTTTGATACATCGTATAGTAGTTGAAGGCAAGCAAAGAGCACAAGAGTGGGGGAGGGGGTGAGTTGTGGAAAATCTAAAATTTCTTTATTTTGAATATAACAAATAAGTAATCATCTATTAAACAAGTTTCATTAATTAAAATTATTTTGTAAAATAAAATAAATGTTAATCTTTATTGATCTCAAATATTATTTTAAAAACTTTTATTAATTTTTAATTCCTTTTATGGCTATTATATCTATTATGTAATAATAAAACAAGTAAAGCATAAGAACAAGTTCTAAAAATGAGGTACAAGATTTTAGATAGCTTGGCTTAACTTTAGTTGTAGTTGATAGGAGTAAACCTTATAATACTATACTATTTTGATAAAATTGGTAAGGGTACACCTTACAAAAAATAAAAATAATTGATTTATAATTTTTATAGCACATTTAACACAATAGATCTCACAAATATTATATTACAAACTTATAGAATTTATATGAAACAAAAACTAAATGATATAAGAGATATTACCAAACAAGATGAAGCTTGATGCAATATGAAAGAAAGAATAAAATAAAAAATAGAATGGTTGAAGCAATAAATGAATACTTCTTGATTTTATCTTAATTCATATTCAAAATTATTTTCCTATTATGATCTTTCAAAGGGTTTAGCAGCTAACTTTTAATTAGTAATTATTATGATATTTCAAAGGTCAACTAGTTGTTATAGGTTTTAACTATAATGGTATTATCATATTAATAAGATAACTTTTTATTTGATTGTGATATAACTCTTCTGAAAGAATTTAACCTACAAATGTGATATTAAGATAACTCTCATGTAGGAATGTAATATATAAGTATGATATTAGGATCACTATTGTAAATTAATGTAGATAAAAAATATTAAGGTTTATCAAATGATGTCATACTCATACAAAACATATATTATATTCATACACATAGTAAATACAATTCTTTCTTGAGTAATTTAAGTTATTTGTGAGAAAGAATTGATAATAGAAAGATGATAGATAAAGAATTGATAATAGAAAGATGATACTTTATTTTTTGCACTATATGACAGCTATTATAAGTATACAGAGTAGAATTTGATGAATGTATAAGGATTATTAAGCATGCAACCAAGTCATAATATCATGATTAGGTTAAATATAAGGTTATCTTGATATAATATATTACCCTTACATGTTTGAACACAACAAACCTTATATGTATGACTAGTTTTAAAGGGAAATAAGATGCATACATGAATGAGGAAAACTTTATACTCACGCGATACTAGTGAATACCCATCTCTCAAAGAAAAGATTACATATTTACAAGGTCGATACCTTGTAACACTAAGTTTGTGTGCTAATTCTTAACCTAGTCCATAGTCACATCTATATGATGGATGTATTGTACCTATACAATGTCAAGACAAACTTAAACTTTAGTTGTAGCTATGATATTAACCTATCATATGATCATTACATAATGAAGAACATGGCTTATTTTAAATTTAATTTTATTATCTTAAAGCGTGAAGTTAGTCCAAAATCTTTTGTAATGTTATTAATATAATAATATAGTTTTATGAGGATTAGTAACTTAGTATATGTGTAACACCTAATAAGATGCCTAAGAAGAATAAAATAATCAAAAGAATATTTAAAGTATGAGGGCCAAGGTCACTTAAGAAGGATGAAAGAACTAAGAGGACATTAGAAGTATGGAGGTCAAGAGAATGAATAAGTTCAACATTGACTATAGAAGCAAAGATCATGAGCGATATAATAAAATCATAAGACTTAAAAATAGTGAGATATCTTATAAGAAAACCTAAACTTAAAACTCAAAATAACTCCATAGTTAAGCATATTGGAGTTAAAAAAAATTTCAAAGAGTGAGTATGCAAGAAAGGACCTCTAGAGAAGGGCAAAACCTAATTAGTTTAAGATAATATCTCACTAAAGAAGAATGAAATGCTACAAAATGATATCAAAGCCAATCTCCTCTTATTTGATGTGGTTTAAAGATGAATTGAGAATAAGCTAATAGACATGTAACAGACATTAGTTTCTTGAGAAGAATGGAACCTCCAAGAAAATATTCATAGTGTATAAGCCAATACTTTTCATGAAGGATGAAAAAACCAAGAGAACATTAAAAGTATGGTGGCTAGAAGGGTAAATAAGTTTCACGTTAGCTTTAGAGGAAAGATCTTAAGCAATATAAATAAAGTCATAAGTCATGAAAATGATGAGGTATCTTTGGGGGTAACTTTGGTTTGTATTTTATGAAAACTCCATGATTAAGAATACTACAGTTAGAGAAATTTTGAGTCGAGTGACCAAGCAAGAAGAGATCCCTTAGAGAAGAAAAAATCTCAATTAATTCAAGATAATACCTTACCAAGAAAGTTTGAGATGTTATAATATTTCTTGAAAAGAGAATGCATATATGAGTTAAATAATTCTTATGTGTAATATAAATCAAGTAATGGGTTAACAAATCAAACCATGTAAATAAGGTGTTTATGAACTCCTAATAGTCAGCTACTTGACCAAGAGTTGAGAGAGTGGTTGAATGATATGATAGTTGAGCCAAGCTTGAGCATAAGCTTTCAAACTTCTTCTAATTTCAAGTGTATGAACCTTTCTCTTTTTAAACATTTACTACAATTACTAATTAAAATTACATACACTAGCACTTCAAATATTTATTAATAATCAATAACAAAGTTTTGTAATTATTATCCTTAAGGGTACAACATATATGAATACTTATGATTATATTAGCATGCACATTGAATACAAACTATTATCTTTAATATGAAAATTAGGCTATTTTGAATAGATTATAATGACCATAGGCATCATTTTGAATTCAAATTAATATAACTCTAAGCTAAAAAATAAGAAATATGATGAAGGTACCTTACAACCTTAACACATATGCATAACACTTGTAAAATTACAACTTTAGTTGAAGTCCATTATAAAGGTTTTTTAGTAGATGAAAATAGCATTAGAATTACAAGATGTACTGCCACTAGATTAAGGATTCCAATTTTAGGGTCCACTACGTCGAAAGACTATCCCTTCATTAGGATTACTTTGCCTATACATTACTAATAATTCAAATAATTATAATTTAGAAATCAAGTACTCTTAAGATTTCCTTAAAACCTTTTAATCAATCATCTAGGAATCATATTATTATTTAAAATATTTTTGTATTATCTTTAAACCCAATAATCTAATTATCTGGATAATTTAATAAATCCATAATTTCTTTTATTGATTAGTATTTAAACTTAGCTTTATATGGAATCCTATCTACAACCATTTTTTCTTATCTAACTACCCTTGGGATCTTGCCCAAGTTATAATCTTAGTTTAACCCATAGCCATCTTCTCAAGACATAATTATGTATTAATTTAGGTTCATATAAGTCCTACCAATGACTTCTTTGTTATTTAGTCTTGTCTTACCACTATTATCATTTGAAGTCTCTCGTAAGCCATGCACATAACTCTCTAAATCATCATTTAAGGCGCTAACTTTGTAGCCAAAGAGATCATAACATTATTCAATGTCTTACCCAAATCAACCAAGTCATGCCTAAGGATTATCCATTATGAGAACAAGCAAAGTTTCCTTTTATTGAGCCTAAAATCTTTCTCCAAGGTCCACACTAAGCCCTTTACTCCTCATCTAATGCTTTACATAAGGAGTTCTCCATCCCATGGCCTTATTCCAAGCATGCATAAAACTCAACAATTTCTATTATCCATGATCCAATCCTAAAATCATGTCTTAGATTTTCTTCATATAAATAAACCTAAGTTTATTTAACCTTACCTTATTTGATATATCCTAATTCAATTCTATATTAACCTTTGATTATAAGCTATTATAAACCTATATCACTACTAGTTAATCCCTTAAGAGTATCTAATATGATATAAAATCTTTATTTAGGAATTTATCTGAAATCATATAATGGATATTAATTTTACATTAATCTCATTTAAATGAACCCCACCCAAATCTTACAATTCTAATCAAATTCTCAATCAATTTAGTCCTTTTTTGAGGTATATAATTAAGCCTTACAAGATCCTTTCACTAGAAACTGAGGACCTCTCTTAACCTTAGAAACCATCTTGGTCATTACAAGGTCCAAACTTTGCATATCCATGGCTTAACCAAGCCATGTGCTTTTCAAGTAAAACTAAGGCATGATAATGCTTAGCTCTAAGAATACTTAGGGTTTTGGTAATGTTCTGGTTTTTATCATATTTTCTATTATCTAATCTAGGTTATATAATATAATTAAGTTAGTTTCATCTTCTTAACCATATTTTCAATAGTCTAAGTTCTTAATCCTAATCATTAACTACAAAAAATTTAGAGCAAATCATTTCCAAATTAAGATTTCTACTCAACTAGCATGTTTTTGATATTATTAAACTAATGGCTTTTATACATCATCTGCTCATTATCAAGATATCTAATAATTCAAAAAGAGTCACACATGTTTCACTTGAATTAAATTTTCAAGGGTTTATCCTAAATAATAATTTGAACATGACAAATCGTTTTATTTAAACATGAATTTCAACCATCATATAGTTGATAAGTCACTATAACGAAAATATCAAGCATACTTAATAAATTTTTATCAATATTATAATCTTGGTGTAATAATCTCACTAAGAAAATATAATTTTAATTATCATAGTTTTTATGAATTTCAAAGCAATTCTAGGTCTTCATAAAATTAATAATAATCTTGAAAACTCTAATTTCAATCTCACAGCTAATAAGAAAACATGTAACATATATTTCTATTTGCTAATATCCTCACGGAATCATCAAATAAAAAACTAAATCAAGCTTTTAGATATCAACCATTTTCTTGATTAAACTAATATTATTATGTTATCATCAAAATTTATCAAAGAGAAGAAGACCTCATAATATGATTCCACATTAAACACAATATTATATAATAAAATAGTCAATTCATAACCCTAAGAATAACTATATTTATTTATTCAACCTTGAGGTTCATTCTACCTTAACAACGCATAAGACTTATTCAAGGAGTTATTTGTATTTTTCCTTTAACTTTTGATTGCTTCTTCCATCTCTTGTTTATAGTAAGGTCTCCTACTTGTCTCAATTTAATCATTTAGGTTAGAAGTAAGTTTAAGGTTTTTTGGATTATTTAGCTCATCATGTTATATATAAATAGACATAAATACATATTCCCTCTCGGTAAGATTCACGGCTAGGATTAGACCATGATAATCACACAATCCAACTTATTTTAATCCAATGTAACTACCTTTATCCAAGTCATTTCCAATCATTAGATCTCGAGCATCTCATCTCCAATGGTTTGAATCAAAAGCAACTCAAATATAGAATTTGATTTATTCAATTTTTTTTATCATACTAGTACTATAGCTATTTCATATTATACAATCTATTGGATGATTCGATATTCAACTTATCAAACATAGAAGATTTTCTTTTATTATTATCATTAATGTATGATCAATGATTTTGTACCTATATGATCATAGGAATTCTTCAGTGATTGGCTTAGTACATTATTAGTCAAGTTTGGAATCTATTCATATTTTTCTCTTTCTCATACTAAATCTGAGCATATAATGTATTGTGGACATATTCTATAATACCAAAACTATTTCCTTAACCTATTAGTCATGTCAAACCTTTAACATTCACACAATCATCATACTTATGCAATCACAAAGTCATACTTATTTGGCCAAAGTCTATTTTAATAACCTATTCACACATGCTTCCTGATTACTTTTCTTGCTTAATTATACTATAAAATAAAACAATGTTATACTATACAATTAACAAATATTATGCTATATGATATTCATAATTGAGCTTTCAAACATATTTTTTTCTCAAAGCATAATTAGCAATCATCTAATATAATAATTCAATTTTATCAATATGTAATCAATAAAATTAAATAAAATAACATACTTTGGCTAGCTAAAGGAAAGGCATAACACTAGGTCATGAAATTATGATATTGGGTTATGTTTTTTTCTATAACACAATATGATTTGTGGATAAATCAAGAAAAAATTGGTGAGCTTATAACACCTAAGATTAAAAAGGTTAGGGAGTGATTATTGTGTTGTCTCACACCAAAAAAGAGAGAAATATTCTTGCTTTGCATGTGAACTTATAATATTAGGATTTAAAGGTACCTTTTAAGGATAAAAAAGGTTCTAGTTGGCTTTTCATTGCATTAATAGGACACAAGCATTAGGATTTGATGAAACCACTTATGAAAAAATACCATATATTGTGATAGTTTAAGGAAATGAATAAGATTGTACTTTACATTGATAGATACAAATTTATGAGAGACTTCATTGTTTGATTCCACACAAATGATAACCAAGTTTCTTACATGAAAAATGATCAAACATACTTCCTATGGAAAGATTCAAAATTCAGTTGCATAGTAAAATATAAGTCTATGCCATACAAAATGAAAAAAAAAAGGTTTTAAATGACATGAATGTTGTAACAATAAAAATGTATTAATACTACAAAATTTAGTGAACTAAAACAAGGTAGAATGTGGGAAAGAAATCAAGTGAAATCAAAGAGAGAGGTTCATGTGCATTTAATATGAAAAAATTCAAATAATGATGCTCAAAGAAATGTATAAATAATGTTATTGTAAAATATAGACAAATTAAACAAAAAAATAAAGAGCTAAAGGATGATGTTGCTTGCTTAAGGAAGAAAATGACTTAAATCAAATTGGAGGAGGAAAGCATATTCTTGTACTGTGGAGCACATGAGCTTATGTTACTTGACAAAGTATAAACATATAAACAAAGATATAAGGATGTATAAGGGAATTTAAAACAAAAGCTCATAAGAATATGGTACAACTGCATGGAAATATTAAGATAAATTTTGATAAGACATAATAGGAGAGCAAGTGAGGTTATAGAGAAGCAAGAAGGGAATCTTCAAGGAGAAAAAATTGAAACCTTAAGAGACTTAAGGAACATTTGTATATTATATTACTGTACTCTCCCTTAAGTTGTTGCATAATACAAGAGAAAAAATAGAGTTTTTACTACAAGTTTATGATTTTTTATAATTAAAATATCTATAATACAATATATTTACTATGATATGATATAGTCTAAGTAGAATCAACCGATAAAATACAACAATAAGGGTACTAAAAAAACTTAGCCATGATTCATTTTAGCATATGTCAATCAGTGTAAGATAGGTGGAATAAAAGAGAAGCATAATGTAAAAATAAATAGAAATAATGATAATAGGAAGGTTTTATGCTTGAAGAGATATAATATGGTGAATGAATAAGAAAAAATGGCATGATTTTGATAATGGATATGGTTTAGGAAAGGAATACATTTGATTGGAGTGCATTTGTGACAACTAATTACTAATGATATTATAGATGATAAGTCATTATTGTTACAAAATAATAATATAAGAATTTTAGATTATATCTAAACCATTTCTTAATATAAAAAGAAAGTTGAATATAGTTAAAGTTTAAAACATTAGAAATGGAAAGATTCAAAATTAAGTGCAATTTATCTTAAGGAAGCCATAAGCTTAATGCAAACAAATATAGGATGGCAGAGATCATTCTATAATACAACACAAGTAGTACTTTGATGTGATTAGGATAAGTACCATAATACAATAAGGGAACACACTTTAATTCAATAAGGCTAGTATGGAATACTTTTCTACTTCATGCAACTTAAGTATATTGGAGTTTTGTATAGCTTGATTACAATTCTATCTTAGAAATAAGAAATTGCTTTATATGGCACTTTCAAATATTCTAAAAGATTATATCATAAACTTGTTTGCATCTTATCACATACTAGTAGGGTATTGTATTATAAATTCAATTGTTATGAAATATTAAATCGTTTGAATTTTAATATTTCTATTTTTGATGATTTTGTTATTAAATATTTTAAACTAAAATCTAAAATCTTTCAAATTAAACTTAAAATTTATTATCTTCTAACTTAGAGCTAGTTGCTGCACTTATATTTTAGAATAGCATGTTACAATTTAAAAATTTTATATGTTTTACAAATTTAAAATATTAAATTAAAATTAAAAATATATGAGATGAAAAGATATGGACTGATTATGTTGAAGTAAGATTTAGATATAATTATTAATGACTTAAAAATAGAGTAAACTATTTTGATGATGCTTAAGAAATATATGTTTGAGAATAAACAAAATTATGTTAAAAATTAATTTAGTTACAAATATAATTAAACTAATATATTAAATTTTATTAGTTTATAATATTGAAATATGTTGTAAATTATGGAATACGAAAATGAATATAATTGAAGAGGAGAAGGAGATACATGTAT
The DNA here is from genome assembly GCA_023846275.1 of Vanilla planifolia. Taxonomy (NCBI): domain Eukaryota; kingdom Viridiplantae; phylum Streptophyta; class Magnoliopsida; order Asparagales; family Orchidaceae; genus Vanilla; species Vanilla planifolia. The sequence goes on along the minus strand of CM043872.1, from coordinate 2,825,603 downwards.
GTTCTCGATACCGAGCACCAAGATCCATGAGAAGTATAACAAAGTTGTTAAGAAAATAAATAATATCCTAATCCTAATTAAGGATGGAGATAGGAGAAAATCATAGAATGACAAGTCTAGGAACTTGAACGACTATTAATTTAGGAGGATTTTTTAAAGAGACTAAAAAGGGATGCATTTTATTATTAATGTCACATAATGATCATTAAAGATGTGTAGAAATTGAAAATATCATTATCCTATCCCATCAACTTACAAGACTCAAATTGCAATCAATGCATGCCCTAAGTCAATATTTTAGCTTGTTTTTAATCAATAAAGCAACATCATTATCAAATCCTTCCAAAGAATTATGTTTAAAAATGACCAACATCACATAACTCTCAAATTAAATAGGTAACAAGCAACAAAAATTGAATTTAAAGATAGCATTTATGAACAAACTTAACCCACAACACTTTGGTAATAAGATGTTAGTATGAACTATTATCCATTAAAACATTATAGATGTTTACAATTTTAATGATGCATCAATGTTTTTTGATTTAGTGATAAACTATAAATTTAATTATAAATTAGAATAAAATCATAACTCTCTCTTAATTGGTCTATAAATATTTTAGAAAACAAAAAATTGATAAGTATCACCTATGTTTCAATTGGCTATCATTTAATTAATTAGACGATTACAAATAGTATGACAAAAACATAGTATGACGTAAATAAATATCAATATAATCGAGATGACACCAATGCTAACTAGTTGCAAAGGGTTGCACAAACTTCAAGCAACTCATTGTATTAAATAAGAATGAAAGCTAGAGCATGTATGAAAAGAAGAATTTTTCGATGAGCAAGTATGAAATTCCACCCATAAGAAAGGGATGGTCATTACAGCCATTTAGAAGTCTTTTATTCCTTGGAAGAAAAGGAGATTGCAACTTGAAGCAAATTGAAATTTTTTTTTTTAAAATAAATTGTTTTTTTAATTATAAAACTATATAATATACATACATATAATAAAAAATAAATTAAATTTTTAATTGATGAATCATTATAAGGAAAAAAAATCATATTAATTCAAAAAAAAGAAGAAAAGAGACAAAAAAATAAAAAATAATTTCAATAAAAGCTCTTTTTTCTAATTAATTATAGTTAGGTCTCACTAGATTTGCCAAGAAAGGATCCATGGCTCAGGCGAGTTCCGTTTGAACTATTTGACCACGTTCACAAATTGCTGTTAGGTGCCAGAAAAGTACATCATACGGTTACATATGAAAAAGCAAATCGAAGAAAATAAAGTGATCCTTTATTGTGGTGGAGGAGATCTTGCAGAATGGACGGCAGATCTGTTAGGTCAAGGAGTTCCTATTGGGGACACAATGGCATGTACCTCGTGCCCATGACTTCAAGAAAGTAAATAATGTCAACGTTCATAGGATTTTTTGGTTTTTTTTTAAACATTTCAACTTAGACAATGAGGTGGTAAAACGGTAAATAAAAAAATAAATAGATATTTTTAAAAAACTTCAAAACATTTTTTTTGATAAATCTTCCTTAAGATCTCTTAAGTCAATGTAGATCAAATTTAGTTTAAATCAAATTGATTTCAAATATATTTAAATTATTCATTTGTGTGTCGTTGTTTATAAATATTGATAAACTTGAAAGAATGATTATATATATGTGATTTTTTATTTTATTGAGTGAATTTTGATAATGATAGTTTGAGAATCTTAACTTGAATGATATGCTTCAATTGTAAGCTTGGCATGGAAATAACTCTCTTCCATTCAAGCTTGCGAATGGTGAATTAAAGAAAATATACTTTTTGTTACTAACCTAATCTTTATAAGATCTCTCTATTGTTTGATTATACAACATATCTATTGACACAAGATAGGATAGGAATGTAAATCATTAATTTTTTGAATAAATAATTTATTGTTTTGTAATTTGATAGATAATGATGATCATATTTTAATTCTTATAAAGTACAAACAAATTTAAATTAAAGAGTTCAGTATAAATATGAAAATTGATCTATAATTGATGGTTTGATGTTCATATCAAAGCTATTTTTTAGCATAATATTTTAGATATTGTGTGCATATATGAGGAAAGTGTAATTTATGCTCCTTTAAAGGCATAGATATTAACACAGATATTTATGAGAATACTAGACAACAATGTTGATGTTGTTTTTACAAGATGTAGTGACCACAACTTATTTATTGATAGTGTTCTAATTTTAAAACATGATAAAAAGTTTTAGAATCACATAATGTGAACACTATTAACGTGAAAATCAAGGTAAAAATAGACAAGAGAAACAGTTGACCTCTTTTTTTCTTCTCAAACTATTATAAAGTGTTGCTACAATCTTTGTAAGAGTAGAATTTAGAAAGAAGCTCATAAAAACTTTCCAAGTACTAGTGAAAATCTTTCAAAGAATAACTTTTTGTTTTTCAATGAGCTTTCATTATTTTGCAAATCTTTGTGTCAACTATTTATCATGTGATTTTGTTTTTTATTTTTTTCTATGTGGATGCTCCATTTTGCTATTCTATTCAATCTCATAATATGTATTCAATTGCTATGGGTGACTGTAGTTTAATCATAGATATTTGGAGTGTTGATACAGCAAATTCCATTCAGGTTATAACCCAATGTTTTTGAAAAAATGGCAAATAATGTTAACTTGTTTTTTACTGAAAGGAATGGTAGATAATAAATTCAAAATAAATATGTTTCAAGGTAAATATTTTGGTTTCTAAAATATACAAATAAAGAGCTCATTTTATCAAAATAGCTTGCACCTTGGAGAAAAGCCTAAGTTTTTCAAGCTAAAAGAAATGGCCTTCTAAACCGTCAAACAATTTGAGTAATGCAACTTACAAGAAATATTTACTTTATTTCTTAGGGTAGCAACAACTAAGGGACTAATAAAAGTTTTATGTGATATATTTGTGCTCAATGAAGAACAACTTTGAGGATAACATGAAGGAAATGGCCTTATTGTTTTATTTCTTTTAGTGTTTGAATACAACTACTAACATAATAAGCAATGCTACTAGTCACTAAAAAATAAAAGTACAATAGTACTAGATCTTATTATGAGTGAAAACATAAAATCCCATGAATCAAAAGAAACATCCATTTTTGCTTTAAGTATAACAAACAAAAGGTATTGTACATGTGCATATTATTATTTTCAAGTCAAACTCCAAGAGTTGTGCACCTTATGGATAAAGAAAAAGGTGGTAGGCTATACTTGTGGCAAAAGTGGACATGTTAAACAAGATATAAGTTACCAAAGAAACAAGTTGGCCAAGATTTAAGAAAAGTTTTTCTTTTATAAACAAATTGATAGAGTGCATAATGGATGCTATGAAATTTAGTGTTAATTATCAAACTAAGTCATGGATTATTGACTTGGATTTTATAGTCCATTAAGCAAAATGCAAATAATTGTTATGATTTTGTAGCTAGAAATAATGATAAGCTCTATATGACAAAGTGATGAGCCTTTAAGCATCACGAGAAAATTTAAAAATCATGGCATTAAATGAAAAAGATTTGCTCTTAACAAAGTATGTTATATTCTAGGTTTGGAATGAAAAATCAATTTGATCAACCTACTAAGCAATGTAAGGTATCATACTATACTTGTAAAAATATATGAAAAATCATTAAGAGTGTACAAATGATTATTCATGACACTAAAGAGAAATTGTATAACTGAGAAGCCTATAGAGCAATAGTAGCCTCATCTTATCAAGTTTTGTTTAAGATTGTGTTTTGTGGCATAGCTAACTTGGACACATGAATATGGTGTCACATACAAAAATTTACCTATGATGAATTTGGATAATTATAGGAATAAATTTGAGTCTATTTATACATACTTTATGTGAATTGAGATATTTTTGTTTAAGAAAAAAATATGTGAATTCATGTAATTAAATTGAAATTATTATACAACAAAGTGTTATTGGTTAAAGAAAAGACAAATTAGATTTTTTGTGGTGACACTTTAACAAAATCAAGTGAAATTTGTGCTTAATTTTAAGCTAAAATAAGGTTATCCAAGGTAAGCTTGCTCATGCATAGGAAAGCCCAACATTTGCTCATTATGTTTGGACATGTGAGTTTTTTGACCTAGTATATAGGTTAAGGAACATATTTTACATTAAATATGAGATTATTGAATACAAATTTGAGCATAATATTGAAAACATTATAGCAATTGAATAATGTTGATAATTAATAAATTAATTTCATATGTCATAAAAACTTTATCATATGAATGTGATAAGTGTGAAAGTTGAGTGAGAGAAAAGAGAGTATTTGTGGCACTAAGGACATGATCTTTAAAGGAGTTGAAATTAAGAGAAAGGAGAAAAAGAATATTTGAAAGAGAAGTCTACACAATTCAAGGTAAATCCATGCAAATTCTCCAAATTATCTATTGCAAATTTAGCATTGAATTGAAAAAGGAGTACTAAAATTTGGGTTCTACAGAATAAAAATCATTCGATTAAGATTTGAAAGTTGAGCTGAGTAAAGATGATCAACGAGTTCTTATTATTTTTGGTGATCTTGCTATTTGATTTTGAATATCGTACGAAGTGCAAGACATAGATATTGATATGTACCATAAATGGTGAAATTATAACACCATTCTCTTTTATTAAACTAAACCAGAATGACCTTCTAAATTCCAAATGTTTTTCATTTAAAATATATGAATTAAGCTTTATTAAAATATTTTTAAGGATGTTAGAACAATGCTTTTTTAGTTTGCTAATTTGGCTATTTAATTAGGGAATATTTCTTAACCAAATTTCAAATAATATTTTAATATTTTTCATATATTTTTAAAATCTCCTAAATAATAAATTTGATAAATTAAAATTGGCATAACATAAGTTTTGACAAAAGCTCAAACAAAACTATTTATAATCTACAAAACAATGTGAAAGAAATTCTGAAAAACTTAGCATCCTATAATAGGCATATAATAATATACAATTCTTCACATCCTTATCACTACCAATGCAATGACTACACAATACTAGAAAAATAAGTAAATAATTAGATACAATTTCAAAGGAAAAAATCCAAACTAATTTAAAATCAAATATAAATAGATAAATAAGTTGAACAAGATATTTTTTTGTAAGTATTACAAAATCAACATTGTAAAAAATCATTCTCAATTCTTTTATAATATTTGTAGCCTAGTTTTTTTTTGTTAAACTATACACCACACCTTCTAAGGATCATCAATGCATAGGTAACACATTAGTGAGTGCAAGTGGATGTCATCATACCAATCACAATGAGTATCTCTCGACACATTTATGAGAGTAAATGAAGCTTTCACCACTAGTGGTTATTACCATAATTATAGGAAAACAAAATAATGGTTATCATCACACTAAATAACATAAAAAAATATTGACCTCATAATGCCATGTTGCATAGATAGTATGTCTTTTCATTTCCCCATTACTTGGCATTTACTCAAATTTTCCCATTACTAATTTCATAATTTTATGCATATTCAGATTTCTATACAATTATACTCCAAATTCAATTAAGAACATTGCAGTCAATCACCAAAGTAAACTAAACTTTAGTCGAATAAGATATTAGTAGAATTCACTCTAATCCTTAACTAGTTAAGTTGATACTATATTCTCTAGAGCAATGTGGTGTTCTTATTTCTATGATTAATAGGAATAAAATATTATTAAATATTATTTATATGATCTTTGGCAACAAGTCTTCTACCTTAATGAACTTCACGTTAGCAATTTCTTGAGTACTTCCTTGATAGAGACCTTTAGGAGCCCTTCACTAATAGTTATCATATTCATTATTTCTAGTCTCCCCCACTTGATAACCCCTTGATGACTTGATTTGATAAGCATAGAAATCACAAAGCTTGAGGTTCACTATGAACATTCTTAGAGCTCCATAAATTTCTTCTTTCTAGATGCCTTTCTAAAGTTGAGGACATCCCAAAGATCTTCTCTTACTAAAAATAGGCATAGCAATCATATTCTTTGGAGAAATATGCTATTTAAACATACCATTACATTTCTATTGGCTCTTGATTCTAATGGTTGCATCATGATGCATATTATTCACTTGATTATCATAAAAGTTCTATTTGCATTAAACATTGTTAATGATGGATGGATATGAGTTAATTCCTATAGTTTTATCTCAACAAAAATCTGATATTGAAATGTTGAAAAACTTGAATTGCAATTGGATGTTTTGATCATAATCCAAAAAAACCAACTTCATAACTCAAATTGTGCACACTTGCACAAGAAGAAAGAGTAATTTCTAAGAAATAAGTTGCCAAGCCAATTTCTTCTTTCATTTAATAGTAACATTTAAATAGAATAAAGTATAAAATAAAAATGAAAATAGAATGCCTCTAAAAATAAGAAAAATAATTAAATATCAAATAGGCATAGAAGTCCAATATATGACCCATTAAAACACATTAATGAATCAAAATAAAAAATAAAAAAAATATAATGTGAATATATTATGGGAAGTTATTTGTGATTGAGCACATAGCCTGTGATAAAATTAGATCTCCTGCATCTTAAGCTCCACTGGATTTGTCTAATGCATCTAATGTGTTATATCAATTATTCTAAAGAAAATCATTTTGAATTACTTCCTAGTTGCTACTTCTACTATCCATCATATGATAACATTTTTTGTTATTGTTAGGTGCATGATAATTAAGTGAGACTTATATAGTCCAATAAGTTCAATTTAACTATTATTAAGAAAACCATGAAAACTACTAAAGACAAAAAGAAGGAAAGGATGAAATTTTTTTCCAAGATGAGCATTCAAATTGATTAACTAAGCCATTTAAAATAGCTTAAAACTTTTGTCAGTATACTTAGCTCTTTAAATGAAATAAAGAGAGAATTCAACTTCTAAGTAGTGTTTTATTATTTTTTCTACTTTTATGTGGACTTTATCATATATGAATTATCTTAATTGTGGACTCTAACATATATGCATTAACTTAATAGAGTGATATATGAATAGTCACTCAACTTACTTATGAAGCTGCCTCAATTTGTTAAAAAAAATCTTATTTAGCCTTGAAAAGCAATGCGTTGTTGAGATGAAAAATAAGAAGTTGATTGAAGCAATATTATCCAAACAATGCAATATCTCGAGTATGTATCTAAATGTTGTTCTTGGGAAGAAGTCAAATAGCAAGTAGAGAACACATGTCAACTATGCTTGCCCCAAAAATGCCTATGTGAGAGACTCATACCCTCTTCTCTAAATTGATGCTCTTATTGATGCAATAATCAAGCATCACTATTGATGTAGGATTGAAGAAATTTGCTTAGTTAGAAAATTTGTAGTTGATGCACAACAAAGAGCAGGGTCGTCTCCCTAAGGGACACACATCCTAGATACAAAGAGGGTTGAACGCAAAGGGGCACCAACCAATGAATCCTAACTAAACTAGGATCGATAGCGGCTAAGAAGTCGCTAAATCGATTACGGCTACACACTTTCAAACACTCAGAAATGGGGAGTACTTAGATTGGTTAAATACCAGTTGAAACTTAAATATAATTTATAATAGAAGTTGCACTTTGTAGAATGAAAATATATTGACGACAAATTAATAATCTAGGAATTGGAAATTACTTGTAAAAAAGGAAGACGAGGAAAACGAAAACTTCAACTTGAAGATGGTTGAGCGGTGAAGGAAGATGATAGACTGGAGTGGCGTCTCACCACTTGGACCTCGCGTCCCTCCTCCCAGTATCAGAGCTTTGACGAGTCGGCACGCCAAAGACACTCAGAGCACTCACGAACTCAGAATGGAAGCAAAGAACACTCAAAAAGTTTTCATTAACTGTATATGCTTACAATAGATGAGGACTTCCCCTTATATAGGAATCCAAAAGGGTACAAAAGACATTTGACTCATAATATGGGAATACTAAAGGACACATGGGTAAATTAAAAAAGCACCTAAAAATAGACTCTTAAAATTCTGAGAAAATTAATGAAAATTCATGTATTTATCCCTAATTTCGGATGGTTGGAGGCGCGGCGACGTTTCGGCGGCGGTGCGGTCGGCGCGGGCTGGCGTTACTAGGCGCGGGCTGGCGTGGGTCGGCGTGGCTGGCGTTACTCGGTGCGGGCTGGCGTTACTCGGCGCAGGCTGGCATGGGTCGGCGCGGGTCACAGTTCGTGAGTCTGGTGTGGGTCGGTGCGGGTCACAGTTCGCGGTCTGGCGTGGGTCGGCGCAGGTCATCCGGATGGCTGGAGGCGTGGCGACGGCGGAGGTTGCGGCGGAGGCGGCTTTTGGCGGCAGGAATTTAGATTTTGGCCTTGTTTTTTTGTATAAGACCTGGTCCTTGGTCGTCGAAAGTCCTTCTCGAACATGATGTCCTCATCAACTATCATAGTTTTATCAATACAATCTTATTACCTCAAAATTAAGGTGAAGAAAACATAGCTTTCATCATAAATTTTTGAATAATTTGTTAAATTGTCTACTATTCTATCGTGAATGGCTGTAAATGGATGATGTGTATATAATAAGTGAATTGTACTGATCTGAAACAAATGCATTTATTAAGTTTTTAATTAAAAAACTTGACTTTACTAGAAAATGGTTTTTATGATGGTTTGAAAGTGATATTATACTAGTACAATGGATTTTATCTCTCTCCCAACTTAGGTCCTTAACTAAATAATACATTATTAAGAGAATTGCACTTATACAAAATAAATATCATTCATGTACAATATTGTGAATAATAGATCATAGTAATATCACTCATTCCATTCACTTATCTTATATAAAGATTAATTGATTATATTGAATGTTGGTGATATTATATAAATTTCATTAGTACAATTATTATATTCTTTATTGAATTAATTCAACTTTCAATTTCTACTTCATTGTGCTATAATGAATGATACAACCTATAACCATTCCATTATTCTAAGACATAGATGTAAATAACTAGATTAGATGTATGCCTTAGATTAAAATCTGCATTTAATAATCCTTATTTTTATCCTAATCAAGAACAAAAATATCTTAAAATTAAATAAAAAAATTATGATCAAATATGATTGAACTTGATCATGTAAATTTCTTAAAATATATTAGTTTTATGAAAATAATAAAATAATGATAACATATTAGAGAGTTTGTCATAAACTCAAACTTGGCCAAAGATATTATTTTAACATAACAATAGAAAGTGCACTAAGAGGCGAGTCTAATGACATTGAATTTATAATTTTTTAAGAACTAGATAATTTATATATCTTTGAAAGATTTAGATACACTTATAATTTCTAAAATATTACTCATAGTGTATTTGCGACTTTTAGAATTTTTGTTTAGGTTAAAATTGATTAGTAAAAAATAGATTTACAAATTAGGAAAAGTCTGTTCTGCTAAGTAGAGCTGTAACTTTCAAAATTTTCACATAATTATTATTGATTTAGTGGATGATAGATTTGTAAATAATGAAATATAAAAAGAGAAAAATATTAGTTTTTAAAATTATTATTTTTACAAAATTATTATGAAATTTTATTTAATAATAACACTATGTTATAGGAATAATTATTTGGTTGAAATAGATATGACATAAATAATTGATTAAAATAGTTATTCTTTTGATGCGCATGTGATCATAAAATCACTTCTAAGATCATTAAATCCAAAATGGATAAAAAAAACATCAAGGAAGGAGACAAATGATAAAAAAACAAAGAAAATTGATGATGCAGTATGAAGGAGTAGGACCGTGCACTGAGTAGTAGGCAGAGACATGTTGCAAGCATGCAAGAGTGCATGTTGTAGTGCACCAGTCAAGCATCATGCATTGCAATTTGCTAGTCAAGCACTGCACATTGAGGTGTGAGTGTACAAGTTGATGGACGCAACACTTTGAAGACTCAGATATGCTGGTTTGCGTGATCCCAGGGAGCCACGCACATGTTCTGCATGCTTGATATGTATACCTATCTCATTGTAGTGATTAATGCACAAGCTTAAAGCTATCTGTAGACGAGAAAAATACATGTTCTCCTAAGCAGCACCACTTACATGATCGTACAATTGTACAAAATGGGGCACGTGCATGTAGTCAAGTGCAAAATTTGCAAAATATTTAATTTTTTTATCAAACTCATATGATTTTTGTTTTATAATTAAAAATTATATCCCAACCACTATATAAAGGAGTGGGAATAATGTTTGAAGTAATTTTGAAGAATTTTGAAAGAATTTAGAAGAATTAAAAAAAGTCAAAAGTTGGAAGTAGAACTTGAGAAATTAAGAGAGATGTATGAATCAGAACTTCATAAATTTAGAACCATTCGAAGAAAATCTTCTTGAGAAATTCAATCTTTCTTATGAAAAAATCCCTCATCTCCTTCTCCTTCTTCTTTTGCTCCTAATCATTTCCTATGCTTCTACTTTCACTTTTTCTACTTTGAAAAAAAGGTCTGATGATAAGTTCTCAAGGCGAGAACACTTCACAAACCAATTAACGTGTGTAATATGATTGCATTTGTGTTATTCCTTAGTGTTGTCAATTAAGGAAATTAATAATGGCGGCTTTTAACACACTTATAAATGTTGACATAAGAGAATTAAAGTTTGTGTCTTTAGGTGATGTTGTTAAGAGCTCGAGTGTTTGGAGACCATTAGAGAGTTGATTAGCATAGTAGAGAACCACTAGAAGGAGGTGAGTTGAGGAAGTTTCCAAATACTATGTTGTGGTTTTCAATTAGTAGAAGAGAAAAATAACTCTGATAGTGAGACAATTGTAGGAAAGAAGAAGTCATGGAATCTTTAGAAATGTTTTGTTATAGCTTGAGGAGGATATTGAAAGAAAGATAAGGAAGAAAAGAAAGGCTATAGTAAGAAAATGGAAAATGGAGCAAAGCAACAATTAACTAAAAAAGTAGGCATTTAAGTCGATTTTTTGTTGGATTTATTTTGATTTTATGCAAATAAGGTTTTGGTTAAGTTATTAAAAAAATTGGTGTTGAGATTATTTGGAATGTAATTAGGGAGGTAAGAAAAAAAATTTAAGTAGAACCAAGAGTGAGAGAAAGAAATTTATTAGCTATTAATGCATATTGCTTAACTATATTGGTATACATTATATACACAATCATTTAAAACCCCATGAGAAATAAGGGGTTGAAATGCTATGACAAAAGATTATATAAGACAATCAAACTAGAAAATTTCTTAGGTTTTATTTATGCAAGGAGAATTAAGCTTTAGTTTAGCTATCAAATTTATTATACAAGAACAATATGGGTATCTTACTTGTATAAAGGGTTAAGCTATCATATTCACCATATAAAGGTAATATAGACATCAATCAAGTACAATATAGTTGAGACAAAATATTATGCTAAACTAGTTCAATTATTGAGATCATATTTTATGATCCTTCATAGGCTTAAAGGTAAAGAGTTGGTTAAGTTGAGTTAGGACGTATGAGTATGATTAGAGGATTATATTAGACAATTAGTTTGAGTTTACAAGACAATTTTGCCAAGTTTGAGGTCAAACTAATTTGATGTACATGATCGTAAGATACAATAGTTTGGATTCCAATTTATAATTAGAACATATGATAAATTTATACTAGGCGAGGAGTAGAAAAGCTAATGGATTGAATTATACAGTGAAATATTCATATCATATCAGTGTAATTAATGGATGAGATAAGTAAACTAGTGAGAAAGAAAAAAGAAATTATTTAGGAATAAAAGTGAATAATTTGTTAAGAAGTTAGATCTATAAGTATGATGCATGTAATCATATTCTATGATTGAGATAAAAGTTTACTAAAAGAATCAAATGAGTTAGTTAGAATAATAAGGTAAAGTTCTTTTTATGGCGTTTTGTACAATATGATTAAGTTGTTAAATAATCAATCAGAGCTATGGGTAAAACAACTAAGTTTAAAGAGAGAGGAGACTAAGAATAAACTTGTACATCCTAAGTCATCATATGGTATGATGTCTTAGGGGTGAGTTAATAGTTGAAGTATATGGTATGATTAATGATATCATATTATACAAAGAGAAAAATATTGAAATGATCATATTATATGATTGGAGTATCATAATGGTATTATTGATTGATAAGGTAACAAGATAGAGAGAAGATGAGAATCATATAATACTATGGTATATATCATATTAGATAATCATTGAGTAATAAGTACTATTCTAAAGCATATCAAGATTGTATGATTCAATTTTAATAGTCATAATGTACATACAAAAACGATAAGAATAACAAAGCACTAATTTTGAGGATTCAATAGTACAATAGGGTGATCGTACATATATGATATATCTCAATATACTTATTTACTTGTCAAATCATAAGGTGTAATGAAAACTACATAAGTACCATCTAAGATAGTAATTACGGGTCTATAAAAAATAATATAATTTTAATTGCTTATTAAGAATATCACATATAGGATATATGTAACTTTTGCATATACATGACACTATAGAAAATTAAGAAAGACTAATATTAAAAAAGGAAGTCAAATTTTGAATTTAGGTAAGTAAATTTAGTAACAATAATATAAATAAACTAATAAATTATTTTTTAAGTTATTTGTAAAAATAATATTCTTTTTATGTTTTCTTTTATTAAAGTATCAAGAATATGAGAATATTTTCTATTTTGATTTTGTAATGGTATAATTATTTTCTTTAGTTTTCATATTATTTTTATATGACTTTATTATATGTCATCTTATTCATATGTTATTACTTTAAGATATTATGTAATAAAGATATTAACATGCAATATAATGAAAAATTCTAAAAATTAGTAGATAAAAGAATGAATTAGAATGTCAATAAGTGACATACCTAATCATCAATTGGAATAGAATGATTGATATAACTCTAAATACTTTCTCTTCAAATATTTTCATACTATATTATGACCTTACATGTTATAGATATGCATAATATAATGTAAAAATAACCCATGGCTTAGATAGCTCTTCTATATCTAAAACATTTAACTATATATTATAAATGGTGATGATAACTCATAGCTAAGATAACTCATCTATATATACACGTATCTACTATATATGATATAAGGTAATAATATCTCATCTATATCCACACGATCTATTATACTTAATGTAGGATAAGGATAGTCTAAGGCTAGGATAACTTATCTATATTTACATAACTTTACTATATATGATACAAGATGAGAACAGCTCATTTATATCCAAACAATACTATCAGACATGACACAAGGTGATGATACTCTTTTGTGAGGTTTATGTTATTGGTATTGAATTTGAAAGATAATGATCTAAAGGGGTGAAATTTTAGGTGTATCTAAATGTATTAGAAATAAAATAAATGAAAAAATATGAAATTTATTTTTACAAGAAATAAATGATTGAATCTTACAAAACACAAAAAAATACATATGCATATTCATATTTTTTTTACTAGATTTATTTATTTTCTTACATCATGGCCATTTCATTATGAGTATTGGATTTCTATTTTCATAAAATAATTATATATTTTCTATTATAGTATTATTTTTATATGTTATTATCTTATTAATTTATGTACTAATTTTTAGAGTTTTATTAATATTTACATCACATGTAATACATCTATAAATAAGAGTTTTAATTATAAGCTAACACAGTAGTTTATTTTTTACATGTTTCTATACTATGTGCATTGATAGATTTGTATAGACTTGGCACAATATTTGACTAAATGGTTATATAGTTGGATCACTTATTTATAATAATATTTTATATATTCTATTCTAAGTGATTAAATAATAAGTATTTGAATTTTAGTCTCATTGTTAAGTCTCTATATATGATTTTTGGCCATCACCTATGGATTTAACTATGTATAACATCTAATTGTCATGATAATTATGTAAATGATAAAATAGAGCTTTGACACTATGTAAAAATAGATTGAGATCATTTAAACATTCTTATTCATAACTCACTAAATCTAGTACTTCAAGAAAATTATCATCAATTTTAACATATTAATACTAAAAAAGATGACTTAGAGTTTTTGAAGCTTGTGTTAATTAAAGTTCAAATAAAAAACATTGTTAAACTCGTGAAATCAATTAAGCTCTCCACATTATTATCTTAATTGATCTCATGATATATGATTAGAAAATACTTAAAAAAATAATAGTAAAATAATATAAAGATTTTGTTTTCATTAAATAAGTGATATAAATATCAAATGTTTAAAATATAAAAATTTAGATGTTTTTATTAAATTTATTATTTTTCAGCTTCAGTTTATATGGACAAATGTAATGTTTATTACATTAATATACCTTGTGCAAAAATTTATAAAAAAAAAGAACAAAATTACTAGTTTTGTTAGTTATTAAAACAGATTGTTAGCTAACTCATGAATTAAAAATTACAAATCCAATAAGAAAAGAAAATTGATAGAAAAATCATAAAAGTAATAATTTCATATACAACAATATGAAAATATATATATAAGAAAGAAAAGCAAATTAATTTTCATATTAAAATCATCATACAATATCCCTCTAACCAAATATAATGCTTATTACATTAATATATCTAGTACAAAAATTTATAAAGAAAAAGAATCTACTAGTTTTGTAAGTTATAAAAACAGATTGTTGGCCAACTCATGAATTAGGAATTACAAATACAACAACTCATACTTAACATCCTCTTGAAATGATATATAGAACAATAGGAAATTATATATAAGAAAGAAAAACAAATTCCTTTTCTTATTAAACTCATCACACAATATCCTTCTAACCAATCTCTATATCTAAAATCTATAAATAATATTAATGTCATAAAAACTCTACCAAACCAAGATATTATACTTAAAGTAATATGATTAAAATTATGATTTTATAGAATACCAACTAATTGACACTCAAGATTGGATAACATCTAAACAAGACAAAGAAAAATCACAAAAAAGAATAAAAATACTATTTGGATAAAAAATATAATTATATTAACAAATAAGTATAAATATTATTATTCTACTTCAGCCAAATCACGTGCGCCTTAAGTATAATTCCTAATAAGATCAAGCAACGTCACCAGTTCAGTATATTATTATTGAGTGAGTTGAAGAATTAAATGTTTGTGCCTTTTAAACGAATAAAAAGATCGTGGACCAACTTATACTAGCGTGCAGTAATTAATAAAACTGGAATAATACAGCAAAGCTTGCATTAAATTAAAAATAAAGTACAATTATAAAAAAAAATATTATTAACATAATAGCAAATTTAATTTTGCTTACTAATCTTTGGTCACCTAAAGTCTATTCCAAAGAGTATGGTAGCTTACGTATTTTTTATACTTTGGATATGTACCAAAGATATGAAGAATATGCAAGTGAGATATCTTTCTATTAGTTTTGATTATTAAATCAAGATATAAGTTTGATTTAATGATCTAAAAGTAAATACTATCGAATATTAATGTTATTTAAAGTTAACCTAAATTTAATTTATTTTGAATTTTTTTATTATTTCAAACTCATTAATTATGTACAAATAAATGTAATTTTATTTATTATTTGATGCAATATTATTGTAAGATGTTTTTATAAGTTTAAGCTAGATGTTTGATATCTAGTTGTCATTTAAATTTCAATGCCATCTAAATATCATTTTTTTAATAAATATTAAAATTAATTTATGGATAAATATTATATAACATAATAATATTAAATAAATTAAATATATTTTAATACTTTGTTTAGTTAGATATTATAGGACTTTTACTACATGGACAAATTATTTTCAGCTTTTTTGATATGGTTGAGTTTAGTAGATGCGTATGGCATCAAGATAATAAACAACACAAAAAACAGCTTTTGAATGGTTTATTGGACTAGGTATTTTCTTATTACTGATATAATGATAAGTAAAATTTTATATATCTATTGTCTCATCTTAAAAGATATTTTTTGTATTCATAAATTATATTTTTACAATAAATTAGAATATTATTTTCAATAAAAAAAGCTATTGTTATCAATCACTTGGTCAATTGATTAAAAAAAGAAATGTAAAAGATTAAGTGAATATCACCTGAAACAGTCCAAGTTTGTTTAACCTAATCTATTTATAACTGAGTCAATTATGTGATTGAATAGTCAATTAAATAAAAAGTGAAATTGACTAAGTAGAACTTAGCATCAATTAGGTTTACTTGATTGTTTAGTTGAATTGGAGTAAACTCAATTACAAGCAAACAAAAGAAGAAATTTACAAGGCTATACATCAAAAGCATTTCAACCAATAGAACAATTTTGAAATTAATTGAAAAAACAATTTAACAAACTAAAAAAATGATTGGATAATCGAACTTATGCTACCTTAATTTGCTTGATATAAAAGGAGAAAGTAATATGCTCAAGCATCAAGTTTCAAAGTTAGTGAATCTAATTTACATTGAAATATATTATTCATAATCTTTTGAAATATCTTTTTAAATTTAAATAAGTCATATGTCTTTTTAAATTTAAATAAATAATATGTAGTAACTTTATATTTATAATTTTATTTATATAACACGTTGTTATCAATCACTTTACACTTAGCTTAACAACTATGTGTCATAAACTAAGCAAAGAGGTTGAGGAACCATTGGACAAATAATTTACTCAAATAGAGAATAAAGTTAAATCAAGGTTGATGTTATTCAACAAGGAGATCAATGAAAGCATCTTGATAAATGCAAGAGGGGGAAAAATATTTAAGAACTTTTGTGATAAAAAAATGAAACAATCTCAAATTAGTCTTGTAAGTTATATTTCGGAAATCTTTTCTTTAATTTTCAAACCAAATATTATTGAATATAAAACAAGTATAAGTAAGAAACAAATGCATAACAATTTTAAGTAGTTTGACCACCAAACTTTGGCTTATGTCCACCCATTGTTGCCTCAACCAAACTTTGCTAGTCAATGTCTTTTGTCAACTAATGAAGATGCAATAACCTTCACAACATCTTGATCACAAAATGATCAACCAATAGTTTAACCCAAAGTTTACAAAAATATGCAAAACATGGCCAAACAACAACAACCAACACAACAACAAATGACAAGAATTACAAAGGATAATAACAATAAGCATTTATACAATAAACCTACAACTAAGTAATCCATGAGTGGCGATATATTTGGAATGCAAGGTTGTTACCAAAATGAAAATTCGAGGAAGGAAGTAAACAATGAGAATGCAATGTAACAAAAAAAATCCAATCGAGCTTCTATGGAGTTTGCATATGACACACAAGAAGCTTTTCTTGTGAATATGTAACAATAGAATCACACACAAGAAGCAATATGCAAATGGAGCCAACTAAGAGCAAAAGTATTCAAGCTTCTTCCAAATCTAATTACTTGAACCTTGCTCCTAGTCAACATCCATTGCATTTATTAGCTAAATCTGTATACATTAGAACTTTAAATATTTATTAGTAATAATGATCGTTGTTTTGTGATCATCAACCTCAAGGATATGAGATCAACAATATTAGCAATCACTTGAAATTTGTGAGCATTAACTCCTCCTTCTCGTGGTTGTTGTATAGGATATTTGATACTACAATGTCATTTCAATAGTTATGCCTTATGTTATTGCTATATTCTATTGATTGATGTTCTCACAATCATATCAATGGGACCATCCTTGATTGACAACTTAGTTTTGCATTGTCTTAAGTTGTTATTGCATTTAAATACTTTGAGATAACAGACATCTCAAAATGACCTTACTCATCTCAAAGCCTTTGAAGAATTTTTTTTCTTTAATAATAAGTGATTTATGATTTAACTTGTTAGCTTCCATGATGTGTCAAAGTTTTCATGACATTATGAAAGCTTCATAAAGACATCTTTTGGTGCCACATAAGCCTTGAATTGGTTTTCTTGTTAGATGCCATTCTAAACAAGATTCAAATTCTTTTACTATTTGAAAAATCTTAGTAGTATCTACCTTGACAACATCTCCTGGCCATCCCTTGGGTGGTCTCATTCCGTAGTTCTTGAAGGTGAGATTATGTTGGACCTTTCTCATTCAAAGATAAACCTCTTAGTTATTTGGTAGCATTCATCCTATGCTATTGTAGCATGCTTAAATATATATATATATATATATATATATATATATATATATATATATATATATATATATATATATATATATATATATATATATATATATATATATATATATATATAATTTGTATCCAAATGAAATATTATTGAATTTGAAATTTTAGATTAAATGAAATGTGAAATTTCTTAGAAAATAATACTTTTATAAGATAGGTCATAATGGCTATAGTGTGTAAGTGAACCCTAAAAAATAGAATAAAAAGCTAAAATTGATTAAAAAAATATTAAGTTATTAAATTAACTAAAAGATATAGACAGATACACATATACATACATACAAATATCCCTTTAATTAATAGAGAAGTTTAGTAAGAAATGATTGGGGTTATAAAGAGAAAAAATGGAAACATGATCTCATGATATTTTTGCCAATGATTACTAAGGGTGATGGAATCATACGAATAAGGATTGAGAATAGAAGATTTATCAAAAGGAAATAACATAAGAAAATATTTATTCCAAAGCAAGGTGCATCTTCCTTTATGTACAATTCATTTTTCATAAGATCCCTCCTAAGTCCAAATCTATATATGTATTAGAGTGGATGGAGTAAGAAGATAAAGAGAAAAAACTATTGAGTATAGAGAAATTAAGTAATAAATAAACAAATAGATTCCAATAGTTAAAATACAACAAGCATGGCATATGAAGAAGCAAGCTACGTTAAAATCTGAAGAAAATATAATAAAAAGTATCATAAATTATTTTGAATTTTGTGTGCAAACTTCTTATAAAGAAGGATTGTAGCATCCGAGATATTCATATAGATATGAAATTTGTTGCTGAATAAAATATTATTGCATTTAAAATATTAAATTGAATGAAGTGTGAATTTTCTTCAAAAAGGATACTTTCATAAAAATGGGTCATAATGAATGTATAATGTATGCAACTCCTAAAAAGAAGGAAATATAGGAATAGAATAAAAAAATTCTAATTATGATCATTTCATTAAAATTGTGCATGTTTTCTAATGAAATAAAAACTAAATTTCATGAAGAATATTAAGTGATTAATCAACTAAAGGATAAGCAAACTCTATCTCTCTCTATAATCCTTTAGTTGATTGATAAGTTTAATAAGCACTAATTAAGGTTAAGAAGAGAGAAAATAAAAAGGTTATCTCATCACCCCTAGGGATACTAATGGTTGCAAAGAGAAATGGATTCATATGAGGAAAGATCGAGAAAAAAATACTTGATCCAAAGGAAATATCACAAGGAAATATTAATCAAGCAATGTGAGTCTTCCCTTATGTACAATTCATTTTCCATGAGATCCCTTATAGATCCATATTTGTGCATGTGTTAAAGTGATTGGAGTGAGAGATAAAATGGAATATTAGAACTATTAAACCTATTATAAATTATTAAAAAAAGTGATTCATGACCTATAGGAAGAATGTAGATTCATGTTGATGCAAAATGATATACTAAATATATCAATAGGACAGGTTCGCTTGGCAATGATGGTGAAGGATCAAAAGGCTCGCTAAGTATTGGACGTAATTCTTTATAAGATAAAAAAATCCTAAATATCA
This sequence comes from Vanilla planifolia, assembly GCA_023846275.1. Taxonomy (NCBI): domain Eukaryota; kingdom Viridiplantae; phylum Streptophyta; class Magnoliopsida; order Asparagales; family Orchidaceae; genus Vanilla; species Vanilla planifolia. The sequence goes on along the minus strand of CM043872.1, from coordinate 2,805,754 downwards.
AAGGTAGAACTTAATTTTTATTTTGTCCTTTATTTTTAAGCTCTTTATAAAAAGTGGCAATTATTCCTTTAGAATGATGATCTTTTAATGAGTTAAAATTCTATTTTTTTGTACCTTATTTCTATCCAAGATTAATCATAGCAAAAATCTCTAACATGTTAATTCGTTGGGGATCAGGCATTAAGAGAAGAGATTTGAGTTCTAAGTAGTGAGACGTCATGCCAGTTTACCTATGACTTTATGATATCACCTTTCTTTTGTCGACACTCATAGTTTCTTTCACTTTGTCAATTCTTACTTTGTCATTTCCTTTCATAGCATTGTTTTTCTTTCTACTACATTGCTTAAGTTTTCATATGTTATCACTTTTATCTATAAACACTTTTGCTACTCTTTTTTATTTAGGTTTCATAAGTGTTTGGATCACCTTGGCAAACAAGTTGCTTTATTATTTTGGTATTCTTGCAAAGCTCAATAAAGTCTTTTGATGCTTTTAAATTGTGCCCAAGTGACCTTTACTTCATTCTTTTGTTTATCAAAACATTGGATTATCAACCATTTTTCTAAGAACCACATCTTTGTGTCATTAAACAAGTTGTGAGCCTAAAATTTGAAGAGACCTCTATGTGGTTCCCGGTCTCCTCTTGGCTAAGATATCTATGCATGGATATTTCTATTATGTTGTCATCTTAAGGTTTTTTGTGCTTTTTTCGTATTTTCTTTATTTCTAACTTGTGTAGATCAATCTCTATACTACTCAAAACATTTGTGACACCTGTCCAATATCTAAGTGTTTTAATAGATTTAGTTATGATAAGTCATATTATTAGATTGTTCTTATTACATTAATGATAACCCTAATTTATTCTAACTAAGATGATGAATTACAATACAGATTTGTCTTAAGTTGAAAAAAAATGAGATGGCATGTTTAACTAAGAAACTTTGAACCCACAACAAAGTTAATATGAAAACAATTTCATAATCATTTTCAAAAGCATATGAAATGAGGTATTGATAAATGATTTATGTGTTATTATGATGAACTCACACTTTATATTTGAAAATATTCAAATATTCATATGCAGTTAATCAAAACAAAAAAAAAAATATTTTAGAATATAATAATAATTGCAATACATAGAAGAAAGTGGCTCTATAAGACATCGTTTGACAAATTTACAAGCTTTTGTGTTATATATTAGTAAAATGTCTTGTACAAAAAAGAAATGTCAATGTATTATTCTTTTAAAATTATATATTAAATATAAGTGAATCAATTATATTAACTTGTAATTACTTGTTTACCAAGTTAGTACAAGTCAATTGCTTTGACAATTGAGCTACTTGTATTAGTGATATAAAGTTATATTAAAATTTTATAATAAAGGTCTTTTTACTTTTGAATTTGTTTATGACGCATAATAAAATTTTAATTATTTACTTCAATTACCTCATTCTTTAAAAATATCTTTCTAACACTTCAAAATATCAGTTTTGTTAATATATTATCTTTTTTATTTAATTTAATAAAATATTTTCATAATTGAGCCTAACAATTTACATTTAAAATCTCAAATAATTTAAAAATTGTATAAATGTTTTAAATAAATCATCAAAATATACTAACATAATTGTATAAAATTAAATTCTTGTTTTAGATGTTAGTGATTAATTTTCTTGATTTAGTTACTAAAAAAAATTCTATTAGCTACACGATAGTTAATATATCAGCAATTATATTCAAAATTATAGGCTATAATAAAAGATTTTGTTGCCTTAAAACATAGTTGTAGTTTTAACCATCGATATTATTTGATAAAATTTTTATATAATGAGTGGTAGACATGTAGGCTTTAGCCTCTCTCATATCTTCGATATAAATAATTATTATTTTTCTTAGTTTATTTAGAAAATTTATGACTTTTTTTTCCTTTTTTTTTAAAAAAAAATATGACTATTTCCTATCATTATGTTCTACTTCAAGCTTCATTATCTTAATAAAATTCCTTTACAAATATTCCCTTTCAAAAGAGGAACTCAAACAAGCCGAGTTCTAATTTTTTAATTAAATTTTAAAATTTATTTAATATTTAAAATTATTATTTATCTCAAAAAAAACATTTTTTAAAAATTATTATTTAAATACCATTTTTTGTTGTAAACATTGAAACGAACAAGAGCCGTATATTTACTTAAAACTAAATTCTTGAATTAAAAAATCTCTTGATGTGATCATAAGAGTTCTTCTAACCATAAGTTTACTTAAACATTACAAGATTTTTTAACACGTAATCGATTAAATCATTCTCGGTCTTACTTCAATATTATCAAGAATAACCTGTTCCTTGGATATCAAGCTAAGGACGTCCCAATTAAAATCAACCACGTAATCACGCCACGTAAGCCAGACTAGTTACTATCTAAAATATCAAATCAAAGTTTTTTTTTTTACAATAAATCATAGAAAAATATTTTTCAAGAAACACTGCACGGAAAAGTCCACACGAAATGCACAAAAGCAGTCAATAAACGTTTTTCTTAATTTTCAAGTTTATATCAAATTGATAATTATGACACACAAAACTTATTTCAAGTTTTATATGTGGAAGAAAAAGATTTAAAAAAGAATTAATTAATCATAAATTATAATTAATTGAAAATTCTGAGCCGAAAAGAGAAAAGGATAGGGCCAAACCGATTGTAACCCACTGATTGTTTTCTTCCATTGTTTTGGTCAATCTGTCGCTGTTCTTTCTTGGTTGATCGAGCTTTCTGTATTGTTTCTATACCTCACCCACGCGCCATTAGTCTGCATATTATATATATGCCCATCGTTTCCCATCTGGTTCTAAAGGATAGGTTTATTTCTCTCTCTCTCTCTATTGTCATCTTCCACAAGAGCATCAAAACGAGATGCCTAACCTCTCTATGAAGTCCATGGCAGCCTGCTTTTGTGGAGCTAGCGCCGGTGAGAAGACCACTAAGAGACAGTCGTCGACGGGACGTGTGGCAGCCGCCGCAAACTCTCCGTTGAGAATCTCTCTCTCTGACTTTAGCAACTCGCCTACTCTTTCACCCCAGGATCTCTCCATCTCGTTGGGAAGCTCCGACCTTCATATCTTCACGCTTGAAGAGCTTCGTGCCGTGACAAAAGGCTTCTCCACAAGCAACTTCCTCGGCCAAGGCGGCTTTGGGCCGGTCTACAAAGGATTCATCGACGACAAGCTCCGTCGAGGTCTAAGGCCTCAGGTTGTGGCTGTGAAACTGCTCGACCTCGACGGTCCTCAGGGCCATAACGAGTGGCTAGTAAGTAAAGCTGTTTATTTGTTTTAGAGTTTCAATCATCGTCTCAAAAAAATTTAGACATTTTCAATTATTATCATTTAAATTTTTGTTTTGTTTTAAAAAATCAATAAATAATTTTAACTTTATACATATTTTTCTTTCAAAATATCTCATTTCATTTATGATTTATCTGTTCATCAATGTTATTATATTCCAACTTTCTTTTATTACCAAAGAAATTAAAAAAAAATTAAAAATATATCATCTTTGTCACGTTATTATCAAAATAGATCCTAATTAATATAGTTATTTTGTAAGATAATTTGGTTTTAATTAATGGCATTGGATTAGGCCGAGGTCATTTTCCTGGGGCAACTGAGGCACCCAAATCTCGTGAAGCTGATCGGATACTGCTATGAGGACGAGCATCGTCTACTTGTCTATGAATACATGTCAAGAGGGAGTTTGGAGAACCATCTCTTTAAGAGTAAGTCCACACTTCAAATAATCTTTTTTTATACAGAGAAAAAGTCTAAAATAAAATAATTAATATTTTAGAATAATTTATATACAAATATTAAACGATGAAAACGAGTCCAAACATCGTTAAACGTTCAAACAAGAAAGCATCTATTCTTCCATTTGGCATTTCTCGCTTATGTAATTCTTTGTTTTCTAGAAGCTTTTGTTAGGTGAAAAGATAGTTAATTAGTTGAACTAAAACTCTTCCTTTTCTTGTTTATGACAGAGGTTATCACATCGCTGCCGTGGCTGACGAGGTTAAAGATAGCAGTTGGAGCCGCCAAGGGGCTCGCTTTCCTGCACCAAACTGACAACCCGGTGATTTATAGAGACTTCAAGGCATCAAACATATTATTAGACGCGGTAATTATAATTCCAGAATTTATTAATCTATTTGACTTCTTTGGATTGATGGAAAAAAAAGTCTACAGAGAAAGTACCACTGGGACGCCCAATCCCGTTCACCTCGAGTGACCTGACAAATTTAGTTGGCTTGTTCCCATTTCCCGTGGTTTGGGTCAACGCGGTTCAGTGGGTTAGGAGAAGCTTGGTTTACTTGGACCAATTCTCATCATTAAATTAGCCTTCTTTTTAAATAGGAATCAATGCGACCCAAAATATTTAATATGTTCGCTCAATAGTCAAGAATTGTAGCGGGTTAAGTATGGATATTTCTCTAATTAGTTGAGAATATATCAACTTAGGCAAGTAGGTTTGGTGGGTAAAAAAGTGTTGTTAAAGGTTGATAAAAAGAACGTTAACTAAAGCTCATATTGTGATCAAAAGTATCACTAACTATTTGTTTTTAATTTGATCGATTGGATTTAGACCGTGAATGATTCCAAGTTTAATGTTACCATGGAGGTTTTTAGGAGTTGATGTTCTTACAAAATTGAGTTGACTTTTTCAGGACTATGAGGTAAAGTTGTCAGACTTTGGATTAGCAAAGGATGGACCTCAAGGGGACAACACTCATGTCACAACTAGGGTGATGGGCACTAAAGGATATGCTGCTCCAGAGTATATAATGACAGGTGATATGATCGTTTTAGAATTTGCACATATAGTACATTTTATCTTTTTTATTATCAATTCTTGAATTTATTATTGATAATAATAATTTTTTTTATATTGTTTGTAGGACATCTCACAACAAAGAGTGATGTGTATAGCTTTGGCGTGGTGTTGCTTGAGTTGTTGACCGGTCGAAAGGCTATGGACAAAAACCGATCAACTCGAGAGAAGAACCTTGTAGAGTGGGCCAAGCCATACTTGTCAAACCCACACAAGGTTGAACGTATTGTAGACCCCAAACTAGAGGGTCAATACTCTACTAAAGGAGCCCAAAAGGTTGCATCAATTGCAAGCCAATGCCTAAGCCATAGCCCCAAAACGAGGCCAGATATGAAGACTGTTGTGGAAACATTAGAACCCATCTTGGAGCTAAGGGACATACCCATTGGTCCTTTTGTGTACACAGTAGTGGCTGAGGAAGAGATTGCTCAAACAAAGAAAATGATAAAAGGTGACGATGAAAATGCCAAAGGACAACAACGTGGGCAAAGGCATAAGGTGAGGTTGGCCCAATCTACAACTCAACCAAATATGGATCATTATAGGGCTTTCAAGACCAACATGGAAAGGACAATGAGACAGATAGAGAAGTAAAAGAAAGATAACATATACTACATCTTTGGATGTGAAGCTTTATTTTTTTATATTTCTACTCTAAATACATTGTCATGATGTGACAAAGAATGGCTCATCATGATTATTTGTTTCTAATTTCTTTATTTAAATGAGATTACATTTCCAAACTATATTGATACTTAGAAAGATTGTTGTTGAGTTTCATGATGCTATTAGGAATAGTTGTGATTGGAAATTAAATTTAAAATAATTAATTTAAATAATAATAAAAATAAGTTATATTTGTTAAATAATGATAGAAGAGAAGTATTAAAATATAGTTTAAATATTTTATTTGGTGTGATAATATTTATCCTTATTTTTAATAAAAGATTAAACTCAATACATTAGAGTTCATGACAAACTAAATGACAAGTAGACTAGTTTTCATGATGACTAATCATTATAACACACACTCAAGCACATCATCTAAATTTGTTTAATTCTTTTAAATAATGTCATTTAATAAATCTTGATATTAAACAAGATTGTGATAATTCATTTAATAAATGCTCATTTGATTTTTTTTAAATGTATGCTTGCTAAGTACTTGATTTTTAGGTTGAATGTACAAATAAACTTGTTTGAAATTTATAAATTATTTTAGTTTAATTTGTTGAAAAAATTAGAGACAAATAAATTATACTTTTCTCATGACCACTATTTTCTTCAATCAGAGTTTATTATCAATAGGCTTTCCATTGTAGCTCTTGTATTCCAATGTTTGTAATATCTTGTTACAAAACTTCATTGTCACTAAAATTTATTATTCATGAATCTCTAATCTTCTCTGTTGACCAATTGGTTATTGCATTTAATTGACGGCGACAATCTTCATTATTTCTTAGTTCTCAAACTTTTTCATCATTGATTAAAGTGATCTAAATGCTTATTACCTTTATAATCAGTTTGTCACTATAAAGAAAGTGATAATTGGCAAGTTAATTAATATATTTGAATTTCTTATGATGACACAAATATTTTCTTTATTTACAATATCATGCAAGGCATTTTTTGTAAACTTTCAATTGCACCCAACAATAAGCTATTTAAGAAGTCCTAAGTAAGATCATTACAATCAAGCACATCAAAAAATCTTAGATATGATCTTCAAATCAAGCACATCTATGGATAGTTTAAAAAATTAAGAACTATAATAATCAAGAAAATATAAATATTAATTTTCAAAAAAACTTAATTTAATATTGTCCATGTTAATATACTAATTTGTGGGAAATAGTGATAGTTTAATACCAATTTTAATTAGATATTTTGGGTATATGTTTTCGATACATTTGCTAGCTTTATGAGATTTATGATAATTTAATTTTTGTATATCATTTCGTGCACTTGTTCCTCCACTCATTAGTAATTTTATAAAATTTTATTTTATTTTATTGGAACATTTTTGAAACATATCACAAAAAAATGGTTTTTTTTCTATGACAACATGGCCAAAGATATTTGGGTAACTAACAAGATTGATGTTAAGTATATCTAGTCATTGAAGAGACAATAAGACATCCAATGAATTGAAAAGAAAATAAGGATAATTTAGGAAAGCCAATTAGAAATTTCAAAGACAAGAAATCAAATAAGGATAATATAATAATTTTTACTTTAAATTCAATTAGTAATTTTGAATGTTGGTAAACTTAAAAAATGTATTTATCTACTTTGTATGACCTAAGGGATGACAAAAGAAAATTTTATACATATTTCTTTTGATAATATTTATTTGTCACAATATTTTATATCTCAAAAATAGTTTGGTATATTTGATAATTCATTGCCTTAGGATTGAAATGTGAATTTCAAGCAAATCAAAAATCTAATTTGGAAAATCATAGATATGATCTTCAACAAAGGGTTATTTTAATAAAAAATTAAGAACTATAATAGTTAAGCATATCTAAGAATTATGTTTTGAAAAACTTAGTTCACAATTATTAATGTTAAGTATACTTATACACTAATTTGTAGAAACTATTGATACTTTAATACCAATTTTAATTAGATAGATTGGGTATATATTTTCTATGCAATTACTAACTTTATGAGAAATTTTCCAATTTAAATTTTTGTATATCATTTTGTGCACATGTTCAATCACTCATTAACAATTTTATGAAATTTCAATTGATTTGATTATTATATAATAATATGGGCAAATATTTTTGGGTAACTAGCAAGATTGATGTTAAGGATAATTAGTCATTAAAGAGACAATAAAATATCAAATTAATTGAAAAGCAATTAGACATTTCAAAGGCAAGAAATCAAATAAGGATAATATAGTAATTTTTATCTTAAGTACACTCTAGCAATTTTGAACAATTTTGAATGTTGGTAAACTTAAAAATTGCATTTATATGTTTTGTATGACATAAGGGATGACAATAAAAAGCTTTAAAAATATTTTTTTATTAATATTTATTTTTCAAAATATTTTATTTCTCAAAAATAGTTTGGTAAATTTGATAATTCAAAGTCATGATAACAAAAAGTAAATTGATGTGACATTTAGGATAAAGTTTATGAATTTTAAGAGATTGCTTTGTTTTTTGGAGTATGTTGATCATTTTTATTAATTTCTATAGAGATTATAAGCTCATGAGGTGTCTCCAACTATGGAAGCACAAGAGCAACTTTAACTTTATTTTAGTTTTTGCCCTTTGAGTATTTTGTATAGTGATTGGGATTTCTAGAATATTTTTAAATAAATTCAGCAGCTTTAAATGCCATTGAATTAACATTAAGGACGTTTTTGGTATTTGTTACACATACGGACTATTTTGTTCACTTGCACTTGTTACATTCAATTCCAAACATTATTCAGGCCTATGGTTAAATTTCAAATGTTTAACACTGATTTTATTTTATTGTGTATTTTCTCATCAAGAAAATTTTGATGATTTTATATTTTTAATGCACATTAATTCATTGTTTTCAGTTAATATTAATTATGTTTTATTTTGATTTTGTTCTTGTTCATTCATTCATTGCAAAAGTAGCTCATTAGTTCTCATGAAGTAATGAAAATGCATTCGACCATGGCTGCATGGTTCTTGCATCTTAGGCACACTTAAAAGAAAAAATTAAAGAAAAAAAGAAAAACCTTTCACTTGCCAACCTATGTTGACATGATTTGACACATGCCACCTGTATCGACTCATGCTGAATCACTTTGATCAACTTTGTCTCTGTGCTAACCCAAGCCGACTATGGCTCGTTAGAGCCTACCCTAGTTGACCTAAGGTGACTTGAACTGATCCAAAATGGCTTCGCACCTATGCACTAGTCACACATGCACATCTGGGTCTAGCGTAATTGCTTCCACGCCAACCGAGCCATCCCTAAGAAAAGCCTAGCCATTGTAGCATTCGAAGATGCTATCGTTGCATCTGACAACTCATCATAATGTCAACCGCGTCACCTTCATTTTCGACATTATTAGACTCATAAATAAAGATGGACTACCTCGAATAGTGTTGCACAGCAAAAAAGCTTTAATTCATGCTCCCAAATAAAAATATTGCCATGTTGTACCAATTTGGCCCGAAGGTGCTCCAATTCTTCGTTGAAACTTGTTTGAAAACTTCGCCTAATCAAGCTTTCTTGATTTTACCATAAGTTTTTGTTTAATTTTTCTTAATCTCATTTTTGTATCAACATTTTATGGCATTGTCATGGGTAAAACAAGATGGCTAAAATGAAAAAGCAAAAAGCTAAACTAATTTTAAGAAATGAAGTATTTGACAACTGTAATCAAGAGATAATAGAAACCCCTACACACCTGTCTCAAAACTTACAAACTTTAGAACCTTCTCTACTATCCATTGAAAATTTGTTTTACATGTTAATCAAAATTATAACACTATAAAAAATTTTCTGTACTCTTCTCATGCTTATAAGAGAGCAAATAAAATAAGTTTGGTCACCTTACTAAGTGAGAACATACTAAACTTCTCTCTTTTCAATAAAAAGCCACTCAAAGTCCTACCTATAACTCTCAAATCTCACTACGTTACACCTACTTTAAAAAATCTTTTAATGCAAACTCTTTTGTAAGAATATCCAATCAACCCATCCATACCTTATAATACAAAACCTTCTAACTCACACCCTTTTGAAGCCTTTATTTATCCTCAACCTAATCTTGAAATGCCATAGGCTCTTATTTTTTATCCATCTCATGAACATTCTTGTCCCCCTAATAATGAGCTCCATCTATTTTGAAAACTTGGGTATAACTAAAACATCATAAAAATGTTTTCTTTTTATTGAAAATTTTATTTTGATACTTCTAACTTATAAACTTCAATTTATTAACTTTATTTTTTATTATGACAATTTAGATTCCTATATTTTTTCAAAAGAATTTGAGACAATTGACTCTTTATATCTCATGATTAGCCTTTTTGTTGGAAAAGTTTCTCTATTTATCTTAAAAATATAGTCTCAAAGTGGTCTTAAAAGTTGGCTCATAGTTCAATTTCTTCATTTAACTAGCTCAAAAGTTTATTCTTATCATTTTTAGTCATCAAATTTCTAATTTCTAATTTTTTTCTCAACTAAGTTAAGTTCTCATTTTTCTTAATTTCTTATTGATTCAATTAAAATATTTATGCCTAGTTAAGAATTTCATCAAGCTCGAAAATTGTGTTTGTATTAAGTTCAATTTTTTTCATAATATTCTATTATTCTATTATCAATTTTTTTCTATTGTAAAGTCATAATAGTCTATCTATTTTGTTTGGTTATTATAAGAGTTTAATCTACTCATCTTTTGATGAAAGATTTATATGAATTGTGTTTTATTTTTATTTAATTTTTATCATAATAGATGTAAGCTTAATTTTAAGTTAAATCACATAAAACTTATTGATGTATATTTTAATCTTTGTTGAATTATCTATTTCATAATTTTTATAAAAAATATTATTAAAAAATTAATGTGTTTTAAAATAAAATTAATATTTACACAAAATTACTTTTAAAGATGTGCTCAATCTTATCAATAATTATTTTCAAATATTTTTTAAAATATTTTTTAAGAAATAAATTTTTTTAATTAAGTAATTCATCATTCTTTTATTAGATCATACTTTAATAAGGACATCATCATCTACTAGTTAGGTCAATGCATATTCTTATAAGATGACTAACTAAATATTTAGTGTCATTTTTTATATCCAATGCACTCTTTTATCTAAAAGAATTATAATAAAACTCGACACTCTTATCACATCATATAATTCAATACTCCTTATGACAATGCTAATCATATGGACCAATCCCATAGAATTCTAGGAATTCTCAACAATCATAAATACTCTCCAATATAGCATAACACATCATGCATTTTTCTATGAGACTAAATATAAATTTATTCTCTTTTAAGATTATTTATACAATGATTTTCAAATAACCTTAAAGATAATCTAATCATCTAATAATTTAATTTAATAATTAAGTAAATTAGATCACAAAATAGGATTTATATTAGACGATCATCATCAAACTGAGATAGGCATCCCATGATGCATTTGATAATGAGTCTAATATTGATCAAGTCATTATAAAATTTAAGTTAAAAGGGCATCTTACTTAATGGCCATCAAATTGTTCAATAGACAATCTAACATTCATGAAATAGTACATTTTCAAGTCAAATAGATAATCTAGTGAATCTATAAGATCAAGCTTGAATTAATCAAACCATTCAATAGATCAATTTGACCTTATAAGTGTTAATTAATGCTTAGTTTAATGGATATGCTTCAAATTTTTTCTCAACTAATTAGCTTCTAATTTGCTTTTAAATATTAAACATTAAGAATAACTAGGAGAATGAGTAGTTGAATGTTGAGCACTATTAATATTTTAAACAACCATTTAACATTATAAATATGATTAGATTTCAAAGCATTTTGTACAACTAATGTCAGAAGCTTTTTGAACTACAAGTAGCATGCTATTCTTTAAAGTATGACATTTTCATTCATTTCAAATCCAAAATATATCCTCTCTTCTAGAACTCTTTATATATCCGACAATGTTTTTGAGGGAATTCATGTTGCTATAAGTTGTTGCTATTACTATTCATGAGTTGTTTGAGTGAAGAGAAGGATTTAAGAAGTGCCTACTCTTTGCCTTATGTGGAGGTTACAAGATTATGCTTTTTGTAAGTGAAAAGTAGTTGTAAAAGGGCTTCTCTACTAGAAATTATGGAGGAGAGAAGAAGAGTGTTAGCACAAGGAAGTTATTTAAGATTAAGGGTTAGGAGACAAACTATCCAAAAATTGGCTTGTGCCATTTTCTTTCCTTTTATCTTATTTATTGTTGTTTTACTAACTATTATTGGATTGATTAAGCTACAAAAGAGGTGTGAATTATGGATTTTAGAAATCTTGTAATAAATTTTAAGAATTTTTTGTGTAAGGTAGAATAAAAAATAATTGCTAAAAAAGAACACAAATAATTTTTAAGTGATTTAATTATACATAAGGTTTACATCTAACACTAATCTAATAACTTGGATTGTACTAGTCACTCCCTTTCACCAAGTGATTGGTAATAGTAAAACTTTACAAAAGGTGATCCATAATGGGACCTATAAAGTACTTAAAAGAGTTACAACCAATAAGACTAACACAAGTCAATCCAAATGTTAGCTAAAAGAAACACTTATAGCACTTGCACAATTAATGCTTACAATAAACATATAACTTGCACATATATTACAAGTGGCATAGCTAATGAGAGAATAAAAAAGATGTTACCAAATGAGAACTTAGTGGAATGAAATGGGAAAGTAGATTGAAAGCAAGTTTGATGTAGCTCACTATGTTGCTTGAAGGCTTCAAGCGAAAGTAAGACAATCTTAGTCATAGTTGGAGCTTGGTTTTGCTTTGTATATTACATGAGACCAACATTAGGCCTTTCATAAGTGTATTTCATGTTGTGTACTCCCTAAAGATTTTTCATATTATTTTAAGAAATCCCTAATGGCTAAATCTAAGTTGCTAACTAGATTAATTAGCCATTATAGCTCTTGGGTTTTGTAAGTACTTTTACAATTAGAAAGATCGTGCCAAATGATACTTGTCATAATCAGCCTTTTTGACCAATTTTTTTTGTTAAACTGCTAAGTGCAACAACTTTTATACTCATCAATGTATTTGGATGATCACTCTTTCACCTCTCGAGCTTGATATTCAAACTAGGAGTAATAATCTCCCAATCTAATCACCATGCTTATGTTGTGCCACCTATAATGAAACAAGCTCCATTACTAGATAGTCAACCACATTACTTAGGAATTGGTTCATTTTTAGAAAAGTAACTTCCTAAGTACATATAAGGTATCAATGTAACATGTAATATACAAATAATTCACATGCACAAACTAGAGTATCCATCATCCAAACAAATAAATAAATAATATAAAATCATAATAAAATATTGAATAATAAGGTCCATCAAATAAATTGAATACAATTAAAGTCCATTAATAAAGTCTACTACAATAAGCAAGTCCATTTATTATATCATTAAATCAAAATATCAATATTTGACCTCTAAGCCAAAGCAAATAACTAGAAATACTAAGTGAAGAATAACTATCCCAATCATAGGCTACGATACAATTATTTACCTCACTAATCATGCATGTAAAAAATAAAGGGAGTTAGTCAATGCTTATTAAAGGATCCTAAAGTTGTATTATAAAAATCACATTCAATCCAAGGTATTATAACAAAAATACAAATTAAGATTATATCAATGTTATGATAATGCATGTCATGCAACAAGCAACTAAATTATCAAGTCTATTTAAAGGAATGCATGACACAACCAATTTGATGTAACCCACAATGATTTGGGATTACCTTAAAAGCCTATGCAACAAAAGTCAAGATCTATCACCCTTTACATTGCCATATAGAATAGGTCGATGAAAGAGTATGAGAAACATTTAAGTATAGAGAAGTTCAATTGCCTTCATGTGCTCTGAGTTGAACCAAATCGAAACATGAAAAATATCAAGGATAATTAGACCACACAACTCCTTGTCCAGCCATTTTAGTTTCAAATAGAGGAAATAATATTTACCATAAAACGAGAACAACCCATACTTCATCAAAAAGTGTACAAAATAAGGCTATTAGTTTATTAACTTAGAAAGGCAATATCTTATGCTTGCAATAAAAAGGAGGCTCCTAAGATAGTACAACTTATTTGAGAAGACTAACACTTCCTCCTCCATAGAAATATCCCAAAGCCAAGATAAGCTAGTATGAAGGCCTTGTGAACCTGAATTAGAAAAAAAGGGAAAAGAATTTGTTTGTCATATGTCATGTTATGAAGTTGATATTACTTTACAATGTAATAAATCCATTGACCGAAGCATTGAATAACCTCAATATTGATAGCAATCTTCAATAAAAAATTTATTTCATTCCCATTAAGTCTTGGTCGTTCAGAAAGAGTTGTGAACGAACCTGTACCAACTACAGTTTCGGCTATTATTATCCTCAAAATAGTCATTTTCGCCCGGGTAGAATTGACAAGTTCTCTATGTCTAGAAAAACAAAGTTAGGAATGTTATTATCTCGTGCAACTTCACTTCCATTTCAGCCAAGGACCAAAATAACTAAGTTGAGTGAAGCCCCAGGCTTATCGTTCCAAGTGTAGGAAGCCATCCTACACCAAAAAGCCCATGGAATCATGAAGTTTTTTATAATGCAGCAAATTATTTTTGCTTGGGATGGGACGAAGAATCGTCCACAGTGAAGGCAGAAAATTATATTCCTCCATGCTGGCAATATAAGCTAACGCACTATGTAGATGAACCACTAGAGGAGAAGAAGTGCATTATGGTATTCTGAAATTTTATGCAGCATAATGTTGTGCTCCTGGTCACTCAATCCAATTTCAGCTTCTTTAATTTGAAATTGCTTAATTTCCATCTTCAATTGAAGTGGTTGAAGGACAATATTTCCCAACTTGCTAAGGTCATCCAAAGCCCTCTCAAATTTAGTGCTGATAGCAGATGAAGGATTGCCTTTTACTCTTCTTTGCCATGCTGTGTGAGCAACTAATTGAGGTTGAGGATAATATAGCCATGCATTCTCAAACTGTTTCCTTTTGCTTGTGGATTCCATGTCCAAATTTCTAAAATAGCAATACGGGACAATGATCGAAAGCAATCTAAGGAAGTTGAATAATTTCTGTACCTGGGAGATCTTGGATTCCCTTAAGGTTAAGAAACACCCTATTCAAACATTCATGCACTCGAGCACCCTCCCTTCCCCTTCCTTGTTGTTGTACCATGTATATTTACTACCCACAAAGAAAAGGCCTCTCTTCCTGAGCTGCTGCAATAATATTCTGCCAAGCTTCCCTCCAAGTAATGTGTTCTTCTGATGCATAGGTAACCTAGAAGTACCAAAGCTTGCACCAGCAAATCCTACGGATAATTTCAGGATGACACCAATCTAATGCCTCTAATGTTTCATATAATGATAGAGCTCGCGATGGATTATTAGGGTTTGAAAACTGTCTTTCACAACAAACTATACAGTCCCGGATGAATTCAATTCCTGTAGATACATTCCCTGATTAATCTGTTTTGATTATTCCACGAAAACTGCCTTGCAGTACCTCTCCAAAGACATGCTTGACTGCATCAATTGAAAGTTAAACAGGTTGATCTTGATAAAGCAAAATATCTAGTAATTCATTTGCCTGATTTGCCAATCGAAACGCTGGAATAACCAGGCGAAATTGAAAAAGTCAGCACCAATCCAGAGTTCCCTCATCGAATCCCAAGCAGATCATTTGCCAATTTGCAAAGGGGAAGAGAGAGAAAAGCAGCAATCAGCAGCCCAGTTTTGTTTACTTAAGTCTGAATTCAGAATATGGATTGTTGGTGCACACTTGCTGTATATTCTGATCAAAAGGCATTCTTGACTTGAGCTGAGGCCTAACCACCCCATGGTGCTTCGCTTGAAATTGAAACAGGTTCAGCTTGATGAAGCAAAATTATAGAGAGTGCAGGTTCATGCTGTGCAAATATTCACTTAGTAAATTCGCAGAACCTTTTCAAGCCAAAAGTGCAGCGTGAACAGTTCCAACTTACACTTCCATTTTGCCTAATATCAACATGGCCATTTTTAACACCAGAACTTCTGTTGAGAAGCTGATTCCGGCTGAATAATCAGGATTTTTTCTGTAGCAAAGAAGAGGAGAGAGATAAGCAGCTTTGCATTTTCCCACTTTGTTGAATATTCATAAGACAGCAAACCTTATGATTAATTTGTTGTTAAAGAGGAAAAGGCAAGCAAGCGTTGTAGAATTAACCAAGAAGTCTGACATGATAAATCTAGCAGCATTCCAGGAATGTCTATCCCATTCAATCCAATCAGACCAATCGTCATTTTGCAACAGAGAGGCGAGAATTACGCAAAAACCATTCTCCCATTTCTGTTCACTTTTCTGAAATCAAGCTTTAAATATTTGCTGTATTTTAACAGACCAATAGAATTATCAGAACCATGCTGTGTTAACGACATTGTAATTATGCTTTAGCTGACACACCCAACAATGCAATGGTTGAGACCGAAACAAGATGAACTTGATAGAACGTCTTTTATAGCTAATTAAAGCCTCATCAAATAATTGAACCAAGATAGGATTCACGTCGCAAAGTTGCTGCATCTGCATGCTTACTGCATGTCTGTGAGATTGTCACTATGCTGAGATTTCAGAGCATTGAGCAATTCAACCTTTAGTAGGAATTTAATTTGCCAAAAAAAAAACACTAGTTGAAAATGAAGCAAATCGAACTTGATAAAGCAGTTTTTAGGATAACTCAATTGCCTCAGCCAGTCCATTGTTGTAAAAGCCACATATACCATTATATATTCAAACGATTGACAAGAAGAATTCGCATCGAGATTTGCCAAATGAAATGCTCAACCTGTAGTATCCCATTCCAGATGAGCTATAAAGCAATCTGCATAATTTGAACAAAGAGCCTCCCCATTCGAATGGAATTAGGAGCTGGGCTTATTTCACAAAACCAAATGAGGAAAAATTGTCTCATTATTACCACACTTAGCTTGGAAGCAAGCTTCTATTTATTGGATTGAAACTTCTAAATCATTTGGAATATTTGGAGACTTATTCTAATCTCATATCATAGCTAGTAGGCCAGTAAGCAGAGGTCCAAATCTTGCTCTCCTCATTCGTGGTAGTAAAGATCAATCATAAGTGTAAAATCTAGATAGGATAAGGTACCTTGGATAATTGAATTAGGGTTTAGATGAAACCCTATAATACCTTAGATGGCTAATTAAGATATGGAAGAAACCTTAGAGTATTTTAAATAGTTGATTGGCATTTGGAAAAAATCTTAAGATATCTCAGATTGTTGGTTAAGATTTCAAAGAAAATCTAAAATGCCTAGATAATTGATTAGGGTTTTGGAGAAAACCCTAGAATCATCACAAATAATAAACTAATGTTAAATTAATATTATAAAATAATCCAAAAATAGTTGGTAATAACAGTGCTTTGGAATAATGCTAACATAACAAAGAAATCTTAATGAATTATAAGAGTTGATACATTAGATCTTAGGTTTTGGACTCTCAAGCAAGGGAATAAGTGAGTTAGTTATTAAGACTCTTACCTAATAAGAAGGTAACTATTTTGTAAGATCAGTAGAGCCCTGGTTAATGGAGTACCATATCATGTGTTTAGAGACTCTAAGTATGGTTAAGTGTCACTTGCTTATATAAGACATCATGAGGGATCATAGATGTGCTAGAGAATATGATAAGGAGAATCATGTACTTATTAAGAACTCTTAGAGCCTAATAGAGGCTAGTCCACTTGATTAATAAAATCCTAGTTGTAGAATACTAGATTATGTGATGATTTAGAAGTATCAGACCTTATACTATTATTCTTATAGACTTAAAAATTGTGTTAGATTATTGGTGAGATATTGAGCATCCAATTAAACGCATCACAACCACTTCTTAGTTATATAGTAGTAGCTTTGATTATGCATTAGTTTAGTTTAATAGGTTGAGATACTCCTATATGATATCACTATTCATGATATTGGTTAACCTCTGATTATGTTAGTTAGATATGCTTTTTATGTTGGTGTTGATCATTTTTATAATATGACTTGAGGATTTTCTATTAAGTTTTTTAGTGCACTCCTCTTATATTACATATACATCTAGAGAGTTAAGATCTTATATTAGAGACAAAAATAATAATGATAGAGTTAATGCATTTAATAGTCTTGATATTTTAGCTTTATATTTTATAATATTTTAGTTATAGTAGTGATCATATTTTAATTATGATAGTAACATTATATTTGATGAAATTTTTAATTGTATCAAATTTTTGTTACAATCATTGGATATTTATATCTTTTATATTTGTCTCTTATATGATGGACTCTATATTTTATGGATTGAGTATAGATTGTGAGATGACACTTTGGTAATATTGATATGTATGAATACTATGATAGATTTTTATAGATTTTTTTGGTACTATGTACATGTTGATGTGGTTGGTGGGTGTTACCTCAATCTAAGATGAACTAGTTTCTAAATTAGCTGTGTCATTAGTTGGTAAAGATATATGATTCATTTTTGGTGATACACTGGGAGCATAATGATTATATTAAGGAATTATGATTCCTAATTTGAATATTAAGCCCAAGGAATAAAAGATGGCTAGCCAAATATAATAGTTGGTGCATGAGTTTTGTTGCTCCTAAGAATTAAAAAAATGTGTTGCTAGAAAAGCCAAGTGTGATAAAAAAAATAATATGTTGCTAAAATGCCAATTGTGGAAAAAAATCATGTGAAAATAAGGTTAAAAAATATGCAACTATGTTTACTAAAATATTATCAATGTTTGGGTGTAAGAAACTCTAATTGCCAACCATACCAAAGCAAAAGAAGAACATGATCACCACATAAGTCAAGGTCAACTCATGGATCATGTTCATGAACAAAAAAATCCCTAAGTTTTCTTATCCAGTAATGGGATGTAATTGATGGATTAATTTGCCATAATGAAGTTAGAGTTCAAAGTAGTAGAAGTGAAGATTATTGAAGCTAGTTGTGCATTCATTTGACCTGAAAGGTTTAAGTTAAAGGCTTAGTAAGATGTGCTACATAAATTAATGCAAATTAGTACAAACTTGGGTTATGTCTTATGCTAGGTCTATAAATAAACATGTGATAAATAAAAAACATACTTTGCCATATATAAAAAATAACATAACCAACCGATGTGATACACTATGAAAATCTTAAATTCATATTCCCAAATTATCCGTTTTGTCACATTACTATTTTATTTTGTAAAATTCATATCACATAAAACATTCTAATTATTTATGATTTATATAGAATTTAATGAGCCAATTGATTAACTAATGTGGATCCTTTATAACTATATCGGGGCTCTGCCCAATAGAACCACTATATGAGTTTATTTGACTAACCCAATTATCTCATCTTTAAGTATGTCAGTAATAGACTCTACTCAAGAATTTACCTAACATAGAATTAATTCTATGCATGACCTTTGCCCATTTCCTTTAGATGATTTAACATATCCCTCTTCTTCAACAATGTTTGAAATCTAATTTTTCTTCCATTTAATATCATATCAAATTTACCAATTATAATTTCCTTGTTTTTTTTATTTTTTTCCTAAGTATTCCCACATCCATGTCTAATTTGAAGCAATATTTAACAGAAAAATTTTCAATCTTATCCGTTACTAAAACAAACCATATGAAATTAGCGACTTCTTTAATATAGCCACAACTTTGATCTATATCCAATAATGATCATACGATTCAACTAATCATGCTAAATTTATAACCAAAGCTCAATTGATTCATTACAACAACCATTCAATACATCAAGCATCATTCTGAATGTGAATTAATCTATGCAAATTTAAGTTTCAAAATAGTGCCATTAACTAAAAACTATGCAATACAAGAAATAGATGCAATAAGATAAATAAATTGCCTTCCTTTATTTCCAAGTCATGATCACACCAAGGAAATGATTCTTTCTTGCAATATTCCTTTTAGGAACTCAAGCCTTTCCTTCCCCTTTCTTCTTTTGCTTGATTTCTATGATGCTTCCTCTCTCTCTTCATGGTAGAAAATTGAAACCCAAAGGAGTTCCTCAACCTCCAACTCTTGAGTTGCCTTAAAACTTTACCTAAATCTTTCCAAACAATTTCATGAGCTCCCATTTATAATTTCTTAAAAATCAATTTCTTAGTGACCTACCACTAGTTTAACACACCTTCTAAGCTCATGTGATCCTTAGTGTAAGGTCTAAAACTCTTATCTCATCATATAATTTAACAATTCCTTATAAAAAATCCAATCATATGAGGCAACCTTATAGGGCTCTAAGAGTCCTCAATAATCATGTAGCACTCTATTAGGTTCTTTAACACAATCATGGGCTCCATTAATGTCTTATAAATTAGTGGCTCTACCAACCATGTGACTGTCTCATAAAACTCCAAGAGCCTTAAATAATGTGTGTCACTCATCATATAAGGACCAAGTCCATAATCTATTATAGATTTAAAGTGGGTTGATGGTGCTCAACCACACCATATATTTCATTAGGAATCTTACCTTCTTGTATATCTAACCTATCTAACTTTGATGGAGAGTTAATCTATGTTGTCATTAATGTAATCTTTCTTATCATATAATATCATTTCATATTATTTCATCATTAATGGTCTCAAATTATTTAGATATTTCTTATAATTCTAACTTGTAATTTACAATAAGCCTAGGGTTTTCCTTAAAACCAAAATTACCAATTTGGATAATCTGGGGTTTCCTCAAAAGCCTAACAATTATCTAAGCTAACTTAAGATTTCCATCAAACCTTAATCAACCTATTTAAGATAATCCTCTTTTATCTAGTTCTATATATTTATATCTAGTTTTTATAAAATCTTATATGGAATTCTTACTAGAGTCTTTTAACCTATTTAAGCTATTACTTGAGTACTTTCTTAATTTTTAAATCCTTGCCTACATAACCCTTATTTTCTAATATTGGTAAACATGAGTTTCAGTAGTGACTCTTATGTCTTATAAGAAAAACTAAGCCATAACATCCTTCTCTAAAGGTCTCTCTTAAGCTACATACACCTTTGAAATCACCAATTAGGTCATCAATTCATAACCTAACAACTTAATTCAAGGCTACTTATAATCTTATCAAGCAAGCCAAGCTAATTCAAGACTTAGCCAAAATCCAAAAGAACATTTAGCAACTTGGACAAGTCTAAAACCATTCTTAATACCAAAACTAAGCCCTCTATTTCAACCAATCCTCATTAAAATTTTAGCTAAAAGCTCCACCAAATCATAGCCTTATCCAAGTTTACTTATGGCCTAACAAAGTGCTTGATGTTCTTAATAAAATACTAATTTTTATCTTTTTGTTTCCTTATAGAAAAATCTTTCAAGATCAAATTTTGTTTCTTATTTTCACTTTAATGGGTAATGATATCTATAATGAGATAATATGACCTTGGGTGTTGATAATTTCATCTTAGGATGAGCTATAACCATAACTTTTGATTATGCCATTACAAAGTACAAAATAATCTTTAAGTGGTGATGATGTCATAAGATATAAATTGAGCCTTATGTGGTGATGATACAAAGAGGATGTGTGATATAAAGCTTAAGTTGTGATGATATTATAAAAGTATGTGATATGATCTTTGGGTGGTGATGATGTCATGTAAAAATGTGATATGACCATAAATTGGTAATGATTCCATGATAAGGTATGATATGATCTTGAGTAATGATTATTTTATGATGAGTTATGATATCTCTTAGGTGGTGATTACGTCTTAAAAGGAGTGATATCCTAATTAGGAATAAATCATGAATGGTATAAATTGATTATTGAGTCATGTAAGAGATAGTTTTTTAAGATATACCTATTGAATACTTTACCTAAGCTATTAAACCTAGTATGTAGAATATTTTAGTTATTATAATGTTATATATGATATTATGTTAGCTTTGTTCACTGAGCCTATTATGCTAATGTAGCATAAACTTATGAACATGTGTAAGTATGGATGGTGCACATCTTGGGACATATAAGAAATAGTGTTAAGGGGAGATAAGTCTATTAGTGAACACATTGAGAACTAAAAAACCAAACTACTATAAAGAACTAGCATTATAAAAAGCTAGTATTAAACATATGATGATTGTATGTGATTTGTAATAGTGTGATTTTTTCATTCTACTATTCCTATTGTTTCTACATTTTATTTATATAGCTTGTTGAAAAGAATTAAAATGTTGACTTTATTTCATGGAGTTTATTAGGTTTAAGAACATATGTGTTTAAAGTTAACATTGAATTTAAGTGACACTGGGGTACTTCTTAGAGCAGGCATCACAAATTTTGTATTAAAGTGAGTTAGATACTTGCTATAGGTTGACGTGTGTTAGGCAGAAAAATGTATGGAAAAGTTCATGCACAACTAACATTGATCACTATGTCATAGTATTTCTTATTTACTATATACTTTCATCTATAAAACTAAATGTAATAAAGTATGTTACACTAAGGTTTGTCATATAATAGAATGGAAAGTGAGAAAATAATTAACCTTAATTAAGATCAGAGTCATGAAGAGTAGCTTAGAACTAAGTGGGACTTAGTGTTAAAAAATAGCTAATGTACTTCTACAAAAGCAGAAAATGTCCCAACTATTAAACCCTATGAGATCTAAAAGTAAAATATTATTTTGAGATAACAAACCATTTAAATGCATTATTTGAGATATGATATATTTACTTTGTGTGTTATATATATTTTAAATATTGGTAGAAAAAGTGGATCACTAATCTTGGTGTGGATGGATAAAGCGTTAATATCTCAAGTCAAACTACTTAAGACAAGAGGAAATAGATCATCCATCTTTAAGGATTGTGTGTCCTAAAAGAATTTCAAGGTTTCATAATTCTTAAGGCACGTGTAAACATTAAAAAAGATCATTATCTATATTAAAGAGCTTTCACATCACTCACAAAAGTATTTGGATATCACATAAGCAATGCTAAAATGCTAATTATATACACTTAGAGGTTTTAGCTCACATTCTATTCATTTTTTGCACATAAACTTGTTAATATATAGGAAATGATTAATCAAGAAAAATGGGATTTGAGTGTCTACAAATAAATTATAAGATGGTTAAAATTGCATTATTCATAGAGTATGAAATACACATTATATAGTATGATTAGCATTTTTTGAGTTTATGACCTTGAAAAAGAACAACTTGATCTAAATTTATATCCAATGTGTTGAGCAATCAAACAATATAGTTGTATGATCAAATTGCATGATATATTCAAATGAGCTATGTATTAATGAGCAAGTAATTCAACTATGCTTGCAAACTATGTAATTTGTATCAAATGGAAATCCCATGAATTTCATATGGCATGATATTGTTTGTTATACAAAATGATATTATCTATTATATAATATGATTAGGTTAAGCATAATATGCACTTGACATACAAGAGTTTTTAATTAAAAAAATATGATTAGACTGCATGAATTAGCACATCATATAGTGTAAAGTACAACTTCCAATAATTAGTGGTCTTGTTAAAAGTGGCTAGAATTTGAAGGCAAGCTAAATTTATATATTTCGTGTCAAGAGTTCTACCAATTTTTTAGGGATTAGTATGGCCCAACACTACCTTAAGAAAAGAATGTAGGTCAAAGTAACAATTTGGCACAATAGGGCAAAGCAAAGACAACATATCATTAAAGATTACTTTTATTGGTTGCCAGAAAGGATCAATGTTGTTATATGTTCAAGAAGAGACTACAAAGGTTCAATTAGTGATGTAATGGATCTTTTGAATCTTCCAAAGTTTAGAGAGATGGTTGATTTAGCTCAATTAACAAAGCAAAACTAAGTCCCAATGGAAACACATGTTGAGATAAGCAAAAGGAAATAGTCGATGTCACAGCATGATGGAGGCATAAGCACAATAAGCTTATGATTAGTAGTGTTGAATGCCATGTTTTACTCTATCATCTCGATCTGGAGTGAGAGTAAAGCAAGGTACAAAACCTACAAGAAAAAGTATTGTGATGTATACCATAAAAAGGGATCAATCATATGTTTCAAATGTCATGAAGTAGGTGTAACATTCTTAAAGATATGATATTTTTTTGTGAAGTTATTTAATTTTAGCAAATATGTTTATTGATAAAGGGGTAAAATATCTTAAAGGAGGAAAAGTTCAAGCACAAAATTATGATTTATGAGAAACTTAATGATATAAGTTGTTGATAATCAAAGGTATAATAATACGTTTGAGGTTATCTAAAAGGACACTATTTGAAACTTTGTGGTTGAAATATCTACAAACAAGATAAGTTATTTAATCAACATGGCATAAAAGGATAAATGGTATGCTTATGATAGATTTTACAACATTTTATCCTTTATAGCTTGTCAAACTTGTCTTAATTCCATAGATCTAAAGGAAAAGGGATAATTTTAACTTAAATAAATAAAATATATTATTTTCTAAAAGGTATAAAAAAGGACTATAAAAACTAAAAAAGGTTATTCCTTAATGTCAAGTATACTATATTAAAAAAAAAGTTGTTGAATTGTTAAATTGTTGTATCTCATTATGGGTTATTGTTTGGAGGTAGAAACTAGTGATGAAACTATTGATAGGATGTATCTTATTTTGGGTATCACCTAAAGGTGAAACCAAATTTTAAAAAGATAATCAAATACTTTACATTTATTCTATGAACGAAACTTGATTTTGATAATAGAAAGGAAAGGAAAAGTTTGAATAAAAGATGATAAATTTAATAGGGTACAAGAATCTTGGTTTGAATAGGAATTTAAAAGAGGGGTTGTAAAATAAATCTAAAAGAATTTAATCTATAAGGTGGCATTGCATTGGCATGTTAGTATCATTTTGGATATAATGTTTATTTATTTCGCCAAAAAATACAGCATAACCTAATTTTGTACTACTGTACATTCTTATTTTATAATTTTTGCCCACTAAGTTTTTGTTGATTGGATTAGGTTATTCTATGGCTTAATAGTTTTAGGAAATGAGGATCCATATCATGAGATATAGAGAAGCAATGAGCAAGATAATATCTTTATAGATTTCTTACTTTAGCATACATGGTTATATTAGGATTTCGATGATATAGAATGCACAAGAAGCTACTAAGCTAAATATTATGTTTTTGTGGAATTTGATTGTATTATTATCTTATTTTGCACTGTGAGAACTATTTTTGTGTGAAGTTAGTTTTTGTAAAAGGAATTTAAAGTGTGGAGTATCTATGAGATGTTGTTAGTTTATTACATTTCCAACACAAAGTGCACAGTCACACATATATAACATTATCTAGAGAGGCACTTGTATTTTTTGATGTTGTAGTTTTTATGTTATTAAAAAAATTAACTATGATGATATTATTTGATTGAGGTGCATTGCATTTCTTTATTTCTAGTGAGATAGTAAAAAAACTTAGTAGTTGAGCATCAAATTCTAGAGAACCCCTTATTAGTGATATTATTTTTGGGTGATAATGTGAGGGTGGATAAATTTATTGAACAAGATGTGACAACAAATTGGCATAATTTCAAATCCCATTTGATTATAATCAATCTAAAGAAATTTGATATCATTATAGGTATAAAGTGTCTAACATCTCATTAGGACATAGTTGATTATTAAGTGAAGAGAATAAAGATACATGTGTTAATTGACACTAATTTTTTTGTTTTGGTTAGACTGACATGTATTGTTGGTATATGCTTTAAATGTAGAAAATTTGGTAAATAAAGGTTGCATTATGTTTTTGGCCTCTATGCACATTGCTGAATAGAAAGAAGTGAAACATGTATCTATGGTGTGTAATTACCTAGACTTGTATCTTGAATATCTACTAGGGATGTCACCTAATATAGAAATTAATTTGGAATCGATTTGATTCCTAGTGTTGAACCTATTTCAAGGGTGTCATATTTATTGAAGTCAATGGAATTATAAGATATGAAGACTAAATTGCAGGAGTTAGTTGAAAAAGGGTTTATTATGTTGAGAATATCTCCTTGAGGTGCTTTGAGAAAGACGGTGTGAATCAATTGTAGAGAGTTAAACAAGGTTATGGTCAAAAACAAATATTTGTTTGCCAATAATTTATGATTTTTTTGATCAATTGCAAGTGGTAGATGTGTTCTGAAAATTGGAGTTACATTTTGGCTATCATTAATTGAAGATTTGAAAGGATGACATTATGAAGTCTACTTTCAGAATGAGGTATAGGCATTATGAATTCCAAGTGTTAACTTTTGGTTTGACAAATGATTTAGTGAGATTCATAGGGTTGATGAATAGGGGTTTTTAGATCATAGCTAGATCAATGTAATTATCTTCATTAATGACATATTCATATAGAGTTTGAAGTTGGGAATAGGAGGGATAATGATTTTGGAGGGAGTCATGATGACCTTGAAGCCAACAAGCTCAACAATCAATCTTGAATCCAAAAGCATAACAACTAGGTAAAACATTAAAAATTTGGGTGTTTTACTCTCTCTTAAGAATCTTAACCTATAAAATTTCTTCCCTTTAATGGTGAGCTTTGGGGGATTCACCTCATTAAATTGCTCCTTCATAGAGGTGTTAGGTGAATCATGAACTCATCACTTATAAGGATCAAGGCAACAATAAGGCACAAATAAGAGCTTAAAGTGGTCTTTGATGGAGAGGAGATTTCAAAAATGGCCTTATCCTTTTAGTTTTCCTTAATTAGGAAATTTTCTAATGGATGAACAAACTTGGACACAAAATATATAAAATTTAACAAAATTGGGTTTCTAAAAATGTTTTTAGTGGGACTTCTTGATCACTAACAAAATCTTCTTTGATTCATTTAAGAAGATTACTATTTTTGCTACTGGTTACATAGAACTTGGTCCATTACCAAGTTCAAAATGCTTGCACTAATATATCATTAAGATTTTTAATTGAACTCTTTACCTTCATTGGTTATAGTTTGTATTTTTTCAAAAAAGCAGCCCTCTATTCAGTGGCATCGATGATTGGTACAACACTTAAAGCAGATTCAGTAATTATCAATTTAACTTAACCACATATTGCAATGGCTTTTGTGGAGGTGGATTTGGTGAAGAGCCTCCCATCTTAGATTAGTCTCTCAGAAATAGGACAACAACAATGGTTTTTAATAGAAAGTTCAATACAATGACTTACCCACATATTGTTGATGATGTTGTAAGTAGGAGCACAATGTTCTCCAGTGTAAATATACCATGAATAACATAAATTTCATTATAAAACAAGGAGGCCCACTCAGTTACTCAAGATCCTTCAAGTTCTGAGCTTGAAGGGAGGGTGGATCACTAGTGTGATAAGAAAGTGATTATTGTTCAAACAATAATAATAGAAAAAACTACAAATTAAACCCACAATACCATAACCCAACATAGTTGCACCACTTATATCCAAAAGAAAATTCTCACAAGGGTAGTATAAAATCTTAAGGATTTCCATTTTTTAAATAGGAAACTTAATCAAGCTATGATCCCAATAGTACTACTCATTGAATTACAAATGATTACTGATGTAATCTATGTCGTGCTAATGCATAAAAGGAGGAGGGGGTGAATTGTGCATTTAAACTTCTTGTTATTTTAAAAATATTTTCTGAAATAAAAATTTAGTAATCACAAATTCTTTTTTTAATAATTTAATTAAATAAAAATGTAATAAGAAAGGAGACATTTGAAGGTTGTAAAAGCTTTTTCAATAAAATATTTTACGCTTAGTAAAATAATTTTTCATAAATTTCTCTTATATATGTTTTTTTAAAATTAAATATTATTAAATAAAATAAATATCATTAATTATATAATAAAAGATAATAAGAGAGACAAAGGGATTTTGGTGGTTTGGCTTAAGTTGTTCTCACATCCACCATTAATTAACTTAACCAAGATTCTACTATCAAAGCCACTCTCTTTATCATAGTAGGTAGAGGTAACCTTTACAAACTACATCTTTTTGTCACAATAGATAGGGATTCATCGTTAGAATCTCAATTATAAAGTTTATAATATTAAAGCATAATACTAAATAATAAATAACTACAATGTTTCATTATTCAATTGTAAAAGTATATATTAAGTCAAAGGATTATGTTTAATATGATGTTAGAATATGAATACATATTGGTAAAAGTTTGCAATGATCTAAAGGATTTGATTTTAAAATATTAAATCAAAATATTAATATGATCTTTTTTAGTAAAATAAGAAAAGAAATATAGAAATAAAAATCAATTGTAAAAAAGTCACCAATAAGATATGTAATTACAGAAAATATTGAAGGAAGACAGCAAAGGCTCCAAAATTCGATTGTAATTTTTTATTTTACTCTTTCAAACATATTGATGTAATCAAGGTAAAATAATAAATTATTCAATTCCAAGCCTTCTTCTATTTATATTAGAATATTTTTTTGGCTAAAATAATATTTTTCTAATGGCTAGAAAAGGGTCACCCAAAATAGTCATTATAAATAAGAATTTGGAGTACTGAACAAACATAAAGAATTTTATGGAATGCAAAATACAAGTGGGAGCAATGACGATCGGCATCATCCAATCATAATAACAAATAAAGGGTTTAGATTTAATCCTAATGGTATTTAATCTGGATCGTTGATCTGACATACTTGATGGACAAAGATGATGTGCAAGATCATTATTCACAAAGACAGAGAAGCTCTCAACCATTCAATCAAGCTTTCCAAATGGATAGCTATATGAATTGCTTTATTTGCAAATGTAGAGAAGATATTTATTATTTGACTATACTTTTCAAATAGACAACTAGATGAAGTTTATTATTAAAATAGGTAGACACATTTGTGATCATTCTTAATTTGTTCTAATTCAAAAGAAAAGGGCACCATTCCTATAGTTTTACATTGTAAAAATTACGTTCAATTTGGTGTTTATAAAACTTTCTCCATGCTAGTAAGTTAGCTTAATGGGGTTGGCTGCTCCCTGAAACTCTTGGAAAGTCATGACTTAAGTCAACTTCATATGAGTTTGATCTGACCTAATCTTGTAACTTGATTATCTGATTCAACACGATAAGCCTAAGCAGGTTCAGAAGTGATGCTTTAACCTGATTTAACCCAAATCACTATAGGATTGAACCTTGCTTAAGATTCAGGCCTGATCAAACTCTATTACAGTAGATCTCTTAACTCTTGGAATGACATAGCCTAGGGCCTAGCACTTCGAGCCATGTAGCTTACACATTTGGGCTTGGCCAAGGAGTGAATACTTAAGTTAAATTTTTTGTTTTCTTTTTTTAAAACATCTTATATATATATATATATATATTATTTTATTTTTAAAATATTTTAATAGAAATTAAGATAATGAAATATTTTTGCAACTACTAAAACAATAATATGTAAAAAATCAATGATCGTGCATGTGAATGAATGATGTTATGCAACATAATTGGATTATATATAAAGAAGTGATAGAATAGATAATAAAATGAGTATTAGGTCTTAAAGATGACTTATGATGACTAGTCACTCCATCAAGAGTTTGATCAATATCTCCTTGATATGTCATTTAAGCTACAACAAGAGCATAGCCATAAATAATGTTTGCTATCACTTCACTTGTGGATTGCTTTATAAGATATTTGATCAAAATTCTTTAATTGATTGCTCTTATAAGAGTTTGAGATGCATAACTAGAAACACACTAAAAAATTATTAAAAAAATTAACACAATATTTTTGCTATAATCAAATAAGTAGTGTCATGGCCAAAGGTACAATAATTATAATATTCTAAGAAAAAAATAAAAAAGAGTATAGAAAAGAGGATTTATATCAAAATTTGAAACCTTAATATATAGCTCACAAAAGAATGATCTCTAATAATTTAAGAAATTTAGTGAAGATCTTCAAGAAATGGCTATTGGTACTGATGTAATACACTTCATTGATGTTGGCTTCATACCTATCTTAAATAAAAGGTTAATGAAAAGAAAAATATATTAAATAAGCTAATAGTCTTAGAGGAATTCTTAGAAGCTCTTGAGCTATTCAAATTACCAAAAACATGGGACACCATGCGTAAAATCCTCCTTTGGAGTATAAGGAGGGGAAGTAATCATCACAACTTCATAATAAAAACATAGAAGATTCCTCTAGTTGCACTAATATAATTCATGGTGCAAAAAGTAAATGTATCATTTTGGCAAGAATTTGGATTTTGAATTTTGTGAAGTTAATTCAACAATAAGATTTTGGTCCAATGTAAAAGTTCTTTTTGTTAGCAGGGCATACTAAACAAAGAGCAATTCTTGCATCTATATGTAAATCATGATGAATGGAATACTTAAGCTTTTTGTTCATTTGTTTATGTAAAGAACTCATTAATTGATAAAAGAGCTCTCTAGAAAGTCTCAAACAAATTATTAATGTTTCCAACACATCATGGTTAATTGTTTAAACATAATGTCAACTCTAAATGAGTACAAAGGACACTGCACTTCTAAGTTGGAAGCCATTAAAAAATTCTCTAATTGTTTTAATTATTGTGCACTTAAGGAGCTACCATTCTTAAAATATCTTTTCACTTGGTCTAATAAATGAAAAGGAATATGGTTCTTGAAGACATTAGTTAGAGTGTTTATGAATCAATAATTGATTAATAAGCTCTTTAGTACTATAAATTCAACACCTTAGCACAATAGGTTCAAACCATGCTCCACTGCTACCACACTTCTTGAAGGAATCATCATTGATCCTCAAGTAATTTAAGTCCCAAAACTTGTGATTAAATCATCAATCCTTCTTACATGCTATAGAATAGAATTGGAAACTACTTGTTACTATTTCCTTTATGAGAGTACTTCCATTTAAGCTAAACTAGTTAAAATGTTATCTCGAAGATTGGAACAGAAAAACTTTTGGTAACATATTTAATGTAGTATAATCTATTGAATATCGGGTCATACAAAAAGAAAAAAAATCCAAATCAATTCATGATGAAGAATCAAGGATGGAGTTGATAAAGATGTAAGAAAATCTTAATTTTATTACAAAAGAGAAAGAATTTTGGCATCAAAAAGCTAAAATATGATGGCTAAAGGAAAGGGATAAGAACACAAAATTGTTTCATGAGGAAATCCAAGCTAATAATACACATGATAAAAGATTCCAAAGGTAATTGGGTTTGGATGAAGAAAGAATTTCTAATTCTATAATTCGGCATTATCAAAATCTCATATCAACCTGTCAGGTAGCTAAGAAAGTCTCTATGCTTAATTGTGTTCCCTCATTGGTGAATGTAGCAAATAACAATCTGCTAATGTAGAATGCATTAATAGTGGAAATCGAAGATACTATATTTCAAATGGACACACATAGTGCTCTAAGATCTAATGGATTTAATCATAGTTTTTCCACACATTGTTGGGATGTATTTGTAAACAATGTTGCAGATGTAGCAAGGGGTTTTCTTACTGAAGAACTTCTTTCTAAATGAATATCTACCATCAATCTAGTCATATTTCTCAAAAAAGATAATCTAAAGACATTCAATGATTTTAGGTCAATAAGTTTATACAATTTTATTGTAAAACTCCTTTAAAAAATGTCGATTGTTAGAGTTTAGAAAATCCTATCACTCATATCTCCAATGTAAGTTTGATTCATTAAGGGTAAGGGCATCATATACAATATTCTTCTATCATCAGAATTGATAAAAAGTAGATGTTGTAACATTAAACTTAACTAGATTGAGTGTGTCAAGAGTATATGTCTAAGTGGAGTTAGCTAAGAAATTCCCAAAGCATATTAAGCTTACAAAAATAGGAAATAACACAAATATTTTATGGCAACATATACAATATAATGATTTACTTAGCTATTGCATGGTTTGATGTAAGCAAGGTTACAACTCTCTTAAATCCAGACATAATACGAAGGAAGCTACTACATTAGTGTCAGTAAAAGTTCCTAAAGCTGCAATTAATAAAAATAAGTAGAACACTACTAATTTTGTAATAGTGAAGGAATCTAACATAACAAATGGAAGTTTTGCATAGCAAGAATCTAATAAGGCCAATTTGCATATTCAATGAGGGACACCCACATTGCTCTACCCCAACATAGCTTCACAAAGTTGGCATAAGTGGTCTTGCAGACTCAGAGGATACCTAAAATAGGCACTTAATCAAGGGCATGCAAAGTCATGATTCACTTGAAAGACAACAATAAGTAGTCATGGATAAGATTTTAGATGATTGCATTACCCTTAAAAAATTTCAAAGAAAGGATAATCATTGATGCTTTGATTTGATTCAAAAGCATCTCAGGAAAGAACTCAACAAAATTTTGATCTACAAGCTTTTGAATAGTTTAGTCAAGACTTCTTAGAAAGAGTAGTAAATTCTAAACTAATGCAACTTGAACAACATGATTTCATTCCAATTCTAAATAAGCAATAAGAAAAAAGGACAAGAGAATCAAATGAGTCTAAAAAGGACATGTAAAAGTGCAAGATCCATACAAATTGTAGATCAAATAATCACTAATCGATAACAAACTCATTTTGAACTTTAGAGGGGCCACAAATGAGAGTTCAATCTTTTGACTAAGACATTTAATTGCTACCAATAATATTTCCTTAATTGATCCTATGGAACTAATGTTGGGATCAAGAAGTTTCTCAACATTTCTAAGAGATTGGGTTTGAACATTATGTAACTCATCTGATAAGGTCTAGGTGTTGTAGAAATGAAACATTCAATGTCAAACACATTGTAAAAATGAGTAGTCAATTCATTTACTTATTAGGAAAAGAGGGGATTTGAAGTTGGGTTGCTATATGTTAATTTATGCAAGGTGTACAAGGGTTGAAAGAAGAGTAATTTGGTAGAAATTGTAACAAATTGCGAAAAAAAATCCATGGCTTGTTGAAGGAGACTTTAATGTAATTGTCTCTATGAAGTAATATAAAGGTTCTTCAAATCCTTGTTCAGAAGCAATGAATGAATTTAAAGATTGTATCAACCAATGCAACCTAAGAGATCTACCACATATAGGATCGACATTTACATAGGATGGGAAAAATAAAGGAGAATGGGTTTAGAAATGGTTGGATAGACAGTTAGTGAATCAAGAATGGATTGATTACTTCCCTTTGTAAGTAGTAAACCACTGTGCTACTTCAAATTACCAAAGTGCCTACCCTTGACCCCAAAAACTTCAAATTCCAAAATATGTGGTTGCAACGCCCAACATTTTTGGTCAATTCCAACTCATCTCGTTGGTTTGTCGGCAATTTTATTGAAACTTAGAAGGCTAAAGGACTATCTAAAATAATGGAATAAATCCACCTTCTATAAAATCTTTAATTCAATCAAAAGGGCTAAAACATAGTTTAAATTAGAGAAGCACAATTTCAAGAAAACCAAACAAAAGAGGATATACTTTAACTCATTAAGGCTAATGATCAATTAATGGGGGAGCTTGAAAAATGAAAATTTATTGGTGATAAAAGGTTGGTACTAGTT
This sequence comes from Vanilla planifolia, assembly GCA_023846275.1. Lineage (NCBI taxonomy): Eukaryota > Viridiplantae > Streptophyta > Magnoliopsida > Asparagales > Orchidaceae > Vanilla > Vanilla planifolia. Next base: position 2,772,473 of record CM043872.1, on the reverse strand, counting down.
GGCTTAGAGAAGGAGATAGGAATACAAAATTCTTTCATGCTATTATTAAAGAGAAAAATATAAGGCTTAACATCAACTGTATAAAAAATTCTAATTGAAACACAATCCATCAAGAGGAGGAAATCAAGGTCGTAGCTATCCAACATTTCTAGGCAAGACTCTCCTTGAATAATGTAATTAGGGATGAGTAACTACTTGATTATATTCCATCTATGATTTCTAGGGAAGATACCATATGGCTATTAAAAGTTATTATAATGGAGAAGGTTAAATATGTTATGTTTTAAATAAATAAAGATAACGCATTTGGGATTTGATGGGCTCAGTGGTCATTTCTTTACTCATTATTGGGAAATCATTACATGTGATTTGTTAAATACTACCAGGGATTTCTTAGCAAAGAATTCTATTACTAAACGAATTCAAGTTCAAATTAGGAATTAATCCCTAAGAATGGCACTCACAAATCATTTAAAGACTTTAGACCAATATGCTTATGTAATTTCACTAAAAAACTCTACTTCAAGCAATTGATAGATGGATTTCATGAATTGCTACCTAAAATCATTTCTCTTGAGCAAGTTGGATTTGTAAAAAGTAGAGATATCATTGATAATATCCTAGTTGTGCAAGTGTTGGTAGGTTCTCTTAATTGAAAAGTTAGAGGTTGGAATTGTGTCATCAAGTTGGATTTAAAAACTACATTTAACAATCTACCTTGAGAATTTTTATTCAAAACCTTAGTCAAATTTAACTTTTATGAGAAATTCATCAAGCTTATTAGGAACATCTTGGGTAGCTCATGGTTATCCATCGTGGTAAATGGCATTCTAAATGGATTCTTTCAATCCTATATGTGTCGAAGAAGAAGAAGAAGAAGAAACAAGAAAATTCCATTTCCCCCCTATTATTCATCTTGTCTAAGGTTTTTCGTAGAGCTCTAAAAACATGATTATTAATGGTAAAGTTCATTATTATGCACAATATAAAGGATGCTGGATGATTATCGACATAGTTTATACTAAAGACATCATTATATTTAATAGAGGAGACATGAGATCAATTTCTAACATTTGTAAAGTTTTAAAGAACTTCTAAGATTCTTCAATTCTTAAAATAAATCCAATGAAGAGTAAATTTTTTATTAATAGGAAAATGATGCCAAGCTTAATTAAAAAGATTAACATGAAACTTTGGATTCCAACATGGCTCATTCCTAATATCATATTTAAGATTCCCCTTATACATTTAGAGGAACATAATCGTATAATTTTATCAAATTTTTGACAAATTATGGAGTGATGTCAACAATGTCAAAAAACACCAATAAGTTGCATAGGAAAAAAATATATTCTTTAATGAAGGAAAATGGTATATTCCTTAAGAAACTAAAGGACAATATGATTACCTTCTCTACAAAGCTTTCTTAGAAGTGACTTAGTAGTAAATCACTCTATAACAAATAAATGGAGAGTAAATACCTAAAATATAGTAAAAAGGGTAATAAGTTTGACAACTGGAAGTGTATAGAAGATATTATGAATTTATTGGCTAATAATTTAAAGCATTTTTACATGGTTGGCTCTCATAATAGATGGTATGTTTACCCTACAATCTACTTGGAATTCTATCAGAAGCAAGTATCTCACCTTAAAGTTTAGAAGGATGATATGGAATTATGAATATCTTACCAAAGTCTCAATATTGTTATGGAGAATCCTAAATAAATGACTTCTTTTTCTAGAGCAAATTGAAGAAACAAAATATCAATTATATTCTAAATGCCTTTTCTATCCTGGTGAGAATTCCTTAAAACATGTTTTCTCTCTTTTGTGAGTTAGTGAATAAAATGTGGACTTCTTTACCAATGCATTGAAAATTTAATAAGGGAAGCATCACAATATACAAGGCATATTTCATGGTTAGTGACAATAGTTTAAAATGAACTCAACATTATTCTATCCTTATTAATATGCTAAAGCATTTAGAAAAGCTATAAGTTTAAAAATGTATGAGAAAATAAGTTAATCTAATATTAACATTATAAACATCATTTGTAGCTATTATAACATATTTAAATATTTTCTTATCATGAAAACATCCCAAGAGGATTTGATACTAAAACAAAAGGGTCTTGTCCTTTCGTTGAAGTCCATGAGGTTTAGATCATGTGAACTATTGACTTTGATGTTCATGAATTATTAGCAAAATGAAGCTTAAGGTTCATGGCCTAATAAGCAATAAGGGTGAGCTAAGCATCTCTGGTGGTATCATCCATGATATAAAGGTAATATAGTAGATGTTTTTGCCTTTTCTATTAGAAAATGCTCAATAATGGAAGTAACTACTCTTACAATTATCAAAGACTTAGTAACACTCAAAAGTAATAAAATTACAATGGTTGCAATTAAAAAAACTAGGCATCATACCTTGTATGTTGTTCTAGCATATTGCAAATGAGCTTTATCTATGTTTACCAAGTCTTTGTAATTTGTTGGATACTATAAAAGTCCCATTTTTTTTATATTAGCTAATTGACGAGCCCTTTTTGAGAGTGATCAAGCTGCTTTGTTACCATCTTTATGAATAAATTATTAGTCCACCTTAATTGCTTCTATATCTTGATTTGTTGAATGCATTTAGCCAAATCATAACATATAACATTTCAAATTATTATTTCAAAGCCTTCTCATTACTAAAAATTGAAATACATTTTGCATCATACAATGATGATAAAAATCCACATCTAATGATTGAGAGGCATTGTTTACGCTAGTGCTCCATTGTAATTGACTCATAGTGCTTGTCGTAACTTGGTGATCTATCTATCCCAATGATCAACTGAAGACATTAGCATATAATACAATTGGCTCGCTCATACTAACATGATGTTGATAAAAAACTTTTTGAACTTTTATGATCCACAATGTGGGTACCATTCAACCATGCGATGCACAATACCTCGTGGACCAAATTAGCTAATACGATAATCAATCAAACTATTATGACAAGATCCTGTAGACATAACATTGGTCTACAATCTCTCAAACATCTTTGTACAATGGATACTTTCAAAATGCACAAATAATTATCAATGCCTAGCCGGGTTTAATTTTTTCACATTTTAAATAAAATATATATCTAGCTTTGAAAAAAACTTAAAATATCCTATTTTTTTTCTCTTTAAGCTTTCCTAATAAGAACCATGAGGTACTACTTTCTTTCTCCTTAATTTAATGTGAATGAATAAGGAAGTTGCATGCCTTAGGTCACTGAAAAAGGAGAAAAAGGTGTTTTTCTTTGAGTTTTTTTGTCAAAATCCTTATAATTAATTAACTTGAGAAAAGTAGATATGAAGTGTAGACTACATGCCACTTCTAAGATGAAATGTTGATATTAGTAAGTTAGAAAGCTATTTTATTTCTTACATAGGAATGTTTGAAGCTACCTTTGAGTTGGTGAAGTGCTTAAGGATCAAGGAAATTATGTGATTAAGCAAAGATTATGTATTGAAATGAAGAAGAAAAGTTTGGTGAATAATTTCTAAATTTTTGTAAGTCATAACTTAATTAAATTACAAATTCATAGAATAAGGATTATCATCTTAATTATGAACTGAGCATATAATAGAATTATGGGCATTTTATATTGGATACATAATCTTTAAGTTGCATGAAGCAAAGGAAAAAAGAAAAGCTAGTACAATAAGTTTCCTATGGAGATCAAGTAGGTAAACAAGAATAACTGTATTATAAGTATGTAATTGATCGTTATTCTTGAGCATTTTATTTGTTTGGACATAATAGTATGACATTATTTTCTTTATGCACCCATGTTTTGGCATAATACAACATATTCCAAACATCATTATTTACATATTTTTGATAAGCAATATGTATAAATAGGTAATACAATTGAATAACTTGGTAATGTTAGTGGTGTTAAAATATTGATAAAACATATGATAGAAAAGAGAAAATGTAAGTGAGAAATAATAAAAAAACCAATAATAAGAATAAATGATAGATGATGTGACATGATAGTTAAGACTTTATATCACATGAGTATTCACTACAGTTGAGCCAATATGAGCATTATTATGCTTATTGTATCGATGACGATATTGATGTGTCATGAAACATTATTTGATGAAATGACTTAACATGTGATGGTATTTTTTTCCAATGGTATTATCCTTAGTAGTAATATTCTTTTGTCACTATAAGTTAAAGATGATCAAAGATAATATGATGATGTGATATGTAATGGTACCACTAACATTAAACCCTATATTTACTTGATGCAAATGTAGAGTTAATATAAGATGAAATTTTTATGTTGTGTACTTGATATATAGATGATAAGAGATGAGATTCACAAGTTATATGCTGATGAGGGGCTTGATATAAAGATGATTTGATATAAGATGATACTACTATCATTATGACCTGGATATGTCGTTAGGATATGATATATGTGCAAACTAGGGTCTATTTGACATTTCCTGATGTCATATAATATGATATAAGATTGGATGTGATTCCATGATATTGAAATAATAATCATTTGAAAAATACTTAAACTCTTATAATGATGATATAAGATGTAAAATAGTTGAGGAACATGTTAAGAAATTAACAGAATGAATAAAGTCATTTAATAGTTAAAGTATAAACATATAAAAAATAGATTTAGATGGCTAAATAGAAATTAAGTGGATATAGAGATGTATAATAGTAGACATAATTAGGAGTTGCATCTATGCATCTTTTATGTGTTTTCTTTCTTTATATACTTTCATTTGTTGATCACTTGTTCCAACATGCTTATACTACTTTTAATGAACAAATGTCATGTTTTTTATTACTCTTATCTTTATATAGCTTAGCATGTTATGATATTTTATTTTATGTTATTACTTTGATAACAACTTATCTACTAACCTTTTAAGTAGATTACATACATTATATGTTAGAAACCTTAGATACCAATAAATGAGGGATCATAGTTGCATTTAAGAAGTATTTAACTACACATTTTTGTGGAGACTTGTGATATTTATTTTTTGATACTACTTATATAATTAAAAGAGTGTTATTTTGGATGGTTGCTTCTATGGTAACATAACCAATGTATCAGCACACATGCACGCACACAAACACACACACACACACATTCATATATATATATATATATTTCTTTTGGTGTGTATAGCTTAACATATAATTTTTAGGTAATACCCATGAACTTATAGTAATACTATGATTCTATGTCATTACATGTCACTGATAATTATGGTATCATTTGGGGTTTGGTCATTTGGACATTTTGATGCATTGTGAATTTCATTATTATTAAGAGTTTAGTCGAAGTATTTTATATTGTAATATGTTGAAACTTGTAATGATTTTTTATAAAAAAATAAATAATTTTGTAAGAGACTCAATCCATTGTAATTCTAAATTGGACTCTTATTTTAGATTTGGATTACATAAAAAAATAGAGCTAAAGTTGGCTCTATCATCACCCTTGCCTAATAAAGTGAATAATGTCTTTTATTATATAATAACAATTTGATCAAATCGAGTAATAAAGTTATTAGTGGTTGTATAAAGTAAGAATGTTAAGTGTAGTGTGACATTGGTGTAGTTACATGTTGACTAAATTATCAAGTTTCATAGAGTGTTAAAGGTAATATTATATGATAGAGATTCAAAATTTACTTCTTATTTTTTAATTAGGTTATAAAAAACTTATGATACTTAGTTAAAGTTTAGTATTGTATTTCATACTCATGAAGATGGGCATATAGAGATAGCTATAAGGACACTAGAAGATATGCTCAAGCTATGTGGGTTTGATGATGAAGATAATTGGGATACACATATTACTTTGATTTAATTTTCTTATAATAGCAAATTTTAATCCAAGTAGACATGTCAACCTATGAAGCTTTATATAAAAAAAAATGATAATCACATTTTTATTGGTATTAAAAGAATGAAAGTGCAATGGTGCCCCTAAATTGGAGAAAGAAATTACAAGAAAAACCTCATTGATTAAAAAAAATGTAAAAATACATAAGACCACCATAAGTTATATTTTGATGAAAAATCTAAAAATGTATAATTTTAATTAAGTGATAATTTTCTCCTAGAATTAGGACCTATGAAGGGTCTTGATTTGGAAAGGGAGGAAAACAAGTTATATCTGGCAATTTTAGATATGTGAAAAATTGAAGTTCTTTACCTTCAACATTAGTAGGAATTCATGATGTATTTTTTGTTTAACTCTTAGAAGGTGTGTTGTTAAACCTTTGTATATAATGGAAAATGATTCAAGTGTTAAGGACATGCATCCTAGCTTGAGCTATAAGGAGAGACAAATGAGATTTTAGCCAAAGAAGTTAAACTATTGTGAAATAAAAAAATTTCTATGATAAAGATATAATATGAAAATAATACAAAAGGAGAGCATATAGGAACTAAAAGAGGATATGCTAAGAACATTTCCTAAAATGTTAGGAGAGAAATTGTAACATCCCAAAATGTTAGGAGCTCATATAAATAATGTAGCAAACTAAAGTATATAATTTTTCAAATGTTGGATTTAATAAAATGTAAAATTTCTTTATAAAGGGTTATTTTATAAATAAAGTTTAATGATTGTAATGTGCATATAATAACTAAAGGATGGAGGAAAATACAAAAGTACTATAGAGAAAATATCTAAAATTTTTTGAAGGTGATTTTACCAAAATAAGGTGAGTTTGATGATAAAAGAAGAGGCCAAAGTTAATCATTAGTTATTTAAGTAGCTAAAGGACATATTAGTTAAAAAAATAATATATATGAACATCATTGGTGTGGTAAGGGATGGAAAAAATGGAAGTTAACTTGCAATTTAGGGCTATCATCGATTCATGTAAAAAGGGATTTGATGTGTTATTAAGATTGAGAAAAGAACTTGATCTCAAAGGAAATAATATTAGGAAATCCTAGTTTTTAAATCAAGGTGAGTTTCCCTTGTTTATAATTTGATTCTCTTTGAAGAATTCTTGAAGAGATGTCTCATGCATGTATTAAAGTGTATTAAGCAATGGGAAATGCTTGTAAAGAATTTTGTGAGGTTATCAGAGTTTGTGGTGAATTGTAGAGAATGAAAGCCTTAACATATAGGGGGAAACTTATAGCTTTAGTACTTCACCAAACAGTCTAATTAAGTGAACAAATGATTCATTCAAGCATTGAAGAAGAGCAATTTTTTGTCAAACACTTATCTGACAATCATATGAAGGGTGATTGAATTGCCCAATAAGGGATGATAGAATAGTTTGAGAAAATAGTATAAAGTTCATGGAAAGAAAGATACCACACAAAATCCTTATATTTTTTTGGTTTGTGAACATCATTGATCCAATGTGATGATTGAATGAATCGATGAAAACTTAAAGAGCATGGGAAGGGGATAAGATTTTTTGCTCTAGGTATCCATCTTTGGAAAACTATTAAACAATCCTTTAAAAGAGTTCAAACAATCCCATAAAGACCTAAGAGTGATTCCACAATGTTTCTAGCACACATTAGATAGACTAGACGATGCCTATAACGAATGGCCTGGCTAACTAAAATCTTCTTAACTTTAGTGGATATCTTGAACTTCAAATTAGGAAAGAAACATAAGAAGGCATATTAATTATAAATAAATAAAAATTTAATATTTATTGTATATATAATTATATGAAGAGAAGGAGAAAAAGAAAAAAGAATTGAATACTCAAACCTTCAATAATCAGGTAGGTGATTTAGTACTAATATAAAGTAATTTTTAATATTTAATGTATGTTTAATTACTTATACATATCTTCTTTGTTGATTTAGAGATACATGATGGGTAATTAATTATGTGTAATGAGGTAATGTGATGTTGAGTGATGATGATGCTATGAGGAGATGAGATATAACATTGGTGGTGATGATTACCATAATGAATTGTGAAATGGCTTGGAGTGGTGATGATGCCACTAAGAAGTATAATATAGGGTTTCAAAGTTGATGATATCATAATAAGGTGTGATATGATTCTTGAGCAATAATAATTTCATAAGGAGATGTGATATGACTTAGAGTAGCAATGATGTTATAATAAGGCATGATATAAGATTGAGTGATAGTAATATCGTGTTGAGTTATGATATGTCATAGGTGATGATGATGCCATGAGAGGTGTGTCATATCCTGGTTAGGAATGAATCAAGAAGGGTGGATGATAAAAGGATTATTGAGTTGTGTAAGAGATAGTTTTGCAAGATGTGACTATTCAATACTTTAAGTATATTATAAACATAGCATGTGGCATATTTTATTTATTATTGTGTTACATGTAATATTATGTTTGTTTCACCTATTGGGCCTTTTGTGTTGGCTCAAGATATATTTACTAACATGTGTAAGTATAGATGATGCACATAATAGGAGACGTAGGAAATTAGGTTAAAGGGGAGTTTATGTTAGTAAACATGTTATGATTTAAAAATCTCAACTATTACAATGAAACTATATTGTTATTAGATATTATGAAAAAAGTGATGATTATATGTGCTTCAAGATAACATATGACTCCTGTATTTCTATTATTATTTTTTTTATCTTTTAATTATATACTATGATGAAAAGAGTGGAAATGTTACTTTATTTCATAGCTATAAATCCATAGTTTATAAAGATTAAATTTTAGTATGTAAATATTTAATGATAGTATTGAATTTATGTTATACTTAAGCATTTCCTAGATTAGACATCACCATTGTCCCTATACTTCATGGCCAACCTATCTCATTGATCAACACTAATTGACATTGATCCATGTGTGCTCCTACTAGAGCCTTCTAATACCTTCAATAGCATTGCATCCATTTGCTTGCTGCCATAGCTATCGTCCACACAATCAAATGGCTCCAATTCTATTATAGTCATGAGTTACCATAGTCATATGAAAGCTATTTTCAATCACTAACACAACCTCCCTAACTTACTTTTGATATGTTCATGTTTAGGTTTGCCAAACCAGATTAACCACACTTAGCTTATCCTACCCCTAATGGTTGTTTTTATTACAAACCAATTATGAGCAACCTTTTACAAATTAGCACAACTCCCATCTTTGAGGACCAACACCCCAATGTATCTTTTTTTTTTTGCATTCTTGCCCCAATATTAAGTTTTTTGTTCTATTGATAACCCAAAATGTCATCTAAGAAGGATTTGATTACTCCTTACTAGTTATAGCCAAAGAAGGTCATACTCAATCCCTCAATTTTTTTATCTATGACCTTTTTATCCATGTCCTAGACTTAAATTTTAATCTAAAATGCATGACAAGTGCTATGGTGATGTTAAACAATATTTTATGTAAGACAATTAAAGCTATGCATGCAATAAGTTTTAGGATAAGCTCAAAGAGATAAAATTCATTCACGTCAAATTTAAAAATCAAATTTATTAAGTCACAAAGAAAGCAAAACTATTTAAAATAAAAAAGAGATAGAATTCCAGTAGGTTAAGAAACCTATCAAAACTAGAAATCACACACACACACAATTCAAAGAAATGTTTAAATTTAATACAAATAATAGCTCAATCCAACCACAAATGTCACACATATATAAAGTGAAATCCATATAAATGTTGTTAACATAAGAAAAATTGAGAAAATATCAAATAAAAATGGCAGCCATGTGAAATTCAACAACAATGAACTTAGCACATAAGAAAGAAAAACCCCATTCACAGGGACACATGATGGCCATAGATTGAAAAATGTTTGGGTTAGAGGGTGGGTATTTTTAATGATTGGAATGGGTTATGAGTGTAATGATGGGAATTCGTTACATGGTAGTATAGGGTGAAGATAAAATAACTTTAAAAAAGAAATAAAAGAGATAATTAAGAGAATTTTAAGCTATCTAAGGCTAAAATTAAAAGCAAAAAAATTTTGGAATGAAAAAAAAAATTTAAAAGCTTGCAAGATATACCAAGGTAGCTTTGGTTGGGATCTCCACCTTAGGCCTCACACCAACATTTCTTGAGGCACCATTAGAATCAAATTGAGCAGGTTTTACTCCCATTGGACAAAATTTGTGAATGCTTGGAGAGCGTTTGGTGGAAATAAACTCAACATAGCATAACTATAATGCTTTTCTACTCTCCAAATATAGAGTTTATCTTTATGAGGGGAACATTCACAATTGATGTGGGACTAAAAGAAAAGAATATATAAACATAAGTTAAATACCCCCTTCATATAGAGTTCTTTTACAAGTAAAAAAACCCTTTTATATGAGATAAATAAACAAAAAAAATATAAAAATGACTAATATGTCTTACATAAATAGAGCATATGAAGAAGATATTAGGGCAATGGTCAACATGAAGACTAGACTAGAGTGACCAACCCACCCATATAGGTTGGCTTAGAAGAACAACATCAACCGATAGCCTGATGATTGCAACTAGGAGAAATCTTATCATAATATCTAGGTAATAATGTTATCAACTCTCATAATCAGAGTATTGCTGACTACTCCATCCAAAATCCAAATGAAGTGTGCTTGTAAGTGATTTTGAGTCTAAAAAAGGCTACATTTTGCATAATAATCTCAAGCATCTTTGGGTTCTCCTGTACCATATGGGTCATCAACTCATCAAGAGAAGCATCTCGGGTAGCTTTTATCTAACATGCCTAAAAAATAAAGATCTACTTGGCTCATTAAATTCTAAGAAAAGACAACTCGATAAGTCTCCATGGTGTTTATACTGACAACTTTAAGGAATTCTACTTGCTTAAAAGTTGAACATAGTGGACAGAGCTAGTCCATTAGTTCACATGCTCTAGAGTATAAACTTTCTTGATCACATAAGCCAAGGTTGAGAGTATAAGTGAGTTCAACACATTTAAGAGTTGAATTGCTCTGAGTATTACCAAGACCAAGAAGGTCATTCTAGTTAGACTCAATCTAACTCTCAAGTTCAATATAATAGATAAGCTATACCTCTGGTTCATAAGCTCCAATATCCAAATTGTGTTCTTATGAACCAAGGCCAAGTTCATCAGTTAGCTCAACTTGTTTAAGGATAAAATCTTTTGAGTGCTATTAGTATCCAAAAGATCATTATTACTAGATTCAATCCAAGCTCATAAGCAAAATGTAATAGACAAAATTGTACCTAGTTCACACTCATAAGAAATGAAGCTATTTTCTAGTTAATAAGACAAATATAATTGAATGATTTTTATTTGGTGCTACACAACATCCAAAGACAAACCACCTCATATCCAACTCATAAGTCAGACATAATAAAGCAATTATGTCCTTGGTTCATCATCTAGGCACCTAAGTTAACTTTTGTCTTGAGCATAATAAATAGAGCATTTTTTAGTTGAACACATTACATGAGGCCAAATAATTTCATATACTTCTAATAAGTCGAACAAAGTAAGTAATGCTTCCTTTGGTTCATAAGCCTTTGAGAGATTGAGCCAACGTCTAGTGCACAATTTGAATATAGTGAATATTACCATCTTTGGTTCAACACATCGTGTAAAGTTGAACTTTCTCATATCCAACTCAAAAGTCAACATAGTGGGTAGAGCTTGCATTAGTTCATAAGTGACTAAGCCATTTGTCATCTCAAAGGTCAAAGATAATATGCAAAGCTTTATTTGGTTAAATAAGCTATTCAAGGTTGAAAGACCTCATTCCAAGCTCTCAAGTCAACCATAATAGGTCACAAACCCATGTTGTAAAGCAAATTTTCAACTCATTGGTCAAACATAATAGTTAGAGCATTATTAGGTGCAATATATTGTTTAATTTCAAACCACTTAATATCAAGCTTACAAACTAAACATAATCAATAAATCTTGCCTTGGTTCTCAAGCCCAAGTGGTTAAATCCATTTTTAACTCACTAATTGAACATAATAAATAGAACATTATTTGTTTCAACATATCATGAAGGTTAAACTTCTTCATATCTAGTTTACAACCCAAACAGAGTACATTGAGTGATATCTTCTTCTAATATTCCCTATAGATTCCATCGTTCTACAAAAAATTTGGAACTTTGAAATATGTGAGGCTATTCTCCATAAAAAAAAATTTGAACCATTGTAATTCATGGGATTCTTTCTTATCAAAATTTACAGACTCTCTAAAATCTACAAAGTCTACCATCATCTTCAAAATAATCTACAGATTCTTAAAGAAGGGAATCCATGATTTTTAATAAAAATGCCCAATACTTACAACCATACCCTTTGACTTATTAGAAGGGCGTATGCATATAAGCTTAAGGTAATGGGGCTATAGTAACTTGATCAGGAACATGCCCAATTTTTTTGCCACAAACATCACATTTCATTGCCTATTTTACTCATCACATATGTGTGGTGTCATATATGATTAGAATCCACGATTCATAATAAGATAAAGTCATAACTATGCCTTTTTACCTACTAGGCAATACCATATTTAGTTTGGATAGAATAATACAATCATAAGATTCTAATTGAATGCACTCTTATTCCTCCTCCATCACTAAAAGACAATACATACATGTTGATCTTATAAAGAGCTACTTACGTTGCAATTAACATGCATATATTGATAAGGGGCATTTGTTTGCTCACAAAAAAATATTATCATTATTATTAATTTTATTTATTTTATATCATCAACTTTAAATTTTAAATTTCATGACTATCTTAACCTACTTATTTTTTTCTCTTTATCTTATTCCTAACCACTCTCTCATGTATCTCTCTCACTTGGTCTCAAAAAGACCTCTCACCAAATATTCCAAACCCCACCCCATCTTTCACGTGTACCATATTTCTAAGACAACCCTTCTCGCCAACCGTAATGCTCTCTCTCTCTCTCTCTCTCTCTCTCTCTCTCTCTCTTATAGCTTATGATTTTTCTCCTCCATCCTCGTAACACACCGACGTCTCCCACGCAAACCTAAAGTCTACAAACAAAGCATGTCTCCTCCCGATCCCCACGATTGACGGCAGACCTACCACGACCACGTCAATCTCCGCCATTAAGCTATCCTTCTTGCATCGCCATTAAACCTGGCCTCATACTCTCCTCACTTCTGTTGGAACGCTGCCTTGACCAACCTCCTTCCACGTTATAAACGCTAAAGCCAAAGTGCGAGATTCGCAACATCCTCCAGTGGCCGTGTCTCCTGCTGCTCTGTCTCCTCCGTAAAAAATTCCACGGCCAAGCATGCCTGCAACCGGTGGGCCTTCAATCCAGCTGCTGTCCTCTCACGTCAACTTCGTCCAGCAAACCATTTACGTCAAACCAGGCGCCGCTAAAAAAAGCAAAAGAAACTTACATCGACGGTTGAACCGGCCTCTCCTGATGTTGCCACTGTCTGGGCTCCTGAACCCGCCGCCGAACTCTGGTGCCGTGGTCGGTGATACGGAGATCTGTAAAACAACCTTACCATTACCTTAACCTACTTTAGAACAAATGTAACAATCGTTTAATTTGTATACCTATATCTATATTTATCTATCTGTCTATATATATACATGTAATTTATGAAAATATAATTTAGTTAATTATTTAATATTAACTAAATATTTTTATTTTTGCATTTTTTCAATAAAAAAGGAATTGAATTAATTTTTTTGAATAGTTTATCATTCTAATTTTTTATTTCAAATGTTACAACTAATATATAATAGTTAGCAAATTTTAGCTATACTATACATGTCATAAGTTAAAACTATATCTCATAAAAAGTACAAAAGATTCTCATTACAAAAAGTTCATATAAATTTAAAAGAATTTTTATGTAAGTTTTAAAGAAGACTAAATTTTAAGCATAACATATGTGAGAAAAAAATCTAGAGTACATAAGAAATAAAGAGGAGCACCAATTAAAGATTTTTTTTAAACAAGATTAGTCAATTAAAAAATTATGTAAACACAAAAAGAGACAATAAAAGAATAAGAGAAAGAACAAAAAACAATCATGAGAAGTTGAACACAAAAAGGAAAAAAATATCACATGTGCCAAAGAATCCTAAATCTGTCTCAAACTTTTCTTTTTATATCATACACCTTTCATACCTTTCTGAGCACATTACATAGGTAGCTCCCTCAAAATCATGTTTCCTACATATTTGTTATTCAAGCACACATAATGATTGGGCCTCACACACCCAAAACCTCCTTGGCATGTGTCAAGTGCTTTTGGAGATTAGTGAGCAAAAGAATCTTGAAGAATAACATTATGGTGTTCCTTTGAGCTAGAAAAAGGAAAGAGCAAGAGAAGGGATTTCAAATCTTGTATTGCATAGAAAGGATCAATTAAGAAGTTTTTAATGAAGTTTTCCTTTCTTGGAATGCTCTTATGTTAACTTTCTTATTTATCAAGTTTTGGTTCAAGATTGGCTAGGAAGTGAGTGAAATTTTCAAAGTTGTGTTTTTTCATTTAAGTCTCCTATATCATACAATCAGATTGATTGTACTATACAATCATCCTAGATGGATAATGAGATGAGAGCTATGGATGATTCAATTTGTGAAGGTTGTTCATTGATTCCCATGTCCAAGAGGATCAAACCATGAAATCAATTTGAATATATTCATTATAGGCCAAGATGCATATTTGCATAAAAATATAGTATGCAAAAGATTATCTTGGGGCCTAGAAAGAGAGTGTGTGTGTTTTATGTATGTGTTCTATGAGAAATATTATGTATATAAGGGCCTTGTTTTATACTACAATAATTAATGAATATGCTTTCTTTTTTAGCTTATGTATTATATGACAATTTTGATATTATATTTGATGGTTTTATTTGGTTGTTCTTTATAAGATAATTATGAAAGATTTTTTTATCATCCCCTCACTCAATTTGGTTTGTGTCCTCATTTACATTATTGCTCACTTTGTTTTAACCTAAGTAATTTGGTATTTGGGCTTTTTACTAAGTGCTTTTTAGTTAAAGCTTGTATGGCATGATAGTGGCTGCTCATAGATCACACATCTAGTGGGATTGCAGGGGCCTTTGGTAAGCCAATGAAGTCTAAAATTGAGCTATTGCTTTCAAGATATGTAACCTATTGTACAACTTAACATTAGGCATTCTTATTAATAACAAATATATGGCACTTAGTATGAGTATTCTCACTCATAAAAATATGTGACATTTAATAGATATTCTTATGCATAATAAAATATTCTAGCAAAGAAAAATAATTTTAAAATAATAATGGTGAAGGCACAATAGCTCTAATACCAAAATGAAGAGAAGGGAAAATGGTGAGGATATCTAGCCTTTAGTTTCATGTTTCTCCTAAATTACTATCCAAGATGAAGAAAGCTTAACATATGCCTCCCTCTTGCTTCAACACACATGCATTAGAAACAAATCCTTATCATTTTAGATTTGCAACAAAATTATCAAATCTTTTTTTCAATCCATAACCAAATATTTATATAGGTACAATACAAAACTCTAAATGTAAAATAAAATCACAAAAATAAGCTTCCTAGTAAAATAATACTAAAAGAGACAAAAACATGTAAAATTATAAATGCCATATGGGTCTTACACATGATCCATTACCACTCAAATAAAATAAAAATAAAAGTTATTTAAAAAAATCTTATAAGAGTTCATTTGATCAACTGATTATCATCGTGTTGATGTGACCTATCCAAAATTAGTCCACTCCACCAAGTGAAACTTTGCCTTGCATAATTATATTTTTAGATTTGATCTACATTAGGCTTATCATCAACCTCTCAAAACCTTTCTTTGATTAAAGACAAGAATCATTGGATGATCATGTTTTAAGGAAGATACCCTGGTAGAGTCTATAATATAGCCAAATATCTAGATTAAGCATAGACATTAGGTAGTGTATAGATCTTATTAGAGCTTAGACCAAGGAATGCAAAGAAATAGAAGAAGAGCTAAAATGTCACCAATAGTTTTATTTTATGATGATTTAGACATTAGTTGTTTTCTCTTTTTTTCATGTATTTGAATAATGTAATAAACTAAATAGAATTTATAATGTTTAGTTTTCTCCTTATCGTTTGATGGTTTAGATTATAAATACCAATGATGTAAAGAACTAAGAGATTTTTTTATTTGAATATGAGTTTTGAAGAGCATATGTGACAAGAAGTGCACTACCTTAGAGAAGATTTTATCCTTTTCATCCATATTACCTTTTTTTTTATTCATCTAGACCCTCACCTCAAGGTTAAAGGAGTCAAAACCCTTAGTTGAATGTATCAACATTTCCTTCCCTTCCATTCATCCTCAAACTCATATTAGGGTAATGATGGTATATTCAACTATGAGTTTTTATTTCTTCATGCATAGAGCATTAAGAGGGGATGGTTGTTCCAGCACATTTGAAAATTGAGAGAAACACATCAAGTTGTAATAATAACATTAAATAAAAGGCAAAAATCAAAGTGCTTAAGCAAAGAAACAATTCAAGAATCAATAGATTTATCATTAACAAGTTCATTTGTAATTCTTGTTCATGCATTAATATTTCATAAAATAGACAAAACTCAATATCAAAGATAATTTTATAAAGTATATGTGATGACAAATCAAAAACATACATATTATTACTCAAAGAAATACAAAAATATGAATCATTAATTATGTATTCCATTTGTTATAAAAAGCACCATTTGAATGATCAAATCTAGGAGTATCAACTTTAATATAGGCCATAATGAATACTTATATGATTTCTAGGGATTTTTAGTATTATATATATATATATATATATATATATATATATATATATATATATATATATATATATATATATATATATATATATATATATATATATATATATATATATACTAATTTCATCTAACAATCTTTTAATATTAATCAATTTAACTTACATCCTATCCAAATTTTCATTTATAGTAGCTATAATCATTTAATTGAATTACTTCTATTTCTAATAATCCTTAGATTTTTCATTTAGTTTATGTCTAATAGTTGTGACAAATAAAAGATATGATTAAAATATTAAAATATTTTTTTGGCGTATCATTTAATTAGCATAATAATATAAATAAAGTGATGCATACATAATGGAACTAATTATATAATACTTAAAGGAAAGTTTTTAAATAATTGACAATTAGGTATTAAAATAGTAATCAAATAACTCCTTTTATTATTTAATTCAAGAACCAAAACTAATGATATTTTAGGCAAGCTGAAGAGTTAAAGTGAATACTCTCTTAATTATCACTCTTAAGTTTTGAGAAAGATTCACTCAATGTTATAGTTGATTGACTGGAAGGAGTATCCTGAGGCAAGTAACCAATCAAGATTAGTCAACAGTGTTAAGTGTTTGACCAAACAAGATTGTCCAATTCTTATTGATTGCAAAAGAGGGTAAATTGGTAACATTAAGATTTGTTATTCTGCTTTTAATTGCCCACCTATTTTCCCTATCATCCTTTCTCTTTTCTTGGTTTTCCCTATTTTTCCATTCTCCTTTCAATCTTAATAGCTCCTTTATGACATTACACAATTTGCAGGGAAACTATGTTCTCAGTTAGCAAAGCCTCATAGACACAAAATTCTTTTCATCCAAATTTGATCATGATTTTCTCAGAGGGGGTCCCTATTCATCTTTGTGACTAATTAGGACTAAAACCTCACTAATCAGTTAGCAAGCACTTGAATCAAGCAACTATCAAAATAATACTCTTTGGATTAATGAAGAAAGTGAAAGTCTGCTTTTATCTAATAGCTGGTTAGCATTTTGAAGCTCCAGTTTTCATATATCCATCCATTTGATCCAAGATCCATTTTCATTATCTAACAGGATCAAAGAATATCCCCTCCAAGAATGACCTCCTCGACCCCCTTTTTCTTTCAAATACAATTTCCAAAAGAATGATAGAAAAGTGGGTTCTTCTCAATCCTATTTGTTAGTTAGTCTTCCCTATATTTGATGGGTCTTTGATCTAAGCTATCATTTCAAAATTTGTTCTATTGTTCCTTAGTAGGAATCAATTTTGATTATTCTTTTGGAATATTTTCCAAAGCTGTTTCAGTGATTTAACAAAATAAGCCAAACGAGTTAACATAGGGGCTCAATTTGAAATATTGCTTGACTCGATAAGGTGAGCCCTTACAATGCAATAAAAGAAATTTCAAACTCTTCCATTAATACTTTGGTCCTCAAAAAACCATTCCATCCCAACCTATACGTTTGGTCCACAAATAAAGCTACTCGTTAAAAATAAAATTTGGTTGTTGCATCAAAACATATGAATGTTGAGGGGCCTACTCTGGGGAATTCAAAAGAAAGAAGGGTCAAAGTTGAGATAGCTTGACTTCTTTTATATCAATGGTCGAGCGACAAAGTTTTTGTCTTTGGATCTGCCTTTTATTATAACTTTGATTTTACAGTGGCAATGATGTTGATGATGTTCCCTTTTTTTGGTGTGTGTGTGGAGGTGCTCAAATATCCCTTGGGATAGCAAGGTTGAGAGCCCTTACTTAGGCTTGCTTCCAAGGCAATCCCTTAGCTACCACTAACAATGTAAAATTTAATTATTACCATAGTGAAAGTTTAGGAATTTGTAACTTAATATATTATTCTTCAAGTTGAGATTTTTCTATTCAATGAAAGAAAATTACACTTCAAGAAATTTTATGTTACCTCTTTTGTAGACTTGTTGACCATGGAATTTTTCATATCTCTCACCCGATATTTGCAAATGATATTTTAGAAAAATTGTAGTATGTAGTAGTGATGGCACTCTAGTTCAATTCTGCTCAAATGTTTGGCCAAAATCTTTTAAAATGCACTTTGAATACTGTTACTAAACTAAATTGAAATTTGGTAATAACTTGCCTTCTTATGCGTGATAAACAATTCTTTTATTTTTCTTGTTTTGAAACCATTTTTTCAAAATCAAATCACATGATCAAATTGTCAAATCTAAACAAAACTACATAAACATGATTACATGTCTTTCAAAAGCTAATTTTCATATAATAAACTATATACAAAAAAGAACTATTGCATGTACATGTCTATATAAATAAAAATGCCTAACATAATAGCATCTACCACATCATGTATGATCAAATAAACTTTATTGAAATGAATTGTCTCTCTCAAAATTCCCTTGGGCCATGTGATGTATCTTTTTATATCATGCAATTATTTGGCTATGAAACAAGCTGAAAAAAATTAAACTGACTCAATGGAAAAAAACTATATAACATGAATTTAAAATAGTACAATCTTTGAGGTAATGTTGCATTCTAGGTGTCAAGCCTTTCCTGATAATGACTCAACAAAACTAGATAAAAAGCCCAAAATATCAAGTTATACATTACAATAAGCTTCAAGAAGAGATTAAACTTATGATAAGTCCATTTCACATAGTGTCCACACAATAATAGAATAATTCTTGTATAATATGATTTAGGGATCAAACAAAATGACAAAAAGGTTTTGATCATTAATTTGCACTAGAATAGAAACAATTTGTGCTATGCTAATGATTGTTTATAGAACAAAGAATGTGTAGATATTGATAAAAACAATAATGAGAATTATATGAGAAATAAGAGGTAGAGATAAAAACAAAGGGGAAGGAATTAAAATAAATAGCATAGGGCTATCAGATAAATAAACTAAATAACTATGATGTAATTATCTTGAAATAATATTATGAAAAATGATGTGACCTGATGTTGGCATATTGTTTGATATAAATTCATTTCATATATATACGTATGTATATAATGCTCATCCTCTATTTATATTACAATCTAGGATGTAGATTTGCATAAATATAAGAGCTCTTAAAGGTTAACTTGGGCTTAGAGCGAGTGTTTGTGTTTTATGTGAGCTCTATGAGAGATATTATATATGCATGGGCTTTATTATGGTATGATAGTTGTTATATCTATTTTCTTTTTTAGTTCAAGTTTCCACATCAACTCTAAAGTTATGTGAGATGCTTTTATTTAGTTATTCTTTATGAGATGACTATGGATTGAGATGTTTTAACATAATCCCACTCAATTTTTATTTGTGCTATCATGGCATTGTTATTAACTTTTTTTAACCCAGGTAATTTGATATTTTAGGTTTTTTACCAAATTTGTTATTGAGTTTGAGTTAGGTAGACCGTGACATTTGTTCCAAATCTTATCATAACATGTATTAAATTATAAGAAAATAAGAATAAAAAAGTCAGTTGTATTCTCTTTAAATTATCCCCTCCTTAATTTTAAAAGAAATAATAAGAGTTTCTTTAACCCCTTTCATTTTCACATTTATTCATTTTTCTTTTTTTTTTCTTTTTTTAGCTTAGTTCTACAATAAAGCTCAATGCATCTTAAAACCTTCAAGTTATTTGTAAGAATGAGATACACTTGAATCAATGGTTCCTTACACTCCACCATCAAACCACCCTCTAAAATAAGATATGCCCAATTGGCAATCATGATTTTATTTTATTTTTAAATCATATCCCTATGCTTAAACACTTTGGTTTTTATCTCCTTTCTAATTTCTTTTATGTAAGATAACCACTTAATTTAAAGTAAAATAACATTTATCTTTCCTATGTTCCATGACTCCATATAAAAAGTTAAAGCACATAAAATTATCATAAACATTTCCCCCATCATGTACACATATACATAAAAGAAAGTAAAAAAAATTAATATAGAAAATGAACATTCATCAACCAATTTTTCACCACCAAGCTTAAACCCTATAAATTTGACGATATTACATCGATTAGATACACATATTTCTCAAGTTTTTTTTTGTAGAGGTCTTATCTTAAAATTTTGCTTAATTTAAAAAATTTCCTTCATGAACTTGTTCCATTCCTTTAATCCATTTCCTTTATTAGGTAGTAATTTTTTTTAGTTTTCTTCTTCTTCTTCTCTCCCTCCCTCCCTCCTTTTGCTTAGCTTAGCTTGACTATACTTAGTAAGTATTTATTCAAATTTTCTAAAAGATCTTCTAACCTTTGGTCAAACTCTTTTTATAATCCTCTCAGCAAACTCTTCTTGTCCTTTTAAATTCTCAACAAACATGCCTTTATAACTCCCTAAGCTTCCATCTTATCCTACAAATTGTATACCCTCCTCTTCTAACAATTTTTGTCACTTGGAATCATTGCATGGTTTGGCTTGATCATTTGGGATTTATAACTTTAGAAATTAATTTAAACATTTAATTAAAACATGCCTTGAGAAAGTTTTTGAAATTTTTCTATAGAAATAATCTACAAAAATTCTTTTTACATCTTATACACCTTGATGAGTTCTACTCATTGCCTACTTTTATATTTTTTGATGTCATTAAGTATTTTTAAAAATTTTCTAATCTAAAAATCATTATAATAATTACTTTAACACTTTCATTTGAAATTGTTTAGCCTTTCATTGTACGATTGTAGCACTTCTTATGTCAAAAAACTTTTTTTTGAATTTATTGTAATCTCTATTTTCAAGTCAAATTTTCATACTTTTATAAATTAATTTAATATTTTAAATAATTTACGAAACATTTAAATTTTTATAATTTAAATTGATTATTTAGTTATATAAAGATTCAATCTTCTATTTTTATCTCTTATAGAACTTTGATTTTCACCAACTTAGTGTCATTAGTTCCTTATAATTTGTTCATTTAATTTTATTGCTCTCATTTCTTCTTTGAGTTGTCATACTCCTTTTGATGATACATACATTTTCAACAACAATTTGAATAAATTCTCAAAAATTATAATTATTATAAAACTAATTAGAAAACCAAATTTAATTTATTCAGGATGCTATAAATCCAGCTTCTTTATATGAATTTTGTCTCCAAAATTTATGATTTATAGAGAGTCTTCTTTTCATCTCATTTTTTTGGTCCCAAGTAACCTTTTATTTTGATTGATTTAATCATAGTTCCTTGACCATTGTAATATCTTTCTTCACCTTTTTATTTCCTTAATAAATTTTTTGTATTTTAGAATTGATTATATTTTCAATGCACTTGAAAGAAATTTAGGTATATGTGATGGATCTATCACATATTATCTTAAGAAAGAAATATGGAATACATTGTCTATTTCAATCAAATTTTTGGTAATTCCATTTTACAGGAAACGTTGATAATCCTTATAATAATTTGGAAAGGATAAATGAATTTCTATTTTAATTTCCCTCTACTAAATCTCATACTCCTCCATACGACTCACTTCAACAAAAATTTGATCCCCTTTTTGAAATTCTATCTTGGGGTGCTTAGAGATATAGAACATGTTTTTTAATGATCTTGTTCCATTTGTATCTTTTCTTTGATTAAATATACCTTCTCATTTGCTTTTTTATATAACCATTAGAACCACTAATGCCTTCTTAATTTTGTCATTTCAACATAATGGTGACTAACATTTTCTTCTATATAATATCACAAATGGAGCAATTTCTATGCTTTATTGATAATTATTGTTATATACAAATTTAATTAATGGTAGTTTTGTGTCCCAACTTTTGTCAAAATATTATACAAATAATTTAAATGTCTTCTAAAGTATTGATCATTCCTTTTATTTGTTTATCTATTTGAGGATGAAACATTATACTAAATTTTAATTGTTTCTAAATGGCTCTTAAACTTTTTTACAAAAATTATGAAATTTTGAATTTTGACCAAATACTATTGATTTTTGTATGCCATGTTTTTTCACTATTTGATTTATATAAAGTTTTGCCAATTTTTTCATTGCATAAGTTGTCATGATGGGTAAACAATGTGTCATCTTTGTCAATCTTTCTACAATTAACCATATGGAATCTTTTTCTTGGTTAGTCTTATGAAAAACAATAGCATAATCTATGGAGTCTTGAATAATAAAAGGTTGCATTATCTCGCTTGATTTTTTATGCTATATCTTAAGTTGTTTGTAGATTAGGCACTTTCTTACATAGTATTGAATATCATTCTTCATTCATGGTCACCAAAATATCTCCTTCATATCTTGATATATCTTAATGACTTGGGAATGTACATTACATTTTGTTCCATATGATTTTCATAACAATATTTGGCATATTTCCTCTTAGTTTGGTATGCACAATGTATTCTTATAGTATATGAGATCATTATCTTGATTTAGTTAGAACTTAGTTTCTTAGTCATGTAAGAGGGTTGTGAACTTTCATACTTCCTCATCATTCTCCTAAAAAGCCTTACTACCTTGTAGTCACTTTGTTGAAATTACAACTTGAATAGATCTCCGCTTGTTTATAATAGATATTGTATTTAGTTTCACCATGTTAATCTCAATGCTGCACTTTCTCTTATTTGAGATTCAAGTTATTCAAGCTTTCTCTTTGGCGTAGTGCATCTGCCACCTCATTGGCCTCTTTTGGGTTATACAACATTTATATCGTAATTCTTTAGCTAATATCACTGTTTTAGATTGAGTTCATTTTAAGTGACTATATATTTCAAAATCTAATGTTCTAAATATATGTATATCTTTACACCAAATAAACAGTGTCACCAAGTCTACAAGACAAAAATAATAGTTGTTAATTTTAGATCATACCCAAGATAGTTTTTTGCAAGTGGTCATAGTTGTTTGGAAGCATGGTCTAGGACCTTCCTATTTTATATTAAAACAACTCCTTGACTTTATAGAGATGCATCAATACAAACTTGAAATTCTTTATCATTGATAATCAAAGCTATTACTAGTGTTGAAGTTGATTTTTTCTTTAAACTATGGAAACCTTTCAAACTTTTGATCCCATTTAAATGGAATCATCTTTTGTGTAAGTTGTATTGATGGCACGACAATTTGTGAGAAAACCATTATCAAGATTCTTATAGTAACTCGTTAGTGCTAAGAAACTCTTATTTTTTATGACATTTGTAGGCTTGGGCTAATCAGTTATTGTCATATCTTTTATGTGCCTATTGATACATCCTCAACACTGATCATGTGTCTCAAAAAATAAACATTCTTTAAAAAAATTAAGCTTGGAAAACTTTGCATACAACTAATGTTCTTTCAATTTTTGTAAAACCATTTATATATGTTGTATGCTCAAATTAAGATTTCATTAGTGAATATAATCACAAAGTTATCTAGCCACTGTTTGAATATATGATTCATTAATTCAATGAATGTAGCTAGTGCATCCATCAACCCAAAAGGAAGAATAAAAAAGTCTTAGTGATTATATTTGATTTTGAAAGAACAATTAATTCATTCAAGTCCTTATAGTCTATGCATATGCATAGACTTTCATCCTTCTTTTTGACAAATAGCACTGGACTTGCCCAAGGTGAAGCATTGAGTACGATAAATCTTTTATCTAGAAGTCCTTGCAAACCCTTAATCTCATGTAACTTTGAAAGTTTCAAAATATAAGGTGCTCTAGACATTGAATCAATTCTAGAAACTAGGTCAATTATGAATTCTACTTCTCTGTCTGGTAATAATCCTAGCAAGCCTTCTAAAAACACATGTAGCTGTTTGCATAGTACTAGTATATGATTTAGTAAAGGTTCCTTTTGTTTAGACACTTATACAGAAACTAATGCCACTTTCACATTTTTGTAGTAGCTTTTTTGCCTTGTTTGTTGATTTGAGTGGTATCTTTTCCAAAGTCAACTATCTTAGTATTGTTCCCTATATGAGTATTTATTTTCTTTTTCTAAGAATCAATATTAAATCTATGAGTTATTAATTAACCTATTCTCAAAATGATAATAAATTCTACTTCTTTGTTTGATAAGAATCATAGCTAGCCTTCTAGAGACACATCTAGGTGTTTACATATTATTAGTATATCATGTAGTTAAGGTTCCTTTTGTTTAGTCACTTATGTAGAAATTAATACCACTTGCACCATTTTGTAGGTAGCTTTTTTGCTTTGATTGCAAAAATAGGAGATGTTTTTTTTCTTTTCAAAAGAAAACTACATTAGTTTTGTTGCCCATATGAGTATTTATTTTCTTTTTCTAAGAATCAATGTTAAATCTATGAGTTATTAATTAACCTATTCTCAAAATGATATTAAATTCTCTTATATCATTTAATATCAACTTGGAATTAAATAGTTTTTCATTTATTTTTAGATTCTTCTTCATATGTTTATCTACAAATACTTTTGTCTAATTATTAAAGTAACAAGGAAAGTTGTTTTTAACTAATATTCATCAATATCATGATCATGAACAATGTGGTAAAAATAAATGAATCGAGCTTTCTTCTTATGAATTACATAGAGCTGGAGTTGAGCTAAATTAGATAGATAAGTAGAAACTTGTCTTTCCTCTTAATTATAGTATTGATCTTGCTTACTTTTGTAGAAGATACTCCATGTATAAATTCTTTATGATCCTTTTTTCTTTAATTGATATTGTACAATTTGATTAATACTTTTGTTTAAACTTCTATCTCTCAATCTAGGTTGGTAATACAAATATAATTGCATTATATGATAAGTAGGACCATACTATATGATAAATTGTAACTCTTGCACTAAGCAAAACATATCAACATCTGTACATTAACACAAGAACTAACATATTGTATAATAGGTATGTCATACCAAATGATATGACCTTTCTTTATCAAACTCTAGATTTTCCATTCTAAATATATTGATCATATCTTGTTAATATAAAAATATATAATTAATCTTTATTAAGGCATGTTTATTTATTAAAAAAGCTAGATGAAATGCATTCCTTAGGTACACCTAGATGAATGGATGAGTGAATTGAAAAGCCATTAACACACTCAAAACTTGTTATTGTTATAGTGCTTAAAGTGTATTGTTATTGCTTTTATATGCTAATACAAAAATGAAAAGACTTCACAAAACTCTTCTCCATATAAGCTCAATCTTTGTGTTTGCTTAGTTCCTTTTACCATTTACATCAAATACTATCAAACAATCCTTTGAGTTAATAACCAAGTTTTCTAATTAATTAAACTATACAATCATTAAATGCATAATTTAAAATACATAAAAAAGATCAATAATAATATAATTGAATGGTTTTGTTGTCACTAAACTAGCATTATTTGACAATAAGGAAAGCTTCTAGATAAGGTTGAGGAACATGCATCATGACTTGCACGAAGATACTTAGTGCTTTGGGTAATCCAAATGGCTTAACTAGACATTTATATAACCCTCCAGTAACTTGATGGTGACGTTCCTTTTAGCAGCTTCCATTAATAGAATTTCATGGTATCTACTCTTCAAAGCAATCTTGGAGAAACTAATTGCTCCAACCATCATGTTATGCAAATCAACTTAGGTATTTGGAACTAATACTTTATAGTAATCTTTTTTATAGCTTAATAGTCTATGCACATCTAACAATAATCATCCTTCTTTTGGAGTAAGAAAGAAAGAATTACATAAGCCAATAAACTTTCATTAATAAACTCCTTATGGAGTAATTCGTGAAACTTATTTTTTGTAACTTAGCATCATGCTCACTAGGGTTCATTCAATAATGTAGAAAATTATGTAAGGATGGTCTATGACATGTTGAATTCTCCTCAGTGGTGTTATTTTATTTGGTAGCACTTCAAGTATTCTTTAACTCCTATAATAGATCTTGAACAACTCTTAGAGGTACTAATCTTGACTCCTTAAGACTTTAAATACAAAGAAATGAATTATTTTACTCTTTTGGCTTTCACACCCAAACAAATTATACGATGATGAAATTGTGTTTTATATAATATTATTTATATAATGAACTTATAAAAATGAGAATGTAATGCATGTATTTTGATAAATGAAGTTGGTACTTAAAAGTTGGCATGTATAATAATATCATCTTCAAAATATACTAGTTTGTAAAGTATTTTAAATATTTAAAATGAGCATATTTTTTTAGAAGAACTCATCAAGATAAATCCAATGTTACTTTGTTTTGTAACTTTTGTAGACTAAATGAATTTGTTACAAATGTTTTAAGTTAAATTAAAATAAAAGATTTTTTTGTTTAAAAATATTAAATGGGATTAATCTTATCTAGCTAACATTATTAAGGGAATTTTAACTAATTAACAATTTCCTTTAACTTGATTATAAAAAAACCGTATAAAACATTGGCAGCTTAGCTTGGAAGGGAAGGAAGAAACTAAGAGAGAGTAAGAAGCAACAGCCAAAATAAGAAGTTGCTGTGTATATAGTTAGAAGTTTATAGAAAAGTAGGAAAGCATGATTGGAAGAACCATTATGAGTTATTATTGTTGCTAGAAGTTAAGGAAGGGATTATAGCAGAGAAAAAAGAAGATAGCATAGAAATTAGAGAAAGAGAAGAAATCTATCCCAAGAAACTTTGGAAACATTTTGGGAAAAATATTTGGGATTGTTTTGAACAACTATAATAATGAAGATGCCTAGCAAGGTGAGATTCTAATAGAGTTGATTTAAACTTTATGTCAACTTTAGTTCATATTTCTTAAGATGCATGCTTAAGAAGCTTGGATTACTTAAGAGTTTGAGTTGAAAGCATGAGGTGGTATTTATTGGTTGTTCCTTAAGCTCTTATTAAAATAAATGTCTCAATTTTTGGTTTTCTTACTTAATGAAAAAGTATGGATTTGTGCATAATTCTCATTATATAGGAAGTCAAAGTTAAAGAAAAGCTAGAAAAGGAAAAATATAAGAGGAAGTTGGTATGTAAATCAAATTAGTAGTGATGTAAATATATTTTTTAATAAAAAATAAATTTATTCCATGAGATAGGTTTTACATTTATTTCTTGATTGATATGATTTTCTATCTGAAGTGATTTAATTTAATTGAACTATTATGGTACAACTAGACTCGTAAGACATGATTTAGCTAGCACACTCATAATTACCCATGAAATGTTATGTACTTGTCTAATTAGGTGAGATCTTTTGAGATGACAATATGATAACACTATTGATGTGTTCTTTGTGTATCATAGTTTTTTGAAGAAATAACAAGATGATTTATTATAGAAATATGATGTCCAAATCTACATAATAGTGGCACACAGGCAACGTACTTGTCTAATGAAATAATGAAAGAATATTGTAACTTGTCGAGGTGCAATCACCCAAAAGCTGCCACATAAGCTTGATCTAGTAGGAAGTGTATTGGTAATAGTGCAATTGGATTGACTTTATTTTCTCTAAGAGTATAGGTCTAATACAGAGTTGAAAGACATTGTCATAGTATGAAGATGTCAGGATATGAATAGTACAAGCATCCATGAGGCTTATCAGTCTCAGATGAAGACGAGAGGTGTCTTCATAGTATGAAGATGCCTAAATATGAAGAATGAGAGCATCCAGAGATGTATCAATTTAATGCAATTACTTAGTGTCATTATTATACAATGATGACCCTTCATGAATAGTCATGACATGGATTAAGCGTACATGTTCGATTGATAATTGGAGATTATCGTAGCTGTTTGGAGAGTAATATCTTAATTGATCATATGCCCTTGGATGAGTTATTGAGAAATGTTGGAGTGAGTGTATGATTATAGTAAGGTATTGAGAACTAAGCATATTTGTCTGATGTAGGGATAAGAAGTATATCTTAGACAAAAGTATTCAATTATGAATGATACATGCATCACACAGTACAATGATGTTTTTTTATTGTATGAAGAGTTTGTAAATAGTGATGTCAACTAATTTTTACTCATCATACAAGGAAAACTCATCAAGAATAATGCATTGTATCTTATATGATGTTTGAATGCATAGGTGTTCAACGATTGCCTAGTCATATTTGGGAAGATCTTGCGGATCCAAAGTTGTTGAATTTGAGCTTTTTGTTGCTATTTTTGTTGGGTAATTCACCACTTTATTGCCTTCTTGTATATAAAATACCAAAGGACGGTTTTTATTCTTGATGCTTGTTTTTTTTGTTGAA
Source organism: Vanilla planifolia (assembly GCA_023846275.1). Taxonomy (NCBI): domain Eukaryota; kingdom Viridiplantae; phylum Streptophyta; class Magnoliopsida; order Asparagales; family Orchidaceae; genus Vanilla; species Vanilla planifolia. The sequence goes on along the minus strand of CM043872.1, from coordinate 2,743,452 downwards.
AGATATTGAGAAACTATTAAGGGATGTTTGACTAACCTTTTAAATTTTTGGGATATCCTTGTAATCCATTTCAATGATAACTCTTAATAGATCCATACTGTTGTAAAGTTGAAGACTAAAGTATAGAGTTATTCCTTTAGCTTGTATCATTGATCTATTGCCAACAAAATTGGAGAAAGTTTTTACTTCTTTGCCTTGAAAGTTATGAAAAATTTCTCAATAGTTAGCTAGACCATTATTATTACATGAAAATCTATCAATATTAAGTCTAAATATTCTTTTTGAAGTGGGAGATCATTTAACAAGTTCATAGCATCTGTATTTTAGGAATAAGAAGGAAGGAACCAAACTTTGTTGAACTAGTTAATGATCTGCTTGTGACAACTAAATAAGAAAGAGAAATGAAAGATATAATTGTAGATTAAGATGACATTGTGAATGATACTATTTACTGATTTGTTGGTTTCTTAAAAAAATTCTAGATTTCTAACCTTCTAGATGTTTTAATGAATGATTGACCAGAGGATTTGAATGAACTCTCCTCTAATAGAATGACTATTTCTATGCTTCTATTAGCATGATAATAATGTGATTACTATCATATAATTTGCTTCTTGAATGTTTGGAAAATTGGTGATGACAGATGAAACTTTATTAGCTTTGTAGCAACTTACAATTGCATGATCTAATAAATGTGCATTAGACAATGTGGGCATTTTGATGCCATCTATAGATTAAGCTTTCTCAAAATCTCTAAGAATGGTAGCAATTTTTTGAATATTTTCTTATTAGAACAAAAAATGTTTTGGAACATTTTGAACTCCAAATTCTATGTTTGGATTTCAATATCAGACCTTTACTTGTGATCACTTCCCAAGCCATCCGAGTACTAAAAGAGTTATCCGATGTGCTCATTTGGAACCAAGTTTCCATTAAGTTGGATACTTAAGTATGTTGCATGACCATATCTTTGATCTTATCCATAATTTTCTTGGCATTAAATTAGACACATATTTTGCTTAATGTCATATATTTTGCTTATGTATCTGACCAACAATGAGTTGGTTAATAAAATTTTCTAATTTAGTTTTGCTAAAAATGTTGAGCTCAGTTCATCTAGTTTTTCAAGACTTGGACCATTCTTCTTAGTAGTCACACTAACTTTATCCCAATTGATTCAATGGTGCCAATGATTGTTAGTAGAGTCACCATAAAGAAAGCAATTCATCATCTTCTCAATTTTGAAAAATGTTAAGAGAATGATGCATGGCCATTAATGATTATATAAGAATTGAAGCCAAAACATGTTTGACTAAGATGAGTCATCCTCGCATCGCATAGTTAGTAGGTTCTTCTTCTAACTTGTAACCTTCTTGTTGATTTTCTCAATTAGATGCATGTCCTATTTTTTTCTTTTAAAAAAGAGAGAACAGCCCAAATACTTTAAAGAGAGTTTGTTTCTCTTAAAACTTAGTCTTTAGCTAACTCTTCTAGCTTGGCATGGATTCATTTTGTTACTACAAATAATTTGGCTTATGTGAGGGTTGATGTTCAAGTTATGCTTTGGAATTCTATATGAAATTAGGGAGCATTGGTAATATATTTTAGGTCTTCCTTACTAAAGATTATTATATCATTTGTAAAACTTAATTAAGACATCGTTGGGCATGTCTTGGGTTGTGCATAGTACAAAATCTTTCTTTGATTAATGAGCTTATTCAATCATTGTCTAAAAGCTTTCATTAGTAGAATGAAAAGTAGGGGTGAGATTAGGTTACTTTTCTTGAGCCTCCTAGTGACTTGAAAATAACCATTCAACTTACTATTCATAATGATGGAAGTTTATGTGCCACATAAAACATTCTTAATCTACATAACTAATTTATCTACAATGTTGAGTTTGGTGAGAACTTTGCTTAGGAATTCCTATAATAGACAATCAAATGTTGTTTTTAGATCAACTTTAATCACTCAATTTTCTACTCTAGCTATTCTATTTATTGCTCCAATAAATTCATAAGCTAGAAAAATGTTACCAATACTCTCTTTACGTTCAACAAATCTATCTTGCTCTGAAGAAATAAAAAGAGGAAGACTTTTCTAAGGCCTGATTATCAATAATTTAAAGACGAGTTGCTTAATAAAATTGCATAAGAAAATTGGTCTAAAATTATTAAATATTTCTAGATTCCCTGTTTGGGGACTAAAATTACATTACTACTAAATATCTCTTTAAAGGATTAAGGACCTGCTAGAAAGCCCCTTGTTACATTGAAGATAACATCAAGAAGGTTATCATGTGCCTTAGTTGGCACAATCCTCATTTCCTTATTTTGAAATAATTCCAATTACTTTTCTTTATGTTTGACTTGTTCTTTAGTTTATCTAGTTGTGTTCAATATGTTACCAATTGTTTCTCTGTTCCATTCCATGAGACAAGTTTTTAGCCATTTTAGTATAAGTGTAAGAGCATTCATTCTATAATTAATAATTGGTAATGTCCATTTGCATTCTATAGTTTGAAGAAGGGACTAGTGCTTCAATCACATGTTCTGGAACCTTAATTGCTTAGGAGTTGGTGATGATTTCTTAGGAAAGTACAAAAGTAATGGAGCATTGACTAAACTTATTTTCTAAAGGTGTTAAATTACAATAATATGGAATTAATCAATCCAATCTTGATTCACTAGCACTACGTCTAGAATTTTCTAGATCCATCTCCTTTTCCTTTTAGTAGACGAAGTAAAAGGGCATCCTTAGAAGGATAGTTCCATAAGGCCACATCTTCTAATGCAGTTAGAGAATTCTTGAATAGCTTATAGTGTTAGAATGGAGTGCACCTTTGTACTCATCTAGATATGTCACTACATTAAAATCTCCTTTAATTAGCCATTGGGTATTGTTATTCTTAGTGATTTCATAGATTCTATGCTAAAGAACTCTTCTTTCATAAAATAAGCTATTGACATAAACAATTGAACAATTTGTGAAATTGTTCCAATCATGATGCTTTAGCAAAAAGTGTATATTTGCTCTTCGTCAAATATTATATGATAAGGAATTCTTTTTTCCAAAGGATCCTAAGTTGATTGATGTGATTCCTTTATAGTATTCAAATCTATCTTTCTAGAAAGTTAAAGCATTTTCTTTTTGTGTCATGGGTTCTATTAATTCAACTATGGAGATTTTCTACAATTTAATTTTTTTGTTTAGACGGTTGATCAATGTTTAATTTACTACTCCCCTTATGTTTCACAAAAAGATATTAGTAATTATGATTTGCATTTTCTACAATTTGGATAGCCGAAGAGCTTTTGTCATTTTCTTTAAGACTAATTGTCTTCTCTTGAATCTTTTTCTATTTTTTCTTCGTTTGTCTATTTAAGATAGGAGTGATGTCTTTCTTATTGAAGTATTGTAAGCTCAAGACCATGGCTCTTTTAGGAAGTTCATCATAAAAATTCTTTAGTGATTGGAGATCATATTATTGTTGAAATTTTTCTATTGTTGCTTTGAAATTAGATATTGAAACCCCTTGTCTACATTCTCTTTGAGGTTTTCTTAATATGTTGTAATCATCCATGATCGGATGGGTAAAACTATTAGGTTTCACTATTTGCTTCAAAGATCTATTAAATATAATGAGGTCTTCATTTTTTCCTATTATTATTAAAATTTTCCTTTATTTTTGGGATGGAGAGAGGTGTTGAATTGGAGACATGATTTTTTTGATATGTTAGAATGTCTTCTAGTGTTGAGCTAGCTGAAGGCAATTTCTTTTCACTATGAAATTCTAACATTTCATCTGACATTGGATTAGATGGATTTTTTTCAACCAAACCTATAGAATTATTTGGTTTTGTGTATTTTGTGATGGAGTTTTTGTGATTTTATTATGTTTTTATTATGTTTGCAATTATAGCCTTGCTTGAAACAACCATGAAGATACCTAAGGAGATTATCATATTAGATTTTCTACTATAATCTAGTGTTGCTTTCTTCTCTTTTTGAGATTGTGATCCTGATTGGCAAGCCATTTGTCAAATCTACCTTTATGTAGACCCTTGCAACATATGGTCAAGTTAGATTGATTGTTGCTACATCTACTTTGAGTAAGGTTCTAATTATTTATGCTAGAGAATAAAGAGAAATATTATTAAAGAGGAGGATTGGGAGGTGTTCTATGTAAATCCAAATAGACACCAATGAAGGTTTTGAGTTAAGATGGAAATCAAGATGTCATTTAAGCACTCTCATTTGAACGCCTACTGTGTTCTAGGATTTATGAAGCTAGTAGCACAAATAACTTTCTTTCCTAGTGAATTGAACTAGAATGTGCTAGTGGTCTAGATATCGTACTAAAAAGAACTCAAAAAACCAATTTTGTTGAAAGCCAAATGAATCGTATCCATATTTGGGTGACTATGGGAGAATTTTTCAACTAACATAAATATTAAACAAGTTGCCATTTTCAAAATCTATTCTTCTTCAAATACCACATTAATTTCACCTTTCAACAACTGTATGTAACTTGATTCAGATGGGTGAAAGATTTGCAAATTTTTGAACACCTTGACAAAGAATCAATCGGGGGATGTGTAGGGTCCACCATGGTTAGAGGGCTAATCTATTGTCTAAGAGGCCTAAAAGCTAGAAAGAAAACTACTAATATATGGTATATGAGCTTACCTAACTATGGAGATCAAGGATTTAGAGATTGATGAGCTTGTCCTTTGCATGTTAATTATTTGTCATTTACTCTTTCAAAATCATTGTCTTGTCTCACCTACCAATGTTCCAACACTTATCTTGCTTGGCATAAGGATATTTAATCACATTATTGCTATATGTTCATAAGAAATGTGTTGACATTAGCATAATAACATGACATAGACTTATGTATGTATGTATGTTCTAATATAATGTGGCACATAAGTAGCATAATTGTTTATATTTTATGGAAATGAGACATATGCATATGTGATGTACTTGACCTGCATGTATTTATCAAAACATAAAGTAAGAGAAATGGTCAATAGTAAAAGGAAAAGAAAGAAATCATATGATATGATCTTAGGTTATACGAACCCAATGCTATACATCAATTATGATGTTTATTTGAAATAACTTGATATGAAATGATATGATATGAGAAATGATGAGTTTTCTTTGGACAATATTCTCAATTGTGATAGCATTATTCATTTTTAGCACTCTATGTTGGTCTTGATAAGCATAGGTCTAAGACCTTGCTATGATATGACATCATAAATATTATTCTCGACTATTCTAGTACTTTGTATAGAACTTGATGAGTTAAGTTGATTTGATTTATCACCAACATATTGTGTAACTCTTGATGGAGTTAAGACTTTGTATGTATTGTAATTTATGTGGTTTATGGGCCATAATGTGCTTATAGGTTGAAGTCCATAGATAGTTATAATGACATGTCACTACATGTTGTGAGATGAGATTTTGTGAAACTAAGATAATTGTCAACAAGAAAACTTTAACCCTTTTAATATAAGAAATATGAGAAATGATAAAAAGATATGCCTCAAAATATTGGGAAATAGGGTATGTCATATGCATAAAAAATTGACATGAAATTTATTTGTACATCTATTAAATGCTCATATATGTTTATTTATTAGTATTATATTTTGCTATTATTTATTTGTTATTATGGGTTATCTAATTCATAATTCATTTGTATAATATTGGTTGTAGTTAACAATTTATCTATCAAGCTTTGGTAAGTTTATTACTTATTTAAATTGTAGATCATGTCATAGATACACAAAGAGATAAGAAATAGAGTGGCATTTGGGATGAGTTATTCAAGAGAGGAATATGTGGTTGGCTTTTCTGATATGTTCTTATATTAAACTATATCTTTTTGGATTTATATATAGGATGCAAATATCATACTTTATAGTTCATATCCATATGCAAAAGTTATTATTATTTTTTTGTATAATATATGATTTATTTGATTATGAACTCGTTATAACATGAGTTTTCCATCATCCTCACTTGAATTGGTTAAAAAAGTCTCTCATGCATGTTTATACCTTACTAATCTTAATATTATGTGATTATATGTATTATAGAACCAAAAGGATAAAATGGACTTGACATTGTGTTGACACAAGAGATGTAATGGCTTCTTTTTCTCTATTGGACTAGATGACTCCTTCACTTTATTGGTTGAAAGATCTTTTTATCTTTCTAGCTTTTATACAATAGTTTTTCTATTTTATTCAAAAGCATAGTTATTTAACCTCCTATAATTGATAACACTATGGTCATATAACCCAAGGTGACCCAACATAATGTGAGTAACACCTATGGCTTCATCCAGTCATCGCACTTGAAGTGTGAAAGATAGCATTCCTCATTCAATCAATGCGAACAGCTAACATATAACTCTTAAAAGCAAGATGTGGAGCCTTCAAGAGCACATCACCATTGTACGAAGTCATTAATGCATAAATACAAAGAACTAATATAGACAATATGTTATAACCCAATATTTTTTGTCGTATTATTATAAACTTATTTGATCAAGGTATATTTATTTTTTGGATTAATATTTGAAATTTAAATGTTTTAATTATAAAATTTGAATTGAAAGCATAGCGAATGGTACGATCTAAGTTACACCATATGAGCATTGATTTGGCTAAATACTTAAAAAAAAGCTACTAATTTTATTTATTAATTATAAATGCATGAAAATATATGAAAATGATTCCTTAAAAATTAGGAGTGGTGGTTAAGGATAAGGTAATTAAAAGAATAAGATAATAAACATGATACAATTATGAATCTTTAATGAAGAATAAATATTAAAAAAAGGAACAACAAATGAATGTATCTATTGGCTAGAAAAGTTCTTAAATTTCTTATTTTTAAGAATTGGACTTGGCTGACCAAAATGATATAGTTCAAGTGAAGGTTTGTTAAATACTTAAGTCATGGCTAACTTAAACCAAAAATTGGTTTATTTTATGCTAAGGAGGTGTGGCTATGTCTATATAAACCATTATTGTTCTCTTTTAAGGGGTTTAAAAAGCCTAGCTAAGAAAAGGACTTTTGGAGAGGCCAATCGAGAGCACTCTAAAGACAAAACTCAAGGCAAATCATTAGGAAGAAGATGGTGGAGGGCTTAAGATTGAAGTCAAGAAAGGACTCTAAAGGAGAAGTAATCTAAATGTTTAAGTTCATACATTAAATTAACTAAGATCTAAGGCAAGGTAAAAAATCAAATACTATGTTAAATGCATGTGTAACATGGAAAAATTTGTAATTAGTCATTACTTTTCATGAATTTTGCTCAGGAATATGAGAATTCTTTCTACCCAAGATTATAAGGTTTTATTTAGTAGGAAGAAGGGATTAATTATCAATCTTTTTTATTCAATGATTCTAATAAAATCATGCTAAAAAGATGTTAATATTTTACCTCAAACTACAAAAAAGATTTCATGAATCATGTTTTGCTTGTTTGGCTTTCTTATAGAGATATATATATATATATATATATATATATATATATATATATATATATATATATATATATATATAGAAGATTCATATAGATTAACAATTTACTGAAATAAAAAAACCATTAATCAAGACAATATCAAGAGGTACATGTTAGAAGCATGCTAAATTTTATGCTTTAATTAAGCATATATGCAAGGGTTGTCATGTTAAATGTGGAAACAAAAGTTTTTACCTTAAAAAGAAACTTTATTTGAATTTCATTCCTATAAATTAGATGAGAGTGATTTATTTTCTTATTAAATCTTGTTGGAAATTGAATTAGTGAAATTCTTCTTCTTTTAAGTAGAATGATGATTTAATAAAGAAGTTAGTGCAAGATTTTACATCTTGCATATTCATGAATTCATGATATGATGAACAAAGAAATGAGCAAAACCAAGACATGATGTCATGATTTCATATGAATCTAAGTATTTAAAGAGCAAAGTTTGATGTGAGGCATTAAGGTTATATTTGTAATAATCCATAAATTTTAGTTGATGACATGACATGGTGCGGATGTCTACTTAATGTCAAACTAAGGATGAAAATATTAAAAATGTCCATGTCACTAAAAGGATTTTTATTTTTCATTTAGAAATTACTTATCTTTTTCCTCTTGTGAAATTTTGTTAAGAGAACTAAGGAAAATGTTTAGTACCAAAATCGTGGCTGTAAATTAAACCCTATGATCATATGTTTTCATATTTAATCTTGTCTATTGATATATGTGGAAGATGGACTCAAAATATTTATTTGTTGATACAAACACCTCTTACTAGAGACATAAAGAATAGAATACATTTAAAATCATGTTAATTATTATGTAATGTTGATGGTTTAAACATGTCTACAATATACAAAGCATATCATAATAATGTTATTAAATTATTAAATTATAGAAAAGCAAATTTTAATGTTTATGACTATCCTAACTTAGATAAGTTAGTTTCAAATTTATACTATTTTTTTCTAAAAATTAAACTCTACACTTACATCTAAATGCTTTTCTATGTATTAACTTATAAGAAATAGAAAATCTTGATTAAATAAAAACATACATGTTATATCACTTCATAACATGAAATAATTAAGTTATATAATAAAATTGTGTATGGAGGTGTGCTAATTTGAACCTTTTAAACCTTTGTTTAAAAGACCAACCATGGTTTGAAACCTGAAACTAAAGATAAACTTGGAGATAATAGTGTGACTTAAAAGCATTTTACCTTAAGTTTGCTTAGGAGCATGGAAACATGACATGGTTAAGTCATAGGAGGCATGGTTTTGATTCATAAGATAAATAGCTTTCTAAGGGGTGTGAGGCCCTTAGTATCTAGTTAGGATGCTATTGAGGGTACAGTTTAAGGCCTTAGAAGAAGGTTAGGTTGAGTAGAAAAATGATTGACAAGTATAAGGATTGATTATGGATAGAAGAAAACCTTGAAGTAAAGGTATTTTGAACAATTCATAATCCTTAGATTTAAATTAAAATTTTAAGGTGCTTGGATATAGCTATATGTGGTAAACTTAGTAATTGAATTGAGCTTAAAGGTCTAAAAATAACCCATGTAGAAGGAACCTATAATAAAATGTCCTATGATGGGTTAAGATCATTTATGAATCCCTATGAATATCATAAATTAGATATTGGACAACTAAGCTCTCGATCAAGACCTTGGATGAAGGTAGCAAAGCTTGGTAGAGATAGGACTTATAAATTTGCCAAGTTTGGTCAAGGAAAACAAAAGGATAAATATGTTGGCTAAAACTTATTTTGATCATGTTCCAAGACTATGAGTGACCTTTTTAGGCACTTAAGACACATTATTATACCCTAAATAGTGATCTATAAGATATGTGGCGGCTTTAGAGAGGCCTAGAGTGGTTATGATGATACAAGGTTGCCTGTGAGACAAAAGTGACTTACATTTGTGAACCAAAATTTAGTGGTAATTGATGATATATGAAACTAAGTGTCAAAGCCAAGACTTATGAATATATTAAGGTTAGCCAAATAGGTATGATCTTACATGAACTTAGAGCAAGACTAAAAATAAAAAATGGGATAATATATACAAAATAACTAAATTAAGGGTCAATGAAAACTCTAAGAAATTTAGAAGATAATACCTTAGATAATTAAAAAATGACTTATAGTAAAATCTTATATTAACTTAATCAAGCTATAAGAATCTTAGATAGTTGATTTAAAGTTAAAAGAAACCATTTAATTGTTATGTTACTATTTATGATTAGAACTCTTTACTTGTTAGATTAAAAATTAAAAAAAATCTAAAAAACATTGGGTATTATTGAATTAAAATTAGTAATATGCTACATTATAAAATTTTAATTGATCAAGTGAGAAATCAAATATAATGAACCCTTTGGTTAGGCATGTCTACTCTTGAGATAGATAAGTTGGTTACCCTACTCCTTTGACTTGGAGATAATTACATGTAGATGGTTGAGAGAGTGTTAAATTATAAGATAAGAAACTCTAGGATTGGCTAGAAACTATGATTTAAATAATATTAGAAGGAAAAAATTATGTATTTAGTCTCATGGAGAATTTCATGATGTGATATGCTATGAAAGGGGGTAAAAATACATGTGGTTGTTTAGGATTCCTAAACCTATGAAGTTGACCCATATGATTGACATTAACTTGTAGAGTATTAGATATGAGATGAGATAAGTATTCCAAGCTCTATCATAATTCTCTTAAACAAGTGAGTGTATTAGATCAATGAGGAACACTAAGTATTTGATTAACTACATTATAAGGATATATCTAGACTTAACTTGTTGATGGTGAAGCCTTATGATAATTAATAATTCATTTTATTTATTACATGATTTACATAGTTGTTATACATATATTTCTTGATCCCTGAATATTACTTTTATAGTATTGCTCAAGATTTCCTTATCGAGCTTCCCAACTCACTCCCTTTATATTGTTATTGGATTAGGGAACTAAGAGTAATGTAGGAGTAAAACTGAAGATTAATAGAGTCAATGCATCATTTGGATGACTCTCTCTCTTTATTTTATTATCAATAGTTGTAGATTTGATACTTATTTATCATTAGTTGTATTTATTGGATATATGACTATATCAAACAATATTTTTAGAGTTGGTAACTACTTATTATGATTTTATAAGACTGATATTTATTTGTGCTTATTGTCTTAGATTGGATAAAATTTGAATGGTTCATTAATTTCATCGATATTTTATGCTCTAGTCTTATTAATGTAGGATTTTTGTTAGATTACAGCATGATAGTATATGTATGATGTTATATTACAAATTGTAGGTACTTTTAATAATGTGATACTTTGAACTTTGGTTACACCTGTAGTCTAAAAAGAAAATTTGTGTATAATAATATGAAAATAACTAATATACATATATAATATAGTATAGAATATAATAAGAGAAAATATCAATACAATAATATGTAAGGAAAGAGGCCATAAAAGCATTGGATCATATATTATAACAAAAGCATATCATATTGTATGATTAGGCAATAAGAAAATGAAGCAAGGATAGAGCTTATTATGAAAATGTATAAGGAAAGATACTCTACAATGAATATAAAATATGATAGAATGATCATAGTAGTACGATCAAGACATAAAAGCATAATGTGCAAGATTATCATTGATTATGACTTAGTAAAAGATACAGATAATGAATCATACAAGTATTATCAATAATACTGTATAGTATGACATAATAAAAATTTTTCAACTAATTAGTTGAAGAATATTAAAAAATATGATTGTAAATAATGTATAATAAGATAAAGTACATATTAGCATCATAAACAAAATCATTAATACAATGTGAATGGCATGATAATGTCATACCAGTATAATATTAAGAACATAACAATATGATAAGAAGAAAATAAGGTAGATTTGGGTAATGATTGAGGATTGTGTAGTATGAATATGGTGATTATACATGTATGATTAGTAAAAATTAAGCATAAATTAAAATCTAAAAAAACGAATGACTGAGAAGACTAATATGAGGATGAGTTTAATCAGTGAAAAACCTTTTTAAATGAAAGTTTAATAGGTGAAAAGATATTTACATAAAGGGACCCAACTATCAAAGATAATTAAAAGGTTGAGCATGTGAAAAGTCTATAAACTATGTATAAATAAGATGTTAGCCATGATTTAGAGAGTTGTTTTAGAAAATTTGAGAGATAAAACTTTCAATCATAATCATAAAGGAATGAAGAGCACAAATGAAAGTGTTTTCTAGAGATTTAAAAAGAAGTTGTGCAAAAGACCTTATTGATTGAGATATACTAGTAGAAGATATTCTTGTAATCTTATGCATGGCATATATAATTTGATGTAATATATAATTAATCTAAAAGCATAATTTATTAAAATGTACTAAATTAAAAAGTTTTTGTAAACAAAACTTATTCATGGTATATATGATTTGGTGTATTATGTATTGTAAGTTTGAGGTAAAATAAGTGATTAAAAAATACTAATTCTTAATTGATGTAACATAAGCAAAAGATAAATCTTCAATAACTATTTTTGAAGCTAACTTACTATCTAGATTAATATGTTTCTAGAAATAAAAGTTTTATTATATGGATTAATATGTATCTAAAAATAAAACTATTACTCTGATTAATATATCTCTAGAAGTGTTACTAATGAGATATTGTTGTGTTATCCAGAATAAAATATTTTGGATGTATTAAAAAAGAGGTTAAAATAAATTAATATCATTTCTTAAACAGAGAACTAGATTTCAAATAAATTAAAAAAAACAAAAATAAATTTTTTTTACTAATTTATATTATTATTGATATAGATTATGTATGTAATTACTCAATAATTACTTTTTTATATTATGTTACATGCTTTTATAACTAAGCTAATGTTAGTTGGTTCATACCTATTTTGGCCTAACATTTTTAAGTCAAAAGAAGACACTTCATCACTTACTAGGATAGAGTGAAAGTTTATGCATAATGATGTAGAAGATGATACTATTTTCATTAGATGTGTGATTTCATATTCATTATATTTGAGCCAAAAAGGGTATGTAAATGTTAAATGTATATGTACTTTTTTAAAAAAAATGTAAAAAATGGTATGTTTTTATTTGACTATAAAAGATGCTTTTGCTACTTGATTTTGAAAGAATAAATATTTTTTCCACTATAGTTTTTATAAAAAGTAAAGAATAATATTTATATTTTTTATAAAACATAAAGAAAAAGAGAAAAAAATAGATGTCATGACACAAAACTTCGAGAAGGCCAATAAGGGGTCACCACACCTTACTCATTTATGAAGTTATACATTCTTTTAGTAGTATGTAAATTTAAGAATAATAAAATATTTTTTAAAAATTTCCAAAAAAATTAAAAATTCAATTAATTTTAAAAAATCCATGTTTTATATTTAAAATGCTCTAAATTGACCATCTTTTGGATCTTCTTTCAACCTTAAGATCATAATTTTTTATTAACTTAAGAATATGATGATTTAAAATTTTCAAAATAATTATTTAAATAATTACCCCTATCTTTAGGATTTTATAATTTAACCTAAATTAAACCTTATTGGAAGTTGAAACTCACTATTTGTAACACCAAAGTATATCAATCCAAAATCAAAACTAATCTCTTTTTTATTTATTATTATTTTTTCCATTAAAATTTGACTACATTCTATCTTGGGAAATATTTAGACCCTTGCATATTTTACAAACTCATCTATCGAGCTGCACCCAAATTCCTGCAACTTGAATCAAGCACACCTAATTTACTCCCTTGCATAGACAACTTTGTCATTGTCACCCACTTCTTACCTATCAAATTAAAAAAGAGAAGAGAAACCTAAGCATAAAACCATGTTTATAGCGACCTAATATAGGCTTCCAATGTCCTAAATTGGAATGTCTCTATGTTGCACAAAGTGGCATTGAATTGCATGAATTGAGCTTTAATTGAGTAATCAGTGATTTAAACTAGACATTAGGTTATTTCAAATTCAAATTAAGAACTACTTTCAAAGAGCTATTCAAGATATTTTGGGTCATAATTTGAGTGGATTTTGAACCAATCAATACATTTAGCTTAATGTTCTATTGAGTTTAGAAAGAACATTGTTCATAAATACTAGGTGAGAAAAATGAAATATTTGATAATCAAAGAGTTCACAAAGAAGATAACTTCAAATTTCTTGAATTGTAATTATCATTTTTAGTAGAATTATTTCAATTGAAGAGTAATATATTAAGTATCAAATCCAAAACCTTTAACTTTGGTACTTATTAGATTTTATTCTATTTAAATGCCGAGCTATTACATTGATTGAACTTATTTTGAATCCTATGGGTGACAAATAAGGAGTATGATATTTTGATTTTCTTTAGCACAACTAAAATATCATTAGCTTCGATGATTAAGTTTAATTTCTAAGAAGTGTTATTTAGTAATTATATTTGTGATTGGTTATTATTCTTAGTTTGTTACTTATTTAAAATGACTCCTTTAAGAAATACTTAATTAATTTAATTATGTATACATCACATTATTTGCATTATTACTTTAGTTAAATAATGCATAAAAATATTTTGATATATTAATCATATCTTTCTATTTATCATGCCTTTTAGAATGAAGAATTTGGAGTATATTAAGAATAGAATTAATTAAATAAAAAATACTGCAACTACTATAAATGAAAAATAAGATAGGATAAAAACTTTGTATTACTAATATTAAAAGATTGGTAGATGAAAGTAGTATATCCATATCACCACCATTCCATAAAATCATAAAAATGTTCATTACAACCTATATAAAAATAATGAAAAAACCTTAATTTATGGTCATTATGGTAGTTATGAATTTTTTATTGATTAGAAAAAATAAAATATTTTTTTGACTATTATGATATAATGACTATGAAAGAGTTAATTTTCTAAAACTAAAATTGGCAAGTCGAGCTAAAAAAATTTTGTTAGATTTTTTATATAAAAATAAAAGTTTTGTAAGAGTGTTTCTACTTGGTTATAAATGAAAAAAACTTTAAGAGATAAATATTGTCCAAAACAAATTTACAAGAACTATAAAAAGAAAACACTAGCAAGTTTGATTTTAAAAATTTTAGAAGTTCCTTAACCCAACAAGACTTAAGAAAATCATATTACTTTGCAATTAAGATCTACTTATTCTCAAAAAGTCATTTGTGGTTATTAAGGCTAACTTGAAAGATTTTAGTTCTTTGGATATACTAGAAGTTGGCACATATGAAGATTGACTTAAATTAAATTGAATCCCTTATCGATGATGAGCAACAAATAAATGATAAGAAGATCTACTTAAAAGAAACTAAACCCCTAGATGATAAGAAGAAAAAAAACATTGAACTCCATAATGATAAGAAGAGAAATGTTAAAAAAAAAAAGAAATTGTTTTAAAAGAAACTAAAATGACCCATGACCTAATCTTTACTAAACCTAAACATATTTTAATTGCACCTATGCATATTGATATTTTCTCCATGTAAATCCAATATTGGATCTAATATTTTTTAGTGTATTAAACCAATGAAACAAATTGAGTCTTTTAGAAATTTTGATAAGAGTAATGAATTACTAATATGTATTCACCAAAAAAATTATGACCTTTCACTTTTAGTTATTTTTATGTAAAGTCATTTGATATTATGTAGAAACTTTGTTATTACGTATGTTTTAGGTTTGCTATCATATATGTTTCCTAAAAATATTTTTAATGTTAAGTGTTCTCTATTTTCTATAACTTTAATTCATGAAAAAGAATTACAAGAAATATTAGAAGGAAATTTGATTAATATTTATTTAATATTTTTTAACTTTTCTATTTTTATTATTATCTTTTATTTGATATTTTTTTACAAGATGCATTGTTTTTTTCAACTTCATGATCACAAAAAAGCACCTAAAGAAGTTAAAAAGCTTAATGAAACTATATCTAGAGTATAACTTTGCATGGTAAAGTTTTTCTTAATAGCATAAACTGATATAGAACATGCTTCCTATAGATAATTACTTAAGTTGATCAAATGTGTCTTATCTTTTTAATTTATGTTACATTTTTAAATCATTATTAGTTGTAATATGTAATGGTTTGTTTGTTTTATGTATCATTTTTATCATCTTTTACATATTTCTTTATGTTTGTATCTTCTTCCAAGTTAAAATTATTTCATTATTTTACTTTTAGTTCAGAGTTAGTATTTGTAATTTTATAAATATATTTTTATTGAATAAAAAAATAATATATTGATTCATTATGAATCTGAAACCTTAGGAGTTTTTTTTTCTAGAGAATGCATGCTTAAGCAAAAGAGATCCACAAGATAGCATGTTCTCACCTTTTATTGAATTTCAAGAGACAACGAAGTGCATAAGCTATCTTTTTAACCATTTCCCCATTCCTTCCATTACGATTCACCAACATTATCTTTTGTCCACTCCTTTTTTTCTCTCCATACCAATTTGGTATCAAAATATATTGAGATATAACTGTAAGATTCCATCTTGCTCCTCTCATCTATCAATTTATTGTGACAATGTTTCTATGATACCAAAATGGTAGAGGACACACAACGTTGATACCAAATTAGTGGATGGAACACAACTTTGGTACCAAATTGTTCGGAGTGAGAGGTGTGATAAAATTTTATAGTTAAATCTCAATATGTTGTGATACTAAATTGGCATAAAGAGAAAGAGGAGTAGAGGACAGATAATAATGGTAAACAATAATTAAAGAAAAGTAGAAATAAAAGGAAACTCAACTTATAATTTTTTTGTTTCTAAGATCATAATCTGAGAAGATGAGAGACAAGCATATACCTTCTTATCTAAGCATGCATGTTCCAAAAGAAACTCTCAAAATCCCAAATTCATAATCAAAATAACATATTTTTTTCATTCAATTGAAGCATATTTATAAAAATACAAATACTAATGTTATACCAAAAATAAAATAACATAAATGTCCCTAACAAATAAAATAATACAAACATAATGAAATATACAAAAATGATAAAATAACTTAAATGTTTCATATGTGATCTATTACAATCTATAATGGATAAAAAATATTAAATAAATAAGAAAAACATAAAATAAGATATTTTATCAACTAAAATCATCATCTACATCAATTTATCCAATATAAATTTTCATTATAAGCATTTCAATGACATTTAGATGTGTCCCTATGCCACCATATGAGCAACTCATATTACCAACTTGATCATTGACAATCAAATTTAGCCCCATATCTTTGTGCCAATACCCATAGTATTGATTAGCCTTTCAAAAGTATACTATTATTTTATTACAAGACATTATATTGTCAAAATGCTACAAAAACAATGGTAGTAGTTATTGAAAGATTATTAAAAATTGTCAAAATTCTGTTTGAAGAATATTTTTAAATTTAAGAAAAATAAAAAAATAAAAAGAGAAAATTCTGAAAATTATTCATGTGATGATTACAATTTTCAAAAGACGATTCCTAAAAATTCTAAAAAAAATGAAATTTTTCTTAAAACTGCTTGATATATTGGGGATATTTTTCATGAGTTCAATATTACGAAGATTGCTTGAAATACCACTAAAAACATAAAAACATGCAAATATCTTTACAAAATAAAAAAAAATCTCCTAAACTATCCAAAGAAAAAAAAGATAAAATTTTAAAAAAAAATTTTAAAAAAATCTCAAAATTTTCTAAAAATTTTAAAACTCACATCAAATGCTAATAAAATTGATCTACAAATTTTCATTGAGTCTTTATCTTAAAATTTTCAAATTATTACTAAAAAAAAGATAAAAATGACCAAAATATCTTACCTCTAAACTTTCCAATTTATCACTTAAAATGTAAAATTATCAAAACACTAAAGGAAAGCAACACTTTCTTCCATCTGGTCCAAGTCAATTTTAAATATTAAAAGATATTATAAAGGTCATGAAGTCTTGTTATGACCATTTTGGAATTTTAATTTATTCAAAGATTCTGAAAACACCTTTTTCTAATCAGATCATCAAGACATCTTCAATCAACAAATTAATGTTAAATTCAACCAACAATATCCTAGGGTTAAAAAATAATCCTTTAATTCATAAATGTAAATTATGATCATTTTCAAGCTCTGTTTCTATAAATCTTCAAAACAAATGACTTCAATGCTACCAAAATTTCAAAATATCTCTAATATGACAAAATTGATTAAATTGTCTACAAGTCTCTAGAACCACTTCAAAGGTTATTTAGAATTCTTTAATGTACCTTGTGAACCTTTTAAATCCTCAAAGATCTCTTAGCTACCCCTTTTAATAAAAAATGACTAATATATCCTTAGTAACATTGATCATGGACTATTGGTTCATGAGCTTTCCTAAATCTTTCAAGTGGCTAAATGAAACTACATAATACATATGATCATCATCAAAAACCTTTAAAGCCTTTAAAATTTATCATATCATCCCAATGACCTTACACACCTAAATTGTTTTAGTGGTTTCTCAAGCTAAGGTCATATTTTAATCAAATTCATACCAAATTCATATCTAAACTTGATGTGGATAGAATCTTACAAAACTACCAACCTGAATTAGAATATATTTCTATATCTTCCCAAGTTTTCCCACTTATCTGAACATGTTCTTTATGTTTTCTTGAACTCCAGACCTTTCATAAGAATGGACGAAATCATATAAAACTATTGACTAGGTAAGATTATTTATATAATCAAGTATGTTTGACTTATTTGTCATATCCTAAACTAAAAAATAATCTTTAGGCATGCTTGATCACATTAGTCTTAACCAAGTTTTCTTACATACTTATGCCCTAGTTTTAGGCTCATTTAACCTCTTTATCCTATGCTAAGATTGGGAAAAATCTAATAAAACTATCAAATCAAGTAAAAAAAAACACACACACACACACACAACACACACATACACACAAACCATCAAGTGTGCTTGACTTCATTGTCGTATGTCAAAATCAAAATAACCATTAGGCATTTTTTACCATACTACTTCTACCAAGGGCTTCTCACATATCTAGTCAATCTTAATGTGTCCTTAACCCCTCAAGTCTATTTTAGATGTCTATCAATCATACCTAAGGGTTCATTTATAAACCTAAATTAATCTTCATGTTTAACACCCTGGTCTTCTCTTGGGATTTCTCTAACATTTAGCAAGTTTGATCATTGATCCTACCCAAGGTGGCCAAATTAGAAACCTAATATAGCAAGGTTGTTCACATTGAATACAAACCTTAGTAATGTACAAACCCTTACATGTTATTCTATATCATTCAAATATATGATATTGATAAGGCTCGAGATTTATTAAAATTTATCATTCATATGAACTAAATAACTCTCTTAAATTTTAAAATCAAGTTTGACAATTCAATTAATCATTAAGATCATGGGTACATCGACAAAATGACCCATCTCATGGTTGTATGGAGCTTAAACATGGTGGATGGTAGTATTATTAGTTTCAAGGTTGAGATAAACCTTAAAAAAAATAATTTATAAATCTTATGTTAATATACGACTAAACCTTATCAAATTCACTCGCAGCATAACTAAAATAAGTTCTTGGGAAGAGTTACACCTTGCCAAAACCCCACTCCAAACTAGCAAGATAATCATTCCTAAAAAAACAATAATATAACTATCAATAATAGAAGACTCTTTAGAGAATAATATTGAGACAACCCTAAAAGCCACTAAATTTTATCCCTGATACAATAACAATTTTCAAAACTAAGAAATTAATAAACTATTTATTAATATCTACAATATATATCCAAAATTATAAGAAAACTATAATATAACAAAGTAAGAGATATTTTACACACTAACTATAGATACACTAATATACCATTAGTATAGATATAATAAAAATGTCAATAATATCCTAAACACCCTCTTAAATCTATGATATCTACTATATATGATTATCATCTATCTCATCATGATCACTTTGTGTAATGTAATATGCCCTATGATGTAAGCACTACATGAGATTCCAAAGAGATTAAGATATAAATTAATAAGTAAAGCATAATACAATTATAATGATATATGATATACCAAAATAAATCAATATCTTTTGAATATTATAAATAAAAAAGTAATTGTATCGATGCATAAAACCATGCCAAGATAATAATCTAATATTTCTTTGTTATTCAATTTCTTATTTCTTATTAAAGAAACCTTTTCATAAAATGCTTTATCTTCTAAAGCATTTCTCTTAT
Organism: Vanilla planifolia; assembly: GCA_023846275.1. Lineage (NCBI taxonomy): Eukaryota > Viridiplantae > Streptophyta > Magnoliopsida > Asparagales > Orchidaceae > Vanilla > Vanilla planifolia. The sequence goes on along the minus strand of CM043872.1, from coordinate 2,723,545 downwards.
AATCATTATTCTTACTCTCTAATATGCTATACATTACAACTATGACTTTTATCTTTAGTCATCAATATTAAATATAATTGGCATCCAAATCACATAAAAGTATCGGTGTGATAACCACACCTACCTCTCCACATAGAGTATTAGAAATGAAAACCACGACTAAAAAAGGTATGTAATAAGACCAGTACTAGTTGCCTTTCATGTAGCACTAATAATTAAAATGAAGGTCTGCTATCATCTCATGTCAACATATGGTATAAAACCAATATCTTCTTGTAGCAACATAGATATAACAAAATAAAAAATTTTATTTATTTTCAATTACTTAAAATTTTTAAAAATTGTTGGGAATTTATTTACTTTTTTAAAAAATTTTATATCACCAAAAGGGGTGTACAAAACCTTAAAAGAAGATAAGCTAAGAAAACTTAAGTACACAAATTATTATAAGCTTAATAACACCAAAATGATGAAAATAAAAGTTGTTCAAGTGATAAAATGGAACATTGAAAATTATAATCTTAAATAATTAATTAAGTTATAAATCATGTAAGGGATTTTTTTAATTACAACTAAGACAAATGAGAAAATAGAGAGAAGTAAAGAGGAAGAAGTTAAAAAGAGAATTTGATTAATTCTTTGTTCTACTATCAAAGAAGGAAGAGGAAAGGAAGGGCAAAGTTTTATTAAGGGCATTTTCATGAACAAGTACAATTCTATTGCAAGACCACTATAATTGATAAATTGAGATATGTAAGCTTTATACCATATATGCATTTAGGGTTGTAATGTTGATTATGGTTTAGTTACCTAGAATTGATGAATTGAAAATAAATTTATGAAAAATTAGGAGATAAATGATAGATGTTTATTTCTGGCTCTGTATTATAAATTTGTTACTTTTTCTTATGTTGCATGACATAAGGCAAAGAGATGTTTGAGGCATATTTCTCATTTTATGAAGGTTATGTAGGAACTAGACGCCAAATTGTTAAATGGTGGATTAGGCTATTTTATTATAAAATAATTTTTTTTTATAAGTAAATTAAAAAAATGAAAAAGAGATAAAAAAAACATAATTTGAAAATACAAATAAGTCTATTATTTTAAAAGAATAAAAATGTTGGTTACAAATAGAGCATATCTTATTCTAGGGTATAATCTAGGGGTGGAGCCTAAGAAAAAAATCAATAAAAGGTTTCTTAACCTAAAGCATGGTCCATAAGTGGAGCCCAAAAATTTAAAAAATTCATTAAGCCGTTATTCTTAAATAAAACTAGAATGAGAAAAAAAAAGGAATGAAGGGCAAAGTTAAGGAAGTCAATCTCATTATCTAAGCTCCTTGTTAAGAGTTTTGTAAACAATTTTATCAAAAAAAAATTAAAAAAGATTAAATCAGATTAGAACAAACTTTCTTTTAGGAATAGTTTGAACCAAAAAGATTTGATTTGGAACTCTTTAATACGAGTCGGTACCGTCTAGCCTATTTAGTTTAATTTAGCATGGTCCAACGGTGTTTGGCTTAGTTTGTTTCAATTCAACTTGGTTTGATACTTTTCAGCCTTTATTAACACGTTTTCAGTTGGTCTAAACCATGTTGACTTTGTTCGGGCTTAGTTTTAACCAGTTCCACATAGTTCTAGCTCAACCTGAATTGGTAGTTCTCGAGTGATTCAATGCAGGACTGGCCTGATTTTGCTTCTTGCACGATTTTTGTGAAACTAGCCTAGTTTTGGCTGGTCTCAACCTGTTTTGGTGCAGTGGAAGCTATTTAGCTCAAGTTAGCGTGGGTTCGATAAGGATCAGATGCAGGACCTGTCAGCGAGTATAGAAGTGGTCACAAAGGTTGACACGTGCAAACACCGGTTGAAGTGGTCTCCGAAGTCAGTCCATGTCCATGTGGGTGAAGCACCCTCCTGGGTCGGTTTGACGAAAGCTGGCTCAAGTTAGCAGGTGCTCAACTTGTAGAGATTCGATTGAGCTCTTGGGGTTGCAGTGGGACACAGTGCAAAGGCCTCGGGCAGTGCAGGAATGCTCGCAGGTAAACAAATGGCAAATCAGATAGCTTAGGATTGCATGAAAAATTCAAAAAAAGGTAAAGACATGTCAAGGACGTGCAACATGACAGCTCAATGAAAGCAAACACGACGGCTTAGGGAAGGTGAGCTCAGGAACTCACAAAGGAAGAGATGCTAAAATCTTTAAGGGGAAAGCTTCAATGGAGTTGTTGTGCATCCGATGCCCCTTGAGCCTATAAGAGGGGGGGTGTTTTTTCTTATGTTCTTTCTTCCTCTTCTTTATTCTGGCATGGAGGTGTTTTCTGGAGAACCTGTAGAAGTGCACTTTGTAGGTGATGTTATTCCTGCTATTGTTCACATTTTCTTCCTTTTATCTCTTCAATGGTGGAAACAAATTTGTAAGAGGTGGCTCTAAATGCTCTATTTCTTGATGGCTCTTATGCAGCCTCAATCCTAGTATTTGCATAAAAACTTTTGCATGGCAATGAGGCGAACAAAGTTGTCATGTTCTTATCAATACTTTAACATATATTCTTCCATAGAATCCATCAATAAAAGTTTCTTGTGACAGCTATTTGCAATGCATTATAACAAGTCTCTTCTAGTTTCCTCTTAGTGGTCGTTTTGTTGTTGCACCATGTCGTTGTGCTCACAATTGAACCCTTGGTCATGTATGTCATGTTCTACTTATTCTACTAGCAATCCATGGCTCTATCGTGGCTGCATGGATATGGAATAAAATGGAGCAAATCAGGAGCTCACTTGAAGGGAATATATATTAGCTATTGAGGTCATAATACTAGATAGCACAAGTCTAATGACTAGAAGATGAGCATCTTGACAAACAGTGCAACTGACATCAAACACAAAATAATTTGACCTATGAAGGATAGAAAAACTTAGGAATGATAACTAAGTTAAATAGTACTTTCTATAATCATTGGTTAAAAAAAGTAAGACGGGAAGAATCTTCCCACCTTATAATGTGACAAAGTTTTCTTTGTAAAAGAAAATAAAAGAAACCTTTTGGGATAATTTTATTCTATCATAAAAAATAATCAATATTTTTTAAGAAATATAAAGAGAGGATTAGGCTTTGCATAATATTTTCAAGCGCAAAGTTAAGTTTTTATAATAAAAACAATTTGATATTTTCTATATTGACAATGAATTAAAATTTTTCAACACAAAATCATCTTATTTGTAATAAATTAGATTCTTTTACAAAACATTTGTTATAGATTGTTGAATTTCTTGCTATGTGACTTCTATTCCTACAAAATTAAAATCTTTGCACTCATTTGTAGTAGCATTTTCTCAATTTTTTTCATTTTGAAATTTGAACAACTTTTAGTTTTGTTATAAAATTTGGCACTACATAACAACCAAAAAAACTCTTATATCTCACTCATTTATTTGGCATATCACATAACAAATTATTTCATAATTATTATGCACATTTCATGGCAATATATTAACAAAAAATAGATCAAATCAAATATCCATTCCTAGTTCCTAATTTGTATTTAAATAAAAAATTCAAATATAATAATATACATAACATGTTTCAATTTCTTATAATAAGTTTAACCAAGTAATAGAATCTTACTTCATTGTATGCCTTTCAAACTCAAGATTTTAAAAAACAATATAACTAACTAAATTTATTATTTGATCATCTAGATCTTATATACCTAAAATGAATTTAAAGTCAATAGAATATTCTAAATTTAAGATGTACTGAAAATCATATATGACAAAATAAAATTGTTTTCTTTGTATCAATACAACTTCAATTAAAACTTGTGTTGAAGGTTGGTGCCCAGTGTATTCCTTTAGTGATGTCTTTCACTTACTATATATCATTTCTTTAGTAATGTCTTTCACTTATTATATATCACTACTATTCATCTAGTTTATATCAATTATTAGTTAATATATCTTTGTCATCACTATCTTAAATGGTCATTTGTCGTTGTCATTATTGTACTCTTGGTTATTAAACTACTTGTTTGATGACAACAAAACTATCATGTTAGTTTATCTAATATTTTTCTTAAGTATCTTTGAAGTCATGCATCTCAAGCTCTTATATGATCAATCAATTAGAGAGTTTTGACCAAATGTCTTATAGAGCGATCCACGATGAAGCAATGTCAAGTTGTGTTAGTGGCTATACTCTAATTATGAGTTAAATGACATATTAAAGAGTCATTGATCCAACTCTTGATAAAGTAGCTACCATCAATAGTGATATATATTGTTTATTCTATCATTTACTGATTTTATTATTTATCCTATCATTTGTTTACATACGACACAATTATGTTGCATAACATTATTCATTAATATGCATTATTATTTATTTCTTATGCATTATTGTTTAATAGTTATAAAAATATTTTATTATCCTAATAACTATAAAAAAATCTTTAAAATTAAAAAATAATAATAAATATATAAAAGATGATTTTAAAAAAATATAAAAAAATTTGATCTCCTAATAACTATAAAAAAAATCTTTAAAATTAAAAAATAATAATAAATATATAAAAGATGATTTTAAAAAAAATATAAAAAAAGTTGATCTAAGAATCTAACACATGGACAAGCCCAAAGGCTCAGGCCAAGTACTCCAAAATGCTAAGCAATGAACTTAAGGGAGCTACAGGTAAGGAGATCAAGTGAACATAATAAGATCATGCCTGAGTCTTAGTTAAGGAACAATTCCCTTAATGGCTTAAGTTAAATCGGGTTAGGAAATAACTTTTTAAAAGACTTATACGTAATGAGTCATGACAGATTCATCTTATTGCTTATCGTAAAATCAGATCAAATAGTTGAGATCTTCTCTGTATTTATGAATAGTGCATTTCATCTAGCTGCCCATTCATAAAACTCGATTGAACAGTTAAGATCATCTCCACCTTTTTGTGAATAGTGTTTTTGCACATCAATACTGTCCATCAAGTATGTTGGATCTAACTATATAGATCAAATCCTACTTGGATTAGATTTCGATGATTTATTTAGCATTCTGATCGAGCAGCTCTTGTTTCTTTTGCCCAATCGAACGATGGTCATTATTCTTGCTCAAAATCAGTGTTCCAAAAAGTTGTTTGTGTTTGTTTTGAACTTTAAAATGCTAACGACTATTTTGGGTGACTTTATTAGTAATTAGAAAAATTTTATTTTAGCTTAAAATATTCCAATATAAATCAAAAAGCCTTAAGAGTTGAAAAGGAAGATTTTATTTTACTTCGTCAATTTTTGAGAAGAGAATGTGCAAAACTGAACATTGCAATCCAAATTTGATGCCTTTGTTGGAGCCATGTTTGCGATTTGTTTTTTCTCTTTCTTGCTTTAGCATTCTCCATAATTGCACATCTTGTTAATGACTTTTTTACTATTGATATTTTATTTTTTTATTCATTTTTTAAAGAGAATGTATTAATGCAAGATTTTTATTAATTCTATTTTCTTTAATAATATTAGTAAACATTAATAATTCATTTGATTTAATATTTCAAAACTAAATCCTTTAGATTATTCAAGCTTTTCATATGTGCATTTTTATTCCAACATCATAATCTATAGACTTGTGTTATATATTTTTTTATAAGTGAATGATAAAATATTATGATTAATTATTATTTTATATTATTTTTTAATATTGTAAGTTTTTATAATTGAAGCTATAATGGTGAACGTCTATCTATTATGACAAAAGGATGTGGTTTATAAAGGATACCTATATATGTTATGACAAAATAGAGTGGTTTGGATAATAAAATTCTGATTGAGTTGATTGAGGTGGATATAAACAAAAGTTAAATTAAATCACCCAAAAATCTCTTTTCTCTTTTTTTTTTTTGTTATTATACAACTTATGATATTTTTTTTATTTAATAATATTTAATTAAAACATATATAAAATAAATTTTAAAATTATTTTTATCAACCATAAAATATTTTATTAAAAAATATTTTTAAATCATAAATTTTTTATTTTATATATTTTTTTTAAGCAAAATTATTAAATCAATAATTTTATAATTAGCAAATTTTAATTTTAAATTTTTTTAAAATAACATAAATATTAAAAGTACAATTCATCCCCCTCCCATCTCTTGTGCATTCACTCAACACATATTACATCTATCATTATAACCAACGCCATTTTAACACCAAAATTATAATTTTAGAAAACTAAACTTTAAACTAAATAAATTAAATAATTATAATTTAATTTATTATAATAAATTTATTTAATAAATAAGACAACATAATTTAATTCAAATAGACTTTACTTGCAAATGAAAATGTTCACCTAGATAAACTTTAAATGGATTTTCAACTATATTTTTTTATGAAAATAATATGAGGACCATGCAAGTATTTAGAGGTAATTTTGTTAATTGTAAAAGAATTTTAGAAATTTGTTTTATAAGAGAACTTTATAAAATCATTTAATAATTATTTAATATTTTTTTTAGCTCGAAGCATATTAGCAAGCATTTTTATTACAAAACATATTTATCTTAAGTCATATTAAATAATAAAATAAATAATATCTACTTTTTTAATGCATCATCATTTATTTTTTATATTATCATAAAAATCAAAATAGATTTTTTACAATATTTATTTTATTTTATTTTTATTACAAAATTAAAATAATTTAATCATTTTTTAAAATGAATAATTCTACAAAAAAACTTATCAAGTATATAAATGTTTAATATCTTTGAAAATAATTTTTTAAAATCTAATTTTAATTTATTGATTTGATGCTAACAAATCTTAAAAATCTTGAAGGACAAAATCTTCATTGATTTAAATACTTCTTTCACATCTATTTTAATTTGAAAAAATATTGCTTTTCGAACAAATGTAATATCTGAAATCAAAATCTATTTTAAAAAATATAATTATCCAATACGGTGGAATCTTCTTATTTTTCGAATCCTAGTAGCACAGCTGTTTCATTATCTCTGAAGTGTCCCAACCGTTGGATGGCCGCAGATGACGCCCACACCGTGAAGCATAATCATGCACCGTCCGATTCATACAGTCGCCCTCCGATCGGCCGGTCGACCCAATCCCGCCCACTTCCCACTTCCGAAGTCTGGTAGTTGTAGGCTGCCACGTGGAATAAGTGGCACTGAAGTCGAAGCGCATTGCGCGGCGCGAGACATCAGACTGGACCCAGTCTTTCGACGTGGCACGTCCCCAGCCGTTTGCTTCGAAACACGCACCGATCTTCGGACATAACGAGGTAGCTTCAGCGGCAAACTACGGGCAGGCCCCGGGCAAACGGTTTCGGTTACCCGGGCAATCCTACCTATAGTCGTCCGCTTGTCGCCACAAGCTTGCTTTGGTCCTCCACTATCAATATTTGCAAATTAATCCAACTTGCTACAATACCAATTATTTCAATAAATCATTTTTTAATCTTTTAAAATGTTTTTTTTTTAATATTTCATTACTGGTAAGAATTCAAATTACATTAGAAATTAAAAAAATTACAATAAAGGAGATACGAAAGGAAAAACACATTTAATTTAGTTTATTTTGCTTTATCTGTTTCCATAGGAGACGATAAGGTCTCCGCTTATTTAGTATCTTTACGAAATAGTAATGTTATTTAATTAAGATAGTCTTTAAATAACTAATCTCATTGCCTCGTCTCATCCTTCTCGTTGGCTTTCTTTCTCTCCCGAAGGAAAAAAAAACAGCTGGTGGCTCGATGCAGAAGGCGCATCTCTAACGTTGCTTTTCTTGATTGGGCGAATGTCAATCACTTTAGAAAGTGTTGATGGGCCGATCCCTTCTTTTCGCGCCTGCGATTCGACGGAGCAGGACGACGCAACGCCGGCGGTGACGAGCTCATCGATTGGGAGGAACAGTGACTGCTCGACGGCGGGAGGGGGCACGGGAGAAGAGTTAGGGGAAGCCGAGGTGCAGAGCTCGTTTAAGGGGCCGCTTGAGACCATGGATGCCCTTGAGGATTCGCTTCCGATTAGGTAATCTTTCTTGATCCTCCGATTTTCCACTTATTTCGACTTCTTCCGTCGATTTGGAAAACCGCTATCTCCAAATTCTTTATTAGTGAAAGATCTACCGGCGAAGTGAAATTGGTTTCTTTTCTATTTGGTATTTTGAGGTTCTAATGAATCGCGTTGTCTTTCTTGGGAGAAAGGTTTGATATTGGTACAATGTGCAAAGGGCAATCATTATTTCTATGCTCATCTAGCATGCATTCGTTTGTGCTAGGTTCAAAGGTTGTCTTTAGTTGTAGAGGGGATATGGATCAGTGTGAAAACAAGAAACTCATCTTATTCTTCCGAATTCATTTGGCCATCATCTGCTGCTCAGGGAAGGAATAAGTAAATTTGCACCATAAAGAGTTTGTGAGGAAGGTAGTTTAATATGAGTGACTATTTGATCAGTGTTCAGATGCCACTGAAATAGTTGATCAAATTATTTCGAGAAACCGAGGAACAGATAGTAATCTTTGTTAAATCCAGTAATGATATTCCTCTTTTTCTATGAAAAAATAGTCAATTTTAGTTTTGTTTTCCTTAATGTGTCAGTATCTTTTAGTTTGTCGTCGTCGTTTTTTTCCTTTTTTTAAAGCTTTTGTGTATTGGAGAGTTTTAAAACTTGTTCTTGTCGGGTTCTCCTTGTCCCATTTGGTGTTCAACTCCGTAACCGGATAATTTCCATCTGATTCTGCTGCAAATTTTAGGGATTCATTGAAGTCGATATACAGCTGACTTATTAATACCTTTGATGCTTTTCATTTCAGTCTAGCAATAAATATAAACAATTCTATGTTATCCATCTAAATGTCTAATGGTACAAATGTCTGTGAACCCAATAAAACAGATCGATTCCTCTTTGATTCGAAGCAAATTATTGACATTGTATACCTATATTAAGCTGAATCACCTGTGATGCTTTTATATTCCAACTTGGCTGTGAAATCCTGTAAAAGTTCATCCTATTTATTCACACAAACAAGCAGGCGAGGCATCTCGAAATTCTACTGCGGGAAATCCAAATCATTTGCAAGTCTTTCGGATGCCATCTCCAATCTGTCGTCTGCGAAGGAGCTCGGCAAGCCAGAGAATGCATACAGCCGCAAGAGGAAGAACCTCTTGGCATTGAGCTGTATGTGGGAGGTGCCCGAGAACGATAGCATCAGCGGTTTCAGTGCGGCGAAGAGACATGCCAATTCTTCCTGTAGGATTGCTGGAGACACTGGCGTCAAGAACGATCAATTCCAGCTGCTTCCTCCGCTGAACGCCATTGCCTGCCAGAATGCTTCTCCATGGGCTTCCCCTTCGCCGGAGACCGAGAGGATCTCTTTTCCTCCGAGGTCATATTCATTGGTGGATTTGCAACGCATGGAGTGCTTAAGTTCCTCCTCTTCCTCCTCATCGTCGATAGCTTCGTAGAGCCAGTTTGGGTTCAGAAAGAAAAGAGTTCCTTGATCTAACTCTCAAAGAAGTGTGTTCTCAAACGAGCTTCCTCCACCGCTGTGTTGCTATATGGTTTATCATGGCGAAAGGTGGGCGTGTAGGTTGTGTTCATCTATTGCACCTTAATTGTATCAAATTACATGACAGTTCTTACTGTCTTAGATGTGATTTCTTACTTAGGCTAAACTTCTTGTTTAATTTCTATTTTTTGAGCTTTTGTTTTTTGCTTTTGGAAGAAACAAACCTAAAGCTGAAATAAGAAAACTAAGGCTAAATTTAAATGAACAAAAGTTTCTAGGAATGAAACATTGATTGGATCAACAAGGGATTAAACTTTCTTGAAACAAGTAAATTTAAAAAATGATTAAGCTTGCCTTTAGATAGAGATATGGAGCACCTAATGCATGGTGAACTTGTAAGAATTAAGACTATGCTCCTCAAATTGAAAGGTGAATTAATAAAATATTTGTTGAGGATTGATTGAAGAATCAAAACTTTTTAGTTTAACGTTAATCATGACTCATTTTATTGGGTAATTCAAAACAACAATACCATGTAATATTCAGTTCTAAATTAAAATTTTGTCTTATAATGGTTTTCTAAGGATCCTTACATTGCATTTGGAGCTCATTTGAAGGGGTTTTAACTCAAAATATAGAAAGCTTCATAAGCTGCTTTTAAAATGATGGGTTTTATTCAAGTTATTAAAAATTGCATTTAGAGCCCAAATCAACAAAAGCTTACTTGAAACCAGGAACAAACACCATAATCTTCATTTCTGGTGTCTTTCACAATACATGGAATCGATTTGCTAGCCCAAATAATGGTTTAAACAAATCATAAAAAACCAATGTAGAAAATCACAAAACAAAATAGCAAGTTAACTTCGTAAATGCATCAGCTTCATAAAGAATGAGATTAAATGTATCCGTTATGTTCTTGCATTGAGCTTCTTGAATGCATCAATTTTGCACAACACTAATACGAGTTTGTTTGGAAGTGTATTCACTCTACGTCATGGTAATAGAAATCAAACTTTGCATGCTTCTAATCATCTTCATTATTCAATATAAACTTCTAGACGCAAGAGTCAAGTGGGAGAAAGAGGATGGAGCAGGTAAAATGAAATAGACAAAATGGGATTGGATTGAATAATGATTGTGTTAAGAGGTTGAAATGACGACATTGGGAGTTTTGTTTGAAACATTTCATGTAGTCCATTCACCACCTTGGGCAATTAGGTTGAATTGTCTTGGGTTATTTTCAATCATCTTAGGGCACTTGGCCAGTACTTTGTAGCTCACGCTCCTTCACACCTATAGCTACCTCTGCATGTGACTCTTATTGCTTTGTGTTGTGATGATGATGTTTGTTATTTTGTTTCTTCTGATTTTTTTTTCATAATTTAAATTCAATAATATTAGAATTTATCTTTTAATTATATTACATTATATTTTATAAGATTTCATTTATATGAAAGTTTACCTAATGAGCTATGTATAACTCACCACCTAATAATATTAAAGATTTTGAACCTACTGTATCTCGAAACAAGGAAACATATAGCACCTAGTCGGGCTTGGTAGCTCTTACTATAATTAGATATGAGATTCTATACATTTTGGACTATGATATTTTCATAAATACTAGTTGATGCTTTATGGTTGATATGGCAACTTTTTTGAATTAGTTTTGGTTGTAAATATATTATAAATATTCTTTAAGGAAACAAAATATAAATATGGTTATCGAATTAATGTGAATGTGATTATGCATAAAAATAAGTTTCAAATAATATCTTACTATCACTCTCATTTAAGGAGTAATTTTAGTGTGTTCAACTACACTAATTTACTTTAATTTATCATAATTAATTGAATAATTAATGATAATTAGATAATGTAATAAGGTGTTACAAATTTGTGTTATAATGGCTGACATCCTTAGAAAAGCAATTGAACTCCTAAGAAAAGTGAAAATATTGAAAAATGATATTTTAGATCTATATATTATAACATAGAGTTGAGAAAAAGATATGAATTATGGGTGAGGACATTGATCATGCATGCACCATGCATTGATATATAGAATTTCTTGTTAGTTGTAAGTTAAATTTCTAATGATACTTATTGATATGATATTACATGAAGTAATAATACAAAAAGAAGCAGTTAAAGCTAACATTTTGATTTCAATAAAGAATGGGAAAGAGAAAAGAAAAAAGAAGAAAAAGTAATAAAACGTTTTCAAAAAATGAAAAAGAGGTAAAGGAATAAGAGATTTTAGAAACCATTTGGTGGTTTACTAAGAATAGGAATTAATTGTTGCATAGCTATTTGGGTAACATAAAGGAAAGTACCTAAATTTTTTATATGTGGGAAATGGCATCATGGAATTTGCTAGTTTAGTAGAGAAAGGTATCAAATATGTTGATCTTGTATTGCTCTTGGTCATATAGCTAAATTATGTCTTTAAGTATAAATTCTAGGATAGATTCAGTCCTTATACACCCAAATAAAACAACTTTCTTTATTATATGTTTAGTTGATGTCAACTTTGTTTAGTCAAAGAGTGTTGGAGTGATTATTTGTACTCCTCAATAAGTCTCTAGTGCAATAAATATGATAATAGGTACATGTTTTGATTATTCCTATGATGTTATACACTATATCATTATATTTTTTATAAATAGATATACTCACTTTCTATGTTTTACTAATGACAATGATAAAATAGGAAAAAATGTTTGGGAGCTATCTTATGAATTGATATAACATATGATGGAATAGTAAAAAAAATGAAAGATTAGAGAATAGATAAGAATTCTTTATTCTTGTTTTATCGATTGCAATAAAAATAATGGGATAAATGATGCATTCAAGAATTACAATTATGATAAAACATTTACTAGATATGTGGTGGTGGATGTAACAGCCATCATTAATAGATAAAGAAAAACACAATTGCACAAACAAACACAAATTCACTAGTATTGCATTAGTTTCATAAATTCACCAATACAAATTTGGGTCGAAAATTGTTTAATAGAATGCATAAAATTGAGTTTTTTTATGTTTTCATCGTTGTTCGCCATCTACTATCATCTGTAGCCGTCAGTGCCACCTTTAGTACTCATAGCTGCTACGCGTTCTCAACCGCATACCCACGTGACCTGAATTAACCCTAGAACCTTACTCATTAGCTCCACCTATGTCAACTCCTCACCTTCTTACCCCACCATTTTTCCACTTACCGTTATCGCCGCCCAAAATGCACAACCCATTTAGAAACTACTTAATTTAATTAATTTTATAACTTTTCAAGCCAAATTTTATCCAAAATATTTCTTTTATGATGTGTTAAATTTTAAAATTCTAAAATATCTTTTAGAATTCCAAAATGTGTCATTTGGTATTTTAAATATCCTTTTTATATTTTTTAAGTTAGCAAATTGTTATTGTATCGTTAAGGTCTCTATAACTAGGAATGCTCGCTAGGTTATAAAAAAGATTAAGATGAAAATTTTGAAATAAAATTTTCTTGTTTGTATGCTTTTACCTTTATGAGTAAAGAGTGTGTACCAAACTCTAGTTAGAGAGATTCCAACTTTTTCTCTCTTGTGAGAGACAAAAATCAAAAATAAAAGACCTTCCACCATAAGAGTTGGCAACCAAACCCTTGTGAGTGATAAGGATCGAAGATGAGAGACTTTCCATCAGAAGAGTTGATAATCAAATAAATTCTCGCTTTCTCTAGCACTTGTAAGTCTACGCTCACTCTCTTGATCTAATCACCAAACCATCACTTTTCATAACAAGGCTCAGAATCCTAACCTACTATCTTATTATCCTTTTAAGCTAAGCTTTTCCACTATCCCAAATCACTATCTTGTCATCTTTTTTAGATGCTCCACACGTAAATGTCATTGAAACTACAAAACATCATCACCAAAAAGGTAATAACTTTGAGTAATTTTTATTTTCTAGGTAATAATCTAAAATTAGAGTTATATTTTTTTATTAAAATACTTCTTATGAAGTTTGTTTTAAATTCTTTATTTTATATGTTTGAAATTGGATATGACAAAAATCGTTTTGTGGAACTCTATGCTTAATGCTTAAAGTATTGTGATCTGCTTCACTTAATGATTTATGTTATAATTTTGGATATTAATATTTGAATAATTCTAAAATATCATGCATACCACTTAACCCTAATTAGTTAGTACATAATATCATTTTATATTTTTTAATAATTTATTGAATATCTTTAGTATTATAGGCTTAAAATTATACTCTAGTAGAAGTCTTAATTTATCCTGTATGAGTGTTAATGAATAATATTATCTATAATTCATAAATATACTCAAATAAAACTCAAAGGAGCTCAATAAATAATTGAAGTAATGCTTCAATTTATCTAGCCTTATTTTTTAACATCATGTGATTGTTTATAAGTTTATCGTTGTTGATGAACACCATATGCTTAAAGTGACAAATGCTATATTGATCTATATATTATTCAAAGACAATTCATGTTTATTTATTTATTTATTTATTTATTGCTTCTTTTAAATCTTAATCTTATTCTCATAAGGACCACTTAGGTTCAAACATAATTCTATAAGAAGGTTTATTAAAAAGTTTATCTTTATGATTAAGTTAATAATTAAAATCACTATGTTTATTTAATAAATTACTTGAAATGTTTTTGAAGAACTCACACTGGAGATCACAGTACTACCTATTTTGGATTTAAATGATTCAAAGTTGAATGCCATCTAAGATTTGAGATTGAGATTGAGGTGCATTGCAATCATGCTCACATTTGGAACATCTACAAGCCTACACATCATTAAACTTGTAGAGTTAATTTGAATGGACATAAAGTGTTTTTCTAACAGAAAAAATAATACAATACATTGTTTTAAAAATGGTAGTTTAACCAAGCTTTAATTTGGAATTCAAAATGGAATTAGACTAAGTCCACCTCCTTTGTTTAGGCATCAGCTATGGTCCCCTTTCAGATCCACTCTTCTTCCATCCATCCCGCAAATGGAACGGATGGTTTAGAAACTGTTCGATAATAAACGTCCAGATTAGCCAACAACCTGTCTACTGCAACATTTTGAAATTTAAGAGAGAGAGAGAGAGAGAGAGAGAGAGAGAGAGAGAGAGAGAGGAGGAAGGAACCAAGTCAAGTCTTCGCAGCCATGCCGAGCAAGCTTCGGCGAGCCATCTGCGCAATCAAGGATCAGACGAGCCTTGGCCTCGCGCGCGTCTCCGGCTCCTCCGTTGTCGCGATCGCCGTCGTTCGCGCTACCTCCCACGATGAACACCCCGCTGACGAGGGTTGCATAGCTGAGATCCTATTACTGGCGTGCTCCTCGCCGGAGCACTCCGCGGCGGTCACCAGCGTCCTCTCTCGCCGCCTGTCCCGCACCCGCAATTGGGTAGTCGCCGTTAAGTCCCTCTGCTTCGTCTCCCGCGCCATCTCCGAATGCGCGTCCCACTTCCTATTAGAGGCCCTTTCCGCCTCCAACGCCGGAGATGGCGAGGACCGCCTCCTTGACCTATCCAGCTTCCGCGACGAGTCGGGAATTTCCTCCCCCTGGGACTTCACCGCCTTCGTTCGCACCTTCGCGCTCTACCTCGACTCCCGCCTCAACGTCGTTTACGCTGGCGATCTCCAGCGCAGATCTCACCGACGCTACATATCCGATCTGAAGCCGTCTGCCCTCCTCGACCGGATACGCCAGTGGCGGTTTCTCCTCGACCGCGCCATGGGAACCCGACCGACCGGCTCGGCCCGATCCCACCATCTCGTCCGCACCGCCTTCGCATCCGTTGTATGCGAAAGCTTCGACCTTTACCGCGACATCTCCGATGCCCTCTCCCTCCTTCTCGACAGTTTCTTCCACCTCCCCGGGGATCTCCTCTGCTCCGAGACCTTTCGACACTGCGCAGCGGCGGCGAAACAGTTCGACGAGCTTGAATCCTTTTACGCCGGGTGCAAGAAGATGGGGATTGGGAGGCATTCAGAGTACCCTACCATCCGTAAGATATCGGATTCTCTTCTCCAAACGCTCCAGGAGTTCGTGAAGGAGGGGAAGGAAAAGAGCACACCTCCGAAACTTTCCCCGGCGGCGCTGCCTCAATATCCTTCGACGTCCGGTGATTCTTCTGTTCTGGAAAAAGAAAGCTGGGAACTTGCACTGCTCGAGAGCGTAAACGAATTGAGCGCGACATCTCTTCCAGGTTCGAAGGCGTCGGCATTGGGCGCTCAGTCCAATAAATCTCCGACGAATAAGAAGGGTTTGATCGCGAGCTTTCAAAATCCCTTTCTTCATGCGGCCTACGACAAGAGTTTGATGGCGGTGACGTCGTCTCCGTCGGGCTTTAGGACACCGCCCTCCGAGAAGGAGTTATCAGCGAGTCGATCGGTGGTTGAGAGGTTTATATCGACGAATTATAGGGAGAAGAAGACGGCCGAGCAAGAGAAGGAAGAGGATCCGTTCGATTTGTTGGCTAGGCGCGAGCGGCCGGCGTTGATTTCCCTGGCCGCAAAAGAATTCCGGGAGAAATATTACAGGCAAGCCCATTGAAAGGTGATCACAATCTACGCTTCAGCTCCTGCTTTTTCACAAGTATTGTAGTGTAGTCACTGAAATGGTTGGCCGTTTAAGTTTTAATCCCAAATTGACTTTTTTACTTTAGTCAACTTTTATAATAAATAAATTTGGGAAATAGGCATGCAAAGAGTGACTCGCCAAGAATGATAGACAATAGAGCTTTAAACTTTTTAAAAAGAAAGCAAATAACTTTCTTGCCTTACAACAGAGAGGTACTCCAAACACCTTCAATTGTCTCTACTAATGCAATTTAGGCCACACGGCCATTAATGTTTGCATGGCAACTTTGAATGACAACACTTCTCCCAATCACTTCTTTGTAAATATTTAGGTGGAAGAAAAGGATCCCTCACCTATTAGAATCAAACCCAAAACAATCTTTAAGGGTGAGCAGAAGGTCATCTTCGCCAAGGAGGAAATCGCTAAAATGGTAACTCTGATCAAATACACCATAATTGGAAACTTTTCAAGGGATCGCCCAAATCTGTAGACAATACTAAAATTATTTAGCAAAATTAGATTCCTTAATCATTTATAGTTGGTGTTCTGGATAGTCGATACATCTTTATCAAGTTCACAAAGGAAGAGAACTATTTGAAATACTAATTACATAGAGCATAGCACATCGTAAAATTCCAAATTCGGGTGCTCAAATGGCACTTGAATTTTCACCTAAACACGGAACCCTTCTTTGCTCCCGTTTAGATATTTTTTGAGTAGGTTTTAATATTTTTTTCAACAAAGCAACCCTTTATTTGATCATCTTTATAATTGGGATGCCACTAGAAATCGATGCGGCTACGATATACCTAATGTGGCTTGAGCATTGCCTGTGTATGTGTTGAGGTTGAATTAGCTAAATTGCTACTAACTAGAATTAGAATATGAAGATAGGTGGCCTTTCAAATTGCTTTTTGGTAGAAGGTGCATTATTATAACCTATCAAGCTACTATGAGGGATATAACAATGAAGGACATAGCCTTCAACAATGCAAACATAGCAACAAGTTTTCCAACCAATAGATTTAGCATAGAAAAATTAGGACTCACAATAAGGTTATCACTTCGAATGTGAGAACCACTTAAAATAAAGTAGTAAATGAGGAGCCTAGATTACAAGCTGAAAGAGTATTATGACTTAACAAATCTAAATTAGAGACTTAAAATAAGACCAATGAAGATAGAAACCCCTCACAAGGTTTATCCTCAAAACAAGAACATCAAGATAAAGAAGAGACAACAATGGAGAATAACAACAAATCAACGAGCTCTTAAGCCAAGGGCGTAGATGCTAACATATTGCTAAATTTGATTAAGGATGGTTACATAGTTTTAAAGAAAGCATAGAAGAAGGATAAGCAAATTGCCTCAATTTTAGATTTTGAAGCTTTTGAAGGAAAGATAAGTCATCATCAAGATATCCAATCATTTAAAAGATTCAGTGATGAGTATTAGGAGAGGAATATATCTTCTATTTAAATGCAATCAAAGTAGATCTTTACCATAGTGCTTAGTAAGAAAGCTAAGAGTCTTCTAAGGAAGACACAGAACAAACCTAATAGTCCTAAATTTCATCATAGAAGCACTCAAGCAACACAAATTATGGCTCAATTCATTCCACAATGAATAACATATTAGTTTGGAAAATCAAAGAAGAAACTAATAAAAACTTGATCAGCTAGTTTAAACATCTCAGCAATACAAAACAAAAGATTTAATAATGCCATTGGAACCTATGGCTCATAAGCAAAGAATTGTTGAGTTGAGTAGTAAGCTAAAATTTGTCATTGGGTTGGTAATCAGACCAATAAAATTTGGGTGTTATGAAAGGAGGAATTTGAATATTAAGTGCTCGTTGATGAGGATCAATTAATTCACTATTCAATCAAACATTTAGCTTGAAACTTGGAAGTGAATTGCACTTTCATCTATGTCAAAAGCTCTAGGAAAGGAGAATTCTTCATAATGACCTTGGCAACATGTAATGAATAATTCTAATTACTTTGTGGGAGGTGACTTCAATGTTATTGCTAGAATAGAGGAAATGTAAGCATTCTCAAATTATATTAATCATTGAAGACTCAAAGAAATGTCTTTTATCGATTATTCATTCACTTGGATCGGGAAAAGGAAATGGAGATGGGCCTAGAAAATGCTAGATAGAATTCCACGGAACACAAGTTGGTCTAATTTATTTCCATCTACTATTGTGCAACATCTCAATAAAATTGGATTGGATCATACCATAGTTATACTTATTCTCCCAAAGGCGTTAGATGCTTTGCCCAAACAATTTAAATTTCAAAAATATATAGTTTAAACATCTTTCATGCAAACCATGCAAGGATTTTGGCAATCTAAACAAAATTTTCTAACATTATCGCATTAGTTGTCAAGCTTAAGAGGTTGTGAAGGACCATTTAAAGAAGTGGGATAGAGAATTCCTTGGTAATATTCTTGACACAATCAAACATATGAAAGAATTGGTAAAAAAAAGGAATAGTTTCAAGAAGGTGACATCACAAGAGAGGAATTAGTTAAAGCTAATGATCAAAGCATGATTGCAATTGTCATGGAGGAGACTTACTACTAGCAAAAAGTTGGAATTAAGTGTCTGAAGGAAGGGATTAGGAATACTAAATTTTTTCATGTGATGGTTAAAGAAAAGAGATCAAGATTGAACATATGTGGTATTAAAGACATTGCAAGCACATTTATTCTAGAGGTAAGAATTAAACACACCCAACAACACTTATCTATGCCTAATTGTGTTGAAAATAGGAAGCTAATAAGTTAAATTCTTCCTCTTATTTCAAAACCAAATAATAAGGAATTGATAAAAAGAGGTTACAATGATATAACTAAAAGAGGTCATTTTTCAAATGGATCAACATAGTACTCCTAGATTAAGTTGTTCAATAAAAAAGTTTTTATTAAATACTAGGACATCATTCTTGAGGATGTTTTTCTTGTGACAAGAGATTTTCTTATAAGTTCTCTTATTCTTAGAGGAATTTCAAGTGCCAACTTAGAATTGATTACTATAAAAGAGAATCCTTACATATTTAATGATTATAGACTTATCTACATCTATAGTTTTATAGATTTTGTTTTTCAAACTACTACTCCTCAATTTGATTTTCACTTGGACATGTAAGATTTATTAAAGAAATGGACATTATGGATAACATTTTATTTTCCTAGGCATTAATTGGGTAGCTCAATAAGAAAATTAGAGGGAACAATTGCATGATTAAGCTAGATCTAAAGTGTGCATTTGATTGCATTGCATGGAAGTTTCTAATAAGAGTTTTTATAAAATTCAATTTTGTAGAGAAATTTGTAAAGGTTATTCACAACATTATTGATAGTACTTGGATTTGTAATGGGAAGTCTAATGGTCTTTTCAACACATCCAAAGGGGTGAAAATGAAAATCCTATCTCACCCTCATACATATTGGCAATGGAAGTATTTCACTGAGCTATAAACAAGCTCCTTAATAAGAGGAATAATAATCTCTTTATGCTCATCCAAGAGGATGCAAACCCACTGCTCACCTAGGTTATGCAGAAGAGTGATTTAAGAACCATTGCAAAAATTCAAAAGTTATTAAGTATAATTTATGTAATTTATGTTCTTCAAATAAATCAATAGAAGAACAAATTCTTTGTGAGCAACAAGGTGTAAGATGCAATAACAAAAAAAGTAAAAAACTAGGATTTTAATGAGAAAAACTCTTAATTAATTATTTTGGTTATTGGCTTTATACTGTCATAAAGAATGTGCATATTTTCAACACAAAGTCAATCAACAAATGATAAATTAGAAGGAAAAATTCTCTTAATGAGAGGAGGCTCATTTTGGTGAAGCATGTATTAGCATTAATCACTATCTTATCCTTAATGATAATTAAGTTGTCTAACAAGATCTTTAATAAACTTGAAGGGATAATGAATGGCTTTCTTTGAAGCAATTTGTGACAAAATGCATAGACACTACTAGTCTAGTTTAGGGAAATTCAACTATCCAATTGCTAAAAATTGTTTGGGTCTAAAAAGGTTGGAAATATCATGATTTCTTTTCTGCTAAATTAAATTGGAAATTGAAAACCATGAACTTATTCTAGTCTAGCTATATTACATGTAAATATTTAAATTCAAAGAAGAAAGAGAGTACTAATAATGCTTGGAATTAGATGTCTAGCACTTAGGATTAGACTTCCTAATACATCAGTCATTATAGGATATCAGATAGTTACCATTGGATACTTAATAAAAATGGCATTTTCACTTTGCAATCTATTTAGAAAATTATCAAGAGAAAAAGAATTATAGAGAATTCCAACTTGTTAGTATGAAATTCCAAATATTAGATGAAGATATCTATTTTAGTATGGTGAATCGTTAGTAGCATGCTCTCATTTTTGGAGCATTATGGTGTTGACCATGAGCCATAGTACTCTATTTAAGATAACAAATACTAAGTATTTTTAATAAATTTGGTTGAGTAAATTTTCAAACTTTAGTTAGCCTATGCTTATGCTCATTGGGAAATTTAAAGAAAAAAAGAAGTAAATATTAAATCATATGAAGATTATCTTGGTTGGAGTGATATAAAACTAAAAGATTTATTTTAAATTTAATTTTAGTTATGTCATTTTTATTTTAATTAGATATGAGCTTGATTGAAATCATTTTTGCAAGGTACAAAAATTAAGTTTCATTATCACCAAAATCTTGGTTTAATTTAATGATCTTAAAAAGATAGGATTTCAAAATTTTTATAATTTTAAAAATCATCTTATCTTAATCATCTTCAAAATTATCTTATCTTGATCACATCTTTAAAAACCAAGTTCTAACTACTAATCTAAAAAATTTTAAGTAAAAGTAAAGTATTATAATAATAACAATAACAATAATAAATAAATAAATAAATAAATAAATAAATAACTTAGTTCTATTTATTAAACTAAACCATCCTAAGTAATTAGTTTAGGGGATGACGCTTGAAGCCAATGCTATAATATTTGGTTAAGGCATCACTTATGAACTCATTATCCATATGCTGGTAAGTAAGGGTACTAATGCCTAAGAGAACAGGGAGGTAAAAACCCCAATGTTCAACTGATAACAAGTGTGTAAGCAAACCATTATAAACAAATAACTTTAATAATGGGATTAAACTTTATTATTTTTTTCATGTGCATCACTTCTAAAATTTGGAAATGAATTTGCATGATTTGATCATACAATTTTTGTGAACTAATGGTTGATAATTACTTGGCTTTTCTAAATCATGCCAATTCAAATCCAATTATCTCATCACATTGTGATCTAGCAGTTCATATTAACTCTATCACTCTAAATCATGCTAATTCAAGTCCAATAGTTCAATCGCATTATGATCTCACAATCAAGATTAACTTTGTGCAAATTCAAATCCAACCATTTGATCATGTTGTGATTTAATGGTTTAGATTAACTCCACATTTCTAAATTGCATAAATTCAAATCCAATTATTCAATCACACAATTTTTGTGATTTAATGGTCTAGATTAAACCTTAATTCCTTAATCAATCATGAAACTCTAAATTAAAATAAGAATTGAAAGTTTTTTATTACATCTAATGAATCATAATGAGTCAATTAGTCATTATTTCACAAGATGGCTATTTTTTAATAACCATTATTAAAATAAATAATATACTTATTATTAAAATCAAACTTATGTCGACCTACCATTTAATTAAATTAAATGTGTTTAACCTTGTGACTAATTGAACTATTTGGTAACTACTTTTAGCTATTGTAAACTATCTATAAATAATAGATTTTTTTAATATAATTGATCAATGAAAATGTGAAGAAACATCTCAAGCCACAAAATAAAACCCTTAGTAGCTAATTCTTTCTATTGCTTCTATTCACTATGTCTTTCATTCTTCAAGCTCTAACTCTCCTTTTTTACTTCAATCAGCTAAGTTATCATTCTTTCATTTCCTACTTGATTCAAAAAAACTATAATACATTTGTGCCTTATTAAGCATATCATCAACCAAAGGATTTTTTATACATTAAATTTGAATTTGATTATCTACAATGTTTTATTGTTTATTTTATTTTGTTGTAAGGTCATTATAACCTCTTTGATTTATTTTAATATCGTGAGAGTTTAGTTTACGTGTTTTTTGGTCAAAACTTTATTTTGAATTGTTTTTTTTTCTTAACTTGTGCCAGGGTTGATGTAAGCTCCAGTTTAAGCCAAATCACATAAAAAGAGTCATTGTGTTTTATGATTACTTCTAAATTTTTTATTTTATAATATTTTTAAAATTAAAAAATATATCTTAAAATAAAATTAAAATTTACCAAAATGACTTATAAAAATTTTCTTAAGCTTATTAAATAGCCTAAAATAATCACTTTAAAATATTTTCTTTAAATAAATTTTTAAGAATTCGAAATTTTATTCTCATCTCCTCTCATATTGAACCATTCTTCATAGAGAAGCTTAGAAAAATAAACTTCCAAATGGAATCTAAATGGTCTTGATCCCTTAATGAGGATTTGTTTAACCATGCTTTTGTAGGCTCTGACAAAATTAAGCAAGTTAGAAATAGCTTTGCTAATGCATAAGAAATTCCATAAGCATAGACCTCTAGCATATCTGATTTACTACATAACTAATGGAAACAAGGTAATTCACATTGAGCTAAAGTTGAAATAGCTTAAATTCTCCTATTGTCTATTTGTCAATAAATTTAGAAAGATACAAATTTGAGAATATATGAAGACAAGCTAATCTACTCTAACAATCATCAACAAGATTATCTTTCTTAGCTACACAACTTTAAAAATTTAATCCTTACTAAAACATGGTTGGATGACATTTGTATTAGTCATTTGGGTTTAATTCCATTATAAATAAGACTAAAACTAGGACATAAAAAGAAGTTGACTGCATAATAATCCATTACAATATTGATGCTAATGCTCCCACTCTAATCCTATAATTGTTATTAATTTCCTATACCAAAGATAACATAAAAGGAGGTGAGTTAAGCTCAATAAGAAATCCTTATATCTTTCAAATAAAACATGCATACAATAATATAATAGCAAAGTAAAATCATTAGTATATCAAAGGAATCAAATATAAATGTCATAGCTTACCAAACTGAGCTAATACATAAAATTATAATTATCAACCATATCACCTATCAATAGAGCCTAAAAAGTCTTAATAGAATCATAATCAAAACTCATATGATGCATAATGACCCATTAATAATATGGCACTCCTTCCAAGTCCATGAGATCCTCAATACAAGTCTAATACTCTTATCTTATCATATAATCTATCACTTTTCATCAGAAAGTCTAATCATATGGGGCCACCCCATAAGGCCATATGACTCCTCATTAACTACATGACACTCTAGCAAGAACTTTAATAAATCCGTGGACTTTGTCAAATAATGGCACTCAACCATCCTAGAATCCTCCATAAATCATTTGATAATCCAAAACTTAAGCTCTGATAATCATATAGACCAACTTGTAGGGCTCTAGAACTCTTAACAATGTATGATGCTTTACTATCATATACCCAGGCCCACACATAATTCTCTTATGATGTCTTAATAAATGGGGAATGCTACCATCACATCTTGTTGGAATCCTACCATATGGTATATTTGACCTAAATAACTTTGATTGATGGGCCTAATAAGTGAGGTCCATTGTGTCTAGTGTATGTCATAATCAAATGGACTTATACATTATCTATATATTTTTTTGTTTTTATCTAGGGGTTCCTTAACCTTAACTTATGACTTGAATGATCCTAAGATTTCTTCAAAACCTTAATCCATTAACTAAGCCATCTAGATCTCCTCAAAACACCACTATGTTATCTAAGCTAACTTAATATTCTTAATCTACCTATTGAAGGCATCTTTCTCTTTCAAGTTTCTTATGTTTGTATCTAGTTCTTATCTTTTTCTTAATTTAAGGGACTAATATAATCCTTTAGCTTATGTGAATAATTATGTGAGTACTAACTCAAGTTATAAGTTCTTAGCTCAAACCCTTTATGTAATATTCTTTAAACATTAACTTAGGTTCATATGAGTTTTACTAGTGACTCTCTCTTACCTCATAAGTTAACTTGAGTCACTCTATCTTTATTAAAGGCCTTTTTTGAGCCACATACACCTCTTAATCTGGTCTCTTGATCAATCCTAGCATTACTCCTAAGACTAAAATTGAGCTATTTATCTCAACTAACCATTATCAATTATCTAACCAAGAGACACATTAAATAATGGCCTTATCCTAAGTGTGCCTTAAGATTTCACCAAGTACTTGGTATCCTCAATCAAACCTTAATTTTCTATTTTATGGTTTTCTTCATGCAAACATAATAACCCTTAAGAATTATTTAACATAAATACATATATAATTCCTAAGTTATCCTTAATGTTTTGTAAAGTCCTTTCAAGTCATCACTTACTTTTAAGCCCAACTAAAGTTACTTGGACTCGTAACCTAATCTTTTGTTCAAATTTCAAACTTAAGATATTTAAATTTTAAATCAAAGGCAATCTAGGACATTCAAATTTCAAACTTAAGGATTTTAATTTTTAAAATTTAAATATTTCAAATTTCAAACCTTAAGATATCAATCCAATAATTTCATAAATCTAGTCCAAGCCAACTAAGCCTATTATTTGGGTTAAGTCTACATATACTCAACCAAATATAATCCTCTTTTTTACACTTAATCAAGACCTAAACCTCGCTTAGTCTTCTTTCAAGGCTAACCTAATCATTTTAACACTCCCTATAAGGAAACCTGAGAGTTCACTTTCTATGGAAACCATCTATAACCCTTTCTTAGGTTATTCTTGCATTTTAAAGATCATGGCTAAGCCTTACACTCAATCCTTAGACTAACTCAAGGCCTCTATCCCTATTTTAAAACAAAATTCTCACCTAAGATTTAGCTTTCCAATTAAGAAAAATTTTACAAGTTTTGGGTAATGCATAATTATAGAACATAAAGTTTTTATCATAAGTTTTAAAGTTAAACTCTTCCCTTTACCAAACCCAACCAAAACCATCACATGTTAGGGCCCAAATAAGACTTCTAAGCCCTCTTCATAAGAAATCCATGAGCTCTTCCTCACCCTAAAGCTATCTAAGGTCTCTTTCAAGGCCTTACCATGCATCCTAAGACTATATCTAAGTCCTACTTAGCCTTAAGGCTTATCTTAAGGAAATCAACCCCATTTGGTTACAAAACTTCCAATCTTAGGTTTTGCTTTTAGAAGAAATCTTTCTTAAATCAAATTAGTGTGTTATGACAATTAAATAAAAAAACATTTATAGACAAACATACTAGAATTTTCTTAAAAATTATTAATTATTCTTAATTGAATTTAATACCAGAAAATTTTTAATAAATCTGAACTCTTCCAAGCCATATATATTGCATGCTTATAACAACATGTTGAAGAGATTATATTGACAAACTAAGCATAATAAGGATTTATGCTAGCATCAAAATTCAACAAGCCATCAATTCTATAAATATCATAAATATTCAAGGATGTTGCAAAGGGTCTCAATCAAGGAATACATTACCAATGAGAGTGATCATCATTTAAATTTTTTGTTCTTAATAGGCCTTAAGAGGTCACGATTACTAAACATGAATCAACTAGACAAAAAATGCCATAGCTCAAGTTGAAGCTCCAATATTACCTTATTTAGACAAAAAAACACATAACATGCATGGTGTATTCTTAGGCAAAATTAACATGTAAGAAAAAAATTGATCTTCCAAATTGCATAACATTCTTGGTCAAATTAATAAGAAATAAATCATATTTCTAGAAATCTCAATTCAAATATTTCTACAACATATACTAATCAAATCATGACTTTTACTACCATGGATTGATCTAAACATTTTCTTGTAATTCATCACTAACTAAACCATATTATTGCATATGTAAAATGTAAACTAAAATATATCACTCATGGTTAAGGATATCATGCTATCATGTGCATACCAAAATTTGTAATTTTTCACGAGTAATCAAGAGTTCAATAAGGAATTCAAATCTAGCATGCTCCTAATCTGATAACTACAATATCATGTCTCGAGTAAAGCAAGTATGTTAATAGATGTCATTCTAAAATTCATATTTTGGATATAATTCATAAATTTACAAGAGATCTTATTTTTATTGTATAATTAATCTGAAAATATAGCTTCAACATCTCAGGTAAGGAAACACCTTAAACAATTCATGGTTTTAGCAACTTCATGTTAACTGATGTCTTAATAATTCTATTAAACAAAGCATTCAACAACCATGTCCTAACTAAGTTGAATAATGTTAGCATAACTTATTCTAAATTTCAAATTTTAAATACATTTAATGCCTTAGCAATGGGTCTCAATATTATAAATCAATTAATCCCAAAACAAAAGTATTAATATCTCATGTTAACAAGATTGATGAACATGAATGAGTTTATAAAGTCTTAAAAAAATTTCAAGTGATGTCTAATCATTCTTTTATCATAATCCACTTGGTCTCTATTTAACTAGTTAATAAGAACTTATCAACATAGCTTAGTTTCTTTACGTAGGTTAGGATTTTTAAGAAAGAGGCTTAAGAAATCTCATCACATTCTTGCTCATGGCATCCACATGAATTTTGTCATAGTAATCAATTAAACTACCTAGAATTTAATGAGGTTCAAGTAAATTTAAGGTTCACTTTACCATTTAATCCAAGTAAAGGACTTCTCCAAAGGTTAAGATCTTTCTTCTTTAAGTCCAAAGGTTACATCTTGGTTTGTCTCTTTGTTGCTTTCCATAACTAGGATTTTCTAGGTTGATTAGCAAAGTAACTTATATAAAATGGCCGCAAGCCCTAATCCACATTTTAGGATTTATGTCTAGGATTAAACAATGATAATCCAATGATCAAAGCTCCTATGATTAGTTTTTATTATAGCATAAGAAGTATATTGACATGTACGCTATCTTGAGAAAGAACAATATAAAACATGAGAACAACATAATTGAACTCTAGACACAATGTGATGCACTCAAAGATGAAAATATGTATTTGACTAAAAAAATAAAAAAAATAACGTTGACAATTTCAAAATTGCCAGCATTAAATAAAGAATGTGGTTCTATGTTGTTTGAGCGTGTCTAACGTCTAAATTTCTTAAAATTAGGCAATGAACTAATCAATATTAAATACATTGTATAGAAAGAGAAATTGATAAATTTTTCCATAATTGAGAAAAAATTAAAACAAATTGATTCATTGTACTACTCTTTTTCTCATTCACATCCTTCTTTTGCATCTCAATTACAAAAAAGTATTGAATTAATATTTCATACATTCACATGCATGAGCGATCTTTTATGAATTCTTTGCACACATCTCGTGCTCATGTTTCATCTAATATTGTATGTAATTATTGTTGTGAAGGAGGTCGCATGACTTTTGAATTTTCTATTAAGAAGTCCATTGCAACAAAGAAGAAGAATTATTTGTGGATTTCTAAGAGGAATTTGCTAAAACTGAGATATAGCAAAATCATCTACGTTTCACACTACCAACATTTATGAACCCAAGCTAATTAGAGTTCCTAAGACTAAATGTTAAGTAGTTATGAAGTTCTGCCTTCACAATAATGACCTGTGGAGACAAACCTTCATTTTTGTGATATGCTTATGGATCACTTATCAAAATCTAATTCTATAGAAATAATTATTTGGGGTCCTTTCTTATTAAGTTTGATTAGAATAATAGTAGATACAATTATATATACATGTAGATTTAATTACAAAATCTATTTCTATAACATTAATCATGAGGATGTTGTTGATTTGTTGTATTTAGCTGTAACCCAAGTATGATGAGTGATAAAACTCAATCTAGTAATGTCGAAAATAGACTAACCCATATATAATGAATGAATAACAAATATGCTATGGATTGGAAAAGATTTGGAGCAAATGAGGCTAATCATGCTGTGTATTGAGAACCAAATATGGTGAGAGAAATGTGAGTGTTTAAATTGATAATATGAAAAAATAGTTCCATTCATACATGTATGATACATCCAATCCTACAAGTACAAATTATTCTTATTGCTAAATTGCTAAAGTTGGAATGTCAAATATTGCATACATGTATGAATAACTTATCATACAAGTACAACCTCTTCACTCTTATTGATCATTTTAGTAGATCCTCATTGGATAAGTATGATATATATAATAAACATTTATGATGTACCTAAATTTATTAGGATAAGAAGCTAAATGTAGATTGGACATATTCGATAATGTAATTGTAACAACATCATTTATATATCTAAACTATATACTGAATAAAAGGTTTAAGAAACTTTATTAAACATGCATGATATAGGATTTGGCAAGTACAATTTACATGTCAAGTGATTTATCACTTAATAAAGCTATAATCTTATCACTCTAGTGATGGTAACTCACAAAATATAAGAGGGGTGAATTGTGATTGTTTAAAAATTCTAAAATAAAGTAAAGAAATCTAACAATGGTTAAGAAAATTTATATTTTTAGAACCTTTTCTTTAATTTTTAAAGAACTTGTTGAATGAAAAGTAATTAAAACAAGTATGAGGAATAAACAAAAAGAATACAACAATTTCAATTGGTTTGGCCTCCAAACTTTAGCCTATTTCTACTCCTAGTTGACAAAACTAGGCTTCATTAACAAATACCTTTTACCAATCATTAGGGAGGCCACAACCTCACAACATTTTGATTGCTTGGTGATAAAAAAACTAGTTGCATTGACATTATAATAATAGGCCAATCCATGGCTACATAGTAGTAATTAACTCAATAACAAAAGGTAAGAACTACAAGATGCAGTAACCAGTATTAATGTAGTAAGCCTACAACCAAGAAACTCACAAGTGGCATGGTTTTAAAATGCTAGTAAGAATGTTACCAATTTGAAAAATATTAGAAGAAAGTGAATAATGAAGGTTCAATGCTCTAGAAAATCTAACAGAGCTTTTAAGAATGTGTTTACAGGTCATGCATAAGAAGCTTTACTTGTGAAGGTATATAATAAAATCATTAGTTCATTTTAAGCTTAAAGCTCTCTTATTCATACTCTTAATCAATCTTATGTTATTTAAGGTATGTCCAACATCATTATTTACTTTCCTAAAACACTAAAACTATACGTTATGTATTATGATGATTAATTGTATTATTGTGATATCTATTGCACAAAGATGATATGCAAAAGATTGAGATTGCCCTGACGAAGCCACGATATGATTAACATAATGTAGTTTCTATGAGATTATCATACAAGTATGAGGATTGACTTTGCATTATGTCCTAACTCCTCCAATATCCAAGCTTAAGTTGTTAAACCATCATATTAAATGATCACTAGGAACTTACAATTACATGCAATTTATTTCATTTGTTTAAGCTAATCATATAATTTTAATAATGGATTACTATCGTATGATAATTTATTTTGCTTAGAGCCAAAATCTTGAGAAATCTTATACTATGTGATCGTACAAGAATGAATCATTATACAATTAAGCAATAGTTAACTTATTAATATTTAATAAGAGAATCATACATATACTATATATTTATCATAATTATATGATAGCAATATGTTATTTTTGTTCTGTCTTTTGAAATAGCTATAAAGGAGGATGAATTGAGTATGCCATTCACATAGTCTTAGGATATGAATAGGGCACATACAAGGTCAATACCTTGTATAATTAAGTATACATACTTAATTTAAATCTAGATGATAATCACATATGTACATGGAACCCATCAGACCTATATGATGCTATAGCAAACTTCAAATTCAACTAACATTATATGCTTGAACCTAGAACCTACAAGTATGATAATGATCATAATATCATATGATCATAACATAGTGAAAATACTGCTAATTTCAAACCTAATTTTAATACCATAAAGCTCTTGACTTTCATCTAGAGAGACCTATATAAGAAATTCTAACCCAACTCTAGATGGTTAATGACTTAGGAACTAAAGATTTAACTTGATTAAAAATTGAAGTAAAAATGCAATGCAGTCCTAATGTAACACAAGAGAAAATTGTAGATTTGAATAGTCTAATCCATAGAAAAGTAAAAATACCCCTTCAGAATATGAGGTTAACTGTATTTCTTCTTTTGTTAATTATTTAGTTCAATATATTAATGTGTGAAAAAATATAAGAAATTAGCTGTTAAGTATATAAAGTCAAAGGAAGAGCATAAAAATTTTTTATTTTGTGTGAACATTTGAATAAAAAGTATGCAAGTAATAAGAAGTGGAAGTTGTAAGAGATGAGATGGTTGTATTAATAATCAAAATACATTACTAACTAGAGAGTTGATTTAAAAAATATACTTGCTCATTATATAAATTCTTTCCATAAAATAAATTATGTTAAAGCTCATGTTGTCTCAACTTATCATAAATCTATTTGTAAATATTATAAGAAGAGTAACCATATTCCTTCATTTTGTAAAATCAAGAATTTTGTGAATTAAAAGTAAACTAAATTTACGTGGGGTAGAAAATATGATTTAACTTCTAATAGTTCTAAGGAAAATGGATATAAAAAGGTTTCCCTAAAATTAATTTATGAGCTTGTTTTGTAAGTATGCCATCCTTCAAGAACTAGGGAAGGTGATGGTATTTGGATAATGGATGTTCTACACAGACTGGAGATGCATCATTATTCATGCATTTAAAGGTTTGAGATGTCTAGGTAATAACTCTAAGAAGAAAATTATTAGAACTTGAATTTTAAGTAATTCTCAAACATCCATTGAAAAGGTCTTAATAATGTAAGATCTAAGGTACAATTTACTTAGCATTAATCAACTTTGTGACTCAAATAGTTTTTATTATATTGAAAAGTAATGAATGTATTATTAGTAGAAATAATATTCTAATGATTACTACCCTTAGGAAAGAAAATATTTATGTTTTAAATTTGAATATAATTAGAAATAATGGTCTAAAATATCTTTCATTATAAGATAAAAACTGTATTTTATGACATAGAAGGATGTGTCATTTAAGTATGACTTCATTTAACAAATTGCTTAAGTATGAGTTAGTTAGTCTACTGAGCATTCATTGAAACAATGAACACCTATATGGACCATGCTAATTAGTAAGAGAAAAAGACTATCTTCAAACCCCTTAAAGAGGTTTCAACCAATAGAGCTTTATAACTCATTCACATAGATCTATTTGGTCCTATTCAGTCATAAGTCTAATTGAAAGTAGATATAGTTTAGTCATTATAAATAATTTTACCAAATTCACTTGGATACTTTTTTGTAAGAAAGAAGAGTAATGTATTTGAGAAGTTTATGAATTTGATCAATCAAATTGAGAAGGAACTTGAGCTCATCATAGTTACAATTAGAAGTGATATAGAGGAGAGCTCAAGAATGATTTATTTGTTGAAATCTATAAAAAACATAGATTGTTGCATACTTTTGCATCACTTAGGACCCCCCCTCCCCCTGCAATAGAAGGTGTAGTTGAGAGAAAGAATAGATCATTGTTAGATACTACAAGATGTATGCTAAATAAATATAGTATTCATCAGTATTTTTGGAAAGAGGCATTCAACACTACTTATTATCTTTTAAATAGAGCCATTTATATACCCTTACTAAATGTTTCTTCATATTAGTTGTATAAAAAGAAGCCTAAGATATCACATCTACATGTATTCAAGTGCAATTATTATACATGAGTAATTAGAAGAATAATGTAGTCATGCTTAATGTAATGTTTGATGAAGGGACCTTTCTTGGATATCTATCTAACAATTGAGTTTTTAGAGTTTAAAATAAGATATATTAGAGTTTTTTTTCCAATTTAAAGTCCATGGTCAAGCCTTACATTCAACCTCTTGAACTAACTTAAGGCTTCTAGCTCAGGTCAACAAAGATTTCATTTAGGTAGAAAGTAATCATAAGTTGTTGGTAGGGATTAATAAGAAGCTTAAGACATTCTCCCAATGCTTATTTTGAGCTAAACTCTTTCTTCCCACCAACTCAACCAAGACCTCAGCCTTATTTTAAGACTCAACCAAGACTTTCAAGCTCTTTTCACAAGGTAACTAAGAGTACTCTCTCACCCTAAAGTCATACAAGGTCACCTTAAGTTCTCTTCTTACTTCTAAGTCTATAATTGAGCCTTACCACCTAGTGCTAAGACTTTACCTAAGGCAAACAACTATATTGGATCACAAATTTTAATTTCTAGGTTTGGTGTTAAGAAAGAATTCTTTACTTAGGCTATGTAGGTATCTTATGATATTATTAAGTAAAATATATCATTAACTAACCTTCTAAAATTTTCTTAAATACTTTAGAACATTCCTAGCTGAATTCTTTATCTAAATTTGTATTAAAGTTAAGTTCTTCCAAACCATATTAATTACATATCAATATAAAAACTCTACCATGAGATTAGATCAACAATGTAAGCCTAAATGCATATTTTTTCTTGTGTCAGTCACAATCTTCTCTATTAGTAACATTTACAATTTTAGTACAATGGCAACATAAAATTCATATTCAGCATCATAATTTAGCAAACCATCAACCTGTTATATCAATGACCATCATGTAATAAAAATATATAAATCAAGAATCATAAACTACTCTCACAAATCATGCTTTTTGTGAATGACAATTTTTTTATACTTTTATCCCTAACAAACCTTTAAGAATTTGTTTCAACAAAACATGAATTAACTAAAAAGCATCACTATTTAACACACACAACTCTTGGCCAACATATTATTAACATCAATTTCAATTCCATGCATCTCAATTGAAATATTATCAATTCTCACATGATTAGATCTAAGCATCTACCACATATCAAGAGATCAACAATGTGAAGTTCACATAAAATTAAGAAAATTATATTTAGTTTTGCACATATCTTAAAAGTTTTTACTTTAACACTAAATGTTATAACAAGGTAATATGTAAACTTCATATTCTCTATCAATCCAAAAATTATATCTCAACCTTTACATCCTAACCAAGAGCTATTATTTGTGAATTATAACAAATAAGATTAGTAAGATACTACATATACCTTATATTCTATATTATATGTCAAACTACATCAAACCAGATTTGCAAAACATTGCTTATATTTTAAGTTTTAAATCAAATCGTAAGCTATAATAAGTTTGCACAACAATGCTTATACTTTATGTTCTAAATTAAATCACGAGCTACCTGTCAGATTTATTTATTAAATATTACATATATTTTATGCTATTTAAATCAAGAGCTACAATAGTAAAATTTGCAAAGCAATGCATTTTATATTCCAAATAAAATCGTGAGTTACAACATGCCAGATTTGCAAAATATTGCCCATATTTTATGTGTTGTATTAAATCAAGAACTACTATATGCCAGATTTACAAAACAATGCTTATATCTTATGCTTTACACTAAATCAAAGGCTTTCATATATTGTTTTCACAAATAGAAAAGCATAACATATTTTGTTCTTATGCCAACTAAGCTATAATAGTCTGACTTCTCAATAAAAGTATCATATTCTTATCAAATTAAGAATTATATCTCAATTTCTACAACATAACTAACAATTTTGGTAGAATAATGTCATCAATTAAGTAGCATATACATCTTGCTCTACTAAATTGAGAATTAAAGCATGTCAAGGTAACAAAACAAAGCAAATATCGCATGTTCTTTCATCGACTTGAGAGCAAAGTGTCAACTAGCATGCATTATTTACAAAAAAGTTGATTTTAAGTAGCTAACATGCTTCTATATTTAGGCAAAAGATATTTTCTATCTCTTAAAGTGGATAGAGGTTTACACCAATTGGATATTCTTCCTCTTCTCATATTTATCTTGTAATTTTCTTTCTTTGCTTGTAGCAACCTTATCTTAAGCAAGTTTCTTTAAGAGAATGCATGACTAAGTTTTAGTAAAAATTTCAACCCTAATGATAAGCTAAACCATACATGATTGTCAAATTAACCATTTAATTATGGAGATATTGAACGTTGGTTATGCCAACTTAAATTTCTCTTTTGCATCCTTTTCTCATGATTCATAAATTCTAAGTTTTAACCATTTCTTCACTTTCTTTTCTTTTAATTGGCTCTATCCAAGTCATTTCCAACCCTTAGATTTGTGAGATTCATTTCCAAGATTAAAAGTAACTTAAATACGAAAATCAATTTATTCAATGTATACGAATCATATTAGTACTATACATATATCATATTGTACAAGGAGACAAATATGCTATCACTACCTAATAGTTTCGCTAATCATATTTATATTATTTGGTATTCATACTTATATGATACACAATACGTAGTTACCTGTTGTAACCTTATGATTCCCCTATGCGACGCTTAATCATACATATACGATTATTGTAACTTTTTATATCATTAACGTACCTATATGGCAACTTTCCTTCATCCCAATACGTTAAAATATTACATAAACTAACTTCTTATTTTCTATATTAACAATTTTGTACGATGGAACCATCATCCAAATATAATCACTAACAACGTTTGGCACTCGTTCACACTTGCATCTTGATTACTATTGTTGCTAGATCATATTGTACATTTTCCTAATATCATATTACATGACATTTCAAGTTAAGCCTTCAAATCAATTCTCATCGTGCCATATAATATTCTACAATCATATTGTATAATTCTTACTAAACATATTTAGTAATAATCTAATTTTATCACATGAATTTGATAGACATCAAATAATAGATTTAAATAGGAATCATATATTTTAGCTAACAAATTTAAAGGAAGTAATTATAAGAGAAAACTTGAGCTTAGTCTTATATAACTGATTACTACAAGTAGGAAGTATATTACATAGAAATCCACAATAATAGACTTGGGTGGCCTTCTAATAATTTTGGAGTCTCGAGTGACAACCTAGAAATGGATAAAGAAGCATCTAAGTTCATTTATCCATTAGATATGAGACATACAATATTGAAGGAAAATTGGTTTACTTCTACATTTTTAGATTTGGAATCCAAAAAATTTCCAAATTATCAATATTTCAAGTAATTATGTAGTTTTAATCATTGTTTTGTATATATTTATTTGTATGCTTTTCTTATAGGGTTTAATTGAAATAGAGAAAGAATGTAATTCTTGTAATATATTATTGATTGAAAGAGTTTTGAAACCATAATTAAAGGAGATTAGTATCTATGCACTATTTTTCATGTCTTTGTTTTTTTTATATTCTTTGATACTTATATGTTTCCTTTTATCTCAATCATGCTTTCAAAATCATTAATGTTCATCTCACATGAACTAAGAGGAGCAATAAAAGATAGACATTGATTATTTTCTCTCCCTTTTTCATTTTTTTATTTGTGAATTGGGTTTGTGGTAATATCTTAAAAAACCTTTTTATAAAATTTTATTTCCATTAAATAATTTACTAAAACTTCATTTTTTGCATGGATTATCGTTTTCAAAAAATCTATCTTAAAAAAATAATATCAATGAAACATAAAAAAAAAAAAAAGAATTAATGTATTAAGAACTATAGTGTCATTTGATCTATAACACTTTAAATTTCTTTCACTTTGGATTCAAAATCAAGGAACACTCAACTTAAACTAAAGAGAACTACAAACTAAGAACCCATCAATCAACTAATTTCAATATCCCCATAATATGTTAAGCACAGCATAACTGCTATCAACCAACTCCATTACACAAACAAGAAATTAATAAATCTGAGCCGTAATCCAGTTCTTGGTTAAGAAAATTTCCAACTAATTAAAGGAATAATAATGAGAAGGGAAAGAGATAACCTTATCCTCACGAAACAACCATAAGCCTCCACAGTGGATCAGAATACTGACGTGGCAAACTATCGTCCAAAACCCAATCCCTTAACTTTGCCCTTCCGTTGTTACGCCATTCCTTAGATGAACAAACATCCTTGCGTTCCTCAACAGCGTTGCTCCCACCCGAAGGAGAAGCCTCTCTAATGGCATCAGCAACCACTGCATTAACCGTGGCAAAGCCTCTCTCCCCTCCCACCTGTCGCTTGCGGTTGCCACTTACCACAGTTGGTGCCTTCGCCAACTCATCGAAACCGACGGAAAGGGCACCCGTCACAGGCATGGTCCGGCGCGGCGACCGGCTCATCGTCAAGGCATCGTCGTCGTCGAAGGACCAGGTGGTTGCCGGGTTGACGGCGGCAGCTCTGGCGGCGGCAATGGTGGTCCCCGACGTGGCCGAGGCGGTCCAGCCCGGGATTTCTCCTTCACTCAAGAACTTCCTGCTCAGCATTGTGGCAGGAGGAGTTGTGGTTGGGGTTCTACTTGGAGCAATCATTGGTGTGGCCAACTTTGATCCAGTTAAGAGGAGTTGAACAGAAGTCAAGAAGCTTTGTCTCCTTTGGTTTGCTTGCTGCACTTCTCATTCTGTAACTTTCTGTTGTACTGTCATCAAGATGTATGCAAAAGCCCTTACTTCAAGTCTCCTAATTTTATGCTTTTCTTTGGTTAATTTGAGTTGTCCTAGCTTAATCTTAAGTGATGTTTTCTTGGGATAAGTTACCTGAAAAGGAACACGGATAAATCTTACGCAAGTTTTCTTAGTGTCCATAACTCCAACCAAGCGGGGCCTGTAGTTCTGATTAAATAAGTTAAGATCAAAGAAACGAAGGGATAAGCAATTGGATCGAGGAAACAATAGGAAGTACTTCAGCTCTAAGCAACCTTGAAAGAAGCCTAATCTCACATTCAAGTCATGAAGTCAGCTAAGTTGATTGGGAGAATGTGTTGCATGAACTTGGATAATTAAACATTTCAGTTCCTAAAATAACTTGGCTCTAACAATCCCCCATAGATTCTTTGGGAACTTTATGATGAGGTCCTTTTGCAAATTAAAAATTAAAAAAAAAGCTTTTGTTTGGAATTGATTAGGCCTTATATTAGAGAGTTGAGAACAAACAAGAATCTTCTCTAATTGTAAAGCTTTGTTTGAAAGGAGACAATTTTATTCAGTAGATATCCAATAGGTGTAATTTTATATAGGTCCTTCAAGTTTGTATAATATTCTTGATAAGTTTATGGGTGTTTAAAAATAGATGTATTGGTCTTGAGATTTTGACTTTGTTGCTAACAGTTCATTCTTGAATCCCACCATGGCTTATATTTGATATCTCAATATAATAAACACAAAAGCTATGATCTTTTCCAAAGATTACACAAAAATCATCTAGAAGAAACGTTTTCCCATCCTAAAGTATATCACTGTCAAAGGCTCAGTTGTCTGTAAGGTTAACTATGTTGTTGGTATTTTTATAAATATGACAGACCATTGCACATCCAAATGAGACAAAAACTATGCTGCAGACAAAACATTCTCAATAGTTAATGAATCCTTAAGCTCTCTATGTATGGTAGCAGTCCTCAGGATTGAATCTCTCTCCAACCAAATGCCAAGATTCTATTTTATTGTATATCTATATCTATATCTATATATGTATGTTTCTCTTCCCTTAAGTCACTGTCTTTCTAACTTGGCATCAGAGCCTTCTATCGTTAGGTTACCTGTATGGTTATCTTCAGTGGATAAGAACAGCACAACTAGTAATGATTTTGTTCATGTCCACGAAACACCATACTGATGAACCGGCTGCTGCTGTGGTATTGTCTTCAACAACCTTGGAAGTGCGTTCAATGAAATAGTTTCAGCAGGCTATGAACTGTGGATAATCAACCAATTCATGATCAATTAGCTGTTGGAAATGGCTAAACCTTAAATTTCTCATACTGGATCCTCAACAATATCCTATCCAACTGGTTTTTTTCTCACTTTCTCTATATAATCTACATCTTGTTCCTCATATTAAACAAAGTTTGCTTTTAGTTAGTTACTTCGCGTTAGATAGCAATTGCTATTTCGAGTTTTATCTATTTTTCGTTCTTGTTAAGGATCAAAACAAGGGGAGCAACACTTCTTTGTGACCAGAACATTGATGGTCTATATTTCCTCCAAGCCCTCATAATTGTTTGCTGTGTTTGTAAAATATCACTTGATCTTACCTTTAATGATGTATGGAGTCCATCTCTTTGTCCGTGCTTTAATGTTCACCAATATTTTGTAATCTCTTTATATGATACTGCTAACTTGGATCTTTCTAATATCTAAGAAATCAGATGTTTGCTAACTCATTAAATTTTAGCTGTTTGTACAAAAAAATTCCAAAGGCAAATTAAAGTCATTCAAATAGATGGTGGTGAGGAATATAATTCCCTTTCTAATCACTTTATTACAAAAAGGAATCCTCCATCAAATTTCTTGTACATATTCAGTAGCAAAATGGGACTGCTAAAAGAAAAATTCGCCACATTTGCTGTCATTGCATTAACACTACTAGCTTATGCATTTATTCGACTTTGTTTCTGGCAATTTGTTCTTGCAATTGCTACTAAATTAATCAAATATCTACCTGTACTTTTCATGTTAATCCTCATAAAAAATTATTTAACAAAAAGACTCCTTTCTCTAACTTTTGTTTTGATTGTGCACCACGCCAACTTTTGCATCTTTATAATCCTCATATGTTATCCTTCTTTTGTACTCAACATATCTTTTTGGGCTTTAGTTTGAATCACATGATTATCATTGTCTAATCCATCAATAAATCATTATCTTGCTTCCCATGCACCTCTTCCAATTGTAATATTATTACTCTCTATGTGATAAATCTAGTATCGTCATTTGCTATGTTTAACTCTTATACACAAACACTTGATGTTACAACCTCCCCTCCTATACATTTAGAACAATTCTTTATCCTATCTTCTTCTTCACCATTATATAAACCTGAAATAATTGCAATCTCTCATACAACATTTTGCAAGCACATCTTATGCAACTTTGGCTAAAAGCTATCATAAATTATAGAGTTGTGGCTAGCATTTGCCAGGCCAATGCTTTGCTATGTGTTAAGCATTCAATACCATTTTCTACTTATGATATTGAGCCAACCATCTTCTATACAACTTACACTTCTTTCCCTTGGAAAGATGCAATGAAGACTGAAATCAATTCCTTCATAATAACACTTGAAATATCATTTCTTGAAAATCAAACATGAATGTTATATATTGTAAATAAGTACTTTACTGTAAACTCAAGCTTAACAACATTATTGATTGTTGAAAAGCTAATCTTATGGGCAAAGGTTAGGCTAGATTTAATTACATCAAAACTTTTAGTTCAGTGGTTAAGTGAACTATAATTTAAGTAGTTCTTTTGATTGTAACTTCTCTCAATTGGATGATCAAATAATTAGACATCTCCAATGAATTTCTTCATCGTAGTCTAGATGAGTATGTTCTCTCTCTCTATGGTTTCAAGCAATACCCATGAGCGATTTCATAAAGCTTTTTTCTTAATACCTTGTGGTTTATTGGCTAAAAACTATACTGCCCTTATTTATTCAATGTAGCAATAATGTTAGAGCTT
This sequence comes from Vanilla planifolia, assembly GCA_023846275.1. Classification (NCBI taxonomy): domain Eukaryota; kingdom Viridiplantae; phylum Streptophyta; class Magnoliopsida; order Asparagales; family Orchidaceae; genus Vanilla; species Vanilla planifolia. The sequence goes on along the minus strand of CM043872.1, from coordinate 2,683,735 downwards.
ACGTTTTAGTCAACTTAGATGATATTGTGATCACTAATCTTGGATAGCACATATTGCTCTTACCTTTCGACAACTCAGTCAAGCATTATCTCTTAACGATCTTGGTCTTTTGTAGTACTTCTTAGATGTAAATTTGAACAACATCGATCTAGAATTTTTCCATCCAAGTACCTACATATTCATGAAGTTGGACCATGTACATGTATAGGTGACCGTTAGCCCATTTGAACACCTATGACAATGTCGACAAATTTTTCAATTGCAACAAGGGATCCTCATCTTTTTCCACAACTGTACATACTATAGTGTGGTTGTCTCATTAACATATGCTACACGAGCTTATCAAGGTATTTTTCTTGTAGCAAACAAAGTTTGTTAGTATTACATACTCTAAACATTTTCCATTGGTAAGAAATAAAAAGAATTCCTCGTTATTTGAAGCACACTAGACATTATAGAAAATATGAGGAAAAGGTAATGGGAATTCTATGGGATTAGTGATGAAACCAATGGTTGAAAACCCTAATTCCCACATCACAAGGGAATGCCCAACTGAAATAGTATGGATCTATCCTTGATCTAGTTTTATTGAATTAGGCATGTTGGATTGTAAGCCCCAACAATTCTTTTGTCAAGGTTCTGGGTGGAACAATCAACTTATCACCCATTCGAATCAAGCCAATGATGATTTTTAAGGGTGTATATGAAATAATTTTTGATTAAGATGAAATTAAGAAAGTGACCATCCTTTTTAAGCTTAAATTAATTAGAAAATCCTCTAATGGGTGCCTTAGTATAATAATAATTTATAAGGCATTCTACAAAGTTGGCTTTGAGAATGAGGTCAAAGTGGGTTATATGGATATCATGTATCTTTTAATCAAATTTGAAAAGAAAAAAGATTTCTTGAGATGTTAGCTTCATTCATCATAAAATATTATGGATTTCCAAATAAGATATTCAAGTGGCATCTTGATTGTTCTCTGAACATCGAGCCTTCTTTAGCTTTGACCACTTCATTGATTTTTTTTAATAAAGTAGCCTTGTATTCTTTAGCATTGGCAATTGGTAACTCTTTAAAGGTAGATGTTACAATTTTAAGCTTAACTAGAATGAGTGTGGTTAAAGTATATGTCAAAGTGGATTTAGCTAAGGTTTTGCCTAACTATAACAGGATTACAAGAACAAGGCATTAATGCAAATGGTTTTTGACAATGCATACAATATGATAACCAGTTATTACATGATTTGTTGTAAGCAAGGCCTCAACTCACTTCAACAAAAATATAATAAAAAGGAATCTATTGCACAAGCTCTAATTAATTTGGATTAGTAGAACCTATTAATTTCGTACCTATGAAAGACAATGAATGGAAAATTGACACTGCCTAACTCTCTCACATCTGATAGGGTTCTAGTTTGCATACTCAATGAGGCTCACCCACGTTGCTTTACCCAATGTTAGCTCATAGAGTATCCATAAATGGTTTTGTTGATTCATATGAAACCTTAAATTAGTTATCAATCAAGGACTTAGGGCACTATTGACATGTGAAAGTACTATTCCCAAGGGTCAATAGGCCTTGTTGCACACATGATGACCACATTAACAAGATTAACATGTGCATATGCAGCTTATGTATGCAACAATACACACTTTGGCTTGACTTCTTTTTGTAATTTTGGGTTTAATAAACCTAGAATTAGCTCTTGATCTTAGGCCTATTCTTTTTAAGATTTGAGTCCCATCAAATCTTTTTTACTAAATTGATTATTTGTAAGATTAGGTTTTGTTATCTTCTTTGAGACTTTGAGACTTCTATCATGCTCATCAAGTGATTTCTTTGACTTCGTTACTAGTAGCACAAAAGTTTAGCAAGTGCTCACTAGCCTCTTTACTTTCGTGAGCATGAATAACGTCTTTTTATCAATACTTCTTTATCTCATGTCAAAGAAAGTGTTGTCTAACCTTTGCAAATTGATAAAATTGTATTTGTTAATAAAATATAACATTTCAATCCCATAAGTATAGATTCTCTAATATAAATTGAAAAGTATTTAGAGGTAACACTTAACAGATAATCTTATCAATATAGTCTTTGGTAATGGATTATTCACATTGCATTATTTTTCAAGTCTTTATTATTTCACTATATGAAAATATTTTTGGATGTGGTGTATTTTATAAGTTTTACCTCTTCACAAGATTCTTTCATATTAGGTTTTTTCTTTTAGTGTCAATAATAGCATAAATAAGCTTTTTGTTCACTTAAATTCTAATAACAAATAGATTTTTCTCTTTGTTTTGTTTCATGAGAGATATCTTTTGAAATCATCATAAGAGATAAGTTTTCATTAACTTGAAGAGGATTTTCATGTAACTTTTCAATCTTAATTATAATAAATACTTGGTCTTTCTTAAACTTTTCTTGAAATAATTTAGGATATAATTTTTAACACTTTTGATGTATGTGTCTTGCCTTCTTGTAGTGGTTATAACATTTCTTATTTTTGTTAGTTGAAGGAGTGCTATCAGTTGTGATTGTAATATACTTTATTAACAAATACTCTTCTTTTTGTCACCAAAGTTTAGACAAACTTTCTAGCATTTTGTTTATCTAATTTGTCCATTTGTATTTATTCTTCTTTTTGATAGCCATTGTAAAAGTATTGGTTTATTTTATAGATTAAATGAAAAGAAGAGATAATTCAGTGATAATAAAATAATACAAATCGATAATATACCTTGATAATATCTGCATCTCATCAATAGCTATTCACAAACTCCCAACTTATCATCAAAATTTTGTGGTAGATTCTTACACCATTTATCTTTATCATTATCATAAACTATATCACTTTCTCTACTCTTTCTTCTTATAACTCATAGGATAAAAGCATTCTCCAATTAATTTTTTAAATTGACTCTAGATCATTTTTGTAACTATATAAGTTCTTAAGTGAGCATTCAACCACGTTAATATATGAATCATTATGTTTAATTAAGTATATAACACTTTATCAATTGATAAATAATCACACAAATAAAATATATCTTTAATTACTCCAACTAGATATCTAATTTCTCTTCATCTACTATATCATGATAAATAGAGAAATCAAGAACCTTAAAAGAAAATTGTTGATTCCTATGCATGAAAAGGGTAGGATTGATATCATTTTCTTCTTTATTTCTAATTATCTTAAGATTAATACTTAATCCAAAACTCTTTTGATTATGAATATTTTTTTTGGCAAATTATCTTTTGGATATTTTGTAGGAGAGATTAAGATTTTAGCACCACCTATAATAATACTTGCATTTGTTATGTTCATAGAGTTATCTATGTCTTTAATCTTCATGGTAAAATAGTTGGCATAGCCACCTTTACTGAATCCTTATCATTTTCTGATTCTCTTTTTTGACTTGCTTTTCGCTACTTTCTTCTCAGCTCCTGTCATCGATTTCAAATTGAAGCACTTTAATACCAAAAATACTATGATATGTCACAAGATGCTCTTGCTCTAAGCCCTTAACCATATACCTTCTTTTTTAAGTTGTACAAAGAAAGTTGATGCATTAGAGTGGTAAGGAACCAAGGAAAAAAGGAAGTAGAATAGGTTTTTGTTTACCACGAGAAAAATCAAATTCTCCAGAAGTTTCTTTTCAAAAAGTTCCAAATTTACTAAGTACTAAATTAATTTATTAAATATTCATATCTATTTATACAAGAGTTTAGATATAATATTTTATTACAAACTACATAATATTTTAATTTTTATAAAAAACATATAATTTTGGACCAAAATTCAAAATTTTTTCAAATTCTACACCACAACTAGCTTATCCATGCACGCATCAAAAACCATGCCAAAGACATTCTTCACTTGTATAGGTATTATTCCTGTATGCAAACAAGCCCTATTACTCTCACATTGAATGTGTTAGCAAGATATGTTCATCTATAGAGCATGTGGACCATATGCATAATAGGTGATCGATGTGCACTTGTGTAGTGTAAGTGTGTCAACTTGCATGATCATGCTCATCTAGCATGCTTGACTTATGCGTTCTTTAATGTGTAGGCAATAAGTCTCTACATGTGATTCTCACTCCTTAGTGTTGCAATAATGATATTCATCTTTTTGTCTCATTATTTGATTTTTTTCATAATTTTTGGTTTAATGAATATGAAATTATGCTCCTGATCATAATTTTTTACTAACCCATTTATTCGATGGAGAATTCTATCTCTTTTAGAGAACCTAAATAAAAAGTCATTTGTTATCTATTGATCTTGATCTTTAGAATATTATACAATGTCCTTTTGTCTTTCCAACTAAGTTAGATAATTATGTTTCAATTAGAAAAGATACATTTGAACTAACTCTTGAAGAGAAGTCTAGAGTTCAACTAAATGCTTATGTAATGAACATTATTCATTATGGTTGAATGATCAAGAGTTCAATAGAATTATGAGCCTAGAAAGTAGGTCTAATATTTGGACAATGTTAGAAGTTACTTATGAAAGAACCTCTTGAGTAAAATAGAACAAGACAAAAATGTTAACACTTTATTATGAACTATTTAAAATGAATCTGGATGAAATAATTAAAGGCATGTTCACATGTTTTACAAATATTACTAATGATTTAGTATTCTTGGAAAAATTTTGTCAAATGATGAGTAAGCTAGGATGTTTTGCATGTGCTACCAAAGGAATGTGATTCATTAGTTACTGTAATCAAGGATGAAATTCTTTGTCATGAATTTGGCAAACTTGGACACATATGTGCTTGCTACCCAACCATCCAAGAAAAGGATGAGATAAGTAAAACTAGAAAAAAGAAGAAAGTGATAGAGACATCTTGGAGTGGTTTTGAAGAGTCATCTTCACGTGGGGATAATCATAATATGGGACTAATCTATCTCATGGCTCATCATGAGAAAGCACAAATAGAAGATCACACATCCACTTCAAATTCTAAGGTATATTACATCTCTAACGAATAATTACAACAAAGCACAACTATTCACTTATTTACAAATTTATCTTTCACCTTTTCAATTCCATTTTATGCTAACATTTTTATAAATATAAATATACCTTAGCATAATCAATATTTCTATATTTATAAATATATTTTTCATCAAAATAGTTTTGACTTAGAATGAAATTTCAAAATTGTAAATCTCTCCTTAACACAATCTAAAAAAATTATAATTATATTCATATTTTTAAAAATGTATAAGAAATTCTTTAGACTTTAAAGAATTATAAATTTAATGTCATTAGATTTATCTTGAAGAGCTCTTTCTATTTCTATGCTTAAATAATGTGTTTGATCAACTTTAAAATCGGGACACTTTCTTTCAAATATTATTATTAATTTAATATTTATAAATATAAATATTATTCTCAAAATTTAATTTTATCATATCAAAATATATCTTATTATAATTATACTGACTAGATTTTTAGGTCTATCACATACCAAACTTTGTAAAAATGATGGTTATTATGATTTTAGACTTAAAAAATTTTTATAATCCTCATTATTTTTAAAACAAGTTTTAGAAAAAATTATTAGCTTTTTAAAGCAATTGATGACCAAAGAGAAAATTGTGAAGTAATAAATTAACCAAAAATAGTATAGTAAGTAATATTAATAAAAGGAGATCACATAAGACTTTTAAGTGGTTCGACCAAACTCATGACATCCATCTTAGTTAACTTGGCTAGACTTCCACTAACAAATTATTTCTTTTTGCTATAGTCAATGAGGGTAAACTCTAGAAAACCACTCTCTTCTAAAAACTCAATAGGGATACACCTTACAAAAAGGATAACAAATATCTATACAATTTATTTTACTACTTAAATAATTTAACCTTACAAAAACTTATCCTACTCACTTGAATAAATTTATATGACACAAAAGTAAATATTGTAAAAAGATGGTATCAATCAACAAAAGTAATGCAATGTAATGTAATGTTTTGATGAAGTAAAAAAACAACAAAGAGCACTAATTATAATAATAAGGAAAATAACTTTTCAAGGTGGAGTATAGCCCTTAATGTATCAATCTTTAGGTCACTTCCTAAAATGATTTGTTAATTATTATCATTCTTACTCGTTCTCTTATTTATTTATATTATTTAATGAATTATATCAAATTAAAGGAGTTCTAACAGCTAGAGTTCATTTACAAAACAAATAAAATATTATAGGATTTGATGATGTATGAAATAAATATGACCATTATATCATACTAAGACAAATATATGAGAAAAACTAATCACATCAGATGATGTGTTTAATACCTATTGATTTATTTAATATAAACTGTATAAGTATAAAAAACTATATCGTACTCTATGACGACCATTAGTGCACATTATTACAATTTGTTAATATATCATACAAAATGATCATAAAAATCATACAACTTTGATGCATTTGTACTATAATGTTTTCTACTAAGTGAATCGATTATATATTTCTAATAACTAAGTTATATATATATATATATATATATATGATAAATTTTATAATGCTCTTTAGACTTTTTCATATGATGTAAGATTGTATCAATGCAAAATGGTTTATTTAATATCAACTAAATAAATTAAGGTACTTCAAGCATGTATGATGATGACATCGTCTGTCCAAAGATTTAATACATTATTATGTGCTTATCATAATAATATGTTTAGTAAAATGTAATTGTATAATTTATTTAAGTTATTTTGTTAACTTAAGTGTATGAGATAATGAATGGAGCTTACAAGTATGAAAACATTTTTGTAGGTGTATGATGTAGAAGAATATTTTAATAACTTCAACATGATTCTCCAATTTAATTAACATACATATCATATTTACATGATGATGTCATGGTATCTATATGACATATTGGCATTTTTGTCTATTATATGAAAAAAAATAGATCATAAGAGTATGAGACATCACTTCGTACTATATGATGCATGAAACTATAGAACTAATAGAGACCTAAGAATCATACGTAGTTGATTTAGAGATAAGTAATAGTATGACCTAACCAACATAATATAAATAAGATATTATATACTATTATGGTAAAGTCATTGTAATCATTGACATGCAAATCTACGTATAACTTGTGACATAAAGCATGAAAGAGTGGTTATAGAAATATAATGAGGTACATTATATTATATAATATATAAGTTGATTGATGAATTAGCTTGTGTTAAAGCAGTTTCAATATATATTTATTTTATCATAAAGCTTAAGATTATTCTTACTCCTTAAGTAATTTTCTACACTATTTAATATTGAGATATATAAGCATATGTTCATTGCAAGAGATTTCATATAAATAATAAGTGATAAGTTTAGTAAATTTTAATTAAGATAATATATTAAAGGTGAGCTCTAGATAAGTAGCCACTCCACTAAGAATAGAAACATGATTCCAAGATTTGCAAGTAGAGCCAAGCACATCCAAGATGTCACAATAATGTTTCACGTGTGGATTACTATTTAAGAATTAATTGATCACTAAATTAATTTTGAATTGAAATTACATAAAGAAAGTATTATTACAAATAATCTAATAGTTTTATTATCATTAAGTGATTTAATAATCTATTTTTATATTATGTACTCTACCAAAGAAGTCAAATTAAAATGAAATTTGATAATATAAAAGTTTTAAAAGTCCTCAACAACTTTATTATTTAACACATTTATTGATTTGGCTTTAATATTATGATTAGTCTTTTCAAAAAATATATGTCATAACTTGAAATTTCTTGAGTAAGTTCACTTTTTAGTGATTTTCACTTACTCATATCTTTGTGAAATTTTAAGATTTGATAATTACTCATAATTCTCCAAGTTTGAAGAAATTCTTTTCATAATAATCTCATCCCTTAAATTGCCTACTAAGTTTAAGTAGATTTTAGTTGTATACTAAATCTATGCTTATACTTCTTTTTTCTTTGTTGTGATCTTTGTATTGATTCATTTCTAGAGGAGCACTTCTCTCACTCTCATTACCACAATGATATCTAATAATTTTATTAATTATATGTTATGACTATCACTAAATGATCTCATTTTCATGTTCTTTTTCCTAATCTAAGTTATTAAGTTTCTAAAATCTTAAAAGACTGAACACCATGTGATTAATCTTAATACAAAATTCATATGAATTAAGCACCTATGAGAAACCTCTCTAACATGTCTATCTAAAATCAATGTGCAACCTTAGATAACCAAAGTATAATTGCCATAAATATATTCAACTTTTGAAACTATTGTCTCCTTACTTAAGTTAAGCTTTATTATTTTCACATTTTTAAATCTTCTCTATAAGTTTCTTAATGTGTTTCGAAACCTAATTGACATCAATAGCATCCTTATACTATAAATGTTGAAAATCAATGAAATTTTCTAAAAATGTTAAAATTGTTACTTCATCACTTATTCTTAGATTATTATCCTTTTTTTAATAGTTATTATAATTATAAGAATACTTATCTATATAATAAACTATATTTAATGAAAATATTTCAGATGTCAAAAATATCATAATTAATTTTAAAATTTTTTTACATAAGATATTTTTTATTTTTTTTCTTTTTTTATTATTTCTCTTCTATAATAGAGTTTACAAATCTTAATCATTCTCACATGAATTCATGCCTAAGTTAGGTTCTAGTTTTAAAAAAAAAAGGTATTTTTAACTTGTTGTCAATTTAGGTTTAAATCATTTGTTATCACACAACAAGAGTTTAAAAAAGACTTTAATTATGTTAATAAAATTAAAAACATTAATAAGACTAGAAAAAAAAATTAAAAGGCCATAACGGCATTAATATCATCTTATCCGTTTTTTCCTATTTTTATTGCAATACGAAAGTAATTTTAATTTTATTTTGTAAAATAAATTAAGTCGAACCTTAATAATGAATAATAGAAATTTATTCTAATTTTGTTAACAACATGCCCTGAACAGCCTTTCAAAATACTACATCGCCACTGTGCATATAGTACTGAGGAGAGCATTTCCGTCATTTCACAATGCCCTCCACTCCTCTCCTATTAAAGTACACTCTCAGCTGTGGTCGTCTCTCAAATCCTAGGGCTTTCGATTAGCCGCAGCAGCTGTAGCGTCCGATCGTCTTTTTCTGTCATTTGTTGATCGCTCAAACATGGCAACTCAGATGAGCAAGAAACGAAAGGTTGCAAGTTTGTTGCAAGTCTGTCAAAACTTTTTTCTTTGCAAGTTTTCCCGGTTTGTTTAGTTTTTCTTCTGCTATGATTACTAATAAAGGACTTCCTGCATCTAATTATGGGGTAGTTTTCCTTCTTGTTATCCGCATTTCACAGTATTTGTTGGTCGTTGTGTTTCCTTTTCAGTTCGTGGCTGATGGCGTTTTCTTCGCGGAGCGAAACGAGTTGTTAACACGGGAACTCGCGGAGGATGGTTACTCTGGTCTTGAGGTAAGGGTCACACCCGTGAGGACAGAGATCATCATCAGGGCAACCCGGAATCAGGACGTCATTGGTGAGATATCTTACGCTTCTTTTCAGCATTTTGGTCTCTTCAGCCGGATATTAGATTTGTTCATTCAGCGTTTCAGGTGAAAAATGTAGAAGGGTTAGGGAGTTTACCTCTGTTGTGCAGAAAACGTTTAAGTTTCCGGAGAACAGTGTTGAGCTTTATGCTGAGAAAGTTAACTATAGAAGGCTATGTGCTATTGCCCAGGGTGAGTCACTTCGGTACAAGCTTCTGGGGGGTCTTGCTGTTCGGAGCTTTGAACTTCTTTTTTTGCTTCAAATGCGTTTAGTTAGAATTCCTTGTCGTAACAGTTGCATATAGCATGCCAATCAAGTAGAAAATGCGATGAGTTATATCGGAATGCCAGGGATATTAAAACAGGCCTGACTACTTGTATGCATTATTGATATAATTTAATAATTTTCCACAACAAATATACTGAAATCACGTGCTTCTCTCCTTTCTATTATTTTATGTTGAACTATGAAGATTATTTAAATTTTTTTTGGATATTTTAGTTAAGTTCTCAGTGGACAACAACAATGCATAATAATCATTAGTTATACTTTATCATTAAACTCTATCATATGTAGAGGGTTTGATGTTTACCTACTCATACAATGCACAACAACAATGGTGACGACAAGCCTTGGTGTTGTTATGTTATTTGCAAAACTATTTCAAAAGAAAGGCTTACGTAATGGGATTAGGAGGATCACTTTATAGATTTGTTGAATTTTTATGCATTACTGATATAATTTAATAATCTTCCACAATAAATTTCATGAAATTATGTGCTTCTCTCCGTTCTATTATGTTATGTTGAACATTTAATAATCTTCCACAATAAATATAATGAAATTATGTGCTTCTCTTCTTTATATTGTGTTATGTTGAACTATGAAGGTTATTTAATTTGTTTTGGATATTTTAGTTAATGTCTCAGTGGACAACAACAATGCCCGATAATCATTAGTTCTGCTTTATTAAACTCTATCATATGTAGAGGGGTTTATTGATGTTTACCTGCTTATACAATGCACAACAACAATGGTGATGACAATCCTTAGTGTTGTTGTCATGTTATTTGGAAAATTATTTCAAAGGTGAGACTTATGTAATGGGATTAGGAGGAACCCTTTATAGATATATTGAATTTTATATTGAAGTTATGAAGTATGCAGTTATGATTTGAAGTCTTTGTAGAAGAAACAATGTTTAGTTTCCCATACATTACAGAGTACGTTGACAATGACAAGCCTTAGTGTTTGTAGTTGTGATCTTGTTTTGCAAAACTATTTCAAAAGAAAGGCTGGCTTAACTGGATTTGATGGAACACTTGCAAGAGTGGAATTTGATATTGAAGTTCAAAAGTATGTTGCTGTATTTTTAAATCTTTGTTTCTCGGTTTTGGCAAATCAAGATCAAGATTTGGCAGATTTGATATCAATAATTGAGGTCATTTTAAGCATAAATGGGATTAAACATGTAAATTTTTGGACATATTGTGCTATGCAAAGACAAAAATGTGTAATCTCTATATAACTGTTCATTTGATATCTATTATTTTATTTATTCATTTTTTTTTAATTGTTAACTCACATCTGTTAGCAATTTTTTTGCTCCTTTGGTTTACCTCATCTAGCTGGTAATGTTTATAATACCTTAACTGTTGAACTTGTCTATATTAGGAATTGGGTTGCATTAGATCGCTAAAAAGGAAGCTTTTGGATAATCTTTTGGTTAATGAGTGTAGTAACACTTGGTGGCAATGTAGAAGTCATCTTGCCAAATAGATGGTGGTGCCAAAAGGCATCCTAAACTTCTTCCAGATGGATATGTCTCCCAACGTTGTTTTCCAATACCATTCTTAGCATTATAAGTCAACATCTAATAAAATGGTTAAGTAGGGTTTGAACATGTCTTTCTTACAAAATTGTAATTCCTAGAACTATTAAAACTATTGCAAAAGCTTTATAAAATGCCACCTACAAAGCAAATAGGTTCTCATGCCAAATTTGTGTCGGAAGATGGCAATATTGATTCTGTCATACATGCTCTTTGGTGACAAATGCATTTGATGTGTCATCCTATGAGTTTGTAGTAAGGACATGACTGGTCACTATTTCTTATTTTTTTTTCTTTCTTAAACATGGCCCAAGTATGTTTCTATGCCTCTTGTGGTTATTGGACAGTTGTTATATATTTACATGAGCTTTTTCATAAGTTTTTTGTTATATTGTTTTATTGTTTTAAATCAATAGTGTTTTGAAGAAATTTGTTGATTTAAATTTTCAGACACTCTAATCTGGGACTATAAAATAGAAATCCAACAAAAAGATTAACTATGGTTCCTGCAAAGTGATATTTCTTAGAAAACTGGAACTAAGAAAACTAGTAGAAATGTTGAAACTTTATAAAATGCCATCTATAAAGCAAATAGGTTTCTCTTACCAATTTTGTGTCGGAAGATGGCAATATTAATTTTCTCATGCATGCTCTTTGGCAACAAATGCATGCGGTTTGTCATACCCTGTGAGCTTGCAGTGAAGACATGATAGTGAACTATATCATATGCTTTTCTTTTGTAGTCATCTTTTAATTATTTTTCTGCTTCTTTGATGATTATCAAGTGATTCTTGCTTACCTGCTTGAGCTTTTTCGTCATATTTTTTTAATTTAACTTTGTTTTTTGAAATCAAATTTGTATATTGGAGAAATTTGTATCTTGTAGATTTTCTCACACATCACATATGTACAACTTTGAATGTTATGTTCTAGGACATTTTACTTTTGTGTTGCTTGTTGCAATGTTTCAATATTTCAATAACCCCTAATCCTTAATCTTTAATCCCTAGTATATCTAGGGGGCCTTCTTTGAAATGGAGGAGCCTGACTTGGTTCCACTATTGCTCTTGATGCTTGGTTTCAATAGAAATCCCCAGAGGGGGCCTTGTGGAGGATGTGCTCCTTTGTATTCTCTGAGCTAAGAGAGGATTTTGATTGAATGTCATATGCTACAAATCAATTGTAGTATCTTTCTTATGCTTTGTTCCCACTAAGGCTTTCAAGAATCAGGGGTGATGGTTCGTTGCTATCTGATGCATGCATCTCTTGGGAAAGTCTCACATTCCATGTTTGATAGGGGGTTAGGAGATAAGCTACCTTATGAATGGTGCAGCCTTGTGATTTGCTAGACATTTGCTTTGACCTGGGAGATCCATTTCTCATTCCATGCATCCTTTTTTTCCCCTTTATTCACCCTCTGATAAATACCCTTTCCAAGAAAAGATCTAGCAGATAGGATACTACTCTATTCACATGAATGAAAGAAAGGGGGACTGGGGTTGGAGATCATTTAGTGCAATATGAAATCTATTTTAATACTTTAAAATGCATTTCTCAGATGGTTGTCTTTGCGCCTCAGTTTTTGTTATGGTAACTGGTGTAATAAAGTATGGAATTGTTAAATTAGTGCTTATGTTTCTGTGTGTTGTATGGTAGTTGTGATTCCTGGTATCTGAGTTTAAATAAAGCAAACTCTAGTGATTCTAAAATTTTCCTGGGATGTGATAACTTGGCAGATTTTTGTTTTTTTTTTTCCTGTAACATAATTTTTATTGAAGCTTTGTTTATGCCCTGCAGCTTTTCTGCCCTCATAATGCAATTATTTAGATGGGAGTCCTTCATGTCTACTTGTTTTTGCATTCTCAATTTGATGAAAAACCTTTATTGTCCAAATGCTGTTATTCTAACATTTTACACCAGAGTCTGTCTAAATTAATTCCTGCAATTCCCGTTCTTTTATAAAATGTAGGAATCATTTGCTAGATTTCTCTTTTCCTGTTTATTTCTAGGTTATTGTAAGCGGAAAACTAAGGGCTCAGCGTGCCAAGTCCATGAAATTTAAGGATGGATAACATGATTTCTTCAGGTCAACCCGTAAATGAATATATTGATTCGGCTCTGAGACATGTTCTTCTGAGACAGGTGAACATATATTTAAGGCTTTTCTCTTTTCCTGCACATCAACGGTAGTGACTTGTAGTTTGCAACTGAATAATGTGTATTCTTCGTTTCTCCTATTCCAGTCCTTGCAAATAACATATATTATTGAATATCTTAGAAACAAAGTTCTTCAAAATAGAGAAATAAGATTGCCCACCATGGTTATGTTACTAGATCCTTTCATTCTATCAGAACTTGTTCATCTATTCACTTTTGTTAAACATCTTTTTAACGTCATTTTGCTCATATGAAGTTTTGTATTTCACTGTTGTCAAAGGTTAAGATTATGCTCGACTGAGATCCTAAGGTTAAGCATCCAACAACGCCTCTGCCTGATCTTGTTACCATTCATACACCTAAAGATGAAGAAGATGTGAGATCATCCAAACCAATTGTTGCTGCAGTTGAAAACATATGATGTGGCCTTGAGTTCTTTTAAGTGGGAATTTTCTTGTCTTACTTCTTCCTCTCGAGTCCTAAAACCCGCATCATTTGTTTTAGCGTTGCATATTGCGCGGCCTATTTTGTACCTTCTTTCAAGTTAGTGAATATTTATTTGTATTTTGTTCATTTCTTCCAAAACTGATTCATAGTAGATTATCTACATTGATTGTTTTGCTTGGAAGCTTGTGTTTATGATGCTTAAGCTTCCTTTTAACTAGGTTTTGCTAACAAAATGTGGTCACTTAGAATTCTATTGTTATGAACCTATAGTTGAGAAGAACTATTCATCATGCACACTTTTCAGATATTGGTGATTAACATTAATGATAAGGAGTGCATTTTTTTTTTGTTATGGAAACGTCATACAAATTAGTCAAATTTGATTTTGGGCACCATATAAACAAAAAGAATGTGGACATGGTAACATTAAATGGGTAGGTCTATTAAAAGAAATGGCTACCTGTAAAATGCCAAAGTCCTGTCAATTAATTTAAGATAAATAATTTTTGACCTGGAGGAGAAGAGTATTGTACCAAATTTAAGGAAATCAGTTGATAGTGCGTTGAACTTTAATATTGCAATGCAATGCCTATGAGAGAACATGAGAAAAGTATGTAAATGGAGAGTCGATTGTGATTTAAGATTAGATTGCAATTTCAATGTGTGTGTGATTTAAGAGAATTCTTAACCTTGCAATTCTCGATTTTCAATCTAGCTATGTCACTTGTCACTTACATGGCTTAGCCATCTTAGCTCACCTTTAGCACGAAGTTTAGGCAAGTCTCTTCATCTAAGCTTGGATATCTTTCACTAAAGTCGACTTCATTGTTCTTAAGATCTTTCTAATACTAATAAGAATGCATAGTTATGAAGATAATGTATAGTGTAATGTACTTTTCATTGACATAATACACACATTGCAAAGTGTTTGTTGTATGACCTGTGTAGTCTTTTATGATAGGAAAAATGCTTGTTTTCAAACTTGAAGGTAACAACATTAAGTTATTTCCTTTAAAATAAATAGAGAAACCTTTACCTCGTGATCTTAGTCCTAAATAGTTGTCCATGTAAATTTAAAAGGAAACTTGCAAGCTTAAATTGATTGCATTTTGTGAGGGTTAAGTTTTTTTTGGATCAAAGTTTACCAAGCACATCGATTAAAGACTTAGCAAAGATTTTTTTGATCCGTTACCTTCCGATGCACGTCGATCACCTATAACTAAATATTTTTTGTCTACTTTTTGATATATCACTTTAATGGAGCTTCTTAATGAGTTACATTTCTTAAGAAATATAAAACATGTTATATATTTATTACACTATTTTTCAATTTCCAAACTTACTCCATTATAGTGTAAATATTATTAAAAATGCAAAGCTATAAAGGTAAGTAGATAATCTCTTGAAGAAAAGATTTTCAAATTAGAATATAAGTTAGTATAGTCTTATTAGTGTTTATTCAAAAAAAGATTACTAATGGAGAATGCTTATTCATTATAATAATATTAATAAAATCACTATTAAGTATAAGTTACTCATTATAAGGTTGTGTTTGAAAATACATAACTACAAATTTTTATAAGGAGATGAATTATAAAAATTATAATCTCAAGAATAAATGATAGAACAATTGAAGTTTTTTTGAGATTCCTAATTGCTCTTGAAATCTTATTTTAAAAATACTTGTTTACTTTAAAACCATTATGTAAGAAATATAATAAAAATAGTACATAAGAGGTTTTAAGATGATTTGATCTAAAATTAGATCTATGTTGACTCATAAACAAAAGGTTAGGAAAACTCTAAGAATGCCTTTCATAGAATTGGGTAGGCAAAATGTCTCACACTAGCCCAAATAATTCTACAAAATTAGGTTAAAAGACATTGCAAATCATTAGCTTAGATGAGTTTACATCAGTTAAAAGATCCTATAAAACAAACTCAAATGAGCCAACACACCAAGTTAAAGGATTTTATAATTATCAGACCAAAAGACCTTACAAAGATAGCCAAAAGAATACCTAAAAAACCAAAGATAAAGTCCTCAAGCTCATCCTAATATTGCATGAGTTGTGTCAAAAATGTTTTAAAAGTCTTTCATCTCACTCTAAAAACTTCACCCATTATTCCTAGTACCTCAAGAAAATTGTTATATAGAGCATTCATTAATTTTAGATTCGTAAGAATTTTAGCATAATTATTACACCAATTATGAATATAATAAGGAAAAACAAATTTGTTTGTATTGATGGTGCACAAAAAGAATTTTATCAAATTAAGATTCTTATGATGATTACTCTTTCTTTGAAATTTCCTAATTTACAATATTTTTAAAGGTGTTATGTGATGCTTTTGGAATTAGAATCGGAGGAGTATGTAGTCAAGAAAGTTACATAATATCTTATTTCAAGAAAAAGTTGAATGACACTAGAAAATGATATTTTACTTATGATAAAAATTTTTAATGTTATAATAAAATCTTTGAAACATTATAGACATTACTTATTGCATAAGAAATTTATTTTGAATTCTAATCTTAATGATAGAAATATATCAATACTTAACAAAACTAAATCACAAGTATGCAAAATGGTTTCAATATTTCCCATATTTTTGTTTTATTTTAAAAGATAACTTATCAAAGGTAATAAACATACTAATGTGTTATCTATAGTTACCTTCGTACTCCTTAGAAATGCAACTTTCTGATTTAATAGAATTCTAGACGATTATGTAGTTTGTAAGAATTCATATCTTTTGTGGGGAGCTAAAATAACAATAATTAATTATTAGTAGTAAATTTATCACTCTTAAAAACTATTTATTTAAAAAAAAATAGTTATTCAAACCTAAGACATAATTTTGAGATTTGCATATCATTAAGTTAGATCAAAGAATGATAACTTGATATGTGAATAGTCGATTAAACTTTCTAAATTTAAAGGGTCGTTAACTATTAAAGCAATTTTTTCTTTCGTCTTTTTCCTTTTACTTTCTCTATAGCATTCTCTTTAATCTTTCTCTTCTCCATCTCCATCTCATTTGTCATAAATTCTCCCAACAAGTTATCAAGGAGAAGATTGAGAGATTCTTGGTTGCCTTAATTCCTAACTTATTCATTACTAGACAATAATTTTCCATGGCTAGCTAAGCCATTAGCAATGCTAATGAATGGTGTAAATTTGGATTTAATTGATTCATCAGTATTCAATCTAAATAATTTATAATCATGTGTAGTATTTATTTTATTTTATTTGAGTAAAATGGTTCCTTCATAGGTTACCTCTAACTTAGTTTAGATCTTATGCCCAATTTCTAGATTTAGAATTTTATTAAATTCATGAGCATTATGAACACAATGAAGAATATTCACTATATGGGCACTTAGGTGAACCTTGTGCTTCAATTCATAGTTTAGTTGATATATCTCTTTCTTAAACAAAACATTGTTAACAACGTTAGTTAGAAAAATAAAGGGACATTGTATTATATCCCATAAATTAACATCAATATAGAGGAGACTGCTCTTGATCTTAGTTTATTAGTAGAGATAAAAGTCTCCACAAAATAAAGGAGGTTGGTGTGTAGAGGCTCCTTCCCACAATGGGGCAAATGCATTAATGATTATGAGCCACAATCATATCTTAAAGAATTTATTCATCTAAATTCTAAACTTTCTTTATTAAAAAGTGAAAGCAACTTGCCAATTATAAGAGGTTGTTTGAATTGTGTTGAATTTGAATTCATACTAATTTCAAATACAAGATAGATAAAAATAGAAGCCTTTTATTAACTTTAACCAAATTCAATTTGTTACACCTCTAATTTTTTGATAACTTAGATTGGACCTTAGCTAACCTAGGTGATTCTATTCCCTCTTAATTTGATGAACTAAGTTTCTTAATTTAAGTTGGCATGATTTGTTAATTGTGTATAAGATGAATCATAGGATTCTTATGTTCACCTTGAATGACTATAATCTTATCCATAACAATGAGATGGCATGATAGTTTGCATGAAATCCTTAAATTTAGGAATCCAAGGTGACGTCATGGCTTAGATACATTTAGAATTCAAATTGTTTATGATTGTAAGAAATTTAGGAAATAAAATTGAATGCCCAAAACCTTAGAAATGACTCTTCAAGTGGCATTTATATTAATGGAAGGTTTTAACTACCCATTAAGGAGTATAAAGTGGTTTTTCCAAGTAGGATGTGAGATGAAAACATGTGCAATTACATGGAAATCAATCTTAGACAACTATGGCAAGGAGAAGTGAATCCTAACTAAAATCTTTGTGGTGTCTTAATGGTAGGTCGAGCATATAAGATATCATGAGCAATTTTTGGCTAGAGTTTTAAAATAGCTCTTAGGGAGATCAAGGAGATCCAAACCTAAAGGAGCCAAAGCTAGTGGGCAAGTCGTAAGCAAGGGAAAATGAAGGGGGACTGCTTGCTTGAAGTAAGAAGAAGACTTTCTTTGGAGTAGTCATTTAGATGGCTCAAAGGTAGGATGAATTTTAAGATCATGCATTGAATCTAGTTAGTTGCTAGGAAATAATTGAATATTTTTTAAGAAAACATGTGGTAGTAGTAAGGATATGATCATGATGTGTCATACTATACACTTTCATATGTAACATAGATCTAGTTGTTAAACTAATTTCATGTTGATAGAATCCTAGATATGATGATAGGAAATTATGCTTTAAAGTAAGCTTATTGTGTTATATTTATCTGAATTTAGACCTATGGAAGATTGTCATATGGCCAAAATCGAGGCATATTATGATCTAATGCACACCTAAGTATAGATTCAATATCATGATTTATTACATGATGATGTGAAATTAGCTTGGTTAATGATATGTTTTTACCATACCTCATACTCATGCTTCATGCGTGAATATTTCTAAGCAAAAATTGATAGCTTTGGTTATATCTCATGATTTAGTAGATTAATTCTTGCATAAAAAGAATCATGAATGTCAAGATTTTATATTATGTTTTGAAGGAAGGAATCATGAAATTGAGATTTGTTTGAAGATAAACTTTTAATTCTTGCTTGTATAGCCATGAAATTATGTTTATTGAATGACCTTAAAATATTCTATGTTTGTAATGTGGTTTTATTTTAAGTGAAAAATCATGATCCATGATTATGTTGTAATCTTGCACAAGATGACACAATAAATTACAAGTTATGATATGTAGAACCAATGCGTAGGATTGAATGATTTAAATTTACATCATGGAGCACTCATGATTTTCTATAACAATACCATGATATTATGTGATGAGTACTTAAGCCTTGTTGCTTTGTATATGTTAACCAAGATTAGTATCATGACATAATGATTTTACACAAGAATGAACAAAGAAGGAAAAGGAAAAGGATTTATTTTATTCTTAAGAAATTAGGTTCCAAGTTTAGGTCATGAGCTTTTGAGGTTGGAAATTGCATTTGCAGCCAACCTAGTAATGATTGTTGTGGCCAAAATATTGTGTATGCCTTGGGTATATCTATATAGCTTGTTTACATGGCTTAGTTAAGGCCATAAGAGGTATGATTAGGACCTTGAGAGGACCTAAATAGCTTCTATGGTGCTTAGAGCTTTCTATTTTTAGGTATGAAGCTTAAGAAGCTTGGTTTGAACCTTAGAAGTAGGATAAGTTAAGTAAAGATTTTTGTTAACAGTTGGTTATAAATGATTAGGTTAAGGTTAAATTAGTTTTAGCATAGAACACGATGAGAATATCCATTTGTTATCTAATGATGATAGATAATATCTAACCATGTCTAAATTAAGGTTAGTAAATGATATTCTTCTCCTTGAATGATTAAAGTTAGATAATGATAACCTTGGTTTTGCTTGATTTTGATTAAAAATGAGGATCTTGATTATACATGATTAAATTTGGATGATGATGATTTGACCACTCATGTTTTCTAAGGACAAGGAGTTGAATAAACCTAGTAATCAATATGATATTCTAAGCTTTATATGCTTGATGTAAGAGTATTGAATGTTAGTAGATGATGAAGCTAAGCTCAAGTACAATAGGCCTACAACCAAGTATTTTTATAATAAGCCTACAACTAAGTAAATCTATGAGTGTAGTATCTAAATACAAGTAAAGATGTTACTAATGTAAGAATTAATAAAATGTGAGTTATAAGAATGCAATACTATAGAGAATGACAATGCTCTTTAGAACAAGTTCTCGAATCAAGCGCATAAAGCTTCACTTAGAAGATATAGTAATAGAATCATAAATCTATTCTAAGTTAAAAACACTCCAATTTATACCCTTGATTGATTTCTAACTAAAGCACTATCACAACTGAAGGTGAAAATGATTGTAAAAGGAGAGAAAAAACCTTAGGGATGAAATCAAGGAGAGATAAATCACCAAATGAATATGAAAGAAGTTCTGAAGCTAATGAAGCCAACAAGTTGGTGAAGCAATTCTTAAGATTATGACATCCACATTTGGGAGATAATGTGGATCCCTTTTAAAGTAGAAGATTAGCTAAAGAGAATAGAGATGTTGTTTGATAATATGTTATGTGATGACCACAAGAGAGTGCAAATGATAGTACTAGATTAGATAGTATTATGGGACATTAATGGAGAGGACAATGAAGGATCTTGTTTAGAGATCAAGAAAATTCTATGTTATCTTAGTGAGAGTTTCAATAAGTATACTTAAAATTGTATAACTTATGATCTACTAGGAAGAAGATGTGAGATGACTTATTTAGGTTGCATATAGAAACTTGACTTTCAATTGAATATGACCTAACCTTTCTTGAGCTTTGTAAGATAATATTTGTAGCTAATGGCTATAAAGAAGTAATGATGTTATCTTTATAAGAAGGGACTAAGAGATGTTATTAGAATTGTAATGACTTTAGTGGAGTTTCAATCTTACAAGAATTTGGTAAAGGCCTCCAGAAGAATTGAATAAGACTTGGCTACAATAAAAGCTAAAGTAGAAAATAAGAGAAAGGAAAATTTTCCTTCACAAGGAGAGTATAAAGAAAGCAGAGTGCTTAAAGAAAGGAGAAAATGCTTCAATTGTAGAGGATTTAGGCATTATGCTAGTGTCAGCAAGGGCAAAGAAATTAGATAGAGGTAGGGATGGAAAAAATTTTATATAAGGAGGACCTTCTCTAGAAGAAA
Source organism: Vanilla planifolia (assembly GCA_023846275.1). NCBI lineage: Eukaryota > Viridiplantae > Streptophyta > Magnoliopsida > Asparagales > Orchidaceae > Vanilla > Vanilla planifolia. The sequence goes on along the minus strand of CM043872.1, from coordinate 2,662,537 downwards.
AAAAAGAATAACAGTACAACCAATGGAAAGAGTCAACTTTATATTCGTTAACCTCAAATAATTCGGCCCCACTATGTCATAAAATAGAAGGAAGATCAATAATTTCTAAATGTAATCACAAGTTATTTAAATTTTCTTTATAAAGTTATGAAAGTCTTATTTTATTATGAATTATCACATTTTTATTTCTACAATACTAGTTAAAAACATGATAATTGATAAGTGATAACTAGAAAAATCCTTTATTAATGACTTTACCAAGGAAGTAGATAAGTATATTCAAGAGAATATCATATAAAGGGAATCTTGTTTAATTCTAAGTTGATAGTATATAGAATAATCGAATTCAACATCATCTTGGGAGTGGATTGGTAATAACTCATCGAGTTATTATTTATTGTTGGAAAAAAAAAGAAAGGTACAATTCATATTGATAATAAAAGTAGAGATGCTATTATACATGGAATGTGAGTGCTACTTGAAATTAATATATGGTACAAAACAAAAGGAGGCACAAATTCAAGATGCATTAATGGTATGCAAATAAGCAAAGGTTTTTCTAGATGACTTACTAGAGTCGCCATAAGATAATACAATACCTTGTGGACTTAAATTCCTAGAGTCGAATCAATGTCCAATGCACCCTGAAGGATGGCTCCATCGAGGTTATAAGAGATGAAGTGTCAAGTACCAAAGTTCTAAACAAAAAGTTAATTTGACCAAGTGTTCCACCTTGACAAGAATTAATACTATTTGTTAAAAAGAAAGATCAAAACTAAAAATTGAATACAATCATGATAAAACCTTGCAACAATGGTGTTACACCCCATTTTTCCTAGGCTGATTTTTGGCATACATTTTTTTTTTTTTTTTTTTTTTTTACATATAGACAGCTCAGATCGTCCCATACCAACCTGAGTAGCCTACGAAAACATAGGATATAACACATCATTACACACCTACTTCCCTTAACAATGTGGATTCCATCTCCCGGGTACACCGTCAACTCAGGATTCATGACTCCTGAATTAACAGATGGACTCGCGCAATGTTACTCCTACTAGACCCAATACTCCTATCCCATACCGATAGGAGAACCGATCTAATAGAAGTCTGAATCCCCACGGTTAAGTTCCATAGTCATGTAATGACCTCACCATCAAAATAAAATACATAACATCCACAGATAAAATATGGCACTCCACACACCATACCACCAAGACAATAAAGTAAACAATGAAAGGAACTTCATCACAAGAATAAGATCCAAGTCCAACAAGTACAATATCATCCAACCAGATATATAAGTTAGAATCACCCTCACATATTACATGACATAAGAAGAACAGTTTCCCTGAATACATCCAATAGTATCAATCACACTAACCAAAATGTCTCAGAAAATCACAGATCAGATATCCTCCACTAGCCTGCTGACCACAATCCCACCTAATCTGGGTGGCGTCAAGTCTGCCGAGCTGCTGGAAAAATATAGATAATATCGGAATGAGCTACGCCCAGTAGGAAAGACAGCTAGTAAGAATTCACATGTAAGAGAAGGATAATAGCAAGAGTATAGGAATACAGCATAACAATGTATGGTGGAAAGGCACTCTCAGTCCCAGACTCTGACCATCCATAGTCACCCCCAGTCACAACAGAGTAGCTCTCCTCTGTGCTCCCAGGTAGCATGCCAGCGGGACACGCCCATCTCTGCGCACGCATGGCGCCTAGCACCCGACACCGCAGCGTCTCTCGTCAATCAATCTTCTGGAGACTATAGACAAACCCGTCACATAGATCTCTAGCCAACGTGAGACACCCTGGCTAGCCACGGCGAGTCACCCCTGCCGCTGCCACTCTCAGGCACGCAGGCCTACACTCGTGGACCAGAAGAGGTCGACTCAGCCACCGTCCCAAGAAGTCCTCTCCCAACAATTTCCATAGAAGCCACGCCCCTACAGTCATTGCCAAGCTTTAACTCCAAGATTCGGCAACATGTGTCCAGATACAACAAGGCGCATACCAGTCCACATGTATACTGTGGAAGTTAAGTCTGAACCGCACAGTTACCTACCACAACTATCCTAAAACATCATATAGGGTCTATAGTAGTCCAGTTCAGTATGCCAATCCGTGAAATATGCCAACACTGAGTAAACTGACTCAATCCATGCCATCGCCATCCAAGCAATACAAACTGTACCAGTTACTGACTGTTTTGGTAGCATCCAAGTATCATACCTCTGTATGACTGCTTTCAACTGTACTGTCGTCACTGATAACATTTTTCCCTACTTCAGGAAATTTTTAAATTCCGTAATCAATTTCCGTCTTTATCCATTTTTCGAAATTCGGAATAGTTTCCGAATTTAAATTCCACATATATCCTTTTTCCAAAAATTCGGATTAATTTCCGAATTAAATATTCTGCAAATTATTTTTCCGAAAATTCGGATTAAATTTCCGAATTAAATTTTCCCATAATCCTTTTTCCGAAATTCGGATTAATTTCCGAATTAAATATTATGCATTTTCTTTTTCCAAAAATTCGGAATAAATTTCCGAATTTAATTCCTCCCGTTTATCCTCTTCCGCGTCGCATTAAAATTAAATAAATCATTTCCGTAAATTCGGAATTAATTTCCGAATTATAAATCCTTCCGCTTCTCTCTCATCCGCGCCAATTTAGTTAATAATTGTTAATTAATTAATTTACGATTAATTATTAACTAATTAACTAAATCCTAATCCATCTCCTTCCTCCGCCCGGCGCCCGCGAAACCCTATCCGACGAACTCTCCGGGATATTCCGTTTCCCCCGTCGATTTCCGGCGACCGAGATCAAGGAGAAGCAAAAATCCGATGTTCATACTATCCTAATTTGTCAATAATGCCACTAATTTCTAAGATTCAATCAAATTTCTCGCCGAAATTTTCATCCGATCCTCATTTAACAATTTATGAAATTAAACAAACAATCTATGAAATTAAACAATTTTCAGCATTTGATACAATCTTAACATGATTAAAGCCCATAATAGAATCATCAATTGCTCGGTAAAATTTCCAATTTGATGGGTATAATTTTTCCGAAAACCCTAAAATGCTAAAATCAATAATTTGCATTAACCACTTTCAAAAAAACACAATTCACATGTTCTGGTAGTTAATTGCAAAGTAATCCATATTTTTAATTCGCTAATTAACGAAATTTAAATTGAATTTCCTACCTTTCTTCTCCGGCGACGGTGGCGACGGTGAAGCTCGCACGCGACCAACCGCTGCTCCTCGCCGAACGAAACCGGTACCAATCGATTCTCCTCGATCACGCGAACCTCCAGGTACAAAAAGCCCCTTGAAAGGCTGCCGGAAAATATCGCCGTTCGCCGCGAACACCTCGTCTCCGGCCACCGCTCGAAAACCCTAACAGCCGAAATTAATCGGGTTAAATACCCAGCTTAAACCGGTAATAACCCGTTAAGAACCCATTAAGTGCCGGTTGACCTTCTAATAACGCCGCTTAAACCCGATCAGCCGGTTAATCTCCACCGCTGATCTCGTCCGTCCGATCCGCTTATCCGCGGCTTATCCAACCGCACGCGCAAACGCACTCGGCGAATCGCCCCCGCCTTCGCTGAACCGCTCCGGTCCGGTTCACGCGCGGTAAAAACCAAATTCCGGTTTAAAAAAATAGATTTTCGAATTTCCAAAAATCCAATAAATCCAATTAAACAGGGAAAATTACTTAAAAATTTCCTCGGTGCTCCGAAAAATCCCCAGAAAATTTCAGAAATTCCAATAGCCTCCAATTGATCTCCTGGCTCATCCTACTGTCGATTTGAAATCATCCAAGCCACAATTGAATTATTGAAAATTAAACATATACTATTTTACCGGGTATAACAAATGGATTGAAAAAAACCTACAAAATTGGCTTAATAAAAGATATAATTTTAGCTTGATAAAATCATATGAATAAAAGATCAAATAAAAGATCCTAATAATAGGACAAAGAGAACTAAATAAATTTTAATACAAAAGTCCTAAAATAAATAGAATAATTAAGAAAAAGATACACTATCAATTGTATTAATAATAATGTATTACAAGTTTTCAACTTAGCTCGAGAAGAAGAGCTTAAAAGATAAGACAAATCTATAAACTAAAGCCTTGCTCTCTTCTTCTCTTAAAAGTGAATGTAATATGAGCTCCTTCTGAAAGATGTACTAATTAAGCATTAATCTCTTCCCTTAAGTTTGGATGCCTTTGTTAAGATCATATCAAGCTCTCACACAACTCTAAATAAGCCTCTAATGGTTATGTTAAAAACCAATCAAACTATCCATTACACACATTTTGAACTGATTGCATTATCTAATATAAGAGATCGTATAAGCATGATGCGACCATTAAGACATTTTCCAACCAAATGAAACTATCCACTAGCTTATTTTCTCTACTCAAATATATCATACAGATATAATGATAACATTATATAGTATGAATAAAGCAAAATCTTTTCAAGTTCAAGTTCTAGGTTCTCAAAAAAATGTTATATGATGAAAGATTGTACAATATAATGACTCCTATGATAAACTTGTTTATGTTAAGTATAAACATATCACATTAGTTAGATAAATGAATCAATGAAAGATTGTACAATATAATGACTCCTATGATAAACTTGTTTATGTGAAGTATAAACATATCACATTAGTTAAATAAATGAATCATACTCCTACAATATAATTCTACTTAATACATGACTAAGTCTAATTATTAAACCCTTGTGAGAAATGATATCATATATGTATGAAAGTGATATCATATAAATACAATAAAAATTTGCTTGCTAACAACTTCTGTCCTTAAACTCTCATTATTCTAATATATTTCTTGTAATAGTATGACAAATATATCATACTTATTTGATATTATAATTTATTTCATAATCTCATAGTTCATTCTAATTTCATGTTTGATCTTTCAAAAGAATACATCATACAATTACAATAAGTGATATCATACGATTAAAGTTCAATACTTCTGAACTTTAACTCTCACCTCTTAGGTAACTCATCAACGTACTTGGACGATAATGACATCGTACTCACACAAAGCTTTACATACTAAGCCTCAACTCACTCCTCTCAGGTAATTCATTAGCAAAGTTGTACGATAGATGTATTATACTTGTACAAATAGCATAGTACCCACTATGCAATTATGAACATTGATGAAAAACATCAAAATGCTTATAAATTAGGCATACTATTCTATATGTAGATCTAAACAATTATGAATAATGAAATCTTGAAGCCATTTAAGCCCTCCTTAATAGATGAAAAAAAGTCTTAGGTTAATATTCTTGTGAGTAATTTCTAGAATAATTATTAAGGGCTTTATTTTCTAGGTTAATATTCTTGTGAGACAACTAAGACATGGAGTATCTAAATTACCTTTCATATAAGAATTAAAAGAAAAGTACCAACTACTAAGTGATATAATTTGGAACTAAGAAAAATTAAACTCACTCATCTTATATTTTTTATAGCCTAATGAAGCCTAGTAGTCCCCTCAAGTGTGAATAATGATCTCCTATGCCATTGCATGATACAATAAATTAAATCAAATTTTGATAACTTCACCTTGATGAGATTCACACCCAACAAGATTTGACAAACTTAATTTATTTTTTACAATACTATAAAATGTATATTATACCAATTTTTTTAACAAAAGGATAATACTATAAATATCAAAATACCTTTAATTGTCATCTTAAAGAGTTAGAAGACAAATTAATTTTTATAAATTTAATTTATTTAAATAATATTTTTAAAATTATAATTTACCAAAATATCATTATATTCTAATTGCATGTGACTAGTAGTGGAAAAAACAAAGCAAAACCTTCACGAATTTTAACAATTAATTCTAAAATAAATCATGCCTTCACAATTAAGTAAAACAAATCAATAAAATACACATTCGCTTAAAAATGAAATGGAACCGTTGGACTAACCAAGCTTTCAATGGGCTTTGTTTCTTTTCTGAGCGAAATTAGATGCCCAATGGGCGGGCCGCCTCAAACAGTGTGTTTATTTAGATAGGAAGGCCACTGCAATGTTCGTGCCACCAGACTCATCGAAAGGTGAAATTCCCTCGGTTCGATTTCACATATTCCCGAGGTTCTCCACAAGGTCCAAACAAGCACCAACAAAGGGAATCCGACCACCCATCACTCCTCTTGCGTGGCCTCTGCCGCAAAGGCCAAACGAAAAAGAAAAAGATGAGATTTGTGGAACAGCCGAGGCGTTCGAAATCCTCTTTGGGACTTGAGGTGCAAATCTCTCTTTCGATTGCTCCATCGCGTTTTGGCTGCTGCTGGTTATGAAGCCACGGATGGGGGAAGGTGCTTTTCCTGGGTTATCTTCCTCGAGTTGGCCGTCCTTCCCATGCAACTCGTCAATTTTTAGATTGTTTGACGCAGCTTTTTCGAAAGTGATTTCAATAAAATGGTGAAGAGTACAGAATTAAATATTGCACATTTATCATAGGTTAAAGATTCCTAAAAAGACTTTACTCTAGATTGATATTGTAGGTGTGAAATAAAAGAATGTAATCAATGTGTTACTATTGCCACGTGTTTTTGAATATGTTAATTATTCAATTAGATATATTAATTTTGATAGTGAAATTTTGTATGTATATGATTTATGAATTTATGACATGAGTTTTTATACAATACATTTAAAAATATGGTTTAAAAAATTATGAGAGAAAAAAATTAAATTTTGATACAAAAATTTTTTTAAAAAATTATATATTTTTAAGAATAATAAATTAATTTTAAATTTGTTATATTAAAACTAATCCAAAGTATTAAAAATCTAAGTAGAACACACCATGTGATGCAACAAAAAGATGATGAGATTTTAAATTTTAAATTAATTTCAAAAAACATTTACAATTTTCTTAATCACTTATTGCTTAACTTTATATATAAAGAAGCAAGTGATAAGGTTAACGATCACTGTCATTTCTAGATAATACATTAAGTTTATGTTACAAAGAAAGTTTTAAAAAATAATAAGACTTCAAAGATTAAGAATAAGAAGCAAATGCTTGTTGTGTATAACATTTAAGAAAAAAATGCTAATGCATCTACTAATCACACCTATTGGTGCAATCATTATGAAATCTTACTTCGAAATATCTGAACTAAATCCCAAAATAAGAAAAATATGTTTATCCAATGCTTTTAAGATTAAACACAAAATGAACATATTTTTTTAGAGATTACAAAATAAAATTAGTTTGAACATCACAATATTTGTCATTTTATTGTAATCATGAAAAAAACCAAGACAAACTCATGTATGGTAATGTGAATATGAGAATAAGCTCAAGAACATGCATAGATCATGATAAAGATAGAAAATAATGCACTATAAAATAAGCCTTTATTTTGTTTCACATTGGGGGTAATAAGAATCACTCCAATAGCTCAAGAAACACAACATGAACTTCATAGCAATAATGGTAGTCTTTTATAGGTTGAATATATATCCACATACATAGGAGAAGCAACCAACTAAAACTAAAAATAAACATTAAAAATGGTTGATCACCCAATGTAATTCGGGCACTTGCATTATGTGTTCTTTTATTAATTACATGGCATAGTTCCATAATCATGTGAGACAATTAGCTTTGCTACCCATGATGCTTTGTGGCTCTTTTTAGGTAGTATTCAATTATCTTGAATCAATATATTCACCCTTTTTTAGTTAGAGGAATGGTTGGCATGATCCCTAAAAGTTATAATAGATGCAAAAAAATGCTAAATACAAAAGAGACATCTTGGAACATGTAGTGTATGATAGAAACCTAACATAAATAGAAAGCACTTAGTCTTAATGCATTGTTATGCTTTAACATAGATAATATAAAAAATATCATATAAAGTATAGAATATAATGGAGCTATTGAATGTAGGAAAATAACATCAATACATCTAGATATAACATGAAATATTTGAGATGCTATAGAAGCACTAGATGTGCTAAACTTGTTTATCTTAGCATCAGTGATTTATCAATAAATTGACTTAATTTATCGAGCTTCTTCATATCTTAACTTCAATAAGAACCCAAGATTAGTTATTCTTGTTCATTATTTTCACATTCAATGAATTTTAGAAAGTTGTAAGGAGATTTCTCTCAACTTATTAGTGAAAAAAGAGTGAAAGTGAGAGAAACTAGAGATAATTATCTTGCTTTCTTGGTGAAGCTTTTAGGATTAGATTGATCTTTCAATCATTCTTCATATTTTTATAGCCTAAGATAAGAGTTAAAATGGTAAAACAAGTAAGTAGGTGGTGGTTTGGTCATTCCTTACTTTCAACTCCAATAATGATTATTTAGAAAAGTCCCAAACTAATTAAGCAAAATCATAGGATTGACTTCAACACCAAAGTAATCTAAATCATAAGCATTTGAGGCTACTGGTATCCCCCAAGTTGATTTATGAAAATCTCAAAAATGCTTCATGAGAGTATTTTTATCTTATAGTAATTCTTTAAAATCATAAAAAGTTAACATAAAGTTAGTTAAGGCCATGAAATGCATCCATATGATCTTTCTGTCCTATCCAAAAGAGTACTCTAATAGGGTTAAAGGTTTAGTATAACATTAGTCTTTTTTTGGTAAGATATTGTTTCTAATTTAACTGAGTTTTACATATTCGAAACTACTCTAACTCTAGCATACTAAATCATAGAGTTTTTATATAATCCAAGCTTGGTTAAACCCCAAAATGCATCACTATTTTAAGACTTATGGCTAACATAGTTTAGAGTTTTCTCTCTTATAATTGATGTAGAACTATCCCATGGAATCCACACTTTAGATGTTATATGTGGTCCTTCTATCCTTCAAAAGGTTGTCTTCCATCTTTCAGCTATCTACCATGATCCTTTCATCCTTCTTGGGTAGCAAATTGGGTGTTCTATTAGAAACCATTCTATGCCTTTTAAGGAACCCTTAAGAGAAGTAGATAAACCCCAAAATTTTTCATTGATTAATTTCATCATCATGATACCCCTTTTTTTACGATTGAACCCCTTCAATCATCTTTTTATATCGTAATTAGATGTTGTAATATCATTTATTCTCTACTTATTTTGAGATCATCAATATTTAATTAAACTTAGATGTCAAAATATAGTTATTCATCTATTGTGGTTGTATAATTAGGTTGAGAAGAATTTTTGAACTTAACATAAGATATTTTTTTATGTCATAACTAGATTTTTTTATCTTTTTACCCAAGACTATAATATTTTAAAAATTCAAGTACTTATAAAAATAATGTAGCTGAATCAATGCATATATTTTTAAATTTCTAAATTTCATAAATGTGAGAATTTTTACTATATAAAGGGATATTTTAGTAAAATAGATCATAGTAATTGTAGTGCATGTGTGACCCTAAATGATGGAGAAAATGCATGGCATTATGTAGAAAAATACTAAGAGTCTATTTAGACTAATTTCATTGAAACTAGATTTGAATTAGTGACTTAATCAAGATATGAAGTTTTATAAAATAAATATTATTAAAATAATTAATAAAAAATATATTAAAATTTTAATAAATCTATAATATTAGAAACATGGATAATTATTATGGCAATGAGATGTCAAAGAGAGTTAAAACAAGTGATTCTCATGACTTAAGGAACTCCCAATGATCTTAAAGGGAAGAAGTTGATTTGTGGAAGAAAAAATGCAAATAAATCCAATTTTCATTTCTAGGTTAGTTTTTCATTATTTTAAACCAATTTTATTAGAATTTAGGATAGAAAAAGATCCTAGTAATAACGAAAGAGATGTCCACAAGATAGATGTGATGAATTGTGAAAATTTTAAATTTAACTACAAACAAAAATCAACAATTCTAATTCAAGAAACACAAAAAATATTGTAGCAAAAATCAAACCATTACTTAAATTATTCTTAAGGACACAAGATAGATATAAATAGAAATAATGAATTTAGTCTCAAATATTCTTGTAATTATTATCTATTATTAAATTAATGGTTATTGTACAAAGTTTTAAAAAGGTTGTTTTTAGTTTAGAAATGACTATGCGGATGTGCATGAAATGTATGATTTCTTTATGGCAATCCAATTTTAAATCTACATCTATTATTGACCAAATGGATAGGCTTCTATTAAAACTGCATTTAATTTGTGGTAACAAGGAGAGGTAATCCTATTACAACCACTATTTTTTATAGTTACTAGGTATGGGTCATCTTAATGCAAATCTATTTCTATTTTTGTCATAACTAGGTAAGGTCAACCTCAATCAAAGAGTAAACAATAATTTTTCACAGTGTTACAAAACTTGGCAAATTAAAGCATACAATATTTCTCTACTGTTCACTTAGGAAGAATATATGACACAAACTTTAAATACTATAAGAGGTTGATGCCATGTATAAATAAGAATATTTGATTTAGTAGAAATAAATGTGGCATAACAAACCTTAGGATATAGTTACAATAGTAGTAAGATGTAGAAAGATATTATAGCATAAAGTTTACCCATAATCTATTTTTAATTCTTCTTCTCAATAATTTTTTAGATTTTGCATTAGCCTTTTATATTTAGAAACCTCTTATATTTATATAAAACAAAAGGATATACAAAAAGTAAAAAGTTTTAATGGCTACACATCATTCCTAAAATGATCAAATTAGTTGTTACACTCTTAGGAAAAAGATCATATTAATATAATAACAAGATAATATAAAGGTGACAAGTAATTAGAATATATCACTATAATGATGTGCTTAATAGATTAGTTCATTTTCACATCTCACAAAGTATCATATTTATATGATGCAAATGAAATAAAAACTTTAGAGTCTAAGTTTTAAGTTCTTAAAAAATGTTATGTAGTCAATAATTTTATAAGGATAATAAGTTCTATCAAAAGTTCATTTATACTTATCATAAGATATCGTAATCTTATGATATAATTTTACTCACTATATGGCTAAGTCCCATTATTTGTCTCTACAATTGATATCATATAGATATTATAAAAATGTCTACACTTATAGCCAACATATTAAACATCACTATATAGACATAAAGATCATACAAATACAAAAAAGTTATCATACTGATATAACACAACAATCTCTAAAGAATACAATACTTAAGTATTTTGTAATCAACAGATGTTGATCATGCTGTGTAGATCCAAACTCCATTCTTAATATTCACTAAGGCATATTTGAATAAGCATAAATGAAGTACAAATCTTAGAAAATATTCATGAATATTATGAATGTAGTCTTATGTGTCATATAAGAAATGAATGAAAAGTTTAGCAAGTTTTAACCCAAAATAGTTTAAAGAATATGTGCTCTAGATGGGTAGCCTCTCCATTAATAACAAGAATAATGACTCTATGATTTTGAAGTTAAGATAAGCTTGAGTAATGCCACCATGATGTCAAGACAAGTCTTCATGATTGGATTACTCCAAAAAACATTTGAACAAAGTTTGTATTTGACTAGACTTATTTAATCTTGAGATACATGATCTAAAAATACTTAATACAAAATAGCAATATAAAGATTTATTATCATTAAACAAATGTGCATGACCAATTCTATAATACTTATATGCATAAAATAGATTTTTGAGAGTGAGGAAGATCACATGTAAGGGATTTTTATTTTTAAATTAAGATTTAGTTCAATTCTTTACATCAAAATTGTAACTTGTAAGATAGAAATCATTACGGTAAGCTTTTAATGAATGATTTAATTGAGCGATTGAATGGTTTAATAGAGCATTGGAGAATAAACATAATTCTTTTAGATGTTCATTTGATGGTTTGATAGCCATCCAATTAGTGATCAAATAGTTCAACAAAGTTGATTAGATGATTTGAGAGTGGCTGAAATCTAGATTATGCATATCAAATAATCTAATGCATGGTTAGATAATCCATTAAAAACCTAGATTGATAAAACTAAGGGTTAGATGTACATTAGATGTTTGATAAGATGAATCAGAATGTTTTACTAGCATCAATAAATAGTTCAATAATGTGAATCATTTAAGGTCCCATTAGGCTCTAAGAGCATAATGAATATAATAGAACATGTGGATTATGAATAAATATTCATGTAATATAAGCTCTATGTAAAATTATAAAATGAGAAGGAGATACAGAAAGTGGAATAGAGTACTTTAATCTCTGATAATTAGGTAGGTATGTGCACAATCTATTAAAAGTATATAACACATTGAAACATTGAATAGTAGTTGTTATAACATATGTGTTTACATGTTATACTTTTGATATTATCTATGTATTAAATTACCTAAATGTGACCTTATAATAAGTTAAGAGTGCATGAATTATATACAATAAGATGATATTTAATTAGATAGTGATGATACCATGATGATATGAGATATGATTTTGAGTGGTGATGATATCATAAGAAGGTGAAATCTACCCTTGGGTCATAAAGAGGGAGGACATTAGCCTTTAGTGGTGATGATGTCATAAGGAGATATAATGGGTCTTGAGTAGTGATGATACAATGATGAGGTAAAATGAGTCTTGAGTGATGATGATGTCATAATAATGTAAAATATGATCTTCGTGAGGTGATGATGCAATGAGTAGGTATATTAAAGACCTTGAATTATGAGGTGCCACAATGAGGTGTATATGATTTAGAGTGGTGTTAATTCCTTGATGGAATGTGACGTAGCTTTGATGATGTTGATACCTTGAAACTTGTCGCAAAATTCGATAAGGAGTAAAGAAAAGAAAGGTGCGTGATTAAACTATGTAAGGAATGTTGTGAAGTATGGCTATTAGATTTTATAATCATTTATGAAGTTAATTTATATATTATCTCTTTTTTTAAATGTCACTTAACATTTCTTTTATCTCACTGAGCCTTTTATGTTGGCTTAGCACACATGTGCAAGTACAAATGCAATGCATTTTAGGAAACATAAGGAATAGTGTGGAGGAGAGCTTAATTCATGACAAATGTTGCTCTTCTTTTACGTGTTGTCAAAGCCACCCAAATTTTTATTTGAATTCATAGTAAATTTTTATTGCTCCTAGTTGAATGAATATTTAGAAAATAATAATAATTGCTTTAGTTGTTCATGATTTATAATACACAACATGTCTTGAAATTTATGATTGCATTGGCATCTAAAACAAATAAAGGTGTAACCTTCTTCAGCTTTTGTAGTAAACTTGCATAATTTCTCAACTTGTTGTTGATTGTCTTTGATGGAATTTAACCAATTAGGTCATATTGGTAATTCAAATAACAAAAGCATATTCTGGTGTGCATTTGTCGTTCTAACTATGTTTCATTAATTTCAATTGAAATTTATTGTTCATCAATTTAGGTTGAAAGCATATTGATAATTGCTTTGTGACTTAATGCATAAGCAATAGCATTAGCCTTACCAAGGTGATACAATGTATCTAAATCATAACTTTTAATGTAGTCTAGTTATTTTCTTTAGTTTAGATTTAATCCTTTCTAAGTGAAGATATACTTCAAATTTTTATTCTTAGTCTAACTTCATATTTAACATCATATAAATGGTGTCTCTAATTTGTCAAGGTAGGAGCAATTTTTATTGGTTCCAAATTATTAACTTGAAAGTTCTTTTAATGTAACATCAATTGATGAGATCAATAAGAAATGACTTTTCTTTATTTTTGTTAATATATATATCCCTACCCCTAATATGATGCATCACTAAAGATTTGAAATCCTTTATTTCATTCTCGTAGATCGAGAATTGTCTTTGTTATCAATTCTCCTTTAGAGTTTAAAACCATTCTTCATAAGTTAGATTCCATTTGAATCTAACTACTTTTTGTGTTAGTTTTATTGAAGGTCTTATTATTTGAGAAGATAATTGTATGATGCACTTTGTGAAATAGATCAACAATTGAAGATAAAAGATATTTGTTTTGTATTATAATTTTGTTAATTTGTCTTTAATCAATACATATCATATTCATAGATTGACATCTTTTTTCAGCAAATAAAATTGTTACTTCCCATTTAGACATATTAGGATAGATACAACATTTATCTAATAGTTTTTGTATTTGTATCTTCACTTCTTGAAGTTTTGTAGGAGCCATATATATTAGGCTTTTGATATTGTTTCTACCCCAAAAATAACATGAATCTTTTAAAGTCTATTTCTTGATCTAGAGAAAGTCTAGAAATATCTTAAGAAATCAGTTAGCATACTCATGGACCATAAGTTCAACTTATGGCTTTTCAAACTTTTGATTTAGCACTTAAACATATAATAAAATCATCCTCTTTTGTTATATAAATTATTCTATTCTTTAAGAATAGATGCAAAAAGAAATTTTCTTCATTTTTTATGATATATAATTTCTTCTATTTCTTTAGTTCTTAGTTCTATCTTTTTTAGATAATCAATTTTAATTAGATATTCATAATATTAGTCTACTCCTAACACAATATCAAACTCCACTAAATGTAGTACTATTAATTCAATAGAGAATTTTTTGACAAGACTTTCAACAACCCATTTCACATACTTATTAGTTTTAACTTCACTACTATTAGGTATTATAACCATTAAGGAAGTGTTCATTTAATGAGATACTAAGGATAATTTAACATTTAAAGGACAAGAGATAAAAAAAGGTAATAGTTTATAATCAAATAACGTAGAAACAAAATAATTCTTAAGTAAAAGAGTACTTGCAATTACATCTATAGAGCTTGAAGCATCATGTTGGAATATAGCATACTCTCAAAGTTGAACACCATCTTCTTAACTCTAACCTCTATTTTTGCTTGCTAAATTTCCTACTTCCCCTTCTTCTATTATAATTTCTTTTGAAAAAGGGTTTATGTTTTATTATTAAAGATTTTTTTTTCATTTTTTTTCAATTTTCAAAACTCCTATAGTCAATAGATCTTATTCAACTGATTTAGAATTTTATATTAAAACTATAAAAGTGGTGGAGTATCTAGCCCTTACTTGGATATCTTTAGAACATCTACCTATTTATCTAATCAATAAGATAGCTTTATATTCATTAGCCTTTATAATTGAAAAAATACTTAAGGTTGATACCACAATATTAAATTTAAACTAGCCTAACTTTCTTAGAGTATGCATGGAAATTGATTTCATAAAGGAATTGTAAAGGTAGCATTTAGAATGGATTTTGACAATTTCCTATTCTATTACTTCAATTGTTAGAAACTGGGACACATTGCTTTGAATTGTAAATTAAATTCAACAAAAATAGTCATTCAAGCAAACACAAAAGATGAAAATCATTCTATGAGATGGAAGGACCAACTAAGGAAAATAGAGGATGTTGAGCAAATATTAAATAGACCATCACCCGTGCTTGACGGTCATATGTGTTGAAGGGATTTGGGGAATGGTTCATAATAACAAGATCCTTTGCAATATAACAATGGGCAATATGATCAAATAATGTAGGCTAAACAAATGATAAATTTAAGAGAGGATAAAGATAAGCTCAAAATGGTAACAACAAGAGAAGCATTATGTCAACAAAATTCTCTAATGATTATGTAGTTATTAAGAAAGTTTATGACAAGAAAAACATGGGTCAATGTTGGATTCTGAAGCACCTCTTCAAAAAAAATAAATTCATATTAGACCTTTAGTTGTTAAAGAAATTCATGAAAACTAGATCAATTTAAGACTAATCCTTCCTAAGCAAGATGATTTCACTCATATATACACAAGAAGATAAAAAAAGGAAAGAAAAGAAAGGCATAGAATATCACATTAAGTTTAAAAGAAAATCATAGAAATACAAGAGCAGGACAAATTGTAGTTCGTGTATTAATAAATGGATAACACATTGATATGGAATATCCATGGGATTTTTTGATCTCAAATCAACTGCTTGCCTTAAATGTGTAATTAGAACTAATAACATATGCTAGTAGCTTTACTTGAGCCAATTGCTCAAGAAGGAAAACTCCATAATTTGGTGACTATTTTATGTTGTGATCACTATGCAAAACATTTATCCAATAAAATAAGGATACTATAAAAATTAATATTCAATGTGATAGAAATTCTTTCTATATCAAATATTATTTTTCAACAAAGTTTCCTAACATGGTAATTGAGCAAAGCTATGTTGATGATATTATTATCTTTAGCATAGAAGACTTAAGATCCTTAAAATGTATTAGCAACATTTCAAAAATATTTTAGCACATGCCAGGTGTGCAACTAAACTAGCAGAATTGCAAATTTTATACTGCCAAAAACATGTAGTCATTATTAGTTAGAAAGATTGGAAAGATATTAGACAACAAGTAAGCCTAACTTCCACATGCATACTTAGGGTTTCCCATTTTTAATGGTAGAAAGAGATCATTATAATTTCAACAGTGAATTAAAAAGTTGCAAAACAAGATGACTGGCAAGTGAAAAAAGCTTCTATTTATGGATGGTAGGCTCATACTAATAAATTACATAAGTCCTCTAATGCAAAACAACAATATATTGGAAAAGATTATGAATGGATTCCTACGAGGAGAACTGAAGAATAGTCATAAGAATCGTTGGCTTACATGGAAAAGATTAAGTGTGCCATTAAAGGAAAACTAATTGGGCATTAAGAAACTAAAAGATATCATGTTGATAGTTTCAATAAAAAAATTGGAAATTATCAATTGATCAATCTCTTTAGGTTTAGTTTATGAAAGCAAAAAATATGAATGAAAATTAAAAGGGGGCACAAATTAGATGTATGAAAGAATATAAAAAGACCAAGATTTAGTGTTAGCTGTCACCTTAAGATCTTCTATAATTGAAAGGTATTATTAGAAACCAAGTAATGATAAAAGTTTCAATTTACAATCAATATGGAATGAAATAAGAAGCAAGTGCTTTGAGAAAAACTCATAGAATTAGATTATGGAAGAGAAGCACCCCCACAAAGGTTATTATTACTAGTATGGAAAATGCTGAACAAATTATTGCTCTTCTGAAGCCAACTAAAAGACTCAGCATCTACCTAACTTCTAAATGTCCACATTTCCCCAGTAAAGACTCCATTGATTATGCATTTACAAATTGGTTTCTTTCACAAAACATTTGGCATTTTTATTATAGAGCCTTAAAAGTCCAATTGTAGGAAAAAAATAAGCACTCTACTCCATAATTGGTGGTAGAAGATTAAAGGGGCATCTAATTGTTATGAAGTACTATAGGTCATATCCCTTCTAATATATTGGAACATTTGGAAGGCTAGGAATAAAAAAAATCTATGAGAATGATTATGGATTAAAGATCAAAATTATATACAATAGAAATAGTTAATGCCTTAATATTGTCAAGTATTTCTTGATTATGCAAATAATGCAAAAGGATGTTACACTTGTGTAGATAGGCATTCCTTTTTTGAACAGAAGAAATTTAGATGCTATGAATTGGTATATTGAAACTTTCCTATCCTCTTGGTTAAAATAAATATACATGGCACCAACAAGGGCAATTACTCTATGGTAAAAGGCATAATTAGAGATCAAGATGACAATATTCAACATGCTTTTGCATATCTTATTGGAAATATTTCTACAATAAAGGCCTCATTGTCAGGTATTGAGAATAATTTGTAAAAGTTCATTACTAGTCAATAGACAAAGGTTCTTATTGAGTTTGTTTGTACCTTTTTAATAAGAATGTTGCAAGAAAGCTTAAGGCCTCATTAGGCAATTATGCATCACATCAATAAGTAAAAAAGGTAGCTGTGCTTCTTTCAATAACTTGGAATAAGACCAATAAATAGGGAAACAAAACAATGGATCTCCTTGCAAAAATAATAGAAAATTTGAGTAAAGCATTATAAGGGTACGTACTTAGTATACCAAAGCAATGTAAAGCCATTACAACTATAGGTAAAGAAAGATTGCCTCACATTCAACTAACATATAAGACACTAAGTTTGATCTTACGTGATGATCCAAACGACAATACTTAAAGTCAATGATTGAGAAAAGGCCACCTTTGTAATGTACATTACATAATTTGTCATTATATTTAATGATTTTTTAAACCTTAATGTCCTATATTAGGTAACAGTTCGCTTCATACTTCTATATTGGTGGATGATCTCAGTATGATGAAACCCCTAACACTATTTACATATGCGATGCCTTAGATGACATGTTCTCATTTTGTCCTCATACAATTCCATGAGGTTTCCATTCATAAAACAACTCATCGCTAGGTATGCTCTAACTCATACTACATATTAGACTCAGTCATCCATGGAAAATTATTTCAATACATCACCAATAGAAAACCTGGTGTTGATCTTGTACATCCATCATCTAGGTACTGTTCATCATATCATCTTGTTTTAAGGCATAATGTTGTTCATTATGTGATGATATACACTTGATACTATAAAGATTTGAGTGTGACCTTACTAATACATTGATAAATGGATAACTACATTAGCCAAGTATGTTTGCAAACTTTGGTCTACCCTTGTTCATAAAAGTATGATGATGGACTCTTTGTAGGCTCATATTAGTATGTTAAAGATTCTATGTTTTGAGTGGTAATCCATTTCCCTTCATGATCATATTTATTCTTGTGCACTTGGTTCAAACATTCATTCCCAAATGAAGTTTTGTATTACTCATCTTCAATATATTAATAGATAATTTTAGAAAAAAAATGGGAAACACAACTAAGCTTTAGAGATAAATGCATATAGAGCGACTTTGATGAATCCTTAAGTGACTTTGATAATCCCTATGCACCTTCGATAGCGTCAGAAGATTTAGTGGAGTTTTGGATTGCTAAAGCTTATTTCAAAATATGTAAGTGTTCACCTCCATTTAAGCACTGGCTTTTAATAATATGGTCTTAAGCCATTCGACTTAGAAAGAGTGTCCCAAAGGTCAATTAGGGAGGGTTAACTTTCTTAATTACACATTCATTGTGGTTCTAAGGATGATGGATACCACTTTGATTAAAAATAAACTATTATATTTGTATAAAGGGAAACTAAAGTGATATTAAGAGAAGATGAGGTAAAGAAGATGGTTGTCCTCAAATTCAGATTTATTAAGAAATATTACCATTGGTGGTAAAGAATGTGGAATATTATGGAGTTCTAGATGTGTGTCCTTAAATGGCATCTAGATTTTTAGCTTAATTCTAAAGCCTCACTAACTTTAGTTTGTTTCTCATTTGCTATTCATTTGTTTAACAAACTAGCTCTTTACTCTATAATGTTTTTAGTTGGTACCCACTATCAACTCAATGCTACCATTATCATAATTATAGAAACACATATTATTAGAGTATGCATGAAGGTCAACTTTTTTAAAAAAATTACCCTCACAAAATAAAATATTTGGAAAGAAGGATAACAATATTGGATTTTGTCAAAAAGTGTTATATGATAACTTACTAAGCTACTACAAGAGTTGCTACAAACAAGGTCATGTTTTGCACCAATCAAAACAAAATAAGACCACCAATCTACCCAATGAAAAAACTTGTGGGGTTCCTAACAAGTTGAATTTTTCTTTTTTCTCCTCACCCAAAACATATCTTAATGCAGCATTGGGACAAGAAATTCAAGTGATTAAAGTGAATCCTACAACTCAAAATATCATCAGCTAAAAGAAACCAAAATTTCTTAATAAGCCTTTAAACTTTTAATTGAAAGAGATTCATGGGTTGACTACTAAATCTAGCGAATTGTCTCAATAATTAGATAAGGAACAACTATAGAATTTTGAGAAAAGCTAGCCACTTCAACAAATTTTAGATAATTATAAGGTTTAGATAAGAACAAGTGGGAAATAATAAGAATGTTTCCTTTATGATATGGATGCTAATTAAGATAACAATCATAAATAATTGAATGTTCTATAATTTTTCAAGAACTTCAATGAAGATTTAAAAAAAAGAGCATTTGGCTTAGGACTTTTGCTATAAGAAGAAGATGGTTTCAATTTTTATTTACTAGAAAAGAGAAAAATAAGAAAAAGATCATAATCAATCCAATTAGTTTATGAGGAACCAAAAAATTCTCTAGAGCTTTTCAAATGGTATAGACTTTAGACCATTATGTTTAATTTACCCATATGAAATATTAGGGGGGTAGTGAGAAAAAGAGTCAATTAATCACCTCAAATTCATTATTAAATCTCATTAGATATTTTTCATAAAGCTTACAGGTCACATGACCAATAGAAGACAATTGGACAAACTTAGAAGAAAACTAGATTTTGATTATTATTAATACAATTGCTCCAACAAAATCTGGCTATTATGAAATAAGTGCTTCTTATGCCAAATTTTGATTAAAGAGTAACAACATTTAACCTTTTAGCTAAACAATATAATTGGATTAGCCAATTGTGTTGCTTGCTCATAGAATGACTCTATGGCAAGATCTTAGATCTATTATAGATTCTTCTAGCATGCCTTGGCTTATTGGTGGAGACTTTAGTGCCATTACATTTTTAGATGGATACAATGGTCATTCTAATCATAAATTAGTGCTGTTAGCAAATTTTTTGAATTTATTAATTATTGTGGTCTTAGAGAGCTTCCATTCTCTTAGAAAAGTGTTAGAAAAAAAACTAGGTATAGAGGAGGCTAAACAAAATTTTGGTGAATTAAAACTAGATTAATATATTGCAAACTATAACTATTTAACATCTTAACATAATAGTTCAACATCTAAACAATTCAACATCAAATCATTCACCTCTTTAGTCTTTCCCTAAAGATATACATTCTAGTCCTAGGCCATTTAAATTTTTGAATATGTGGATAAACCACCAATCCTTTATAGGAATTATAAATAAGAATTGGAATTTGACAAATACATAAAATAAGATGAATGTGTTATCATTTAAATTTAAATGACCTAAATCTTGCTTAAAGGAATGGAACAAAACTCTTTTTGGAAACATATTTGACACCATATGGAAAGCAAAAGAATAGGTTCTTGAAAAAAAGGAGCTATTTGAATTGTATCATAATAAAGAATCATAACAAGACTTGGTGAGTGCACAAAATTACCTTCCTTTTTCACTTAAAAATAAGGAAGGATTTTGGATACAAAATGTAAAAATTAAGTGGCTTAAAGGGGGTGAAAAATATGAATTTTTTTATAAAATTGTTAAAGAGTAGCAAGGAAAGCATATAATTCATCATATCAACAACTTTTGTCAAAATTGGATAGAAGATGTTGATAAAATTGCTAAAACTATCATTAGTCACTTTCAAGACTTGCTTTTTGCTTCTCTCATGACTAAAAAGCCTACTTTTCTCAACCATAATCTAGCTCTTATGACTCCAAAAAGCAATCACCAGCTTTTAAAAGAAGTCACCAATGATGAAGACAAATTATTTTTGAGGTGGACCCACATAGTGCTCTATGTCTCTATGATTTCAATGGAGCCTTGTATTCTCATTATTGGAATGTGATAGCATATGATGTATTGAATATTGTTTGAGATTTTTTAATTAGAATATCAATACCAAAAGAAATTTTTTGTGAGAATATAGTACTTATTTCAAAGAAGTATAATCCTAAATCTTTTAGTGATTTTAGACCAATTTTCTTATGTAGTTTTGTTGAGAAAATATTTGCTAATTTACTAGCCTTTAGAATGCAAAAAGTCTTGCCTTCTTTAACTTCTTTTGGATAAGAAAGTTTTGTTAAGGTTCTAGATATTCTCAAGAATGGACTTCTAGCACAAGAAATAATAAATTTTATCAAAAAATTAAGTAAAGAGTAATTACATTATCAAACTAGATGTAAATAATACTTTTAAAGATTAATTTGGTATTTTATATAATAGGTCCTTCAAAATTTTGGTTTTTATGCATGATTTATTAAGACTATTATGAAGCTCCTTAGTAGTAGCTAGTTTCTCATAATTATAATTGAGTAATCATAACTATCATCTAGATTCTATATTTAGTCATATACTCAAGCATAGTCCATCCATAAAAATGTCGTAAGGTGTGTCATTTTTTTCATCACTTGTCTAAGTATCTCATAGGATAATATTCTTTCATATCTTCTTATTGAATTTTTTGGATTTGATGTTATGCACAATCTAGTCATCAAATAGCATTCCACCATGCCAATGCATGACACTAGAATTAATTAGAAAAAAGAGGTTTTATCTATATATTTGTATCTATATAAAGGGAAATATATCCTTCATTAGTCCATCCATGTGTTAAACATATTGATATTGACTTCTCTATTTACATTGACAAATCAATCTACATTCTCATCTTAAATATCTTTGAATAGTTGGTTAAAATTGTTATAATTCTTTTGTCATTCATCATCATTTTCTTCCATCATCTTTTATAAAATTTTTTATTTTTCATATCTTTATGAATTTTTTCCTCTTGACATTCGTCACCTCATATAATTGTTAGAAAATTCCATTAGTAATTGGAACTATAGGAAAAATTGAGAAAATTTTTGTTTAATCAAATTTTATTGAATCTCACTTCTTTTTATCATAGTAGATCTTTTGTTAAACATTTTTTCCCATTTCAAAGTGCTCTTTCATTCTCTTTTCCCATTGTTCCATAATAAATGATTTGTGTTGATATAAAAAAGTTGTATAATCCTTCAATATCTTGGTCATTTATTTAGATAAACATCTAATTCATTGATTTTTAGATTTGTAATTTAGCAAGAATCCATGCCTAATCTTTTTATTCCTTGGTTTCATCATAGATGAGCTATGTAAATCCAAATAGGATTTCTCTTAATTTAGTTAGTTGGAGAGTATGAGTAAAGAGAGAGGGATAAAGAGTATGATTAATAACTTCCTTTCTATGTTTGGTTTAAAGAATTGGATCTAATCTTTCACTCATCTT
This sequence comes from Vanilla planifolia, assembly GCA_023846275.1. Taxonomy (NCBI): domain Eukaryota; kingdom Viridiplantae; phylum Streptophyta; class Magnoliopsida; order Asparagales; family Orchidaceae; genus Vanilla; species Vanilla planifolia. The sequence continues at coordinate 2,639,517 of CM043872.1, read as the reverse complement.
TTAGGTATTTATGCTCAATGTAGTCAAAGGTGGATCCTCAAGGCTATATGATCCCTAAGAGTGACTCTTGAAAGTTTGAAAAATGCTTCATAAGGCCATTGCCACCATATATTAGTCCTGAGATAATAAAAGGTCAAGATGAGACTATTAGAGCCCATAGAATGCTTTTATGCACCCTTTCTTTTTTTTTTTTTTATTAGAAGCAATCCTCATGAAGGTTCTTTGGAAAAATTTAGTAATTATATAATATCTCATAAGAAATATAAGACAAGCTATCAAAGGTCATTGATTAATCTCCTAGATAGTTAATATACAAGCGACAAACAATTTAGTTTTGAAATAGAACCACTTAGTCACTTAACGCTATGCATCATAGCATATTCGGGCAAAATGACGATTTTTATATGAACCAATTGAGATGTTCAATATTATTAATGAAGATTATTTTTTTAAACCATTATTACAATTTTAGTTTTATCAACCACACCCCCTTAAATATTATTCATTTTTATTTTAAGATAAACTAGAAGAATGATTGAACATAAGAGAAAATATTATTTACAAGCATTCATTGAAATTTTTTTTAATACAAAAACTTTCAAGGTTATATTAATCAATCTCTCATGTGACATATAAAATGTATAATTTTTAAGTGAATTCTTCAAAATCTCTAGAAAATAAAAACAGAATCAAAGGAATACAAAAGCATGTACTGTTTATATATATATATATATATATATATATATATATATATATATATATATTAATAATAATTAAAAATAAAAAATATAAAAAAATCTCTAAAAAATCATTTTGATTAATTATAACTAACTTTTAACAAACATATTTTTTCAAAATAATATCTAAAATTATAATTATGATAAATTGACATAGGTAAAGATAAAATAAGACTAGATGTAAAACTTGTATGACAAGATAACCTTTGATTAGTATGTTACTCCAACTTAATCATAAACAAAATAAATTAAGAAAATGAACTACAAAGAATAAATGCTCATAAAAAGTTGCAATTAATATATATATATATATATATATATATATATATATATTGGTTTAAAAACAATATAACATTTTTATGTTTTTAAGGAGCAAAACACGCAAGAAGCATCTCTAAAGTGCTCAAGCCATTGGGAAGCGATGCTTGCTTTACGTAGATGCTCCCATGCACGACGTTATTTTAAAGCATCTTCTCGACTTTTTCGAACATAAAGCCATGCTTTTAGAGAATAAAATTAAAGGTTGCTTTGAAGGCTTCCGCGCTTGGTTTTGTCCATCTCTCTGCTTTCACCGTTCTGGATATCGAGAAATTGATGGGAGTTTGCTTGATGAGGACATCCATAAAGAAGTGGGCCTTCAATGGATTGGAATCTTGATTTTTTTTTTTCTATTTTTTTATTTTTGTTGGGCAAAGTAGCACCTTTTAGCATTGCTATGTTTTGCTATATCCTTTCTCAAACATTAGGCTAATTGGTGAGATTATCCTTATAAATGGAATGGGTTATTATTTAATCCAAAAAATCTGAAAAATATAATTTATTAGATTTCTATTTTGATGTATTTAATTAATTTAAAGTCTGTTCTGGTCTACTTTTAAATGAATCGGATCATGGATCGATCTCGATTTGATTAAGCCAACTTGGCTATTCGATATGATTAATCTTTGATTGGAATTGGATCGACTTTGTTCCAATCTAATTACAACCCAATCTGAAATGGTTTTCGATATAGAATGTAAATATTTGACTTAACATAATTATCTCAAAGAAAGTCATATCAATTTAGGTTTATGCACATGTGATTCTAGTATAGAACCTTCAAAGACATTATTAAAAAAAATGATTTGGATCTCTTCATAGTAATAGCAATAGGATAAATTAAGAAGGTTAAAAATGAATTAAAAAATAATAGAATTAAGAAACATTTGGCGATAGTCTTGATAATCACAAAGCAATAAAGCAGGCACCTAGATTGCTAAAAGAGCAATACGACAACTTCCCATGTGAGGACAATATGATGAAGTGGTTTGTTTAAGGCTCAAGCAGACTTTATTATATTAGTCTTACGAGAAACAATAATAGATGTTAAGTGGTTGAGCAAAAGTGACTCAAATGCAAAATTACTTCGCTCAGTTATAGCTAATAAAGCTAAGCTACCAATGAATAAGATTGAAAGCATGGACGTGTAACAACCCAAACTTTTATAACCAAATTATTCTACAATTTTAAGATGAAATTTTTGTAAGTAGAGACAATTATAATAGCCATCAATTTCAAACTCAGATCAAAAAGAGAAATCTTAAAATTAAGCCAAGAGGATTATAAAAATATATGATTTAAATATATCAAGTAAATTTCTTAAAATAAATTATTTATATATTAAAATATTTAAAATAATAATAAAATAATAAAGAGTGTGCTATAAGCTCAAAATTAGGTAAAAATACTATTGAATAATTAGTAGAAAAAACTTTTTGAGATAAACTTAATGAAAATAAGTTTATAATTTTTTGAGATCTAAAAACTTTCTTATAAATTTTTAAAGATATGGATATAATTGTAATTCTTAAAAGATAACTCAGAGTAGAGTTATAGTACAAAAATTTTAAATTAAATCAAATTTGATTGACAGATAATAGATTTATAAATATAAGAATGTCTGTTGTACTTAAATAGATTTATAATTTCAAATATTTTGGCTTATGCCAAATTTATTTGGTAAAAGATAGATTTGTAAATAACAAAGTGAATAGACATAATAATAGGTATTTTTATTTAAGGTCTCCTTGGCTTTTCCTGTGAAAGGAATGTTTGTTTGGCAGAGCGATATTGACTAAATAAGCATTTTTATAGCAATTATTGACATATTAAATATGCATGTACTCGTAACTAACTTTTTATTTTTTTAATGATTTTTAATAAAAAAATCAAAATAAAATAGATATCCAATAATTAGATATCACATTTTAAGTTATTGGTTCCTTCTTCAATGCATGAGTGTTTTTGTAATTTCCATCCTTGTTGAGGTCATTACAAACTCAGGAATGCATTGCCTCCATGTTCAAACTAAGAGGGAAGAACTTTGATGTGGGATTCCAGTGTCTCGAACAAATTAAGTGGTATAATTTTTTTTCATTTTTAATAACCATGTCATGTGAGCCTTAAGATTTTGGTTAATGGAGGAGAGAAAGAGAGATGGATAGGACATTGAGGTGGCTAAAGAGAGATGCATAATGTCATGTTCATAAAAAAATGAGAAGAAGAGTGTTGGATTTGTTGTAAGAAAATTTCATACTAATATAATGTCAGCATCATCTAGTATAAAGAGGAATGTTAAGATGAAGCTATGAAGATATCATATAAGATGAGTTTTGAGATTATACTAGTATGAGAAGCATCATTATTGTAGCATAGAAGTGCTAATCATATTATATGATATGTATATTATACTAAATGATGGATTTACCTTTGAAAAAAATATTAAGCAAGAAAGCTTAGATTGGTTGACCATTTTTTTGTTTTGATGTACTTTTCATATCAATATGATTGTCAGATGATGTTAGTAGATTGATGAGAGAATAAAATATAATAAAATAAATAAAATAAAGTTATTTAATGAGCATATAATATAATATTATATATCATACTAAATGATCATAAAAAAATGTTAAAATAGAGAGCATCCTATGAGAATGTATAGTATAATATAATATATTATACTATATGATAGTATTGTATATTTTATTATGTAATATTCATACAAAAATTATAGATCAAACCTAATGAACAAAATAGGTAATGGAATATATAAGATTTGTATTATATTATAAGGGTAGCATATTAATACAATATGTTATAGAAAATAATTTATGAGATTAGACTGTTATACAATACTAGGATTGTACTGATACTATATAATATATATTAGAAGATTGTACAATACTATTGATAAATCATACAATTATGAATCGAAGTAAAAACCTAAAGATATAAGAAGTAATTTGTTTGAATAAAATGATTTAAGAAACATGTTATTTATAAGATATGTATTGACCATTTTATACACATTATATTATAAGAAATTTAGAGGAGAAAAACATTAAGTAAAGAAACTATTTGATAAAACCAAGAAGATAAATCTATAACCTATGATGTAGTATAATATTATTCCTTTAATACTTATATATTGTTTTTTCAAAGAACAAGGTTTGATAATTATATAAAATGTCAAAAACTAGAAATAAAAGAGAAGTTAGTATTTATATTTCATTTGGCTTACTTTTAATACACATGTTAATATGATTTCAGAATTATATATATTATCATCACAACTTATGATATAATTTCTATTTTATTCATCAGACTTATCCATTTGGATTTATTTAAAGAGACCTATAATCTCATTAGTTCTTACTTCATAGGTCATGCATTAAGTCAAGCATCTATTACATCGAGGTTTGGTAATTTTTATTTCATTAGAGAGAACTACATTCTTGAGATATGGGAGTGACTAATGCTTAGTGTAGATTGAGTAATTGAGAGTGTGATGGAACTTCAATTTAAAATTTGTACATATTTTTGTGTAGTTTATCTCAGATTACATTACTTTGGAAATTTATTTATGTGGTTTTATTTTGGTTAATAATAGGATTTTGTTATATCAATAAGTCTCCACCTAGAGTTAAAGATCTTCACTCAATATTTTATTTATGAAAAATATTTGATTTTTTAAATGATTAAAAAAGATGATTATGTGGGGAGTAAGAAAGCTACTAAATTGAAGAAGAAGATAATATAAGTTTTTAGGCTATTCAATACTATTAATGTCTTATGTCTAACCTAGATGAGACCAACAAAGAGGACGGCCTTCAAACTTTATTGTAAAGTATTCCTTGTCATATAAATAAGGGTCAAAATGATTTTATTATATGAGAGGTTTACATGGAAGAAGTCAAGAGAGATATGGAGGGATTGAATTACAAAAATTTAGTAGGTATAAATGGGTTTATAAGTCAATTCTATAGGCATTATTGGATATCATTGCTAAAGATTTGTTGGAAGTAGCTCAAGATTTCTTGTGAAGGAGTCCAAGTCCTCAATTTATCATAAGTACCTCGATAATTCCATTTCCTAAACCAGACTCAGCATGTTCTTTTAAGGATTTCTAGCTTATAAACATGTGTAATTTTGTAAGCAAGGTATTTACAAAACTTTTGGCCAATAGACTCAGCAATATTTTGTAGGAAATTAGTTTTGTTGAATAATCTACAGTTATTAATGAAAGAAACATAATAGACAACATTGTTATGGTGCAATTATGACCAATTGTATCAACCACAAAAATAGAGGCTACAATCTTATTATAAAATTATATATGCAAGCAAATTTTGTTGGGCTAAATTGTGGTTTCCTTTTTAAGTCACTAAAAACATTAAGATTCTAAAAACACTTTATACTATTGACAAAAATTTGCCTTCACATTAGTTACTTTTTGGCATTAATAAATAGTATTCCTTATGGCTTCTTCAGGGCTAATCATGGGATAAAGAAAGGTGAACCTTATTCCCCCACTCTATTTATCATGGTAGTGGATGCTTTAAGTCACAAAATTAAGATGCAACACTCACTTCAAAAAATTGAAAACTTTTTTTATAATGATAGGGTTCCTATCCATCACACAACTGTCATTTGTTGGTGATGTTGCTATATTCACTTTAAGAAGGAAGTCCTCAATATAAATCTTATTGATTTTTATAGACGTATCAATAAGGTTTAGAACAAAGAATAAACTATCAAAATAGCATGTTTATTACTTCTCACAATACACTAAAGTAGAAATTATACTCAATAAGGATGCAAATATGTTTTTGTCAAAAGAACTTTATCATTCACATTTTTGGGAATTAAGATCTTCAAGGGAAGGAACAAGGTGTCTATATACTAACCTCTTATAAACAAAATACTCAAAAGGGTATATGGCTAGAATGGTAATTTGTTTTAAAAAAATGGAAAGTTGATTCTTATAAAGAGTATTTTGAACTCCATTCCTACACATATATGATGGTTGAAGACTCTCTTATGAGTGTGGTGAAATGTAATAAAAGGGCAATGACTAACTTCTTTTGAAGAAGCCCTAGCAATCTTAATGGGTACCATTGGACTTCTTGGAAGAACATAACATTCTTATTTGAGGAAAATGGACTAGGGGTAAGAAAATGCTACAAGAATCAAAGTGTTTACATGCAAACTCTTGTGGTTGTTCTATTTATCTAACTCTTTGTAGGTGATTTTGATAAGAGCTTAGTATGATGTTGCCTAAAAAACCTCCTAGCTAAAACAAGGATGAGAAAATCCTTGGTGTGGAATTTTAAAACTATATAACTTTCTTCAAGTAATGTTATTGGATTCTAACAACATGCAGGAATTCTTTTACTCCTTTCATGTTGTTGACAAATTTAATGCTAGCAAAGCATACAAAAGGCTAAGATAAACAAATTTCATTAGTTTTGAATCAACAAATTTTGGAACAAGAAAAATTTGATCAAAATATCAATTCTTTTATGATAATTATTTGACCAAACTTTACCCTTTTTCTATCTAAATTAAGAAAGTTTTGATTTCAGCTTCCTCTAAATGTCCTTACTATATGCACAAAGATGATCTAGTTCATTTCTTCACAAATTTCTTAATTGCGAATGGCATTTAGAATTAGTTTGAGTAGAAGCTAGGCATGATTTCTAATAGCAAGAAAAGCAGTTTATCAAACTCTAAGCATTCTAAAGTTTGAAAAGCACTTCCCATCTTGGTGTCGTTGCATTAATACTTCCTATCATAATTTGATGAGAGATTTGGAAAGCTAAATGATAATTTTGTTCAAAGTTAAATAAAAGCTTTTTCATAGTTGATTTAAAATCCAGTCAGTTCTCGTTTATCAAGATCTTTCATGCATTCCCTCTAGAAGATAAATATAAGGTAGTGAGAATTCTTTGAAATTTGGGATTTGTTTACACATGTTTAGCCACAAGGCCTTCTTCATAGCTAACTAGGTGGAATCATTAATTTAGTTGTACTAGAGGCAGATAATCGTTTCAAGGCATCACAAATTAGATTGCACTACTACAATCATTGGTTGAAATTTCCATTTGCATTCATATCAACCTAGTTAATCCAAATTTAAGCAAAATCAACTAGCATACTAGTCTATTTTCTTCAAAATATTCATCATTAGTAATTACGTCTTATAAATAAATTCATCATTTTCTTTTTTCTCAAACATCATATAGTTTGATATACCTCTTTGTTTTGTATGTCATTTGTTCTACCTTTAAGTTCCTCTTTTTGTACAGTACGATGCATCATTTCATATTATTTATAGTATTCCTCTATCCTTAACTTATTGAATCCATTTCGTTTGATTGGGCATCACCTCTGGAGGAGCACAAATCCCTCTAGTCATCATAAAATTACTATCACTCACTATATTAGTTTGGTCTAGTGCATGGTCATCTTTAGCACATCACTACTCAACAATCTAATCTATCCATTCACATTATAGTTAAAGCACAATTGCATGACCTTTCTTTAGTTATACTAATATGTTGGACCACCCCTATATTTCTTATTAAATATATTTTATTTTTTTTGAAATAGCTTGATATTAAGTGGTTATCAATGATTTTTTTTGAACTTCTATGAAATGGTTTCACAGGATTCAGCCAATTGTCTCGATCGTGGGATATCATTCAAAAATATGAATCCATGTTCTCCAAGTATTTCCTACGATTCTTTCTAGTATGGAATGAGTTAATCATCTGCTTTAGTATCTTTATGAAAAAAGATGGTAATATTGTTCCTTCATTGATCAATAATTTCGTTCTTTGGGAAGTATCATGATCATCCAAGAAGAAGGGTTTCTATTTCTTCAAATGAATGATTTGAACACCTATGTTTCTAACAAATGATTGTAGAGTTGATCATTCAGACCTTTCCATTCATAGATGTGGATCTCGGAGCTATGAATGGGGATATTCGAGATACTAACAAAGAAAAAGGGAAGTAACTTGGATAACTTGGATGATAACTTGGATAAAAGTAACTTGGATAACTTGGATGAAAAGAAAGGAAGTGACTTAGAAAAATCTTTTTCGCCGATAGTCTCGAACCAATCGATCAAATATTTATTAAGGCGTAATCGATCGAACACTACTTGCACTACTTGAAAAGGATTCTTCTATTCAGAAATGAAATGTTTCAAATGTTTTCGGAAATTCTTGGTTCCATTGAACCATTTGTATCTATATACATCAAGATCTCGATTCATAGATCTCTTAATTCGAGAAATAAGAGAATCAAACCATTTCTTCTGATTCTTTTTCAAATTCGATAAATGTTAGTTGATTATATATTTCATTATAGTTATATGATTTAGAGTCTCATATCCTATTTGATCCCTTTGAATTCCATATTCGAAGTTGTGATCGGATCTATTCATTAAAAAGAAAAAGAATCTATTCGATGCATTTCTGATGTACCCATAGGTACTATATTGGATTTGAATTAGATTTCGGATCAATCTATATTGATTGATTGCCTCCATGCCCAAATCATTCCCATAGTAGATCTAGGCCATTTTTTCTGATCTTTTGAGAAAAAGATTCACTCACCTCATAAAAAAGAGGAGGTAAAACCAATAAAGATTTCTTTTTCGATTCATCTATGGAGTTGAATACCTCATTCAAGAATTTTTGTTGATCCAACCCGTAAGAATCCATAGAAAAGGAAAATCTCCTATAATACACCAGATTCAGCTTAGTTATTGATAGAGTGAATGGATTCGCCATTTCTAGGAATCTCTCTTCTGATTCAAAAAAAATCCATTTTTGGATTTCTTTCATCTATTCCACAACTAGAAAAATGGAGGATACGCATTACGCCATGATTTTTTTTGGAAAGAATGAAATCTTACCAGAACTGTCCATATCTAGGATGTGATATGGTTCCGAAGGATGAATTGAGACGGTATTTTGTAAATACGTAAGAATCTTGAATATATCAACCATTTCATTCTTTTTCTCTTGCTTGGATGGGACAAAAAATATCTTGTTATCTCTTCAACCATTTCTAATTTATTGTGGATCTCTCAATAGGATTCAAACCCATATAAAGTTTTAATCATCTGTCAGAGAAAAAAGAATGAATTAATCTTGTAGGATTCCCAAGAAATTCTTTGATTTCTTCCAGAAATCGATTTGATTATATCTTTGTTTGTTCTGTTTGAAGAACAGAAGGACCCAAAGAATCGATTTCTCTTTGAATTGTTGAATATGTGTTTGATTGATCAATGTGTGATTTTCTGAATCCTCATTTCTAACGGAATCAAAATGATTTCTGGATTGATCAGAAGAAGATCCTTTCCATTGGTTGGAATCCGTTACTCGAAAAAAAATAGTTCTTGTGGAATCATATTGAATATTTGACAATGCATTTCATACCTTACTAAAAAACTGATCCTTGTTTACCAACCACACATTGTCTAACCCAATCAGATTCTCCCTCAAGACATTCCTTAAAAAAATTTGATTAATATTGATTCTTTCCCCAACTAACGAAGAGATCTTTGCGGAATTGCCACATATGAAATTGAGCACAATTCTGTAAAGAAATACCCCACTTGTTTCTCTTGAAGAGATGGGAAACATGCTCAATATCATTATCATTGGATTGCATAATTGCCCCAGCTCCTTGTTGTTTGAAGAAACTATCCCCCTCAATTGGTCTTTTTTCACGAAGATCGAACATGCGATAACAAATCAAGTATTTCCCTAAGATTTTGAATAGCTGTCCCGAATTCAAGTTGATTATGTTTGTTTCTTCTTTGGAGAAAGATGATCAAACAATTCCAAATCATGGTCCTTGCAGATCAGATCATTTGTTTATGATAAAAAAAGAAAATCCAGATATTTTCTTTCTTTTTAAATGATATCTCAATTCCAGCTATGGTTTTATTAGATATCTGACAACTAAAATCCCTCTTTTTTTCGAACAGGTTCCTCCACCACCACGAACCCCGATTAGATTCAGGCATGATACACTTTTCTTTATTGGATTTATTGGAAAAATACTCTCTTGCAGATCTGTGAAAAAACTCTCAGAAATCTTTTTCCCTTTTGATAGTAGTGAAATAATCAACCTATTTCTATTAGAAAAACAAAAAGATTCCTCTGTCTCATTTCTTGGTCCAATAAAAATAGATATAGGCAGAAGCCACATCAAATAGAGATTTTTTCTTTCGACTATTTTTTGGTTGTTCATACGATATATAAAAACCACTACTCCAAGTAGTGCTACACCTTTGATAAGAAGTGTTACACCTTTGATAAGCAGTACTACTACTACATCTTTAATAAGCAGTACTAAACCTCTGATTAAAAAATTAAAATATCGATTGATTCTTGCACCCCATGAATTACGCAAAAGTAGGATACCCAAAATTTGGGGGTCAAAGAGTTTTAGAAAACGTTCTTGATGGAACAAAATGTGAGTGAAAGATCCTACCACAGAATAGAAACTGATCCACGAATTCAACAGATAGTGAGAATTCTTAATCTCTCTCAATACCTCTCTTAATTTTTAGATCCAGAATTTGAATTGATGTCTTTTCTTTTTCATTACTTGATGTGTTTGATGTGTTTTCATTACTAATTCCTCTGGATACTCCCAATCATAAAAGGGAAGAAAAATGGTTCATATGCTATATTAACCATAACCAAGGGTTCAAGATACCCTTTTATTCAATTATTAGAATTATAATCAATAATCCGATTGATGTCAATACCTTTTTGTTCTTTACAATGTACGATGATCCCTGTTAAGCATCCATGACTGAATGGTTAAAGCACCCAACTCATATTTGGCAAACTCGTAGGTTCAATTCCTATTGGATGCATGCCAATGGAAACCCAAGGCAAAAGAATACATAGTCATTGTAATTCATAAGTTTTTGGTAAAATTTTCTTAAGTTACAATTCATGGTTCATTTCTTAAGCTAAGGTTTAATTTTTTTCACATAGCATTTTCTTACTTTCATGCACAATTTTATAATAATAACACATATGTCTATCATGTAATGCCATCTAATGAAATTTATAGGTATTATAATGCTTACCATAGGTCTCTTAACAATTTCTTACAAAGAAAAAATGTTAAACAAATATTACATGCTAGTTATAATTACTCTTAGTCAAGGTAAGGGAACTATCTTTCTTTTTACATAATAATTTCATAAAATTGTGCCACATTCACTTTTCAAAGTTTCCATAAGCAATTTAATAAGATATTCTCTTTTTAACTTAGAATATAGCTAAATTTAGTGTTTATTCTAAAGGGGCATCCTACTATGCAACCCAATTGGAGGTATTCTCCAAAGGTAAGTAATTCTTCTCAAAGTAACGAGATCTTCTTACTGACAATTATGCTCCTTTTCCTTTACTACCTCTTAGTTTTCTTAACTTATAACACTCCATGGCTATGGTTTTATCTCTAAAACCTAGTCAAACCCTAACATTAGCCTTGAATAGGATAGTTAAGATTTCCAAAATGAAGGTTGTCTCAACAAACCAGCCTCTTTCCAACCTTTAGAAGTAGGGCATTGCAATTTCAATGACCAAGATTGAGTGTAGCTAATTACAAAACTACAAGTTATTTAATATCTTCATATCATAATATTATTATATGTTCATTATATTGTACTATGAAATAGATCTATAATTACTATCAAACAATTTCACAGATTCAACTTGTATGTTCTAGTATTCAAACTTGAACAATCCACATAGCAATAATCACTAATTATAACAAAAAAATTCTCTACCTGTCTTAGTTAATCATACTTCTATAATTATTATATTTCTTTTCTCATTATCATACTTGTACACAACTTGACTTTGTATAAGTGAATTCATAGTATAATTTATTTTGACTCACATTTTTTAAATTGTTTTTTTACAATATCACAATTAAGCTAGTATGATCAATAGCAATGTTTGTCACATGTGCATCTCCATTGTGTTTGCCATCCTATCCTATTTCAAAATTAACAAATATCATTTTGTACCTTTGTCACAACTATGTACTCTTTCATTTCTTCCCCTTTATCATACAATACAATCTACAACCATTATACTCTATAATTTTTATTAAATTCATAACTAAAAATAATTTAATTACACAAAATTTGTAAATATTTATTTAGCAAAATGATAGCATATATTTGTTAGCAAAAGAGTTGTAATGATATCTCCACTTTTATTTGGATTTTACCTTCAAAATCTAGATAATAGCCCTAGGCATAAATGATGGACCTCGCTTTCCTCTTTCAAGTAACTACTTGACCATCTCGACCATTCCTAAAAGACCTTGATCATAACTAAAATTTGATTACTTAGCAATCTAATACACCAGCCCAAACAACACACTAGTTTCTTTTATAGGACATGTCAACTTATGATTAAAGATCCTTAAGCCCCATTAATGAATTTGTAATGTATTAGTTATGTATTTCTCCTTATTAGATCATAAAAACCTCATGTTTCCCAACTAGTGTCTTTAGAAACTAAAGTCTATCCATCACTAAACCTATCTTCTCTACAATTTAGTAAGATCCATTATACTAGGGCTACACTTTAGGAATACCTTATTCCTAGTCTTAAAGCTAGCCAATCTATGTTTACTAACATGATACTTCTTCTGAGGGTCTTGAACAAACTATTGTATATTCTTTAATCTGTGAATCTCCTTAGTAGTCTCATTTGTGAACTGAGATCCAAAAGACTATCTAGACTCTCTCTTAGACCAACACAATGGAGACCTATAGTGTTGTCCATATAAAGCCCTTTATTACTCCATGTCAATAGCTAACTAGTGGATATTGTTATACTTAAATTCTACCAATGTAGATGCCTAAACCTATTTAAGAAGACTACACACTAAATCTAAATATCTTCCAAAATTTGGGCAATCATCTTAATTTCTTATCATCCTAGAGGTAGACAGTGGTACTAAATCTGAGATTATAACTCCTTAACATAAATAATTCTTAAGATAAAATGTAGACTTTACATCATGGTTAGAAATGATCACTCCAAATATCATTACTAAAATGACCTCAATTCATTCAATCAATCAACATGGATACCAAGGGAGTTGAATCAAGCTATTAATGGTTTTACTACTAACAAAGGGCTAAACAACAAGTACTACTAACTGAGTCAAAAGATCAGGACTCTACTTAAATCATCATGTATTAAATTGGCTTCACCTGTATAATATTTGATATCTAGATCATAGTCTTTAATAAGTTCTAATATGATTGTTATCTTATATTCAACTCTTATTGAGAATATATCTAAGATTTTTATGATCATTATAAAGCTTAACCTAAAGCCTATGTAAATAATGTAACCAATTTGAAAGTCAAAGATCATAACTACCAACTCTAAGTCATGAGTTAGGTAGTCGTGTTCATGATCATGCTATTGCTTAGATGCGTAGATTGCAAACCATTTCTGATGCATAAGCTCAACATCCAATAAAAAATGTGATGCATTTGTGAATATTAAATAGGGCTTACTTTGTATTAACATGGTCAAAATTGAAGCTAAACTAAGTTTACTTTCCAACTTGGTAAAGCTCTACTCAGGCTGGTCAAACCATTGGAAAGCTATTGCCTTTCTTATTAATTAAGGAGTGCTACAATCCTAGAAAAATTGGACATAACTTACAATAATATCTAACAAGGTCCAATAAACTATGATTCTTTGATATAGTACCAATTCTTTTCCACTTAGTAATGGCTTGTATCTTGTTAAAATCCACTGAATTTAATATAGTTTTCTTAGCCTTAAGTGACTCCACCACAATCAATAGATGCTTAACATGCGACTCTTTGTTCTAACTCTATAGAAAACTTAATCTCATGCTCTAAGTCAATCTTGAAAATCTATTTGGTAAAACATTAGGATTATCCTACACAATTAGGGTATTCTAAAAGGTTGAAATCCTCTTTTATGTGCAACTATCAAAGGTAACCCATCTATACAACCTCTATAAACCAACTTTGTAGCTTAAAGCACCAATATCAAAAGAATTTATCTAATCTCTAAAAAAAAATAAATCAATTGAGTTTGGATCTCTGATCTGGACCATTTTTTCCAAGTATTATCACCACACTATTCTTAGTCAACCAATTTACACCTAAAATAATATCAAACTTAGTAACATACACAATAAACCAACTTTTTGTTACTCTCATATCTCTCCTAAGCAAACTCAATAAGAGCATGATGAACTAACGTCAAAGAGGATGTCAAATTTATTATTACAAAATAAAGACATACGAGTGATTATATTGGTTGCTTTGGCTATCTATTAATAATTTTGATTGTATGGTTGATGTTCATTAAATATTTGGTTTCATGTATTAGATTTGTTGTCCAAATATAAAAATCTAATATAATATTATGTTCATCAATATTATAATTAATAATTATATAAAATAATAATTGTATTATTATCATGATAGAATACAAGAAGATATATCATCCAACTAATACATTAACTATAATAGTCTCAAGCCTAACTCTTACATATCTCCTAGCTCCATGATCTTACAAAAATATAAGAGGGTGAGTCAAAGAGCTCAATAAGAAAACCTTAAGTCATACTATAAAACTAATATATAATAGTTAAGAAAAAAAATATAATAATAATAATAATAATAATAATAATAATAATAATAATAATAATTAAATAAATCATATAAATAAATGACATCAAATATTAACCCTCATAAGTATACCACTTGTAATCATCTAAGTTAGTATAAACTTTTATAATATAATTAATCAAATGCTCAATATTTCTTTACTAAATTAATACACTCTAGTTTAAGAGAATCATAACAAGACTTGATACTCTTCTCACATGATGTAATCAAGTATTCCTTAAAACGATGCCAATTGCATGTGCTAAGCCCTCAGGGTTCTAGGAGCCTTTAACAATCACATATTCTCCTTACCATAATCATAGCACATTATTTGTTTCTTATATAACTAAATGGGTAACTATTCTCTATAAGGATTATTTAGATAATGGCTTTTAGAAAATCTTAGAAATTCTTGTCATGTAATCTAACACACCTCCTATAAGCTCAAGCAATCATGCATAACTATTACCTTTAAGTCAGGGAAGTAAAGTAGCAAACCTTTTTCTCCTAATTGAGCATAATTGATCAAGGGTTTATTATATTTAGTCTTTACTAATCAATTCACATTTATGAATCACAATATCTTGCCAACACTAATTTGCTATTACCTAACATTACTTAGATTTTTTCAATTTAAATCTAATATATAAAAAATTATCAACTTAACCAACAACTTGATAAGTCAAAGGTTTTTTTAACCCTAAATCTATTATCTTGAACTATCTAACTATGATAATCAAGGGTTTCAATCCTAAGTCTTATTTTAGTTATCTAGATTTATAATCATCTAGATATCTTAGGTTATCACCAACCTTAATTAAGCTATTTAGAATATCTTAACTCATTTTTTCATATTTAATCTTTCTTTATTTCATTTAGGACAATGGCTATCTAGGTGATCCTTAATGTTCACATAGTCTTGGCTTATACCTTTAGGTGGAATGTACAACTAATTATTATTAAAATAAAGTTTGGGTTTACACAAGTTTTATCAGTATCCCTAATGCTTATAAGATAATCTTGAGTCATAATAACCATCATAAGCCCTCTCTTGAGCCACCATACATCCCCAAAATCACTTTTAAAGTGTTATTACAAGGGTTAAAAAGCTTAATTAGGGGCATTAATGATCTTACTTAAAGATCATAATTAATCCAAAGGTCTTACTAATATTTTTATCTTATAAGTTTCTTGGCTTAACCTAACATATCTCTAAGTTTTAATCTAGCTCTGCAACTTTATCTTAATTTCTTATCTCAAAGTTTAACTATCTAAAACATTATTTATATTATGCGTAAAGCTTCACTAATTGTATTAGCCTATTTTTAGGACCTTTTTCTTTGTTCTTTCTTGTAAATTATTTCTAAGATTTTAAGCTTAATTCTAAGACTATCTTACCTTGCATAGTCTTATTTAAGCACCTTAAGTTTTATTTTTAAACCCTATTAGAAATTAATCATTAGTCTTTAAAGTCTATCCTTATCCTTGGTGTTACTAACCATACCTAATCTTTTTGTTAGCTAACTATATCCCTAATTAATGTAGTCTTCTTCTAAGGACACAAACTAATTTCTTCCAAGAAATTCAACTAAAAATCAAGGGCTATACATATCTTAAAATCTATCTAAGTTTTCTTATAGATTTAACCCTTGCCTCTCATGATTCAACCAAATCATGGATCATAGCTTACCTATTATACTCGAGGCAAAGGAATACTTGACAATAATAATCCAAAGGATTTTTGGGAAAAATTTCTAAGTTTAAATTCATGGTTCATCCCTTAGGACATAGTATTTTACATACTTTTATGCACAATTATTAATACTAACATACATATCTACCATGTTATGTCATCTAATAAAAATTATGAGTATTATAATACTTAACCATGATTTTCCACACTATATACACATTTAAAGTAACTACATTTATATTCCAACATGGAATCGAGTCTTGATTTACATACTGTTTGGTTCATCATGCGATAAAACTCTTAGTTTAATCAGAAAAAATAAAAATGTAAACATTACACTTAATCTTTATTATCATGAATCAATTATATCTATATACAAGCATGGGATTTTCTTTCCTTACAACATGAAGTCCTAATTCTGCATAGCTAACAATTCAACACATGATGAATCCTTAAGTTATTCATCTATCAACCAAGGTTAATACATATGCTAACAATTTATAATAACATTCTCAATTATTTAAAGGAAATGAGAGATCTAAATATCTTAATTCCAATATGCTATATATTTAAATATTAAAACATACAAACTTATTTTGGTTAAGAGGTTGAGTTAGTCATAAATTAGCCCTTAAAAAGGTTTCAATACTTTACAATAATTTGTATGCTAAAAACAAGTTTATTTTGTATACATATTCACATAGTTAACAAGGTATTATGATCCATCATGCTTTTAATCACAAAACATGTCTTGATTAAGAGATAATTTGTACTAATAACTAATATTCAAGTTTAAACAACTGAATTCACATATACATTAATTAAAGAAATGTTACCATTGCAAGCATATAATTATGAAATCTTATTTTACATTTTCACAAAAATTAAAATAAGAGTTAACCTAAATTTATTACAAAAATTGCACAATGATATAACTAAAGGAGTCTCTTATATTCTTACAAAAGCTTTTTTAAGTTCAACAATCACAAATACAAATAAATGATGTTACCATAAATTCATGTAACTTAATTTAAGTTTAAGGTTGGATAATAAGTAGATTTTTGCATGAGTCTTTTAACAATTTTTCACAAAAAAAATATCAAACAAATGTTACATTTTAGTTATAATTACTCATAGTCATGGAAAGCAAATTTTTTATTTTTGCATAGTAATTTTATGGAATAAGACAACATTCATTTTCCAAAGTCTCCACATGCAATTTAAAAAGATAATCTCTTTTTATTTCTTACTTAGAACTTAGTTAAATTTATTGAATAATCTTAAGGATTATACTACCTTATAAGTTGAGTTGAGGATTTCTCCAAAGATAAGCTCATCGTTTTCCAACTTGAGATCTTCTTGCTCACAATGAAACACCTTTTTCTTATGCTACCTCTCAGTTTCCCTCTTTAAAACACTCCACAAGTAAGGTTATTTCTTTAAAACCCAAACAAACCATAATATTAATCTAAATTATAGTCAGTTAAGTATGACTAAATTAAAGATTTATCATAATAAGTTAGTCCATTTCTAACTTTAACTTGTGAGCATTGAATTTCAATGGTCAAGATAGAGAGTAACTAATTCTAAAAATACTATTTACTCGGCATATCTATTTTATAATAATACAATATGTTCATCATACTACACTATGAAACAAATCCATTATTACAGCCAAACAGTCTACTTATACATTCCAGTATTTGCACTTGTACGATCCACAAAGCAACAATCACCCGCCGTGCATAACAATTCTCTGTCTTTTAGTTGATCGGGCGTATACAATTACTGTAATTTTTTTCTTATTATTGTACTTGTACAACACCTCATCTCATATGATATATTTATAATATATCTTAAACTAACTCCTACTTTCTACATTATTATTCTTATATGATGTCATAATCATCTTAGTATGATATATAATAAAGTTTGTCACATGCGCATCCTGATTGTATCTTTTATCTAATCATATTTTATGATTAATTAATATTATGCTATAAATTATTGATAGAGGATATTTTTATTTTTTCATACTTATCATACTATATGATCTACAATAATTATACAATATGATTTTCATTCAATGCATAACTTGAATTAACCAAACTTAATTACTTAAAATTTACAAGTATTTATTTAGTAAAATGATAGCATGTATTGGTTAGCCAAAGCAAAAGTGTTATAAAAATGCATTGATGATGTGCTAAAGCAAGCCTCTTCTTATAATTTTAAGTGTAAGCTTGAAAACAATTATATTGAAATTTGATTATGTAAGATACTAATTTAGAATAAAGACGAAGAAAAGAAGAATACATTAATAAATAAGTAGGATTGTAGACTTAGAATCCAGATTTGTTAAAACTTTTTCAACATTCTTTAATATAAATATATACAACTAGCCTAATAAAAACAAAAAAAATATAAATGTCATGCTCTAGTACCCATGAATCTTAATTAATTAAAAAATAGTCATATTTTCCATGCATGACAATAATTATTATTATTTAGTTATGCACTATTACATTTTAGATGAGTTTGATTGTGACCATGTTATCTATGGCAGCTAGAATGATGAATTTATGGCCATATCCCTTGATTTTTTAAAGAATTTATTATTTTAAATACAAATAAGATCAATGCACATGTACAAACCATATCACTAATAATACAATTAGTCAAGTACTCTCCCAAATTAGAATTCATGTAATAAAACTATATATATATTTATTTCCATATATATATATATATGATTTTTTTTCCTATAAATTCATTTCTTTTAAACGTCAAACATCTAAGGAATGTTGTGACAAATAACTGATTCCTCCATTATTAAAGAAACCAAAAACAGCCTAAGCTTTGAAAGTGTGGAATCCTATCCGGCTTCCCTACCTCCACTTTTGCACAACTAATCTTTCCCTCAAAACTGCGGGACCACCTCAAAACGCTTCCTCTTCATTCCACGAATCAAAATATAATATTCAATATAATATGTTGTTACAATAAATTAAATAAAAAAAATGTACAAATAAGAATAAAAATGTAGCCGTGAGTAGCGACAAATATTTGCTGGCATGTGAAGGCATATCACATCGCTACTACTCTACTTTCTAATGATCGAATTCATATACGACTCAATTATTTGATCAATAATAACGCTGAAAATTATAAATAATATATTACTTATATTGATCCCTGGCTGTATTACCCTTTCTGCTCAATCGAATGGTTGGCAACTTAATCGAACGGAATAAATCTACCCTCATCCATCACTCTTGCAATAATGCACAAAAACAAAAAAGCAAAATATAAATCGTTAACACTAGAAAATAAATTTAATATTAAATAGAAAAAAATAATATTCATCCTCGTGGACCGCAGCCTAACATTACAACTCCATTAGCCACCAGAAACTATTATCGGAGATGCGGCAGTGCTCCCGGCGAGAAGATGAGCTGGCCGGGAGAGAGGATGGCAGCCGGATCGTACCGGTTCTTTCTATCCACGAAACGGCGCCACCCCTTTTCACCGAAGTGGGCCGACCACTGGGCCTGGTCCCGGTAGTGGGGAAGGTATAGCTTGAAGTCATAGCCTGCAGACCGGCACCGGTCCACGACTGCCCGGTTTTCCGCCATCATCTCCTCTGCTGACGGGCCGATAGGCGGAGGCCGAGCAGACCGCAGCAGCGCAACCAAATAGAAGATCTCCCCGGCCGGCACCGCCACAGACATCCGCTCGTCCCATCTGTAAACATTCAATTCTCAAGCTTTTAAAATTACCAATCTAACCAAGCATAACTTACATTTCTTAACGTACTTGCTGCGGCGCAAGGGGTAAACGAGCATCGGCCCACCGACGCCTCGTCGAAGGATTTTGCAGAAGATCTCGCGATCGAAGTCAATGATGTCGCATGAGGAAACGAAAATGTTGAGCCAAGGATGCGGCGCGTGCCAACTGCCATTCGCACGTGCCTCCGCCTCCGTCTGCTTCAAGCGCAAAAGGAAGTCAACGTACGGTACGTGCGCGCTGAACTCTAGCCCCTTAACGTACCCGAGCGAACGAAGCATCTCCGCCGTCCGCTGCAGGAGGATGATCCAGATTACATCACAATTTAGAATCCCGAGCAGTCAGGCGCGGACAAACATCCCGATCGCCTTCACGGGTAAGGGGGGGACATTTGCGTCATATCGGCCGCAACAATCCAACTGCGGACGATCCAGGAAAGGATCTCGCGAGAGCTCCAATGACGATAATGCCCCCACTATTAGCCTTTTCCGGGAACCTACGTTAAAAATTTACCTGGTCAAACTTGTCATCTCCGCGTCCGCAGTGCAAAGCGAGCTCGAGGCAGTAGAGGATTGGCCCGGATCCTAGTGGAACATAGGTCGGGTCAAATGGCTTCCGTGTCGGGTCGAGCGGGATCAACCCGTATCCGTTGTTCGGGTCATCCGAGTTGACGAAGGCGAATCCCTCCACGTACTCGAACAAATCGGGTTCAGTTCGGCTAACCAGCGATTCCGCATCCGAAACATATCGGGCGAAGTCATTGTATACTACACGTATCCACTTCACCTGCGAAGAAAAATATAAAATATTCGAAAATTTTGGCACATTGAGCTGCAATTGCAAAAGGTGGTTCAAATAAGGGGTTCATCACTAACTGTATCGCAATAGGGAATCAGACCAGTGGCGAAAAAGACAGCAACGGTTGCTGAGGATCGCAGTATCAACTCAGCAAATACCCAATTAAACAAAATTGAAAAAAAAAAAAAAACAAAATATAAGATTTTAGTAGGCAAGAAGTTGCAATTTTACAGCTTTTAAAAATTTAACCTCAAATAATTAAAAAACAAAAAAAAAGGCGTATTTGTATAGTGACCAAAGGTGAGAATACCATATCGGGGGCGGGTTGTAGCGGAATCCAGGCGCGCGTGATGATCCCAAACTGACCGAGTCCGCCAAGGACGGCGAAGAAGAGGTCGGCCTCGTCGGAAACCGATGAGCAAAGGAAGCTTTCGCCGTCGCCAGTGACAACCTCTAGCCGGGCCACGTTGGCCACCTGCGGTCCATGGCGGAAAGCCTGCCCGCTCACCCCTCCGTTGGACAGTGTGCCGCCCACGCTGAGCCCCAAGTAATCCGTCCACGATGGCGGTGCCATGCCGTGCTCCTCCACCGCCCAACGCAGGACCTCCTCCCATGTCGCTCCGGCAGGCACCACAGCCAGCGGCCCTTCCGGGCCTTGCTCGAGTCCGATCGGCCCGGAGAGCGCCCGCATGTCGAGAACGAGCCCGCCGGCCGCCCCGGCCTGGCCATGAATGGAGTGCCCACAGCCGCGGGCAGCGAGGGCGAGATTGTTTGCTCTCGCAAGTCGGACCGCCGCAGTGACCTCGTCGGTAGTTGTTGGTCGAATCACCGCCGCGGGGATGGACACGACCATGCCACCAAAGTCGGATCCGAAGGCCTCCAGATCGCAGGCCGACGAATCTTCCTGGCCGCAGTAGGAATCTCCGGTAATAAGAGGCGACCGGCCGGGTTGGTTCTCGAGGTAGGCGATCATCAAGACAGCGTAAAGGAAAGCTCGAGCGATTGGTGAGCTTCGGGGCGGGCGAGTGCAGGTGCGGGTTTAAATAGCAAAAGAAAATCATTGGGCGTCCTGGATTTAAGATTTTAAATAAAATTAAAAAAAACTTTATTACCACACTTTTTATATATTTCAAAAATTGATAAGAAATTTTCACTTGAATTAAAGCAAAAAGAAAGTGACGATATAGATGGCAGAAGCTAGGTGGGGTAGTTAGCCACTTCTTTTGTTGAAGCAAAAGGAAAATGTACAGAAATGTGCACACAAAATTAATGATTTCATTAAATCCCTCCATTGTGTTAATGAAATCAAATGGCTGAGCTTCAAGGGATTTCTAACAAATGTTATTATTTCAGTATAATAAAAAGTTAGATTTGTTGACTTAAAGATGTCTTACAAAACTTTCTATTGAAGCTTTGTATGTTATAAAATTTTTATTACTATATTCCAAATTTACAAAATTTTATTTGCTTCTAATTCTCCAAATAAAAATAATTCTTAACATTATTATTAGGTATCTCATAATATTCATGACTAAGTTTAAAAAAATTAAAAATTAAAACAAAAAATTGTTATTATACACTTATTTTATTTCAAAAATCAGTTTTAAGTTATCCTATACCAAACATAATTGTATTATAATGATATCTTCTCATCTCACTAATCTTAATATGTTTTCAGGATATTATATTCCAAACAAATGAGTATACAAAGATTACTTGGAAAGAAACTCTTTGCATTTATGTATATAGGTTTATAATTCGAGTTGACTTATGAATTTTACCTTTGCGTTTTTTTTCATTTAATGATTCCATGATATTAAGAGTAAGGCCTTGTTTGTTTTACAATTGTAGTGAATAAAGTGAGCTTGGAATATAATAATATTAATTAGATTGGAGTGTATAATTCAAACAAAGTGATGACATATTATGGTCAATATGACGCTTAAAATAAATAAAATATATAAAAACAAAATTGATTCTTGATTTTTTTTTTTTAAAAAGTTTGATAAAATAAGCATATAATGATTACAAATAAAAACAATGATTTTGAATTTTTTTTAATTTTTTTAAAAGTCTTAATTGTGAAATGCATGTGGTGTTCACCACCTATTGTTAGATGCAAACACCTATAAAACTATATCCAAATGCAACAATGTGAGTTTAAAATACAATAACAAGAACTTTTTAATAAATAGAGTCTAGATTTTAGTGTTGTCTTGATGATTATAGGTTTAGATTGTTATTAGGTTTTCATTACAAAGAAAAGAGATAAGAATTATTATGAAAGATTCTCTATTTAAAAAAATGCTAGTAATATTCTCTAAGTTTTCATAGGTTTTATGTATATCAACAAATTGGGCATAGTACATTTAAAGTTACATATAACTCTCTTGGCTTGCAAAGACCTTTAGTTTTCTTTTTCTATCACTCATTTATGCCTTCTCTCTTATCTCTTGTCTTTTTTGACTTTGAGATGCTCTTTTTATAGGCACTAAAAAAGGTTTTCAATGCTCTACTTTGGAATATGATCCTTTCTTGTTGCATCTTACTACATAGATAATCATAAAATTTATTTTCATGTATTTAGAGTTTATTAAAATAACTTTCTTATCTAGTGAATCTTATTAAATTCACCTTTACGAAACCCACCAAAAATATTAGTTTTCTAAATCTTAGGCAACCATTACCCAAAGCTGGCTACTTGTATTTCATATATAAATGATGAGCCATTTAGCTTATTTGCTTAAATCATTTCATAAAACAAGAATAGTATGTTCCTTACTTCCTAACTTGTTTGTAATGTATTTTCATTATGCATGTCATTTTTTGGGGTTCTTATTAGTACTCAACTTAACAATGGAAAAAAATTATGGGATGTTCATATTGATTTTGGATTCAAGCATGTTTAGGTAATGGTTACCAAGCTTCAATTCACTCTAAGATGTGTGTGCCTTTCTCTTTCACCATCATTCATCACAAGTTCTCATAAACTAAAATAGCTATTAGATAATATAAACTTGATTTTGTAATTATCAAACTTATGAGACCAATAATAAGGAAAAATCACTTATAAATACTCATGAGAATACAAAATAAAAAAATAACATATAATTTTAAAATTAAAAAAGAATGAGATGATTTAATTTATTTGATATAAAGAATGACTTATCATCCTCCACTTTAAAGTGGGATAAGCAGTGTTATATCTTAAAATTTTTCTTAGTGTAGTTGATTATAGATCTTGAGATTAAGTCGATATGAAATAAATATGAATAATGAAATGAAAGAAAGTTGGTTTACTAAAATGTTGTGCTAATTAATTAAAAGATTAGTACTTTAGTATCATCTTGAGAAGTATGTCTTGATTTTAAATATATAAATTATTTGATAACATCATTAGAAAAACCTTTTGAGAGAACCTCAATGATGATTGGTTTAGAATTATTAAAAGCCTAAATAATTAGTTATAAATTTTTAAGAGAATGATATAAATATTATTTTGATAGTTATTGAGAGAAAAAGGATAAATCTATAAATTGATGTTTATCACAAAATTTAGGATAGGATTTAAAAGAAAATTTTTTGAATAAAAGCCTTCCCTCAATAAGGGGTTGAATTATACTTTATTAAAATTTAAGAAAATATGCTTTTGCATAATTGATTGATCTTATTGTAAAGATTAGCTAAACTAAGTATTATTCTTATAAAACTTTTATTAAATTTTTGAAAGATGATTATGTTCGAATGTGATAAATAAAAAATATAAATGATTTTATATAGTTTGGCAAACACACATGCCTATACCCACCTCAATTGCAATAAACTAGGCTTATTGAAATCATCCACAATTTGTCCAAAGATGAGTAGGTAAAATATCCTTAAAAACACAATATTTGCAAAGATAAAAAATTGCCCAATAGAGCAATACAAAATTGGCTTACAATAGCTAAAATATAACAATAAATATAAGAAATAAAAGTAAGGTAAACATAGTGTTTTGATAATAAATCTTGTGTATCAAATCATATAACTAATGCAAGAAATTAGTGACATAAGAAGAATGAATATGTAATAATGTTACCAATTGAAAGATGAATGAAGGTTAGAAAATTTGAGAACATAATAGTTTCGATGAATAAGTCCAACATATCTAAAATGATGTAGCATTTTGATCCTAGCATGGATGAGGAAGATGATTAGATATTAATTTTTTCTCTTATGGTTTAATTGTGTACTTATAAGAAAAGGATACTCAACGGATCTAACAAGGTAATACTAATCACAAAACAATAGCTATAATCTATTTCCCAAAAAATGTTAACTAGCCATTATAGATTTTTGACACTGATCATACTGCACAATCAAATGTCATTAGACTCGTCTCAATTAACTCTATCCAATTTTATATTAATTTGTATATTTTATTTTTTTTAGGATTTTGATATGTTTTACGAGACATGTCGATGCGTACCTAATTTGATGATCGAAGATATCACAAATTCTCCCTTCAAAATTTAGAATAGCTTGGGATACTTCTTTCTCATCTCATCCTCAAGTTCCTAGGTAACTTCACTTTCTGTTTGATTGTGTCCTTATACTTTAATCTATGAATTACTTTCTCTCTTAATTGTTTGATTTTTTTGCTAAGATCCTCATAAGCTTCTCTTCATAAGTTAGATTTGGTTTCACTTCTATGGTGTTTGTAGCATATTGCACTACATGAGATGGATCAATAATACATTTTCTCAGAGCTAAAATGTGAAATACATTATGCATGCCCATAATATTGAAGGTAATCATTTCTTATATTCAACCTCTCCAACTCTTTCCAATATCTGAAAGGTCCAATATACCTTGGCTTTAACTTCCTACATTTTTCAAATTAAGTTACACCATTCATTAGACTCACTTTTAGAAATACATGATCTCCTTAAAGCTCTACCCTTCTGTAATCTTTGTCAAAGTACTTTTCTGATGATCTTGTGTTTTCTATATTTTCTCACAAATTATTTAAATTTTTTGAGTTGTTTCATCTATCAATTTTGGCATTAATTTAGCTTTGTCATCTACTTCATACCAACACAAGGATGACTAATATTTTCTACCATATAGTGCTATATATGATGTCATTCTAATGTTGGATTAAAAACTATTATTGTAAGTGAATTCAATCAATGCCAGATGAGTATCCTAACTTCTACCAAAATCTAATATATTTAGTCTCAACATATCTTCTAAAGTCCTTATGATTCCAATTCTCTCTTTTGTTTGAAAATGTATTATTCTAATCTTAAAGTAATGCTCAACTTTCTTTAGCTTTCTAAAATAGCTTCTCAAAGATGTATACCAAATGAGGTTAAAACTCCTTCTTAAGATCAACTCTAAATTGAAATTTAAATGAAGCTAATTTAACTTTGAGGATCTTTATTGATATCATGATAAATCATTAGTTTGTTAAAATTGGTCATCTATTAAACTACATTTAGAGTATTTTTTCTTAATAACTCTTTTAAGAGCTTTTTACAGTATGTTTGAGGCAAGTACTTAGCCTTTAAGATTTCATCTTATTGAATAAACAAGTAAAAGGGTCTTGAGTTTTCTTAAATATTTTACTTTCCACATTAACCAAATAATTGTGTCCTAAACCTAATAAATTTACCTTAGCAAACCTCTATATGAAATGTTCCATACATGGGCAATCTTACAAATTAATTTTCTAAGTCTAAGAGTCATTCTATACAATCCTTAGTGTTCATCTCACTACCAAAATATAACACACCTCATTACTTGTTAATGATGAATTGATCACTACTTGACTCAAGCAAATGCAAAGCAGGATGCACTAGATTATAAGGGCCCATAAATTGTTATTGCTCCTGATAAAATAACATTGTGGGCTAGAAATGCCTTATAAGGGTTTGCTAAAAATTAAACACAAAATGATTTTAATCCCTAAGTTAGGAAGACACCATAAAATACTTTAACATTATTTCAAAACTTAAAATCTATTAACAACTTAACTCATAAAGTCTTCATCAATGTGTGATGGTCACCTCATAGATTCTTTATCTATTGGTGGTTTTTCTTATCCAATATGGAACTTGATTTTCATGTTGTAATATGTGTTTAAAAGGGTTAGAAGTGTTCAATTGATGAAAAATTTCAAGGGTCATGACAAATTCAAATAGATGATGTAATCGATCAATAGGTTGTTATTAATTATAAGCCAAGTTCTCTAATCTCTTATGGATCCTTCACCAAGGATCCTTTGTAGACCTAAAATTTTATTTTCCCTAAGTCATAATCCATTACTATAATCCTTTATTTACTCTAACCCACTGCTCTTATAGAAATTTTGATGTAGTAGCAAAACTAGCCTTATTTGGTCAAATTAATTGTAAATGAATCATGGAACTTTTTTATATAATGCATGTTGAACCCTTGATTTCAATAGGTTAAGTGAGAATTAAAATTTTCATTTATATTCTTTCTAATGATGTTTGAAGGGCATTTATATAGATTTTATTTGGAGTTATAATGGCCAAGTTATAAAATAAATAACATACAAATGAACTCTATCAAAAGAAGGATTTAAGTTTTGAAATGTTAAGCAAAGAAAATGGAACATTTTGCAAAGGTTTCAATAATAATTTATTAAGGTCAAATAGTGATTGGACTCAATGATATGTCTACAAGATGCTCTCACCTTGAATCCTTGACTATAGACCTTCATTTTTTAGTTGTAACAACAAAAGTTAAAGTAGTAGAATGACAAAGAATTAAGAGAGGAAGGGTAAGAGGGTTTTTGCCACATGGAGATCAAATTTTTTAAGAAAGTTTCCATCAAAGAGTTTTGAAATATAAAGTTATGAACTATAGAGTTCTAAATTTTAGAGTTTTGAATTATAAAGTTATGAATTATGAAGTTATAAATTTTAGAGTTTTAAATTGCTTTGCACATCCTTCATACTTCTTTATATAAAGATTTAGACAAAAAATTTTATTACTAAATATATAATATTTTAATTTTTATAAGAAAAATATGGATTTTGACAAAAATAGAAATTTTGCAAATTCCATGGCCAAATTGGCCTAGCCACACTCAATGTCACCCACCTGCACCAAGGCGTTATTCACGTGCATAGGGTGGTAGGTTCCCTTACCACTAACATGCATGTGTGTCCAGCATGTCACTCCCTCCCACATGCCTGCTCACACCTCTACACTCATGCATGTCAGTGACAAGCCATTGTGAATATATAAATGTGTGGCTCTTAATGCATTATACTACAATAATAATTTTGGTCATTTTATTTCTTTGATATTGTTTTTTATAATTTTAGATTCATTGAGCCTAGAATTGAGCTCTGATCATATGTCTCTTCTTTTTATGATTCAAGTCCCATCAAATCTTCTTTTCTACACAAACTCTTTACAAAATTTACTTCGATTATTTTTTTAGGGGGCTGAGACTTTCATCGATCCCATCAAATGATTTCTTTGAATTTGTTACAAATAGCACATAACTTTGGCAAGTGTTTATAAGCATTTTCACTTGATCAGCACCATTAAAGCTTTTTTCAATACTTATTTCTCTCATTTCACAAGAAAAATTTATCCATCCTTTGATCTCATAAGTATGAGTTTCATATTATAATTAGGCAAATATTTAGTTATACTACTTTGAAGATAATATCATTGATTTAATTTTTCATGATGAAAAACTTCACCTTACATTATTTTTCAACTCACACTTTGATTATTTTATAAATCCAACTAAGAGAATAAGTATTAGATATAATATAGTCTCAGGTTTAATCTCGAGTCTTTTTTAATATTAGATTCTTCTTGCTTCCAAAATCAATGATATCATAAATAAGTTTTTCCTTCACTTGTATTGTTATGGTGAGATGTTTTTCTTTTTACTTTTCTTCATGAGATATCCTTCTTGGACTCATTATTTGGTCACCCTTATGTTTGATGAATAAAAACTTAAATATGTAGTATTTTATTCTAATGAGTTTATTTAATATGAAATAAGTTTACTTATAAAGAGCAAGCTATGGACATTTGAAGATGGTGAATAAGTGGTCTTCAAAGTACCTTAAAGTATTTAGCAAGCTTTAAAGATTGAAGACATGCACATCAATTTTGAAAGGTTCTTTTTGTGTTATGCATTAAAATATTAGTTTGTTAATTATTAATCATAAGACACATTTCTCTATTCAAATTCTTTCAAATATTATTTGAATTATTCCTTGATTTTGGAAATATAAGATTTTATTTTTAAATCATTTAATCTTTCCAAATCTTACTTAACTATCTAAATTTGTTTAATCCTTTCTTTGATTTAAGAAACATATGGGTATCCATTTTTTAATCACTAAATCATTTTCTTGTTGAATTCTTCTTATGCTTTTTTTGCCAAATTTTATGTTAAGTCAATTGTTAAACTTTGGGTAAATTAAAATAAATATTTTTATTAAATTTTTATAATTATAAAAAAATATATATCTTAAGCCACATCCTAACTATGTAAGAAAAAATTATACCCTAAGCCACATCCCAAGCATGTGCTCGAGCGTAAAGCTCTCGAGTCGAGCAAGCCTAAAGGGGCACTCAAAAACATTGAGTTAAGATACAGTTAGAATGAAATCAAGTCAAATTGGATCTTGGCTACTGTGGATCTTGAACCAGGCTTAGGTAAGAGAAAGGACCGAACTATGTAGAACTAAAATCAAGTATACAAATGGGTCAGTCAGCCCCATAACCATGTGTAAACCTATAAGCATGTCAGTGGCTGGGGTGGTGATACCCCAAGTGCATAAAGTAGGAGCCAGCCCCATGATTCATTTTCAATTATCATCTCAAAAAAGATATTTAAAAGAGCATATTTTCTCATAGCCTATAATGTGGGACTAAAGTCCTCCACCATCTCAATATCTAAAGCATAAGAAAATTCTCAACATCCAATCTCTGATCAAATGGCTACAATCTTGTTCATCTATAAGCCTTGCTATAGTGCTCTGATTAGATCATGATGATCACATCTAACTTAATTAGATTATCTTGATTGTTTCTTATTTTTC
Organism: Vanilla planifolia; assembly: GCA_023846275.1. Taxonomy (NCBI): domain Eukaryota; kingdom Viridiplantae; phylum Streptophyta; class Magnoliopsida; order Asparagales; family Orchidaceae; genus Vanilla; species Vanilla planifolia. The sequence continues at coordinate 2,609,373 of CM043872.1, read as the reverse complement.
AAAAAAATCTATCATTTAATCGAATGACCTCGAACTCTCCATGTTTGAATCCTAAAATAAGATCTTTTCCACTTTTAACATTGATGAATTAAATGATCCACATCTTATCCCACTTGATCAAATGGCCCAAATATATTCTTTTTTTATCCAATCATCTATAACACATTTGTTTTTATGCCTTTTGATTTAACAGTCCACAACCTCTTCAAGTGGATCAAAGGGCTCTAATTGATCCCTTTTAATGGCTATTTTCTTAACTGTTATATGTGTCTTTATAGTTAACCATTTTGGAAGAAATTTTTAATCTCTTTGGAATAGATTTTTAAATTGTTTGGTTGTAGCTTTTGAAACAACTTTCCTTCACTTTTTAATGACTATGATCAATTTTTTTTATATAAACTTAATCCTTATTAAGATCTCAGATGAGGGTTGCATCATATTCTACTAGCATAACAATCTCTCAAAAACATCTACAATATAGTACTATCCAAAATTTTAAATTTTTTAAGTTAAGCCTAAATCTCTTAAGCTTTTATTTTCTTACTTATCTTCATAATATTGAGCTCTTTGTACCCTTCTCTATTCATTAGTAAGAATATAAAAATTTGTATGCTTTTATTAGAAAATTATTTCTTATTTTATTATTTTTTTCCTTTAAGTTGGGTGGTAGTTTAATTTTATCTTATAAAAAGTTAAGTTAGGATTGAGCTAATAAAAGCCTAGGTTATAGTTGAACTTACAAAAGCTAGTAGATTAGAGGTAAATCATAAAAAAAATCTCAAGAAGGTTGGAGGTGAATTATGAGAAAAAACTTTAACTTTTTTGATAGTAGAATTTTTCTCAATCTCGATCACGGGTTGACATAAGTTCTAATTTGAATCAAATCACTTAAAATTTTTGATGTATTATTTAATTTTTTTTCATTTTTTATTAATTACAAAAACATAAAAGTTATATATAAATTTGAATATCAAAAGTTTTTATAAAAATAAATTTTATAAAGAATATTAAAAAAATAAAAACAATATAAATTAGCAAAATAAATTAAAACACATAATTCACCACCTCTCCCCTATTGTGAGATTTGAAACACTCATTTTACTTTATTTACCATGAGAGATAAGTTTTTATCAGCTTTTAGAGATGTTTCAAGTACCTTTTTAGTCTCAACTATAATAAGTGATTTATCCTTAGGATGTAATTTTTAATAGTTTTGTTGTATATGTTTCATCTTCTTATAGTAATCACAATACATTTGGATTCTATTGGTAGACAAAATGTTGTAAGTTATTGTCATAAAAAAAATTATTAAAGAATACTCTTTGTTTTTTATAATCAAGCTTATACTTAATCTTTTCAATATTTTTTCATTTTACTTTTAGTCATTTATATTCATTCTTATTTTTAGTAGACATTATGAAGATATTGGCTTATTGTAAAGATTAAATAGGAAAAGAAAATAATTTAATGATAATAAAATAATACATACCTATAATATACTTTAATAATATCTACATCTTATCGATAGGTATTCCCAAGCTCACAACTTGTCAAAATTTAATGATATATTCTTACATAGTTTGAACTTATTAGTGTCCTAAATTATACCATTTTCTCAACATTTCTCTTATATAACCCTTAGTGTAAAATTCTTCTTAACTTAATTTCTTAAATTAATGCCATATCACTTCTATAATCATGTCAATTCTTAAGTGAGTATTTCACCATGCTAATGCATAATTAATCATGTTCAATTGAGCATATACCATCTTTTTATCCATAATTAAATAATCATATAGAGAAAACATCTATCTCAAGTTTCTCTAACCAGGTATCTAATTTCTTTATATCTATAAAATTATATTAATTTACCTACATCAAAAGGGTGAAATTGATGTTATCTTAATCTTTATCTCTAATTATCTTGATATTATTACTTAACTTATAATTTTACTAATTAAGAGTATTTTATAACATCATTTTTATTAACACTTGTACTTATTAGGTTAATAAAGGCACCTCTACCCCCAGGCTTAATGGTTAAATAATCGATACAATGACTTCCTCTTTAGTTTCTTTCTTCTTTCCTTCTCCCATCGATGTAGAATCAAAGTTCTTTGATGTAAAAAATATCACAAACTATCCATGACGTGTCTAGCCCTAAGCTCCTTATAGTATACATTCATGTTTTAGTCATAACGATGAAGGTAACAAATGAAATAATAAGGAACTAAGAAAGAAAAGAAAGAGAAGAAGGTTTTTACCATAAGAAGATTGAATTCTTAGAGAAGATTTCTTTTAAAAGTTTTAAATTATAGAGTTTGAACTACTTTATATATTATTTTTACCCCTTTATATAGATATTTGAATATAATATTTATTCTTAAATATATAATAATTTAACTTTCATTAAAAAAACATGTGGATTTTGATAAACAAAGAAGAAATTTTGTAAACTCTGTGCCCCAAGAGACCTAATTGCATGTGCACCACCCAATTGTGCTAAGCACAGTTCACACATGCAAGTAATGTTCCCTCGTGCAAACAGCCTTGCATTCTTGTGTTAATCGTGGTGACACAATAAGTTCACTTATCATGCACATTGTAAGTGGTCGATAGGAATGCGTGTGCAGTTAACATGTACCCATTCGATGCAGTCACTCCCACCCAGTGTGCATGGGCATCCAACATGCTGATCTCTCCTATGTGCACCCTTGTGCCTCAGCACAATGCTTGACCAACATTTTACAACATACACTTCAACATGTTTACAACAAGTCACCACACATGACTCTTACTGCTTCGTGCTACGAAATGATATTCTTCATTTTGTCTTTTCCCTTATTTTTGTTTTTCACAATTTTGGATTCATTGAGCCTTAAATTGAGCTTGTAATCACTTAATGATTAAAAAATTAAATTTTTAGATGACAAATGCCACTGACAACAAGGGTTTGTGATAATTGTGTTTTAACCTAGCATTTTCATGCACGAGTTTACAAACCCAACTATGTATGTCATGTTTACAAAAGGTAAATGATAAAAATTTAATTTTTAAACATGAAAAAAACTAAGGTATTCATTTTTTTTAAGATTTTTAGAAGAAAACCATGTTACAACTTGTTTTAGTGTTAATAAGAACAAATCAAAGAATAGTCACAACTAGTTCTATTTGTATCAATTCTAGTTCCATGGATATAGTTTTAAAGGATGAATGGAATCTAAATAACTCAAAAAGTAGGTTTTAGTCAAATTTTAATGGAAATTAGGTTAATAAAATGCTAGGGCAACAAAAAAATGATTTTATAAGATATTTTAAGTACAATAACAAGATTATGGTAATTATTATAAAAGGAACACTCAAAATGATATTATGAAATAGAAAAGAACATCAAATAATCATTTAATAAGCAAAATTAAGTGAGTGAAAGCACGTCAGTGTCATAAAAAACTTCACATTATTGTTTCAAAAAGGTATAGAACCTATGATTAAACTTAATATTTACTTTTACAAGAAGCTATCATATTCCATATGTTCTTTTCATGAAAGTGATATATGGTTGTAGAGTATTTTCATCAAATAAAATAAAAAGGGAGGAGAGGGAATCATAAAATAACTTAACTTTGATTGATTGACTCACATGGTGGTTTAACAACACCATGTGGTTAGTAACAACCAACTAGTGCACTCAAGAGAATTTTGTAGATGCAAAACTAGCATTAAGCTAGACCATTGAATGAAAATTATCTTTACTTGGTTTCCTAAAGTAATTAAGCTTTTACATGTGGTGGTACAAATGAAATCTTATTCCAAAGAAATCTCACATAATACACAGAATGCTCCAAAAAAGAAAGAAATGCTCCCAAACAACCAAAGAAATATAAAAATATGAAATGTAGTAGTGCTTGTCAACAAACCCCCATTAAACCTAACTATACATGGTCTTAGGGGACCACTACAATGTAAACAAATTTGCATAATGTAAAGAGTCATAATTCATTAACAAAGTATGAGGAAACATCAAAATACATGAAAAATTAAAAAAATGTTGAAAGCAACTAAAATAAGTGTTGATGTGATCCTTGGGACACTAAAAACTTTTTGAATTAATAAACTTTACAGATGAAGGAATCAACTACTATTGGTAGACAAAATCTCATTAGCTTCTAGATGTGAGTGAACTTAATGGATTTGAGCAAAGGGTTCCTTAAGATTCTTAACAGTAATCAAGTATCAATGCCTTCATTTATTCCACTCTTGGGTATTTAGTGATGAGTTTTTCAAATGCATTCTTCAAGATAACTAAAACTATATTGCCAAAAATGATACATTGAAAATATTATTCATTACATATTACAAAATCTAATATATTATAAGATGATATGGTTCGGTCTAAAAAAAATGCAATCACTAAAGAAAATAATAGATGTTATGTTTAACAATTAAAAGGCAAGAAATATAGATGTCAACATTAAAAGAATTTTAATAAAAAGTCAAGTTATGGAACAACATTATTTAGTCTTTAAAGAAAACTTCGAAATATTACATTAGTGAAAATATGTAGCTAAATCCTTTGAAAGCATCTTTGGGGCATCCTCCAAATGTTATTTTGACAATGTCACATAAAAGGGTATTGATGCTAATCTAGATAACTCCAAAGAAATCCACAAAAGCCATTAAATAATATCTTATGGAGAAGTTTAAAGGCTTGTTGGCGATATTGTAGGACATTGCCTTTTTTGTAAAAATCAACAAACAAGTTCCTTCCTTTCCTTAAACTCTTTAGAAATATGAAAACTTAGGAAACGATTGATGAATGTGATAAAGCCTTCAAATAGCTTAAAGAATATTTGGTAGCTTCATCCATTTTAAGCCATCATAAAGTTGGAAAACTATTGTATGTTTATCCAACTACAATAAATGTAGTGTTGGAGTCAAATTAATCACAAAAGAACTAGAATAACAAAGGCTCATTTATTATAAGAGGACTAGGAAATTAGTAAACTACCTTGCAATGATTATCTCTATCTTTTGTATTTCTTGCTAAAAGATTTCATACATAACTCCAAGCACATACAATAAAGTTGAAAATTAATCAAGATTACAAAAATCATTGGGTACTTAACCTTCTTAAAAGATTACATAAATAGGTGATTGAATTAAGTGAGTACAAAATTTACTTCACCCCATGAACTACTATTAATCTTAAGTGCCAGAGGATTTTATTAAAAAATTATAACCTCTAAGTAGCTCAAGAATAATAAAAAGAGTGGATTGGAATCATTTTAAAAAGTTTTACCAAATAATTCTCAAACATACTTGGAAATTAGTATCTCATTCTATAATAATCATATTACAAATGAAGTAATAATCTATAGATCATAATATGCTCAAGAACTGGGAGTCTATCACATATTAATCCATGATATTTCTCGATTATATATCTTAATTTAATTCATGTGGGTCAACACAAGAGATGAAGTCAAATAGGAATTCATAACCTAATGAAATAAACTTCTTTAAGGTTCCCTTCACTTTATGATAAAAAAGCCAAGTACATCAAACCAACAATAACTCTTTATTATATTCCATTTTGATTGGATAAACATTTCACCCTCAGTGTAATTCAGTCTAAAACTAATTGATTTTATTCCCATATATTGTGAAATATACTTTCTCATTAGCTAAGATAAGATAACTTTTTTCTTTTTGTCATAATAGTTAGCTATATCATGATTATAACTCTAAATTAGTTATTATGATTCTTGCATAAATACATATCATTTTTTTCATAAAAATTGTCCCCCACAATCCAAAAAAAAATTCCTTTTTAATAATTTTATTGCATATAATTGTACCCTCATACCTCTTCCATTAAGAACCTTTAGTCTATAATACTTTTCCTATTTCTCTTTATTATGTATATGTTAAGATATATTTTTTTTTGTATAATAAATGGCATATTAAATAGTAGCATTCTAGTGACACTTGGGTAGTCAAAATAACATATATTATAGATTCATGAATTGCCACGAATGCTAAATAGTCTTAGAGCACAAAATTATTGTGAGCCAAAAAAAAACTCCTATAAAACATTTTTTGAAAAAATTCTTTTAGAAAGATAATATATTTGAGTAAAACATTATTTGTTTTATTATTATTATTTAATAAAAAAATGTTAAATGAAACATTTTTACAAAAAAAATTGTTTTTTAAAATGATGTACCAAACGAACTCAACTTATAATGCCTCTCCTCCTCATTTCTATTTATTTGTCAAGTTAGTCTTGTGCATGATCCACGTGCAATAAAAAGTGAGCAGTAATGACATACCAAAATATTTGGACTTTTGTTTCACACAATTATTTTTTAAATATTTTTAAATAAAAATAAATTTTAAAAAAAATATTATTCTTTAGTTTTATTAAAGTGTTATATGTTTGATAAATATGTTACTAATAAATATCTAATAAAACTACTAGTATTATAAATAGTTAAAGTATTACTTTATCTTTTAGCACAAATGTACTATACAAGCTTTTATAATATCATTTTAATAAAATAAAAACTATTTTTTCTCTTCTTATTTTATTTGTTATTTTGCAAAATTCAAAAAATCTATTTCAAATTATACTTAAATAAATATCTAATTATATTTGAAAAATAGTTTTACTAAATAATAAATTAAAAAACGTTGTGACAAACCAAACTTTAACTGACATAAATGTCATAAATCCTTTTTTGTTTTTGATATTTTGCATGAATTAAAAAATGAGAAGAAAAGCTGTCAAACGCCAGCTAATGCTTTGCAGTGCATTACAAAGTTTTCTTGTCCATATGCTCAATTGGCAAAGCTTCACTCGTTTGCCCATCCTTCTTTTCCAGTGACAATGAATGCATTACTCTCTGCAGCTCCACCACAGAATTAATCTATTATATGATTTAGTTTTTATTTTTTATATTGATTTTATATTTTTGAAAGAACATTATTAAAAATTTTTGAAAAATGGTGAATACAAAACGATTTATATAAATAAATAAATAATTTTATATTGATCATTGGTGCAAAAAATGAGCTTTAAAAAAAATTGGAAGGTAATAAAGTAAGAGTATATCTAAATACCAACATAGCAAATAAGGTTAGAATATGAAATTTGAATATTATAATTTTTGATAAATTGAAATTTCATCTTTATGTTAAAAGTGAAATTATAATCTAAAGAAAGTATTATGAGTTTTTCAAATATGAATATATTGTACAACTACTAAATGTTTAATAAAAAAAATATAAAGCAAAATTGCAAAATTTGAATTGTAAACAATTAGAATGTTACTTTGCAAACAATTAGAATGCAACAATTCGACTTCGCAACCAAATTTGTTTACGGGTTTGAAACTTTCTTGGTGTTTGGAATTCAGAAATAAAAAGTTACATAAATTTTTATTTTTTTTTAATTTATTTGGGAGAAGTCATTGAGGTTCTCATATAGGGAGTGGAGTCTTTCAATATCAATGAAAAAATTATTAAAATCATTTTGGCCTTTGTATGTTACTCTGACCATCTCTGCTAACCACCTTGATCATTAGCTATCATCATGTTATTAATTGATCCTACTGCTAACCACCGTTGGCCACCTTGCATCAAGTTGTCACTATTGTTCCATAAGTCATCAATAGTGAAACCATTATAACTAATAGATATCATCATTGTCAAAAGGAAACGATCCATAGGTCTATGACAAATGTTAATTGTTCAATTGATAAGGGTGATGGGCTACCATGAGCAGACAATTAGAATAGGTGATTAGTTGGCAATGTATAGTAGGTTGATAACAAAAGACAAGTTGGTAATGACTACAGGTTGGCAATTGTTTAACTTCATTAATGATGACCAACTGGTCTTTGTAATATCAAAAGTCTTCTAAAAACTTGTATCACTTGTATTGCAAACTATCAAACAATATAATTTATGAAATATCATTCGAAAAATCAAATAATATTATAGGATTTGACTTCTTAAATTTTACTTCAATAAACAATCTCATTACTTGATCAATTATCACAAAACATATGATCCTATCAAAATAGGATCCAAATTAAATCTTATATATTTTTATGCAAAAATTTAATTTTAATTTTATAAAAAAATTAATTAAATATTAAAATTTTAATTAAAATTTAAAATTATAAATATAACTAAACTTAATCTTATTTAACTCAAAATTATTCCTCAAATGTAAATCTATTCTACATTTCCCAATACTCGTTTTCTTACTTTTGAAGTCTTCTTGAACTAGATTAATAACTTGAATTCAACAGAAGTTGGGCAATGTATAGTAAAAGATTAAGTTAAATATAATATCATTTCAATAAATATCTAATAATTAAAAAGCTAAACTTATAAATAAAAGTATCATTAGCTTTATATCAAAATTCTAATATTTTGCATTGTCTTATAACATCGTCCATATGTTTTATTTGTTTTAATAATTGTAATAAAGACACAATGATATGGGTTGATGACGTTTGAACATAAGATTAGAACACAATGATGTTTTTTTAATATAATTTATTTTATTTTATATTTATAACATTATATAACATTAAAAATTTGTTATATTTATAAATATAAAAGTCTTTCATAAACTCCTTTGCAATCTATTATCTTCTTTATCTATGTTGCCTTTGTTCTAATACCATATAAGCTATTAATTTCTTACAAGAGTTGCCTTTCAATATAGAAACAAGTAGTGTCTGCTTGTCGGTAGTACGATTAGTTTGTTGAGAATCATTGATTGTAAAGATGTGATTTGACGTCATCTGGTACACTTATCTTTGGCATTGTAGTGGAGATCATCGAGCTCCAACGTATGTTTGTGCATCTTTTGTATGATATGATGCTAACCTAAATTGAATAATAAATTGAAATAAATGATTTAAATTCAATAGATGAGTTGTATATAGTGATCTAAAAGCTTTAATGACAATCAATTGTTTAATAGATCTCATTGAAAATGTGATAGAGTCATTCTAGTATTTTGATGTCTATATACTTGTTAGTTTTTTGTACAATCATTTGCGTCATTCATAAAACACACTCAAAATATATTTTTTAAAATAAAGTAATTATATAAAGAAAAATTATTATTTTAATTTTTAAATATTTGATATATAGTAAACATGTAACAACTATAACTATAGAATGATAACTTAGAAATTTTTTTAATATATATTGAATGAAAAACTCTATTTAACAATTACAATCAGAAAATAATCTCCTTTGAAAAACTATGTCTAAACGTAAAATAAATAAATTAAAAATCTATATGACAGTTGACTAAGTAATATATAAGATCAACTTTATATAACTGAGCATATAGACTATATAAAAGTGATCTTATGTGAAAAATAATTATATATTTTGATGTAAACGGCAATAAAAAATTTGTTAAAGAAGTTTAAAGTATTGATTATTGAAAAAGACCTTTTTGTTTTAATAAAGAATATTTTATAATGATTAATCATAAATAGTTGCATGAGTTGAATAATAATATTTTTATTATATGGGGTAGAACTAGATGAACATATAAACAATCAAATAATAACAAGATCGTTGCTATTAAAAATTTAATTCTAAAAATTTGGTGGTGAGTGATTGTTGAGAACTTTGCAAAAAAAAATCAATGATAAGCCAATAATTGAATGTGTTTAGGCTTGAATTGAGTTTGAATAAATTTGATTAAGTTGATCCACAAACAAAATAATTGGCTCTTATTTATGTCTTATTTGATTTGGATCCTTAATGGAAACAAATCAAGGATGCTCAAAATAAAAAGATTATGACTTTATTAACTTTAAAGTTTTAAATATTATATTTATAACTTACTAAATTAGATTTGTACATAATCCTTCAAATGATTATAGTTTTAGTTGCATGAAGTAACATGTAGTGTATTTTTAAGTTTTTTAAAAAATTAAAATTTTTAAACTACTAATTAATACAAATATAACTATTACAAGTTTAATCTACTAAACTCTAAAAAAATCTATATTATTCTATTTTAAATATGATATTTTGACTATAGTTTAGCAAACATCATTATATTACAATTGCATGTTTCATGTTTACTAAATTCATTAGGGTTTGTCTCATTATGTTTGCAATGCATCTCTTGAAATAAATAAGACCTTTATTTTGTGTATGATGGTTTTAATGATACACACTTTTTATATTTTGTGATATGTCATTGCTTTTGCAATAACATTATCTATCATGATGGTACACATTTTTCATATTTTATGATGTCTTGTTACTTTTTTTATAATATGTTGACATGATAGTGTAGATATTATTAGGTTCACATGATATATCAAGAGAGAGTGATATTTTTAAATTTTTTATAATAAGAATTTAAATTTTGTTTCTCACTTTTTTAATTGAGACCTAAACAAAAAAATTTAAAGCATTTAATAAGAAAACTAAAATGTACAAAAAATGATCTATATGAACAAAAAATAAGAGATTTTAAATGGTTTGACTTGTACCCAATGAGCTTATATAAACAATTAAGTCAACTATCATGATTCTAACCTTTTCTTTTTATTATTATTACAACTAGGTGGAGAATAATTTTATTATTGAGTTTTTTTTTGCGTAGGTTAAGATACAATATATTGTTGAGGTTCTTTTATAGCTAAAGTTCGAGTCAGATGGTTAAAAGAAAGTGAAAGAAAGATGAAACTCTTTCATGCAATTATTAACTATAAGCAAAGAAAATTAAAAATGTAAAGGATTAAGGACTCCTCTAATAACCAGATAGTAGATAAAGTGAACATAATTGAGGCAACAATTCAACATTTCTAGCTCCTATTATTGGCTTCTCCTAGGATTGAAAACACATTTTTTATTAATACAATCTCTCTTGTATCTTTAATGAATAATCATACCATATTACAAGAGATAACCATGGATGAACTTTAACATATCATCTTTCAAATTGGACTCTCAAAATGCTTTAGGCCCTGATGGATTCAATATGATCTTTCATACACATTGTTAGAAAATAATTACTCAAGGTGTATTAGATACAACAAAGTATTTTGTTAATGGTTCTCTATTTTTAAGGGAAATTAATAATTCTAATTTAGTCTTAATTTCTAAAAAGAGAATCCAACTTATATTCTTATGTAGGTTTGTTGAGAAAGTGTTCTCTAAACTACTTTTTATTGGATTACAAAAATTTCTTACATCCTTAATATCACCTGAACAATCAAGAGTAAAGAATAGAGATATCATAGAGAGAATCCTTCCTATAAAGGAACTGGTTGATGATATTAACAAAAAAGTTATATGTATAAATTGTATAATCAAACTTGATATTAGAAGTGTTCTTGATATCTTGTCTTGGGATTTTCTAAGGAAGGTTCTCTTAAAGTTCAACTTTAAGGCTAACTTCATTAAGCTGATTATGAAAATCCTTAACATTAGTTAGTTCTCCATTATATTAAATGGTAAGACTAATGGATTTTTTCAGGCTTCTTATGCTCTAAAGCAAGGTAATACTCTATCTCCTCTTCTCTCGATTTTATTTGATGAAGTCTTTAATCTTTAATTAAAAAACCTCCTTAGAGGTTATGAGAACATAACATATTTGAGCTCTACACATGATTTTATTATATTCACCAAGCTAGATAAGAAATCAATTACAAACTTAAAGAGATTTCTTATGAATCTCCAAGGTATTTTGGCCTACAAATCAATCCCTAAAAGAGTTCTTTCTTATGTTTACGAAAAAATTAATCTGGATTAAGGATACTTAATTATACTTTAGGTTTCACATGGAGCAATTTCTTTATAAACTATCTTGGAATCTCTCTAATAAAGGGTAAGAAATATTGTGGTATTGACTCATAGCTATGATGATTTATTTGATGATAATAAGCTCGAAGTATTTCTAATAAATTTGATCGAATAAATTTTTAGATTTCAGATAAAAAAATATTTATCTTCATAAGAGAACTTAAAATAAAGTGAAGCAAAAGTATAGTCCCATGAAGATCTTAGTTAGAGTGGTAAACTATCAGAATATTTATTTTGAGTTTAATTTTAGATATTTTATTTTATTTTTATTAGAATATTAAGTTTGATCATAATCATTCTTGTAAGCATAGTTAATTTTCTCCCAAACAAACAAAGGGGCAACCCAATATTTGATTGACTCATAGACACAAAGAATAAGTGATGTGAGACTAAAGGCCATTATTTATTTCATGTGGTTGACTTTCAAATTATAGAAGTAATGTGTACTATTTGATTGCATAATTTCATGATCGAATAGTTGTCATCTTATCTGTTTAATAAAATGCAGTAACTCAACCTATCATCCAATCACACAATTTTGTGATAAGTGATCCAAATGAAGTTTGTGTGCTAACCTAAATGCAGCCAACATATCACGTGACAATCAAATGGTCCAAATTTAATTCTTGTAGGTAACTATTCAATCATGTTGAGATATAATGGTCCATATTAAATCATTTTTTCTAAATAGTACCAATTCAAATCTAGTTGTGTGATCACATTGTTTTTGTTATTAAATAGTCAAGATTCTTTCCTCCTTTCTAATACTCCCATATTCACTTCAAATTAAGCCTTTAGGAGCATTATAAGAAAATCTTTGGATAGTAAAGCTCTCGATTAAGACCTTGAGAGAGGTTAGATATCTTAAATTAAGATTTAGAGATGTGTTATGTTTGACTAAAGAACTAATAAGATCAAAATATTGGTTAGAACCTTGGGTTAAATAGGTTCTTTGGGCATAAGATGACAGCTTCAATGATGATTTGAGGGATGCATGGTGGCTCAAGAGATACCTTATAATGGGTATAGTGACTCAGGGTTGCCTTGTAGCCATTAGGATCACTGGTGAAACTTGTGCGAACATAGAATTAGTTGTAATAGCAATCAGCTATACATTAAACATAAAAGAAGAAACTAAAGCTATATCAATACTATAAATAGCCTAGATAGGCAAGGTCTTAGGTTAAAATTATGGTAAGATTAAATTAAAAAAAAATAGGCTAAGATATTACAGATAGCTAATTTAAGATTGAATAAAAACCCTAAAATAATTAAATGATGGTCACCCTCTGTAACAAACATAAGACTTAGGGTTAACATGATGACAAATTATGACATAAAAACCTAAAGTATAGTTTTAGTTTATGTAAGAGATGTCACTAAGATCATATGATAATTTCTTCCATAAGGGTTAAACATAAACACTAAATTTTGTTGCCACAAAAAAGGCTTTTGTCTCAATTTAGGCCTTGGTGTTGAGTTATTTGGCCTTGCCAAGGGCTTTTGTTGCAAGAGCCTTATAAAAGACTTTAGATAGCTTTTAAGACATGGTCTAGCTTTACATTCCTTGTGAGGAGACTTAAGAGGCTTTGGTTGGCTTTAGAATAAGGCTAAAAGAGATTTAGGGCTCAATTAGATGTAGTAAAAGTGGTTTTCGTTAATTAGGTAAAAAATTAAAAAAATCCTTAAATTAATTAATAAGCTCAATTGGCTCAAACTAAGTTTAAAAAATTATTAGTTTGACCAAATAAACATAGGGTTTGAAATTTAAATGTCAAGGATTTAAAACTTAAAATGTCATACATTCGAAATTTGAATGTTTTAGATTTAAAATTTGAAGACCTAAGATTTAAAATTTAAATATCTAAGACTTCAATTTTAAACTATGGATAAAGTTGTAATAATCCTTCATTAGCATTCCAAGATTTTGGTGTTATGTCATTTATTTATTTAATTTTTTTAATATTTTGAAAATATATAAAATTATTGTTTTCTTTTTATAAAAAAAATTATAGCAAAAGTAAACCTTTATTCTTTTGAAATCAAGTAGTATAAGAAACTCTTATAATCAAGTAAAAGCAACATATTTTTCATATTTCTTTTTAAATGCAATTTGAGTACAATATCAATGTTAATAAATCCTTACATATCATTTTTACTTAAATATAATAAACATAAAAATTACAACATCTAATGATAGTTATAGTATTTTTTAGATTATGTTTTAGCTCTCACTACTTCCAAATAATTTTATACAATGTCTTCCATTAACTTAAAGTGTTAAAAAAAGACATAAGCTAATAGACATTGACTCAATAGCAAATAACTGTATATATATATATATATATATAGTATTACAACCTTTTAGTAGTCACATGTAAGAGTCATTTGTAATAATATATATTATAAATAAAACTTATGAGTATTCAAATAAGAGTAAAGTAACAATACGTGTCAAACTTTTATACGAATGAATCTTTTATAGATTTACACATTATTTCTTTCTTTTTACCTTTTATTTATTTAGGGATTTGTCTTAGAGAAATTCTTTTTTTATCAATAAATAAGGCATATCTACGAGTATAATATTCTATACTTAAACAGTCTAAACAAAAGGCTCTATTGGCTTATATCTAGGATACACTTTTAGAATAGCATTTGTCACTTTAAATAAGCTTATGTTTAATTTAGAATATTACCTTCCCTTCACCAAGTATTTTTTTCTTCTTTTTATTTCACTTTTATTATTTTTTTATCTTTATGACTTTTATCAACAAAAATTATCGTGTATGTTCATTATAACACAATTATATCAACAAGTTACTTATAATCAAAGCATCATATCATTCATGTCAATTATTATATACATATATAAATCATGTTGTAACAATACTTACCTTTTATCATCATTCATAAATTTTATTTTTTTATCTTCACTTAAATACATAAATTTTAACAAGCATCATATATCAATACCATCATGTTATACATATACTATACTTATTTCTTATATCTCTAATTTAACCTTTGTAATCAATCAATTTAAGCCTGTATCATATAATATACATTACAAATAATTATATATACATAACTATAACTTTTTTCCCTATCTTTTAAAACTAAGTTGGGGTCTCACCAGGCTCAAATCTTGCTCGATTTTTTTAGTTGCTAAGTACTCAAGAATGTGTTCTTAATTTTTCCTTTGTCTCTTACACAATTCCTCTCCAAATCTCTTGAGAATACTTTCATTTATTTTTCTCGTATCTTTATTAACTATGGTTATATGTTGTATCTCCCAAATTCCTTAAAAAAATCTCTAAGTTATAGCCAACACCTTATTTATATTTATTCTTATGACTTTTCATATTCTAAATCTTTTAAATACTTCTAACAATTATGTTCCCTTATAAATATTTTGTTATCTTTAACTTATTTAATAAGATTTTTCATCAATTAAACTCACCCCTATGCTAATTTCTTTGATCATTTACAATGTTAAGTTTTAAGTTATATTCAATTTCTACTGATTGTACATGTATAACTATTATATTTGTGTTATACACTTCTCAATCTTACATAAATCTATCTTTTCTTACTTATCATATAGTTATAATCTCATTATTATACTAATATGATGTTATTATTTTTTTTATTGTATGGACTTTTTATTTATAATGTTAGTCTTCTCTTTATTAATTGCATGATATTAATCATTGTACAATACAACACCCTTTAATTAACTATTTTGATAATTTAAAATTTTGACTCACATAAGATTTAAACTTTAAAAAATAAATGAACAAAATCTCCCATAGAAATATATATATATACTTCTATCATACTATATAATCTAATACTTTTATAGATTTTATCTTTACACATGGTTGCACTAATATATTTATATTATCATACTTGTATCATAGAGTGTTGGGTTATACACTCTATCATACTTGTATGTTCATTAATTTTATACTACATAATACTATATTGACTATACTAATATTTTCATTAATGGCTCAGTACAATGTTATGATTATTTTATATGATCCTCAATTCACTTTTGTGTATGTTCACACTTGTTTAATATTTATTCTTTCTCTTACTTAATCATATCATATGATACTCTATGATCATATTATATGACTAACTCCTTCCCTATTAACCTAATAGGTGGCTCTAATCCAAGAAATTAGACTTGTAAAATCTCATCATATCTTACAAATTTGTTTACCTAATTGACTCTCTCATTCGATTATATTGTATGATACTATGATATCATATTATATTATATATTAAAATTTTAAACATCTTTAAAAAATTCTAAAAATATATATATAAATTCTCAAAATATATTTAGATCAAAATTATTACTCATAACCATCTCTTCTTAATATTATCAATCATTTTTTAATATTCTTTTTTTCAACATCTTATGGTTTAAATTTATTAAAATTTCTTATCCCCATTTTTGGGATGTTATAAAAGTTAAGTACTAAGTAACTTTTGTTAGCATTGAAAGTAAGTTATGACTTAAATAAACTTTGGATGATGTTAAGAATAGCTTAAGAATTAAGCATATATTAAAATTAAATAATTGTTAAGATTATGTCCTTTACACAAGGACTAAAGATAGAAATTAAGATTAAAATGAGGATATCAAGCATTTAATGAGACCTTGAGCACACTTAGGATAAGGTTATGATTTTATGAGGCTCTTGGTAAAACCTTGGATAATAGTTTATTGAGATTATTAGCTCAATTTTGGTCTTATAAGTGGTGCTAAACTTAGTCAATTGGCAAAAGTTTCACTTACACTTTTATTTAAGCCTTAAAGTAACCTTATTTGAATGGGTAAAAACATGAGTAATCCTAAATTATGCTCTTAAGACATGGATTGACACCTCAAATGATAGTTTACAATGTGCATATGGCTCTAAAAATACCATCGAGAAGGGTGTAGCGACTCTTGTTATCCAATGAGATAAGAAAGAGTCACTAGTAAACTCATATAATCTCAAATTAGAGAATAAAGGGTTATGACTAGAAGTTTTTGAGTTAATGAATTAAAACTTGAGTGATTACTAAAGCAATAACTTAGATAAGCTAATAGATTGTAATGAGACTTCTATATTAAGAAAAAAAAGTCAAGAACTAGATACAAATATAGAAAACTTGATATGGGTATAATCATAAATAAATTGATTATGGTTTGATAAAAACCTTAAGTTAGCTTAAATAGTGGAGTAGGATTTTGAGAAAATCTTAAATAGCTTAGTTAGTAGTTTAAGGTTTTAAAGAAACTCTAAGATCATTCAAATGATGGATCAGGGTTATTCATGAAACCCTAGATATATACAAATAAAACAATATAGATTGATATCATAAGAAAAGTTTATTTGATGATCTCATGAACTAGGTCACAATGGATCCTGGTTGATGAAGCCCTCGATCAGAGTTAAGTTATTTATAACATATGATAGGACTCCTATAAGGTATAGAAGTTGCATATCGCATCACTTATGGTATTATGAGAGGACCATGGGTGTGCCCGAGCATATGGTGGTGGAATGTCAAACATTGTTTAGAAGTTCTTAAGCCCTATGGGGTAGTCTATCTCATTGTTATAGCCTCAATGTGTGGATAGTCATATCATGTGTAAAGGATCTTACGATAGCTAAGTGTCATTTCTGACATCACGAGAAACTATGGATGTGTCGAAGCACTTATTAGAGTGTCACATGTTTGATAAGGACTCCTATAGCCTTATGAGGTAGACCCATGGTGATTGG
This sequence comes from Vanilla planifolia, assembly GCA_023846275.1. Lineage (NCBI taxonomy): Eukaryota > Viridiplantae > Streptophyta > Magnoliopsida > Asparagales > Orchidaceae > Vanilla > Vanilla planifolia. Next base: position 2,591,725 of record CM043872.1, on the reverse strand, counting down.
ACTTTTCTTTGGAAAAATATCAGGTTATGTGATGAGATAAGAGTGTCAAACTTATGCTAACAATTTGATGAGCTTAAAGGAGTGCTAGATTATCAGTGGATTATTATACTTTTTATGGGTTGATTATGATTCCATTAAAACTTATTTGGCCTTAATGGATATGAGATTAGGCTGATGGTTATTATTTAATACATTGGATCAACTTGGATATTTATGATACTTTATTGATTCCTTCATTTTATTGATAATTTTACTCTACTATTTTACTGTTATATATATGTTTTATTAGCAACACTTTAAAATTTTCTATTAAGCTTATCTCACTCTTCACCTTCCCCTCCCTTACCCCCCCCCCCCCCCCCCCTCCTCCTCAATATCATCTACAAGTGTAGAGAGTTAGGAGCTGATGTAGGAATTAAAGTGAGGTATCAAATTCAACACTTTTAGTAGATTATTCATCTATATAGATTCTAAATGATTTTATGTTGTAATTCTTATTCATTTTTCATATTATCATTTATATTGTTAGATTTTGGTATGTATAAGAATTTTATGATATACTTTAATATATATATTTTATATTATTTTTATATGACAAACTTAGATTTTTGGATGACATAAGGATCATATGATGATTTATTTGATATTATAAATTTATATGAATATGCTTTATCACATGTTTACTTTGATAATATATATACTTTAATGTATATTAGTAAGTTATTTAACCCTAAGTGAATTAGTTCTTAAATCAACAAAACAACCAGTTGGGATAGGGATATGATCTATTTTGGGCAACATATCACAAGCATCATGATTAAACTAAAGGATTGTGATTCAATTTAAATGTCAAATTAGAAAAATGAAAGATGGTTAGCCAAATATATTGATTGGTGTATAAGTTTGGTTGCACCCAAGAGAAAAAAAATATTTGATGCAAAAAATGTGGTGTGATAATGGCCATAACATTACTTACACTTATTCTTTTTATGAGTAAACCATCTTGATCTTAAAAAGAATTTGTTGAATCTTTGTAGTATCTATAAAACATATTAAATTTGTTTCACCTCAAGAAAATATCTATTCTTGGCTCATAAAATATTAAGATCCCTTCTTATGAATTAAAATTCAATACCAATAATTTTGATTTAATACTCATAAGGAATCTATACGAACTTGACAATTGACTCTAAGATAAATCACCTCCTTCCTCCTTCACAACACATTTTCTTAAACACTAATCAAATTCAAAGACAAATCTTTGGCCATCCTTTGGCTCTTTCTCTTTTAAAATATTCCTTAAAATGATAAGCTTAATCTCTCTCTTAACAATACCTCATGACCATCCTGGCCCTCAAAGCTCTAATTCATTTCAAAGCCCTACCCAAGTCCACCCTCATCATCTAGAACAACAATAATCCTTTACTAAAACTGAGCCAAATTTCAATCTTATCACCCAAAAACACCATAAGATTGATCTCCTTACAAGTTTTAGCCATCATCAAAGCTCCACCATCACATACCTTCAAGTCCATAAAAAACACTCAAAAGCCCATTTTTATGGAAATGGGTTATTCCATGGAAATGGGCCTTTCCATGGAACAAATACATAAAGAAGGGGCTACTAAAAGACCAAATAAAGATTCACAAAGCTTAATTTGTCCAAACAAGTTATTGGATTAGCTTCTTCAAGGAAATTCACTTTTAGCCTATCATTTAAGAAACTATGTATGAATAATTCAAGATGATCATAAGATTATGAGCTATTGTAATTTGTTAGATATTTAAAGTTTAAGTTGATAAGTCTTTCACATATAAATGTCCCATTATATTCATTAATTAAATTTTGTTTGGAATATATTAAGTAATCACTTTGCCTTGAAAGTGCATGATAAGGAATCCCCCCCCCCCCCCCCTCCCCTCTTTGTTACTCTCTTCCACTTGTTGCATTCACCATCAAATTGGTCTCAAAGTCACTTATTGAAAAGAGAGCTTAGTCAACTTATAAAAAGAGAGATCAAGAATCCCACATATATGCTACATTTTAGAAACCAAAACTAAAAGCTAAAATTGGTTTGTTTCCCTTAAACTTGCTAACTCATTACTTCTAGTTTTAGTTTCATTTGAATTTTGATGAGAGTATCAATAATCCTACATAATAACTATCCTTCTATAAATATTTCAATCTAAGTTAAAACCTATAATAGAAGATACCTATTTCTCTTTCTTTTTTTTTCATTGATGATTTACCCTAAAATAGACTCTACAAGAAGAGGGGTGATGGGATTCAAGAGACAAAATCATAATTAATTCTATTAAGCAATGAAAGCACCTACAGAACATAAGTGAATTCTATCCATTTTTTGTGATGACAACCTACCATGAAACGTTGTCCATCCACTCGTAAGATGAAACCAAATCATTTTCCTCTCAAGATAATAACATCAAATAATCTTTCTTCTCTTCTTTACACATGATAACAATTAATGTCCACTAGAATATATCAATGTTGTTGATCACCATTACTAACCACAAGCAATCACTATTGTCATTAACCATTGCCTCTCAACAACATCATCTACCAATGTAAACTACCATTACCAATGACCACCACAAACTACAACCATCACTATTGCCCATCATCCACTACCAACCACCACAATTATCAACCATTAACCAACACCACTATTACCATTGACTACTATCATAAATCATTATTTGCTAACAATGTCACAAATCACCACCATAAATTCTTGTTGAACTCTACCAACTGCCACTACTACCATCAACAATCTCGCCACTTACTATTGTCGATCACCATCAATTGCCATCACCATTGATCATCATTATCTCAATCGTTCATATTCCACCAATGAAACAAAAATAGATAACTTTATAATGATTAAAAGCAAAACAAGAAATCAATAAATATCATCAATTTCCAACAAAAACATAATTCAATTACCACATTTGAAAACATTCAACCAAACAACAAAGTTTAAAAGACAATATTGACTCTAAAAAAATCACTAACTTCTAAACATCATCGACTTTCAAAACTTGCCAAAGCAAAAATGCCCAAATAATTTCTCCTCAAAATTGCTATCCCATAAAGATTAGAGAGCAGATTCCTCATGTGAAGCAACTGTAGCACATAAAGCTTCCTTTGACAAACTGTTCACCTTACAGAGCCACAGGAACCCCAAACAACGGCCGAGCAAGTGCTGGGCACTCGCTTCCTTGCTTATCCGAGCCACTTGAATTCCCAGGTTGATCCACCCAAGTGAAATTTGAGTCCTCTCTTGCCGAGCATACCATGTCCGAGCAAGGTCCGCATGCAGAACTTTCGTCGTAGGCCGTCGTAGCTTCCACAGAATCCTGTGGGGATCGCCGCACAAGGCAGCTGGAGAAGAGGGTGGAGCTCGCACAGATGCGGCTCACATCGTATCTGCTTATGTCGAAGTTGGTCACTGCACTCGCGCCACGAAACTTGATGGCCGCGATGTCGTAGGCTTCTGCAGCTTCCTCTTGAGTGCCTGGTCCATTGCAAAGAGTCAAGACAACTAAGGTTTGTTTTGGAAGTTTTTTACATTAAGTGCTTTATCCTAACAAAAACAAAGAACGCCAATACTTGATCGTTCTTCTCTCACATAAATACTATTTGGAAAAAAAGATCTTTTAAAACCTTAGAACCGAAGTATAATCGACTGTTTAAAGAGCCATGGTTCCTTACCCTACATCACTCTCCTAAATAGCCTTTCACCAAGCATGAAAGCAAATTTATACGTTGGAAAACAATTCGATAGCACGTTTACATAAAAGAATGTGGATTATAAGAATTTATACTTGGCCTATTATTTGATAAATCAAGTAATACTGAACTTTGCCTGCTTGTAGACGTTCAAAATATATCAAATATAAATGCATTTAGTTTCAGAAAGAAACTCACTGAATGTTCCCAGGTATAAGTCCTTGTTCCCAGCAACCCTCCCAATTCTTGCTTGCCATCTTCCATGTTGGTGGTGTCTGCAATGGCAAAATGCGTCATAAACTTAACTAGTATCAACTTTATGAAAACAAAAAAAAAACTTTAGAGAATTAATATAAAATAGTAGACTTTATCTAAAGAAACCTTGTCACTCCTCTATAGATAGAAGCACCCCTGGAAAACCCACTGCTTGTTCTGAAACCAAAACAACACTCTGAGCTAACAAAAATCATGCTAAACTGTGAAAGACACCACAGATGAGGGTAAAATGTTTACTGTGCAACAAAGAAATGAAAAGGCTAACACGTTCACATCAAATCAAGGAAGATTACTTGTTTGTTCATCTCATTTAAATTTATTTACCTTCTCAAGTGAGCCACAAATTCCTGCCTGGTCATGCTGTTCATCTCTTCCAATTCCTTTTCGTAGGTGCACAGCTTAATGAAAAAACCCAAAAAAATATAATTGAGTTCATGGATGATTCGAAAATAGAAAGTCTTGGAATATGACAAGCAATACCAGAAAATTTATTTGAGTTGTTGGTCCCCAATACTTAAGTGCAGCAAGATCATATGCTCTTGCTGCCTTTTCCTCCTTATCATAGCCACCTAAAATTAAGTGCAAGGAAACATAATCGACCTAATAAACAACATTAAGTTCTGAATACTATGCAGGAAACTTCAGCTTACCCAAATAGACTGCTCAGAAATCATCAAACAGTGGGTTTTCCAGAACAGAGTTGCACATAGAGTAAAAGGTTAGTATGCAATTTAACAAAACAATAAAGTTGCTAATCTTGATAACATATGTCAATCAAATTCAATTTAAAGCTCTTGAACCCACCTTGCCTCCCCTTCCTTGTCTGCCCCTCTCTCTTGCAACTATTGTCCCACAGATGAGCTTCATACCTTCCTGTCCACCTATGTCTACAGAGATAAACAGAAGAGTAACAATATTTCTGATACATTGTTCATTTTGATCACGTTTGAATTCCTTCTTTTTAATCTTCGTTTCAAAAGTTTTTCATTTTCAAACTCAATTTCACTATATAATTTTTAGTAATATTATATTTATGTTCACATAAAACTCTTTTTTACACCTATTTTCTACTCTCAAAATCAGTTATGGTCAAACAAAACCTTAATAATCAAATACCATGAAATTGGTGAATTCCAGCAAAACTAACCGAGTGACACCTCGATACTTTGAGGTCCTTTGTCCAAAATTATCAGTTGATTTTCGAGTATCTGATTTGGCTGCCTCAATGCCGTTAAGGCCTTCAGCTGAAGCCGTATTGTGGCTGATGGATAGGGCCAGCCGGTTCTCCGGTGGCTGCAAAGGGCTCTGCCTGAGCCACGATTTCATTACAGATATGGAAGGTGAACCATCTAAGCCAACATAGCAAATTTGGCCAGCCAAGTTATGGTTTAGTATGGCGACCTCTGGCTTGTGATTTCGAGCTTGATTATATGTATGAAACAATTGCCGTGGATGATGCACTGTTTTAATTATATTGAGGCTATCTTCATTGACAGAACTTTCTGAACACCCAGCAAAAAAATTTTCCAACTTTGGACCATTCATCACTTCAAGGGAGTAACTTCTGCATCTCCAATCTAATAAAAAGGAAAGGTCATATTGTTTTCCATAGAATTTGAAGATGTGAATTGTTAAATAGCTAATAGCAAACAAATATCAGAACTCAAGAATCAGAAGTAAGTCTGTCGACATGGAATCTTCAACAATTAGGAAATCATATAGAATATAATTACTCATACATGCAAAATTAGCATGATGAAAAACAAAATCAAATTCAGTTGTAAGCCATTTCCAAAGAAGTTCACAAGAATTCTAGGACAGCAAAACATAATGCTTGGCATCTATGCTGACAAGAGGTACTATTTAATTTAGTTTACAGACGAGCTTTCTTTGTCTAAGAACTAGAACAAAAGTTCTAAAGATAGACCCTGATTTAGGACACTAATTTGCCATTTAAAGTAAGGGCACCAATTTGTACCATAAATGTCTACAAATTCAATCCATCTAAAATGGAAGACATGAAACAGGATCTAGGCAGTTTGAGACATCCAAAAATTGAAAAATAAAAACATTTTATGGTTTGTGTTGTGTTGATAGGAGTCTCAACTCAGTCATAGTAGATATAGGAGTATAAGGAATTGAGAATAAAAACCTCAATTTGTTTGGTTTACAGATAGTGGGTTCATTCAATCCTGAACACAACTTTTGATGAATTATCCTAATATTAATATATCTAAATTTTATATTTGAGATATTATTTGTATTAAGTAAATAAGCTTAATATTTAGATATTTTGACTTAAAAGGTATGTTAATTTAGTGATTCGTGAAATATATCTCTAAATCATTTATAATTTTCAAATATAGAAATTGCAACCATGAAATTGATAATAGATATAACATCACCCATAACCTACGATCCTTTTGGAAAAGGTGTTTGCTTTACCAAATTCCCTATGACTTAAGAGTCACCATATATATCTTGTTATCAATATCTTTGCACTACGGTTAACTTCCTTTTCATTATAGAAGCCAAGATCTTTGAAATGTCATATATTACAAACTTGCTCTTTTTGGTGAATTTATTTAATTAGAAAAAATTGAAATGTTTCTTTTATAACTAAGAATTTGATATACCATTAGATTTGAAAAAGAGAATTAATTATCACCAATTGTGTTAGTCATTATTGTGACTTCTTAATTAATAGAATATTTTTCATCTCTTTATAAACCTAGGCTTAATTTCTAACCAAATCACCTAAATCTTTTATTTTTTATTTGTTCTTCATAACTAAAGGATACCATTTTTTGGTCCTTCAATCAAGTTGGCATTTTCACACAAATAACCCACTTGTCTCGACATACCACTACAAAATCTCAACAAATTATCAACTACAATGAAGTGTAAGATAAAGAAATTTGATAGCTCAAAAAATGTTTAGTTTTAAATAACCAAATGATGTAGTTGTTGTCAAATATGGATTTGTGAAAACACTTATGAGGAAATAAAATATATAAGAAATCATGATTAAGTCAAAAAAGGAGAAGATAAAAGAAAAAAAAACTTAGTTATTCAATTTTTTTAGACAAATATGATTTTGATAGAAGTTTTAAAAAGGGACTACTACAAATGAGTTATAGCATTAGAACTTGTGTACATGACCAAGAGCTTCTCCAACAAAACTTATTTCAAATAAAAAAATATATTTGTTATGCCTTTAAGAAGGCATGACGATTAAATCATATCTATAACAATTAAATCTCATCATGAGAGATATTAAAAATTTAAATGTGAAAATAAATAATGAATAAGAAGTAAAGAGGAGAAGAAAAGAAAGCAAAGGAACATTCATAAAGGGAAAAGAAAAGGTCAGAGGTTGACTTTAGAGTTGAGATGATGAACAAAGAGTGTACTGGAGTAAGGATCATGAAGATTGGCTACTTTGACTAAATCTTTGAAAGTTTATTTATAACTAATGAAATGAATGACATATGTTAACTTTACTTTCACATGAGAATTAAAACTTCCATTCCATTATTATGTTACAATGGCCCAACCATTAGGGGCTAATATATGTCTCTTGTTTATATGTCTCAACTGGTTATAACCATTAGGTAGAATCATTAATTGTTGCAAAATCCATTATAATCATCAAATAAGAGCTCAACAATAGATGATGTGATAGAATAAATTATACTTATCAAGTGGAGTTTAGCAACTAAAAGAAGCAAGATTTGCATAGCATTGAAACAATGGTCTCAATGAGCAAACCTCAAAAGGTTGGCCTTGAAAGAAAAATCCCAATTGTCTAGCCTTGAGAGTTCAATCTGAGGGGATTGGCCTTAATAAATTAGCCTCAAAGGTTCAACCTAGTAAGACTAGTCTCAAGTTTTTGGTTACATAAGACTAATCTCTCAAAGGATTTGAGTGTCTATCACCAATGTCCTCCACATGACTGCATTTTAAATCATTAGCTAAACTTTGATCGGTAGACATTTACATCTTTAGTAGGAGTGCTTGGATATAAACAACAATGCAAACAAAATGACAAGATTGTGACAACAAGAAAAGCAAACAAAAGAGGTTGTCAAGATTGTGAGCCTCCTAAGGAATTCTACAATTCCTTATGAAGCCTTTTATTATTAATGGGCAAACTAACCTCTCATCTCTTAGAACATTATATCCCCTCCTCTCACAGGTTACTCTTTTGTTCTCATCAAAGAAGCTGAAGAACTTCAATATGAATTCAAGCAAGAGAAGTGTTGATAATATCCAATAGAATTCACAATGGAATTGAAATAAAATGGGTAAATTAAAGCTCTATTTTCCACAACATTGACCAATAAGGTGGTCTTATAAGGTAGTTAGCAAAAAAATGCATAAGTATGCTATCGATAGCCAAATGATGCCAATATGTATGTAAAACATGTAAACATAGAAAAGGAATGGGGCAAACATGCACACAATTATTGGTTGGTATTAGCATGGCAAGATCTAACAAGTGGGATGTGTGCCCAAGCACATAAAGGATCTAAGAGGTTAAGAGATGAACAAAAGATCTAGCATGAATCATAAAGAACTTGCCAAGGTGTCAATGGTTCTAAGAGGACACAAAAGTAGCAAAGAAAGTCGATATTCTTATTCTCAAGAAGATTTTGGTAGTGCAATGAAGCAAAAGCAAGAAGGTAACTCAAGAAAGACCCAATAAACATTTATAAAATTGGATGAGAACTTAAGGGCTCTTAGAGAGGTTAATGGAGAATGGGAAAGGTGGAGAGGTCTCATGGATGACTCCAAGTATGTTGTGGACGACATAGAGATGTTTTGATGATGGTATTGAGGGTCAGAGTTGATGTTAAGAAGGTATACCTATGAATGAAGATGACATGGAGGATGTAGGGCCAGGGACATCTACTTCTCAAACTTGAATAAACCATCAAAGTTGAACAATAAGCAAAAACATCAATGCCTTTTGTACATGGATAAAATAATTTGAGGTGATTACTGGTAGCACTAAGGGCTAATGTTGTTGGTTGTTCTTCACTAAGTGGATAAACATGATGTTATGTATCTTATAAATGACTCAAAGGAAGTTGGCACAAAGTCAATAAGTGAAGAGATATTGTCAAAGGTGCCTTTGAATAAGACAACAAAGTCATGTAGCATAAAAGAGAAGAACAGAAATTCAAACCCTAGCAATGTCATGGACATAAAAAATGTTCATAATGTACTTATTGATATTCTTGTCAAGCAAAGAATGTATTTAATTAATTTACCAATGAGTTCTAGCATTAAAAAAATTAAAAATCAATGTATTGTTGAAGTACAAAATGAATGTGAAAATCACTAATGAGGTTCAAACATAGAATCTTTTTAATCTATAACAAACCAAAAAAATCTCAAAGTTATTAGAAAATAGGATCAATATATCTAGAAAAGAGGGATAAATTATAAAAATTACAATCTCAAATACCCAAAGTAAAATAAGATTTTTTTAAGACATTTAATTATAATTAAATTTCAAATAGAAAACTCTTGTTAACTTTAAAACTTTTTTGTATGAAATACAATAAACAAAATACATAAAAAAATTATTAGAGGTTCAATTCAAAATTTGATCTATGTCTACTTCTAATTAAAAGGCTTGGCAAATACTGAAAAAACTTTTCACAAGTGCAAGTAGGCAAAACCTCATATACTGAACCAAAGGAACATACAAACATCAAGCCAAAAGACCCCATAAAACTCCGACCAAGATAAGCTTACAACACTGACTCAAAGGACCCTCGAAGATACAAATCCTATAACCAACAGTAGAATCAAGAGATACACTCTATCGATATAAAACAACTTACAAAACATACTCAACTTAACTCAATGCATGAAAGAAGGCTAAGGATAATGTTCTTAGTTGTTTTAACCTTTTTTTTTTCTTTATTTCTTCAACAAGGGTAATGATCTTTAAGAGTAAAAGCTTCTAAATGATGTGAAAATATTCATCAACAATTATATTATGTTTGGATCTATTTTATAGCTTTTTAGAATAGCTTTCAACGACTCCAAGCACCCTTAAAGACTATCTAACAACTATATTTCAATATTCTAGATTCTGGTCAAATTAATTATTATATAGATTCATTGTGTCATACATTCCAAAGATTGTATTATATGTTAACACCTAATTTGAATTTTACGTATAGTTTATTTTTGGGTTTAGCTCTCACCTATGATACCTATATCCAAATGAGTTACATGTCTTATAAATTAAATATTAATATATCATACAGAATCCTCGATTTTTAAAGTATTCACTGTATCATCTATTCCCTTGTGAACTAATCAACTAACCGTTTGTATGTTAATAATAATATATTATACACAAAACTTTGTTTACCAATTTTGCTCAACATATTATTTTCTAAACCTAAGTACCAAGTTAACCTAAGCATATTGTATATTAAGTACAACATTCCACATGCTAAACTTAATTTTACACATTTAAATTTATATATTCAAAACATTTGGTTATATTTTGTGAATACAAGCTATCATTTTTAATCTTTAACAAGATATATCTATAAGTAAAGAAATATATATGATTATAGGCCTTAATTTAATTTAAGTATGATTAGTTGTGTGAAAAATATACTTGCAAAGCTTTTATCACAAATTCTCAAATCTTTATCATTTATCTTTATACCTCAAGAACATTATTATAAGTCTTAACATGTTCAGAACCAAATAAAATACCTTTACAAAAACTTCTCTAAGTATGTTCTTGCTTCATATTTGGTGCTAGTTACATCTCATCAAATACCGTCAATTAAGCCTTTGAGTCAAGATCAAACTCTCCAAATTATTCACCCATTTAATCATAAGATGCATGATTTAAAAGATTTTAAAAGAAAAATACTAAAATCACAAGAAAAAAATTTTTATTATCATCAAACAAGTCACATATAAACCAAGGGTTCAAAAAAAGGAAAATGTTTATTTAAAATTCACTCTAAAGACAAAATATTTTAATATATTTTAAAAAAATAAGATTTCTATATCTTTATATCTATTCTACATTTTCATTCCATTCCTTTTTTCATTCTCAACAAAAAAATAAGGGATAAACTATGTGGTATCAAAAGATCGTAATTTAACACATGTAAAAGTTCAATAATCTAATAAGCACCGTTCAATCAACTAAAAAGTATGTACGCAAATAAAAATTAATAATGCGTGATATGACCTATCTTGAAGAATGTTACAAAACAAAATCATTTAAAAGATGTTTGAGGTCCCGTTTACTAATTAAATTTCAAGCTATCTTTTCAAATGTATCTCCTTTTCAAACTAAAAAAAAACATAAATTTTAACAAACACTTTTCACCAAAATTTCATTTTGTTTCATGAAAATTCAAAAACCAATCTTTCAAACCTTCTTTTAACTTCAAACAAATCATGTGCAGATATAAATTTAAATGTTAACTAATAGAGGTAACATCACTAATGCTAATATTAATTATTAATTGTTATTTGTTAAATGTCACTGTATCAACAAGCTCTAACAACAGAACAAGCTCAATGGCCACCACCTGCACTAATAATTGCAATATGCACTGAAGACTTCAACAAACATAAGGGCAAAAGAAAAAAAGTCAAGGCACAAGAACCCCTCCCCAGATGATCTTACGTTCTAAAAATAACCCAAATTGATAGCCCATTTAGGAGTGCTCAAAATGTAAGTATACATAATAATATCAAAAGATATTGTCAAAGCAAAGATAGCAATTCTTTTGATAACATTACATAACTACATAACTTTAAAACAACAACACCTAAATGTCCACATCTAGGAATGCAATTTCTAGAAGTATGACTAAAAACTACACATTTGCTACTTTTATATTTGACCACAATGAGAAAAATTGTTTGCCAATTAATTTAATTTTTTATGTATTTTACAAAACGCAAATACCTTTAAGTCACATACGGTTTTTTAACCTGTCACAAAAGCAAGTCACAATTCAGAAAATTTTCAAAGCTCAAAACAAGAAAAGAAATGTAGAAAATACATAAGTGTTCAGATTTTGCAATGTCATCTAAGTTAACGGATACAAGAAATACAGGTATGCCAAATCGAGAAAAAAATAATCTATATTGAACATGATACAAAATATAAAATAGACCTGACTCCAATAGACCGCAAGAGTCATCCGAAAGCAAAGGAAGAGCATAAACAGGTGCAGGAGTAGCAGCTTCTCCTCTTTCTCCATGGCGATGCTCGTTACTGTTCTGATAGCAGGAAACGGACGGAGAGAACCCGAGCCAACTACTGCCTTCCATGGTGTTTAACGAAGAAGAACACACTTCAGCAAAAAAAAACCCGAAAAACTCACAAATGGATCAATCGATCCCCATCCCTATCCCTAAGTCGAGCACGGATACCAAAGGCATGGTTGGCTTTATCCTTCAGTTGGAAGGAGCTCATACATAAATGCGAAGGCAACGGCAGACGAAAGCGAGTAAAAGCCTGGTGACTTATCTCCCATTTTCTTTCTCGTTTGTTGTGCCCGTGCTACAGCTTTGGCGTTGCATGCATGAGACAAACGTCGGTGGGCCGAGTCTACCCCGCGGTTCCGAGGAAGTGAGAAGAGTGGGTGTGGAATTATGTGAACTTGGGATATTTTTATCCGCAAGCGTTTGTGCACCTAGAATTTCGTTCCCCCGTCTTGCACCATACTCTGAAGGAGAGGAATTCGCGAGGACGGAGGTGCTGAAATGGGTAAACATCAAGCATCAAGCAAAGCGCCTCAAAGTCCGTGCCATCATTAGCACTCAAATAACGTACCGACAAGCCTTCTCGACGCCGATCGATTCGAAATCAAGTACGATAGGGTTGATTTGGCAGATTCTTATATTGATAATTGTTATTTAGCAGAGATGTTTACATTAAATCGTATAAAAAAGGATTGTTCAACGCCAATAAGGACTAGTAAGAGGCCTCACAAATCGTATGGATTAAATTTTTTTAGAGAATTATTTATCATAAAAAATAAGTTAATCAAGTAATGATTGTAATCATCTAATTACCATGCACAAACAATATAATGACATTGTATTTTTTTTGTCGTTTGATGACCAACTACAAAAGGTGTACAATTTTGTCGAAATGTTAGGTTGGCATGCTTAGAGTCTTTTCATTCTCTTAGTGAAAAGCTAGCCTACTCTCCTACACATTTCATTTCCTGACAAATGCAACAACTTTTATAGAACTTAGAGTGTTGTCGTCCCGCTTTAATTTTTTCTTATCAATTTAGTTAGTTATACCTAACAAATCTCTCATTGTTGGCCTCCTTATTCCAACTCTCTATCTTGAGCCCTTAATGAGATTTCATCTTCCTTCAACGAAGTATTTGGAAACCCCACTAAATTATCCTTCCTTATTTAAAGCACGTGCTCGACTACATATCAAATGTGAGCTACATGTTTATTTAAGATTTCTTTAGCATCCCCTCAAGTCATCTCAACCATTATTGTCACAACTCAAAATTGAGTTTGTACAAAACTCTTATATATGATGAGCCCATATAAATATGAGTATTTCGATAAATAAAGTTAGTACTTTGTAAATTAGAATAAGCTCAAATAAAATATGAATATTTGATAGTTCCTTAAAAATCATGTATATTTGTAAAGTACTTCAAATTTTTAAAATAAGCATATTTTTAAATGAGTTCGTCAAGAAAAATATAATAAAATTTGATTTGTAATTTTGAAATATATATATATATATATATATGTGTGTGTGTGTGTGTGTGTGTGTGTGTTTTGAATTTTTTAAATTAAAAGAATAAATAAATGATTTTAATTAAATTAAAGCTTAAATGTGCTCTATGTGCTAAGGGCCTAAGAGAATTCTTATAACTTAAACCAATTAGTTTAAGCTTGTTTTTAGATAAGAAGCAAGTCATGGTTGTTAGCAATTTAACCTTATAGAGGAAGAAACTTGAGGGAGATCCTTGAAAGTTTAGATGGAGAAGGAACTAAAGCTAGGTACTAGGAGAAATAAGAGAGATCTACTTCAACAAGAGCTTGCTATACGATAATCAATAAAGATAATAGTGTGCTACTTTGAGGAGAAGGAAGAGTTGTGAGAACATGACTAGGAAAGTGAGTTATTATAGTAAAACAATAAAATAGACAAGGCTAATTGGAGTTATAGTAAGAAAATCTTATTATAAATGATAAAAAAAACTACTAGGATTTTAAGTAGTTGTAGCAATGAAGAAATAATGTAAGGTTAGTTTCGAAATTAAGTGTACTCAAACTTTGCAGTAGTTTTTTCTTTAGATTTAGAAGAGCATTCTTTAGAAACCTTTCAAAGCTAAGGAAGCTATTTTGAAGCTTTAAGTCTATATTTTAAATGAAATCATTGAGGTTTGATTTAACTAAAGGTATTGTTATTTGTAATTAATTTGTATAAGTTACAATAATTTGCTTTTATGTTAAGTTGTGAATCATTTGTAATTAAAACAAAAGAAGCTAAGTCAATTGTACATTTGTGAAGACCTAATGTAATGTACATCAAGGTGATGGATGATCCATTGAGCCTAGATGTATGATATGTTGAGCTTAATATATGATCCATTTGTATTGATTGGAATAGTGAAAATATGATGCTTTTTAAAATAAACAAAAAAAGAATTAGGGAGCTTGTTGTTATTAAAAAGTAAGCATATTATAATAGAATTGCACATGATTCTCATTGTATCAAAAGCCAAAGAAAAAAATAAAAAAGGAACAATCTGAAATGAACCAATAAATAAGTTAAAATGATTAGAAAATTAGTACATTATTGTTACTTACCTGCAAGAACATCATGATATCATATGACATGTTATTAGCAAAGTTTTTTCATATGTTATGAGAATGAGACAAATGCATGTATATAACATGCATGTTATATATGAGCTAATCAAAACGTACAAAAGAAGATAATAAAGAATGAAAGAAAAAAAGTGAGAAAAAATAAAAAGAAAAAAAATAAAGCATTTATTATAATTTTAGGCTATATAATCATTATAAGTACACCAGGTTTAGTATTAATATGATATGATAAAATATGAGACAAAAATATTATTTTCTTGTTAACATTTTCTTATAGTTGTCTTATATGACGAGTCATCTTTAGCACTTTGTGCAAAGCTTAACAAGCATAACTCTTTGAATGTGTAGAGGTATGATGTAATACAACTGACATCAAAAACCTCTTTTTTAATTATTATTAATACTTTTATGTAAAGCTTAATAAGTAAGTTGATATGATTATCATTATCACTTTGTATAAAGTTTGACAAGATGTGGAATCTGTGTCCATAATAAGAGAAATTATCAATCAATCATAATATATTTACAATCTGAGATCTATTAGTGATAATGAGATATTAGATTGATATAATATAAGATAAGATCTCATAGAGTAGTGATAATTATTATTTAAAAAAATATAACCCTTTATTTTAAGAATATAAAAAACATGAGAACTCAGAAAAAGAAAGAGAATAATAAAAAATATATTGGATAAATCATTATCATATGAAAAAGAATAATACATGCACATATCTAAATGAAATAGATATTAAAATGACTATGCATATGTTACATGTTTTTACATAATCACATGCTTTTACATGATTATTTCATAGATGTCATGTTTTGCTTTTATTCTTTTGCCATTTTGAATTATCTTGTTATTGTGTTTCATCTTGTATTACTACTTGTAGATAAAAAATTTTCATGTTAAGTTTTGTAAAGCTCAATATTTATATTATAGGTCATACCATATATGCATCAAGAGAGGATGAATAGAGTGGCGTATGAAATGAATGGTTTTGAGAGTTTGGTTGAGTGGTGAGTTTTAAGGAGTATTTTTGTGTTGCATTATCTCTTTTAAAGTATTACATGGAATTCTTGTACTCAAACTTTACAGTTGACATGCATGCTCAAAAAGTTAGTATTTTTTTTTATATTATGGTATGTTTTTGTATTATAAAAATGATTTTAAAATATGTTTTATTATCATCCTTAATAAGTTGAGAGTGTCTTATATTTGTATTATATTTTATTAATCTCAATACTTATATTATTAAATATAATATCAAGCAGAAAGAACAAGTGAGCATGACAACTATGATTCTCACCAAAATTATCACCTCTAAAAAAGTAGTTTTTAATTCATGATCTTTTATAAGAGTTTGATAATAATAAAATCATACATCAAATTTTACTAATATATTTCTTGAAGATTTCTTTCTTAGATATCAAGAGATGATATGAAGAAAAGATTTTTTTACTATTGCTCTTCATCATGAGAATTTGTCAAGACTAGAAAATTTCACATTATAAGAACCATTGATGAACCTTTACTCTTGATGGTGTGGTGGTCATCTAGGGTCTGTTTTATGCTACTTTAGTGAATTAAATAGTCAAAACCTATGTGAAATTACATGTGACACTTATGATCATTTACAAAGCATATAACATACATAATTTTAATCCTTAGGATTCATATGATTTTAAGAATAAATAAATTTTTAGTTATCTTCAACATTTAATCTTTAGTTATGTAGAAGTTCTTAAGAAAACTTATTTATAAATCATACTAAAAATATACCAAACATATGATATATTAATAGACCATGTGTAATATCTTAGAATTTATCTTTATATAATATATTATAAACTTTTAAATTAAGATAAGGAAGAAATAAATATTCTGACTAAAAGAGATAATAAGAAGTTGAAAAGTGAGAGAAAATAATGGGAGAAGTGAATAATAGAGAGAAGAAGAAGCTTAGTTGATTTTAGGAAAGAAAAGCTTAGAAAGAGCTAGAACAAGAAAAGGATTTCTATTGTAGTGGTTGAAGGACTACTAGAATTATCAAAGAAGAGTTTATTAAAAGAGCTACTAGGGAAATCATAAGAGAACTTGATAGTCATTATGACAAGGAAGAACAATGGAAACAAAGCCAGAAGCTAGCTGATGAAATAAGAGGAATTTATGATTTATTTTACTTTAATTCAATTTATTTTGTTTGAAAGTTTTTTAAGTTGAGCTACTACAAATTTTAAAAGTGTAATTTTAAGTATTAGAATGAGTTTGGAGTTGAATTAGAGTACCCATGTGTAAATTAGAGTGAATTCATTTCCATTTAGAAAGGATCGTATCATATGATTAAATCTAACATGTAGCATGAATAAAGGTTAGTCAATTTAAGAGAGGAGTAAATGGGCTAAACACACTAACATGTAGCATGAATAAAGGTTAGTCAATTTAAGAGAGGAGTAAATGGGCTAAACACATTATGTGATTAGAGTTAGGTTAGTTAAGAATGAAGGTTATTGTAAGGTTTGATAATGTTATTATGTGGTATTTGAACCAATTATAGTGTATAAGTAACCCATCATATATATGATTACTTGGGTTTAATCAATGTGTTAAGGTTTGGATAGTTTGATGGGAGTGTCATTCCATGAGTCGAACTAATTGTATTATATAATATATAAAAAAAGATTAAGCATAATGCTAGTTGTTACAATAAGGAAGTTATATAGTACGATAGTTTGCAAGCAGAGTGAAAATTGAGAAAATGCTTTAGGTTATGTAATCTTAAGGAAGTATTGAATATTTTATTAGATTAGAATAAAATTAATAAAGTTAGGTTTTCTTAGACATTATCCTCAATTTAATATACAACTTGTACTTTTTGTAAGATGGTTATGCTTAACTCTAAAAGTTACATTGATTAGTTACTGACACCAGGATGTGACCTTATTAGAAGTGTTACTAATACATTTTATATGGTGGGATAAGATATAAGTCTAAAGATCATACCTTATATGATATTGAATATCACTAGTATTTTGTATAGGGTAACTAAGTATAAGTTTAAGTTATATTACTTTATAGATAGATGTTAACTTATTATGCCTATAGGCATAAGTCATTTAAATTTAGATAAGAGTATAATTATTATTAGATATAGAAGATAATATTAACAAAAATGAACCCTGAATAAAAATAATATAAAAATTAGAATAATTGATTAAAAATGAAATAATCTACATATATATCATGATTATTAGTGATTATTTAATATTATTATATTAGTTTATTCTTTTATATTATATTTTTTATATTATTATTTTATTAATTTATTTATTGAGTTTTATAGATTCTCACTAGTATTTTTATTATAAGCCTTACACTCACTATAGAAAAAGTTAGAAATTATAAGAGCATAGATAAGAATTCTACTCACCAACTAAGTGAGTGGATGGATTTAGTATGATATTATTATATTATCTTTTTTTACTATTTAGATATGGTTATTGTGAGTTACTTGTGGTACGCTTTCTTATAAGAAGCTTTTGTTGATGTATTTTAGATAACAATAGCTTTACTTGTGATTCTTTTGCGATTATCTTTTATTTAGATTATTTTTGGGTTTTGTGTCACTATTAAGCCCTCACCTAAGGAGTTTGTGTCTTTATATGTTTTTAGTAGGTCAAATTCCATACTTTATGTTATATTATAAAGTTGGTTAGGTGTAGTCCTAATAAGTTAGCATCAAAGCTTTGATTTATGGTTAATTGGTGACATAAAAAAATAAATATATTAAAAAATAAAATAAAAATAATAATAAATTAAATTTAATATGAAAAAAAATAAGATATATTATGAGTACCATATGATAGTAGTACTATATGTCATATATAGATATACATAACCTAAATGCATCGATACGATATTTCTCTCTATAAATTGTCATGCATTATTATATTCACTATTCCATCTTATTTTTCAACTATATTACTTCTCTTTTATATTATTTTACTACATATAGTTAGCAATTTGATTATTGAGTATATCATGATCATTCCCTAGTTGCATTACAAGCTAAGATATAAACATTCACATGTTGTTCTCTTGAGATTGATAATCACAAAATATGTTTTTGATTACTAATAGATATTTAAGGCTTCATGTATATGAAATTTTAGATTATGAAGGTAGTAAAGGTTATTTGGAGTATGGATCATGCACTTGGAATTAGATAAACTAAGAAGACTCTTGTTCTTAGAAAGCTCAACTTACAAGTCATGGAGCCATGAAGAAAAGTTTTTTTATGTTGTGGCTAATATACATTAAGGTGGACATTACCTACATTACTTAGCTTAAAATATGAAACATTTATCCTTTTCAAAGTGACACTTGTAAATCATTTACCTTATGCATGCATTCTTTTATCAAATCATGTCTTCAATTATTTAACTTTTTAAAATTATATTTGAAAATTTGTAATATTAATATGAACTATTCTAGATTAAATTTAAGCTTTAAATTAATAAAAACAAGTTTAAAAAAGCAGTGCTTCTCATTAACTAAGGGTTGTATGATACAATGAGTAATATCATACTTATATAATTTGCATTCAAGCTTATAACAACAACAAAAGTTGAACTAGTTCCTGACATCATATAAATACGATGGGTTCATAACACAGAAGAAATTGAAATATGAACTTAGTATTAGAGTGCAAATTTGGTTGTACAAAGTATTAGCCTTGTACATGTACTATTTGGTCTTCAAGAGTTGAGTATTCACTAGTATTGTATAAGTATTCACATGATTATGTAATTAATTTACTCTTAAGACTTGTTTTATATATAAGATTAATTATGGTCAGATATATATATATATATATATAATTAATATATTGTACCAATATGACCATGTGTTTAACTTAAATTATGAAATTATAGCTTGGTTGTACGATTAATAGTCCTTATACGATGGCCAAGTTTTGTGACAATTGTAACTGCCAAATCATCATATAATACAAAGTAGAGTAACATAGTTGTATGATCTATCTTACCTCACAAATAACTTAAACTACTTAGGATAGAAAAGAATTTAATGTATTGTACAAATATGATACCTATATCATGTGAGTGTGGTCATTATCTAATAAGATTAAATTTTATTATCTACATTATCGTATGACAACGAATCATATATTACACTTGTATTATTCATTCCTACATAAGACTTAGATAATATTTATATAAAATAATCGTATTACTATAATAATCTTATTCTATATGTTCTACTATCTTATTAAGTCTATTTAAGTTAATAATCACATGATCACTTTATATAGTATTTTTTTGAGAGCTTAACTCTTGATGAAATAATTATTATATAATGATAATCTACTATCAAATTTGTATAATCTACTTAAACTATAAAAATGAATTACTTTATATTTGTGTGATCTTTGTGATTATTTGGTACTATGGATTCAAAACTTAAGCATTATACTTAAAATCAGGGTTATATAATGTGAAAACACTTCTCATATTTACACTATAAGATAGTTTGAGATTAATTGTACTGATTGTATCATGGTATTATAGAGATAATCTTAATTCCATCTTCATTATTCAGATATGATTATTGGAATGTAATAATACAAACAAAATTATGAAGATGTAAAAACTAATTTTGAGCATCTTTCAAAAACTCAATTAACCCTTATAAGTACCATAATTGGATTTCAAATGCACATCGTATAAATTGGAGTGGATTTCAACATGAAAAGGCTAATGATACATAATGCAAATTCTAAAGAAAAGAAAAGAGCTCAATATGAACATAAATTCTTATGTTTGTAGCTTCTGCTTGCTTACAAAAACTAATCTTTCATATTGGACATTATTTCTTGTATGGATCTTATTAGTAAAGTTTGGTGCCACTCTTGCTTTAAGGTTTAAAATTTTAGAGTCATTGCTTGCTTTACTATGTAAGAGTTATACTCTATTTATATTAGTTGAAATTGTTGTACTAGTCTTAGAGTATTTTTAAGCTTCATTATTTGTATTTGATTTACCATTACCAGCTACAACAAAAGAGAGTGGCATAATGGAAACCTGATCAATCAGTTCAGGGGATGGATATAGGCATAAGTTGGTTTGAACCACCTAAAAAATCTCTTGTACATTCCTTACTTATTTTTTATGTTATTCTTATTCTATTTGATTATTGTTATACTAGTTAATGTTTATAATTAGTTAAAATGCAATTTCAAATTTTATGTTGTAGCTTGATTTCTCAGCTTTTTATTGAATGTGTATTCTATCCAATTAAGTTTAGTTAAGTTAATGACTACATGATCATTTCGTATAATATTTTCTTGAGAGCTTGGCTCTTAGTAAAAATAATTATCATATAATAATGATCCACTTTCATATTTGTATAATCTACTAGAATTATAATAATGAATTGTCTTATACTTGTACAATCCTTATGATCATTTGGTACTGTAGATTCAGAACTTAAGCATTATACTTAAAACAAGGTTTTATAAAATGAAAATATTTGTTATATTTGTATGATAAGTTATTTTGAGATGAATTGTGCTAGTTGTATCATTGGATTATTGAGATAATCTTAGTTATATCCTTATTGTTCAGATATGACTATTAGAATGTACTAATAAAAATGAAATCGTAAAGATGTAATGACTAATTTTAAACATCTTTAAAGAACTTAAGTAACTATTGCAAGTATCATAACTATATTTGGAATGCTCATTAATATAAATAGGAGTGGATTTAATAAGAAAAGACTAATGATACACATTACAAAATCCGAAGAAAAAAAGAGCTCAACATGAACATAAATTCTTACAATTGGAGTTTTTGCTTGCTTACAACAATGAATCCTTCATACTTGGGCATTATTTCTTATGTAGATCATATTGATGATATCGTTTTTATCATTTAGTTTGGTGCCACTCTTGTTCTAAGAGGTTTAAATCTATAGGATCTTTGTATGTTTTATTGTGTAAGAGTTGTACCCTATTTGAATTGCCTAAACTTATTGTACTGCTTTTATATCTTTACCAGTTACAAAAATTGATTGGCTTAATGAGAAGACTAGTTAGGTTAATCAAAGGTGTATTTAGGCATTAGTTAGGCTGAACCACCTATTTGAATTGCCTAAACTTATTATATACAATGATGCTTTAAAGTTAGAATGATAAGTTAAGCAAAGAAAACTATTTACTTAAAGAAAAATTAAAGAAATTTGATTCATTTGAAAATGAAATACATGATCTAAAATCAAAGTATGCTAGTTTATTTTCTCAAGTATCTACTTGTAATCATTCACATGTATGTTTACATGCTACTTCATTCAATCATGTCAAAAAGAGTAATGTTTACTTGAAACTTTCACATGTTCTTAAACATACTTCATCTCACAACCATATGATAAAAAAAATGTATGTTTGCATGATAATTATAGATTAAAAAAATCATATGTCCATGTGTTCAATACACCCTCTATTCCTTTCTATATATGTAATTATCAAGTTAAATCTAATATTGTTTATAATTATTGTTCTAAATTTGAACATCTTATATTTTATAACTCAATTAGGAAATCCATAAATCTAAAACATAATAGATTTGAGTGGATTCTTAAGAGAACCAATTTTAGAAATTTCTTTACAAAATTTCAATATCCACATCCAACCACTATCAAACCCAAGATGGTTAAGATTTTTAAATTTAAAAATTATGTAGTTTGTAGGTGTGTCCTCATATTTTAAAAACTATAGAGATAAGCCTAGTTTTGTGAGTTCAACTATCAAAATATTTGTGATCCTTAGCTTATTTAGCTTAGTTTAGAATGTCAAATCTTTCTAGGCTTAGTATCAATCAATATTATTTAAACCTTATTTTTCAATCATATGATAATGGCTAATTATGATATTCAATATTATAAAATTTTAAAAGATGATTAAATATCATCACTTGATAGAATAAAATGTGACACTTTATGTGATTAATTTTGATTAATTAGAAGTTAATGGATTAAAATACCTACTTACACATTCAAGGGAGAACACTTTATAACAGAAGATTATGTTAAGTTGTTATTCTATCGTAAAGAAAATAAGCAAATTAGAAGTCTTCACAAGCCAGACAAGATTAATTTGAAAATGTGTGAATTATGCCAAAAAGAAAAATAAGTTAAATCTTTTTTTAAACCTAAATAGTACTTAATCGGTAGTGAACCTTTAAAGATAATTTATTTTGGATTGAAAAATATTAAGTTTAAAAAAAATTGATTGGTGATTAACATTAATTGTTTTTAAATTTATTAGAGTTAATCTATATAAGAATAAAAAAATATGATCATAAGCTTTGATTTGAAAATTAGAAAGATAAAATAATTTTTAAAAAATTTAAAATAAATATCTATATGATTATTATAAGAAAGGAGAAAAATGAAATCAATTTATATCTCCCACTTATATAAATATGACAAAGTATGCAAGAAAAAATAGTAAATAATACATGTTTAGAGATAATTTATTTCATTTTTGAATAGTAATATAAATTTGATATTGATTATGATTTTGTAGATTTATATAGAAAAGAAGTAATTGAAAATTTTGCTAATTTGATTTAAAAAATTAGATAAGAACATAAATGTTATGTTTGATGAGTTAATTACAAAATAATTAATGAAAAAAAATATAATCATTAGATTGAGTCATTGATGAACCTTGCATTAAAAAATAGAGAAAGTAAATTAGACAAAAAAGAATATGAATAATAAGCTAATCAACAACTACCTTGAGTTTGATAGCATCAAAATCCATAGAAATTTCATAAATGATATGTTAATGGAGGAATAATAACACAAGTTTCTATGAAAGAAATTGATCATAGTACATTGGCTTTATCATAGAAATTATATTTTTTAAAAAAGCTTTAAAGAGTAGGTTCATGTCATAAATTGAAAAAAAAACTTGAAAAAAAATTAAGTATATGATTTAATACTTAGGCTTAGCGATTAATAATTTATTAAAACTACATAGATAAAGATAAACTAAATTAGAAAAAAGTAAATATTGGAGATAAGACTAAGGTTATTGCTAAGAGTATATTATCAATTTCTTTATTATAAAAAAATCATAAAAATATAAGATTTCTCTTTAGAGAATTAATAGAATTAGAATATGTACCTTTAAAATAAGAATTTATTTATGTATTTCTACAACTCCTTCAATTATATAATAGAAATTGTATGAATTATACATCTCTTCTAATTGTGAAAAAATGAGAGAATAATCATGGTTTAGATAAAATTTAGATTAGTTATAAAATGAGAGAGAGCATGTAATAAAAGATAGCATAAAGTAAATGAGAACATATATATTTGATTTTTACTTGTTATATTTTTAATTATTATATAATTTCTTAAATATGTTTTTATTTATTTTATTTTTATCTAAATATTTATGTCTTGCCATCATCAAAAGGAAGAAACTATTGAATCACCTTTGTATTTGATAAATCAAGCCTTAAATATTTAGGATTTTATTCTAATAGATTTGTTTAATATGAAACAAGTTTATATATAAAAAACAAGTCATGTATTTTTAAAGATGATAAACTAGTGGTCTTTAAAGTATCTTAAAATGATTACCAAGCTTCAAGAATTAAAGATATATACATGAGTTTTAATAAGATTTTTTTATTATGAAATAGAATATTAGCTTATTGATTTTAAGACACTCTCCTTTCATATCAATTTCAAATTATATTTAAACATTTTAATTATTTAAAAATGTTCTTGATTTACATCACATACATAAAAAAATATTGTTTATTACAATAATAAGTTGATGCATCTTAAAAAATATTTATTTGCATCATCTCTTATAATTATGGTATAAAGAAAGAATGTATATCTAAAAATTGTAAGGTTACAACTAATGTAAACTCTATGTAATCTTCTAATATTTGGATTGAAAAAAATAAGGAAATATACCTAAAAATATAAATCAATTGATTGTAGGTTGGTGAGACCCAAATCCATTTTTATTTGAAAACCTAAAGTATAAATTTTAAACTCTTAAGGATGCTTCCCTCATTAGAATTAAAAAAGGAGAGAAATTTATATGAAAGCATGCTGATTAGTTTTTAATAACTAATTGTAATATGTCTTATCAATTTTAAATTAAGTTTTTATTATTTAAATAACGTTCATAAGGATAAGTGGAGAGAGAAAAAATTGAACTCCTTGTTTATATAACAAGTGATAATTTTAATTTATAAAATAAGGATAGGAAGGTGGAGAAAATTAGATTTTCTTTGACCTCATAATCTTGTATTTTTCATATTCAATGAATGGTAAAAAAATATTTGATTTGCTTTTCTAATGCATGACAAAAATAGGAAAAGTAGTAAGTAAAATGAAGAAGCCATGTCTTTAATAGATTACTTTAAATTTTCTAAATATAAGCAAAATGGGAGCATGAATTTAGGATGAGCATTTTCATGTTTACATGTTTTTAAGATCTTTTTATTTCAATATTTATTAATAGTTTTGTTACCATTAATAAATAAAGATTATTAAAACACTTGATCTATATATGATTGTTTGATGATAATAAAAAGTTATTTTTAAAACTTATTACTAATTTATTTAAGTACTTTTAGATCAAATGTCTCAAAATTAATTAAATGAATTATTTGAAGAGTTTAATCTTTGACTCAAAAGATTAATTAGTAATATGTAACTGACACCAAACATAAAACTTATACACACTTGAAGAAATTTTAGTAGACTCTCTATTTGGTTTAAGATTGTGAAAGATAATAATATTCTTAAAATACTAGGATAAATGATATATTTTTTAGTGCATAAAATAACAATATTTCAAATAATTCCTCTTTCACCCAATTTATCATATTTCATAAAGCTTAAAGCATGCATTTACTTGTATTTTATTACTCATATGTTTGCATTATTAAAGTTCAACTATAACAACATACATAAAACAAATCTAAAATATCTATAATACAAAATCTCAAAAATATCAAAAAGTGAATATAATATATAATATGCTGTCTCTAACGTATAAGATAGTTTAACTTAATAAGCTTGTAATTTGTGTGAATGACATGTTACGTAAAAAACTATTTTCAGAACTTTGCATATAATAGGTTGTCATTAACATGCAATGCTTTCTCTTCAAATTAATTAGTATACTAGAGGATGGACAATGCACTTAGTGCTTAACATGGAAGCCTAATATTACATATAATATGTTAATATTTATCTTATAGTATATTTAATTTATTTGGGTTTTAAGTACTATAGGTAGAAGCTAAACCTAAAGATAAAATATGATACGTGAGTATTTTACATACAATATGTTTCATACTTTTGAGAGATTAATATGCAATATATTTCTTAGAATATCTAATACATTTAATTTATTTTTATGAATAATGATTAATCTAACTAAAATATTATATATACTAAAATAGTTTTAAGAGAATTATTATGGATGTTTAGAGCCATTAGAAGCCATTTTAAAAGAATTATAAAAAGTATCCAAATATAATATAATGGTCAATAAATAATTAAAAATTATTTAAGAGCTTTTATCCTTGAAGATCATCATTGAAAAGTTAAGAAAAATTAGGCTATAATAATATTGAATATTTTTTTATTTTTTCTCAACCTTTCTTCAAATAATTACTTTAAGCTAAGTTGTAAATTATTTTATATGGATTAAGTATACCTTATGGTTTTATTATTGGGTTATAGAACTTATGTCATTGAGTTTTATATTATCTTTCTATAACATTGTGAGGAACAATAGTTGATCTTTATTTGATCTTTTTGGCCTGATGTGTAGGTTTATATGGTCATTTTGTCTTAATATTTGTAAGCCTCTTTAAACAAGTATAAAGTTTTGCTCTCCCACATTTTTCAAATGATATTAGTTAGTTTTTGTGTAGCTTTTTAGCTTTATGTTAATATAAATTTGATTTTAAATTAAACTACCAAAAAATCTCTTGTATATCTTTTTATTTCATTTCTCATATAAAAAAATTAAAATTAGAAATAATTAAAACAATACTCTAAGAGCAATTAAAGATTTTAAAAAATTTTAATTATTTTATATTGAATATTTAAGATTATAATTTTTATAATTTATTTTTCTTTTTATATGGGCATCTAGCACTCTTTTATGACATCATTGATTTGATTTACTTGCGACAACAAACCTATGATAGTTCATAAATTTATGATAACCAATCAAATAATTATCATTTTAATTCTATCTAAAAAATTTTAGTTTGCATTTATTGTTAAGTAGCATACTAATTTAAAATTAAAAATATTTTAATATATTAATTATCTTATTTTCTTAAATTTTTGAGGTTTATATTAAATTTAAAAATAAGCGAAATTAAAATTAATGACCCAAAAAATCAAACGCTCTTAGCGCACGTTTTTCTGCTCCACTATGGTTTCAAGTTGGTTTCGACTTCACTGGCTTCAGGCCAAGTTCCTGTCCACGTTCCACATGCCAACAAGCTTACGGCGTTGACGAGAACGAGACCGCGGGGGGTCCTTTGCGCACGTTTTTTGTCCTCGCCATTTTCCACCACACATCGATAGTGCACATTCCTTTTATCTTCCACAAAACAATAAAATCCTCTATTACCTCCATCATCATCCTGTGTTGGTGGATAACTCGATCGTTTCTTCACCTCTCGATAGATCGCTGCTTCTTCCTCTTCTTTTATTTCTCGATCTGTCGTTGGGGGCAGCTAATGGCGGGATCGGAGAACCAGAACCCCTCCCTCTTTAAGCCATACCAGATGGGCCGCTTCCGGCTCTCACATCGGTATGTTTTGGTACTATGTATGATACTGTTTTAAGTTTTCTTTCGAAGATCTTAGCTGAATAATGTGTTTCCTATTTTTATTTGGAGCGTGTATGTTCTGGGAAACTAGTTTGGTGGAGTGGAAGTATGATCTGTTGTATGCTAGGAAACCTTGCTTGAGAAAGGAAATGAATGTACAGAACCGAGTAAATTGAAGTATTCGATTTTAAGAGACTTCCCATTTCTCTTAGAATATATAACGTGCAGAATACCTTCTCAGGTTTTACAAGTGTGGGGTTATTATAATCCAATGGCATGGAAGGAAGTAAATGAAGATTTATTAGAACAACTAGGGGCAATTCATCAATACTCCCTCTCAACTTAAGCGAAAAGGATTGAATCGTTAGCTTTGATCTTACGAACCAAAAATGACCATACGAAAGGCTCTTAGTGAAAATATCAACAAGTCATAGCTGAGCCTGCAGGCGTTGGATTTGTAGAGTCCCCCCTAGCATGAACTACCCAATTGAAGCCATAATCGATCACGATATGTCCCGTTCTAGCCTGAAAAGCTAGATTCTTTGCAATTTATGTGTAATTTTTGTCGCATAGCAATAGTGCTGGAGCATAAATTTTGAATCTAAGTTTGTATTAACAATAGAAACCCCGGTGAACATTAGCAATAGTAGTTGCAAGGGCACAAAACTCTGATTCAGCATTGTTCTGTACATGGTGGTTTGCTTTGTAACAAGACAAGAAAGGAGATTGGACCCATACAAAATAAAGAAACTTGTAATGGATTTCCTTGAGTCCACTCAATTATAATCACAATATGCAATAATAGTTGGTGCGAAATGATCCTTCAAGTAATTCAAACAGTAATGGATAGTATCTTTTGTTAGCACTTCTAATAGTAATAAAAGCAACTTGTAACGTAATTCTATTGAGAAACGGAATATTTGAAAACTTGAAAATGACAGGTTTAGTGAGGGAGAAGCAAAATTAAATAAAATACTCCATATAAACTTTGTATATTAGAAAACTAAAAATAGTTTATTTGCATGCCTTTGAATGTAAGTGTTATATATTCAATAATAGAAAAAGTGAGCTAAACAAATTTAATGTCAAATCAAATAAGAGAATTTTTCTAGAATACTCGTTAACTAGTAAGGCATATAGAATACTTTAAAAAAGACTCTTCTTGTAGAAGAATCAAACTATGTGACATTTGATAAGACATCCTACATTAGACATGATGGGATGTATGCAAGATAACATTGAGGAGCTTAATGAGTTGAGTATTGAAGATAACATTCTAGATGAATAAAAAAAGGGTGAAGCTCAAGAATCCATAACTAGAAAAATTTCCTAGAGATTGGAAATACATTAAGGATCACTCTTCTAGTTAAAAATCCTTAGAGCTGAGTTAGCAAAGATCCATCCGTGGCTCTATAGTGTGAAAACACATGAAAATGAATATGACTTTAGTTTATGAAGCTTAACATTTTGGTGGAGATCGGAATCATCCGATTTATGAAGCTTAACATTTTGGTGGAGAGAACATAAATAACAAAAAAACTCATAGAATTGTTTAATAATGTCACTATGAAGAAAGCATCAATCCAATAATATTAAGGTTTATTAGTTTGGGTTAATAGGTAAGATTCCATTTTAACTACAAGAAGATGTTTACGTTCTATGAATTATTTTGTTGAGGATTTTAGGGGCATGAAATCCTATGATGGATTTCATTTGTCAAAATATGTACAAAGGAAGTGTTTATAAACTTATCCACTCTATCACCTTGTAAACATTTAGTAGCATTTTGAAAGAATTTTTCATCTATCAATTTGAAAGAAATAAAGATACTAAAGAAATCAAATTTTTTACTAATAAAAAAACCATACTTATCTTGTTTTATCATTAGCTTTAGATGCATAAAACCTATGATCAAGGATCCCAAATATTTAAATGCAAGATTTCGAGTAGGTGTTGCACTGTATAAGATTGATGGGAAAATAGTTATTGGTGAGCCTTTCCAATTGAACAAATGGGATATGAATGTATGTGTTTAGTTTAAAAAAAAGTATAAGTAAATGCTTTAGAACAATGGAGGAGGGGCGACCCAATGAATAATGCCATGGAGATTTGAGTGGTTTGAGCACCATATGCTGTGCACAATGAAGAGTTGTTTTAAGTGGGTGCATATTCGCCATTATTAGTTGCTAAGAGAAGATTTTGGCATGCAGCTTTGTCCTTCACAACAAAATCGTTTGCATCTAATGTAAACTAATAATTATTATCATGAAACAATTGATAAATGGACAACAAGCATCTATGCAATTCAGGAACACAAAGCACATTTATCAACAATAAGATCATTGTGCTATGTTACTGAAGGAAGAACCAATGTAGGTTATTGGAAGGGAAGAGCCATTACCTTGACATGGTTGAAAATTGCGAAGTGAGGATGGAGAAGACACCATATGATGAGTCACGCTGGAATCCAAGCTCCAATTATGATCAAATTGATCATTCAAATTTGTTATAACAAGCGAAACCGAAGGACTAGTTATGATATAGATGAAATTTCCTTATTCAAGAGAAATCCATGTTGTATGTTCGAAATTTTGAACAAATTTGGCTTGTGATGAATTGTTGTAGAGATACTATGAAATATGTTGGCTGAAGCATATATTAAAAGCTGCCTAAAGAGGTTCGTACGAGTGATCGTCTAAAAAAGAGAAAAAAAGGTTGAAGAAGGAGCATACCCAATCCTACATAAAGTCATTATACAAAGCATACTTAGCCATTTAATCAGTGGCAGCATTCCCTCTTCTAAAGATGTGAGTAATTCTATGATCAGCATATAGATGCAGTATCTCGACTTTAGAAGAAAGTGAGAGTTTTCAGCTTGATCCACAACAGTGCTCGAGGGTAACACCATCGCCAAATGGGAGTCTGATTCAACTCAAATGCAAGCTGTATGGGGGAACCGAGATGCAATCAGATTAATCATTCTAGCAATACCATACTTTTCCATACAAACGATGTAGAAGAGGAGACAAACTAACCAGCAATCAACAATGGTCTTCCCCAATGCTCCTGGATGATTACTCCAATCCTTGTCCAATCATTATGGGAGATGGCAGCGTCACAATTAGTGTTGATTCATTGGAGGAGGTTACAAGCAGCCCAACAGGGCTGTAGTGGTTCGAGCAGTCCCTAGAAGGAAAAAGCAAGCATTCTGATACTGAGAAAAGGATTAGTTGCAGTATTGAAGTAGTTGTTTGAGTTTACTCTTGATTGGGCCTGGTGCTTCCAGGTCCAGTCTCCAACGGAGAGCTGCTTTTCTTTCATGTATGACATACTGTGGTAAAGAAGAGCTGTGTTTGAATAGACACTTTCAGAATCACACCATACAATAGGTCATACCCCTACATTGCCATCCTTGGATTGCACAAGATTCTGCTAATCAATTCAACACTGAAAAACTGTTGTTAGTTGATGTGGGAAGTAATAAATTTAGTCATCAAACAAAACTAGATGCAGAAGGTGTTCAGCAAGATTAGAGTTGTGTGAAGCGAATATCATGGAACCAGCCTTGATTGCAACCATGGTAGTGAGAAAACGTGATGGACAAAAATTTGCTAATGGAGAAGCAGCTGTTGTTGTAGAGTTTTCAACTTAATTTGGTATTGGAGTAAGGAGATGTTTGATTAGGTGTTCCTCTTGTGAAAGAAAATCATGCAAATCATCTAAAAAGATTGATGATAGAAATTGTATTAAGGTGACAATTCCTTGGATTTAGATCCCAAAACATTTATGGATATATCCACAAGATTGGAATTGGAGAGGGAATACCCAATTTAGATAAGATTGCCTCTTAGAGATTTAAGTTTTAGTAGATAGTTAAGCATGAATAGGTCTAAAGCCTACTTCAAGGGCCTCAATGGGTCTCTTATGAATCTTATTTGGAATTTGGAAATTGGAGATAGATGCATTACGAGTAGATTCTATGCCTAAAAAGAAGTGATGCAGTAGATGATTATTGTTTGGATTGAAAGGGAGATAGTTTCTTTAATTTATAGCTTAAAACTAGTTTGTTGCTTTTCAATCATGTAATATATAGGGTATTAAGTTCTCTAGAAGTCAAGGTGGGTAACAAAGGAATGATTGGAAGTAATGAGATAATGAAGATTGTGGATTAGAATAACATCAAAAATTTGTGAGTGTTAAACTAGGTGGGAGTTTTTGTCCATGGGATTAGGAAAGTGATAAGAAATTAGAAGTAATAAGAAAAGAAACAAGAGAAGGTATTGTACTCACAACAATGGTAGGAGAATCCATAAGGAGGTAAAAGCATTGGTGATGTAGGATGATATATTAAATTTTATCTTTAACTCATTAATAATTGAGAAGTACTTAAGTTCAAATAATATATTTGTACAAGAGCCTACTCAAGGTATTTTAAGTTTAGGATTGGAAAAACTTAGAATTGTCTAGCAAGTAAGAATTTTCTCAAAAATCAAGAACTTACATTAACCTTTAACATGATGCATTTCAACTTAAGAAAAAAATGGTTAACAGCTCGCACTCAAAATATTTACGTTAGTGGTGAGATGGCAATGTACATACACAAATAGAGTTTTTGGAAGGCCATACTAGAAAATCATATGATCACTTGCACAAACTAGAAAGTTAGACTTGATGCTAAGCACTTTCCTAGTAATTTGATGCTCTTGTGAATGTGGATGCTAGATAATGAGTTGGGATCTTCTCTTTTGAGATTCTCGCTCGCCTTTCAAGGGCACCTCTAGAATCACACCGTCGGATTGATCGTACACGACATGCTCATACCAAACAAGCTTGATGGCAATACTTTGTTGCTTCATTCAAATTGTATTACTTACAATATGATGAGCATCCTTATTTATAGAAACCTCAAGAGTATAACAATAATTTGTTAATTTAAGAATATAAAAAGATATTTGAAAATATTAAGAAACGTATTTTGAAATTTTAAAAGACATTTTTAGAATTTTAAAAATCCTTACAAATTATAAAAAAATATTTAGAATTCTATCAAAAATTTCCTTAGAAGATATAAAATTAATTGATATAAATGG
The DNA here is from genome assembly GCA_023846275.1 of Vanilla planifolia. Classification (NCBI taxonomy): domain Eukaryota; kingdom Viridiplantae; phylum Streptophyta; class Magnoliopsida; order Asparagales; family Orchidaceae; genus Vanilla; species Vanilla planifolia. Next base: position 2,558,807 of record CM043872.1, on the reverse strand, counting down.
TTTCTAAACAGGCTTATGCATTTTGAGCATTGGTCCATCAAGTAGTAAGGCGACATGAGGGAGAGGCATGGTGACACCTAATGTTCGGTTTGCAAGCTGGCATGGTTCGGAGTGAATCAGTGCGAGTCGGCTCATATTGGCGGTTTGGCACGTGTTGACGGGTCAAGTGGGTTTGCAGATTGTAGGTCGACACGGGTTGGCACTGGTTGATGGGTAGATACAAGTGGATCAACTAGGTTGACAGGTTGAGAGGGCCGCCCGAGTTAGTGCAGGACGTAACAACGACTGTAGATGATGGCAGAAACAGCTCAAAACTCAATTTTAAATCTCTTCAAAGTCATTTTCGACTAAATTTTGTATTAGTGAAATTATAAGACTATTGTAAGGATATCTTATACTAAATTTAAAGCTATAAATATCTAAAAAACTATTAATTAAACTTCAAATGACTTAAATTAAAATATAGATACAAATAGCTTGACGAACTAAACAAAAAAAAATTGAAATGCGTAATAAACAAGGGTGGACTGTAATTGATTTTTACAATAGCAATGATAATGAAGACTAATGAAAAATAGAGAAGTCAATCTTGGCATGGCTCAAAGTCTAAATAAAACTAGTACGTCTCCAAATGGATCCCTTATGTGATGTACTGGATGTTACTGCATCACTTAGATAGTTGATACCATGTAAAACCCTTGGAAACCTACATAAGGAAGAAGATGAGAGTAGAATACTAAGGAAATTTAAGTATTTTGCCATGTATGGTCTCCCATTTCTTCGAAAATATATAACACAGTGCACCTTGTGAAGCTAATACAATATGGTTATTATAATCCAATGATAAGAAAATAAGCAAAGGGAAAATAACTAGAATGACTAGGAGCAGTTTTGTATATTAGTATGATCTAATGTAACTCTTGGTGGCTTTGAGTCTTATTACCAAATTTTGTTGCTAAAGATGATGCAATTCAGCTGATGTAAGCTTCTAGTTTAGGGCACGAGGCTGCAAAGGAATATAATGCAATCCATTGATAGTGGAACATGTTTAGAAAGACTTCTTTATGCTTTGATGTATAAATATTTTGTTGAAGTAGATATTTCTGTTAGGTATTTTGTGCTGGAAACAATCAAAATAGACTGAAAGATCTGTCATACATTGGAATTGAAATAAAAAAGTGATAAAACTAATCCTATATCTAAGTTTGCAAAGAGGAACTTAAGAAAGGGTATTTACATTTTAATGCTATGAAACTTCTTGAAGTTTTCACAATTTAACAAAAAATTGGGATGAATGGATCAAGATCCAAACCATCAGTCCTGTGGGAATACTGCCAAGGAGAAGAAAAAATTTAATTTCTGACCAGGAATTCTAAATAAATTAGAAACCGATTTCAAAGTATTTTATGCTAAGCAAATATAGATATATTATTTACAGTTGGCTTTTCCTATTTTGTGTCCAACATTTTAAACTGTGAAAAACTTTGAATTTTTTATATTGTTAATTATGTTGAAATTGTGCAATATATGCATAATCACATGAGATGAGCTATTTTTCTACATTGTCAATCGTTTCTTTTAAAAAAAAACTTCTTTTCAAAATTCATTTCTATCAAATTCTTTATTCCAATTCCTTATTTCTTCTCTCACAATTTTCTTTTTAAAAGTTTCTTTTTGAAACTTTTTTAACATCATTTTTAAACTCATAAATCATATGCAATTAGGTTTGCCAGTTCAGAACTTTGGAACTTCCTCAAGAATTAGCTCAAAAGCCAATGTTGAACCTATAGTGCAAATTCAAATTTGATCTATTTTATACTAGCACTCAAGATCATGCATCTGCAGATTGTATCTTGAGGCCTTACAATGTTTGAACTGGCTTGAGTTTATTACGTGGTTTTTAATTCTCAAGTATATGAAACTGCCATAGAATAACTTATTAGGATTTTAGTTATTCAGACTGGCTAAGCTATTTGAATGGGCTGGCCTAACAGATAATTTACAGAAGGATTCTTCAACAGAAGTGCTTTTATATCGTAGAATGTTTGTTGAAAAATTGGGTGTGTGTGTGTGTGTGTCTATACATTAAAATGCATGACTAAAGGCTACCAGGTTCTCACCCTTTTGTATCGTTTCGCATCTGCTTGCAGAGTTGTCCTTGCACCAATGACACGGTGTCGAGCTCTAGATGGTATACCACAGCCTGGTAACGTTGAGTACTATGTCCAAAGGGCTACCGATGGCAGTTTCCTAATTACCGAGGGGACATTGGTTTCACCCAAAGCTGGAGGGTAATCAAAGCGTTCTTTGACTAATCATTTCTTGTTTGTATACCGTTTCTCATACCAGCTAAATTATTGTTTGTTTTAAAAAGTTAGAAAGCATGACAGCAACTTGTACTGAATCTACAAAAAGTAAAATACCGCAGTCAAATATAATAAGAAATGTTGAAGTAAGAAATATACTTAAGAGTATATAAACAAGCAATATGTGGATCCAAAATAGACCACTAACTTGAAAAGTATGTAAAAATTCAAATAATGAAGTTTATTTGTGTTGTTAAATAACGAATTTGGTGAGAGAAGTAGGGCATACTAAATAGAGATGACAAAGTGCACGAAAACCAAGTTTAATGAAGCAGGTAGGGAAAGGAGAGGAAGTTCAATTATGAAATAGAGTGCATAGGGACAAATCTGGGAATCTTGCTTTCCTTGTTCTCTTTTTTTTTTCTCACTTTTTAGCAAGAACTAAGCTTCAAGCTCTTTGCTTGGTACCGGTTGATCCCAAATCCCCTTAAATAGTTTTATGAATAGGATATTTATGGACAATTGAGATCAATGAGATGCTGACACTTGAATAATCGTTGAACCTTCTAAGTTCAATGACATGGTAGCCAATCTAGGAATCCAAGCTGAGAATCATGTGGAGAAAACATCCTTAGGAAGTTCTTTCCTAATAGAAACACAATAGAGTTTTTATTAGGAGATAGACTCAGAAGTCAATGCCAAGAAAAAAACTCCTCATAAACTAGACCTTAAGGTTGCTGTTGATTTACAAGACTATTGCCAAAGAATGAGCCCAATGGTGGTTGTTGGGAAGTCAAATAGTAAGGCTTTCGAGAAAGGGGGTAAGAACTTGTTGAAGACTGGAAAAGGATTTGTTGAATCTTTCAAGAAATATACCCCTATCGAGGAATAATGTTAAGCCACATTGGAGAACGCATGACAAGTGTTCCTAGGCATTGTTGACTTTCAACGAGCAATGGTGATCGAATTGCACAATATAAAATTAAAAATATAGATAATTAGTGCAATATTAGAATATAAGTATAAAATAATCTAAAATACAAAATAAGCAAATTGCAATTAGAATAAATCAAATAATAATATCAGTAACATATATAATTAATTTTTGTTGTTGTTGTACTGCATCATTCCTATCGCACATTGCATGCAAAGTGTTAGTAAGTTGAACATAGAATCGACATAACATATAACAACATCAAAATTTTACAAACTAAACTTGTAGGTTCTAAAGTTTTTTCATGAATAGGTTTCCACACTGCCCTGGAATATACACTAGAGCGCAAATTGATGCCTGGAAGAAGGTGGTCGACGCCGTGCATGCCAAGGGTAGCATTATTTTCTGCCAATTATGGCATGTAGGAAGGGCTTCTCACCAAGGTTGCTTAATATGAAGTTCATATACGTCAAGCATTCTCTTATCACCAATTGAACTATAGATTTGATGAGCTATAAGTAGTTGAATTACCTCCTTTGTGCAATTTCTTGATGCAGTATACCAGCCCGATAATGATCCAACTCCAATCTCCTCCACCGAAAAACCCATCTCTGGGAGATGGAGGATATTGCTGCCCGATGGAAGCTATGGCAAATACCCTAATCCTCGTCGTCTCAAGGCCTCAGAGATCCCTTCAATAGTGAAGCAATACAGACAAGCAGCTTTGAACGCAATCGAAGCAGGTTTTGATGGCGTGGAAATCCACGGCGCCCACGGGTACCTCATCGACCAGTTCCTCAAGGACGGCATCAACGACCGGTCCGACGCCTACGGCGGCCCACTACCGAACCGCATTCGTTTCCTCGACGAAGTGGTCCGGTCCGTGGTCTCCGCCGTTGGTCCAGGCCGAGTCGGCGTTCGAGTATCCCCTGCCATCGACCACCTGGAGGCGCAAGACTCCGACCCCTTCTCCCTCGGCCTTGCGATCACTGGGCGGCTCAACGAGTTGCAACGTACTGCGGGTGAGCAGCTGGCGTACCTCCACGTGACCCAACCGAGGTACACGGCGTATGGGCAGGCGGAGGGGGGCCGGCATGGGAGCCCGGAGGAGGAGAACCGTCTGATGCGGGCCTGGCGGGAATCCTACGAGGGGACGTTTATTGCCAGTGGAGGGTTCACCCGGGAGCTCGGGGAGGAGGCGGTCGCCAGTGGTGCGGCCGACTTGGTTTCCTACGGCCGGCTCTTCATTGCAAACCCGGATCTGCCTGCTCGCTTCAAGCTTCATGCCGATCTGAATCGCTATGTTAGAGCCACATTCTATACGCATGACCCTGTGATTGGCTACACGGACTATCCTTTCCTGGAGGAGCGACGAGCTCGTTCACGGCTGTGATGCCAAATGATACGTCCTTAGCAAGCGTTACCGTCGCTATGAGCGATATATTGATGCTACGTTACTGTATTTTTAAAAAAAATGCTTTTAAGGATTATTGTATGAAAATGATTATGATTGCTTAATTGTAATTGAAATTTATGAGGGTGAAACAATTTATTGAAAAAATCATATTTGATATTTAAAATATATTTAGGAATTGTTGGTTTAATTTTTTAAGAATGACCTGCCTAAAATATTGACATGTAGCATAAATGTATCCATGATGTATTTATTAGGATGTCATTTTAATGGGAGGGTTATTATAAGTTAATTAATTAAAATGTATATTGTGAAGTGTATCATAAGTATGATCATTAAATTGCATTAATTCTTATAATTATCGTGTTTTTAATAGATGCAATGTTTTTTATCTCATTAAGTTGACATAAGATGAGAAACTCAAGTAAACATCTCAGGTCCTATTCTTCTCTAAAATGTGAGAGTGAAGCAATAGAGTAAAAAAGAAATAATCTAGCAAGTTGGCTTATCCTTAAAATAAAATTTTATCTAATAGAATTTAAAAGAATGAAAAAGAGTTTGGCGAACATTTTTTTTACTATGGTTTTGAATGCACAAATGAAAATGTTTTCAAAACCAATGCTTTTAACCTAAAGTCATAGTAATTTTTAATTCATTCATATCTTGTTAGGCATGGGCATTTAAAGTGGCTCATGGAGTATGTCAATTGGTGCATAGGTTGTGTTGAACTCAAGAATTAAAAAAATGATTTGCTAAAATATTGGGTGCAACACCTTAGTTATGGAGTGGTAGGACACTTGGTTAGAGCTTATCCTCAGGTAGTATCAGAGATGGCTTCTTTTCTACTAAATATTGGTCATATTGCTAACAAAGGAGGTGTTGATAGAGGCAAGAGGAGTGCTTTAGTGATGGCCCCAAGGAGTGTGGCTTGAGAATAGTTTGTAGACCAAGGTGGATAACTCATGGTGTATCTTATCACTTAGTAAAAGGCCTCACACTTGAGTGATATGACAGTAGGTATACTTTTATTACAATAATTATTAGCACATATTTGTTGCCCCTCAATCATTCATATCTTGTTTTATGTTTGTTGCTTTAGTTATTGAATTAAACTAAATGAACAATCCATTATCTATGAAATTTCTTGATGTTAGTGAGATTCTTATGGATGTGTTTATTCAAGGAGAAATACAAATAAGATGAAATAATTTTTTATTGAATTACTTATTTTTTCTTTGTTTAAATTTGATATTATTTTGGACAAGTATTGATTGTTTGAAGCCCAAACAATTATTGATGGCATAAAAAAGAGAATTAAATTGATGGCTTCAAATGAAGAGGAAATAATCTACTCTATCAAAGGAGAGGAATCTTAATTTCTTTTGCATCTAAGGCTAATAAAATGTTAAGACTAATGAAATATTTTTGTTATATATTATATTTATTGAGTAGACATTTATTGGGCCACAATATATACTAGCGATATACGAGTACTAAGAAGTTTTTCTAGAGTTATCTAGTCTTCCTCTCAATAAAGAAATTAAGTATGAAATTCAATTAATACCAAAAATTGAGTCAATATGCAAAACCCCATATATAATAGTGCTCATTTTAATGGCTCACTTAATTAGCATGAAAAATTCATCCAAAACATGTTTTATGTATTGGATATATGTATAACAGATTTAAAAACAAAGAATATTTTGATTGGTGGATGTCTTAAAAATCATGCTAAGATAATGATAACTAAATCCCATTTTTTATGATACTATTATGGTCTCTTTATGAGAAATCTATAGGCTTCTAGTTTGCATTTTTTTAGAGATCATATGATTTTTTTACAAATTTTTAGAGAATAAATTATGAAATAAGAAGTTATTATATTATTTAATCTTTTTATTTAATAAGAGTATAAGATCCCTCTACTATGTTTAACAATCAATTTGTGGTGTTTTATATAAAGAAAAAAAGAAAAGAGAAGAGAGGTAAAGAGGAAGAAAATAATAAGATTTAAGTGAATCTATTGTGATCTTTTAAGGAGATTCAAAGTGATTAAGAGGTTAAGGCTTAAGAAAAAAGGGGTTTTCAATTATGGCTTTTGAGAATCACATAATAAGGTAAAATTTCCCTAATTCTTTGTGTATAAATTATATTTAGATTGCTCATAATGCAAAGAAGTGGAGCTTATAAATTTCAGTTAGATATTGTGGTAGTCGAAGGCTACTATGATTTCTGACTACAATGATCAAGGAAGATGCTCATCCTGATTATTTGGTATAATCCTTACTGCAAGAATTAGCAATAGCCCTTAGTTTCATGTGAAAACAGTTTTTTAATGATCATAATACTAGTTTGAAACAGATATTAGGCTAGTACAATGAGTTATTCAAGATGGATAATATAAATACAAAAGTTGTTTCAAACCAATATGATCAATTTATAAAAAGCTCAATATAAATTGTCTTTCTAATTTCTTATATGACCAAATATTTTTAATGTATTTTACTTGTAAGAAAAAATGATTGAATATGTATGATCAGTTCATGATAGCTGTAACAAACATCAGTTGTATGATCTTTTGTTCAACCAATGTTAGGCTTGGATTGTATAAGACAATTGGGAGATCAAATCATATAATTTGAAGGCAAAAATTAAGGAATTGTGTCATATTCTAAAGGAATGGTTTGGAGTAGCTTCTTATAGTGCTTTCTAACAAGTTGAAAATATGAGTTAAATTGTTATTAAGTTATATTTTGAAGTGTGCAAAAAATGAGAAGGGAAAGTAGAGGGAAAGAAAAAGTTATGAAAGTGATTTCTCAAAATCATCAAATAGGTAAACTAAGTAACTATAATGAAAAAAGATTATTAAAAATTCTTGTTTTTTATTAGGAAATGAATGATGATACAAGCATTTACATATCATAACATTACTTGTACATATTCAGACTTTATTATAGCACTTTATATATATACATATAAAGATGCATGACTTATATGTTTAAATGTAAGAATTTATAAATTAAAATATATGAAAAAATAAAAAATGAAATAAAAAGAAAAGAAAAGGAAAGGAGATTGGCATAGCTTGACAAAGAGACTGCTATTCTATGATCTTATCTGATAGTGACTTAATAAATATGATATATATAATATACATCACTTCTAGTGTCATGATACTTAAAGGTGGAGCCTTGACATGCGAAAAGTCTTAATTAGTGATGATGAGATTATTTTTTGGTATTATGGACACCTAGTTATAAGGCTCTCCTATGTTAGAGCATTTTTTCTTTATAAATATAAAATATTGATATTAGGAGATGAGACTAATGATAAGATATTTCACTTTCTAGTATTATAGACATATAGAGATAAAACCTCAACATGTCAAAGTGTCATGACTTGTGAAGATAAAATACGATATGGGATCCCTTAGGTATCAGGATAAAGGTCATAAAAAGAGTTTGGGTTCAAAAAAAGAATGAATATATAAAGAAAAAAGAAAATAAAAAAATATTAAATAAAATTAAATATAAAAAAATATAAAAGTAAAACAAGTAATAAGAACTATATGATATTAGTATTATATGATAAGTATGTATCCATAGAAATTGGATACAAATAGTCATAGATGTATTATTATTATACTTCTTTGTATAGATTATCATGTATTATTATATTTACTATATATTATTTCTCAATTATATTACAACTCTTTTATATTATTTTATTACAGAACTAATTATTTATCTATTAAGTATATCATCTCATTTCCTGCTTTCATTATAAGTCAAGATATTAAGACCCATAAAGCTATAGGTCCTTTAAAGATCATTTAGGACCATAGGATGAGAACTTGTTATATTCGTGAGTGTGAATGTGATAGACTTCATGTACTTGAGGATATCATATATATTATATTTAAATGTTATTTTACTTTTAGTTTTTAGCCTTTTATACTATGATAGCTTTATATTGTGTATATTATTTTTATTAATAGTATTAAACTTGATGCATTAAGATTGATATGCTATTTTTGTCACCCTTACTCATATTTGTAGCTTGAATCCTCAGTCTTATGCTGTTAGAGACGTATTTTATTAGGTTGTGCCAGTTTATGTCGAGCAGAGCATGATAGGGTGGTATTAGAGCCTAGGTTTGAAAATGAAAATGGACTTTTATGTGAGGACACTAGAATAACAAAGACAAACTATATGTAATTGTAATTATGCTACCTTATTTTTAAAAAGTTGAATCTTTGAAATGAAAAGAGACTAATATCTTTCCATTTTAGAAAAGAAGAATCTTAAGGGAACTAATAAGAGTAGAATCTTGAAACAGTGTTAGAAAAAGAGGAAAAAGAATGTAATCCTCATCCTCTAGTTCCCTAGAGTGCTCCTGGATAGGGTATTAAACTAATAAATTTATTGAACAATCTTACAAAATGCAACCTTCTCATTTTTCTAGAAAATGTTTTTCATATTTTAGCTAACCAATATGTGTGTTCGTGGGAGAACTTAAAGAAGTTGAGCAAATATTAGATCTCATAAAAATCATTTTGTTTAGAGTGACAAACCACCAAGAGATACATTTTTAATTTAATTTTAGAAACTTTAATTTTATTTTGGTTAGAATATTAAACTTGATTGAAATCTTTCTTATATGACACACAAATTATATTTTATTAAATTATTCATTTGGTAAAATATTTAGGTTTTCAATATCTTTTATCATCTTAAGAAGCATTTTACCTTGTTCATATCTTTAAAAATCTTCTTTAGTCAATTTGTAAAAAGTACATAATAATAATATTAATAATAAAAAATAAATAAATAAATAATAGATTTAATTAAGTTATGTCATCACTTAAAATTAAATTGGTTGTCATCTCAAGTCAAAGTAAAATGTGTGAAAATCAATTAGCTAAAATCGGGTCAAAACACAAGAACCAAACCCATATTTATCAATGTTAGAATGGTGCAATACTTTTGAACCCATTAACAAAAGATTAAATATAATACTTTAATTTTATTTTGATAAGAATATTGAGCTTGATTGAAATTTTTCTTATAAGACACACAAAATAAATTCTATTAAATTATTTATTTTAGAAAAACATTTAGGTTTTTAATATTTTTTATCATCTTAAAAAGCATTTTACCATATTCATTTTTTTAAAAATCTTCCTTCATCAATTTATAAAAGTACATAATAATAATATTATTATTATTAACAAATAAATAAATAAATAAAAGATTAATTAGCTCATGCCATTGCTTTGAATTAAATTGACTTTCATCTCAGGTCAAAGCAAAATGAATGAACTCGATTAGCTAAAATTAGGTCAGAACACAAGAACCAAACCCATATTTATTAATGTTGGAATAATGCAATACTTCTAAAACCATTAATGAAAGAGTAAATACAGTACTGGCAATGCTGGTGATTAAATCTCGAATGAACTAGGGGGCAACCAACCACATTATTCGACTGCCTATGAAACATAGAGAATATTTTATATGGACGTAAATAAAAGCCAAATATAACGTATGGGACTAAACACCTTATATTAGCATGACTATGATCAAAATTGTAGGAGTGATTTCCATCATTTGATCATGCAATTACACAATCGAAGGAGCCTATTGTCATTCACCTTTTAAAAATAATTAATTAAATATATCATCCAATCATGCAATTTCATAATCGCACAATCAATGTTTTATCTATGCATAAGATCTAAATCTAGTCATCATATCACAATTTTGTTCTAATGATCCAGATCAAATTTTTATTTTTAAATAGTACTTATTTAATCCCAGTTGTCTAATTGCATAGTTTTTGTGATCAAATAATCTAGGAGCCTCTATGCAAGAGATCTTTTAGCAATTATTTTTACCCATTAAGATTTTTAGAATTTATTAATTAAAAACAACAACAAGGTTTTTTAATTAAATAATAATTGCTAATTGGTCAGTTTGATAAGTAGCTTTAGTCTTTAAGAAATATCTATAAATAAATGAATTCTTAAAAAAATGATTGATAAAATTTTGATAAAAACTTAATCAAATTGAAAGAAATATTTCAAGTATTTAAAGTCATAAGCAATCGGTGATCATTGTTGCTTCCATTTGTTGTGTCCTTTAGATGTTAAAAATTTCTTTTTTTTTAAATAAACGAAGTTTTTAATTTTTTTTATTATTGTTTGATTCGATTAACACAACTATGCCTTATTAAACATTTTATCAACCATAGGATTTCTTAAAATTAATTTTAATTTTGTGTTTTTGAATCATTTTCTTTTATTGCTGAGTTTATTTCGTTATAAGGCTATAGTAGCTTGTCTATTTCTTAATTATTATGAAAGTTTAGTCTACCTATCTTTTAACAAAATACTTATATGAATTATGTTATGAATTTTTCTGGTTTTTATCGAGGGTGAATGTTGCCTTGACATTTAGCCAAATCACCTAAAAATCACTGGTATACTTTTTCAATTTTCATAACTTTTATAAAAAAATTATTATTAAATGTAAATCAACGTGTTTTAAAATAAAATTATAATTTATGCAAAATTAATTCTTAGAAATGTTCTCAAGCTTATTTAAAAATACTTTTGAAAATTTTCTTTTAATATTTTTATAGAAAAATTAATTCCTCCCTTGTTTTTTTTCATTCTTATAATTCAATTTTTACTACTATAACTCTAAAATTAAGGTCTACTATCAGGGGCTTGACAAAAAAAAAATTTACAGAAATATTATATTATTTCTAATATCAAAGTACTTTGATTTGAAATTGATGACAAGAACTAATTGAAGTGAAAGTTACAAAAGAAAATTAAGAGATTAAAGTTTTTTTAATCAATGTGAATGAGCTAATCATTTTATTATCAATCTTTGAGGCGTAGGTAGTTTTATTAATCTAACAAATATAAATGCTGATAAAGATGATGTTAAAATCTCTATCCCTTAATATGACAAATCCAAAATGGTAATCTATCAACAAAAATTGCTTTTAATTAGAGGATTTTTAAATTAAATAATAATCTAAGGATAATTAAAAATGAAGATAGGGATGACATCATCAATCTCACTCTTTTGATGCATAAGAATCAACATTATCCTTTCAAGTTAGATGCTAATCTTGATTTGTTTATTTATGATGGTACATTAGATACAGAAAAATTAAATACTTGATAAGTTTAATTAGAGATATATTTTTTATACAATTATTCATCAATTGATAAGGTGGCATATATTTGAATTAAAAATAACAAGCTATATTTAGCCTATGGAATGCATGCTTAAGAATTGGTATAATTACAAAAGTGAAATGAAGCTAAGTTTAAAAATATTAATTAAAAAAACTTTTATCCAATGAGTTACATGAAGCAAAGGTGGAAAAATAATATAACTTATGATAATTACAAGCACAAATGATACAAGAATATACTACAAAATGCTTATGACAAGTTATGAGTTTTGGAATACCTATCGATGAGATGTTGACATTATCAAAGTACATTTGAGATCTCTGCTATTATAATTACATTAAATTATCTATTTTCTTATTTAATCTTTAAAATAAGCTAATACATTCATGATGAATGTAAAAAGGAAGAATAAATGAAAAGAAAAAAGCTAAAAAGTTAAAATATCAAAAAGTTTAAGTATAAGTCTAAACATTGGTGATAAATAGAAAAATATTTTTTAACAAAGTATATTACAATAACTTTTACTAGTAGAACTCAGAAGTATTATAATTATTATAAGAAGACATGACTCATATAACAAAAAAGTTGAGAAATTACATTCTTAATTATTTATAAAAAAATTTAAAAAAGATAAAGTAATTATTATAATTAAGATTAAAAAGACACTTAAAACCCTTCTACCAATTAATGAAATATTATCTTTTATTATGAGTCCAAAAGATATCTCTTATGAAGCAAAACAAAGGGAACTCTTTGTCATCTAAATTCAAGTGAATAAAGAGCTTATTAGTGTTATTATTAAAAGTGAGAAGAACTAATATCACAAAGTCTCACAAATAGGTTAAACTTAAAGAATACAACACATTCAATGCCCTACTCTTTGAGAAGGATTAATAAAGACTCTAATGCAAGAGTTAAAAAACAATACAAATTGATAATATTACTACCAAAAACTATATTAATAAGATTATCTATACAGTAATATCTCTAGATATTTACCAAATTATACTAGAAAATATATACTTATGAGATTGAGATGTCATCTACTATTGATGAGCATAACAAAATTAGTTTATGAGAGATGGATAATAATTCAAAATCAAAGAAGCTTTGACAAAATATATTATTGGTGTTAACTAAATGAAGAGACTAGTAAACACCAAACAAAGTTATATGCTAAATGCAAAGTGAAAAAAATTATTTAATAAAACTGATGAAAGTCTCAACCTCTCAAGATCACTCTAGAAGATAATATAACTAAAAAATTAGTTTAAAAAAGGATATTTGATGAAGTTTGAATCACAAAAAAGAGTAGACTTATGATCAAAAGCTTAATTATAAATTCATTAAATCATCAAGAAATCCAAAATTGAGAAAAATACTTAAGAGAGAAGAAAAATAATGAAATTTATTATGCAACACAAAGTAGTAGAAACTGTACACACAATTACGTACAAAAGCGTACTACAAGCATGTGAAATAGTACATTACAGTATACAAGTTACACATCATGCGTAGAAGCATAAGCACACATATAGGAAGATTTAGTGCATTAGAAACCTATGCATGATGTGAATGCATAACCATGTAAGACTATTACACATGTTACATATGGTGTGATTTTCTACACAAGGGCAACAACTCACGTAGCATAGACATGCCATTGTGATACAAATTTTGTAGAATTTAAGATTTTGGTTAAAACTATATGTTTCTTGTAAAAATAAAAATAATATATATTTTTTAATTAAATATTATATCAATACCTTTATATAAAAGGGTAAGAAGGATGAATAAAGCAATTTTATTTTCTTATGAAATTATATATTTTATGACAAAAACTCTCTCATCCTCATTTCCTTAGTTCTTTGTTATTCTTATGCTTTAATTTCTAATGTTGCGACTCTAAAAATAAGGTTTATTATAGATGACTTAGGACAAAAACACATCATAAATAAATTAATATAATATGATATTCTTAACTACTTCTTATTCATCCTATTGTATCATATGATTATGTGGCAACTACAGCGTTATTTAATAAGAGTAAGATAAATTGTTAGAGATAAAAATTTGATTTTTTTTAAAAATTATTTAAAGAAAATATTTAAAAGTAATCATTTTAGGTTGCCTAATAAGCATGAAAAAATCTTTATTATTGGGTTTGTTTAAATTTCAATTTTATTTTTGAGCACATTAATTTTCTTTTAGTATTTTAAAAAAAATTATAAATAATCATAAAACACATCAAAGAATTTTAGATGCTTTGACTTAAATTCAAGCCTATGCCTACCTTTGACGTGAACTAAGCAAAAAACAAAACTAATAATTACCAAAAGGCAGATAAATTTAACCCTCACAATAATGAAATAAATTAAAAAAGCTACATGGTTTTATATAAAAAAAACCAACAAAAAAAAGAAAAATTATGATGTCTAAAATCTGAATTTGATGCATACAATAATCCTATGCTTAATGAAATGTATAATAAGGTATACTTTATCATTATGCTTCTACTTGAATCAAATAGGAAATAAAATAATAAAATCTTAGCTAATTAAAGTATAAAAGAGTGTTGGAGCTCAAAAAATAAAGAATACAACAAATGGAAGCAACAATGAGTATTGACTTCTGAGGCTTAAATGCAAAACACAAATAACCATCAAACATTAATATAACATAACAATATTGAGTAGTATCAGATAATGATCATATGCATACATTAAAAATATCATAATTGTATGATTCTATCAAGACATTTTTATTCTAAGTCATTTAGTTCTATCTGTGAGGTGGGATGAATCATATAATTTTTATACATTACTTTTTATTGTATGATATAATACTTGTAAATATCATAGTGCTTGAACTTTATATAAGTATAATTGTACTAATATAATATACACATTGAATATGTCTAACAAAAAACATGGCTTATTTGAGACAAGATTTTGAGAGGAAATCAACGATGCAATCATATGATGTAGGCTTCATACTTATATAATGATAGTGAAAACACTTAAATACAAACAAGACACACAAGATTAATACCTTATATGATCAAGTTTGCAATATTATTCTAAATTCAGACAATAATCATATTTTTATGATGTTCTTATCATACTTATACATGTCATGACAAACTTTAATTTTAGTTAATGCCAAAAGTTTAAATGCAAACTATATATACGATCTTAGGGCAATGAAAATTTAGATAATTTAAAAGCTAATTTCATTAACTTAAATATTTTAATTTCATCTAAAGATTTATATGAGTATTTAATGTAACTTTAGATGGATAACAACATCAAATAAATGATTTTACTTGTATGAGTGTATAAGTAAGAGTGAAATGAAATCATAATGTACCATATTACATGAAAGAGAGTTTAGTAATCTAAAAAGTATAAATATAGAAAATTATTAGCTCCAAGTGGTTTTTTTTGTATTCATGGCTCTATGATTTGCAAGTTAAGCCATCTATGAACAAGGATTTTCAAGCTTTAACTAATTACAAGTGCATGAACCTTTCTCCATCTCAACCTTGATTATATTCATTAACTAAATCTATATATACATAGAATTTCAAATATCTATTAGTAATCAAAAACTTTATTTTGTGATCTTCAATCTTAAGACTAAATATAATCTACACATTCACTTAGGTAAGAATTTTCTTTTTACCTGTTTGTACTTGTATGATATATGATATCACACTCTTTGATCCAAACTTCTCTCTCCCTATTGGATTCATGCAACTCATTTTGGCAATTGTCTGTTCAATGCTTGATTATATTGATACAATGTTGTATTTCATAATATACAATAATCTTCAATGTATTCAAATTGGTCTTATATTCTGTCATATTTAAATCATATAATATGATGTACTATAAAAATAAAAAATTCTATAGAATGTCCAAAAAGATTTTATTAAAATTTTAAATAATAAATAGCTCGAAAATAACTTACAAACATTTTCTCTTTATATTTAAGAATGCTATAGCCATACTCACTATGTGGTTTAATAGTTAAAAGTTCAATGAGATTGTTAGATACTATTATGGTTTTTGCAAATAATATGTTACATATTTATAACATTTTTTATCATAGTTGATATGAATCTTATGATTTGACATAAGTTATGATGTAAACTTTTGATATGGATGTTTATTTTAAATATTTTAAATAATAACAATATTTCATTTGAAAATGTGGTGATACACACATATATGATTTGGATTATTTTAGGTTTTGTTTTATCATCAGTTTTTTAAGAAAAATATGCATCCTCAATTTCTAATCACTTATGCTTAATCCTTATATAATTAATATATTATCTTTAACTCCACATAAGTGTTTTCGAGAACATTGTCATTAAGATACTTCACGAGTTAAAACTATGAAAAAAGTTGTGTTGCCTTTAAGATGGGACTATTTGGGTTCATTGATAATATAGATAATTAAAATTAATTGTCATTTTGAAATAGATAAATAATTTTGATCAACATTTAGTTGTATATATTTTTTTATTGGTTTAAGATGATAATTGAGAAGTGTTTTTTGTATTAACAACCCCTTTTTTTCATGTTAACAATTTAAAAAAGTGAAAAAAATCAATTTTTTTTATTCTCAAATACCATATTTATTTGTATATGATTATATTTTTCAAAATGATAAAAAATAAATTAAGTACTTATATCATATATTTTAATACCATTAATATTAAAAATTACAAAATACAGAATTCTTTTTAACTATATTTTCTAAGCAGATTTACTTTTTTTTTCATAAATTTAATATTTTTCAAACAACTATGCATAACAAAAATGGTTACTATGGGTATTAAAAAACACAAATTGCCTTCAAATTACCTTAAACAAATTAAATAATAAATTTGGAAAAACTAATGCGGACATACAGTCAACGCGGTCCACAACTCTGTCGCGTTGGACATAACAGCAGGAAAACCTAGAGAAAAAGGAGAAACTAGGTCGACCAAGCGATCAGCCGAGCGAATATGGCTAGCGGCTCGAGAAACCCCAAGAAGGCGAATCTACTCGATCCCCATTCGATCAAACACGTTCTCGACGAATGCGTCACCGAGGTCTGGAATCTTGATCCATAGCTTCTCCGATCTTCATTTCTTTCCGCTTTGTACTTTTCTTTACTACTGATCATCTTTGGGGGATCTTGCCGCAGATCGTGAAGAGCCGAGGATACGTTGAGGACTTCCGGTTGAGTAACTTAAGGCTATTCATTGGGACGCTGATCATTGCCGTTGCTCTCCTTGCGCAGTTCTATCCCAAGAAATTCCCGGAGAACAGGGACCTCCTAATCGGTTGCATCGTATCATATCCTTGAATTTCCTGCGTTTAAGTTTGCTATTCTTTTTGTACTTTTAGATGAATGGATAATTTTTTGTGTTGTTCTTTGACAATAGCAAGTATGTGGTGCTCAATGGGATCCTGCAGTTCATTGGCTACACCAAGGAGAAAAGCGCGATCCTCTTCACTTATCCTCCAAAGGTGAATCGAATTGCTATACCTTTTCTGTTGTTAAACTCGACATTACTGAGTGTGTGACTCCAGTAGGTTGAGGACACTGGTTATTAACCCTTGGAGATTGATATGCGATGAATGAATCAAGTAAAGCTGGATTTTTTGAATCCTTGTTTCTGATTTAGCATAAATCATTTTATTTGGTTCTTCAACATTGTTCAAAAATGCAGCTAGAGCATGATTGATACCTTTAGGAGAATTTACGATTGGTCTAAGAGTAGCTAAGCATGCCTCAGTCATTAATAATTTTGTTTTGTAATGATTTATAATGAACTGTTCTTATTGAGTGATAATGAACTACTGAATTTCTTGGTAACTATGCAAGGCATTCTTGTCTTGGAAATCCAAAGTGGTACCTTATATTTTGGAAAGGTTGTTACAACTAATAGTTCAATACAATTATTGAGCTATATAATTGTTTTTATTATAGGTGGGACTAAGGTTAGTTTCATATTAGAAATTAAGTATAATATTAGAATCTTAATATACAATTAAGTAGTTCATATCATATGTTTATGTTTTTAGGTTGATTAGTATTCACTTCAAGATCCATTTGGTTAGATGCAACTCAAATTTCTTGTGAATTTCAAGTTCATAAAGTTATAAATGATGGAATTGTTATTTATATCATGTTGTTCGGTTGACTGTTTTTATCATAGTAAGTTTAAATTTGTTATTTGGCTTGTTGTATTTCAAATTTAGTTTTCTAAAAAATCAATATTTTGGTGACAGATTGCCATTGATTGAATTTCAAATTCCTATTAGATTCACAAATTCGATCAATGTTGTTGAGATAAGAGTGCTCTTTTTATGTGAAAAGTAGGACTTGTTTTAGAATTGTTTCCAAAAGATGACTAAATATATAATAATTAACAATGGAATAGCACTACACCAAGAATTCACTTGGTTTGACAAAGAAAGTAGCTTAGATCCATAGGTTGGGTATGAACCCAAATCTATTATCAAGATCAAGCATAAATAAGGGCAAACTATCTTGTATTAAAAGCTTTTTATAAGAATATAGAGAAAACAAAAAAAATGTTATTAAAGATGGTAGCTCATCTTACAATTCAAAACCAAATAGTTGCTAGACAATAATTCTCTTTTTCTTCCCTATCTCTTATTATTTTACAATCAAGAAACCCAAAGATGAAACGTTGAATCATTGTTGATGAAAAAGAAATTCCAAATAGTAAAATTTTTTTTCTTACCCTTGTCCGGTATTCCCCTTATTCTTATGCACTTAAGTTGAGGAAGGGTTTTTAATTAGGATTTTTTTCTTTATTTTATTCCTTTTAGATTTATGGATAAAATAGTTTCATAAAAATTATCCAAAAAACCCCTAAGTTATTTCCTTTTACTTGGCCAACTAAAATTAATTATTTCTAGTTTAATAAACCAAAACAACTAATATTCTCCTTTTAAAATTAAATTTATTATTTATCATATTCTCTTTATTTGTAATCTTGATCTTGTAAAAACAAAGTAAATATCAATTATCAAATCATCAAATTCTTTTTCTCATCCAAAACCTTGAAGGGAATCAGCTATTAACTTTGACCAAGTCCAATCATAATAAACTTGTCAGGTGGTATTATTGTGGTAAACATATTGGTAGAATTGTGTTTTGTATGAATTTTTAGAATAAAAATATCACTATATTCAATCTTCTTTCCAATGTAGCGATATTTAACATCAATATGTTAGGTTCTTTCATGATAGATGAAAAATACTTTGTTATAGAAAATAATTGAGTAATCCTGGAATAGTTTCATGTCTTCATCCAAACCTTTCAATCGAATTACTTCCTTAGTCCTTTAGTAAATATCTTATACTCTTAGTAATAGAAAGAGCTATTGTAGGTTGTAGAGAAGCCTTTCAACTAATTATGGAACGTACGAGAGTAAATACACATCCTATGAGACTCTATTCTATTATGATCACTAATATAATTTGAATCACTAAAACCACTAATACAATTAATTGGATTTTTTTTGTCATAAATTAAATCTAGGTTTATATTGTCTTTCAAGTGTCTCAAATTCATGGTCATTGCTTTGTAGCAATTCTTACCCAGGTTGTCCATGTATCTATTGATGATATCAGTAGGATTTGAAACAACAAGGACATATACCATGGCATGCATGATACTCCCCATTCCGCTTGCATAAGACAGAATAGTTATGTGTTTCTCTTCATTTGATTTAAGTGAGAAAGCTATTGACAAACGAAAGTGATTGGCTAATGGGGAGCTACTAAGCATAGTATTTTACATACCAAATCTCTCAAGAACCTTCTCAATATATTTTTCCTGTTAGAGAAATAATGTGTTAGCTTTGTTTCTTTAATAATCTCTATGTCAAGTATTTTTCTTGCACTACAAAAATGTTTTAATATCAAATGTAATCCTTAATTCATACTTCAGTTTTTATACATCAGACATGTCTTGCTACAGTTAACATATCATCAACATAAAACAATTAGTGAATAAAAGATCCATCTAAAAAATGTGCATGTTGAGCATTATTTCTATGAGGGCTCCTAAAAAACTGTCAATTAAAATAAAACTATCAGACATTTTGTACCATTGCCTTGGTGACTCTCTCAAGACATAAAAATCTTTTTAGTAGACATATATAATCTTTATTCCTAGAAAATTTAAATCTTAGTGTTTTTTGCATATGAATTTCTTCTTTGAGATTACTATGAGAAAAGTTGGTTTTCAAATCAAGTTGTTCTAACTTCAAATTCTAAGACAATATAAAAGCAATCAAAGTATTAATTGAGTTATGCTAAATAATATAAGAGAATAATTCATCGAATTTAACTCCTTTTTCACTACGACCATTAGCAACTAGTTATGCTTTGTATTTGATACTTTCAACACTTGGAGTTTATTTTTTTTTATAACCAATTGCAGTAAATAACTGCCTTCCTTTTAGGATGCTTCACTAGTTCCCACATTTGTTTCATTTGTAGATATTCAACTCTTTCACCATAGAACTTGTTCATTGTTGAGTATTTTTTCCCTTGCTAGCTTTTTCATAAGTAGATGTTTTTTCATAACCAATAAGTCTTCCACCCTCAAAGCAAAAACAATTGTATGAGAGTAAGATCAATTGTCAAAATCATATCTTTGAGGTGCAGGAATCTATCTATTTAGTCCTTTAGAAACAAGAATCTTGCGTTGTTGTGTTGTGGCACTAGCTCCTCTTGATGATCAAGTACAACAAGTTGTTATGATGAGCTCACCATTTTATCTTGATATCTAAAAATCTATTGCTCTTTATAATCACCTCCAAAATTGTGCTATTATTTTGATTTTTCTATAGCATGACTTGTTTGTCAAACTTTATGTATTTCATAACAACAAATTTAGAAGATTTAGAATCAATACAACAAAAAATTTATGTATCCCTTTAACCCCCTAGGTACATATAAGGAAAATATACTTTTTGATCGTGGTTTGGGCTTACCATCTCTGGCTTGGGTATAATCTAGACAATTAAATTATCTTAAGTATTGAATAATCTTTAGAATGTTTTAACCAAACTCCTCTGGAGACTTCAACCCAATAGCATTCGATGGAGATTTGTTTACAAACAATATGCAGCAGATACATTTGCTACTTAAAATTCTTTGTTTAAATTAGTTTTGGATAATATATTCCATGCTCTCTTAAGGAGTGTCTTGTTCATTTTTTTGTCACCCAATTTTGTTGAGTTTCTATAATTGTCTTATGCTTGAGAATGTCTTCTTTTTTACCAAATTTATTGAACTATTTCTAGAAAAACTTTAGGATATTATTAATCTTTAACCTCTTGAGCTTCTTAGTTTTCTTTTCAACTAGTATATTTATTTTTCTTAAATGTTTCAAAAATATCACTTGTTTACTTGAGCTTATATTATCGAAATATTTTTAGAAGTCATTATTAGAGGTCACAAGGTATCTTGATAATCCCTTGAAATTGGCATTATCAAGTTTCCACAAATTTGAGTGAACATAATTCATAGTTTCTTTAGTCATATGAATTATTATGGAGAACTTGACCTTGTGATGCTTGCCAACAACACAATACTCATAAAAGTTCACTATAATAATTCTTTGTCTACAAAGCAAACCTCTTCTATTTAACTCTAACAAGTCTCACTTTGTAGGCTATTTTTAACTATGAAAAGTCGCATCTTCTAAACATAGCTAAATTAAATTGAAAGCCTTTTAATCATTATCTTCTTTCTCATCAATTCTTCCAAGTTGTTCTTTGGATCCTCTAGATATTAAAGTCATTGTTGCCATAAAATTGGTCAAATCCATACTTTATGTTGTTAGAAGGCTTTGAAGTAATTGTTCTAGAAGTTTTTGTTATTTTTAGATTTTAAGTAGGGTTAGTTTTTATACCAATTTATTAAGATAAGGATTATTTTTGTTTGTGGAAAAAAGAACTTGCTTAAGATCTATTTTCAAATGTTAAACAACAAACCTAGCTAAACTATAATAATCAACAATGAAATGACATCGAGAATTTTATGTGATTCAGCCAAGAAATGGCCTACATCCAATGGACAAGGAGGAGCCCAAAACCTACTAAAGATCAAATGCAAGTCATTGCAAACTATCTTAAATCAAATTTCCTTTACAAGTAGACAGAGAAGAGTGAAGTGATTTCACCAAAGTTGGAGATCGATCTCATATTTAAAACTAACTCAAGTTTGTAAACAACAATCCTATTCTTCTTTTCTTTCTATCTCTCAAGAATCATAATTAAAAAACTATAATACAAAAAGCCAAAACATTGTTGATGGAAAAGTAATTCTGATAGGCAAAGTTTCTTTTTTGCCCCTTGCATTGTGCCAATGCAAATCCCCTTATTCTTCTTATGCACAAAAACCAAGGGACGATTTCTAATTAGGAATTTTTTCTTTATTATTTTATTGTTTTTTAAATCCAAATAATTATATTTAGGGTATAAAGAATTCTATAAAAATATCCAAAAAAATCAATAAATTATTGTCTTTGAGTTGGTTAACTAAAAGGAATTATTTTTTTTGTAATAAATCAAAGTGTTTATTTATTTTTTTCTTTTAAAATTCAAGATAATATGTAGCACAAACGAGCATTGAAATTTTATTAGTTTCATAGCTTTTCTATATCAACAATTTAACAAACATGCAATCAAACGGGCCCTAAGGGTAATTTGGAAACTGTGGGCTGCATTGTGCTGTTTCACTTAGCTTAGATGTTATTGAAAGTATTGAATGGATACGATTACTTTAATCCTTAGTATTGGAAGGGAGGAGTTGTTAAAATGACAGTTAAGCATCCATTTTCACAAGATTACATTTCGGTTATCTCTATCAGTTTGAGCATTGGGTTAGCTAAATGGATGCTTTACCCCTAACACAACGTTTTAGCATGTACACTGATGGTATAGGTGACGAACATTCCTGGAGCTTTGACTGATAATTTGTGGACATAACTGATGAATTTATTTTTCATTGAAAAGCTACCATGACTTTTTATGATTACAAGTATATTTCAAATGGAAAAGTTATTGGTGATATTCTATCAGCAGTGGAGATTTTTGGAGTTTCCTTCTAGAGTACTGTCCCACATCAAGTTTGGCAGCATTCCTAATATTAGCTATTTGAAACAGCATCCAACAGCAGCATGCTGTTATCCCAACATCCTGAACTTTCAGCAAGATATTTCGTATCAGTCACTTGCAAATTTATATTGTAGTTGTTCCTTTTCTGTTCACAAGAGTAATTTCCATCATTTTTTCTTTCTTTAATAGAGCAATTTTGATTTTATACTCAGCAAGCTCAAACCATCTCACTTAGCTCCTCTCTAAGTTTCTAATATGTCGTTTTATTTATTTATGAAGTAAAGCATGCTCCAACATTTAAAATTTACATTTTAGGAAATGATCTACCATAATAATAAAGTATATTATGGTTTGTTATTAAAAATGGGCTTTTGGGTTCGACTAGTTGTGAATACATATTACAAAGTTGTTTTGTATTTACACCCTACCAAAGGATTGCCCAGAACTGTAATTCTGATACGAAACTGTAATGCATGGATGACTTTTTATGGCTCAACTTTATCAAGAAAATACTGAAGTTGCTAATCAAGCTAAGTATTATACCTAGTATAGAGTCGTGCAACCTAAATTTTCATTTGTTGCCTCTGAAGCACTGTTTTTCCCCTTTGTGACCCTGCCCATGTCTCATTCATATTGGTTGCATATTTTCTCATATGGATTCATCACACCTTAGATAATTATATTCCTTCAACAACTTTTTAGAAAAAAAGGTGCTGGTGTGCTTTTCATATCCCCTGATTTATTTTTTAAACTTTCAATAGAGTTGAATAATCAATATGTTGATCTCAAATAGTTGGAATAAAGGTTAAATGATTATAATAACAATCTTTGAGTAATCTAGGTATGAAATGATTATCATTTATGTTGTTGTTGCTTTGTTGTTTTTATGTCACTGAAATTTATGTGGATCATTGATATATGTGATTTATTATTATGGTTTTGTGACATCTATAATATAGTGATATAAAATATATTAGCCAAAATAAGTAGCTCTAACAAGTATGGTTGTGAAGCTCACTCATAGGGTAAGTTAAGCTCATTTCGAAGTTAAGATCAATAGAATGCATTTAGATAGTCCAAGTGAGATTGTGTTTGGTTTCACATATAAGTTAAGAATAATATTAGAGTTTTAATATATAATTAATATGACCTTGATTCATAAGCTTAAGTTACTTAGTTATGGGTGTTCACTTAAGTGTATTTTGGGCCCAACTTGGACCCTATATAGTGGAACTCTGCTCTCAAATGTGGTATAAGAGCCAAGATATGGCTTAATTGGAATCAAGTGATGCTACAAAATTGACAAGTGCAGTAGAGCTGTAATAAGTGGTATTAGAGTTTGATATGATTCAACTGATATCAAAATAGTGTGCTAGAGTCAATATGATGCAACAAGATTGATAAGGGCAACAAAGCCAAAAAGGTGACAACTTATAAGGACAATAGAGCTAATGATGATGTTTCTAATAGAGTTGCAAGGTGGTAGAGTTGACATGGTGTGTTAGAATTGATAATGGCAATAGAGCTGATGGTGATGGCTCCAAGAGAGCTAACAAGGGAATTGAGTTGTTATGGTGCATGCTGTAGGTTTGACAAGAGCGATGGAGCTAGTTTGGCAAGACAAGGTTGATAGGGCAATAAAGCCAATGCTATTTGTTAGAGCCAAAAGGGAGGTACATTTGATTAAGATGTTTTGAATAGAATCAACGACGAGTGGCATAGCCAAATGCAATGGTTTGTGAGAGCTTTTATGCAATATAGTTCATAAAGGCATTAGAACTACTTTTGATGATTTCAACAAAGTTAATAAGAAAATAGTACCAGTATAGTGTAGTAGGGCCAATAAGGATTAGAAAGCCAACAAGGTTAGTAGAGGTGATGGTTCCATAGAGTTAATGATGCGACTATCTCGATATTATTTGATAGAGCTGACAAGAGCAACAAAATTGGTGATGGTGGTTCTAACATAGTTGATTTCTAACAAAGTTGATATGGAATAACAAAGTCATCAAGGGTAATGCAATTGTTGATGGTTTTGACAAAGCTAAGGGCTGCAAAGTCAATATAGTGTGATAGAGGCAAGAGGAGTGAAAGAGTTGACTTGTGAATTGATCGCTAATATAGTCGAGATTCTTATTTGAAGAAAAGATTTTTTAAGCACAAATTGAATTGGTTTAGTCTCATATTATACGTTGAGAATAATGTTGAAATCTTAATGTATAATTAATATGATATTTAATCATAAACTTAAGCTTTGGGGTTATTCGTTGTCCATATAAGTGTATATTAGACTTAACATGACATCTACATTAGAGATCTCTTCTTAACAAATGTTTTTATAGCCAATTTGTGGTACAATTGAGATCAAAGTATTGTGGTAGAACCAACATTATATAGTAGGGTTAATAGGGGCATAGGAATCGCTATGGTGTGATAGGGCTAACAAGATGATGAAACTAATATGGTGAGGCATGGTTGACTGGGACGACGAAGCCAATTTGAGATGACAAGGTCTATAAGCCTAGTGGGGCTGGTGTGGCTTAGCAAAGCTAGCAAGGCAATGAAGCCAATATGTTGGCAAAGTCATTAGGGTAATGAAGTATATGACAATAGTTCAACAGAGTTGACGATGAGGAGTATAGTCAAAGACAATGGTGTAGAAGAGCTTATGGTGATAGAGCCAACAAGGATAACATAATCGATGTGATGGTTTTGACCAAGATGACAAGACAACATGGTGTTGCTTGGCCATAAGTGTTGTAGAGTTGATAAGGGTTATAGGATCATTAAGGGCAATAGAGCTAACAAGATGGTAGACATAATGCGACGAAGACTGTAAGAGCATTGAAGTAGATAATAATGATTTTGATAAAACTAACAAGATGATAGAATTGACATAGTGAGGTAGAGTCAATATGATTGACAATATGGATTAGGTTCTCATTTGAAGGGAAGATTTGTTGAGTGAAATTGAGGTTGATTTTAGTCCTACATTGTAAATTGAGAATAATATTGAGACTTTAATATATATAATTAATGTGATGTTTATCAATATCTCTTATGTATATTTTGTTAATGTTTTTTTTTCTCTTCTCTCTCTTGCTTTTTGTTGTTAATTGCAAGGCCGAAATAGTATTTAGTTGGAATCAGTGATTTTTGTACGACTTTCAAGAACTTTATTGTCTGAGCTAGTAGGCATCCACAGCTCTCTTTGTCTTTAATTTAAAAAAAATTATCTTTTTCTATCTTGTTCTCATCTCAAGTTTTTTATGCATTAGTTCCTTGACCCTAACTATTTATTTATTTTTCAAGTCTTACTTTTTTATTGGTTCAGTAGGATTTAGACTGTTGGTAGATTAATGGTGCAACTGAGCTCTAATCTACTTGGTTTCTATGTTATCTAAAGATTCGACCTAAGTATCTCAGTTCCAAATATTCAGAAGTCGGATCAAGAACCAACTAAATTGGATATAGACAAGAATTAGGCAAGAGCTGGTTGTAAGTTCAAGATTTTTAATTTTAATGCTTTTCAAAAAATGTTGTAATATAAATTCATTTATTTTTTAAATATAATAAACTTTGTTAATTTAAATACTAAATTCATGCACCCTTTTTTAATACAATAGTTCTTGGTCCAGTTCTTAGGCACTGGAGAATTGTCGAATCAGGTTGAGTTGGTTCTAAACTTTGTTTTTCCTTTAGATCTATTTTTAAATTAATTAGTAATATAGAATAATTTATTTTTATCTATAAACACTTTGTTAATTTAATTATTAAATTAACCCACCCATTTTTTAAAGGAATAGGTTTCTTGAGCCAGTCCTCAGGCATCCGACTATTAGAATTGAGAATTAACAGAATTTGATGGAGATAAATTTTTAAACAAGTCAAGATTTGACTTGGTAACCATTAGATCTGGATTGGTTCGCAGTACTACTCAATCCAAGTTTCACATCTAGTAGACACTAAGTTTGTTGTTCTTGTTGCTAGTTGTAGAGATCATGAAAACAATAAATTAGAAGAAAGGATTATAAGTTTGTGTAGAACTTATAAATTGATTTAGAGATTAGAAAGGCTTCAGTCTGCATTGCTATCTCTATCTTTTTAAGAAGATGAGCATATAAATGTACTCCTCTTCGTTGGGCTGATTTGGGAATCATGCTTGTTAACTCAGATTGACTTGCTTTTAAATGTTCTTGTAGCTCATGATCTTAAGTCTTCTTATAACCCAAACTTAGCATCAAATGATCTGTTAATGATTCATGGCTTTGATTTATGTTAACCTGTTCTTTGGATTGGCATACTTCATTATGGTTGATTTCCTGTTTTCAAGGGTCAATGGTATATCCATTAGATTAGTTTTGGTTTGAATTGTGCTTGAACTTATGTAAAATGAGATATGTGTAAGTTAGATCAAGCCTTTATGTTGCAATTATGAATGAGGTAAGAAAGCTTAAGATTTATATTGAGTCAATGTCAGTTTGGCTCAAGATTTGATTTTTCACAATCCCATTGTGGATGATGAATTGGGGCATTTTCATGTGGGATACATCAACCTTTATCTTTATATGATGTTTTAATGTTGCACTGATGGAATCTAGTAAAAATGTGTTTATCAAAAAATTATTGAAACAATTCATTTTTGTAGATCTTTTATCTGCATCGTCATTGATCCTTTTTCCCTTGTTTTGACCAGTTTATAAATGTGAACCTTCAAAAGCAGTTTTCTTACTGCCACTAATACCGTTATTGATCCTTTTTGGTACTTATTTCCATGAACCTTTTTGCAATTTGGAGATGCGTGTTATCTATCCCTGTTCCATTTACATGATAAGCGAGCACTTTGCCTTCTGAGCTTAAAAAATCAAACATTAAATCTTAAACAATGAAATAAATCAAACTGCTGTTGTTGCAACAATTGATTTGCCTTCTTCTGTGGATAGCCTTACCAAAGCCTTTTGCCAGAAAAAAAAACATAGGCCAAGGCTTCAACTAGGACAGTTAATAAGTCTTTAAATTGTTTCCATACGAGCTTTCTTTTATTACTAGAAATTCCATTGCTTGTATTTGTTAACTCAAAATAGGCATGGGATGTTTATAATACTTGTTTTAAGCATAAATTGTTTGATCTCAAGTTATAAAGAACAGATGTAGTATATTTGTTTTGGACATGGGTCTTACAGGTTATCCTGGAAGTTTAATTTCTTATTGTTGAAAAATAGAATTTGTTAATTTTTCTGAAATAAAATTTTTATTTCTTATAATTTTTGGGAAAACATGACTACGTTTTTTCTCAGGGATCTTTTAACAGCACAGGACTGATAGTGTCCTCCAAGCTTGCAAGGTTTTCAGACATGTACAATCTCACAGTAGCTAGTGCAGATCCGAAGTCCATATCTGCAAACAAAACAGTTCAGCTAACCAAAAGTGTTACAAAATGGTTCGTCTATTTTTTTTTTTTATTATTTGATGAGACTTTTTTTTTCTTGTTATTTTTTGTGCTTTTAATTGGCACAGGTTTACAAAGGATGGGATCCTCGTTGAGGGTCTTTTCTGGAAAGATGTTGAAAGGCTAATTGATGACTATAATGGAGAGAGGAAGAACAAGTGAGTTGAGGTAGGGGATGAAGCTAGGCAATTTATCTGACTTGAGCCAATACATTAATTTCATTGAGGTGATGCAAACATCTTTAACCTTTGGTGAATTATATGTTTTATGGTGAACTTGATTTTGGTAAAAGCTCTGCTTGTGTTTACCAAATTGCTCATACCGGCTAAAACATACCGGATTGGTTTGGTTCAATCCGAACCAGTCAACCAGTCGGTATGGTTACTAGTTAGAATCTCTTCTCTCATGCAGCCACTTTGAGATAATTTAAACGTTGGTTAGAGAGCTGGTGGACCCTTTGGGTAGCAACTGTTAGTTTTACGCAAAAAAAAAAAAAAAAAGCCAGAATGGTATTCTTTGAATTCTGCTCTGTTTATTATAGTCTTTGGATTCTGCTCACCCTCTCAAGCGGCTGTGGAATTTTTTTGATTGTTTCTTTGTCAAATCAAATAGCAGAGCAGTCGAATGCTGTTACCTATCAGTCATGTAGAACAGCTGGCGCCTACTTTCTGCATGACTTTAAAGGTTTTTGGTGTTGATAACGGCAATGGATCATTCGTGAGATGAGCTTTCTTGAGAGAGACCGGCATTAATTTAGACAAGGTTTCATTCTTTTGAAAAATTTTATTGATAATGCAAGCAAACATCTAAAATATTTCTTTTACTAAAAGTTTATTTTAAGCATGAAGGTATATTTTCTTGATAATGTTAATTCTTGCATTAATCAGATTGTAATTAGATGTACTGTAATTCATCTATGTTAATCTCAAAAATTAGCACGAATTGCCAATAATTTAAGTGTTATTTTAATTATTCAAATATTATGTAAATAGTTAAAACAATATATATCTATTTATCATCAAAATTAGATGAATTGTTTTAATTATTATATAAAACGAAAAAGAATATATTAATGTATGTTTTGAAAGAAGTTTATATTACTTATTTTTTTGAATAATTTGTTAAACATCTAATGTTGTTTTTCTATCCTTTCTATCTTCTTTCTCTCATACATCTTAAAGTTTTTACATTAGATCCTTATGACATCTATTCATCCAATGGTCCACTTCTGATCTAGCAAATTGAATCTAAACCCTACTACAAAAACATATTTTATGGCTTAAATTAAACAGTTGGTTAGAGCTCTTAAAACATCAAATATCGATTAGACCTCCATTTTTTTTATCTAATTAGTGAGTTGTTTCTAGTATTGTGATTGACTATTTGTGCACATATATGTCTTCTATTTTTCATAATATTTTGATTACAATTGACTTGCTTTGGCAATTAATAAAGGGGGTTTGAAAAATTAGAGAGGGACATATACATCACACGGAATGAGTGCACAAAAAAAGGAGAAGAGAGAAAACTAATGCATGAAATAACAAAAATTGTTAAGGCCTCTCCCTTTAGTAAAAGTTGTTATTGTTAAAAGATATAGAAGTGACCAAAAAAATCTCACTTTACCCTTCTAAAAAGTTATTTATAAACAATTCAATGTTGATAAATTTAAGAAGTAAAATATATTGAATAATCAAATCAATGATTTGATATAGATGACAAGGTTGTTCGAAAAATATCTCAAATCAGTAATTATTTGATGAATGTGGTGTTAGAAATTTTGGTTATTATTTCAAGACATGTACTATAAATGCCATTGGAATTCTTATTTAGTTTACTCATGTTTTCTTTCTCTTCATGCTTGCATATCTCAACTATACTACTTCCCAAGCCTCTTCTTTGTTTTCTAACAACATTACTAATATAATAAGTGTATGAATGGCTCAAAGCAGATAAAAGCCTCTTCTTCAGTGGTGAAGAAGGATATCCATACCAAGAGGATTGCATACCCACCCCAAATGAAATCAAGATTCACATTCTCAAGAAGGGACAAAAGACAAACATTGTAGTTAAAAAAGTTTGCATATTTATTAAATTTCTTCTTTTTGTTATATAGTTATATTTTAATTTCTTTTCAAGATCTAAAAGGACTTTGAATTCACGCCCACCCAATTGGCCACAAATGGCATCATTGTGATTTATTATTTTATTAAGTTATTATATGATCATTTTCAAACTCATTAAATACATAATGGTTGAAAAAAAAATCAAGAAATAAAACAAAATAATAAAAATCAAAGCTATGTAAAGAGACGCTACTGGTGCGTTAGAGTGTGCATTAACACACACACAGTAAGATATCCATGCATGAGAATAGTACCTGCATGTGTGGATAGTCCCCTGGCAAGATCATAAAGTTACGTGGTGAGCAAACTAGTAGAGACAAGTGCAGGATTAATGACATTTGGGAATTTTTTATTAAAATCATATGTTTTTATTTAATAATTAAAATATTATATTCTAACTACTATATAAAAGAGTGAGAAGGATATATGAAGTAATTCAAAAGAATTCAAAAGCAAGTTAGAACTTTTAGGAATTTAGCAGTGAAAAAATTCAAAGAATTTTAGAAATCATGATTTCATTAATTCAAAATTCTTTAAAGAGAAACTTCTTAGAGAATTCAATATCCTTATAACGAAACTCACTTCTCTTTCTTTGTCTTTTGCTCCTTATCATTATCGCACTTTCATTTTAGTTGTTATTATTCTAAAAAAAGTCTACTAATGAGGGTTTAGGATGAGACCACCTCACAGACTGATCATTAAGTATTGCATGAGGGAGAAAGTAGAGTCTTAACTTGTTTTGAAAACATGCTGTAGTTCGTTGAGATAATAAGCTCCTAAGAAATTGTTTACTTAGATTATAGAAGGCAATATGTTTTCTTATAAGGGCTCCCTCAATAATTTATAAGGAAATCAAAGGATAGAGGGTTTTGATGCCCCTTCGCTTCTCAAGTAAGAAAAGAAGTTTATTGATGAAACTTGCAACAAGAAAAGTGTGGTGGACAAGAAACCCCAATTCACCTTAAGAAGCCATCTATATGCCACTATTTGGAGGTTATAATAGATAACATAAGAAGAAAGAATAAGCCAAAGGCCTTTAAAAAACAAGGCATGAATAATAGGCCCAATTTTGAGACAAATTTTTCATCGAAAATTGCTTCACATTATTCCTTCATAAAAACTGTCATAGATCATTTGCAATGAGGATATTTGTGAGAATCTATGCTATTATAAGTTTTTATCATAAATAGTCATCTCTTATAAAATCACAATTGTTTATTAATAATTTAAGTAAACATTTAAAATGTTTAGGAATGCATGCTTTTACTAAAATTTTATTATAAGCATAAAGCATAAATTATCTTTATCAATCTCTCGATATCTTTTTTATGATGTTAATTCTTGCATTAATCAGATTATAATCAGATGTTCTACAGTTCACTTATGTTAATCTCAAAAAGTGATATACATTAATTTAGTCATTTAAGTGTCCTTTTAATTATTCAAATATTTTTTCAATAATTAAAATAATATATTTATTTATCATCAAATTAGATGAACTGTTTTAATTACTTGCATAATATGAAAAAGAATCTACTTGTGTTAGAGAAGTTTTTATTACTCATTTTGTGAATGATGTGTTAAACATCTAATACTTTTTCTATCCTTTCTATCTTCCCTCTCTTTCTCTCTTGCATCGTAAAATTTTCATATGAGATACAATATCTATTCATTTAATGATCCACTATGATCTAGTGAATTGAATCTAAGCTCCCACAAAAAACATGTTTTATGGCTTAAATTTGGCAATTGGTTAGAGCCCCTGGAACATCGAATATCGATATACACCTCCATTTATGTACTAATTAGCAAGTTGTTTCTAATCTTGTGATTGATTATTTGTGTATATATATGCTTTCTATTTTTCATGATATTTAGATTATGATTGGGTTGCTTTAGCTATTAGTAAATTGGGTTTGGAAAATTAAGAAGGGAGATATACATCACAAAGAATGATTGTACAAAAAAAAAGTGGCAAAAAGATCTCACTTTTCCCTTCTAAATAGTCATCTCTCATAGAATCACAACTTTTTACAACAAAAGTTTTTGTTGTAGAGAATCAAATTTTTTGTAGTGCAAAGATTTAAGTAGAAAATCTGACATAAATATGCTGATAATAGAAGAAACTCAATAACACATGATATTTGAATAGAAAGTTTGTTGTTAAACTCCATTATAGGTAAATGAACCAAAATATGTGATTTTAAGATAAAGAAACTTTATGTCTTAATCATTATTAAAGAGTGACAATAGGAGCATCGATCGAAGTGGTGATTAGAAAATTTTTTAGTGCTAAGAGGGAAGGAATATGCATGAAAACATCTATAATGATCATCTTGGTTAACTAAATCAGACACCTCCTTCATTCTTTTTTGTTACGACTTATGATTCACACATGGCTTGTGTGCGACATTCCAAGGGTAATTGTATAGGGAATGTTTCCCCCAACCAATCCTTTGTTGATGTCTTAGGTAAAGCTCTACATAGCCCTCTAATACATATTAAACACCCAATAATTTATAAGGGCAAACCAGAAGTGGCTTTTTATGAGGCCAAACTTGTCAAACTTGTAGCACCTTTCACATTTACCATAATTGGAAAATTCTCTTGTGGGCATCCAAATATGGAGTTTATTAGAGGCACTTTTAACAAAATTGGATTCAAAAGTTTCTTCAACATTGAGTTTTTGGATTATAGACATATTCTTATTAGATGCAATAATGAGGGGGATTACCTTAGTTGTTGGCTACATAAATCCTAGAACATCCATGCAAGTATTAAAATGGAATCCTTCCTCTCAAGTGAATGTGAAGCTCTTAATTACTCCATTACGGATTTCTATGGAGTACCTTTCAATTCATTTTCTTAACAAATCTTGGTCATACTTTATAGCTTTGATGATTGACACTTCTTTGAAGGTAAATGATGCAATTCTAAATCTTACTTGCTTTAACATTACTTGTGTATGTTTTAAGGTCGACTTACTGAAAGAATTATCAAATCAAATTAGCATTTTTACAACAAGAGGTCTCAATAATGGCTTTTGGTAAAAAAATCCAACATGATAACCTTCCTAATATTAGCACTTCTTTGAAGGTAGATGATGCAATTCTGAATCTCACTTGCTTAACATTGCTCGTGTGTATATTAAGGTGGACTTAGCAAAAGAATTACCAAATCAAATTAGCATTTCTACAACATGGGGTCTCAATAATGGCTTTTGATAGAAAATATAATATGAAAACCTTCCTAATATTGTAAAAGATGCTTTAAACAAGGTCCATAAATTAGCTCAATGCAATGGCAAAATGTCAGATGACACTAAAGCACCTTCTACCACTTAATTAAGGAACAAAGGCTTGCAAATAATAAAAATCATATAGATAAGGAAGTTCAAGAAATTAATTGACAATAGGAATAAAGTGAAGTCTCCAATATCCATGATCTAATAATCTGCTCATTGAGCAAGAAATCCATTATGAATGTTCAACCATAAGTCTTATCGAGAGCAAAAGATATTGAACTAATCTCTAGTGCATAGGAAAGACAACTCATACGTATAAGGGAGCTTAATCATCTTGTTAGTCACTTCTTGGATGACTATAGACTTCTAAAAAAATAGAACTTTATAAAAAAACAAGGACAATGCTTTGGTCTTTGATTTTGAATCATCATTAGATAAAGTTTAACATCTTTATGATCTTCAAGCACTACAACTCTTTAGCGAAGAGCTACATAGAGAGCTTTGGTTCATAAATATAAAATCTAAATCGAAGAGGAGTTCACCTCAATGCAAAGTCGAAGGACAAGGAAAAACCAATTAGCTTGAAAGGAAATCGAAGAAGCTCTCATGCTATACGAATATATTTATTGCTAGCACCAATAAATAAGATCTTAATTTGGAATATCGGGTTGTTGCTAATAAAGGATCAATCAATCGGTTAATCAACATTATCAAAATGCACAATGTTAGAATAGTTTCCTTATTAGAACCTATGTCAGCTATAGATAAGATACAACAATTAGCTACTAAACTTAATTTTTAGCAAAATTATCCCAATTAGTCAAACTAGATTTGGGTTCTTTAGAAGGAGTACTTTATTTGTAATATTGACATGGATAAGGATAAATTATCCATCTTATTATCAAACATCAAGAATAGATTTCCAAAGCTAGCTACAATTTTGTTTATGCTAAAAGCTTATTATCTAATAGGAGAATATTATGGACAGACTTATTACACATTACTAGCAATGTCTACTTCAAAACTAAAGACAATGTAAGAATTCACTGATTGCATAAATCTTTGCCACCTCAAGCATCTACTTTTCTAAGGCTACTTTATTACATTGGTAATAAAATGGAATAGTAAATGGGTTTAGAAAAGGTTAGATATAGTGTTGGTTAATAAGAAATTGTTTGACTTACTTCCAAACTTTGAATTATCCTACATTTATGTGAATAGTTGAAAGTAATTAAAATTTGCTTATAAATTACTTTGGTATGAAGGGCCTAATTTTAAAAATACAAAAAAAAAACTTAAAATATGCCTTAAACTTTGGAACAAATCTACCTTTAGAAACATCTTCGATGCTATAAAATTTGTTAAAGAAAAAGGGAATCTTAAAGAAGACTTCTTTCAAGCAAATCCAAATGAGGTATATAAAAAAAGATTTGGACTCTACTCAATTCTTTTTTATTACAAGCTTTAGATAGAGAGGAATCATCTGAAAACAAAAAGTTAGAATTACATGGTTAAAGGAAGGAGAAAGAAATACAAAATTATTTCATTTGGTTGTAAAGAATTGAAAAAACAAGATAAAAATCTTTTGCATTAAGCATACTAATGATATTTGGATTAATCAAGAGGACAAAATTATAACAACTCTTATCAATTAATTTCAAATCTATTTAAGTCGTCTCTAATAATTGATGATGAAAGTTTGTTTAACTGCATCCCTATGTTATTATTTGAAGAGGACAATAATAGTTTAATGCAAGATATTACTAAGGAAGAATTAAATGAGATAATTTTTAATATGGATTTAGACAATTCTTTAGGCCTAGATAGTTTCAATGGTATATTCTTCACTTAATATTGAGATTTAATATCCAATGATGTGTTGAATGTAACTAAAGATTTTAAATGGTTCTCCAAATCCTAAAAAAATTTTTAGCACTAACATTATCTTTTTTCCTAAATTTGATGATCAAAAATATTTTTTGATGATAAAAAAATTTTCTTATATAATTTTATAGAAAAAATATTTATCAAAATTCAAAAAATATTATATAGGTGATCTCTCTAAAGATCAACCAACTTTATAAAAGACAGAAATATTGTTAGTAACATCTTATTGGCATGGGAATAAGTATATTCTCTTAATAAAATAACAAAAGAAGGTAACTATATTGTCAACCTAGATCTTATGAATGCTTATGATAACATATCATAGGATTTTCTTTATAAGATCTTATCCAAATTCAATTTCAATGAGAAGCTTGTCAAGGTGCTTACCAATCACCTATGTAGTACGTAGATTTCTATTATCTTTAATGATTCGCCAAGTGGATTCTTTTAGCTATCAAGGGTTCTTAAACAAGGTAATCATCTATCTTTAATCCTTTTCATTTTATTTATGGAGCCCTTTAGTAGAAGTATCAATAATTATTTTGGTTTAAAGAGAATGGTACTATATAAACAACCAAGATCTTGTTCATCTATCACTCAACTATCCTATGCAGATAATATAATTTTTTTAGCAGAAGACAAAAATTATTTATATCTTAGTAAGTTCTTATAACTTTTTCAAAGTTTAATGTGTTTCTTAATTAATCAAAATAAAAACAAGATTATTTATAACAACAAAATGAGTTTAAGATAGTCAACCAAATCTAAAAGTGGCTAGGATTTAATTATCGACCTTCCTAATAAGGTTTAGGTGGTGTATGTGTCTTAGGAGAGACCCTTAAGAAGGGTAAAGTAACTCAAATTAGCCTATGATGTAATAGAGAGTCACTAGTAGAACTTATTTAAACTTAGATTAAAGAATAAAGAGCTATGAATTTAAGGGTTTGAGTCAATGATTTAAAACTTGAGTAAATATTCAAGTGGTAGCTTATATAGGCTAAAGGATGCTTGTAAGACTCCTAGATTAAGGAAATGGCAAGAACTCAACACATACATAAAATTTAAATACATAAGGATTTCCTTAAATAGATTGATTAAAAGTTGGTCAAATCTCTAAATTATCCCAAGTAACAGAGTAGGGTTTTAAGAAAATTCTAAATGACTCAATTTATGGATTAAGGTTTTAAAGGAACCCTATGATCACTCAGATGACAAATTAAAATTATTTCAGGTAACCTTAGATAAGTACAAATAAAATCATATAAATTGATTTTATTATCAAGTCTATTTATGATGACATGAACTAAGATGTAATAGATCCTAATTGATAGATCCCTTCATTAGAGTTAAGTGGATTTGATATATTAGATGATAAAATTCCCTCCAGGTATGGAGGTTATATACGTTATTACTTAGAAAATTACAAGGACCATGGATGTGCTCAAGCCTACCTTAGTAGGGTGTTATGCATTGTTTGGAGCCCTTTATCCTTTTGTGGTGGTCCATGTGATTGGTGAAGCTCCAGTATGTGGGCTGTTAAATCATGTGTGGAGGATTCTAGAATGATTGAGTACCATTATAAGACATCATGAGAGAATTTGGATGCATTAGAGCCCTTGTTTGAGTATCACATGATTGATGAGGACTCTTACAGCCCCTTAGAGCAGTCTGATGTGACTAAAAATTCTTTTAAAAGAGTGCCAAGTTATGTGATAGATAAGAGTGTTAAGTTTATGTCAAGAATCTCATGAGCATAGAGTGAGTGTTAGATTATTCAATGTGCATTCTTTGGGTTAATTATGATTCCAAAGAGACTTAATAAACCTTGATGAGTATGAGATAGGGTTAATAGTTATGGATTTATGTATTGGATTAGCCTAGTAAGCTTTGAAACTTTTGTATTCCTTTGTTATAATAATTATTTTACTCTATTATTATACTACTATATGTATGCTTTATTAGTAAGATTTGAGGATTCTTATTATGCTTAGTTCACCACCCACCCCCTTACATCATCAACAAGAGTACGGAATTAGTAGCTAATATAATAATTAAGGTAAGGGCATTAGCATCAGTGTCTTAGTTTCATTTATTTTAGTATTATTATTTATTTTGTTAGACATTAAACTATATTAAACATTAGAATATATGAGACATTCTATGTTAGATTTAGATTTTTGTAATTTATTTTATGTGGTTGACTTTCTCATTGGAGGGCTTTTAGATCATGTGAAAATTTATTACATATTGTGGATTGTGTGGATTTGTTTCTATATAGGTTACAAGTTGCATGATACCATGTGTAAGCTTGTATACTTTGATAAGTTACCTAGTCTAAGATAAATATATTTTTAAATCAACTAGGTGACAAGTTAAGATAGAGATATGGCTCATTTTAAGTGATATGTTGTAAACATAATGATCAGATTAGGAGATCATAACTCTCAATTTAAATGTTAATCTTGGGAAGTAAAAAATGGCTAGCTAAGTACTCAACTGATGCATAAACAAGTAAGTGTGACCATTTTTGTGAATTTATAATTTTGTCCATAGTTTGACTTCTAATCATATGGCATGATATGTCTCATTGTATTGAATGTTTCCTTCATTATTCAAAAAGCTACTACAGTCTCACTATGAAGCTTTCCCTCTTGGTATTGGACATGTGTTGAGTGCACTAACCTATCCATATCATCGTACTAATACTACTCTCCTTTTCTAATTGACCAAACTAAAGAAGAATTCTTCACTCCAAAATAAAACCACAAGTAAAACAACAAATCTATTCACCAAGCAAGTTTCAAGCACCATGTTCTGATAGATTCAAACATGCTAAAAGTAAGGTAGTCAGATTATGACAATATTTTAGAATTCCTCACAATACAAGTACAAAAGAAAAGAGAAGTAGACATAAAGTATGTGGCCATTAGCAAAATATTGATTATCAAATAATTTTAACTTTTATGTTAGACTATAGCTAAGAACCTATGATTTTTCTTATGAGACAAGTGTGATAACTTTGTTGGCTTTATCTATTCCATTGTGACTATTTTATTCCCTCTCCTAATGGACTCATCAGTCCTCCAAGTGGTAATCTCTTTTTCATTTTCAATTAAGTATGATCTACGGTCGTCCTTACTAGTTCATAAATCTCTCTCAAACATTGCTCATATAGTACAATCCTTTAGTTCATCTTATATGATCTCAATTCAATTCACAGCTATGTTAGTTCTCCTATGCTATATGCTCCCTAAGAAATTGGAAAGGTCAGAAGGTCATCAACTAATGAACTTAGGTGAAAGTGATGGATATTCTACAAATCATAATATTTCTTCAACGGTTGGCTCACACAAGTACAATGATTAGTTGTCTACTACTTCTTTAACCAATCTTGTAACAAATAGTGTATGATGTAAAACTTCAACTTTGTAATAAACGTTTACATTAAAAAAAGGTGACATTACCAATCTATGTAATCTTAATAATTAGTTTATCATGAAAATCAATTAAGTATGATTAAGGTGTGGTGGCTAATGGTGAAGATTATGCAATATACATGAGGATGTCATGTTAACCATACTAATATAATGATCAACAACTCATATTTTATACTTTCTATAAAAATTTTAATTAGTGTATACTCATAAAAATTAAATTAAATAAAGGGTTGCTTTTTATTTATAATAATACTCAAAAAGCTATTGTGATAATTCAAACTTTTCTATCACTTATTATTTTAGATTAAACTTAAATGACATAAATATTCACTTATGAATTTTGAAATCCTCATATTTTTAAGAGTTCAAAATTCTATAAGATTCAATAGATAAATAAGTAATTGGTATGATTTTGGGTTGGTTTGTGACATTTAAGATGCAAGATAATTGCAATGCCAAAATTGAAGTAAAACCTTTATATCTTACCTTGCAAGCAATGGACACTCCATAAAAAACTTCAAAAGTTGTTGTGAATGTAAACAAAGGATCTAAGTCATGTGGATAAATTAAAGGGAACAAGAATAGAAAGACAAAAAAATGAAACTCATGAAAAGGAAAATAAATACAAACATTGTAGTAAAAGAATGAAGATCAAAGCAATTATTTTCTTTTGCATTCAAATAAAAGTTTGGATCCTCCAAAACAAACCTCCTAAAAATATATTTTAATCCTTTATAAAAACACTATTAACTATAGTAAAAAATTGAGTAATAAAGAAAATAAGAATAGGGAAAATGATAGTAAACATTGTGATGTTACATCAAAGAAAGGATCATGGGTAGTTAAGAAATCACTAAAACCTTATCCTAATAAGAACTTGATATAGGATGGTCATGAGAATAAAGGGATACTCATGATTCAAACCATTCTAAAGCCAAAGTTGGACCTCCATGAAACAAAAAAATTATATTTTATTTTGATGATAACAAACATTTAAAAATTTATTACGATGATTTAATTTGTCTAGTTAACATGTTATACATGCTACATTCAAGATAAGCAGACTTAATGATTACCTATCATGTTGTTTCAAAGAAGTAAACAAATTATGTAAATTATTGAAGTCATGTAAGTTGATGGAGATGCACTCCTGGCTATGCATAAGTCCATGACTTCAAGAGAACCCTTCATATGAACTTATGCAAATTACTAATTTGATGTTTATCATTAATTATTAAGAGTTTTCTCTCTCTATCTCACAATCACATATGCATTTATATACATCTTTTTCATAAATAACTAATTGCTTACAGCATGTTTAAGAAAACTCATTTGATTACATGTTGATTACACTTTTATTTCATAACTTGAAAGTTTAATTAAAATGCATCTAAGAATTAAGATATTAGATTTACTCTTAATATTATTTTAGAAATCATGAGATCCTAAAAAATAAGTTATAATTATAGAATTTTATTCACAAATATATCTTTATCATAACTAGATCAAATTAGATTTTTTTCAAGAAGCATTTGAAAGAATATAAATCATTAAAATGAATAACTTAAATTCTTGAAATAAACTATTCTTACACATTTTGCACCCACACCATGTTGCTTATCTTACATGTGTCATGAGTTGTGTTAAGTGTTAACCTACATTGGTTTATCACATATGCTTATCTACAATGAGAGTTGCATGTTTCTGTATGCTCAATCCCAAAGATTACATACAATATGTCAACATTTATGTATGATATGTATATGAAAAATGTAATGACTAGTTTGATCAAAATTGAGAATTTTGATTTAAATATTGGGAGAGTTGTTGGAGATCTTTTGGGGAATTACTTTATGATCCTTTATTTATAAATAACCCTAGAAAAATGAGAATATGATGATGATCATGCAAAACTATTTGTATATAATTGGTGAGTTACTTTGATTTATCTTTTCCATATTTAATAAAGAGAAACTTAAGAAGTGGTATAAACACAAATCTTTTTGTAGCCATTCATGTGCATACAAGGAGTTTACATAACATTTCTATATTTGCATTCCTCACATGCCAGACTATTAGTGGGTCATTGAGCATCTACTTTGTTACACTTTGTGATTATAATGTCATAGAGAATTGTGAGGCTTTATGTTACACCCCATTTTTTTCTAGGCTGATTTTTGGCATACATTTTTTTTTTCTACATATAGACAGCTCAGATCGTCCCATACCAACCTGAGTAGCCTACGAAAAACATAGGATATAACACATCATTACACACCTACTTCCCTTAACAATGTGGATCCCATCTCCCGGGTACACCGTCAACTCAGGATTCATGACTCCTGAATTAACAGATGGACTCGCGCAATGTTACTCCTACTAGACCCAATACTCCTATCCCATACCGATAGGAGAACCGATCTAATAGAAGTCTGAATCCCCACGGTTAAGTTCCATAGTCATGTAATGACCTCACCATCAAAAATAAAATACATAACATCCACAGATAAAATATGGCACTCCACACACCATACCACCAAGACAATAAAGTAAACAATGAAAGGAACTACATCACAAGAATAAGATCCAAGTCCAATAAGTACAATATCATCCAACCAGATACATAAGTTAGAATCACCCTCACATATTACATGACATAAGAAGAACAGTTTCCCCGAATACATCCAATAGTATCAATCACACTAACCAAAATGTCTCAGAAAATCACAGATCAGATATCCTCCACTAGCCTGCTGACCACAATCCCACCTAATCTAGGTGGCGTTAAGTCTGCCGAGCTGCTGGAAAAATATAGATAATATCGGAATGAGCTACGCCCAGTAGGAAAGACAGCTAGTAAGAATTCACATGCAAGAGAAGGATAATAGCAAGAGTATATGAATACAGCATAACAATGTATGGTGGAAAGGCACTCTCAGTCCCAGACTCTGACCATCCACAGTCACCCCCAGTCACAACAGAGTAGCTCTCCTCTGTGCTCCCAGGTAGCATGTCAGCGGGACACGCCCATCTCTGTGCACGCATGGCGCCTAGCACCCGACACCGCAGCGTCTCTCGTCAATCAATCTTCTGGAGACTATAGACAAACCCGTCACATAGATCTCTAGCCAACGTGAGACACCCTGGCTAGCCACGGCGAGTCACCCCTGCCGCTGCCACTCTCAGGCACGCAGGCCTACACTCGTGGACCAGAAGAGGTCGACTCAGCCACCGTCCCAAGAAGTCCTCTCCCAACAATTTCCATAGAAGCCACGCCCCTACAGTCATTGCCAAGCTTTAACTCCAAGATTCGGCAACATGTGTCCAGATACAACAAGGCGCATACCAGTCCACATGTATATTGTGGAAGTTAAGTCTGAACCGCACAGTTACCTACCACAACTACCCTAAAATATCATATAGGGTCTATAGTAGTCCAGTCCAGTATGCCAATCCGTGAAATATGCCAACACTGAGTAAACTGACTCAATCCATGCCATCGTCATCCA
Source organism: Vanilla planifolia (assembly GCA_023846275.1). Taxonomy (NCBI): domain Eukaryota; kingdom Viridiplantae; phylum Streptophyta; class Magnoliopsida; order Asparagales; family Orchidaceae; genus Vanilla; species Vanilla planifolia. Next base: position 2,516,121 of record CM043872.1, on the reverse strand, counting down.
AGCAATACAAACTGTACCAGTTACTGACTGTTTTGGTAGCATCCAAGTATCATACCTCTGTATGACTGCTTTCAACTGTACTGTCGTCACTGATAACATTTTTCCCTACTTCAGGAAATTTTTAAATTCCGTAATCAATTTCCGTCTTTATCCATTTTTCGAAATTCGGAATAGTTTCCGAATTTAAATTCCACATATATCCTTTTTCCAAAAATTCGGATTAATTTCCGAATTAAATATTCTGCAAATTATTTTTCCGAAAATTCGGATTAAATTTCCGAATTAAATTTTCCCATAATCCTTTTTCCGAAATTCGGATTAATTTCCGAATTAAATATTCTGCATTTTCTTTTTCCAAAAATTCGGAATAAATTTCCGAATTTAATTCCTCCCGTTTTTTTTTTCTCTTCCGCGCCGCATTAAATTATTTCCGTAAATTCGGAATTAATTTCCGAATTATAATCCTTTTTCTTCTCTCTCATCTGCGCCAATTAAGTTAATAATTGTTAATTAATTAATTTACGATTAATTATTAACTAATTAACTAAATCCTAATCCATCTCCTTCCTCCGCCCGGCGCCCGCGAAACCCTATCCGACGAACTCTCCGGGATATTCCGTTTCCCCCGTCGATTTCCGGAGACCGAGATCAAGGAGAAGCAAAAATCCGATGTTCATACTATCCTAATTTGTCAATAATGCCACTAATTTCTAATATTCAATCAAATTTCCCGCCGAAATTTTCATCCGATCCTCATTTAACAATTTATGAAATTAAACAAACAATCTATGAAATTAAACAATTTTCAGCATTTGATACAATCTTAACATGATTAAAGCCCATAATAGAATCATCAATTACTCGGTAAAATTTCCAATTTGACGGGTATAATTTTTCCGAAAACCCTAAAATGCTAAAATCAATAATTTGCATTAACCACTTTCAAAAAAACACAATTCACATGTTCTGGTAGTTAATTGCAAAGTAATCCATATTTTTAATTCGCTAATTAACGAAATTTAAACTGAATTTCCTACCTTTCTTCTCCGGCGACGGTGGCGACGGTGAAGCTCGCACGCGACCAACCGCTGCTCCTCGCCGAACGAAACCGGTACCAATCGATTCTCCTCGATCACGCGAACCTCCAGGTACAAAAAGCCCCTTGAAAGGCTGCCGGAAAATATCGCCGTTCGCCGCGAACACCTCGTCTCCGGCCACCGCTCGAAAACCCTAACAGCCGAAATTAATCGGGTTAAATACCCAGCTTAAACCGGTAATAACCCGTTAAGAACCCATTAAGTGCCGGTTGACCTTCTAATAACGCCGCTTAAACCCGATCAGCCGGTTAATCTCCACCGCTGATCTCGTCCGTCCGATCCGCTTATCCGCGGCTTATCCAACCGCACACGCAAACGCACTCGGCGAACCGCCCCCGCCTTCGCTGAACCGCTCCGGTCCGGTTCACGCGCGGTAAAAACCAAATTCCGGTTTAAAAAAATAGATTTTCGAATTTCCAAAAATCCAATAAATCCAATTAAACAGGGAAAATTACTTAAAAATTTCCTCGGTGCTCCGAAAAATCCCTAGAAAATTTCAGAAATTCCAATAGCCTCCAATTGATCTCCTGGCTCATCCTACTGTCGATCTGAAATCATCCAAGCCACAATTGAATTATTGAAAATTAAACATATACTATTTTACCGGGTATAACACTTTAATAGGGACCAGTGATGATGGTTCATGCATTGAATCAACTTGATAGGTTGAGATATCTTATATGATATCATTGTTTATATTGATGATTTTATTTTACTAGATATGTTATTATATTATTTTATGATTATTTTTATGAAAAGACTTGAGGATTCTCTATTGTGTTTGGCTCACTACCCCTTTCTTATATTATTTATAGGTACAAGAAGTTAGGAGCTAACATAAAAATTAGAGTGGCACATTAGAGTTAGTAATTTCAACAGATTATTTCTCCACCTAGCATTTTATGATGTAATAATTATAGTTTTCTATTGATACATAACATTGTTATTTATATTTGCTGGAGTATAGACTATATGGGATTTTTATAATAAACTTTAATATTTACATTCTTATAACATTTTTTATAATAGACTTAGACTTTTGGATGACATGTGAACCATATGATAGTTTATTTGATATTATAGATTATATGAATATGCTTTATCATAAGTTACAATATTTGTTTTAATGCAATGTACATGTCAATGTATATTGGCAGGTTACTTAACCTAGAATGAATTAGTTCTTAAGTCAATTAAGCAACCAACTGGTATAAAGACATGTATTACTTTAGGAAGAACATTATAGGCATGATTATCAAATTGGGAGATTTTAACTACCAATTTGAACAACAAGAGTGGGGAGCAAAAAGTAGCTAGTCAAATATAATGACTTATGCATTAGACTAGTTGCACTTGGAGATTAAAAAAATACTACTAAAAAGCCCAAGTGTGACACAAATATTTTATAAAATTGCACAATTTTGTTAAAAGACCAAACATTATTAATCATAAAGGAATAATCACTACAACTAGAAAGGATACCAAAAACTAGAATCAAGATAAAAATAATGCAAAATAACATTCCAACAACAAATAAACAAAATACATGATTAAGCTCATTAATTGATTTAGAAAGAGTGTTACAAAAAAACACCTTGATGAGGGAATGTAAATATTGAATGCTTTGTAAAATTCTTCTTGCATGCACTAAGATCATCACAAAATTATTTTGGCTTGATAGCTCAATAATCTCCTCTTTAGATGTAGAATATGAAACAAAGAAGTTCACTAAAGGGTTAAAAAGAATTTGATAAGATCAATAACTTATTCTCAATATTTGAATTCTTATCTATAAGAAAAAAATCCCAATATATTTCCTAAAATACCTCTAATGGATCTTCTAACTATTAGTCTAACCATAATTCAACTAAGATTTAGATGCAAAGCTATTAAATAATTAAGGATAATAAAATTTAAACAAAGACCTAACAATAAGATATAATGCAAAATGTAATCAAAATAAAAAGATAAAGTATAAAAATGACTAAAATATTATAGATATAAAAATTATAAATAATCATCCAAAACCAAATAAATATAGAATTAAGTCTATATAATCACAATGTGCCACCAACAGACAATATTCAAAGCATTACCTACTCTCATTATTAAGATTATAAGATAGCAATAAGCATAAGAGGGGGTATGAATTATGGAGTATTTAAAACTACTTAATTTCAATAAAAAACATAGATAATAATCAAATCTTTTTAATTTATCAGACTAGTTTGATGAATCCAAATGATTTAGCAAAGATAAATGTGAATCTCAATCACTTTCAATGCTATGTAAAAATATTTTTTAGTTTTATACAACCTTTTATAAAAATTGCTCTATGATATAATAAGTCAATTGAAGTATGCAAATTAAGTAAAGTTAAAAAAACACAAGATTTTAGATGATTTGATCCAACTATTGCCTATAACTAGCCTTAGCCAACTTGACCAAGCTTCCATTAATAATCTACAGCTTTTATTACACTCAGTAGGTAAACCTTACAAGCTACACCCTTTTAACAAAGCTAATAGAGGCAAATCTTACATAAGAAATAAACACAATCACAATTATTACTACACTTATAATGTAATAAAGCTTCAAAACATTTTATTATTTTACTTATTAAATCTATATACTCAATAACTAAATGATGTAAGAGATATTACCAAAAAAAATCTAAAAATTGATACAACTAAAAATAAATCAAAGAAAAAATTGAGTGAAATTGATGTCTCAATAGAATGATTATTTAGATTTTAACATAGCTAGTATTTGAGTAATTTTCTTATTATGTTCAAATGATTTTGTAATCTCAGCAACATCTTTTATTTTTTCTTATATTACATCTCTATTCATATGAGTAAATAATTGGATGCAAATAAAGAAACTTTTATGGTTTAATGGAACTTTTTAGATGAATCAACTAGTCATTACCGGCTTTGGGGTAATCCTCCTACATCTATCTTCAATGTACCTCACTAGTTCTTACCTTTTTTCTTAATATAGGAGTCTAAATCCATTAACCTACCCAGGCTATCACTTGAGTACCTACTCATGTTGTAAGTTATTGACTCAAATCCTTTTTAGTTGTAGTCTTTAACTTCAACTTAGGTTCATGTAAGTTTTGCTAATGACTCTCTCCTTTTTCACAAGCAAGACTAAGTAATGCCACCTATCCAAAAAGCCTCTCCTTAGCCACATACATCTCCCAAAAGATCATCTAAGATGTTATTACATGCCTAAGAGCCTAATTTAAGATTACTTGTATTCTTATCCATCAAACCATGCCCTATTAAGGTTTAGCCAATAATGCAAGTGTTCATTCAGCTCCGTTAGTCAAGCCTAGCATCACTCTTAAGGCTTATACCTAACTTTTAATTTCAAACACTCTCTTTTAAGGTCTAATTAAAAGCCTAATCATAATCTAACCTCATCTTAAGTATGCTCAAGTTCTCACCAAGTCTTTAATAACTTTAGTCTAATCCTAATATACTTTTAGGGTTTTCTTCATGCAACTGTGTACTTATTAGGAATTACATGTATTTAATTCCTATGTGATGCCTAACATCATCCAAGGTCCTTTACTAGATTTTCATATTTAATTAAACAAAACTAATTCTATATTTTCTACCCTTAATTGAGACAAAATTTTCTTAACCTTCTTCCAAGGCCAACTAAAGCCCTTTAAATTTCCTCACCTAAAAACCTGAGAGCTCACATACTTTGGAAGCCATCTAAGGTCACTTCCTAAGTCTCATATTATAGTCTAAAGTTCATAGCCAAGCCTTCACTCAACCCCTTAGACTATCTTAAAGTAACAAAAATCTCACAACTAAAGTTTGGTCAATCATGTAAGAAGTTCCTACAAGTTTAAGGAAAGATTTAATAACAAACCTAAGGCATTATGACAAGGATTATTTTGAACTAAACTCTTCCTTCTACCTACTCAATCAAAACCATTACATGATCTTATCCTTCTTTTAAGGCTTAATCGGGATGCCTAAGCCTTCTTCAAGAGGTACTTGAGAGTTCTCTCTTACCTTAAAGTCATCCAAGGTCCCTTTAAGGCCTTTTCTTACTTTCGAAGCCAATAATCGAGTCTTAACACTTAGCCTTAAGGCTTAACCCAAGGAAATCACCATCATTTGGTTACAAATTTATAATCTTAATTTTGTTTCTTAGAGAAAATATTACTTAGGTCTTATTAATGTTTTACAGTATAGTTAAACAAAACACTCATAAACTAACTTACTAGAATTTTCTTAAATAATTCAAACTATTCCTAATAAAATTTTATACCCTAAATTTGTACTAACTTGAGTTCTTTTAAGCCATATTGGTTGTACAATTATGCACTACTTCCAATAGTACAAGTCATCAATATAAGCATGATTGATAAATCGCCTTGTTTACCATCTTATCACAAGCATAAATTGAAATTTCTACAAAATGGCATTAAAAATACCTATGTGAACATCAATTTTAAAAAGTAATACATGTCAGTATTATTATAATATCATAATATTTAATAAGGAGTCTCTAACAAAAATTATACTATCAATAAGGGTGATCAAAATTTTATACTTTTATCTTTAACAATTCTAAGTAATCACTAATAATAATCATGGATTAATCAATCAAAATTCATCACAATTTAACATTCTATCTTGTGTCTAGCATGCTTCTAACAATAAATAAAATCCATGACATAATCAATTATACAAGGATCATCCATTATAACTTATCTAATTAGAATAATTCAATTTAGCATGATAAACCTTATGTGATACTACAAAAAATAACAAATCAAAAATTACATACATCTCAATCTTTTTTTCATCATGACTAAGTGCTTGACCATACTAATTTCATTAGTTGGAAAGCATTCACAACATGTTCTATTAACCCAAGAACTGTAACTCAACTTTTGCATCATGATCGAGAGCTTTTGTATGTTAATATTAGTAATTAGGAATCATACACATTACATTTTCGCCAAACCAAGAGCAATTGCATATTTTTAAAACATAGCCAAAAGCTATAACTAGTTAACCTTATCAATTAGAAATCAATCATGTGTTGTTTTTAATAATTCAAGAGCTATATCTCTATTTTTACAACATAACTAAAAACTATTGCATGCTAAAGTAAATATTTAAGAAGCATAAACGTCATTTTTTACCAAATTAAGAGTTGTTGGAAGTTAATTGTAGTAATATAATGCATACACTTCGTAGTCTTTGTCAATCCAAAAACTACAACATGCAATATTAATTAGATATCTCATAAATATAATATTTTATATTGAACCAAAACTATAACATGCAATGTTATCAAAACCACACAAATAAAATGTTATTTATCAATCCAAAAGCTACAACATATAATATTAATGAGACATGTATATTTCATGTTCTACATTAAACTATGAGCTACAATAGGTTAGATTTACAAAACATTGTCTAAATCTAACATTCTTTTTTAAATCAAAATCTACTTGTTAATTTTACAAATAAAAAGATATACACATTATGTTCTTATCAAATAATGAAATTATAAATGAGATAAATTTTCATCAACTTGTAAAAGAGTTTTAATTACTTTTTTGTCTCTATTGTATTAAATGTTTTATCCTTCTTAAACTTTTTTAGAATTAGTTTTGGATGTAATCTTTAATATTTTTGTCATACTTGTCTTATCTTCTTATAATGATTATAATACTTTTAAGCTCTGTTAGTATTTATTATAACCTACTTAGAGAATACCTTTCTTTTTTTTGTCAATTTTTTTGCTCCTATTCAAATATCTTGGTATTTTATTATTTTGATTTTATCTCTTTGCATTCACTTTTATTTTCAATAGCTATTTCAAATTTGTTAGTCTATTTCAAATATTGAATAAAAAAAAGAGATAATTCAACTATAATAGGATAGTATATACCTACAATATACTTTGACAATGTCTATTTTTTCAATAAGTATTCTCAAATTTATGATTTGTCGTTAGAAATAGCGCTTTATGTATGGTATATTAATATTAATATACAATAAATTTTGTTTAATCGACTTATGATGTAAGAGGATAGACGATGCCTTAAATAAACAACTTACAAATTAAGAATTATATATGATATATTAGTATTTAATTAGTTTATTTGAGTTTAAATATTATAACAGAGAGACTGACATAAAGATCAAGTGAAATACATGAATATTTTTATGCAAAATACATATAATACATTTAAAGCCTCATGTATGAAATATTATCTTTCATATATGATATATTTAATTCTTTTCTATGAGTAATAACTAATTTGGTTAAGGTTTGAAATTTTTTAATATAGTTATTATAGTCATTGTTTGGAACCAGTGAAAAGAATTTTAAAAATATTTAAAATGAGTCAAAGCATAATGTAATGACTAATAATTAATTACAAATCCTTTAAGAAGCATTCACACTTAAATATCTTGACATTCTTAGCTCAGATAGCTATATTAAAGTAAGAAAGAATTGTATACATCCTTTTCTTAGCCATACAAGCAAGGAATGCCTTGAGTTAAGCTAAATTTTTGTCCTAAAATTTTCTAGTCTTTTGGTCAACCTTTCAAGATCTTCTAACCTATTGATTTGTTGGTTCAACTAAGTTAGTATTATAGGGTCCTTTAACTCAATGTGTAAGCTCATTTAGGTTTATGATTTGTTGGATTATTTATCTCAATGTTATAGGATTCTTTGATCTATTTGTTCTCATTTTTTATTTTGGGACTCTTTTATTCTTAAATTTGGTCTTTTAGCCACCCTTATAGGGTCCTTTGACATATTAATTTTTAAGCTCAATTAGGAAAGTTTTGTATGGTCTTTTAACTTAGCATGTAAGCTCATTTAGGGTAGTGATTCATAAGACTATTTTCATAATGGTGTAAGATTGTTTAGCTTAATATTTTGTTAGCTCATTTGGGTTCACATGTTGGGTTTTGTCTATCATTATCTAAGAAATGTATTTATTAGTGTTTATTTGGTCTTTTAGTTAGGGTTGATTTTATTGAATCATCAAAAATATTTGTGCATTTACTTTATAATATTTCTCACATAAAATGTTTTCAAAATAATAAAATCTTTTAAAATAAGATTCTAAGAGAAATTATTCTTAAGAATTGTAAGTTTTTTTACTGTTTTATTTTGTATTTTTAAGATTATAATTTTTATAATTCATCCACTCTTGTGTAGATATCTTAACTCTCATTTATAATAATTCTTAATATTTCTTCAAGAATTTTTAACAACTACTTAGGTTTCATCAAAGTTTTATGAGAATTTGAGGGTTTTTCATAGTTCTTTCATGATTTTATAGGATCTTTTCTATGACACAAAAATTAGAATGTAAGAATATAAGTAGAATCTTTCTACTAATGGAGGTGACTCTTGCTTAGATGAAAGCATAGATAGAGGAACTAGTGATAAGTGTTTTTTTAGTGATTTTGATAATAGCATATTAATGGAAAAAAGTTGAGTGTGGTAAGAGAAGAGAGGATGGACTTAATATACTTAAATGGGGTGTTTATGGTTGCTTAGAGAGAGAAACTAATATTTAATGTGTAATCTTAGCTCTAAGATCTTTTATAAGTGAGATGATTTTGTTGGGCTTTAGTTGGTAAAAGAAAAGGCTTTAGAACATTTGGAAGTGGAGGACATTGGTTTTGAGTTTGGGCAAGGGTGAAGAATTTAGGGTCTGTGAGGAAGAAGATTTGGCTAAGTGGAGGAGGGCTTTGGGCTTATGTTAGAAGTTGTTTTAGGTACTTAATTGAATTAAGAATAAGACTTTTGTAAGAATAAAAGTTATTGAGAGAATAAGAATGATTTCTCAAAATTAAATAAGAAATAAAAAGAAAGAAAAAAAACTAACTTAATAATGATCACAGAGAGAGAGATGATACATGCCATCAATAAACTTAATTTTAAAATTCAAATTATCCTTTTTTATTTTATTCATGATAATTAAATACAAAAGAAATTTCAAATATAAGATAGGCTTATTCAAATACTAAGTGTGACCAAATCTTAAAAAAGTAGTGCCATTAAGATTTCATTTGAGAAGCTTTTGATGGTTCTCATGATTTGATTGACCTATTATGCCTTTTGGAATCATCAAGTTAAGAAAGCCAACTCTTCTGGATTACAATTTAACCATGTAATGGCTCTAAAATAAATCTAAATCATCTTTAAGAAGTTGAGTCATGTAACTAATCTAATCATGCAACTTATCATACATCATTTTCATATTGTTTAGATCTTCACTCTAAGTGGGTATTATATATGTTTTCTCCCTCTCTCTTTCTGTCTCTCTCCTTTCTTCTCTCCCTCCTTTCTCGTCTCTCTTCTCTTTGAACTTTTATCTTTTGTAGGTCCTCCTTTGAAAATTTATCTTTTTTTTATCTTTTAAGATTTGATCAAATCTCCTTCATTCAACTTATCCACTTTGTTTTCTCTTCACTATGATTGTCTTTCCTCTTTTTTGAGTTATAACCTTCACTTTGTCTCCATAAGACTTTGTGATGTCTTTTATTTCTATTTAAACAATAAATTGATGAATTTTTTTCTCCCATTTGATTTTGTCATTCCATCTTTGTTGAAGATAATTCAATTGGTTGGTTGTAATCCTTATTAGTGAGATAGCACTAATAGTTCTATTAATAATAAAATTCAACAAGGATATTGCTCGTAATTATTGTTATTTTTTATATTCGAATTTATAAAAAAAAAAGCACAAATTAGATGTCCAATAGTGTGTAGCGTCGACAAAGCTTCTTCCCGATTTTTGTCTTCATAGAAATACTTGGATTGCCGTACGTGTCATTATAGAAAAAAATAAAAAATGATTTTAAGGAGCTTCACGGATAATTACACTTTCCGATTAAAAAAATAGTAATAATAGAAGTTTTTTTAGTAAATATCTAAAAAAAAAATGCACGGTTGTTAGACTACGAAGACGAACAGGACCTTCGAACCATTCCCCCCTTCTTGACCGTTGGATCTAACAGATTTGCTTGGTGAGGAAAATTAATTGAATGCATTGATTAATTAGTATTACCAACCTTTTATTTACTGCCAATATTTCATGAGCTTTGTCTCGAATTAAGTATACCGGAAGGTGTGACGATTCAACCAGAATAGGAAATTAACGGAATTTTTAAATGAAAAACGATGAGGTTACCGGTTAGGACAGCCGTTGTTTTCACGTATAACTACGTTAAATTGTTTTTTCTCCGAATAAAAAGAATATAATAATGCCAAAATATATAGAATAATTTATTTTATAATATGTTTTGAATACATATTTAATTAATTATTTTTGTTTTTTAAGGAATTTACTATTGTACAAACAAATTTACTGAGAAGCTGTTTTTTTAAAAATCGAAGTTTCTATCTGATTGAGCCAAGCTAACAGGGCTCTTTAAAGTTTTCACTCTGCCATCGCCAAGCTTCAGTTGTAGCAAGGCAAAGTCCCGAGCTTTCCGATCCGATCTGCAAATGGCTTTGCCTCCCGTTCTTCTCGTTTCATCTTTTGTCCTCGTCGTGCTCTCTCCCACATACGCCGTCGACAGCAAGAGTAATTTCTCCCTTTTACTTTTGTCCTCCACTTGTCTTTATGTAGCTGTAGATCTGTACGAGCGCAGCATGCATATAATAAAATCTGCGCCTTGTGAGCTGTTATCTTAATTTTTGGTGGTCCATTTAGCTGGAAAGAGGTGAAGTCTTAGTTATTCGATAATGTTAGATTTTGGATGCGATGTTTAGGCTACTAGATTGTGTGCCCAGTCTGATGACCATCTTGTTAGTTTATGAGATTTTGGCAACCTTTGATAGAGGAAATTTGATCCTGACCATGTTCTTGCAAAGGCCAAATGACAACAACCAGGACCTGCATCACTTGCTATTGCAAGATTGGCAACAAGTTGGACTGCCGCTGCGACAGATTTCTGCACAGCCCGACCGTAATCTATGACATCTAAGCAAGATCTGATCAATGACTACCTCTTTTGGTGATTTTTGAAGAGGCATCATTAGTACTGTCCAAGACATGAACCTACAAGTGGGATGTTTATTTTCTTGAATCTTCCTCTGAACATGACATTCTGTGACGTGGCAGAGACTGACGATGAAAGGCTCATGGGATGCACATTCCTTCTTTGGCATGTCTAGTAGATGACCAGGATGAGTGGCATGAAATCTTGTAATAGGCAAGATCTTTGCCCTGGCTAGGTATGGATTCAATTCAGAATTCAATCCTTAGCGAGGAGCTCCAAAGTTGTATGATCTGATCAATTTTTGGGGCACATGGCAACGGGTTTGCTAAGTATACTTAAATATCTCATTAAAAATCAAATGTGGATTACATTGTTTGAATGGTGCATCAATACTCACATTTGTAATTAACAAACACAAGTAAGGATGGAGGGAGGCTTCACCCTCCTCAAAAGGATCTCCATTGCTCAAAACATCTCTGAAGACTTATTGTTGACCTTTGGTGAATTCAAGAGGTAGATAAGTAAATCGTTGGTGTTAAATTTGGGGAACTTGCCCCACGTGTCCATATCGTCCTAAAATCCTTTGAGAAGATGTAGATGGTTAGGTACAATATGGAAGGTAACTCTCTTGGATAGTGAGTCTCCCACCACTTGTTATCCTAATATCTCAATTGTATTCATAACCATGATAAGTTATTTGGAACTAACCCATCTTTAAGGTGAAAGTTTTTTTGTTTTCAACACATGTCAACCCTTGCATAACTATATTAGAGAGACCTTCATCGCCATCCCCTACTTTGATGATTTGGTTTGCTTCAACATTGAAAGGGGCAAAAGAACTTTGTAAAATAGTAAAGATCACTTGAAACCACATCTACAATGTGATGGGATAGTAGGATTAGTGGGTTTGCTTTGAGAGTTTAGGGCGAGAATACTTTGTAGACAAATTAGTTGTGCTATAAATAATATTTAGCTTAGAAATTTTATATAATTGAAAATGTTAGAGAAGAAACATCATAAAAGTTTAAGATAGGCTTCATACATAAGTGATACCCATCATAAAAAATCTAAGCTTTGTTAAGATCATCATTTTATTTATCAATATTACAACTTGTCAAATATTTAATTTGGAACTATTCTACAAATGTATCCCAAATAATCTCTCCTTCATGTTAGTATTCTTCCATATTGAATCCACATGCCCTTCTACGAATGTGTTTTTTAACCATCAAAAGCAAGCATCATTGGCTCAAAGGTAACTTGCAGCCTTATCACTTTGTTAGCCTTATTGGACATTGCCTTCAACTCTATTGAATTATTGCCTTTAGCCCTATCGAACCATTTATCTTTATTGGAACATTGCAAATCAACTGTATTGCTCTCTATCAGTTATGTTTTCTCTTAGTTTTTTTATTTCCTTATGATGTATGAGGATAAGAGATTTTATGAAAATTTTCATGAAATTTGGAATTCTTTGAACTTTGAGCAAACAAATTCACCTCTTCTATTTATTTGCAGTGTTTTGGTTTTCATGTCAAATATGTTTTTATTGAATCCTTAAATTAAGTAAAAATGGAGTAAAAATCAGATTTATGTATAATAGGGTAAAGCTAAGTGCATCAAGAACAATAATCCACAATAAAATTAAAAAACTTTTATTTAGAAACTAAAGCCATAGATGATTAAGCCCAAATGTCTATGTGAATCAACTCAAAAGTAGACTTAGATATGAGACCCACTAGAGTAATTGATGAGACTTAATAATATGACATATATGACATGTGAGTAATTAAGAAGAAGATAATAAGATTGGTATTAATGTTGTAGGGTGACCAAGCTTTAAATGTCATGTAGAGAGTTAGTGATAGAACCAAAGAAAGCCATTGTGCTAGAGAAAATCTCTCATTATGTTTGTCCTTTACAACAAAACAGTTAGCATTAAGATTGAAAATTCAATTGTGTTCTCTTAAAATTTTTTGAATGGGAAGCAAATTTTTCTTGAGGGTCAATATTCATAAGACTTAATCAATTGTGTTAGTTCTTAAAAGGTAGGAATAGTATAACAAATATAAGAAATTGGTAATGAATAAACTTTTTGACAATAATTGAGCTATTGCCTTGATAAATATGGGTTAAATTGTGAGATAAAGGGGATAAAAAGGATGGTGTCATATGATGAGTGGTTTCTAAGTTCAGACTGATACATGATTAGCTACGTTATGAAGATAATAGTATGCTAATGTAGTGAGCCCATACAAGATTTTCTTTAGTCTAATGGTATTTTTATTTTATTTAAGTTACAATGGATCATATATAAGACTTTTATGATATTTTATTTTATTTTCACATATTTTTTTTATGTTTTCATCATTTTTTTATTTAAGGGCATTTTTGTTATTTTATTTTTTGGTATTTTTATAAATAAGCTTTTAAAATGAAAATAGGGTATTAATTTGGTTGTGAATTTGAGATAGTTTAGCTTTTTTTGGTGCATGAGTTCTCAAGTAGGAGGGAGGCATAGATTTCTTATTTCGGATTGCGATCTAGGAGGTATAGTAAAGCATAAGCTGCTTTCTTGACCCCCTTTTCTTTCATCACCCAATTCTCTTTCGCAAATGCTAAGTAGAATCATAGTTATCAACATTAGAGGCATTGGATAAAATATCACCTAGGGTATTTGATACATAGACAAAATTGCCTTTCTCAAGAAACGCATATTGTGTGACCAAATTTATTGCATATTTGATATGGATCTTGAGATGATATAGAGGCTGGAATGAGAAGAAGCGTGGGCAATTGTAAGATTGTCGAATAAAATTGGAAAAGTTACAATATCTTCTTCTATTATTGCTGAAGAAATTTCCTCTTGTTTGGTCACATCCATGACCTCTGTATTTCTTTTTATTCACATCATGGGTCAGCTGAGAATTGTAAGAATTGTCATTGTGTTCCTTTTGTTGCATTTCCATAGTTGTAACAAAGGCAATAAGAGCAGTTATGGGGTGTAATATAGTTAGTGACAATTTCTTTATCAATTGTTCCTCTTGCAACATCCAATCATGCACCTCTTCGAATTTTACTGAAGGACTAAAGAGTAATGAAGTGAAAAAAAATCTTCATACTCAAAACCAAAGTCATCGATTACAATGATATCAGAATCACCAAGAGGTTGTTCAATTGAACTTAGAGAGTTTGCAGTGGATTTTATATTCATCAAGTAGTCTAATGCGGTCATCTACTTTGTCTTCTTCAAAAATTAGAGTTGCGTCTTTAGAGTTCTAACCTGTATCTTAGAGGCAGGAGACATTATTCTTTCTAAAATCATCTATGAGTTAATTGCACATGTACAAAATAGAAGCATAGGTAGAATATAGCAGACGGTTCATCTAGCTCAACATAAGGTGATTGGCCTTCGACCACTCTAGAATTTGGAATTCACTTCAAAGTTTGATAGATCTTTCGTTGCTGGAGAAAAATTAGGGAAAATAACGTGTAAAAGGTCATGAATCATGAGAAGCGCTTTGAATTGAGATTGCCAGCTTAAATAGTTTCAATCAGATCATGGAAATAATGGAAAATATTGAAAGCTTGTGGCTAACGGACCATGAGTAGATAAGGAAGAAGCATGCAGGGTTCAAGAAGAGGAAAGATCACTATGAGATGCCATTAAACCATGAAAAGCGCTTATAAAATGCGAGCACGCGTAAGAATTGAGAAAAAACACGAGGAAATTCCATTTGCTAATCTTCTTGAGAAGAAAAATATCCCATTCCACTCGGCTACCTTTTAAGAAGACATTATATAAGAGTATAGTAATAAAACTAGGAAGTGATTCATGTCAGTTTCACAAAAGAGTCTCTAACATAATGTAGAGATGCTTTAATCAGTTTTTTTTTTTTTTGAGAAATAGGTATAAGGCTAAGTTATTTGGTTCTTAAGCAATGCAATAGTGCAATGCATTGAGATCATCGTACAGTTGTAGGTACTAACCACAAATGTTTTACTATGGAGTAAATTGATTTGGGTGTGGTAGAATTTGCTTTACTATGTATAGCTTTTTGAGTTGATTGATACAGATTGAGAAAATCTCAAAAAATGGAGACGATGTAATATATGTGACATTAATCATACCATGAATTCTTAAATACCGCTGGAATTAAATATGAGAAAGCTGCTACTTTCTTTTGAATCACCCCATTGTGTTGGGGCATAGCATTCTATGGAATAATTATGCAATTTGTGTTTACTAAGAACAATCAACTATGCATTTCCTAGTATAGGGTGGTTTATTTTGTATGGATTATTTGCCAATATAGGTAGTTGTATGAATTGTTAAAATATTTTTCTGGCTATGGATGCGAAAGCTTAGCTGTTAACAAACAAGCAGTCCATTCATGGAATGGTGCTTGAAGCTTGATGTAACCTTCTCAAATAAGACCCTTCCAACCTACAATGAATTAATTTGTTGGACCACTTGCAATGAGTTAATGTCAACCCAATTGTCTTGGATAGTCAAAACATCCATCATCTTAGGCAATCTTTTAGAATATGTTATCAAAAGCAATCTTGCATGCTAAACACACAAGCGTTTAGGCCAATAATCTTGAAGAGAAGCTTAAGTATCCAAAAATTTGACAAACAACTTCTCGGCTAGCATTCTTCGTCATCCTCACACTCCTCACTATCCCCTAAGCTGGTGAAAGCCAATGCAACGAGTACACTTGGCTTTGCAAAAAGACTCACAAAGAATAGAATCCTTCCAAACATAACCACTCAATAAGAATCCCTTTAAAAACCTCTCAATAATAATCAAAACAACAAAAAGAACATGAGAGCGAATCATTGGGTAGATTATGATAAAGATGAATGCATTGTTAGTCATGATTATATGACTAACTAATGAGATAAATAAGATTGTGTTGAGTCTAAATAAATATAAGTTTATGAATTGAATTTAGTATTAAATTTTAATATTTAATTAATGATACGTAGTAATAGGTTTAAGTTTGTGGGTTATGAGTTGGTCACTTAAATATGTATTGGATAAAACTTAAAACAATATCATAACTATATGCGATTCAATTTGGATCAAATGATTTGATAAAGTTTATAAAGGTTATAAAGTCGATATGGTGTGACAGGATCCATTGCATGACCAACTATACAGTTTTTATCTTCTGTTAATGGTTGAAACACAAATTAATTCATCCGTTCAAATGTAGATAACCCTGCCGACCAGCTTGTGGCCGTGATCAACGCAAACCGAACCGCCAGTAAGTCTAGCGAGCTGATCGACAACCCGGGCCTTGGCTGCATCGCGCTGCAGTACATCAAAGCCTACGAGGGTCAATGCAGCGAGGTTGGAGACATGAAGAAGCCCCCGGACTCGAGCTTTGTGGACGCCTTCGCTCCCAACTGCGGCGTACGAGCTCAGTCTCTTACCCCCATCACTGGCCGCCTCTTGGGTTGCCAGTCCAAGTACATGAGTCCCGACGAAGCTTTCTCCAACATCCTCGTCCAGAATTCTCGCAGCCTACAGATTCTACATGACAAGAATCACACCGAGGTAGGTGCGGCCGTGACGGGGACCGACGGCGGGTCCCCGTACTTTTGGTGTGTGTTGTTTAGCAGCGGGAAGAAGAACGGGAGCTTTGTGTTTGAGAACGGAGAAGCAAAGACCGTTCATCCTGGTTGCTTCAGCGGCAACAACGACGACTGCAGCGCTGCGGCACAGTTTGCTGCGCTCGGCAGCGTCGTGTGGAAAATAATTGCCGGAGTTCTGTGCGTTGTGGTCTGCGTTCTGTGATGTGATTTGTATTCTTTTCCAAGCGTCTGAGAAACACTAATCGGTTCAACTTTGCCATGATTCTTTCATGTATTTTGGTGAACAAACATTAATAATAGGCTTCCTTTCTTGTCAGCTAAGCAATTTGGCTGAAGTGTTCCAGATTATTTTATGTTTGAAAAATGTTAGTAATTTAATTTATTTTTAAAAATTTAAACCTATGAAAGGGATCATGCTTTTCATAAAATGCTTGAAGATTGTTCTTTCTTAGTGCCGAGAGTAGTTAGTGATGAAAATAACATATAAGAGAGTAATATGCTAAGCTTGAAAATACATGAATAAAAAATAGCTTTTATGGAAGCTTATTTTGAAATTTGATTAGTTGAAAATTGTGGTATAGATAATTATTATATGATGGTGTTATGATTGTTATTGTCTTATAGTATCTTTTAGATAATTAAACTCTCTAAGGTTTAGATACATATAACCTAGTAACTCATTATGGTTAACTTGTCGTGTTTGTCAAAGAACAATAGTTGTCGTATTTGTTAGATTTGTATGTATTATGTTATGTCAAAAAACAATGAAATGCATGCCTATTATTTTTTTTTTATTTTTATTATTTTTTTATATCATTTCTAGTAATCAATTATAATCAAATCTTGTCATTTTTGGAATCATCAAAAAGACTACAATAATTTTTATCATTGCATAGTTCAATCTCTTGATAAACTATGGGTTTATAAAAAATAGTTAATTTTTTTAAGAAATATAATTTTATGAGAATAAAATGTTTTTTTATGAACGATCTTATGTTATTCAACCTTGCTCATGTTGTAGCATTGGCTATTGTCATAAGAGCAAAGAAATGTAAAAGATGCAAGTTAAAGTTGTGCACAATGGATTATTTGTATTCTACATTTTCTTAAATCTTGCGTATGGGGGAATTTATAGCTTGTATTCTCTTTTTTTTATGGACCTTATGTTTGTCCCATGAGTCTAGTTTGGATGTCTGGTGACACATGATACTATTTTTAGTTTTTATCATGTTCATTAAATGCTTTCATTTTTATAGTTGTACAGGTCATGATAGATATTGGATTATACAAACTTGAAATTCCATACTAAAGAAAGGGATTTTATCAAACCTAGATAATAGTTTAAGTGATTTGTCTGAAATTGAGTTATAATGTGTTAATAATTAATAAATAAAATAACTAAAGTAGTGTAGCACCAATGATTGAATATTAGGTTTAAGATTTTAATGTAAAGTTCTTTAGTAAATTCTTTGAAAAAAATATTTAATGTTGTTGTTTAGATATTAATTATTTACATACAATTTTCTAGCCTAAAATTTGATAAAACAAATAACAAATATGTGTGCATAGCTTACTTAAATTCTAAAATTATTTAAAATGCTACATTATTGTTCTAATTAGAGTGCTTGTACATTGAGCATACAAATGATGCTTTATTCAACATGCAATATAGACGTTTGATAACGTCCCATTAGACCAGAGAATAATAAATCATGATTTTACAAACTAAAACTTATGATGATAGGATGACTAGACTTGTTTAAATAGACAATCAAGCAAAATATGATATTCTAGAAAAAGTGAATTAATTAAATAACTTAGTTGTTGTTATCACATGATTTGAACATAAATACTTCTAGGTGTTTACATATGACAAACTTTTGGCCCCTATTCATTAAACATCTAAAACTACAAATAAAAATAGGAAATGTTAGATTTGGTGTTCAAATCAATTCAAAGCTTTCCCTTTGAGAAAAAAGAAGAATGTTGAAGTTCAAAAAAAAAATTAACTACTTATATATACACACAATTTTTTAGTTTTAAAGCAATTCTTCTATGAATGTTTTGAAGCCCTAATCACCTCAAGATTTCTTGTGAGTTGTGCTATGAGCAAGAAAGATTGCTATCAAATGTGATTTTCAAAGAAATTTTCTACATAAATTCCATAACATTTGATTAAAAAATCCCAACTATCATTAAATTCTTTTATTTTATTATTTGTAGGATTTATTATTTTCTTTGTTTTATATCTATTGTAAGTTTTTTCCATTATTTTCCCTTTTGTTAGCTCTTTTGAACCTTGTATATAGGATCCTTTGATTTGATAAACCTCTTATGGTGTTGTCATTTGTAAACTTTTTTGACATTGTATAAACCTATTTTTGGATAAATTATAAAGGGTTTGTTATCCTAGTTTCTATTTGTTTCAATAATTTTATAATGATATCACTCCCCACTTAATAATATGTTTTTAAAATAGATGTTAATCTTTTATAATCAATAAAACTTTAATAATTTAAAAGAGAATAATTCAATCATTTCTTGTGGGAGTAGTAACCCTTCAAATGGTATAAGAGGAAGATTTTAGGATGTGAATAATTTTGGTGCAAAAAAGAATACTGAAATAAAATTGTAAATGGTTCCATAGCACTTTAATGTGGGAGTATCTTAACACTACCATTCTTATATAAGTATCAATTATATCTATATTAAAAAATTAAAGTGTAAGTTTATTAGATGGTGTTAAACTAGAGCTATGAGCGATTGTTGAAACCTTATATGAGTATCCCATAAAAATAGTTGATAATTCAATTACTAGAAAGTACTTTATGTCAAATGAAGATTAAAGAAAAATATTTAGCTCAATTGAATTCTTTTGCATTAAATATTTTGTATTGTGTGTTATCTATCAATGAGTATGATCATATGATGTCTTTTAGGATAATTTATAAGATTTGTTTAAAGTTGGAGGTTACCTATTGAGATGTCTTTGATATTAATGAAAGTAAAAAGCATTTTGTAATGCAAGTATGCACTTTTTTGCATGATTTAATAGCATATTTACATATTGTACTAAAATTATTAACAAGTTATAAAATCTTAGTAAATACTTTACTGATTTTGTTTTAGTTATGAAAGTCTTGTCCATACTTTCTAAGGAGTTTGATTCTTTTATTATAGTTATCAAGGCTGTCAAAGACATTATGAGGCTATCTTTGGATAAATCTTGTAAAAGAGATGGCAAGGAGGATCAATGAATAAAGAAGTGTCAAGGGCATTAAGCAATAAGAAGTGATAGCTTTGTTAATGGTAGATACCTTTAGGGAGGATATGTCTTAAATCGATGAGAATGAGATAGCATTTTTATCATTCAATTTAAATAAGTTCTTTAAAGTCTCTAGGGTAAGAAGAATAGATAAAAGAGAAAAGAGGGATATGAGAAAGAAAGACTTAAATGAAAGAAAAATAAGTTGAATTAATGTCATGAATGCATGAATCTTTGGTATATCCATCATGATTGTCCTAACTTGGAAAAGGTTTTCAAAGCTAGATAGCATGTTTTTGACTACCAAGTTCAAGTGAAGATGAGAAATAATAAGAAAAAGATCACATTTTCTTTGTTGGAAAATAAGAAAGAACCTTTAAAGGAGCTTATTTTAGTAAGCAAATTCTGTTGCTCATATTTAGAGTTACCTTTTCTTAAAATGTGTTCAAAGTTTGATATTACTCTATTAACATAAGAACTTGAAAAAGGGTCATGTTGAGTATTTAGCTTGTATATAATTTTGGCTAAAATATTAAAAAAGTATGTAGCGCTAAAGAAAGTCATTGAAAAAATGATAAGATGCCATAAAAGTATGTTGAGTATTTTGTCATTTTTTTTTCTTTTCGTATTTTTTATTTTGTTCTCATTTTTATATTTTTTTATTGTAATGTGGGTTTCATGCTTTATGCTAAGTAATAGTTAAAGCAAACAATAATATGACCTTATGTAGAAATTCACCTATTTATTGGTGAAGTATTATTTCATTTTGGAATCAAATGTCATGAAAATTATATCTTATCAATACAAGGGAAGCTTTATTATACTTTTCATGATAGAAGCATTTCTCTATAACTAGAATAACTTAATCTATAATCATACAATAATGATACAAAAGAACTATATATAGCATTAGAGGCTTCATTTAATCAAGTGCACTCCCAAGTTTTTAAGTTGATACGTTCATAATGAGCTTCTCCATAATTTGGGCATTTTGATGACTTAAAGAACAGAGCTCTGTAAATGAACAAATGATTACAAGAAACGACTCTTATATTTTGAATGATGCCAATCCCTTTAATGACTTAAAGATTTTGCATTCCAATTGATTTAACTAATCCTTTTTGTATAATATGAGATTGTTACTTAAGAGGCATAAAATATGTGTCATCATTAATGTCAAACATAAAAGTTTCAAAAATTAACATCCTTCATTTAGCTTAACAATTAAATCTATGCCCTAAAAAATGTTCAAGCTACATCACATTTTCACACACATTTGCATATGTCATAGTGTCTCTCATTTAGATCCTTATATATATATATATATATGAATTCGCATATTTATAGATATGACCCTTCATCTAGACTTTTTTATTGTGTTTATAAAGGGCATATTACACATGATTGAAACATTAGATTAAACACCATTCTCTTTATCCTATGTGAAGAAGGATCATTTGAATTTGATTGAATCATTTATTAACTCTTTGGACCCAAGTTAGTTGGGTTCCTCTTGACTTTTATTGTACTAACCATGCTTCTTTAATAAGATTGAAAGAACACGTATATAATGGCTTCTCACACCACATGATAAGAGATAAATTCAATTTTTCATCTTTGAGTACTTATTATAGAGTAAGAATGAACAAAATAATTTAAGTGTGCTTTTAGATCAATTAAAGAATATTATATATCACTATTATAATATGTTATCACTTTATGTGAATAAAGACAAATACTAAGGGTGCACAAGCTAAATGATACTTATTTTGGCACTTAACAAATTTTAGGGGATTAAATTGTGTAGCAAATTTGAGGCTTTTAAATTGCAATGAACACTATAAAAGTTAGAAATCAATAAACTTTCATTCATTCTAAGCAAGCTTGGTAGGTGAATTAAGTTAAATAACTAGTACTCAAATTTTTCACTTCCTAATGCTAGTTTTAATTTAAACTACCAAACCTAAATTTGTAATCTTTTTCTAAGCCAAACACAAATAAAAATCATTGATAATTTAACTATGTTTCTCCATGCCAAATCTTACAAATCTTTTAGACCACCAACAAGGAAAAATAACATACAAATAATAGATTTTAAGATTTTGTTTCAAAAAAATAACATTTTATTCAAGTCCTTAAACTCTCACAAAATGATGGTATTTCAAAACATTCTAAAATTTAAAGTATTAGATAACCTAATAAACTTCACATTTGAAAAAAAATCATATTATTTATCTTTCATTTTCTTATTCAAAACATTTACTAGCATAGCTATGCAATTTTTTCTTTTCAATAAAAAATTTAATGCAAGTATTAGAGATCGCAATAAAATGAAAATGATAGCCTAGAACAAGCACTAATGCCACTTTGTCAATGGAGCTCAATTATTGAGAAGGATTGTGAGCCTTGATCTCAACATGCATTATCACAAATTGAATTCCACAATAGTTTAGGAAATTCAATAAGAGATTGGAAAATGAATTCAACAAAGGATTTCTGCTCCTAAAATCCTAAGAATAAAACCAAATAAGAATAAATTTCATCCTAATTCACTTAAAAAAAGAAGAAATATCCAAAACTTCCTAAAACTATAATATCATACCTACCCAAAATCCTTGAGTAGTCAAGATGTATTTTATTATTTAATCTAACTATCCTGAGGGATCTAACAATCGCATATGGTATGTCGAAAATCGAGAGCTGAGATGTTCACATAAGAAGTGGGGTGAATTATAAAAATCTCAATCTCAACAGATACAATAAAAATAATGTCTTTTATGATTCGTAATTATAATTAAATATTGATTTGAAAAGTCTTATTATCTTTTAAAATCTTTATGAGGAATGTTATAATGAATTCATAACATATTTCTATGTGGTTCAATCTAAACCATATTTTCATCTATTCTTATCCAAAAAAAATCATACAAATGTTATAAAATGTCTTTTACAAATAGAAGTAAGAAAAATATCATACACTGGCCTAAAGGAGCCCATAAACATTAGGCTAAGGGACCTTACCAATCACTAACTCATATGAACCTACAAAATCATAAGCTCAAAAGGCCCCATAAGTCAAAGGCTAAATAAAGAACTATGTAAAAGTCCCATAATAGACAAGAAATAATATAAAAGCTTAATGAAATAAGTCATAAAACTCAAAAATAAGACCAAGGGGTATGCTAAATTAGTGTAAAAATAATTTATAAAAGATATTCAACTTAGCATAATGCTATTAATTAAAAGAAGGCTGAGATAAAGATGTATCTTACTTTTTCTCACATTAACCAAGCTCTTTTAAACAAATCTTAAAAAATGATAATGTTCAAGAATAATTTCTTCCTATAGATTTGTAATTAATTATTAACCCTTTCACTAAGTTAAGGTGT
This sequence comes from Vanilla planifolia, assembly GCA_023846275.1. Taxonomy (NCBI): domain Eukaryota; kingdom Viridiplantae; phylum Streptophyta; class Magnoliopsida; order Asparagales; family Orchidaceae; genus Vanilla; species Vanilla planifolia. Next base: position 2,492,744 of record CM043872.1, on the reverse strand, counting down.
GTCTTTTATAGATTTTTAGAAAGGCTTTTAATAGCTTTAAAAAACTTTACTGACTCTCAAATGAATATGAAAGAAATTAAATGTATCATATGTTAAAGACAATATATTATATTTGATGATAAATATATTAGACATTCTATACATAAAATATTCACATATTATAATTTATCTTTATTCAACTTTATCTTGTAGTATCTAAACCTAAGTAAATTGCATATATTATATGTTAAATATTAATATACCATACACAAGGCTTAGGTTATTGGTATTCCACTCAATACATTATCTATTCTCCTACATACAAAAATATTTGAATTAAACATATTATATGTTAATAGTAATATAATATGCATGAAACTTTGTTGCTAGATTATTGTCTAGTTTTCTTACCTATATATTACTATTAATTGAATTGAATATATTATACATTAATGATAATATATCATATATTATATTAATTTTTACACATTTTTTAGATTATGCATTCAAAGTATTATTGACATATTTTGTGCATACAAGTCAATATTATTAAGCATTAATAAGAAAATTCTATAAGTGAAAAAATATAATTAAATATAGGCATACAGCTTTCTTAAATGTGAAGAGATGTTTGAATGATATTTTAAAAATCTTTTATCTCACATACTCAAAATTTTAATTATTTGTCCTAATATCTTAAGAATATTATCATGGGTTTCACAAACTAAGACCAAAATTAATAAACTTTAAAATTGCTTCTTCAAGTATGCTCAAGCTTTATATTTAATAGGAGTTATATTCTCACCAAATCCATACTAATAAGTTATTTAAGTAAAAGACCAATCTCTCCAAATAGTTTATTAGTTAATCAGATATATGATCTAAAACACTTAAAATATTAGAATATAGGAGAATGATTTTACTATCATCAAACAAATCACATGAATTAAGGGTTCAATAATTGTTATCTTTAGATGATGAAAAAACTATCAACAAATATTGAAATGAAAATATATTAAAAATTGTATGCGTGCAAATGCTTCCCCTAAGTTCATATTCTCCCAAATATATGTACAATAAAAGCAAATTGATATCAATCTAAAAGAGTCATGAAAAATTTTTATTTCACTTTGTACTTGACCTTTTTATCATTCATCAAAAAGGTAAAATTAAAGGTTTGATTGTATATACAAAATAAGAATAAGGGATCAAAGAAAATATAAATTTCAAAGTTTTAACAATCCAATAAACCTTTAATATAAAACTCATCAAAATTAAATTAAATGAATCATGCACATATATTTGAATTTTAATCTTTATATTTTGGAGCCCAAATGGTTTTAGGCTTGGCCAACCTATAATCAATCATTTCAATAATTTTTTATATATTCTTTAATATTCATTTCAATCTAAGTATATTAGGGATGCCTAAAATTTATATTAATCATAATCTTGTAATCCTTTGAAGTGTGATCTTTTACATACAATAATCTTAAATAAGAAATGATGAAAATAAAAAATATCAATATTCATAAACTTATTATTTTAAAAAGAAATATTTCTATGCATGTTATAGGATATTACATAATTTGGATGTAACTTATTAAATTGATCCAAAATAATTTTGTACTTTACATTCAAACTAATTATTTGATTAAATTAATCTCTAATAGATTTCAATTCATGCAAATACATTTTATTTTTCTCATTCAAATTTTAATAATCTCAAATTTTAACCCAGAGAAATCTTATACTCAAGCTAAGAGGATTATGATATGATTAAATATATCAAGTTGATTTCATAAAATAAGTCATTTATACTCTAAACTATTAAAATAATAATAGAAAAATAAAGAATATTCTATGCACTAGTATTTTGTCAAAAATATTATTTGATCATATCAATAAACAAAACTCTTTAAGATAAATCTAACGACATTAAATTTGTAATTTTTGATATTAGAGAAATTGCCTAAATTTTTAAAGTTATATATATAATTGTAATTTTTTTGGATTGTGTAGATTTATAATTTGTAAAGTTTAACCTAGATCAAATCTATTTGGTGAAAGATAAATTTATAAATATAGGAATATCAACTATATCAAGGTTGATTTGAAATTTTTGAATGTCAACATAGAATAAAATAAAAAAATAAAGAATATATTTGTAAATTATAAAATATTAAGGGATTTTGTTAAAATGTTATGCCAAAAACCATTGGAATAAATTTTGGATGTATGGTAATGCCGATGAAATATATATAATAATATAAAATAATATTATTTTTGATAATGGTTTAATACTTAAATTGATCTTGTTACTACCTTAATTTACTATATATATATATATATATATATATATATATATATATATATATATATATATATATATATATATATATATATAGTATTGATGCAACATCATAGGTTAGAGTCATGTTGGCATGTTGTGAACTCTATCAATAGGTTGGTGCGACATAGTGGATCAGTTGCAAGTTGCACAAACTTGAGATCTAGATTGGACTTAGACGACAATTCATCAAACCAGTTCGATGGAACATAATTTGGGTCAACTATTGAGGTCAGGTCAAGTCGATAGAGAGCAATGATAGAGGTGGGAGACTAAGCCAATGAACATGGCCCAATGGACTTTTTTGGGCCCTTTTATATTTTTGTCATGGATTTGGAGTTTCAGAGTATAATTTTAGACTATTTAAAGTCTACATATTAAAAATAAATATTTAATTATCTAAAACTATTGGTGCATATCTACAAGTTTTTAGGAATTGGAGATCTTGGCCATTGTCTTTACTAATAAAGAATTCTTGAAATAAGACAACATAAAGATTGAAATCAAGTCCAAATGGCTCTTACGAGATGCTTTAAGTAAATTACATACAAGAAACAGTAGTTCATTCTAAATCTTAACAAAGATTACAACAAAATTATAGATCTTTTCAATGATTATGGTATCAAAAATATGTTCAACTTATCAAATCTTGTGGCTTACAAGAAGCCAATGAAGATTCCTAGTGAGCCACTAAAGCCAATATCAATAGCTCTTGAGAATGAACCCCTACTTGAGTATCCACTAGCCTATCACTATAAGAAGAGTGAGCAAACTAAAAAGGCACATCATCATACTATAACCAAAAATAGAGTTATCAAAAGTATCTTATTCATTAAAAAAGTTGACTAGAGATTGAGGATACTTGGATCACAAAGGAAGAGTTACAAAGCTTCAACCTAGATGTGTAGATGACTTATGATAGTTAATTTGGAGAAGTTGACCTAGAGCTAAGTTTTTCTTACTCTAGGAGAATTAGTGGGGACATCAATCATATTTGAGATTTTTGATGTATTTGATTTAGTAAGGCATGTTCCAACACTTCAAAATTATCAAACGATATATGGTTCATGTGTAGATTTAATTTTGAGTACAAAATTATATTTTTAATCTCAAAATTTGTCTGTAGTCTATTTTTTAAGACCTTAGACACCCACTAGTGATCCATTGGGCTTGTCTCCTGTCAATCTGCACTGCCCAATCCTGATCCTCTCATGGTTTCATGAGACCTATGTTTGCTTGTCAATTCATGTAGTCCACTTTTGACTCAACACCAACTTAATTCATGCAACTTTCTTTTGTCTTAGCACTGGTCCAATTCTAGCTCAAGCAAGTCCAGTCTTTATGTCACTCATGCCTTGAACCTTATTATGACCCACAACTTACTTTTGACTCGATGTAGTGTTGACGGGCCACTTGACCTATGAACACTTGCACCTGCCTGTAGACATGTGCTAGGTAATGCATGTGCTTATTAATCCTTTACCTGTCAAATCATATACACAAGCATCAGACCTACACATGCCATTTTGCTAACCACTTGCCTTGGAAAGAGGGAGAAATTTTAGGAAGCTATTTGGGAATAGCTTATGGTATTAGAATTTAAGGTTTTTAAAGACCTTATATATGCTTAAACATTTTGGAAAAAAATGAAATTTTACTTCTTTTCTTTTACATTTTGTTGAAATCTTAAGATTGATCATAACAAGAACTTTAATGTATTGATTTATTGGAGCTATGGCACTAGAAAGAGGGGTGAAATGAGTAAGTGATGAGAGACTATGTCAATTTATCATCAACTTGACCACAACACTTTCATACCATTGCAAGCATAATTCAACAATTATCACACCATAATTAATGATTTGACTTGGATTTTTCATCACCACCATCTTACTCGATAACTCTCATCTGCAATCTTGAGGTATTAATTTTTTTTCTTTCTTTCCTATCATTCAAATTCCTTGGTATGTTTGAATCTCTTTTTTGCATACAATTGCCTTGTTACTTCAAATTTTTCATGAAGACTTGCTAAGATTATTCAATACTTTTAATCTACACATGTATAATCTTTATTTTTCTAATTATATTATTCAAGATAAGTATCATTAAATCTTTTTTGAGCACCTCATTTTTGTATCATCGAATAAGTTGTAGGCCTAGCATATGGAGCAAACCCTATGTTACTCTTGATCCCCTCTTTGCTAAGATTGCTTTGGATAGGTATCTCGTGCATGTATTTCTCTTATTTAAAACCTTCATCTTTTATTTTCTTTTAACATGTTCAAGTTAATCCTTCATATTACTAGTTAACATGGTTTGTAGCCAATCTAGCATCAATTGTACTCATGATAATGTGCCTCTACAAATCTTTTTCCTTTTGTTATACGGTTCATTTTCTTCTTCTTAGATTTAATTGTAACAAATTTTTTTTACAAATTTTAGTTGAGCTTTAGATTAAAGTTCTACAACATTATTATAGAGGATTTATCTTTTAATATTGGTGGATCAACCCTTAATGGAAAATTTTCTTTCTTCTTTTGCATGGGTTGAGGTTCTTCTCTTTTTCTTGTTATCTCAATCTTAGTAGTTATGATATCACCAAGTAGTTTTGATAAGAGTGAGATCATCTATGTTTTTTGATACTTCAATAATTGTAAAAAAGGGGTTAACTCCTTAAGCAACATAGTGTTTTTTCTCACCTATTTCATATTAGTAAAAACTGATTGAGAGCCCATTTATAATGTCAGTAAATATAGTAATCATGGTTTTAAGTCTCTCTTTTAATTATGCATTAACAAATTAATTTTAAACTCTAGTAATTGGTTAAATCCTTCATAAGTGAACTCAAATTTCTCTCAAACTTCATATTCTATTCTGAAGTTCATTGCCTTATTATATTATATGGCTAAAAGCCCACAATAAAGATTGTTCAAGGCTTTTTCATGAAGTTGAAGTTTATATTCTCTTGAGGTAAAAGCACTATTAAAAAAGTTCCTAAAACAATCATCATCAACCTTCTTAGTAAGAAATTTAAAAAAAATTCAATAATGTCTCATAACTAAAGATCCACATATTCAAAGAAAATATGCATTTGATTTTTATAATATAAATAAAAATCCCATTTAAACAAAGATAAACAAAGGGATGAAGCACCTTTTTTCCAAAATAACATGATTTGTAAGATTGTTAATCACTAAAAATAGCCACACTTTGATACAATTTGTTGGAAAATGGAGATCTAAAATGTCCACATAAGAGTGGGGTTGAATTGTAAAAATCTTAATCTCAAGTGTAAATAATAAAACTAATACAAGTCTTTTATAATTCTTGATTGTAATTAAATCTTAATTGAAAACTTTTGTTATCTTTTAAAACCTTTGTGTGAGAATATTATAAGAAATACACATGAAATTTTTTAGTGGCTTGATCCTAAATCAAATCTATACTAACACCCAACCAAATGACCATGCAAACACTAACAAATTCCTTTTGTAGATGTAGATAGGCATAACCCCACACACTAACCCAATGGAGCCTAAAAACACAAAGCCATACAACCTTACAAAAATCACTAATACATATGAGCTTATACACCAAATTAGTGGATGATACAACATTGGCACAAATAAGCTTACAAATCATTGGTAAAGGAACCCTATAAAGGTGGTCAAAGTTCAATAAAGAACCAAGTAAAGCTCTAATAATTATACAAAAGAAACAGTGTAAAAGCTTAAAGATGCAAGTCTTATAACCTAACAATAAGAGAAAGAGGCACCTTAAATTAGAATAGAAATAGTTTATGAAATATATTCAATTAACTCATAACCACTAATTAATTGGTGAAATAATTTTTGCAACTATGTCCACCTCACCTTGTAAATAATGTAACTCCATTTGAAGTCAAGGACTTGTTAGAGAGAATAAAGATGTTGTTTCATGATTTGTCTTGTGAAGATCACAAGAGGGTGTCATTTATTATAATTGCATCAGACAATGTTGTTGGGCACTAGTGGAGGGGAGAAAAGAGGCTTTTATTTGTTGACAAGTCAATTTTAGAAATATCTTAAAAGGATTTTTGTAGAGCATTCATGGAGTGGTATGTTTTGGAGTTAACAAAGGCTGAAATGAAAGATGATTATTAAGGTTATACTGAAGGAACTTGATCGCATATGACTATGAGGAAACTTTCTTGAGGCTTATTTGATATGCTCTAGAGATATATCATTTTCAAAAAGATTAAAAGATATTTCTAAATTTTTAAGTTAGTTATCTAAGCAAAATTGACATAGGAGTGACTTACAAAAAATTAGAAATATTGACTTACATGCTAAATCTATAAGTCAATTTTATTTTTAGAATTTATTAACAAGAATCAACTAATAGAAATTTAGATAGAATTGCCTCAATCATCCTTATTTTTTATTTTTTGTTTACTTTTTATAATATTAAATATTATTTTGTAGATATCTAGAGCATTAAAAGAATAAAAAATCTCCTTAGCTTTTAAAATCCTTTTGAACTTAATTTATGCAAAATTTCTTACTAGGGTCTTCTATAAATAGACTTAACCCTTTGCAACAATGATTGTTCAATAAGTAAATCCCCTTTATTGTCCATTACTCTATGACCCTCATAATATTATTTAGTATTCAAAACCATGGTTCCTATCTTTCTAAGAAATCTATGCTCTTTCATAACTCCAAGGAAGTGCATTGTGAAGATTAGGATTAAAGTTTTAGAATATTCTTGAAGGATTCTTATTTTTAGTTTCTCTCTTTCTTTCCTTATATTTTGTCTTTGTATTTTTCTTATGCAAAACTTTTTATCCTTAAATATGTAGGTATTTCCTTGCAAATCATTTTACAACTTAAAATCTAGTTTTACTAGACACTAAAGATTTTGTAGTGAATTGTCTAAAATATTTATACCTTTTGCCCCATAAATCATAAAGCTTGGATTTCATTTGCATTCATTTAAAAAATTGATAATATTCTTTTAATCATTTTTGTCTTAGTGTCCTACATTTATCATTTCTATTCTTGTAATTATATGCATCTAATAAGGAGCATGTAGATTTTCTAGACTTTTGGCATAGACAAAAATATCATAATTTGTTTTTTACAAGAAACTATTATGAGATTTTCAAACACTTTAGCACTCATATAAAAAAGGTTTAGATTGTTTATTATGAGTAAGCTTAAGCTTAGTCAAGTTTGAATCAGCTTGGTTTTGGTAAAACTCCTAAAAATGGAGCTTGAAGAGTAGATGCAAGTTGTTAGTAAGGTTGAACAATTACAAATTTTTCTTATTTCATATTCTATCTCTTTTGCACCTTTTTTATTTTTTATCTCTAGTTTTACATTGTTAAGTTGTTTGGATTTTATTTATATGTAAAACTATTTTTAAAATCTAATGAATGCACATATGTGATGAGTTTTGTAAGTAAATTCCCTACTTATTGAAATTTTGTTTTCCAAATAGACTTATTCCTCATTTTATAGAATCATTTCAATAAGGGCTATAACAAACCTTTGACAAAAACAAAAACATCTAAAAGTGTAAGGGATTCTCTTTTTCATATAAGGGATCCTTTTTTTCATTTACTTTGATCATTGAACTTCTAAGTTATAATCAATTTTAGACACTTACTATCTCTTACTATCAAAATAATCTTTTCATTTATTTATAAAATCAATTTTCTTTTAAACTTTTAATTTCTAAAGGAACATTAAATTCTTGGGTTCTTCATATGTGGGCCTAAACTTATGAGGCCATGATAATACATGGAAGAAGGTAATGCCAAAATAAGTTGACAATAGTCTTAGTGTCAACAAATATTAGAATCATTCTAAGTAAAAATAGACAAGCTCTCTTTTAATAGTTGAGCAAAATAAAGAATAATGGATATGGAAACTACACTAATTGAACCTATAATGCTCCAAAAATTGATAAAATCATCTTAAAAGGTAGGTGAAGTATCAACAAAAGAATCATATTAAAACTACCAACATTCCTTACTAATTTATGCTCAATCAATCATTAAGACCTCTAATTGTAGATTATTTCTTTATAATGACTTTCATAACTTCCATAAATAGTTATATCTAAGAGTTCTTATTCTAAATTGATTCATCATTGAAAATTAAAGTTTAGAATATTTCACATCATACAAAGAGTAAAATAAGAAGAAGATGAAGAACCACTTGGAGTAGAATTTAAAAAGTAGAAAACTAAAGATAAAGAAGAAAAATTTTGAACTTCTCAAGTGCCGTAATACTTTCTTTACCCCAACTGACTTGCCCAAGCTCTCTTCTATTCAGACTATAGCCCTTGAATCTTGTATAGAGCATAGAATTCTTTTTGCCCAAGGCTCACTTCATCCTAAGTCAGACTTTCTTTCATCCCTTGATACAAGACTTCAATTCACTAAAAAGTTATCATTACAATTTGTTCAATTATGTCATTAATGTTACTTCTATTAAGTTATTGGTATTAAATCCTTGGTTTGTGTATGACTAATTTCATGAAAATAAAATTATTTTGTTATTTTTTTTTAAGTATTTCAGATCAGACATCTTAATTACTAATAGATGAATCAATTAAAAAGTTTTGTCTTAATATAAATGACTTATTTATAGTGTTTAATATAAACTATAATTGACACCAAACATATAGCTTGAGCAAATAATGAGAAGACATCTTCAGAGTCATCTTTACTTATTTTAGAATATAAAACCTATAATAATATTTAAGAGATATTAGGAAAATGATGAGTTGTTAAGTGATTGAGCTAGGTTCTCAAATTATTCTTTCACTCATCTAGATATTTTTTTGGCATACACCACCTAAGTTTTTTTACATATAAATATACTTTAATAAAGATTAAATATTTAGTTTATATTAAAAAGTAATAATCATAATACTTAAGATGCCAAATTTGATCGTGTGTTAAAATGATCATAGAATAAAGTATGATGTCATTACTATATAGTACCATCAATTATACATGAGCAATTCATGGGGTTATTCATATAATAAGATTTAATATTTGTATAAATCTTACAAATAGTTCATATGGTATGATATATTTATTATATAATATGATCAATTTATTTACTTCATATATTAAGAGATTAAAAAGAGCAATTAGTAAATATCCTAGATCCAAGAAATTTTTATGGTATAATAATAGTTATCATATGAATAATATTTGTTATATAGTATAATTAGTTCATTTAGGATAAGATATTATTAAAAGCCAAAGTCAAAGTGTTTCATATGTTACATTAATATTTAACATATAATATATTTATTATAAATTATGAGTATCATATAATATAATATACTGATCAAATAGTATGATCAATACAATTTATGTGAATAGTGGCTAGTTTGACCAGATTTTAAAAAAAAATGAATGTCTTTGTTAGTGATCTTTTAGTTTGAATGAAAAAACTAGAAACTTTTATCAATTTATATAAATATCCTATAAATAATGAGAAAAGATAAATAAATATTTTTTATATCATTTAGCAGGAATTGCACTTGGAGATCATTGCTACATTGAAAAGGGAAGGGCAAGGTTATTGCCATTAAGCACACATCTTTTTTTACCGAAGCCTTTCTTTAATTTACTCTTCTATAGCTAAGTTGTAAAGCTATTCTAAGGTTCATTTTTTTATTAATTTAGTGTGTTTCTTAATATTCTTATTAGGTTATAAGACTATATATTTAAGCTTTTTATATTTATTCCTCATCTTATTATTAGGAGTCAATTTTTATTTCACTATTTGTATTTTAGCTACTTTACAAAGTCCTTTGACCTATTATTGTAAACTCTTTTAGGTTGATGTTTTAGGGTCCTTTGGCTCAATGCTTTGAAAGGCTTTTTGGTTTAATGTGAGATTTTGCTTATGCATTTTTACAAAATACATCTTTGTGTAAGACTAGTCTTTTGGCTGAGGGTAGGCATAATTCTGGTGTTTGATCTATCTATTTAACAATACTTATTACTTATATTATTACATTATTCATACAAATATTTTAAAAGTAAATAAGAGTTTTTAAGATAAGTTTGTAAGAGTATTTACTATTCTTAAAATTTTTTTATAGTGTTGTGAATATTTGAATTTGAGATTTTTATAATTCATTCCACTCTTATATAAGAATCATACTCACCTTATAAATATTTGAGTTTGAGATTTTGGACATCATGCTCACTTATTCTCAAAAATTGGTTTTATTTTTCATATACTCGTGTGCTCTTCTCTAGAGCTCAACTATTCTCTCTTTTGTATAATTCGACATCAGAACATAATTAATAAGCCAAGAAAATTAAAATATAAAGATAATAATAAAAACCAAAAAACAAAGATTGATTGATATTTTGTTGATATTATAGATTTAAAATTAGGAAAAAAGCAATAAGTATGAAATTTTAACAATAAGAAATTCTTTTCTTAAAATAAGACATTATCTAGCAAATTACCTAGGGCTTTAATGTAGCCTATTAACATTTCTTTCTCTCCATTACAATACTTTTTCGATCTTCTTCTACTTAATTTTGCTTTGAAGAATGAGCTAGTGCACCATAATCATCATTTTTTAACAAAACTTCCTCAATCAGGTCAATAACCATATTGTTGCAATCATTGTGATAGATATTGGAACCTTATACTGTCAATGTCACATTGATTTAACATTTCTCCTATTATATTTTCATATATTCTTAATAGTTATTACCTCAAGCTCATGCTTTATCCATAACTTTTTATGTTAGTACATATTTAATACTCTTTTGATGAAGATCATCTCGAGCATTTTGCAATTGTTCCTACAAGGCCTCATTGTAAACCAAAGGGGTTGTAAGCCCTTCTACGTGTATTCAATTTCATCCTGAATATTAAGCATTTCTTTAGAATAGTATTTTTGGCCCTTGTGTGCTCTTTAAGCATGCTCAACTTAATCATTTGCTTGGCTTATGCTTTATATAAATCTATAATTGATTTTATATATTCCTTAGGCTCCTCAATTATGTCTTTCACCCCCTATTTCATCACTGTCTTCATTATTACTTGAATTTTCCTAACCTAAAAACCATGTAATGCATCCATCTTTTCTTTATTTCTTTTTATATCATCAAAATTAAATTATGAGATATTTTAGTCATTATCATGAGGCTAAACATAAGGTTTTCTAATATTTATTTATTGGAAATTAGTTTAACAAGTATTTTGTAAATTAATCTATACTGGTTCATATATAAAATATAATTTAAACAAAACAGGAATTTATCAATGTCTTGTCTTTGTCTTTAAGTTTTCAAATGCCTTTATCTTTATTACCCTTTGAATTAATAGATGTCTTATTAAATATTCAAAGGATATAAATCTTTGAAGTTTTTGAGATAGATACCTCCCTACCTTATATTTACCTTCCTCAACATCCATAAGTTTTTCGTTATCCTTTGCCCTGGTCAATGTGTAGGTTCCAACTATGTTGTCTTCTCTAGCTACTTTAAGGGTGCCTTTCCATCTTCAACATCACTTTTAAAAGCCCTTTTTCCATTTTTCATTGGCCTTTAGAAGATTAAGCCTCTCTTAATACTAGATCAAGAAAATAAAAAACACACACAATGAGGAAGATGAAAGAGATCTAGGTTCCATCACAATATATGTTTTCTCCTTAGGTTTGGTTGATGCTTAAATAACTTTCTTGAGTCCCACAAAATACTTAGTTCAAGATTCAAGTCAATTGTATATTTTTGGCATCTCTTTGGTTCTTTATAAATAAAGAATTAGGTTATAAAGAGAAAAATAATAACTAATGTTTTGTGCTAAATTTTTTATCAGATTAATTTTAGATCAATTAGGTTAACATGATATGATAACAATCACTTTAACTTGATGTTGGCATAAGGATATTTCATTAGTTTGAATTCAAAGATATACAGTCTAATTACACTTATAACTCACAAACTTCTTAGGAAATTACTATATACATATCCATTTATTCTAATCGATAAGCTATTTACCCACATGTCAACTACCATTCATGCACTTGGGCAAAACAATTTTAGTTTCTTAAAGATTTTTGTACCAATTAGGTTGTAAGCTTATGCCATTGTAACACTTATTTGAGAAAGTGATTAGTAATTTGATAATTCTAATGTTTTTTGTTTTTACTATAAGAGGACTCCATTTCCATTGGTTTGGGCATAACTCAAGGTGAAAAAAAAATAATCATCAAATATACATCCTATGTCACTACACCCATAACAACACAACTAATATATAAAAGTAACTTTGCTTAAATAGTAATATTGTAATTGTTCATATATACTTATGAATGGTAGCCCTCATATATACTTATAATCCCTTCTTCCTACCTCTTGAGAATTATTTCTCTTATACAGGTATCAAAGGCCTACCTTATATGAAAAAAAAACTACTAGAATATTTATGTGACAATGCACCTATGTTTTTTCCTCTATTCTTGAGGGATTCTACATGAAACATTTTTTGTTCTTATCTTTTTCTTCTGTTCCTTTGTTTCATGTTGCTTTTCACTTTTTTTTAGAGTTCACTTATCTCATAGATTGTAAAAAAAAAAATCATTGCAAGCTCTTCGAGTTGCATATGTTACAAATTTTTTGAAATTACAAATTTGTGCATTAATAAGGGCAAATTCTCATAACACCTACAAATTTTCTTAGTGAAAATTTTCATTATAAGTTCATGATTATGAATTTTTATTATCATAAGAATATGTTTTTTACTTTTAACACTAGGTTAGAAATTTAATGTTATCGAAGACTTGATCTCCAAAGGTTTTATCTATTTGAAATTGCTCTTAGTTTAATTATTTTTGGACAATGCCTTTTGAGATAGTTTTTACATAGAATTTTGTTCACCTCTACAATCTCTTCATTTCTAAACCAGAGGAATTTCTTCCTCTTAATTGCTTAATTTCCAAAAGTAATTCCATTTTAAAAGGGTTATTTAATGGCTAGCACTTCATTAAAAACTAGATAGGATATTGTTAACAAAAGTATTTTTTATCCTATTGAAAAACATGACAAATTTTTTAATGAATAGTTATAAATAGGCTTTGTTACACTTAAAAGATATTCAAAACTTTTATTATAAGAAAAGATCATATCATTTTTATTCTCAAATTAATTGCTTGAGCTAGTATGTTTTGTCTTTTATTATGATTCACTTTGTTTTTTATAATAAAGATTCTTTGTTAGCATAGCAATTTAAGAATCAAAGTATTGAAATAATATCATAAAAATCACATTCGTTTTTAATAATACAATCAAATTTCTTCAACATCATGTTAGAAAGTTGAGAAGTCCAATGTGATAGTCAATTATGCTTGCTCAATGGCCTTGCTTTTCAATCAACACATCTTCTTGTCATTTCTCTACACAATTTAGCTTTGGCTATCTACTCTTTTATGAGGAACTATTCTTTTTTATTCTAAGCTTTGGCTATTAACTTTTTTATAAGAAACTACTCTATCTTATTCTAAGTTTTAAGTTAGTAACATATTCCTTTTGTTTCCTAAATCTTTAACCTAAGAGGGACAAACCTCCTTTGAGACTCCTAGGATGACATCATGAGCAACCTTCAAGGTATCATAACTAGCATTTTGTTAAACAATTGGGATCAAATGTTAGGTTCTAATATACTAAAGCTTTTTTTTTTATCTTCTTAATTGTTGCTTGGAAAGAATTCATCTTTTCTTATTCTTTTGATCACTTAATAGTCTAACAAATTCAACAATTAATTTACTTTAGAATCTCTAACCTTAGCCAATTAATTATTTTTTTATTAGATTTTTCTTAAATCATTTATATCTTAGTATATAGGTTAGAGTTGCATCTATTTCTCTTCGTTTTTTTTATCTAAAATAAGTAGTAATTTATTTATAGATTTCTTATGAGAGAGGCTTTTAACTTCTTAAACTTAGTCCTCTTATGCCCAAACTAAGGGTAATGGAGTCCTATTATAGCTAATTAGCAGCATCAGGAATCTTAATCATCTATATGCTCCTTGGCACACCCTTTGCTTGTTTATTAGTTATTGCAATGTCATTGAAGATCTCTTATTCTTTGGTCCAACAGCTATTTGAGTGATTAAAATGTCTAATCAACTCTTTCTCCATAGTCATCACTATAGAAATAAGCTAAATTCACTAGTTACGGCGCAATAACATATTTAAGAACTCTAATTACTACTTTTAACCTTAGGTGACGAGGAGTGTTTGATAATAGATTGAATCCTATGAAAAGTCAAGTAATATGTAGAACTAGGCCAAGAGAGTTTAGAGTTTTCTATTGCTCTAACATTGTTCTTTGACTGATTTTACATACTTGAGACTTTTAGTTCATATCAATGAAAGAAACATAGGACCTCCAAACAATTGTTCTTTTTTGAAATTTTGATGAATATATTTTCTTTGATATTAACCTTAAACGAGGATTATAAGTACTCTACCAATGAGTTCACAACAAAATTTTTCTTTTATTGACTAATAAAAATTTTTAAGACTAGTTATAATTTTTTAAAATTATACTTTCGACTAAACATAAGCACCTTAAATAAGTTTTAATATTTTTTAATGATTAGTTTTTTTAAAATCAATTTCTTATGGCATGCCCATTTGGCATTTTCTAAATTTTTATTAATAACAATCAAACAAATTAATAAATTTTACGGAGTAAAAATCATTTATTTATAAATTTTTACTTTATACCGAACTAATTCCATACAATAAAGTTGTGAATTACATCCTAGGGCTTCCCCAGTTCACCACCCGTACGCTTCCTCCAGGCAAACGTCACTTCTCTTTCCTCGCCGGCTATCTGCGTTTGGTTTCTCTGACGCTTCCTTCTCCAATATTGGCTGCTAGCTTCTCCAATCTTCACGACGGAATTCTTCCACTTTCGGCTTCGTTAACCTCTGCCGCCGGCATCTCCTTCGCTAGCTTATCCGTTGTTGGCTTTGTAGATGAGCATTATGGGTATGATATTTTTCCAAAAACAGAAAAATAAAAGCTTCTCTTTGGGTTTTCTAACGATAAAAAGATTAAAACCGCGAAGAAGAGCACGATTGGAGCAAAGAGGATGACGATGCTTTGGATGACGCTCAGCGTAGAGCCGAGCCGAATATTCCCGAAGCGGAGGGATCCGATGAATCGCCATCTACTGCCTTTCAGGGTAGGCCTTTGCTACACTAATGTTTTTTTTTTTTTTTTAAACTTTGGTCGATCTTAGAGACATGAGGTTTAGCTAGTTATTGCTGTCTATTTTTTTATTTTTTTATTCTTTTATGTTCTTTTCCTGGGTTAAGGAGATTCTGGTCACGATTTTTGTATTGAATTAGCTAATTCTGGCGTATGATTGATATTCTTTGTTCAAAGTTTGGTATCTATCAGATTAATTATTAAGCTTGAAAAACTTTGGTGGAAAAAAACTTTTCACGGCTACATGTTTCTCGTCAAGCAAGTGCAGAGTTAATCAAGCGGTGTTGGGGGTGTTGAGGGGCGAACCTTCATTAGGTGTCTTCTCGGGAGCCAGCTTCAGGCTGGTTCCTGGGACTTCTGGAAACTCCCATGGGAAGATGCTTCCAGCTACACCACTTTGGAAGAACATTAGATTCCCTTTGATTGCGAGATCTGGTTTGCCCCGCACCCAGTAGTGCTGAGTTTAAAGATGCTATGTGGAAATGTAGCTGTATTTCCCATTGGAGCTTTTTAAGTGATTTGGGCACTACAATGAAACTAAGATTGCGGACAATTGAGAGGGATGTGCCACCTTTGGTGTCACGAGAATGGAGGTGAAGAACTCATTAGGAGGCCTTGGTTAGTCACAGGTCCAGTCTTGGATTTTCCTATAAATATTTGATACTTTCAATCCTTGCAAAGTTTGGATTGATGATGTGAACACCTTTGTGCGTTGCTTTTGTATAACCACCTTTGAGCAGGCTTTATGAAACTTTATGTTAAAGTCGATTTATGCCAATCATTCTAGATTGGTGATGGGTGTAAGTGCATTTGAAGGTCCATTTGATGATTATCAAGTTGAGCTTGGACACTTTTTTACTAGTCACATAAAGAAGGTGGGTTAATCCAAAGGAAATTACACTAAGGTGCAGTTGATGCTACTAGTAATAGGAAAGCGAGGCATCTAAGTGTTGTTGATGTTGGATCCTTTGGTGGTGGAAACTTTGCTGATACAAATCCCATCAGCAGAAGTCTGCCTAGTAGAAAAATTACTTGGCCAACTATTGTGAGTATGAGATTTTCAGTGATACTATTGAAATAGCTTATTATCATCTTTACGTATTTTGATAGACATCCAACGTAACTTAGAACCTTTTTAAAATGCCATGACATCTCCAATACCTTTTGGCAATTAGAACTTTGAAACTTGATGTTTGTATGGTGTCTTGCTCAAATCCATAAATGTTTTGGGTACCCTTTGGATTTCGAGGAGGATATTGGTAGGACCCAAATTTTGCAACTTCTTGATTGAGTGACTAAGTTGGTTTTAGAAATGTATGTGGTTGTAGATTTGTAGTTACCTCTGCATTGTTTGGTGTTAGATCATTTTTACCATTTGGTATCTTTTTGTTCCTTCTTGGGTTTTAGGTTTTTTTATTTTTATTTTTCATGTATGTCGTTCAACATTAATAGTAATTTAAGTATTCTTTGAATTCATTGTCACCAATGATCGTGATGACCACATTATTCATGGGGATTGGAATCCTTGTGAAATATGTTCTTTGGATCCTAGAAAAACTCGATCATGTTATTTAAATGGAAATTTTGAATTTTTGTTAGGTTATCAACACCTAGGATGTTGGTCAAATATTTAGTAGCTTCTTATGGTTGGCCAATAGGATGAGGATTAATCTAAATTTGGTGTGCATATTTGTATGTTTGTGATTTAAGGGTGACGTTTGTTTAATTTAAAGAGAATTATATGAGAGGTTAGCTTGGAAGTTAGAATTTATAGGGATACATCTTTAAAGTGGTGAGAGTAAGGTCACCTATATTCCTTTGGATGTAAACACACCAACAAAAAAGAAGACTTTTGATTGTTGTTTTGCCATTATAACTTACTCAAAAGTCATCTCCTATACCTCTCCAAAGAGAGCTTTTGACACTTACATGCACCATGTATACTTTGTCCATCCATTTCGATAAACAATGTTGACAGAAATGAAAGATGATGCCTTTCTACTCCTTAAATTCTTGAATGGTTCTCTGTGCAAACTTGGTATACCTTTTTAGTTCTTTTAAGAACCTCTATCACCACTTCCTCTCTATATAAAACTTAAAATCACTTGTGAGTTAGGTTTGAGTAAATTGAGGAAAAAGTTGAAGGAAGAGCAATATATAATAGCCCTACAAAAGTGGAAAATTGCTTTGGCCTATTTATATGCAAACCTTTGGGAGTTCATTATAGACAATTCAAGACATAATAATTTCTTGCTTATACCTAATGGATGAATAATTATGGTTAAGCTTTATAACTATATCATGGAAATTAACCTAGATAGAAACAATCTAAGCATTTAAAAACCTTATAAAACCAATGTGTTGGGAACTCGTGATGGGTGGAATCTAACTCAACTGTGACTTGCAACAAACATTACAATAATAAATTAGTTGAGAAGTTAATGCTGCAAGGAGATGAATAAAATATAAGAAAAAACTACACAAGGTTTTATAAGTAGGCAAATAACCAAATTTTTCATGTTGAAGATGTCCTTGGGATGCTTGGGAAGGCAAATTTTAAATTCCTTCCTAGGATACTTGAAGTTTTACTAATGGATGAAACAAAACTCGAATTTGTTCTATATGGGCTCTAAGCTTTAGTTATCAAAATAAGTGTTCACCTTAGGTGTAGTAGTGCTTATAGTTTGCTAAAAAAGAGTAGTATATTGAAATACCTCTAGTTGAGATGTGATGAAGTTATTCTTGTCGTACTACATGGTTGATTCATTGCTTATGATGTGGATTTTCTGAAAATATGTCATGACAAGGCTCTCTTGGCTACAACGATTTTATTGTAGTGTTCTATGGATACATTATAAAGTGCAATGCAAAATCTCATTAGTTTGTATATGTACAAATTGTATGGATGGAGATAGGATAAAATTGACTTTTCTTTTTTATTAATCATGTTAAGGGATGAACAATAGTTGTATGTTTTCTCCATCAAAGTCATGTGGATTCAAAAGAAATTGGATTGGTGCTTAAATGAGCAAAATGCATTCTAAATTCTATGATAGTAGAGTTTAGCACCACTTGTGCATGCGCACAATGAAGGACTAATTATTAATATCTTTATTGATCTTTAAGATAGACCATGATTCAGGATTGATGCAATTGATCCAGCTTATTTACCAATAAAAAATTAACACTAGTTGAATTCTTCTCAAAACGTGAACCATAGCAAGGAATGAGTCATGATAAACCAAGAATAATCATGATTGAACCATTACGTCTAAGGTTGATTTGTGATGATTTTTGCTTTCGTATGGACAACAGGTTATGGGAGAATTACGAGAATAGGGGAAATATCTAAATTATATGATGCTTTATAGCTATTGAAGGGTGATGATTTCTAGATTGAAGCATTAAGATGGAAGTCATTTCCAAGATTAACCAGAAGTTGCATCCACATAATCATTTGGTGCTCAGATGGTCAAGGTCATGACATATATATTTGGATCTTTGAATTTTTATTAATTGGTTAGGACAAGTACTCAGTTGACTATTAGATGCTTTATATGGCGGATCAATTGGATTTGAATTATAGATTTGGTATGTTGTGCAAAATTCTTTTTTTGTCTTTATGTTTGAAGGGTTATATTGGCATAATTTGAAAAAGCATTATATTATTGAATTTCAAATTCAAAATGTGGCATGTTTTATAAAAATGTTAGTTTAGTTGGACAAAAAATATACTTTTATTCTTGTATAAAAACATCCCTTCCTTGCTTTTGTTTTTTGGACCCTTTAAACGTACGAAGTGTGGTTTAGCCAACTCCTTATGCACCATGCATGTTTTGCGAAGACAAATACATAGTTGGAAGCACATTTTGATCATTTCCCTAGTTTATAACTTGTCATAGTTTTCAACATTAATGTTATGTGCCTTGCTCTTATTTCGTCATGCAAGCACACATATGCAAGCTTATTACCTGTATTATTTCACTCTAGAAGGGATTAAGGCTTGAATGAGAGAGAGGGAAGATTAGGAATAAGTGTTTGAGTTAAATTTTTAGGAAGGAGTGTGGGTTAGTATTTCGAAAAGGGAATGAAATTGACATAGAGTTCACCATCTTTATTCAATATGATGATAAGCGGAAAAAATTCATCTTCTAAATTGCTTTGTAAGTTTTTCAAATCATAAATGATCTTATGAAAGAGTTTTAGGTAGTTAAATTACATTCTTAATTATCATTCACTGAACTAAATTTGAGGAGAATCTCAATGATTTCTATTAAATGCAATTTAATTATTATCATTTTATTTATCAACTTTTTTGATCTCAATGATAACAGACACCTCCCTAGAAGCATTATTGTCCCTTTCCTCTTTGTTGGCTTTCATTCTCTCCATGATGGCTTTATGCCATCCAAGACATTCTCTGATCACTCTACAATAGCTCTATGTTATCTACGGCATTCTCTTGCCACACTTTAACATCAATGTATTGTACATGGCACCTTCGACATTGCCCTTGAAAGTTTTGCATTGCCTCCTCAGTGTCTCCTCTATGACATGATCTCATTGCAGCTAGTACAACTTTGATAACATACAACCTTTTTCAATGGTTGACCATGACT
Source organism: Vanilla planifolia (assembly GCA_023846275.1). Taxonomy (NCBI): domain Eukaryota; kingdom Viridiplantae; phylum Streptophyta; class Magnoliopsida; order Asparagales; family Orchidaceae; genus Vanilla; species Vanilla planifolia. Next base: position 2,472,545 of record CM043872.1, on the reverse strand, counting down.
TATGTCTGCACAAATATTACGATATGGCTCAACATTTCTTTGCATGGAAAGGTTGAGTATGAATTTGAGCTTGGGATCTAGCTTTGACTGAGCCATTTGACATGGCTGTCGTGCTCAATATCCACCTCAATGGACAGTGTCCCCAATTACCTTGGGATTGACATTGAGCAACATGACCTACTTCCCATTGCCTTCCCCAATCTTATTTTTTGGTTGTCACCAACTGGCCACATTAAACATCTCAGATGCTCATGCCAGCTTGCTACTTTCATTTAGTTTTTTGTACAAAGATGTGTCACTTTGTTGTGGCAAGAAGCTTCATGGAGTACAATCTTTAGGCAGACATTTGATCTTCTATTTTGTAGTTTTCTATGTTTATAATAAGTCCATGTGGTAGTTTGTTTTGGAATTAAAACATTAAGTTTTTCACTCAAGTCTTGGTGGCCTTTTATATATAGGTCATCCTTAGGATGCATGAATTGTGACTTGAAAATGAAACTATCACCTTCTAGCTCTAGGTTGAAGACTTAAAGAGAGGAAGGGACACAATTTTCATAGGGATGGGAAGTATTGCATTGACCATTTTTTTGAAAAGGTTCTTCTAGAGGACCTACTCAAATCCCAATAGGTGTTGGGTCTATTTTTTATTTAACGACATTCATCATGTCGTTACTGCTATCTTATTTAATGCTTTCAGTAGCAGAATGCACAATCCTTCAGCATTTGTTCTGTATCACAATCTTCTATATGCATGCCAAGTTGCTCATGTTGAATGCTCTTTCTCACAAGGTATGCTTTATGATGATTTGGTCTCAAAATCCTCCCTTGAAGGTAGAGTTTTCCTTGTGTATGACATGCACTCACCTTTCATCTCTAGTTCAACCTACATAAACTTAAAATTGGTTATTGTAGTAGAAAAGCATATGGGCCATCCTGTTGCTACTCCTTTCTTGTGCTTCAATAACCAACATGGAGTTGTTGAAGGTGCACTATCCACTTCATATGCCTTGGCATATTTTAGTTGCTTTGCTAGTGGAGATTTTGAAGTAGCTTTTCATTTGTGTGTTCTATTTTGTCCATCATCTCTTTCTCTACAGATTCATATGCCATTATTTCATCAATGATTTTATTTAGTGAGTAGCTCCTATTCATAGCTCCAGCAATTCTTCCATGCTTGCTGGAGCACTTGTGTGAACTAGGAGGGTGGTATAATATGCTTGTTAGCACAATAATCATTAAATATCATCTTATGTTAGATTTCAGTTTTAAAGTTTGTTGGAGATTAGGCTAGGAGGTGAATTGAGAAATAGCTCTTTTGTGTTTGCTTATGTTGAACTTGGAGTATGCTTTCTCTATAGGAGGTAGAACTCAAGTGCTACTATTGCTTCAAGAGGGAATCTTGGGAGTTCATTTGACCTTAAATTTCCGAATTGTATAGGATTTAAATCCTCCAAAATTAGGAGCCATTATTTTGGAATAAGTGTTATCTATGCCTCAAATTTTGTACAGTATTGTTGGACTTAATCACTAGTTCTTGCAAAATGTTAGCTTTGATTGTTTTAATCATTTTCAAAGATTGTAAAGAATGATTGTGCTTTTTTTATCAGATTTATGGTAGCTATGCCTCAAATTTCTGATTCAACCGGTTTGCTCATTGGCCTGCTCTTGAGGAACTTCAGTTATGATTTGTTTAATGGTTGCCAAAATAGTGATAGGTGATTCCATGTTGTTTGATATTTTCAATTGAATCTCATTGGCATTGATTCATGTGTCAGAACCCTTTGAAGGAAAATGCCCTCCAATATGATCTTGCAGCAGTAATTATAACACTAACTAATGTTTAGTGAGGAAGTAATAAAAGACACTGCAATGGTTCACCATGATAGGGAAAGTGGCCCTAGAGCTAGCTTACTAGACATTTAGAAGGATTAGGGTGCTATTTGTATTCCTTTGGAAAAGATTCATTGGTTAAGGTAAGATGATTGTAAAATGAGTCAAAAGAAAAATATAAGGCTAATTTTAATGTTTAAGTTGATCCTATCTTTTGCTCAAGGGGTGGGTGGAGTAGGTATCTATTTGGTCTCTTTAAAGGTCATCCAATTCCCCTTTAATCCTCTCTTCCTTTCCACTTTTCTAATAGAGCATAACCTTTTGGTCACGGGCATGCATACATTCTTGGATCTCCTATGTTATTTTGCCTCTTTTTCTTTATTCTCTGATCCTCAAGAGAATGAATTGAAGGGCGAGGACAAGGAAAACAAGAGAGAGAAGATGATAACCAAGGGGAGAATCATCGATAAGATTGAGGAAAACTGCGACAAATTCATGGTGCAAATTTTTCTAAACCAAGTCTCGTTGCTTTATCTAAAAAGAAATTCTTTATCCCTGATTGTATTATACGGTCTTTGGAAGAATCCCTTCTAATTCATACATTTACTCTAGCTAGGTTAGGCTTTGAATTAATAGTTTTACTTATCTTCACACAACTAGAAATTTTAAGATGGTTGTATTAGGTATGGATGCCTATGAAAGAGGTACAGTTCTGAGTAGTTTTAGTTTAATTTGGATGATTGTGTAGTATTCATATAATTGCGTGCTTGAATTTACGGATTTAGGAGTGTTCTATGATTTGGATAAAATGATCAAGAACCCATCACCTTCGGGGATTTGTTCATCTACTTGATGGAGCTTCTTAAAGTCGATAAAAAACCAGATAACATGAACGAATAATGATTTGTGATGGAAGTAGAATTCTTTTTATCACACAAAAGATTTCTTAAAACTGTAGCAGAAGTTTTGAAGTTTATTGCTCTGTTGTACTTCCATCTTGCTAATCCTCGTCTTTTTTTTATCTTACAATTTTAAGTTAGCCATTTAGATTTAAATAATGCTTTATAATTTTTTAGTCTTGTAGGCATCAGCATGGTTGGATAAGGTTCTTTATTTGCTTGGCGAACTTATCTTATTATGGTTGTTTGTCTGGTTTAATTCTTGTTTAGTGATTTTTTTTCCTAGGCGAACATGTCTTATTATGGTTGTTTGTTTGGTTTAATTCTGGTTTAGTGATTTTTTTCCTAATTTTTAAAGCAGCATATGCACTTGAGATGAAAACTAGCTGGGAGTGGACAATATATTTTTGAATAAATGTTGAATCTTTATATCCTTAAAAACTTTAATTAGATTTTCTTGGAAAATTTTAAAGTTTGGTTGGCAATAAGCTGTTTGCTTTAGCATAAGAAAATAATGGTTGTCATTGGGAAAATAATCAAATTGCTATTAGACTGGGCAGTACTAGAGTTTTTGAATGGAATGCATCTCGTTATTTGAGCACTATGGATAAGCTTTTTCTTAAAGACTAATGACTTTTATTTTACGAAGCATTAATGGTAGCTATTAGTTGTCAAATAATTCTGTGTGATTAGGCTGCAGATTATTTCTTAGGTAAGCAAAATAGTGTCCGTCGAAATTTGATGTATTTATTGATATATGTTATAGTTAATGTTATTGAAGCACTCATGTTATTTCTTTCAGGTGGTCAAGAAGAGATAGAGTCACATCTGAAGGATTTGCAGTTGGAGAATAAAGGTGAATGAATATGATCAAATAATGAAGAAAAGTTCTTTGCAAAATGCCAAAATATTCCGTTTCCTCATGTTGTTTGTATAAATTTGTAGTATAAATGTGCAGAATAATTTTGTCTTCCATAGAGGAATGATGTTGTCATTGACTTATGTCATGCAATTCTTATGCTAGGCGGTTATTACACAGATTAAAAGTGATGCAAATGAAATGAGTAACTGGACTCGGAACTAAAGTTCACTTTGGTTTAAGTAGGATAGTCAAGCATTCAAAGACTTCAATGATAACATTAAGGTCAGTTAAAGAAAAATTGATTATAATACCAAATGTTGAAGTGTGGACAACATGTCGATTATCTTGGTTTTTCATGCATTATTTCGCAACAATCACAAGATAAGTTCTAGAACCAAAATTCACTAAATCCATGAAAAGGAAAGTTAATTCAAGAATGGCCAAGTTGTGTGACACAAAACAAACCCTTGCTCTTTATGAAAGTTAATTCAAGATAAGTTCCACTGGTCTTTGTCAAATTCATTGTACTTCACTTTGTGGGCAAAAGCCTTATGATTTGTGTTCTAATCTTAAGTATGGCCTTGGGCTTGCCTTACAGTTGATATATAGTCTTTAATAAGCTTCCAAGGGAGATGATGTTTCTTCATAAAAGGTGAATTGCCTAGGTTCTTTAGGGTAAGCTGATGTATATCAAGATGATGCTTACACTTTTTGACATGAAGCTTCCTTCATTTCACCAACTGATATTTTTTTTTGCTTTTTGTTATATTAAATTTTAGATTCTATTGAATTTTTTGAAGCTTAACCTGTTACAGAGATAGAGGAGTCAGTTGGTCATGAGGAAACTCGAGAGATAGAGGAAAACGATGAAGAGAAAAAACGGCATTTGAATGTTGTTTTTATTGGACATGTTGGTATGTCATTCAATATCATGTCCCTTTTTTGTTTTTCTTCTTGCTGGTGGGCTTTTGATCGTTGTTTTGTCATTTTGTATGATGCTCATACATAGGGGTACATGCATTTTTACAGTGTTACATTAGTGGGACTTGTGGGCATTCTGTAGCACTGAATTTGTCATAAAGCTATTCTTTGATCTTTCTTTTTCTATGAGTTTATTCTTTATCATTAAATGTGCTTCAACCCTTGGATTTGACATATCCGTAGTACCTGTTCTTTTGTGACAGTGTTATGTAAGCAATACTTGTATACATATGGTACTATTGAACTTGTCATAAAGCTGCTTTCTGATCTTGCTTTTTCTTTGCAAGCAATTATTTTTCATGAAAGCTTTTTGTAACCATGGATTTTCCTATATTTAAATTTAATAATTCACTTATTAGGTTGAATTTTTGTATGTTTTGCACTTCTATTGGTATAAGCAGTGGTCAAGACTCTAATGCATATGTTTCATAAACTCTAATATGCATGGTAACTAATTATATTTTTGATTTTGCTTGTCTGAGCCACTAAACATGTTTTATGGATTCTCAGGGTGGGCAGCACTTATTATTTGTCTTTGATCTGGATTAGTAATCGCACACAGATGGTATTGATTAACCAGGTCGTAATACATGGTATATTGAAAATCAGAAATGAAACAAACATAGAAAACAATGCGACTGTCACTGAACGAACTCATAGGTTTCTGGAATTCTGTTGGTTTTGCTGGCTTTTTTTTCATTTTTTTGTCTTCTCTATGTTGCGTGTATCACATAGTTTGTCCTTTTTAAGTATTACTTTCGTATCACTTATGAGAATGGCTTTTTGTAGTTAGTTTTGATAAGGACATTTGGATATTTTTCCCTTTTTAATTTGAATTCCATCAACGCAGATGCTGGTAAGTCTACTACTGGAGGCCAGATACTTCTTCTCAGTGGACAGGTAGATGAACGAACAATACAGAAGTATGAGAAGGAAGCAAAGGATAAGAACCGAGAAAGCTGGTGCTCTTCCTGATTGAATCTGAAAATTGTTGTGGTCAAATGTACTTTTCATAGTTATATTATGAATCGTTAGTTTGCTATTCACCCTCTGTTGGCTATTTTTCTAATGCTTATTGCAGTGTTTTGAACTTTGTATGGTGATCTTGGTTTTATCCTTGAATCACAAAGTTGTGTTCTAGTGCACTATTTCACCCTTAGTTTACCCTCAGCTGTTTGAAGCTTAATGTGTTCTTGTTTCTACAGTTACTAAAGCCATCATTGCTGAAATGCTTGCTCATTGGCTTAGTTGTCAGACTGGGTTCTGTGATTATCTTGTTTATAAAACTGATCCTGTAAAAACCCAGTGTAAACTGTCTTTTGAAAACGAACTGACCAATGAGCCTAGTCATGAGTCAAAAAAGAGGGAAGTTTCACTCATTTGAGAAAATGTGATGATTAAAATCCATAATCCCTTGAATTTGAGGGGTAATATCTGCCAAAATTACCTTTACGTATTTATGTCTTTTCTCTGTGTAATGTTGACCAGTTTCTTCTCAATTGACGTGTAACCTTCTGTTGTAATGTCTTGTCTATTTTCTTATTTTTTAGGTATATGGCTTATATCATGGACACAAATGAGGAGGAACGCATAAAGGTGTGTTCTACCATTTCTTTTAAAATTTTACTCATGCTGTCTTCTTTTTGAGTGAACTTTCTGTTATCCATTTATTTCCTTCTGCCATATGACCATAGAATGAAGTTATGTATAATTCTGCATGAGTTCTTATGCAATATGAAAATCAAAATCCATTAGACGTATCAAGTTGCTGCAATATCTTTAGCTGAACTGACATGGAGGAACATAATATGGAACTTAATTCACATAACCGCAATATTCTACTCTTTTGTTGGATGCATTTGGTTTGCTGTTTTAAATGATTTCAAGGATTTTTGACTTACTCTTAGTACTTGGACTCAACAGCAATTTTCCCACTTCCAACTTCTGATTTAGCAGTTTAGACAGGAATAAGCAGCTTTCCCAGTTGGGGCTATGACATGCTTTGTGCATGGTTCTTGATGGACGTTTGATGTTTAGCTGATTGTTTTTTCTTCACCTGTTCGAAATTCTGCTTGTCCAATGCCATGGGGGAGCTATTGGAAAAAGAAGCCATCATGATGCATCAAAGGATTGGCAGTGTAAAATTGTAATGCTGTTCCTCCCTTTGGTCAAGTCCATGATATTGTTTGTTGGTTCCAGTGCTTATTTTTTAGCTATTGGGCCGGTCTACATTCCTTAATTTGGAAGGCCTTTTCCATCAGTTGAACATGCAGGAAAGCATCTCCTTATACTGGGTCGCAAAGTTGGATAAAGCAAGTTTGAACTAGTCTATATGATGTCATCTCAGATGAAGATATTAGTTGAGCTTAAGATTGACTTGAGGACTTTTGATCCTACCCAGGACTGTGAGGTGTATGACTCGATCTGATCTGAGCCAAATCTTTTTTGATTTTGATAATTGATGAAGTTATTATTAACTTAATGGACATACATTTTATCTTTGGAGGGTACTAATGCATGTGTAATGATGTTGTTTTGCTTATTTCTCAAACTATTTCCACTTGATCTTGGTATGCTGAGTTTAGATCGAAATGAGGACATGCCACACTCATATTTTGTAATCTTTAATTTTTTTTATTTAAATTCTCTGTCCTATATTTCAGGTTGTTTGATCTTTGCTATGTTTCCTGTATTGTCTGATATTATCTGTATGGTTTTAAGCTTCTCCTTTCACAGTAAAACAATATATTCTGCCATTTTTTTTAACAATTCTTTTTCTTTTTAATGTTTTTTTTGTTCTCGTCAGGGCTGTTGACATTTCTTTTGTTACCACTTTGGCTAATTTTATGAATTTCAGGGGAAAACGGTTGAGGTTGGTAGAGCACAATTTGAGACAGAAAACACAAGATTTACAATTCTAGATGCACCAGTAAGATTTCATTTTGTTTTTTCTATTTATAATTTTCTATATTCTGAAGGCCATGCATTAAAAAGGAAATGAATGTATAGCACTTTTTAAAATGTAAGATGGAATGCAATAATTAATTTGTCTTATAATTAAAGCTTTTGTTTATTGCATACTCAGAATTTTTTTAATATGTTTTTGTGATTTGTTTTGCTTGTAATTTTTGCCTTCTATTGAATTAATTACCTTTGAACGGATGACATATTGGCTGGGGTTGGCTATTTAAAACCTAAACTTGATAAGCTACAAGTTTTGTGATCATTGGGTAAGAGGGTTAGTGAATTAATGGATGCACTGTCAATCATGAATGAATATTGCATATTTTTAAATTACCAGTAGGAATTGTGAAAAATTAAAGATGGAGGGACAGGTTCAGTAGCTATTATATGTTGAAAAATCCTTACAATACGCATGATGCTAAGATATTGATGTAAAGAGCTTTGGAAGAGGACTGTAAACAAGGTTTTTGATGGGATGATTGTGAGTCATATGGGTAAATGGTATTCTTTTTATTGGCATCTGTTTATGCTTGTTTTTTGGATTGAAATAAAAAATTGTACAATCACCTTTGAGAATAAGCGGATTGACTACTTGTATATCAAATCAGGAATGTGGAGACTGGTTAATGTGAGGTTTCATGATGATTACATAATATAACATAGAAATATGATTTGCTATTATGACATGTCATGAAGGAAGGACATCAAAAGCAATAAAACACGGCATACTAGGTCAAAACAATTTAGTTTTGATTCAAATATAACTATTTCCAGAAAGGTGGCTACATCATGAAGGTGGGGTTGGGCTGCAAACTATATTTGTCGATGGATAAATGCTAAGGAATTATAAACTAAATGGAAAATGTGGAAGACTGTTATTGGAAATGCTAGTGGAACTTAGATGGTGTCTGTTTATTAATTTTCATATGCTCTGTGTTAATGGGAACTTCATGATTGAGAAGAAGTTTATTTTGGTAAAATTACTGCATGGATTATGGGGAGCTTTTTGGGATCCTAGGGAGATGTAATAGCACTATATGTAGGTGTAGTTATGAAGATTAGTATGTGGGTAATGAATGAAGTGAAAACTATAAAATTTAGGATTTTTTTAATTTGTTTACATATTGCGTGGAATGTGTGAAATATTTCAGTTGTCAATAGGCTTTGATCTTTCTGTGCATTAGATGTGAGGATGACATTTTATTTAATAAATTAAAGCACAAGCAACTTAAATGGCTATTTTGTGTAATATTGATTTAGAGATTCTAGAAAGAATTTTGAAGAAAAAAACAACAAATTATGAATTTGTTTTTTCTGAATTGAAGAAAATGCTTATTCCAGAGCTAACTCCTCTGTTGGAATTATGTATGTTCATGCAGATATGCATATAGCTAACTTCAAAGAGTTGAATTAAGTCTAATGGTGATGATACCATCATGATAAATTAATTTTTTGGGGGTCTTTTTCTGTGATATTTTATTTCTGTTTTGGACGAAATTTCTTTCCACTCCTTGTGTGTTACCTGACATTTTTTTTTCCTGCAAATACTATTTAATTTTTTTATTTCTTCTTGAAGGGACATAAAAGCTATGTTCCTAACATGATCAGTGGTGCATCTCAAGCTGAAGTTGGAGTTCTAGTAAGTATATTTTGATGGCTGTACTTTTAAGCATTTTTGTTCATTAAATTTATTTAGGAAATATTTGTGCATATCCTGTTATTAGGTCATATCAGCACGGAAAGGTGAGTTTGAGACTGGATATGAGAAGGGAGGACAGACTCGTGAACATGTTCAGCTTTCAAAAACACTTGGGGTTTCGAAATTGGTTGTTGTAGTAAACAAGATGGATGATCCTACCGTGCATTGGTCTAAAGAAAGGTCCACTATTTTAAATTGTCAGAAAATTTCTTGCCTGGATGCTTGCAAGGTCGGTTCTATTGTTAACTTTTATACTGCTTTTTCCCAGATATGATGAGATTGAAGCAAAGATGATTCCTTTTTTGAAATCTTCAGGCTATAATGTTAAAAAAGGTACCATAAACTGTGGTTTGAACTAGAACTATTTTTTAATTATGTTTGCAATATTTAGTTTTTAATTATTTTGCTATTCTGCCATTATTACTTGCAATTTCGCTCAAGCTTTTGAAGGCTACAATTTGCTAGTATTTTTTTGTCTAGTCTTTTTGCTATGACTTGATTTGTCAGAGCAGTTTGCTGCCTTGATGTTAGAGTGACTACTCTGATAAGATGCACTATGCATGTTTTGTATGAAGCATATACTCTATACTTGTTTTCCAATTTTTGTTTTGTTTTTTTTTTTTCCAAATTGATGCTTATATTGTGGTTGTTAGTGTTTTGTTTGAATCAAGTGCCTTTTGGTACTCCGTTTGTTACTTGTCACCTCTTAGATGTTTACAACTTAATATTTAGTTTGCAGTAAGGCATGACCATTTTCTGTATTTTACAACTTGGGAAGTCTCCATGTTCTTGTGATCTTTAACATCCATTCAAGTAGAGTCATTCAGCCTGTTGTTTGGTTTTGTATGCTTTTACTTATGGTTCTCCTCGTGATTTAAGTTATGCCCAGCAGGCAACAGATTGTGCGTGTCGTTTCTTTAAATTGTATTTATGAATCATGTGAATCATCCATACTGTTTGGTGAACTTTGTTTTGCTACTTTAGTGCATAACACCAAGTCTTTGAGGTGTCACCCCAAAAATTTGTATGAGTGAAGTTTTGTTACAAATTTTAGGGATCATCAACATGTGTGCCAAGTAACATGTTTTCATAGGTTAATTACTGATTTTAACAATCCCATTGTTGTCATATGGTCACAAACATACGTAGTTCTTGAGGCTTTTCTTATGTTCATCCTTTCTCAGTCTCTTTCTTTCTCTCTCTCTCTATTTGTGCTTGTGTGTGTGTGTATATATATATATATATATATACGTATGTGTATTCTCCATGGAATCTTGTGTAGTTGCTTGCCTTGGTTTTGTGCATTATATGACCTGCTGCTCAATTCAGTAACTTTGCTCATCTTACATGCACTTGGTTTTAATAGAACTTAAATAAATGTTCATCTTTCTCTAACTTTTGTCCTTGAAATTGCAGTGTTGAGTCTAAAGTTTAATGCTATACCCATTGCTGTCAATTGTGTAATGTTGATGAATTTTGTTGAGATAGCCCAAAGAGGTCGTTCTGCATGACGAGAGGATGCTAGCATCAAATTAGACTATTGAGATAGAACTCAAGTCAATGGACTCACTTTCGATGTGTTTTTGTGATATGACACTTTCAATGGGTTTTGTTCATGTGATGGTAGCCTTGCTGGTGGAAACCTGTGAATGTTTTGGCAAGTGTGGGAGAGGAGGGAAGAAGAGAGGAATGGACTACAGGAGGAGTGGCAACTGTATTTTCATCAATGAAACTTGCAAATGATTACATGATGTCCTAGTTGACTTTCTTTGTTGTTGTTTTCTCTGCTAACATAACAGGATCTTGTGGAAGACTCCATTTAAATCTGAGGGACTTGGGTACGTTTCATGACCATTAATGAGGTAACCTAAGTAGGGCTCCTTCAATGATGGCGAGGAAATTAGCCTCAAAATACACTATGAAAGTAGAACCTGGATCCAATGAAGACACCTTGAATGTGGCTTTTCTGTAGGCAGTTATAGCATTGGGTGGAATCTTGTCAATGTTTGTCAAGCAAAGAGAGGGAATAAAGAGGAGAGGGAGAAAGAGAGTTAACTCTAATTTCTTCAATAAACTTAGCAAATGCTAACATCATATCCTAATTGCCCTTATTTACCGTTTGTTTTTACTGTTAACTTAAAAGTCCTTTGTGAGTATATCAATCTGTGGAACTACGAAGAAACTTCAAAAAATTGCGAAGGACCAATGGGTGATAGTTGTTAAATGATCATGGATCTGCATGAAGCAATGTGCTTACAGGAGGGGCCAATGTGATATGTAGACAAACTGTATAAGTTCTCTAGCCTTGGAAACTAACATCTTAGATAACATGCAATTAAAGATGCAAAGGGCCCCCACCTCCTTTTTCGTATCCACTAAACTCTTGATTGCATTATTACTATATTTGTTAGCCAACTCTTTAGGGTTAGCGTAAGTCTGTATTAGACTTTGCTGTAGGATATCATCGTGATCAGGGGCTTGCTTTTGTGTTATCATTTTGGATATCTACCAATGCTTAGCACTGCTCTCAATTTCAGGATTTTTTTGAGCCTTTTTTGGACTTAAGCAGATTGATTTTGTTTGTACGGTGAATCAGTAATTTTTGTAGAACTTGCACTTTGATGGATGGCGTCAAGCTTGCTTTTCAAAACCATATTTGATTATAATTACCATTTGTGATAAGCGCCTTTGTAGAAATTGAAGCTGAACTGTTGCTATAAACTGTCATCATTTATTCTAATGCATTGCTTGCCATTCATAAATTGTAGATGTTCACTTTCTTCCAATTTCTGGTTTGATTGGATCAAACATGGCGACTAGAGTGGATAAGAAAATTTGTAGTTGGTGGGATGGACCCTGCCTTTTTGAAGTCTTGGATGTAATTGAAATTCCTCTTCGAGACCCTAAAGGACCTGTTAGGTATGGTCTCTATCCCTGCAAACCTTTTTTCTTTTTCCATAATTCTTCTTGCCTCTTAACACATGACAAATTGTTATGCAGGATGCCAATTATTGACAAATACAAGGACATGGGAACCATTTTAATGGGAAAGATTGACTCTGGAACCATCCATGAAGGTGATAGCTTATGGGTCATGCCCAATAAGGTGTGCTTCTTTAATCAAAACTGACTTGAGAACCATTAATTATTTCAATGATCTGTGGCAAGGATGTTGAATTAGATAGTCATTCCTTTATTTTTACAGGTACTTGTCAAAGTGATTTCCATATACTGCGATGAAAATAGGGCAAGGCGGGCTGGGCCTGGTGAAAATGTCAGAGTGAAACTATCTGGAGTAGAAGAAGAGGACATATTGTCTGGCTTTGTACTTTCAAGTATTGGTATGTGCTGGTTATTTGATAAAAAACTATGTTAAAAAATTCTTGCTTGCTTTAATCTCTTTATTCCTTGAAGTTCTTGCAAATGCCATCTTGCTAATAGGCAAATATGGGATTAATAATTGGAGGCATATGATATTTATTGATATACTATTATAATGAATTTATTTTCTTACATTTGTGTTTATTTATGATGAATTAACAAATTTTGAGCATAAGTTGTTTCAATTGTTTTAGATGCAAGTATTTTAATTTTGATGATTTTGATAATTTAATAATTAACTTATAAGTAGCCACTTTGGCATTAATATTTTGCTTACTAATTTTAACCAATCATTGTTCATCGCATTAAACATCCACGACTTAATAAAATATTTTGACCATTTCAATGATATGTCTCAAGTATAAACATTCTGTTTGATAAGTTTTTATGTAATGAACTTATCTGGTATCATGTAGAAAGGGTACCAGGTAATGTTTTCTCTTAATCATATATTGTTGGTTGAATTGCTCAACACATCAATTTGGGTTTGGTGATCTCTGGATCTACAAAAGGATACCAGGTAATGTTTTTGCTTAATCATATTTGTTTTGTGAATTACTCAACACATCCTTTTGGTTTCTTTGATTGTTGGATCTACAAAAGTATGTAGTAGTGCTTGCATGATTATGCCCAAGGTTTTGAAGAAATAGTATCAAATACTTTGCTACATGTTGCATTATGTTTCGTGTATCAATGCATTTGTTGAACACAGAGAAAAGCATACATTTATTTATGTGTTTTTCTTTGAAAAGGGATTGGTACTTGCCTTATATTAATGAGTTTTAAGAAGGATCATATAAGTGATCATTAGACAAAACAAAGTTAAGATCACCCTTGGCCCAAATGTAATGACATGATAAAGGCATAATTAGCCATCTAGTGGGATGGAGCATTGCCTTCCCTTAGGTCATGAGAAAGTTTGAACTCTACAAATGACTACAAAGTACGATTAAATAAAGCGAACATTGACGTCTTTCTAGTTGAGCTAGGAGAATCTGGTTGATGATAGTCTTATAGTTTGATTCCAACCAAATATTGCAAGAAGGATCGAGGAGCCTCGATAGGAGATCAATGGTCACAAAAATAATGTATTCTTTAATGATAATAGCAGTACTAGAGTATTCCTTGTTTCCCATGGCATGTAGAGATGTCTTTTCGAGCCTTGGATGATGATACCAAACCCCACCCTTCCATCCATACTGCAATCAGTGTCATAATAAACCTTAATCCATCTTTGGATTGTTAGCCATCAAAAGAAAGATGGTAAAGATGGTTAGCAAATTTTATCATATGATGAATGTGCATAGCTGCACCCATAAAAAGATCACAAATGGAGTTTATAATTCCTATTTTGTCTGAAGGAGTATAAAGATGTAGTCAAAATAATGACACCCTTGTCTGTCCAATTTCTAAGGATGTGATCATGAATCTATCATAAAATAGAATCATAAGTAAAGAATTGATTGTCAGACTCATGCTGAGTAATAATAGAAAAAAGTATTCCTTACCACTGCACAGATTACTAGTGCATGGTCTATTGATGCGTTTTGCATGCACATCCTCAAGGGCAATACAGTTCCACACCTATGCGTCATCTACGTGTCAGGTGGGTATTGTAGTAGAGGCATCAAAGGAAGGCTTGCATTGCATGCACATCCCCAAGAGCAATACAGTTCTATGCCTATGAGCCATGTACGTGTCAGGAGGGTATTGTAACAAAGGCACCAAAGGAAGGTTTGTAAACGAGGTTATGCGCATAGTTTCCAAGTCTAAGCTCTGCGAGGTGGCACACGATGCCAATATTTAGGAAAGAGATATATAGATCAATGCAGTTATTTTTTTTTTAATTATGAGCAATGCCAAACTAGTTGGTCAACAGCCCCTGTGCTACGCAGTGGCTGTTTGCAATTCGTTGCATTAGATTAGTCCAAAAAGTATTCTTAAGCATGTTTAAGTTTCAATTCTCAGATTTGTTCAGAAGGTTGGAGATGGTGTGAAGGATCTGTATTTCCATGTTAATATATTGAGGCCATGACTATAAGTCTGTTGGGTTAATCTAGTTATTGGGGAATGTAGAAATTCATGTGTTAGAATTAGTAAGACACATGGTATTTTGCATGGAAAATTCTCTTGTGATGCAAATTAGGTTTCAAACAGATGAATACCTATGACAAGTGGAGAAGCTAGAAGAATAGCTACCTTAGCATATAAAGTTGTGATCCAACAAGTATTTTGTATGCCTTGCCACAAGGGCCATGCACCATTCCTCAGGTCTATGGACGCCTAGACCACCTATATCTTTAGGTCTTGTAATTGTCTCCTGGTCAACATATTAGAAGGTAGATTGTTGTAGGTTTTGCCCCAAATAGATACTTAGATGGTTATCTCGATCTCGAAAAGGACCCTCACAGGAATCTAGCATTGGGACATATTGTAGACTGGGATTATCGAGAGAGTTGTATTAGTGAGAACCACTCTATCGGCCATAGAAAGCTTATGATATCCTTAGCATGGGACCCTATCAATGACATGCTAGATGATTTGGATAAAGTTCACGACCTTGTGATATCAGTCGAGGATGGGGATGCCAAGTAGTTGCAATCTATTCCTTCATGATAAGTTTGTTAGCAATTATCTTGCACCATTTTTTATTCATGTTTTTCCTAAAATGATAGTTGACTTCTGATGCTTTACTTGCTAGATGACGGAGAACCCATATGTATGAAGGATATCTTAACCTAAAGTTATGACAGAAGAGGTGGTAGGATCATAAAGTGTAGTATCATTAGCATAAAGGAATTGGTTAATGGTGGGTTTTGACTTGCATATACAAACTCCTAAGGTGGCCTCCTATGCCTAATGGAGCTAAATTAGTAGAGAGAGGTACATCGAGCATATAATGGACATATAGGTAGAGAGTGGATACCTAATTCCGATAATCTTGTACAATATATCGTACTTGGGCTGCACCTTGTAGACCTCGACTCACACGCAATATATTATCAAGAAAACCCAATGTAGTGGAGTGTGGTGAAGAGGAAATCCTAGTTGATGCAATCATAAACTTGCTTCATATTGATTCTAATGCCCATCAACTTGTCAGATGACAAAGTAAAGAAGTGATGGCTAATCTCTTGAACCTAGAGTACATTGTTAGAGATGGATTGGCCATTTATGAATGCCCCTTAGGAGAGATAAGATCAGGCAACTCAAGCTACAATTTATACATTATGAACTTTTAAATAATGTTGCAGAGGTTGATAAGGTAGAATTGTCTTGGTAAAGAGGCACCAACAACTTTGGGGATGAGCACCATTAGTAATATCATGCCATTAAGGTGGCATTATGCACTAGTGAAAACCTCCTTAATAGCCTTCAAGACATTTGTTCTTGTGATATTCTAGAAGCCTTTAAGATAGGATGCAGTAATACCATCTATACTAGATGTGCGACTAGGGCTCACGGAACAAATAACATTCTGAATTTTGATGATTAGTAATATGGGTAACCAACAATGTCATTTGTGCTTGAGTCATTTACATGACAAGGATATATTAGTGGTTGTATGTTGCAACAAAGACTATTTGTTTGTAAAAAAATCAAACAAGATCTTGGTGATTTGTATCTGAGAAGTTTCGTTAAGTCTTGATGGTCAGTGAGCTGATGTATAAAGTTCTCATGACAACTGTCATAGTAGGATTGTGAAAGAAATTGGTGTTTTGATCATTGAGCTAAGTCTATTTGGCCTTAGTGCATTGCTCGCATCATATCTCAGCATTCATAAAGTTGTTTGGTTTTTGTTTTGAGTAATATGATCATGAAGTTGCTGATGCTCTTTCGGCAAGAACTAACCTTGTTACAAGTCTTAGTGTTGACGTATATTAATCTCTTGCCCAATGCTTTGATTGGATTTAGTGGGCTCCTTAAATTTTGTTTTGTCCCATTTAGTGAAAGCATTGAGTGATCTGACAAATTTGGTAGACAGAAAGGAACGGTTATCACCTTTGGCATCCTTACACCAGGCAAAAGGAACAATGTACCTTACCTTCAGACAAGTAAGCCACACATCTCAGAATTCTAGTTTTTTGCTTGAGGTAAGAAAGCTATGTTGTTGGAATTGGAGTAGAAGTAAACAATAGTTTGACCCAATAAGGGAAAGTGATGCACCATTGTGCTAGGAAAGGGTTGGAGTGCCAATGGGTTGAACAAAGCTCTATTCAATATCTTAGAAATATAAGTTGAACCATTCTTATTATTGCACCAAGTGTAAATGCTTCCAATGAATCCCAAGTTATATAGCTTAGCAAAATTGATAAATCAGTAGAATTCCTCATCATTAATGGAGAAGTGGAAGGCCTTTATACCTTTCTTCTCGACCTGAGAGAGTGTAACATAAAAGTCCCCCTCAACGAGTGTGGAGATGTTGTTGTGGGTTTGGAGGAAGGAAGCTCCAACGTTTCACCTGATAGCATAGTTCTTGGTGGCATAAACAAAAAAAAGATTCAAGAATCCCACTTGCATCGACCTCAATGGCAATAGCTTGCTTAAATTAATGGATAATGAATACCTTAGTGAAGTTCCACTAGAGTAAAATAATCCCACCAGAATTACTTGCAGAGGGCTCAACCACAAAGTCCCATTTCCTCCCAAGAAGCTTGTTTGCATCTCGGCGGGTTGGAACTCTAGTTTCCACTAAAGCTAGTCATGAGAAATATACAATTCATCTCTTCAAGATGGTTCCTTAATGTTGAGGATTTGACCCCGTGAATATTCTTTGATAGGGTGTTGATCTTGGTGAAGAAGTAAAGGTGGGGTGCCACCTACCCTAGCCCAGGTGAATGGCTTCTTCTCTTTGCCAACTCCAAAACGTGAGGCCCTAGGTCCCTTAACTTTTAACCATCCTGTTTGGTTGTTGGTTTGATGGTTAGGCACTTCTCTCCATCTTGATTATCTTATTGCAAAAGAGAGGTCTATGACATGGCTGCAATTGTTTAGTGCGATTACATCACCTGCTTGCCATTGTCTTGCGACTTCAAGCGTGCATATCTTTGCTCTAGTTGTGTGGTCGCTTGCTATGGGCTCCTTATTTCAATTTCACTAGCTGCTTGCATTGTTCAATGTTATCAGATGCAAAAATACCTTTCCATGCACATGGAGAGGTGGCACACTTGGAAGATCCGGAGTGGGGGTGGGGGGATTGCACAAAAAATTAACCGTCCTTGGGTTGTCTTCCCTTGGCACTTGGTACCCAAATGAATGCATGCGTGTAGTGGGGATGTTAGCTATCACTTGTAGCCCTACATTTCGTCCACTAATACCTGTGTGCATCCAACATCCATGGCCCAATTTGTTGTTCCTTCTTTTTATCCCTAATTGTTTGTTCATCCTTTATAGTCTTGAGAAGATTTAAGGTAGAATTTATGATAACTTTTGTTTTCACCAAGTCCTTGAAGTGTTGACCAAACAAGTAGGCCATTATGGGCATCCTTTTTGGATGTCAACCTTCTATTTTGTGTCTGGTATGACAATAAGAGAAGCACATAAGTTGCCGCCCCTCATATTCGAACCGTTTGTATAGATATCCAAGAGGGTCATTCAATCACATTCTTGTATAGGTCTACACAAGAGTTAAATATAGTCTCTTAGTCAGCCAAGTCTTCTTCCCTAACAATGGCAAAAGCGTTGAAATATTTTGGTTATTATTGATGTGCGTAGTCTTATCCATGCTTCATATGATAATGTTTCTTTGTTTGAACTAAGACATTAGGTCTAAATGGAATCCCATGGAAACCCTCTTTGTTAGAATTGTTAAGTTACATGATAGTCCCACATTGTCAATTTTTTCTCTTTGTTAGAGTTGTTGAAGTCACTTGATGTCTCACATTATTGATTAATAAGTTATGTTTCAAAGTTTTTGTTATGACTAGAAAATCATGCTTTTAATAAGACTGATGGAAGATGAAAATTTTTTATGCTGCATATTTTATTTTCTAAAAAAATAATTAATAAAATTTAAAATTATTTAAATTTAAATTCAAAACTATTTGATTTATTTCCTCTATTTAAAGGTTTATTAAATTTATTATTTACATAATTTAAATAATTTAAATAATTTAAATTTAGTTTTAGATTTATTATAGATTATTTAGACTAGGATTTGGGATGAAGTTGGATTTTTAAATTTTAATATCATGGCCTTATTTGTGTAAACAAGTCTTTTAATAAACAAAAAATTGTTGATGATTTTAATCAATTCATGAATTTTTTGCTTATGTATGTGATTTTTGGGAAGACATGGCCTTTTTTCTCCTCTTATCTCCTTTATTCTCGTGGTGTTTGCACCATTAGTTTGGTATTAGAGCTTAGTGTGTGTCGCATTCGATTTATGTTGACATCCAAAATTTCAATAGTTTTCCCTTGGCTATCCACAAATGTTACCCTCTTGAACTTCATCCAATCTCCTTGTCATTGCTGTTTTGTACTTCCACGTCCAGTCGATATTTGGTTGTCCTCTGTGTTACACAATGTGTAGATTTTTACCTCTATGTTCTCTATAATAGATACTGCAACGGTTGTCAACTCCCCTTATGACAATGACAACTTTACTTGATAGCTTAGCTAGCACCTTCTCAAATGTAGCTAAATAGTGCTTCTAGCCATCCTCACTTTGAGCAATAGAATACAAATCTTCCATTGCACTCATCTTTACTGGAGCCACCAAAGGCCCTTTAATTGGCATTGATGCTTGCTATCATCAGCCATTGTCTACTTTGATCCACAACGGCTTTTTGATGAAACCTTCTTTTGGTTGCCACATGCTGCACATTTATCATTGTACAAAGTGCCCCTAATGGTGACGAAGTCTTAAGTGCTCCATTTTGTCACCTTTATATTGATACCTTTCTTATTCAACTCTTCACCCTATTGTTGTATTAGAATCTCATCGATGCTTGTGTATTCGCGGGGAGGAATATCCAAGGGGATAAGGAATTTGGAAGTTAGGACTTATTTTAGGAAAAATATGAAAATGAAAGAACAAAATAAATTAAATAAAAAATTTATTATTACAATGAAAAAAGTTTTGGTTGACATGGAGTCTAAATTTTTCTTCTTTTGTAACAAAACTCGGGGACAAGTTTTTATCTACAATGAGGATATTGGTGTAAGATGTAAATGTCATTATTTTGTATATTTTATATTAAAAACATAATTTATAAGTTTTAAAATTTAAATTTCAATTCATTTGGATAATTTTTTTATTTGAATATTTATTTAAATTTATTATTTAGATTAGTTAAATTTTGTTTTAAATTTATCATAATTTGTTTGCTTTTTTTCATTTTAGATTAGGATTAATTTGTTATGATTATGATGAAGTTGTTTGAACTTTGAATTTGAATGTGATGGTTTTTTTTTTTTTACATTAATAAGTAGAATAAAAACTGGTATTGATGATTTAGGTGAGCTCATGAATTTTGTGAATACATGCATGGTGTTTTGAGAAGACTTGTGTAGCTAAACCCCTTAAGAAAGCGTATGTGGCTTTCTTTCTTTATCTCTTTCCTTATTGTTCTACCATTAGTTTGGTATCAAAACTCAGCTTTCGTCGTATTCCATTCGTGTCTTGCAGACATCACCCTCATACACTTCCTTTAAACTCCTTGCCAATGTTCTGCACTTCCACTTGAAGTGGATCTTCGGCCATCCTCAATGCTACATAATGTTGAGTTTGTTGCCTCTATTTTCTCTATTATAGATACCATGACAATTGCGAAGTGCCTCTATAACAATAGTGATGCAACTCAGCATCGCAGCCAATGGCCTCTTGATTGTCACTTGATAACTCATCTAGCCATCTTCTCACGATTACTGCCTTCTTCTATGCTAAATCCCATTGCATGCCTCTTTAATTGTCGTTGACACCTTGTTGGCATAAACCTTTGTCGCGTTTGGCCACCACAGGATTCATCTCGATTGCTCCTGAACGTTCTGTTAATAGTGCATGAAGGCATAATTGCTGAACATTTTTGTCAAAGTCTCTTTGATGGCTATGGATTTGTCAAAAGATTGCTATTTAAAGGGAGGAATAGTCATGGGGATAGGGAATTTTTAAGTTAAGGCTTATGTTGTGATAAAAAATATGAAAACAAAAAAAAAGGATATAGGAATTGTAAAAAACTGAAAAAAAAATGTTCAAGTTGACATAGAATTTAAATTTTTCTTCTTTCGTAGCAAACACAATGAGTTTTTTTTAAGTGAGGTGGTTGATGCAATGTTGTTATTTTGCATATTTTATTTTCCAAAAAATAATGGAGAAGTTTCAAAATTTAAATTTATTTGAATATAAATTTTAAATTAGATTTAAGTTTAGTTTGATAATTTTTTTCATTTGAGTTTTTATAAAAGCTTATTATTTAAATTTAGTTTTAAATTATCATAGATTATTTATTTATTTTTTCTTTTTGTACTAAGACTAATTTGTTAGGATTAAAGATGATATTATTATTTGAAATTAAATGTCATGATATTTTTGTATGAATAAGACTTTTGATAGAATGAAAATGTTATTGATGATTTGGATGAATATATGAATTCTATGCAGGCGTGCAAGGATGTTTTGGAAAGGCATAGACAATCCCTATACTCTCTTTCGGAAGACATAGGTGGCTTTCCTTCGTCATCTGTACGTTACTTCAATGTTGTCAAAGACACAAGGTTCTCCACATGTTCTTAGAATAGGCTTTATCCTGCCCTATGAGCTTAATCACTCTCTATTGGCTACTTATGCATCAGGACCTCCTAACCTTAGTTATCTCTGCTCTGACGTAACCCATTTTCCATGACCACCTAAACACTCCATTGCCTTCTCCATGCCCTTGCTGCCAAACATTTTTACCTTAAGATCTCTTCACCATAGTTGTGGCTCATCCTTCCTAAGCAACTGCCTGGCTTTGCTATACTCCGCTGTCACTTGTGTGGTTACTGCCCACCTTCCTCTCGTTCTCAGTCTTAGCCTCCTCTCTGCCTTGGTTTTATTGTAAAGGAGAAGCCTTGCAAATTCTCTCCATCTTTATGCCTTAGATTACTTTCCCTTCTCCCTCCCATTGTTGTAGTGCACCCTTTTTCTTCAAAACCCTAACCCTTGAACTCCTACAATCCCAAATATTGCTCTACATGTCACCACTCACCTGCTCTCCTTCAACTGACCCTCACTACGGCATCTTCTACGACAGCCATGGAAACCATAATGGGTCAAGTTGAGGAAGTGTTGTTGAGTAAGCCACAAGATCAGCTACACAGGGATGGCTAGAAGGGAGATATTGGGTGTTTATGCTGCTGTGGTGACGTTGCTACTTAGTGGGAACTTATATTAGTCTCATACCATTATTTATGTTCTTTTAATGGTGTATTGTTGCTTTGACTTGCTCCAGGCAATTTCAAACTCACTTTTACTATTATTACGACCATAAAGTTTAATGGTACTAATTATCTTTGTGATGACAGGCCTTTTGATTTACTCTGTTCATATTGGAAACTTTAGCAGTTGGATATTCCCCCTTCCAGATGTTAGCAATACTATGAAATACTCTACCTGGCAATTGCTCTATCATGCTGTCTTTGGAAAACTTCAGCCTTATATCAGCTTTATTTTTATAACAGTAACATTGCTCGTATTTACCAAGTCTGTTAAGTTATCTTCGCAGTACAACATCGTGATATGATGCTTCAAAAGTGTCATGTCTCTTCATGGGTTGGATGGAATTCTTTGTTATTGAGTCTTTCCCCACTGACTATGTTGTTAAGTGACATTAAAATGAGGGTATTTTTTGTACCATAATGTCTTTTGGTCTCCAACGATCTCTTTATTTGGTCCAATTCCTATTGTAGTTGACTACATTGTTCGTAGTCTTATTTCTATATTCTTTCACATTGGACATTGAGATTCCCTTGCTCAATTCTAATCAAATTGCTATTGTTGCAACTCTCATGGTTTGTATACTAGAGGTTGTGGTTGGGGTTGTTCCTTGTTTCTTCCTTGATTTCATTGGAAAATTTTGACCATCCTTCATCCACGTAATTTATTTTTGGCCCACATTTTTTTATTGCTACTGGATTTTTTATTTGGTGCCTCTTTTCTCAGGTCAGGTAGTTGTTGTCTCTTCCCTTTTCTTGATATGACCCTTCTTCCACCAGTTCTTATTCTTGATGCTACCCAATCTCTCTTTTTTAAGAAGGTTCACCTTAACTTTTCATAATATTTTTGATGTTTTCAGTTTCCTTATTGATCTTTTCTTTCATAGTTTTGTCAAGTTGCACAGTTATTGTGTGACCTTTCCATCAACTTTTGTGCCCTAGGATCTCAGGATAGTAAAGGTGATTGATGGCAGTGTGGAAGTAGGTGTTTGTCATTTTGCCACTATGTTTCCTTATCCTAAAGTGCCCATAGTCTCATCTTACTGCTGCCATTGTTGCTTGGGCCGTACTACACCTTATTAAATTTGAGTGTATGATTTGGGAGTTATGGCAGCATCATACATCATAGGTCTTTTTTTTTCTTTCCTATGCATCTTCTTATGCATGGTGTTCTATTTTCTTTTTTTCCCTCATAGTTTTCATCAGCAAATAAATTTTTTTCTACCAATATAAATATTATTTGTACTAACAATGCACTAGAATTCATTCAAATTCAATTTCAGTTTTCTGTATTACAGATGGCATCGCTAATTAAAATTTTTACTCATATACCTGTCATGGAAGTCATCAAAACAACATTGTTGAGAAAAAACATCTTTATCTACTCGATCTTTCTCAAGTGCTTATGATCTATATGAATGTATCTTAGAAGTTCTGGTACTGGACCTGTCATCAAACTGATATCGTTGAGCTGAAACATTCATCTACTTGATGTTTATCATCCATTCGAATGCACTCGAGCAGTTTTGGTATGATGTCGTGCAAAGTGCATGTTATCAAATCATATTTCCTTGTCTGTATTTGTTAATATTATGCTATTTTCTATATTTAAATTATACCCTGTTCCCTCTTAATCGAAACTAAAATTGAAGTTTAGAGAAGTTCAAACAAAGTGAAAACAAGCCTTCAACTTGCAGTAAGGTTGTATTTTTTTTTATAGTAATACCATCACCTGGGTTCTTTTGTTCATATATTTATTGGTGAACATTGCATAGGGATATTATACGTGATTTAATATTTTTTTTGCTAAGTTCTGAATCTTCAATTTAATATAAAGTTAATAAACAAGTCTTCAAATATGATTTTTATTGATTTGAAAGGTATGGTGCGAACTATTAGCCTTGAACCATAGTTTTTAGTATCTTTTTTGTATGCGCTTTTGTTTCATTTATAAGTTGTGAAACTTTTGGATAATTTTTATGGTTTGTATATTTTCTGTGCATGGTCCTATCAATTTTTCCAAACCCTAATTATTGCGGTCAACTCATTTATTCTGTCAACATTTTATTTATTTATTAAATCTTCACCACGAGCTGACCTACATCTAGTTTTATCAAAGGTTTTAATGAAGTGGTATCTAAGTTCTTGCTGTCTAGTGCCCTTCATATAAAAATGCAAGGAGCATTTGTTCTCCGTGAACTTGTTTCACGAAGTACTTCAAAGATGAAAAATATGGAAAGATGGAAATAAAAATCTGAAAAACTTTTAATAGTTTCTAACCTTACCAAGCTAGAATGATCAATACATTTGGGATATAAATGGTTTGTCGTTTGGAATGTTACTCATTACCCACACCTGCATATGACATTATCTTTTATTTCCTCTGATGTATTAATGTAGGAATATTACATTCTTACAGTAAATCCAGTCAATGCAGTTTCTGAATTTAACGCTCAGCTGCAGATTCTCGAGCTTCTTGAGAATGTGAGTAGTTTCATCATGCTACGGTTTGGAACATAAGAATTGTGATGGAAAGAAGGCTTCCTAATTTTATTCTATCAAGTTAAACACAAGCTTCTTCTGCACCAGGCAATATTTACTGCTGGTTACAAAGCAATACTTCACATACATTCCATTGTTGAGGAGTGCGAAATTGTTGAGCTTATTGAAGAAATAGATGTAAGGAAGAAGAAAGGTGCTGATCCAAAGAAAAGTAAATCCAAGAGGAAACCACTTTTTGTTAAGAACGGTGCTGTTGTTGTTTGCAGAATACAGGTAAGAACCCCTTAATGCTACTTTAGACTAGATCATGTTTTGACAAATGTCTAAACACCTCCAGGTAAGTAACTTGATTTGCATTGAGAAGTTCTCGGATTTTCCACAGCTTGGGCGGTTCACTCTTCGTACAGAAGGTGAATGTCAATAAACAATTTTTCATGATCTCACTTATTAATATTGTGAAATAGTTCATTTATTGGTTTTTTTGTAGGTAAAACAATAGCAGTAGGCAAAGTTGTTGCCCTTCCAATTTCAGTTAGCTAAACATTCATTTCTCAATCATGAAAGGTAATTGAATCTCTATGTAATTCTTAAAAATGTTTTACAACTTAACCTAAAACTCAATTGATAATTTAACACCCAATATACAAAAGCTCTAAATAGCACCCTCACCATCTCCATAAAAACTTGCTTGGCTTGTTAACATTATTAGTGTTTAAGCTCTCATTTTTTTCTATTGTAGGTTGAAGAATGTATTGAACAAATTAGGACTGCTTCTTCCTTTGTGCCTCAGTTCCTGGGTTAATCAAAACTGGAGAAGCAAGCATGGTGATCTAAGAATGAATCTTATCAATTGCATATTTTTGTATTTGCTTGGAGCACACCCTATTTGATGCTATGCATACATCGAATGTAGAAGTAATAAATATTTCAGTCTCATGAGATTTTAACTTGTTTTTGTCTCGCGTACATGTAATTTTATGAGTGATCGTGAGGTTGGGTTTTGATATCTGTCTCATATTGAACATTGGTTCTTGTTTTGTTTGTTATCTATATTTTTTTGGAGAATAACTGGTGAATTTGAGGTGGTAAGTTGCCAACTTTTGATAATTTTTTTGAAGATGATTTATCTTTTTATATCAGGTATCTCGTCTCTAAGCTTTGGAAGGCTTATAAATATTAGAGCTCTCAAATTTTTTTGCTTTTGTAGGTTTGAATCTTATGTTGGATTAATTTCACTCGTCGATTTTCAACCAATTTGCTTTTTACGGCTTTCATGCCTTACAATAGAGCATGGTCTTGTTTTAATAGTGCCATCATTAAGGTACATTGCTTGAAAGTCTATAGTGTTAGAATAAGAGTTATGACCAAGTAAATATTAGAGGACCAAAAAGGGTGGTCTTGTCATACTCATTCGCAAGAGAATCATCCAAGGACAAAGTTTAGTGGTGTGCTTATTGTGTATAGGGCAAAATTATATGGTTTGATCGAAAATGTATGAACAAAAGATTGGAATCATTAGCAATGATGATGACATGGTGGCATGGTAAGTTAAGGATGGCAATTGTGATTCAATGATGACGGAGAGAAAGGTTTGGTAATGGGTTTTGTCTAATGTGTAGTGGTGATGATGGTGGTATGATGGTGTAAGAGGTTGATGATAGTGTGATGATGATGTTTTGATGAAGAATGTGGATAGAATGAGATAATGGTAATTTGAAAGATTGAAGAAATTTTGGTAGTTAGAAAACTACAGTAGAGATGAGAAGGTGATTTGTCACTATATTAGTGGGGGTGATTTTTTTATTTATAATTTACTAGGAAGGTGAGGAAAAAATTGTTTTGTTTATTTCTCAATGTTGGAGAAAACCAAAGATCATAAAATTGTTCCAAAGGTTGGTGTATAAGTTGGTCGTTTTTCTTTGGGAAAAAAATGTTTTTGATTTGTTTATAAGTATGAAGATTAGTTAATAGAGTTTAATGAATATAAGTTTTAGCCAAAATGTTTTGTTTGTTAAGTGAACATGAGGATTGGTGTTGGAAAATATAATCTTAATGACAAATCAAACTTTTCGTTTGAAGGAGAATTTGCAAGATATAGTAATGGAAAATCAAACGTTAGAAATAAATGAAAAATATTGATTATTATTATTTCATTATAACATTAGGTCTATCTTCTTAAGATTTGGTACATTGTTAAAATAGATTGGTTTTCAATTGAAGCATAAAATATGAAAATTAATAACATGATCATGGTTGTCTCCTGTACACTTATGTGTGGTTTGTAGATTGTTGTTCGATTAATTTCTTTTCTCTTACATGTTGAGGTCCCCATTGAGTATCATGTGGTGCTTAAGAGCAATTTCAACAAGACTAATTCTTTTGTTTGCATAATCAATCAATTTAGTTTATTCGATTGTTGCTTGTCCATCGATTATTCTCTTAGCTCATTTTAGTGCCTGAAGCTCAAAGCACTTCCTTGAGTGTGAACCATAAAGGAAGCTAAATTCTTAATTGGTATTAGACTAATCATCGATTTCTTGAAAAGTCACATGATTGGCATGTGGAAGTTGTAGACTATTGGATGCATGTGTTTGGATCTTTCTTCACAAAAATAATTAAGAGCACATGGATGTCATTCCTTGATTCCACCTTCATTCTTTGATTGCTTCTTCATTTTAGCTAATCGAAGTTAGCAAAAAGTGAAGTTTTATTTTTTGTCAATTTAATGGTTATGATGATTTCACGATGAATGATGTCAGCTATCTCTTTTAATATCCTTGTCTATGAATATACTCCCAAGACTTAGAATTTAAGATACATGTTTAAGTTTTCTATTTTTAAAGAATTTATATTTAGTTAACTCTTTGCCCTTTTCTCATCTCACGGCTCATTGATGATGAATTTTTGATAGGGTTTTCTCCTTTTCTCCTTCCCTATTCTTGTTATCTTAACTATGTTTGGACTCTAAAATAGTAGAGCTCTTCCTTCTCTTTCTAAGAAGCACTTGTTTGTTTTAATTAAATCAAGTTTTTTTCTAAATTTCAAGAATTCATTATTTTCATCAACAAAGCTAACGAAGCGACTTGTTAGAAGTTAGGTTGCCTTTAAGCAAAATAAAGGGGATGACAAACCTTAGGGAGTGATATATTAATGCCATAATATACACATGCTCTAATATCAGTTTGATATAACCTCAATAGCATACTGGGAGGATATAGAGTGAAAGGAAAGGGATAGAGGAAGAATTTACTTTTGATAATGTTTTTTATATTTAGAAAAGAAATAAGGTTCTATAATAAAGTCAAGAACAAACAAAAAAACATTATGAAAACACTTAAATTAGGATGTTTGGGCAAATAAACCAAGTGCCTTAAGCTTAAGGTGTCAAAATAAGGAAATAAAATGAGAACAAAATTAAGGCAAACTTAGTTTTGTTTTAGTTTCTTACTTCATACAAATTTTTGTGTTGTTTGGGGATTCATTCAAGGTTTTAGCTTACAAAAGTTAAAAAAGTCTTAAAGTTAAGTTCATCTGTGAACTTAAGCCGAACTTGAGTTACTAATATATATTAAAATTTAGGCTACAAAACCTCAATTGAACAGCTGAAGAAGTACTTAACATGAAGCTTTTAAAGGTCATGATGATATTAGAGATTACAAAGTTCTTTTTTTTAATAGTTTTTAAATGTAAATTGATAAAAGAAGCAAGTATTAATAACAAGATGTAGAATTTTTCTAGACAACAAACCACTTTGACTTCAATCACTAAAAATAATTTTAATGTTCTTATTAATAGAAAGATTGTTGAAAACATGAACTTACTTTCTTTCAAAGTTCACAATTCTTGGAACTCATTTGGTTTGGATTTTATAAGTTATGCCCAAGCTCAAAAATACCATTTAAGGTTAGGATCATATAAACTTTTAAACATAGAAAAAACTGTTAATTTCATTATCTAGAAATCTAAGGAATTTCAAGTGTATAAAACAACAATTTTTTTTTTCTAAAATATCATCCAAGCATGATGTAGGAAACTAACACAAAAATCTATTGAAGAACTTCAAAGCAAACCAAATAAATGATGTGTTATACAAAAAAAATGTTATTAGTTATCAAATAGTTACATACAAATGGTTATATTGGGCAACAACATAGGTGTTGTGAGTAGCAAGCAGAAATCTTTGTGGTGCCTAAATGAATAGAGTTAGGGTTTGTGTCTAGTGGTCCAAAAATTTTCCTGGGCTTTTCATTATAGATTGCATCAATCATCTTTGTTTGGACTTCTTAGTTCATGTACTATTTAAGGTGGTGGTGATCTAAATTTTAGTTCAAAACTTCATAACCTTGAAGGTTCCCAAAGATCTTTGGTACACACCTTCCATTTTAAAAAGAATTTAAGATTAGGCATGGCTTCATGTAATTGCCTAATAACATTTCCTTAATCACTACAAGTGTTGTCTTACTTGATTTCCATTGGCTATCCATATGAATTTAGAAAACTTGAAAAATAACCCAAAGTAATTGGAAATAACTTGTGATCTATTTATGGATGTTTTATGACAAAATAAGGCATAATAAATGAAATGCAACACACATAAATAGGAAATGAAATAAAAGTACATCAAAAATATAATTGATAGAGAATCTTGCATGGGAAAACTTTTCTAGATGAGTGCACCACACCACATCAAAGTGCCTAGTGCTATCATGCTTAGGAAATAGAGGTCAAACAAAGTTAAGGAGAAGTGGATTAGTAAGGTTTGACAAAGTTGCCTTTAAATCAATAGACAACTTATAAGATGTGACATTATTAAAAATGGGTGACAAAAGAACTCATAGGGTAGTTTGATAACTTATAGAGGTACTCATAAGAATTAAAATCATTCAAGATCAACACATCTGATGGAGGCCATATGAATGATGCATAGGTAAATTGTAGAAGCAAGAAAAAGAAAACTTATGTATAGAAGGTAAAGACACAAGCTTAGAATCAATATAGAGAGATGTAATATCATGTGTTTTAAACATAATGGTACTAGGTTCACAATTGGACCAATCGAGTAATGCTCCCTCTATTGATGAAAGCATATAAGAAAATATAAGAAAGGAGCTATCAATAGGATGAGGGATGCTTAGTGGATGGCCCAAAAGTCATGGCTTAAACAAGATGGAATGCAAAGGAGGCCATGATCAGTGGTGATTGCCATAGTGTGTTTAGTATGATTCATAAATGAGACTTATTAAGTGGGCTTGAATATGGAGATCGAAGCTACCTTGGTGTTTTGGTTAAGGTTTTTTGGGCACTGCATGAGCATTAGGGTTGTGGTGTAGATACTTGCAAGTCAAGCCTAACAAAATTGAGTGGAGTTAGGATAAGGATGGGATTGAAGAGGATATAATAAAAGGTGAAGGGTTGGAAGGAAGTGTAAGTATAGTTCGACCACATTTGACATGGCACTATTTTGATACTATGCATATCTAAAAAATCATAACAAACCTTAGCAATAATGTACTCATCATGGAAATTAATATGTACATTTATGATTAAAGAGGTGCAAGATTTAGAGTGTGTGAAATATGAAGGGATATAATTTTAAAAATGTGGGTGACACTTATTACATCATGGAGGTTATATGCAAAACTATGCAAGTGATAATCTCTTAATACTTATCACGTTGATATAATCTTGCAAGATCTTCCTCTTCTTATTTCTTATAAATAAAACTTATATAGTTATTGGAGATGTCTTGCTCATTAAAGTTTAGATCAAATCCTCAAGTTTTTAAAGGTTTCATAAACTCTACAAGTTGAAACACATAAGTAAATGATTGAAATTTTAATGGTTAGTCATAAACCTTCAACAACGGGATAAATATAATATCAAAACTGAAGTATTTTATAAAAACTTAAATATTTTATGCCTTTTTCTTATGCCAAGAAAACGTCATTGTAAATAATCCAAAGTAATATTGTAAACGTTACATGAAGCTTTGATCTTGTTGTAGAAGCTATTTATGAAGGGATGTTATATACTCAACAAATAATGCTTCCACATAGTAAGAAAATTCATGAAGAGAGCCTTGAAGTGGAGATTAAAGGTAATAATAACTTAAGTTAGAACCATGATTATTAAGGAATAAAATGGCACTTATGCTCCAATACTAGTTGATGTGAGGGATGCTCCATTACCCTATTGAAGTGGGTTGAGCATGAGAGTGAAGGGTTACCAAGAGAAGGTCATTAGTGATGATGGTGGTGATATAAATAAGAGAAGAAGCCATGGAGGCAAACGTAAGAACATCATAATTTTCCCCAAAATCTAGGTCAAAATTGAGAGTGAAACAACATATGTAAAGAAAGATATTTTCAAAATGTTGTAAAAATAAAAATTTAATAACTATGAGAAGTATTATTACTACACAAATTTCATGTAATTTCTAAATACAAAAAGCTCATAAACCATTAGTTTCTTACAAGTTGTAAGGAGAAAGGGTTTTGAGATTATTAGCTTGAACCTTTTTAAACTTCTTGGTGGGATGAGAAACGTAACTATGTTCTTCAATTTGGAAGAAGGAGATGGAGCAAGTAAAATGAGCATGATAGAAACAAAGTGGAATGGTGTTTAAGATGGTGAGAATTTGAGAGGAACTTAGGAGTGGGATAAAATGGTAGTCTTTAATGGCTCACCATCATCTAATGTCATGCCAACAACCACAAATGGAGGAAATAAGATTCTCACCAACACTGTCTCTTTAATTCTCCATGGATCAATGCACCATGGAGGTGAAACATTGGAAAACTTGTGATGGTGTTAATAGTGGCTCTGCTAGATAAATATTCCATGAAGCATGTGCATCACGTTCCATCATTTTATATTGAGGTGTAATATTTTTGAAATTGAGCCATGCAACACTTCTCTCAAATCTTAAATTGAAGATTATGGAAGATCTTAGCAACCAATTATGTATTCATGTTATGCATGAGAAGTTGGAGCAATCTAAAAGAAATAAGTTTTGGAGTTTGGTTTTAGGCCAATGACTATTTAGCATTTGATGACAAATAGTTATTTACAAAAAGAAGTTGGTGAGACTCTTACAATATTCACATAATTAAAGGTTGTATGCTCATTGTATGCTCTTTCTATAAAAGTTCAAATTATATGAAATTTATTTTAAGAGTGTGTTCTTAAATGGATATATAAATGAAGAATTATATAATAAGCAAACTCTTGGTTTTGAAGATCCTAGTATACCCAATTACGTGTTTATGCTATGAAAGACACTTTATGGCTTGAAGAAAGCCTTTAGACCTTGGTACAAACAATTGTGTCTTTCCTTGAGAATAGGAGGATTAAGAAAGTGAGAATAGATGCCATGATTTAAATATGAATTTCCTAATTAGAAATCTTGATTGTGCAAATTTATGCTGATGACGTGATTTTTATATCAATAAAAAAATTATGAAAGTTATTTGATGAGAGTTTAATGATTGAGTTTGAGATGAGTATAATAGAAAAAAATTAATTTCTTGGTTTAAAAGATAAATAATGTGAAGATAAATTTTTTTTCTCATACTAAATGCATGAAATAATTACTAAAGCATTTTTTTATGGGTCAAAATGATTTGTCTACAAGATATTTCTATCCCAAGCCTTTGATACTAGACCTTCTTGTTAGAGTAATAGTAGTACAAGTTGAAGCCTAAGAAAGGATGAGGAACTAAGAAAGAAAAAGAAGAGGGTTTTTATCATAAAAAAAATTGAATTTTTGAAGAAGTTTTTCTTCGAGAGGTTCTGAATTCATGAAGTTCTAAATTACTTCATTTATTATTCTTAGCCTTTTGTATATGGGTTGGATATAAAATTTTATTATAAAATATAATGTTTTGAATTTTTAAAAAGAAATATGCCATTTTAACTAAAATATAAAATTTTGTAAATTTTGTGCCACAATGAGCCTCTCTTTGCAATGGCGACTACGTTAGGGCATTGTTCGAGCATGTAGACATGCCTTGTTATGTGTGCATTGACTACATAGATTTAGTAGGTTTAGCTATCATGCACATCATAGGTGATCAACATGCATATGTGTAGTGCACATGTGTTGGTCCTCATGGTCGTGCATTCCTAGTGTGAGTAGGCATTTAGATCACCATGCCTTTCTGCTTGCACACTTGTGCCTCCGCATATGACACATGACCTACGCATTGCAACATATTCGTCAGTGTGCCTATAGCAAGCCTTTGCATACATAGTTCTTACTTCATGACACTATTATGATGATTTTTGTTGTTTTTCTCTCTCAATATGTTTTTCATAATTTTGGATTCAATAAACTTGGAATTGAGCTCTTGATCATAGGTCCCTTTCTTTTGTGATTCAAGTATTATTGAATCTTCTTCTTTGAATTGATTCTTTACAAGGTCTAGTTTTATCTTATTTGAGAGGTTAAGAGTTCCATCATCCTCATTAAGTGGTTTCTTTGACTTTGTTACTTGTAATACATAACTTTGGTAGGTGTTTACTTACTTCTTTACTTTGTTAGTACCAATAACACATTTTATCAATTCTTCTTTGTATCGTATTAGAAGAAAGTATTTTTTATCATTTGTGAGTCTATGTCATTGTACTCATTGATAATAGATAGCTCTCAATCACATAATTATGAATTTTCTAATATAATTTGGCAAATATTAAAAGGCACTACTTCACAAATAACCTCTAATATAGTCTTTGGAGATAATAAATTTTATCTTATATTATTTTTCATCTTTTACTTTGTTGTCTTAATAAATTTATCATAAAGAATAGGATATTCGATGTGGTGTAGTATCTAAGTTTAATTTCTTTACAAGTTTTTCTAATATTAGATTCTTCTTGCTTCTAGTGTCAATATTAGCACTAATAAGTTCTTTCTTCACTTGAATTTTGATTGTGAAGAGTTCTTCTCTTTGTTTCGTTTAATAAGATATCTCATTTGGATTCATCAAAAAAGATTAGCTATTAGTAACTTGAAAAGGGGTTTCAAGTACTTTCTTTTGTCTCTAATATAATAAGTCTTTTCTCTTAAATTCTTTTTAGAAATAGTTTGGAATGCAATTTTTAGTGCTCTATTTTCCTTCAGTAATCATAATACCTCTGGGTTTTTTGGTAGTCATTATTGTAACATGCTTTGTTAGAAAATACTCATTTTGTCATCAAATTTTGGACTAATATTTAGACTTCTTGGTATTTTATTCTTTTGGTTTTATCCCTTTACATTCATTCTTCTTTTCAATAGCCATTATAAATATGATGGCTTATTTTAAAGCTTAAATAAGAAAATAGATAATTTAGTAGTCATAATATAATATAGACCTACAATATACTTTGATAATATTTATATCTTGTTGATTATTATTTGAAACCCATGATGTACTGTCAAAATTTTATAGTATATTCCTATATCATTTGTCCTCATTAGTATCATAAGCTATGTCATTTTCTCTATCTTTCCTCCTTATAACCTATAACATAAGATTCTTCTCAAATCAATTTTTTTTTAAATTAGCTCTATATCACTTCTGTAATTTTACCATTTCTTAAGTAAGTATTCCACCAGTTAATACATGACTGATCATTTTTAGTCAAGCATGTTGCCTTATTTATTGATGAATAGTTATTTAAATTTTTTTTATTATTTTAACTTGATAACTAATTTTTTTACATCCACTATATCATTATAAATAGACAAATCAAGTATAGTATCTATCTTGAAATTTTATATTAATTCTCATATATAAAAAATATGAGATTGATGATGTCATACTTATTTTTATCTCTAATTATCTTAGAATTATTACTTAATCTAAATTTTTTTTATTAAAAGTATTTTCTTTTAGTGGATTATCTTTAGGATCCATAATAGGAAAGGATTAAGATTTTAGCACTATCTCTATTGATATTTATATTTATAAGGTTAATAAAATTACTTGTGCCTCAAAGCTTGATGGTGAAATAATTATCATATCACCTCAATTGAAACTTCTTCAATCTTTTGATTCTTTTTGTAGCTTATTTTTCAGTTATCTTCTCCTTAGCTTCTGTCATTGATATTAAATTAAAGTACTTTGATATCAAGAATAATATGCTTTATTTTTAAAGTGTTTCTACCTTGAGCTATATATATCAGACAATCCTTTTAAAGTATTAATAATAGAAGTTGAAGCATAAGAAATGATTAAAAACTAAGAAAGAAAGAGAAGGAAAAGAGAGTTTTTACTATAAGTAGAATTGAATTCTTAAAAAAGTTCTTTTTAGAAAGTTTTGAATTCACAAAATTTTGAATTACTTACTTTATCATCCTTTTTTGTAGGTTAGATATAATATTTTATTATAAAATGTATAATATTTTAAATTTCTAACAAAAAAGATGTGATCTTGACCAAAATAAAAAATTCTAGAAATTTTGTAAATTTTGCATCATAACGAGCTTGTCCACTCACATGCAAGCCACTACATGTTCATGAGTGACTATGTTAGGGCATTATTAATGCTTGTTTGTAGTATTCCTACTTGTAGATGTGTTAAGTCATGTGCACATTCATCATGTCAATATGGTAGGTTCATCTACTATGTGTGTAGTCCACAGCATGATAGGTGACTGACTTGTGCACGTGAGTAAGTTCACGTGGTTTTGCATGCCTACTGCATCATGTTTGCTTGCATGTACCTTTTGCCTCAATGTATGGCATGTGACCTAAACACATCCACACATATGGTTCTTACAGCATGATGTTGCTGTGATGGTTTTCATCACTTTGTTTACTCAGTTTTGTTTTCATAATTTTGGATTTAATGGACCTGGAATTAAGCTTCTAATCATAAAACCTAAAAGTGAACCTATGAACACCATTAGCAAACTACAAAAGGAAGATGAAGGAAAGCCATTTTTCTGAAAGTTGTATTGTTGAATCATTAGTGTACTTGCATATCATATGGAAAGTGTGTTCAATATCAAGTTTAATATTGACATGTGCATTTAATTTTAGAGAGAACCCAAAGAGTCATTCTAATGTAACTAAATAAATTTTTGAGTATCTCATTAGTTAGATAATAGTAGATTTTTTATATCCAAAAAAGATTGTAACATGTAGTTTAGTAGTGTACCCCAAATCTAACTTATTTTGTTAAAAAAATTTGATCAAAATAGTACCTTTAAAATGTGTCAAATATTAGCAAATACTTTAGTGTCATGGTTATGCCAAACATAAACATAATTACTCTCTTCATACCTTAAGTAGAGTAAGTAGTTGTCAAGAGTTGTGTTCTCAAGTCTAATAGATAAAACAATAATTAAAATATTTCAAAATTAAGCTTGATCGCAAACCCATTAAGTGTGATGATATTAGTGTTGTATATTTCATTAAGAGATAATCTAATACTAAAGAATAAGAATATTAATAGTCATCATCATTTCATCATTGACTATGTGGCACTTAGAGATGTTGAAATATAGTTTATAGTCACTAATGAAAAACTAGTTAATGATTTCATCAGATTACTTCCAACAAAACAGTTTATGAATACTAAGAGAAACTTAGTAATAATTAATCCATTTAGTAAAACCCCTTAAGGAAAAAGACACTCATTAATTTATACCAATAATTGTTGATAAAATGCTCAAATTTAAAATTATTATAACATTGGTACTATAATATAATATAATTATTACATATTAAAGAAATTGGAGTTAAGAATGATATTACTTAAAACTATTTTTAATGTTTACATTATGTCGATTGAATGTTTGACTATTTGATGGCCAATATATAGTTTGATGCCTTATGATGGATGGTTTGTGAAGTGTGGTGTAACAAATATGAGGTAAATTATTAAGAATAAAAAATTGATTTTTTAAAAATATTTAAAGAAATTATTTCAAAGTAATCTTTAATAACTCAAGAAAGTTTTTAAAAATATTTTTATGCAAAGTTTAATTTTATTTTAATACACATTATTTTCTTAATAATAAATTTTTATAAAAATTATAAAAATAAAAAAAATAAATAAAAAATAAAATGTACATTAATAATTTTTAGATGATTCAGCTCAAAATGCCTATGTTCACTTATGATAAAAATTAAGAAAAAAATAATAATTATAAACTATTTATTAAAAGATTGGTAGATTAAACCCTCACAACAACAAAATAATATAGACATGATACTATGACCTTACAATAAAATAAACTTACTAATATAAAAAAATAATTTGATGACATAATTAAAATTAATACAAAAAATCTCTTATATTTGATGAAATACTTAACTAGTATAATTGTTTTAATTGAATCAATTAGAATTAAAAAAAATTAAGAACTTAGTAAATTTGAGAAGAAAGTAGAATTTTGAGTTTGATGATTGAATGATGCACTATAAGGAAGTGATAATGAGTATTAGCTGTTGATGCCTTGAATGTTGTGAATTGAAAGATTTTTTTTAGATTTGTAATATTTTCATTAATAATTCATTAATCAATTATACTAACAAATTCTCCTACTTATAAATATTTATTAATGAGTAAAAGTAGTTATCAAATAAACCAATTAGCTATTGCTACTTATTTTAATTAAAATATATTGTCATAAGTTTTAATTAAAAAATAATGATTTCAAATGACTAAAAAATAACTATTAAAATAGCCATTATGCAAAGGTACAACACACACATCAGATTTGGATTTGCGAAAATGAGAGTCACATGATCAGAAGGATTTTGGACCATTCGATTGCAAAAATTACGTGATCAGATAGTTGAGATTAAACTACCACTATTTAAAAAATATGATTTGATCTATACCATTAAATCTCAATTGTGATTGAAAGGCTAGATTTAATTTTATAAATGGATTACATGTGGATCATGAGATTGCAAATTGCATAATCATATAATCGATTAAATTAGTGCTTAGAAAAAGGTAGACAAGATGATGACCATTCAATTATAAAATTGCATGATCATATGATAGAAATCACTCCCACATTTTTGAATTCAATCGTGCAAATAAAAGGAAAGATTTAGTACAATATAGCTTAAAAGAAGTAAAATTATTTGTTTTTAAGACTTCTATGCTTTAGATTCAACTTATTGGAGTTGGTTGCTCCCTAGTTCACTTGGAATGTAGTAACCCATGCTGTCAGTGTGTAATCTTTAACGGATGAAGGTTTGATAGTTACACACTATGATTTGTGACTGTGATATGTGATATATGAGTTTGAAATTGATTCCTTGACTTGATTATGACAATAATAAAGTTTAGGAGTATTATCTTGACTCAAGCATAGTGACTAGTTTGTGTAGGCCCTAATTTAAATTAGCTTTTTTTAATTATTTTATTTTATTTAACTAATTAATAATTTGTTATTATAATAAGATTTTGTAAAATTTATTAAAAAAGGATTTCTAAATATAATATTGATAATAAAATGATTCTTTGGATGGTCAAAAAAAGATGATTAAGGTTTTAGAATCTTAATACTTTTTTCTATGAAGGTTAATTTAAATTTAATTTTTATACCTTACAAGAGTAATTTCAATTAAGCTTGACATCCTAATCAAAATAAATATAAAATACCTAAAATTAATCACAAAATAATTTTCTTGATGGTTTATCACTCTAATTAAGATGATATTCATGAGATTTAATATTTATTATTATTCTTCTTAAAGTTTTTCCATTAGTATGAACATTGACTATCAAATATTTAAAATTTTATTCAAACAAATTTATTAAAAATATTTAAAATTTATTTATCAAACAAAGTATCATAGCTAGGGGTCAACAACACAATAATTTGATTTAGCATTAAAGTATAAACATTAGCCAAAATCGATGGAGAGTTTCATGTCCCTTATAGACTAATTTGGAGATTTCCATCAGTTTCAAGATTGTGTAGCGATTTATGCAATTGAAGCTTGATCTTAACATAAAAAGGTACTAATTCATCATTATTGCTTAAATTTCACCTTTGAGTATAGTTGATTTTGAGCTATTATTCTTAAATCTTAATTTATTGATTTATGTATTTTGTTTTCAAAGTACCTTCATTCAACATTTTATTCCATTATTATCTAGATTTCTAGAGTTAAAAATGTGTTTTCTTGATTCACTAACCATGATACCTCAACTTAGTTCCCGTATTGAAACTAACAAACATCATGTTTTGAAATGTTTCCATGTTTTAAAATCACTTATGCAAGATTTTAACGATCCCTTTAGGTTTATGTTCCTCTTTTGCAATACATGTTTTAGTTCATTGATATGTTTTCACTTAAATTCATTGAAAATAGAAATGAACTTTTTTTATTCTAATATTGTGGTCAGTCTTTCCTTTCATTTCATTATTTGTTACAATGATTGGGATCACATTGAAATAACCCAAGAGAATATTCTTGACTCTTGAACATTCCATGTGATAACTTCACAATTTGTGCCATGGTAGACGATCAAAGTATGATTGGCCTTTAGTAAATGCTACTTTAGGTTCAACGGTGGATAACCATGAAAATCTAGATACCAAGGAACTTAACCACGATTCCTATTTGATCTCATATGTCCTTTGTTTTGTGTTCATCCTAAATTCATTGACATGAATCACATGACTCCACCCTCTGTATTTCCACATATTATATTTTAACTAAGCAATCACTCATTTTGACTCAATGTGTACTTTGTTATATAAGAAAGTTATAACATCCTAAGAGAACTTATGTAAATTTGAAATTTAATTAAATTGAATTTCATTATACATTTGAATTTAAAATGAATAATGTGAAAAATACTAAAAAATGGATGATTTTATAATTAGATCATAATTATCATTATATAAATATGACTTCGAAAGGAAGGAGGTAAATATTATATATAATAGAACAAAATACAAAAAAAAAAACTCTAGTGATAATAATTTCATTAGATTTTAAAGTGGTTTACTCATAAAAAAAAGAATTAAACTATATTGAGAAAATATTATTATTTTATACGTAATATAATTTTATGAAAAAAATTGTTATAAATAAAATGTCATAAAAAATTGTAGAGTCGATAAAAAAGGTAAAGATTTATGAGTAGCTCATATTCTAATAAATTTTAGAAGTTTTTGAATTAGAAAATGAAAAGAATACAAAAAACTATAAGTTTTTTTTATTAAAATGATATTATAATTCCTTATATTATATCTCATTTAGTTAACGAGAAGAGAGGAAGCTTAATAGATGACTTTGAGTTCCTTAAGATAGTTGAAGTAAAAGGGAGAGAAGGTGGCATTTGTGTAAAAGGGCTCAATCCAGAAAGATTGTATGAGGAATCTTGGTTAGAAAACAAGGTGAGTTTTTTCTATGATTTTTAGGTTTTTGTGTGATTTAGCGAAGATTTATGATATAATGTATGAATAGAGTTGTATGAGTAAAAAGTGTGTGATAATAAGCCTATAGAGCTATTACGATCTTATATGAGAGTCTATAAAAGATTGGTGTTTGCACATAAATTAAATGTGTAGTTTCTAATAAGAAGTCTATGGTGCTGTTAACATTAATAATGTTTTTTTGTTAATGCTCCTTTGTTTTGTGTGAGAAAAAAGTTCTATATATCCTTCGTGAATCAATTTCTATGTGGTTGTTGATAATAGATGACATTTTAATCTCATACGTATGAATTTTTAAATATAATCTATAAATATGTAGAGGCATCACTTCATATAAAAACATCAATATATTCTTTGGCAAAAAATTTTATTTTATAATTCTTTTTGATTCTTTTGAAGTCTTTATGAATCCATCCAAAGGTATAGGGTCTTAGATATAGTGTTGCTTTTTATTTAACCTCTTTACAAGACTTTTTGAGATTTTTCTCACTTTTAGTATCAATAGTAGCATTGATAAGCTCTTTTCTTACTTTATTACAAATGCTAAAATATTCTTCTTTCTATTGTGCTTCACAAGATATATCCTTTAAATTTATGATAAATGATAACTCTCATCAACATTATAGAATTTATAGTATCATTTTAGCCTTAGTTGCAATAAGTATTTTTCTTTTCATGTCTTTCATGAACTTGTTTGTAAATAGTTCTAAATGTAAGTTCTAACAATTTTGTTATATGCACCCTATCTTCTTATAGTAGTTACAATATTTCTAAGTTCTATTAATAAAAGGAGTCTTAGTATACATATTTTGCTAGAGAATACTCTTTATTTATCATTAATTTTTAGACTTATATTTTGATTTCTTAGCTTTGATTTGTTTTTCCATAACCATTGTGAATGTGATATCTTGTATTAGAGATTGAATCAGGAATAAAATTAATTTGTTTGTAATAAGATGGTAAAAACTTATGGTGTACTTTAATAATGTCTATATTTCTTAAACCCACAACTAGTCATTAGAATTCAACGGTATATTCTTACACCATTTGCCTTTGTCGATGTTGTATGTGCTACCACTTCATCCACCTTTCCTTCATGTATTCCATGGGTTAAATCTCTTATCTAATTAATTTTTTCAATTAGTTTCATATCACTTATTTTATCATACTAGTTATTAAGAGAGTTTTTTATAAGGCTAATACATGACTCATCATTTTTAATAAGGTATACACTACTTTGTCTATTTATGAATAAACATACTAAGAAAAATATATCTATAATTATTCTAAATAAATATTTAATTTTTTGACATTAATTATATTATTATAAATAAATAAATCAAATTTAACATCTACCAAGAATAGATGTTACCAATTCTTGAGCATTGAAGGGGTGAGATTATTGATATCATTCCCATGTTCATCTTTAATTACCTTTGGAATACTACTCAATCCAGAGTTTCACTACCTAAAAGTATTTTTCTTGCTTGGAAAATTATCTACTAAATTTTTAGTCAAAGGAGATTGAGATTTTAATATCAACTTTATTAATTATATTTTTTGGATTAATAGAGCTACTTATGTCACATAGTTTGATGATATAATAGTCAATGTAGGCATCTTAAATAATATCTTCTGAATCTTCTACTTCTCTTTATCCTAACATATGATCAATCTACAAGATGTTTGTTCAAAGTCTTCAACCCTTGTTTCAGAGTCACACAATATAATTGAGCTCAAAATGATAAAAAAATGGGGGAATAAAGAGAGATAGAGAGAGAGAGAGAGAGTTTTATGCCAAGCATATAGAATACCTTAGTTCACCTTTATTCTCACATTTTATAGAGGCATGTCTATAATATTTTATTACAATAATTTTTTTAATAACAATAAAATTGGTTTGTTTATTTTCTGTGTTACAGGAATTAGGATTCTAGCTTGGTCGATGTGGAAATTAAGTGCACACAAGGGTATACATCTACATATGCTCCTTGTTTTGCACATGCCTTGTGATGGATGCCTCACACATGCACATGATGCATGTGTGGAGGTAGCTATCACTCACTAGGTACGTGATGTGTGTGTGCCGCAATATGTCCCATCTACTACAATGCATTGTAGCTTCCATAGCATTGTTATGTACGACATGTTTTCATGAATGTTATTATGCTTATGGTGGCTTCCTATGTACTATTAAGCATGCCACACATCCTAAGTGTTTCTGTTAAGCACACTATTATCCCACATGTTGTTGCACACACTCACGTGGCATTGCTACCCTCTACACTGTTCTCCATGTTGTTATCTTGAGCACAACAATGCATGTTATGTTGCCCCACATATTGTTTTGTGCATGTTGTGCCTCCATACATGTGTTGCTTGACTCATTTACCAAATAACGTCCTTTACATCCTTCTTAAATATAGATTTCTTGATAAATAAATGAACTACAATAGATCCCCAAATCACCCCATTAATTTGGTACTTTACATGTGATATTTGTGTTAGTCAGTGCTTACTAAGCCTATGACAATAATTTAGCTTATGTTGACTAGAATATTCTTGGTATAGTAGTTGCACATGGAACCCCAAGAAAATCTTTGATTGTGGCTAAGCTTGAAAAGGATGAAGCATTATCTAATATTTTGAAAATGCTCAAATATTGTAATATTAATTGTACTGTACTAATTGGTAAAAAAAACTATGTTAAACTATGAATAATTTAGTAATATATGTTCCTTAAGAAAGCAATATTATTGTATTATTTTTATTTCAATGTTTACATATTTAATCTAATGATAAAACTAAGATTATACTATAATGCATTGTCATGTTAAATGCATAAGAACAAAAGAGAAATTCAGTATATAGGTAAATAGAGTGATAGTAATTTATGTGATACTTAGATATGATACTTGGTCGACATCATAGAAGTTCACATGTCTTTGTGGTTGAAATTATTAAAAAAGTTTAAATCTTCAATATAATTACATCATATTTTAAGAGAGAAAAAATTTTAGATTCATCTTGAGGGAGAGGCAATCGTATATCATATATTATTCTTCAAGACTTGGTGAAGTTTGGAGGTCTACGTAGAGCTACACCACAACCACTTCCTTCACGTCTAACATTAGTAATCGCTCCACCAGCTAAATATTGCATGAAAGAAGAACACAACATTCCATCATTACATATTGAGGTGTCTTCTATGAAATTCTATCCCTAGGCTCAAAGCATCCTCCAAAACTATATCATTTCATTCTCCTTGTTATCAAAAATCATGTTGATGATAAATTTTACAACTGAAACTAATTTGCGAAAAGAAACCTTGATGCAATATAGAAAGAAATAAATAAATCTTATGTAGAATTAAAGAATGAAGAGGACTACTTGCATAGTTAAGAATAGACATATATTATTCTTTGAAAAATACCCTAAAGATTTTGCATTATTTTCTCTTAGTTCATTTACTATAATTATATGTTACGTTGTCTTGAATAAAGCTACTTTTGAAATTTAATCAATAGTTTTTGTAAATCCAACCATCATTGTCTCTTTTTATGATTTATACATCTTTTTAAAGAGAGGGTAGAGATAACTTTTGACTATTTTGTCCCCCTTTTTTGTGATTTTTACAACTTTTTAATAACTTTTTTTATGGTCTTAATATTGAATAAAAATAAATTTTAAAAACACTTTTCAATCACTTTCATCAACCATAACCTTTCTTGGTTCTATTTTTCAGATTTTATATAATCAAGTGAGAATCTTTTATTTGTTAGGTGAAATTGCACCCGAAGACTATGTTGGCTTTGATATAGGTTTGCTTTCTGTCAAACCGAATTAATCAATTATAAATATTTAAAGAAGGCCTTTGAATTGTTCAATGTTTCTTATTCAACTGTCGGTCAAATTGAAGAGTCTGAGATCATCTTATGAATAAATTTCTTTCTTCTAAGGTTTAAAATCTCATAACTAGTGAGAATATAAATGATGAATTATATTTTTATTTTATCCACTTGATT
Source organism: Vanilla planifolia (assembly GCA_023846275.1). Lineage (NCBI taxonomy): Eukaryota > Viridiplantae > Streptophyta > Magnoliopsida > Asparagales > Orchidaceae > Vanilla > Vanilla planifolia. The sequence goes on along the minus strand of CM043872.1, from coordinate 2,428,588 downwards.
ATCAATTATTTTAATATTTTTTTGTTTTCATCATTAGCATATTATAATTGGCTAAGAACAACTAACATCATTGTCCATTATCACTTAACTATCACTCGTCACTATATATCGATCATTCTTGTGCTTTTTTTGTAAAATCTTTCAAGTCACAATCGAATAAGACATAAAAAAGTAAATAGTAATTTAATAAATAAAAAATAGAGATTTCTATGAAATTTTAGATGTTTACTCAAAATAATAAAAACTCATCCTAATCATATAATTTTAAGTTTTTATAAACTCTAATGTTTATAAAATAAAATTGACAAAAGTTCTTAAAATCTCTAATATAAAAAGCTTATGCATCAAATCCAAAAATATATTATACTCATTAGTCAAAATACCTTTAATCATTGAATTAAAGTGAGCCCTACATTTATAAAATTTTATCTAAAAGAGTCCACTTTTAAAAGAAAAAAAAAGAAAACTAAAGATCACAATAGGTGTATGAAACTTATGGATCTTATTAAGCTCAAGTATTGCATTGCCAACACAAACTTGCATTTAATTTTTAGCAAATAATTTTTTAACAAAAGTGACTATTTAAGTCTTGTCATTTTCACAACATCTTTAAAGATGTTGAGAAGTTGGCTTTTCAAAATTGATTTTCATGTGAGGTTCATCAATTACAAATCTTTGATTAACATTGAATATATAATAAAAAGATAGTCATATAATAATAAAAACAATTATTAAAATGTTAGAAATTTTTTTAAAAGATTTCATTATCTTTCAAATTTTGATTGATTTTTTTTTACCATCACTAGACTTGGGGTCTCATCCACAATAATTGGTCATGAGGAGGTGGTAGAAGTGATGAATCAAGATAGGGTGTGGTAAATTGTGTTTTTTTTTAAATTTTTTGTGTCCAAATTGAATAAAATACAAGAGAAATAAAAATTGGATAAATAAAAGATAGAAATATCTTATGTATTTTAAGTGGTTTCTCAAAAGTAGAAAAAACCTATCTTAAGAATGTTAGTTTAGGTTACCTTGAACTTTTATCTTTTGCAAATACACAAAGATGAAAGTCCTTAAAATTATGAACCTAAAAGAGCTTATATATTGGACCAAAAAAAAAGTTCTACATTCATTGGTCAAAGATTTGCAACCATGGGATGAAATTGAGTCATATAATTACACAATTAGATAAAAAAAAACTAGAGTTAATAAGTAATGAAAGAAAAATAAAGATTACAATAAATATACAAAACTTAAGCTTTTATGAATCTTATTAGTCCCCAAGAGTGTAATGACAATAAGAATTGTTTTTCAAGGCTGACCATTTAACTCACAAGCTCTTTAAAGATGATGCAAAGTTAGCTTTTCAAAACAATTTTTTTTTTGTGAGATCCATCAATTAATTTTTTATTTATGTTAAATATATAATAAAATAAAAATCTAGACCATTTCGATTTATCACCAATAGATTTAACATTCAATCAATAATAATCAACTATCCAATAAGAAAAATGCAAGTATAGACTTAATCACCTCTCTTTACCCCACCACTCGATGCTTGCTACTTAACAGCCAATCACATTGCATTATTTATCTCAATTGAACTTATGTTTTTTAATTTTTTTGTTTTAAATTTAAATAAAACATAATAAAAAAATTAAATTTTGAATAAATAAAAAGAATAACTATATAGCAATTTTTGGGTGATTACTCAAAAATAGAATACACCCCAATTATGTAAGTTTGGCTTCCTTGAACTCTTATCTTTGACAAACAAACAAGACAAAATCTTCAAAATCATTAACCTATTAACTAGAAGGAGTTTATATGCAAGACCAAAAAAATTTCTAATTAATTGGTCAAAAGACTTGAAACCATTGGACACCAAAATGAGCTCTACAAGTACACAATTTGACCCAAAAGGAATGAGTCTAAAAGTAATGAAAAAAATAAAAATAAAAACTACATTAAACATATGATTTTTATTAATCACTAAGATAGTAATGCCATAAGAGCTTATATTTTAACAAGAATTTTAAGTAAAATTGATGATTTATCTTGTCTTACCCATAGACATTTTGAAAATGAAAAGAATCTAAATTTTGAAAATAGGCTTTGTGTGAGGCTCATCAATTAAAAATCTTTGATTAATATTGGAAATATAATAAAATAATTGTTATGAAACAATAAAAATGATCATTAAAATTTTGGAATTTTCTTTTCAAAAAGGATTTTGTGATTTTCTTTCAAAATCTATATTGTTTTTTGCTTAACATTGTTAGATTTGGTCTAATCTATGATTATTAGTCATTTGATAGGACAAATGCATATATAGATTCAATTTTTTTCCCTTTATGACCATGGTTTCTTGCTTGATAACCACATCATTTAGCTCAATTGAACTCATATTTTTTTAATTATTTTGTGTTACAATTAAATAAAACACAAAAAAAAAAAAAATTTTAGATGATTCCTTAAAATCTTATTTTTTTTGCAAATACAGGAAGGTACAAGTCTTTAAAATCACTAACTTGAAAGAGTTTATACTTAAGACCAAAACACCTCACACTCATTCGTCGATATGCCTACAACCATTATGCAAAAATGAGTTTTGCAATATGAAAAATTGAATATTGTTTGAGAACCAAAACAAAATTGAAGAAATCAAAGTTATTATTTGGAGAACCAGGTTAATGTACTTAGAGATGAAGTAGCATTCTTTTCGAAAGCACATTAAGTGTGGAAGGGGCAAAAGAAAGTTTAATTCTTGTAGTTCTAGCAAACTAAGAGAGGAACATAGTGGTGATGCATTTGTTGTGATAGTTAAAAAAAATGTTTTGCAATGTTCAATTGTGGCATAAGGCATTGAGAAAGGTATTGGACTAGTAGAATAGTGCATCGAAAATGTTATATATGTAGAGAATTTGGTTATTTAGCTAGAGTTTGCCCTTAAGTTAGCATAAGATTTGTGATGCCATCATCTTTGAGCCTAGATCAAGGAGTTTCATTTATTATTATTTTAGTTGAGGCTAGCATAAATAAACTATTTTCCACAATAGTTACTACTTCTCCTTAGAGGGGATTGAGTGTAATAGATTTCATAAGAGATATGTGATATTTCAAAATATTTTAGTTATGCTTCTATATTTGATAACATTTTTTATTATTATAAAAGTTATATTTTTTGTAGTTTAATAATAATAATAATAATAATAATAATAATAATAATAGTTGGATTAAAAGATTTGGAGGTTATCCTATTATAAGTGTTGATATAACATTAGATTGATAGTATAAGAATGATATGAAAAAGAAGACTTTTTTTTAATTCTTTGCCAACAACAACAATATTAGCTTAGTACTTTATATACGCAAAAATTTTACTTTTGATGAGAAATTTTTGTAATTTTGTAGTAAAAGATTTAATAGCCAACATTGCTTGATCGTGAAATATTAATTTAGTTGACTAAGCTATAAACATGAATCTTTTGAAAACTCACAACAACCTACACAAAATATTAATAACCTTACAATGAAGAAACAACTAAAAATCTAAAAGGCCTTGCTTCTCACTCCATGCTCCTCTTGTGCTCTCTTGCTTTCTCATTCATTTTCCAAATGTCACAACTAGTTTATAGAGTATAGGAAGGAGCTTATCCTCTCATGATGAATTAGACAAATTTTGATATAATAAATTATTTTTAGTATCTTTATCTTTAAGAATATGCTAGAAATTCTATTGTCCACATAGTAGCAGATTCCTTTTGTCAAGACCATCATAAAGATGTGCACAAAATTGGGATTTGGTCATTGTTATTTTGGCATGCTTTCAAGCACTCACAAGTCAAACTTTATTTTTAGATCAAAATACCCATATCTAATAAATAAATATTATTTCAAAGGCTAAATAAAGTTAATTAAATGGGTTATTATAATCTCTCTATCTTATAGAGAAATTTACCCCAAAATTTAAAACAATTTTGAGTATTGCTACAACTTATCCTCTTTTACATCCTAGGTTGATTCTCTTTAGTATGATTCTTCTAAAATACCTTTACATGAGAATGACTCTTTTCCTTAATCTCTTTTCTTACTTTACTAGGATTTTACTTGACTTCTCCTAATAAGGCATGTCAAGTTAAATTTTGATTTTCTATCGATCATATTGAATGATATGTGATGGATTAGGATTATATCTTCTCAAAGATGATACATGAAAAATATTATAGGCATTTGATAGTTGAGGAGTCAAGGCTATATAATAGGCAATATATCTAACTCTTGCTAATACTAAAAAAGGCTTAATATATTTGGTTTCTAGTTTTCTTTCTCTACCAAATTTGGTAAACCCCTTTAGAGGACTCACCTTATGAAACACATGCTTTTCTTTCTAAAATTCAAAATTATTATATTTGTTTATCAAAGTACTTCTTTTGTTAATCATTAGTAGCTTGAATCTTATGTTTTATTATTCTGACTTTCTTGGTGGCCTCATCCATAAAATTAACTTCATTTCTTTCCTTACCCTTAACTAGACAGAGGAGATAAATGCTTTCTTCCATGCAAAATTTCATATAGAGTCATACCAATAGTATCATGAAAGTTATTATCATATGTAAACTCTATTAAATGTAAGTAATATTCTTAACAATCTCCAAAATCTAAGGCATAGAGTCACATTAGATCCTGAAGAGTTTTAATCACTATTTTAATCTATCTATTAGTTTGAGGGTGGAAAGTTGCATTAAGTCTTAGTTGAGTCACAAAAGCTTGGTGTACTTGCCTCCAAAATTAATAGGTTAATTTGTGGTTTCTTTAAGAGATGACCTCCTTTAAGAATTCCATATAGCTTCATAATTTACTAAACATATAATTGGAATAACATTTCTATGAAATAGATAATTCTAAAAGTTAGAAAATATGTAAATTTAGTTAATCTATCCATGACTACCCATGCATATTCATGCCCCACAAGAGTTATGGGTAGTCCAAAATTGAACTCTAAAACCATAAATTCCCACTTCCACTCAAGAATATTCAAATTTTGAAACAAATCACTAGGCTTTATTGCTTACCTTTGATCTTCTAACAAAAGAAGGAATTTTTGCACCCACTCGGCACATCTTTTCTCTTTCCAGATCGTTAATAGTTTTGGTTCAACCCTTACTACTATTTATTATAGCATAGGTGTTATGAGCCTAAGATAATAATAATTGTCAAAGTTGTTGGTGGCTAGGATACATAACCTTCCTTAAAATCTCTATACATCACACTCATTAAGAGTAAAGGTATACTCCCATTGAGCCTTAATTTTCTAAATAAACTTTTAACACTCCTCATACTATGATTGATTTTCCCTAATACAATTAAGCTAATCAGACCTAAACAATAGTTGATACAATAATGCAATATTTGAACTCATAGCTCCTCCTAGTTGCAACTTATCTATTTTAAAAGAAATCAATTTTTTAATTGATTGCTCAACTAGAGAATATAAGATTGCCTTTCACTCAAGGCAATAGCTATGACATTAAATTTTTATACATAATAATTTATTGTCAAGTCATATTCTTTGATAAATTCAAGCCACGTTCTTTATCTTAAATTCAATTTTTTTGTATAAGAGATATTTTAAGCTTTAATAATCTATTAAAATTTCCCATTTCATCCCATAAAGACAATGCCTCTAGATTTTTAAAGCAAAAACTATGGTAGCCAATCTAAATCATGTATACGATAATTCTTTTCATAAGGTTTTAATTGCTTAGTGGCATAAGAAACAATTCTATCATTTTGCACTAAAACACATCCCAACCTCTAAAGTGAAGCATCACAAAAAACTTAATATCCATCATGTATGTCTAATAACACTAGAATTGTGGTTTTTAATTTCTCTTTCAACTTCCCAAAATTATTCCTATATTCTATATCCCATTCAACCTTTACTTCTTTTTTCATTAGTCTGATATGTGGTGATATAATGTGAGAAAATTCTTACACAAATTCTTAATAGTATTTGACTAGATTAAGAAAACTCTGGAGCTCTAAAATTGAACATAGTAGTCATATTGTAATTTCTACCCAAATTTCTTATAAAACCATGCTGACATGGTTAGATGGTTATTATTGAATTGCTAATGTCAATTGAAAAATATCTTAGTATAATGCACCAAAGCCAATTTCTTCCTTATGATACGATGACATACCCAAGTGAACTATTCTTTGGTTTTGTACTTATTTGTGTGTTGAATCATCCTAGTCTGATGTATATATTGTTATGGAATGTATTTGTCTTAGCCAATAAGTGTGAAATCTACTTGATGTACTAATTTAATTTGATTTTCATTGGTGATCATACCTTTAAATTTGGATTTTTGTTTTTGTTCATTAACATAGATGTAAAATTTAGATTCATAATGGTTTGATCAAATGATCACTTGATTAGCCATTGTAAAAGTCTAAGAAGTTGATTATTGTAGATTAGCTATGCATGACTAGATGTAAAAAAGAATAATGTTTTCAATGTTTGGACCCATCTGATAAGCGAATGTATTAGTCTGAATGGAGGTATGACTGAATAGTAACCCATGTGAATATGCTACCTCAATACGACATGAAACCACAAGTGCATAAACAACCTATATAGGCAAGGTAGTGTGGACCAAATTAAAAACATATCAACACAAAGTATACCAACATATTGTCTGACTTGAAAATTTCCTTTATCCGAAAGCAATTTTTGAACATTAATGCTACAAAATCCTAGAATAATTAGATTTTAAATCTTGTATGAGGTGCAAATATAGAGAGTACTTTTATGTTCTAAATGAACCAATGCTCTAAGATATTGAGAAAACTAATTAGGACTCTAGTTACACACATTTTTAGAATTTGTAGTAGCTTTTAGAAGAGAACAAACTAATATGATGGCTTTTTTAGCTTACAGGCTCTAGTTGGAAGTGAATTCTTATGATGCCTTATTTGTTGTAAAATCTCTACTAGTCTCTAACGCATATTAGTAGAACCTATGATCATTCCATGAGCTGCCTTGTTATCTGTCTCAATGATTGTATTATGAACGTTTTACTCTGAACACAAACATAAGATTTTGTTGAAAAAAATGTAGCATCTAAACTCATAATTTTCCCATTGGTTTAGTATTAGTTTACCTTTATAGTCTCTTATTATGGCTCCAACAACTGTTTGATATTTTGTAGCATTAGTGTGCATGTTAATCTTAAGCTTGTTGGCTATAGGTTGGTTGCAAAGTAGCCTTTTGATATAATTCACTTTATTTTTTTTTGTAATGGAAGATGTAATCCCAATTAAAAAAGTAAAATATTTGTCTTGACTTAATCAATGGATAGCACATGAATGTATTAAACATTGAGTGTTAATATTGTAGATGATTTGTGAAGTTAAAGCAAAAACTTCTTCATAGTCATTTTTGTTTCTTGCTTTTAAAAGATTCCAACTTATTAACAATGGCATGAATTTCATGGTTTTTGAAAATGTAATGCTCCTAGACATGTTTTCTCACCATTGTTTTGGTGTGACAATGATTGAAACCTTCCTTAAAAATGAGTCATAAATATCCTAACATACAAATCTCAATTTTCTTATGCTAGTTTTTTAGCACTAAAACCATTATCAATTGTGTCATCCCTAGAACAATAAAGACATTTTGAGACTAAGTAGATTTTCAAAGGAAATCTAGGATATATATATATACCTTTAGGCAAAGTTGAAATTTTAATCCATGATTTTATGAATTGGATATTTGAGATAAGTATTTATGATGAATCTTGCATATTCTTTATTTCCTCCAAGTCATGATATAAGGTTTCCTTTTGGGGTGAATTCCCTAAGGAGTCTAAGAGATAACTTTCATAAATGATTTCTTTGTTTATATTTTATTACTATGTTCAATCTTCTTTAGTTCCTTATTAACTTAATGGTTATGCCATGGTGTCCCATGAAGCATAAATGTGATATATAGCCTCCTCACCATGCTAAATTGGAATTTATAATTCCATAAAAAAATTTCATTTTTTCATGAGCTATAACTAGGAAAGACAATGGATCAATTCCTCTGTTAAAGTATTTAATGCATCCACAATTTTAAGCTTCATATTTATCCTTCTAAGACATCTGTCAAAGCCAAGGCCATCCAAATCTCATTGAAAAACTAAGAAGAAAAGGGATGGCTAAACAAAGTTCAAAATTTAAATATTTACTTGGGCACTTAGATATCAGGAAGTTTGTTAACTAAGCCATATCTTTAATTGAGACCTCCATTGGGTTCCTTATCTTTAGGAGATTGGTTGTGCCAACCATATAAGGAGCTATGGGATGTTTCCTTGGGAGCTTGATGAAGAGAAGTAGGAGAACCAAGAGCTTGAAGAGAAGGAGGAGCATTAATTGGTGTAGTCCACTACGTGGATCATGGTAGGATGAACCTCAAGATTATTTAATTAAATTAGATACTTGTGTAAAGCTAAATAAATTGGTATTATGTGCATGTTTTTAGTTCTAGGTTTTATGATGAGATTATTTTAATCAATTTTCACATTGAAATCCTAGATATAATAAGGGATGATAGAAACTTGTGTTTTTATGATTAAATCCATGATAAGATAATTACTATCATGATTAATTCTATCTCTTGAAAAGTTATTTGTTAGAATTTAATATAACAAGGATTCCTAAATCTATGCTTTGTAATGAGTTCTTATAATATTACAAAATTTCACTTATGAATGTTGAACCTTAATTGTTGGATTCTTTTAACCAAGAGAGGTTATAGCCTTAGGTAAGCCTTAGGGCTAGGTGATAAAGGTTAGCCAAGGGTTTTGGACGAATTGAGATGATTTGTTAAGGGTCTTAGATCACTTCTACGACTTGTGGAGCTCTCTAGTTTCCATGTGAGATGCTTGAGGGTGTTGGTGTTTGTGCATTAAAAGAAAGTTAAGGTTGAGAGAGGGTCTCAGGTAAGTTTAGTAAGAGGCTATATGTTTTAGGCCATGCATGATTTTAGGTTGTGGTGGTTTGTTTTAATTAGAAAAACTATCTAAGTTTTAATAGAAAGGCTCAATTATCCTTAGATATATGCTTTATGGGTTTGTTGAGGCTCTTAAGTAATTCTAAATTTTGAAATTTAAATTCAAATATGGATCTTAGATAACCCTAGAATTTGAAACTTAAATTTAGATATAGCTCTTGGGTAACACTAGGTTTTGACATTTAAATTAGATATAATTCATGGGTAACCTTAGGTTTTAAAATTTAAATTTAGATAAGCATTTGACATAACTCTAAGATTTAAAATTTGAATTTAATTAAGGCCCTTAGGTAATCATAAGATTTGAAATTTAAATTTTGAAAAGCCTCCTAAGTAAACCTTGAAAAGATGTAGTGATAATCTTTATTTTGGCTTGTGAAAGTGTCTAAAATTTGGTGAAGTCAAGAGAAAATCCTAAAACATTATTTAAGGCTGAGATAAAAAACTTGGAGCACTTGGAAAATCCTAGAAAATATGTTAGAGGAGCCTTTAAATTAGAGAAACCCTTAAGTTTAACGCTAGATGAAGGCTAAGCATGAGAGAAGTGCTTAGGTATGTCCTTAAAAAAGGTGTTAGGGCTCAACCAAGGGGGCTAAGTGGGTAAGACTATGAGTTCGTCCTTTAAGGATTTTAGGCCATAAGCTAGACACCCTAAATGGTATTATGTGGTTGAGAGTGGTTTAAGAGAGACCTTTGGGGAGGGTGCAATAGCTCAAATTAGTTTTGTGAGTATAAAAGTCATTATTAGAACTCACGTGAACTTGAATTTTGAAAGGATCGTTCAAATCAAAGCTAGTGAAAAAGTTAGGTTTATTTTTAGAGCCTAACATTTAAGGTCATGGTTTTTAAGCTTTGAGTGGAAGCTTAAATAAAAGCTTAGATAAGGGTAAAAGAAACTTAGTGAGTAGCCTAGATATAGGTTAGGGTTAGGGGATAATCTTAGATGAGGAATCTTGGTAGTTATGGTATCCCATTATAAGCTTATTAGGGTTTTGAAGAACCATAGAATAATCTCAGATAGATTGACAAGCAAGGTTAACCTAAGGATAGATCTTAGATAGGTTGATAGGGACCTAAACTTAGTCTAAGGATCAGTTGTACATGTTGTACTGTATGTAGGTTTAGGGATGACAGACCTTGTTGATGCATACATGAACACAATGAGAATAATGACCACTATATTAAAGTAGTTAAATAAAAGTACCATCCTTTAATGGAAACTTAGATCCTAAAGCATACTTAGACTAAAAAATAAGGATAGAATAGGGAGCTCCTCACTTTAGTTGGTATCATTTGAGTGAGCACTGCAAATAACAATTTGTAAAGACCAAATTTGCTCCTCAAGAGCTTACATAACACACATCACTAAACTTGCATGAAATTTTACTTTGTATTTTTCATTGAAAAATTAATCTTAAGAGTCTTTAAAAAAATGTATTTTGAACCTTTTATCATGCATATGATACTTTTATTAGAAAGAAATAATTTTCTTATGCATTTTGACAACTTCAAAAAATTAGAATTTAAATGAAGTAATTATAAAACCAACAAAAATTAAATTGAATCATTATTATGTTACTATCCACTATAGCATGTTAAGTGCTACTAGGTTTATTTGATGAACATGAGACTTATATATAGTTCAAATGAGCATGTTATATTAGTCAAATGACAATGTGCCAAACATTAATACTTGGGCTTAAGACTTGTGTATTATAATATTTAAGCCTTCTTATTAAGGTTTCTTCTCAATCCAATTAGGTTTTACCCTTATCCATAGGCCCCTTTTTACTTGGTCACTTATTACAATACTAGTCTTATGTTAGTACTCTCATCATAAAGTTCTTATAAGATCTAAATAAGGATTGCTCCCAAAAAGTGTATGACCATTTTAAGGACTATGGCTTGTAAAACTCAAGATCTTCCCTCTTATAGTCGATGTGAAATTATTTAACCCGATGCCACTCCAACTAAAGGCTTATTCAAGAGCTTTTTCTTATCTAATGATTCCTTTTTGAGACATTACCTGATTATCACTTTTTATGCTATTTAGTCCCAAGTTTTGCACATATTGCATGTTGTTTACTAAATGCTTTATCTAGTTTAAATGAGAAATGTATGAATATTCGAAGATTATGCACTAAAAAGAATATGAGAAACCTAAAACTTACATATAATATGTTATTTTTAATGTATGATATGTGTAGTTCAAATGAGTATTATATGTAACCTAATAGATGATGCATTGAGAAGGATAATTAAACCAGAGGCTTTTATATGGTATGTTATTTTTTGACTTATAATGTTTCTAATCAAATATGCAACATGTGTAAAAATTGGTTAAGAGATTATAAGTATCCCAAAGATTGTGTATAATGCATTAATAATTAACATAAGGTACATGAAACCGTCACATATAATACATTTAGCTATCATCCATAACGATTAATTTGACTAGAACTTTGAAATTTAAATATAGCCATTGCATGACCATTTGAGCTATTAAAGGGGTTTCTTTGGGATCCTTTACTTATATAAAGGTGTCCAAACATTAAGAAATGATTAATGATGATTGAAAAAATATTTACTTGCAAATCACATTGCTTTATATTAGGCATATCTTTATGTGAAGAAAAGAATGAATGTGCTAAAAAAGTCAAAGCTATTTTAGAATCATTCAAGTACATGTAAGAGGGAGCTTCGTTAGCATCTTCACACTTCTTCACATTAACACTAGTTTTCGATTTTCTGGTACCTTAAATTTCAATCTCTTAAAAATTATATATTTATTTGTCGAAATTGACTAGACTTTTATTGTAATATATTTGTTGTCATTTTTTCTTATCCCATCTCTATGCTATTTAACGTAGAGGGATTTGGCCCATATCTAGGCTATTTAATGTAGAGAATGGCTTAGCTCCATACTATTTAGTACGAAGTATTAATTGTTTTTTATCCATTAAAAGGATTATTATAGTAGATTTCTCTACTTACTATAATAAAAGAGTGAAGAAAGAGAGTATTGATAATACCATTTAGATTAAGGGTGGACACAAGATTAAACGATAAGAGCCGAATCATCAAAAAATCATGGTCTCATCACTTTATTTTATTTGCATTATATTCTTACATTACTATAACTTTAAATAGTTTTACAAAATTGAAAAAGATCAAATTCACTTCTATCCTGGTGCACCTTGTGAACCTAATACATACAAAAGATAATTATTAGATCAATAGTAGCACTTCACGCAATGACATTATCTAGTGGATGAGTATATCTCTTACTTTGAGGAGTATTTGTTTCATTGTGGGGTTTTTTCAATCTAGTTCTATCTTATAATCATATTTTAGATCTAACTTAAGAGATTATATCCAAGATGAAATATATTTTAGGAATATTTCTATGCTTAAAGAAGCCTATAAAAATCCTCATGAGACTAATCTATTTTGTTAAATTATATTTAAGAGCTTTGATTCTTCTACCATCACCAGCTAATCTTACGTTAAACCCTTTCCAATTCATCCAATATGATAGCTAACTACCCATCCATTTCCAATGCCACTCTCTTATAAGCTTTATCATTACTAGTTATAGAAAAATGAGACCTTTCAACATAAGCTGTTACAAGTTCCACTATCAAGTGATTTAAGTGTCATAAGATAGATCATGTGTGACCAAATGTCTTACTTGAGCCTTCTTAGTTGAATTCAATGAATAAGAAGAAGAGTGCACATTAGAAGAATAAGTTGTCCTTTCATAAGAGAGTGTAATGGTTGAGATTAATGAAGTCACACTTACTTATCTTGTATTACCACTAACTTTTAATCATGACATCTTACATGCAATGGTTAGATGCAACCTAGTTATATCACTAACTTTTAATCATGACGTCTCCAATGAATTTTTATAATTTATTGATCATCTTGACAAATGTATAAAAATTATGCCTAACTACTATGAGTATATAAAAATAAATTGAATTAAAAGACTTTATATACAATCTACTTAGTTCTTCATAATTTACATTGAGAAAATAGTTAATTGTATAACACTTAGTCATGAATCATAAACAAAAATCATACATAGAGGACATTACAAAGCTATTAAAATTATAACTATGACAAATGATTAGCTACTCTCCTTTTTAATCTTGGTAAAGATCTCTCGTCATCCCTGATTTTGATATTGATATATGTAAATTATTCTTTGGTTATCTTTCTTTCCTTCATGGAAGGTATGTAGCACTTATAATATGATTGAAAGGGTCCTTTTAGTTTTATTGATTAAGATAGATTTTTTTAAACCCTCTAATTTCCAGTGTGTAAAGTTTTGAAAACAAAATTCTTAATTTATGATTTCAATAATTACACTTACGAACAAGTTTGCATATAAAACATATTATTTATCCAAATTAATGAAGGGAAGCATGAGATGTGTTAAATTTAGGGCCTTAATGTCCCATGATAAATTTAATAATTAAAATTTTCAATCTCACTTTTCACTAATAACTTGAATTTACTCTTTTACAAATATGGTGTTTACACACACACACACACACGCACACACACACACATATATATATATATATATATATATATATATATATATATATATATATATATATATATAGTGTATATACATGCATGCATTCATGTGTATGTGTATGCATATATGTCAGCATGCACATGTACACATTGATATTTAATATGATAAACTTTGTGATTATGACTCTAAATGTCATGACCACTTTATAGGTTTCTTTTATATAGGTTATATAATTTTCTATGCAGTCCCATGTGTAAGTACTTATCTATTGCTTATTCGAATGGTAGTATTATGTCGTGTTTGAGATTAATAATTAATTGATGGTAGATCAAGTATTATTATAATAGACATGTTTAGAAAATTTATTAGTTTCTAAATGAGGTAAAAGACATAGCATTAGAGGATTTAAAAGGTTTAAAATTATTGCTATAATTAATATATTAAATTCTTATTTATAATTTAACTTTATTTAATTTTTTTTAGTAGAGAAAGACTTGACACTTTTGTAAAGTGCATTCGATGAGAAAATTAGAATTTATGTTTAACTTAAGAGTAATGTCTTTTGTAATACTATTCTATGTATATACATCCTAAACATGTATTTCTATAAAAATGTGGTATATTAAACCCAAGGTGAACATTAAATTATATGTAACATATCAATCATTTGATGAATTCATATAGTTGATATATAATATATATGCATAAATTCATCAAATAATGTTGACACACAAACAACATACATACATACACACATGTACACATTTTATTTTTAGACTAGAAAGATATACAAATATAATAGTTGTGATTCAAGCAAGTCTCATTGTGCTTTAGGTATGGATCATTCACTTATAAATTCTTAATTTGTATTTTATTTGTTCACCATAAGGATAGTTTCACTTTTAGACTTTGTGTTGCAACACAATCATGATGGGTTGGATGTTCATCATAACAATGGTGAAAGTGATCAAAGAGGTCGTAAACGTACCAAATAAGAAAAGGGACAAAATAATAAAAGCTATCCTAAATCTTAGCAAATAAAGGGAACTTTAAATATTAAAATTGTTTCTATGTGAGGGATTAAAAAGCTTTCAAAATCTTTAAGAATTATGAAATGCAAGCTTCTAGAAGGTCTAAAAAGATCATGCATAGTAAACTCTAGATGTGGGCATTCACTGGTTCAAATTATCAGAACTTATATATAATGGATTCAAAGTGAGAAGTTTTGAAGATGAACATTATTACGAAGATATAAAGTATGAATTTTCTTGAAGTTTTAAAATTATTCATAGAAAAAAAGCTAAAAATAGAGTTAATTAGGACTTTATTTGTTTCTTTGTAGCTTGAAACAATTGAAAGCTTTAATGCACAAATCTTCTTTGAATTCACAATTTACTATTTTTTTATATTAAGAAGTTTCAATGATAAGAGGAATAAGTAAACCTTTTCCTACGTTATTTTTCAAAATTTTTTTAATAATGGCATAGATAGTAGGATGAAAAAATTCCAATAAGCTAAAGAGAGTGCTTATGGAAGGGATTCAAGGTTTAAATGATGGAAGAAACCAATGAGATAACTTTAAGATGAACTCATTACATCACCATGCTCACTCAAAACTATTCCAAGGAAAAAGATAAGCTTCCTTCATTGTTTCCATTTCAAATTCAAGTGGCCAAGATACATGTATAATATAGTATTCCATGACTTGATTCCAAAGAATCCCCTAGAAAAGTACCTTAAGCGAAGCTTTAAAAAACAATCTAACTTGTACTAACTTGTTGATATGGTTTAATTATCTGCTCTATGGTGATTTTATCAGCCAACTGGGACAATTTGAGAATTGCATGGGAAGCTTTAGTTAACCATATGTATTGCCAAAAATCATAAAGCATTGGCAAAAATATAAAGTGCTACACTCATCAATCTAAGGACCTACAACCACAAAACCCAAATGAGTTTAAAATAAGACAACTTAACCAGAGGAGTCAAGCCAATGATTAATAAAAAGTTAAGTAAACATTATAATAAAGATTTGCAATCTTAGCCGTCATCATTTTGATTTGTGGTGCAACTTGACTTCATAATTTTAAATTTTAAAAAATAAGATAGATATATTTGCAAAAAAATGTTAATTAGTTTTTTTTATCATAATATTATAAGTGAAAACTTTAAAATAGAAAGTAAATGTGTATAGTTACATAAGTCACTTTGAAACATAATATATAAGTAGTGAGTTAAAATAGAAATTTGTAAAATTTGAAAAAACAATACTTTGTTACAAAATTTTGACAACTTTCTAACAAAATAGTTTGATTTATTCAAATGTTTTGATAAGAATCACTTTAGAATTTAGCCAAATGGACAAACTAATTTAATGATTAATTATTTGATTAGTGCATTTAGTTGTTCTATAAACTTTGTGATCAAAATTCAAACTTTTGACATTCTAAACTTAACCTTGGTGAATTGTGCTAAATGCTTAATGTGTATTCAAACCAAAGTGTTTTTACACAAGCCTCCACTTATCAAAACCAAGTATTTATCTTAAAAGTTCTACAAAAAGATATGAAAAATCTCTTTTTAAACTTATTATCATTAAATACCTTTAATGGACTCACTTACCTAACACAATTGCACTATGATATCTTATTGTCCTTCCTCTACCATTTGTTATTAGCTTATTATCTCTTGTGCATCATTGCCTAAAGATTTTCACTACTATAGGGCATTGATGGCATTGTTGCATTATTGGCTTTCATTAATCGTCCATTGTTGGATGCTTGTCACCCAACTCTTATTATTCATTTGTTCTTTTTCTTTATTGATCTAGACATTTATTACCATTTCCATTGATGGAAATCGTAATTTGGTATCATTATTATCCAAGACTCGTATGTTCTTTCATGTAGTTATATTTTTCATTCAACTAAATAATAATATTATATCTCTCTCACAGGTTACAAAAACAAACACACTAACAAACATACCCTAGTTGGTAATAGAAATTGAAGCCTTAAACCCATTTTAATGCTTAGATTGGTTAAAAAAGAATGTAATTATCTAAAGTTAGGCAATGAATTGGAAAGGGATTAGACTTCTTATTACTCTTTTCTAGTAACTACAATAATTTAACAAGATAATTCAATACTTTTCAACTTTAAGACAAAAAAGTATCAAATAAACACAACTTTTGGAATATCTAAATTCACCTCTTTTATTTATATATCATCCACTATATAACATAATTTTAAATTCCAATAAACATTTCAAATCAATCTAAGTTTAAAACTTTTCTTATGTTTTGAGTAATTGAAAAAAAATGAAATGAACATAAAAAATAAAATAAAAAAAGAGTTAAAGTTGAGTAAAACTTAACTATATTGTGTTATTGCTATGAAAATATAAGGAATTAGATTTTATTAACAATTGAAGTTTATTTATATTTTTTATATTAATATTATATTTATATAGTTTAAAGACAATTTTTTTCAATAAAGTTTTTCTAATCTATAAAAGAGACTTCTAAATTAAAATTTATAATAAAATTCAATCACCAAAATATTATTTTTGCTCGTGGATTCATTCCATTATGATTCATTTGGGATTCCTTACAAAAGCTCCTTCAAAATGCTTTCTATCACAAAAACCTTGTGATATATGTTAATTCAAAGCTCATCAAACTTTTCTTCTCTTCTTTCTTTACAAAAGAAAACAAACGAACGAACATACCAAAACAATATCTTCTAGATTGTGCAAGGTTATTTTTTTTTTCATTAAGAACAACTTTCCATCATTTTTAACAAACATTCTAAGGGAAAACTATGGAAAAGGCCAATGTTTCTGTTCTTTTCATGATGTCTTCATGATGTCCAAACCCACAACCCAACCCATTACATGCCCACATCTTTAGATAATAAAGTACAAATTCAAAACAAAGGTGCAATATAAAAGAAAAAAAAACCAATAGGAATCACTCAAACCTTTTTGTCCACAAAACATAAATTTCCATCACAAGATTCAAACTGAAGAGACTTTGAAGATATGGTTATAATGGACAACTGGTCTATACTTTGTTACCAAATGGTTTGATTATGTTGGTTTATGAACCTTTGTTTTTTTAGTTTTGGTTATGGTGTCCTTCATGTTATCTTCTACATGTTGGTTTTGGAAATTTTCAAGATGGGTCAACTTTTTCTTGTACTTTTAAAAAGCTTTTACCTTATCATCTATTTTTCCATTACTTAAGAATTAAGCACCAAAAGTTATATGAAAATTACAAATGGAACCAAAAGATTCATGAGCAAGTATACACATCATCAATATTTTGGTTCAAGGTTTGACTAATTCCACATGTAATGGAGATAACATTGTTCAAATTTTTAAAATATTCCTATGAAAATGATGCACTATAGAGTTTTTGTCTTTTAAAATTTAACTTAAATTGATGAGATATTATCTATTTTAGGCCTAACAAATGTCGTGATTTTATTTTTAAAAAAGATCTTAATATTTTATCGTTAGAGTTTGACAAAAGACAATGTGAATAAGTTTGTAGTTACTTGGTTTTATTTTGTTTATATTCAATGAAATGTGGTTATGTTTGTAGGTGATTAAACTAATTATAATATAATTACTTCAATTATTTCTCTTAAGAATAATAAAAATTGTTGTTTTTTTAAATTAGCAAAAAATAACATTTGAATATGTTTTTATAAATTTCAATTAAAATCCTTAGCTTTTTTGTTTTGCCTCCACTTGTTTTGAATTTGATTTAATAGTTGTTATTTTTCTTGTAGCTCATTTAGGTTTAAGAATTCTATAGGTTTGGTGATAGATCCAAACAAAAAAAGAGAGAGAGAATACTATTGCATTTACATAGTCAAACACTTTTTCTAGTAGCTCAACTACGATCATAGAAATATAGAAAAAGACAACAAAGTGTAGAAGTTAACAAAATATTCTTTATTTTTCAATAAGTGATGCTTATTTATTTATTATTTGTTTTTTATATCAATATTTTCAAAAAGTAGTTATATGTTCAAATGTGTAGACATTTATATATCATTTTTTTAATAAATAATATTTATTCAATAATGTTATTTAAGTGACAATAATTTTTTTAAACCAACTATCTACTAAATCACATCATTTATCTTAAAAGCTCTATTCCTTTTCATTTATTATAATATAATAATTCTCATTTAATTTTGAAAGGTGAATTGTGAATTAAATATAAGATTTTCATCAATTGAGATTAGATTCAGATAGGTAGATTAAGATGTTATAAGACCAAGTTTAACAATGTCACTTTTAATAGATTTTAAATAATTCAATGTCATTTTTTGTTTTGCTTATAACCTAAGAATAATAGATAAAAAAATGTATTATTCATTATCAGATAGCTCTTGAAATAGTTCATTAAATTATTTTATTGATAAATACAACAAATATGTAAATTAAAAGCTAGTAAGTGCTCGAAATAAATTATTTATAAAATGTGCAAATAGCATCTAAACGACATATGGGTATTGGTTAGTACACTAATATAAAATATAAATATTTGATGTTATGTTTATAATAACCATTCATATATTTCCTTCATGATATCAGCCCAATTAGTTAAAGAGACCACCAATGAAACACAAATAGTTAAATTTTGATTTACGATGCAAATAAATAACTTTAACCAATAAAGGTCAAATGCAACATTAATATGCTTGAAATGTCAAACATATGAAGACCAATTGTAAGCAAATACTATATATATATATATATATATATATATATATATATATATATATATATATATATATATATATATATATATATATATATATATATATATATATATATATATATATATATATATATATATATATATAAATTTACAATCACAAATCACAATAAATAGGTGTTAGTCAAATTTACCAAAAACTAATAGCAAGAAATATAATATATTATTGGTTTTAAATCTATTTACCTTGATTAGTGCAATTGAAACCTCTTTCTTGTCTCAACCTAGCTAAAACAATTCATTTTATACAAACTTATAACTTGTTAAATTATTTTGATATTATAATATTTATGTTTTATTTTGCAATAACCATTTCTCTATTTTGATAATTATTTCTCAAATTCTCTCAATTTTTGTCTCACTAATCAAGTTGTTTATTACCTGGATTGAATTGTTTGATATGTGGGTTGGATGAATGATACAAGCAAATTATATAAATACTTCACAATAAACCAAACTAGTATGAAAAAAATTAAATAATATTGACCATTCTATCTTCTAAGCCAAACATCTAATCAACTAGTGGGATAAGTAATCCAAAACAGTTGAATGAGTCTTCTTCTTTCTTTATTTGTCGACTCAATTAGGCCGTATGATAGCTTGATCAGATTATTTGATCGAGCTTAAGAAATTTTCAAAACACTATTATTGGAAAAAAATACTTATCATTTATTATTTGATCCAAATTCAAGCATAAAATAAATTATATTTTTTAAAATATACTTAAAAGCAATAAAACAAACATTCTAAAATTCATTTTTGAAAGAAATAAAACTTATCACCCTAACTAGCATTTCTCTTTCCATATATCACCTTATTTTTGAGGTGTTGGAAACAGATTATATATATAATATTTATCTATTTATTTAATTATTGAAATGGAAAATTTGAATAGTTTATAGAATTTTCAAACCAAATTTAATTTCAAATGAGCATTCATATTATTATATTCTTCCTAAGGAAATATTGTCTCAAAATACTGGAACAAGTTTGGATATTAACTTTAACATTCTTGGTAGCTTTTCTTTTAGTTTTGTTATGCCTGACATTTTGATCATGGGAATCTCATCATTTCTCAAAACTTTATTTTATTGCTTTAATATTTTAATTAGAGTTTCCAAATATGACATATCCAATTGGATCTATAACTCTTTTGAACCATACTGAATGACGATAGATGGGTTAGGAACATACATTCTCAAAAAAGATATAAAAGAAGACATTGTGAACTCTTGCCAAATGTAGAGACAAATTTATAAGAAACTTGGCTAACTCTTTTTAAGATTTGATAAGTGTAATGTAATTAGGTTTAAGCTTTTTAGCTCTGCCAAATTTGATCACCTCTTTTCAGGGACTAACTTTGAGAATGATATGCTCACCCTTTTATAATTTCATCTTTTTTATTCTTGAAATCAAAATATTTCTTCTACTTATCCTTAGTAGTTTGATTTCTTAGTCTAATTAGTATTACATTCTTAATGATTGATGATGTAATCTATATTGTGCTAATGCACAAAGGGGGATAGGGTGGGGGAAGAGGGGATGAATTGAGTTTTTAAATTTTTTCTTATTTTGAAGATGTTTTTCTAAGTGAAAATTTGGATAAAAATATTGATTTAATATTTTTGTTAAATAAAAATGATAACATAAAATAAAAATTTTATAGTTTTAAAAACTTTTTCATAAATACAATATGTTATGCTTGATAAAAATATTTTAATGAATTTCTTTTGTATATGTTTTATAAATTAAATATTGTTAAATAAAAGAAATATCTCAAATTAAGCAACAAAAAATAATAAGAAATACAATGAGATTTTTACATGGTTTAGTCTAACCCATGCCTACATGCACCCTAGTCAACCCAACTAGGATTCTATTATCAAAGCCTATCTTTTGTCGTAGTAGATAGAAATAACATTTACAAATTATATTATTTTATCATAACAGGTAAGGATTCACAGTCATAATCTCAATTATAAATATTTACAATATTAAAGCATGATATTAAATAATAAATAATTATAATGTTTTACTATTCACTTGTAAAAATATATGTGACACAAGTTTATGGATTATGTTTGATATGATATTTGAATATTAATGTACATATAAAAAAACTAACAATAATCTAAAAGATCAAGTTTTGAAATATTAAATCAAAATATTTATCAATGTATATCAATTTTATTAAGAGAAAAGAATAAACAAAGATCTTACATTAATATGATCTTTTTCAAAAAAATAAAAAAATGAATAATGAAATAAAAATCAATTGTAGAGAAGTCACTAATAAGATGTGCACCGTAGAAAATGCTGAACCAATAAAGAATAAAAATGAATTATGAACATAGCTCTAATAAAAGCATTGTAATCATATTATAATTTTTAGTTTTACTTATTCTCTTCCAAAAATATTGATGTAAGCAAAGTAAAAGCATTAATTATTCAACTCCAAAGGCTTCTTTATTTATAGTAGAACCATTAAGGTTAAAATAATATTTTTTAACAACTAAAAAGGAATCACTCAAAATAACTATTACAAACAAGCATTTTGGAGATCTAAACAAACATAAATAGCTCTCTAGAATGTTGGATATAGTGGAGACGAAAATTTGATTTGGGTGGATAGAACTCACACAACTTGATTAAAATAACAAATAAATGCTTTAGATCTAATTGTAACATGATTCAATATGGATTGTTAGATCTCACATGCTGGATGGATGGTGATGATGTGTAAGATCATTATTCATGAAGGAAAACAAGCTCTCAACCATCCAATTGAGCTTTCTAAATAGAAAACTATATGAAATGCACTATTCACAAATGTGGAGAGGATCACAATAATTTGATCACCCAAGTGCTCTTATGAAGTCATGTCTTATGTCAACTATGCCTATACATATACAAGTCTAACCTAATGTGATCTCACTACTTGATTATTATGAGTCTGATTTGACTTGATATGTCTAAGTGGCTTCAAGAATGATACCTTGATCTGATTTAACCCAAGAAAATAAGTAGTATCATGATCAAGGGTACGATAATCTCTCCGATTTGATGATGAAAAAACTATTTATAAAATAGTGAATCGAATAAATATAAATCATGCTATTATATGTATGCTCTACTTTAATGTATGAAATTTAGATAATTGATATCACAAAATTTGAATGTAATGAATGTTTTTCATTTCATGCATGTCTCTCCCTATTTTTATTATGTTTCAAAAGATTAACCAAAAGTAAAACATGCAAATAATGGTTGCACACAATAGTACTACTTGTTCATAATTTATCTTTAAACAACCAAATATGCAAGTTATAATAAATCTTTATTAAAAGACTCATATAAAAATAATAATAATTTATCAATTGATAAACTCAAACAAAATCTAATCATCAAACTTTATAAGAAAAATATTAACAATCTTGACAAATATAACATTATGAATTAATTGTCATGTATTTTATCCATGTTTAGTTTAGTAACATTGATAATTTTGAACTCTATTACTCTCCTTATGTATGCTTTTAGCAATTCTTATAAGAAGGAAACTTAAAACAAAAGTAAAACATGCTTAAAAGGGACTTCTCCTTTTAAGTTTAAAAAGGTAAAAATATACACAACAGAACCAAGGAGCATTTATATGTTCTAAGAATTGTAATTAATTTCTAAATAATCAAAATTAGTATACCACTTGTTTTCAATTCTAATTATAAAGATCAAGAGAGTATACTTATAGAAGTTATTTACATTTTTAACACAATGATAAGGACAAACAAAGATTTTTTTTATTTTAACACTCTAAATTTCTTTCATAATATAACAATAATATTCTAATTTTTTATTTTTACAAATTATTTCTTTAATTAAAATTATTAAATATTTCAGTAAAAATAACCAAGGGTACAATAAATAGATAAACTCATTAACTCCCAGTTAAATCTTATTCACTCACTTTAAGTTCTAGTACTAGAATCTCCTCCTTTCATATTCACTCAAATGTGTTAATCATACTTAATAATATTGTGAGCTTGCAAAAGGTTTCAATAGGTCATGATATGATAGCAAGAATCTAATATTGTTGTAAATAATACTATATTTCAAAATCTACCTATAATAAGAAGTAATAATTAAATAATACTTTTTCAAAATACTTCTAATTTTTTTTATAAATCTTTAGGTTTTACTCACCAGTACCTATGTCCTTAATTTCCAACAAATCATTTAAGAGCTTAAAATGCATAAACTCTTTTCATCACATTAAGCTCCAAGTTAAATTCTTTAAAATTCTATCTCTAAAATTTATAAATTATATCATTCCAAAATGTACTTTCACTTATCTCACATGTAATCATTAATTCAATTAACTGCACATGACCTTTATGAAACACTAAATAGATTCATATTTCTTATATCAACAACTTAATAATCCAAATACAAGAACATGTTGATCTAGTTTTTCATTATAATAATCAAAAAGCATCATAGTCATGAAACTCTCATCTTAAATAAAAATTAATGGAAACTAAAATGAACAGCATAATAGTAATAAGAACAAAAATATTGACTTCCATAAGCTCTTTATTTTTTGTTTCATAATAATTTAGGATCTAATCCCATAGCCATAGAGATGATAAAGTGGACTCTTATCAATTCAAAGGTATGAATTTATAAAACTAACCCAGAAATATATTATGAATCACAATATCTAATCTATCAAATAGACCTATCATCAAGAAGGTAATAGTATAAATAGAATATAGTATAACATAAAAAGATCCTTTATTCATACTAAAAAATAAGATTCTTTCTTTTTTTATGAGAAATGCAAAACAAAAAAAATACAAAATAAATAAGGATTCAAAGATGAAATTTCATTTCTTTTCCTCCCTTTAACAAACAAAGGAGAGATGAATTTATAAATTCATCAGATTATAATTCTAGTTTGGAGCAAAATTATTCAATTTATTATTGAAGTTGTATGATTCTGATCAATCAAAATCATGTGATTTTGATCAATCAGAATCAGATAAGTCTAAAATTCTTCTAACTAACATTTGACATTTAAGCTACATACGAAAACATTATCTATCCAAATTTCTTAAAAAGATATTAAATAACTCTAGCAAATTTATTAAAAAGATTAAACCATTTATCATAAAAATAAGGTATAACCATATTCTTTAAGTGAGTCACATTAAAACTCATAAAACAAGGCTTATCTCCGTAGGTGCAAATTATGGAGACACACCAATACAACTACTTAAGCTATAAATTTTGGAAACTAAACTATCTTCAATTCAATAGTTATAGTGTGTGATTAAAGTGATTTTAAGAAGATATTTTTCAAACATATTTTCTTAAGAATCCATTCATATTTATATTTCTTTAACTAAATAAATTTTCTAATTTGGAAAATCATAAGAAATATGTCTATGTTATCATAATAATTGCATATAATATGAGATTTAGTATGAAAAGTGAAAGGTATTGAAACTAACATTATTTCTTACCATATAGTTATATGATGAAGCATGTTTATACACATGTGGAATAAAACAATTTTTATTATCATACATATATACATATGAACATCTCAATCTTTATTTTTAAGCCAAATGAGATGTCAAATTAGAATGTTTATTTACAACACTATTGTTTTTATTCATATGAGTAAATGATAGAGCAAGTAAAAGCACAAATGAATGAGAATAAATATAAGTAGAAGCACAAGAAGGTATACTAAAAAATTTTATTTTTAAATCATTTAACTCTTTTTCTATTAGGTTAATATTTACTAAGTTTTCTTTTAAAATATAATTTTCTTCTCCTAATGAAATGTTTTAACATTTCAAAGAATCATTACCTGAATTGTTCAAAGATAAAGATGTGTTACATTCATCAAATTTACTTCATTAAGTACTCAAATAAATTGTATGTATAAGTAAATCACTTTGAAGCTGTTCATTCCAAACTTTATGCTCATTGTATTTCCTTTCTAATGAGTAAACATGATGCTCTTGTTTGTTATATTTCACTTTATGTTTTGTATATATCCTAGTCAATTTCTTATGTTCAACTATAAGTTTATCAAAACAAATACTAATATGTTAGCAAAATCTTTCTTATGGTAGTAAAGTGAGTTAAATTGGTCAACTGGTATACTATCATCAAAATAATATCATAGCCATACTTGTTCCTTGACAAACCTGAGACAAAATTAATAGAAATTTTGTACCATTAGCATTTTAATTAAGTAAAATTCTAAATTATATTGCCATGCTTCTAATGTTCTACTCAAAGTAATTATATAAAATAATTAACTATCTGTGATTTAGCCATACCATAAAGTGCTTTTCTTAATAGATCCATCATTTGTATGTTAAGTATTCTATGAGCAATAGGTCCTTAATCTTCTTCCAACTTCGATGCATGAACCTTACTCTACATCAATATTAACGTGTTTCATTATCTAAACTTGGAAATACATAATAGCTCAAATATTCATTAGTAACGAAGAGCTTTTTTTATGATCATTAATCTCTAAGATACAACACATTCTTCCTCTATTTGCACCAACAATGCTATATTTTTTTTATCTTTCTTCTTCTAAACCTTTATTAAGGATGAGCTTATGGATCAACAAAATCCTAAAACATGATCATGAAGGAATCT